>OY728121.1:443520688-446147354 GCA_963277665.1 Viscum album
TTTGAAGTAATTATCAAATCTTAATCAGGATGTGAATTATAATGATCCCCTCAATATTATTCCCATTTTTTGATAATCAAAAAACTATAAATGACTACCACATTTTTCCCACCTTTTGTAAGGATAAAAAGATGAGTTCTTGAGTATATTAAATTATAAAATATATTTATCATTTTTTATAATAAATAGGAATTTAAAATTTATGTAAGAGTGTAAAAATATTTAAAATTTGAAAAATAAAACATTATTACCCTTTTTATAAAGATAAAAAATTTGAATTATTGGGAATGATCTGAAAAATATTTTCATGATACGTACACCAATATAAACGTCCCCTAAATTCATGTTTCATTCAAAAAATATAGAAGAACTTACTCTTGGAGCCATGAAAACATATATAATATCATTTAATGGATATCATGGGTTAGAAATGAATTTATTAATCCATTTAATTCATTTCGAAATAAGAAAACATTTAAAAGTTTATATCATTCTATATAAAACCATTAGTGCATTAAAATCAAATTTTAAAATGAAAAATTATAATACTTTAGATGTTTTAATTGTTAAAGATCTGAAAATTTCATTTAAAATAATAATAAATAAAAATACAATAAACCTCCATTGTTTTCAAGAAGCCACTTAGTGATTTAACAATGAAGTCTAATGGAACATAGCTGCAAAATATCAAATAAAATAGCATTTTAGTACCCATATACATTTGGATCTAGTAGTGTTAGAAACTAAATATTTGGTTTACCAAATAATATTTTTTGTTCAAAAAATTTATAAACAGAGATAGAAAATTATTTTTAATAATTAAGATGATTGAAGACACAAAAGTTTGGGTTTCCAAAATAATATATCATATCATAATTGTCATTAATAACCTAATAAAAACCATTAATAGTCCAAATTAATTTTCTTTTTAGACCGGGAAAAAAATAATTCATATATATTTTTGGTTTTTATCCATTACTAAAAATAGAAAATTTTTCTAATATGATTTTTTGTTACCAAACTTTTTTCAAATAATTTTCTCCCTTAATAATCATACCATAATCTTATATTAAATTACCAACATCATCAAATAATCCATTAATTTTAGTTTCAGGGAGATCACATGAAATTTTGTGAGAATTTGATCTTAAATCTATAACTTATTTTGAAAAAAATTCATTATAAATTGAAACAGAAACATAAATTTTTCTATGTTTTCAATGATATTTCATTAAGGATTCAAATTTTCATTTTGGAAAAAAATAATATTTATCATGTTAATCTTGAGAAAAATTTTATGAACCGCAATTTTAAGTGTATGCTGATTCAGCCTCATAAGTGTGATCCATAAGACTTAGATTTACCATTTTAATTTCAAGGTCAACATATAAATTAGTATTATATTCATAACCTAAACCCAAATGACTCTAATCAGAAAATTCATCTATCGAATCATTGAGTGAAACATTTTCCTCTCTGATAGAAACATGATATTTAGTTTCCTCTTGCATCCTGGATTCATCATCTCAATCAATTCCTTTAATTCTTGATATGTTTATCAAATTGGAGTTCCCAAGCCAAAAAAATAGTTGTTAACTTCAAATATTTTACCGGTAGCTTTATAATCAACTGTGACAGTCATCCTCATCTCATAAGAAATAACACTTTGAGAAAATCCATTAAATTAATCATAACCATGACCACATATAATTTCACTCATTGATCTTTATTTAATATAATATTATGGTTCCTTCCCACCATCACTATTTTATGATTCTCTTGGGATTTAATAATGTTTTTCAATCATCATGTAAATTTTAAACCAATATTCTTCAAATAGACAGTCAGGAAATCATTCCAGCATCCCTAATAATCAGCATAAAAAAAATGGCTGTAGATCCTTGACATACCTTTTCAAAGATCAACCAATGATATTTTTCTTCATCTAAATCTTTATCTCGGGATTGTTAGAGACAATGGAAATCTTTAATATTCAAAATGAAACTAGTCGTTGATATTTCCTGTAAGCTATTAGAATGAAAGACAAATAATTTTAAATATTTTTCAAAAATAGAAATATATTTATAAAGAACTTCCTTTGATACAACTATTTTGAATCGAGTTGAAATATATTTCCATAATGAGAAATATCTCTAAAATCTTCCATCCTATGATACAAATTATTGTTTCAGAATGGATATTATAATAACATAACGGGGGGGGGGGTGAATTGTGTCATTTTAAAAGTCTTAAAAAAATCAAAACACCCCTCTTGAAAGGAATCAATCATTTACTTCTCTCTTAAATTGGATTTATAAGTGGAAAAAACTAAAGAAAATGAAAAAATGATGTATAGTGGTTTAGGGAATATAAATACACTAGTCTAGTCCACCAATACTCTACTCCATGAGTTTGGCGATTTTCACTAATATGTCCTTTTATCCCGAGACCTCTTTAACTAAGTATAAAAATTTAGTACCTTACAAGACATTTACAGGGTGTTTTAGTTCGTTTACATTGAACTAAAAATACAAAGAATAATATAATAATCTGAGAATCCATGATGATAGAGTTCAAAAAGCCGATATTCTAAGTAAAATAGATGTTATGATATCTATTTTTAAACAAGTTCAGCTTACAATTATGGATGTAACTGAGAGATTCAGATAATCTATAATAATATATAACAACAACAAAAATCATTAATGTCGAGCATGCTTATTATTATTTAAATAGAAAAAATAATGGTTTTATTTTTTTCACAAGCTTCTCCTTCATCTTATTCTTCACATAAGTAGATAATAGTGAATATCTAATGTATTTATATTCTCTCGTCAAAATGTCGAATTGAAGATTGAAATTATTTCGCCACTTTATTTTCAGCACAGTTTTCATTTCTCTAATATTATTCTTATATATTTTTACTACTATATATATATATAATAAATATCTATAAGTAACAACATCATTCTTCTTCCTTTATATACCCAAAATAAATAGAGTCCACAAACTTCAAAAATATCCTAGGAATAGTGTAACACTATTGTCTTATTCTTGTAGAATAAATCTCTAATAAAATAATTCAATATAGGTTGAATAATTATTCCAATAAAATATTCAGAATAATAGAAGAATTGAAATATTTAAAAATCCCATTTAAATCCATTCAAACCTCTATAAATATAGTAAAAACGTTCCTTCAAACTAGCAGCACAATCTGATAGTAAATTAAAATATTTTTATTTCAATAACTTTGTATCCTATGAATTTTATAGAAAAATTAATTTAGAAAAAATTGGCCATCTTTATCTCTAAATACTAGACAGAAATACTTTTCATATTTTTTTTCAATAATACTTTGGATTTATTAGAACTTATCACATAGGAAAATCACTGAAATAATTAAAGATAAAAGAAAATAAATTTAAAATACCATTAACTATATAAAATAGTGTTATGTAACATTCCCAAACTCCATGCTATGTTTTCTATATATTTCACCATTTAAATATTTATTTAATCCAAGCATTCAGAGGACCCAAATATTATAATCACTATCATAAAATTTTCTTATTAATACATAAACTATATAGAAGAGTTATCCTTCACTTGTATATATTTTTAGAATGTTTTGTCATGATAAATATATGATATGTGACTCTTCATGATGCAAAAAATCCACTTTTAGCTATAGAGTTTCATCATGTAAACATGTAAGAAACACAACTTTAGTTTCCATATTGAAATAGTGGATCCAAAACTCTATTTTTGAACAACATAACAAATTACAATTTCATCAGGTGATACTTCCATATGATGAAAATTGATTTAATATACATCAGGTTGATTAGCAGAGAAATTATATATATATATATTCTAATATATCATCACACGGTAGGTCATGATTCTATATTTTAGTTGTAGATGTATTAAAGGAATTAAATCACATTGGATGCAACACTTCTTCTTATAATGAGATGAAAAAAAGGATGAGTTTGAGTTTTTTATCAAAACAACACATATAAGTATTCGTAATGTAGGGTATATTTAAAATTATGGTTCAACATATTAGGTTTCAAAAAAGTAGGTTTCATGAATATAGGATTAATTTCAAATGTATGGTACATAAACCATACTTTTGTATCAAATATTGGGTGGATGAAAAGTAGTGTATGGTTCATTGAATCAAACATAGGGTATAAGAACACTAAATTTTAATTAAAAATAGGGTTTCACTATTTGGAATGTAGGGTTGAATGTAATGAAATTAGGGTTCATATAATCCTTCAGGAAACTAGACAACATAATTTTGATATTTCAAAAAAATAGATCCCTTTAAGGGAAGATTCAAAATTCATCCTAAAATTATTACATATTGAAATTATTAATATCATTTTAATGGATTAATTATATAATAAATATGACTTCTACAAATCATGATAGATTCAAGAAATTATAGTCGTAACATTCTAGAACAAATGATGTTTTGAAAAATCATTTCAAAACATAGAAAATTTATTGACCACACAAAGGAAATTTTTATACTTCAATGAAAACATATTTCATGAATATAATATTATATTATATATGTCCCACCATATTTCTAAAAATTACGATGTACTAAGAAATTTCATTAAATTAAACAAATCATCCTTTCAAATTGGTTCACTGTAGAGTTGTGAATCTATTGTAGAAAATTTTGCTTTTTTGAGTACCAAAAAAACATTTTCAAACTTCATAAAAATAAATGAAGTCTTAGATAAATTCATTATATATTAAACTATACAACTCTTAGATGAATTGGTTAAATATATTTTTATATTCTATCAACATTTAGAGGTGAGTTTATGTTGAAAAATGCAATGTCACTTGAAAAACATGTATCTGATTCTGTACACTTTTGCACCATCAAAAGAATTGGATTGAATTTTTAGATTAAAATATTAAATGTATTTAATCAATTTTTATTGGAAATGAAACAAAATCCACATGTATGGGATCATTATGCCTTCATAAATAAAATGAATAAGGTGACATTCTAAATCTGAAACACTTAATTTTTTTAGAAATGTAATAATAATGGGTTGATGTAATTATCAAAACACAATAAAGAATATAATGACAAGGAGACACTCAACAATAATAGTCACCCCCAAGACCCCATCCTTATCATTCTGTATAAGGAGTCCAACTATCACTCGAGTGTAAAGAAGATAGATTCAAATGAGTCCATCCATGGAATTTATATGTGAACCTATCCGTCACCCAAGGAACATAACAATTCAATATCATTAAATAAATTTAAATTAATCATGTCAAGGTAATTACTAATAACATTTCATTTTAAACCCCCCCGCAAAATGTGGTTTAAGAAATTTATAATCATAAAATTCTTCCTTTCATTTAATCATGTGGGAATTTCCTCTTAAGAAGAGATTAAAATAATAATAACCAAAACATGTAAAGATTCAAGTTACATGGAATGAATTCCCTTTTATTTATCAATTCAAACCAGAATTTATATTAAAAATCAATTGTAAAATTAATTTCAATTGAAAATTAAGAATTTAATATTAGACATCCCAAGGTAATGTTTTAAAGGCACACCTCAAAGATGCCCAAATTCAATCACCCCTGGGGGTCCAATTAATTAAACAATTACAACAAGGGGTGGTTCCAATTCATGTTCCATTGTCTTTAATCAAGAAATAATGATCTCATTAATTAGATAGGTCTCACATAATAATTTTAATGATGGATTAAAATCTATTTCATGGGTATTGATTTAAAAATTGAGAACGTGACACACCAACATGTATATAAACACTTCAAAATTGACATAATATCATTAGACCATATACCATAGGGTTTTAGTGGATTGATCTCCAATCATTAGCTCCTGGTTTTACATAAATTCGAAGAATATCAAACAATGGACGAAGAACCTATAAATAGGTAATATTAGAAATAACATAAATAGAACATCCAATAAAAAACAAATATTTAATGAAATAAGGGTAATTGAGATCATACTGTTGTGGATCCAAAAATACAAACAGTTCTTGATTCTAAACATGACGGAGAGTCGGGGGAAAATCCTAGAATATAAATCAAGGAGGAGATCTCAAAATGGTGAGGCTATCCGGCATTAATAAATTGAATATTAGTGTTTAAATAATATTTAATTAAGGTTGTTTTCTCAAATACACCCATAATATAGGGTCACATGGTTTGGCTACACGGTTGGCCAAATCTTGCGCCAACCATGCACGCTTTGCTACTGGAAAGAGACAAATCACATGGTTTTCTTTCATTGTTTGAAAAAAAAATGTTCAAACTATGTCTTAGTCACCAAAAATATTAAAAATTCCAAAATGGACATGCACCTAATGTTGTTCGATTTTTTATCTGTGAAGCTTTTCGGACCTCAATGTCTTTCCTAACATAGTTTTATCTAACTATGTGTCATGCATCGCATGGTTTCTACTAACCAAGTTCCTGGAATTTTTCAGCTTGAAGGATGGGTTCTAGGCTCCTAACTATCCCCAGAGACCCCATATACTTCCAAAAACTCAAATGGAATTTGAATGAGTGTATATATAGATATTTAATCTAAACATTGATGGAATGTAAAGGATCCATACCTCCAGAAAGAATTAGGTACTTACAAATTTCCCCCTTAAAGAAATTCATCTTGAATTTCCCTTCCAAGGGTGGTGAAGAATAATATTTTAAATACTATGTCTACTATTATCATACATCAGCCTCCTACACCCAGGTCTCTTCCTACACACAATCATTCTCCCATAGAACCCATAATAGTAGAAATGACCGTCCTCAAATAACCTTCATGCTACAATCCACAATACGTATACAATCTCCTCAAAGGAAGAATATACCTATAATTCAACCTCCTCAAGCTAAAAGGAAGGAGAAGAGTTTGAATGAAAATGTCGTATTTGAGATATGTGTAAGATTCTATTCATTTATTTTTACCTCTGAGGTAACTACAACAAATTAGCTACCAACCCAACTCTCTCCAGAATCACGAATGACCTGACCTATCATGGTGAAATTTTACTGTCTCTCCTTATCCTCCCATGTCCTAGCCTCAGAGAGAGTAAAAAAACTGGATTCCCAACCATGAACTCTAGAGGACATTTTCTGTGATTTGTGTATGGTTTCTATTGATACTACACAATCTTCAACATTTTCAAATCAACTGAACATGCTATATGGTCTCTTGTACAAGACACAGTCCAAACATAAATTCCTCTCCTGCCACTAACCAACAATGGGTTTACAGTAATTTCCTAACATAAAATACCTCATAAGGTGCCATATGAATTTTATCTTGAAATCTATTTTTCTAGGAATATTTAACCAAGGGTATATTCTTCTCCCAAGAGCCCCCAAAATATTGGATTCATGCTCATAGAATGTCCTTAGGAACTTGTTTCGTATGTTATGATTGGACATCTGTATGAGGGTGGTATGATGGGATTCGAAGCACCCATGTACCTAACACCCTCTACAACCCTTTCTAAAATAGTGATGAAAATCAGGAAATCCTATTAGAAATGATATTGCGCAGGACCCCGTGGTGTCATAAAATATATTGGATATAAAAAATCCTAATATTATTTACAAAAGGTATCCTTGATAGGTAATAAATCAGAAATATTTGTGATCATATCAACAAAAACCAATATAACATCATTTCCTCTCAGCGACCCTGGTAAAATGGTCACAAAATTCATCAAAACATCATTCCATTTCCTCTTTAGAAGAGGTATCTTCTGAAGAGTTTCATAGATCACTGGTCTTTTTTCCTTCACCTACTAATAGGTGGGACACCTCATGAAAAAACAAGCTACATTTATTTTCATACCCAACCTCCATTATTGGTGATGCAAATCCTGAAACATCATAGCGATTTAGTGCTGCACTGCCCAAGCTAAATCATAAAACTCTCACATCATCTCATAATGCATGTATTATGAAACCCATACATGTCCATGTACAAATAGAATTTCATCTTCACCTTTGATTCACCTAGGATAGGGGTCCTCACTTTCCACATTCTCCCATAGAAATATACCTTCATAATTTGATTATAGTCTCATCCTCACTCTATCCATAAGGGTAGAGGTATCGAGTAATGATAATTAGATAATCCTTCCCCTGAAGGTCCTGCACCTCAAAGTGCATCTCATAGAACAAATCCATAAGCTTCCACGCACTAGTTTCCTACAGAATTTACAATATCTAATTCCTCCCAATCTGAGCATCGACCGTTGGATTACCATTCCCATACATATAGGGAAAACATAATTTTAAAATAATATTGGTATTCAACCCACCTTCATTACCTCAGATTCATATCACACTATTTAAATATGTAATTGAGGTTTTTGTGGTATCTATATACCAAATCAAACTCTCCAACTAAGTAATGTATCCAACAGTGCAATGTGTGAATAACTCTAGCTTAATCCAGATTGTACATTGGGTAATTACACTCATGTGGACTCAACTGTCGAGACCAATATGAAAAGACTCTATATCCATGCATAAGAACTTCTTCTAGACCAATACATGAAGAATTGTAGTAAAAAATGTAACTCATTCATAGCTCGAAAAAAATTAGCATCGACACTGAATTTAACCTCCCTTTCATCTCTGGAAAGGATGAAATGCATACATATGAAAATATAAACATCACCCCAATCTCTTTCAATCCCATCAAAAACACTTCTAGTTATGATAAGTCATGTATGAAATGCTGATAATATCTATATATCCCCAAGAATCATCGCATCTCAATGTAAATCTTAGGATGCTCCTAGGAAACAACATATATCCCTTTCTCTAGCTCAACTAATACTTTTGTCTCTAAGATAATGTGACCCAAGAATTTAATCTAATCCATATCAAAGTTTCACTCGGTTATATTGGCATATAACTGAATCTTTATCAGTGTATTTAATACGATCTCAATGTTTTTGGAATGGTCGAGTCGTGTGTGAGAATACACTTAAACTTTGTCAATGAAAACCATGAAAAACGAGTCTATATAAGGATGGAGAACTTTTTTTGTCAGTGCCATAGGGACTAGTGGTATTTTTGTGAGGTCTAAACACATAAAAAAATACTCATATAGAACATACCTTCAATTAAAGGATGTGTGTGGAATTTTTGACGGTCTAACACATGCATGATAATACCATGATCTCAAATCAAACTTCAAGAACACCTGGGATCCTCAATGCTGACTAAAGATATTATTTTTCCATGGAAGAGGATACTTGTTCTTAAACCTTAGCTCGTTCATTTTTTTGTTAATCAACACATATCCTGATATTTCCATCCACCTTTATTCACATGATGGACCGGTGAACCCCAAATAGAAGTACTATGTTAGATAAACCCCTTCTCCACTAAATCCTCTAGTTTTCTTGTGATATCCTTCATATCAGTAGTAGCCATCCTATATGGAAGAATGGATACCAGTTTAACTCTTGGCACTATCTCGATAAGAACTCTACCTCCCTCACTAGAGATAATCCCAAAAAATCATCTGGGAAAACATACCTAAAATGATCGACCACTGGAATGAAATATACCTAATATATTCCCAAATAATCTGAATATAAACAATTAATATGGACTATCATACTAACCATCCCATGATGCTCGAGACCAGATCGGATCTATTGGAAATTCCATTCACCGTTATGAATAAGTTCTCCTTCAGCTGGTGATGTGAAGGTTAGACTTCAATGATAGAAATCAATGAAAGAATGAACGTGAACCAAACAGTTAATCCTGAGAATGATGTCAAATCATATAATCTCATGGAAAAATAGGTCCCATATGAAGTTCCACCCAGCAATCTAATGGGGGGAATCCATGCACTAATGTAAATCCTCTGTTATAATCCCCAAAAAAGTATAAAGCATCATAACACCATCAAAACACTAAACACTAATCCTGAGGCTCTCCATAATGGGAATAGATGTAATGCTATCAGAAGTCCATTTATAAAAAAGAGAAGATTCTAAATTAGTGTATAATATAATAGTACCTCTCAGTTTAGAAGGTCTGAGATCACACTCTTCAGATGTCGGTTGTAGTGCATATATCTGCCTTTATCCATGGATCTATGATACTACCTATCTACCCTAAGTAGTCCCACATTTCTATTGCTATAAGTATGAGGTAAACTACCACAACCAGAACCCGCACCACATCTTGATCGAACGGTTGTAATCCATCTCCCCATCGGACGAGAAGCTACTGACCCTAATCCTGAACATGAAGTCGGTGTCGACCCTCCATCATAGTTTTCTAGAGGAAATTTCCTGCAGAATCACTGTATATGACCCATGTTGTCGTAGGATCGACATTCGATTAGGTATCTCGTGCACTAAGGAATCATATTTCATGATCAACCGTGATTGGGGAACCTCATCTATATACCAGATTATGTACTCCGGATACTAATATCACAATATGGATGCTCTAGATGATGATTCCTACTACCGGTCAATGTATTACATATATAGATGTCAAGCTGACCTAGCTCAAACCCCCAACCACTCTTAGGTTATTCTCTATGATAAGAACCTAATTCACTATTCCAGAAATAGTAGTTTGCTGAATAACATTTACCTGCGATCAGATGTCATACCTAAGACCATCCTCAAATCTCATCGATTTAAATATGTCATCACCCATCAGAATAGTTACAAAGCACTATAGCTCAATAAAACGGGCCAACTAATCCATAACTGATAATGCTGCCTACTATAGGTGCCTGAACTACCAGACATTGTCATCCCTCAATTTATTGGGGTAAAATTAATCATATAAGGTCATATGAAAATCACTCCAACCCATTACCTGATGATGATCTTTCAGAGTATTGACATCCCACCATATCATGGCTGAATCATACATCATATACATAGTGAGATTTACCCTCCTCTTAAGAGGTGTGTCTAGATTATCGAATATATATAACAACAATTCTATCCATGAACCCAGATATTGTGTTCCGCCATCCCCGAAAAACATGGATGGATTCCACTTTTAGAACTGACGCGTCAACTCTTCCATAGTCAGGGTAGGTCATCATGCTCACTGAATGGTCTATATAAATAACATAAAATATTCACTAAACATTTCCTCATCACCTATGTCTAGTACAACTATTGGTGTATTAGCTGGCACTAAATACTGATCCATCTGTAGCCCATGGCCCAATACCTCTGAAGTGTGGTCATTGCCACCCTCCAAGAATATGAATGGAAGTTTTCGTGGTGGCCTGACACTTCAATTCAAAGCAATAAAATATTATAATAACATTATGAAAGTTCACAGCTAAAAATGTGCATATAATGAAATAGGATAGGTACCAGAGTTCCTATATAAGATGACAAACCCCTCTACCTACTCCTAGAGTTAGGTATGTGTGGCGTACAAATCATATATAAGCAAGAGATCCACCTACTTCCCACTACTGTGGTCATATCTAGTTCATGTTCCAAACTATAATCAATTTTAGTTTCCATTTCTATATTTATTATTATTTTAATTATATCACAATTCATTACAAATGGTTGGATCAAATGGTTCCCCAAATTCTATCCATTAAGGCCCATACTCCTCATAAACAAAAATATGGAATCCAACTAATTGACACCAAAACACATTCTAAAATGACTAACACAATAATATATATAACAATTATGTCATATATCATAACATCATGTAATTTTTCAATGAAAACTATATGTCATGGTATAATTCATGGAATGATGAATTTAACAGGTTCATAAAATGATGCATGGTACTATATACACTCATCTCCTCAGGTTGCAACACAATAGAACCCACAATATTATCAATAATAATATCATAACTCATGTGTCTCACCCAATGGTGGAATAAAATCAAATGTAATAATAAGAATCAAGAAATAGAAATGGCATTCTAGGAAATTTGGAATTTTCCTATATGTGGGATAGCCATGCCAAGGCACAACTCATTACCAATTTCCATTTCCTTACCATCCCTTTATGTTTTCAACAAATAATAAATCAAAACACAAAAGTACCCATGATACCACTCTCCAACATCCTAGACCCATATTCCACTGAAGGTTCCCTGATTTTGGTTGGCCACATGGCCTCAACCACATCTCTCTAAATGCCAGAGGCTACTAACTAGAAACAAGTTCCTAGGTGTGTCTTTGGGGAGACTATGCCATCATTATTATAGTATAACACAAAAGATATATAATAATAGATAAATTGAAGAAGTAGTAAACCAACAAGACAATAGACAACATCAAATATATATATATAAAATCAATACCATAAACTGTCTCATATACAGATAGATATGATACATGTAATGTGTATAATAAAGCAGCCAAAATAGCTCTACAAGGAATCAGTAAAATACATGTAACAAAATTAAAAAAGTCCAAAATCCGTCCACCTTGAATCATGATCCTTAACTGGGTCCCATGCTCCCTTTATCCTAATTGGTAATCAAGAGGCTATTGTAGGGTTCTTACCCTTATTAATACCTATAATAATATAGTATGTTATGGTTCAATCGTAATCCCAAATAGGTGTGAGATATAATACTACTAAGAAACCACCCAAATGTCTTATTCCATCTAGTTAGTGAATATATAGTAATAATAGTGTTAAAAAGGTAATAGAAAAATCAATGAATTTTTGTATGTAAACAAACCATAATGACCAGGTTCCCATGGATACCCATTGTTTGCTACCAGCTTCAGCCTTTCCAGAATGTATCATAATTAATAGTCAGTCTGGTGTCAATATATATTCATGTTACTTTAATTAATCAAACCCGTTTCATTAATATGTCTCGGTACCTATCACACAATCCAACATCCCCCATAAAGTTATGTGATCATAATACGCCTAAACTGTGAATATATAAGGTATAAGTTATTGATTGAATCCAAGCCTGTGCTTTGTCTTGGAAAACTAGTCATATAAATCAATTCCTTAATTAACCGTTTAATAAACTGACCACATCCTTACCATTCCAAATTTGTAATCTAGTTATCACTCAAGGCATATACTGGACTAAGAAACTTACATTTCTATCCTAGGCATTCCCCATTGGAATTCTTGTATCACTCTATGTGTGGTATAACATCACTACTATTCTAGTCCGTCCTTGGAGACCCACTAAGGGACCCTAAGTGTGACCCGTGGAGTATATGATCAACTTCCCCTTGATTCCATCCTTGATAGCCCATTAGGATCCCATGTATCACTCAATCATATAACAGTTATCCCCCATGAGTCCATCATTGGAAATCTGTATAAGGAGTCCAAGTGTCACTTTGGTGTAAGTAATGTAGAAGCCAAATATTTCCTTCGAATAAATTTGTATATGAACCCATGTGTTTCCCAAGGAAGATAATAATTAAATGTCATTAAATAAATTTCAATTAATCATGTCAAGGTCATTACTGAGACAATTACAATTTAAACCTCACCTCAGAAGGTGGATCAAGGAATATATAACCTTATAAGGCTTTCCTATCAATTACAGACATGAAAATTTAAACATAATAATCAATTCAAGATTTAAAAACAAAAAATAAAAGGGTATAGGGTAATGAATTACATTCTATTTTCATTATCAATTCAAATCACAATTCATATTACAATTCATATTATAATTCATATTACAATTGAATTTTACAATTCATATCAATTGACAATTGAAAAATAAAGATTATAAATCCCAATGAAAGGGGTAAAATGTACACCTCAACGGCATCAAAATTCAATCGCCAACCATGTTTGTCGAATTAATTCAATAATGAACCCAAGGGGTGGTTCTAATTTAAGGTTCATGAAATTAAATCAATTATATATGATCTCATTGATTACATATGTCTCACCAATTCAATTTAATCAAGGATTAAAATCCATTACAAGGGAGTTGATCTGGAAATTGGGCTCAAGACAAAAAGACATATATATATATAAACACTTAGACATTGAAGGAAACACATGAGACCACCTACCATAGGTTAGTAGTGGTTATATTATTTAATATAAGCTCTTAATTTGACTCAAATTCGGATAAAATTGAAGAATAGAAGAAAATCCTATAAAGATGGCATATTATCCTTCCCCTTGATAGTTCATACGATAACAAACCAAAAGTGTAATAAAAAAAATGAAAGGATATATTACTAGAATAGATCCAATGAGACAAATGGTTCTTTATTCTGATCTCGGATGGAGATTCAGTGAAAAAACCTAGAATAGTTATGAAGGAGGAGCTCTCAAAATGGTGAGGTTGTGAAGAAAATGGAAAATCAGGGATGGAATAATATTTAATTAAGTTTTTTTATAAATTCACCTAAAATATAGGGCCTCATGGTTTTTCCTCATAGTTTTCCAAACTGTGCACCAAACATGCACCATTTTTTGTAGGAAAGGGGAACATTATAAAGTTTTATATCATGGTTTGAATAACCATATGAAAACTATGTCTCAGTCCAGTAAAAAAATTTATACATTCATGCACGTCTGTACACCTAAAATCACATGGTTGTTTTAATTATGTGGCCAGTGGGACACCGCTATCTAGCCTCATATGAATTTATCTATCCATGCGGCTTGCCCTGTACATTTTCAACCAACCACGTTCCAGGACACTCTCACCTCAAAGGTTGGGTTCTAGGATTTGAACCATCCCTAAACTCCACCTGATACATGCACAAAATCAAAGGGAATTCACATTAGGCAAAATATAAATATTTAACTAAAATTGATGGAAATTAAAGGATATGTACCTCTATAAATGACTGAGTTCTTACAATGCTCACATTATAGAGACTTTCCTATATATAATCATTACATGATGTGTTCCAAATTTCCTATCTTCAACATTATCATGATTACCCTTCTCATACATTTGATCCCAAGGAACATGAAATGGATGATGATGCTTCATCTGAGTATTATCCAACACACAACATTGAACAAAGCCTAGTTTCTATCTGGGGTCAGTTTGTCCCTTTAGTGTGAGTGTATGGCCACACGAACATGTAGAGGATGATACATGGGAGAGGGAGGCTGATGTATGTGCTTAGTGGATGGATTTGTTCTCAGGTAGTATTTTGTAACCCCTAGAATGTGAAATTAGGAATGAGTTCCATTAAGGGGGAATATTGTAAGAACACAATTTTTATATGAGGTATAGATCATTAAAAGTTTAGTCTAATAACTTAAATTTGAATTTGATGGAGGATTAATGAGTTCCTGATTACTTCAGGTGTTTATGGGGTTTTTCCAGATCTTGACAACCCAACTAGTGGATAAATGGATGGGACTGCATAGTTAGTTGAAACAATGTGATCTAGTATATGCAGTTACCCAAACCATGAAAGGGATACACAACGGGTTGAAGGAGTCCACAAATTTTGGGGAAACTATAAAATTTGAGGTGAAAACCTTACATGTGTATTTATAGTTTTTAACACAGCATGCAACATGGATTGAACATGGTCAGTCAAATCATTACCATGAAACTCTACAGGGTCCCTTATTGTAGAGTGGGAGGTGTATGGTTAGCTTAAGATTTAGCCAACTATGTGGCCGAACTCTATAACCCTATTTTAACGAAAAACTGCCATTTTACCTTAATTATATTAAACATACCCTCCCAATTATTTACCTCATTTCAAATGGTAGTATTCCTTCTATTGTCCCATAAGAATCTATCAATATCTAATTCATAGGATTCGTGAAAACTCATTCTTCTAGACTCTGATTTGTTCCCCATTGGTCTCATTGAATTTCTTTTGGTAATCTACTTAGTCCTTATCTATGTTCATCATTTTTATTCCCCTAGATGACTTTATTTTTATGTTGGATTATATGCCCTATTTTTATGACACTATTCCATTCTTCAGTTTTCTACCGATCTAGGCCAAATTAAACGATGATAGTTGATGAGGAGAGAGATATAGGATCGAGGGAGGTGGTCTACGACTCATACCTCAATTATTATAATTTTTTAAAATGCCATACTTTTCCACATGCTAGTTTCACCAGGATGTTCGTATTTAAATTCATATTCAGTGATTATAATTTTTATGCATGAATTCTATAGACTTTATTATATATGATCATTATATTATTAGTGGTTATGACCTCAATGCCTACCATTACAATTATGGTTCTTCCTTAACCATGCCTTGGTGACCTATGTGGGTATATATCCAACACTTTTCAAGAGCGTTTGACTTGACCTTTGTAAAGATAATCATTATAATTAAATGAATGAATTTTTAATTGTTAAATGGATACATCTTCTATAGTTATGACATAAACCATATAAGGAATGACTTTTAATTAATTAATGAACCATTAAAATGTTAATAGAAAGTATATTATATATTTATCATTTGTCCTAGAAAAATGTAATTGAATTCGATGTGGTTGCATGTCCATATCCCACGATTTCAAGCTTATGAAAGGTAAATAAATGAACCTAATAATTGAATATTTAATTAATCTGGTAAATAGATTCATGTACTTTTTTACTTTTCACTTATTATAAAAGGAACTGGAATGAACATTAAAAAGTATTAAATGGAATGAGTATTACATAGCCTAATTAAATAATGGATTATGTATAAGGTTCCTAATGAATATGGACCTTTTCATATGTATAGAAGTGGTTAGACTTGATCCATCCTTAGATTCCCAAGGTAATTCCTTAAGAACTCAGAGGATTCCATTTTGATTCAAGGAGTTGGTTTCCAAGGGAGATACCCACCTTGGATTAACATCATTTTCTAATAGTGGATACCCTACATGATGATATATGATCCCTTCACTGTCATCTAGATATTTGGATTCCATGGATACAGTCCGTGGACCCAGTTTGACACCCCCTAACACGTGGTTCCATGGATTCACCCTAATGGGCCCTATCATGCTTAGAATATTTCAACATGGATGAGTTCTTTCGACTTAGTAGGAACTCTTTACAGTGGAATTCCTTGGGTGATGCTCTTTAGATTATACTCAAACCCTTATATCTAGGTTGCATGTTTTTATTGAATTTGATTGACCCTTGAGGTCATGGATAACTTGGTTACTGCATTAGATCCTCTTCATTGTTATAATCATTATAAGATGCCTTTATTATAACCATGGTTACCCTTCACTACTGTCATCATTAAAGGATTCCTCCGTTATTACCTTTTATTCTCTTGACTATTACCATTATTATAGGTTTCCTTGTTTATATCTTGGATCCTTTATTATTATTATCATGATATACTATTCATGTTGTTTACAGATCATCTGACATATCTATATAAATTGAACTTAAATGAATTAATCAAATGATATCATATTTGGAGATATTAGCAGTTGTGGATGTAGTAGGAATTGGTTATCATTATAGAATTGATTTATATTTATATACACCCACACACTGTTAGTTTATATTTAGAGAATGAATTTTTTAAAACACCATTGTTGTGGCCTATTGATATTTATCTCACACCGTATTTATGAAAAATGATGGAAAATGGGAAGATTATAACTATGCAGGTGTTGATAAGGGGAAACATCCCGCATTGGACAACTGATCTTGATTTCTTTCAAATGATGGAGCTTTTAGAAGATGGCTAGGATAGTTCTCTGGGCGCTGGATAGTTTTTGGATTCTTTTTATTTCTTTTTTATAACAATTTTTTCCTACCGCCTTGTATACATGTTTTCCATTGTTGTAGAGACAAGACATACACTATCATCATTTTATATATGATTGAGTATACAACTTGTGATTTGAGTGTTATTATAGGATGCTGACTCTTCTTTTCCATTGCTTATTTATTGATATCATGCCTTTTTTATTTGCCTACTTTTTATTATCCACTGTTCTCCACTCTGACATGAGGGAATAGTCTCCCGCCCCACACACCCTAGGCCCTGTTAGTTAGCAGCCTATAACATATGGGGAGGAACGGTTGAGCCATGTGGCTTATTGACACAGGCACCTCTGAGTGGAACCCAATTCGGGATGTCACAACATGGTATCATAGGATTTATTTTATTAACATAATATCTTGAGACAATATATAATAGATTAGGAATGGTTTGGAAATTAGTTATAATCCATGCTTGGAAGTAGCTAACCGACGTTAGGGGTAAATACCGAGCTTCCTGAAATGAGGAAATTTGTTCTATATTTTTCTTATTACAATTGATATCCTTTAACCTTTGGTGATGCACATGCTATGTGATTGTTATTATTATTTCTGTTAAAATTGATAATTTCATTTTATCCTTGGTATGAGGAGATAAGTGAAAGTAAGCATCAATAATGCATTATTGTAGGAACCTAGAAATCACATGCGATACATAAGTCATACCATATAGGTTCATTTCATTTCTTGCATTACCTATGTTCACTACGCCAAAATATGCATTTAGAGGCCATTTAAACCGCCACTAAATTGTTCTGTGATGGTTTTGGAAAACCAATCCTAAAGAGTGTGTCGACATTTATTTACATGTAATTTTTCAAAAACGTGAGATAATTTAGAGGAGGTTTTTTAAAATCATGGGAATCAATTAATGATTTTTTATTTTTATTTTTAATTTTTCAATTTTTTTAATTTTTTGTAATGAGTTGTTTATAATTTTTAAATTTTTATAATTCTCAAAAATAATTTATTATCTAATATTTATTACTTATTATCTAAAATTTTGTTATTTCATTATTTCATTATTTCTGTTAACTTATTAATTCTCATAATTAATTTATTTTTTTACTTTGTATTTTTCACTATGCACATGCACTTGCACATGCCATATATAAAAATTCTACATTGGCATAGATTTGAACCCCTTACCTATTTCTTATTATCCAATGACTTTACCACTCTAGCACGCTATTAATGTAGTGAATAAATAGAATTTAATATACTTATATATATATATTGATTGAAAAAACAAATAGTAGATAAAAAATAGATACAAAATAAAAAATAAAAATAAAAAATTAATTAATATATAAAAAATTAGTAATTAATAATATGTTAATAATAATGTAATAATAAAAAATAAAAAATAAAAAATAAAAAATAATTAAAAATTAATGTATAAAGAGTTAAATAATAATACAAAACAAATAAAAAATAAAAAATAAAGAAGTAATATATAATAAGATAATAATGAAAAATAAAAAATAAAAAATAATTAATAATATTTTAAAAATAGAATAACAATAAAATAATAGTAAATTAGTAATAAAATTATAAAAGATTAAAAATAAATTTAAAATTAATATATATATACATATATATATTAACAAAATAATAAATTAAAAAATAATAAATAATAAATAATAAATAAATAAATAAATAATCAAAAAATATTTTATATGTAAATAATAAAATTACAGTAACTAAAAAATAATAATTAATCAAATGACTATATAAATATTAAAAAATAAATATAAATAACAAATAACAAACAAACAAACAAACAAACAAACAAACAAACAAACAAACAAATAAATAAATTATAAATAATAAATAAATAAAAAATATTTAATATTTAATATTTAATATATAATAAAAAATAAATAATGAATAAAGAATAAATAAATAATCAATAAATAATAAATAAATAATAAATAAATAATAAGTAAATAAATAATAAATAAACAAGAAATAAATAAAAAATAAATGAATGATAAATAAATAAGTATTAAATAGCAGTTTAATAGTAATTTAACAATAAAAATAATGGAATAAATAATAAATTATTTTTAAAATAATAAATAATAAGTAATAAATAATAAATAATAAATAATAAATAATAAATAATAATAATTGAATAAATAATTATTAATGAATAATATTTAATGAATAATAAACTACTAAATGGATATAAATATCTATAAATATATATACGTATGAGAAGTTGCGGGATTACATTAGTGGTATAGGTTCCCTGTAATCCTGTATCAGACCCGAGTTTAAATCCTAATGGGAGTAAATACCCAAAGGTACTGTTGTAGTACTATAGTTTACGATAACACATGCATGAAATGACTTATGAATGACGCATGACGTCGAGAGTATGATGCAAGCATGTTGCACTGGGAGATTGGGCCAGTTTGTGGACATTTTAGACCATGACATCAGCTTTATTTCCACTGGGCCTTCATGCCATATACTAAATAAATAAGGCTTGATGGGTGGACTATCCCTTGGGTGATATCAACTGTCTTTCTAGCTTCTGTGTGTGGTGTGTGTGTGTGTTTAATGTAATTGTACCCCCAAGCACCTAATATATCTATATATATATAAATATATAATTATATATAATTATTTATAAACACATATTTATGTTACATAATTTTATATAATCACATTCCTATATATAATTGTATATTTACATATATATATATATATATATAAAGATAATTAAATATAAATATCTCAATATATATATAGACATATATGATATAAAAATAAATAAAAATTAATTTTATCAATTTTAACAAATGATTATAAAAATACACAAATATTCATAAATTCAATTAACAAATTTATATAATTGATAATAAATTACCAAAGGTGGGGAAAGCATAATAATTGTAACACTATCAAATCTATAGGAATATAAATCATTGGAATAAAATCATAAACAACACACAAATAATATGAAGGCACTCTTAAATGAAGACTAAATCTCATTGAATGTGTATAGTATATATAAAAACATATTTCAATATATTTTAATATTTTATATATTAATATTTATTTATGTAAATTAGAATATAAATATAAGTATTTTTTAAATACACACGCATATGTATATATTAATATCATTTTCATATGTATGTATATATTCATATAGTTTTACAGTAAATTCATTTATATACTCTATTCAATGGTAAATATATATTTATATAAAAATATATTTATATATGATGTATAAAAACAATATTATTGACACACCAATACATATTTATATTTATCAAATACACATATATATATATTTATGTATATTTGAATTTAATTACATATATTTGAATCTTTATATAAATATTGATTTTTTATTGACATACACGTGTTGATATATAAACATTACTTGTATAGGTATATATATATATATAAAATAATGTTTTTATAAGGTAAATAAAATAGAAAATTATTTATTTTAAATTAAATTAATAATCAATATTTATTTCAATATGGTTTATATATTTGAAAATACATTTTTATGTAGATATGTATATATACAAGTGATTTGTTATAAGTAAATATAAGAAAATATGCATATATATAATTATAAACTAAACTAAATTGTGTAAAATGATAAAAATTTAAAACCATAATATTAATATGAATGCATGATCAAAGAATAAATTTATTCCCTACCGAAAAAAGACAGTAAGATCCCATTAAATGAGGATGACATTCCACCGAATGATAAAAAAAGTAGGACAACTCAAAAAAAAACACAATTTTGAAGGCCTTTTGGTCTTATTTTGTCCTCGAAAAACATGACTAGGGTTCACCCATTCACTATCATGTAGAGATTATTGCATGAATTGATTTGATATGTGGTAGAACCCAAACAGATAGCTGGATCAAAATTTATGGTCGTTTGAAGTTCCAGTCTGATTTTCAAGTTATTGAAGATTTGTTTTATGTTTCAAAATGTTAATAACTAATAAAAATATTAAATTATTTATTTACACTTGTCATTAATTAAAATTATAAAAAATAAAAAATACTTCATAATTAAATATTTTACTTTTTTATTTTTTCCTTCAATTTGGAAGAGTTTTTTAAAAAACAATAGGTCAAAATTAATTTTTATATTTTTTCAAAAAACAACTTTTAAAAAAAGAAACAAATATTTAAAAAAAATTAAGTAATGGTTTCAACAACAATCACTATGAAATGGCTAAAAAAACCACCGCTAAATTGGTTTGTTTCAAAAATGGCTGCATGTGATTATTGAGTGAGTCATGTATGTTATATTTATGATTGTGCTACAAATATCGTATACCGGGTAGGGGATTTTTTATTTAATGTGTCAAAATTAATATAAATAGTATTTTCCTATATAGGTTAATAGTGGCATCATAAATTGATGGTTTCTACCCATGTAAAATATGTAACTCTGCTAATATGAGCTACTCTTTGGATGTGATTGAATGACTAACAATTTCAATACCTAAGGTGTATCGGCCCTCGTGAATTGGGATGAGTATTTAACCATGTTGATCCATCATATATTATTTTTACATTCTGAGACCGATGGTAGATGAGATTAAATATAAACAATATGGGTGTCACTTTCAGTGATAAGGTGTATGATCCCTTCTTCATTGAGAATGGTGA
Organism: Viscum album; assembly: GCA_963277665.1. Classification (NCBI taxonomy): domain Eukaryota; kingdom Viridiplantae; phylum Streptophyta; class Magnoliopsida; order Santalales; family Viscaceae; genus Viscum; species Viscum album. The sequence continues at coordinate 443,543,150 of OY728121.1, forward strand.
TCTATTTAAACTGAACCATGATATTTTTAAATAAGTATATACATAATTTAATTGTAAATATTAACTTATAAATATAAAATCGTTGTAGGTAAATTAAAAGGAATGGCATAATTGACCCTTCAACCATAGCAATCCCTGTAAATTAAAATAGAACTCTTACTAATACTCTGTACTTCTATGCATGTAGTTGGTATATTACCTAGGGTTTTGAGTCCTTATTCATAAATTCATCCTCCTCTAGTACTTCAATTTGTTAAAAACCTTGATTTGAGGCATTTTCATGGAATTTCTAGAGTGATTCAACCACAATGTATTCGTGTCGTGTGCCAGGAATGTGGCAACGACCATGCTCCAAAGATGGTGGGACCCTACTATCCGGTCTTACCTCCTAGTGATCCACTTGTCTAAGAACCTATTATAACCGAAATTGGAAGTGATTATTATCATTGATTCAATTTTCTACATATGATGAAAACCATATAGGGTGCTTTATGACCTCTACCTACATTGGATGATCTAACATGTGAGTTCCAGCAGTAAAAACCACCCATATTTTCATGGGATGCTGGTCTACATGATATAGAGTCTTAGATGGATTCCACTCTATCTAAATTTAAGCATTTAGATATGAATCCATAGAGGAGGGTATAGATTTACACCTACATGGTTAAGGATTCATCCAAGTGTTGGTGGGATATGATTACCTAGGCTGGTCATCATCATTGAATACTGAGGGATGAATTCCAAATTGTTTTCTATGAGTACTTCTTTGCATTGAAGTTGGTATATGACCAATCTAGAGAATTCATCCAATTGGATTAGGTTACTATTCCCATCATTTACTATTCATCGTGTTTTACTGGGTTGTAATTCTTTTCACCACTTCTATATGGTGATGATTGGTTGCGTGCTAGACACTTTAAGGAAGGGGTCATGTATTCCATCCATACTAAATGTATTTCATTGACGTAACTTTTCTAAGTTCATAAACCATTCATTTTTCACTAAAAAAACCTGAGGGAAGGTGATTGTTCTAGATACAATGGTTCTGTGCTGAGATAGGGTAGTAATTATTTCGGTAGTAAGAAGCATACTCTTAAGGTGTCTTGTTAGAGTAGTGGCGGCCTGAGTATTCACACCTGTAGCTCTATTATATGCCATCAGTTTTGATGACAAGGGAATATGAATCCTTAGTGTGGTAGAGAACCAATGGTGTGTCGTACTTACATCCATAGGGGTCATAATTTGAGATATTTTTAAACCTTTCCATCTACTTCAAGTAGAAGAGGATATTCAATCTATCCACCATCAGGAGAAGGACCGGTCTGCAGTATTAGGATGGGAGTGGAAGTGGAACTAGAAAGGATACTTGAAGAGGAGTTTGTGGTTGTTGTATCCATATTTATGATTATTAGATCCAGTACAACATACATGCACAAGGTAGTCCTGTTTTAGCATAGGGATATGGAGTAAGCCATTTTCATTCCTTATACCCGATACCTATGGATTAGAGTACATAACCACCAATCATACAAGGTAACATTCATGTAGCATCAAATATTGTATCTAATTTATTTGATACAAGTTCATCAAACTCATTTATATCATTCTAAAATGTGGATTGTATTGGGATGTAAATTTAGTATTACTATGGTTTGATGTCCCTAGACATACCATTGGGAGTGCAGTCAAAAGGAATACAATATTACAAAGGATCTACCATTGAGGTAGGTAGTTATCCCTTCTGATGGGACTTCTTTTTCATAAAGATAAAAGGCTTGATTTCATTCTCGGGATGGATTGGGTGCTTCCATATCACACCTATATAGACTATTATCACAATAGGGTGTTGTTCACTTTACTATACAGTGATAGTTTTCTCCACAAGGCTCTGTGGAATGTACAAGATGGTATATATGGACCATAACATCATTTTCTAGGTGGATTTTCTAACAATATTTATATTCTCTTCAAAGAGGAGTTTGGAATACATGTAATAGATTTTACATATGTGGTAGATTGTTTTAGGGGAAACTTTTCCGATGATTTTATTGGCTTATCTTCTGATAGATTTGTAGATTTTATTATTGATCTTGTTCGAGGTGATGCTCCATTGTATATATCTCTGTATAGGATAGCACCTACTGAAATTCAGGAGCTTTAGAGATAATTTTATGACCTCGATTATAATGGTTTTATCTTACCGAACACTTATTCCTAGGGTTTACCCATTCTTTTTTCTAGGAAGGAGGATGCAAACCTTTATCTATTTGAGTATTACTAATGTTTCAACCAAATTACAGTTATGTACCAACATCCAATGAATTAGACAGATGATATTTTAGACAATCTCTAAGGAGATATATTATTATATAAGAATAACCCAAGATTGGGATATAATCTGGTATAAGTTAGGCCTTCATATTTTCCATGTAGATAATTTTGAGTTTAGTTCTGTTTTTATGAGTATCTCATGATGCCATTCAGTCTTACAAACATCCTTGATGTTTTTATAAATTATATGATTAGGGGTTTCAACCTATATCTGGATTTTTTTCCATGGTTTTCATGTATTAAATCTTGGTGTATTCTCATAATCTTAGTAACAATGGAAAACATCATGAGTTCATTTTGAATACACTGATGGAGAATCAGTTTTATGACATGTCTTCTATGTGACAATTCATGATCAACACTATTTACTTCTTGGGTCATATTGGCTCAGAATTAGTACTATTAGTTGACCTAGAGAAGGTGAGCGATGTGATTAACTTGGGAGAACCCAAGAATGTGTTTGATATATAGAGTTTTCTAGGGACTGGATGGATGTTACATGGATTTCATACAGGACATCTCATGCTTTAAAATAAATATTACTAGTCTTACAATGAAGGGTGTGAAGTTCCTATGGTTGAGAGTGTACGAGAGAGGATTTTAGGCACTGAGTGGGAGGAGTACATTGAAAAATATTCATATTCTTTCAGATCATTGCGGCAGATATATATTATTTTCTGTTTCATTTGGAATAAGATTGGGAGAAGTTTTACTGTTGAAAGATAAAGTCTTTTTGTACGGGTCATGGTAGTTGAGACGTCATGAGCATAAATACAAGACACATGATCTTGTACCAGAATCTATTTTCCATAACTTATGTTTTCAAAGACACTATCTGATGTGAGATAACATTGTGGGGTATATGAACTATAATTGCCTCAAATATATATTTTTGTGGAATTACTTCAATCATAGAAAATAAATATTGGTGTAATATATTCAGTCCTCTAACATTGATATTGCCTATATGCTTGGAAAGGGTAATGCCGCAACAAATGTGATGATTTTGAAAACTCAGGTACTAGCCTTACCAGAAGCCAGTGATGAATATAATTTGATGGACATCGTTTCTGAGATGTATATAGAGTTTCATGAGAGTCACAAGTAGTCTTATCCTATCTCCTTGACAGTTAACTATCTCTTTCTTGATAGGGTGAAGAGTAGGTAGTTATCAGACCCTGATGGATTTTTTCTATGAAAGTGTATTGTTGGAGAGGACCTGCTTCTGGAATGGTTGGTTAATGGAGATGACATCTTCCATATACGAGGAATTGCATACATTCCTATATAAATGAGATGGGAACTAATGAGAGATTCACGTGCTTCTTACTGGGTAGTTCATCTTGGCATATTAATGATGTATCAAGATATGAGACACCAATATTAGGGGGCCAGGATGAAATGTTAGATAGTAGGTTTTATCACATGGTTTTCTTCCTGTTAGTAGGTGAACATTGGGGACCAGTGACCTGATTTCTTGTCACAGCTCTTAATTATGCTAGAATGGAAATGGGAATACGTTTCAATATATTTTTCATTATTATTACCATGATCTCCCCATGGTAGAGATGTAGTTTGGGTAGTTTCTGATAGAATTATCAAAGTATCCACTTCTATACTATCTGGGAGACTCTCTCAGCTAATGATATTTGAAGAGTGTATGTATTTTTAATTATTCAGCTACATGGGGTCACTCATTATATCATTTTAGATAGGTATTATCATTTAACATCTTGGTTCCATAAGGGAATACATACATCTATGGTTACACAGGTGATTTTGAGCACATACTTTCACCATTAGACCGATGGATAGTTGGAACAGATAATACGAGTGTTAGAGGACATGGTCTGAGCATGCATCCTTGATATAGGAAGTTCCCAGGAGAAGCTAATGCATCACATAGAGTTATCATACAATAATAATTTCCATGTGGTAATTCACATGGCTACCTATGATTCCATGTATGGTAGGTTGTGTTGTTCACCCCTATGTTGGTTAGAGGTTGGAGAGGTAGTACTACCCGGTTCTCATCTTATATAGGAGACATTGGAGCATGTTTAGCTGATGAGGAAGCATATGTCCACTACTAAATATAGAAATAAATATCATACTAATCACTATTAATGGCCACTAGTGTTCAAGGTTGGGGATTGTGTTTTCCTACAGGTATCACCTAGACATGGGAATAAATGGGTACAGAGGATAGTTAATATGTCAACCCATGTTTTCGGTCAATTGAGATTTTGGATAGAGTCATGAAAATTTAATATTGGCTCCTATTACCTTAGAGGTACCATTCCATGCACAATTTCTTTTATGTTTCACAACATCACCATTATCATATTGACATATCTCATACTTTTGATCTTGAGGAAGTTGACCTAGATGTCGATTCTTCATTTGAGGAGTATCCTATATGCATCATTGATAGGAGAATGAAGGATCTATGGGACTGGTAATTTAATTTAGTATGGGTTTAATGGAAGAATAACCATGTACATAATAAGACTTGGTAGTGGATAGCTGTCCTACATGCCCAGTGATCTGAGTTTTTCATAGACAATGTATTTCCACCGTTGGAAGGGGAATTTTCTTGTCTGTTCATTTAAGGGGGGAGACAGTAAGAACACAATTTTTTATGAGTTTTGGATACTTTAATTCTCAATCTAATTCCTTAAATTGGACCTATTATGAATGATTAATAAGTTCATAGTTGTTTCAAGGGTGTCTAGGGTTTGTTCAATGCTCGGAACCCCAACCTGTGGAGAAAATGACTGGGCCACACAGTTAGTAGAAACCATATGGGCTAGTCTCCATAGTTCCCATAATCGTGTGAGGGATAAACACTTGACTAAAGGATCCCAAAAAGTTTTTGGGAACTGTGTAGCCTCAGGTACCCAACCATGTGTGGGTACCTATAGTTATTAGTAGATCACGCTACCCAGTTTTCACATGGTTTGTCAAACTGTGCCCATGAAACCATTTGTGGTCCCTACATAGATGGTTAGAGGCAGACAGTTGGTGCTTAGTTTGGCCAACCATGTTCTCAAAATCTATAACCATGCATTTTATAGGAAAAAAAATACTATTTCACACTTAATTTTATTAAAAATACCCCTCCTTATTATTTATCTTAATTCCAGAAGTAGGGGGCCTTCTCTTCACCCATAAGAATATCAGAAGCTCTTTTTCATAGGATTCTTGATAACTCAATCATCATAACTCAGATTTAATCACCATTGGTATTATTGGATTTTTCTATGTAAGATTATTATTCCTTTGGATTAGTTCATCATTTTTATTCCTCTCAATGACGTTATTTTGATTCATGCTTATATGCCCTATTTTTTAAGGTTTTTATCTATTCTTTAGTTTTAATCCAATATAGACAAAATTAAAGGCCGATAGTGGATGAGACGAATTCTCTAGGCCTGAGGAATGTGATCTATGACTCATCTCTCAATTATTTACATTTAATAAATTTCCATCATTTTCCTCGTGTGGTTTTCAACATGCGTTTCCTATTTAAATTAAAATGGAATGATTATAATCATTGTGATATAATTCTAGATCCTTTCCTATATATTATCATTACATCATTGGGGGTTATGACCTCTATTCCTTCCACCCCATGTAGGGTGATTCCTTAATTAGGACTTGGTGACCCATGTCTGTCTATCTCCCCCACAATTCAGGCGTGTTTAAAAATCCCTTTATAAATGTTAGTGTTTTATTTATATGAAATAATGGTTAAATGATCAATGGATTACATTTGTATAATTATCACTTGACCCTTCAAAGGTATGTTTTTCAATTAATTAATGAATTTTTAAAATGTGGATGCCAAGTATATTATATATATGTCACTCTGGCTATATAAATGTAATTGAATTTCAAATGTTTCCAGGATCATATCCCACCTTTTCAGGCATATGAAAGGTAAATAAATGGTCATAAAAATTAAATATGTATTAAAGTAGTATGTGGGATAATTCACTTTCAGCCTTGTCTCTTAGTATGAAAGGCACCATAATAATATTTCTAAATTATTAAATGGAATGAGTATTACATGGCCTAATTAGAAAATGGATTATGTATAAGGTGCATATTTTATATGGATGTTTTCACCTTTATTAGACTATTTAGACTTGATCCATCCTTGGATTCATGAGGGAATGCCTCAATCACTCAAAGGAAACCATCCTGATTCAAGGATCCGGTTTCCAAAAGAGATAAAAAACTTGGGACATGGTTCTTTTTTTCTAGTGGATGCTCAGAATGATTCTATATGATCCATTCACTATCTTCTATATATTATGATTCCTTGGATAAATTCTTTGAATATATATTGACATCCTCAGACATATACTTCATGGATTCACCCCATTGGGTCCAATCTTAGCTCGTTTAACCTTAAATAAGATCCTTGGAATCAGTAAGAACTAATTATAGTGGAATACATTGGGTGATGCCCCTTGGATTATAATTAGACCCTTATATTCAGGATTAATGTTATTAATGAGTTAGCTCGACCCTTAAGGTCATGTATTCCTTGGTTATTACACTGGATCTTGTTAAATGTTTTCATCATTATGTGATTTTGGGTTATTATTTGGGATCCTATTTATGATTATTATCATAATTGGATTATTCATTAAACCTTAGATCCTTTTTTATTGTTATCATGATATATTATAAGCAATTTTTACACCTCACTTGACTTATCTATATAAATTGTACTTAAATAAACTAATAAAATGATCTCACATTTGGAGAAACTTCCAAATGAGGATGAAGCATGTATTATCTATCATTATTTCGTCTATTTATATCTATATATATATTCACACTATTAGTTTATATTAAGAGACCAGTTTTTTATAGACTCCATTGGCGATGGACTGATTAGATTTATCTCATACCCTATCTAGGACACCGATGATTCCTGGGTAGCTTATATTCTTACTAGTGTTGATAAGGGAAAAAATCCTTCTTTGGACACATGATCATGATTTATTTATTAGGTTGTATCTTAGTGGTAGATGACCAGGAAAGTGCTATGGATGTTGGATAGTTTTTAACTTCTTCTTTTTTTATTGCATGTATTTCCATCTTTCATGTATACCTATCTTCTAGTTTTGTAGAGATATTACATACATTATTTTTTTTTATTATTAAGTTTAGATCTTGTGAGTTTATAATTATAGGATGCTTACTCCTATTTTATGCTTCTTATTTATTGATATTTTGATTATTTTATTTATCTAATTATTATTATCCATTGTGATCTACTATGAAATGAGGTAATTGTCTCCCCATGGACAAACCCTAGGACTATGGTGCGAGTCAGAAGCCTTTGGCAGAGGGGGAGGCTCCCTTGAGTACATGTAGACTACAAGCAAGAGGAACCATTTAGTGTCACCTGGGATGAGATTTCACATAAACCATGAAATGATACAAACTAATCTATCAAACACTCTCATTCTTGGGTCTATTGATAAAAACATATAGTTTACAAACTTGATTTGATACCATGTGTAAAAAAATGATAAAATTGAAAATACTTCTAATATGTAATTAATTTCTTCATCGCATTGGGAAAGAAATATATAAGAACGGGGTAAGTTTAAATTCTTATTATGGGTGAAACTTGTCAATATATCATTAAGGATTAGATCATAAGCATGATAAAACATGATCATGAGAGGAACACCCCATTAAGATAACTTTAACATATACGAGTTTTCCATATAATAAAAGGTTATATAATCTCAAATGATCGAATATATACCATGAAATAAGAGTATGAAAACATGACATAATAAAAATGATCCATAGATCAAAAAAATAAAATAGAAAAGAAATTTATCATAATAATCATCATTTATAATCATAATATTTTGAATATAGTTAACTGTGTCAGGTCCACACTCAATCATGAGAACATTGATAACCACATAAAATCCACAATCAATCGTTTGAACCTAACTAACTACATGAAGTATATACACAATATTTTAAACATAGATTATCACATTGATTCCATGCTCAATATTTTTAACATTGGTAACTACATCATTCCATGATTAATCTTATGAACATAGCTAACACCATCAAGTAAACACTCATTATTTTGAAAAAAAATCTAGTCAGATCAAGTAATGATCAGTCATATGAAATAGAAAATAATATTGATTTCACTCTCAATATTGTGAACATATCTAACAACATCATTTCCAAGCTCAATATTGTGAACATTTCCAACCATATCTAGTCCACATTCAATTTTGTGACAAAAACATACCGAATAATTTCCACACTCAACATCATTATATGATGATATACATAACCCTAACCAATTCATTAGAGGGTGATATAGGACCACAAATATAACATAATAATTATTCATAAGTTTTCCACATTAAATTAACCATCATATCATAAAAGTAATAATGGAAAAAATGGTTTCGACATTTTCAAATGGTAGCATATAAAATGAAATCCAGAATTTGATCGGTCGATACCAAAAATTTATTAACCTAAATGGTTTGTTTAATAAACTCATTTATAAAGTGATTAATAAAACATAAATCCATCCGATATAGGTCATTTGGAGATAAATAATAAACTATAATTGAAATCATAAAATAGATTTTATAAAAATATTTTTTATAATTTCATAAAAGTAATATGTTACATGTCACTTTGAAAAGTAATTTTTGAGTAATTGATGAAAATATATTTAAAAAATATTTAAAAATAAATATCAATAAAATAACTCTAAAATAATTAATTTTTTAGTAATAATATGTGGATAAGAAGATAAACAATATTAATATAAAATAAATTCATTTTTAATATTAAAAAAAATCTATTAAAATAAAAAATTTCAAAAAACAAATAAAGCATTTTTTTGAAAACAAATAAAGGGAAATATAAATATCACCGATGAGAATTCATATTTTTATTTGAAATCATTATTGGAAAATATTTGTGGAATGAAAGAATATGGACATAAAAGGGAAAGGGATTATAGATAGAATATGAATTATTCTTAACAATATTATATTTTTATGAGAAATGATTTCATAAAAGAATAATATTTGAATTAAAATTTTAATTTTACATAGATATAAAGAGTAATTAATATATAATAAAATCATATATTATAAAAAACTATGAATAAAGTAAATAATTTATACAAGAAACATTATAACTCAATGAAAAGATATTTGAGTTAACAAGATCCCTTACAAATTTTATAATAATTGAATCAAAATAATGTGAAGTAGGGATTCATGAATAGACTTTTAATCCTATTAAAAAAATTATAATAAAAATATAATACAATTGGTAGTAAGTACATAATATAAAATATTAATAGATGAATATTATGAAAACATTCCCCAATGAATGGAAATTAAGATGATTCTCTTACCATTACTCTCAACCCACCTAAAAGTTTTTTAACCTCTAATATAATTGATATATCCAATTTTGTTTCCAATTTTATAATCCTAGTCAAATCTATTACTTTTATATTATTAAATTATAATTATTTTTTTAATCATTTATTATTCAGTTATTGTTTATTTTCCTCATTAGATGTTTCTAATTTTGATTATTTCAATAATATTTTACAATGTCGATGTAGAGACCAATTCCTTGACACAAACTGCATCATTAAAAGATTATATATGGTACTAGAATATATATGTTCTATTATTATTTCATAATTTTATTATTTAACTCAATTAAAGTTTCATTTATGAACTGTGAAGATGAAATTAATGACGATATTGTTTCAATAAATTTTAATGAAAAAATGTGTTATTATTATCACGAACCAGCCCAAGTGCCCTGGTAATATGATAACTGAGATGGTCCAGACATATAATGAAGGGCATTCCCAATCCCCATGGGTTAGTGACTATCACCTGGAATCATAAAATAATAAAGGTGGGAACAATTTTCTACAAAAACTTTTGAAGTAAAAGAAAGAATAAAACATGTACATCAAAAGAAACTCCACTAGGAGTAATGTTACAGAAGTCCAATTGGAATAAAAAATCACAAGTAACACATCTAAGTACCCGAAAATTTGAAATAAATTCCTATGTCCCAACTCAAATGCAACTCAATGAGCCCAAGGGTCAATATCTAGAACCACCGCTTAAATATTCTTTACCCATACATGAACTTAGAAAATGATAATATACAAACACCCTAAAGAACAAATACTGTGTGAGCTATGTCCTAATAGGATTTCACCCAATGATTCCTTCAAAAGATGAAAATATCAAATTAACTAATAAAGTTCTTTTAATTTTCAAATGAATAGGTTTGGCCATACAAAATCATATTTAAACAAATCATAATTTAAATTTTTAAAGATGAGAATAATTTACAAATTAGGGAATTACCTTTAAACAAATGTTTCTTTACGCTAATGGAAATTTTCAAAAAAAATTAATTAAAAATTTTAAATAAATATTTATATATAAATTCACAACGAATGTCAACCAATTTATAACAATGACATATAATCATTTGAAAGTCAAATAGGAAATCAACATGGTCATATTTCTAATAAGTTATGATAGTTCTAAGTAATAGGGACCCCACACTCAAGGTGAACTATAGTGTGTATATAAATCCCATTGATCCTAGGTCAAATAGGAATCATCCCCATCGACTATGGGATGTTATGTGCTGATATGATATTTTAGAACACTGTAAGTTGTAATGTGACAATTAAATAACTCAGTAACTAACTAAGTTATTCTTGTGCTCTTATAAAAAACAATGGGAAATTTATTTTAGGACATCTCAAAATACAATATAATCACATTCTCCATTTCATATATGCCAATTTTCTATTTATAAACCATAACTAGTTTTTAATAAAAAACATACTTTTTCACCAAGATAAAACTGTAAGGAATAAATCAAAACAATTTGATGAAATTTTCACAAATAGTGATTTGAAATAAATTCAAAATTATATTTGAAAAATCAAATATCACAATTAAATTCAACAATTTAATTTCTAAAAAACTACTTCAATTTCATAAAACACCCCCAATTCAATGGAATTGGGGGTTTTCACAGTTTACCTTCAAATCCATTTCCACAATGAAAATATAAAAATTAATTGAAACAATTTCCATAAAATCTATAATATAAATTAAACAATTTAATTTTCACAGATTCCATAACCACGAACCAATTCAATGGAATTGGGGGTTTTTTAATTTCACACCAAGAACCCATTTTTCTTAAAAACCCAATTAAATGGAATTTGGTATACCCAAAAGAATAATTTAAATGAATTTTATCAAGATCAAGAAATTTTATTTAATTAAAACAATTTTAATTAAAAAAAATCAATAAAGGGTCAATATAAATTGGGCACCATAATGGAACCCCCTACTCCAGGATAAGCAGATCTCAAATGACAATGCCATAAATGAAAAACCCATCAAAGAATGATGTAAACCAAGATCCAAGAATAAAACCTAGATTTAGATCCAAAATATGTTTACTAGATCGAAAAATCAAAATAGGGATCCATGAAACCCTATAGATAAGATGAGAGATCACAATATAATAAGATCAGAATGAGAAAACTAACCAATAGATAATCAAAGGGTGTTCCTCAAGCTTCATATGAATTCTAGGAGGGATCCATGGGGGCCAAGAATACTTCCTCGGTGATATAGGATAATAGAAACCATTTTTCTTTTCCAGGTCCTTCGGGGGTCTAAATTGGGGGGTTATAAATTTTTAATCAAAATCTGGATCACTTAAAATACCGACTGCATTGTTTCCTTGGTAGTGGCATGATATTTAGTAAAACCTTGTGCATGCCATGAATTTGTTACAAATGGGATGCATGATTTATCATAATATGGACAATTAATTGACTAACCATGAAGCAAACATGAAATATCCCACTAACTATTGTTTCATGGTTTTCTCTAATAGGGCACATGGTTTGGTAAAACTGTGCACCAACCATACACTAGTACAACAAATTCAAAGCTTATATATTTTCAACCCCAAACTAAAACAAACCAAAGATCAAATAAAATAGGGGTTTAGTAATACATAATAATAGTAACAGGATGCAACAACCTCCGCAACTTAAAAACTATCTATAACTAAAAATCATTTTAAGAGGATCCCATTCCAAAAATATGAGACCACAACTCTCTCATCAGTTCCTACCTTTCCCGAATGTCATGATTTTTAGAATAATGCTTCCATTTCACTCAAACTGAATGTATCATTCTCCCATGAAGTACCTTGGATTCATAATCAACTACCATGACTATCCATTTATTCATAGATAAATCAGGTTCAACTTCATGAATATGCCAACTCATAATATAGGACATTTCAGATAGATAATTTTACAACTGAGAAATAAGGAACACATTATGTGTCGACATGAGTTGAGGTGGAAGTGAAAAATAGTAAGAAACTTTACCCACAGGAATAAAAACCACAAAAGATCCCACAAAACGAGGAACTCATTTCCCTTGCCTCCCAAGCCTTCGATGACCCAACTGAGGTGAATCATTCAGAAGACATGGTCACCAACTGAAAACTCCAATGACCTGCAATGATGATAAACATAAGACTTATATAATATCAACACCATTAACATTATATAATTAATAAATTCTGTCATTTTTGTCATCTCTTGCACAAAACATGGCCCAACCAAAAAACTTTCACCAACCTCTGAGCAACACAAAGAAGATCTACAAGGCCAGGCATATAAGGCCTCAAAATGGGTTATCCTGATCATAGGCTGGCAAGTATTGTTATAATAAAACATAACCAGACTCATGTTATCATCTCAAGACCCAAAAAATACATGAAGACAAGAATAAATAATATCCTTAAGAATATCTATGTCTCTTTCTATTGGTACATTTTACTTTGGATGGTATGTCATGCTAAAATGGTCATGAGATCCTAGTGCTACCTGAAGGCCTCTCTAAAATTAAAAAGTGAACCTTGGATACCTATCCGAGACTATAGAATATGGAAATCCATGAAAATGAACAATAGCTTTCACATAGATATTTCCCAACTCCTCAACTTTGGATGCATCATGAATGGCTAAAAAGTGAGCCAAGTTCGTCATCTTGTTGATCAAAACCCAAATCACATTATTCTTTCTCTGTATATATGGAAACCAAACCATAAATTAAATAGTGATCTCATCCCATGTACAAGTTGGGAAAAGAACTAGATGAAGGAAACCTGAAGGATTATGGTCCTCGACCTTCACCTGCTGAAACATATAATAATGAGAGACAAATTCAGTAATTCCCCATCTCATAACTAGAAACAAGAATTATCACCAAATATCCTAAAAACCACTTCTTGGTTCCTAGGAGAGAAACAAATAGGGAGTTATGGAAGTATTCCATAATAGGATTCCTTACCTTTTATAGTACAACAAAGAGATTCTGATATAATTGATGCATGCTTTGGAGAATAAACACTCAAAAATGGTCTCCCCACTATAAAAAGAGTCTCAAATTCTAAAACACTCATCATCAGGATGATGTTATTGAATAATAATATCAAGAATAATGAATTTCATATAGAAACCGGATAAATAAACCTCATCCCATGATTCCTTGACTCAAATATGACACTTTTCAAATAGAGCCATAAAATTACACTATTTTGAAGATTCTTTCACTGCCTAGGTTGGAAGTCTCATGTTCATAGGTTATTCAAAGAGATTCCCTTTTCTTAGGGTATAGGTAATTTTAAATTCAAATGATTTAAAGTGTTCCACACAATTTATTTGGTAAATATTTAAATATTTTTTAGAGAAGATATAACTCAGGATTTTATGGTCTGTAAACATTGTAAAACATTGTCCATAAAGACAATGCCTCCAACTCCTAAGTTCATTCATCACATATTAATGTTCAAGGTCATGGGTTAGATAATTATTCTTTTTTTGGACTATGATGATGAGACCCATAGGAAATGACATGATCCCCTTGAATAATAATATAACCCAAGCCTGAACCTAATGCATTGCAGAAGACCACATAGCCCTACCCAGCCTATGGAAGAGTCCACACTGGTGTAGTAGTCAAAACATGTTTTAGATCAAAAAAATAATTCTTAAAATTTTCATCCCAAATCAATTTACTCCCTTCTGAGATAGTGTAGTCATTTGAGATACAAATTTGAATGGTAATTAATGAACCCAAAAAATATCCTGCTAGACCCACGAAGATCCAAATATCAAAAACCATTCATGGGTTTTCCCAAGTCATAACAGTATTCACCTTCTCATGATTAACTTATATTTCCTATTATGACACCATGTTCCCCATGAAATTCACTTACTAGATCCAGAAATCACATTTCGATAGGTTTTTGTAAAGTTGATGATTTATCAACAAACTCGAAACTTATCTCAGATGACACACATGATTCTCCTTAGACATAGAGTAAATAAGGATTCCAGCCTCAAATACTACCAATAATGTATGAAGATAGTAATGGAAGATCTAACTAATTAAATCCATAAAGCTTCAGGATCATTGGATAAAACAAATGGCATGACAAGGTATTCATAATTACATATCTACTCTAAAAATTCGGTTTCTGAGCATCATATACTTTTATCCATAACTATTGGTAACCTGATCCAAATTTTATTTCTGAGAACCACTTCACCACGTGTAATTGGTCAAAAAGATCATCAATATGTAGAAATAGATACTTGTTCATCAATTTAGCTCGATTTATATTTAGGTAATCAACCCATAGGTGAAGTGTATTATGCGGTTTCTTAGTAAAGAGAACCAACGCCACCCAATGTGACACACTTAGGCATAAAAATCCTTTCTCAAGAAGATCATAAAATTAGGACTTCAGATCTTTCCATTTTTCTGGTTCAATGTGGTAATAGGGAATATGTTGTGATTGAGTACCATAAATTTAGTCAATAGAAACCTCAACATCCCTTACAAGGGGAAAACTAGAGAAGTTAGAAGGAATCCTGTTGGGAAACTCAATGAAAACTGGAGGGAGATAAGCACTAAAAGATTATCACTCTAGATAAAAGAAAAATGATAATATTTCTTTCTACAACTTTGGATAGGAAGGTCTGTATTTTCCCTAAATTGGGTCTCATTCTCCTTGAATGACAGAACACACACCGTTGGGTGTAGTAAAAGAGACCTGTCAAAGATTAAAATTAATCCATGATTTATTAGCGATGATCCAGCCCATCCCAAATATGACATCAACATATTTCTTTTCGAGCACTGAGGAACTCCAAGAAATATCTACATCTAATAGAGATAATATATAAGAGTGACTATGGAGACCCTTCTCTCTCTTCATACTAAGGGGTGTAATAATATCCATTTCACAAGAATAAAGCTCCATATGAAGATTTAGCAGATTAAGAATATGGGTTGAAATAAATGAATGAAATTCCCCAGTATCAAATAGAGCAGTCACTAATGTCTAATCTAATGTAATGATACCTCTATAACACCCTATGATTTTGTGAAATATTTTTTTTAAAACTAATTTAATTATTTTAATATTTTTTATTTCACAAAATACTAAATATGGATTTTGATCTATGAAAGAAAATATTTTTAGATTGAGTTATACATAAGAAAATGATAATCATTCTTTACAGACAACCCCAAATTAGCTTGTAGTATACACAATACTTTTTTTGGCTTGTGTTACACAAAATGTCGTGTTCCTTTGATAACTTTTGTTACACATAAGAATGAGTTTTATTAAATAATTGTATATTATTAATATGTAATTATTTAATATAAAGTAAGATATAACCAATCAATTAAATTAGTGGTTATGAATTATATAAAATAACATATCAAAATATAATCTGATAAAATTAATTCATTTGTAACCAATTAATTATAAATAAAAATTTATACCTTTTGATTATGAAGGAAATAATTTTATTTTATGCTCCCAAAACCATTTTGTCTTAACAAATTAAATTAATTAAAATTAGAGAATGATATTAATTAAATATATATTTTATATGTCTAATAGAAATATTATCACATTCAACCAATTTATTTTATAGGTATAAGATAAATACAACCCCAATTTTACGCATTAAACCCAATATTTTTCAAAAGGGTAATTTTGAAAATTTTTAATTCCGAACACATTTTAAATATAAATTTTACAATTTTATAATTTTTATATTGAAAAATAAAATTATTATTGGAAATAAAAATATTAAAATTTAATTAGGATTATTTTTTTAAATTTTATGAGAAACAATTTTTTGATGAATAGTGAATAGTACAAAATATTAGCTTGAAAATTATTTTTTACCCAATTTATTTAAATAGTTAAATAATATCATAAATTGGTTTAAAAGTATAATTACATAAATTATATATCAATAAAAGAAATAAAGGTTATTTGAATGAATTTTAAATTGAAATTATATATAAAAATATTTCAATCTTTGAAACATTTCACTTTAAAACCCAACCTTTTCATTTATCCTTTGTAATTAATTTTAAATGTAGTTATTAAAATTTTAGGAATTGAAATGTGTAAAATAGATTCCATATTTGGAATAATAATTTGAAAATTATTTTTTATAGAAAATTTAACATTTCTGTATGAAAAGTTTACCATGGTAAAAATATTATTTACCATGGTACAGGTAAAAAATTAAACATGTAATTGTTAAATGTGTAAAGGCTTAAAATACCTAAAACCTAAAAACTTTAAATGTTTTTTGAGGTTTTTATCAACCCTAAATATCCTAGAAATATTAATTGAAAGTATAATTCTTTGACTTCAATTCCACCTCAATGTGGTTAGCTTTAAATACAAAATAACCAGTAATTTACTCACTTTAACCCACCTCTACTCAAGTATTAATACCACCCTCACCTCCCCATTTATACTAAAAAATAATTTTAGCACCTCAAATATCTACCCAAACCTCAAATCCTCACACTCCCATAATCCAAGTTCTTATGGCCTCAAAATAATTTCAAATCCAAGGTATTCAAGGTTCTCTCAAGGAGTTCATATTCAAGAGGTAATTTTCCAAAGTACCTTTACTAATCTGTCTTCTTTTTCTACTTTCTCCTCTCCTCCTTCATCCACCAATGTGTGATAACCATAGAAATATTTATATAATGGATCGTAATTTTAATAATGGAATATATCATTTCAATTCCATTTTCACATCATCTTATTCAATTAAATGAAATTGTTGTCCATGCGACGTTGGCTAATATCCCCCATGAATAACATTTGTGTTCTATTTTTCATTACTGCATTTATGGATGGTCGTAAAACAAATTTTCTTGTAAGATAATATTTTAATAGAAATGTTATAACCTATTTAATATTCTAAAAATGTTTTATTAAACATGACTTAATTCATTCCATATTTTGGATATGTGATAACTTCATTTGTAGACATGTAGACTACCACCTCCTCAAGGCGATGCATTTCATTCACAGTTTATATGGAATTTTGTAAGGACTTTTCATTAAAATATTTGATATGAATGAATATATATATATATATATATATAAATTTACATAAATTTCATTTACTTTCATTCTTTCAATACGATAATAAAAGGAAAATAACGTTCATGTGTACGTATGTCCTACTGTCTCCATGAACGACATTTTTCATTTATTTTTAATGATTATTATATATAAATTTATATTGAATATATAATATATTTATATCATTTTTTAATTCTTTAAATAAATATATCTTTAGAATCAAGAATATAAAGTCGAAACATGTACAATTAACAATGAAAATATCTCCTGAAATGTAACTTAAATAGGGAGTTAATAATAAACAGTTAATATAATGTCTTAAATAAATAATATACGGTATTATAGATATGAATATGTTTCTTTAATATATTAATAATATAATTATAATTATTATACAGGTGGTTTTATCATTTTTTAAGAAAGTATAATACGAGGTAAGGGAACATCGACTCCCTTTTTATTTCTACAAGATACATGCCTTATTCACCACAAATTTATTTTTTGTGGTTTAAATACTTCCCATGAAATAATTATATGAATTTTATAATTTAGTTTATAGATATTTAGATATCCATTTTATTATCTTTATTTTATGGGTATTAACAGTTCAAAATTTACCAAATGAGTAAGGTAGTTTGGTCTTAATTTGCCTTCTTTGAGACACATGTGTTTTATGAACTTATGTTCTTTTATGAAGTGTATATACTGCTATTTGACATGTGTTATTAAGAATATAATTATTTTCATGATATTTTATGATTCATTTAATGACATAATTTAATGAAGATTATGATGAAAATGTTTCTAAGTGGTATGGGACACTATGAACTGTTTGAATATTATTCTCCCCAAAAAATATTTTTTATAGATATATTAAGATAATATTAAAGGAAAACGGATTATAATGAATTTTTTTATATTTTAAATTATTTTTAATGTTTTCCATTATATGTTTTCAATTCCATTTTCAAATATAAAGGGATAATTTTATAATCTCATTACATTATGAGATTGTTTATACTTAAGTATTTATTAGGCTATATTTATCATCAATGTCCATGTTTCTTAAAATTATTTTCTAGAATATTTTAAATATTATTATATAATTGTTTAAATTAATTTTTAATAATGTATGATTTTTTATTAAATAGGTTGAATGAAATATTTTTTTCATTTTCATAACAAGTTAATTTTTGACTTTTTCTAAAAATGTACAAGAAGAATGTTTTTTAAAATATATGGAATGAAAGGATTTATATGTTTTCATGAAACCATAAATCCTTGAAGTATTAAATACAAGATTATAACGTATTTTTTTAGAAATTTTTTTCCTCAAATTTCAGGGCATCTCATCTAATGAAAATGATTTCAAGGAAAAATGGATATTTTCCTCGAGAATTGTTTTCAGGAGTTCTATCAAAATAATTTTTAATCTAAGATAACATTAATTGATGTTACATATGTTCTACTAGGAATATGATTCAATGATTCCATTATTATTATATTAATGGTTATGTTTATGAAGGAATTATATTTTTGAAACCCATTTCTTTTCCTTGGTTTATGTTATGATTTCATGATGTTTATGAAACCCATTTAATGCCATGGGTTCTAATATGATTAATGATCTATGTTATTGTGGAAGACATAGGTGTGATTTAATTGTGAAATAGGTGGGAACTATATCTCACTCCAATGAATTGGGTAATGATAAATGTTTTAAGAGATTTATAGGGTACAAGGGAATGAATAAAAATCCCAAAATAAGAGGGTACATGGGTGGGAATCCCAATCCCAAAACAAGATAGAAAAGTAGTGGACATCCAAAGATCTAAAAAATATGATACATGGGTGGACATACCATGACCAAATCAGGAGGGTACATGTGTGGGAATTCCATGCTCGGAGCAGGTACATGGGTTATTATCCCAGGCATAACATGATGTGAAGGTCTTGGTCACTAGCCTTGATATATGATTTTATATTCTTATGTGTATTACAAAAATCCCCAATATTATTCCTATCTTATGATTTCATTAATTATTTTCATTATTTTTTATTATATTTCACATATTATGAATTTTCAAAATTTATTCCACGATACATGATATGTTGAGTGTCATCTCCTAATATTATGCTCATGTTTTTGAATACATGTCTCCTTTGTTTACCCTTACTGAGCATCTGAGATCAATAATTTTTATGTTTCCTTTCCACACATTATATGGAATGGTTTTATGTATGAGTACTAAAGGAAATGATCTCTATCGGAAGAATTTAAGATCATACACCCAAATATATGCTTATGTTCCAAGTTTCCAAATACACTAAATTAATACAGACTTTAGGAATTTATTTACGAAGTGTATTAATTATTCTTCAAAAGTTATTTAATTTCCATGTTTGAAAATGCATGGTTGTTATAGTTGGTATCAGAAAAAAAATTTAGTCGACCTTTGGAAACTAGAATGTGAAAACATACTGAGATCCCAAGTGATATTTCATAGGACATTTCAATGGATTTATCTAGGGATAATCCTAAAGTGTCTTATATTTAAATGTAGGTATCATGATTTAGAAATAATATAAATGATTTTAAATGATTATATAGTTTTCCATTATGGTAAATTGTTCTCACACTATTATTTCTAGTTTTAGTATACGGATGGAACATGGAGGAACGATGTTAATAATGTATTTGATGGCTAATGA
Organism: Viscum album; assembly: GCA_963277665.1. Classification (NCBI taxonomy): domain Eukaryota; kingdom Viridiplantae; phylum Streptophyta; class Magnoliopsida; order Santalales; family Viscaceae; genus Viscum; species Viscum album. The sequence goes on from OY728121.1 coordinate 443,563,790, forward strand.
AATTATTTTAATCCTATGGAAAAGAATTTTATGGGGGAAGGAATGAATTGTTTTTATAATCACAAAACCTATGAATCATGCTAGTCTTCCAAATAATCATAGGTGTGAAAAAATTTCTATATATTCCTTAATGAGGAAACATCCACATTATTTTAGTGGCTCCTTTGATCCAGTAGTTGTTGAACAATGGATCAGTACATATGAAAACATATTTTTCATTCTCCAATGTTTGGAACAAGATAAATTTATTATGTATTTTTATAGCTTAGACGGTGAAGAATCTCAGGGGAGGAATCTAATAAAGTATAAAATGTAGAATGATGAAATTTAATCCAATTATTGTGATGTGTTTAATAGCCACTTTTTCAATTGATACATTCCTTATATTATTCGTAATAATATTGAAAATGAGTTTTTAGAGCTTAAGCAGAAGGATGTTGAATCTATTTGTGACTATGAAGAAAATTTTACAACGTAGTCTTCAAGTATTATCATCAAACCTGAAATCAAAATTGATTAATACTTTGGTTTCCTAAAACCTAGTCTTCGAAAGGAATTTCTTATAAGAGACTATAAAATCAATGAATAAGTGGTTATATGTGATAAAAAGGTGGAAATTGAGGTTGGATTTTTGTATCAATCTCATGGCTTGGAAAAGAAAAGTAAGATGGAGTTCAAAGGAAAATTTTACAATAATGAAGAAAATAAAATGACCATTCCATTATGCACAAATTGTGGGAAGGAAAATGAAAGTAATTATCTTAAGGGAAATGCTAAATGATTTAAGTATGTAAGGGAAGGTCATTTAGAACGTGAATGTCAAAGTGATGGGAGGAAGATAGCCAATGATGTTAATGAAGAGAAATCCCCACATAATTCTCCTCCTATACTTTCATGATTCAATTTTATAGAGTTTTACCATTATACTAAAAAGGGACCCAATCCAAGGACTAATGTGAATGATAATACACACAAACCTCTAAATAAAAAGAAAAACTTAAATATTATACAATAGTAATTGATGAAGTGATCCATGATAGTTAAGAAATACTTATCATCCCATCCTTAGCAGGTAAATTAATATCTTATTTTTTATGAATAATTCCATTGAAATTCTTATTGATCATAATTTGGTGATATTTCAGGTGATAATATCCCTATATAAGGATTATGAAATAATAAAATCACATTTGATATTCTATCTGTAAAAGTATGGACCCATGTATTGAATGATAATATTTTTGGTATAAGATAATATCTTATTTAAGGAATAAATGGTGAATTGAATTTTGGAAGGGGTATAAGGTTAACAATTTATGGAATGTTTAGATTAATCATCATATGATATTTGTGATAATTAATGTTTTATATTTCCATAAGTGTATTTATGAAATATTGGATAATATATTCTAGCCTTCTGTTGTTATAGAGACAGATTGAGTAACCTATCATTCAATTTATAGATCTCAGGATCTGTTAATGATTCAAGAATGAAAAATTTATATCTATTTATTGTAATAAGAGATCAAGTGAAAATTGGTCAAGGTACAACAAATGGTGAGGTTTTCATTAAACAACGTAAAATATATTCTATAGAAAATTAATCAACAATTTGAAAAAGAGTATTAATGTAATTTTTTCCTATTATCATCATTATTGATGATATCAATGACCTCTTTCCCACTTCATTAGTTTATGGTTTTTTCATTGTTAACATTATCTTGATTACCCACATTATAGTGATCACAGATCATTTTCAATCTATGGGATTATATTTTATTATAATATATACCCAAATTATCCCCAATGTTAACCTATATAGAAACTTAGTTATGATTTACTTTGGGTAACCGTTATTTTCATGCACTTCCATTATAAATGGAAGTTTTAGTATTCATTTTTATAATGTAGGATTCTATAAATGACACTATCAAGTATCAATCTTATATTACTCCTAATGAATTTAGGGGGATAATTTCATTTTAATGTGGAGTAGAATATAACACTCCAAGATTTTGTGAATTAAATTTTCTAAATTAATTTAATTTTTTCGATATTCTACATTTCACAAAATACTGAATATGGATTTTGATATATGAAAAAACATTGTTTGGATAATTTTATACACAAAACATGGAAAATATTTCTCTACATGAATCACTAGATTATCTTTTTATATACACAACACTATTTTTGGCTTGTGTTACACACAATGTCAAGTTCCTTCGACATCTATCATTACATGCAAGACCATGTTTTATCGAACAATAGTATATTATTAAAAAATTATTATTCAATATATATTAAGAAAAAAAAATAGCCATTAAATTATGAGTTATTAATATCTTTAAGTAACTTATGAAAATAAAAGTCTTTTAATATGAATTCATTGGATTCCAATTAATGAAAAATAAAATTATATACATTTTGAATATAAAGGTAATAATTTTATTTTATGCTCCCAAAAGAGTTTTATCTTGAAAAATTAAATTAATTATAATTAGTGAATGAAATTAATAAAATATATATGTTATATACTCAATTAAACATTTTTTAAATTCATCCACTAGATTGTATAGACATAAGATAAAGGAAAACCCAATTTTACACATAAAACCCATTATTTTTCAAAAACGTTATTTTACCATCTTTTAATAGGGAACCCAGTTTAAATATAAAATTTTAATCATATAATTTATATATGAAAAAATAATATTATTATTTTAAATTGGTATATAAAAATTTAATTTGGGGGATTTTTTGTATTTTTCTATGAAATTTTATTTTTTTACGAATGGTGAATAATATAAAATATTAAATCAAAAATTCTTTTTCATAAAATTTATTTGTATTGTTAAATTATATTATAAATTGGTTTTAATGTATAATTAGTAAAATAATAAATTAATAAAACCAATTAAGTTCATTTGAATCAATTTTAAATAGATGTTAAATATAAAAACATGTCAAACCATTGAACGTTTCACTTTAAAAACATTTGTTTTATTTTGTGTGCAGAATTAATTTTAAATCTAATTATCAAAATTATATGAATTAAATTAGGTAAAATTTATTACATATTTAGAATTATATGGTCCATATTTATTTTTTATGGTCAATTTTATTTTATTGAATAAAAAATTTACTATGGTAAACACTTTATTTACTGCGGTATTGGTAAAAAACAAAAAATGTTAAAGTTAAAAGGGGAAAGGATTAAAATACTTAAAAACTAAAAAATTTAATGGTTTTTTGAGATTTGATAAACATTAAATATACTTAAAAACATTAATTTAAATTATAATTCATTTTAATTAACACCAACTCAATGTGGTTAGCATAAAATATAAAAAATCAATAATTTAATCACTTGAAACCATATCTCCTCATGTATAAAAACACCCCTCACCACCTCATTTCAGTGAAAAAAGACATATAGATCCTCAAATATATTACAAAACCTATAATTATCACTATACCCATATATTAATTCTTCTTTTCTCACCAAAATACCAAATCCATGGTCCTCACAGGTCTCTCAAGGAGGTGATATTCAAGAGGTAATTTTCTAAAGTCCCACTCTAATTTATATTTCCTTTCCTAGTATCTCCTCACCTCATTCATCCATTAATTCATGATAACTAATGAATAATGTATATACTTTAATTTTATGTTTATAATGGAATATATCATATCCATTTAATTTCTAACATCCTGTAATTAAAATAAAAGAAATTGTGGTCCATGTTATACTGGCTAATCACCCCCATGAATAATGTTTTTGTTTTTTTCTATTACCGCCTTCATGGATGGTAGAAAAAACTATTTTTATGGTAAAATATTATTTTAATATGTATATTATAACCTAATTAATATTATTTAAATATTATATTAAACATACCTTCATGCTTTCCATATTGTGGATATACGATAACTTCATTTGTAGATGTGTGGACTACTACCACCATAGAGAAATGTGATTCATTCACACTTCACATAGAATATATTAAGGATTATTTTTGTAAACATATATTATAGTAATGAAATATTAATATAAATAAAAATAAATATATATATATATATATATATATATATTCATTTCATTTACTATCTTTATTTCAAAATGACAAGAAAACAAAAATAAAGTTCATGCATATGTTTGGCCTACCGTCTCCAAAAAATGTGTTTTTAGTTTATATTTAAAGATTATTTTAAATAATTCCATATCGAATATATGATAAATTAATTTCATGTTTTATATTTTTTGAATAATTAAATATCTATAATCTAGAATAACATGTCAAACCATATATGATTAACAATGAAAATATCACCCAAAATGTTACCTAAATAAGGAGTTAATAACAAATGGTTAATATAATGAATTATGTAAATAATATATGTTATTATACATATAAAAATGGTTATTTTATATACATATAATAAACTTATAGTCATTATAAATTATGTTTTAACATGTTTGAATAAATTCAAACGTGTAGTAATGGAAAATTTTCCAACTTTTTATTTTTGTGAGATACACAACTTATTCAACAATAATTTTCATTGTGTGATATAAATACTACACATGAATGAATTATATTAATTTTATATATTAATTTATGGATATTTAAATATCCATTTGGTTATATCTATTTTAAGGGGATTTACGGTTCAAATGTTACCAAATGAGTAAGGTATTCTTTTTCCCAATTTTCCTTCTTTAAGATACATGTCTGGTTATGCACCTGTGTTCTTTTATGAATTGTATATACCATTGTTTGACGTATTTTATCAAGAATATACTTATTTTCATTATATTTTTATCTTTTTTATGGTTATTATTTTATGGGTATTATGATGAAAATGTTTCCAAGTGGTATGATACACCTTGAAATGTATGAAGATTATTCTCTTCTTGAAATGTTTTTAAAAGATCTATCAATATCATATTTAAGTAAAAAGGGTTATAAAGAAATGTTTTATGTTTTAATGTGTTTTAAAGTCTTATATTATATGTTTTCAAAGATATTTTTATAGAAAATTTGTAATTTCATAATCTAATTACTTTCCAGGATTTTTTATACGTATGTATTTATTAGGGGTATATTTATCATCCATGTCCATGTCTCATAAAATTGTTTTCCATAATATTTTTAATATTCATAGATAATTTTCAAAATTAATATTTACTAATTTATGAGTTTTTATTAAATGATTTGAAATGAATCTATTTTCATTTTCCAAATGCGGTACTTTTTGATTATTTTCCTAAAAAAGTATGAGAAGAATGTTTTTAACTTAAACGACATGAATAGATTTTTATGATTTCATGACCCCTAAATCCATTGAATATTACATTACAAGCTTATAAGGATAATTTAAATGAAAATATTATATTTTAAAATTGAATGTAATTTCATGTAATCAAATTATTTTCAAGGTAGAATGAATATTTTCCTTAAGAATTGTTTTCAATAGATCTATCAAAATAATTATTCATATAAGATAAAACTATATTATGTTACTAATTTTTTACTTGGGATATACTTAAATGTTTCCAGTATTATTATATTAATGGTTATGTTTATTATGGAATGATATTTATGAGAATCATTAATTTATTGTGGGTTATGTTATGATTTCATGATGTTTTTAAACCCCATTTCATTCCATGGGTTCTTATGGTAAATGATATATGTTCTTGTGGAACACATATGTTTGCTTTAATTTGAGATGGTTTAGGCCTATATCTCCCTAAAATGAATTGGATAATGATAAATGTTTTATGAGATAAATAGGGTACATGAGAGGGCATCCCATTCCAGAAACAAGAGGGTACATAGGTGCACATCCCAAGACTGATTCAAGAGGGTACACATATTGACCTACCAAGCCCAAAACAAGAGGGTACATGTTTGAACATCCCAAATAGGAAACAAGATGGTAAACATGAGGGAATACCATTCCCAGAGAAGGTATACATGTTATTATCACAAGAATCACATGTTGTGAATTTCTTGGTAGGTATAATTGAATTATGACTTTGTATGCTTAGGTGTCTACCAAAAATTCCACAAATTATTCATATGTTATGATTTGATGGATTATTTTCTTTATTTCACTATTATTCATGTCTTTTAAATTTCCATGATTTATTCCATGATTCATTATATGCATGCTGTGATCATATAATGGTATGCTCATATTTATTCTTATGTATCTCCTTTGTTAACCATAAAAAATAATATAATCTCACCCCTTTTTGTTTCCTTTACCTAGGTTATATGAAAAGGTTTTAAGTAGGAGTACTAAAGTGAATGATCTTTCTCGGAAACATTGAAGATCTTCTAATAGGCTAGACATTTTGTGTTCCATGTTTCCAAAGGTACTAAACTAATATTGTCTTTGGGTGTTTGTTTCTGTAATGTATTAATTATTCTACATAAGTTATGTAACTTCCATGTATGAAAATATAGGGTCATTATAACCTCTGATATTCGATGGACCCTTATCCACTTCCTCTGGAGACTCTTCCACTGTGTGAAGAACTTTCATTTCGAATTCATGTGGATAGAACCCTTTTACTCATGAAGAATATGATGGTACCATAGTTTTTGAAGGCAATTATGATCCTATGCAACCATGTGCAGTTGAATAAACATAGATGAATCTCTGTAAGTGACCTGATCATCCATAAGATCAACAGTTCTAGGGTGCCTCTATGTGAACCCTCTTGAAATTCCCAGATGTTCCAAATTCATAACAAACCAAAGGGCCTATTATAGGTCATAAATGAGGTATATAATGACCTTGTTATCAAGAAATGTTGTGAGAATCAGCAAACTTAAACTTTCCCTTGAAGGAATTAATACTGTCTCTTAAAGAGAAGGAAACTCTAGATAACCCTAACATACTATCCAGTTCCATTTTAACCACAAGAACTATATCCATCACATAAAAAATGAATCTTCAGAAATAAAAACAAAGTATAAATTTCTTGATGAAGTCATGACTCAAATATTTGGGCCTTTATCTTCTCATTAGATACAATCTCATGTGAGAAATGAATGAGCTTAACAAAATAGTTAGTATACTCTGTCACGATGTTGTCATCATACTCAAGTCAAAACAACTATGTATCTTTCACCAAAAACATAAAATATGTAAATAAATTGTTGGTGAAAATAATATTTATGTCCTTCCTCTCTAATCCCTCATTCTTCTTATCCATCAACATAGTGACCCCACCATATCATGTTTGGTCCTTCCAACATGAAGGTGACACACTTCACTATGATTACTTCGGGTGTGTCCAAGAACCCAAAAAACTCTCCATCATGATCATCCATTCATTAGAATCTTGAAGATCATTTGAGACATTAAATTTTTATGGACTATTGTGAAGGAAATATTGAGAAAAAATCATAAGAACTCCCCTATGATGTTCCACAGATAGAGATTGAACAAGAACTGGATGTGGTGCTTGTCCTAGAGTATAGCAATGTCCAAAATCATGTAAACCAACTTCAGAACTATAATAAGATTAACACACTAAGGTTAAGTATTAGCTTCCTCCTAGATCTGATTCGCACATCTTCTCAGAGGAAATATTCTACATAACATCAGCAAACAACAAGGATGACATCATATTAACACTCCAATAGAGCGAGATCAAAAATTAATCTAAATTGATAGAAAAAATATATTTGGATTTCAAACTATACAATGAAAACAAGGAAAATACTAGAACTAATCCAAAAGACTTCTTTCCCTAACCACCCTAGTGAATTAAGGTTCATTGTGGAGAGAGTTGGTCAGACACTAAATCACAACTACCTCCAAAGTCCCGATAAGATTTCACAAACGCATACCAAATTCATAACAAATTCTCAACCTGGAGCTTTAATGCAACTTTTTCATGATGTTAATTGGGTACCCTAGAATCCCAATAATCGAGACTATCTTGAAGTAGAACAAAGAGAATTATCAATCCCCATGGGTTGTTAACTAGCACTTGGATTCATAAAAGAACGAATGTGGGAACAATTTTTCACAAATATTATGTAAGTAAAAGAAAAATTACAATTTTAATATCAAAATAATTTACACTAGGAGTAATTTACTAGAAGCAAAACATGTATAAAAAATCCCATATACTACAACCATGTAACAAAAAACAAAAAAAACATACCATGTCCCAACTCATATACAACTCACCATGTCCAGGGTTCAATAACTAGAACCTCCTAAAAGAGATGATTTACCCATGCTCAATCCTAGAAGGAGATAATTTACAAACACACACAGGTATATATAGTGTGTGAGCCAAATCCTAGTAATATTTCACCCAAATATTCCATACCAATAAGAAAACATCAGATTAACAAAGAAAGTGATTTAAATTTTCAAATGAACAGGTTTTTCATTTCAAAATCATATATATATTAATCATTATTTGAATTAAAAAAATATGGAAATACTTTTCAAACTATGTAATTAAATTTAAACAAAGGTTTCTTTATACTAATGGAACATTTTTAAAATTTATTAAATAAAAACTTTTATATAAAATAATTTATATAATTTCTCGTGTCATGTAAAAGAGTTTATAGTAATGGCATATATTCATTTGAAATATAAATATGCGAGAAACATGGTCATGTTCCTAATAAGGGATGATATTTCCAGACTATATGGACCCCACACTAAATGGGAACTACAATATGTATATAAAACCCTTTGAACCAAGGGCAAAGAGGACTCATCACCATCCCCTAATAGATGTGATGTGATGATATGATGTTTTAGAATATTGTAACTCATAATTTTCCATCCAAATAACTTGATAAATACCTTTGGATTTCATGTGATCTTATAGAAAAAATGAGAAATTTATTTTATGACTGCTTAAAATAAAATTAAATCTCATTCTCCATTTCAAATACTCTAATTTTTCTTTTAAAACCCATAAATGATTTGTAATAAAAAACATCCCTTTTCGCCAAGATAAAACCCAAAGGTATCTATCAAAACCTTCTTAATCTTGTTTCACAATTAGTATATGAATTCAATTCACCATTCAATTTCACACATCTAATATCACAATTAAATCCAGCAATTTAAATTTCAAAAACATTCCATCAATTTCATAACAAACTCCCAATTGAATAAAGTTAGGGTTTTTTCTCAATTTTCTATAAAAAATTTCCTCAATTGAATTCCAAAATTTAATTGAAAAAATTTACATAAAATACAAAATTAAAATTAATCAATTTATATTTCAAAACATCCATAACAACACACCAATTCATTGGGAATAGGGTTTTCCAATTTTATTAAAAAACACATTTTTATTAAAAACCCCAACTAAATGGAATTGGGGTATTCCAGCCAATAAATGAAATCAATTTAATAAAAATATGAGATTTAAATTATTTTATATAATTTAAATTTAAAAAAATAATTTACTGTTAATATAAATCAGGCATCGAAACTGAACCACCTACTTTAAGATCAACATATCATGAATCAGAATGTCATGAACAAAAAAGTATAGATGGAATTGATGAAGATTGAGATCTATGAATCAAAAATAATTTTAGATCCAGAATAGGGGGTATTATATTCAAAAATCAACACAAAGATCCAAGGATCCCTAGAGAGAAGAAGATAGATCACATGATAATGAGATCGGGATGAGGAAACAGACTAAGAGAAGATCATAGGGAATTCCTCAAGATCCAGATCACTCCTAGGAGGTATGTAAGGGAAAATTAATCCTTATTGGGAGATCTATGGATGGGAGAAGCTGATTATGGGTCGTAATGGTCTATCAGTGGTCTTAAAAAAGGTGTTTTAGAATTTTTTTAAAAAAAATCAGTTAACAAGAAATCACATCCACACAGTTCGATTTGAAGTGGCCCAATAGATAGACAAATCATGTGCAAGAAGTCTTCATGTTACACCTGGGCAGCAAAGTTTCTACTAAGATGGTGCACAATTGAACTAAATATGCTCCAACCATGAAAACTCCCACAACCTTGGGTTGCATGGTTTTCTCTGATTGGGCATACAATTTGGGAAAACTGTGCTGCAACTATGCACTAAACAAGAAAATTAAAAACATTTATATATTAAACTTGAAGCTATCCCAATTGAAACCAAACCAATTCATGATTAAAAGAGGTGTTTTTGAATACCTCAAAATAATATCAAAATGTTTTATCCTCCCCACCATAAAAACATTCTATCCTTAAAAATCCTACAAAGAAGCAATCATGCCAAAAAATGAGGCCCCTACTCTCTCATCAGTACCTCACTATCCCACTTCTCATGACTATCAAAACCATGCTTCTATATAACTCAAACCAAATTTATCAGCCTCTAACATATAATTTTGGTTTTATAATCCACTATCCTGACAATCTATTCAGTCACAAAAAATTTGGTTCATCTTCATGATTATGACAACTAAAAACATAAGATGGATGAGATAGATACTTTAATAGATGAGATACATGGAGAATGTTATGTATCAATGTCAGCTATGGTGGAAAAGCTAAATGTTAATCAATTTTTTCCCACCTTATCAATAACCTCAAATGGACCCACAAGATGTGGAGCAATTGTCCCTTTTCTCCTAAGAATTAGATGACCCAATCGAGGTGAATCTTTCAAGAAAAACCTCATCACCAACTAAAAACTAAAATAGCCTATGACAATGATCAACATAAAAATTTTATCTGCTCTATGCCTTCAACATTCAATGAATAATCAAACAAATCTTTGTTGTTGTATATTCCACCAAAATTGGTTCAAGTAAGGAAATATCATCCACCTTTGTCCAACACAATGGAGATCTACATGGACAAACATACCAGGCCTCCAAAGGATCCATCCTAATAATGGATTGGTAACTATTGTTATATGAGATCTCATGAAGAACCAAGTTACCATCCCAATCCCCACCAAAGTCAAGAATACATGCACAAAGCATATCTTCAATAATATATATACATCATTCTATCTTACCATCCAAATATGGATGGCATGCCTTGATCAAAGGGACATGAGATCCTAGGGCACATGAAGGCCTCTCCAAAAATGAGAAGTGAGCTGAGGATTCCTATTAGAGACTATATAAGATATATCACTATGAAAACAAACAATCTATTTCACATAGGGATTTCCCAACTCCTCAACATTTGACTTTCCACTCCTAAAATCTTTTCGTGGATTTCCTTAACACCTACATCTTAATTTTTATTCAATAGGCTATGTGTATTAAATTCAATTATGTTTTTGTTATGTCGACCAATAATCTTAGTTAAGAACCTGTGATAATTAAAATTTCCTTGAATTATGGCTTGAAATGACACTTTAATCATAGTCATTATAAATTCATATAATAGAAGTCATAATGAATTAATACTTACATGAGGGACTTTTTTTTATTTTTTAATTTAATTTTTTTTATTTTTTTATTTATTATCAATACTAATTAAATTTTACTTAAGTGATTAACTATATCTTGATTAACTATTTATTCATAATCATTTCATTTTAATTCTATATTTATGTATTAATTCTTTTATTTATGGGATGTTGGTCTTGCTTCCAAAAAATATTTCAAGAAATAAAAGTAAATCACATAAACAAATAGTTTCATGATAAAGATATTTAACTATAATAATGTTTATTTATTGGATAATAAACAGAACATTAAACCAAGGTAAAAACTCCATGATCTTGTCTGGGTTTGATTTTATAGCATTAAACTTTTTTATTTTGTATCTCCTTCATTTCATTTCAACTTGGATACTTTATGAACCAACTCCATGGGCCTATTAGATCTATCCTTAGTATGATTTTACATCACTCTTAGGTTAAGGAACAAAAAATGGAGGTTCCATAAAATTAACTATAGACATGTAGGCCTATACACAAAACGAAATTGGGATGACACATATGCCATCAAATTAATTTGATAGAATAATTGGAAAAATGGTTGCAATAATTAGTTTAATGAAAGAATACACATAAATGGGGGGATATTTTTTCATTTTTATCCTCTAGTGTAATGTGTACATATTAAAATAACTTGAAATGATTCATATCAATTCATTATTTTGTTATGATAAATGCTTGGGAATTAACACCTTTCACTATCTAATTAACCAGTTAATTCAATCCATCTTAATTTCCATCAAATATGCCTTCGTGATACCAATCCAATATGATTAAAAATAAATTAAAATTACTTAATATTAAATAAAATATAGTAAAAAAGTACATATCTTGTACATGGATGCAACTTAGAAACGACCCATATTAACTACTCGGAATTTATTGAGAGTGTTTATAGTCTATTAATGTGAAAATTTTCATATGACTTTTTTGTGTAATTACATGGTGTGTACAATTAAATAAATGACACATGGAACACATGTTAATTAACATTCAGTATGATTCTTTAAATTAAAAAATGGTATTATTCATAATATGACTATACAAGGTTTTTAGTCTGTAATTTTAAATAGATTTTAATTAATCATTTATTATATATATTTGTGTTTTTGTGTGTGTGTGTGTGTGTATAACCTATAAAATGATAAAAAATGTTTTTTTAATGGAGTAATAAATTAATTTTTAATTTTCTGTGTAAATAGGTTGGGTACATGGTGTATAAATTAAGATACACATCATGTATAACCTCTCACATAGTCTGTATGAGTAAATAAATGAAAAATTGCACACATGTTGTTGATGATTAAAGGAGTAAAAAAGTTTACTTTTAATTTTCTTTGAATCAATGTTGGGTACACAACATGTAATTCCATTTACACATCCGGTACCTTTCACATTGTTTGTTTGATATACATTCATAGGTACTCGGTGTGTATTTCTACACAAACATGTATGGGGTACATAAAATGTCTAGCTGGTAACCACTGTGTAACCACCTTGTTACATGACTATAAATCCCTATACAATGTGTAATTTTTAATTGATGTGCATTTAAATATGTATTTCACTCCATCAAAACATATTGACTATATGGTGTGAAACTATGTTACATATAATGTAGTCCCACAAGTCGCGAGCCAACCTAACTGGGTTGACTTTTAATGAATTTAATGAACCATGTGTTATTAATTTCATGATGCAGATAATTAATTCATGATATGTTCATGTTAGATGAGTTAAGATACACAACGTATACACCAGTTTCACACCACATAATCTTTTATTATCTAGACTGACTTCCTAGAACTATGGATGTGTTCTTTGGATGTTATTCATTAAAATATAATTGGAAATGGATTGAATGTGAAAAAAGTTAGGGGAGTAATAAGATATCTCAATTATCAGATTCAATAATGAATAAAATTAAATAAAAACTAACTGTAAATACATTTAATGATGAAAATTATCACAATAATTATAAATTCAACGTGACTATGTTAATAAAACATTATGGTTTTAGATGTAGTGTAAGTTATTTTTTAGCATCTAAAAAACTAATTTTTTTATAGTTAATGGATCATTCATAATGTACATCATGTTAAATCTATGACTAATGAAATTTTTTCATAAAAATATTGGCATATTACTTAATCATAACTAAGAGTGAGGATCTTTTATGGTTGGTTTATAATTAATTTAAAGACACAAGAAGAATATTACCTTGGTATTGAGATCATTATTTACAAATGTCGTTGATCAATCTAACCCAATTGGTGTATCATTTTTTCATGGTGAGGTCCCAAAATGATCCCCTCTAGTAGTATCCCACATGTTCTCATTTGATATCTGAAAAACAATAATGAAAACATGGGTTCTTATGTTGCTAATTGATTGCATTGAATTTTTTGATTTTATTACTTCTCATTCTATTAGGCCTGAAGTAATTTTTCATTTTCTTACTGGTCTCAAGGGAAAGAGAGGAGGAGGTAGATGATGAGAGTAAATTATAATGCACAATAATTAATATATATACAATTAAGTTATCAGTTTATTTATAGACATAGGGTTATTATTTATCATTTAACTAATTTTTAAAGGCTATAAATAATATATTAATCACAAAATAATACCCTCAAAATGTAATGAAATTATAATATTATTTTATTTTATGACCTATAATAACCCAAAAAATGAAAAATATTTATTTCACAAAATATTCAATAAATATTCATCCTCTAACTAAATTTTTATGCTTGTCTTCCTAAAAATTTATTTCATTTTTGAAGAAATATTTAAATAAAATTTAATGATTCATTAAATAAATAAATAAATATTATATTATTAGTATGTTGAATAGATGTTTATATAATAGTGTAAATAATTTTTTTCATTTTAAAATATAAATAATTATTTATTATAGAGTGATTAACAGGAGATAAATAAATATTATAAGTCTATGTAATTGAAAAATTACCTTGAAAATAAATATTTATTTAATAATTTCTATCATTTAATAAATCATTAATAAATATTTCTTCTTGTTCTTGAGAAAAATATTTATTTCTAATAATAAAAATAAATAATATCTAAATGAGATTAAAGGAAACACATTGTTTGTGACCATTTCTTTGACTATCTGAAATAAACATGTCAATATACCATGACCAAGGAATTTAATGTGATGATTCCATTTCAATCAAAAGGTTTTGACATCAACTTCAATAAAGATAGAAGGGAAACTCCTTCCTTGATATATTCTTTAAAACCATATCATTTATGATGAAACCAATGAACCCAACTTCACCTTTATCATAGGTCATCATTGTTTATGGAAATATATGATTGTGTGTTAGTCATACAATGAATTAATAAGAATCATAAATTTTAAGGACCATTAATCACACTCAAAGATAATAATATCCAATCACATATAAACATATGGATTTCTAATTGGGGGAATTTTCTCATAATCACTCATATTGAAGATTATGAAGTGAAAACATCATTAGTTAATGTCACATATACTTATGAGTACTCACACCTGATAGTAAAAATAAAACTTTTCCAATCATTGAATTTATCCAACCATAAAAGATGGTTTTATAATATTGTCATGCAATTTCATAGTTATCATCAGAGTGGGAAACTATTATTCCCTTTTTAATGTGACAGGTTCTCTTGGAAATTATTACATCAAATTCATATCGCACAATAACAAATATTTAATAAGTAATTTAATTAATATTCACATTTTTTAATAAACATGAAATCCATGTTTTATACTGCTTGTTCTAGGAAAAAAACTCTAACAACCACTACACTCTAATAAATTTTAAGGTCACATTTCAATAAAAATGGAAATTTATTATTCTCAACAAAATCCCTTTGGAAACAATTCCCACGAGTGTTCCATCGAGATCCTAGATTATTGGAACCCAAATAGAAAAATTGTTACAACTCAACCATGGTTTTATCACAAGTGGGATCATGAAACAACCCCACCATGTTCCTATGACTCTCCTCCAAGCAGTTAGAAACATGGGTAAATTAACAATGTCACTGAATGTTTCTGGTTCATAGAACTCGATCAATATTCAAAAGACTCACACAAGATCATATAACCTATTTAAAGTCTAACATCCATCATCTATAACAAGTATACAATTTCCCTCACACATTAATACCTTTTCCATAATCTATGTTAACACTCACTCTCTTATATCGATGTAGTGTGATCCTTTAAAGAACCACCACACAGGACCTCACCCGCTATCCAACAAAGTCTCATCTAAAATGAATGGGTGTATGCCCCTATATCAACAGGTCCAACACCCAAATCATGTTCCAATGAGTTTCATTCCGTCAAACCTAGGATCATGTACCAAAACCACCAACCACGATCCTTTTATTAGCTAATATACTCTAGATAAAACAATAATCGATTCATTTATTTCAATAATCCTTATTTAGGTCATTTATTCTAGGTCTAAACACATGATCACCCAACATCCATGTTTTGTCCTATACCCATCAATGGGAATCCAGAAGCCTGGATACCATCTCTATTAGGTTACCCACATATATCAAACAAATTACAAGTGTATCAAGAAAATATCCAATTACCCTATCATAAAAATCGGCTCACCAATATCCAGGACATATCTAAATTCCACTAGACTCTCCCACCAATACTATAAACCATTTCTCAAATAATCCATAAGTAATAGGGAAACACCCCTTCTACCTTATTAGATATCACAAGGATTCACACATTACTACACAACCACTCTAGAATCATAAGTATACCTATCATGAATCGCATGCTTAATCAGTTCCCCTCATCGAGCACCCACCGTTATCAATAACTCACATACCAAACCACCCATCCAAATGACTAAGTCACATCTATATACATAAAATGATATCAACCTAACATGACTCATACCAACTACCCAATATGCATATGGTTGAATTATATAGAATTTTATAAATAGGTTATATGGAAAATACCATATAGGTTCTTGTTGAAACATTATGTAACTAAACATATTTCCTTTTATTGAAATAGCATCAATGAATCCAATACCTATATCGACCAAATCATGGTCATTATACTTCCCTTAGATGGATGAACTGTATAGTTTTCATTGGAGAATATCCTTGGGTAATATCCACATGACCTATTATTAAATGAAATAATGTGGTCCAGTTGAGTATAACTCCACAAAAATGATATATATAAAAATTGTATATATGTAAATTTAACACTTTAATCAATTGAACCATTAATGTTTAGTGACATAAATCACACACAAGTACATAAATGTCATGTTAATCTTACATTCCAAAAATGATTCGTGTACATGAAACTATTCCCAGTGGGACATGATCATTAACCATAAATATGAATCTTAGATAAAAATAATCTTTGAAAAAATAAATCAACTATTATAGTGAAAAATAAAATAGAAATCAAAAATCCCCAGTTACATGGACTTCCCACTGAAAAAGGAGTCACACAACATCAATATAATTTCCATAAAAAGCTAAGAAATACTTATATTCCTAAGCTATAGTTTACAAAATAGTATAAAAATAAATAGGCACTCTATTTCAACTTTTAACATACCAAACCAATGATAACTCACCAATTTCAAAAATGATGATGCTATGGCATCTTAGGTGAGCCTCCCCAGATGTCAATGACTTCAAACTAGAAGCAAGGTTCTAAATTGATATAGTGGTGAGACTATACCCTCATTTCTGAGTCAATAATAGTAGAAACAACCCAAAAACTTCCAAAATAAATAATAAATGTTTTAATAACACAATAAAGAATAATTATTTTGTAAACAATGTAATGGGAAACATACATGAATACATAATTTGTTAACACAATGGGTAGATTACATATAAAAATAAAAAAAGTTATAAAATACAGAAGAGGTGATCCAACCATACTCAAACCTCAGCTCATACAAATATATAGAATATATTTGAGCTATCCTAATAAATCATGAAACACTTGGTCTCCACCCTGCATGAAACAACAATCATGAGGCATTATTAGGTGCTAAATATCTAGGTCCACCTTAGAAGGGTGTGAGTAAAACATAATATGCCACCACTGATGGTTTCTCTAACATAACAAGACAATATAATTTATACATAGGTTATATTATCATAATAAAATATATAATGTGAAAGTAGGATAAAATAATCATTATCGATCCTCAGTTATAAGATGAAACTCAAAATTGTCCAAACCTAATTCATCATGTGCCAGATGTATTTATGTATGAAACATATCACATAGGGGGAACCATGTCTATACCCATAACCATAAATAAATTTATACACATTATGGAATATTCTCTCACCCTAGAACTATATAAGTATCATACACCTAGAGGAAACTCTACCCACCCTATAATCATATCAAAATCACACACTTAGGGAAAACCCATCTCACCCAAAAGTCATACATGTAACATATACACAAGATAAACTCAGGTCAAACCTATTGCTTGTATAAAACATATACCTAGAAGAAACAAATCTCACCCCATAACCATATAAAAAACGTACATCAAGGGGATAATCATCTTAGTGTAGGACAATAAAAATAATATATTCCATATGGAAACCATCTCAGTAAAAAACCATATACATAAACCCAAAGGGTCTTACCACACTAAAGAATAAGTACATGACACTCATTACTCAAGGAACACATCTCCTCCTGATACCTAAAAACCCATTCACATATAACACACAAATATATATATATATATATAGACACACACACCATTATCATAAATACTTGGTAAACCACCTACCCAAAACCTCATTCCATACAACATTGATTGTCCACCCACCTAAACCCATCACATTTTCCACAGGTTGGACACTCATGCACACAACCCATCTCTATCACAAAATCTACACCATGATCACCGTGTAGATATTTATCCACTAAAGTTAGACAAAAAAACCTACCTCCCTACACTAACCCTCTATAGTATCAATAAAATAGTAGGGAACCCACTAGGGGTCCTCTAGGTCACACTATAGTATGGACACCCTATATGGGAACCTCTATCTTATTACCAAATCTATAATGCCCCAAACCTAGCTACCCAGAGTTGATGCATTATTAAATAACATTTTCATGATCACCAGGGGTCAAATCCCGATAGACCAACCAGTTTAGTATCCTTGGATGTACTAAATACATTCATAAGTTTTACATTGCATTATAAAATGAAAAACAACAAAAATATTGTGTACATTGACCACATTTATATCCCTTAGACTATCCCTTCAGGTTAGTCATAATATAATTATTCACATCCTAGTAAAAACAAAACATAGAAATGGGTGAGCTCAGATGCTCAGTAAGAATAACAATATAGTGGAAACTTTCACAAATAAGTATAGACATTTAAGGAAATGTATAAGACTAAAACATATGCCTTTTAAACATATGATTCTAAATAATATAGCCAATAAAAATCAAATAATGCAATTTACTTATTCACATGGATATTCTACTTGTCTAATAATCACATGCAATATCTATATCCAATTTCATGATGATGGAATGCATAATTCCAGACATCATAACAACATAATCAAGTCCATGTGCCAAAACTACAAATAATATTTTGTCACGGACTTAAGCCAAGACACTATTTTGTCTCATGAGACATACCGATGCATCAAGGAGCTATAGTGGGCTCCACCCGTCACTTAATAAGTCCATTTAATTCTTCATATGAAAAGGTTTAAACATAACATAAACATTAGTATTAATAATAGAATACAAAATGTCAATACTTTATCCATAAACTATGAATGGTATAAAAATAACACATCTACAGTCAATGATATCCAAAAATCATCAATAATGTATTAAATATTTGTATCATAATAAATAAACCTCGATCAAGAATAATATCCCGTAAAGGATGTTGACATAGTTGAAAATGATCTGTCAATTTTTTTTAGAGAAGTATCCCTTTTTCCTGAAAATATTTAAAAGTCTCACTATTTTTCAAGAATATTTTTATAATAGATTTTTGAATCAAAGTGTCCCATTCAACATTGAATATTTAAAAAGGAATTTCAATTTTGAAACATTAATGTGAATATAAATAAAACATTAAAACCATTTATAAAACATGGACATTAATGAGAATGTTTTAGAAGAATAAATTTTTAAAACCTTTAAAATTAAATTTTAGTTAGAGTTCCTAATCAAATGAGAGACACTTGAATAAAATTAATTGAGGTTTTAAAAACTGTATAATATCATAAGAATAAATGGATTCATGATATACTATGTCAAAGTACAGTATATACACCAAATAAAAGTGAATTGGCGCATAAACACAAAGAAGTCTCAATGGAATGTAAGTTGAGATGAATTCCTTTATAAAGACCATATCCTTAGGTTAAGGATAAATCAATGACATCATTATGTGTGAAAAATAAAAATACTCTCAATATGATTGGATATTCAGTGTTAATAAATCAGAGGGCATGAAAACATATTCTTGTAAAAACAACAACAATGAATTGAATGTTTAACCCAATGAAATGAAATTGATTTAAAATTACTCTTATCAAGATTATATTTATGACTTGAGAATTTATTAATGGAGTGATTATGTGTATCAAAATTATATCCACAAAAAGAAGATAGTAAATTACTACATAAGTAAACAAATAGTGATTTCACAAATAATCTTGGAGTATAGTAATCTATGAAGTTTTCCTAAAACCAAATGAGTGGAAATTGAAATTTGAAATTAACTTACTGATTTGGAAACATACGAAACATAAACCCAATGAAAGAATTATCAGCCAATTATGATGTAAATACCCATAAAGTTTTTTGTATTACACCAAAAATACTATCATGGGCAGCACATACACCACATAAAAGGTAATAGTGGAAAATATAGCATGAATCACATTGGAATAAATGTGAGATGAAAACCCCTTACCACGTTGTAATCAATGGAGTTATAAGAAAACAAGTTAATAAAAACCAAATTAATAATATAATACCAAGAATATAAAGATAATAATGATATATATATCAAATTGTTTTACAAAATACACCACATGAAATAAATAAGTGGCAAACAACGGAAATCTCATAGGATTAAAAGAGAGATAAGAAACCTCCTTACCTTGTACATTTCATTAGTATAGGGTAGGTTAACCTCCTATAAAATGGTGGAATCATTGTTATCAAATTATACACGAACCAAATACATAGATATTATATCATATATGATCTTCTAATATTTATTTGTTAATGATATTTTAGTAGTATCATTGTTTTGGTTGTTAACTAATTTGTTTTCTTTTATATGTTTTGTTACGTAAGTCATGTTTGTTATGTATAGGATATATTTGATTCATATCCAGAATGATGTTATGTTCATAAACATTATTTTTAATCCTAAAATGAAAATTATTCTTGAATTATTATTATGGTGAATGAATCTCATTGCGTTTGTGGAGACGGTAAGCTGTACGTAGGCACGAGCGAAAATATCATTATATTGATGGTGAAATAATATGCAATTGGATGGTATATAATATATAAATAATTATTAACATGTTATATTTATTATTATATTAGTTATAATCATTATTATACCCATCCAAATAATGAAGTGTTTGAATAAAAAACTACACCACGACGTGGAGACAATAAGGCGTACGCACACACGTATGGTGACTTTGTCATTTATAGGATGGATAGAATAATGAATATGGTTGTACCATATTTATAATAAAATCAAATTATTTATAAGTTACTAGATTTATTATTTTGGTATTGAAACAAAAAAAAGAAACAGGAAGTGGAAGGAGAAAATAACTTGAAAGAGGGTTTTGAAATTATTATATCTTCTTCTGGTGTTTCCTTTTGAATTGATCAAAAGGGATCCTATGGATGGATTTCGGATCAAAGTAAGGCCTCTATGTTGAATTGAGTGAATTTGGGAAGATATTTGGGCAGGGGTTGGACGAGACAAATGGCTTTGAAGGTGTGAAATTAAGAGAGGGGGAAGTACCCTTTTATAAGAGAGGCGAGGGTCACTTTAGGAAAATCATGAAATATTATTTTATATCAAAGTAATTTTAGTTATAAAATGGTTCAAAAATGATTTATTTATAAGATAAGGTGGGTATGGGTCGAAATAATCTCAACCAATATGTTTTAGAGAAGTTTTGGTTACCATTTTAACCTTATATTTTAGTTTCAAATCTTAGTTAAATTGTTTGACATTTACCATGTCTCTTCGTATTTTTATATTATATGGTTAATAAACATACTATAAACTACCAAGAAAACCCCATGTTGTTAATTATTAATATATATAACCTTATCTATGATCTTTTTCTGATTGTTAGTTTTTTAGGAATATTATATCAATTAATAATATAATGTTTGTTTTAAAAACTCAATTATGTCAATTATGACACAATTCAGTATTTCATTTTTTGAAAGCCATAAAAACATTATCACATTGAATAAAATTTATTCAATAACCCCTAAAATGACATATTAACCTATAAAATTATTTTAATTCATCAGAAGTATCGTTTTACAGTTATTTGTATATTTATAATATCAATTATTTTAATATTTCATTAATAAGGTAATTATTTCATCATCATCGTGTCATAAATAAATTATATTATATAACGTCTAAAAATTATAAATAAAATACCATTATGTTGGAAATATTTTTATATATCTAATAAATATTTATAGTCTTATTTATATTATGTGAAACCTTATATTAAAAATGTTTTAGTTATTAAACATTTAATTTAACACTTTTAACTCATCTTTAAATAAAATAATAATAAATGTCCTATTCTGATCCAAGTCGAAAAAGGATCATATTTTATTCCTAAGGTTATTTTTGGTCAAATTAAAAATACCCAATAGAATTATTAAATGATTTAGGATAATTATAATACCATTTTTACCTTTAATTAGACCATTTACTTTTAGCTGTGGTAAATAAAAGTCAAAAGTTACTATTCACCAAAAATAATTTTAATTTTGTTGAACCACATTTTTGTTTCTGATATTAAATGCATCTCTCGGATTTTTGAAATTCAACTCACAAAAGCTGTAAAATTATGATTTATGCAAATTTCCAAATGTTTATTGAAGGTGGGTAAAAGATAGTACAAAATTCAATAAAATTTTATACATCTAATTTTGTTATAAAATAAATCAAATGAATAAACTGAACTTATCATGGTATTATATATCTATTTTGACTTAAAATAAATTTAAATAAAATAAATAATTATTTAAATACATGTCGGTTTTAAACAACAAGGTAGTGTTTTTAAGTATTCATCAAAAATTGGATGTTTTCAAAAAATACATTGAATTTACCGTAAGATAATTGTGATATTATAAATTCAAAATGAACTCTATTTTACAAAATTCAAAACATATAGGTTTCATTAATTAATTTAAAATTAATTCCTATTGTCAGAACATAAAAGAGGGTTTTTAAAAAGTAAAAACTGTCAAAGGATTGACATGTGTTTATGTCAAATTTAAATGTGAAATTACTTATAATGACCTAAATTGTATTAAATGATAAAAATTTAATATAATTATACTTCAAAACCATTAAAATTAAAAATTTAACACTATAAATTATTTCAATTAAAATTGTTGTTTTTAATTACAATTTAGTATTTTTTTAGTATACATCAAAATATGAAAGTTATCAAAAAAGTACCAAAAATTTATCCAAAAGAAAATATTATGTCATGATTCTAAAGAAGAGTTTAGTTTCATTAAATTGAATATATAAAAGTTTTAAATATTTTTTTAAAAGGTTTTACCTTTAAAAGGTGGTAAAATTGCATTTTTTGAAAAATAATTCTTTTATTTGAAAAAATGAATTTGTTGTTGTATTATTTTTAAGAAACACATAATAAGTATTCTGAAATTATATGGAGTATATAAAATTCAAAATTCAGTTAATACTATTTATAATTGCTTTTTGAATGGATAGTTTGGTAAGTCATGGTGCGCTCGAACTCGGTGTTGTGTGTAGTGCAAGATATTTAATTACATTAATGAAAATAGATTACTATGAAATCTTGGGGTATTACATTCTCCAACCCTTTTGGAAATTGTATCCCCCCAATTTTAAAATATGTCTTTGGAACTTCATTGAATGTCCCAAATCGAAAAAAGTGTAAATAAAACTATCAATTTAATAGAAAGAAAGATAAGTACAATGGTCACCCGAGATAACCCATACTAGGATTCCTTGTAGGAAAACATGGATATGGAAGATAAAATAAGTTTCAAGTTCTAATGGAGAGCGATAGAAAACATGATCAATATAATGTTAACAACAAGAAAACCACAATCTCGTGATGGGATAAAGGGTCATTAGTTTCCTAATAAGAAATGTAAAAAAGAAAATGTTTTTTGTTTTATGTTCAATTTCATAAAGTTGATGAATTTTTTTATGAGATTGCATAAGAACATATAGAGATATTCTTACTTTTTAAGCAGAGTTTCATCCTTTAATAATTTTTTACCACTAACTCATCTTTTTTTAAACGATGAGTATTCAAGATGACTTAGTCACACCTGAAGTGCTAAAATCAACTTATAGAGAATCACATGACCCAAAATGGATAAACTATATATTTACCATTCCTTTAGAGATTAAACAAAACCAAAATGCTTTGTACAATATCAGAAGATACCCAAAAAGGATAATCCTTTAGAGAAATAAATTCAAATCTTAATTTCTAAAATTAATCCAACAATACCCAAAGATCAATAAATATCATTCAATAAACAATTGTCCTTAAAATCCTTTAATATAATCCAAACTAATATTTAAACCCAAAACATAGAAGAATATGATTAGTTTGTCTTCCACGTTAAATTGTATCTCCAAATAACACCGACTACTCTTAAAGTCGCATACTTAAAAAATTAATTAACTTTATCACATATTCTCTATGATATGTTAATAATTTCCATAAATAACCCAAATCTCTAAAAATACACAACAAAAACATAAATAAAAATCCACCATTACTACTCAAATGAAATAATATAGTATTCTATTTTCCTTAGGAATATAGTGTTCCCAACAAAGCGAACATCTTCCAAAACAAAATTTTTCACTTAATACCCAAATCATTTTACTATACAAAGGATATACATTTGATATGACATAAGATCCCAAATCAACTTATTATTTATCAATAAAATCACATAACTAAAAAGAATTATTCATAATAACGACAAACTTCATGTAGTTCAGTGGTTGGAGATAAATCTCAATCACACTCTGGTTGTGAGTTAGATTCCCACATCTTTGTCTGACGTGATGGTTTTCCACACAGTATGTGTGTTTTCCTTTTTCAAAAACTATATTTTATGACATTCCCCAAATGAGATAAATTCCTCAAAATAACTATAATATAATTTCACCACAAATTTTATCTCATACCTCGCATTTTCATCCCAAAATTTAATAACTTTTAAATGCCTCAAATTCAAGATTATATAAACCCAAATGGTTATTTATAACAATATCAATAATAGAGAAGATAATTCTTCCTAAAATCGCATTTTTTACATAAAAAACTGCAGGGTTACACATACAAGAGGAAAATATTCCAATGTAATTCCATCAATGAAGAGAACAAATAATTTTAAATATTTCTCCATATATTTATTTCCACATAGGTTCTTCCTTGACCAAGTGGTTATCCTATAGAATAGGGCATTCACTCAAGTAATTACTAGGTCCCCTAAATTTACAGCAGATGACTGTAAATGGATAACTGGGATCATTTTTATTTTCTTCAATAGTAATCATTATTTTTCCCCTGAAATTCATTACTTTATGTCCTTATTTATCAAAAATAATGAATTTATTTGTTCCACTGTAACACTTTCCAAGGTGTCTCCATACACATTTCATTAATTATAGAAATTGAGCTTTATTTTCTCTATGGTCTCCACTACTGGAGCTCTTATCATTCATCACCATTCTCTTCTTTGTTGAGTCCGAGAGTTGGTTAATATATATGATGTTGATCATAGTTTTGAAAAATTATTTGGCATGAATATGATTTCTTTTAAACCTATCAACATTCCATTTTGTTGCTCAATTCCACCATTGTGTCCACCTTGTACATAATGTTCAATGTTATAGTGACTTCCATGGATTCCAACCATTGACTAACACAAGAAAGCATAGTGTGAGTCATAAAATCATTTAGAGAATACCATAACAAATTATTTTCAATCTAAAACACCATAGGATTAACCATGGTTATTTATTATCATCTTATATTAAAATTATTCAAATTGGTTTGTAATGAAAATGCGAATTATCTTAACCATATCCCCCAAGAGTGTCATAACCAAGAGTGCAGTAAGGATCATTGTCGTGTACCAGGATACCCCGATTTAAGCTCGAAACTCCTGGTAGGAGTTTTTACTCCTAGGTACATCTGTTTCAGAGTTTCCTCGACCTTATCATATTCAGATAGGGATTTATTTCTTGAAAAAACCACACAATATTAACATTACAATTTTTTTTGATGTTCTACTATACTAATCCTCAATGTCTATCTTAGGGTAGTGTTTTCTAATTATAGATTTTTTTCTAACTCTATCTTCCAAGGTTTGTACTAATATTTATCTGATACCAACTATAACACCCCAAACCTAGTTACCCAGAGTTGATGAATTATTACATAACATTGGCCTGATCACAAGGGATCAAATCCCAAAAGACTGATCTATTTAGTTTCCTTGGAAGTACTAGACACATTCTTAAGTTTTACATTACATTATAAAATGAAAAACAATAACAACATTATCTCTATTTACCACATTCATATATCTTATAATATCCCAGACGGTCAGTCATAATATACTTCTTCGCATCATAGGAAAAATGAAACATAAAATGGTGTGGACTCAGATTCTCAGTAAGGATAAAAATATAGAGGAAAAAATCGTAAATAAGCATATAAATTTAACGAAATGTACAAGACTAAAACATTAGACTTTTAAATAGAAACTTATGAATAATATGGAAAATATAAAACAAATAATTCCATTTAATTTTTAACAAGTATATTCATCTAGTTAAATAATCACATGCAATATCAATAGCCAATTTAATGATGATGAAATGCATAATTCCAGACTTCATAACCACAGAGTCAAGGCCTTGTTCCAAGACTACAAATAAGATTTTGTCAAGTACTTGTGCCAAGACACTAGTTTGTCTCATGAGACATACTGATGCATTGATCCCGTCACTTACTAAGTCTAGTGCATTCCTCATATGGAAAGGTTTAAACATAACATAAAAATTCCTAATAAAACTAGAATATGAAATTTCAATACTTTATCCATAAACCATGAATGGTATAAAAATAAAATATCCACAATCAAAGATATCACAAAACCTTCAATAAAATATGAAATATTTGTAGCATAATAAATCAACCTTGATCAAGAATAATATCCCGTAAAGGATGTTGACATAGTTTAAAATGATCAGTAAAAATATTTGAGAGAAATATCCCTATTTCATAAAAACATTTAAAAGTCTCACTATTTATCAAGATGCTTTTTAAATTATATTTTTGAATCAATGTTCCCCTTACCAATTTGAAACTTCTAAATGGAATTTGGATTTTAAAACAATAATTTCCTTATAAATAAAACCTTAAAACCATTTTTAAACCATTGACATTAATGAGAAAGATTTAGATGATTTTTTTAAACATTATAATGATATTTTAGTTAGAGTTCCTAAATAAATGACAGATGCTTGAATAGAAATAATTGAGGGAATAAAAACCTTATAATATCATGATAATAATGGGATTCATGATATACTATGTCATAGTATATTATATACACCAAATAAAAGTTAATTGGCGCATAACAACAAAATATTCTCAATGGAATGTAAGTTGAGATGAATTATTTTATAAAGACTGTATCCTTAGGTTAAGGATAAATCAGTGACATAATTTTGTGTGAAAAATATATATACACTCTATATGATTGTATATTTATTGAAAACCAATCAGATGATATTCACACATATTCTGGTAAAAACAACAACAATCACTTGGATGTTTAACTCAATGAATAGAAATTGAGTTAAAATTACTCTTATCAAGCTTATATCGATGACTTGAGAATTTATAAATGGAGTGATTATGTATATCAAAAGTATATCCACACAAATGGGTGTTAAAATTACTACATAAGTAAATAAATAGCGATTTCACACATAATCTTGGTGTAAAGCAATCAATGAAGTTTGTGTAAAACAAAATGAGTGGAAATTGAAATTTGAAATTCCCTTACCGATTTGGTAACATAAAAAACATAAACCCCATGAATGAAGTAACATCCAATGATGATGTAATTACCCATTAATTAAATTATATTACGCAAAAAATACTTTCACGGGCAGTACATACACCACACAGAAAGATAATAGTGGAAACTATAACATGAATCTTATGGGAATAAAAGTGAGATGAAAACCCATTACCACTTTGTAATCAATCGTGTTATAAAAAAAAGATAATAAAAACCAAATTAATCATATAATACCATAAATATAAATATAAACATGATAATATATATCAAATGGAAGTAAACAATACACCACATGTAATAAATAAGTGTCCAATAATGGAAATTTCACGGGATTAAAAGAAAGATAAGAAACCTCCTTACTTTGTAGATTACCTTAGTATATAGTAGGTTAAACTCATGTATAATGGTGAAATAATTGTTATTAAATTATTCAAGAACCAAATAAATAAATATGATATCATATATGATCTTCAAATATTTCTTTGTTAATGATATTTCAGTAGTATCATTGTATTTGTTGTTAACTAATTCATTTTCCTCTATATGTTTTGTTACATAAGTCATGTTTGTTATGTATAGGATGTATTTGATTCATATCAAAAATTATATTATGTTTTTAGACATTATTTTTAATCATAAAATGAAAATTATTCTTGAATTATTACGATGGGGAATGAATCTCATCACGTTCGTGGAGACGGTAATCCGTACATGCGCACGAGCGACAATATCATTATATTTATGGGAAAATCGTATGTAATTCGATAGTATATCATATATAAATAATAATTAACATGTTATATATATTTTGTACATCATATATGCTCATTATCATACTCTTCCAAATAATTAAGTGTTTTAAAAACAAACTACACCATAACGTGGAGATGATAAGCCGTATGTTCACACGTATGGTGACATTATCATTTATAGGATGGATAGAAAAACAAATATGGTTGTACCGTATTTACAATAACTTAACAATATATATAAGGTACTGGATTTATTATTTTGGTATGGAAACCAAAAAAATAAAGAGGAAGTGGAAGAGGAAACGAAATTGAAAGAGGGTGGTGAAATTATTACCTTTTCTTCTGGTGTTTCCTTTTGAGATGATCAAAAGTTCTCTTTAGGTTGTCCTTCTTATCAAGGTAAGGCTTATAGGTTCTAGTGATGGAATTTGGGATGAAATATGGGTAGGTTTTGGTGGAGCCAAATGGAATTGGAGGTGTGAAATTATGAGAAGGGGGAATTACCCTTTTATAAGATAGGTGAGAGTCACTTTAAGAAAGGTTTGAATTATTATATTATAATAAAATCATTTTTGGTTTATAGTGGTTCCAAAATAATTTATTTTAAAAATAAGGTCGGTATGGGTTTAAATAATCTCAATCAATAGGTTTTAGACAAGTTTAGGTTACTATTTTAACCATATCTTTTAGTTTTACCTCTTAGTTAAATAGTTTGACATTTACCATGTCTCTTTGTATTTTTATATTATATGGTTAATAAACCTACTATAAACTACCAAAGGAAACCCTAAGTGGTTAATTATTAATATATATAACCTTATATAAGTCCTTTTACTGAGCCTCAGAGTTTTTGAAATATTATATCAATTAATAATATAGTATTTGTTTTAAAATCTCAATTATGTCAATTTTGACACTATAGAGTATTTGACTTTTTGAAAGCCATGAAATCTTTATCACTTCGAAAAAAACTTATTTAATCAACCTTAACATTTAATATTAACCAATAAAATTAGTCGAATTCATTAGAAGTCTCAATTTACATATATTTGGTTTTTTATAATATCAATTATTTTAATATTTCATTTATAAGGTAATTATTGCATCATCACTGTGTTATAAATAAATTAAATTATTTAATGTCTAAAAATTATAAATAAAATGAAATTATGTATTAAATATTATTCTATTTCTTATTAATATTTATAGTCAAATTTATGTTGTGTTTAACCCTATATTAAAAATGGTTGAGTTATTAAAATATGAATTTAACACTTTTAACTCTTCTTAAAATAAAATAATAATAATTGTTATAATCTATTTTAGGTGGACCAAAGTGATCATACATTATTTATAAGGTTTTTTATGGTAGAATTTCACTTATACAACAGAATTAGGACATGTGTTAGGGTAATTGTAATATCATTTTTACATTTAATTATCCCATTTACTTTTAACCGTGGTAAATAAAAGTCAAAAGTTACTATTCACCAAAAAAATCATCTTTTTGAACCACATTTTAGTTACTAAAATTATCCGTGTCTCTCCGATTTTTGAAATTTAACTCACAGAAGTGGTAAAATTAAGATTTATTCAAATTTTCAAATGCTCCTAAAAGGTGGGTAGATGACTGTAAAAAGTTTAATAAAATTTTATACATATAATTTTATCATAAAATGACTCCAATGAATAAATTGAAATTATATAGGTATTATATATCTATTTTGACTTATGATAAATTTAAATAAAATAAATAATTATTTAAATAAAAGTAATTATAAACAATAACGCAGTGTTTTTCAATATTCGCAAAAAAAATTGAATGTTTTCAGAAAAATACAAAAAATTTAGCCAAAGCTAATTTTGATATTCCGAATTCAAAAATGAATTATATTTTACCAAATTCATAACATAGAATTTGCATTAATTAATTTAAAATTAATTATCGTTGTTAAAATAGAAAAGCGGGTTTTAAAAAAGTAAAAACTATCAAAATATTAACATGTGTTTTTGTCAAATTTATATTTGAAATTACGTATAATGACTTAAATTGTGTTAAAAGATAAAAATAAAATATAATTATACTTCCAAAACATTAAAATTCATAATGTAACACTATATATTATTTCGATTTAAAAAGTTGTTTTCAATTAAAATTTAGTAATTTTCAGTATTCATCAAAATATGAATGTTATCAAAAAAGTACTAAAAATTTATCCAAAATAAATTTTTATATCATGATTCTAAAGAAGAATTGAATTTCATTAAATTTAATATATAAAATCATAAAATATTATTTTTAATAATATTTTGTCATTAAATGTTGGAAAAATTTAATTTATTAGAAAATACTTCTATTATCTGAAAAATGAATTTGTTCTTATATTAGGTCTAAGAAACACATAATATGGATTCTGAAATTTTATGGATATATAAAATTCAAAATTCAGTT
Organism: Viscum album; assembly: GCA_963277665.1. Taxonomy (NCBI): domain Eukaryota; kingdom Viridiplantae; phylum Streptophyta; class Magnoliopsida; order Santalales; family Viscaceae; genus Viscum; species Viscum album. The sequence goes on from OY728121.1 coordinate 443,594,919, forward strand.
AATACTAATCATAAGCATTTTTTGAATGGAAAGTCTGTTAAGTCATGGTGTGCTCATACTCGGTGTTGCGTGTAGTGCAAGCTATTGAATTACTCTAAAGAAAATAACTTACTATTAAAATATGGGGGTGTTAAAAAATACCATATCGATAACCCATTAAAAATATGGAATAAAATCCCCAAACACTCTCAAGATAAAAATATAATACCACAACATGTCAGTTTATATTTTATTTTATAATACCACAATTTTTTATAATTTAGACCACGTGTAACCCTTTAATTAAATGAACCACAAAATAATATAACTTAAATATGATTTTTATAACCTAGTTGTTGGGTTGGAGAGTCTGAATAGTAATAAAAAAATTGTGATGTATATGATAGATAATTTTTACTTAATAAATGTAATGAAATCACTCATTAAATTTAACATTCATCTATTTTTTCTTCAAAAAATAATAAGAATAAATTTATTTTATGGTTTGAAATTAATTTTATTATAAAAATGGGTTCTATGTGTTTTATATATCGGCAAATTCAATACATTTCAGGTAGTTTTAGAAATATTATTTTAAAAATAACTTTATTTATTGAGATAAGCATTAAAAAATTCTATTATAGTAATTATTTATGTTTTTTAAAAAATATTAATTTTTGAGTGAATAATGAAATATACAGACTTCTAAAAAATGACCATTAAATTATATAATTCATTAAATTTAAAAGTAACATGATATTTTAGAATTTTATAAAGGAAAAAATATCCATTTTATTAAACATTTTATAATTAATAACATTTGTATCATCATTATATTTGATTTTGGTATAAGTTCATTTTTATACTTAAAATAGATTTTTCTTAAAAGTTTTTTTGATATGTTTAGTATACTTATATTAATATAAATTAATAACAATTATAAAAATTGAATATTTATAATTATATTTAGTATTTAGAATCATTATGTTTAAATTTGATAAATTTATTAATTTTTTTACTCAAAATGAATAATAACCACAATACATGTCTATCACCATGATAATCGGTAAAACTAGTTAATTAAGGTTAAATTTTTTGGATAAGGTATAAAAATCAATCCAAAACTTTATGTTATTTAATTTTATGATATTAACTCAACAATAACAATAAAAAATTATATAATATATAGTTTTGGTGCTGATTTCTTCTGACTATGACCTTTAAACTATTTTATGTTAGGAAATATTACAAAACGTCACTCCCTTTCTTTAAATATATAAAATATATTTTCATAGGATTAAAAGGATGATATTAATGGTTATAAAATTTAATTTTGAATGTGAATAAATGAGTTATATTATATTAGTTTTATTTTAATTTCTATAGATAATTCAATTTATTTCGATTTATACACAACACCGACACATCATTTATCTATGTAGTAAAAAATCAAATAAATGATTTTAAAAATATTAACAGCAATATATTTCAGATGTATTATTATTACAAATAATTATTGGATAAATAAATTTGATATGTTTTGGTTAAATATTTAAAATTCAAATTCCATTGTTATCTTGATTCCTTTAAAGGTAATATATGTTATTATTCATAGAAATGACTTTAAATAGTGTTGAATGTTTAAAAATTACTTTTTAAATCAATAGAAAATTTTAAAAAACCTATATTTAGTAAATTGGAAATTTTAGGGTTTATGATATAATACTTGGTTTATTTATGTTTTACTTTTCATTTTTAAAACTAATTTCATGAATCCTAAAGAGATAAATTTTTTGTTGCAATGGTCAAGGTTAAATAGGGTTAACTAGGGGCTATACTAAAAGATAAGGTTCCAAATAAAGCCTAAAGTTATATAAAATTTATTTATACTATATTTAAACCTTATAATATTTATATTATAATATAAGGTATTTTTTATACAAATTACATGAGTTAGAGACGTATTATATATTAATATTTTGAGTATTTACAAATTGACTGCCCACCTCATTTATAAAAGGGCATATACTTTCCACTCTTATTTAGATGTATTTAGCCACTTGTGTCAAAAAATAATAATATAAAAAATTTCCTAGCCTCCTTAAACACATTCTATATCATTTTTTCTTCCCATAATACCATTATATGATGGCTTAAGGGGTAATGAAAAGGTGTATTTCCAAAGAAGAGTTATATCACTTAACCGAGTTATTTCTTTTTTATTTTTCTTGTACAACATTAAATTATGTCCTAAAAATAATCATATATTAACAAACGTATCTTATGTAAAAGATTTGTTTTATTTTATAACCATTATTTATCTCTTCTAACATCCTATGGGAAATGAAAACACAACTTGTGTGTATATGTGCTCTACCACTTCCATGAAGCGATGTGTTTCATTTTTCATAAGCACCTCACAAGGCTGGTTATTATTATGAATTTAATTAATATATATTATTTTAATGACATAATTACTATATTTAAAAAAATATAATACATATCTTATTACCTACATGTCCATTTAAAAATGATAACATCATTCTTATGTTAGTCTGGGCTTCTACCTCCATAAAGCGATTTGATTCATTTTTCATGTCTTAATTTCAAGAAAGAATATAAATTTTTATTTATTGTATAAAATTCCTAATTATTTCATGATTAATATCCTATATATGATTAAACCACATTCAATATTCATGAACTAGATCTACCAAACCAAAACTTGTATGGAAAATAGAACAATTAACACATGGGATGCCGATGATAATAAAGAATTGCTATTAAAAATGTGTGAAAATATTATAATTGAAATATATATAGTATGATGAATATAAATATAATTTTTATACATGTATAATAATTCTAAATTTATTATCAATCAGGTTAATATAACATATAAATGATGTTGGACAAGAGGTGAGGGTAATTTGGTCTCCTTCTAACTTCAATGCGACATGTTTTACATGTTGCACACAATTTATTCTCCATGGGGTATATACTACACATATTAATTGTTATATCATTTCTACCTATATATTAATTTTATTCATTGTTTTTTATATTCTATTTTCTATTTTATTGGGTTTTAATTCAATAGTTACCAAATAAGTAAGTATTTGTTTCATAGACCCATTTTTAATTAATATTGTTTATGTTTAAATTATTCATGAAAAACTTTTATGGTAAATTCTCCATAAACATTATATATTTTCATATATTCTATTAATTTATATATTTTAATGCTTTCACCCAATCCTTCCTCTATTTGGCACTTACAATGATAAATAAATCATTTTTAAGAAAACTCAACCTATTTTCCATTTGGTCGCAATAATTTTCTTCCATGTGTATATTATATAAAATTGTATAAAGGATGTTCTTTTTTATGATCAATTGATTATTAAAAGTAATTTTTTTTTTCAATTTTTTACTTTTTTCAAATGTTTTAAATTGAATCTTTTTGTTTTTCTGAATGATTTAACTTTGTATTTTTTACCAAATATGTGAAAGGATTACTTTTTTTAATATTTACAGAATGAAAGAATATTCCCACCATCATGACCACTATTTAACCTGAATATTACTTTAAAATATTAAATTATTCTTTTCAAATAAATTATTTTTAATGATATTTTTTTAAAAAAAAATTATATAAAATTTTATCGAAATAAAAGTGTATTATTTTCTTGAAAGAAAGAATTGATTTTTGAATGTGATTTATAACATAAATCTTATAAAAAGATACTAGGATGTTATTTTTAATTTTTTCTTCAATTTTCATGAATATTTATTAAAGGATTGGTTTTACTATAAAACCATCATTTATAAATAATTTATGGTCTTATTTAACCCTATACTAATTTATGTTTTTGGGGTCATTAATTTGTCATGACCACAATCCCTATCAAATTCCATCAATTTATTGGCATTATTTTCTCCTACATGTCCATATTTTAAGTATCATGGATTTATATGACTTTTTTTCCACATTGATATTCAATTAACCATATAACATTTTTATATATGTTATTAGTTAATGAAATCTTATTAAGAAATAAATTTCATTGACTATAGAAATGTTTCATATTATTGATTAAAAAATAATAATTTTTGATTTATAAGTAATTTTAAGAATGAATTTTATTGATCATTAAGCATATGAGGATTGAATTGGTTGTACCAGTGATAGGTGGGGCTCACTTATAGATATCCCATTGATACATCAATTGGTCTAATTAGGGAAATCATGTTCCCATAATTTTTTTGGGTAATTTTTGTTAACCTACTCATTCAATGAATGTGTCCTGGAAAAGGCCATGAAAGTAATATTCAACTAATCATGGTAGAGGCCTTTATGGTAGGATAATAAATATCTAAATTTATGCATTTATATTATTGAAATTTTATTTTAATTATCCATTTAAATGTTATTTATAGATTATCCATGGATGTAAATTGAATCAAATTTTAAATTGAATGGAATGTGTTTCAATTATCCACTCATCAATATTTATTATTCATTCTTTCATAATGATTATATCAACTATATATAACCCTTACCATGCATCTGATCTCACAATTTATTTTTTTCTTTCCCTAGGATATGAATATTAAAGCATTGAATGATTTTCGATGATGTAATAATTTTTTTCATGATATGTTTTATTTTTCTAATGTAATATGGAAATCATGTATATATATAGTTTACCCAGAGTTTTAAACAAATAAAACCATCCAGACGTAATCCCTTATTAACTGTAAAATTTAAATAAGTTATCACTGACATTGTATTACAAGACATTGTGATTCTAGATTTGGTAGTAATGGATGTTTATTAGGACCGTTGGGAACTATATTTATGATGAACATAACTAAAACAAGATATAAGAAAACCTCTATAATGATCAATAAATTTTAGGAATTGTTATTCTATTTATCATCATTCATAATTTCATTAGCTAATTATGTGTTATATATTTTTTAGAGTTGGTTCCCAAAGGAATAAAGGGAATTAATATAAAATTTGATAATATTTGTAGGGATTACCGTTTTAATCAACCCAATACCATAAGTGTTTAGATGAGATTATTATGGTTATATTATGGTAGGAGACTCATGATATGATTATTATACATTCCCATATGGAGAAACCAAACATGATAGAAACTCGAGTGAATAATTATATAATTACTCCTAACCAGTTATCATGAGTTATGAATAATAATATGAAACAAAATAAACTTCATAATACACAAAATAAGAGTAAAATTTAGTTTTTTGGAATTTCATGTGATAAATACCATTGAAGGAAAATGAGTAAAAAAATTACATGTTAATAATGTTGGAAGAATAACCTAAACAAATACTTAATGAGAGTTGGATTTTGTTACAATTTGGGATAAAAAAGATAAAATTATCATAATTTAAATTTAATGAAAGATTTTATTAATGTTTAATGCATTAAAAGTAAGGAAATGGGGGATTGCATAAAATAATTCTTCAAGAATCACATATGAACCTAATAATTTTTTTATTTTATTTTTTGATGATATCTTAAAATACTTTGTGGGTTATAAAGAGCTTGAGAATCACATGATAATCATTCGTTATTATTTTGGAGTAAAATATGATATATGAGATATCTTGTAAGTGTGGATGTTTTTTTCAGGTGTTTCATTTCATTTAAATAGTTTCTTCAGGGATAGTAGATTAGTTTATCTTTATAATGAAAAAAGAAATAACAACCTTTATGGATGAATATAACTTTTGAGGATTTTAATTGACGATAATTATGATTAATTTAGATAATATTTGACTATGATATAGAAGTAATTTTCAATGGTAGTTTTGTCTTAGGATTTATGGAAACATCATAGGATTTTTTAAATAATATTTAGTTGAATGGAAGATTTTTAAAATGATAATTTTGGAAAAAAAATATTTAATGGAATCACTCACCCTATAAATTGATTTTTATGAAATTGTGGTATTTTTAGAATAATTCATAGATGAAATTTAATGTTATTTTGTGATATGAAAATGTGATCCACAGTGAATGTTATGATATTTTATTATAGTTGATATTTTGGAAAATCACGTAATTTGGGAAAAAATAATTTTTACAATATGTGATTAGGGAATATACATATCTTAGTAGATATATATATAAGTGATAAAGGATATTTAATGATAAAATGAAGAATAAGTGATCAAAACATTCTTATTTATCATTTAAAATTTAATCATTCATATTTTAAGAGTTTTAATTTAAAATTTGGATATTATTTTAGCTTATTCTAACCGTTTTGGTTTTAAACATGAGGAATAACTTTTCATCATTTTATTAATCTTACGGTTGATTAAAAGTTGATTTTTGTGCTTCTGGAATGAAACATTTATCACAATTATAATTATGTACATGAAAGGATTAAATCATTCTTATGGAAGTATAAAGAACCAAGTGAGTAAATTTTATCATTTATTTTTATCCCAATGATAAATGAAATTCTCAAACTCAATAAAACTAAAGATAAATATATTGATTTATTAGAGGAATGTAATACTGATCTACCAAGGTATGTTTTTAGAAACAAAATTTCAAGTATGAGTCATTTAGGCATATATGTATAATATTTTTCAAGGTTATAAGCTAGAAATTATTGTTCATTAAAAATATATATTCGATTTTGTTACTGTGTTAAGATATATTCAGTTTAAAAAAGAAGACTTAAAATTAATAGAATACAATTTTGGTAAGGAGGGGAGAGTGTAATATACTGATTTATTAGTTTATATTTTACATAAAAATATCACTATGTTTGATAGAATTCATGACATGTAACATTGAGCTTAAACATACCTTTAAATATTATTATTTAAGTATGAGTATTATAACCTAGTCACTCGGTTAGTGGATATGAATAAGACTAAATGAATTATAAAGTATATATAATATAATTTTTACTTAATAAAAATAATAAATTAAATCCAGAAATCTAATATTCATATAACTGTTGTTTCTAGGAAATGAATAATAATAAATTCATTTTATGGCGTTAAAATTAAATTTCTTCTAAAATTATTTTTTATGTGTTTTATTCATGGCTAACTAGAATTAAATTTTGATGAATTTATAAATATTATATTATAAAATTAATACTATTTTTAAATCAACATATAAAAATTATCTTATGTTCAATTATTTCTTTAAGATTTATTTTTGACTGAATAGTAAAAAATTGCAATTTTTGCAAAACTGATTTTTTTCATTAAATAATTTTTTTTTAAAATTTAATTTTCTTTAAATTTGTTTTTTTAAATTAACATAATATTCATTTTACAAAAAATATTCTCATTAGTTTTATAGGAATCAATAATATATTTTATTTTGGTATAAATTCATGTTATGCTTAAAAACACATTTTTAGAAACTATTTTGGATGAATTTTACATAATTATATTCAAATAAATTTCTTATAATTGTATTAATTTAATATTGAAAAATGGATATCATATTTAGAATCTAGAGTTTCATATTTTTTAAATAATCCAAATTCATCTATAGTAATAATTAATATTAATCATGGTAAAAGCTAATCACCATGATTATGGGTAAAACAAGGTCATTATGGTTCAGGTTATGGGATAAGATCTCAAAATAAACAAAACAAATAAACTTATTTAATTTTCTTAGATAAATTACACTACTACCATTCTAACTATGAATGAATGGAATATTTATAACACCCCTAGATTTAAAAAAATATATATTTTGAAAGTATATACAACCTTTTCAAAATATTCTGTTACATGAAAAAAATAGTATAGAACACATTATATGAAACACCATGTTTATATTTCATTTCATGAAACAATGAGTTACTTTAATAGTGTAAAAGATAAGCGACACCAGGCTTTAGAAAACTATGAAATAATATTATTTTAAATATTACGATTATAACCAAGCCATTAAATTTGTATGTATGAATAAGATAAACCACTTTATCAAATATATATATAAAGTACCTACACGATATTAATTTTTTATAAATTCTTATTAAATAATTAATCAGTTTTTCATAATGTAATTATATTCTTCAAAAATATGTTTTCGTCAAAAATGATTTTTAATGATTTTATATGAAAAAATATTATAATTAATTTATATATATTTTTGAAAATTTACTTAATAAAAGGAAAATAATGTTTAAAATAATCACATCAAAGTTAAATTATTGTGAAATTTTTAGATTTTAGGAAAATATTAGTTTCTCTTTGAGTAGTGAAGGATGGATATTCTTGTAAAACTATCATTTCGTTTCAATAAATTAAGTAAATTATTATTCAAATTATTTTTTAAATTAATATAATAATTATTTATTAATATTTAATCCACTTAATTACTTATGAATCAATATTGTACTATATTTTAGTATAATTATAGTTTTGGGGTTTAAAAAATGGTTTATCTGAAAACTGCTTTAAAGTGTATAATGTTTCTCTATATACAAAATTAAAATAGACCCAAATGTGGAATGTTTTAAATGAATTTTATATTATATATATAAATATATTTTAATTAGTATTCATAATAATAATATTATTATACAAATATTTAACATAAAATAATTGTTTGATTAAAAATAACATTCTTGAAAACTAGTTATATTGTCGTGTCTACAGGATTTGTTTAAAACTATAATTTTTTTAAATTTTTTTGAAAAAATATCTGAAAAAAATAAAATTATTATTTTTTGAATCATAATGTAAAAATTATATTAATGTGAGTTGTTGATAATTTTCAAAAAAGATTATTTTTTTCCTAAATAGTGAAAAATATAAAATTTTAATTATAAAAGACATTTTTCATTTAATTTATTTATAAAGATAATTATATTTTATTTTTTATAAAGAATAATTATTTAAATTATACATAAATTAATACAATTTATTTTATTTTAATCAACTTCATAATGAATTTAACTATAGAAACATTGTAAAAATTTCAAAACTTTCTCTTTAAAAACCCATCTTCTCATTTAATTTGTAGGATTGAAATGAAATTAAAATTTTCAAATTATGTAAATTTAATATGTGAAAATTTATTATATATTTTGAATAATTTTTTAATTATCTAATTAGGTCAACTTATTTTTTTCCTAAATTAATAGAAAAAAAGTAAAAATTATTTACTATGATTAATGTGAAATTTTGATTACTGGGGGTTTAAACTAAAACGATAAGGGTTATAAAATACCCATAACATGTCGAAACCTTATTTTATACCAATATTTTGACCATACACATTATATTCTCTATAATTATCTATTTTTGGATCATTTTTTCATGGAAAAAACCTGGGTGAGAATCTTTATTCCAAAAGATTACAACTGTGCCGTTGAACACACTTATAAAAGGCCACCCGTTCTCAACTCCTCTTAAAATGTTAGAATTTATTTTGGACAATACATATTCAAATTTATTACAATATTCAATACTATCATCCTAGAAACTTTATATTGGACATAAATGCATCCTAGGTCGGATTTTGGTGCAAGTATAATGAGTATACGTGAAGACGAGGTATTGTTCAACAATGATTATTTTTGTTTTTTATTAACTTGTCACCTCAAATTAATATTATATCATGAAAATATGATAAAATCATAATATTTCAAAAAATTATATATTTTTATGTCATACCTAAAATCATCTCTACTTCTATCAAATTAGTTACGAAATCATGGTTCATGTGTATGAAAGACTACCGCCCTACGAACCGATGTTAATCATTTCTCCATTACCACCTCGCAGGGTTGGATATAATTATGGATTTATTGTTTACATATGTTATTTATTATGTTATTATGATTCTAAAATTATTATATCACCCATACCTTCATGATTTCCAATTTTTGGGAATATGACAATATCACCTGTGTGTACGACATACTACTGCCTCACGAAATGATGTGACTCATTGATGCATTACATGGAGCGTATTAAGGATTATTTTAATGAAAATATTTTAAATATATTAAATATATATTATTATGGAATTTTAATACATTCTTTACCTTTTTTACTTTCAATTGGATAATAAAATAAAAATAGTGTGCATGTGTATGTACAACCTACCATCTCTATGAATGGTTTATTTCATTTTCCATCACTAAATTTTATGGATTAATATAAATACATATACACTAAATATATATTATATTTATATCACGGTTAGAATTATATATAAGTCTAAATAAATATCATACTGATACAATAGATAAAAATAAATCAACACATATATGAAAAAAGTAGTTATTGCATGAAATGTGACTTTACCATGGAATTATTATTAAATAGGAAATAAAAGGTCATAAGAAAACCATATATGTTTTTTTCAATCAAAAATTAAAATCAGTCACCTCACTGGGAAAAATTGTTTGATGATAATTGGGATGTTTACTCTTTTTATACTGTAAAAGAGATGTCAAAATTCATGTTAGGTTCAACATTTATGTTTTGATAGAATGATATGGGTGGATTATTTCCAGTTGTATGATTGGGGGGTGTTTTGAAAAATAATTCGGACTCGTCTCACCATCATTTGACCTTTCATAAAAAATCCCAATGAACCCTATCGATAATTAGTTATGAAACTACATTACAAAGAATGGAAATCAATTTTGGTTTCAGAACCAATGATGCTTAGGAGTTCAAATTGATTGAGAGTATGGGAGGTAGGTATCATCACACCCATTTGTGGGGAAAATATTTCCTTCTTTGGGAATCTCTTATAGATTTAGTATCTATTCATGAATCACTTTGTAATCCCAATACGAGGCCAGTTACCCAAATAGAATGACCATAGGTTAAAACCATTTATATTCAAAAGAAGGGGATATCAATAGTGAATCTGTATGTATATATATGAGTCTTATGATCCATTTCCAATTTTTGGGTAGCTCTTTCTATGTTGAATATATAAAACTTGGAAATCTAGAGTTTGTTGTTATAAAAGGAGTTAATTAATATTTGGAAGATGGGATTGATTAATTATGAGGTATCAAACAAATAATTCTTTATAATAAGAATAAAAAACCATGTACTTCATTAAACCCATACAGTTAACATCATATATAAAATATAAATATATGGCCACATGAGCTCTGGGTATTCAAGATCGAGTCTCTAGGAGATGTCCTACATATCTTGATTATGGAAGGAATCAGATTTATTGCATTTCGTTCATTACCTTGGGAATAGACATAATGTAGAATCTCTCATATGGGTTAATCATATCATTCCACCCATTAGGGATTACACAATAAGATATCCCAAGAAGGTGGGGATTCAGGATGTGAATGATATGACCATTGCAATTACCTATGACTACTTGATCAAGGATTTGTGTGAGAAAAAAGATACCATAATTAATTAGCCTCATTTAATATAGATGTTGGACCTATATATAGGGACCACCCCTAGGTTTTTTATTATGGAGATTAGTCCTTAAGAATGAATCCAACATATTCTGATTATAGAAAGAATAAATGATATCATAATTTAGTTGGATTCTCAGTCCATGGATAGATGTAGTGGAAAGATCAACCCCTTGAAATGATTGGGTCCTGATGGTTGAAATTTTATAGACCTGAGGAGAATTACACAAAAGTGGATGCCCATTTGATTTTGGGTTTGGGACATAGGAAGGTTTCCTACATATATTGGTTATGAAAAGAATCATAGATCTCATACGTAAATGTGTTATCTATCTGTTGGGGGATAAGGAAAGATAAGCATCCCATATGATGGATTAGTTCTTAATGGTCGGAATATTATAGAAATATAGATACTTAAACCAAAGTGGTATATCATAAGAGTTTAGGATTGGGACTTAGCGAGGCATCCTATGTATCCTAGTTATGGATGGAATCTGGGTCCTCATAGTTCTATTAGTTGAGGATTACACACTAAAGTTTACCTTCTCTATGGTATATATCATATTATTCCACTAATCAGGGCTTACATATTTGAGGATTCCCTTATCCTAATAGATAATTGGGACATGAATGATATTATCTTTGTGACTCACTAATCCCTTGTGATTGATGCTTAGTGTATGAATCAAGGGTTGAAAAATAATCAACCTCTTTTCTTGTAGTTGAACGAATTATGTGGTTGGAATTCCCTAATAATTTTTAACATGGATAGTATTCCTTAGGAAGGTATCCTATCTATCTTGGTTATATCATGGATAAGAGTAATCATAGTTCAATTAGTTTCAGATTGTATGTTTATATGGCCCTTTTGGGCCAGATGCGATTATCAAGTCTTGGAATGCCCAGTTTACCTAACCTACCTTTCTTCCTAACTTGATTTAATTTTATACTCGGTATTCCTTGATTGTTTTCTTGACATGTAATAGGATATATACCTGATATATCAAAAGACAATCATGTGATCCCTTTGAATTGCCTGAGGGATGGAGTATAACCTGGTTGGCATGTCTTAGGGTTGTCGGATGATCAAGGATGGATTTTCTATAGGACATTGCATGACCCGATAGTCATGTTCTAGAACCCATCACATGATCCCATATTTCATTCCTAGAGGGAATCACATGATCCATCAAACATGACCTGGTCTCATCAAAAAAAATTTATGACATTCCTAGAATATTTTTATTGAGTTAGTGTGACATGTCTCGGAGGGTACCATATGTCCTGGATGACTTCTCTAAGTGTCAGCACAAAAATATGATGACCTGTCTAGGGTATGTGAAAAGTCCTACTCTACATACCTGCTTGGAAACATAATTTCTGGATGTCTTGTCTGAAGGATTTCATTTGAGCCAATTGACATGCCATTGTGCTATCATGAGACAAATATAATGTGTATTGATGATTTCATATGACCTAATTGATATATTTATATGACATTTTAAGGAATCACAAGTAATCATAGAGGGTTCTCCAAGGAATTGGTGTAATTACCAAGGGGTTCCATGTGACATTATTTGACATGTCCATAGGACTTTTCATGATCCAAATAGTATAACAGTGTAGTGTGGCATGGCCTAGGTGACATGCCCTAGTGTTGTCTCATTACTCGTGTGGTACATGGGAAGAACATGAGGATCATTGTGTATTATATTTTCATAAGTCTACCATATTTATTCTTCTTTAATAGGGTTTTATAGAATATGTTTTAGATTTGTTTACTGTTACCTTGTTTTATATCCTGTGTGTCTTAATAAGTATGTGGGATGTCCTTCACTTTAATTTCTAGAAGTCTTCTACAAGATCTATGAGTGATCACATAAAGTGCCGATACATTCTATATGATTTCTCTAATTGATCACCATATTTGACCTTATAGTGAACTTTCCTAGTCTTTGGATTAGTCACTTGGAGAAATACACTCTGATTCCTTGGTGCACATGAGCAAGGTTCCAAGGAAAAATATGTTTATTTTTCGTATTGGGACTTGGTATTTATAGGCCATGCCACCCAAATTATTCAATACTTTTCATGGGGTGTATCATGAAAATATAGTTTGGAGTTGGGGGAGCTCTTTGATGAAATGTCTTTTTTGTGGGGTATTGATATATGTTAATCCATAAGAATTGCATGATTTTTAATGATCGTGAGATCATCTTGTCAATTCCCCACCTATTGGATTATGGCTAATTAAATTGGCCTTTACAACTCAATCAATAATGTTGAGGGACATTAATTTGTTTGGCCGACATCTATTAGTTATTTTGTCACATTAATATGCCTAATGAAATTAATTTTTGTGATCATTGATGCATTTTTTGGGATGTTCTATAAGATACAAATGGCTTTCTAGGGTAAATTTTGTGATATCAATCCAGATTTTCATGTGGTCTTACAAGATTCTTATGGTGTATCATATGTGATTTACAATTGCTAGAAGATCCTATAATATCCCTTTTATTTCCTTATTTTATTTGTCAACAGATAAAGTATTTTGAGTGTTAGCAAGATTTTTGTCGAATATAATCACTTTCCACACTGGTGATGTGCCACATAACTAAAAAAAGGTTTTGTGGCGATCCATGATCACTTGACAGATAAACCAATCTACAAGTTTTAAGAGCCAAAGGGGGACTATGAGAATTCTTGGACATATTCGAATCCATTCACATTTCGAGGGTGACATGTTAACAAGATCTTTCACAACCCGATGTACATGTCACCAGGGATTTCTTGCCATCTTGATGTCTTTATAGGTGTTTAATTTGAGCTTTATGATCACAAGAGCCTCCCACCTTTCTATTTTTTATTTCATTTTTTTATTTTAAAAATTTTGAGGATCTCATGAGGTTGTGTTAGTGTTGTTGAAGGAAATTAATATACCTATTAATGATAAATCATGTGATATGTATGATAGCAAGAGGCTCCCACCTTTTAGATATTCATCTCATATTTTAAATGTATTTTTGATGAATTTTTAGGTGTCTGCCATATGATAGTTTAATTGACATGGGATTGCTCGTCTAGTAGCCTCTGTGTGGTCATTGATTATCTGAGAAACCTTCTTAAGAGAAGAAGGACTTGTCAAATGGGATCTGTGGGATCTTCCCTAGGCTATGCCCTGCATGCGGCCATCCGTATGACCTTCCATAGGTCATGTGATTGTGTGTCTCTTGTATGTTCACATGAACCATGTGATCATGGCCACCTTACTATTCCTTTGGTTTTTAGGTAAAATAATACCCAAATTCTTTTATTATTACCATTTCTAAATTTTCAATTCTCATTTAGAAGGAGTAATCATATTCCACACCTCAATAGTGACATTCATGGGAGATAAGGCCTCTGTTATGGGGAAAGTAAATTCCTAAATGTGGATTTGGTGGTGTATGAAATTAGTTTATAGGGTGACGTTTCTTTTTATAAACAATGTTTTCTATTCTGAGGAATTACCGATAAATAGTGGAGTAGAGAGGGATTTATTTTCTAGGTATTCAACTCTCTAGATCTCATACTCCTTGATTCTATTGTGAAACATCCTCACTGGACCATTGTTCATGAACCCATCACGAGTCCCCACCATGAGTCCATTTTGAGAGAACTACTTCTCAAGAATCCCTTTTCCCAGATGCCAACTAAAATGAATCCATGAAATTTTCTTCAGTAATTATTTTAACATTGTCTATGGGGATTAATGATTTTATTGAGTGGTTTTCAGGATCATCTGACATAAACACAATAACCTTTAACTATTATACTACTTCCATGGCCATTTAAAGGTCACGTGATCATTAGTCTTATGAATTTCATGGTTTTGCGTGATGTCTTGTGGGTTTATGCGATCGTTGAGATCTCCAAGAGTTTGGATATTCCAAGATCATTTTTACAATTAAAAATTCCATGAAGGTTAATGTGTATCATATAAAGATGATAGATAATTTTTCATTCCTTTGAAAAGATTTTATTTTATTTATCAATATTATGCCACATAATTTTAGTTAGATGGCTTCACAATCTCATTAATGTTTCATAGCTACTAATTATCAATGGGCCATGATTTCAAGAAACCACAATTTAGAACCACGATATCATTTAAATTCTAAATTGACTTTTTCCATTCGAGCTTCAAAATTATACTTTAGCACACCGACTTCCTCTACATGAGTTTATATTGCTAGAAAATTTATTTATTTCTCCTCTGAACACCAATCTTCCATAATGATGACTGTTAACTTCTCTTGATTTTATTTAGACAACGATTTTTGGTGACGACTGACTAGACACTGCGCGATCCCATGGGTTGTATTGTATGTTGGAGAACTCATCATTGGGTTAGGATTGCTATTATTTTTCTCATTTTCCCATCGCTCAGAGGTACTCGAGTATATTATTATATTATATAAACAACAAATGTGGTGGATAGAGCTTTAAATGAGATCTCCATCATAGTGGTAAAATATTTGATGAATTGGAATGGACATTCTGGGTTAGGAAAAACTACTTAGAGTTTGATATCCAATTATATAATATCCATTGGACACTTTTTATTTCATGAAGAGAGATTAATTTAAAGGAAAACTGACTAATAAAGATCCACTGGATGTCTACCAAGAATACAAATCCACCAATAAATATGGAAGATATATGAGTTTGAGTAACTCGATTGCTGCAATTGGAATGTTTTAGGTAGGGGTACCATCTTCTAATCGAAAGGTTTCTGATATTTATAACATATTGAGGTAGCATCTTGATGCCCCTTTAGGTTGTATTCCACATAACAAGGCAGATAATGGCCACGTTCAAAACAATGCTGCTATGAGGGAGAATTAGTTTGATTTGAGTAATGTTTCCATGACTTGGGTGGAAGGAAATGAACTGAAGGCTACTTGAAAGGGGATCCTAGGAAATGGTGTATTGTTTGATGTGGTCTTAAGTTGGGTGACAGTGCTTTGTCCAAGGAGGGATTTCAGGGGGTTGTCCGAGACATGAATCATCAAACCAAGTCTAGGATAATAGGGGGTGATAGCCCAATGACCTGGTCTCTGGTTCAAGTGAGAAATAGTTTTGAAGTTCTAGAAGTGGAAGGATCGAATAAAGATAAAAGAAATATGTTTCAGGCTAAATATGGGGTTTGTGAGAAGGATCACCGCAAATATAGGAACAATTTTTCTATAGGTGATCCTATGAGACTGAGGGGTAAGAGGATGCGGTCCCACAAAGAGATGGATTTCTCCTATTTACCATCTCCAATAGAGACATGATCAGCTAAAAAGATAAGTGCTATGATAAAGGATAGTGATTCCGTTTGCTGGAAGAAGTTAGGTGATGTGGTTGAATTGCCTTTGGAATTTATTTTGAGTTTGGAAGAAGAAGTAGAAGTACATGTTTTGAAACATAATTCCTCTAAGGAGGAAGCATCCAAAATTACAGGGAGGTCACTGCGGGTAACTCTCAATAAATAGCCATACATATGCATAGAGAAATAGGATCTGATTCTAATTGGGGGCTTCCATAATGGAAACATCATTGTTGGGGAGTATATCCAATCTTGGGATAAGCTGACCTATGAGTTGGAAGATTTGATAATGGAGGAACTAAACACTCTGGTGACCAATATATCTTGGATATTTTATAGAGAGCTTAACTCTGGTAGACATAAATTATTATTTAATGGTCATGGAAGCTTATTTTGTGGATGAATGTTTGGTTTCTCACTTTTCCATTAATTTTTTTTTGAAATAATAAAAATTTAATTTTCAATCAATTATATACTATCTATATTTACGAAGAATAATGGATTTAACAATTTATTTTATATCACCTGCTCGAACATCTTTGAGAACTATTTATCCACTGGTGTCTTTGAAAAAATACATTTCATCTAGTCCATGAAAATGAGAGAATCAATCTATGGGATATCTACCAACTTGGAGGGATACCCCCTCTCAGAGAGATGCACAATGAGTTCCTTCTTACCATAAATGTATTACATGTACCTTTGTAGACTTCAGACTTGGAAAGTGACATGCTCATTATGAAAAATGAAAATTTAATAAAATATCTTACTATGAACTCAATTATCTTATTTAATGACAAGATCAACATTTTCCTTTGTCATAGTATAGTTTTTCCAACTTCTTCACACCCCCATCGGTTCCCTTCCGGAAACGTTCGAGATATTACTGACTCGTATTGGGAAATTTTGGAAGGTGGTGATCACACATCGTGGGGACATTGATTGAAGCCATTGATCTATCCTAGCATTAGGCTGGAGGGATTCATGGACATGTTCTTGAACAAGTGGATTTTCCTAGATGGATCTATGAATTCAGGAAACCTGGTCAGTGCTCTGGTGATGGTAGCAAAACCAGTGTAGGGATGATGCCTTAATCTAGCGGTGCATAACCTTTTATTCCTTTACCAACTCTTGGTCCACATTCAACCAGACATCATCCCCTATAGGATAAGTGTTATTATAGAGTTTTTATTTTGTTGGATTGGGGAGAATATCCATTTCAATTAATACTTCAATTCCCCTTTGATCCCTAATGCCTCATATCATCTTCGGTTTCTAAACATATTCGGGGCCAAGAAAATATCACTAGGATTTAATCATGTTATAGTTATTTTGAGGCAGTTTGATAGATGCGATTTTACTCCTTCTCCCACAATGAATTGGTCGATAATTGATAATTGTATCATATATCATGATGAAATTTCATACGTGATTTCCCTTCAAGATAGGGTCTTGAAACTAGGATGGATGGGTTGATCATCTGCAATCCATATACATATTATAAGTTTTATAAAAACCCTTCTCTTTATTACACATTAATTCTTGATTTATTACATAAGATTATAAAAAATAAAACATGGACGATCGATAAGCCCATTGTCTTTCATAATAAAATACATTAAATAACAAATAAAAATAGGTAATACATCAATATTTTTGAAAACATCCTTAGAATTATCATATTATTCCTTCTTACTTAACACTGAATGGGATAAACTAGGTACATACATAAGAAAGGGGTGAAATATAAATCCCAATAAGGGAATAAACATGAAATAACATGATGAAATTAATACATGTTAGACAATACGAATATTAATGAGACATAAAAGGGGTAATAATAATAAACATGAATAATCAAGTGTGATATAGTATGATAATCATAAAGGAAACATGAGAAATATGGAAATAACATAAAACAATACATCATAAACATTGGTCAAGGATAAATTCAATGAAATTATAGTATAAAAATTACCATGTTGAATTAGATTCACACCCTTATCTCATTCATGATGTTTCATGAGAATAAAACAATACGGAATGAATTGGAATACTATATAATTCCATTTCAACCCATCACTTTCATTTTATTCTCATGCTAATGTGTTCCTAATAAATCACAAAATATGGAATAATTTTTCTTCACTTTTTATTTAATAGTCAAGGAGTGTGGTATATATTTATTTAAATTCCTATAAAATATGTATAAGTTTTTAAAGACTAACACCACTGAAAATTATTGGGTATAGTTATTCACTACACCTTTGTTTGGCATGTAAAATATGGGTGAAATTTCTACAACATAATATGGGCATATAAATGTTCATTGATGGGATTAATGAGAGTGGAAGGGGTATCTCATAATTTATCCATAATAGAGGAAATAAGGGGGATATTTAAGATTATATAGCATCATTGGGAATTATATAAAAATTGAATAAGATAATGAAGATACATGAATAAATAGGAGAAAGGAAATAACCCTTACCATGAGAGCGTGACTCCAAATCCTTTGGAGGTGCTCTTTAAGAGAAGAGTGGACCCTTGGGAGGACTCTATTGTGGGGTGGAAACTGTAAGTATGGGCTCCACAATTTTTTAGTGAAGATAAATTCGATCATGGGTGGGTTTATATAGGAAAAGAGAGACTAGGTCATTATTATTCCCAGAACATGGGTTTTGGACTCTATAATAAAATAATAAAAACCATAAACCTTCCAATGGTTTTGTCCCATGGTACCTGTAATTTGGGTGAGTTTATATTTATTTTATTCATCCAAGGACCAAACATTATAAAATAAATCCCTTACATATGTATAAGTGAGTCATTTCCTTAATGAAATGACTCTAAAAGCATAATATATATTATATGTTTTTGGAGGATTCATAATGTCTTTATAAAATTAAATAAATAAATTTAAAGTCACATTATTTTAAAATTAAAAAATTTATTTTCCCATGTATACCATTTATAGTATTTATTAAATCACATTTGGTTCATTATGATATCATAAAAAATAACATATATTTATAGGATATTTTGTTTTTACCCGAAAATTCAGTTGTCTCAAGAAATTATGAAAAATTAACCATAAAATTATTTCTATAATTGAATTAAAAAATTATTTATTTTGAACAAATAATTTTATAGCTATGTGAATTTTAAATTGTAAAATTTTATCACCATTTATTGATAAGTGTTGGGTTTTTGGACTATAACAATTTTCAAACCCTTATAAAAAGTACATTTTATTCATAAAAATTATTTTATTATTAATATTTCACAAAAAATATTGAGTAATAATTTTTTTTAAAATATTAGTTATTAATAAAACCATTAATTCATCAAAATATATTCCTTAATTGAATTTGAATATTACCAACAAAATATTATGTGTTTTATTACATGAAAATTATTATCATATATAAAGTTACAATAATAAGATGAAAATATATTCATTATTATATACAAAATAGATACCCATATTATTATGGTCTTGATACATATCACTTTAATACAATAGAAAATTACCTAAGGGAAAGGTGTATGATGGTGAGATTTTCAGGGGTGGTTCAATGTAAATGGTATGGTCCATGATCTCGAAATTCTTGAACTTCTCCTATAAATGGTTTCAATTGTTCTAAAGTTTTCGGATCTAATATTGGTATTGGTCAAGGAAAACACCAAGTGATTATATCTCCCTTAGAAGATCCTATAAATGGGTTTCGTAGGGTAATATAATACTAGTTGTGGCATTACATCCTTTATCTATGTCAATTCGATTTTTAAAAACCCTATATTCATACTAATCACATGATTATTGTTCAATGTTAATTTTGTCAGTGGTAATGATTTTTAGTGAAATTTTAAATCTTATAGGATAAAACAAAATAAGTTATTGGGTTTTCTATATACATAATATATAACAATTCCTTTAATAAAATTATAAGAAGTATTTTATTTATTTATATTTGGGTTGTTACAATATTCCCCTATTCAAAAATTTCACCCACGAAATTTTCTTTTCACAACACTAAAATAGTTGAGTGTAATTATATTTCATTACTTACTATGGTTACCACATCACTTATTCAAACATTTGGTTTCTTTATATCACTTTGACATAGTGAATTTACTTATTTTCCAGAACATTATCTATGAGATATAAGATCTGAAATGGTTTGTCCAAATAGGAAAGATCATTATCTAATGGTACAACCTATAGATTGAGTACATGTGATGGGTCTATTATGCACTTCCTCAATAATGATACATTGAACACATCATGTACTTGATATAGGCAAGTTGGGAGTGTTAATCGATATTATAGCACTCTGTTGTGATCAAGGATCTCAAAGGGACACATGTATCTTGGACTAATTTTTCCCTTTTCCCTCAATATCAATTCTTTCATCAATTGAGATATGTAGAGGAATATTTTATATCCAACATCAAACTCTAGGTATCATCGATGATTATAATCATAGCTATCTTTTCAACTCTATGAATCATTGATGTTATGCTGAATGGTCTTGAACATTTCCACCATTTCCTCAATCATTTCTGGACCTGGTAGTTTGCATTACCCATCTTTATACCATTTGGTAGGAGACATAAAAGTCTCCCTATAAATGGATTCATAGGTATCCATTTGGATTCTTGAGTCGAATATCTTATTGTATGATACATCTTCTAGAGAAAGATATTGACCACATCTTCTTTTCATGTCAATTGAGTATTCTGTCAACATTTCATAGTGTGTCTAGATAGTTTTATATGATTAGACATTAGTTTGGGGGTGATAATCCATGTGTAATTTTAACTCATTATTTAGATAGTTTTTATACTCTTCCAATACTGGGAGGTAAATATTGGATATCAATTAGATACAATCCATAGTGGTATTCTAATAATCCTCACCACATCTCTAAAGTATATCCTTGCAAGTTGATCAAATGTTAATTCCACTACGATCACAATGAAGTGTGAAGTCTTTTTTATATGATCCACCACAACAAATATAGAATTATTTCTTCTTGAGCTCTTTGGAAGACCAGTTAAAAGTCCCATGGTGATTTTTTACCATTTCAATGTATGTATGGGTAATGGTTGCATCATCCCATTGAATTTTTTCATTTCCGCCATCATTTTTGGACTTAAAAGACATCTTGATGTATATTCCATGAAATTCTTATTCATATTTTCCTTCTAATATGTACAGAAAGATATCATTATATGACTGTGCTTATTAGATGGATAGAGAAAGTTTAACTATGTGCCTCATCTAACATATCCTTCCTTAACTCATGATTTGATGGTACATATATTCATGACCCAAATCTCACAAAGAATTCTTCATTAACATTAAACTCTATGAATATTCCATTTCTTTTAGATTTCATATTCTTATGAATTACCACATCATCTCTTTGAGAATCCTTTAACCTCTCTATATAGGAAATTCATGAATAATTTACGTGAGGATCTATGTTGTTCA
This sequence comes from Viscum album, assembly GCA_963277665.1. Classification (NCBI taxonomy): domain Eukaryota; kingdom Viridiplantae; phylum Streptophyta; class Magnoliopsida; order Santalales; family Viscaceae; genus Viscum; species Viscum album. Next base: position 443,617,195 of record OY728121.1, read on the forward strand.
TTCCTTTACGATTCCCATGTCCCTACATTTCAATATAAGAAGATTGAATCCTTCTCAATTCACATCAATGATTTGTTTGTTAGATTCTTCCTACACAGAGTTTCTTCTACTTTATATGGTTTCCCATGATGATAGTGGATTGATAAGTTATATTCCAAGATCAAGTATATCCATTTTCATTGATTGATATTCAACTATTTCCTAGTGAATATATACTTGAGGATTTTGTGATATGTTTTTATTTCATAGTTCTCCCCAAAAAGATATTTATGCCAGATTTTCAATGAAAATATCATTACAAATAACTGAAGATCATGAATTGGGTAGTTCTATTCATAAAATTTCAATTTCCTTGATGTATAGGCTATCTCACTATCATTATGCATTAATAAACAAACAAATACCATCTTCAAAGAATCAATGAAAACCTTTAAAAGACCTCCTCTTTTGGGTAGTGTGAGTATAGGTGCACTGATAATCCTATTTTTCAACTCCTTCAATCTCTATTCATATTCATAATTCCAAGAAAACATGACTCCATTTAGATTTAGTTTTTCAGAGGGTTTGAAAATCATAATGAATTTCTCACAAATTGATTACAGTACCCAACTAATCCACGGAATCAATGGATATCTATCACAAATTCTAGCCTCATCAATATTACACTTTTTTTCTATTAAAGGTCCACATATATCCCATTTCTTGTGATAATATTCTCTAATAATGATATTTCATTTAAGCATAACTCTCATTTTTTTGTACTTTTCCTAATTCTTATCCTTTCATTATATTTTTAGCACAGTGCTCATATGCTCCTCATGCACCACATTTCTTTTGTAGTATATTTGAATATCATATATAAAGACTACCAAAAAATTTTCATGGTAATCTATAAATAATATATTCATAAAGTCTATAAATATTCTTGGAGAATTAGCGAGTCTGAATGAAATTACTATGAACTCATAGAGCCTGTACATTGTGCAAAAAAAGTATTGGGGATATCATCCTTCTTCACTCTATCATTATAATATCCCAACCATAGATCATCCTTAGAGATGTATTATGATCCACATATATTATTGAAGAATTCAAAAGTCCATGGAAGAGGATACATGTTTTTATCATGATAATTTTGAGCTCATGATAATCAATGAAAAGGCACATTGACATATCCTTCTTCTTTACAAAAAGGACCAGAACACCCCATGGTGAAGCACTTGGGCATATTAACCCTTTATACATATTTTATTATATTTGTTTCTTTAGTTATTCAAGATCTAAAACATCCATTCTATATAGATGCATGGATAATGGTAACTCCCCACATATAATATCGATTGTGAATCCATCCACTTGGAAAAGATGAAGAGAAAAAAATTTGTTGTGAAACACATCATCATATTCCCTCACTATTGGAATTTCTTCAAGAATGATCCTTTCCTCACACTTAATAATTTTAGCTAGATATTATTTTTCATAGATAAAAAATATCCATGCTTTGGATGTTTTTTTTTCTGAAGCAGATTCATCCATGTCCTTCAATTTTATGGGATCAATAGTTGATTTGTGATATGGAGACTGATTTCCTTCTTAGAGAAATTTATATTGGGTCTATATAGGGAATGATAATGGACGACTATAATTTTATCAAATTACACAAAAGGGAGTATTAAAAGGTCCAATGGGAAATTTATTCCATATATTTTTACATGGGTTGAATTATATAATTGTGTTGAAATCATTTCACCATTTTCTGTTTTCACCAAAAGATCTACCTCCATGATATGTAGTGGTGTTTGAATATTTCTGCTAAAATTTCATAATATGAAGGAATTCATAGAACCATAATCAAAAATAAATTTCTATATTCTTTAATGAATAACTAGTGTACATGTACCCACTTCACTATTAGGACCCCCCTCAACATTTGGGATGGAAAAATATATCCCTTTCTTCCTTGGAGGTTGTTGGTTGTCTCCAAATACCCTTGGCTTCATGCATTGGATTGTAATATGTGATATTTTCTTGAAATTTTTACAACGAAAAATGTACTAAGGTTTGAATGGATCATTAATTTCGTTAATTTATTTAATGGGATTCTCCCATATGTACTCTCTAGCTAGGTATCATTCCTTAGAAAACCCAAATAATTTCCTCATTCCCCTTAGGGTATTTCTGGTGTGACCCTTTCTTCAATTTGGACAAGAGGGATGTTGATGTTTCTGAGAACTATTAGGTTTATCTAAAGAACTCCTAGAATAAAACTCCATTTTCTAATTATTATCCCCGTGATAACCTTGAGATTATCATAACACCATTTAAATTTTGAGGGAACATTGGTTAATTTCATCACAACTATCAAAATATTATTTTTATATGTATTTTCATATATTAGGTTTTATCCCAACAAACAAGACACTAACCTTCAATTTAATGGTAATGACAAAGCTAGAGACGAATCATGAAATTATTTTTATGTTTTTCTCATATTCCCTGATAGATTCATTGTCTTCTTGCATGTGGGAAAGAAAATATCTTTCAATTTTATGTCAAAGAGTGCGAGGATAATATTTATCTAATTGTTTTAATAATTCCTTCCACACCATTGCTTCGATCTCTTCCTCAAGCTTTGTATTCATGATCAATGTCCACCAGTAATAAAATTCTTACTCTATAAAATAAAAAACTAGTAGAAACATATCTTGATTTGAACATTAAAGGATGTAAAATATATTCTTAATGGAATCAATCCATTATTTCGTGATTAAGGGATCAAAAGATACTTTGAGTGTTGGAGGCCTTTTTCAAATAATGGTTTAATTGATGCTTGTTCTCTCTTATGAGGGTTTTGTAACTCTACATGATCCTCATTTCTATTCATAACTAGGTTTATCTGAGAGTGTATCCTCACAAATTTCACCATTTCCACTCCCATTGGGATGGGTATTTCATTTGGTCAATCATCATATTTCCCTTCACCTCAGTTGATTACCTGATTCCTCCTATTTTTTCCATTGGGTAGAATAAAGGGAAAAGTAAGGATGTTTATTTTAAAAATAATGAACACATAAATAGGAATTCAATGACATTTAAGGGATAAAATATAAATGACATTTATTCCATAACTTATAAATTTATTGGATACAATTTATATTATTGATGATCTATTTCCTAACATGTAACCTTATAATCATTTATTTTCCCTCAATAACATTTTGTAATGATATTTTGAATTCAGCAAAGCATATAACCCAAGTGTGTAAAACAAGATGTGTAGCAAGGATCGTTTTCATGCTCCATTTCCTGGTCAAGTATAGCTTAATGGGGTGTTTTTTGGTTTTACCACTATGAACATCTATACCGGATCCAAATCAACATACAGTATCCAGACATGGATTTATTTTCTTGATAAACCATTTACTCTATACATTAAAAATATTTAGGGATTTTTTATTTTATATAGTTATATCCCTAATACATTTAAAAGTGTATTCTAATCCTAATATAAAAAATAGGTAAAATTTTCCTTTGAAACCGACTTCGACAAACTTTCTCTTTATTACAAATTAATCCATGATTTAATTTATAAGATTACACATAATATAACTTAAATGATTGAGAATCCTAGTGTATCTAATAATTAGGTACATAATTAAGCAACATAAAATATTGAATACATAATATTTATTAGAAATTTCCATAATGTGATCATATCATTCCTTAAGACTAAACCCTACATGGGATAACCTAGGAACAATCATATGAAAGGGGTGAGATATAAAGACCTTCAAGGGAATAAAAATAAAATAATATGGAGAAATTAATACATATTTAACAACAGGCATATCAATGAGACATAAAAGGTATGATAATCATAAACATGATAAATCAGGCATGATATATCATGATAATCATAAAGGCAATATGAGAAATGTGGAATGAAATAAAAACATTGCATCATAAACATAGTTTATGGATAAATTACAAGAAATCATGGTGGGAAAAGTCCCATGATGGATTATATTTACTCCATAATCTATTTAATGATGTCTCATGAAACTAAAACACACTGTCAGTTCAAATGACCTACTGATGCATGGTGCTACCGACAGAATGACTCACCAATAGTTAAAATGAGTCAACAATGTAATGATCCAATGATGCATAGAAAGAATGAAAGAATCAAACACCAATTGACCGAGTCACCTATAGAATGAGATATTGTCAGAGGACTCACTGATATACTATTTAAAATATCATTAATTGAACATTACATCTAACTATCATATTTTGAGTATTTTAATGCACCTTATTAATTAAATGGTTTTCTGTAGATATCTTAAATGAGGATATCAGAGATACGAGGTACCCTATCAACCTCAAACATGAAAATTGTCAAGATACAATAATATGTATACTAATAAGAACACATGAAAGAAAAAAACACATACACATACACACAAGAATATACTAGAAGACCCCCATGAGAAAAATACAGAAAAGAAGAACCCATGAGGAATTCTTCAATCAAAGTAGATATTAACCAGAGAACTGTGGTTCATATTATTTCCACCATCTTTACAATATCCAACTAAACCAAAGAAGACAAACATCTCACCCTCATGGAAGACAAAACATAGTGCTCCTCGACACTCTGTTTTCAGTGTCTGTTTCAAGAATAGGACTCGAGCTTCAACTATGATACATCAGAGAGTCCTAAGCTGAATTGGATAACATTCAGGGAATTTCGAATCCCTTATTAATATATATTTTCTTTGTTTGTACTATTTTACTATACATTAGAGTAGTGTGAGTGTGTATAGTAATAACATATATAGCCTTCTGCACTAAACAAAATGATAGTATATATCCTCAATCAACTATCTCTTTACAATTATTTATCCCATGAAGAATTGTGGAAGAGGCCCTGTGTGACCTGGTTTCTCTTGTTCCCATGTAGAATTTCAGTAAAGGACTTGTGACCAGATTTTCTGTATACTGTTATGTTAAAACCGATCTAGGGTGTAGATAAAAATATTTATCTTTATAGATTTTTTGGTGGAATCCAATCACCAAGTGGAGAGGAAAAAGCCTCTGCTTGAGACTAAACCTCTTGTTTTATATCCACTATGTTTTCAATTTAGTCTTTCCATCTTTTAACTCAAATTTCAAAAAATAAAATATATTTCAATTTGATAGTCAGTATTGTATAGTAGTTATAACTATTTTTCCTTATTATTATTGTTTAAAAACATTTAATAATATCTCATTTTGTTATAATTGAGAATTAACCTATCTTCAATGAACCTATTTCAACAATCATGAAATTATAATTTTACTACTTTCGTTAATTGGATAGTTTTATTTTAAATTGGGGGATTCATTTAATATAATCTTTTTAACAATTTCTTATAGGAACTCAATTCACCCCTTCTTGAGTGTCCTATTCTGACCAAAATTTGGTATTATAGGTTTTTTTTGAAGTTTCTATTTTCATAATATTAAATATGTTTTAAAATATTTTTCAAGTGTGATTTTAGTTTCATTTTAAAAATATTAAATTTTTTATTAGTTCTTAATTTAGAGTTATTTAGATGCATATTTTTTATCATTGATAATATATTAGAAGGTGCTGATACCAATAGACCTTCATTCATTAATGGAACAAATTATGTAAAAAAAATTATAATGAAAATATACTTAGAAAATATGGGTTTTTGAGAATTGGTCTTCAATTATAGATGAATATATGATTCCTTATACTATTATAAATACATTGGTTGACCCCACTAAAGATACCAATAATAAAAATTATAAATCCTTGAATGTCGTATACTATTCCTTAGGTGATGAAGTGTTTAATATAGTTTTTTCATGTAAAACAACCCACGAAATTTGGGACACTTTATCTATTTAACATGAATGAACCTCTAGTGTTAAAGAAATGAAAGTTAACACATATAATATTAAATATGATAACTTTAATATGATGTGTGAGGATCTTATTTATGTCATATATATCAGGTTTAATGAAATTGTGAATACTATGATCTCTCTGGGAAGGGATGTTACATCCAAAGAGAAAATCATGATAATACTCAGATGCTTAAAATATATATGGAGAGGATCTTAGGTATCAATTATAGAATACTATGACATTAGAATGTTTCCCATAATAGATCTGATAGGCAATTTTTTATTTTTTGAGGAAGAAATAAAAGTCAACAAAGAAGAGTATGATGAACCTAAATGAAAATTTGTTTCTTTCAAATCTACTGCCTCCAAGACAAGAAAAAGGACAAAGTTCAAGATTAAACTAAAATTTCAAGTGACAATCAATCATCAACAGATAGTGGTGAAGTGATGGATCAATTATCCAAAAGGATTAATAAATTGTATAGAAAGAAGAATGTTAGAAATCCAGACTACTAAGGAATGTATGATCACAAGATCCATTAGAAAATGATTTGAATAAAAGAAATACTTCCAATGAAATAATCTCTCAGGAATTTATGATAAATGAACATGTAAAGGCCTAATTTCCCAAGATAAAGTACAAAAATAAGTATGATGATAAGGGCATAAAGTATATAAAGTACATGATGGAATCTTTGAGATCTTTTCAGGAAAAATCAAGTGACTCAGAATCCTCTCATAAAGAAAATTCAGATAAAGAAAATATGTGTTTTATGAAAAAAACATATGAGGTGACACTAAATTCTCCATAACATGATTCCTATTATTATGGAGATGAAGGTGATTATGAAAATATGACAATTGAGGCATTTTTTGAATATTGAAAAATTTAAGAAGACACATGTAATATATTAAAAGATAAATTCATATCATTAAAAAAATGACATGTCTTGAGTACCATTTTGAAATATGAACATTCTTTAGAAAAAAAGAATAATTATTAACTACTTAAAGAGAATAATAAACATAAATTATCAAATTATCAATTAAAAAATGATCTAGAGTGATTTAAAAATTAAAAAGAAATATTAGTTTAAATTCATGGTAAAAAAGTAGTTCCCAAATATACTACTGGAATAAGATACAAATCACAAAAGATGAATATGAAAAAAACTCAGTTTGTATCAAAATCTCAATGATATAGTTTTATGTCCAGTTCTGAAAAATTTTCTACAATTTCAAGCCATGAAACAAATAATTCTATTTTATGTATTTATGAACCAAATAATGTTTATTTTTTAAATAATTTACATACATATTATAGGAAACTGACGAATAAAATGTGTGTTCCCAAAGCTCTTATTACAAATGTTACAGGACCCATACAAATATGGGTGCCAAAATCATTTCTTTCATAATATGTTTTGTAGGGAAACTAATTGAAAAGTTCATTTAAAATTTTATGGTTCTAGTATAATAGATATTTAAGAAACGTGAGAGGATATTACCCATTTTTCATGAAAATGATAAAGATTTATGTTAGGCATGTCACGTTTGGTGATAATGTTGAAGAAAAAATCATTTCCCTAGGACAAATTGGTAACTCTAACTCAATTATAATTTCAAAAGTACTTTTTGATGATGGATTAAAATAAAATCTACTTAGAATCTCTTAGTTATATGATTATTGCTATAAATCAATATTTGAAAATGATGCATGAAATGTTTTTAACTCTAAGAATAATTTAGTATTTTTTTTCTCTTAGAAAAAAATGTATAAGATATTAACATAAATTCTTTAATTTCTCAAACTTTTTCCTACTTTAGTGTTTTTCATAAATAATTTTATCTTTGTAATATAATATTGGGACAATACAATATACACTCACATAGAAAGCCTACCAGAAAATAATTAGTCAAGGATCTACCTAAACATGACTTTCCAAATCTCAATGTCTATAATCCTTGGAAAAAGGATAAACTGTACAAAATCTCATTCAAACCAAATAAGGAAGTTTCAACTTATCAGCCTCTCTAGTTGGTTCACATGGATTTGTTTGGACCTTCTATATTTTCAAGTCAATGTGGATATAACAATGTTTATGTTCTTTTAGATGACTACTCTAGATATACTTGGACTTCTTCTTATCTCAAAATGTGAATCTTTCTTTCATTTCACAATGTATTCTATGAATGTAGAAAATATTTGTATTCATAAAATTAATACTCTAAAAAGTGACCATTTCCATTAGTTTGAGAAAAAAATGTTTCAATCCTTTTTCTAAAAAAATGGCTATATTCATAACTTCTCTTCTACTTGGACACCACAACAAAATGTAGTTATATAATGATGAAATATAACCCTAAAAGATATTTCTAGAACCATGATCAGGGATTATAAACTACCTATTTAATTCTGGGCAGAAGCTATCCATACAACATGCAATATAATCAATAGAGTCTTGATTAGACCTAATCTCAAAAGAACTCTCTATGATTTGTGGAACAATAGAAAACCCACGTTTAACTACTTTATTGTTTTTGGGTTCAAATTCTATATTCTTAACACTAAGGATAATCTGGAAAAAATTCATCCAGGAGTGATGAAGGAATTTTCAAAGGTTATTAAATTTCTAGTAAATCCTATAGAGTTTACAATAAGAGAACCGAATTTTTGGATGAATCGTTACATGTCAAGTTTGATGAGACCAATAAAAATGAGCCAAAAACCTCTGCATAAGATAGTGAGTATGACATGTAGAACCTTGAAATAAATACTAAATCTTCTAACCATATTATGAGGAAATCTATTAAATTTCCTGTTCTTAAAATACTCCTGATTCTAGTTCGAATGAACCTAAACCTGTTAAAGAACTTGAAGTTACCAGACCAACATTTTCTAGACCTTTTAGAACTCTCAAGAACTATCCTTTAGATGTTATTGTTTGATATTTAGTCAAAGGAACCCAAAATAGAGATTCTCTAATAAATCAAGTCGAACATCTGTCTTTCATGTCAATACTTGAAACTATAAACATCAATTATGCTTTCAATAATTAATTCTAGGTTATAGCTATGCAAGAAGAGTTTAATCAGTTTGAACGAAATAAATCCTGGAAACATGTAGATATTCCCAAATACACCTTGACTATAGGAACTAAATGGTTGTTTAGGAAAAAATTAGATAAATATGGTAACATAGTTAGAAATAAAGCTATATTGTTTGAAAAAGTTTATAACCAAGAATAATGAATTGAATATGAGGAAACATTTGTTATTGTATCTGGAAATGAGGCCATTAAAATACTATTTTCCTATGCACAACATCAATATTTAAAACATTATAAAATGGATTTCAGGAGTGCATTCAAAAATGGGTATATATTTGAGGTTGTTTTTATTGGACAACCACTTGGTTTTACAAACCCTCATTTTCAAAATATTTTTTTTAAATTCACAAAAAAATATTGTTTAAAGAAACCTCCAAGAGCATGGTATGATAGACCCATCACTTTTCTTATTTTTAATGGTTTACAAAAGGTATAGATGATATTAATATCTTTAAAAAATAATTTCGAAAGATGTATTAGTAGAACAAATTTACGTAGATGATATTATTTAAGGATCTTGAAAAAATTATTTACGTGTTAATTTTTCAATGATGATGAAAAGTGAATTTGAAATTATTTTAATGGGTGAAATCAAATTATTTGATGGATTTAAAATATTTAAAAATAAAAGGTATTATTTTGAATCAATATAAATATACTAGGATATTTTTAAAATATTTTGATTTGAGAGCACTAAAAGTTGTGACACTACAATTAGTACCACTTGTAAGATGGACCTTGATGGAGATGGTAAATCTATTGATCAAACCAATTATAGAGTAATTATTGGAATTTAACTCTATTTAACTTTTCATAGGCTAGATATTATGTTTAGTGTGTAAATGTGTGCATGTTTTCTAGGAAACCCAATAGAATCTCACCCTCATACTATTAAAAGTTTTTTCAAATTCCCAAACATACAACCAAGGTTAGACTTTTCTATCCTAGTGGAAAACCATTTGATTTGGTGAGTTATTTAGATGATGATTTTGGTGGATGTAATTTGGATAGAAAACCCATCTCTAGAACATGTCACTTTTTGGGAAAGTCTCTAGTTTCATCATGTTGTATGAAACAAAATTCTGTTGCATTATCTATCGTTAAATCTAAATACATAGATTTTGGTAGTTGTTGTAAAAATATTTTGTGGATGAAACACATAGTACTATATTTTGGATATCAATTTAGACACATCCCTATAAATTGGGATAACACATGTTCTATTAATTTTTTTTGAATCATGTTTCAAATAATATGACAAAACTCATTGATGTAACACATCAATTTTTGAGAGACTGTTATCAAAAATATGATATAATTTTAGATTTCATTGGCCCTGAACATCAGCTTTCTGAATGTTTTACTAAGCCATTGAACATTGAATGAATGAACTAAATCAGAAATTATTTAGTAATTATCAATCAATAGGGCCATATTTTTATATTCATTAGATAATTTTTAGTGAAGTGGTCATACTGACACTGGAAAAGTCAAAAAGATAGTTTCATACCGACAATGACATTATGAAGATGACAATGTCATGCCGACACTGATAACACTTTCATACTGACACATGTGTCATGCCAACACCGATTCTATGTCATGTAAATAACCTATCATTCTGACACTGATACTTTTTTATGATGATACCCTATAATGATGACATGGATTCTTTTCCAAGTCGACACCATTAGTGTTATGATAAATCTGTTATGCTAACACCGTTGACTCACTGTTTTTACCTGTTTTATGTTTTTACCAAAATGACATTGTTTCATTAAATTCATTGAACCCAAATTATGATTTCACTATTTTGTGACTTTAAAATACCTAAATGATATTAATCTGAATTGATTCACTCTACTCATTTATGCCTACACTAACTCGTCCATTTATCTCTTTACACCAACCTTTTTCCTTCCGAACATCAAAAATGAACTATTGGAATGGAATGTGTAAAGGGAGATCTTGATGATGGAGAGTATCATGCAACTAAGAAGCTGAAAAGTAAATTGATCAAATCTTCATGACCTATGAATCCTACTCTAGAGAAAAATTTAGTAACTCTTGAAAAATATGTTCTTATGGAATGACTATTGGAAAGCATGTCTTTGCTGCCTAAGGAACTACAAGATCAAGGATGTATTGAGTGGTTCTCAGATAAGGAAGGACCCTATTATCCAAAGCATGTTCAAGAATTTTACATGAATATGGAATTCATATTGGAAGGGAGTGTTGTTTCCTAGATTAAGTCCATAGTAAGAGGAAGGATAATATATTTCTTCTCAAGACAATGAAATGAATGTATTAGAGTCCCTCTACAAGGTTTATTTGATTATTATCAAGGTACTTATCCATAGAAAGGGAGGTATATTCTTCATTGAGATAGATATGTAGGATATTTCTAATAATTATGAGAATAGAAGAACCATTTCTATAGGGTTAAGTGGATAGTGTAGTATTTTATTCAAGTTTATTTATCATTAGATCAGTCTAAAGAAAGGGGACATTGCATCTATGATGTATCATCGTTTCTATTTGGTTTATCTTCTAAGAATATGGATAAACATAAATATGTGTAGATACCTTTTTCTGTACATGAATAAAATCATCAAACCTTCCGGAAAAAATAATTCATTATTTTATCCAAGGTTGATCACAACAATGTTAAAAGATAAATGTTGTGTTAACGAGGGAGAAGAAGTTATTTATGAGTGGAGTGGGATCTTCCTTAGTAAAGAGATTTGTAAGAGGATGAAAATCAATTAGAACCCGTAGAAGAGATAATGGGTTGGAGACGAAGATAGGATTTATGAAATGTTAAATCTAGCGGACTATCCAACTAGGACTAATAATATGGCTGATCCTGGTCTGGGACCAAATGTGGAAGTGGTTTACTCTTTTGAAGAATAAGAAGATCCTGTCACTCTAGTTAGAGAACAAGGGCCACCTATCGATTATTGGAGTGATCGTGATACCACTAATCCCCACAAAGGCATTTCTTTTGGACCCCATAGTTATCCACTTTCCTTAAACTATGATGAACCCACACTTTAAGACAATTGAGATGAGGAGACAGATATCTCAGGTAGTGTGTAATATGTATGTAGATCTAGTGGCACTGAAGAAGTTTAAGAAGAAGGTAGTGAAGATAGTGAGAGTGGAAGTGGTAGTGAATAGAAGGAAGGTGAAGAAGATGGTGATAGAAATGTAAATTATGAGAATGTATTTGGACATGATGATAATAAAAGTAAAGAAAGTGAGGATGACTATCATAAGAATTACCATGGTGAATATGTTGAAATGGTTGAAGCTGTGGATCAGGAATAGTGGGAAGAATATCCTGAAGATTTCGTTGAAGTAAGAAAAAATGATCAAGTTCATGATGATGTTGAAACATATAAAATTTCTAAACCTCAGTTACTAGATGAAATAAAGTAACCTCATGCTAAAGATGATCAACCAGTGAGGAGAGATAAGATTGAGGGGGAGCCTCATGAAATGGAAGATCAAGACATTGAATAGCATCAGCTTGGAAGATTAAGACATGACACTCTCACTCCTCTAGATGATGATTTAATGATTTTATGGGAAATTAATCTTTGGTATGTATCATTGAGTTAAGATTATGAAGATTCATATGATGAATTTTTTGTACCTGTTTCAAGAGAATCAATGATTGAGACCCTTCTTAGTGACTTTATCACAAGAGAATATTTTGAAAGGTTTAAAAAAGACGTTTTTTCATCTATAGGTAAACTGATTAAATCTTAGATAGTGCATGAGATTCAAATAGTTAGAAAAAAAATGAGTTGAGTGACGAATTACACTCTCTTAGTTCATCCATAGCATAAACGAGGTAGTATGGGAAAGTGGTTTCTATTCCATGTTAGTCAATGTGTGTAAGTGAGGCTGATACAACTAAGGTTTCAATGAAAGTGATAGAGGATATTCAACCCAACATAGTTACAACTACTGAGACAATTTTTACAAACACTACCTAGTCGTGAAAAAAAATGACTAGGCCTGGTTTTTTAATAAATACTTGGACCTCAGAGTACAATGGTTGTGTAGAGACTGTTCTTAAAACATAGATGACTCATACCTCAACTTCAACTGATATTCCTTATACATCTGGTTAGTCTTATTAGACATTTTACATTGATCTTGTTCTAATTGTTGTTAAGGAAGAGGTTCAACCTCTCTTTGATGATTCTTGTTTGTCCAAACGTGAAATGATTTTGAAAATGAGTGATCATGTACGTGATATGGATAGAGTCAATTCCAAGAGTAACAAGGGTACAAATGCTCAGATCATAGAGAAGATGGACTACTTTATCAATAAGATCATTAACAAGCATTATTTGAATAGTTTTTTTATATATTTGAAAAAGAAGATGTCTTTTCCTCCAGTGACCAGTGATTTTAAAGATCAAGTACATAAGTTGAAATAGTTCAACTCTTTTTTGAAAAAATTCATGTAGAATAAAGATGATTTCAGGTAAGCAATGAAGTATGGTGGTGAAATGCTAAAGGATTTAATCAAGTGGTTGAAGCCATACATTCATGTACATAGTGAAGCAATTGTAGTGCCTATTTCTTCACCTCTTGGACCTACTAGATTAGCGCATCAGACTCAAATGTATGTTTTCTTAGGATTTGACTCAGATTCTCCTGGTGATCCCAGAACATATTAAAACTATTATGTTGTTAGAACCCAAACCCAAACTTGTACCCAATATTCCAGAAGGAATGATTCAACCTTCTTTGAAAATTTCTTTAGACCCTCCATCATCTCAACCACCACATACTAGAACCTTTTTTAATCCCTCTTAGAAAGGGAAGGAACCACTTAATACTGAGTCGTAGTCTATATCATTCACTTATATAGTTATTTTCTTGACTATTGTTATTTTTTTCTTGATTATTTGTAACATATTTTTATTTATGGATTAAGGTAATTTTGTGTTCCTATATTTCATCTATTTCTCTTATATCTATTATTATGTGGTACTTTTTTTCATTATTAACAGTTTCCTTCTTGCTTGTACTCCAAATGGGGAGAACACTTTTTTCTCCCTTTCACTTTTTTATAATCCCCAAAGGGGGAGAACACTTTTGTAATATCTTTATTTAATTTGCCTTTGATATCACTATTCTATTTTTTATTTTTCTTTGATACCATTACAATTTACATTAACTCTGAACACTATCTACATATTGTGAACAGTCATCAATATTGGGATATAATAGATAGAATGATTTCATTCCACATCAAATGATTGCTTTGAATTATTCCAGGATTTGTCATTATCAAAAATGGGGATATTTTTGTCCCATAAGAGACTATTGGACACCCTCTATAATATTAATAGTTTTAATAATCACAAATCATGTGAATTCCTATTAATCTTGTCTAAAAATTTCAATCATGATTATTTTATTTTCAATATGTGCATATATTTTTATCTATGATATCATATTAATTTAGTACATTCTATTAATATTTTTGTTGTAAGATACTCCAAGAAAACATATTTTCTAAGTATAACAGACTGAAACCGATAGAAGAGGTCAGATACCAAAAATTCAATTGATTCGTTAATGAAGATGACTTACCAACACAAATGACCTTCTGACGTAGATGGCCTACCAATATAGATGACTTACTGTTAGTTAAAATGACTTATCAATGCATGGTGCTACTGACACAAGGAATCAGTGACAGTTAAAATGGGTCACTGATGAAAAGAGTCATGGTTGCATGGAATGACTGATAGAAGGAAACACCAATGGAATGAGTCAACAATAGAAGGAGATACTAACCATGGACTCACCGATAGAGTGTTTAAAATTTATTTATTATAAATTTCTTTAACGTTAATATTTTTAGTATTTTTATTCAACTAAATAATTTAATTTTTTTCTATAGAAATTATAAATGAAGCCGTCAGAAATACAATGTATTGTATCTACCTCAAACATGAACATTTTCAGGCTGCAATAATATATATACAAATAAGAGTGCATGAATGAAAAAAAACATTCATACATGTATACACAATAAGATATGAGAATTCCCCTACAAGTTCCATACAGAATGAGAGAACGCATGTGGAATTCTTCATTCCGGATTGATGTGAACCAGAGAGATATTGTTCATCATATTTCTATCATCTCTATAGCATCCAACTAAACCTAAGGAGAATAACATCTCTCCCTCCTAGAAGAAATAATAAAGCGCTCCTCAACACTTTGTTTTCAGTGATTATTTCGAGAAGAGGGCTTGACCTTCAAATTTGACACAGTAGAGAGTCCAAAGATAAATTTAATAACATTGAGAGAATTTCTAATCTGTTATTAATATATTATACTCTATGTGTACTATTTTACATAACATTAGTCCATTGTGTGTGTCTATACTAAAAACAGACACAGTCTCTTGCAATAAACTAGAGGATACAAGATATCCTCAAATAACTATCTCTTTACAATTTTTATCCCACCAAACACTATAGAAGAGGTACTGTGTGACCTAGTTTTTTCTATTTCCACATAGAATTGTGGTAGAGGTATTGTGACATGGACAGTCTATGCACTACTGCGTTAACCTCGATCCAAGGCAGGGATCAAAATATTTATCTTTATAGATTTATTAGTGGTTGGTGATCACCTAGTGGAGAGGGCAGAGTCTCCCCTTGAGACTAAACATCTTGTTTTATATCCTCTATGTTTTCAATTTAGTATTTATCTATTTTAAATCATATCTAAGAAAACTAAATATTACAAAAATAGTTAGTCGTGGGAAGTAGTTAGAACTATTTTGACTTATTAGATTAGTTTCAAACGTTGTATTAATATCTCATATTGTTATAATTGATAATTATTAAATCTTCTAAGAAACTATTTGAAGATTCAATCTATTATAATTTTACTACCTTGGATTACTTGACATTTTTATTTTAAATTGGGTAATTATTTTAAATATACTACTTAAGAGAATTTTTTATAGGAAATCAATTCACCCCCTATTGAGTCTCCTACACCGACCAACACAAACAACGGTTGGCCCTATTATAGTCTGTAAAAACACCTTATAGCTTTTCCACCTATTGATCTTGAGGGTCCATTATTGGATCACATATATATACTAAGTGTGAGATTTTTTTCAGGGACTCCTACATCGTCTAAGGTAGAGAGGGTAGGATTTTAAAAATGGGGGGGGGGGTATCATTCACACATTTGGGATATGGCTTTATCGCAGGATACATATGTTTACATCACCGTTCCATGAATTCAATTAGAGTATTTAGGGACTCTATAAAGTTAATAATATCAAATGGTACGACTATTTAAGAAGCCTCCATTATATAGGGAGAAATTTGGGGTCGATGAGGTGAACCCACCTTCGTATCATAAAGATTCTCAATTCATCCTAATAATGAATGATCGAAATGGAGAAAGAGAAGATACCACCATAATAGAAGAAATTCATGATCATTTTTACTTCCTCATTTAGGTAGGTTAGTTTCATTGATCTAGTCCCATTCTGATTCTCAGATTCTTCTTTTTTCGTAAGAACATCTATAGAAAGAAGGGTAATTGTCTATTCTTAAAGATGACAGAATATGGGAATATTTCCCCATAGTATCTCCTTGTTTAATTGTCGGAGAGTTTTTATCTCATTCTTATACTATGATAATTGTTACTCTGTGGTAGGAAACATGATTCTTTGGGGTGGTGATTAGGATATAGCCACATGTTCCCCTTTATCTTTGGTAGTGTTCCACTATAGAGGTGGAATATTTATATTTATAGGTTATTGATTTTTGAACCTTCTTTTTTTCTTGGTTTATATAGTCTCAATTTGTTCATCCACATCACCACCCTCTCAGGGTATGTTTAACATGTTGTGTCCCTGTTCATTTTCATCTTGATCTACAATATCTACTGTTCTAATAGTGATGAAATTTACAGAGGTGTATTAGGATATGATTATTGTTCCATTAATTTCAATGTAATTGGATAATTCTGTAGCATCTTCAATAGGGTCATTTCGTTAACCCATGGATATATTGCACTATTTTGGCTTGGGACCCTATCATGGTCTGATTACCTTCTCTGTATGCTCCTCTTTTCTCAACCTACGAGTAATGGCCATCAAGGATTTTAAGATTTTAAATTTTGGATGGACCCCTAATCGAAGAGGGTTGTATTATGGCTAGAGGAATAGATGGGATTCCATCCATTGTTATTTTACTCCCAACCGAGAGAAGACTGATTATCTCTGTGATAATGGTGATGATGAAAATATTTATAGACCTACAGATTGGGGGTTATATGAGGACACAATTTGAATTTATTGATCATGTTATTTAAGATCCAAGGATTTTAGTCAAATAATTAAATGACTCCCAAGATAGAAATTGATGTATAAATTACCCCAACCTAGTGGGATGGGGTTGATCTAGAATTTCTATTCATTTCCCTAGGACCCTATTTGGGGATTATAAACTTGGTGATGGTTATTGAGATATAAATACCCCCATCCCAGTAGGATGGGTTTTTTTGAATAAGATTATGATATGTCTTGAATCCTCTCAAGAATTGAATGTCTAAGGGGTTGAGGTGGTGGTAAAAATTCCCCCGACCTAGTGGGATGGGATCTCACTTGGATGGATGCTACTGTAGCTACTACTATAGCTCATTTGATGTGGTGTAGCTATAATCACAGTGGCTGTAGTTTGGATAGAATGCCATGATGATAGTTATTTTATACAAGATTCCATCATGTTGTTTTAAAACTTATATTAAATTATTGAAACTCATTCCAATTTCTTCAAGGGGAATAGTTAAAAGAACATTCAACTATCCTATCCGTACATTGGTATTGTCTAGGGATTTTTGATGTGGGGGTATTCTATTTTATTGACTAAATGGATTGCATGTTACCCAATCCATTGATTTTTCCTGAGTCAATGACATTATAGGATGCCATATCTGATGGGTTATGTTATTCTTGGTACATAGTGATGTTCAATGATCTATATTTCCTCCGTACATGGATACACATATTTGGATATTATTTGGAAATCAGTTTACAGATTGTTTTCACGGTGTGAAGACAGACACTACATAGTTGTTTGTCATAATTCCCCATTCTCAGGTTTCATGTTATGGGAAAGGTGGAATATCCAACTGATAATATAATTTATTGATTATTTGAAGGTGATACACTTATCTTGAATAATTGATATTTATATCTCTCAGTTACAGATGATTAACCCACATATTTTGGCATAGATAAGGCATGAACTCCTTTTCTAGATCATTTGGGACGTAATAGTCAAGATTGGAGAGGGGATAGAATATGGTGGGGAAGTTGTTTCTAGATAAATATCTCAATATAAAAATGTTATCCTCGTATTCTCTTGACTTACATTCTTCTATTAAATCATACCCCAAAATATGATTCTTACGGTTTCCTTTAGACTAGAGTGGAGTACTCCTAGAAGTTGATGGGAAACTATATACGGTTAAACCTATTATTTCAATAACCTCTATATACTCAGCGATGTTCACCGACCTCTCGCGCTACTCCACAGATATGGTACGTGACCCATTATTCAGGGCCCAGACCTTCGAGGAGAGACTCAGGCATGTGATCATGACAACGACAATTCCCCTTATCATTCTGACACAGGCATGGGTGCTCGAGTGAGCCCTTCTACTGGAGAGTTTTCTCGCCGAGCGGTAACCAGTGACGAGACCCACCACAGTGCGACACGTAGCAGTCTTCTGCAGCCGGTAGTAGACAAATGACGTAGAGGTCCAAGTGGAACATGCCATCAGGTGGGAGACCCCATGATATGGGTTCAGTTGTGCCGGGCATATTAGATAGAGCCAACTATACGAGGAGCAGGCAGTGCTATGCATGTGGCGGGCAAGGCCACATGGATCGAGACTTCCCTACCCACTGTGAAGATAAGCAGAAGACAATAGAGGGACCTTCTAGGCAGAGGCAGAGGTTCGACCATGGTGTTCCGTAGGTAGTAGGCGGACGTGGTCGAGGAGATAGCTGAGTAGCAGGTGGTGGATGACATTTTGATGCTCTACCACCACCACCACCGGGAGGTCCACCCCGGCCACAGGGATCTGGCAGATAGAGGCAGGATTAACTCCATGCAGTCAAGGACAACCACCACGGCGCACCTGAGATGATTCGAGGTATATTCGTGTCTACACCCTCCTTGCTGCAATACTTATAGACACTGGTGCGAGTCATTATTTTATTGCCACTGACTTCGTTCAATGCTTGGAGATTTCGATGGAGCCGGCAGTGTGAGCTTAGTCTAGGAGGTGAGAGCTTTGACTGGGATCTTCTAGTAGCAGCGTCGCGGCCTTGTGATGTCATCTTGGGTATGGACTGGTTATCGATAGTTAATGCTCAGATTGACTGTATTAGGCACAAAGTGAGATGTATCCACATAGATGGGACCAGGATCACCATCAACATCGAGAAGGGATCCTTTGAAGCTTAGGATGGACTTATGTAGAAGAGGGGATAACCGATCAAACATCAGTCGGCTAGTATTATCCTCGGAGAAGTTGATGTGCGGAGTACAATTTTTCCTATTGTGGTGGATCAGTACACAGATGTTTTTTCTGACGACATTATATGACTACCTCCTTGCAGAGAGGTAGACTTCTACAATGACCTGTACCCCGGGACAACACCGACATCTACTCCAGCATATCGGATGGCTCCCGCTGAGCTTCGTGGGCTTCGGATATAGCTGGAGGAATTGAATGGGAAGGGATTTATCCGACCTAGTGTTTCACCATGGGAATCACCGATTTTGTTCTCTAAGAGGGAATATGGGATCTTGTGACAGTGTGTTGACTATCATCGCCTGAATCAGGTAACCGTGATGAACAAGTACCAACTCCTGAGGATTGATTAACTCTTTGACTCTCTCAAGGGAGCATGATGGTTCTCAAAGATAGACCACATGTCAGGCTATCAAAAGCTTAGTGTTTGAGATAAGGATGTGTAGAAGATAGCCTTCATGTGTCAGTATGGACACTACGAGTATTTGGTTATGCCCTTCGGTGTAACCAACACACCAGAAGTGTTCATGAGTCTCATGAACAAGATCTTCCAGACTAACCTTGATCGTTTTGTTTTATTCTTCATCGGTGACATATGGATTTACTCGACTACTGAGGAGGATCATGCCTACCATTTTATTGTAATACTGGATACACTCCAAGAGCACCAGCATTATGGTAATCTCTCGAAGTGCTCGTTCTAGATTCGAGAGGTTCACATTCTGGGAAACATCATCGCAGAGGTTGGAGTTTTAGTTGATCTATCAAAGATCGAGGCAGTACTTTATTGGGAGCCACCCAAGAGTGTGACGGAGGTTTGGAGTTTTCTGGGACAGGCTGGGTACTATACAAGATTTTTTTCAGATTTTTCCAGAGTTTCAGCACCGCTTTCAGCATTGATGAAGAAGGGGAAACCCTTGGTTTGGTCAGATAGATGCTAGTAGAGCTTTCAGAAGCAGAGGCAGAGGTTGACCAGTGCGTCCATCTTGAGGCTACTGGAGGAGGGTGTAGGGTACGTAGTTTACTGCGACGCATCAGGGACCGGACTTGGGTGTGTCATGATGCATGAGCGAGCAGTGATCACATATGGTTCACATCAGTTGATACAACAGGAATGGAACTACGCTACCTCTGACCTGGAGTTAGTAGTAGTGGTATTATCCATGAAGATGTGGTGGAACTATCTTATGGACGAGCATTTTACAGTCTATTCTAACCCCTAGAGTCTCAAATACATCTTCTCGCAGAAGGACCTGATCCTGAGACAACGACGATGGCATGAGTTCCTCTTTGACTATGACGTCGAGATAGTCTATATACCTGGTAAGGGGAACGTTTTAGAAGATGGTCTCAGCAGGAGATCGAGCATTCAACTGCTTGGAGAGGCAACATAGTATCTGGCCACGTTGCAGATATCCTTTGTGGAAAGAGATGGAGCTTAATTTCTATAGTCTCTCACAGTAACTCCTTTACTCCATCAGCAAGTTAGGGAGGCACAACTTGGGGACATTGACTATGAGACACTACATGCTCAGATATCCTCAGGGCAGGCACCTCATGGATTTTCTATAGGTGGGGATCACGTCATTCTCTTCAGAGGACGTACCATGGAAGCAGTTTCACTACAAGAGGAGGTGTTGAAGGAGTTCCACACTTCTGCTCTAGTGGTACATCCAAGTGTGGTGAAGATGTATAATGACCTCAGACGACATCACTGGTGGCCGGGTATGAAGAAGGAGGTAGCAGATTTTGTCTCGTGATGCCTTACATGTTAGCAAGTGAAGGTGGATCACCAAGTACCAGTAGGCTTGGTATAACCCTTAGAGGCCCCAGAGTGGAAGTGGGATGGGATATCCTTGGATTTTGTGATGGAACTTCCATGTACATCTAGAGGACATGACTCTATCTGAGAGATCGTTGACCGACTCACCAATTCGGCACACTTCCTACCGATCAGAGATCAGGGTTCGGTAGGGAGATTGGGATGCATCTACATGTGGTAGATTGTGCGCTTACGTGGAGTAACATCTTCTATTGACTCCAACCATGAAGCACACTTAACTTCTTGGCTTTGGAAGGGGTTGTAGGAGGCTTTTCGGATGTAGCTTTGCTTTAGCACCACCTTCCATCCTCAGATGGATGGCCAGACCGAGCGGACCTTCCAGGAACTCAAGGACATGCTACGTTTTTGTGTCCTTGACTTTGGTCACAGCTTAGAGGATCACTTACCCTTAGGGGAGTTTTCATACAACAATATCTACCAATCCACCATTGGGATGGCACCTGACGAGGCACTATATGACCGACCTTGATGATCGCCTATGTGCTGGACTGACCCAGGGGAGTCAGCACTTGTAGGACCAGAGATGGTTTAGGCTAGGACAGAGAAGGTTCAGATCATCCAGGAGTGGATGAGGACTGCACAGAGTAGACAGAAGTCCAATGCTGATAGGAGACGGAGACCACTAGAGTCTGAAGATGGAGACCACGTCTTCTTACGGTTCTCACCTCGACGAGGTCTACAGAGATTTGGCCGAGGCGACAAGTTATCTCCATGATTCATTGGACCATTCCCAGTCTTCAGAAGAGTAGGTGATGTGGCATACGGCATGGCCCTTCCACCCCAGTTGTATTGAATGCACTACATCTTCCACATATCTTAGCTGAGTAGATACATGCACAACCTATCCCACATCATTGAACATGGGGCGGTGGACATCGATGACGGGGAAATATTCACAGAGGTCCCAGTGGAGATCGAGGATAAATAGGAGAGGGTACTATGAGGATGGTC
The DNA here is from genome assembly GCA_963277665.1 of Viscum album. Classification (NCBI taxonomy): domain Eukaryota; kingdom Viridiplantae; phylum Streptophyta; class Magnoliopsida; order Santalales; family Viscaceae; genus Viscum; species Viscum album. The sequence continues at coordinate 443,639,629 of OY728121.1, forward strand.
GACTCCTCTTGTGCATATTCACTGTCAGCACAGGAACCTCCAGGAGAGAACATGGGAGCGAGAGGCTCAGATGCCTTCTCAGTACCCCCATTTGTTTCCGTAGTGCGTGTTGTAGCTTTTTAGAATGTAAATCCCAGAGGTTGGGAGAATTAAAAGACCCAAAAATCCCATATTATTTTTTTTCTTAAATGCACATGATATTTTAAGGGTCTGTAGTTTCTGAAGACACCTGATTTCGAGGCCCGATGTGCGCGGAATAATTTTCTGACGTTTGTTTGGGTACGTTCGGTAGACATACGAGTAAGATTTTATATCTTTTGAAATGGTTCTTGGAATTGAAATCCTAGGACACCGATGAACTCACAACACCATTATTCGCTATGGAGACCTTTACCGTTGTTTTGTTTTATACAGGTTGGATGTTATTTTTTTTGGAGTTTTATAATTTAAATAAATAAAAATATGATTCGAAAAATTTTTATATGGGTGGTGGTTAAATCCACAAAAAGGAAGATGGAAGTGGGTCATACCCCCTACATAACCTCCCATGGGAGGATATTGTGTGCTGGGGCCTACACAAAAAAAGTCCCCTCGACTCCACCTTGAAACTCTTGAAACCCCCTATCGATGTGGATTAAACCCTCAACTTTCCACCTTCCTTTTTAATTTTGAAAACTCTCCATATCCCACATTCTCTCATTAATTTTCCAACACCTTCAATTTATTAATTTAGATCCACAATTAATTAATTAATTTTAGTGTCTAAATTTTGAAAACATTATGCCCACTTTAAATTAGTGAATCAATTCGTTTATTTGGGGGTGGCATAATCATTTTAGAGAAAGGGAGTATTGGTGGAGCCTTGGAGAAATAGGGAGAGCTTTCTTCCAACGAAGAATGCTGTCTCCACTGAAGAATGATGAAACTTCTCCTACTTTTACAATTGGGGATAGCAAGGGAAGACGCAACCTATGAAGAATGTTTCTAACGACAACAAATCTCCCTACGACATTGAGGGAACGACGTCTATCTTCTGTAAAACCGTCTTCCACAACATTGACAATGTTATTGAATTGAGGTTGTGGGATTTATTTAATTTTAAATGAATAAAATTATATCATCTATTCTTTGATGTTTACTTTGGTTTGACGGTGGAAAATTGATATCACCTAACGTTGAGGGAGCAGGCCGAACAAACATGGCCCAACGACCCTCTGTTGAATCTCGTTGGGTTGACATCGGAGGCGGAGCCGAAAGGGCACGCAGACGTCGCACTGCGCCGGAGAAGAACCGCAACGACGGAGGTGGAGTGGCACCGTCATGCCGCGTAGAGAGAAGCAGGACCACGACGACGTTGATACACGATGGAGGTGCGAAGGCAGCCAGCTAAACCGGCCACCGTGGAGCCGGTTCGCGAGATGACCGACCAGCCTGCTAAAAGACTGTGGCGCCCGTAAGCGCCGTGTGGAGGGAGATCGCAGCCCGCAACCGTGGGCCTCTCTTTTGGAGGAACCAATCGGCTGACTTCTAGCTGGGATGAAGAAACGCGGCGCCCGTAGGCGCCGTGTGGAGAAGACCGCGGCCCGCTGCGCCATCCACCCTTCTGGGTGAACTAGCCGGTCGCCTGCCGGCCGAGATGGAAGACCGCGGCGCCGCGTGGGGAGAATAGCAGCCCGCTGTGCCGGCCTCTTGCGCCGGAGAGAACTGACTAGCTACGACCGGCCTTTCAGAGGAGGGTCTGCGCCGCCGGGCCGGGACGACCCCCTACCAGTTCAGACCCGCCAGGTCGAGTCCGCGGGTGGGTCCTGCTCCATCGTGCTGGGCCGACCCCCTCCGGGTCGGACCCACCGAACAGGGTCAAGAAACTATGCTGGCCGCTCGCGCCGGAAAGAACCGGCCGACTACAGCTAGATGGGCAGAGGAGGGGCGGCGCCGCTTGGCACTGCCAAGTGAACCGAACCGGCCCGCAGTGCGTGCCGAGTCTGTGGGTGGGTCGCACCCCACTGGGCCTGGACGACGCCCCAACCGGGTTGGACCAGCCAGCCCGGGTCCATGGGTGGGCCGTGCTCCACCGGGCCGGGCTGACACCTAGCCGGGTTGGACCCACCGAACTGGGTCGGGCCGACCCGCCTTTAACTGGGCTTGACGGGCCAGACCCGTCTTAGCTTAACTGTGAATATCTCATAGACCACACGTCCGATCGACGCGTTGTCTGCAACCATGGGACCCTCACGATGAAGAGGTCCTTTTGTGATACTCTAAGTGAGTTTTTGAAAACATTAAAAAATGTCCCGGTTTGGAATGAGCATAAATCCAACCGGGCCCCTGGAAGGGAAATGCTAATAACTCTCAGACTGGGCGTCCGATTAACACATCGTCTGCCGCATTGGTTTCATTATGATGATATGGAGCTACATGATACATCAACTCAGTAATTCATGGTATTTGATGTATCGTCACTTGGAACGAGGATCGGACCCTCCTGGAATTGAGTGTGCTGTGTGCGGGAACCCTAGAGCTGGCTGCGACGACTATTGTACCGGAATCCTACGTGGGTTCGATAGTGATGATTACTGAACCAGAATCCTATGTGGGTTCCAAAATGAGGATTAGTGAACCAGAATCCTCTGTGGGTTCGACAACGATGACTACTGTACTGAGATCCTCCGTGGGTCTAACAGTTCGGACTTCTGTTCCTGTATCCTGTGTGGGTCCGACAGAGTAGATGGTCTTGTATCCTGTGTGGGTTCGACAACTTAGATGAATCAGTGAATACATCTGATATTCTCTATTACAATACTAAAGATGTATACCTATTTGAGTTGAGTCTTCTCTTTCAATCATTATCATCGATGTGATTGACTTTACTTCCTGTACGGATTGGGTTGTGATTGGGCTAGATAGTTGGATCTGGGCAGTGACTAGTAACTTAGGTATATGTATGGGTATATACCTAAGTAGGATTGGTTGATACTTTGTGATTGTATCATTCTACTATATCTTATCCTTTGTGGATTCTGGGAGACCTTCGGGTGTCTCGGGGTCCCCTACTGAGTATCATTATACTCACCCCTGCACGATCTATGCCCGCACATCGTTGTTTTGGTTGCAGACGACAGACATCACTGATCGAGGTAGAGAGTTGTAGATATGGATGATACCCGGAAGTGGACCACTTGGTGAAACATACTCAGAGCAGACGGACGAATCTGGGGTGCTGAGGAGGCCATCAGTACCCACCCTTCAGGTGGGATTCTTGGAGGATGACTCAATAGTTGTTGTTTACCTTTTTGCAGTTGTACTATCTTTACAGTTGTTGTACTTTACTGTTGGGCTTGTATTTCCAGCCCCTTTACATTCAGCACTTACTTTTGTATACAGTTTTACCTAGTGTTTACTTTCACTTTCTTACTCTGATGCTTATGTTAAGGCTGTGTGTATGTTACAGGTTTAAAGGAAATGCCTTCCCTTTTTATTGGAATTACGCCTTTGGTTCTAGTTACCAGCCCTTGGCATATGGAAGGTGGGCTTGGGGTAGACACAGCACAGGCCCCAAGGATGGGTCATGACAATTTATCTAAGGATAAGTATATGGATGAGTCAATGTTTTGGAAAATGTCTGTGAATTTTGGTAAAGAATAGGGTGTTTCGTTTTCCTTGAAATACATACTTATCTAGATACTAAATGTGGATGTGGCTCTAGAATAGATATACCTAGGGATAAAAACCATTGAATGATGTCTGAGGCTTGACTTGGGGTAATTCGATACATGAAAACTATCCGAACTGTACACCTAGTTTGATACTTTTTGGGGATATGCCGTGGGAATTTAGAAACTCTTTATAATGGATAATGGATGATTTAAATAGATGATGACTATGAATAATGTAGGATAAAACTACAGTGTCATTTATTAAATAAGTAGGATCCATGATTTGGGCACACTGTAAGTATTTTTTCAGGATTTTATTGTATCAAAATTTGATAAATGTTTCTGACATTTTTTTGTTTTTATTCAATAGAGTATACTCGATGGAACATGGTTAAAATGTATTATTTCATACATGGAAGGTATAATAATTATGAAAATATATTTCCCAAGTGGAAATCATAGAAATATAATTAGGAATGTGATATATGTATTGGTTATATTTCTGAAGATAATTAGACGAAAAATGGCATGTGAAAGATATGTGAAGTTCTTCTTGTATCGTTTACATTAACCATAAGAATCATGACTATATTTAGGTTTATGAATCTTATGAATGTATCATATTTCAAATTCTTTGATAGATCTATTAAGGAATATTATGATGATCTTGGGTAATGGTATATGAATAAGGTTGGATTAATAATGTTTTTATATTTTGGAATTCAAAGATTATTCTATATGAATGATGAAATATATAAGTATTTTCGTAATAATTTCTCATAAATGATTGAAATGGACATGTTGAATGGTGATAAATACATATAAATGTGATTTCATGGGAAATTGATTTTTTGATTATGGGACGGTAACCCTTAATTAATTCCTGATGTCGATATAATGATGTTTGGATAACAATATGTGGGATATGAATAAGTAAATTGGAAAATACTAATTACCTTAGAAAGGATAAAAGATTTGTGGAAAAGTAGTCTATTTTATAATTTTTGAAGTTTAAAACGTCATGGTTTTATGGAATTTATCTTGTAACCTTTGGAATAATGAAGCATAAATGTTTTCCAGAAGAATGTATTGTAATTGAGGTTATCACTGTGTTTCAAGAAAATATATGATGTGGTTATTCACTTGTTTTGAATTTGACAACCAAGATCTAATTGGAAATATACAAGGGATCAATGTTATGTTGATATAGTGAGAATATTTCTAATGTTTTGTATTTTCATCATTCAAAGGGGATATAAGGATAACCATTCATACATAGTTTAAGTTAATATTAGGAGAAAGAATTTATGTATTGATATTTTATTGAAAAATATCAGTAAAATTCCATTTAGTGGTTAAACTTACTTCAATGATGTATATCATATTTATTTTAGAAATTATATCTATGTGGTTTTAGAAAAGATCATAATGTATGTCTGGTGATAACCAATCATGTCTGGATAGGCTGCGGGTCTTAAACCCATGCCCAAAGGATGACAAGGGTTTCACACCTACAACTTGCCTATGCGTTCTGCTTTTTAATGTATAATTATTTTTTATGAATAATTATATACGATGAAACAATAGTATTACATTTTTTGTTCAATGATTAATCTATTAACCATATTGATATTCAAGGATTGAAAGAGGTAAATGTTTATACCTTTCATTCCTTACAGTCCTCAATTTATTCTAAAATAGTATTTCAGTGCTTGGGTAATCATAGTTAATTTCTAGAAATCCAGTTCATGATGTATTGAATGAATTAGATTTAGATAAAATCACAACCAAAGAATGAAATTCTGTTTATAGAATCATAACAAGTATGCATATTTCCTTATATTATTGGTTAATAAAATTATTACTCTAAGATAGGAAAATGATAAACAAATTGTATTGTCCTAATAACTTTTTTCTTTGAACTAATATCCTTTTAAATCATCACAGATTTATAAATTTGAGGCCCAAAACATTATATTGATCAATCACGTGTTTTAGATTGATGTCCTAAATCACTCCCTATGAATTTTTAAACTTTTTATCCTAGTCTATGTTTTCACATTCCACTTATGATCTCTTATTTGGAATCCTTGTTATAAGTTACATTGGGTAACCATTAATTTTCCAAAATTATCTTTTTAATGGAAGTTTTACGATTCAATTTTACAATTTCTGCTTCAATGAGAGGAACATTAAAATATTAAACCATTGATAAGATAGGAAAATTTTGCGGGTATAATTCACATTAAGGGGGGTAAAATTTTACCACCCAAGATTTCCTGAATATTTTTTTTGAGTTAATTTAAACATTTTGAAATTTTTTTGTAACACACAACAATGAAAGTAGGTTATTTTATATTAAAGCACAATGTATTCTAGAATAATTCACAACAACAAGTTAATAATAAACTACATGTAATATAAACTTTATCTTTCTCTATATAGAATACCGAGGTTAACTTATGTTATATAAAAACTGAATTTCTTTGATGGCATGAGTAACACACTAGACTGAGTGTTACCGACTAATAATTCAATATTAAGATATTATTATATAAGAGGAAATGAAATCATAATTAAATTGATTATTATAAGATTAACTATAATTTTAATATATATAGTTTATTTCATTAGTTACATATTAATTAGAAAATAATATAGAAACCAAATGAATATAAAGGGATTGATTTCGTAAAAGGAAATTTTTATGTAAAGAAATACTATTTATATCAATTAGTTAATATAATTAAAAATAGTGATATAAAGGGATTGATTTCGTAAAAGGAAATTTTTATGTAAAGAAATACTATTTATATCAATTAGTTAATATAATTAAAAATAGTGAAATATAATAATTAAATTTATAATATATATATTCAAAAAAATAATTTGATATTATCAAATAGATTTTATAAATACAAGATAATAGCAAACTCGTTAATATGCCAAATAACCTAAAATTTTATAAAGGTAGTTTTTTAGCCTTTTAATGGAGAACCGGTTTTAAATCCATTTTTTGAAACTTTTATAGATATTATATGTCAAAATAAAATTTATATTTGATTTTAAAATATAAAAATTAGGTTAGGATAATTTTTGGATAATTTTCTACTAGGTTTCATTTTTAATTAATAGTTAAAAATACTAAAGTTTAATTCACAAATTCTTTACCATCTAATAAATATATAAGTATAAATTATATTCTAAATTTATTTTAATGTTTTATTAGATAATAATTTTACAAATAAATATAATTAAATTATTTTTAATCAATTTTACTTTGAAAATTGGTATAAAAACTTAGTAAACGTTTGGATATTTATACATTTAAAACACACATTGTCATCCCGTCAGCAAGATTATTTTTAATTTAATTACTGCCAATTATGTGATTAGAATATTAAAAAATAGATCTGATATTTTGAATCAGGATAACTTATAATTTCAAAAAGGTCAGTTTTTTTCGCAAAAAATATTAGTGATAATGATTAAAATTATTTACAACGATTAAAAGAAAAATTAGGTTAACAATTTACTGATCATTAAAATTATGGTAAAAAAACCAATATAGTTCACTAAAAATTCATTTTATAGCCCGTATTTAGACATGGAATTTCCATTATTTAGTTTGGTTGTTTTTGTATTTCTTTTTAAGGTAAAAACGTTTTTACCCCAAACTTTTTTTCCCAAATTCCAAGTGTCTCTGTTCCCTTTTCTATAATGGTTTCCTGCCTCTCCCTCTTCTCCAAACCTCTCAAAAAACACTCAGGTTCTACCAATATCTACCAAATACTCATCCAAATATCCCTCCACTCCTTTTATAATTCTCCATATGGGTATAAGTAAATCCAATGAAGCCTTTAAGCAAAAACCAAATGGAGTTACCCGATTAAGAGCTAACAACTTCTCTCAATATTTATTATTATATTTTCTTTCTCGACCCCTAAACTATATTTATTCCATGATTTTCTAAAAAAAGAAATATATTTAATATAATAGGATTCTATTTTGATAATATATTTACCTAAACATACACACACCTACATCTAATGTGCAACAAACGAACTGTTTATGTGTACGACGAACTACCGCCTCAAAAAATGATAATTGGTCAACTTTTTTACCACCTCTCATGGGGTAAATTATGATGGAATATATATTTATGTATGTTATATGTTATATTTATTATATATATTTTTTTATTTAATCCATTTATGGAATATATCATTATACTCTCCCCTTAGTGTAAATACGATAATTTCATTTGAGGAATTGTTGACTACCGCCCGCTCAAAGCGATATCATTCATTCACACACTACATGGATTTTAATAAGGATACATTATTTTAAATTTTATGATATGTATGATATAATAATGATATTTATACATATATATATATATTTCATTTACCTTCTTTTTTTCACTACAACAATACAAATGGAAACATCGTTCATCCGTTTGTACATCTTACCGTCTACATGAATAGTGTATTCCATTTCATATTTCAATAATATATATATTATTATGTAAAACTTTTAATGAATATAAATGATATTTATATCATTATTAATATTCCTTAAATCATGATTTGACAATAAGGACCAAAGATATAACAAATTAAGATACATGTAAAGAATAAAGGGAATATTACTCGAAGGGAATCCTTAACATATGATTGTCAACAAGACGGTTATATAAGGTAATAAAAAAAATATAAGTTATTATTTATAATAAAATGGTTCTTTTATAGATGTATAATTAACTTATATTTATTATAAAGGATGTTTTTATGAGTATGATGAGATTAAAGACACAAGGTAAGTCGATTTCATCTCATTTTTTATTTCTATAATATACAATTATTATTCATCTCCCATTCCTTTTCTGTGGTGTGTATAATTACCATTGGTGAATTATATAATAATTATTCATAAATTAATTTTAATTTAAATATAAATTTTATGACATTTCATTTTTGAGGTTTATGTTTGAAAAGTTATCAATTTTGTAAAGTAATTTGGTCTCAATATCTCTTCTTTGAGACACATGCCATGTTATGATCATATACATGTCCCTGAGGCGTACATATTGACATTGAAATTTTATATCATGAATTTCATTATATTAATGATATTTTATGCTTCATGGAATTTCATTTTTTTTCATGGGGATTATGGTTCAAAGTTACCATTTGGTAAGAGTTTTTGGTTATAATCTCACAGCGTTTTGAGGTTTTTTATGTTTATGAGTCCATTGATGAAATATTATGATCTATATCTTAAAAACAATTTGGAGTTTTCTTATCCTATGGTTATTCATAAAATATTCATATATTGGTAACAATTTTCCCCTCATTTGTATATAAAATAGTTAAGAATGTTTTTTTGATAATGTTCGACTTTACCCTCTCTTCGATCGGAAATCTGTGTTATTTCAAGACCATTTTTTCTAAAAAGAATATTAAAATAATATCCTATCGTCATTAAATTAAATTATTTCCCATTTTTCATTATGCAATGTTTTTCAAGAAATATTCTTGTCACATTTTGAACAATTCATTTTTAACCATTTTATAATGAAAATGGATGTCCTTTTTAACTCGTATGACAAACACTAATTTAACCACGGAAAATTATTTGAAAATTTCTTTTCATGTCTAAATTGATCATTTTTGAGAAAATATTTTTGAAAAATATTTTTAAAAATTGTTTTCAGACATTTTTCATGCCACTATTATTATAATATCATGGAAAAAGGTGTTTCAACAGGTTTTCAATATCCTATACTAGTTTACCATGTAAATGAATTCAAAATGTCTTTAATGATTCATTTATAACTATTTAAGATTCATTTCATGAAAATGGGATTGAAAAGTGTTTACATTTGTAGAAGTTTGTTTTTCAAAATAAATGATAATTTCATCATAATGTGTTTTTGAATGATCATAAAAAATATTTCCCATATAAGATAACATACTTTTGCATTATCCATGCCTTTATAGGGAAACATTTAAATGGTTATATTCATTTTATTTCTCTAAATGTATTACATTTTATGGAAAGATGATTACACTATCTATTTCACTATCACATGTTATATTTCTATGAAACTGGCTTATTTTCAAAGTATATTATTGGATGAAATTTTTATCAAACCTATTTCATTTTCCATAGGATAACATATTATTTAAGGTTTATGAAACACATTTCATTTCAAGGGTTACAATTTTATTTTTTTATGATTTTTGGCACATGTATGCATGATTTTATTATGTGATGGGTAAGACCTATATCTCCCTCTAATAGATTAGGTAACAATAAATGTTTATGAGATAAAAGTTTATAGGGGAATAAATCCCAATACCTAAAAAATTTGGTACAAATGAGGATATCCCAAGACCAAAACTAGTAGGTAGATATGAGGAAATATGAAGCCCAAAAGTGGTTCCATGGGAGGACATCACAATCCCAAAAGAAGATGATGCATGGGAGGAAATCACAATAATCAAGTAGGTACATGGGTTATTAACCCGTTACTAACATGTTACAATGATCATGGTAGTCCACATTAACATAGGTTTTTATATGATTATGTGTCTTGAAAAATTCCAATCTTATTCTTATATCATGCTTTCATGGAACATGTTCTTTATATCATTATGATTATTTTCTTGTGATATGAACATATTTTTTCCATGATTCATGTTAATGATTTTATATACGCAGGGTATGATGATCTGATGATGATGATCATGTTTTCAAACCCATATGTTCATGATATTATTATGAATTTCCTTTATTTACCCTTACTGAGCATCTGAAATCACCCCTTTCATGTCTTTACCTTCCAAAGTTTATAAAGAAATGTTTTATGTAGAAATACTAAGGGGGAGAGATCTTTGTGGATAAAATTTAATATTTCTCACTCAGTTTTAAAATATTTTATCCATGTCTCCAAAAACTGTAAAGTAATATAGCCTTCTGAATATGTTTTTGAAATGTTTTATATATTCTACAAAATTGATATAATTTTTATGCACACTAAGAATGGGTATTTATATTAGTTATGTATATATATATATATATATCCATGGCCATCATTAAACAATATTTAATTTTTTTATTAGTGAACGACCATAAACATGTAATAGGAAATATGACCATTAATCTATATTTTTATCTTGATCATTCAATGTAACCTCTAGTCACTCATTTTATAACAGATGATTTTTTTATTAAAAAGAGATAATACATCTTCACTATATCTCAAGAGACAAAGGGTCCAGATGGGGATGGGGTTGATTTTATAAGCATTATTAAATAGGTTTCAATGGATATCAATGTCATTGACCTTTTTATATATGTGCATATGATTGATGTGTCTCTGTATGGTATTTTAAAAATATTATTCCATAAAATAAATGATCTTATGAAATTTCAAAGAGTTATCCTCAAAATGTTTTCTTTTATCTATGAATACATTAGTATTAATCATTTAGGGGATTTAAAGACCCTCAATAAGGGATTCCTTGTTTTATTTTAAAATATGTAGGGTGTTTATGTTTTATAATAGAGTAGGGATAATAATGAGACGCTTCGAAATTAAATACTTATAACCCATGGGACTATGATTCTTGTTATAAGGTTCCTCCTTTACTTATGGATTTGGGGATGAAGATGACTATGTTAGTGACTCCTTTCCTTAATTGAATCTAAGGGAATTTCTCTCCATATATAGGTTTGGTTAAATTTTCATTCCCACAATTCTATGTTAAGAAGATAATTTTCATTCATCTAATTAGTGTTATAATATACTATTGTCCCAATGATTCCCGGAGGATTTAAGATCAGATCAATGTTACAAATGATCTCATTGAAGCATCTATATCAGTGGATTGTATTCATATATATCAATAAAAAATGAAACATGGTCATTGATATCCACTATGATTTAAAATTCCCCAAATTCTATAGCATCTTTCTTGATTAGTTATGGAGAAAAATGGTTTATATGATTCATATTTATTATTAACAGAGTGAGTAAATTCAATCACATTAATTTAGACACATTGTGATAAATTTATTAATTAAACTTCTATTTGGTTGGGAAATTCCAATCCTCCCTGTGATAGTGGTAGTAAAATTTTGATGATTCTATGATAGGTTGGGAAACTATTTGGGATCCTATTATTATGCCATATTCCAATGGTGTTTACCACCTCATATCTTTAAAGTAAGTGATGATGAATACTTAACATTGTCTATCACTGATAAAATTAGGGACATGATATAGATTTTGAAATTCTCTAAATATTTCATGTGACTAAATAAATGATTTACTATCAATCTAATCATCAATTTATTTATGTATTCATGTTTGATATTTATTTATTCTTTGTTTCATCCTTTCTTAGAGTGGTAGAGATATAGGCCACCTACATCAAAGGTATACTCAAATTTACATTATTGGGGTAAATCAACTTATGGAGCATGTTATTGAAGATAAAACATTAATGGATATTATACACTGACACCTATTGTAAGGTGTAGTCATAAAGAAATCATTGAAACCATCATCATTGGATCTCAGTATATTTAATCATATGAAAATGTTTTTCTTCATAATTTTGATAAAAATCATAAAACCTACTCTATTATAAAGACTAAACAATTTTCTTATGGTGCTCATATTTTATGGGGTTTTTATTCTTTATTGATTCCTAGTAATGGAACTATTTATACCACTTTTATTACAGAGAAGGTATGTAATTATATTGAGAGGTATAATGCATTAGGGATGGCATATAAACTAGTTTTAAAGTGATGATTATAGTTTTTTCATTACTAAACACTATCCACGATGTTGAAAAAATCTAAAAAATATTTGGCCTTATAATTTCAAATAGAATCTTTAAGATAATTTGATACCAAAACAAAATTCAAAAATAAAATATAGTACATTTTTTTATAATACATATCATAAATTTTCTATGAATATATATAATAGTTACTATTATGGGAGGTACACATTAAATGACTCGTTCAGGACTTTCGATTAGATGATGATGTTAGAAAACCTATCATTTTCATACTTCTATGTTTTTATAAAATAAAAATGTGGGTCCCTTTAGAGTTTATACAAAAAAATTGAGTTCCTCAACCACATAATTCTCTGGTATTCACATCATAGGCATTCATCAAGACGTGAAGAGAACAAGAAGATTTTCTTGATCACATATACCATTAAATATTAGTAAATTTTTTATCCTAAAGTTGTGTGGAGGAGTATTTATGTTCACCCATATAGAGTATGGTTTCTTCTCTAACTAATCTAGTTCATTTTGACCATCCTAGTCTTTCATTTAAATATCAAGGGACTTAATAGAAATGAGTAGTTTTAGTGGGACTGTTGAATGTTTCAATTCCCATGTAGAGGAACAATGCTAAACCTAATAAGGTTGTCCGACATATTTCTATTATTGAAATCCATCTTGATTATTCCTAGTGTAACATGCTTCAAATGTTAGTTCTTGGTTCCCAAAGTTATAGAATTTTTTATATTATATATCCATCAGTGTTATCAAAATTAGTTTTTTGGGTCCTGGTTCGGCCTAATAACAAGACTCTTCCCTTATTTGTTAAGCAATTTCTTTTTTAAAAGAATTATATAATTGATAAATATCATCCTTTTCCTGGGAATTTCACTTAATAGGTATATTTACTCTATGAAATTAGATTTTTATTCACCTGAGATTCTCTAATTAGACATCATACTATGAAATTTAATCCTCAAAAGAAATAGGCTCAACTTCATCGAATGGTTGGATGTTTTTAGATATATTAATTTCCTTCCCTTTATCCTCATTTATAGATCTCTGATTAGATAGTTACTGAAATTTTGGAGGATAGAATTGATTATTAGTCCACCAACAAATTCAAGTGAGCATGTGCTATTCATTAATTTATATTTTCACCACATTTCAAATGTCCATAACCTCATTGGATCCTTCCATGTTTCTATTTTTTCATGTTTTATCTATAAGATTGATATTGATAATATTCATGAATTGACCTATTTGTCAAGAGTAAAACCCTGTTTTATAATAATGTAGTTATGGAAATCACATTCCTATGAATATCCATAATGTGACAGATAATAATCTACATAGATTTCTCATTTCATTTGTAGTCACAATGACTTATGGGCCTTGGGGGTTTTTTCATTCTTTTTGTAATGCTCCCCACAATTGTTTTTTGGAAGGTAATCTTGAATTAGAACTCAATTACTTTCACTAAAAAAACTATGTATGAGTGATATGAATTAGTAATTAAAAGAAATAACAAGGGTATTTCATCAAAATTTCCTCCCAATTTATAAAATTCTATCTTCGTTGGAAGAGAAACTCATAATAATGCCCCTTTCCCCATGGTCTAGGTTGTAATTTTCTTGGATATCACTGTGGCATTTTTCTATCAAGGATTTGATGATCCCAATTGGGATGGTGTTGGTAAAACATTTCCATGTCCCGTAAGCTAGGGATATTCTTGTACGCTACTATGAATTCCCCCACATTATTCTTTTAATTATGGTATTTTATCCTAGTATAAAATAGATGTATCTACTTTTTTATGATATGTTCTAAATATCAATTATTTCACAATAATTTCCTGTTTTTCAATCCTCAAACATGATTCGTCATTAATCTTACTGGAATATTAGTTCTAGATCATGTCAATGGATCACTTCTAGTGAGTATATCTTTTCAAGACTATAAAAATGGTGATATTGTTTTGGATGGGTCAGATAGAATATATTTATTTAAGAATTGATTATTTTCTTAAAATAGATAAATTAAGATATTTATTCCATGAGGAACCTAGTCAATTAGGGAACAATGTTAAACATATAGTTTTGTAGTCACAAAACCCTAGGATATTCACTCCAGGTGAGGTATAAATTATTATCAGGTGGAGATCCTATAAACTACTAAGTTAGTAATATTGGATATTTTCACTTTTTTATTTACATATGTTTTCATGCCACTGAAAATGAATCTAGGAAAACAAGATAGAAAAAATCACATAGAATCATTAGATGGTTGGCTTAATCCCTATTTCCTATGTATTTGGACATAGGGTAACAGAGAGTCTCCCATAATTTGTGTTATAGATAAGGCATGTACTACTATTTTATAATCCTTGAAATTCATTATATAGAGTGTAAATTGAAAAGAATATGCATGGTATTCTCTCTTTATTAAATTCGTTCAACATATTCACGATGTTTTCTTAATCTATAGAATGGGGTTATTTAACCTGATATAATAATAAATGTTATTCCTCCACTGTATTATAAAGGTTAGTAGTATCACTTAGAAAATACTTAGAGTCATCCTATTGGTAATTTTATTAGGGAGGCTCATATGATGATCATCAACTTAGAATAAAGATTGATCAGGACACGACATCATTGATTTGTGATGTGGTGTCTGATATTTCTATCCTTGGAATCTCAGGTTCTTCTATATATGCTGTAAAATTTTAATTAATTACCATATTGATATAGATAATGAGTGAAGAATATATATAATTATATAAATATATTTCTAAAATTAACCATAAGGAGGACCTCAATGATTGAGTTCCGATTTAACATCATTTGGAGGACCACCATGCAAGATTAATTTTCTATAATATGGAGGACCTCTATAACACATTCAATAGAGAGTAATTATATTATTAATATCTTTTTTTCAAGGGTAAGGCCTTCATGGTAGGAGATTTATTATTTCTATAATGGGGAGTACCTTCATGTTAATTATAAATTTTATCATAGAGATGAAATATTCAATATATTTTCTAGGGAGGTAATCCATGGTTATTGAATTGTTTCTCTTTGGGGGGGGGGGGGTCTACAAAAACTTATTTTTGATCAGTTGATGAGGGAAGGAGTTCCTTTTTTATTAATCATAATGGTACATGGAGGACCTAGAAAACTGAATTAAAAAATAAGATATTAGTGACTAATCTTTACTATAACATTTTAGACCTTACCAATATAGTACACGGCGAGATTTGGGTGATAGAGGTGTGAGGATGAGGTTCATAGAGAATTTGGTGGATATGGAGGTTAAATTTTGACCCTAGAAGTAGTTCAAAATATTAAACTTGATTAATGGTGTGAAATTGTTTTCATATAATTGTGGAATTCCTCTATATTATTGTCTAATTTTATAAAGGTAGGTTAATAGAGTGATCCCTTAGTTTATGAAATAATGTTTATGGTTTGTTTTTTTATTATTCTCTCTTTCTGTGATTCCTAAAATGAAAGGCCTAATTCATGGAGTTAATGGTTTCCTATTTTATAATATAGGAATTTTAGTGGAGGTCTGAATCAAAATTTTTACTTCATGAAGAATCCTATCACGTTGTGACTTTAGGGTTCCAATGGAGGTACATGGTGTGAATAATTATATCACATTGTGAGTAGTGTCTTTCCAACCATTGATATAAATTTTAGCACCACTTTCATTTTAATTATACTTATTTATTTCCAAAATATTCCTAAAAATGTCTAGAAATTTGTTTGGGAGAAGTTACAATAGTTGTTCATTGGAATTGTAACTTGGTCTTAAAAGATTTATTTCTAGAAATTATTAGTGAATTCAATATTCCACCCTATTTCATTCTACTTTTTTCTTCATCTAGATTTTCTTTAGAGAAAGAATTGGATCTTTTCATTTTGTATCATGTGATTTATTAGAGATGATGATTTCATGGATTTCATCATTTTTGGTTGTGGTGATGATCTTTTTCAGATCACTTATTTACCTTTTTTATGGTGTGATTCAGAAAGATTTCTTTGAGGTAGGGTATCAAGGATCAGTCCAAAATTATGTGCATATATGATATTGAAATCATATTTATTTAGTTTCTGGGGATAATATAATTTTATGATTAATATAATAAATTATATTTTATTTAATTAATGGTCAGCGGGTGTATTAACATTTGGTTACTAGGTTTCTAGTAATTAATATTGAATATATATACCTAAAAATTGGAAGCTATTGTTTTATGCATGTTGTGGGAACTATGAATTGAAAACATATACTATGATTTATTTATTGAACTCAAACATTATAAAATGTTAAGAGCATATATATTTCTCGGAAAAATTTATGAGTAAATATAAAAAATGAGCTGAAATACACCTGTAAGATGTGATGAAACACAAAAAATTCCGTATATGAATGAATAATGATAATTAAATGAAATAAAAATATTAAGTTATATATTGTTAGGTTTTTTTCTCATCCTTGTGTTTGTGTGGGTTTGGGGGGGATTATGTGATGATGGTGAGGTAATGTTTGGAAATAGAATATGTTGAGTGAAAGAAATACCATAGTGGTTATTTCAAGTTCAATGGGTTGTTGTGTGGTGAAATTGTTATATTTTCACAGAAGCTATTGAATGATGTTTTAATGGTGAAATTGAAAAATAATGTGATAGAAATTAAATGATTGTGGGTTGGAATTCATGAATTATAGTTGAATTACGGAATTAAAATTTAATGGAAATATTGGAATTCATGTTTAATAGAAGAATTATTGAATTCAAATTTAATGGAAAATTTGGAATTTAATGGGAATTATTGTGGGTGGTGGCCTGAGTGGATTTCTAGTAAATATGGGATTTGATGGCTTAGTGAATGAGTTTTAATGAATAATTAGGAGTTTTAACAATTTAAAAATTATCATATCAATGATTATTAATTTTTTTATAAATTTATAAAAAATTACTTTCCATGTGTTTAATAATATAAATAATATAAGTTACATTTTATCTGTAAAACATATAATAAAATAATGTTTTAAAAAAAATCACATTTAACCAGGAATTATCATATTATAATTCTTAATTATTAGATATCCATTTATTTGATGTCTTTCTTTTAGTTTATTAATTATTGCTTTAATTTTATCAAAAATGTATATTTATATTAATAATAAAATGTATTTAATTAAAAAAATCATAATTCCAAAAAATAGTTCAAAACCGCATCAATATAATCAATTAAATTTGAATAAGTGAATTTGAACCCATTTATTTTATAAGGTCATCTAATTATTGATATCATTTAAATATATTGTAATAAAAATAATTTTTTTGTAGTATTAAATCATTATTTACTTATATTTAGTGTTTTTTTCATAATAATATCTGAAATAAATAAATTGTAGTTTAAAATAAAATATATTCTGAAATCATAGGTTGTAAAACTATCCCAAACTAAAAAGAACGATATCCATGAAATTTTATCTTTTCACTACTAAATAAGGGTTTATAATTTTTCCAAATCAATTTTAATGGTTATTAGAGGACTTCAAAAACCACTAATTGAAATGAATCCCTAAAAATAGAACCATAATATAGTGTAAAAGTGATAAAATTTGGAGTGAAATATAAATATACATAAGTGGTTAGAAATACATTTTTTCTTTATAAATGGTTTAAATGAAAACACAATGAAAAAATTTAGTTTTGAAAAGAATATTAATTTATATGTTAATACAAGGACATATATCATTTCCAAAATATTTATTATTCCATGAATTTACCACTATGAGACTAGTACTTGTGAATGAGATTCAAAAGGATTATCTTGAAAACATAGTGATATTTCAAATATAAGACATTATAGATTTATATTTCTTTTAATTTAGTCTACTGAATTAATTTACCAACAATATAGATGATATGATAAATTATAATTACTTTTTTTTATTTCAATCCAATATGTACAATTTCACCATTTGGTTGTCTATTATGTATCCTTCCAACCCTATTTTATCTCACATTCTAGATTATAAATAATGATGTTGAAATTTTCATCCTAAAGAACTAATATATACTTTTAATGGATAATAAAATTAATAAAATATGTAAAAATTTATCCTTATTATCTCATTATATTTACTAAAAAAATGTTAAACTGAAGTAATAATAATACTCAAGTTAAAAATTAATAATCCTTTATATAGAGAAAAACAAATTAATTTTCAAAGACTCAAATCAACACTCAAATATCAACATAAATGTTTTAAAATAAATATCCATAAAAATGTTTAAAATATATCATTCCAAATTTGGAACCCAAAATTAGAATTATTTTATAATTTTTTCTTTCAAATACAATTTAACATTTACCACTAAACAACAATAATATCTCAAAATGTCATGTACAAAAAATTCATATAACCAAATCATATATTTTCCAAAATTTAATAATATTATCCCAAAATAACCTTAATCAGCATTATTTAAAACCGAAAAAAATCATATATGATTCCAAAAACATACATAATATTTATTCCTCAAATAATATCAATCATAAAATCACATTCTATCCTTTATTTTCCATATAATATTACCAAAAATGTAAAATAATTCATCAAAAATATCTTTAATCACCTAGTTACCAAATCACTTTCTTATTCAACAAAGTTATCTATCATATTTGAAATATGTTCATAAAAATATGTTAACCATTTATACTAATTAACAATAATTAGTTCGACATTAGATAATGTATCAACCTAAAATGTTATCTATAAATTTCATCTTATACCCCTAAAATATAATAACATTCTTCCACAAATATCCTTTATGATAAATCACATTCTAAACCTAATGGATATATATACCTCAATAATTAATTAAAAACCAATGAACATATCCTAAAAAAATCATCGATCATTTGAAAATACATCTACGTAAGGCCTTTAGTCCTTTTCACATATGATAACCCTCAAACAAATAAATCCTTAAATAAAATCACACTACATAATAACTCACGAAACCCTATATGTAGATTCATAAATATTTCAACTTCTTTTAGAAACCTTTATCCAAGACTTCTCCTCTAATTCCTTTGTATTTACTCCCATGAATCATAATATGAATCATGCCTTAAGATTCATCAATCTAAATCTATTCATGTTTCCAAATATAAATGTAAGAAAATTTATTAAAATAACATTAATTTTTTATATGTTATTAATTTTTGCATCATCCTCAATATATAACCTCACTGATCCTTTATTCATATGATCTTTCTAATACCCTCTATGATATTTCCACCAAGGAAATTGAAATGTGTAATTCCTATACTCCCCACATTTAAAACATTCAATATATACCTTATGAAGAACTTTATCCTCTTCCATTGAATTAATATAACAATTCATTTTTAATGGATTCTTATTACATTATTCCCTTCTTAATCACATATAAAACATCTTCCTTATCATTTGAGAAATTTCCATGGGTTCTTGTTATCATAATCTTGATATGTAGAATGTTGGATATTTTTAACTTTAGCTTATTTCCCACCATATCTTCCATGAAAATCTATTTTTCTATTATCTTTTTATTTAGAAAACATTCCTAGGTTTAAAGTGTTAATTATAATTCAAAATTGATGGTTGGGAATAACTGTAATATTTTTCTCTTCATCTTTAATCCAGTTTGGCTTCTAATTAAAAAACCCACTATAGTTTCCTTTATAATGACTGTCAACTTGGTTCCTCTCTATTCTATACATTAACTAATACCAAATATGTTAGTATGTGTATATAGAATCATAATTATCCATATTATGAACAAAATTAATACTAATATGTACTTAATTCTATAACCTACAATTTAACTCTGTCATATTAGTGTTTAATCCCACAAAAAAACCACAATTCACTACAGAATACTGACATTTATATTTATAAATTTATTTCAACTTTTTATCCCAAAAAAATATATTTACCCTTTAATTTTTATAAATATTTTAAATTATAATCACCTAATAATATCAAATCCTCTAATGTTATCTAATCCCCTTCTTTGATAACAACTATAACACCCTATGGCATAAATAACCCATAACTATGTGTTTAGATAAAAATGATTTCACATTCTAAAATTCCCATGATTGTTCAGGTTTAGGTTTTTTGAAAAATAGGAAGTAAAATACATAAAAAATGTGTAAAATTCAATATACTGTAATTTTTTTTCTACAAAACAAGGTTCTTAAATTTAAACTCATATTTAATTCAATGTGGTTTTAATTCATTTTTGATGAGTCACCATTGTAGAATGATTGGCCTTTATATAGTTCATAAACATCATTAGATCCTAAAAAACCCATTTGAAAATTTGGGATCATCTAAATAAGATTATTAAGGGATGGAAATAAAATTTCAGCTGGTTAGTGTAGTGAAAAAATTAAAAGCTAATAAAAATATTTAAATTTTTTATAATAAACATCGAGTGCATTAATAATTCATATCCGCATGTGAAAATCATCATTTTATAAAAGAAACTATTTAAAAATAATAATTAATTTAGAAACCATGATTTTATAATAAGGAATAATATTCAAACACATGTTAATCTCTATTATATAACCCTTTAAATATGAGTAACATAATCCGAAATCTACAGAAAATTTTCTTCAAATACTAAATCATTATCCAATGCGTTGGAGAACTATATCACTGGATCACCCATAATCATATATAATTATTAAGTATTTTATAATTAATATAAAACTTATAAATCATTAATTTTTCAACATAAAATCCTTAATATATTCATATTGACAAAAATGATAAAGAACATTCCATTTTCACATAAAAATACGCGGAAATAAATTTTTAAATTGAAAAATATTAAAAATAAAAATTTCCTATAGTTATGGGAACATGTTATTATTTAAAAACCCCTAATAACATAAAGAATAATATTTTTAAAATAATCTTTAACAATATGAAGATAATGTTATATGCTAAATGTTAAAAACAAAATTTGAACCTTGGTAAAATGAATCAAAAGTGACATGTATAAAAATATAAATAAGAATAACTTTTAAAATAGTTTTGAGAAGTCAATAATTTAATAAAAATAAATAAATTTTAATTTGAGTATTTAAAATAACATTAATGTAACATTTTAAAGAATACAGGTATGGATGAAAATTTTATGGAAAGAAAATATTAAAATAAAGTATAAAAGGAAAATCTCTTACATTGAGTCTCTTCTGGATTCATACATTCCCTAAACCCAGAATAATGAAATTATATTAATTATATAATAAATTTAGATCCTTTTCCATGTTAATTAAATTATCAATATTAAATTTATTTCGTTTATAACAATTTTCTATTTAGATGCTAAATAATTTTTGATTATGTAAGATGTGTTGAAGTGGTTCAGTCCAAAACATCATTAGTGTGTTAACTATGTTCAAATATGCATTGGTTCTGACATATAGAGAATATTAAATATGTTATAGTTTTTATTTTTTATATAATATACAATAAAAACCATCCATTTATGGAGGTAATTTAAAATGGGATATGGAATTCATGGAGGAGGTAACCCAGACACATGATTGAGGGAAATTTTAATTTTAATAATGGTTGAAAAGAAAATAAATATGATAAGGTATTATCATTCTAGAATAATAATTATTTTATAAAAAATCATATTTATCATTCTGAATGATGGGTGGGTAAGAAAATATAAAATATTTTATCTTTTTATATTAATAATTATTTAATAAAAAATAATATATATACATTAAGTACATCTTTATAAGGATCTATGTGAGGTGGTAATGAAAAATGAAACGCATCACTTCATGGATGCAGTTTTCCATATCTATGCACAAGAAACATTTTTATTTTCTATTCGTTGAAAATGAAGAAGAAAATAGTTTTCCCCACCATATAATAATATTTAAGTATTGTAAATATGTTTATTAAACTATATAATGTTGGTTAGGATATATTATATGGAGGTAAAAGAAGAAATAAACATAAACGAATTTGGTCACGACTTATACCTCATTTATGAATATCTTCTCTTGGATTACACCTTATTCAATGTAGGATTTATCTTTTGGAGAGGCCAGAATATTTAATACATGTGTATTTTAAAGGCCCAAAGTCACACTTCTAGATTCAGTGCGAGATCATTTTGTGTATTTTTGTATTAAATTTATTAGACCAATGGACACCAATTTATATATTTTAGGAAATTTTCCTCTATAGGTTTTAGATAATTTGGAAATTCCATAAATTTCATTAGATTTGAAGAAAAATTATACAATTAAACAACATTTACATTTGATAAGTTATTTTAAACACAAATCAAGATTATAATTTATAAAAAATCATGAAAAATATTTTAAAACAAATGGAGAGAATTAAATTTCCTAGTAAGAAGTTTTAAATCCATTCAAAAATAATTTTCCATGCAATATATAAATCTAATTTTTTCCAAATAAAATATTTGATTAAATAAATATCATAGATATATCTATCTCAAAATCGTATAATATAATTTTTTTTGAAAATAATTTAATTTTAAAAATAAATAATCTTTTGAAATATTTATTGGATTTATCATTTCAAAACATTGAAATTATTAAACTTTTTTGATTACTTATGAAAAATAGAAGATGCTATGAAAAACATATGGCCCCTTAAGATGTATCAATTATGAGATAGTATCACCTTGAGTCCAGGGGATTACTCGCAATACCATATCATATCATTCGATACTCATGTGAGTAATTTTAATTAATGATTCTGGAGGTTCTTCCTCTTTCATTTGTAACCCAAAAACCATTAAAAATATTACCAAAATTATTTTCATATAAAAATATATTATAACTTCCTTATGTGGAAAACCCATCATTTTTAATAAATTGTTAAATAAATAAGAAAAATTCAGTCTTCTAATGAATTTATTTTATATAAAATACAAAAACATAACTTCATTACAAATAAAAATAAACGCTTCAATTTAAATTTATTAAATTTTAAAATAATATTTAAATATTGGAAATATGTAATGTTATTAATGACATTCATAGATGTACAAGGAAATATCACATAAAAATGATATGTTTTATCATCTAAAAATTACTTCAAATATATTGCCCACATTTAATGATAACTTCTATTGATTTTCATAGTCATTATGTATATAAAATAATATCCTTTCATTAAAAAATTTAACATTGAAATTGTTAATAAAATCAGACAACCTTGAAAATTAATGTTAATCAATAAAAAATAGTATTTTTTTAATATATTACATCATATATCAAAATAAATATTTTAGAAAGTATAATTTTTAATTTTAAATAATAGAATAATTTTATAAAATAACAATTCCCTTAATAAGGGTATAAATGAAAAAATTATATATTATATATAGTGGATAAATAGTTGACATCCAAAACAGTTCCCTTGCCTTAAATTGTACGAAGAATTAAGAAAAGGCAATAGGATTACAAATAAAAATAAATAGGAAGGGATACAGTTTGGGTGGTGGGTAGGGACATCTTGTGTAAATGAAAAGAGGGGTTTATATAGAAATTTTATTGCGTATATAATAGTCATATCAACTATTTTTGGAGAGGAAAGTTATTTTGAGGGGTTTCTTAGTGTTTAATTCCTGAAGTTTGATGTTAAATACCATATTTATATATTTTAATTACTATATTTTAGAAATATGGCTATTTATTTGAATCGTTGAAAAATATAGAATGACAAAAGTATATATTGTGTTTTTAAGATATTAAAAATCATATTTGTACAAATAATTTAATATGATAAACAATATATATTCTATTACTTTATGTTGAAGCTGATAAAAATGGTAACTAATATTGGATTGAGGATTCAGTTTATATTTTATAATTTATTCATTCCAACTAGAAGACATGATATCAAATTTGGCCACAGATTGATGAATATAGTGGTGGTGTGAATAAAATAATTTTTTTCATGGGTTTGGTTCAGGTG
This sequence comes from Viscum album, assembly GCA_963277665.1. Lineage (NCBI taxonomy): Eukaryota > Viridiplantae > Streptophyta > Magnoliopsida > Santalales > Viscaceae > Viscum > Viscum album. The sequence goes on from OY728121.1 coordinate 443,664,155, forward strand.
GTCTAGGGTTGCAAAAGAACAGTTAAACATGATTGAAACAAGGATATAAGAGGTATACAATAGCTCATAATTAACTAATCTTTTAAATGGGTGAATATTTTTCACACACTGTATCCCAAATCGAAACGTTTTGTGTTTTGGGGACACATAATAACACAATCTGCCATATTAGTGACCTAGAAAACTTACACACAATACATATGTTGTAGCCTAGCAAGCACTCTTCACAACCCCTGTAAAGACCTGTAAAATTCAAGGGAAATTTTTTCTTAATTTTCTTTGGAATTTTACAAGAACTCGGTTTCTGACGGAACCAGATTCCGAGGCCCGGTGTGCGCGGAATCAATTTCCGAAGTTTGGCTCGGGTACGTTTACTGAACGAACGAGCGGGTTTTCCTATATTTTGAACCGATGCTTGGAATTGAAATCTGATGTCACCGATGAACTCGCAATGCCAGTAATCGCTTAAGGGAACCTTTACCGTAGTTGTGTTTGTGCGAGAGAAGAAGTTAATTAATGGGGTTTAATTAAAAAGTAAATAAAATTGTTAAATCAATTTTATTTCTTTTCAAAGTGGTTAGTTTCTCCCATGGGAAGTTGGTGGTGGGGCCCACATCCACCCAAATTCCCTTGTGTGGATAAATAAAAGGGTGGGGCCCATACGAACCCCCCAACTTTTCAATTTTTCCCTAAATCCTTAACCCCTCTTAACCCCTCACAGTCCTAACTCCCCATTAACTCACCTTCGTTAATATTTGACAACTTGTTGTAATTAATTTGGTGAGTTACATGTAAGTTTTAGAAATTCAAACAATTGAATTTCAAATTCTTTCATGTGTTAATAAAATAAGTTTAGAAATTATTTTATTAGGGGTTGGTGTTGGGTTGTTGAGAGCTTTTTGGAGAAAAAGCTAATGAACACCTTCTTTCTCGACGAAGAACGCGAAGAACACCATTCTTCAACGAAGAAAATTTCCGCCGAAGAACACGGTTCTTCCGTGATGTCGTATCCGCGACGCGATGTTATTCTTCCACGTCGTCTCTTCCGCAACGGTTTTCCGCGATGAAATATTTGTCAACGACTTCGAATCCTCGTTTCGCGACATCGACGTTCTTTCCCCGCGACGCCCAACCTCCGCGACGCTCATCTTCCGCAGGTCGTTGAAGAACTCCGTTCCTGAACCGAGGTAGGGTATTATTGTTATTTTTTTAAATTATTTCCGTTCTTGATTCTAGCATGTCGAACTTCATGGTTAATCCACTAAATGTTATCGTTTAACGAGAGGGGGCCGAATCGCACAAACACGGCCTAACCCCCTCCTATGTTCATGATTGTTTATTTGTGAATGGAACTGGATGGCGTCGTTCCATCGCACCACGCGTGAATCTCTCGGCATGTATTACACGATGCCGTCGCGCCACGACGAGAAGTCGAACAAGAACGTGACGCCGTCACACCGCGTCAGAGATACTCAGAAAATACCGCGGCCAGAGCGGGGCTGCGGCGGAGGGGCGCAGTACCTTCGCAGCATGTCGGACAACAATGGTTGCGGCCGGTTCCGTGCCGCGACGGAGCAGGGTGACTGGCGTCTGGCATCAGGCTGCCGGCGTCTGTTCAGGAAGGGGACCGGTCGTCGCCGGTCCCGTGGTGCAGGAACCGGCCGGCCATGGCGGGCTGGCCGGACATGGAGAACCGGGGGAATTAATTCCCCCGGCCGACTGGCAGCAAGCGGCCCCATTATGGGGTCGTGGTTTCGATGGAACTGAGGGGGCAGCGCCCCCCCCCCCCCCCATGCGTGGGCCGCGAAAACGGCTGAGCCGTTTTGGCTGAGCGACCGGCCAGCGCTCCCAACGCGCGGGTCGCCGGGTCGCCGGGTCGTGCCGCGCCTGCTGGGCCGGGCCGCGCCAGGCCGCGCTGGGCCATGCTGGGCTGGGTCGTCCCGGACCCGAGTCGGGTCGACCCGGTTCGGGCCGACCCAGGGGGTCTCGGCCTGGGTCGGCCCGTGCCCGAAACCCCCGATTTCGGACCGTCTTCGGTCTTTTGCCCATAACATGGGCTATGGACCTCCGATCGACACACCGTCAGTTGCGTAGCGATCATTGGAAGGATTCAGTCGTTTTGGTATATTAAACTCAAGGTTTCAGAATACTTTGTGTTTGGCCGGGTTGGTTCGTACACGAATCCAACCGGGCCCTCGGAGCGGAAATGCTAATATCATGAGCTATGGACGTCTGAATGACGTGCCGTCAACTTGGTTGAGTTAATCATAGTGAGATGGATCATTTGGAATACGCCGCCTGAGGTTTGGATGCAGGTGGAGTACGGTCGGGTTGGTTTTGCCTTAAAAACCAACCGAGCCCCTAGGACGAAAAAGCCAATAACTCTCAGACCGAGTGTCAGATCGACGCGTCGTCTGCGACGTTGAGTTCCTATTGATGATACGAATCTTTTTGATACATAAACATTGTTCTATGTGACAATTGATGTATCAGCCTCTCGGCTCGTGGAGCGGACCCTCCCGAATGAGCTTGCTGTGTGCGGGTACCCTAGAGCTGGCTGCGTTTGCTACAGTGACTGCGACGACGACTGTGCAGAGATCCTCAGTGGATTCGACGACGAGGACTACAACACACAGCAATCCTATGTGGATCAGTGCTACCGATCCTGTGTGGGTCCGATCCTATGTGGGTCAGCGCTCAGCGGTTCTGTGTGAGCCAGCGCCTACAGATCCTGTGTGGGTCTTTGCGGGGGATAGTTTCCTACCGATCCTATGTGGGTCATTGCGGGGGTTAGTACCTATCGATCCTTTGTGGTTCCGACGACATAGATGGATCAGTGATCATCTCTATCATATTCCGAAGAAGTATACCTGTGTGAGTTGAATCTTGTTTGTTTTCCAGTGTGGATTGAGTTGTGCTATCCTGTGTGGATTACGTTTTGCTTTCCTATGTGGAATACGTTTACTTTCCTGTGTGGATTGAGTTGTACTTGAGCTCGGAGGTTAGAGCGTATTGGAATTGATGACTTAGGTATATGTATGGGCATATACCTAAGCAGTGTCGGTTGATACTTCATGATTGTATCTTTCCTTTGTGGTTTATCCTTTGTGGATTTTGGGAGACCTTAGGGGGTCTCGGGGTCCCTACTGAGTAGCTTATACTCACCCCTTCAAGGGCTATGCCCGCACTACGTTGCATTGGTTGCAGACGACGGACAACGTTAATCGTGGTTGAGGCTTGCAGAGCCGGACGGTACCTAGAGGTGGACCACTGGGCAGGACGTACTCGGAGCGGACGGCGGGACCCCAAGGAGCAGTGGAGCTATCTGTACCCACCATTCAGGTGGGATTTCCATTGGACAGCTCGGCATTGCAGCTTTTACTTTTCAGTTGCTGTTTTCCCTTTCGAGTTGTACTTTACTTTCAGTTTGGATTTGTATACTGGAGCATTTTCTTTTCTGCACTTACTGTTGTATCAGCTTTTTACTTAGTGTTTAATTTTCCGCTTGTTTACTCTGAGGTTCTTGTTTAATTTACAAAGGAAATGCCTTCCCTTTTTACAGGGATTTACACCTTGGTGATAGTTGCCAACCCCTGGCCTATGGAAGGCGGGCTTGGGGTAGTCATGGCACGGGCCCCGAGGACGGGTCGTGACAAATTGGTATCAGAGGAGTTTGGTTCTACCACGAACTCTGATCTTTTCTATGTGAAGCAATAGTGTGTAGCATATTGTGTGTGGTTATCAGTCTAGGGAGTCCAGTGTTGGTGCGGCGGCCGACGTATCCGTACACCAGGACCCTGACTTCTGATTTCCAACTTAATGCACGAAAACATTGGTTTCCTGTGTGTTTCAAGTTTTCTTTGTGATTACTTTATATCAGCTCACTAGGTATACTGTTCTGACCGTGGCACACCTGTTTCCTTTTCAGGATGGCCCCACGATGACAGCCAGCTAGGGTTCCGAGAGTTGAGCGTGACGACAGCCCACCGAGCGACGAGGCCTCGGTGCAGGGCCCTTTGTCAGTAGTGGAACCGGTGGTAGCTCTACCCGCCGAGCCCCCGATACTTTCAGCACCAGCCGCTGACGATGCACGTCGCCTCAGCGCATTGCATGAGTTTCAGCGCCAGTGACCTCCCAGGTTCCGTGGGAAGACAGACCACCAGGCAGCCGAGGATTGGCTGGAGGCTGTCGTACGAGTTTTCAGGCTAGTGAGGACACCAGCGGACCGCATGGTGATCCTCGCTACGAGCCTACTGCATGCAGCAGCGGGCCGATGGTGGAGCTTGATGCTCCAGGTGCACGATGAGGCATCTCTTCTTTGTTCAGACTTTGAGAGCCTCTTCCGCTCAGAGTTTGTCCCAGCCACCCTCCGTGCGGTGCGCATTCAGGATCTTCTTCATCTGCGGCAGGGCAGCATGACGGTCACTTAGTACTCGGCGAGATTTACTAATCTCTCGCGCTACTCGACCAACATGGTATGGGACCCATTCTTCCGGGCCCGAACCTTTGAGCATTGATTGAGACACGAGATCAGGGCATCGCTGATCTCCCTCAGCATTCCGACTTAGACAGGAGTACTGGAGTGTGCCCTTTTGATCGAGAGCTTTCTTGCTGAGTCTACACCAGCGCCGAGACCCACTGCAGGGCGGCACGTAGCAGAGTCTTCCGCAGCAGGTAGTCGACGGATGACTCTTGGGTCCAGGCAGACCAGACCCTCAGGCAGACGACCTCAGGACACTGGCTTAGAAGTGCGGGGAACACAGCATGGAGCCAGTCTTTCGAGAGGCAGACAGTGCTACTCATGCGGCGGGCAGGGCCACATGGGTCGTGATTTCCCGACTCACCGTCCCGAGGAGTAGCAGACGGTTGAGGGACCACTGAGGTAGAGGCAGAGGGTCGACTGTGGCGGTCCGCAGGGAGGAGGCGGATGAGGAAGAGGAGCTGGACGAGCAGCAGGTGGTGGGCAATGTTTTGAGGCTCTACCACCACCACCACCAGGAGGTCCACCCCGACCACAGGGAGCTGGAGGGCAGAGACAGGCACAGCTCCAGGAAGCAGAGGCCTACGACCACGGTACGCCAGCGATGATTCGAGGTACTATTTGTATCTATTCCACCCTTGCTGCAGTACTTATAGACACATGAGCGAGTCACTCTTTCATAGTCGCTGCCCTTGTTCGGAGCTCGGAGATTCCGACAGAGCCGTTGGCTCGATCCTTACGGCTAGAGAATCCTACGGGAGCAGACTCGACGATTACGCACTGGTTCCGGCAGTGTGAGCTTACTCTAGGAGGTGAGAGCTTTGGCTGGGATCTACTTGTAGCGGCGTCGAGGCCTTACGACGTCATCTTGGGCATGGATTGGTTGTCTATAGTCCATGCACAGATTGACTATTTTAGGCACAAGGTGCGACGTGTACGCACCGGCAGGAGCAGGTTAACCTTCATCGGCGAGAAGGGAGCCTTTGCAGCACAGGATGGACTTCCGTGGAGGAGAGGATAGCCCATCACTCATCAGTTGGCTAGCCTCATCCTAGGAGCAATTGACGTGCGGAGTCCTGGTTTTCCTACAGTGGTGGATCAGTACGCGAACGTCTTTCCCGACGACGTTCTAGGACTACCTCCTCGCAGAGAGGTAGACCATTATATTGATCTGTACCCCAGGAAAGCCCCGTTATCCACTCCAGCATATCGGATGGCCCCCACTGAGCTTCGAGAGCTACGGGTAAAGTTGGAGGACTTGCAGGGCATGGGGTTCATCCGACCCAGTGTTTCACCCTGGGCTTCCCCGATTTTGTTTGCCAAGAAGGCAGACGAGAGATTGCGACTTTGTGTTGACTATCGACACCTGAACCAGGTGACAGTGAGGAACAAGTATCTCCTACCGAGGATTGATGACCTCTTCGATCAGCTCAAGGGATCATGATGGTTCTCGAAGATAGACCTCAGGTCAGTCTATCATCAGCTTAGAGTTAGAGACAAGGACGTGCACAAGACGGCCTTCAGATGTCAGTATGGCCACTATGAGTTCTTTGTTATGCCTTTCGGTGTAACCAATTCTCCAGCAGTGTTCATGGCCCTCATGAATACGATCTTTCAGCCATACCTCAATAGATTTGTCATGGTCTTAATCGATGACATTTTGATTTACTCGACAACTGAGGAGGAGCACACCTACCACTTGCGGGTTGTACTAGACATGCTCCGAGAGCACCAGCTTTTTGTTAAGCTCTCGAAGTGCCAGTTCTGGATACGTGAGATCCACTTCTTGGGGCACATCATCTCTGAGGTGGGTGTTGCAGTGGATCCTGCGAATATTGAGGCAGTGTTAGCTTGGGAGCCACCCAGGAGCGTGATAGAGGTGCGGAGTTTCTTGGGAATAGATGGATACTACTGGAGATTCGTGCCAGACTTCTCTAGAGTTGCGGCACCACTCTCATCATCGATGAATAAGGGGAAACCCTTCGTGTGGTCAGACAGATATCAGCAGAGCTTCCAGGAGATGAGGCAGAGATTGACCAGCACACCTATCTTGAGGTTTCCTGAGGAGGGAGTTGGATACGTAGTCTACTACGATGCATCAGGGACCGGACTCGGATGTGTCCTGATGCAGGAGCGAGCCGTGATTACCTATGGATCACGACAATTGAGGCTACATGAGAAGAATTATGCTACCCAGGACATGGAGTTAGTAGCAGTGGTCTTCGCTCTGAAGACATGGCGACACTATCTGATGGGCGAGCTATTTACAGTCTTTTCTGACCACCAGAGTCTCAGGTACATATTCTCGCAGAAGGACCTGAACCTGAGAAATCGGTGATGGCTCAAGTTCCTCCAGGACTATGACTTTGAGATAGTCTATAATCCTGGAAAGCGGAACGTAGTAGCCGATGACCTCAACAGGAGGTCGGGCATTCAGCTACTTGAGGAGGCGACAGAGCAGCTATCTGCTTTGCAGATATCCTTTATGGATAGAGATGGAGCAGTTTTTCTTCAGTCTCTCACAGTCACTCCTCCACTACTACAGCAGGTCAGAGAGGCACATCGTGGGGATGCTGACAGTGAGACGCGGTGTGCACAAATATCCTCAGGATAGGCACCTGATGGTTTCTCCTTTGGAGCAGAGCACGACATCCTTTTTAGAGGACGTACCATGGCACCAGTCGCTTTACGGGAGGAGGTTCTGAGAGAGTTTCACACTTCTCCTTTGGCGGTACATCCTGGAGTGGCGATGATGTACCAGGATCTCAGACGATAGCACTGGTAGCCAGGCATGAAGAAGGTTGTGGAAGAGTTTGTTTCTCGATGCCTCACCTTCCAGCAGGTGAAGGCTGAGCACCAGGTACCAGCAGGCTTGGTAGAACCCTTGGAGGTTCTGGAATGGAAGTGGGACGGCATATCTATGGACTTCGTGACTGGACATCCACACACTTCCAGAGGTCACGACTCCATATGGGTGATTGCCGACTGACTCACTAAGTCAGCTCACTTCTTACCCATCAGAGAGCAGGTCTCAGTAGAGATCTTGGGATGACATTACATTCAGGAGATTGTGTGGCTTCACGGTGTGCCATCATCTATCGTCTTCGATCGAGATACTCGTTTTACTTCCCGGCTATAGAAGGGATTATAGGAGGCGTTCGGGACACAGCTATGTCTGATCACAACCTTTCACCCTCAGACGGATGGTCAAACGGAGAGGACCATTTAGACTCTCGAGGACATGCTCCGCGCATGTGTCCTCGACATTGGTCATAGCTGGGAGGACCACCTACCCTTGGTAGAGTTCGTATACAACAACAGCTACCACTCCACCATCGGGATGGCACCGTACGAGGAGTTGTACCGCGACCTTGTAAATCTCCTTTGTGTTGGACAGACCCTGGGGAGTCAGCACTTGTGGGGCCGGAGAAGGTCCAGGCCATGAGAGAGAAGGTCCAGGTCATCCAAGAGCGGAAGAGGACAGCATAGAGCCGGCAGAAGTCATATTCTGACTGCAGGCGGAGGCCACTAGAGTTCGAGGATGGCGACCACGTCTTTTTGCGTGTATCACCTCAACGTGGATTATGGAGATTTGGCCAATGTGGCAAGTTATCTCCATGTTTCATTGGACCCTTCCAGGTCCTCAGCAGGATTGGAACGGTGGCTTATCGCCTGGCTCTACCACCTCAGTTGCACCGGGTGCACGACGTTTTCCACGTATCTCAGCTGAGGAGATACGTGCACGACTCGACACACATCATTGGCCATGGGGAGCTTGACGTTGACGATGGGGTGACTTTTACGGAGGTCCCGGTGGAGATTGAGGATCGACAGGAGCGGGTCCTACGTGGACGGTCGATTCCTCTAGTGCACATCAGATGACAGCACGGGAACCTCCAGGAGAGCACTTGGGAGTGGCAGGCTCAGATGTGTGCTCAGTACCCTCATTTGTTTCCCTAGTTTTGATGTATCTTTATGGGGATGTCAAGACCTGAGGTGGGAGTAATGTAAAGTCCCGTAAAATTCAAGGGAAATTTTTTCTTAATTTTCTTTGGAATTTTACAAGAACACGGTTTCTAAAGACACCATATTCCGAGGCCCGGTGTGCCCGGAATCAATTTCCAATGTTTGGCTCGGGTACCTTCAGTGAATGAACGAGCGGGTTTTCCTATCTTTTGAATCGGTGCTCGGAATTGAAATCTGATGGCACCGATGAACTCGCAACACCGGTAATCGCTTAAGGGAACCTTTACCGTAGTTGCGTTTGTGCGGGAGAAGAAGTTAATTGATGGGTTTTAATTAAAAAGTAAATAAAATTGTTAAATCAATTTTATTTCTTTTCAAAGTGGTTAGTTTCTCCCATGGGAAGTTGGTGGTGGGGCCCACATCCATCCAACTTCCCATGTGTGGATAATTAAAACGGTGGGGCCCACATGAACCCCCCACCTTTTCAATTTTTCCATAACTCCCTAACCCCTCTTAACCCCTAAAATTCCTAACTCCCCATTAACTCACCTTCATTAATATTTGACAACTTGTTGTAATTAATTTGGTGAGTTACATGTAAGTTTTAGAAATTCAAACAATTGAATTTCAAATGATTTGTTGTGTTAAAAAAATAAGTTTAGAACTTATTTTATTAGGGGTTGGTGTTGGGTTGTTGAGAGCTTTTTGGTGAAAAAGCTAAGGAACACCTTCTTCCTCAACGAAGAACGCGAAGAACACCATTCTTCAACGAAGAACTTCTCCGCCGAAGAACACGGTTCTTCCGCGACGCCGTATCTGCGACGCGATGTTGTTCTTCCACGTCGTCTCTTTCGCGACGGTTTCGCACGAAGAAATCGCCGTCAACGACATCGAATCCTCGCTTCGCGACGTCGACGTTCTTTCCCCGCGACGCCCGACTTCCGCGACGCTCGTCTTCCGCGGGTCGTTGACAAACACCGTTCCTGAACCGAGGTAGGGGATTATTGTTATTTTATTAAATTATTTCCGTTCTTGATTCTAGCATGTCGAGCTTCGTGGTTAATCGATTAAATGTTATCATTTAACGACTGGGGGCCGAACCGCACAAACACGGCCTAACCCCCTCTTATGTTCAGGATTGTTTCTTTGTGAATGGAACGAGATGGCATGGTGTCGTCGCACCACCCGTGAATCGCTCGGCAAGTATTACGTGACGCCGTCGCGCCACGCCGAGAAGTCGAACAGGAACGCGACGCCGTCGCGCCGCGTCAGAGATACCCGGAAAATACCGCAGCCAGAGCGGGGCCACGACGGAGAGGCGCGGTGCCGTCGCACCACGCCGGACGACAAGGGTCGCGGCCGGTTCCGGGCCGCGGCGGAGCAGGGTGACCGGCGACCGGCATCGGGCCGCCGGCGTCGGTTCAAGAAGGGGACCGGTCGCCGCCGGTCCCCTGCTGCAGGAACCGGCCAGCCATGGCAGGCTGACCGGACTTGGAGAACCGGGGGAATTAATTCCCCCGGCCGACTGGCAGCAAGCGGCCCCATTAAGGGTCTGCAGTTTCGATGGAATTGAGGGGGCATCGCCCCCCCCCCTGTGCGCGGGCCGCCAAAACGGCTGAGCCGTTTTGGCTGAGCGACCGGCCAGCACGCGGGTTGCCGGGTCGCTGGGCTAGGCCGGGTCGACCCGTTTCGGGCCGACCCAGGGGGTCTCGGCCCGGGTCGGTCCGGGCCCGAAACCCCCGATTTCGGACCGTCTTCGGTATTTTTCCCATAACATGGGTTACAGACCTCCGATCGATGCACCGTTAGTTGCATAGAGATCCTTGGAACGAGACGGTTGTTTCGGTATATTACACTCAAGGTTTCGGAATACTTTGGGTTGGCCAGGTTGGTTCATACACGAAACCAACCGGGCCCTCGGAGCGGAAACGCTCATATGTTGAGCTACGGACGTCCGAATGACGTGCCGTCATCTTGGTTGAGTTCCTTTTAGTGAGATGGATATTTTGTCATACTCCACCCGAGGATTGGACATAGGTGGAGTACGGTCTGGTTAGTTTTGCCATAAAAACCAACCGGGCCCCTGGGATGAAAAAGCCAATAACTCTCAGACCGGGCGTCCGATCGACGCGCCGTCTGCGACGTTGAGTTCCTGTTGACGATACAGAACTTTTGGATACATCAACTCTGGTCTGTGTTACAGTTGATGTATCAGCCTCTCGGCTTGTGGAGCAGACCCTCCCGAACGAGCTTTCTGTGTGCAGGAATCCTAGAGCTGGCTGCGTTCGCTACAGTGACTACGACAATGACTGTGCATAGATCCTCAATGGATTCAACGACGACGACTACAGCACTCAGCGATCCTATGTAGATTAGTGCTACCGATCCTGTGTGGGTCCGCTCCTGTGTGGGTCAGCGCTCAGCGGTTCTGTGTGAGCCAGCGCCTACAGATCCTTTGTGGGTCCGATCCTGTGTGGGTCTTTGCGGGGGTTAGTTTCCTACCGATCCTGTGTGGGTCATTGCGGGGGTTAGTAACTATCGATCCATTGTGGGTTCGACGACTTAGATGGATCCGTGATCATCTCTACCATCTTCAGAATAAGTATACCTGTGTGAGCTGAATCCTGTTTTCTTTCCTGTGTGGATTGAGTTGTGCTATCCTATGTGGATTACGTTTTGCTTTCCTGTGTGGAATACGTTTACTTTCCTGTGTGGACTGAATTGTACTTGGGATCGGAGGTTAGAGCGTATTGGAATTGATGACATAGGTATATGTATGGGAATATATCTAAGCAGTGTCGGTTGATACTTCGTGATTGTATCTTTCCTTTGAGGTTTATCCTTTGTGGATTTTGGGAGACCTTTGGGGGTCTCAGGGTCCCTACTGAGGAGCTTATACTCACCCCTGCATGGGCTATTCCCGCACTAGGTTGCGTTGGATGCAGATGATAGACGGCGTTAATCGTGGTTGAGGCTTGCAGAGCAGGACGGTACCTGGAGGTGGACCACTGGGCGGGACATACTCGGAGCGGACGACATGACCCAAGGAGAAGTGGAGCTATCTGTACCCACCATTCAGGTGGGATTTCTAGTGGACAGCTCGGCGTAGGATCTTTTACTTTTCAGTTGATGTTTTCCCTTTTGAGTTGTACTTTAATTTCAGTTTGGGTTTGTATACTGGCCCATTTACTTTTCCGCACTTACTGTTGTATCATCTTTTTACTTAGTGTTTACTTTTCCACTTGTTTACTCTGAGGTGCTTGTTTAATTTACAAAGGAAATGGCTTCCCTTTTTACAGGGATTTACGCCTTGGTGCTAGTCGCCAGCCCCTGGCCTATAGATGGTGGGCTTGGGGTAGTCACGGCATGTGCCCCAAGGACGGGTCGTGACAACCCCTACACGAATAATAGGCCTTATACACCAACTTCTATGGCTTGGCCTGACATATTCTTCATGACTTGTATTTTTCTACAGCCTGCTACACATGTAGACACCCTTAAGGGATAGGTTGAGTGCACTAGTCCCACCTAAGAAGTGGTTGACTAGGAACTTGGTTTCCTTTTGTTAGCTGTAATATTTTTTACAAAATCAAACACTTAATAAATTTTATCATTGTCCTATATTTATTTTCATTTTAACTATTATATCATTAACACCAAGTTATAAAATTAATTAAAATATAAATAATATGACCCTAATTAAAAATATTTAATACGTACATGAAAACATTATCACATAAGGCTAATTATATTAGGTGAATACGAAAATTAAATTATTAATTAATTGAAGTTTGTAATTATTTTAAATTGATTCATATTATCATAAATGACTATAATGTGTATTATATATTTTTCAATATATCATTTTACCAAGGAATGGGGAAAGACAAAATTCTCGGGTTTCCACATATATAAATATTTTCTTCCCTTCTACCAAAAAAATAATGTTCAGTGGGTACCGAAGGTACTATTTCATATCATTAAATTTTTTAAAACCATATTCATATTAGTGATAGATTATCCCTTTATTAAAAAGAAATTGTGATGGGAAAAAACATACATGAAATATTAGCTATCATGTTCCAAATGTAAGAAAGGCGTCAACAGAATCCAATCAACTCCTGATGGTTTTGTGTAGTGTACATATTAAGTATTACATTGATCTTTTTAAGTAGAATTTGGTTCTATTAAATTGTAAGATGAATCTATGGAATTGGCTCAATGTTATCTATGAATAAAAATTTGGTAAGATTGTCTTCAAGATGTGTTGATTCAATTTGTTGAAAGTTTCTTCAATATTGTTGACATAATCATATCATTGTTGATATTTGACCACCAAATAATCCACATAGTATCAATTTAAATTTTCTATAAATTATATGAAAATATATTGTGTGACATATTGGTAGAAAACACCAGTGTTCTTCAGGATGTGGGGACCCATGTAGTGTCTTAAATGTAGTGACCTCCTCATCTTAAAGGGACATTCGAATCATATTGTATCTAGAATATTCTTCTATAACGGAAAGTCACTAAAACTTGTTTTTTCCTTGATAATTATCCCCGTGATTAAGATCATGAAATCATCATTTGTGTAGTGATGGATGAGATTCTTGAAGTCAATAAAAACTCATATTTTCCCACTATTTTTCATTATATAGACTATATTGTCTAACCATTTCAAGTATTGATCTTATTGGAAAATGTTGTATTTGATAATATTAAAAAATATGGATTATACCGTGTTATCATTGTTCATATTCATTATCTTTGGGAGGTGGTAATCTAGAAAACCTAGGAGATGAGAAGCTATCTGGGGATCCAACCCTTGGATTCTCATGTGATTCCAAGGAAATACATCTCAGTGCTACTTCAATAATGAGATATATGTCTCCTTATTTTTATAAATCATTTATTAACTGATAAATTTTGGATACATATATTCTTATATGTTGAGATTCACATTCGTGATTTTATGAATGGTTGTTGGGAAACCTTAATCAAGTATTGTATTTGAATCTTTGACATCTCCCTTATCCTAATCACCTTCATCATGAGTTCAATACGAACTGGAACCTTGATATCTTTGAGATAATATACAGAGATAATTATCTCCACTGATACTGAATACTTATTTATAATGAATGGGTTCATTCAATATTATTAACAACATAATAATAAATAAATACATCCCTAAACCTCTTGATTTATTTATAGGGTTCACATCCTGTTGATCTAAGATACATGTTTTTGTATTCTAAACAACATTCTATCCAACATTCAAGTAGTAATTGTTTTGGGGAAATATTGTTACACATGGACATTGTAGTGATTTCTTCATCTATATATGGTGTCTTCTCAATAGGAATATCTGTTTGGTTACTATATAAGAGAAATGTTATTATAGGATTTGAATCATGTATAATATAACCTAGTGGTTTCCCAAATTTAGATAGGTTTCCTCAATTTAATAGATGGGAAACATGAAATATTTAATGATTTCACTCCATGGATTTATAGGGCTGGTTTCAATGACAATATATGAAGTGATATACAAGGTTTTATTTAAAATTTTTGATTTTTATCCCTTTTTTAATAGATTACATCTATGTAATTTTATTCACAAGAATCAAAGGGGATATATCACTATATAGTACTGCAAATTCCCTTACAAAAGTTTTTTTGTGGAACTAGTGATTAAATGAGTGTAGTTGTAACACCATGAGATTTCTTGAATTATTATTTTTTGAATTAATTAAATCTCATTGATATGTTTCATTTCAGACAACTCTGAAAATAATTTATTTTATATTAAGGAACTATGCCTTCTTTTTGTTATACTCAATAGAACGTTAATCATGAACTACAGTAAATATAAATTTTGACTTTCTCTATATGGAATATCATAGTAAGCATAAGTTATATGTAATAATAACTTTCCTCGATTGATTGCATAACATGAATGACCGAGTGTTATCGAACAACAATTCATTATTAAAATATTATTTTTTAATAGTATATGACATGAAAATTAAATTTATGATTATATTATTAAATAAATTAATGATATATATAGTTCAATACATTGGTTTCCAATTAATTAGAAAAAATAAAGAAAACAAATGAATATAAAAAGATAGATTTTATAGATGATTATTTTTATGAAAAAAAGATGATTTATATTTATATGTTTAATCAATTACTAATAGTGAAATTATTAATTAAATTTAAAACATATATATTCAGACAAATATTTTGGATAATAGTCCAATATATTTTTTAGGTATAAGACAATAACTATCATGATTTTTTGCATAAAACCTATATTTTTATAAAAGAAGTTTTATAATATTTTAATAGAGAGCCCATTTAAAATAATTTTTTTAGAAATTTTATAGTTTTAATATTTTAAAATAAAATTACTTTTTTAATGTGATAAAAAATGATTTTTATGTAAATGTTTTTGTATTTATTGGTAAGGTTTTATTTTATTAATTAATAGTTAAAAATACTGAATTTTAATTCAATTTTTTTTTCATATTGTTCATTTATAAGTTTAAATTACGTTTTAAATTAATTTTAAAGTTAAATTATATAATAATTTTTTAAATTAATTCAATTTATTTCATTGGAATCAATTTCACAATCAAATTGGGTATAAAAACAGATCAAACATTTTGACATTTTTACTTTAAAACCCTACAGTGTCATCCCGTCAGTGGGATTATTTTAAAATTAATTTCGGCCAATTATATGATTAAGATTTTGAACATTGGATTCCATAATTGTAATCAGAATAATTCATAATTTCTAACATGTTGAACTTTGTTTTTGAGAAATAATATGAGTGACAGTGACTAAAATTAATTACAATGATTAAGACAACAATCTGGTTTAAAATTTCTTAATCCATAAATATAACACCCAGAGTGACCTTGAAACTATTAAAACACTAATTTTATGGAATTATTCTTCCACAGGCCTTAAGTTATTGATTTTTGTTTTTCTGTGACAAATATAGTTAAAAATGTGGATATACATAACTTGTTTTCAAAAAAACCCAAGTTTGTCCTTTCACTTCCTTAAAAAAGGACACCAACTCTCTATATTCCTAAAACCCCTAAAAAAACTTAGATTCTGACGATATATGAAATATAATCCTCCTAGAATCCTTAATTTCCACATATAATCTTTATCTTTGAAAAAATGAAACCCATGGAAGCTATTTCTCACAAACAAAAAGGATTTACCCAATTAAGAGGTAACAACTTTTCTTAAACTCATATATTTTATTTTCATTCCCTACACCTCCACTCTATTTATTAAATTAATTTATACAAAAATAGTATATTAATTATACTAGGATGTTTATATGATAATTTGTTAACATACACATACAAAAATCTCCATCTAATGGGTAACAGAAATATTGTTTATGATTACAATGATCTATCTTCTCACAAAATGATGATGGTTAATTTTTCCTTACCTCCACACCCAATGGAAGTTATGATGGAAACTCTATTTATATATTTTATATATTATATTTATTATATATTTAATCCTATTTTATTTTTTTAGAACACATAACTTTAAACTTTCCCTTTGGTGTAAATATGATAATTTCGTTTGAGGAAGTGTAGAGTACCGCCCTGTCAAAGAGTTGGGATTATTTTGCAGACTACATGAAATATATTAAGGTTGGGATTATTATATATATGATATATATGATACAATAATGATACTAATATATATATATATATATATACATATTTCATTTACATTCTTTCTTTCAGTACAATAATAAAAAAAGAAATAGAGTTAATTTGTACGTACGACCTACTGTCTCCCTGAACAATGTATTATATTTAATAATTCTATGTTATATAGATAATTATGACACAAATATACTGAATAAAAATTATATTTATATCAGTATTTATTTTCTGTAAATCATTATATATGTATAAAGACCAAAGATATAGAAAATTAATACACATGTAATGAACAAAGGAAATATTACTCAAAGTGAAACCTTAACAAAGGATTGTAAACAAGAAGGTAATATAACGGCATAAAAAACCATATAAGGTATTACATATAATTATATTTTTCTGTGATAGATTTATAAAAAACAATATTTATTTTTATTAGGTTTTTAAGATTATTATGAGGGTCAAGACACAATGTAAGGGGAATCCTTTTGTGTGGTGTGTATACTACTAATAGATCTATTATATCATTATTAAACTTAAATTTATGGTTATTTAAATATCCATTTTATGTAATTTATTTTATGTGATTTATTTTTCAAAATTTACCAAATTAGTAATTTATTTTTTTCTCAATTTTCCTTCTTTGAGACACATGCCATGTTATGCACATATATTTTATTCATGAGGTGTATATACTTCAATTGAAATATTAGCATATTAATATACTTATTTCAATGTTATTTTAAGATTCATTTAGTTACATTTTCTTACATGGGGAGTATGGTCTAAGGTTACCAAGTGGTAACAGTTTATTGAAACAATCTCATCACTTTTCAATATTGTTTATGTTTATGATTCCTTTGATGAAATATTATGATCCATAACATAAGAACATTTGTAATATTTATTATCCTATTTTTATTCAAGATATATTCATGTATTGGTAATATTTTTCCACTCTTCTGTACATAATATAGTAATTAATGTGTATTAAATAAAGAAAAAATTTTCTATATCCTCTGTTAGAGGTCCGTGTTCATTCAAAACCATGTTTTATAATAAGGGATTCCAAGAATATTCCCAAAACCTCATATGATCATTAAAACGAATTTTTAGCCTTTCTTTATTTTACAAATGTTCTCAATGAAATTTATTAGCTCTTTCATAATGAATCATTTTTTATTCTTTTTACCCTGAAATATTATTTTCATTTTTACCTCATACGACATGTACAAATTTACCCACCTCTAATTATATAAAGCTTTATTTTCTTGTTCTAAAGGATAATTTTCAAGAAATTTATGTTAGAATTTTTTTTAATGAAATTAAATTATAAATGTTTTCAAGATTCATTTTTATATTTTTCAAGTAAAAACTATTTTCAAAATGTTTTCATGCTTGTATATAATTTATCCATGGAATACAGCTTTCAAAATGTTTTCAAATATCCCATTATATGTTTTCAAGTATATATTTATGAAAATGGTTTTCTAATGTTTTTACATTTTAAGAATCAATTTTAAAATAGAAAGGATAATTTCTTCTGAATGTGTTTTTAAAATATAATTAAAAATTATTTCTCATCTAAGATGACATAATTTTTTGTTAATCATGCCCTTTTAGGGGAATGATTCAATGTTTACATTCATATTATTACATGGAATGCAATATGTTTTATAGGATGATATTTACAAAATCGGTTTCCCATTAATAGGTTTTATGTATATCATAACCTTTTATTTTCATGGGTTATGATTTGATGAAATGATTATGAAACATATTTATTCTTCCACATGTTACGAAAATATTACATTTTTACGAAAACCATTTCATTTCATGGGTTATGATATGATTCTTTATGATTTTTTGTCATGTGTATTTATCATTTTATTATGAAAAGGATATGAACTATATATTCCTCCAATGAATTGGGTAATAATAAATTTTTTATGAGATAAAAGAGTACAATGGATCGAATACCAAGAACCAAATAAGAGGGTACATTGGTGGAAATACTATGATCGAAACAAGAGGGTTCATGGGAGGAAATCCCAATTTCGAAACAAGAGGGTACACAGTATAAAATCCTATGCCCGAAAAAAGAGGGTATATAGAAGGGAATTCCAATCCAAAAACTAGTATATGAGTGATTAAACCATTCTTAACATGTTGCAAAGCCCTTTTTATGCCTCCTTGACATATGTTTTTTATATTTATATATGTCTACCAAAATTCCATGTATTATTCTTATATTCTTCTTTCATGGATCATGTTATTTATTTCCTTATGTTTCATGTCTTATGATATATATGTATTTATGAAATTAATCATCATTATGTTTTTTGATACACAGGTAATGATCTTATAATGATCATGATAATGTTATCATACCATTATTCACATGACATTCTTATGAATTTTCTTTATTTACCCTTACTCAGCAATTGACCACACCCATTTCATGTGTTTCCCTTCCCCAGATTATGGAGATTGGTTTTTATGTATATATAGCATGTGGGAAGATCTGTTTTGGAATCATTGAAGATATTTCTCTATTTTAGAATATGTTTTCCCATGTTTCCAAAGCTACTAAACTAATATGGACATTGGGTGTCTGTGTTTGTACTTTTTTTAGTATTCCATAAAATTGATGTAATATCCATGTAGATTATGACTAGGTCATTATAATTGGTATCAAAGGAAATGATTACTTATCATTTGGAAAATATTATGAGAAAACATTATTGAGATTTCAAGGTATATTTCTGTGGATGTCTATGGATTTATTTAAGGATAAGTTTATAGACGAGTCAATGTTTTAGAAAATGTCTAAGAAATTTGGTAAAGGATACGGTGAGTGTTTTCCTTGAAATAAATACTTATCTAGATACTAAAAGTGGATTTGGATTGTGAATAGATATATATAGGGGTAAAAACCATGAGTAGATGTATCGGCCCTAATTCGGGGTAATCCGATACATGAAAACTATCCCAACTACACAAAGTTTTTGACACTCCTAGGGGATATGCTTAGGGAATTCAGAAACTGTTTTTAAAGAATCATGGAGTATTTAAATAGATGATGAATATGAATAAACTAGGATAAACCCATGGTTTCATAGATTAATGAAGTATGATACATTATTTAGGAGCACTATAAGTAATTTCTCATGATTTTATTGTATCAATATATGATCAATGATTCTCAGACATTGCTTTTTGGTTTTAGTAAATGGAGAAAACTCTTAGGAACATAGTTAAAATTTATTATTTCATACATGGAAGGTATAATAATTTTCTATATATATTTTCCAACTGGAAATATCATAAATATAATCAGGAATGTTGTATGAGTATTGGTTATATTTCTGAAGATAATGAGACCACAAATGGAATGTAAAAGATATGTGATGTTCTTCTTGTATTTTTTACATTAACCATAAGAAGCATGACTAGATTTAGGATTATGAAACTTATGAATGTATCAACTTTCATATTCTTGTATCACCTTTCACCTTTCATATTAAGGAATATATTGATGAAACTTTGGTAATGGTTTAGGAATAATGTTGTATTAATGATGTATTTATATTTTGGAATTCAAATATTATGTTATATAAATGGTGAAATATATTTGTATTTTCATAATAATTTTTATTAAATGATTGAAAAGGAAATGTTGAATGGTGATTAATACATATAAATGTTATTTCATGGAAAATTGATTTTTTTATTAGGGGATGGTAACCCTTAATTAATGACCGATGTTGAGATAAGGATGTTTGGATAAAAATACGTGGGATATGAATAAGTAAATTGGACAATATTGATTACCTTAGAAATGATAAAAAATTTGTTTAAATGTAGTCTATGTTATAATGTATGAAGTTTAAAACATCATGGATTAATGCAATTTACCTAGTATCCTATGGAATAAGGAAGCATAAATGTTTTCCAGAAGAATGTATTTTAATTTAGGTTATTACCAAGTTTCAAGAGAATATATGATGAGGGTATTAACATGTTTATATTGTGACCACCAAGATATAATTGGTGATCTACAGGGGATCATTGTTAAGTAGATATCACGACATTAATTTTAATATTTTTTTTATTTTCATCTATCAAAAGGGATATAAGGATAAACATTCATGAAATGTTTAAGTTAATGTTAGGAGAACGAATTTATGTATTGAGATTGTATTAAAAAACAACTATAAAATGTTATTTAGTGGTTATCCTTATTTCAAGGATGTACATCATATTAATTTTAAAAATTATATTAGTGTGGTTTTAGAAAAGAGAATAATGCATGTTAGGTGATAACCATTCGAGTCATCAAAGGACGCTAGTCATAAACCGATGAGAAAAGGACGAAAGGGGTTTCACACAAACAACTAGCCTATGTGATCTCCTTGTTAATGTATAATTATTCTTTAAGAATAATTATTTTTGATTACACAATAGTGTTACTTTTTATGTTCAATGATTAATGTATTAACCATATTGATAATTAAGGATTGCAAGAGGTAAAAATATATAACTTTCATTCCTTATTGTCCATAATTTCTTCTAAAATAGTATTATATTGCTTGTGGAATTAGAGTTAATTTCTAGACATCCAGTTCCTGATGTATTAGAAGAATTATATTTAGATAAAATCACAACCAAAGAATGAAATTTTTTTTATATAATCATAAAAAGTATGTATATTTCCATATATTCATGGTTAGTAAAATAATTACTCTAAGATATGATAATGAAAAAAAAATTGTATTGTCCAAATACCAATTTTCTATGAACCAATAGCCTTTTAAATCATCACGAATTTATGAATTTGAGGCACAAAACATTCCATTGATCATTCACATGTTTTTGATTGATGACCTTAATCACTTCCTATGAATGTTTATGCTTTTCATACAAGTCTAGGTTTTTACATTCCACCTCTCATCACCAATGGGGAACCCTTGATATATATTACATTGGGTAACCATTATTTTCCCAAAATTCCCTTTTAAAGGATGTTTTACAATTATATTTTACAATTTATGATATTATTAAAGGAACATTAAAATATTAAACCATTGATAAGCTAGATAAATTTCGATGGTAAACTTCATGTTAAGGGTTGTAAATTTTACACCGCATGATTTTGTGTATATTTTTTTGAGTTAATTTAATCATTTTGGTATTTTTTATTACACGCATCACTAAAAATAGTTTATTTTATATTAATGCACTATGTTTTCTTGTGTAATAGACAACATCAAGTTATTCATGAAATAAAAGTAACCGAAACATTTTCTTTCTATACATAGAACAAATATGTAAGATTATATTATACAAAAACATGATTTCCTCGATGTCTTGAGTAACACATAAGACTGAGTGTTACCGAATAATAATTCAATTATAAAATATCATTATTTTAGAGGAAATGACATGATAATTAAATTAAATATTATAGGATTAATTTTTTTTGAATATATATATTTTATTTCATTGGTTACTTATTAATTAGAAAAGAATATAGAAACCATTGATTTCATAAAAGGCAATTTTAATGTGAAAAAATACAATTTATATTAATTAGTTAAATTAATTAATAGTTGTGAAATATAATAATAAAACTATATACTATATATATTCAAAAAAATAATTTTGATAATTATCCAATAGATTTTATAAATACTAGATAAGAGAAAACCCGTTTATACTTGTATGAAAAATTGAAAAATTAGGTTAGGCTAATGTTTTGGTATTTTTCTATAAGGTTTCATTTTTTCATGAATAGATAAAAATACTGAAGTTTAATTAACAAATACATATTCATCTAATTAATATATGAGTTTAAATTATATTCAAAATTTATTTTAATGTTTTATTTGATAATAATTTTACAAATTAATCCAATTAAATTCTTTTGAATAAATTTTACTTTGAAATTTTGTTTAAAAACTTAGTAAATGTTTGGATATTTATACATTTAAAACCCACATTGTCATCCCATCATCCAGATTATTTTTAAATTAATCTCTTCAAATTATGTGATTAGAATTTCAAAATCAAGATTCAATATTTTCAATCATAATAACTTATAATTTCTAATATGTTTAGTTTTTCTTGACCAAAAGTATCAGTGATAGTGATTAAAATTAATTACAATGATTAAAATAGAAATTTAGTTAACATTGTACTAAACATTAAATTTATGATAAAAAACAAATATAATTTCCTAAAATCTCCATTATTTATTTTGGTTTGTTTTTTCTTACTTTTTATGGAAAAAATGTTTGTACACAAAACTTTTTTCCCTAAATTCCATGTGTGCCCATTCCCTTTCTTCTAAAGGTCTCCCACCTCTCCATCTTATCAACACCTCTCAAAAATACTCAAATACTACCAATATCATCCAAATACTCATAAAAATTCCCTCTATTCCTCATATAATCATCCCCATGGATATAAGGAAATCAAATGATGCCTTTTGGCACAAACCAATTGGAGTTACCTGATTAAGAGCTAACGAATTCTCTCAAGATCCTTTCTTCTATTTTCTATCTCCACCTCTACACTATCTTTATTCTAGGATATTATTAAAAACACAGTATCCCAAATATAATAAGATTATATTATGATAATTTTTTTACCTAAACTTACACACACCTACTTCTAATGTGTAACGAACGTACTGTTTATGTGTACGACGAAATAACGCCTCACAATATGATGATTGTTCAGCATTATTTACCACCAATCATGGGGTAAATCATGATTGAATATATATGTTATATGTTATATTTATTATATATTATAGATTATTTAATTCATTTACAAAATATATTTTTATTCTTTCCCTTTTGTGTAAATACGATAATTTCATTTGAGGAAGTGTGGACTACTACTCCCTCAAAGAGATGTCATTCATTCACCCACTACATGGAATTTATTAAGGGTGATTTTTGTGAAATTATATGATATATATGAAATAATAATTATAATATAATAATTATTTTTATACATATATATACACATATTTCATTTACCTTTTTTCACAACAATAATACAAATGGAAACATCGTTCATCCATATGTACAACTTACCGTCTACATGAACAGTGTATTCCATTTCATACTTCTATATTATATATATTTTTAAATAAAATTTATACTAAATATACATTATATTTATATAATTATTGACATTTTGGAATTCATGATATGAGTATAAGGACCAAATATATAACAAATTAAGATACATGTAAAGAACAAAAAGAATATTACCTGAAGGGAATCCTTAACATAAGACTGTCAACAAGAGGGTTGTATAAGGTAATAATAGAAACATATAATGTATTATTGATATGAAAATGGTTATTTTATAGATTTATAATAAACATATATTTATTATATAGGAGGTTTTTATTATTTTTATGAGATTAAAGACACAAGGTATGTCGATTTCATCACATTTTTTATTTCCGCAAGATACAAATATTATTCATATCCAATTCCTTTTGTGTAGTGTGTATAATTAGAATCTATGTATTATATTGTTATTATAATTAAATTTATGGTCATTTAAATATAAATTTTATTACATTTCATTCATGAGGTTTATGTTTGAAAAGTTATCAATTCGGTAATGTAATTTGGTCTAAATATCTCTTCTTTGAGACACATGCTGTGTGATGATCCTACACTTGTTCATGAGGTATTTATACTCACACTGAAATTTTATATCATAAATATCATTATATTAATGATATTTTAAGTTTAATGTAATTTTATTTTTATATATTGAGAGTATGGTTCAAAGTTACCATTTGGCATGAGTTTGTAGTAACAATCTCACAGCTTTTTGAGGTTTTTTATGTCTATGGTTCCATTAATGAAATATTATGACCCTTATCTTAAGAAAAATAATGAGATCTCTTATCTTATGGTTATTCATGATATATTCATATATAGGTTCCACTTTTCCACAAATTTTTATATAAAATAGTTAACAAAGAGTTTTTGATAATGTCCGACTTCACTCTCTCTTCAATCAGAAATCTATGTTCATTAAAGACCATTTTTTCTAAAAAGTATTTATAAGAATATTATACTAATATCTTATGATCATTAAATTAAATTATTAAACTTATTTCATTAACCAATGTTTTCAAAAAATCTTCTCGTCACTTCCTGAAAATTTTAATTTTAACCTTTTTACAATGAAAATTGGATATTCTTTTTAACTCGTATGACATGTAATAATTTAACCACAGTAAATTATTTGAAAATTTATTTTCATGTTTAAAAGGATAATTTTGATGAAAATATTTTTGAAAAATATTTTTATAAAATTGTTGTCAGAGTTTCTTCTTTCCACTATTATAATATTTTAATGGAAAATGGGTTTCAAATGGTTTTCAATATATAATACAAGTTTAACAAGTAAAATAATTTAACAATGTCTTTAATGATTCATTTATAAGTATTTAAAATTATTTTCATGAAAATGGGATTCAAAAGTGTTTACATTTTTAGATGTATTTTTTTCAAAATAAACTATAATTTCATCATAATGTTTTTTTTAAAAGATCTTATAATTTTATTTCCCATCTAAGATAACATCAATTGGAATAAACCATTCCTTAATAGGGGAATATTTTAATGTTTATATTCATATTATTTATCTGAATGTGTTACGTTTAATTGAGAGATGATTACACAATCTATTTCACTATCACGGGTTATATTTGTGTGAAACTAGATTATTTTCATTGTTGATTATTTGATGAAATGATTATTTAACCTGTTTCATTTTACAAAGGTTAACATATGATTTAATTTTTATGAAACACATTTCATTTAATAGGTTATTATTGGATTGTTTATGTTTTTTTGGAACATGCATTCATGATTTTATTATGTGATGGGTGGGACATATATCTCCCCCAATGCATTAGGTAATAATAAATGTTTTATGAGATAAAAGGGTACAAGGGAAGAAATCATAAGACCAAAAAAATAGGGTACACATGAGGATATCCCAAGACCTAAAAAAGAAGGATCAAATCAAGAAATCCGAACACCAAAAAAAGTGGTTACATAGGGGGACATACCAATCCCAAAAGAAGACGGTGTGTGGAAGGAAATACCAATCCTCAAGCAGGTACATGGGTTATTAACCTGATCCAAAAATGTTACAAAGATCATGGTAGTCTACTTTAACATTGGTTTTTATATGGTTATGTGTCTTCCAAAATTCCAATATTATTATTATATCTTGCATTCATGGATCATGTTCATTATTTTATTATGATTAGTGTCTTATGATCATATTATATTTATAACATGAATCATGTTTATGATTTTTCATATGTAGGGTAAGATCATATATTAATGTTGATCACTTTTTCATACCCATATGTTCGTTATATTCTTATGAATTTCCTTTATTTACCCTTACTGAGCATCTGAAATCACCCCTTTCATGTTTTACCTTACCTTGTTTATGAAGAAATGTTTTTTAGTAGAAATACTAAGGTGTAAGAACTTATTGGAAAAAAATTAATATTTTTCACTGAGTTATAAGAAATTTTTTCCATGTTTCCAAAGGCTGTAAAGTAATATGTCCTCTGGAATATGTTTTTGAAATGTTTTCTGTATTCTAAAAAAGTGATGTAATTTTTATGTATGCTAAGACTGAGTATTTATACTAGTTATGTATTTATATATATATATCCAAGGCCTTTATTTAATTATTTGAAGGTTTTTTAGTGAATGACCATAAAAATTAACTAGCAAATATGATATTTAATCTATATTTTTACCATGATCCTTCAATGTAGCTTATAATCACTCATTTTATAACACGGAATTTTTTGATTAAAAAGAGAAATTACATCATCACTATATCTCAAGATCCAAAGGGCCTATATGGGGATGTTGTTGATTCTAGAAGAATTATAATATAGGTTTCCAAGGATATAGATTTCATTAACCTTTTTAGAAATGTACATATGTTTGATGTGTCTCTGTATGGTATTTTAACAATATTGTTCCATGATGTAAATGATCATATGAAATTTGATAGTTTTATCCTAAAAATTGTTTCTTTTTGCTATAAATACTATAGTATTAATTTCATAGGGGATTTAAAGACCCTAAATATGGGATTCCATAATTTATTTTAAAAAATGTAGGGTTTTTGATATATATATTAGTGTAGGGATAATAGTGGGATTCTTCAAAATTTTATACTTATAGACCATGGGACTATGATTCGTATTATGAGGTTCCTCTTTTACTTATGGATTTGGGGATGAATATAAATATGTCGATGAATCCTTTCCTTAATTGAAACTATGGGACTTCCTTTCTATATATTGGTTTGGTTAAATTTTATTTCCCACAATTCAATGTTGAGAAGATAATTTTATTTCAACTAGTTAGTGATACAATATAATTTTGCCCCAATGATTCTTGTGGGATTTATGATCAAATCAAGGTTTCGATTGATCTCATTGAAGCACCTATCTCAGATGTTTTGATTCATATATGACTATAAAAAGGAAACATGGTCTTTGATATCCACCATGATTTAAAATTCCCCAAATTCTATATCATCTTACCTAAGTATTTATGGAGACACATGGTTTATATGAATAATCTTTATTAGTGAATGTGTGAGTCAAGTCAATCACATTAATTAAGACATATTGTGATAAATTTCATGATGAAACTTCTTATTTGGTTGGGATATTCCAATCCTTCAAAGGATAGTGGTAGTAAAATCTAGATGATTCTATTATATCTTTGGAAACTCTTTGGGATCCTATTATTATGCCATATTCCACTGGTGATTATCACATCAACTCATTAAAGGAAGTGACGATGAATACTTATCCTTGTGTATCACTGATGAAATTATGGAAACAATATAGATGTAGTCATTCTATAAATATTTCATGTGACTAAATAAATGATTTTCTATCCATCAAGTAATCAAATTTCTTATTTATCCATGTTTTATATTTTTTATTCATTGTTTCTTCTATTCTTGGAGTGGTGGAGATATAGGCCACATACATAAAATATTTACTAAACTTTACATTCATGGGGTAAATCATCTTATGGAACATGTCTTTGAAGATAAATTATTCATGGATATTATACACTAACACCCAGTGTAAGGTGTATTCATAAGGAAATCATTTAAACCATCATCATTGGATCTCATGATATTTAAAAATGTGAACATGTTTTTCTTCATAATGTTGATAAAAATTAAGAATCCAACTCCATTTAGAAAGACTATAAATTTTTTTTCTGGTGTTCATATTTTCCGAGGTTTTTATTCATTATTGATTCTAAGTAAAAAAAATATTTATTCCGCTATTAATACAGAGAAGGTATGAAATTATATTGAGAGGTATCGGGCATCAAGGTCGGAATAGATACTAGTTTTAAAGTGATTGTTTTAGTTTCTGCATTACTAAACTTTATCCCCTTTGTTGAAAACAATGGAAGATATTTATCCTTATAATTTCAAATAGAATATTTAAGATAATTTTATTCCATAAGAAACTTCAAAAATAAAATAGAGTATTTCAAGGGAATATGTTTTTATATCACATCTCATAAATATTCTATGAATATCTCAAATAATTACTATTATAGGAGCTACACATTCAAGGGCTAGATCAGAAGTTTCCATTAGATGATGAAGTCTGATAACCTATCATTTACATACTTTTATGTTTTTATACTATAATAGTTTTGGTCCCTTTTGAGTTTATACAAAACACATGAGTTCCTCAACCACATACTTATTTGGTGTTCACATCATAAGGATGCATCAAGACGTGAGGTGCACAAGAATATTTTCCTGATCACATATACCATTAAATATTGGAATATTTGGGTTTCTAAAGTTGAGTGGAGGAGGATTCATTTACACCCATTTAGAGTATGGTTTCTTATCTTACTAAACAGGTTCATTTTAACCTTCTTGGTATTTCATTAAAATAATAAGGGAATTAATTGAAATGGGGAGTTTTAGTGGGACTGTTTCATGTTCTAATTCCCATGTGGAGGAACTATGCTAACCCTAATAAAGATTTCTGACATCTTCCTATTATTGATATCTATAGGGATTATTCCTAGTGTAACATGAATAAAATATTATGGCTTATATCCCAATGGGATATAATTAATTATATTATATGTCCATAAGGTTTATAAAAAATACTTTTTTGTGTCCTGGGTTGACCTAATAACAAGACTCTACCCTTACTGGTTAAGTAATTCCTTCTTGAAGAGGATTCTACAATGGAGAAATATCATCCTTGTCCTAGGAATTTCACTCAATAGGTATATTTACTCTTTGAAATTAGATTTTTATACACCTAAGATTCTCTAATTTGACATCATACTATGAAATTTTTTCCTCAAATAAAAGAGGCTCAACTTATTTGAATGGTGGGATGTTTGTAGATATAGTTATTTATCTCCCTCTATCCTCATTTCATGATATCTGAGTAGATTGTTACAGAAATTTTTTAGAATATTTTTGATTATGAATCCACCACCAAATACCGGTGAACATGTGATCATCATGAATTTATATTAGCACTACTTTCAAATGTCTATACCCTTGTTGGATCCTTCTATGTTTGTATTTTTTCATGTTTTATATAACGGATTTATATCGACAGTGTTCATTGAATAGACCTATGCGTCAAGAGTAAAATACAATTTTATGTCAATGAAGTTAGGGAATTCATCATCCTATTAATATTGTAAATACCTAGAAATTTCAAGGAATTTTGTTTCTTAATTCTTTAGAATTTTGCGAGTCTGTAGCTTCTGACAGTACTTAATTCCGTGGCCCGGTGTGCCCGGAATCAATTTCTAAAGTTTTATTCGGGTACGTTTAGTAAACATACGTGTTGGTTTTTCTATGTTTTGAACTGGTGCTTGGAATTGAAATATGAGGGCACCGATGAACTTGCAGCACTGATAATTGATTAAGGAAACCATTACCGCCGTTTCATTTTATGCGGGTTGAAAGATAAAATTTGGGGATTAGTTAAAAAGTTAAATAAAATTGTTTAGAAAAATTTTATACCCCATGGTGGTTAAATCCTATAAGGGGAGGTTAATGGCGGGGCCCACCCCCACATAACATCCCATGTGTGGATATCTGTAAGGTGGGGCCCACACAAGCCCCAACCATTCATCTCCCTTGAAACCCCCCTTATACTCCCTTGAATTTATTGTGACAACCATTCCCCTTATCAAGTTTGTTAAACTCTGCACCTTCCTCCCAATTAAATTGCCAACACATTATAATTAATTAAGGGGATTCTTTAATTAATTATTTATAGGTTTGATTCTTAAATCAATTGTTGTGAGAATAAAATAATGGGGAGATTTATTATTTTAGTTGGGCGATTGTGGTGTTGGATAAAACAAGGGAAAGATATAGAGATATAGATAACGAAAGTGTTTTTCTCATCGATGAAGAATGCCTCCATCGAAGAATGACGCCCATTTTTCCGTGATGCTGGTTCCACGAAGAACAACGATGCGCCTTCCTTTCTCTTCTCCTCGACATTGTTCTTCACGATTCCATCTACCATGATGTTCGTCTTCCGCGAATAGACAACTTATGAAGTCTTTGCGAGGTAGGGGAATATTGTATATTTGTCATTTATGTGGTTTATACCCTTGAGATTGAGTGTTTATTTGTAGGATTTATCTTTTTGGATTCCTTACCCCAGTTTAATTTCACATGATGAAAGCGAATTAAATAAATTAATTCATGGATAGATAAAAAATTGATTGGATTAATTTTCTTCTTGTTTATCTTGAATACAAAATTTCTTGAAGCATGATAAATATTTAATTATCAATTCCCCATGTTCTTGACTGTCAAGAATGATGGAAAAACTAACACATATATCGATCCGTACTTCAATAGAGATCCTTTCTTATTCATAGTTCACGCATTCTTCACGTGTTCTTCATCGTCAAATAATTAAGCGCACAAGAAATTTAATGTTTTGTTGAGTGCGACATACAGATGTATAGGTCTCGACCTAAGGATCAGAGATCCACTTTTGTCTTTTTTTTCTGAGTTAAATCGAACCCGGTATGGCGTGAAGAAGGATCATGTGTCGTGGGTCTGACGAGGGTTTCGGCTGGTGCGGGTTAGGCTTGGTGGCCAATAGCGGTGCAGGTGATCTGCCCAACGGTGTGTGGTTCAGGCTGGGCAGGTCGAGCCGGAATCTGACGGTGCAACATGCTGGAGGCACTGTTTTGGGGTTGGAGCATGAGAAAATTGAAGTTGAGGATATAAGATTGGAGAGGTTAAATTAAAAATAATGATGATAAAAAAAGGGGGAAATAAATGATAAAGGTTGGATGAAATCGTGGGGTGTTGTGAGATGGAATGAATTGAGCGTGAGTGAAAATCAAAGGTTAAATTAAATTAAAAATAATAATTTTATAATAATTTTATAATTATTTTACTTGTGAAAACCATATTTTGACGGTATCTTTTTCATGCGATCTCGGTTTCATGAACCGTCCATGGCAGTGCGACCATGACTTTGAGACGGAATTTATGAGTCCAATATTGGATACCTTTTTTGGGTTTTCGGATCGGGTACCGAAAATGCTCGTACATTAATAGATTTAATATTATTATTAAATCTTCTACCTGCTATAACTAATGCGTGCGACATCTGATTAGATTGTCGTTAGAGGCGATGTAATCCTGTCCTCAAGATGGTTGATTCAAGTCTAATGTTTGATACTAAATTCTGGTTGGTGGCTCAGGTCCACGAAACACCCAATGATAATAATAACATTATTATTACATGATCTTGTATATGACATATCTCTCTCATACGGTGTCGGAATGACGATCCATCAGCGATGTTGTGACCCTGGAATTAAGAAGGATGTTTCAAGACCAATTTTGGATATTTATGTCGAGGTCGAGGTGTGGGCCCCATGAGGCCCGGTTCGCACATTTTGCAGTGAAATGCATTTTCTTTACCATATATTTGTTTTGGACCAATGGGTAGTCCATCTTGTGTGTTTTTCCTTATGGATCGCAATGGTGTGACTGGTTTGGTTAATCGGTGTCATTTGAAGTACGACTGGGTTGTATCGAACATTAATCCAATCGGGCCCTCGGTAATAAAACCCTTATAACATAAGGAACTGACACCCGATTAACATGACATCGACTATATTGGATTCCTCTTGATGAGATAGTTCATTTGGAATACTTCACATGTGGTTTGGATGCAGTTGGAACATGGACGTGTTGGATTTTACCCAAAATCCAATCGGTTCCCTTGAACGGAAATACTAATAATTCACAGACTGGGCATCCGATTGATGCACCATCTGTTGAATTTACACCCCTATGACGAGGCGGTCCTTTGTGAAATTTTCTTCATGTGGCATTGAGATACATGAATTTTTGACCAGTAGATCTGGAGCGAATCCTCCCGAAGATGAGCATTTGGAGTGCAGAGACCTAGTAGCTGTCTGAAACCTGATGACTGCTTGTCCGATTTGTTTCGGAGTGACTTGAATAGCCCAGTGGGGAGCCCTACTGTGTTTGGGTGGTAGACCCATGGAGGAGGAGCAATATATTGCGAGGTATTAGACCTGAGGTACTCAGTAGGAGGAGTACCTCTGTAGGCTATGAGGGGGAGCACTACTATGTGAGGTGGCAGACCCATGGCGGGGGTGCACTACTTTGTGAGGTTGCCGACCCATGGTACTCAATAGGAGGGGTACCTTAGAAGTCTCAGGTTAGCGATTAGCACCTCAGAGTCGCGACAGGATCACTGTACTCGAAAGAGGAGGAGTTCTGTAGCAGTTGTGGTCTCGATATCGTGAAAAAGAATCCTAGTTTGAGCTGAGTCAATGACCTTTGTGTTTTCTGATGATTGAGATGGGATACTTGATAACTTAGGTATATGTATGGGAATATACCTAAGTAAAGGTTATCAGTTGAGATATTTATATTTGGTTTATCCTTATTTGATTTTATGAGACCTTTAGGGTATCAAGGTCCCTACTGAGTATCGTTATACTAATCCCTGCACGGGCTATGCCCTCACCTCGTTGTGTTAGACGCAGACAACGGACATCGTTGACTGAGGCAGAGTTCACAAGGACTGGACGGTTCCCAGAAGAGGACACTTAGCGTGACGACACACAGAGTGGACCGATTGACGCAGAATTCTGAGGAGGACATCTTTACCTACCATTCAGGTAGGACCCTGGAGAACGATCCGAAAGATACTTCAATCTTCCAGCTGCTTGTCTTTCAGTTGTAATTTCATTCAGTTGTAGCTATACCTTTCTGTTGGGATTGTATTTCTGGCCCCTTTTTACTTTTCATCACACTTATTTATGCTTTACTTAGTGATTCCTTTCACTTGTACTCTCGTTGTGTGTGTGATTACGTTTTATAAAGGCAATGCCTTCCCAGTTTTTAGGGAGTAATGCCTTTGGTGCTAGTCCCCAGCCCCTGGCCTATGGAAGGTGGGCTTGGGGTAGTCATGTTACGGGCCCCGTGGGATGGGTCGTGAAAAATTGGTATCAGAGGAGTTGGTTCTACCACATAACTTATGACTCTGCTATTTTCATTCTATAAAGCAATAGTGTTAAGCATACTGAGTGTGGTTTTCAGTTCAGGGAGTCCAGTGTTGGTGCGGTGGTTGACGTATCCATACACCAGGACCATGAATAATGATTTCCGACCCAGTTCACGAAAAAACTGATTGTGTGTGTGTTTCCAAATTTTTTCATTAATTCAGCTTAATCCAGGTCAGCTCACCAGGTTTGAATCGTTTGACCGTGTCACATCTGTTCAAGATGCCTCCACGCAGACAGTCAGGTGGAGTTCCGAGAGTGTACCCGATGACAGCACACTGAGTGACGAGGTCCGGAGCAGAGCCCTCTTGCTATGTTTTCACCTTCAGGTGGTGTACCTGAAGCACCCCCAACCGTTGAGCAATAGATGCCACCGTCTGTACTAGCTGATGGTGCATGCTGACATAGCATGTTGCATGAGTTTCAGCAGGAGAGGCCTCTGAGAATACGAGGCGAGATAGATTCCCAGGAAGCAGTGGACTGGCTGGAGGTGATTTATAGAGTTCTACACCTATTTTAGACACTGGTAGAGTAGATGGTGATCTTATCTACTGGTGTTTACAAGTGAGTGACCATGAGGATGGTCGTCATAGTGATGGGACTTCAGTATGTGGACTGATTCCTGAGATAGTACCTTAGGGTAGTGTTCCACCTATATCACAACCTGTTGGTCAGTAGTTTCAACTGGCGGTACCGGTAGATGACACATGTAGGTTCAGTTCCTTACATGTGTTTCAGCATCAGATACCCCCCAGGTTCCGAGGCGAGCCTGACTCACAGGCGGATTAGGACTATCTTGAGGAGGAGGATGAGAGTTTTATAGAGCTTATACATCTCCGGTAAGACGACATGTTGGTTGTTGAGTAATCATTGAGGCGTACCGATCGTTCCTGGTACTTCATGACTACAATACTATCAGTGCTCCAGGGCTCGGACTCCCAGGTGAGGTGTGTTTAAGTACATCCAAGAAAACACCTTTCCTCAATTCATTCCTACTTATGTTATGGTGCTAGAGAGAGCCTTTGTGGTTGAGAATTCTTTGGCTGAGTGGATAGAGCCAGTGAAGGTTAGCAGGAAACTGGCGCCAGTCTCGGAGAACTGGGCATGTAAAATATTTTATGAAGTGGAATTGTTAAGGACACATGAATCTTCAAAGTAGCAGATGTGGAAGCAGAGCTAGGAGGGCAGCATGTGGTGATGTACATTTTGACATGTTACAACCAACCACCTTTGTAGTCCACACTAGGATCAGGGAGCAGGAGGGCAGGGGAAGAGAGTAGCTGCATTCGGTCAAGGAGTGTCACCCAAGGGCTCTAGGAATGATTTGAGGTACGGTATGTGTCTACTACTAGCTGTCGTAACAATAGACATTGATACGAATAATTCCTTCCTTCCACGAATCTAGTCCCATACCTAGAGTTTTCGGTTAAGCCGTTCAGTTGAACCTCACGTCATGAGATACCTTTGGGAGGGGACTTGATAATCATGCATACACAAATGGTGTGATATGACCCTTGAGGTGAGAGTTTCGGTTGGAACCTCTTGTTGGAAGTGTCGAGTCCTTACGATGTTAGTTTGGGTATGGACTGGGAAACCACAGTTCATACACAGATTGACTTTATTAGGCAAAAAGGTTGTGGTTTAGCTACAACGTTGGGATGGGTTTTTCCTTGGTTGGTGAAAAGGAAACCCCCAGCAGCATAGGATGGAATTAAACATAAGTTGGTGCAGTCGATCACTCAAGAGTCGACCAGAACTAGATTTGTGTCAGACTTCTCAAGAGTTGCTGCACTGCTTTTAGCATTGACGAAGAAGGGGAAACTCTTCGTGTGGTCAAAGAGATGCTAGTAGAGCTTTTCAAGAGTTGAGGCATAGGTTGATCAGAGCGCCCATCTTGAGGCTAGAGGAGAAGGTGCAGATCATCCAAGAGCGGATGAAGACTGCACAGAGGAGTCAGGAATCCTATGTTGATTGGAGACGGAGACCACTGGAGTTCGAGGATGGAGACCATGTCTTTATACAGGTCTCACCTCGACAAGGTCTACGGAGATATGGATGAGGTGGAAAGTTATCTCTGTGGTTCATCAGACCTTTCCAGGTACTTAGAAGGGTAGGTAAGGTGGCTTACCGGTTGACCTTTCCACCTCAGTTGTACCGGGTGCACGGCGTATTTCACTTATCTCAGTTGAAAAGATACGTGCACGACCCGACCCACGTCATCAATCATGAGGATCTGGACATCGAAGATGGGGAAAAATTCATGGAGGTTCCAGTAGAGATTGAGGATCGATAGGAGTGGGTCTTATGAGGACGGTTTATTTATCTGGTGATCATTTTAAAGTAGCATAAGAACCTCCAGGAGAGCACATGGGAGCGGGAGGCTCAGATGTGTGCTCAATACCTCATTGGTTTTCCTTAGTGTGTGTTGAAGCTTTACTGGGATGTAAATCCCTGATTTGGGAGTAATGTAAAGTCCCAGAAATTTCAAGGAATTTTTTTCTTAATTATTTGGAATTTTAAGAGTCTATAGATTTTGATGGTACTTGATTCTGAGGCACGGTGTGCCCGGAATCAATTTACAATGTTTTTTCGGGTATGTTCCGTAAACATACATGTGGGGTTTTCTATCTTTTGAACCAGTGTTTGAAATTGAAATCTGGGGGCACTGATGGACTCACAACACTGATAATTGCTTCAGGGAACCTTTACCATAGTTGCGTTTTATGTGGGTTGAAAGTTAAAATTTGGAGATTAGTTAAAAAGTTAAATAAAATTGTTTAGAAAAATTTTATACACCATGGTGGTTAAATCCTACATGGGGAGGCTAATGATGGGTCCCACCCCCACATAACTTCCAATGTGTGGATATTTTTATGGTGGGTCCCACATGAGCCCCAACCTTTCATCTCCCTTGAAAACTGCCTTAAACTCATTTTCATTTATTGTGACAACCATTCTATTTATTATGTTTTTTGAACTCTCCACCTTCCTCCTAATTGAATTGCCCACACATTATAATTAATTAAGGGTATTATCTAATTAATTAATTATAGTGTTTTATTCATAAATCAATTTTTGTGAGAATAAAATAATAGGAAGATCTATTATTTTAGTAGGGCGATTAAGGTGTTTGAGAAAACCTGGAAAAGCTCTAGAGATATAGATAAAGAAAGTGTTCTTCTCTTTGATGAAGAACGCCTCCAATGAAGAACGACACCCACTTCTCCACGATACCGTTTCCAAGAATAATGACAAAGCACCTTCCTTTCTCTTCTCCGCGACACCGTTCTTCGTGATGCCATCTGTCATGACGTTTGTCTTCTGCGGATCGTGGCATATTTGAGAGGTAGGGGAATATTGTATATTTCTCATTTATGTGGTTTATACCCTCGAGATTGAGTGTTTATTTTTAGGATTTATCTTTTTGGATTCCTTACCCCGGTTTAATTTCTCATGATGAACGAGAATTAAGTAAATTAATTCGTGGATCGATAAACAATTGATTGGATTCATTTTCTTCTGGTTTTTCATGAATTAGAATTTCTTGAAGCATGATAAATATTTAAGTGTCAATTACCCATGTTCATGAATCTCAGGAATAATGGCCAAAGTAACACATCTATAGATCCGTACATAAACCGAGATCCTTTATTATTCATTGTTCGCGCATTCTTCGCGGGTTCTTCATCGTCAAATAATTAAGAGCGCTGGAAATTCAATGTTTAATTGAGCGCGAGATACGGATGCGATGGTCTCGACCCAAGGATTACAAATCCAATTTCTTCACTTTTTTCCGAGTTAAATTGAACCCAGAATGGCATGATGTTGGATCTCGTGTCGTGGGTCTGACGGGGGTTTCAGCTGGTGCAGGTTAGGCATGGTGGCCAGCAGCGATGCAGGTGATCGGCCCGGTTGTGTGCGGTTCAGGCTGGGCAGGCCGAGGTAGAATCTGACAGTGCAACATGTTGGAGAAGCTTTTTTGGGGATGGAGCATGAGAAAATTGAAGTTGAGGATAGAATATTAGAGAGAGGAAATTAAAAAAATAATGATCAAAAAAGGGGGAAATAAATGATAATGGATGGATGAAATTGTGGGGGGTTGTGTGCTGGAATGAATTAAGCATGAGTGAAAATCAAAGATTAAATTTAATTAAAAATTATAATAATATAATAATTTATTATTATTTTCATTGGGAAAACCATATTTTTATGGTATCTTCTTCATGCATTCTCCGTTTCACAAACCGTCAGCAGCAGTGTGACCCTGACTTCGGGATGGAATTTATGAGTCCAATATTGGATACATTTTTTCGGGTTTTTGGATCGGGTACCCAAAAAGCTCATAAATTAATATATTTAATAATATTATTATATATTAGAACATATATAAATCATGTGTGGAACTTCTGATTCGCTTACTATCAGTGGCGATGTAATCCTGTCAATAAGATGATCGACTCAAGACTAATGTTTGATACTAAATTCTGGTTTGTGGCTCGGGTCCACGAAACACCCAATTATAATAATAATATTATTATTACGGGATGTTGTATTCGACAAATCTCTCTCATACGGTGTCGAAATGATGAACCGTCTGTGATGTTGCGACCATGTAATTAAGAAGGATTTTTCTATACTAATTTCGGATATTTAAGTCGAGGTCAAGGCACAGGCCCCATGAGGCCTGGTTCGCGTATATTTTAGTGAAATGAAACCTTTTCACTGGATATCCATTTTCGACCAATGGGTAGTAAATCTTGTATGTTTTTTCGTATGGATCACAATGGTGTGACCGGTTTGGTTAACCTGTGTCATTTGAAGTATGACCGGGTTGGATCGCACATGAATCCAGCCGGGCCCTCGGTAAAAAAACACTTATAACATAAGGACCAGACGTCCGATTGATGTGCCATCGACTATGTTGGATTCCTATTGATGAGACGGTTCTTTTGGAATAATTCACATGAGGTATGGATGTTGTTATAGTATGGCCGGGTTGGATTATACCCAAAATCCAATTGGGCCCCTAGAACAAAAATGCTAATAATTCACAGACCCGATGTCCGATTTACACATCGTCTGTTTCATTGAGACCACTATAAAGTGACGGTCCATTGTGATATTTCTTCCTGGGACATTGAGATACTTGGAGTTTTTACCAGTATCTCATGGAGAGGATCCTCCCAGAGATGAGCATTCGGAGTGCGGAGACCTAGTAGCTGTCTGAAACCTGATGACTACTTGTCCGATTCATTTTGGAGTGACTTGAATAGCCTAGTAGGGAGAACTACTACATTGGGGTGGCAGACCCATGGCAGAGGAGAACTACTTTTTGAGGTGGCAGACCCGCTGTACTCGATAGGAGGAGTACCTCGGTAGGCTATGAGGGGGAGCACTACTGTGTGAGTTGGCATACCCCTGGCAGGGGTGCACTACTTTGTGAGGTGTCCAACCCGCGGTTCTCTATAGGAGGAGTACCTCAGTATTATAAGGTTAGTGAGTATCACCGAATAATCACGACAAGATCACAATACTTGATACAGGAGGAGTTCTCCAGCAGCCGTGGTTTAGATATCGTGAATAAAAATCCTGGTTTGTACTGAGTCAATGACCTTTGTGTTTTTCCACATTATTAAGATGGGTTACATGATAACATAGGTATATGTATGGGAATATAACTAAGTAAAGGTTATCTGTTGAGATATTTCATTATGGTTTATCCTTGTTAGATTTTGTGAGACCTTTAGAGTCTCGGGGTCCCTACTGAGTATCGTTATACCCACCCCTATACGGGCTATGCCCACACCTCATTGTATTGGATGCAGACGACGTACAACACTGACTGAGGAAGAGTGTACGAGGACTGGATGGATCCCGGAGGAGGAAACTCGGCGTGATGGAACACGGATCAGACTGATTGACGTGGAGTGCTGAAGAGGGCATCTATACCTACCCTTTAGGTAGGAACCTGGAGAATGATCCAGGAGATGCTTCCATCTTCCAGCTGCTTGTCTTTCAGTTGTACTTTCATTCAGTTGTAGTTGTACCTTTCTAGTGGGCTTGTATTTCCGACCCCTTTTTTCTTTTCAGCACACTTGTTTCTGATTTACACAGAGTTTTCTTCCTCTTGTACTCTGTTTGTGTGTGTGATTACATTTTTTAAAGGCAATGCCTTCCCATGTTTTAGGGAGTCATACTTTGGTTCTAGTCGCCATCCCCTGTCCTATGGAAGGCGGGATTGTGGTAGTCACGATACAGGCACCGGAGGAAGGGTCATGAAAAATATCAATAGTTTGATTGATACTTTTCCACATTGATTTTTCATTTAACTTCTAGGCACAATGACTTATGGGCCTTCGGGGGTTTTTTCTTTCTTTCTGTAATGCTCCCTAGAATTAGTTTTTGGATGGTAATCTTGAATAAGAATCCAATTTCATTCACTAAACATATTATCGATGAGTGAGATGAATCAGTAAGTCAAAGAATCAACAAGGGTGTTTGCTAAAAATTTCCTCCCAATATATAAAATATTATCTTTCTTAGAGGAGAAACTGGTAATAATGCCCCTATCCCAATAGTCTATGTTGTAATTTTCTTGGATATCACTCTGGCCTTTTTATATCAAGGATTTGATGATCCCAATTGTGATGGTGTAGGTAGAATTTTTTTATGTCCCATAAGCTAGGGATATTCTTGAATGTTACTAATAATTCCCTTACATAATTCTTTTAATTTTGGGATTTTTTCCCAGTATAAAATAGTTGTATCTCTTTTTTATGATATGTTCTAAATATCAAATGTTTTGCTATAATTTTAGGTTTTTCTTTCCTCAAACATGATTCTTCTTAAAACATACTGTATTGGTTCCAGATCAGGTCAATGGCTCACTTATGGTGAGTATATCTTTTCATGACTATATGAATTGTAGGATTTTATTGGATGAGTCTAATAGCATATATTTATTTAAAAATTTATTATTTTCCTAAAATTGAGAAATTTAAATATGTTTTCCTTGATGAACATAGTTAATTAGGGAAAAAAATTAAAATATAGAGATTTATAGTCACCCAACCCTATGATATTCACTCTAGGTGATGTAAATTTTTTTATTAGTTGGAGATCTTATACACTACTAATTTAGTAATATTGGATATTGTCACTTTTTTATTTACATATGTTTTCTTACCATCGAAAAGTCATCTAGGACAACATAATAGAAAAAATCACATGTAATCATTAGATGGTTAGCATAATCCCTATTTCGTAAGTATTTGGACACGGGGTAACAGAGAGTCTCCCTTAATTTGTATCATAGATAAGGCATTGACTACTGTTTTGGAATCATTGGAATTCATTCTATAGAGTGTACATGGCATAGAATATGAATGATATTATCTCTTTATCATATTTTGTTCAGCATATTCATGGTGTTTTATTCATGCGCAAAATGGGGTTATTCCACCAGATCAAACTATAAATGTTATTCCACCACTACATTATAAAGTTTAGTAGGATCACTTATAAAATCTGTAGTCTCCTCCTATGAGTAATTTTCTTGGGTAGGCTCATATGACGATCATCAACTCAGAATAACCATTGATCAGGACACGACATCATTGATTTTTTATGTGGTGTCTGATATTTCAATCCTTGGAATCTCATGTTCTTCTCTATATGAGGTATAATTCTAATTAATTCCTATATGGAAATAGTTTTTGAGTAAAGAATATATATAATTATATGAAAATTTTGCTAAATAAGATCCATAAAGAGGACCTCAAAGATTGAGTTTGGATCAAACATCATTAGGAGGACCACATTTCAAGCATAATTTTCTACTATATGGAGGACCTCTACAAAAAATTTTAAAGGGAGTAACTCTAGTATTATCATCTTTTATTTCATGGGTTGGGACATCATGGTATGATATTTATTATTTCTATCATTGGGAGGACCGTTATAACGATTATCAATTTTATCATAGAGATGAAATATTCAATATATTCCTTAGTGAGGGAATACTTGGTTATTACAATGTTTCCATAGGGAGGGGGCTCTAAATGTTTTTATTATTTATAAATTTATGATGAAAGGAATTCCTTTTCATTAATCATAAAGCTACATGGGGGACCTAGACAACTAGATTCAAAAATAGGATCTCAGTACTAGTCATTTCTATAACATTTTTGACCTTCCCAACCCAGTACATAGTGAGCTTTGGGTGATAGAGTTTTGAGGAGGAGGTTCATGGAGAATTTGGTGGCTCTAGAGGTAAAATTTCAACTATAGAAGTAGTTCACAATATTATCCTTGATTCGTGGTGCGAAAGTGTTGGAATAGAATTATGAAATTCCTCTAGAGTATTGTCTCGTTATATAATGGTTGGTTAATAGAGTGATCCCTTATTTTATTTCATAAATTTTTATGGATATTTTATTATTATTATATCATTGTGTGGTTCCAAAAATGGAAGGCCTAATTCATGGAGTTAATGGTTTCCTAGTTTATAATATAGAAATTTCAGTAGAGTTTTTAATCAAAATGTTCACTTCATGGATACTATAATCCCAATGTGACTTTAAGGTTTCGTTAGAGATACATGGTTTGAATAATTATATCACATTATGAGTGGTGATTTTTAACCATCTATATAAATTTTAGCACCACTTTGATTTTAATTATACTTATATATTTCCTAAAGATTCATAGAAAATTATAGAAATATTTTTCAATAAAGTTACAACACCTATTCATTGGAATTGTAACGTGGTCTTAGGAGATTGAATTTTAGAAATTATTAATGAATTCACACTTTCACCCTATTTCATTCTACTTTTTTCTATATCTAGATTTTTTGAGAGAAAGGATTGGATAATGTGGTTTTGTATCATGTGATTGATTTGGGTCAATTATTTCATGTATTTCATCATTTTTGGTTGAGGTAATGTTCTTTTTCACATGAATTATTTACCATTTCTTATGTTGTTATTCAGAATGATTTCTTCGAGGTAGGGTATCAAGGATCACTCCAAAATTTTGTGCATATGTGATATTGACATCATATTTTTTAGTTTTATTGGATATGATAATTGTATGATTAAAATAGTAAACTATATTTCATTTAAAAAAAGTTTATGGTGGTGTGTTAACATCTGGTTACAAGTTTTATAGAAATTAATATTGAAGATCTATACCAAGAAAATTTGAAGCTATTATTATAAGCATGTGGCGGAAGCTGTGAATTGAAAACCCATACTGTGATTGATTTATTGAACTCAACCATTATAAAATGATAAGAGCATATATATTTCTAGGAAAAAATTACTTTTAAATCTCAACAAATGAGGGGAAATACACCTGTAATTTGTGACAAAACACTGAAAAATACTTATAAGAATTAATTGTGATAATTATATGAAATTAAAATAATATGTTATATGTTTTTAGTATTTTTTGTCATCCTTGTGTTCGTGTGGGTTTGGTGGGGATTATGTGATGATGGTGCAGACTAGTATGGAAATAGAATATGTTGAGTAAAAGTGATGCAGTTGTGGTTATTTCTTGTTCAATGGGTTGTTGTATGGTGAAAATTTTTTATTTTCACAAAAGCTATTGAATGATGCTTTTAAGGATGAAATTGAAAAATATTTGGATATAAATTAAATGAGTGTCTGTTGGAATTCATGAATGATAGTTGAATTAGTGAATAGTAATGTAATGGAAATATACAAATTCATGTGTGATAGAGGAATTATTGAATTCTAATTTAATGGAAAATTTGGAATTTAACGGGAATTATTTGGGGTGGTGGGTAGAGTGGAATTCCAGTAAATACGATATTTTATGGCTTAGTGAATGAGTTTCAACAAATAATTTAGTGTGTCTAACCATATTAAAATCATCATATGAATGATTATTAATTTTTTTTATACATTTATAAAAATTAACTTTCCATGGGTTTAATGGTCAAAATAATATAATTTACCTTTTAAATGTACATATATATATTAAAATAGTTTTTAAAATCAATAATTTACATTATCATGGAATTATCAGAGTAGAATTTTTAATTATTACATAGCCATTTAATTGATTTCCTTCTTTTAGTTTACTAATTATTTCTTCAATTTTATCAAAAATGTATATATACATCAATAATAAAAATTAATGGATTAAAAAACCATAATTCAAAAGATATTTGAAAACCACATCAATAAAACCAATTGAATTTTATTAAGTGAATTTGAACCCTCTTATTTTTACAAAGTCATTAACTTATTGATCTAATTTAACAATATTGTATTAAAAATAATTTTTTGTAGTATTAAATCATTATTTTATTAAGTTTAGTGTTTTTTTCATAATAATCCATGACACAAATAAATTCTAGTTTAAAATAAAATATATTCTAAAATACTAGGTTGTTCATTTTTCCCATACTTAAAAAAATGGAATCCATGAAATTTTATCTTTTAACAAATAAATAAGGGTTTAAAATTTTTCAAAATCAATTTCATATGGTATAAGAGGACTTCAAAAACCATTAAAATAAATTCATCCCTAATAATGTAACCATAATATATAAAAAAAGTGAGGAAATTTGGAGTGAAATATAAATATAAATAAGTGGTTAGAAAT
The DNA here is from genome assembly GCA_963277665.1 of Viscum album. Taxonomy (NCBI): domain Eukaryota; kingdom Viridiplantae; phylum Streptophyta; class Magnoliopsida; order Santalales; family Viscaceae; genus Viscum; species Viscum album. The sequence goes on from OY728121.1 coordinate 443,707,636, forward strand.
ACCTTTTATCTTTTTAAATGATTTTAAGGGAATCACATTGATAAAATTTAATTTTTAAAACAAATGTAATTTATATTTTAATACAAGGAAACAAATAATTTCCAAGAATTTTATAATACCATGCATTTACCACTATGATACTAGTACTTGTGAATGAATTTCAAAAGAAATATCTTGAAATATTAGAGATATTTTTAATATAAGACACTATAGAGTTTTATTCCTATTAATTGAGTCCTAGGAATTAATTTACCAACAAGATAGATGATAAGATAAATTATAATTACATTATTTATTTCAATTCAATAAGTACAATTTCATCAATTGGTTGTGTTTTATGTAGCCTTCCAACCCTTTTTTATCTCATATTGTAGATGATAAATGATGATGATGAAATTTTCATTTTTAATTAACTAAAATTTACTTTTAACGGATAATAAAATTAATACAATATGTAAAAATTTAATCCTATTATCTCTTAACATTTAATAAAAAATGTTAAAATCAAGTAATAATAATACTCATGTAAAAAATTAATTAACCTTTATATAAAAAAATAAATTAATTTTCAAAGACTCAAAACAACATTCAAATATCAACTTAAATTTTTTTATAAATAATTATCACTAAAGATATTGAAAATATATAATTCCAAATTTGAAACCCAAAATTAGAATATTTTATCACATTTTCTTCAAAAATCAATTTAACATTTATCTCCAAACAATAATAATAATTCAAAAAGTCATGTACCAAAAATGAATATAACCAAATCATATATTTTTTCAAATATAATAATGTTATCCCAAAATATCTATAATCAACATTCTAGAAAACACCAAAAAATCATATATGATTCCAAAATCATACTATATATTTATTCTTCAAATATTATCAATCATAAAATCACATTCTAGACTTTAATTTCCATACAATTTTCCCAAAAATGTAAAAAACATCATCAAAAATATCTTTAATAACCTAGTTACCAAGTCACTTTTATATTCACCCAGGTTATCTATCCTCTTTGACATATGTTCCTAAAAATATAATAACCATTTATACTAATTAACAATAATTACTTCAATATCAGATAATGTATCAACCTTAAATGTTATCTGTAAATTTCATCTTTTCCCCAAAAATAGAATAACATTATTCCCCAAATATCCTTTATGATAAATAAAACGCTAAACCTAATAGGTATATATACCTTAATAATTAATTAATAACCAATAATAATTTCCTAAAAAATCATTAATCACCTAAAAATACATTCACGTTAGAAAATTTAATCCTTTGAACATATTATCATCCTCAAACAAATAAATACTTAAATAAAATCACACTACATAATAACTTTTTAAACCCAATATGTAGACTCATAAATAATTCAACTTCTTTTATAAAACATTAACTAAGATTTATCATCTTATTCTTTTTTTACATCCTCCCAAGAATCAGAATATGAATTATGTCTTAACATTGATCAATCTATATTTAATCATTTTTTCAAATATAAATGTATGAAAATTTATTAAAATAACATATCATTTGTATATGTTATTAATATTTTCTTCATATTCAATATATAACCTCACTGACCCTTTATTCATATGATCTTTTTAATCCCCTTCATGATATTTCTACATAAGAAATCGATTTTTGTAATTCCTATACTCCCCACATTTGAAACACGCAATTGATACCTTATGAAGATCTTTATCCCCTTCCATTGAATTAATAAAAACATTCATTTTTCAATTGATGTTTATTACTCTATTCCATCATTAATCACATATTAAACATCTTACTTATCATTTGAGAAATTTCCATGGGTTATTTTTATCGTAATCATGATATATAGAAAGTTAGATCTTTTTAACTTTATGATATTTCCCAAAAAATCATCCAGGAAAATACAATTTTCTAATATCTTTTTCATAAAACATTCATACGTATAACTTTTTTATTATAATTCAACATTGATGGTTGGGTATAACTGTAATATTTTCATTTTCATCTTTAATTTTGTTTGGATTCTTATTAAAACCCCACTATAGTTTCCTTTACACCCATTGTCAGCATGTTTGCTTTCTATTCTAGACAATAACTAAAACCAAATATATTAGTGTGAGTATATTAAATCATAAATAACTATATTATGAGAAATATTAATATTAAGATGTCTTTTATTCTATAACCTACTATTAAACTCTTTCATATTAGCATTTAATCCCAAAAAAACCATAATTCTTTACAGAATACTAATATTTATGTTTATAAAATTATTTCAACATTGGATCTGAAACCAACTTATTAACCCTTGAAGGGTTATAAATATTTTTAATTACACTAACCTAACAATATTATATTATCTAATGTTATCTAATCCCCTACTTTGATAACAACCATAACACCCTATAACATAAATAACCCGTAATTATGGGTATATATAAAAATGATTTCGCATTCTAAAATTCACATGATTTTTTGGGTTTAAATGTTTTGAAAAATAAGAAGGCCGTTACAAAAAAAAAGTGTAAAACTAAACATAGTGTATATTTTTTTCAACAAAACTAGGTTCTTAAATTTATACTAATATTTAATTCAATGCGGTTTTAAATCATTTATGATGAGTCACCATTGTGGAAATATTGACCTTTCTATAGTTCATAAACATATTTAGGTCCTATAAAAGATATTTGAAAACATGGGATCATCTAAACAAGATTATTAAGGGATGGAAATAAAATTTCAACTGGTTAGTCTAGTGAAAAACTATAAATTAATAAAAATCTTTAACCTTTTCAAAATAAACAACGAGTGCATAAATAAATCATAGCTGCATGTGAAAATCAACATTTTATAAAAGAAAACTATTTAAACCAAATAAATCATTTAGAAACCATGATTTAATATCAAGGAATAATATTCAAGCACATGTTAGTCTCTTTAATATAACCCTTTCAATATGAGTAACAAAATAAGATAACTATAAAAATATTATTTCAAAGACCAAATCATTATCCAATTTATTGGAAAACTATATCACTGGATCACCCATGATCATATCTAATTATTAATTATCATATAATTAATATAAAATTTTTAAAACATTAATGTTTCAATATAAAACCCATAATAAATTTATTTGGACCCAAAAAATAAAGAACATTCCATTTTCACATAAAAATCACAAGAAATATATTTTTAATTTGAAAAATATTAAAAATAAAAATTTCTTATAATGATGGGAACATGATATTATTTGAAAAAACATGAAAACTTAGAGAATAATATTTTAAAAATATTTTTTGACAATAGGAAAAATATTTCATGTGATAAATGTTAAAAAATTCCATTTGAACCTTGGTAAAATGAATTATAAGTGAAATGGATAAAATATAAAATAATAATAAATTTTAAAATAGTTTTGAAAAGTAAATAATTTAATAAAATAAAATAAAATTTTAATTTGGGTATTGAAAATAAAATTATTGGAACATTTTAATTAATAGGTGTATGGAGGAAAAAGGCTTGGAAAGAAAACATTAAAATAATGTTATAATGAAAAATCCCTTACCTTGAGTGTATTCTTGATTCATACATTCCTTAAATCTGGAATAATGAAATTATATGACTTATTTAATTAATTTATATCCTTTCTATGCTAATTAAATTATCATTATTACTTTTATTTCATTTTTTACAATGTTATATTTAGATTCTAAATAATTTTTGATTATGTCTGATGTGTGGAGGTCATTAGGTCCAAAACATCATAAATGTGGTGACTATGGTCAAATATGTCTTAGTTCCAGCATATAATGAATCTTAAATATGTTATAGTTTTTATCTATTATATAATATACAACAAAACCCATCCATGTAAGGAGGTAATTTAAAATGGGATATTGCATTTATGATGGAGGTAATCCACAGACACACATTAGAGACATTTTAATTTTAATAATGGATGAAAATAAAATAAATATTGACAAAGGATTATCTTTCTTGAATCCAAATAATGTTAAAAATAATCATATTTACCTTTTTGATGGATGGGAGGGTAAGAAAATGTAAAATATTTTATCTTTTTATATTAATAATTATTTAATAAAAATTATATATATACATTAAGTACATCTTTATAACTATCTATGTGAGGTGGTGATGAAAAATGAAATGCATGACTTTGTGGATGCAGTTTTCCATATATATTCACAAGAGACATTTATATTTTCCATTGGATGTAAATGAGGAAAAAATAAGTTTTTCCCACAATATAATAACATTTAGGTATTATAAAAATGTTTATTTAAATATATAAGGTTGGTCCGAATAGATTATAAAGAGGTTAAAGAAGAAATTAACATAATTTTTTTTGTTATGACTTATACCTCATCCTTGAATATCTTATCTTGGATTAAAACTTATTCCATATAGGATTTTTCTTTTGGTGATACCATAACCTTTAGTAGATGGGGATTTTAAAGGCCCAAATCCACACTTCTAGATTTAGTGTTAAAACATGTTCTGTATTTTTTTATTAAATATATCAGAACAACGGACAACAATCTATATATTTTAGGACATTTTACTCTCTATGTTTTGGAGAATTAGGAAACTCCATAAATTTCCTCTGATTTAAAGATAAATTATACAATTAAAGAAAATATTCAAGTGATAAGTCACATTAAAAATAAACAACCATAATAATTTATAAAAAAACATGAAAAATATATTAAAACATATGGTGAGAATTAAATTTCCTAGTAAGAGGTTTTAAATCCATTCAAAAATAATTTTCCTTGAAAAATATAAATCTAATTTGAATTTTTTTTTCAAATATTATATTTTAATAAAAAAATATCATAGAAATATCTATCTTAAAATCCAATAATATTATTTTGTATTTTGAGAATAATTTAAATTTTAAAATAAATAATAATTTGAAATATTTATTGGATTTCCCATTTAAAAACATTAATAGTATTAATTTTTTTTATTACTTATACAAAATAGAATTCCCTATGAAAAACATATTACCACTTAGAAGAATCAATTAGGAGATAGTACCACCTTGAGTTTCAGGAATTACTCCCAATAAAATATCATATCATTCGATACTCATGTGAAATTTTTTTATTAATTATTCTGGAGGTTCTTCATTTAACATTTTTAACCCAAAAACCAAACAAAATCTTAGATAAAATATTTTCATTTAAAAAAAATTATAACTTGATTATGTGAAAAAACCTTGATTTTTAATAAATTATTAATTAACTAGGAGAAATCCAATCATCAAACGAATTTATTTTATATAAAATACAAAACAAACAACTTCTTTAAAAGTAAGAATCCATGATTCAATTTAAATTTATAAAATTTCAAAATAATATTAAAATAATGTCCATATCTAATTTTATTAATGACATTAATGGATGTACAATGAAATATTATATGAAAATAATATTTTTTATTATATACAAATTACTTTAAACATAATTCACACATGAAATGATAACTTCTATTCATTTTCAGGGTCATTATGTACATAAAATAATAACCTTTCATTAAAAAATTTATCATTGAAAATTTTAGTAAAATCAGACAACTGTGAAAATTAATTTTAAACAATAAAACATAATTTTTTTTATTTTACATCATATATTGAAATAGATATTTTAGAATGTAAAATTGACTATTTTAAATAATTGTATAATTTTATAAAAAATGAATTCCCTTAATAATGGTTTAAATGAGAAAATTATAAATTATATATAGTGAGTAAATAGTTGAAGTCCAAAATGGTTCCCTTGCCTTAAATTGTACAAAGAATGAAGAAAAGGACATAGTTTTCCAAATACAATGAAATTGAAAGGGATGGAGTTTGGGTGGTGAGTCGTGACTTTTGTGTAAATGAAAAGAGGGTTTTATATTGAAATTTTATTGTGTATATTTTAGTCACATGTACTATTTTTGGCGAGGAAATGTATTTTGAGGGTTTCCAAGTGTTTAATTCATTATGTTTGATATTAAATATCATATTTATATATTTTAATTAATTTTTTTTAGAAATCTAGAAATTAATTTGAATCCATGAAAAAAATAGGATGAAAAAAGTATATGTTATGTTTTTAATATATTAAAAATCACATTAGTTGAAAAAATTTAATATGATAAACAATATATATTCTATAACTTTCTATGGAAGCTTGAAAAAATAGTAATTAATATTGGATAGAGGATTAAATTTATATTTTATAATTTATTTCTTCCAACTCAAAGACATGATATCAAATTGGGCCACAGATTGATGAATATAATGATAAGGTGAATAAAATATTTTTTTTCAAGGGTTTGGTTGAGGTGGACTTGGATTGCAGAAGAACAGTGAAACATGATTGAACAGATGATATAAGAGGGATAAGATAGCTAGGATTTAACTAATATTTTAAATTAGTGAATATTTCTCCACACACTGTATCCAACAACGAAATGTATTGTGTTTTGGAGACACATAATAACACAAGTTGCGATTGCAGTGGCCCATAAGCAACACACACAATACATTTGATGTGGCCCAGAAGGCACTCTTCACTACCCCAATACTAACTGTAGGCCTTATACACCAACATCTAAGGCATGGCCTGACATATGATTCAAGAAATGTAGTTTTATACAGCCTTCTGCATAAGTGGACTCTATCAAGGGATTGATTGAGTTCACTTGTACCACCTCAGAAGTGGTTGACTGGGAAATTTGTTTCGTTTTATTGGATGTTATATTTTTTTACAAAATCAAATACTAAATTAATTTTTTCATTGTTCTATATTTATTTTCATTTTAAATATTTTTTATTTTATACCATGTTATAAAAATATTCAAAATAGAATTAGTATGACCCTAATTAAAAATATATAATTCATACTTGAAAAAATTATCACTTAAGGATAATTATATTAGTTTAATAACAAAATTAAATTACTATTTAATGAAGTTTCTAATTATTTTAAATTGATTTATCTTATCTTCAACTACAACAATGTTTAAATAAAATTTCAAACTATTTATTTAAAACATATTTCAATGGTCAAAACAATGGTCAAAATAAAATTACCTATAAATAACGTAACATATATATTTTCAGATAATCCAACACATCTTAAGGTTTATTTATTACTCCATATATGGTTCTCTATTTCCCTTTTACTCATTTTATTTTTTATATCCTTCATTATACTTATTTTATAATTATGGAAGATCCAAGAGATTTTTTGGTATTATTACATTGATTGAATGTGTTAAAATTTTATTATTTTTTATATTGTTATGTTTATTGAATTTTCCATTCAATATAATGTATAGTAATGTGTATTGAAGTTAATTATTTAATTAAATTTTCTTCATTCAGGTTTTTGTATTTGGAATTTTATTTATTTACTATATTTATTTTATAGAAAAAATACATAAATTTTCTTAGGTGTTATAGAGATAGATTTTAAGATGGATTTGGGTAGATAATGGTAAATATTTTGTGTCAAAATCATATAGAGAAGTATGTATAGGATGTTCCCTTTTATAAGTGAGAGGAGTTGAACTATTGTAAATATTAGAAACATTAAATATACTTAGTTCATAATCATAGAAATTTGGATCAAATTTAGTTAAAATTATAATATAGGATATGGTAATGTATAAATATAATAATAAAATAATATATAGAAATTTTTATATAATTTTGAATTTATATCTCTCAGTTTCACCCCCTCTTTAACCCGTTTAACATTTATTGTGGTGAATTTTTTTTACCATGGTAACTATTCATCATAACTAAAAATAAAATTCAACTCATTAGCAAATCATAACATGATGATTAAAAATATTAAATCCTTTTAATAATATTAAATTTCTGAATTTTTAAAAAAACATTTAATATAATTTTCTAAAACATAATAAAAACCTTTTTTAGAAAAATGAATTTTATGAATAAAAATGATTTTAATCAAAAATACATTATAATATTAATTAAAATTGAATTAATTTTATTAGTTTCAATAAAATAAAAATAATTTTAATTGAAATTATAACTATAATAAAATTATATTTTTGAAAACTTTTTTAAATGTGATGAATAAAAAATATTTTATATTTGGATAAAGAAAATTACTTAGAATTCCAAAATGTGAAACATATATTTCCATGTTCAAAATTATAATATGAAATTCATTATATTAAATATTAAATATTGATTATTTATATTAAATATGTTTCATAAATAGTCATTTCATAGTTCTATAATGATAATGTCATAAAAGCCACAATATTTGTATAGTAAATGTTTTTCACACATCACCACAAAAACTACTAATTCAAAGAAATACCAAAATATTTATCATAATATTATGTTTAAATTTTTATTTATATAAATAATTCTATTTTATAATCTTATAATTTTATAATTATGAAGTTTAAATTTTAAATAAATATAAATAAAAAATAAATATATACAAATTTGGACGAAAAATGAAATTTTAAACATTAAGTGTTATTAATATTATTTCATATAATTTGATACATAATTGTTAGTTTAATATATATTATTTTAAGTTTTTTAATACTAAATATTATCAAAATAATAATTTAAAATATGTCAATTAAATTTTTTTAAGCTTAAATTACACAACTCCTGATAGATATCGTTTTTTTTGAAAAATATATTTTTTACCTTTATAAACATTTATCTATAATTCTAATCATTTTATAAATAATGTATGAATGATTATTTAGCTTTATATACATTTATAAAATTAATTTTTCATATGTTTAAAATAAAAAATAAAATAAATTTTCTCTGAAATAAAACATATATAAAAAAATAATTCTTAAAAATACAATATTATTGGATGGCTATTAATTACCATGATTGTATTCCTTGTCATTACTTAACCACTTCATAGTTGTAATTATTTGAATTTAAAAAATAATAATTCAATTATATTTATAAATTATACTAATATCATTTATTGAAAATATTATATTTAATGTAATTTGATAAAATAGTTCCAAATTTAGTCTTTATAATTAATTGTATTATCTTATGTGAATTTGATTCATTTTATTTTTCAATATATTTACTTATCATTATCTTTTAGCTATTAAGTAATTTCTTTCATTTTTTATAGTAAAAAATTATTCACGGAATTTTTTTTTTCATGCATGAAAATCTATCAAACATATATAATTTATTTAATGTGGAAATATATTCTAAAATCTTAGGGTGTCCCAATCTGTATCATTTTCCCCAGTATATTGAATGATTCAAGATCAATAAAACACGAGTTTAAATGAAATCAAAGAATAAAATTCAAAATCCACTAGAAGAACATGTTGTTTTTGGATTGATCATCTTACATGACTCTATATATGTAGAACAAATATATGACAGTAATGCTCTCCATAGAACATGCATTATGACTCTAAAAATATATAAACTATGATCCCGTGGTTAGGATCAGAATAAATATAAGAATTTATTATGAAACATAACACATAAAATATTTTATGTATATCCATGAATAATTTATTTCCTTTTCAAGGATCTACACAATGATAAATGTTATCCACAACCCCTAAAGAATTTCTTCTTCTTAAAATTGAAAAATATAATCCAAATTCAATTCTTACACAATATGTATGATTATGAGAATTAATGGAGAATAGTAAATGATCCAAGATAGTATTAATCATTATATATTACTTTTAACAAACCTAAAAACATGGATCCATGTTATTGAACACAATAGTTATTTAATTCCTAAAATATTCTTTATGACCCATAGAACATATTAAAAAAATAACACCAAATTTCATGCTTGATAAATTAACTGAATAGTCATTGTGGTATAATTATTTTTAATAAGTCTTTATAGAATATTTAAATATGTGTTGAATTTATATACATGTAATATATAATAAAATATATGATATATATTATGCACACACACACACACAAAAACACAAAATGGGATTATGGCCACAAATTTAAAAAAACATTCAGGTACTTAAATTGTTAAAAAAAAGTTCAGATGAACCAGAAATAACATAAATCAATTTAAATATCTAGTTTTGGGAACTAATATCTAACAAAACATGTTTAATATCCTTAAAATCCAGTATATCCTTAGGAATAATTGAAATTCAAATCGAAAAAGAACTCACAAACAAAACATAGAATACCAAAGTGTTTGTGTGGTTCATTATTTAATCCTTTTCCATAATAGAAACACAACATATATTTATTAATAATTTAATTGAAATATCAAAATGATGAAATCCTAAATATTTTATGTCAATAGTAATATTTATATATAATACTATATGGTATATATCGTTCTACTACTATCAAACCTATATGGGAAGCCCTGTATCCAATAAAATTTATCATCAACTCCACCACCATAACTCTGGATCCCTAGTGATCAGTTCTACCTAACTAACTTATCATATATATCCATATAATGAATCCCGTGTATCAAATTGAAAATACGAGTTATTAATGAATATATTTAGAGTGATTCCTTTATTATTTATATCTTATTCTGAACATCCTATCATTTAGATAATTATATCTTTTGTTTTTGTCATCTACTTCATCTCCTACTTCAACTACAACTTCAAATTTTATACAACCTAGATTCTTCTTCTGTAACACCCAAGACTTTTATGTTATATAAATCATCAAAGGAATATTTTTGTACACACAAAACTTTCTTGGATTTCTTTACACGAAATCGCGACCTTCCTCGATAGCTTGCATCGTACGCAATACCGAGTTTCACTAAACAACGATATGCTATTAAAATATTATTAAAACTAGCCGTTATGAATAGTAATAACCAATTTTTGAAATTTTATAAATTTTATTATTCAAAATGGACTTCATTTTTGGATTTAGAATATCGAAATTAGCCTAGGGTGAAATTTTGGTATTTTTCTGAAAACTTTCAATTTTTGATGAATAGTGAAACCACTAAGTGGTAGTTAAAAAAAACTGAATTTTTCATAAAACTAAATTTTACCGCTTCTGTGAGTGGAATATCAAAAATTCGAGAGACACGGTTGAGGTCAGTAAGTAAAATGTGGTTCAATGAGATGAAAATAATTTTTTGGTGAATAGTAACTTTTTACTTTTTTTTACCACGGTTAAAAGTAAATAGGGTAATTAAGGGTAAAGATGATATTATTATTACCCTAACACATGCCCTAATTCTATTGGACAAGTGTAGTTTGACCAAAAACAATGTTAGGAATAAAATATAACCATTTAGGCCCACTTGGATTAGATTAGGACATTTATTATTAATTTATTTAAAGAAGGGTTAAAATAGTTAAAATCAATGTTTAATAAGTAAATAATTTTTAATATGGGGTTATACATAAGATAAATTCGACTATAAATATTCATTAGAAATAGAAAATGATTTCCCACACAATGGAATTTTATTTGTAATTTTTAGACGTTAAATAATTTAATTTATTTATGACATAAAGATGATGCAGTAATTATCTTATTAATGAAATATTGACATAATTAATGTTATAAACATCAAAATAAATGTAATTTGAGACTTTTTATGAATTCCACTAATTTTCTAGGTTAATATGACATGTTATTATTGATTTAATTATCTTTTTTAGAACTAATAATTCTGTTATGATTTTCACAAAAATCAATTACTAAATAGTGTCAAAATTGACATAAAATAGTTTTTAAAACAAATATTATATTAGTAATTGATATTTTATTCCTAAAAATCTATGGTTCGGCCAAATGACATATATAAGGTTATATATATTAATAATAAACAACTTGGGGTTTTTTGGCTGATTATAGTAAGTTTATTAACCTTATAGTATAAGAACACAAGAAGACACGATAAAAGTAAAATTATTTAACTTAATGTTAAATCTAAATGATAAGGTTAAAATAGGAACCTAAACTTGTCTAAATTATATTGGATGAGAGGATTTCGACCCATACCCACCTTATCTTCGAAATATATCAATTTTGAGCTATTTAAAAACGAACATGACTTTATAATAAAATAATATTTTTTGTTTTCCCAAAGGTACCCCTCTCCTCCCTTATAAAAGGGAACCTCCTCCCTCGATTCCTCACACCACTTTGAGCCTTCAAGCTCGGATAACCCCTGCCACTTTCTCCTATCCACTTCTCTAGAGACATCCTAGAGGTCCTGGTCTTCTTCAAAGACCAATTTTAGTGCCCTAAAAGAAGGTCTCAAAGAAGCACTTCAAAGAAGAGGTAATGTCTGTTACCGATTCTTTCATCTTTATTTCTTCTTCCACTTCTTCTTCTTTAGTTTTTTCATTATGAAGTAATAAAATCAGTATCACTCATATACTGGTATGTTATTAAAAGTATGAAACAACCCTAATTAACCATCTATCCATCCTATGGAAAAAGAAATCACCGCGCGTGCGTACGTACATAATACCATCTCCACGCCGTGGTGTAATCTATTTTCCACCACCACCTAACTTGGATGGGTATAATGGTGTAAATAATGACTATATATGACTATTATAAAGTGATATGTATTCTGAAATAGTATACATACACTCCAATACAATTCCACGATCATAAGAATGATATCATCACTCGTGCGTACGTACGGAATACCGTCTCCACGATGTGATGCGACTCGTTCTACATGATCTTCATTTCATAATGATTATATAAATGAATTGAATGAATGAATATGATATATATTACACTAATAACATTCTGGAAATGAGGTATCTATAACCTAAAGAGAAGAATAAGAATTTATTTGACAAAACACGCATAAGAACAAAAAGTTATAAAGACCCGAATAACAAGTAGCAATGAAATATTACTACTATGAAGCTAAGAATATGACCATATATGACATCATAAAAATAAGTATGATTCTGGAATAAGTCAATAACATTATTTAAATCATTATACCGGAGGTTTGGACACTTACAAATCAAGTCGGACCTAAGGTAAGGGAAAATATCACAGTCTCATTTTTATCCGAGATTGTTTATACTTTGGTATTTACTGGGTTGTATTTTATCATCCACATCCATGTTTCATAAATTTGTGATATTATCTAACTAAAATTGTTTAAATCCATTTTTACCCTTCGGTGAGTTTTTTAGTAAAGGATAAGAAAGGAATCTTTTGTCGTTTTTTGTATGAGGTACTTTTTGACTTTTCCGACAAAAGTACGAGAAGAATGTTATTTTAAATTATACGACAAGAATGGATTTTTAAAACATTATTTCCAAGAAGCGTCCTTTACAAGTTTTCAAGTTTTTTTCTAATCAACCTCTTTTAGTTTAAATTCGTATGACATGTTAAGAAAGGAATAATGTTTTTGAAGTAGAAAGGATATTTTCCTCAATAATGGAGTTCAAATGTTTTATCAAAATTATATTCTATCTATGATAATATAGGGTTCTGTTTTTATCCCTATTATTACATTGATTTCATTATGTTGTGAGGGAATTATTTTTATGAAGTCATTTACCTTATATGATTTATTTTATGATGTCATGATGTTTCAAGAATCCCATTTTTGTTACATGTGTTATGCAATGATGTATGATTTATGATTATGTGGCACACATAAGAAAGGATTCATTATAAGATGGGTGGGACGTATATCTCCCTCTAATGCATTGGGTAAAGATTTATATCTCATGAGATAGACATGGATGGAACGGAAGGTTATTTCGGTTCAGTGATACAGGACTAAAACGAGGGGTGAACTCGGTTTAGAAATGGACTTTGTCCGCTAAGATAGTCTTGGAAATGAGTCATGACTAACAAGAAATGATTTTCCATGATTATGTGTGCATGCCACAAAGTGTCAAGTTTTATGTTATGATTATGGGGATCTCATTTTCACTTCTATGATTTATTCCATATTAAGATATTATGATCCCTTTTGCAGGTTATGATTTTCAAAAAGATATGATATGATTTTTATTTCCTTTATTTGCCCTTACTGAGCATTTGCGCTCACCCTTTTTTGTTTTCTTTTCCCCAGGTCAGGAAGATGGATATTAAGTAGAATATGCTAAAAGGGACCCTATATATGATGAAATAAATGGGAGACACTGTAGAAGATTTATGAACCAGTTGTTTATGTTTCCCAGTTTCTAAAGACACTATACCTATACGGTCCTTTGTGGTTTTGTCATATGTTGTAATAAGTGTGCTTCAATTTTGAAGTATTAAAAATGTATGTAATGTATGGTTCGTTATATTTGGTATCAGAGGAAAGGTATAGTCAACCATTGGAAACTAGGATGTGAAAGCCTTATTAAGAACCCTAAGGATAAGTCTAAGCATAAAACACAATCTTAGTGTTTTGGAAATGGCCATGAATAACCTAGGATAAGACCTTAAGCGTGAAAATATTATTCTTGAATTATGTGGTTTTCCTATTATAATTAGTGTTGCTCACACTATTCTTCTTGGTTTTAGTCAATGGATGGAACCCGAAGGAACCGTGTTAATGAGTAATGCGATGGACAGTGCAATGATTGTCCCCCTGAGCAACCAAACGATATGGGAGCTGGAAGGAAAAATCTTGTATCCATGCTCATACAACTTTCTCAAGCTATGAATCATGCAGGACTTCCAAACGAACAAAGGAAGGAGAAACATTCTGTTGAATCCTTCATGAGGAAGCATCCACCTTCTTTCAGTGGTTCAACTGATCCATTAGTGGCTGAACAATGGATTAATACCACTGAAAAGATATTTTCAATTCATCAATGTTCTAAACATGATAATGTCATCTTAGTGGTATATCATTTGGAAGGAGAAGTTGATCAATGGTGGAATCTTATCATGAATACGAGGCCAAGGGATGAAATTGAGTCCATGGAATGGGACGAGTTCAAACACTTATTTTTCAAAAGAGTATTTCCCTCGTATTCTTCGAACTAAGATAGAGAAGGAGTTTCTTGAATTGAAGAAAAGGGATGATGAATTTGTTGGTACCTATGAGGCAAATTTTACAAGACTTGCAAGGTACGGTTCTGGTATTATTATCCCACCTGAGAGTAAGATCGATCGATTCATTAGTGGCTTAAAACCAAGTCTTCGAAGGGCGTTAGCCATAAGGGACTTAAATAGCTACGAGGAAATCGTTCGATGTGCTCTCAAAGTTGAGATGCAGATTGGAGTAACCCATCAGTCATATGGGTTTGATAAGAAGAGGAAAATGGAATTCAAAGGAAAATCTAAAGAGCACACTGAAAAGAAGATGAGCTTTCCCTTATGCTCAATGTCTGGAATGAAACATGGAGGGAGTTGTCTTAAAGGGACAAGTAAATGTTTCAAATGTGGAAAGGAAGGTCATCGGGCATTTGAATGTCGTGATAATGGGAAGAAGATGTCTAATGATTCAAACAAAGGAAGGGATACACAGAATGAACCTACTACACTTCAATGTTTCAAGTGCAAGGAGATGGGGCATTATGCCAATCAATGCCCAAATCCAAGGGTTGATGATGATGTTCGACGTCAACAAAATCTTAAGGCTAAAGACAAAGGAAAGTCACATGCAATTTCTATCAGCGATGTGGAGTACGATAACGAAGTGGTGAAAGGTACACTTACCATCCACTCTAAAGTAGGAAATGTTTTATTTGATTCTGGATCCACCCACTCTTTTATTTCTAAAGAATTTTCTATGGGTATCACCGTATTACCTCAACAATTAGATGTTGAGTTAGCTGTGACAACACCTAATGGCACAAAAGTCACATCAAAAGTTTATAATTCTTCTCCGATTGAAGATTGTGGGAAAGTGCTTCCTGCAAATCTTGTGATCCTTCCTTTAGTGGAATTTGATGTGATTCTTGGCATGGATTGTCTTTCTTTATACGGAGCTCATATCAATTGCCAAAGAAGGGAAGTCACATTTCATATTCCAAATCAATCTATGATCGTTTATCAATGCAAGGATGAACATAACTTTCCAGTCGAAATTTATTCCATTTTATGGGTATTGATTCCACTAAATGAAGGTTATTTATCTCAAATGGTTGGTGAGAAACTCACGATTAATAATATGACCATCGTACGAGAGTTTGATGATGTCTTTCCGGAGGAATTACCAGGTCTTCCACCAAATCGTGAAGTTGAGTTTTCAATAGAACTCGTACCGGGTGCTTTGCCTATTTCAAAGACACCTTATAGAATGGCCCCAATTGAGTTGCAAGAATTGAAGAACCAACTCCAAGAGAATCTTGAAAAGGGATTCATATGCCCTAGTGCGTCACCTTGGGGAGCACCTGTTCTATTTGTTAGGAAGAAAGATGGATCAATGAGGCTCTGCATTGATTATCGAGAACTTAACAAGATCACTATCACGAACAAATATCCTCTCCCACAAATTGATGACTTATTTGACCAACTACACGGACCTCAATACTTTTCCATGATTGATCTTCATTCAGGGTATCATCAATTAAGGGTCAAAAGGGAGGATATTCCAAAGACGGCTTTTCCTACAAGGTATGGACACTATTAATTTATAGTGATGCCATTTGGTCTTACTAATTCCCCTGCAATCTTCATGGATCTAATGAATAGAGTCTTTAGAGACTATCTTGATCAATTTGTGGTAGTCTTTATAGACAATATTCTTGTCTATTAAAAGAGCAAGGAAGAGCATGAAGATCACTTGAGAATTATATTGAAGACCCTTAGAAAGGAGAAGCTTTATGACAAATTTACAAAGTGTGAATTTTGGCTTCAAAAAGTTGCATTTTTTGGTCACATAATCTCAAAAGAGGGGATATCTGTGGACCCAGCAAAAACAGAGGTTATCAAAAGATGGTCAAGACCAACAACAGTAACTGAGATCCGAAGTTTTCTTGGTTTGGCTGGATATTATCGATGTTTTGTGAATGATTTTTCACGATTATCTAATCCACTCAAGAAGTTGACTCGGAAAGGAGTGAAGTTTGTTTGGACAGAGGAATGTGAAGAGAATTTCAAGGAGTTGAATAGAAGGTTATCCAGTGAACCTGTGCTCACACTGCCTTGTAGTGGAGAAAGGTTTGTGATCTATAGTGATGCATCCAAGAAGGGATTGGGGTGTGTTCTTATGAAAAATGATATGGTGATAGCTTATGCCTCACGACAGTTGAAAATCCATGAGCAAAATTACCCAACACATGATTTGGAGTTAGCTGCGGTAATATTTGCATTAAATATTTGGAGGCATTACATTTATGGTGAAAGGTGTGATATTTATACTGATCATAAATGTTTAAAGTATATTTTCACACAAAATAAGCTGAATATGCGTCAAAGAAGATGGTTGGAGCTGATTAAGGATTATGACTGCTCAATCCATTACCACCCTGGGAAAGCAAACAAGGTGGCAGATGCATTAAGTCGACAAGACCATGCTAGTTTATCCATGTTGAGGATCACAAAATATCCAATATTTATGGATTTACAAACGATGAATCTTGGAATTATAATGGAAGGGGAAAAATTTTATCTTTCTCAAATGAATGTTCAACCATCTATACATGTGAAGATTACAGAGGCACATAAAGAATATGTCAAGTTACAAAAGAAGGTGAGAAATGTTCCTGAATTCAACCTTGATTGTGATGGGATAATAAAGTTCAGGAATTGGGTTTGTGTTCCTCCCATCCCCGAATTAAAGAAGGAGCTGTTGGATGAGGCTCATAGGTCTTCATTATCTATTCATCCTAGAAGCACGAAGATGTATAGGGACCTAAAAGAGTACTTCTGGTGGGATGGCATGAAAGGAGATGTTGCTGATTATGTCTCTCGATACTTGGTTTGTCAACAAGTTAAATCTGAGAGACAGAAGTCTATGGGGATGTTACAACCATTACCCATACCCGAATGGAAATGGGAAAACATCACTATGGACTTTGTCACAGGACTTCCCAAAACATCCAAAGGCAATAATGCTATTTGGGTCATAGTTGATCGTCTTACCAAGTCTTCACATTTCATTTCTATTAGAGAGGATTTCTCTCTAGATCAGCTTGCCATGATATATGTAAAGGATGTAGTAAGATTGCATGGAGTACCACTTTCTATTATATCTGATCGGGATCCTAGATTTACCTCGATGTTCTGGCAAAGTCTTCAGCATACTCTGGATACAGAGTTGAGTTTCAGCACTGCTTATCATACTCAGACAGACGGTCAGTCTGAGAGAACAATTCAATCCCTAGAAGATATGTTGAGAGCTTGCTCTATGGATTTCAAAGGAGGTTGGGATCAACACCTACCTTTGGTGGAATTTTCATATAATAATATCTTTCACTCCAGTATTCAGATGGCTCCTTATGAAGCTCTCTATCGAAAGAAATGCAGGACTCCAACTTGCTGGGATGAAGTTGGGGAAAGAAAGTTATTAGGACCTGATCTCGTTGATGAAATGGAAGAAAAGGTCAGATCTATTCAA
Organism: Viscum album; assembly: GCA_963277665.1. Classification (NCBI taxonomy): domain Eukaryota; kingdom Viridiplantae; phylum Streptophyta; class Magnoliopsida; order Santalales; family Viscaceae; genus Viscum; species Viscum album. Next base: position 443,726,172 of record OY728121.1, read on the forward strand.
CAACACATAAGAGCAGCTCAGAGTCGATAGAAAAGCTATGCCGACAACCGAAGAAAAGACCTAGAATTTGAAGTGGGTGATAAAGTGTTCTTGCAGATATCTCCCTGGAAGAGGGTCATGAGATTTGGAAAGAAGGGGAAGTTGAGCCCTAGATATATCGGTCCTTTCGAAATACTGGATCGTGTCGGGAGGGTAGCTTACCGATTGGCGCTTCCACCGAATCTCTATCAAGTACATGATGTGTTCCATGTATCTGTCCTGAGAAAGTACATACCTGATCCTTCACATGTACTTAGCTCAGAAGTTGTACCGCTGGAGCAAGATCTTTCTTATGAACAACAACCGATAGAGATTCTAGATCGTAGCGAAAAATTCCTACGAAACAAGACCACTCGATTGGTGAAAGTTTTATGGAGGAACCACCAATTAGAAGAAGCTACATGGAAGCTTGAGGATATGATGAGGGAGAGGTATCCTCATCTGTTTGTTACAAAGTGAAGAATTTTGAGGGCGAAATTCATTTTAATGGGGGTAGAATGTAACACCCGAGACTTTTATGTTATATAAATCATCAAAGGAATATTTTTCTACACACAACACTTTCTTGGCTTGGTTTACACGAAATCGCGACCTTCCTCGATAGCTTGCATCGTACGCAATACCGAGTTTAACTAAACAACGATATGCTATTAAAATATTATTAAAACTATCCGTTATGAATAGTAATATCCCCTTTTTTAAATTTTATAAATTTTATTTTTCAAAATGGACATCATTTTTGGATTCAGAATATCGAAATTATCCTAGGGTGAAATTTTGGTATTTTTCTGAAAACATTCAATTTTGATGAATAGTGAAACCACTAAGTGGTAGTTAAAAAAACTGAATTTTTCATAAAACATAATTTTACCACTTCTGTGAGTGGAATTTCAAAAATTCGAGAGAAACGGTTGATGTCAGTAAGTAAAATGTGGTTCAATGAGATGAAAATAATTTTTTGGTGAATAGTAACTTTTTACTTTTTTTTACCACGGTTAAAAGTAAATAGGGTAATTAAGGGTAAATATGATAATATTATTACCCTAACACATGTCCTAATTCTATTGGACAAGTGTAGTTCGACCAAAAACAAACTTAGGAATAAAATATAACCATTTAGGCACACTTGGATTAGATTAGGACATTTATTATTAATTTATTTAAAGAAGGGTTAAAATAGTTAAAATCAAAGATTAATAAGTAAATAATTTTTAATATGGGGTAATACATAAGATATATTAGACTATAAATATTCATTAGAAAGCTAAAAAGATTTCCTACACAATGGTATTTTATTTGTAATTTTTAGACGATAAATAATTTAATTTATTTATTACACAAAGATGATGAAGTAATTATCGTATTAATGAAATATTGACATAATTAATGTTATAAACAACAAAATAAAAGTAATTTGAGACTTTTTATGAATTACACTACTTTTCTAGGTTAATATGACATGTTATTATTGATTTAATTAACTTTTTTCGAACTAATCATTCTGTTATGATTTTCACAAAAACCAATTACTAAATAGTGTCAAAATTGACATAAAATAGTTTTTAAAACAAATATTATATTAGTAATTGTTATTTTATTCCTAAAAATCTATGGTTCGGCAAAATGACATATATAAGGTTATATATATATTAATAATAAACAACTTGGGGTTATTTTGTCTGCTTATAGTAAGTTTATTAACCTTATAGTATAAGAACACAAGAAGACACGGTAAAAGTAAAATTATTTAACTTAATGTTAAATCTAAATTATAAGGTTAAAATAGGAACCTAAACTTGTCTAAATTCTATTGTATGAGAGTATTTCGACCCATCCCCACCTTATCTTCGAAATATATCAATTTGGAGCTATTTAAAACAGAACATGACTTTATAATAAAATAATATTTTTAGTTTTCCCAAAGGTACCCCTCTCCTCCCTTATAAAAGGGCACCTCCTCCCTCTCTTCCTCACACAACTTTGAGCCTTCAAGCTCGGCTATCCCCTGCCACTTTCTCTTCTCCACTTCCATAGAGACATCCTAGAGGTCCTGGTATTCTTAAAAGACCAATTTTAGTGCCCTAAAAGAAGGTCTCAAATAAGCACTTCAAAGAAGAGGTAATGTCCGTTACCGATTCTTTCATCTTTATTTCTTCTTCCACTTCTTCTTCTTTAATTGTTTCATTATGAAGTAATAAAATCAGTATCACTAATATAATGGTATTTTATTATAAGTATGAAACAACCCTAATTCACCATCTATCCATCCTATGGAAAAAGAAATCACCGCGTGTGCGTACGTACGGAATACCGTCTCCACGCCGTGGTGTAATATATTTTCCACCACCACCTTACTTGGATGGGTATAATGGTGTAAATAATGACTATATATGACTATTATAAAGTGATATTGATTCTGAAATAGTATACATACACTCCAATACAATTCCACGATCATAGGAACGATATCATCACTCGTGCGTATGTACGGAATACCGTCTCCACGATGTGATGCAACTCGTTCTACATGATCTTCATTTCATAATGATTATATAAATGAATTGAATGAATGAATATGATATATATTACACTAATACCATTCTGGAAATGAGGTATCTGTAACCTAAATAAAATAATAAGAATTTATTCGACAAAACACGCATAAGAACAAAAAGTTATAAAGACCCGAATAGCAAGTAGCAATGAAATATTACTACTATGAAGCTATGAATATGACCATATATGATATCATAAAAATAAGTATGATTCTGGAATAATTCAATAACATTATTTAAATCATTATACATGAGGTTCGGACACTTACAAAGCAAGTCATACCTAAGGTAAGGGAAAATATCACAATCTCATTTTTATCCGAGATTGTTTATACTTTTGGTATTTACTGGGGTGTATTTTATAATCCACATCCATGTTTCATAAATATGTGATATTATCAACCTACAATTGTTTAAATCCATTTTTACCCTTCGGTGAGTTTTTTAGTAAAGGATAAGAAATGAATATTTTGTTATTTTTCATATGAGGTACTTTTTGACTTTTCCGACGAAAGTACGAGAAGAATGTTTTTTTTAACTTATACGGCAAGAATGGATTTTTAAAACATTATTTCCCAGAATCTTCCTTTACAAGTTTTGAAGTTTATATTTAATCAACCTCTTTTAGTTTAAAGTCGTATGACATGTTAAGAAAGGAAAAATGTTTTTGAAGTAGAAAGGATATTTTCCTCAAGAATGGAGTTCAAATGTTTTATCAAAATTATTTTCCAACTAAGATAATATAGGGTTCTGTTTTTATCCCTATTATTACATTGATTTGATTATGTTGTGAGGGAATTATTTTTATGAACACATTTACCTTATATGATTTGTTTTATGATTTCATGATGTTTCATGAATCCCATTTTTGTTACATGTGTTATATGATGATGTATGATTTATGATTATGTGGCACACATAAGAAAGGATTAATTATAAGATTGGTCGGACCTATATCTCCCACCAATGCATTGGGTAAAGATTTATATCTCATGAGATAGACATGGCTGGAATAGAAGGTTATTTCGTTTCAGTGATACAGGACTGAAACGAGGAGTGAACTCGGATCAGAAATGGACTTTGTCTGCTAAGATAGTATTGGAAATGATTCATGACTAACAAGAAATGATTTTCCATGATTATGTGTGCATGCCAAAAAGTTTCAAGTTTTATGTTATGATTATGGGGATCTCATTTTCACTTCTATGATTTATTCCATATTAAGATATTATGATCTCTTTTGCAGGTTATGATTTTCAAAAAGATATGATATGATTTTTATTTCCTTTATTTTCCCTTGCTGAGCATTTGAGCTCACCCTTTTATGTTTTCTTTTCCCCATGTCAGGAAGATGGATATTAAGTAGAATACGCTAAAAGGGACCCTTGATATGATGAAATAAATGGGAGACACTGTAGAAGATTTATTAACCAGTTGTTTATGTTTCCTAGTTTCTAAAGACACTATACCTATACAGTCCTTTGTGGTTTTGTCATATGTTGTAATAAGTGTGCTTCAATTTTGAAGTATTAACAATGTATGTAAAGTATGGGTCGTTATATCTTCCCATGGCTCTATCGATTATACTATTATACTTATGAAATTACACCCACTATTAGTTATTTTTTAACTATCTATACAACATTATTTGCAAAACATTTTCATTTATTTACCAATAAGAATGGGTAATCGCTTACTTATATCACCCATCTATATTCCCATAGTAACAATGTTCATTGATTCTCCACCCATTTTCATCCCGATCCACCATGTTCTATATGGGAACAAAACCACCTCATAATTTCTTAGACTACAACCTTTATTAAAATATCAATTGGATTATAACTTCTTTTAATCTTATGTTGGTCTATCAATCCTTCGATAAACTTCCAAATAATGTGAAATTTTAGTCAAATGTTGATTTAATTTGAGTTAAACACCATATTTTTCTATGTTGAATCACAATATGACTATTACAGTGTAACTAAAATTTACATTAATTTCTTATGAGATCATCAAAAAAACATTTCAACCATAACATTTGATCACATGATCTTTTTTACATGGAATACTCTACTTATATGGATTATAATGTAATTAAGGACTAATTTCATTCCATAAAACATAAATATATTACTCTATAGGGAATAAATTTATTGATAATTCTATAACTTTTCATATCACCATTGAAATATGAGTCAATATACTATTATAATAGACTACATGTTATGAAACATAAGATTACTATATTCAAAAAAATTATATACTATAACATACACTTAACAATTAACCAATGTTACATTATATAATATCTCCATGAATATACTAAATACTACCTATACTTGAGTGATTTCCATTATTTTAAAAAACTTTTCACACATCAAACTTCAAAACAATGATGCATAAGGATCATTTTCAATTAAATTATCCTCAACATCTATTAATAAATAATTCTATATTGATAAAATGAAATTTTCAGATAATGGGGAAGATATGGTTTTGGATACACACATTATAAACCATTCCTCCATCTTATGAATTTAATCAGAGTGAGAAAAAATCAGCAATTTTTTCCTCTGATTCCTTTGGATCCTCATTCCCATTTTTTTGGAGTCACTAATATATTTTATCTCTAACCTTTATGAATGATCATACTTAATCTCAACAATCTATTTCTTGTTCAGAACTACCAATTGAATGTCATCCATATAAAAGAGAAGAATGATGAATTTCCCATCATGAAAAACATACCAATAGAAGAAATTACATCTATTTTTTTTGATGAACTTATATTCATCTATAAAGGAATAAAACATGCAATTCTATTTCATGGGTTCTTGCTTCTCCCCTTAGAGACACTGGTTACATTTTCATACTAGGTTACTTCTGGATTATATGAATCCTTCAGGTTGGTCAATGTAAATTTCTTCCTCTATGTCTCTATGAATGAATATCATCACCAAATTTAAATGTACAATATTTATAAATTCATTCACAATAATTCCAAGAACCATCTATATTTTCTTGGTGCTTAAAAAATTGGGATAATATTTCATTGATTTCCACTATATCAATATATTTATATCATTTCACAACTAACCGTAACATGTAATTATTTTCACCATAAAATTAATAATTTATCTGATAAAAACGTGTTTTCAATAATGACTTATTTTTATGAAGAATTTCAAAAATATCCCATTTTTAGAAGTATATAAGGATTTCATCTCCACCGTCATCATTAAATTCAATTACTATTCATTAATGATACTTTACAACTCCTTTGGGATTTTGTGTTATCGACAATTTATATTAAGTAGATAATATTAGTTAGACCCATAAATTTTTAGTTTTCTTTTAACTTTGGTAGACCACATCAACTCTAATGAATATTATTATTTTGATTCTATTTCTTTCATCTCTCTTCCTTGAGTATCCATAGTCCTTGAACTTTGTGGTATATATTAATTGGATTTTTTTTGAAACTGAAAATCATTTATAACTCCATATTTGGGATATTTGGCCTTTCCAAAAAACCTTAATGCTTGTAAAACTAACCATACATTTAGGTCTTCTATTCAGATGTACATCTGTATATGATGATTATTTTCTCATTTAAATTTTTTTCATCATTATGATCTTTTCAGATGACTCATTAAATGATGTCAAAATTTCATATTCTAATGAAAATTTGAAGGTTATTATCCTATATCAAAAATCTAAAGTATTTGTAAGCAACTAGGCTATATAAACATACCATTTAACCTGAACTAGTCTTTTATATGGCCCGAAGCATGTTCCTGATCCCCAGAGGCTAATAAAAATAATTTAGTGTATTAGAAAAATTAGGAATGATTTTACCCATAAAGTTATATAAATGAAAACATTGAATCCACCTAGAATTTTAACATGGTGTTTTTCATACAATGGACGCCCATGAAAATAAATATGTAGTTTTAATATTTTGAGTCGGCAAAAAAGAGTATATCACAACAAAAAATAAGTGAGTAACCCAATATCAAAATAAAAAAGTGTAAAATAATATTTAATCTCAGATATACATAAATTGGAAATTAAAAGATTTTTGGATTGGACACTACATTAATAACTCAAAATTACAACTAAAGGATCCCAAAAATCCCATGCTTGAGACAACTCAATGTGACCCATTTTAACCAAAAACTATCATTCCATAAAGGATAGAAGGGAATAAAAAAGCACCACCATAAGACACGGATCCTTTCACATTACATGAATCAGTCAAAACTAAGTCTACACACACCCATAGGATATATGTAGGGTGTGGGGAAAATCCTAGTTGGTTACCACCATGAATCAATATAATAAATTTTGAAACAAAACCAATTATTAAATGATTGAAACTAGAAGTGAAAAACACCATTTTATATAAAATAGAATTTTATATCATAAAACAAGGACTTTTAAATAAATATCATAAAACATTTTTTTATCAAAAAAAATCAAATATATATGATAGAAAAATGGAAAGTGAAAAACTCCACACATAGGTATATAATATGAATAAATAAATATCAACATGAGTAAATATGTGTATCAAAGATACATCACATGGGAACTAAAAATTTAGGTTAGTAAATAAAATACATTAGTCATCCAAGACCTCACTTATGGAAAACTAAATGGCCTAGGTAAACATGATATATTCTAACCATGACATTCCCATGGAATCTCTCAGTGACAATCCCACAGACAATTAAATAATCTCAACTAGGAGAACTAGATATTATTGTAATATCATCTCATGTAACACTAATTTAACTACCCAATGATGTACCAATGGTTCTTTTATTAAACACATCAATAATAAAGTCTTACAACACATTCAATATCAATTGATTTTCTCATTAAATATAATAACATACTAAGAAAGTGCTTAGTAATATACATAAAACATCAATAATAATTAATCAAATATAAATACAATTTTTTTAGGAAAATAAATCTTAAAAATCATTGAAAAATCATTTAATAACAATTTATCTATCAAAAGCACCATTTAAAATCAGTTTAGAGTCTAAATAATATTAAAAAATGTTTACCAAACACCTTAATGGAGTAATTTTTTTTCAAATGGAATAAAATAAAAAATCCAAGTAAAACAGTAATATAAAAAATATTTATATGGAATGATTATAATAAAATTATCAAAAGATAATTTCTAACATGACATAGTAATTAAAACCATATAAAGATAAAATAAAATAGGTATTCTAAAGGAATGATTCATTATATTGTGACACATACATTCATCTATGTTACATCATTTAAATAGCACATGATTTGAGAGAGAGTGATCTTCACTAAACCAAATCATCAATAGATTTATATTTTTCACCATCCCCATTCATTATCATGGTCTCCAAAAAAAATTGGGGTAAGAGAAAAAGAAAACTATTGAATTATAATGAACTAGAATAAGAGAAGATAATAAAAAAATTTCAAAAAGAGTTAACTTGAAGAAAACCCATTTAAATTAAAGAAAATAATAAAGTAGGATATGAGGGAAATTTATATGGATAAAAGAAGTTTCTAGGATGGCCAAATTCTTCGGGAGTATAAATTTGGTTAAAAATATATGGTAAAATAAATTATATCTCATTTTAAAAATTAGAGTATGTTTCATGGTTTGGCTATATGGGTTAGGAAAATATTTTCTAACCATGGTTTTATTTCTAAATGAATCCATCAATTGGATTAAATAACATGGTTTGTATTCATGGTTTCTACTTACCATGCACTAAATATGAACACCACATCATATGTAATTGTTATACAAATGATTTGATGATCCATGAGGTAACCATTCAAACCCAACAAGATAACTCCCCTCCCCTACACATTGTTTGGGTGCATAGTAAATAGTAAACAAGTGATAACAATATTCTCAATATAGTTTTTATATTCTTTTTATTTTCACACCTACAACTCATAAAAGTCCAAAAAATAAATAGATCAACTAAAATTATTAAGATAAATAAGTATCTATAACCTGATGGGTTTCACAATTCACTATATTATGGAAATATGTACACATAAAAACACATCAATGTTTTTAAAAAAATAAGTGAGAACCTTACTCTCCTATCAATTCAGCATGATAAAATGATTCATTGATAAATCTATAATTCTATAATAGAAGATATCCTCCAAAAATAGATTTACACCATTTAACTCTATCATAATGATCTATAACACATGTAGTATTCTCAAACATAGTATTTTATGGGATAAATCTATATCCTCCCACTAAACCATGTTATACAAGTATAGATGTTAATTCCTCAATTGGGTTATGTAAAAAAATATGGAATAAATGTCATTTAGGAAGGTATATCTATTTTGTATGAAAATTTTCATAGATTTTCTAAAATCTCTAATGGCCTGAAATACCACAACATTCACTTACCCTACTTTACAAATTGATGATGTCCCATTTTAGGAAAATAATTGAGAATAAAAATCACCAATAAAAATATCAAATGGATGATGGTGACCGTTAGTAAAAGATTTCTAGAAACACTGAGTCACTCTTAACATTTTATGAATCAACAGAACCTTCTTTGTCTACTATTAAATAATGCTCGGACACACCAAAAACTCCCCATAAAATTACAATTGATAAAAAGGTAACTCTTATGTTCCTCAAAAAATATATTCATAGGGATCCATCATTACAATGTTTTTATAACTATTAAAATATAAAAATTAAACCAATGATTGAGATATCTTCCATGATCAACCAATGTCAATCATATAATCGCTAAGAATATCCGATAGAATCAAAATAACCCACTTACTTTACCCATATATTTCAATGAAGATACATCATGTTAAATTATAACTGTGAGCCCATTTCATCATAATTATCCTTCTAAAATTAGAATTAAATCGTGGTTTTCCATCGGAATCAGTGTCGAATGAAATTAAATTATGTTTTATAATAACTTGGACATATAGGATTCCATGAGAATCCAAATTAGATGCCTCATTAATAGAATATAAATTGGCATATATAGTAAAAAAATCAGTAGTAATACATATAAAAATATTCAATATAGGAAGCCAATGAAGATAAATTTTGAATTCTAAAGAGATATCATCCCACTTCAATACCATAATTGGAAGTGATTGTAATAATCTAACAGGGGTGTGTTTCTCTGTTTTTATGTTTTGATATGTTAGGAAGCAAGATATATAATATATAATTTCATTATTTATCATTATCCACCAATACTAGTCTTTCAGACCATAACATATCTTTATATACCTTTGGAGAACTACCTAACTAGATTGGTTCCTTCCAAAATCACCTCTTTTTTATGTAAATTAATCCAAATTCCTATTCTTAGAGAAACTAGAACCATTAGACACTTATACAAATAACCATAGATATTTAAACTATCTATAAATCCACATATATATTGGAAATATGAATATTTTACCTACTATAGTCAAATTCAATCATTCAATGAGGGGTGTGACTTTTTGACAAATAAAGAGATCTTAATCCTCCTCCTCATTTATATGTAGATTCATCTTAGTAAATAAACATATCAAATTATATTCACACATATATTATTAAACTACATAGGTTATAAATTTTATTCTCGAGGAATTATCATAAAACATATCATTACCAGGGGTAGAGGCTAAAATAAAATCAAATTCCAAGAGATACTCATCCTAGTACCTCTAATTAGGAATCATATCCCTCAAGGAGAAAATTCACTTCCAAAAGTTATGATCAAAATACATAATAATGTTACCCATAAAGAGATAGTGATGGAATGTATTCAATTAATGGGTCATTTTCATCAATTAAATTTCATGATTATTGAGACCCAATATAAACATTACTTAAATAATAATTAAATCACATTATATAGATATTACAACAAACAATAGTCATATAATTCATGGACCAAAACATACAGTGTCTTGGAAAATAGTTGCACAAAAATCATATTTTATGACATTAATATGATTTTTTCTATATTTGTGATCCACTATACCATCTCATCAAAATCTCATATGATGTAATCATCTTCATAACTTGGGGAATGTAAATATAGGAATGTTTGAGATTAAATAATTGGAAAGGGAGAATATGTAAGTATTTGATCATATGCATGAGGAGAATATAGGGGAAAACCAATTATGACATAATTAATCCAAGTACGATAAAAAAAGACTTCTCAACGTAAGATCATAAAAATATAATTAGGGAAACATTAAAGATAAAACTTATAACAAGTAAACCTGACATAACACGCTATATAACATAAAATGAATAATCATGAAAACATGGAATTTATTTTAAATAAAATGAATCTTGAAACATTTAATAAATTTAAAAATAATATGTAAATGTTTTATAACTTGATAATAATTAAAATGTTCCACATACATTAGAATATGAAAACATGTCTGAGAAAACAAATTATACAGACATATATGTGAACAACCATTTTATATCCATGCCAAAAAATGTGATCAAACCAATCATGCCCATGCCAATACTACGAAGTAAATTATATTCATGCCAGAATATCTCATGAGATGTTAAAATATATTAATGAATTTGAGAGATATATAAGACCTTACCTGTCATCATTCATATATTTTTGTGCCACTTAAAAATAATCGTAATCATAACTTAGTTAACCAATGGAAAAAGAATAGTTTTATCAAACTTTATCAAATATCATACACATAAGAAATCATAGGATGTTAAAATATCATTAAAAAGGGTTAATAAGATAATAAAATGTATAAAATCACTTCATGAAAGATGGATTATTTTTAGATAATGTGAACCAATACAAGAAAATTGTTTTCTGAAAACATTTATTATTCATCATTATAAAAGTAATAGTTATGTTTATCAACTATAAAAGTGACATTTTTAAGAGAAATGAAAAGAATACCTTACCTAAAAATTATTTTTTGTCAAAATATCTTTTACCCGTAAATATGGATTGAATAATAATAAAAATTGAATGTATTAGAAAAATGATGTTCAATAATAAATCATGTATCCCAAAGAATGAAATTTTGAGTTTCCAAGTCTCATAACTTTTCCATTGATTTACAAGGATTTATGTACCCAGCTTTATCATAAATATAAAAACATTAATTACCTATTTCATAACATTATCCTTATATACTTCTATTTATACTCTTCATTAATCAAAATTCTGTTCATGTATTAGATTGTTGTAATATCATATCAATATTTGTTGTTAATAATCTTAACTTTTTTGAAATAGGTTCTTAAAACTAGGATTAATACTCATTTTTTTACAAATATCATGAATTTAAAACCATTTAAGGTTATTTAATTTATTTATTTTATAAATAAATACAATATAATTTCATAACATGGATGATTTTGTTGTATTCCATGAAAAAATGTTAAAAAACTAGTTTCATGTTTTTTAATAAAATTCTGGGATTACATTACAGTGATCATTATTTTATTGTTATTAAAAATGAAACCTATTAAATAAATATATTACTTATATATATAATACTAATTATAATATATAAACTATGAACATACATTTTTTTGAGATTAAGGTGAAACAAAACATGTTTATTCATGTTTGTGGTAGTTCGTACAACACTTGATTCACATTTTTATTTTAATTAATAGAGTAGCGAAGGATTATTAATTATTGTATCATAATTTTAATAACGTAAAATTATAATAATTATGTTTATTTATTATATTATGATAGTTCAAATAAATTTTAGTAAGAATAAAATTGTACAATGAAATAGAAATAGATTTAGTGGATTAAGAACATATACCCCACTTCTTGGATTATCACCTTTGAGAAGGGGATTAAACCATTTAGGAATGGTAATTTGAGTGGAAAATAACCTATTAATGGTTTATAATAGTATATATAATAGTATTGGTAATATTATGGGAATAAAATTTGTGATCTTGGAGTGAGGGTACGTGAGGAATGGAGCTCCCATTTTATAAGTGAAAAGGTGTGTCATTTTTGAAAATACAAACAAACTATTCTATAATGGGAAGTAAATATAAAAAAAGGGCAAAAAAAATTAAAAAATGATGGGGTGTATGGGATATAAGTTATATATTAACATTATATATTCATAAATTAATAGTTTTAAACATGTTATTTCCATTAACTCTAAGGTTACAAACTATTACCATTTTGGTTTTCACTATGGTAACTAGTATTAAGAATGTAATTATTCCTTCTTGAATAAAAAATAATCCTTTACTAGATAATATAAAACTATTTATTATAAACATGAAATATAATATATCATATATGGATCCTATTTGTTTGTAAAATAAAGTCTAACACAATTATATGTAACAGTTTTTTTTGATAAAGATTATTTTTAAGAAAAAATATTTCTGATTAAGGATGAATTATCAATTAAATTTATTTCAATTATTTAAAAATATTTATTATTATTTAAATAATATTTCTTTAAAAATAAAACAAATAAAAAAAATAGTGGCATCATGTCAGAATTAATTAAATGTGACATCCCCAACCTGGATGCCACATAATACGTGGCCCTATTCCGGTGTGCCAGATGGATTTATGCGTATATCCCTGAACACCTGAGGATGCCTACTAGTAGTGAGGTACTAGGGTGTGTCAGTGGCGATACTATGCCCTCATTAACAAAGTGAATAATAATGGATGAATGAAAAAAATTGGATAAATACCAAATGAAATATAAATTAATAGAAGGCACAATGAAAAATAGAGACAACAGTAACAATAAAATAAATAATTATAATACCATTAAACAACTGATGGTATGTCATGTTAGTAGAAAAGTGGGATATCCTCTATACAAGATAGAAGGCAGCACATGTCAAACGGAAGTATAACTAAATTAAATACCATCCCAAGCATCCTGAGCTCCGGGTCAGTCATCTGCTATAAAGATTCATAATAAATAGAAAGAAACCTACTGTTTGAAGCTCTATTATTCCCTTTTTCAAACACGAAACCATGAAAATACTTGGGGTACCAAATCTCTCCCTAAGAGGGTTTGTGGTAAATCATAGTGGGCTACCACCAACGGTGCCTATAACATCTAGCCTGTGTAATGGAAATGTAACAGTGTACAAGAATACATATATGATTTATCCCTGAGATGGGGCTTGTACTTGAAATAATTAATTATTTGATCCTTGTTAGTTTGTAAATATGTCACATGTTATAATTTTCAAAGGTTCTAAGATATAACATAGAGACCTGTTGTGATATTTAATAAAAAATGTTCTATGGTATTCATCAAGGAAACCTAGAGTTCATGGTTCACTTACTCAGCTGTAACTTAGTCTATTTAGGGGTAAGAGTGTAATCCATAGATAATAGTCATCATAATTTGACAATAGCATGCCTAAAAAATCTAAAGTGATAAGCCAAGTTAAAATCGGGATAGGTAGCATCATGTACCTATGGATTTTACCATGACACCTACTTTTCAATGTTGTATCCATGTAGTGTGTCCAAGGAATCCTGTAATGATATTAATGGGATAATATAGCATCATACCCGGAATACAATGAATAGAAATCAACATGGATTTATGTGGGTCTCAACCAGAGAATGTTGCACCCTTGTATCCAAATGAGGTTACCGAGTTCAGATGGAATTCTATGATTATAATCCTTGGAGAGCTTGAGTCAGTCCATTCTTGTTTTTGTATAATGTCATGTAACATTTCAATTGGTCCATGCCTTTCCTTTCATTAGTGTGATAAGGTCAAGTAGCATGAAACCTTTTAATCAAGCCATTTGGTTCATTCCTTTCCTTCCATTAATATGACAAGGTCAAGTAGCATAAAACCAGTCATTTAATGCATTTAAATAACATTCCATTTCTAAAGATAATTACTATACCTTACATTAATGTGGTAATGGGTGTTATGGATATGAATCCTATTATTCATTTACATTTATGGCCATGTCATATACATAATATACATGCCAATTCAAATTTCACATTTAATTATCAATTTAATCACTTAATTTAGCCGAGTCATGTGGTGAACATACGTGGTACTTTCCATTATCAAAATCATAATAAAAATCCTGAAATTTAACATAGAAAAGCTTACCCATGGAATAGTCAAGCCATGGTCCACCCGAACAGTGGAAAAACATCTCAAAACACTAAACAAATATTTATTGGATAACCTTATACATGGATAATATTGAGTTTTTTGAGAACCCACCAACAACTAATCACATATTTGGACATAGAATAACCATACTTTTCTAATGATTATAAACAGGGCATATTAATACTATAAATTCCACTCGATGAAATCAGTGGTCCCCACACGACAAATCCAAATCAACTAACCCTAGGAATGAGTTATAGAACAACCTTCTTAGGCTTGTAAAACTCTCCTCCTCTTATATTGCACATTGATTTGTCTCAAATCGGAGTAAATCTAAGAAAACGACAAAAATAGTCATAACATGATTACTCTTTCTAGAGAATAAGAGAAGGATAAAGGATCAAGTGGTCTTCAGTACTACCGTTGTGCATACAACGTGAAGAACGGAAGCCCAATCAAATACAGGATGAAGAAGATATCATGATTCCTACCATAAATCTTCAAATGTAGATCTCACTGAAATACAAATTAGGGAGGAAGACGGTTTCTAATTAGACCATCATGGGAAAAATTGTCAAATCACACAGAAAAATAGCATGTGCACTATATCTGAACTGTTTGAAAAACCGTTCACAAACCATGCACAGTTTGACAAACTATGGGCATAACATGCATATATTCTTACAAAGATGGGGTGCTCTCATGGTTACGCTACACAAATGTGTTCCAACTGTGTGAGGTGGTTATCTCTGGAAAATAAAGATCTACACAATTAGGCCAATAGTGCGCCAATCGAGAGACTTAGATAGTTTTTCTAGAATGATGGGTTATAGGATTCAAACACTCCTAAAAAACCCATGCTACCTTTACTAACTCATTAGGAATCCATATTTGGTCCAAAGTAAATATTTATATTGAAATTTATAGGATCCACACCTGAGTAAAAACCTGGGTTCTTACAGTCTTCCCCCCATAAAAGAACTCATCCCCGAGTTCACCATCAAGGGTGTAGAAAAACTATTTGACAAAAAAAATTGACACTAAGAATTTATTTATGCTTCAATATCCCATGTCTCATCATATTCCTAGTCTTGCTTCCATAGAACTCATACTAGAGGGATAGATCGGTATCAGAGTGCCATCATTCTCTGGTCAACAATGCGTACTGGATACTCCTCCAAGGTAACATCATCATCTAATTAAACTTACTCAAGATCAAAAGTATTAGATGAGTCAGCATGATATTAGAGAAGTAGTGAGTCATGGAAGAGGTCATTCATGGCATGATACCTCTATGGTAGTAGCAACAAATAAGATACTAGCCCGACATTGTCAAGAATCTCAAATGGCCCTACGTAATGAGGGGATATATTTCCCTAAATTCATAACCATCTATGCCCTTTCTTGGGTGATATCAAAATAAAAACATGATACCTGAAACTGAAATCAAGAGGTTTTCAATGATGAATGTCATAAGGTTTATATCTAAAATGAATAGTATTCATCCACTTTCTAATCAACTGAACTAGCTATAAAGTCACCTGAATGAGATAAGGTCCTAGAAGGGATGCATCACATAACTCTAGCCTACATAGTGTTGAATGGAGTGACATACCATATAATGTCTTAAAATTATCCACCATAATTATTTCATGAAATTTTTTATTATAGGCAAACTCGATGAGAGGGATATGCTTCTCCCATGAATTGCTGAATTCAAGGATTCAAGATCGAAGAATATCCTCTAGAACCTAAATATTAAAATATTATTTTACATCTATTTGAGGCGGAAAATATATAATTTAAAGCACATGAGTCCCCTTATCCTTCTACAATCCTGTCCAGAACCATGATATGAAATGAGCATCCCTATCAAAAATGATTGTACAAGGAAACACTTATAATCGTATGATCTCACTGACATACAATATTCCCATCTCATCAAATTAGAAAATTTACCCAATAGGAATGAAGTGGGAGGATTTTGTTATTCAGTTAATTACTACACATAATGCATATCTACCACTAGATGACCCAGGTAAGCTGACTACAAAATCCATAGCAACATTTTCCCTTTTCCATTCCAGGATTGGAAGTGGCTGTAGGAAGCCTACAGGTCATTGCTGCTCTGCCTTCACTTGCTGAAAGGTGGGAAACCTAGAGAAAAATCAAGATATCTAATGTTTCATCCTAGGCCACCAATACTGGTGTCGCATAACTCAATACATATTTTAGATTCCAGGATGAACTACCCATTGAGAAGCATCAGACTCTTTAATCGACTCCATTCTCAAATCTGTAGCAACCCAGATATGTCCAAATAGACACATGATGTCATCTTTATCCAGACGGAAATATAGCGATGGGTTATATCCTGGTATAATCCTACTGAGTATCAAACCTTAAGGATATGAAAACTATCTATTCTTTACCTTATCAAGGAAGGAAGAGTTAACTATAATGGATAAGGGATGAGACAGCTTGTGACTATCATAAATATTTAGATGTAGCTCAGAAAAGAGGGCAATTGACATTCATTCATCATTAGTTTCCCATAAAACATGTTCTTGGGTTTCTTGAATTGGTTCATCTATAACCACTTTTCCCTTCCCAAACATATAGGCAACCTAAAAATCAATGTATTGAACATACTCGGCCCATATTAATTGTCAAAGGTTCATATCACATTATGAGAAGATATATTTTAGGATCCTATGAACTGTGTACACCATAAAGCTCTCACCCAATAGATAATGTCTCTATCAACATAAGGCATGTAAAACAACTTCTAGATCAAGGTTGTGCGTCGAGTAATTTGTCATGGGGGCCTCAATTTCTGAGATCCATATTAATTAAATTTATCCTCTTGTATCAATACTATTCCTACGTTGATGCCTGAGGCATTAAAGAAGACAATATAGCATATTTCTGGATCCAGAAGAGTCAGAAAAGGTGTCGATTCAAACCACCCATTCAACTCATGAAAGGCATTATCAAATTATTTTGACCATATGAACTTTACACCCTTAATTTTAAGACTATAATGAGATGAAGAAATATGTGAGATGTTTTATATGAAATTCCTATAATATCCATCCATCCCCATGAATCTATGTTTATCAAACACGTTCTTGGGATGTTCCTAGGAAACGAAAACATTACCCTTTTCTAGGTAAATAGATATTCCTATGTCCGATAAAATATGACCCCATAAGTGAGAATTTTAGATCCATAAGTGGAAAATAGAAAGAATGGTGTATTTTGGATGCACTATCAATGTACTCAGAATGATAACAAGTTGTTTGGAATTGTCACTATGACTGTGATAAACCATCAATATTTCTTCCACAAATGCCATGATAAAATAGTCCAAATAGGGGCTAAACACCCATGTAATCAACATCATGAAAATAATGGGTTCATTCCTATGACCAAATGAAATAACAAGGCACTCATACATACCAAACCTACTACGGAAAGTTATACGTGGTATTTCTGATGGTCTCAAAGACTCCTAATGATAACCTGATCTCAGGTCGACCTTTGAGAACACCTTTTCTCCATGAATCAGGTCAAAGAGATCATATATTCAAGGTAGTGGGTAACAGTTCTTTACCATATGGGGATTAAATTTTTTGTAATCCATGCATATACATAAGTTTCCATCCACCATATTAGAGAAAATCATTGGAAAATTAGAAGAGGACGTACCTGGACATATAAAACCATTTGGGCCTTGAATCCTCTAACTGCCAGATGAGATCCTCATGCTCTTTTGCTGACATCTTATAAGGAGGAATGGAAATTGGAGCTGCTCCAAGAAAAATAACTATTATAAACTCTACATCTCTCTCAGAATGTAAGACATAAAAATCATCAGAAATAAATCCATAAAATGATCCACTACTAGATGAAAATTTGCTGGCCGTAAACTCAAATACTCTAGGATGAGATTTGTAATTTTGGAAGACACTCTAGCTATCCCATGATGCTCTGGTCCATCAATACTAGCCTGGACATCCCACATACCCTTATATATATAACTGCTACTCTCTAATGATATAAAATAATCCCTGTGATGATAACAGTCTAAAAAAGAGTGATGATGAACCAACTATTACATATCGAGTATGACATTGAAGCCTAACATCTCATAAAGAAATAGGTTCCATAAGAAATCACAAATACCTACTTCAAGTAGACATTCCTTAAACTTGTATATGACCTCTATTTGTACCCCTAATGGTGTATCTTGGGTCATTACACCATAGTAACATTGTATGTCTATTCGGAGACTTTCCATAATGGATATAGAGATAAAAGAGTTTATAAAAACTATATCAAATAAAGAAGATACTATAGTAGATTCCAAAAGAATATTAACAAATACTATAGATGGCCCTACATCCTGATCCTCGGGTATTGGATATAGTGCATTCAATTGGACTGATCCACGACCATGTGAAACATATGGACTACCACATTCATAACTTCTCTTTTGGCGCTGTTGGTGACTAGGGGTGTGACTCCCATGGCCAAAACCTCCACCTCATCTTGCCTTGTAGATGCTATTCCTACTCAATTTCTGATGTGGTGTAAATGAACTCAATCATGAAGGTGTATCTGGTGACAATCCATTTGAACTTGAAGCTGGTGGAATAATCTGTTAGAAATGATGGAGATTCTCAATACGACCACAAGACTAGCGCTCCAGTGGGTCTATGTCACACCGTGGATTCTAATTAAACAATTGTCCACAGTGATGAAACACTTTAGAGCTATTGAAATAAACACTCTAGTTTTCACTACATTGATAAGAATCCTTGAGAGAATGTTTACTGTCACTGGAAGAACAACTAGCCTAACACAACACTGATCCTCACATCCTGATTATTTTTTTGTCCCTCAGGTTGCACTCTGTGATAAGATCTTAGTATAATATTGTATTAAAATTTGGCAGGTTAAATATATTCACCTGCGTATGGATGATGTACTAAATCCCATCCTTGATGAATTTAGCACATGAAATATCATCACAAGCTTGAAGAAGTACAAAGCACTACAACTCTGTGAAACATTCTCAATATTCCATAATGATCATAGAACACTTTTTGAGATGCAATAACTCTATGGATCTATGATCTCTCAGTGTATGATGAATCAACTGGTTATAAAAGGTGGTTTGGAAATCAACCCATAACATTCACTGAAGATGACGGACCAGGGAAATCACATCCCACCAATGCTTGGTCAAATGACTAAGAATGTTTGTGGAAATCTTGACCCTCCACTATGGGGGAATTTAAAAGTGCTCAAAGATAGATAGGGGCTTCTACCCAAGGCTTAGCACTCTAAATAATTTCCTCCCCAAAGATAGTAGAAGGATGATACTACAGGAACTCATGAGTCAGATCAACTATCTTTGTTGCAAGCCTTGGATAACCATGCCTTGGACTACATCATACGTAGGAAACTATCATGAACATGGGCATCTGTGCACAGATCTGGTACATCAGGTGGTGCCTCAAGTGGCACTCCTAAAGGTAATAGTGGTCAGTCAGGGAGCACTATGTCCAGATGATGTCAATTTCCACCTTCTGGGAAAATGCTATGAGGACGGTGTGGCGACACTAGCCTACAATTACCAATCACATGCCTCAGAACAAGGTTAATAAGAAAAATAACATCACTAATGGAATCTGAACATAAAAAACACACTACCTAAGGAATACTACCACAAACACTCACTTAGGCAACCAAGTATCAGTATGTTCTCAAGTATATGTTATGTTTTATTTTACATTTAATTTCCAATTTTAGACCTTTTTCATTTATAAACATGACATGGTGGGATAAGGATGTGCAACAAATTCATTTTAGATTTCATGAATCACATTATAATGGATAGACATTTTTGAAGAATTATTTCCCATAAAACTATCACTAGAAATGATACCTATTTATTTATACGATAATGGATCAACATGGCAAATTACTCCTCCCAAACCATGAGGGCCCATACACCTCATGAATTGAGATATGAAATCACTCAATCACAACAATGAGTAATACAAGTATAAGCTTAATATCACAACATCACTCATCAATCACAGGAATATCATGAAATGGAAAAGGCATGGGAATTTTCAAGACTTCATAAATCTAGGTGCCTATAATGATGCATGTGACAATGCTCCTTTCCCAAATATCATTGGGCCATGGATGAACCAAATCCTCAATTATTGTAATAATCAAGGACACCACACAACATGTGTGTCACCCAATGGTGAAATAATATCAATTGTAACAGGAAAAAAAGAGAAAATTAATTATAATATTGGTTTATATTAATTATACCCTGAATAAGGGTTAATGACACCCACACACCACTTATTACCATGTCCTGAACCCGAATTCCACTTAATGGGTTCCCCAAGCCCCATGGGTCACATGTCCTCAAGTCCATATCCCAAAATGGAAGAGGTTGGTGACTATAAGTGAGGTCCTAGGGAGTGTCTGTGGGGAGACTATGCCCTCATTAACAAATTTTAGCAAAAAGGATGAATCTAAACCACATGATAAATAGAATAAGAAATATATGTAAACAAGAGGCACATTGGAAAATGGTGACAAATGTAATAATAACTAAAATAACTATAATAGAATTAAACAACATATGATAATTCGTGTCATGATAAAACTAGAAAACATGGATACAAGATAGAAGGGAAAACATGTTCTATATAAGTATAATGTAAATCAAGGACTATCAAAAGTATCTAGAGCTTTGTATCAATCATATACTATAAATATCAATACTAAATACCATGTAATCGAGTGTTTGAATACATATTCTTCTATTATTGAACACCTACAGCCATGAAATCTACTCATATCACCAAATGACACATGGAGAGGGTGTGAGATAGATCTTAGTGGGCCACCACCAACATTGTCTATGACATTCGACCCGTGTATTGGAAATTTAAAAATGTGAATGCATGAAGATATAAATTAAAGTAGTAAAATGTAAATAAACTCCTAGATACATGTTTTATCCCTCAGATGGTGTATAAACATTTCAATAATTCATTATTTTATTACTACCTATTTTTAAATATGTCCCATGTTATAATTTGAAAAGTTTCTTTGTTGTAACAGGGAATAATGTAATGATATTGAATATGAAATGGTCCTATTGTATTAACCAAGGATACCAAGACCTCAATGGTTTCTAACATAGTTGTAATTGTGCCTAGCTATGGGTTAGTGTGTAATCAAGGTGCATATTTTAAGGCATTCCACAATAGCATGTCTACCGAATCCAAAGTGATCTACCAATGTAAAACGGGGATTAGATGTAACAATGTCCTATGGGCTTTCACCATATAACCTACTTGTCAATGATGGATCCAAGGAGTGTATTGAAGCCATACTAAAATTATAACTGAGGGATCCTATAGTTTCATACTGGGAATCCAAAGTATAGACCATTATCAGGATCTAGGTGAGTATCAACTAGAGAAATCCATATCACTAAATAAGAATGGTGTTCATGAGTGCTCATGGGATTGTTCTATCATAATCCTAGGTGAGTTTGAGTAATCTAATTAATTTTTATGTATGAATTCATGTAACATTTTTATTGGTTTTATCCTTTCCTTTAATTAGTGTAATAGGGTTCATTAGAACGAATAATTTTAATCAATTCATTTTGTTCAAGCCTTTCCTTTCATCAGTGTGACAAAGCTATGTATCATGAAAAAATTCATTAAATCTATTTAAAGAAAATTATATATTAAACGTTCATTTTGATACCTTCAATTATTGTGGTAAGGGGTGCTATAGATATGTATCCTACAATTCATTTACATTTAAGGCAATGTCAAATACATAGTATACTTATTAATTCAAATTTCACATTTAATTACCAATTGAAGAACTTAGCTTAGGTAGGTCAAGTGGTGAGAATAAATGGTACCTTAAATTATGAAAATCACAACACAAATCAATCTATTTAATATATACATGCTTACCCTTATAATGGACAAGAGAAGGCACAACTGAATAGTTGCCCAAATGTGTCAATACTCTAAACAACAATTAGGGAATAACCATCGACATGTAAAGGATTGAGTTGGGGGTGTAACCACTAGAAATAATCACATATTTTTAATGGTTATAAACATACAGTTCTAATGATTATAAAAATTACATATAAATTTTATAATTGGTCATTGATGAAATCAGTGGGCCCCATGGAACAAATCGAAAATAAATGTACTTTAGGTATGAGTTATAGACGACCCACCTAAGGGATCTAAAAATATCCTCCTCTGTTATTGTTCTTTGATATGGCTCGGCTCAGAGTAGATCTACAATAAGGAGAAAAATTATCATAGGCAAATAACTCAGTCGAAAGAAAAAGAGAAGGCGAATGACTTAAGAGGACACAAGTAATACCGTTGTGCATCCAACTTGATGAACAAAATCTGGATCTGATAATGAAAAAAGGATTTCTCTTTATTCCTACTATAAATCTTAAAGGGGATAAAATTAGTGAAATTTAGGTTAATCTTTTGGAAATACGGATTGGGGATGAAGAGTGGTTCTAATTCGACCATTAACGTAAAAATTGTCAAATAACCCAAAAAATGGATTGTACCTAATTTTTCAACACGATTTGACAAATCTTTCACACACCATGCACAGTTCCCTAGGAATAATGGAAAATATATGGTTAGGTCTCATGACCATGCACCAACTATGCAAGGTGGCTCTTTCTGGAAAAACACCATCTGCACAATTAGGAAACTATGCACCAACCATGTGCCAACCATGCGACTTGGTCAGTTTCCCCCAAAATATGGGTTCTGGGATTTTAAAATTCCCTATAAACCCTTGAGACCTTTACAAACCCATAAGGAACCCCCATTAGGTCCTAAATAATTATTTATACCAAAATTTTATGGTACTATACTTGATTGAAAAACTGGGTTCTTTCTTTAATCCAAATAGTCAAAAGAATAGTTTTCATTAAAATGCGACATAAAAATTCTAAATTAGGAAAATTTCAATATAAATTAATAACATTACATTAAGGTGATTTTTTATAATATATAATTTTGAATTTAATCGTATTTTTTTCAAAAAATTTTAATGTATTCATATAATAAAATAATTTCATAAAAGGAATGATATTAATAAAATCAGTATTTTCACTATTTCAAAAATCATTAATTACTTCTGAATGATCCCAAAAATTTATCTTAAGATAATATTAAAAATAAAAATAAAAAAATGATTTCAATTTTTTATGACATAAATACTAATATCTGAAAACATAACATTAAAATTAATTCATAAAATTTAATGAAAAAATACTTTTCATAATAAATCAATTTTTTCACATTAACTATTTTTAAATATGTGTGATAATAAAATATGAAAAATATCAATTTTTAAAAATAAAATATAATCATCAAAAAATATTTTGTTATTTATATAAATATAATTTTTGTTTAATATTTAAAGTTGAGGTAATTTGTTGATTTTTTTGATAAAAATATTTCTTTATATATATTTCATAATACTTTTACTATAATTTATAAATTTTAATTTTAATACTATATTATAATGGTCTATAGTTGTTTTGTTTTATTTTTGTGCGTGGATTAAATTATTAAACATTGTATTTAATTGAAGTGGAAAAATCTAGGCTGTTATGTTCTATCCCCCAAAAAGTAATTTTTTTCTGTTAATTTCATTACTTGTATGTAAAGAAGTTAGGGAAATTTTATGTCATCACATCTTCTGGTTCAAACATAGAGTCCTTAAATTGATGATTTCTTTATAGATATTTTATTAGATGATTGGTCTTGTTCTAAAATATCTTCCTATTTCTATCTATATTTTCCACTAGTTTTTCCTCAAATGAGAGATCATGTTCCAATTACGCATCTTATGATCCTAGAACATGTGAAGGGTCTGGTATGTGAATTCTCCAAAGTGTTACCTGGAAAAAATATTTTACTTAGAATAGGTGTGGATGGAGATTTTAGTAATAATCTATAACCCTAACAAGATATATGATCTCAAAGGGACCTATGTGTAACGCCCCGACCCCAGTTACCCAGAGTCGGTGCTTTATTACATAACATTGGCATGATCACGAGAAAGATCAAGTCTCAAAAGACTGATTAGTTTAGTTGCCTTGGAATAACTAGATACATCCATAAATTTTACATTCCATCATAAAAAACATCTTGTCTTCATATCCCCTCATATTATCCCTGCTGGTCATTCATAAATTACTTCTTCATAATCCTGGAAAAAAAATAAAACATTGAAAGGGGTGAGCTCAGATGCTCAGTAAGGATAACATTATAGCAGAAGCTTTCATAAATAAGCATAAACACTTAAGGCAATTTATAACTAAAACAAAAGCCTTTTAAACTTTAACTTCAGCATAAAATGGCAAAGGTAAAATGAAATAATGCCATTTACTTACTCACATGGATATTCTACTAGTCGAATGATCACATGAAATATCAATAACCACTTTCATAATGATGGAATGCATAATGCCAGACTATCATAACCACATAGCCAAGGCCTCGTGCCAAGACTACAAATAAGATTTTGCCAAGGCCTTGTGCCAAGACACTAGTTTGTCTCATGAGACCTACCGATGCATCGAGGAGCTATAGCGGGCTCCACCCGTCACTTATTAAGTCCAATGCATTCCTCATATGAACAGGTTTAAACATAACATAAACATTCGTATTAAAAATAGCATATGAAATGTCAATACTTCTATCACAAACCATGAATGGTATAAAAATAGAACATCCACAGTCAAATATAACTCATTTGATACAATATGGAAGATTGTATTGTATCACATTAACCTCAATCATGAATAATGAAGGATGTTGACATAGATGAAAATAATCATCAAAACTATTTGAGGGAAATATCCCCCTTTTCTTGAAATCATTTAAAAGTCACACTATCTGTCAAGAAGCCATTTAAAAACAGATTTTTGAATCAAAGTGTCCCATACCACTTGGAAACTTTTAAAAGGAGTTTTGATTTTAAATCTTTAATGTCCATATAAATAAATCCTTAAAACCATTTTTTAAAACAAGGACATTAATGAGCAAGATTTCGAAGAATAAGTCTTTAAAACATTTTAAAATGGTATTTTGGTTAGAGATTATAACCAAAAGAGAGACACTTGAGTACAAATAATTGAGGTAATCAAAACTTTGTAATATCATGAGAATAAAGGGATTCATGATATACTATGTCAAAGTACATTATATACACCACATAAAAGTGATTTGGTGTATATCAACAAAGAACTCCCAATTGAATGTAAATTGAGATGAAATCTCTCATAAAGGCCATATCCTTAGGTTAAGGATAAATCAACGACATAATTATGTGTGAAAATATAAATACACTAAATATGATTGAATATTCAGTGTAAAACAATCAAAGGCTATTCACACATATTCTTGTAGAAACAACACCAACGAATTGGATGTTTAACTCAACAAATGGTGAAAGAGTTAAAATTACTCTTATCAAATTCATATTAATGACTTGAGAATTATCAATAGAGTGATTATGTGTATCAAAAGTATATCCATAGGAAGGGGTGTGGAGATTATGACATAATCAAATGAATAGTGATTCCACACATAATCTTGGAGTAATATAATCAATGAAATATGCGTAAAGCCGAATGAGTGGAAATTGAAATGTCAAATTCCCTTATCGATTTGGTAACTTACGTAACATACAACTATGAAAGAAGGATCATACCATGACTATGTAAGTACCCATAAGTTAAAGTATATTACACAATGAATACAATCATGGGCAGTACACATACACCACATGTAATAATTAAGTGGTGAACAATGGAATTCTCAAGAAATTAAGAGCGAGATAAGAAAATCCTTACCACGTTAATCAACTGAGTCGTATGGCCAAAAGTTAATAACCACCAAATGATTTACAGAATAAAATGAATATAAAGAGAATCATGATAATATATATCAAATGGCAGTACACAATACACCACTTTCAATAATTTAGTGGCGAACAATGGAAATCTCACGGAATTGAAAGTGAGATAAGAAAATCCCTTACTTGTACTTTTTCCTTGGTCGATGGTAGGTTTACCTCCTGTATAATGGTTAAATAATTGTTATTGAATAATAAAAGAATCATTTACTTTAATATGATATCATATATGATCTTTTAACATTGATTTGTTAATAATATCTTAGAATTATCGTTATTTCGGGTGTTAACGGGTTCATTTTACTTTATATTCTTTGTTATATGAGCCATTTTAGTTATTAATGGGATTTATATTATTCATATCTAGAATGATATCAAGTTCTTAGATACTATTTTTAAATCATCAAATTATAATTATACTTGAATGGATATGATGGACAATGAATCTCATCGCGTTCGTGGAGACGGTAGTCCGTACATACGCACGAGCGACGATATCATTCTTTTGATATTAAAATAATATATAATTGGATTCTATATCATATATACAGAATCATTATCATGTTATATTTATTATTTACATGAGTTACACATCATTATTATACCCATTCAAATAATAATATATTGAATAACAATTACACCACGACGTGGAGACGGTAAGCCGTACGTACGCACGTATGGTGACATGTTATTCAAAGGATGGATAGAATACTGAATATGGTTGTACCATATTTATAATAACATCACAGTATATATATGATACTGGAGTTATTATTTTATAATTGTAATAACAAAGAAAGAGGAAGTGGAAGAAGAAAGGAACTTAAAAGGGGGTGGTGAAAACATTACCTCTTCTTCGGGTTCTTCCTTTTGATTTGATCAAAATGGCTCCTTAGGTTGGATTTCTGATCAAACTAAGGCCTCTAGGTTGTAGTGAGGGAAGTTGGGAGAGTATTTGGACAGAGTATGGCCGAACCAAAAGGCTTTGAAGGTGTGAAGAAATGAGAAGGAGGAGTGCCTTTTTATAAGAGGGGTGAGGGGCACCTTTGGAAAAACTAGAAATATTAATTTATAATAAATTCATATTCAGTTTCTAATGGCTCCAAAGTTGACTATTCAAAGGTTAAGGTGGGGATAGGTCGAAAAACACTCAACCAATATAATTTAGACAGGTTTGGGTACTTATATTAACCTTATCTTTAAGTATTAACTCTAAGTTAATTAGTTTCACTTTTACAATGTCTCTTTGTATTTTTATATAATATGGTTAATAAACTTACTATATACATCCAAGAGACCCGAAAGTGGTCCATTAATGATGAACCTATCATGATATAAGTCTCTTGGCCGAACCTTAGATTTTTAGGAATTTAATATCAATTAATAATATAATATTTGTTTTAAGAACTCTTTTATATCAATTTTGACACTATTCAATAGTTGATTTTTGTGAAAATCATAACAGATTGATTACTTCGAACAAAGTCAATTAAATAAATCCTAATATATCATAGTATCCTATAAAAGTAGTTTAATTCCTTAAAAGTTTCATATTATATTTGTTTGGGTATTTATAATATCAATTATTTTAATTTTTCACTATTATAGTAATTACTCCATCATCATTGTGTCATAAATAAAATAACTTATTTAATGTATAAAAATTATAAATAAAATATCATTATGTAGGAAATAGTTTTATATTTCTAATGAATATTATAATCGAAAATCCAACATATATAACCCTATGTAAAAATTGTTCTTCTAAAAGATGTAAGCTTATGCCATTTTTATTTTTATTTTAACTTTTTTAATATAATGTGTCCCTACCACATACAAGTGGCTCTAAGGGGTCCCCAAATAGACCCAAGGATGACCATGGTCGGGTATGTGTCCACCAATAAGGTTAGGACACGTTTTAGGTTAATTTTGTATTATTATAATATTATTTTTTAACCCTTATTTACCGGATTTACCCTTTAACCATGATAAATAAAATATTTACCGCAGTAATTATTCAAAATGTGTAAAAATAAAAGTTACCTATTTACATAATTTGGACATCCTGATTCCAAATATGTAATCCATTTTTCCAAATTCAAAACACAGAAGTGGCAGAAATTAATTTAAAATTAATTCCCATTGTTAAAATAAATAGCGTGTTTTTAAGAGATAATAACTATCAAAAGATTGACACTTGTTTATGTCTGATTTAATTGTGAAATTATGTCCAATGACAAAAATTAAATCAAATGGTAAAAATATATTCTAAATATACATTAAAACCACTCAAATTAATAATTTATCAATATTAATTATTTTGATTAAAAAAGTTGTTTTTAATTAAAATTTAGTAATTTTCACTATTCATCAAAATATAAAAGTTATCCGAAAAGTACCAAAATTTCACCCTAGGCTAATTTCGATATTCAGAATCCAAAAAATGAAGTCCATTTTGAAATATAAAATATATATGATTTCAAAAAGTAGGTATTACTATTCACAACGGCTAGTTTAATTAGTTGTGGTGTGTGTTAGAACTCGAGGTTACGTACAACACACGCTATCACATTATTCGAAGGGAAACGTACCGTGGAATCTTGGGGTGTTACATTCTCCCCTCCTTCAATAAATTGCGTCCTCGCAATTTTTAAAATTTTGCTTGGGAATATAATGGAAAGTCCCACATCGGAAAAAGAGTCAATAAAACTATCACTTTAAAAGAAAGAAAGAGAGGTATAAGGGTCAACCAAGATAACCCATACTAGGATTCCATGTAAGAAAACATGGATATGGATGATAAACTAAGTGTCAAGTTCTGATGGAGAGGGATAGAAATCATGATCAGGAGAAAGTTAACAATGAGAAAACCACAAACTTATGTTGGGACAAATGACCATTAGTCTCATAGTAGGAAAGTAAACGGACAACATTTTTTTTAGATACATTACATAAGGAAGAGGAATTAATTTATGATATTGACTAAGAACATTATGAGATATACTTATATTTTAAGTAGATTTTCATTCTTTAATAAATTTCCACCACTAACTCAATTTTTTTTAAACGATGAGTATTCAAGAAGACTTGGTCACAATGGAAGAGCTAGAATAAACTTCTATAGAATCACATGATCCATGCAGGATAAACCATATATTTACATTGTCTTTGAAGATTAATCAAAACCAAAATGGTTAGTGAATGATCTAATGATCCCCCAAAAGGATATTCATTGAGATAAATATGCACTAATCTTAATTTCTAAAATTAAACCAACAATACCCCAAAGTTAAATAGATACCATTCAATAACCAATTGTCCTTAAAATCCTTTAATAAAATCCAAACTAATATTGAAACCCAAAACATAGAAGAATTTGATTATGTAGTCTCCCATGTTACATTGTATCTCCAAATGACATCAAATACTCTTAAAGTCAAATACTTAAAAGTAATTAACATTATCACATATTCTCTGTTATAGGTTAATCATTTCCATAAATAACCCAAATCACTATAAATCAACAATAAAAACGTAGATAAAAATCCACCATTACTCTAAAAATGAAACCCCATTGTATTCTATTTTCCTTGGGCATATAGTGTTCCCAACAAAGCGAACATCTTCCAAAATAACATTTATCACTTAATCACCAAATCATTTTCCTATACGAAGGGTATTCATTTGATAAGACATAAGAACCCAAATCATCTTATTATTGATCAATAAAATCATTTAACAAAAAAAAAGTAGTCACACTAACCAGGGACTTCACGTAGTCCAGTGGTAGGCGATAAATCCCAATCGCACTTTGGTTGAGGGTTCGATTCCCACAGCTTTGTCCGACGCGATGGGTTGTCACACGGTCTACGTGTTATCCTTTTTCAAAAACTATATTTTATAATATTACCAAAATGAGATAAATTCCTTAAAATAACATAATTTAACCACAAATGTTATATCATACTTTTCATTTTCATCCCAAATTATAATAACTTATCATTTTCTCAAACCCCAATGATCATATAAAACCAAATGGTTATTTATACCTATATCTACAAGAGAAGAGACAATTCATCCTCAAATATCATTCTCACATGGAAAACAGCGGGGTTACAAATACAAGAGAAAATTATTCCAAAGTAAACCCATCAACAAGGAGTGCTAATACTTTTTAAATTTTTCTCCAACCATTTATTTCCACATAGCTTCTTCTTTGACCAAGAAAATATTCTATAGAATAGGACATTCACTCGGGTAATGGCCAGGTCCCCTACATTTACAGAAAATGACTGTAAATGGACTCTTGGGACCATTTTTATCTTCTTCCATAGTACTCTTCATTTTTCATTGGCAATTCTTCACTTTATGTCCTTCCTTCCCGCACGTAAAACATTTCATTGTCCCATTGAGACACTTTCCTGGGTGTCTCTTTCCACATTTCCTGTATGATGAAAATTGAGGTTTCTTTTCTCCATGGTCTCCATTGCTGGAGATCTTATCATTTATCACCTTTCTCTTCCTTGTTGAGTCTGGGAGTTGGTTAATATATATGTTGTTGATCATATTTTTGGAAAACTGATTTGGCATAAAGATGATATCTTTTACGCCTATCAACATTCCATTTTGTTGCTCATTGCCACCACCGTTCCCACCTTGTACATCATTATCAAAGTCACTATGACTTCCTTGGAATCCAGCCATTGACTAAAACCAGAAAGCATTGTGTGAGTAACAGTAGTCGTAAAATCATTTAGAGATTAAAATGTCACCATATTCTCAATTTGAAACATATTAGGATTAACCAAGGTCATTTACTCTCATCTTATGTATATATTACTTAAATCAGTTTGTAAAGAAAATGTAAATCATCCTAAGCATATCCCCGGGGAGTGTCGTAACCAAGAGTGTAGCGAGGCCCGTTGTCGTGCACCAGTTCCCGTTCGAGTCTATCTCAAAGCGGTGTTTTCGGGTTTTACCCCTAGGTACATCTGTGCCAGAGCCGCCTCTACCTGCTCGTATCCAGACAGGGATGTATTGCTCGGAAAACTCACAAAATCTCCACAATACCAAAATTCTAGGAAGTTATTTTATACTAATCCTCAAAGTTCATCTTAGGTCTACGTGCTCTAA
Organism: Viscum album; assembly: GCA_963277665.1. Taxonomy (NCBI): domain Eukaryota; kingdom Viridiplantae; phylum Streptophyta; class Magnoliopsida; order Santalales; family Viscaceae; genus Viscum; species Viscum album. The sequence continues at coordinate 443,758,109 of OY728121.1, forward strand.
TCAGAGTTTATCTAAATCTAGCTACCAAGGTTTGTACTAAACATCCTATGATACCAACTGTAACACCCCGACCTCAGTTACCCAGAGTCGGTGCATTATTACATAACATTGGCATGATCACGAGAAAGATCAAGTCTCGAAAGACCGATTAGTTTAGTAGCCTTGGAATAACTAGATACATCCATAAATTTTACATTCCATCATAAAAAAACATCTTGTCTTCATATCCCCCCATACTATCCCGGCAGGTCATTCATAAATTACTTCTTCATAATCCTGGAAAAAAAATAAAACATTGATAGGGGTGAGCTCAGATGATCAGTAAGGATAACATTATAGCAGAAGCTTTCATAAATAAGCATAAACACTTAAGGGAATTTATAACTAAAACTAAAGCCTTTTAAACTTGAACTTCAGCATAAAATGGCAAAGGTAAAATGAAATAATGCCATTTACTTACTCACATGGATATTCTACTAGTCGAATGATCACATGAAATATCAATAACCACTTTCATAATGATGGAATGCATAATGCCAGACTATCATAACCACATAGCCAAGGCCTCGTGCCAAGACTACAAATAAGATTTTTCCAAGGCCTTGTTCCAAGACACTAGTTTGTCTCATGAGACCTACCGATGCATTGAGGAGCTATAGCGGGCTCCACCCGTCACTTATTAAGTCCAATGAATTCCTCATATGAACAGGTTTAAACATAACATAAACATTCGTATTAAAAATAGCATACGAAATGTCAATACTTCTACCACAAACCATGAATGGTATAAAAATAGAACATCCACAGTCAAATATAACTCATTTGATACAATATGGAAGATTGTATTGTATCACATTAACCTCAATCATGAATAATGGAGGATGTTGACATAGATGAAAATAATCATCAAAACTATTTGAGGGAAATATCCCCCTTTTCTTGAAATCATTTAAAAGTCACACTATTTGTCAAGAAGCCATTTAAGAACAGATTTTTGAATCAAAGTGTCTCATACCACTTTGAAACTTTTAAAAGGAGTTTTGATTTTAAAACTTTAATGTCCATATAAATAAATCCTTAAAACCATTTTTTAAAACATGGACATTAATGAGCAAGATTTAGAAGAATAAGTCTTTAAAACATTTTAAAATGGTATTTTGGTTAGAGATTCTAACCAAAAGAGAGACACTTGAGTAAAAATAATTGAGGTAATCAAAACTTTCTAATATCATGAGAATAAAGGTATTCATGATATACTATGTCAAAGTAAATTATATACACCACATAAAAGTGATTTGGTGTATATCAACAAAGAAGTCCCAATTGAATGTAAATTGAGATGAAATCTCTCATAAAGGCCATATCCTTAGGTTAAGGATAAATCAACGACATAATTATGTGTGAAAATATAAATAAACTAAATATGATTGAATATTCATTGTAAAACAATCAAAGGATATTCACACATATTCTTTTAGAAACAACACCAACGAATTGGATGTTTAACTCAACAAATGGTGAAAGAGTTAAAATTACTCTTATCAAATTCATATTAATGACTTGAGAATTATCAATAGAGTGATTATGTGTATCAAAAGTATATCCACAGGAAGGGGAGTGGAAATTATGACATAATCAAATGAATAGTGATTCCACACATAATCTTGGAGTAATATAATTAATGAAATATGCGTAAAGCCGAATGAGTGGAAATTGAAATGTCAAATTCCCTTATCGATTTGGTAACTTACGGAACATACAACTATGAAAGGAGGATCATACCATGAATATTTAAGTACCCATAAATTAAAGTATATTACACAATGAATATAATCATGGGCAGTACACATACACCACATGTAATAATTAAGTGGTGAACAATGGAATTCTCAAGAAATTAAGAGCGAGATAAGAAACTCCTTACCACATTAATCAACTGAGTCGTATGGCCAAAAGTTAATAACCACCAAATGATTTACAGAATAAAATGAATATAAAGAGAATCATGATAATATATATCAAATGGCAGTACACAATACACCACTTTCAATAATTTAGTGGCGAACAATGGAAATCTCACGGAATTGAAAGTGAGATAAGAAAATTCCTTACTTGTACTTTTTCCTTGGTCGATGGTAGGTTTACCTCCTGTATAATGGTGAAATAATTGTTATTGAATAATACAAGAATCATTTACTTTTAATATGATATCATATATGATCTTTTAACATTGATTTGTTAATAATATCTTAGAATTATCGTTATTTCGGGTGTTAACGGGTTCATTTTACTTTATATTCTTTGTTATGTGAGCCATATTCGTTATTAATGGGATGTATATTATTCATATCCAGAATGATATCAAGTTCTTAGATACTATTTTTAAATCATCAAATTATAATTATACCTGAATGGATTTGATGGACAATGAATCTCATCGCGTTCGTGGAGACGATAGTCCGTACATACGCACGAGCGACGATATCATTCTTTTGATATTAAAATAATATATAATTGGATTTTATATCATATATACAGAATCATTATCATGTTATATTTATTATTTACATGAGTTACACATCATTATTATACCCATCCAATTAATAATATATTGAATAACAATTACACCACGACGTGGAGACGGTAAGCCGTACGTACGCACGTATAGTGACATGTTATTCAAAGGATGGATAGAATACTGAATATGGTTGTACCATATTTATAATAACATCACAGTATATATATGATACTGGAGTTATTATTTTATAATGTTAATAACAATGAAAGAGGAAGTGGAAGAAGAAAGGAACTTAAAAAGGGGTGGTGAAAACATTACCTCTTCTTCGGGTTATTCCTTTTGATTTGATCAAAAGGGATCCTTAGGTTGGCTTTCTGATCAAAATAAGGCCTCTAGGTTGTAGAGAGGGAAGTTGGGAGAGTATTTGGGAAGAGTTTGGCCGAACCAAAAGGCTTTAAAGGTGTGAAGAAATGAGAAGGAGAAGTGCCTTTTTATAAGAGGGGTGAGGGGAACCTTTGGAAAAGCTAGAAATATTAATTTATAATAAATTCATATTCAGTTTATAATGGCTCCAAAGTTGACTATTAAAAGGTTAAGGTGGGGATAGGTAGAACAAAACTCAACCAATATAATTTAGACAGGTTTGGGTACTTATATTAACCTTATCTTTAAGTATTAACTCTAAGTTAATTAGTTTCACTTTTATAATGTCTCTTTGTATTTTTATATAATATGGTTACGAAACATACTATATACATCCAAGAGACCCCCAAGTGGTCCATTAATTATGAACCTATCATGATATAAGTCTCTTGGCCGAACCTTAGATTTTTAGGAATTTAATATCAATTAATAATATAATATTTGTTTTAAGAACTCTTTTTTATCAATTTTGACACTATTCAATAGGTGATTTTTGTGAAACTCATAACAGATTGATTACTTCGAAAAAAGTCAATTAAATCAATCCTAATATATCATAATATCCTAGAAAATTAGTTTAATTCATTAAAAGTATCATATTATATTTATTTGGGTATTTATAATATCAATTATTTTAATGTTTCACTATTATAGTAATTACTCCATCATCATTGTGTCATAAATAAAATAACTTATTTAATGTCTAAAAATTATAAATAAAATATCATTATGTAGGAAATATGTTTATCTTTCTAATGAATATTTATAATCGAAAATCCAACATATATAACCCTATGTAAAAATTGTTCTTCTAAAAGATGTAAGCTTATGCCATTTTTATTTTTATATTAACCTTTTTAATATAATGTGTCCCTACCACATAGAAGTGGCTCTAAGGGGTCCCCAAATAGACACAAGGATGCCCATGGTCGGGTATGTGTCCACCAATAAGGTTAGAACACGTTTTAGGGTAATTTTGTATTATTATAATATTATTTTTTAACCCTTATTTACCGGATTTACCCTTTAACCATGGTAAATAAAATATTTACCGCAGTAATTATTCAAAATGTGTAAAAATAAAAGTTACCTATTTACATAATTTGGACATCCTGATTCCAAATATGTAATCAATTTTTCCAAATTCAAAACATAGAAGTGGCAGAAATTAATTTAAAATTAATTCCCGTTGTTAAAATAAAAAGCGTGTTTTTAAGAGATAATAACTATCAAAAGATTGACACTTGTTTATGTCTGATTTAATTGTGAAATTATGTCCAATGACAAACATTAAATTAAATGGTAAAAATATATTCTAAATATACTTTAAAACCACTCAAATTCATAATTTATCAATATTAATTATTTTGATTAAAAAAGTTGTTTTTAATTAAAATTTAGTAATTTTCACTATTCATCAAAATATAAAAGTTATCCGAAAAGTACCAAAACGTCACCCTAGGATAATTTCGATATTCCGAATCCAAAAAATGAAGTCCATTTTGAAATATAAAATATATATGATTTCAAAAAGTAGGTATTACTATTCACAACAGCTAGTTTAATTAGTTGTGGTGTGTGTTAGAACTCGAGGTTGCGTACAACACACGCTATCGCATTATTCGAAGGGAAACGTACCGTGAAAGCTTGGGGTGTTACACTATGTATCTAGTTCTTAGCTTCAAATTTCATTCAAGATCTCACAACACTATTCTATAGAAATATTTGTAGGAACACCTTATCACCAACATAAAATAATTGAAATCATAAAAAATTATCGAAATAACTATTCTATTAACATTATTCTACTTTAATATGGCACTAAATGGTTTAAACATTCTCTTTAATTTCATGGACAAGGATAAAACCTCTCAAAATACTCTCTCTAACATCATCTCATCATGTTGGTATTCGAAATATATTTTCATATAGAGCCTCATATTGGGCTATCTTAATTCAAGAATAGAAAATATTGTTATATTATAACTCTATCTTGGGGAGTTGTTGATCCCAAATCTATAGAAATCCATTGAATAAAATATAAACATATCTTTTATAATTTTAATTATCCTATAAGACATGCCATTTTTCAAAGGATTATATGCAATTTTAAATATTATCTATTTATGTAATAATTTTTTTAATACATGTGTAGAAACATTATGTAAACATTGAATCTTAATTTGATATAGTTTATAGTATATCTCCGTGTATCCTTTACACTTCTCTTATAAATATCTTGGTGATTTGGTCAGGGGAGAAATAATATTTGTAGGTAATAAAATTCACTAGATTTAGAAGGTATTAAACTACAACCAAACAACATTATGGACTTTAGAAATTTTCAATAGTCTAATGATGAATTCAATTGTGATGTTTTCCCATATCAATACTGGTATGGGTAATGGTTTCCAAATAGCCTTTGAATTTTTTCACTTATCCATATGTTTCTAGAATAACATGCATAGTGATATGTATTCTTCAATCTCCATCTTCACTCTATCCCACCAGAAGTTTTTCTATAGGTCTCTATTCATCTTTTTCCTTATTATATAGATAGAGAAAGATGATCTAGGAGTATCATCAAAAATTAAATTATTCAATTATAAACTCAATGGGATTTAAATCTTGGATAAAGACCATATCACTTAATCATTATCAAATTTGAACTCCAAAATATTTGATTCTTTTTTATATATCTCCACATCATCTTTATGGGATTCATAGATCATTACATGATTGAATGGTTAAAAAGTTAGTTTGAAAATATAGGATTTATCTCCAACTACTATTAATTCAAGATTAATCCTATGAAAATAAATGAGTATTGGGTCATTTTCAATCCCCATCATGGAAATATTAGGATGATATTTCTTATATAATGCCTCACCCACTATATTTTCCTTTTCCAGGTGGAAATGTAATGAGGTGTCTTAATATATTATCCACTCTAACCATTATTTTGATTTATATTTAATTCCTTTTTTGAATATATATATATATATATATATCTTATGATCATTATATATATCAGACATTTCTCTATAGAGATAATGTCTACAAATATTCAATGAAAATATTACTCCCACCAACACTAAATCATGTTTGTTTAATTTTATCATGAGTCTTTAATTAGAAAAAATCAAAAGCAATTAAATTTTCATTTTTTCCTAGGATTACAACATAAACCCATATTTCCGGAATCAAAATATATTTCAAACTCTTCCCCATTGTAGGTTAATGTACATAAAAAATTAGTGTCTAATAACTTCATCAATTCCAAAAAACATTCTTCATATTCGTCTATCCAAATGAAAAATTCTCCATTATATGTATATAAATTAAGTGGATTTTATATCCATGATAAATTAGTCATGAAGAATAAATAACATCCTCCAATCCCAATAAAACTATGGATATCAGTTATAGTGGTTGGTTTGGGTTATTTTGTGATAACATCCATATTTTATGGATCAACTAATATTCCCATTCATTTAATTACATGAACCATGAATGTCACATTTTGATTCCAAAATTCATTTTTTTTATCTTTTGAAAAAATATCATTACTTGTGGTCTTTAACACATGTTACACATGATCTTTATTCTCTTCCCTGATCTTGGAATATATAAGAATATCATCTACAATGATAACCAAAAATTGATCAAGGTAGAATCCAAATACTATATTCATTTGATCTGTGAAGAATGGAGGGGAAATGGTATGTCCTAATAACATCATTATAAACTCATAGTGTCCCAACCATGTATGGAAAATATTCTTTGATATATCCTCCATTTTTAACAATAACTAATGGTGTCTAGATCAATGTTCAATCATTTATAATTATTAGGCTCCCCATATTTGATTAAATTTATTATCAATACAGGGTAAAATGAATTTTTTAATTTTGATTTTATTAATATTCAGATATTTATTTCAATGTTGCATCAATTCTTCCTTCTTTTTGATAAAGTGGGTTTTACAACCCACATTATAAATCATTGATGAGTATGAAACCATTAACCAAATTAACTTGAAATTTATACTATAACTCTCCTAATTTAATAGGATCCATTATATACAATGTATTAGAGATAAAAAGGATGAATGCATGATTTTGATAAAAAACTCAAGCACACACCCTAGGTCACAACCAAGTAGTTTGTACAAAAATACCTCTGTATATTCCAAAAAAACAGAAATATTATCAATTTAATCATCTTCCCAATACATTTGAGATAATAATACCTTATTATTGGGTAACACGACCAACATTATATAATTTTTTCCCATATAGAGTTCATAATCATCCTTTCATCGATACATGATAATATGATGATTTAATATAGGAATTGATACTTAAATATAAAAAAATATTATATGTGATTTATTTAGTAAAGCTAAACCATACACAAGATTATGTCAAATTCATCCAAATGAATTATAATTAGATCTATATGAAGTATAATATCAAAAATCTCAATCAGTGTATATTTTTCAACCTTATACATGATTATTTTTTCACTAGGGGTTTTCTCTAATTATTAAATATTATTTTTATGGGTGGTGATTTCAAATTATTATAAAAATTTTCTGAAATAAAAGAACTTAAAGATCTATAATATAATATGGTATAACTAGATATGGAATAGAGATCAAGTGCATCTCAACAAACATTATTATCATGATTTACCTTAGTGGTAGTGATCATGTATTTCTATACTTATTCTTTTGGCTTAAGAGGATTCTAGGGCCAATTATATTTTTGGATCAATGGTTGGGGAATTGACTCACATAGTGTCAGAACTCATCTGACTTGAAGAATTATAGTACAAGAGGATCAATAATTTGGAACTTCATCTCTTCTATTGGTCAATTTTCTTCAACGACATAGTTCTAAGGTTTTAGTCCATGTTTCATTATTTAACACACAGAAAACACTTCATTAACACCTTTTATAAATTAACATGGATACTTATCCAACATTTATTTAATGTAAGAAACTATGAATTCTTCCAACCATGCATTCTATCATCGGTTCTTACATGATACTCCACTTCATTTTACTTTTCCCTTGAATATTGAGAGGTTACAGTTTCTATATCGTCATTAAGATCACATTGAACAATATCATCATATCATTTGAAGTCTCCTATGTTTATCTACCTTTGAAGACAAACATTTATTCTAGTAAATAAGGGATCAATTTTACTCCTATTGTTCGAGATAAATCTTGTGGCATAACTTGCTTGTCTTGCAACATTTTCTTCAAATTGACCTAATAAACTCATCCATTTTTTGATTAAATTCCAATAATTTACATTCTATAAATTTCTAAAGTTTCTACGACAAATTATTCAATAAACTTATCATATTGAACACTTACCATTTCATATAATCGATGTCCTCATTTTTCATAGTGTTATTAATGAGAATTTAACAATTATCAACACCATATTCTAAATGATAAATGTAAAAACCATCTTATCAAGGTCTAGGAACATGACAATATAGAGTAAAATATCTATTTCATTTACCAAAATATAAGAATATAAATGATTAGAAGAGTTAGAAAAAGAGGGTGTACATTTCCTTATAAAAGACTCGATAGAAACTATCTCCCGCCTTAGTGTATTTGGGAGCTGAAAATGATTTAGGTTATTTTCCATAACTTGAGAAAGTTAATTTGAATTATCCTAATATTTTTCATTAAATTCTCAATTATGTTCTATTTATCATTTAGATGATACCCTCATTTTCCATTCCACCCATTGTAAACTTGGTTTATTCAGGTTCACACCATTAAATTAGATCAAGTAAATCTATGAATGAGTGTAATTAATTTATTGATTGTATATAAAATGAAGACATAAATATAGAATAACAATTATTTAACATTTTTGAATATGTTAGGATATGAATATCTAGGTTCAATTTTCAGTTATCCATGATTGAATTTCTAGCATAACTAGTTATATATATTCATATCCTACAATATTATTTTTATATACAATGTGATTAACGAAAACAAATACCCTAATAGTGTCCAAATAGGTGTGAAATATGATACCATTCATCGTGCACTATAATAATTTTTGAGACAAACTCGACTAACACTTTTCTGGTTGGTTACCTCTATATAAATCTTTTCCAAAAACACAACCACTCGTGTTATCCAATAAGTGTTGAATTTTATTGAAAACCACATAACCTATTCCATACCAAAACATCAAAATGATATAATAAACTTATCCTTGTGGTTTCAACTAATGTTATCTAAACTATTCTCCCCATAATAAAAAAACTAATGTCCAAAATAAATAAACATACAACTTATATAATCAATAGTGACCAAAGATAATCTTGACTTAAATATTACATCAATCCAATGATTTAAATATTACATCCCATAATAGTTTCATAATTCTTGGATATAAAGGATTTGTGTCACAGAAATTAGTTTCTTAAAAATATACTTTTACAACACTAGAAAATAATTTTTTGAAATTGTGCTCATCTAGACCCCTTCCTATAAATCTAACATGACGTAATTATATTTATATCCTATGTAAATGAAACAGAATAATGGGGTTATATTAAATAAATAGTAAGGAAAAAGACATATCATAATGTATTATATCAAAATAAGGTAGATAATTTGATAAATATATATTTATATAATTGATCATAAAACTTTGTATGATAATAAAAAATCATGATGGTACCATATAAAATCATAAGCATATTTTTGAATAAATAATTAAATAAAAAAGGTTAAAAATGTGAACATGTCATAAGGTGGAAGATACTTAAAAACGAGTAATCATGAAAACATTGAATCTCATGGAAATAATACAAATCATGTAATTTGGAATAAATTGAAATTTTTTTAAAGGTTTCATAACAGGATGAACTTGAAAATTTGATACAATTTTATGTATAGGAAAACATATGTGAGGATTCCCATTATTCCCACACCTATTTGAACAATCTCATTATTTCTAAAATATAAAATGTACAGAAACCAATAATTCCCATACTTGTATGAACAATCCCATTAAGTACATGAATCAATAGATCATGATATATAATCCTATACCAATACGTGATGGGTGATATAGGAAATAACACATAATAACGAATATACATGAGTTCTACTTAAAAAATCATCATCATTAGAAAAATTACCCCTGAAAAAATGAATAGGTTTCTTTATCATATCATGAAACATGAACGTATGAAATAACATTGTATAAAAATACCATTATCTAAAAGTGGTAATAAAATAATAAAATATAATATGTCACTTCATAGGATACATACCATTTTATGATAACGGGAACCAAAACATGAACAATATTTTTTGAAAATATTTTTTTTCATTATTCTAAAATTCATGGTTACATGTCCCTTTTCAACGTCCCCATTATTTTTAAGGTAAATAAAAATGAATAACCTACATGAAATTTATTTGCCTTTAAAAAAACTCCCATTAATAAATATTGACAATCAATAAAAAAGGAATGATGATTGTAACTATTTTTCATGAAACACTATTTAATTAATTTCTTATTATCCTAAGAATGCACCATAGTGGAACCCCCCCTAGTGTTGATCACAAGTAGGTCGATCACATGAATTGTTTACCTTTTATCACTATGTAAAACTAACGAATATAAAACTATTGAACTATTATAGATATGGTGTTTGATAAGTATATAGTATAAAATAATATATATATATATATATGTGAAAATGAAATATGGAGTGATGTTTGATAGAATGATTGAATGATATTTTTTAGGAGTTCATGGTGATTGAAATCCATGATCAAATATTTTTCACAATACACAACTCAATGTGGTGTTCAGAACATATCAATCCTCAAATTCTTATTTGAAAGGAGATTTCCCCATAATGAGACCTCTCCATATGGGGAAATACTCTTTTGAATTTCATCTATGAGATCTATTTACCACATATAACTACCAATTCCATACTCCACCATATGCATGACATAGATAGTGAATGGAATGATGATTGATAAATGAGATGAGGAATTTTGATTACAGATAAAAGACTGTGACAACTCACCATAATCATTTAAACCATTTCCAAAATACTCATAATTGATTAATGATATGATATTAAAGAAAAAAACTCAATAAAATCACCATTATCTTCCTCGAACAAGTTTCAAGGATGGTTCTCCAATTTTAATGTAGTTGAGAAGAGAAATATGGATGAAGAACACATAAAATAAATGAAATTGAAGAAGTGAGATATGATGAAGAAGACTAATATATTTAAATTAAAATATTATTACAAAATTTAAAATACTACAAGGATAATAGAAATTCCAACCAAATATATCCACTTGTTTCTACCCTTTGAAATGAACAAGGGATATATATTTATCGGGAGAGGGGTGAAAGAAATCTATCCCAAATACTCCTCCATAATTTTCCCCATGGATGACCCATTTAATCGCTTAATTTTTAACATGTATATTTATGAATGTTGTTCCATAACGTCTCCCCCATTAACCCTAAATATTTAAGCATCATTTATTGTACGAGTTAGGATTTATGGATGTTTTACCCTGATACATTAGTTCTATCCATTTGGACCATCATATTCCTTATCTTCACATTTACATTCCATTATGTCCTTTCATCCGGTAGACTGATACATTACATACAAAATAAGTGGTGTTCTATATTTCCATCCTTGTTCCTTCACAAAATATGCGGCATTTGGGATGAATGGTTCATATGTTATGTATTAAATATTGAATGGAACCTTTTCTTCCTGATGATACCTTTCATATTTCACATTTTTTAACCATTCAAGGGATGGATTAATGATAGGATTTAGACTGTAAACTCATTAAGGACATGCCCCATGAAATAATATATCATCTCTATCTAGAATCCATTAATTTTGACACTTAAAATCTGATTTATACCTCAATTATAGAGGTGGGGGACACATTATTGTACAAAACAACATTCCAAAAAGAATGATTTATTTGGAATTCCATATGACCAAATAAAGACTTACACTAGTTGAAAAATATGTATAAAAAAAATAAGGGTATCATAAAAAAATAATCACATGATTTGGATCAATAATAAAAGATATATACATGTAATATATAAGTGATTGAAAATATTTAAAAATCCAAAAATAATCCATATTTTCATTTAAGATCAAAATAACACAAAAAACTAAAAATGAGATAATTTACAATTTAATAACACTAATTTGGGATTATAAAAATTTAATTATAGTATTAGAAAAGTGAAAAGGTTAGCTTCACCATGCCCCCACACTTAAGCATTTCACTCTTGGGTAGTCATCATATATTATAATCAAAATCCACACAATAATCAAAAATAAGAAAACATCAATGATCTTATCCAAAAGAGAATTCCATCATTTATATTATATAAAAAAATTCCCTATCTGTTTATTTACATGGATTTTTCTAAGAATATTAAATCCATCCATGTCCTAATCAAAACCTACCTCACAATGAATTTTATGTCACTTTTCATCCAAGAGAAATTCAATCCAATGTTATGTTCATACATGGAAATTTCATGTATCACCAAAGACTTGGGACAATTATCATCTTCCATAGTGTGAAACCTATAAAATAATTCAATCCTGAGGCATTTTTAAGGTAAATTTTGTGGATTAATGTTGGTGGGAAAATGATTGAAAAATTAGATGCTGAAAATAAGAGTTTTGACTCTCATGTACTATGCATGAATAATAAAGTCAAAACATCAGATGAACCTCACCCATATCCACTTAATAATGTGAAACAAAAGACAAAAACCTTTTTTTTAAGATGTTACATAACCCAATCCATGATAAAAAATAATGATATCATCCAACTTCACCATTTATTTTATTTTTTTTAATGCTCAAAAAAGAAACACACTTATTTTCTATTTCATTAATTTTTTTCCACATTGAATAAGCTAAAAATTATTATATTGAACGAATGAAAATTCATTGACTCTATTTAATAGAGGAAGGTTTATCAAAAAATAATTTACAATGATAAATTCATGCTCATCTCTATTTTATTATTTTTATTGAATAGAACTTGATGACACAAATAATTCACAATGAAATTATAACTCAAGACCTATAATATCATTTTCCACTACCCATAATGTTGGTACATACCTCACATCACCCAAAAATAAAACATAGACCAAATAAATCATTTGAAATACCCTTCCCCACCTCAAACTTGAAATATCTATTAATCAAATACTAAAAGTGCGTGTTGGGAAAGAAAATTGGCTTTTAATGTGGGATAAACCTATATGGAAATTTATGGAATCTATAGTATACCAAAGAATAGATGATAAGGAGGTTCTCCAGATAGAATTTGGAGAGCCAAAGAAGATCCTCATTCATGTTAAAAATAGTCCATGAAATCTAAATATCTAAAAGAGAAAAATCAAAAGTTATAGTTCTCAAACAAAATCCATGTTTCCCCAAAGAATGTGTGGGTATTAGGAAGAATATATCAATGTGGTTCAGAGTACCTCAGAAGACTGGGAAATAATTTTTTTGTTATTATGTAATGGGAATGGATTTCAAAAAAATTTCAAACTCAAAAAAATGATTCAAAATTCAAATCAATGGAAAAACATCACATAAACAATAATTTAATATCCATTTTATTTCCAAAAGAATCCCAATTTTCTCAAAATCAATAAAAGTGTGAAAAGGGATTATAAAATTAAAGGTGCCTCATTGTTATTTATGAAAACATAAAAAAATAAAATCACTAAAAATATAAAAATAACAGGTCTATCCTTCCCCACACTTAAATTTAACTACCCTTAATTTCATCATAACAAAAAATAAAAAGGTCATAAAAACTAAAGAGAAGGATTGATAAAATATGACAATTTTTTCATTGGAATCCTTGAGTTATGCTCCTAGATAATGAAAATTATTCTTATAAAAAATGAAATAAAGAAATAAACAAATAAATAAGAAAAATAACGAAGAAGAAAAAGGAATGAAAAATTTGATAGAACATAGTTTTAGACCCCATGTGGGTGATAATATTTTAAATTACCTAGTGAAAAAGATGTAGAGGCTTAACCATAATCCGATAGTGGATAAGGATTATTTCATAGAAACCACCATAAATGAATCATTCTAAAAACCCTAAAAGAAATAGAAAATTGAGGACCCACGTATAAAAGAAAAATATCTTTAACCCCAAAACGAGATGAAAACGAAAAATTGAGGTTCAAAGGGTGAGGAAAAAAAATATAGGGATGCTCGATGTATTTTTATGTTGATGGTGTGGTGTCCCCTTGTGGTGAAGGTAGTAGAATAAAATGTTTATTATATTTAGGTTTAGGATCATAAAAATATCCCTAAATGATTTCTTATATTGTTCCATCATCTTCTAATGCACCACTGTACAACTCGACATGATCATCCATTATCTCTTCAATATAAACAACTTCATCAAATTAATAAACTAGGGCATTCATTAGTAGTGTTTAATATAAAAAATAATAATATGGGAGATTATATTTCAATTTATAATAAATATAATTTAATTTAAATGAATGATCATAAATTAAATCTCCCTTAAAATGTTCAACTACAGAGTATATATTCTTATGAATGGAATATAAGAACTCATTTTTTTTGTTCTTACATCCATAATACTTTTACTTCTTCAACTTTGGGGGCCAGTAATGCCACCATCTTGATTCCTTTTTTGTGATCTCTGAAATTCACTTGAATCCCAAAGGTATTTTATTACATTTTTTGTAAATTTTCTATAATATGATTATTCCCCAAATATTCCCAACTAGGATCACAAATATTGTTATGAACATGAAAATAATTCTAGTAAACACAATAAAAATCCATTTTTCTGAAAAAATATAATAAATGAAATGAATATTTTTTATATTATGTTTTTGAATTATTTTATTGTTTTTATAAAATGAAGTGTGTGTAAGAACATGGACTCCCCAAAAATGGATCCAATTGATTGTATAAATTTGTTTTGAACCACTATTATATTAATTTCGTATCATTCTATGAATGTGCCTTAGGGTCACACCCTAGGTTCGATCACAAGGATGCTCCTCAGACACATTATATTGCAATTATCCCAATATAATAGTAACAAATATAGAACAATTTAACTAATATTGATGTGGGGTTTGATGTGAAAAAAATAAAAAATCAAATAAATATAAATTAAAATCCAATATATAATGAATTTAGATAGAATTAATGATGGAAATGTTTTTATGAGTTCGCATGGATTAAAATCATTGCTCAATAATTTTTCACAATAATCAACCCAAGGAGGTTATCAAAACATGACACACCTCATTTGAAATGTGACTACCACATATCGAGACCAATGTATATGAGTAAAAACTCTTAAAAATTTCATCTAGGAGACCTCTTATCTGACCATCACTACCCAAACCATACTCCACTTTATGCACGACATAGAGAGTGATGGGAATAAGGATTGATAAATGAGAAGAAAACGTTCGATGATAGAGAAACCTAGTTGACCAATCACCATAATCATTGTAAAAATTTTCCAACCTCTCATAATTGATAAATGATATGATATTAAATAAAAAAATACTCTATAAAATAACCATTCTATCCTAAAAATAACCACCGATGTTAGTTCTCCATTTTTGGTGGAGTTGAGAATAGAAATATGGTGGGAGATCACATAAAATAAATGAAATGATAGAATTGAGATATGAAGAAGTAGACTAATATATTGAAATTAAAAAATTATTATAAAATTTAAAATAATACAATTATAATGGAAATCACATAAAATCTTATCCCTAAGTTTCCACCCTTCGAAATGAAGAAGGAATACATATTTATAGGGAGATGGGGTGAAAGAATTCGTTCCAAAAGACTCATCAAAATGGTTCTAAATATATAACCCATTAAATGGATGAATTTGTAATTAGTGTCTTCACTAATGTTGTTTCATACTGTATCCTCCATTCATCCTCAAAATTTAAGCATCACTAACCACCCGACAATAGAGTGATGGCCATTTTACTCTGGGACATTAATTTTGTCCATGCGCCTCTTCATATTCCACATATTCATAATACCATGCCATTATAACATTTTATATGGTCTATTAACACGTTCCATAATTGATAAAAGTTTTTATATAATTAATTTAATATCCCTCCACAAAATTTGATAAAATTGGGAGGTATCGTTCAAATAGTATGAATTAAATATTGAATGGAAGTGTTTCTACCTAATGAAAACTTTTATATTCCACATGTTTTATGTATTCAATGGATGTCATAATGATATTATTCAGATTTGAAACTAATAAAGGGGACACCTCATGTAATAATATATCATATCGATTAAGAATCAATGAATTTATACACATTAAACCAGATTTATGCCTCAAATATGGAGTTGGAGTCCACTTTGATGGATGTAACAACATTCCACAAAGAATTATTTATTTGGTCCTCCAGATGCCTGAATAAAGACTTATAATAGTTGAAAATATGTATCCCGATTACATGTTTATCCTTGAAAAAAGATTCAAATAACTTGGAATAATTATTAATGATATATGCTTGAAATATAGAAGTTAATAAATATCAGTAAAATTCCCAAAAATAGGCCATTTTAAAATTTAAGCTCAAAATAACACAAAAACCTAAAAATGTGATAAATTCCCATTAAATAACATTATGGTGGGATTATAAAAATTAAATTAATGAATATAAAAATAGAAAACAGTAGATTTATAATTCCACATACTTAACAGTTGCACTCCCAGGCAGCCATCATATATTCCAATCAAAGTCCCCACAACAAGAGAAAATGAGAAAACATCAATGATATTATCCAAAAAATAATTTCATCATGACTATTATATGAAACAAAATACCCAATAATTTTGATTACCCACTTTTAAATTTATCAAACCTCATAAACTAATCTATGTACCAATTAGAATCTACCTCATAGTGAATTTTATGGCACTTTTCACTCAAGAGAAATTGAATTCGGAGTTTTTCTTATACTTGAAATGTATATGTATCCTCATCGGATTTTCAAAATTATCATCTCCCCATAGTGTGAAACAAGAAAATTAATTCAATCATGAGGGATATTTCAATATAAATTTTGTGGCATAGGGATGGTAGAAAATGATTGAAAAATTTAAGGCAAAAAATTAGAGGCTTGACTCTTAAGTACGATGGATGAATAATCAAGTGAAAACAAAAGATTAACCATACACAAATCCCATTGTAAATGAGAAATATAACACCAACCCATTTTATTTGACATGGTACATGATACAATAAGCAATTACAATGAAGGAAATCATCAATGTTATCTCCATTTATTGATTTTTTTTGTAAAGCTCCAAAAGGCATAAAATTATTTTCCTCTTTTAATTAATTTTTATTAATGTAGGTTAATCTGAAAAATTATTACAATGAGTTAATCACTATTAATTTCATTGATATATGATAGGTGCGTGAGTTATAATAGAATGTACAGTGATTAATTCATATACATATCAATTTTCTCATTTTTTTGAACGGGAACCATATGAAACAAATAATGATTAATGAAATGATAATTCAATCCCAATTATATCATTATAAACTACCCAAAATGTCTACACAAACTACACATCACCCAAAATTGAATGAAATACAAAATAATTCTATTGAAAGGCCCTAACCCACACTCAATCCTCAAATAACAATGAATAAAATACTAAGTGTATTAGTAGGTAAGGGAAATGATTATTTTGATGTGGCTTAGACATATATGAAAATTCATGGAATATAAGTGATAATGAAGGAAAAATGTTAAAGTGAGTCTCCTGAAAAATTGAGGCTAGAAAAATAGGTGCCTCAGTTATATTAAAAACATTCCATTAAATCTGAAGCATTGATAGGGAAAAATCAAAAGTCCTGGTTCATACACAAAATCCCAGTTTCCTTATGAAAGTGTGGGTAATATAAGGAATATATCCATGTGGTTTAGAATACCTCATAGGATTGGAAAAATATTTTTCATCACATTTTCATGGGAATAGATTTTATAAATTGGTAAAACAATTTTTTTTTGAAAATCCAATTCAATGGAAAAAATATATTATATTAAATATAATTTAAAATACATTTTTCTTGAAATCAACTAAATTTTATTAAAATAAATTAATGTGATATAAATGATCAGAATATTCATTGAATCTCAAGGATTTGTTAAAAAAATTGAAAAAACAACACACACAAAAAACAACTATAAGGTCAATACTACCCCACATTTAAATTTAACTATCCGTCATTTAAACATAACATTTGAAAACAATAAGGGTAGAAAAAACTAAAGAGAAAAAGAGATACAACCTAACAAATTTTTTTTCAGTGAATGATTTGTGTTAATATCCTAAAAAATGTAAATTATTCCTATAAGAAAAGAAAAAAAATGAATAATAAAAATAAATAAGAATAATGATTAAGGTAAAATAGGATAGAATATGGTTTTGATAGCCATGTGGGTGTTAGGATTTTAATGCCCCTAGTTAGGTAGTTGTTGTCCCCAATCTGAAGGTTGATGGGGTTTCCTTCATAGAAACCACCACATATGAATTTTCCTCACATCCTAGAAAAGAATAAAAATGTGAGGACCCCCGTATAAAAAACAAATATACATAACCCCCAAAATATATGAAAACAATTTGAGGTTTAGTGGGGGAGGAAAAAGAATATATGGATGGTCCGTATTTTGTTTCATTATAAGTGTGGTATCCATAGAAGGAAAATGTTGAATAATAGGATTTAGATTATATTATGGATTAGGATCAGTAAATAATCTCTCAGTTATTTATTATTTTGTTCCATCGTATTCAAATGCACCAATGTATAGATCGAATAGCTCATCCATTCTCTCCTTAATAAAAAGCTTCATCATCTTCTTCAACCAGGGACTACATTAGTAGTGATTAATATACAATATTACAATAATGGATATGAATTTTCAATTCATAATATGTAATATTTTAAAGAAAATAATGATCCAAAATTAAATCTCCTTAAAAAATTTAGCTTTAGACTCTTCTCATGCAAGGAAGTCGGGAACACAGTTCTTAGAGTGGGAAGGTGATTTTAAGTTATAGATTAAACATCACTAACTTTTTCATTATTTATTGGTGGATAATGAATCTATTTATCTTGTTTTCATGTTATTTTATCCATAATAATTTTACTTATTCAAACATCAGTGGCCAGTATCACAACCATAATTCTTTCTTTTTCGAGGACATGGATTTTTTCTTTAAGAATTATGGATTTTTTTTCAATTTGTTTTAAATTATATATAATTTGAGTGTTCAAAATATCTTCACCACTATGCTCAAAAAATGATTTATCAATAGGACATTAAATATAGTAATCACCATAAAAATACATCATGTACAAAGAAATAATATAAATTCATTGAATCTATTTTTTATTTATGTTTTTGAAATATTTGAATTTTTTAGTTTTTTATAAAGAATAACATATATAAGAACTTGGACCCCATAGAAATGGTGCCAATTGATGGTTGTAGTCTTTCGTGAATAATTATTCAATTAATTTATTATTATCCCAAGAATGTACCATAGTGGCACACCCTAGGTTCAATCAAAAGGGGCTGCTCAGACACACCATTTACCTATTGTCACATTATAAAACTAAGTAATATATAACTATTTAACTAATATTGATGCGGGTTTTGATAAGAATAAAATATAAAATAATATAAACACAAATTAAAATGAATAACATATTAATTTGAGATCGGTTTAATTAATAAAATGTTATTAGGAATTTATGGTGCTTGAAATCATTGTTAAAAAAATTGTTCTCAATATTGAAACCAATGAGGTGATCAAGACCTATCACACCTCACCTTCTCATTTGAAATGTCATTACCCCATACTGAGATGTATGCATACAATTAAATCCTCTTCCCAATGTCATCTAGGAGACCTCTTCCCCGCCCATCGCTACCCAAGCCATACTCCACCATATGCTTGTCTTAGATAGTGAAGGAAATAATTACTGATAAATGAGAAGAAGAATTTCAATGATAGAGAAAGTGAGATGAACGATAACCGTAAACATATTAAATATTATAAAACTCTATTAATTTATTAAATATATGATATTGAAACAAAAAACTCTATAAAATCGTGATTCTATCCCTCAAACTGGCATCGTGGTTAGTTCTCCAGTTTTTGATGAGTTGAGAAGAGAAATATGGTGGGGGAACACATAAAATAAATAGAACTGAAGAAGTGAGATATGAAGAATGGAAATAATATATTACAATTAATGAATTATTAAAATAATGTAAAATACTATATAGAGAATAATAATTCCATCAATGACTATCCTCGTGTGTCCACTCTTTGAAATGAAGAAGGGAAAATTTTATAAGGAGAGGGAGTGAAATAATTCACTCCAAAAGACTCCTCCAAAATTGTCTATATGGATGACCCATTTAGTGGAATAATTTTTAATATGATTCTTCATGAATTGTTTTCCATAATATATAGTATGTTTACACTCTAATGTTTATCATTATATACCTTCTAACGGAGTTATGATTATTTTAACCAGAGACATTAATTCTATCCATGTGCCTTATCATATTCCATATCATCACATTATTTTTCCATTATAACGTTCCCTTAGGCCTATTAACATGTTTTATACTTAATAATTTTTTTTATATAATATCATTCCCACACTTTGGTAAAATTTGATACATTTTGGAAGCATGGCTTAGATGGTATGAATTATATACTAAATGACACCATTTCTTCCTAATGAGACCTTTCATATTCTACTTGTTTTAACCATTGAATGGAATCCTTGATGATACTATTTAGACATGAAACTCATCAAGGACATGACTCATCAAATTATATATCATATAAATATTTAATCAATGTATTTTGACATGTTAAACCGAATTTTTTCAACAATTACGGAGGTGGTGTCAACTCTCCAGGACTTATCAATGTTCCACAAAGAATGATTTATTTGGGCCTCCATATATCAGAATCAAGACTTATCATAGTTGAAAAATATTTAGAAAATGAACATGGGAATCATAAAAAAATCAAATTATTTGTATCAATAATAAAATATATATGATCAAAATATAGAAGTGAATAAAAATATTTAAAATTCCCAGAATATGTTATTTTTGAATTTAAGCTCAAAATAACACCAAAACCAAAAAATGTGATATTTTCCCATTAAGTAACACTATCACGGGATTATAAAAATTTAATAATTTTATTAAAAACTGAAAATAAAATCATCATAAAAACTATTGGAAAATCAATGTTCAAATATAAATTGGGAAACTCAATGAACGGATTTTATGTTACCAATTACCTTACCATTAGATTTTATTTCCATGAAATGCATTAAACTCATTTATCATCAGAATGAAAATATCAATTTCTCATTAAAAAATTATTCTTATATATTAAAATTTATACCCATAATTAATAAGAATTATCTTCAATGTATTATATTGTTCTAATCACATCTCAACATCTGGTGTGAGTAATCTTAATTGTTTTGAATAATGTTCGTTAAAGCGATTCTGATCCTCATTTTATCCCAATGTTCATAACTAAAAATATATAAAAGGTTATATAATTTGTGTTTATTAAATACTTAAAATGAAAAATTTCCATTACATAGTAGTTCTAGTTGTGTTTCCTAAAAATAATAATGAAGAACTGGTTTCAGGTTTTTACATATATCGATTTATTACCTTATACTGATCATTATTTTTTTATTCAAAATGAACTATATTAATGAAATATATCACATATAAAAATAACATATAATTATAAAATATAAACTAAATCCATCCATTCATGGATTTGAAGGAAAAATTAAACATTTTTATTCATGGACATTGTAGTCCACATCACACACAATTCATGTTTTCATTTTTCTTAGTGGTAATGGGGGGATTGACTATAACATTTTTATAATAATATACCAGTGTAAAAGGGATACCAATTTTATCAGTTTAAAAAGGTAAAATTTAATTTTAGGAAGATTTTTTTTTGAAATAAATAGAAAAATAAATAGGGGTTTAAGAACTTATACCTCACTCTTTGGATTATTTTCTTTGAAATAGGTATTAACACTTTTAGCAGTGGTATTTTGAGAACGACATAACCTTCCTAAAATAGTTAAGAGTGTGGATAAAGGGACTGGTGAATAGATGATTCTTATTAGTTAATTGGAATCATTTATTATATATATGAAATAAAATATATCAAATAAAAATATTATATGTATGAAACATTAATTATCATACAAACCCATGGAATGAAAAAAACACCTTTTTTCAAAAAGTTCATTTTTAAGAAAAAATATTTATGATTAGGGTATAATTTTCAAATTAATTTAGTTTAATTAATTTAAAATTATTATTATCAATAAAATATTATTTGTTTAAAAATTAGTAAAATTTATAAATTCATTACATTATGTTATAATTAATTTTATAAAATAGTTGAAAAGACAGATTTTATTAAAATAGATCATAAATTTTAAAAATGGTGAGAATGATTATATAAATTAAATATATTATATTAAAATTATTTTTTATAATTTAAAATATCTAATTTAATAATTAAAAGTTTCATAAAATTAAATTTATTCTTATAATAATATAATTTATAAAAATTTAGGGTTTTAATAAAATCTATATTTTCACTATTCAAATAAAAATTTATTATTTCTGAGGGATACCAAAAATTCATATTAATATAATATGAACACAATAAATTCAAAAATGATGTCAATTATTTAAAATTAAAATCCTAAAATTTATAATCACTACATTAAATTAAATCACAAAATATTATGAGAGAATAATTTTTTAAGAATTTATTTTTTAATAATGACTATTTTTTAAAATTCAGTTCAAATAAAAAATTAATAAAATTTCCATGTTCTATGAAACAATTTATGAATATGAAAATATTTTATTATTTACATAGGTTTACTAATTCTGATGATATTTTATGTGACCATTTTAAAAATATATATGTTTATAGACATTTAATTATTCAGTTACAAATATTTATAAATTCTAATTTTATGTTTATCTTATAATGGGGTATATTTGTTTCTATTTTTATGGGGAGAAAGTTATCAAAAATGGTATTTAAATGAGGGGGAAAACTCAGTTCATTATAATGGGTGGGGTAGTATGATGACTCTTATCTTTATTGCACATTATTTCATGAATTAGTATATAAGAGTACACCTAATAAATCCTAGAAGAATGGGAAGTATTGCATTATTAGAAATTAGGTACTTTACATAACAACATAAAATAGGGGATACATCATTCTTATTAAAAATTTCCACAACATTTTCATATTATTCCATCATTCTTAAAATTACACGAGATAACCTGGGGAGTTATACAAGAACGATGCAAGCTATAAAACCCATAATGGGAAAAAGAAAAAAATAAAATGAAGAAGTTAGTAAATGACAGATAATATTAATATCATTGAGATATAAAAGGGATTGTAATCAAAAAACATGAACAACTAGGAATGATATTACATGATAACATAAAGGCGGTATGGGAATGTGGAAAAAACATTAAACATGGCATAATAGAACTATGCCAATGTTAAAAAACAATAAAAAATAACCTAATGTTCTCAGGAAAACCTATCCTGCACCATAAATGTCATCTCATGAGACTATAAAATTACCCAATTGAATAATTATATGTGAATAATGGTAAACACAATTGATAGGAAATGTGTATGGGTATTAACTACAAAATTTTTTGGAATTGAAAATCGCAATAAAATATCAGCATCATAACGAGGGAACAGAAATATTAATGGGTGGTATTAAGGAGATATATATGGGACTATCATAATTTATAAATTATAAAGGAAGTATTTAGGATATGTTATAACATATCCCATTCTTATGTGTTGGTGATGAAAGGCGTAATATAATGAAGAATGTTCATTAAAGAAGAGAAGGAGGGGATCCATTTCCTTAAGAGGGTGATACCAAATGTTTGGGAGGAGCCTTTTGAGAGGATTGGAGAACCATTATAGGACCCTAGATAGGTTAGGGAATAGTAATAATGTGCTCCAATTATATTTATTGAATATTAATGGCATGTTGGGTCAGTTTATATTGGAAAAGAGTGGGGAGTTATTTATTATTTCCCAAACATTGGTTTCGGACAATATAAAATAAAGTAATTGAAACCACAAACCATCCAATGGGTTTTTTTCAATGATTTCGTCCAAAGTGTAGTGAATTTAATTATTTTATATGTCCATGGTCTTAAATTATCAAAATATTACCCTTTGTGATGTTGAAGTGAATCGTGCCCATAATGAAATTATTTAAAAACCTATAGGTTTTTGACGATTCCTAAAGGATTTATAAAATTAATAAAATAACCCAAAAGACACAATAATTTAAAGGCAAAACAGAAATATGGTCGTCGATAACTTCTATTTATTTAAAATAGTAAACTTGGGACATTATTGTTTCATAATACACACTATATATTTATACCTTATTAAAAATTTAACGGAAATTATTAAAATCATATAAAATCATGAAATATTAATCATTGAAGAATTTTTAAGTGATGATTCTAAAATTAATATTTATATTATAAAAATATTTTTCAAAATATATTAATTTTCACTTTTACAATTGAATTTCCATTTATTGAGAAGTGTCACGTTTTTTGACAATAAGAGTATTTGATCCATTATTGAAATTAAATTTAACTAATAAAAATTATATTATCATTTAGATTTTATTATCATCATTTATTAAATATAATTTAATAAAATATTATATATTTAAAAAATCTATTAATTAATTCAAAATAATTTCCAAAATTTAAAATGCATATTTCCAAAGAAAATATTTTTTTGTTTTATTATATCAAAATCTATGTAGCTTAGAACGTAACAATAATAAAAAATTATATTCATTATTCTATACAATATAAATATTCATAGTGTTTTGGTCTTGATACATAACCTTATATTACACCAAAAAACTCCATAAGGGTATGTTGTGTGATAGTGATATTTTTATGGGGTGGTTCAGTGTACATGATTTCGACAATGATCTTGATGTGGCTCAACATCCCCTGTGAAGGGGTTTTATCATGCTTTAGTTGAAAAAATCTCATATTGGTATTGGTCAATAGATTATCCCAGTGATCCAATATGACTCATAGTCTATGAAAAATGGGATTCATATTGTACAATCCTATTGGTTGAGGCTATTACTCCCGTTTTTTGTCTTAATTGGATTTTTCAAAACCCTATATTTATATTAATCCTATGATCACTCTTCAACATATATATTATCAATAGTTTCATTTCCTGATGGTATATTAAATCTGAAAGGATATAATATATCTAAATAATTTCAAGTGTCTTCTATAACCATAATAAATAATAAAACTTTTATTTAAATCTTAAAGGGAATTTTATTTTTTAATTTTAGGGTCAGTGAAATCAACCCCTTTAAGAAATTGAACCCTATAAATTCTTATTTCACACACCAAAATAGATGAGGAAAATTTTGTATCATCCCCACCTACGATTCTCACATCATTTATTCAAACATGTGGTATCTCCATAACACTTTGAGTAGGTTCATTATCTTATCTCATATATCTCTTTCTCTACGAGATAATATCCTCACTAACTTCTCTTCATATGAAATATTGTTCTCCAATGGTATCACCATTGACTTCATGACATGTGAGTAGTATGGTATATACATTCTCGAGAGGGATACATGGAAAAAATTATGTACTTGATATAGATTATGTGGGAGCTCTAGTTGATAATACACTACTTCCATGTGATCAAGGATATATAAGGGATTGATTTATATTGAACTAAGACTTCCCTTTTCCCCAAAACTCATGAATTCATTCAATGGAGATATGAGTAGTATTTCCTTATCTCTGACCTCAAACCCTTGGTCTCATCATTGATTGTCAGATGTTTTCCACTATTTCCTCGACCATTTCAGCACATAGTAGCTTGTGTTCCCCAGCTTCATCCTATATTATGTATGTACTGCATCTCTCCCCATAAATGGATTTATAAAGAGAAATTTTGAATCATTATCTGAAACAATTATTTTATACGAACTCTCCCTAAATAATTTTTTGATACAATACACCTTTGATGTTAATTGATTATTTCTGAACATGTCTTTGAGTGTCTAGATAGTTAGCTCAGATTGGAAATCTATTAATGGGTAATAATTCATGCTGAAGGTCAATTTAATATTTATAGAATGTTATAGAATATTCCAAAACTCATAATAATATCATTTATCTCAATTAGATACAGTTTATAGTGGTTTTCCATTTATTTTCAACACATCTATAATGTAGATTCTTGAAATTTTATTGAGTAATAGGCCCTCTAAAATTGTAATAGAGTGAGAAGTATTTGTATCATGATCCACCACAACCCAATAAAAATTATTTCCTCTTCATATCATCATAAGAATAGTGATAAATTCCAGGTTAATGTTTTCCTAGTTCCGTGTAGATATTTGTAAGGGTAACAACATCCCCTTGAATTTTTTCTTTAATCCTTCACATGATGACATACAAGACAACGAAATGCATATTCTATAATATCATTCTTCATATTGTCCCAGCAATAGTTCTCTTGGAGATCTCAATACGTCTTTGTGCACCCTGTACCGATGGATAAGGATGAGATATGAGAATCATCTAATATCTCTCTCATTAACTCAGGATTTTATTGTAAAAATAGTCATAACCCAAATATTACAACATCTTCTTCATTGATTTTGAACTCTAACGTTTTGATTTTTATTATAAATTTCAAATTCATTTGAATTTCCATATCATCTGTTTAAGAATCCTTTATTGTCTCTAGAAAGTATGGTTGATCAATCATTTATTAATGTATTTATGATTTTACTTCCTTTAAGATTACCAAGTTCATCTTTTTTATGCCTAAAAATATTTTATCCTTATAAATTATCATCAATGATTGAATTTAAAGATGATTTTTACTTAGAGCATCTTCCACCTACATGGTTTCCTAGGATGGTAGTGGACTGAAAAATCAGAGTCCATAATCATATGTAACCAGATTCTCTAATAAATATTAACCTATTTTTGTGTGAATATATACTTTATGCTCTTATGTTTCATATACATTTCTCACATCTAAACAAAGAAATAATTCCTCTATATTTTCCATACAAAGATAACTACATCGATGTCCAGATCATGTGTTAGGTAGTTTTAATCATGATCTTTCTACTTAATTGATTCATAAGATTTCACTTTTTAATTTATATAAACACATATCCCAATCATTTATTTAAATCATTGTTGTATACAATGGGGAGTTCCCCACATGTGGGTAGTGTAATTATAGGTTCAGTGTTAACCCACATTTTTAAACACCTTGAATAACAGTTCTCATTAATTATTCCAATAATACATGACTCCCTTATGAGTTATTTTGGTTAGAGGTTTTGCAAATCACGAAGCATTTCTAAAAAATGACAATAGTTCCCATCTAATATATTGAGACTACATATTTCGGTCATATATGTTTTCCTTGACCAAAATTCAATTTCTTATTTCTTTTAGGGTTTCGTAGATATCACATTTCTTTTAACAATACTCCCCAATTATGAGACTTTCATCAATCATAGATAACATTTTATGTACTTTTCATAAATCTTATCATTTCATATGATCTTTATCATAGTTCTCATATTTTCCTATTTACTTTTATATTATATTAGAATATCATCTATAAAGATAACCCAAAATCTGTTGAGATAATATATAAAGACTCTATTCACAAAGACCAAGAATATTGCAGGATAATTAGTGATTCCTAATGAAATTACTATGAACTCATAGTGTTCATACCTTATATAAAAATAATTTATTGGGATATTATTCTTCTTCGCCATTACATGATAATACCCTAACCAAATATTCATCTTGGAAAATTATTGGGCACCACATAGTTGATTTAACAATCCATCAATACATGTAAGACGATACACATTAATTATCTTTATGATGTTTATATCATGATAATTAATGAAAAGGTTCATTTACCTATCCTTCTTATTAAAAAATTGGACTAATTCAACAGAAGATGATGCACTAGGGCCTATCAACCCTATATCCTGGTTCTCCTATTAATAATTATTTAGCTCCTAAAGTTTCACAAAAAGGATTCTATATATAGTCTTTGAAAGTGATAGTGTAACAGGTATAATATCAGATGAGAATTAATCCTCTTGGTTATAAGGAATCCTAATAAATCCTTTGAGATATACATCAGCATATTCTGTCACAAAGGTTATGTCATCAAGGATGATTTTTTCCTTAGACTCAATCATTTGATGAACATTCACATTCTCATTGTGAAATAAAATCCATGATTGGGGTGTGGGTTCTAAAGAAGACACATCCTCCTCCTTAAATTTGTATAGAATCATAGGAAAATTCATTATATGGAGTTTAATTTACTTATAATTGAATTTTTATGATCTTTGTAGGGAAATCTAATCAATACCCATTATTGATTAAAATTTCACTAACGAGAGTATCATAAGGTTCACATGGATGTTCATCCCATACATTTTGATAATGTATGTGTTAGATACTTGAGATGAATTAATTTCCCCATTTTTAATTATCACTAATAACTATACTTCCATGCTTTGTGGTAGTGTCTAAATAGTTCTAAAAAACATGTGTCATAAAAAGGAAATAAGAGAACCAAAATGAAAAATTTAATTCCCCATTCTAGAATTCATAACAAGACTACCTATCACTACTTCTTTTTTTGGATCTACCTTAGTGGTTGGGATGGAACATGCTCACCCTAGATTCTATAGAGGGTTTTGGAATTTATTTTCTTCTAAAAACATGGCTCAGGGAAGTGGTCCACATAGATTCCTTGTTCAATGTAGTTGAAACATTGTAAAATAGGCAGAAGGTAGGTTGAAGGAATCCTTTATTCCATTTCACTTGTGTGTTTCTCATGTTGGAAATTTCTATCTTGGTACACTTACTTTCCACACCTAAATCATTTCATTATCCTATAAAGTGGCTTCCTTGGCTCATCATTACAATTTTTTGACAAGTGGGATATTGAAATTTCATTCCACAATTGTATTTCTCAACCCTATTTTCAAAATCCAATTTCATTTCCCAATTCTTATAACCATGAGTCCCTTGAAACATTCTGACCTGTATTTGGAATTTGAGGGAACACCAGAAAATTTCCTCATGGCATGAAAAGTCACGAATAACTAGTTCTTTTCATAGAATTTGTTTTATCCTACTAGTGAAGTGGTCATCATTTAGTTTGGGGGTAACAAAAATTCTATAGGAATATGATAAATTCCTTGTGATGTTATTCAAAAATTCCATGATGAATTCATCATATTTTTTGTTAAGGTTAAGAAAATCCCATTCTATTTTATGTCATAGAGTTCAAGGAAAATATTTATCATTTTTTCGCAAACACCTTACACCCCATTGTTTTGATATCATTACAAGGATTTTTAAACTTAATAATTTCCCACCACTAATCAAATTTTCCATCCTTACAATAAAAATCTGATATATCTTTCTATTACTATATAAATTGAATGATGGAGAATATCTTCTCAGTCTAGTTGATCCATTATTCCATGATTAGCGGATTAGATGAACCACTGAATGTCGGAGGCATTTATTGCATAAATGTATAAATTGCATATTATTATTTTATAGGGGGAATTGGGTATTCTTTTTCATTTGTTATTATATTTAAAACATGAATCAATTCGAAGAGTATCAATAAAAAGATCATGATTCCTTCTTTAATTGAGTAGGTCATCTCATTTGGGTAGCATTCATATTTCCGTTCACATTGGTTATTTTCTCGGTTTCTCCTATTTCCAAACATTTTTAGTAGTAATAGAAAATTAGGGAATATTACTTTTAAATTAATAAAAAGATCAATATTAACCCAAATATAGTAAATGGATGACGTTTAAATTAAATTTATTTCCTTGACATATAATTTTCTATAATCCCATCTGTGTTATATATTTTCAACATGATAACATAGATGATTATTATAATTTTTGATCCCTTAACAATTTTTCATAATGATATTTTTAATTTACAATTTAATATCTCATGATATTGTCAAAATAGGTATGTAGTGAGGTTCTTTTTCCTGCAAGAGTTCTTGATCAAATCCATCTCAATGCATGGTTTTCATGTTTTACCTCTAGGTACATCGGTTCCAGGGCCACATCCACTTGTATTATCTACATGGGGAAGTATTTTCTATGAAACTACTAACTATATGATATAAAAAAAATTTGGGATGTATTCTTATATTTCATCTTATCACTATGTATTTCACTACAGTTTTCTAATCATAATCCCCCAAAATAACTCTATATTAATATAATTCCAACAATGAAAACCCTTGTATTTATTAAGCCATTATTAATGATTTATTACTTAAGAATACACATATGAAAACCCTTAATATAGATAATTCTATTGTCTTTGTAAATTTGGTACATTACATAATAACATAAAATAGTGGATGCAACACCATTATTGAAAAATTCTTTAGCATGGTTATATAATTCCATGGTTCTTAAAAATAAACGAGATAACCTAGGGACATAAATAAGAAATGGGTGGGCCATAAATCCTAGTAAGGTAATAAGAAAAACATAAAATGAATAAGTCATTACTTGTTATAAAATAGGCATATCAGTATGATATAAAAGGGATGAGAATCATAAACATGAACAATTAGGCATGATATTGTAGGAAAACATAAATGCAACAAGAGAATGTAGAAATGAATATGAAAATAACTTCTTAAGTATATGTAAAGGTTAAAATTCAAGAAAAAAACCATAATGTTATTAGGATATCCTATAGTGTAACATACATTCCATCTCATTGTACTTAAACAATACTCAATGCATTGGATCGCTATCTGGGTAGACCCATCTTAATCATATCATGTACATGAATAAGTGTGCCACATTGATCATATAAAAAAGAACATATTTCATCACAATTAGTCCTAGGATAATATATTTTGTATTACATAAATGTAATTACCAAATAAAATAAATATAGGTGCATAAATTTGAACTCCCTTGAGAGGAAATGAGCATGGGAATTCAATACACTATTTTTTGGCATGTCACAGTGAAATTTAGGCAGCATAGTGGGGGCACAAAAATGATAATGGGAGGTCTTAATGAGATTTAAAGGATTTTATAATCATTTATTAATCATAATGCTAGTAAGAGGGATTTATAAGAACATATCACAACATTATGAATTGGAGATAAATGACATAAGATAATTAATATGATTGAATAAATAGGTGATGGAGGGGATAACTTACCTTGAGAGGGTGATTCCAGAATCTTGGGAGGAGCTTCTTGAGAGCTTGAGGGAGACATGGGGTAATTATATAGAGGTGAGGAGAGAGTAAGGATGTGATACATGGTTTTTTATTGAAGAGTAATTGGATCCTGGGTGCGTTCATACATGTAAATAGAGGGGAATTTTTTATTGTTTCCCATACATTGGATTTGGATTCTATATAATAAAGTAATCGAAACCAAGAACCATCTAGTGATTTTTACCCATAGTTTGCGCCATTGTGGATAAATTTTCATTGTTTTATAAATCTAAGGTCTGAAGGTATTAAAATATTACACTTGGTAATGTGTAATTGAGTCATTTTCATAAAGAAATTATTCTTAAACCTATAGGGTTTCGAGTATTCATAAAGTATTTATTAAATTAGTAAAATTAAATAAAATCATATTAATTTAAAGGAGAAACTTATATATAGTATTTTATACCTTTTATTGAATTTATTACATCAATTTTGTGTCATTATGATGTCATTATACACGACGTTTAACTATGCCATATTTAATTTTTACCTGAAATTCAACTCTCTCGAAATTTTTTGAAAAATTCACCATTGGATAATTCTAAAGTTACTGTTAAAAAAATATTTACTTTATCTATATAGTTTTCTAAAAGTATGAAATTTAACTTTTAAAATAAAATCATCATTTATTAGGAAATTATGTGTTTTCCTTTTGATAATACCAGTTTTTGAAATATTTGACATCATAAAATTATATTATCATTTACAATTTATTACCATTATTTAATATAAATATTTAATTAAAATACTATTAATTTCAAAAGTTCCATAATTATAAAAAAATAAATGTATTAATTAAAATTAAATATTACAAAAATTTACTATTTATATTTTGTTATATCAAAATCAGAACCATTTATAAAGTTACAACAAGAAGAAAATATATTCATTTTTATATAAAATATAAATATTATTATTATTATTTTCTTGATACATTTAACTTTATTAAACCATAAAAATACACAAGGGTAATGCGTAAGATATTGAGATATTCATAGTTTGTTTCATCATACATGGTTGGGTTCGTGATCTGGATGATCTTGAACTTCTCTAATAAATGGTTCCACTCATGCTTTAGTTGTTGGATCATTGATTGGGATAGGTCAAGGGAAAAAGCTAAATTATTATATCTCTATTTTATTTTATAATAAAATAGATTTATATGGTATGATCTTTCTGGTCAAGGACATCACTCCCATTTTCTGAATCAACATTACTTTTTAAAACCCTATATTTATACGAATAATGTGATCATTATTCAATGTGTTTTTTATAGATGTTTATGTGGATTAGCAGTATTTTTAATATTATAGGATAAAATAAAACTAAATAAGTTCATATTCTTTATATAACCATAATACATTATATGACTTTTAATTAAATCACAAAGGGAATTTTTAAACAATACATTGGTCATTATAGGTTGTTTTCTTATGTTGTGATAACTAGGTGAGATCCTTAAGACACAATATGGTCACCCTACATCATAAGAAACCCCAAACACATACCAAATGTATCCAAGTACACCAAATACCCATCACTAGGCAACATACAAATTATAATGATAGTGGATGACAATATTATGTTTAAATGTTAAAAGGATTTCTTACATCAATTATCTTAATTAAATATCACTCCCATTTAGGTCAAATCCCTATAAGGGGGTTCCAATGTGGATAGATATTTAAAAATTTGATTGAAATGTCCAACTAAACCCATGAATATTTTGATATTGAATACATTATTGCATCTATTGTAATATATCACTCCTTTGATCATCTTAGGATCTAAAAAATTCAATTTTTTGACCATATAGGACCAAAACATTTTACTTCTAGGATCTAGGACTAATATTTAGATATATTTGAATATATGTAATGTTAATTATATGTTCCTAAAATAATTTAAACATGGTATTTAAAATCTTCAATTGTGTTAAAATAAAGTAATATATCATCTAAGAATACCACCATATAGTTATTGAGATACCAGTGCAATATCTACTTCATCAAAGACATGAAAATAGATGAGTAATTGGTAAGATCAAATGGCATAATATGATACCCCTAATTCCTATAACTTCTCCTTAAACTAATACTTGGGAATATAATATTTTATAACTCTCAGTTAGTGGTATCCTAATGAGAGATCAAACATTGAAAAAAATTTCACACACTTGAGTTGGTCAAAGTGGTTATCAATCTGGGAAAATGGGTACATATTCATGATGGTCACCTAATTGTGTTTTTTTGTAATAAATTTAAATTATAAGACTTCCATACAACTTTATTCATATGGGAACTGGTGAACCCCATGGTGAAATGGTAATATGTATAAAATACTTACTCTCAAGATCCTCCTTTGGAGCCTTGAAATTCAATAATTTTTTTAGATACATTCTAGAGGATGGAAATGAAATTAGTATCATACATAGAAGAAGATAAATATATTGTTTCACTCTCACAAGGGATGAAGCATAGATATATTGTTAGATAAAACATTAGGAAAACATTATATCCCAATAAAAATATAACTATATGAATTCCATTCAACAAAATTGAAATTAAAAGATCATACCTAACATTAATTTGATCTAATATAAAAAAAACAGGTCATTACCTACCTAATATTATATCTCTTTCATCATAGAAAACATGATTATTTCAATCACGATAATGGAATATAACTATTTGATGGTAGGATTCAAATTTTTTTTTCTAACCATAAATTCCATACTAAAGGTAAGATTTAATATATCAAAATCAAGAAATCAGAAATCACATAAAATATACAAATCAATAATCATCACAAGTTACCTAGGGTGCTTGAGGTCCCACTCCTTCCAATTTCCAAAAGGAGTCAAAAGATCTGATACATATGGAATCAGCATAGATAATTGAATCAATGAATCAATAAAATTTGATGAAATAATGTTGTTTGATGGAACTATGTCAATTAGATATAGGGTTATAGAGTATTCAATATTACTATTCCTCTAATGACCATTGGCCTAATATCAGATTCCATAGAAACACGCATTACTATATAAAACCACCAAAATTTGGGCCTTTGTTGAGGTATTATAGAATGATTATAGTGAAAAAGGATTCTAATACAATGATATTACATATTTTTATTGATAATTAATTAAATTATTTAAAAGTACACCTAAATATTAAAAGGATATTGTTCCTTTAGTCATTAGGTAAAAAATCTTCTTTTTTTGAAATATCTTCATCATCTCGTATAAATATCTTCAAATTTAGTAATCCTCCCAAACATACCCTACTCAAAACCATTCTTCATATCATTAAGAATTGAAATCTATGAAAGGGTGAGATTAGATTCTCTATAAGGGTTATAATGTGAGATATCAATGATCACATAATAATGACATGAGCATGAGTATGTTATAACATTGGTATAACATTTAAAACCATACCTCCCATATAAAATAGAAAAATATTGATTCATGGAAAATGTATTAGTAGTTTATAAGAGCTAATTCATAATAAAATAAAAGTGAATGAGACATGAGATCATAATATTTCCATAAGAGATAGAATTATGACACACACATAAGAAAATAAAATAATTTACATAGTAGTCAAGGCTCACTTAAAAGGATATAATAGTGGAATGGGTTCATACCTAAAACCATAATAGTAGACAAGGTTCACTCCAAAGACTGCAATCGTGTACAACGTCCCTTATTGAACCAGGTTCACTCCCCATTCTATTCCTATATATATATATATCAAGAGATGTAAATCATTACCCAATGCATTGTAGGAAGATATATGTCCCATTAATCCCATTCTATAAATCATACATATGTGTACCACAAAATCATAAAACAATCATCATAAAATATACCATGATATTAAATGGGTTTTATAAATATTTCTTCATATCATGAATTGTGGGAATGATATAGGTTTCATAACTATTTTCTCTCTTCATTATAGAATAAACCATGAAAATATGTTGGTTTAATATTCAGTTTATCATTGTATAACTCATGGAAGAAAAATGGGTTGTATAAACATATTCTTATCATAATCATAAACCATATAGGTAAATAATAATATTGGTATCTATGGATCATATCCCCAATAAATCATAAGTATCAATATAATATGTCTACTTAAATGGAATATTACATTTAAATATCACGTAAAACATTTTCTATTGAACAAAAATTTTCTTATGAATTTACTTTTTAATACTAAAAATTCATAAAATGTTTGTATTATATTTTTTGAAAATAACCTTCAAAATTTATAAATGAATCTAAAAAAATTAAAACATTTCTACAGGAAAATTTTATTTACTCTTTCACAAAAAACATTTTTTAAAAAATAAAACAACATTAAGATCCCCTTATTTTAAAATAACAATGAAAATATATAAATGATGCTTTAAAAATAATTTAAAATTTTTCTTCAGTAAAATATTTTTTCCTCTTTGAAAAATACCTTTTTCAAACATAAATAATTATGAAAATATCTTTTTTTAGAAATGTGCTGGAAAACATGTAATGGAATCTTTAAAAATAATCAATATCATATCTTGAGGAAAATATAATTTCTTCATTGATTTGTTTATTGAATAAAAAATTATGAACATAATTTTCATTGAAAATAAAATTGAAAACGTATTACTAAATACTAAAATAATATAATGTTCATGATCTCAAGAAATTTCAATCATGTTGTATATTTCAAAACAATTATTTCTTTCACATCTTTAGTAAAATCAAAAAAGACGTTGTTTGTAAAATGACATGAAAATTACATTCAAAATGATTTTTTAAAACTATAACTTGGTTGAAATATTATTCAATAAATCCATTTTATATTTTTAGCTAACTTTTTTAGATATCATGGTTTTTTATGAAAATGGGTTTTCTGTCATGGAGAGAAATAAAGATGAATTTTATTAAAAACATTATTTTGAACACTTGAGTACATAAAGAGATGAAAAAGAATGTAAAACATTTATTATTATTAAATAAACATATTAGAATAAAATAATGAGTTTTTGTGGGTTAGATCATACAATTTTATCATTATAAATATTATCTAAATCAATTCTGTTAAAGGCTGAGATTATAACCTGAAATATTTACATGTTTGGTGACATTAAATGATATGCCCCCTGAAAGAATTAAATTATGTGAATCATAAAATATTAGGATAATAATTAATTCCAATATATTAAAATAAAAAAGGGCCTTTACAAACATTTCATAGAATAATATATGCGCATAACCAAACATATGTCTCATGGATGTAAAACTATGACAAAAATCCATTACTGATTTGGTAAAATTTGAATACAAAACCCCATGAAATTGATATCATAAAATTTATATTTAAATAAATATAATTTTTTGAATATGAATCATAAAAAATTTATATGGGTAGTATATACACCACATAAAATATACAAGTGGTCAATATGGAATGTTTTTAACAGAAGTAAAAACATGAGATTCAAATCCCTAACCACTTTAGTAATAATTTGAATTCAATGACTCAATAAATTAAAAAAATGAAAAATAAAATATTATTAATCAATTAGATAAATGAGATAAATTATCAAAGGGGAAGTGTAGACAAAAATAATAAACGATTTATGAATTTTCATATGTCTCCGAGAAAGAAATGAGAGATAATAAATTACTTACCTAATGTATTAACATGTTTCATATACATTTTATCCTCTAATATAATAAATAGATATTTAATATGAATATATTAAAGAACGTACCATATATTTTTCATTCTATATATTATTTATATATTAATGTTTATTACTCATTTTTCAACAATTCATTGTTAAAATAACGTTTTGGGTAATAACAAATTTAATATTGAAATTTGTTTTGATTTGTTATTTTTTATGGTCCTATTAATTTTATCATGTTAACATAATATAAAGAATGTTAAACATGATATATATATCATATATATTGATTATATATGTGTTTATCATAATCCAATAAAATTTGGGATATAAAATGAAATATGTTGTTCATGGAGACGATAAATTGATGTATGTATGAACATTGTTTCACCATTGTTGATGAAATGAAAAAAAATGGTTAAAGATATACTAAAATTATACAATAATATTATTTCATATATATCACTTATTTTTTATTTAAACATATCATTAATATATTCTATGAAAACCATATGTGAAGAATAAATCAGATCGCTTCCTTATGGGGAAGTTAACCATACACCCAAACTATGTTATCGTATCCCCTGTGAAATAGAATGTATGTAAATATATTGATAGCATAATTATATAATTTTAATTATGTTATAAATATGATATATATTTATTTAATCTATACTTATTACTATATATGTAAATAAAAATGAAAAACACATCACATTGGTTAATTATGAAGTATTCCACCATACACATGAGAGATATTATTGTTTCAGAACAACTTTGGATGTAAGTATGTAGAATAAAATATGTTTGAAAGGTGGTAGTCCACTATAGACATGCACGATGATTTAATATCCTAATTAATGGAATATAAAATGGATATATGTCAGGAAATTAACATAATGACATAACATTGTATGTAAGATTTAGATGTAATTATATTATCATATTTTAATAATAATTGAAGGAGGGGGATGGAGAAATAAAATAAAACACTTTTTAGGGATGTTACCTCTTCTTTGGAAAACTTCTTTTCATTTAAACCAAAAGGCTTCTTAAGTCGGATTTCTGACCACCCCTAGGATTATAAGATGATATGATGTAATTAATTAAGTGATTTGGGGTAGTCTAGAACAAACTAATGATTTTTAAAATTTTAATATGAGATGGTACAGGATGACCTTTTATATGTGAGTTGAGTGGCACATTTGTAATTTCATAAAAGATTAATATGTGCCGAAATTTCTCACGTAACCAAGGGATCAAAAAATTGACTAATATAGATCCTAGGAGAGATAAAATTGGAATATATCCATAAAATGTGTGTTGGATAAGTTTTCGGTCATTTTTACCCCTGTGATTTTAGTTTAACCCCATGAAAACCAACTTTTACCATAACCATTGTAAATATTTTTTATTGTTTTTACTATGAATTGTGGTAAAAATTAAGATAAAATAATTATATAATTTAAATTATTATTATTAAATATATGTAGCATATTTTTCAAATTACATTATTAGATGTGGTATAATATAATTTTAAATTAATCCCATAGACACGATGAGAACGTAGTTTTTCAAAAAGAAAATGTTCAAAAGTTTAAAAAGTTTTTATTTAAAAATATCATATGAAAATGATTCTAATGACCTAAATTGGATTAATAGATATATATTTGAAGTATTTTTATATTGAAACCATATTAACAGAATTTTTATGTTTCTAAAATATTTAAAATTAATGATAATTCTTAATAAAAACTAGTATTACAACTATTTATTGTGAAATATAACCTTCTCAAAAAATTCTCATTAATTAACCCAGATAAAAATTAGACATGATGATTTAAAAAATTATATTCATTTTTTCAAAAAAAAAATCTAAAATTTTCAAAAATTATATTTTAAATAATTACGCAAATAATTTCAAACAGCTTTCTAATAAATCAGTTTTTCAGAATAAAATTAGGTTTATTTTTATCCTGTATTTAAAGAAATATAAGATGAATTTTATACATTTTATTGAATATATAATATATATGTTTCATTAGAATAATTCATTTAATGTGATATTTTCACTTTATTTGTGTAAAACAGATTTGTGCGCATAAATATAACATTTCATAAAAATATTGCATTTATTTCTAAATAGTTCTTATTATCATTTCTAATAAATTATTCACCAAATAATTCAGTATATATTAATTTTTATTAAATTTAAATTCATAATTATCTTAGTCCTTTTCATAACCTCTATTTTAATTGCAATGTGATAATTGTCATATTAAATAATAATAATATTTTAGTAGTATTTTAAATTTCTGAGAACATGGTCTGGTGTGTAATGCAAGATATACTCAGTGGTATGTGTAATGAAACCTAAACATGGTTTTTCATATAATGAATTCTAAATTTTTAGCAGTGTGTAACAAAAAATATCGAAAAGATTATATTTATTTTATAAAATCACAAAATCTGATGGTATTACATCCTATCTCATTAATAAAATTTGAAATGGAAATTTAAACATGTTCTTGATAAAAGAATGGTTTAGAATATGAAGCTATCTTTTAGTAAAACCACCACATAAAATAAGTTAATCAAACCTCCACTATAAAAGAGAGAAATAGATGTGTGAAGGTTATATAGAATAACATCGAAAAAGATTCCAAATTGGATAACATAGGTGAGAAGTGAAAAAAAGGACAATGAAGAGAAAACTAACACCCATATATTATAGGAGGGTGATGAGAAATTTTTCAATAGAATGATAATGACCACAAATCCATAAACAAAATAGTCATGAAAAGTACATTTATATCATAAAAAAGGTAATCATAGGACAACATTTTATTTCTAGATCCTTTCTCTAATATTAGGGAACTTTCATGAGAGGATATATATGATTGATTTAATTCCATTTCATAAGAACAATATCATACATTGGTTGTTCCTTAATAAATTTCCACTTCATCTATTACATTAAGGGTTTAATTTTTCTTATATGAAGCACTAATTATGATCCATAAATGAATGATATGTCATTCCTTTTATATAAAGAATCTCTCAAAAATAAAATAGTAATCCCAAATTATGGAAATAATATTCATATAGTGAAAAAGTATATTAATCTATAAAATCAAATATAAAATTAATCCAAAACCATTCCAGAAATGGTTACCCTTATAACTCCTCCAAAATTCAATATTTATAAACAGGTTCACTAAATTTCTCAAAATAAATAAACCATCAATCCTCCAATTTTCATAAAGTGTTATTTGATATTCACATACCAAATAATTGAATCACTTAGTCATATATTTTATTAACACTTTTTAACAAAAATATTTTTAATATAAAACCTTAATGAAAACATATATACATACTCATTCCTTGAATTAAAACCATAAATTATTTAATAAATTCCATACAACAAATAATTCTATAAATTTTATCAATGATAACATAAACCATATTTTCAACAAATCATTATTCAGTTCCATATTCATCAATACTATCCAATTTAAATTATTCCTATAAATTTTATCATTATCCAAACTAAACACCATTTTCTCAATAATAAAGACATATTAAGGGTTATTTTAAATTAAAAAAAATATCAACGTTCCATTAAATCAATTTTTTAGGTCTTTAACACAATTAAACATATTTTTCAATATCCATAACATAGAACTTATACTGGCCAATCCTTATATATATCATTATCCGTATGACATAATTTTTGAATTTTAGTACGAGAACACATTATGTATCAAACTTACTTCATAGTGAATTAACTAAGCTTCGTCCTCATATTCATTAATACAATGTTCCTACAATATGAAATATGAATCATTTCTTAACATTCCTCAAACTCAGTTTAATTGGGCCACTAATGTTTACCATAAAAAATACTGTTAGAAAATCCCATACCTTTCATATGTCATTTGTAGTCTCCTCATCATCAGCAATATAACAGTCACTCCTAGAAAATTTCAGGTTTTCTCCATGATACTACCATTTTCGGCATATATTTTTCAAATTCCCATACTTTCAACATTTAAAAAAATCATCTGTTGATGATATATTTGAGAGACCATTATTCTCATCCATTGATCCAACCATATTATTCAATTTTGTTACGAAATTGATTTCACAATGTACTTCTTTTCTACACTCAAAACATCTTCCCATTCATCTAAAACATTCACTTGGGTACTTCTTCCCACATTCTTATCATATATGAAAAAAATATTCTTTCCTCTTTGGTCTCCACAACCTGAACACTTAATAGAAATTATCCTTATTTTATATGGGGATTTTTATATTTATTTATGTTTGATGTTATTAATCATATATTCTAATAACTAAGTGTGTATAATCACATTATCCTTAACTCTAGTCATCCTCCAAACTGGTTTCCCATCAACACATTTTCAATCACATTCAACATTATTCAAATTCTTTATGGTTATCTCCATTTAATGAATCCACAAATCCTAGTGTGAGTAACAATAATCACAATGGGGAACCACATAATGAATAAAAGGAACATATAGGATGTCTAAATTTGAACACCTTATTTTTTAATATGTTAAACCTTAGGTTAATCTTATGCTAATCAAGGTCATTATTTAACTCCTTCGTAATGGTTCCAAAAGAGTTTTCAAATTTACAAATCAAATCCCTAGGGTGCGTAAAAATAGGTGTGTAGAAATCCCTATTGTGATGAACTTGGTGATGTTAGATATTGTCTTAATGTTCCCTTTTTAGTGTTACTAGCCCTATGTACCTCTATTCTAGAGATACATCCATGTTTAGTATATATATATGGATGAAATTTCATTGAAATCACTTTATATATCAATTAACAAAATTCCAGGACATTTTCATAAACATTAACTGATCCTTAGATATATACGTAGACATATATAAATCAATATCCAATGGGATTTAGCTAGTATTTTATCATCCTGGTTTCCAAAGGTAAAAAAACCATTCCTTCAATAATAACTATTGTTCTTTGGTATTATTTTTCATAGACTATAATTGAAACCTATAAGCGAACCCCATGGGTGGACACACCTGCTGGGTGAGCCACACCACCATCCATAGTTGTATCCCTTTTGACCTGAATCCCTTAGGTGGAGCCTCATTATTTTTTCTAATGTTCACACATGGGAGTTTCCAAGGATAAGATTACATATTTTCC
This sequence comes from Viscum album, assembly GCA_963277665.1. Classification (NCBI taxonomy): domain Eukaryota; kingdom Viridiplantae; phylum Streptophyta; class Magnoliopsida; order Santalales; family Viscaceae; genus Viscum; species Viscum album. The sequence goes on from OY728121.1 coordinate 443,800,626, forward strand.
ACTAACACCAACTATTTATACCCACAATTCACATAAATATATATTGAGTATTTTATGATGAATATTCATTACATTACATAAAGTCACACATTGGGATCATAAATATTTAGTTCCTTTGAATACTATATAAAAAATATTATTATTTATTGAAATATCTCATATGTCTCCTAAAAAGAACATACCCTATAGAACACATCACAAACATTCCAAACATTAAACATTTCTTCATAGCATGGAAAAAGGAAACATTAAAATGTGTGAGATGTGTTTATCATCAAGGGAATGAAATTGAGATATCAATGATCACATAAGAATTAAGAAATCATAAGGGTATGAGAATGTGATCAATGAATTTGAAAACCATACCTGGATTATCAACCATTACTGCATTGAGTCCAAGAATAATGAATGGTAGTTCATAATAAATGAATCATAATTACATCAAAGAATATGATCCTTAAGAGTATAAAATTGACACAATACATATAATTGTGTAATAAAAATATGTATTTAAAATCATGTTCAAAGCAGTAAAGGCTCATTACCAAATATATAATAGTTGAATGGATGCACTCCCCAAATAATCATAGTAGTCGAGGTCCAATCCCATGACTATAATAGCATGAAAATTCCCTTACTGATCCAATTTCACTCCCCATTCCCTTCATTTTTATCTGATTAGATATAAATCATTAACCAATGTGTTATAAGAAATATATTGGTCTTGTCAATAAAATAATAAAAATCATATTTGTGTGTGAAAAAAGATATCATAAAAAATTCCTTAAAACATAACCTATGAAATGAAATGGGTTTTATTAAAACGTCATTATATCAAATAGTACCAAAAATATAAATTTTTCATAATCATTTCATTATTTACTCATCACATTACCCCTAAAAAGAAGTAGGTTTCATAAGAAGTAATTCATGATATATCCACTAGAAGAGAAATGGATTTTGTAAACATATTTTCATCCTAAAAATAAAACATCAAATGAAAAAATAATAATGGTATCCTTCTATCACATTCATAGTATATAGTTAGTATAAATATAGGATGTCCAAAAGTTGTAAAATGATTTTGAAATATCACATGGAACATTTCTTTAAGAAAATAAATTTTCTATAAAAATAACTTTTTAAAAAATAATAATTTTTTTTAAAATATCTTTCTTTGAAAATAACCATGAAAACCAATAAATGATTCTTTAAAAATAATATAAAACAATTTTTGGAGAAAATATCATTTCCTCGTAATTTTTTTAAAACACTAAACAATTTTCCAAATATATTCATTTGAAAATAACATGGAAAAAATATCAAAGAATCATTAAAAATCATTTGAAATATTTCATGATGAAAATATAATTTCCCTCTTGAAAAAAATTAAAATTAGAAAACATTTTGAAAACAATTTATTAGAAAATAACATTGAAACCATATAATGGAAAAATTAAAAAACATAAAACATTCCTTAAAAAAATATCCTTTAAAATTTTCTAAAAAATTAAAACATAATTTGTTTTTCAAAATAATACTATTTGAAAACAAACATTAAAACATATAATGGAATAATCAAATCAAATAATGGTAATAGAGGTGGTAAATTCAATTCATTTCATAAATGATGAAATACATATTCCATTCAACATTCTCGTAGAATTTAAATTAAAATTATTTAGAAAAAAAATAAAAATTTTATTAAAACCATGATTGAAAAATTAAAACAAGGAAAAAAATATCTTTAAAAAATAATTTGAATAATTTAAAATTCATTTTTAATATTTTTTATGAAACATGGTAATGGATGAAAGATATTTTTTTATAGAAGAGTGAAATGAGGACAATATTTATGAAAAATATTATTTTGAACTCCTGAGTACATAAAGAGGCTAATATTAAGTGAATAAATATGTTTTTGTTATATAAATAGATTATAATAAATTTCATGTGTTTTTTGACATTTGTATCAGAAGAGTTTATAATCATAACCAAAAATCATAAACAATCACAATAAATGGGGATAATGTAACAATCAATATTTACCTCTTTTGTAACATTGAATTGTAAGCACTGTGAAGGAATAAAATTAAAAAAAATTATAAAATCATGATAATAAAAAAATTTATGATATTACATGTCAATGTTACTCTATAAAAACATTATTGTAGAATATAGTTTCATAATATATCATATGTCTCAAGGAAGGAAAATTTAAACAAAATTCCAATATAACTATGATATCTTTTGAAATTTAAACCTCCAGAAAGAGATATTCTAATATTGATATATAAATCCAAATAATTTTTAGCATAATAATCAAAAAATATATTTATGTAAATTATATATAACACATAAAAGAAAAAGGTGGTAAATATGGAATGTGTCACACCGAAGTAAAAAGTAGGGCCACAATCTCTTTCCTATTTAGTAATATTTTGAATCGTAATCCCCAATAAAGAATTGTATCAAATAAAAAAATAAATTACATTAAAATAATATTATTTTGAAGAATAATATGTTAATGGAGTAGTATATACCCCACAAGAAAAAGAAATGATTGTTGAATTTGGAAATGTCTCCCCGAAATAAAAGAGAGACTACAAATCTCTTACTACGAGCCTCGACTTCATTAATACAGATTAAAAACACATTTAAAATAAATTTAAGTTTACTATATATGAATTAAATATCCAATATCATATTTATCATTTAATATATGATTTACTAATGTCATTTTATTATAGATTTATCAACAATTCATTGTTAAAATCACGTTTCGGGTTTTAACTGCTATGTTTTTCGTGTATGTTTTAGTATTTTTTATCCTCTTAAATTGATCATTTTTAAATCATATATATAATTCTATACGTTTTATAAATATTATATATATTAATTATATATTTATTCATCATAATCCAAAAATATTAGATATAGAAAACAAAATTCCCTGTTCATGGAGATAGTAAGTCATTTATACGCATTAACGTTGTTTCCAGTTTCCAGATCGAAAAAAATAAGGTTAAATGAAATATTACCATTTCAGAATAATTTTTATGTAATGAATATAACATATCTGTTTTAAACAAACCTTATTTATTTTCTTGTAAAACAAATGTGAAAAAATAATCCCATCATTTCTTGAGGCTGTAGTCCAACGTACACATGAATGGTGTTATCTTATCCCCCGTGCAATGGAAATTAAGAAGTTATATATGAGATAATTATTATAGAATTATAATTATGGTACATATATAATATATATTCATATAATCTATACTTATTACCATCTAATTAAATTATGAATTAAAACCACATCGCATTGGTTTGTGGGGATGTAATTCACCGTACAGACAAGAGACATTGTTATTCTTCCAAAGGGTTTGTATGTAAGTAGGTAGATGCGTTGTTAAAATTATAGAGTTATAATAACATAATTAATATCGTATATAAAAATTAAATCTATCATTATATCCATTTTAGAGGTATGGTGATGTAAAAAAATATTGATTCACAAGGTGGTAGCTTAACATAGACACGAATGATGATTTCATATCCCATTTGATGGAATAAGCGAAAAATATATATCATGAAAATAAATTAAAATAAAACTCATTGTATTCAATATAGTAAGGTTATTATATCATAAAATTTTATTAATAATTTATGGATGTGTAGTAAGAAATAAAATAAAATATTTGGTTAGGGATGTTACCTCTTTTTAAGACATCTTCATTTGGTTTTTACCAAATGGATTCTATGGTAGGATTTATAAACAAATTATTTAATCTATTATGGGATAGAGGAATTAAAGAATGTATTTTTTTGGGTATTTTCGCAATAAATGGGTTTTTAATGTGTGAAGAGGATATGAGAGGAGTGGACTCTATAATTCAGGTGAGTGGCACAATTGTGATTTTTAAAAAGAAAAAGTGTGGCCACATATTTCACATTCTTAAAAGATAAAAATGGCCAATCCTCACACCTATAAGATATAAGATAAAAATAATGTCATAAAATGGAATTTTTTACATGTTTTTAGTAATTTTAACCCATATCTTATTAGTTTAACACCTTGATAAACCCATTTGTTTTTCAAAAATGTGTGCAAAAGGTAAAAAAAATACTTTTTAGAAAAATAAATTGTTAGATTAAAATTGGATTTATTAATATATATTATCTATAAACCACATAAGATGAATATTAAATATTTTTTTGAATATATAATATATTCATTTCATTAAAATAAGTCACAAAAAGTTTTTTCCTAATTTAGTGATCTAAAAATTATTTGTACAAACAAAAAAAACAAATTTCAGAAAATGATTTCCTTTGTTTTTAAATAGTCTTTTTAATCATCTATAATTATTGTTCACTATAAAATTAAATATATATAAATTTATAAGCCATATATTTTTATAATTCAATTAACCATATCAATACCCTCCAGTCCAATTTCAAGAGGATTATAATCATTTTAAATAATAATACTATTTTAATAGCATTCCATGCATTGTTTAAACCCAGTGTTGTGTAACGTAAGATACCCTTATTATTTCATGTAACACGGGCTAAAATCAATTATATCGTTACACATAATAAAATAAATGTTTCATGTAACAAAATTTTTGAAAAAGATTACAATTTTAGAAAAAATCATGAAATCAAAGGGTGTTACAATGATAGAAATATCCATTCATATGACTATGCTCCACTCACCTCTATGGAAGGAAACCATCTCCCTTAGTTGAATCTGACTAAAACTAAGACCTATTAGTACAATAATATCCATAGATACTTTCTATGAATCATTCATATTAAATGTATTCATATGACCCAATCACCCAAATTAATGCAATTTATTAGCAGGTTGTAGGAAAAATATTTATTAGTGGGCCCTAATATTCTATATTGGAAGCAGAAAACCAACATTTTCCCCAAAGGTCTCATGGGAGTGGAATCAAAAGGAATTTTCCCACTTCTACTTTTAACTCAATAATAGTGTTCATGCTTTCTCTTCTAACCAAATTAGGATCATTGAATTCCTCCTATAATAGTGAAATAACCACTTAGACCGGTCATCCCTACCACGTCCATGATAGAAATTCCTCACAGATCAACCACATTAAAATAAGATTAATATTAGAAATTTTTTTAGCAAAACATTATTCTTAATCATATCTCATTCATTCAATACTTGATATATTTATTCATGAGAAACTCATTGGAAGGGTGAACCAACTTAGTAAATTGAGTAGTACATTCTCATAAAAAAATAATTCTGCTACTCATATTTCATGAACCCTCAACCCTTCATTACCCTCAAATTAATTAGGTACAAATATTTGTTAAAAATATCATTAAAATTATACCAATTAAGAACTTATCATATCTTAAAAGGAATGATATATTTTCAAAATTTTTGTGTGGTCCTTCTAGTATATAAATGTAAAAACTAACCCTTGAAGTATTAAAGGTCTCAGGGAAACCCAAGATTATTTTAACCTACCCCTTTCATTTCTTGGTTATTTATAACATTGATACCAATTGAATTAATTTTTATTATACTTAGTGAGAATATGTGAATGATCTATAATATGAGCATTGTTTTTTTTCAATTTCTCAACTTAGAGATTTTATAGTTTTGGGAATTGAATTAATGAGAGAAAGGCTTGTATGGGGGTTTTACTTTGGGGAAGCCTTTATATATCCCTATTTATGATTTATTATGATCATTATCAGAGGTATGATTTATAAAACAGAATACATAATACTCAATCAATACACAATTGAACACCATATATGAGGAATAATGAACAAAACATCTCCCAATTACTCATAAACAAGTAACAATATTACAAAAAATAATTTTGAATACCAAATATCTGTCAATGTAAAAATTGTAAATATTTAATACTATTCATTTTTTTCAAAAGGTTTTTTGAACCATACACGAATCATGTTAGTTCCACTAATAAGGTGTCCAAAACTGGTTGCACGACTACTACATTGTAAGATATATCATGAAACAGAATCGCAAGGCTCTCGTTTTACTTATCCTTAATAACATAAAAATTAAAAGACCCAAAATTAATTCATATAATTAAATTAAAAATAATAATAATAATATAAAATAACCTAAAATATTACTTAATAATAAACAAAAAAACTCAAAGTCATTACTAAATACTCGACCACCAATGGTAACTTGAGGCTCAATTTAAAGAAGGGGTTATAAAACACTTCTCCACACTCATCTCTCAAGATTTGACTAGCTGATCTCTATGATAACACATTCAAATGAATATTTAGAGGAATATGAGTCCTTTTTTACAAACCATCATAGGTTAACTTACAAAAAAACCTGAATTAGTCATAAAAACGAATGAATATCATTCATGATCTCCATAGGATAGTGAAATATACCTAGGGTATTAAACATAACAATTAGGAATGATTTACCAAACTATTTCACATAAAACATGACACAATATCTACTTGGAAATATAAAATGACTTATCTATATATTGGGCATAAATGCACATAAATACGAAGTTTTAAGATTATAAAAAAACCAATAGACATTTTTACAATGAGAAATAACTAAATAATGTGAAATAAAATTATAAACCTAATAGGAATGTAATATACAATGTCCGATATAAATTAATCCAAAATAAAACGAATTTTTTTTTATAATACATAAAACCCCGACATCACTACTATAAGATCAAAACAATTATCTATATGAGCCAACTCCCTATGACCCATGGTCACCAAAAACCATCATACAATGATGCACAAAGAGGCATGAAGAAGAGACACCATAATGTGTGGCTCATTTTAAAATAAATCAGATCAGACTAATTATAAAGACAAACACAATATACACATAGGGGGTAAGGAATATCCCAGTGTGATACCACCTTGAATATATAAAATACTGTTAAAATTGAAAACCATTAATAATACATTAAAATATAATTATAATAACCCATTTTTAGGGAAGAGTTTTTTTATTTACTAAAAAACGAATTTTTAAATCCATCTCTTAAAACAAGGGTTTATAGTAAAAAAAATTAAAATGTAAACGTCAAAAAACATGGATATTTTAAAACATCACCTGGAGTTATAAAATATAAAAACCAAATCTAAACATGTGTATGTATATATTTCAATGATACATAACATGGGATTTAAAATTTGGGACATGTAAATAAATGAAATAGGAAATCACATATCTCACTCATGGAACAACGACCAGTATAAAAAAACCTGATATAAATTAACCCCATTACACATTTAACCTCCTTGGGATAATATGTATTAGCTAGTTTAGTAATCTCTACTAGGGGAACTAGAAGGTGTCATAATAATAGGTATCTTAACACTCATAGATCTATACTAGTACATACACAAGGGTCCCCTGGGAAGCTCATCAATAATCAAGAATCAAAACATATAAAATATCATGAAATTTTCTCATGACACATAAAAACTTTCTAATTGACTTCCCAATTATAAATATAAAACATTAACATTAATTAAGAACTTATCCAAAAAACCTTTTAATCATAATATGGCTTTGAATCATGGAAACATAATTCCCAGACCAACATTCATTAAAAACATCCTTTGTAAATCTCTTTGGGATCAATATACTATATTAAAAACATTATCAAACTCCAAAAGGGAATAAAACTTATTTCTAAATGAATTACACAGGAAAACCATGAGAAAATATAATCTAATCATGAATAAAAATGAATAACTATAAATTAGTCATGATCTATTAATTTATGACTTGATATATCCTGAGAAATATTACAACCAAAACTCCAATAATGTAGATCTACATTCAAATTTATTAAATTTCATAGATACAATGTATATATCTATAAATACCATCTAATTTATTATACTTTGATTTCCATATATATAAATGATTCCCATATTATATTAGAAATCTAAAATACATAAAATAGTTAATATAATATATTTCTAATATTATTCATAATATATTACTTCATATATTGTGGAATGGAAAAAAATTAATTATGATCTCAATTAATCAGTAATTTTGATGTACAACATAATCTATGAAGTGTAAATAAAACATAATCCATATGTAAAGATAAATAACAAAAAATAAATTCTATTTAGTCAATAACTTGAAAAAATTTATCCATTAATAATATGAGGGTAGTAATATCATGGATACAAATAACTAAATTATCAATGATGTAAATTTTTAATATTTAACATCATGATCTCAGGACATTACACCATGACAGTTTAAACTATTGGTATGTACGCACTAAAACACTTTTAATTTTTCCAACAGATTTTTCTCATGATGAATATTGATGCATTGAGAGAATATATAATTCTAGGCTCCAGATGTCACTAATATACCACTTCAATCCATTAATGATGAATTAATTTAAAATGATATGCCTAATCAAAAAATATTTGTATTGAATAAGGAATAAAAAATATCATTATCTACATAGTAAATCAAATAACATTCAGTGTAAAAAAACATATATTTGAATGGTATATATTTAAGGAAATTACCATATCCATTATATAAATAATATTTATAATTAAGATAAATGCAATGTCTTTATGATCAAAAGATACTCATGCCTTAGTATAAAGTTAATGACCACAAAATTAATAAGAGACAATAGTTGATCATTGATTATTAATATATATTAGTTTTTAAGTAAAATCATATATTGTAGAAATTGAAACAAGGCATTTAATATAATTTCTCAAAAATAGTTTTTTTTGTAAAATCAATTAAATATTTTAAATTAATATAAGAGTATAAATTTTTTTTGGTGGGGGTAAAATCCATTAATGATTTATACATTAACCAAAATTTATTTGGATATTTTGTAAAGAAGGTTGAAAAAAAAATCAGGGAACACAAGAAATGATTATTTCAAACATTTAAAAAATTTATGGATAACATAAAATTTAATTAATTAATATCTTGAGATAATAAAATGGATTTATTTAAATATGGATATGGAATAACAATATACCTGAGAAAAAAATAAATAAGATAGAATTTTCATATAAGAATTAATTTTGAAAGCGTACCATGAATTGGATAATTATTAAAAATTAATATATATATATATATATATATATATATTCATTTTAAATTCATTAAATAGGTTTTATATACAACAGATAATAATAAAAAGGTGAATAATACCAAATATGTCTCAATGGTGTGGAAATTGAGACAGAATCTCTTACCCTAAAATTTAAAAGCCTGATAAGATCATTTGAACACACATATAAAAAATTTATTTGGATTATAATTATATACCATAATTATATATATATCTGTAATATCAAATATGATCCATTTAAAAACAAAATATCACCCTTTTCATAATAATATTTCTTTATTATCATTATTTTAGGTGCTAATAGCTTTGTTTTTCATGAGAATTTTCGTTTAAAAGCTCCATCACTTAATATTTTATTATGTTTCCATAATCATATTAATGTTATTCATGATATAAAAATAATATATATTAAATATATTTTTATTTTTATTCATCCATAAAAGTTGTAGAAAAAATGAATAACACCATTCATAGAGACGATGGGTCGTACTTACGCATGGACATTATTTTTACTTTTAAAAATATGGAGTTGAGGAAAGTAAAGTAATAATTAATAATTGAAGAATAATTATTATATATTTATTGAATAAATACTTATTACAATCCATTTAAAGGAAAAATAAAAAATGAATCACAACGCTTCATGGAGGTGGTCGTCCCCAAATATGCTGGAGCGGTGTCATCATTTTCCAATGAATTGGAAGGTAAGAGGGTAGATATGATATTAGAATTTTAAAAGAATAATTATTATCAAAATATTAATTTGTTATATATTTATAATAATCCATGAAAATTGGTAATGAAAAAAATTGCATTTCTATGTGGAGAAGGTAAGCGTTACATACACACAAGCGTTAATTTCACCATTTATAGTATAGAAAAGAGATAGACAATTATTGTACCATAATAATTATAATAGATATATATTTTTTTATTAAACTGGTGTTATTATTTTAGGGGGGATAAAATACATTAATAATAAGTTTTATATGAAATAATCTTCCAATAGTTGATATAGATGATTACATATTCTTCCATAGACTTCCTTTAGGTATCATCTTAAGGGACCTAGGGTGCATATTTTAGAGGTGAAGAACCTAAATAAAATATAAAATGATATTTATATTATAATATTTAGGGTTTGGTTGAAATAAGGGTCTCAGATTATTATAAAGAAAAAAATAGGTTGTGTGAGGGGAGGATCAGATTTCGAATTTCATAAAGAATTAAATTAAGATAAAATATTTGTTATATCCAAATGAATTGAAATTTAAATAATTTGAATATAATATAATTATCAGAATAGATTAACTTATATAAGAAAAAATTATAAATGTTTCTTTGATGTTTTCACCCTTATCCTTTAATTTTAAACTGTGTTAACCCTTTTTCGAATTAACACATTATTATCATTTTTGAGACTTTAAGGGTCAATAATGTTTCCATTAAAGGATAACCCCAAACATTTACCATGTTGATGTTGTATATCATACCCCATTTATTTGTATGAGGAGAACAATTTATGAATTTTAAACCATTGAATAAAATATTATCAATTATGAAATTACTTAATTTTCATTTATACAATTATTCTTATAATATGATGTTAAATACATCAATATAAAGTGAGAATTTGAATATATCTCATTCAGACATACATAAGATGATGGGGTGGTTCCACTATGTAATTATCCATAGGGGACTTTCACCCATGTAGATGGGGGGTTCCACTCTAGTAGTATGAGGACCGACACCATATTTGATATGGGATTCCACTCGATTAGTAGAGGACCCGTGCCCAAGATGATGTGGGGGTACCACTCTAGTCATCGAGGACCCACTCTATCTGATATGGGGATATCACTTGGTAGTCAAGTACCTTCACCCTAGTACAATAGGGGGTTCCAATCTATTCATCTTGGAGCCTCACCCTAGTGCGTTAGTGGGGTCCCACTTAGAGGGTCACTGTAGAGGACCTACACCCATGATTTTAGGGGTTACTGAATATAGGTTGACGACCTGATCACAGATGTGATAGGGTTACCACTTTATCCATCTAGGAAGTTCTCCCTATCCTATAAGGGGTTCCACTTGGAAGAAGTCTTTGGTGATTTTGCCTGATCACTATCATCATTGGGCATTACCTCAATAAGTTCCATGCCTTTAACATTCCACATCATATCTCTAAATACTCAACTGAGGGAACCAAAAAGTTCTACATAGAAAATAACTTAGGGTAGGATACTCATAGGTCAACATATGGGCTCAAAGATAGAGATAGGGAATATTCAAGTTTCCTAAAAAGGAAAAATGGGCACACATTGTGTCATGGGACAAACAAAATGTGTAGTCCCACTCAACTACCTCGTTGTGTCAATGGACAGAACATGGATCCCAACCCATGTAGTAGTACGTGTCATGTTGTTGGACTACATAGTGTGTACATACCAATATGTATCAGCTATTGTCTTGCTAATCGTGTCTATGTACTAACCCAGTGTCCAAATACATTGTACATAATATTTTTCCTCACATGGGGTGCCACCCATGTGACCTGGATGTGTTCGTGTACTAAGGTACAAGATTATATACCTTCCATGTAATTCTATTTAGGATATCAACTATGTGATCCACAACATGTGTTTCCCTTTAAGGTAATGTGTACAAGGAATGTAAGATCTCTACACACTATGTCATCCGTATATTTTTTCAAAACCATAGCATCCACCCTTAAAGGGGTACACACCCTATTTTCATCCATGAACATGATATTTTTTTTTGTTTTATCACAATTTCTTTGATCCATGCACCTTGAATCAGTCCATTATATCATAGATCCATACTTCAATCCATTTGGGATTGGTAGACGTAGGTTCCTTTTGTTATTTGCTTTCATAGTTCACCAAAAATTGGCTTCCTCAATCTATGGGTGTTTTGTCTATCATTCTACTTGCCTCCATACCTTCCACCACCATGGATTCAATATATAACCATTTAAACAATCATTGGAAACTCAGAAACATCTTAGATATATACCTACTTCTTCGATTTATTCCTCTTTCATGAAACTCTTATGATTCTATGAGTCTGATCTGGCTCGGTACAACCTAGAATTGATGAACTGGGACCCTAGGGTCTTATCACTGATGAAATAGTAGATAAATTGGGAGAAAGGAACTATTAAAAAATTTTAACAATCATTGGCCATGATTTCATGACCAACAATCATGAATGGTAAATTTTTGTTATAAACCAAATCAAAACCCAATTTAATAACGGTACATAGGAAAATACATAGGCCATAACTGGAAAACATGAATAAAAGGGATCACTCTGGTCATTGAATTTAATAAAAAACTATAGAAACCATAAATTGATGAGTCATACATGGATATTGGAGCATTTTTCCTTTATTAATGTACTCACAAACAATTTAAGGACATCATTACATTCATTTTGCTCTAATCATCTCTGATTCGACATTTTGTCATTATCCAAGGAAGTTCACCAATAATGGAGGAAAGAGGAAATCTATAATTCTCATATGTTTTTTGTGTCTAACCAAATGGAATTATCAATTAATGTATACTTATAAACATTCTAGTTTAGGTTGAATGAATGAATGAATTAACTAACAAATTAGTTAGTCCACTGAATGTTCTTCCAATGAGGAAAGATTCTAAAAACCCCACTCTATCCCATTTTTTGTCACACCTAGCATAAACTCCACATTCCAGACTCAACCAAGGATTCTTATTTTGTACATGATCTTCCATTTATGTTTTATCTAGTTTACTTTATTAGGATGTCTCTGTGGAATAGAAAATATATAAAATATTCTTATAAAATTAATTCTCACCACATCAGTCTTAAGAATCACATGATATATCAGCGAACAAATCTAGATACATTAATAGAAATATTTCAATGATTTATAAGGAAAAAACCAAGTGTCTATATATAACACATTTTATATATGTATTTTCATGTATAATATTGGGGATTACCATGAAATGTTCGATTAAATTTTGGTAGACCATTCCATAGAGATCAAGAACATGCCCGAGAAAATTCCTAGAACTGAGCCGACCATAGTACTCAATAGAACCTGAAATATATTATTCTTTAGTTGATTCTCTTTTTCCATTTAAATTGATCATGTTACAAAGGTGAATATGGATTTTCAAAATTTCAATGAATATCTATTCTTCAAGTGGTTTTATATTTTCATTATTTATGGGGAGAATAGGCCCACCATTCTTATTTTTTGTGCAATTTTATTGAACGATAGAAGGATTTAAAGAAAATTTTGTGATAAAAAATTTTAAGAATGTTTTTTTGTTTGTTGAAAACTGTTTTTTTTTGTTTTATAATGTATTTTTGATTCATTAATCAAATCCATTACATCGTGATGAGTTATATTGGAAAGTGGAATGTTTATGAATGTTCAAACCCAAACACAAAGGGGGAGAAATTTTCTGATTAACGATTGATTTTTTCCAGACTATGAGGATCAAAATAATAAGTAATAGACTCAGAGCATCAGATCTATCATCCTCAGAACTAGGTCATCAGGTCCAAATTAATTTAAGCAGAAAATGGTTTTTCTTGAAATTTTTCCTTTTTCTATAATAAGAGAATGAAATATTTTTCTGAGTTAGAAATATACATGTTGATAAGTGATGTAGTTTTAATTATTCTGAAAATGTTATTTTTATGGAGAAAGAGAAGTTATGAGTTTGAATGTTCTCAAACCTTATAATCAAAATCAGATGATGTATTGTTGATCAAAAAGTTTTCATATATCATGAAACATACTCATGATAAAAGGATTTGATGAAATGGAGGAATCTTAATTATTTAATCAGTTCTAGTGATGAAGAAAAAGTTTTTCTTTGGATCAAGAAATACTAGACATAAAAGCTATGTTCTAGAAGTAATAAGGGGAAAAGATGATGAATTTTGAATAAGTTCAATGTTTTTATGTGGATTCATCATTTAATAATATCCATCATTATATAAAATCCTCATAATTGGATTTCCATCAAAATGGAAAAATCCATTATAATGTGGAAAGTCATTTTCATGTGAATTACATTATAATGAGAATTCCATTTGATTCAATAAGATAGTGAAACAAATTCATAATGAGACGAGATGGAAAAAAATTTGTAATGAGTTTGGAAAGAAGAAGATTCATAATGAGATGAAAAGGATATAGAATCATAATGATCTGATAAAGAAACTGAACATGTAATGAGATGATAAAGAAACAGAAATCGTAATGAGCTGAAAAAAAATAGAAATCATAATGAGATGAGAAATAAATAGATCATAATGAGATTAGATTGAATAATATTCTAATGTGTGTAGAAAGAAATAGATTGTATTGAAAATTGAATGAAATATATATCATAATTATATGGTTATTAATATGACTCAGAAATAAAATTCATGACGTTTTATTAAAAGTTAATGTGGTCAATGCTGCAATTAAATTTTTCATAAATCTTAGAGATATATAAAATAAATTGAATATGTATAAAATTTATTTTAAATGAAATTTATTTTCAGTGTTTTTAAAATGTGAGGAAGTGGGGAAATTTTAATGTTTTTTCTCTTGATTCTATAAGTCAAAATGATTTCATTCTAGGATATATCATTCATCATGACCATTCTTGAAAGAGGAAAAGCTGGAGAGAATATGAATTTTAGTGACAGTTCTTTTTAGAGTGAGATCTCAAAATAATATCATAAACATGAGTGTTTTTTAATAGAAAAAGTGAATGGTATTGAGTTAATCAGACTGAAGAAGATCATATTGATCATTTTCACATATATTATGTTTTTTAGAATGACAATGGGTTCATAATATTGAGGGGATATTATTGAGTTGATCAGATTGAGAAATATCATATTTATTTGCTGGGAAGTGTTTGAGAAGTGAATAATTTGAATGGAATAGATTTACTAAATTCATCGGATTGAGAAAATAATTTCCAACTATGTTGGATTGAGGATTTATACTGACCAATTGTTAAATAGTTTCAACAAAGTATTTATTTTTTTGTTTGGTGAAATTGTTTTATAATAAATACTTAGTATAATATATCCTATAAATAAATAGAATTTGTCTAATGGGGGTTAGAGCAAGTTGTGTTCACTTGTTCATAATAGTGAATTTCTATAGACATACGGGAGTGGATATGGAAAGGATATAGGTTCTCATACTGAAGCCAAACCTTATAAATATTATTTTCATTACTTTCATTCCTACTTTTTCATGCATGAGTATTTATAAAATTAATATATGGAAATAAATCTTAACATGTTTTAGGGGTTAGGTTTTAAAAAATATGGAAAATTATAAAAAGTGAATAACTAATTAAACCCTCCAACCTCAATTATAGATAGATAATTTAGAACATAAATTTGTGTCAGATCGGGGATCCCTTATTTAATAGTTATCATCGATAATATCAATTCTATCAATAGTAGAGGTATTACTACATTTTATGGAAAATAATTATTTATGGGAAAATAAGTTGATTATTTATCTCTAATATATTTTCCTAGAAGTTTTTTATGCTCTTAATATTGGTTTTACACCTATTGAAAAAGATTCTACTGTGAAATATTCTGATAAAATAAATATATATGATGATGGAACAGAAATAAATTCTATACTTATATCCTTATTAGATAATTTTTATCACAAGGTGATGGGTCTCAATACTTCAAAATCTACAAGGGAAATGATAGAATGTACTTTCAAAGGAAATATAGAAGTGATGAATGAAAAGCTACAAATATTGTCTATTGAGTATGGAGAAATGATAATGAGAGATGAATTAAATATAAATTAATAATTCACCAGGGTAAATGAATTTTTTTACAATATTAGAGGATTCAAGGATATCACAGAAGATTCATCAATTGTGATGAAACATATGAGAAAATTTCCATACCTGTTAGATTAATAACTATCCTCTACAGATGATAAGGATGATTTATCTCTTGATAAATTTCATTACATTCTTTTTTGTTTTTAAATAAAGAAAGCTCCAATGTTTAAAAAATGAAAATTAATATGAATTTGATGCAATGAAAAATATGAAAAGCCAATATATTGAAGAAGCTGGCCCTTGTGAGTATAAAGATAAGTAAGATGATGATTTGAATGATAAGATAATATATCATACATCTAAAAAATATCAGAGAGGAAGAGGTAAATATGGAGGTAAAATTCCTCTCAATTTTTTTAGTGTGATGGAATTGGGAAATTTTCTATGAATTTCCACAAACAAAACCTTATAGAATATCAACTTGATAGATTAAGTGGAAAAATTTATAAACAAAAAAAAGTTATCCAACAAATAAAACAATAAGTATAGTAGAAACAAAATAAGTATGTTCGGTAAAAAAAGGAGAATTGTTATCAATTGAAAAAAATTATTCTAAAGATAAATTGTTTTTAAAAAATAAATCCTTCATTCCAAAACATGTGAAAACAAAAGATTCCTCAGATACTGAAGAAGGTGATGAAGATTCCAATAGAGGGTATATAGCCAAAATATATCTTCTAGAATTTATTTAATAATGAAAATATCTCTATAAAGAAATCATAATGAAAAATAAATATTGTGAAGTCATTTCTTAAGGAATAAAAGATTTCATCAAACAAAAGGACAAATACATTTAGGATAACTTATGTTACAAACAATAAATTGTAAAATATTACAATATGATTGAATATATTATTAGGAATTTTGATTCTATGGAAGTAGTAGTTAATACATTTCAAAAAAAAATATTGAGTAAAAAAATAACTTAATAAAGATTAAAAAACTACATCAAAGCCACATAAGTAAAAGCTGATACATCTAAAGTTGTTTAGAAGGATCAAAACAAGAGTCTAGTGAAATATTTACAAAAAAATTTAATGCTTCATCTAATTTTTAGAACATTTTAGTTTATAGAAATGTATTGGAAAATAATTGGTAGAAAAAGGATTTTAGAAACTTATCGTATATAATAACATGAAAACCCACATTAATGTAATGACAATCCACATCCAGATTATGATAAAGTAGAAAGAACCTTTCTACCTCAACTAATTTACAATATATAATGATTTTATTTCAATATAAAATCAATATTTGATGGTTATTTTTTGTTTTTGTGAATAAATGGTAACATGGGGAATAATTGTTTCCACAAATTATCATTACCATGAAGAATTATTGAGAAAAGTGGATGAAATATTGAAAGTAGAATGATAAATGTTCCAAACTCGTAGAAAGATGGAAAATTGAATTCTCAAGATGTTTGAAACATTCCCAAAATAGATAAATTTAAATGTATAGAAGTTTTTTATGGAAGATATTATAAGGAATTTTATCATGTATAAAAATGTATAAAGCTCCTTCAAAAATAAGTTTCTTATAATGGTAAAAAAGTGGACGATATAAAGAATAACATTGTCAAAATATATTTTTCTATTGAGACAACCTTCAAGGAATGTAAAAAAATAAAAAACCCTAGATAATTGATAGTGTTTTTTCTTCACACATAATAGGTTATTTTAATATCTTAAAACTAGTTTAAATTCCTGATGGGGGTGTTGTTATCTTTTGTAATGATACTTTCTTAAAAATTAGATGAATAGAAATGACTGAGATCGAATTCAAAAAGGCGAAATATAAGGAAGTTTTATTTGTCGATGGAATAAACCATAACGTACTTAGTGTATGAATACTTTTTGTTGATGGAAAAGAAGTTTCTTCTAAAAATTATTGTAGTCTCATTAGAAGTGTGAATGAAGGAGAATTTTCACTCATATAGAATGAACTAGTGGTAATACTTTATAAATAGAAGAGTTTCATATCTCTTGTTAGTAGAGTGCTATAGATGAAAAAAAATTGTAGCTAAAGACTTAGGAACCATGTGAAAATTATGAACAAATTTTCTAATGTTTATGTAATTCTGAAACATCTATAATTAAAAATAAGTGAAGAATTTTTTTTGTCTGAGTTGTAAAAAAGGGATAATGACCAAAGAAAATTGATAAATTTATTGATATTCTCTATTCTAAACCACTTGAGATTATTTATTCTAATTTATGTGGGACAATGAAACATAAATCAAAAAAGCATATTTATATTTTTCCACTTTTATTATTGATATTACTCAGATTTCAAACATCATGTTTATGAAACATACATTAAAGTTTGTGGAAATGCTCATGTTTTTTTGGAAAATGTGTCGAGAATTAAATGGGGGTAAATATAAAGATATTGAGAAAAAAATAAGGCTACCAAGTACAAAAATAGTATTTTTTATATTGTATGAGAAAAAACAGTATCAAACATCAGTGTAGTTAAACCTATATTCCAAAAATAAGTGATTTAAAGAAAAGATGTAATCTTAGTGGAAATTGGAAGAAGTATCTTAGAATAATACAAGCATTAAAATATCTATAGGATAAAAGAGGTTAGTACTACTATACATGTTCAATATAGAAGTTTTTAGATCAAAAACCAACACGACGTCTTATGAAATGTGTTATACAAAACATTTGTTGAGATAATTAATTTTTTTTTAAAGTCCATGATTTTTAAAAATAAAAATTATGGATTTGGGAATGTTTGGTGGAAATGTTGTGGATGTAACAGTTATATGTTATTCACTAAATAGATTAAGTTACAAATATCAGAATTTTTTTCCAAATGTTTGAAGAATTATATGATGTGAAGGTAATTGAAAATCAAAATTTCATATCAAAATTTGTTGACAATTATGATGATGATAAACTAGAGATTTCCAATAATAGTTAAACTAAGTAAAAACATCATTATAAAGATTTATAAAATTGATTAGATACGGAATGTTTAGCTGGGAAAGAAACTTTCAAATTTCATAATTTACCAAAAAATGTGGAGTTAGAAAACATTATTGGAAATTAGAAGGCTCCAGTTTAGACATGAAGATTTTTCATTTCAGACAATCAAACATCAATTATCTAAAAAGATTAACCAAATTTTGTAACACATGATATTCAAAACAAAAAATAGGTGGATTCTATGAATAAAGAGTTTGATCAGATTTATAATAATGACATATGTGAACTTTTTTTCATTTATATAAAATTATAATGTTATAAAAGCCATGTGGGTATACAAAAATAGTTCAATTAATTTAGATATATTTCGAAAAAATCCATATTTGTTTTTTAAGTTAATTTATAAGTGGAATGCGTGGATTTTGATTGAAAATTTTCCCCGATTTTATGGTTAGAAACTATTATAATGATTCATTCAGTGGCCACTCATTGGAATTAAAATGTTTATGATATGGATGTAAACTCATCTTTATTAAATGATGTTATTGATGAAGAATTTTACAATGAACAACTTTGTGGGTTTCTACATGATGATGATGAAAAAAAATATTTAAATTGGAGAAAGCTTATTATGGGATCAAACAAGTTCCACATGTTTGGTATTAAAAACATGAAAATTGGTTTAGAATGTTAATTTTTTCTAAAGGAAATGTTGATCTCAACATATATGTGAAAATTCTGAATTTTATGATATAATTATAATTGTTTATGTGGATTATATATATATTTTTGGGGATATAGAGGATGTTTATAACACATTTTTTAATGAAATGAAGAAGAATTTTGAAAATTCAATGTGGGGTGAATTAACATTATTACTTGGATTAATGTTTAAAAAAAGAAACAAACATTTTCTTATATAATGAAATGTATTCTTGGGAATTGTTTATGATGATTGGGATGTAAAAATCCAAATATGTTACTACTCTTATATCATTGAGCTCAAAGTTGAGTAATGATTTATCTGGAATAACTAAAAATCATAATGATTTTTTGAATATGGTAGGATTTAAAGATTACCTTACATCTTTATGGCCTAATATATTTTTATGTTTTGACATTGTGTTCAAGGTATCGAAGTAATATGAAGGAATTAAACACGAATTCCGTAAATTGAATTCTGAGATACTCTAAATGAAAAAAATTCCACTGGTTTGTTATAGAAAAGAAATTTTGAGTCGATATTTCATGGTTATACTAATACCAATTGGCTAGAATATTTTATTGATATACAATCAACCTCAAAAGAAATATTATTTTTGGGTGAATACTATGTCATTTGGAATAGTAATAAACATAGTTTAATAACATTGAGTATAGATGAATCCTAATATGTATCATCTACTCATGATTGTACTAATATGTTGTCGAATAATGTTAAGTGGGAATATTTTGAAGTAAAAGTTTTTATAACATTCAAGATACTATATGATAATTAGTGTGAAAATGATCTTTCCAAAAATCATGTCCAAAATTCAAGATCACAACACATTGATATAAAGTTTAACTTTATAAAATTGAATGTTTCCTCTAGAGATGTTATGCAGGAATACATTGTAACAATTTATCTGATTTCTTATATCATTAAAAAACAATTCTTTATAAAAGGTTTGTGGAATTGAGGATATAAAATCACGTTCAGCCTTATCCAATGTCTTCTGAAACCACATATGGAAGGTGTCCCACCATTCTTTGTATTGTTCTAACATAGTGGGAGAGAAAGAAACTAAATTTTTTACCTTATATGATGTTATTACTTTTCATTACTTAATGAACCTGATGTTGTGGTTTTCATAAAATGGGGTAGGGAAAAAGAAAAGTGAGTGGTAATAATAAAAGTGATGTGGATTTTATCTGACCATGATCATAAAACATTATTCTCCCATGGTATGGAATTCCATAAAAAAATTTACTTTATCTAGTATTGTGAGGTCAGGACACTCACTTATGAGAAAGGAAATGTTTTTCAAAATGACAATAAAAATTAGTTGTTTACAACAACTGAGTTATGAAAAAATTATTAAATTTTGAAGTATTTTTAGAAAGGGTATTAAAAACGAACAAAGTGGGAGATTGAAGATCTATTTTTAGTAAAAAAATAACAATGTTTTTCCTCATGATTGCAACTAACCCTTATTATAATAATGTTTTTGTTATTTCAGAATTGAATCCAATACATTATAATGAATTCTATTAGAATGTTGAATGTTTATGAATGTCAAACCAAAATATAACGGGGGGAAAAGTTTTGATAAAAAAATTTGTTTTCCAAACAGGGTGGATCATATTGAGAAACACAATACTCAGAGAATATGATCTATAAACATCATATTCAGATCATTGGATGCAAAAGAATTGAAAGTATAATTTTTTTTGTTGTAAGTTTATATTTTTTGTTATCATAAAACAAAATAATTTTCTCAGTTGAAAAGACTGATGTCTCTATGTGAACAATTCATAATGATGATAAAATGGATTGTTGAAGAAAGTGAATGTAGAAGTTAAGATGTTCTCCAAAATTCTAATCAAAATTAGATGATTCTTTTTTGATCAAAATTTTCACACCAATCAATAATCATACCCATTATAACAACATTTGAAGAAATTAAGGAATCATAATGATTGAATCAGTTCCATTGATCCAAAAATAGTTTTTCATCGGTTCCACAAGTACCAGACACAGATGGTCAGATCCAAAAGCTAGAATTTATGAATATGATGAGGATTGATGATTTTAAAAGTTAATATATGTATTCATCAGTGAATACATACCATTTTTATATGAAATCATTATTATGAGATTTTCATTGTAGTGGGAAAATACATCATAATGCGAAATTCCATTATAATGATAATATCATTATATTAAGGATCTCATCGTATAGACTCTAATAAGAAAAAAAATTTGTAGTGAGCCGAGAAGGAAATGAATTCTTAATGAATTCATTAGTAAATAGATTGAAAATGAGATGAGAAGTAAATGAAATTGTAATGAGTAGAAGAGGAAATAGAAACAATAACTAGTTGCGAAAGAAGCAGAAATCATAATGAGCATAGAAATAAATAGAAATAATAATGATATGATAATGAAAAATATCATAATGATATGTGTAGTAAATAGATCGTAATGAGATGAGAAAGAAATAGATCATAATGAACTGAGAATGCATGGTAGACCATAGTAATCTAATTTTGAAGAATTCCCAAATATAAAATTCCAGAAGTTTTATGAAGAATTTATGTGGTAAAACATGAAATTATTATTTTTTAAATCTTATAGAATTCTAAGGAGTGTTTAATAAGAAAAAATATATTTTATTAATAAAATATATTTTTTGTAGGTTTTGAAATCTGATGATGTAGGTAATGTTCTCATGTTTCCCACTCTTAATATTTTGAGTGGCTTATAAATACTTTCTTAGATAATTCCTTCATTGTGACCTTTTTTGTAATAGGAAAAGGCAGGGTGATAAATAATTTGAGTGATATTAATTTTCTGACTAAGATCCATGAATAAGATCAGACACCTGAAATTTTATTCACTAAAAAGTAGAATCATAATGAGTCAATCAATCTGAAAAAGATTGTATTAAGAATTTGAGAATATTTTGATTTTTTCATATCGATAATGGGTTAATCATATTGAGAAGATATTATTGAGTCAATCAGACTGAGAAATATCATATTGAGTTTCTATGCAGAGTTGGAGAATAGAAGAATGACTAAAGAAGGAAATAATTAAATCCTCTTCCAAATGTCATCTAGGAGACCTCTTCCCCGCCCATCACTACCCAAGCCATACTCCACCATATGCTTGTCTTAGATAGTGAAGGAAATAATTACTGATAAATGAGAAGAAGAATTTCAATGATAAAGAAAGTGAGATGAACGATAACCGTAAACATATTAAATATTATAAAACTCTATTAATTTATTAAATATATGATATTGAAACAAAAAACTCTATAAAATCGTGATTCTATCCCTCAAACTGGCATCGTGGTTAGTTCTCCAGTTTTTGATGAGTTGAGAAGAGAAATATGGTGGGGGAACACATAAAATAAATAGAACTGAAGAAGTGAGATATGAAGAATGGAAATAATATATTACAATTAATGAATTATTAAAATAATGTAAAATACTATATAGAGAATAATAATTCCATCAATGACTATCCTCGTGTGTCCACTCTTTGAAATGAAGAAGGGAAAATTTTATAAGGAGAGGGAGTGAAATAATTCACTCCAAAAGACTCCTCCAAAATTGTCTATATGGATGACCCATTTAGTGGAATAATTTTTAATATGATTCTTCATGAATTGTTTTCCATAATATATAGTATGTTTACACTCTAATGTTTATCATTATATACCTTCTAAAGGAGTTATGATTATTTTAACCAGAGACATTAATTCTATCCATGTGCCTTATCATATTCCATATCATCACATTATTTTTCCATTATAACGTTCCCTTAGGCCTATTAACATGTTTTATACTTAATAATTTTTTTTATATAATATCATTCCCACACTTTGGTAAAATTTGATACATTTTGGATGCATGGTTTAGATGGTATGAATTATATACTAAATGACACCATTTCTTCCTAATGAGACCTTTCATATTCTACTTGTTTTAACCATTGAATGGAATCCTTGATGATACTATTTAGACATGAAACTCATCAAGGACATGACTCATCAAATTATATATCATATAAATATTTAATCAATGTATTTTGACATGTTAAACCGAATTTTTTCAACAATTACGGAGGTGGTGTCAACTCTCCAGGACTTATCAATGTTCCACGAAGAATGATTTATTTGGGCCTCCATATATCAGAATCAAGACTTATCATAGTTGAAAAATATTTAGAAAATGAACATGGGTATCATAAAAAAATCAAATGATTTGTATCAATAATAAAATATATATGATCAAAATATAGAAGTGAATAAAAATATTTAAAATTCCCAGAATATGTTATTTTTGAATTTAAGCTCAAAATAACACCAAAACCAAAAAATGTGATATTTTCCCATTAAGTAACACTATCACGGGATTATAAAAATTTAATAATTTTATTAAAAACTGAAAATAAAATCATCATAAAAACTATTGGAAAATCAATGTTCAAATATAAATTGGGAAACTCAATGAACGGATTTTATGTTACCAATTACCTTACCATTAGATTTTATTTCCATGAAATGCATTAAACTCATTTATCATCAGAATGAAAATATCAATTTCTCATTAAAAAAATTATTCTTATATATTAAAATTTATACCCATAATTAATAAGAATTATCTTCAATGTATTATATTGTTCTAATCACATCTCAACATCTGGTGTGAGTAATCTTAATTGTTTTGAATAATGTTCGTTAAAGCGATTCTGATCCTCATTTTATCCCAATGTTCATAACTAAAAATATATAAAAGGTTATATAATTTGTGTTTATTAAATACTTAAAATGAAAAATTTCCATTACATAGTAGTTCTAGTTGTGTTTCCTAAAAATAATAATGAAGAACTGGTTTCAGGTTTTTACATATATCGATTTATTACCTTATACTGATCATTATTTTTTTATTCAAAATGAACTATATTAATGAAATATATCACATATAAAAATAACATATAATTATAAAATATAAACTAAATCCATCCATTCATGGATTTGAAGGAAAAATTAAACATTTTTATTCATGGAAATTGTAGTCCACATCACACACAATTCATGTTTTCATTTTTCTTAGTGGTAATGGGGGGATTGACTATAACATTTTTATAATAATATACCAGTGTAAAAGGGATACCAATTTTATCAGTTTAAAAAGGTAAAATTTAATTTTAGGAAGATTTTTTTTTGAAATAAATAGAAAAATAAATAGGGGTTTAAGAACTTATACCTCACTCTTTGGATTATTTTCTTTGAAATAGGTATTAACACTTTTAGCAGTGGTATTTTGAGAACGACATAACCTTCCTAAAATAGTTAAGAGTGTGGATAAAGGGACTGGTGAATGTATGATTCTTATTAGTTAATTGGAATCATTTATTATATATATGAAATAAAATATATCAAATAAAAATATTATATGTATGAAACATTAATTATCATACAAACCCATGGAATGAAAAAAACACCTTTTTTCAAAAAGTTCATTTTTAAGAAAAAATATTTATGATTAGGGTATAATTTTCAAATTAATTTAGTTTAATTAATTTAAAATTATTATTATCAATAAAATATTATTTGTTTAAAAATTAGTTAAATTTATAAATTCATTACATTATGTTATAATTAATTTTATAAAATAGTTGAAAAGACAGATTTTATTAAAATAGTTCATAAATTTTAAAAATGGTGAGAATGATTATATAAATTAAATATATTATATTAAAATTATTTTTTATAATTTAAAATATCTAATTTAATAATGAAAAGTTTCATAAAATTAAATTTATTCTTATAATAATATAATTTATAAAAATTTAGGGTTTTAATAAAATCTATATTTTCACTATTCAAATAAAAATTTATTATTTCTGAGGGATACCAAAAATTCATATTAATATAATATGAACACAATAAATTAAAAAATGATGTCAATTATTTAAAATTAAAATCCTAAAATTTATAATCACTACATTAAATTAAATCACAAAATATTATGAGAGAATAATTTTTTAAGAAATTATTTTTTAATAATGACTATTTTTTAAAATTCAGTTCAAATAAAAAATTAATAAAATTTCCATGTTCTATGAAACAATTTATGAATATGAAAATATTTTATTATTTACATAGTTTTACTAATTCTGCTGATATTTTATGTGACCATTTTAAAAATATATATGTTTATAGACATTTAATTATTCAGTTACAAATATTTATAAATTCTAATTTTATGTTTATCTTATAATGGGGTATATTTGTTTCTATTTTTATGGGGAGAAAGTTATCAAAAATGGTATTTAAATGAGGGGGAAAACTCAGTTCATTATAATGGGTGGGGTAGTATGATGACTCTTATCTTTATTGCACATTATTTCATGAATTAGTATATAAGAGTACACCTAATAAATCCTAGAAGAATGGGAAGTATTGCATTATTAGAAATTAGGTACTTTACATAACAACATAAAATATGGGATACATCATTCTTATTAAAAATGTCCACAACATTTTCATATTATTCCATCATTCTTAAAACTACACGAGATAACCTGGGGAGTTATACAAGAACGATGCAAGCTATAAAACCCATAATGGGAAAAAGAAAAAAATAAAATGAAGAAGTTAGTAAATGACAGATAATATTAATATCATTGAGATATAAAAGGGATTGTAATCAAAAAACATGAACAACTAGGAATGATATTACATGATAACATAAAGGCGGTATGGGAATGTGGAAAAAACATTAAACATGGCATAATAGAACTATGTCAATGTTAAAAAACAATAAAAAATAACCTAATGTTCTCAGGAAAACCTATCCTGCACCATAAATGTCATCTCATGAGACTATAAAATTACCCAATTGAATAATTATATGTGAATAATGGTAAACACAATTGATAGGAAATGTGTATGGGTATTAACTACAAAATTTTTTGGAATTGAAAATCGCAATAAAATATCAGCATCATAACGAGGGAACAGAAATATTAATGGGTGGTATTAAGGAGATATATATGGGACTATCATAATTTATACATTATAAAGGAAGTATTTAGGATATGTTATAACATATCCCATTCTTATGTGTTGGTGATGAAAGGTGTAATATAATGAAGAATGTTCATTAAAGAAGAGAAGGAGGGGATCCATTTCCTTAAGAGGGTGATACCAAATGTTTGGGAGGAGCCTTTTGAGAGGATTGGAGAACCATTATAGGACCCTAGATAGGTTAGGGAATAGTAATAATGTGCTCCAATTATATTTATTGAATATTAATGGCATGTTGGGTCAGTTTATATTGGAAAAGAGTGGGGAGTTATTTATTATTTCCCAAACATTGGTTTCGGACAATATAAAATAAAGTAATTGAAACCACAAACCATCCAATGGGTTTTTTTCAATGATTTCGTCCAAAGTGTAGTGAATTTAATTATTTTATATGTCCATGGTCTTAAATTATCAAAATATTACCCTTTGTGATGTTGAAGTGAATCGTGCCCATAATGAAATTATTTAAAAACCTATAGGTTTTTGACGATTCCTAAAGGATTTATAAAATTAATAAAATAACCCAAAAGACACAATAATTTAAAGGCAAAACAGAAATATGGTCGTCAATAACTTCTATTTATTTAAAATAGTAAATTTGGGTCATTATTGTTTCATAATACACACTATATATTTATACCGTATTAAAAATTTAACGGAAATTATTAAAATCATATAAAATCATGAAATATTAATCATTGAAGAATTTTTAAGTGATGATTCTAAAATTAATATTTATATTATAAAAATATTTTTCAAAATATATTAATTTTCACTTTTACAATTGAATTTCCATTTATTGAGAAGTGTCACGTTTTTTGACAATAAGAGTATTTGATCCATTATTGAAATTAAATTTAACTAATAAAAATTATATTATCATTTAGATTTTATTATCATCATTTATTAAATATAATTTAATAAAATATTATATATTTAAAAAATCTATTAATTAATTCAAAATAATTTCCAAAATTTAAAATGCATATTTCAAAAAAAAATATTTTTTTGTTTTATTATATCAAAATCTATGTATCTTAGAACGTAACAATAATAAAAAATTATATTCATTATTCTATACAATATAAATATTCATAGTGTTTTGGTCTTGATACATAACCTTATATTACACCAAAAAACTCCATAAGGGTATGTTGTGTGATAGTGATATTTTTATGGGGTGGTTCAGTGTACATGGTTTCGACAATGATCTTGATGTGGCTCAACATCCCCTGTGAAGGGGTTTTATCATGCTTTAGTTGAAAAAATCTCATATTGGTATTGGTCAATAGATTATCCCAGTGATCCAATATGACTCATAGTCTATGAAAAATGGGATTCATATTGTACAATCCTATTGGTTGAGGCTATTACTCCCGTTTTTTGTCTTAATTGGATTTTTCAAAACCCTATATTTATATTAATCCTATGATCACTCTTCAACATATATATTATCAATAGTTTCATTTCCTGATGGTATATTAAATCTGAAAGGATATAATATATCTAAATAATTTCAAGTGTCTTCTATAACCATAATAAATAATAAAACTTTTATTTAAATCTTAAAGGGAATTTTATTTTTTAATTTTAGGGTCAGTGAAATCAACCCCTTTAAGAAATTGAACCCTATAAATTCTTATTTCACACACCAAAATAGATGAGGAAAATTTTGTATCATCCCCACCTACGATTCTCACATCATTTATTCAAACATGTGGTATCTCCATAACACTTTGAGTAGGTTCATTATCTTATCTCATATATCTCTTTCTCTATGAGATAATATCCTCACTAACTTCTCTTCATATGAAATATTGTTCTCCAATGGTATCACCATTGACTTCATGACATGTGAGTAGTATGGTATATACATTCTCGAGAGGGATACATGGAAAAAATTATGTACTTGATATAGATTTTGTGGGAGCTCTAGTTGATAATACACTACTTCCATGTGATCAAGGATATATAAGGGATTGATTTATCTTGAACTAAGACTTCCCTTTTCCCCAAAACTCATGAATTCATTCAATGGAGATATGAGTAGTATTTCCTTATCTCTGACCTCAAACCCTTGGTCTCATCATTGATTGTCAGATGTTTTCCACTATTTCCTCGACCATTTCAGCACATAGTAGCTTGTGTTCCCCAACTTCATCCTATATTATGTATGTACTGCATCTCTCCCCATAAAGGGATTTATAAAGAGAAATTGTGAATCATTATCTGAAACAATTATTTTATACGAACTCTCCCTAAATAATTTTTTGATACAATACACCTTTGATGTTAATTGATTATTTCTGAACATGTCTTTGAGTGTCTAGATAGTTAGCTCAGATTGGAAATCTATTTATGGGTAATAATTCATGCTGAAGGTCAATTTAATATTTATAGAATGTTATAGAATATTCCAAAACTCATAATAATATCATTTATCTCAATTAGATACAGATTATAGTGGTTTTCCATTTATTTTCAACACAACTATAATGTATATTCTTGAAATTTTATTGAGTAATAGGCCCTCTAAAATTGTAATAGAGTGAGAAGTATTTGTATCATGATCCACCACAACCCAATAAAAATTATTTCCTCTTCATATCATCATAAGAATAGTGATAAATTCCAGGTTAATGTTTTCCTAGTTCCGTGTAGATATTTGTAAGGGTAACAACATCCCCTTGAATTTTTTCTTTAATCCTTCACATGATGACATACAAGACAACGAAATGCATATTCTATAATATCATTCTTCATATTGTCCCAGCAATAGTTCTCTTGGAGATCTCAATACGTCTTTGTGCACCCTGTACCGATGGATAAGGATGAGATATGCGAATCATCTAATATCTCTCTCATTAACTCAGGATTTTATTGTAAAAATAGTCATAACCCAAATATTACAACATCTTCTTCATTGATTTTGAACTCTAACGTTTTGATTTTTATTATAAATTTCAAATTCATTTGAATTTCCATATCATCTGTTTAAGAATCCTTTATTGTCTCTAGAAAGTATGGTTGATCAATCATTTATTAATGTATTTATGATTTTACTTCCTTTAAGATTACCAAGTTCATCTTTTTTATGCCTAAAAATATTTTATCCTTATAAATTATCATCAATGATTGAATTTAAAGATGATTTTTACTTAGAGCATCTTCCACCTACATGGTTTCCTAGGATGGTAGTGGACTGAAAAATCAGAGTCCATAATCATATGTAACCAGATTCTCTAATAAATATTAACCTATTTTTGTGTGAATATATACTTTATGCTCTTATGTTTCATATACATTTCTCACATCTAAACAAAGAAATAATTCCTCTATATTTTCCATACAAAGATAACTACATCGATGTCCAGATCATGTGTTAGGTAGTTTTAATCATGATCTTTCTACTTAATTGATTCATAAGATTTCACTTTTTAATTTATATAAACACATATCCCAATCATTTATTTAAATCATTGTTGTATACAATGGGGAGTTCCCCACATGTGGGTAGTGTAATTATAGGTTCAGTGTTAACCCACATTTTTAAACACCTTGAATAACAGTTCTCATTAATTATTCCAATAATACATGACTCCCTTATGAGTTATTTTGGTTAGAGGTTTTGCAAATCACGAAGCATTTCTAAAAAATGACAATAGTTCCCATCTAATATATTGAGACTACATATTTCGGTCATATATGTTTTCCTTGACCAAAATTCAATTTCTTATTTCTTTTAGGGTTTCGTAGATATCACATTTCTTTTAACAATACTCCCCAATTATGAGACTTTCATCAATCATAGATAACATTTTATGTACTTTTCATAAATCTTATCATTTCATATGATCTTTATCATAGTTCTCATATTTTCCTATTTACTTTTATATTATATTAGAATATCATCTATAAAGATAACCCAAAATCTGTTGAGATAATATATAAAGACTCTATTCACAAAGACCAAGAATATTGCAGGATAATTAGTGATTCCTAATGAAATTACTATGAACGCATAGTGTTCATACCTTATATAAAAATAATTTATTGGGATATTATTCTTCTTCGCCATTACATGATAATACCCTAACCAAATATTCATCTTGGAAAATTATTGGGCAACACATAGTTGATTTAACAATCCATCAATACATGTAAGACGATACACATTAATTATCTTTATGATGTTTATATCATGATAATTAATGAAAAGGTTCATTTACCTATCCTTCTTATTAAAAAATTGGACTAATTCAACAGAAGATGATGCACTAGGGCCTATCAACCCTATATCCTGGTTCTCCTATTAATAATTATTTAGCTCCTAAAGTTTCACAAAAAGGATTCTATATATAGTCTTTGAAAGTGATAGTGTAACAGGTATAATATCAGATGAGAATTAATCCTCTTGGTTATAAGGAATCCTAATAAATCCTTTGAGATATACATCAGCATATTCTGTCACAAAGGTTATGTCATCAAGGATGATTTTTTCCTTAGACTCAATCATTTGATGAACATTCACATTCTCATTGTGAAATAAAATCCATGATTGGGGTGTGGGTTCTAAAGAAGACACATACTCCTCCTTAAATTTGTATAGAATCATAGGAAAATTCATTATATGGAGTTTAATTTACTTATAATTGAATTTTTATGATCTTTGTAGGGAAATCTAATCAATACCCATTATTGATTAAAATTTCACTAACGAGAGTATCATAAGGTTCACATGGATGTTCATCCCATACATTTTGATAATGTATGTGTTAGATACTTGAGATGAATTAATTTCCCCATTTTTAATTATCACTAATAACTATACTTCCATGCTTTGTGGTAGTGTCTAAATAGTTCTAAAAAACATGTGTCATAAAAAGGAAATAAGAGAACCAAAATGAAAAATTTAATTCCCCATTCTAGAATTCATAACAAGACTACCTATCACTACTTCTTTTTTTGGATCTACCTTAGTGGTTGGGATGGAACATGCTCACCCTAGATTCTATAGAGGTTTTTGGAATTTATTTTCTTCTAAAAACATGGCTCAGGGAAGTGGTCCACATAGATTCCTTGTTCAATGTAGTTGAAACATTGTAAAATAGGCAGAAGGTAGGTTGAAGGAATCCTTTATTCCATTTCACTTGTGTGTTTCTCATGTTGGAAATTTCTATCTTGGTACACTTACTTTCCACACCTAAATCATTTTATTATCCTATAAAGTGGCTTCCTTGGCTCATCATTACAATTTTTTGACAAGTGGGATATTGAAATTTCATTCCACAATTGTATTTCTCAACCCTATTTTCAAAATCCAATTTCATTTTCCAATTCTTATCACCATGAGTCCCTTGAAACATTCTGACCTGTATTTGGAATTTGAGGGAACACCAGAAAATTTCCTCATGGCATGAAAAGTCACGAATAACTAGTTCTTTTCATAGAATTTGTTTTATCCTACTAGTGAAGTGGTCATCATTTAGTTTGGGGGTAACAAAAATTCTATAGGAATATGATAAATTCCTTGTGATGTTATTCAAAAATTCCATGATGAATTCATCATATTTTTTGTTAAGGTTAAGAAAATCCCATTCTATTTTATGTCATAGAGTTCAAGGAAAATATTTATCATTTTTTCGCAAACACCTTACACCCCATTGTTTTGATATCATTACAAGGATTTTTAAACTTAATAATTTCCCACCACTAATCAAATTTTCCATCCTTACAATAAAAATCTGATATATCTTTCTATTACTATATAAATTGAAT
Organism: Viscum album; assembly: GCA_963277665.1. Taxonomy (NCBI): domain Eukaryota; kingdom Viridiplantae; phylum Streptophyta; class Magnoliopsida; order Santalales; family Viscaceae; genus Viscum; species Viscum album. Next base: position 443,833,205 of record OY728121.1, read on the forward strand.
GATGGAGAATATCTTCTCAGTCTAGTTGATCCATTATTCCATGATTAGCGGATTAGATGAACCACTGAATGTCGGAGGCATTTATTGCATAAATGTATAAATTGCATATTATTATTTTATAGGGGGAATTGGGTATTCTTTTTCATTTGTTATTATATTTAAAACATGAATCAATTCGAAGAGTATCAATAAAAAGATCATGATTCCTTCTTTAATTGAGTTGGTCATCTCATTTGGGTAGTATTCATATTTCCGTTCACATTGGTTATTTTCTCGGTTTCTCCTATTTCCAAACATTTTTAGTAGTAATAGAAAATTTGGGAATATTACTTTTAAATTAATAAAAAGATCAATATTAACCCAAATATAGTAAATGGATGACGTTTAAATTAAATTTATTTCCTTGACATATAATTTTCTATAATCCCATCTGTGTTATATATTTTCAACATGATAACATAGATGATTATTATAATTTTTGATCCCTTAACAATTTTTCATAATGATATTTTTAATTTACAATTTAATATCTCATGATATTGTCAAAATAGGTATGTAGTGAGGTTCTTTTTCCTGCAAGAGTTCTTGATCAAATCCATCTCAATGCATGGTTTTCATGTTTTACCTCTAGGTACATCGGTTCCAGGGCCACATCCACTTGTATTATCTACATGGGGAAGTATTTTCTATGAAACTACTAACTATATGATATAAAAAAAATTTGGGATGTATTCTTATATTTCATCTTATCACTATGTATTTCACTATAGTTTTCTAATCATAATCCCCCAAAATAACTCTATATTAATATAATTCCAACAATGAAAACCCTTGTATTTATTAAACCATTATTAATGATTTATTACTTAAGAATACACATATGAAAACCCTTAATATAGATAATTCTATTGTCTTTGTAAATTTGGTACATTACATAATAACATAAAATAGTGGATGCAACACCATTATTGAAAAATTCTTTAGCATGGTTATATAATTCCATGGTTCTTAAAAATAAACGAGATAACCTAGGGACATAAATAAGAAATGGGTGGGCCATAAATCCTAGTAAGGTAATAAGAAAAACATAAAATGAATAAGTTATTACTTGTTATAAAATAGGCATATCAGTATGATATAAAAGGGATGAGAATCATAAACATGAACAATTAGGCATGATATTGTAGGAAAACATAAATGCAACAAGAGAATGTAGAAATGAATATGAAAATAACTTCTTAAGTATATGTAAAGGTTAAAATTCAAGAAAAAAAAACATAATGTTATTAGGATATCCTATAGTGTAACATACATTCCATCTCATTGTACTTAAACAATACTCAATGCATTGGATCGCTATCTGGGTAGACCCATCTTAATCATATCATGTACATGAATAAGTGTGCCACATTGATCATATAAAAAAGAACATATTTCATCACAATTAGTCCTAGGATAATATATTTTGTATTACATAAATGTAATTACCAAATAAAATAAATATAGGTGCATAAATTTGAACTCCCTTGAGAGGAAATGAGCATGGGAATTCAATACACTATTTTTTGGCATGTCACAGTGAAATTTAGGCAGCATAGTGGGGGCACAAAAATGATAATGGGAGGTCTTAATGAGATTTAAAGGATTTTATAATCATTTATTAATCATAATGCTAGTAAGAGGGATTTATAAGAACATATCACAACAATATGAATTGGAGATAAATGACATAAGATAATTAATATGATTGAATAAATAGGTGATGGAGGGGATAACTTACCTTGAGAGGGTGATTCCAGAATCTTGGGAGGAGCTTCTTGAGAGCTTGAGGGAGACATGGGGTAATTATATAGAGGTGAGGAGAGAGTAAGGATGTGATACATGGTTTTTTATTGAAGAGTAATTGGATCCTGGGTGCATTCATACATGTAAATAGAGGGGAATTTTTTATTGTTTCCCATACATTGGATTTGGATTCTATATAATAAAGTAATCGAAACCAAGAACCATCTAGTGATTTTTACCCATAGTTTGCGCCATTGTGGATAAATTTTCATTGTTTTATAAATCTAAGGTCTGAAGGTATTAAAATATTACACTTGGTAATGTGTAATTGAGTCATTTTCATAAAGAAATTATTCTTAAACCTATAGGGTTTCGAGTATTCATAAAGTATTTATTAAATTAGTAAAATTACATAAAATCATATTAATTTAAAGGAGAAACTTATATATAGTATTTTATACCTTTTATTGAATTTATTACATCAATTTTGTGTCATTATGATGTCATTATACACGACGTTTAACTATGCCATATTTAATTTTTACCTGAAATTCAACTCTCTCGAAATTTTTTGAAAAATTCACCATTGGATAATTCTAAAGTAACTGTTAAAAAAATATTTACTTTATCTATATAGTTTTCTAAAAGTATGAAATTTAACTTTTAAAATAAAATCATCATTTATTAGGAAATTATGTGTTTTCCTTTTGATAATACCAGTTTTTGAAATATTTGACATCATAAAATTATATTATCATTTACAATTTATTACCATTATTTAATATAAATATTTAATTAAAATACTATTAATTTCAAAAGTTCCATAATTATAAAAAAATAAATGTATTAATTAAAATTAAATATTACAAAAAATATACTATTTATATTTTGTTATATCAAAATCAGAACCATTTATAAACTTACAACAAGAAGAAAATATATTCATTTTTATATAAAATATAAATATTATTATTATTATTTTCTTGATACATTTAACTTTATTAAACCATAAAAATACACAAGGGTAATGCGTAAGATATTGAGATATTCATAGTTTGTTTCATCATACATGGTTGGGTTCGTGATCTGGATGATCTTGAACTTCTCTAATAAATGGTTCCACTCATGCTTTAGTTGTTGGATCATTGATTGGGATAGGTCAAGGGAAAAAGCTAAATTATTATATCTCTATTTTATTTTATAATAAAATAGATTTATATGGTATGATCTTTCTGGTCAAGGACATCACTCCCATTTTCTGAATCAACATTACTTTTTAAAACCCTATATTTATACGAATAATGTGATCATTATTCAATGTGTTTTTTATAGATGTTTATGTGGATTAGCAGTATTTTTAATATTATAGGATAAAATAAAACTAAATAAGTTCATATTCTTTATATAACCATAATACATTATATGACTTTTAATTAAATCACAAAGGGAATTTTTAAACAAAACATTGGTCATTATAGGTTGTTTTCTTATGTTGTGATAACTAGGTGAGATCCTTAAGACACAATATGGTCACCCTACATCATAAGAAACCCCAAACACATACCAAATGTATCCAAGTACACCAAATACCCATCACTAGGCAACATACAAATTATAATGATAGTGGATGACAATATTATGTTTAAATGTTAAAAGGATTTCTTACATCAATTATCTTAATTAAATATCACTCCCATTTAGGTCAAATCCCTATAAGGGGGTTCCAATGTGGATAGATATTTAAAAATTTGATTGAAATGTCCAACTAAACCCATGAATATTTTTATATTGAATACATTATTGCATCTATTGTAATATATCACTCCTTTGATCATCTTAGGATCTAAAAAATTCAATTTTTTGACCATATAGGACCAAAACATTTTACTTCTAGGATCTAGGACTAATATTTAGATATATTTGAATATATGTAATGTTAATTATATGTTCCTAAAATAATTTAAACATGGTATTTAAAATCTTCAATCATGTTAAAATAAAGTAATATATCATCTAAGAATACCACCATATAGTTATTGAGATACCAGTGCAATATCTACTTCATCAAAGACATGAAAATAGATGAGTAATTGGTAAGATCAAATGGCATAATATGATACCCCTAATTCCTATAACTTCTCCTTAAACTAATACTTGGGAATATAATATTTCATAACTCTCAGCTAGTGGTATCCTAATGAGAGATCAAACATTGAAAAAAATTTCACACTTGAGTTGGTCAAAGTGGTTATCAATCTGGGAAAATGGGTACATATTCATGATGGTCACCTAATTGTGTTTTTTGTAATAAATTTAAATTATAAGACTTCCATACAACTTTATTCATATGGGAACTGGTGAACCCCATGGTGAAATGGTAATATGTATAAAATACTTACTCTCAAGATCCTCCTTTGGAGCCTTGAAATTCAATAATTTTTTTAGATACATTCTAGAGGATGGAAATGAAATTAGTATCATACCTAGAAGAAGATAAATATATTGTTTCACTCTCACAAGGGATGAAGCATAGATATATTGTTAGATAAAACATTAGGAAAACATTATATCCCAATAAAAATATAACTATATGAATTCCATTCAACAAAATTGAAATTAAAAGATCATACCTAACATTAATTTGATCTAATATAAAAAAAACAGGTCATTACCTACCTAATATTATATCTCTTTCATCATAGAAAACATGATTATTTCAATCACGATAATGGAATATAACTATTTGATGGTAGGATTCAAATTTTTTTTTCTAACCATAAATTCCATACTAAAGGTAAGATTTAATATATCAAAATCAAGAAATCAGAAATCACATAAAATATAAAAATCAATAATCATCACAAGTTACCTAGGGTGCTTGAGGTCCCACTCCTTCCAATTTCCAAAAGGAGTCAAAAGATCTGATACATATGGAATCAGCATAGATAATTGAATCAATGAATCAATAAAATTTGATGAAATAATGTTGTTTGATGGAACTATGTCAATTAGATATAGGGTTATAGAGTATTCAATATTACTATTCCTCTAATGACCATTGGCCTAATATCAGATTCCATAGAAACACGCATTACTATATAAAACCACCAAAATTTGGGCCTTTGTTGAGGTATTATAGAATGATTATAGTGAAAAAGGATTCTAATACAATTATATTACATATTTTTATTGATAATTAATTAAATTATTTAAAAGTACACCTAAATATTAAAAGGATATTGTTCCTTTAGTCATTAGGTAAAAAATCTTCTTTTTTTGAAATATCTTCATCATCTCGTATAAATATCTTCAAATTTAGTAATCATCCCAAACATACCCTACTCAAAACCATTCTTCATATCATTAAGAATTGAAATCTATGAAAGGGTGAGATTAGATTCTCTATAAGGGTTATAATGTGAGATATCAATGATCACATAATAATGACATGAGCATGAGTATGTTATAACATTGGTATAACATTTAAAACCATACCTCCCATATAAAATATAAAAATATTGATTCATGGAAAATGTATTAGTAGTTTATAAGAGCTGATTCATAATAAAATAAAAGTGAATGAGACATGAGATCATAATATTTCAATAAGAGATAGAATTATGACACACACATAATAAAATAAAATAATTTACATAGTAGTCAAGGCTCACTTAAAAGGATATAATAGTGGAATGGGTTCATACCTAAAACCATAATAGTAGACAAGGTTCACTCCAAAGACTGCAATCGTGTACAACGTCCCTTATTGAACCAGGTTCACTCCCCATTCTATTCCTATATATATATATATATCAAGAGATGTAAATCATTACCCAATGCATTGTAGGAAGATATATGTCCCATTAATCCCATTCTAGAAATCATACATATGTGTACCACAAAATCATAAAACAATCATCATAAAATATACCATGATATTAAATGGGTTTTATAAATATTTCTTCATATCATGAATTGTGGGAATGATATAGGTTTCATAACTATTTTCTCTCTTCATTATAGCATAAACCATGAAAATATGTTGGTTTAATATTCAGTTTATCATTGTATAACTCATGGAAGAAAAATGGGTTGTATAAACATATTCTTATCATAATCATAAACCATATAGGTAAATAATAATATTGGTATCTATGGATCATATCCCCAATAAATCATAAGTATCAATATAATATGTCTACTTAAATGGAATATTACATTTAAATATCACGTAAAACATTTCCTATTGAACAAAAATTTTCTTATGAATTTACTTTTTAATACTAAAAATTCATAAAATGTTTGTATTATATTTTTTGAAAATAACCTTCAAAATTTATAAATGAATCTAAAAAAATTAAAACATTTCTACAGGAAAATTTTATTTACTCTTTCACAAAAAACATTTTTTAAAAAATAAAACAACATTAAGATCCCCTTATTTTAAAATAACAATGAAAATATATAAATGATGCTTTAAAAATAATTTAAAATTTTTCTTCAGTAAAATATTTTTTCCTCTTTGAAAAATACCTTTTGCAAACATAAATAATTATGAAAATATCTTTTTTTAGAAATGTGCTGGAAAACATGTAATGGAATCTTTAAAAATAATCAATATCATATCTTGAGGAAAATATAAGTTCTTCATTGATTTGTTTATTGAATAAAAAATTATGAACATAATTTTCATTGAAAATAAAATTGAAAACGTATTACTAAATACTAAAATAATATAATGTTCATGATCTCAAGAAATTTCAATCATGTTGTATATTTCAAAACAATTATTTCTTTCACATATTTAGTAAAATCAAAAAAGACGTTGTTTGTAAAATGACATGAAAATTACATTCAAAATGATTTTTTAAAACTATAACTTTGTTGAAATATTATTCAATAAATCCATTTTATATTTTTAGCTAACTTTTTTAGATATCATGGTTTTTTATGAAAATGGGTTTTCTGCCATGGAGAGAAATAAAGATGAATTTTATTAAAAACATTATTTTGAACACTTGAGTACATAAAGAGATGAAAATGAATGTAAAACATTTATTATTATTAAATAAACATATTAGAATAAAATAATGAGTTTTTGTGGGTTAGATCATACTATTTTATCATTATAAATATTATCTAAATCAATTCTGTTAAAGGCTGAGATTATAACCTGAAATATTTACATGTTTGGTGACATTAAATGATATGCCCCATGAAAGAATTAAATTATGTGAATCATAAAATATTAGGATAATAATTAATTCCAATATATTAAAATAAAAAAGGGCCTTTACAAACATTTCATAGAATAATATATGCGCATAACCAAACATATGTCTCACGGATGTAAAACTATGAAAAAAATCCATTACTGATTTGGTAAAATTTGAATACAAAACCCCATGAAATTGATATCATAAAATTTATATTTAAATAAATATAATTTTTTGAATATGAATCATAAAAAATTTATATGGGTAGTATATACACCACATAAAATATACAAGTGGTCAATATGGAATGTTTTTAACAGAAGTAAAAACATGAGATTCAAATCCCTAACCACTTTAGTAATAATTTGAATTCAATGACTCAATAAATTAAAAAAATGAAAAATAAAATATTATTAATCAATTAGATAAATGAGATAAATTATCAAAGGGGAAGTGTAGACAAAAATAATAAACGATTTATGAATTTTCATATGTCTCCGAGAAAGAAATGAGAGATAATAAATTACTTACCTAATGTATTAACATGTTTCATATACATTTTATCCTCTAATATAATAAATAGATATTTAATATGAATATATTAAAGAACGTACCATATATTTTTCATTCTATATATTATTTATATATTAATGTTTATTACTCATTTTTCTACAATTCATTGTTAAAATAACGTTTTGGGTAATAACAAATTTAATATTGAAATTTGTTTTGATTTGTTATTTTTTATGGTCCTATTAATTTTATCATGTTAACATAATATAAAGAATGTTAAACATGATATATATATATCATATATATTGATTATATATGTGTTTATCATAATCCAATAAAATTTGGGATATAAAATGAAATATGTTGTTCATGGAGACGATAAATTGATGTATGTATGAACATTGTTTCACCATTGTTGATGAAATGAAAAAAAATGGTTAAAGATATACTAAAATTATACAATAATATTATTTCATATATATCACTTATTTTTTATTTAAACATATCATTAATATATTCTATGAAAACCATATGTGAAGAATAAATCAGATCGCTTCCTTATGGGGAAGTTAACCATACACCCAAACTAAGTTATCGTATCCCCTGTGAAATAGAATGTATGTAAATATATTGATAGCATAATTATATAATTTTAATTATGTTATAAATATTATATATATTTATTTAATCTATACTTATTACTATATATGTAAATAAAAATGAAAAACACATCACATTGGTTAATTATGAAGTATTCCACCATACACATGAGAGATATTATTGTTTCAGAACAACTTTGGATGTAAGTATGTAGAATAAAATATGTTTGAAAGGTGGTAGTCCACTATAGACATGCATGATGATTTAATATCCTAATTAATGGAATATAAAATGGATATATGTCAGGAAATTAACATAATGACATAACATTGTATGTAAGATTTAGATGTAATTATATTATCATATTTTAATAATAATTGAAGGAGGGGGATGGAGAAATAAAATAAAACACTTTTTAGGGATGTTACCTCTTCTTTGGAAAACTTCTTTTCATTTAAACCAAAAGGCTTCTTAAGTCGGATTTCTGACCACCCATAGGATTATAAGATGATATGATGTAAGTAATTAAGTGATTTGGGGTAGTCTAGAACGAACTAATGATTTTTAAAATTTTAATATGAGATGGTATAGGATGACCTTTTATATGTGAGTTGAGTGGCACATTTGTAATTTCATAAAAGATTAATATGTGCCGAAATTTCTCACGTAACCAAGGGATCAAAAAATTGACTAATATAGATCCTAGGAGAGATAAAATTGGAATATATCCATAAAATGTGTGTTGGATAAGTTTTCGGTCATTTTTACCCCTGTGATTTTAGTTTAACCCCATGAAAACCAACTTTTACCATAACCATTGTAAATATTTTTTATTGTTTTTACTATGAATTGTGGTAAAAATTAAGATAAAATAATTATATAATTTAAATTATTATTATTAAATATATGTAGCATATTTTTCAAATTACATTATTAGATGTGGTATAATATAATTTTAAATTAATCCCATAGACACGATGAGAACGTAGTTTTTCAAAAAGAAAATGTTCAAAAGTTTAAAAAGTTTTTATTTAAAAATATCATATGAAAATGATTCTAATGACCTAAATTGGATTAATAGATATATATTTGAAGTATTTTTATATTGAAACCATATTAACAGAATTTTTATGTTTCTAAAATATTTAAAATTAATGATAATTCTTAATAAAAACTAGTATTACAACTATTTATTGCGAAATATAACCTTCTCAAAAAATTCTCATTAATTAACCCAGATAAAAATTAGACATGATGATTTAGAAAATTATATTCATTTTTTCAAAAAAAAAATCTAAAATTTTCAAAAATTATATTTTAAATAATTACGCAAATAATTTCAAACAGCTTTCTAATAAATCAGTTTTTCAGAATAAAATTAGGTTTATTTTTATCCTGTATTTAAAGAAATATAAGATGAATTTTATACATTTTATTGAATATATAATATATATGTTTCATTAGAATAATTCATTTAATGTGATATTTTCACTTTATTTGTGTAAAACAGATTTGTGCGCATAAATATAACATTTCATAAAATTATTGCATTTATTTCTAAATAGTTATTATTATCATTTCTAATAAATTATTCACCAAATAATTCAGTATATATTAATTTTTATTAAATTTAAATTCATAATTATCTTAGTCCTTTTCATAACCTCTATTTTAATTGCAATGTGATAATTGTCATATTAAATAATAATAATATTTTAGTAGTATTTTAAATTTCTGAGAACATGGTCTGGTGTGTAATGCAAGATATACTCAGTGGTATGTGTAATGAAACCTAAACATGGTTTTTCATATAATGAATTCTAAATTTTTAGCAGTGTGTAACAAAAAATATCGAAAAGATTATATTTATTTTATAAAATCACAAAATCTGATGGTATTACATCCTATCTCATTAATAAAATTTGAAATGGAAATTTAAACATGTTCTTGATAAAAGAATGGTTTAGAATATGAAGCTATCTTTTAGTAAAACCACCACATAAAATAAGTTAATCAAACCTCCACTATAAAAGAGAGAAATAGATGTGTGAAGGTTATATAGAATACCATCGAAAAAGATTCCAAATTGGATAACATAGGTGAGAAGTGAAAAAAAGGACAATGAAGAGAAAACTAACACCCATATATTATAGGAGGGTGATGAGAAATTTTTCAATAGAATGATAATGACCACAAATCCATAAACAAAATAGTCATGAAAAGTACATTTATATCATAAAAAAGGTAATCATAGGACAACATTTTATTTCTAGATCCTTTCTCTAATATTAGGGAACTTTCATGAGAGGATATATATGATTGATTTAATTCCATTTCATAAGAACAATATCATACATTGGTTGTTCCTTAATAAATTTCCACTTCATCTATTACATTAAGGGTTTAATTTTTCTTATATGAAGCACTAATTATGATCCATAAATGAATGATATGTCATTCCTTTTATATAAAGAATCTCTCAAAAATAAAATAGTAATCCCAAATTATGGAAAAAATATTCATATAGTGAAAAAGTATATTAATCTATAAAATCAAATATAAAATTAATCCAAAACCATTCCAGAAATGGTTAGCCTTATAACTCCTCCAAAATTCAATATTTATAAACAGGTTCACTAAATTTCTCAAAATAAATAAACCATCAATCCTCCAATTTTCATAAAGTGTTATTTGATATTCACATACCAAATAATTGAATCACTTAGTCATATATTTTATTAACACTTTTTAACAAAAATATTTTTAATATAAAACCTTAATGAAAACATATATACATACTCATTCCTTGAATTAAAACCATAAATTATTTAATAAATTCCATACAACAAATAATTCTATAAATTTTATCAATGATAACATAAACCATATTTTCAACAAATCATTATTCAGTTCCATATTCATCAATACTATCCAATTTAAATTATTCCTATAAATTTTATCATTATCCAAACTAAACACCATTTTCTCAATAATAAAGACATATTAAGGGTTATTTTAAATTAAAAAAAATATCATCTTTCCATTAAATCAATTTTTTAGGTCTTTAACACAATTAAACATATTTTTCAATATCCATAACATAGAACTTATACTGGCCAATCCTTATATATATCATTATCCGTATGACATAATTTTTGAATTTTAGTACGAAAACACATTATGTATCAAACTTACTTCATAGTGAATTAACTAAGCTTAGTCCTCATATTCATTAATACAATGATCCTACAATATGAAATATGAATCATTTCTTAACATTCCTCAAACTCAGTTTAATTGGGCCACTAATGTTTACCATAAAAAATACTGTTAGAAAATCCCATACCTTTCATATGTCATTTGTAGTCTCCTCATCATCAGCAATATAACAGTCACTCCTAGAAAATTTCAGGTTTTCTCCATGATACTACCATTTTCGGCATATATTTTTCAAATTCCCATACTTTCAACATTTAAAAAAATCATCTGTTGATGATATATTTGAGAGACCATTATTCTCATCCATTGATCCAACCATATTTTTCAATTTTGTTACGAAATTGATTTCACAATGTACTTCTTTTCTACACTCAAAACATCTTCCCATTCATCTAAAACATTCACTTGGGTACTTCTTCCCACATTCTTATCATATATGAAAAAAATATTCTTTCCTCTTTGGTCTCCACAACCTGAACACTTAATAGAAATTATCCTTATTTTATATGGGGATTTTTATATTTATTTATGTTTGATGTTATTAATCATATATTCTAATAACTAAGTGTGTATAATCACATTATCCTTAACTCTAGTCATCCTCCAAACTGGTTTCCCATCAACACATTTTCAATCACATTCAACATTATTCAAATTCTTTATGGTTATCTCCATTTAATGAATCCACAAATCCTAGTGTGAGTAACAATAATCACAATGGGGAACCACATAATGAATAAAAGGAACATATAGGATGTCTAAATTTGAACACCTTATTTTTTAATATGTTAAACCTTAGGTTAATCTTATGCTAATCAAGGTCATTATTTAACTCCTTCGTAATGGTTCCAAAAGAGTTTTCAAATTTACAAATCAAATCCCTAGGGTGCGTAAAAATAGGTGTGTAGAAATCCCTATTGTGATGAACTTGGTGATGTTAGATATTGTCTTAATGTTCCCTTTTTAGTGTTACTAGCCCTATGTACCTCTATTCTAGAGATACATCCATGTTTAGTATATATATATGGATGAAATTACATTGAAATCACTTTATATATCAATTAACAAAATTCCAGGACATTTTCATAAACATTAACTGATCCTTAGATATATACGTAGACATATATAAATCAATATCCAATGGGATTTAGCTAGTATTTTATCATCCTGGTTTCCAAAGGTAAAAAAACCATTCCTTCAATAATAACTATTGTTCTTTGGTATTATTTTTCATAGACTATAATTGAAACCTATAAGCGAACCCCATGGGTGGACACACCTGCTGGGTGAGCCACACCACCATCCATAGTTGTATCCCTTTTGACCTGAATCCCTTAGGTGGAGCCTCATTATTTTTTCTAATGTTCACACATGGGAGTTTCCAAGGATAAGATTACATATTTTCCACTAACACCAACTATTTATACCCACAATTCACATAAATATATATTGAGTATTTTATGATGAATATTCATTACATTACATAAAGTCACACATTGGGATCATAAATATTTAGATCCTTTGAAGACTATATAAAAAATATTATTATTTATTGAAATATCTCATATGTCTCCTAAAAAGAACATACCCTATAGAACACATCACAAACATTCCAAACATTAAACATTTCTTCATAGCATGGAAAAAGGAAACATTAAAATGTGTGAGATGTGTTTCTCATCAAGGGTATGAAATTGAGATATCAATGATCACATAAGAATTAAGAAATCATAAGGGTACGAGAATGTGATCAATGAATTTGAAAACCATACCTGGATTATCAACCATTACTGCATTGAGTCCAAGAATAATGAATGGTAGTTCATAATAAATGAATCATAATTACATCAAAGAATATGATCCTTAAGAGTATAAAATTGACACAATACATATAATTGTGTAATAAAAATATGTATTTAAAATCATGTTCAAAGCAGTAAAGGCTCATTACCAAATATATAATAGTTGAATGGATGCACTCCCCAAACAATCATAGTAGTCGAGGTCCAATCCCATGACTATAATAGCATGAAAATTCCCTTACTGATCCAATTTCACTCCCCATTCCGTTCATTTTTATCTGATTAGATATAAATCATTAACCAATGTGTTATAAGAAATATATTGGTCTTGTCAATAAAATAATAAAAATCATATTTGTGTGTGAAAAAAGATATCATAAAAAATTCCTTAAACCATAACCTATGAAATGAAATGTGTTTTATTAAAACGTCATTATATCAAATAGTACCAAAAATATAAATTTTTCATAATCATTTCATTATTTACTCATCACATTACCCCTAAAAAGAAGTAGGTTTCATAAGAAGTAATTCATGATATATCCACTAGAAGAGAAATGGATTTTGTAAACATATTTTCATCCTAAAAATAAAACATCAAATGAAAAAATAATAATGGTATCCTTCTATCACATTCATAGTATATAGTTAGTATAAATATAGGATGTCCAAAAGTTGTAAAATGATTTTGAAATATCACATGGAACATTTCTTTAAGAAAATAAATTTTCTATAAAAATAACTTTTTAAAAAATAATAATTTTTTTTAAAATATCTTTCTTTGAAAATAACCATGAAAACCAATAAATGATTCTTTAAAAATAATATAAAACAATTTTTGGAGAAAATATCATTTCCTCGTAATTTTTTTTAAAACACTAAACAATTTTCCAAATATATTCATTTGAAAATAACATGGAAAAAATATCAAAGAATCATTAAAAATCATTTGAAATATTTCATGATGAAAATATAATTTCCCTCTTGAAAAATATTAAAATTAGAAAACATTTTGAAAACAATTTATTAGAAAATAACATTGAAACCATATAAAGGAAAAATTAAAAAACATAAAACATTCCTTAAAAAAATATCCTTTAAAATTTTCTAAAAAATTAAAACATAATTTGTTTTTCAAAATAATACTATTTGAAAACAAACATTAAAACATATAATGGAATAATCAAATCAAATAATGGTAATAGAGGTGGTAAATTCAATTCATTTCATAAATGATAAAATACATATTCCATTCAACATTCTCGTAGAATTTAAATTAAAATTATTTAGAAAAAAAATAAAAATTTTATTAAAACCATGATTGAAAAATTAAAACAAGGAAAAAAATATCTTTAAAAAATAATTTGAATAATTTAAAATTCATTTTTAATATTTTTTATGAAACATGGTAATGGATGAAAGATATTTTTTTATAGAAGAGTGAAATGAGGACAGTATTTATGAAAAATATTATTTTGAACTCCTGAGTACATAAAGAGGGTAATATTAAGTGAATAAATATGTTTTTGTTATATAAATAGATTATAATAAATTTCATGTGTTTTTTGACATATGTATCATAAGAGTTTATAATCATAACCAAAAATCATAAACAATCACAATAAATGGGGATAATGTAACAATCAATATTTACCTCTTTTGTAACATTGAATTGTAAGCACTGTGAAGGAATAAAATTTAAAAAAATTATAAAATCATGATAATAAAAAAATTTATGATATTACATGTCAATGTTACTCTATAAAAACATAATTGTAGAATATAGTTTCATAATATATCATATGTCTCAAGGAAGGAAAATTTAAACAAAATTCCAATATAACTATGATATCTTTTGAAATTTAAACCTCCAGAAAGAGATATTCTAATATTGATATATAAATCCAAATAATTTTTAGCATAATAATCAAAAAATATATTTATGTAAATTATATATAACACATAAAAGAAAAAGGTGGTAAATATGGAATGTGTCACACCGAAGTAAAAAGTAGGGCCACAATCTCTTTCCTATTTAGTAATATTTTGAATCGTAATCCCCAATAAAGAATTGTATCAAATAAAAAAATAAATTACATTAAAATAATATTATTTTGAAGAATAATATGTTAATGGAGTAGTATATACCCCACAAGAAAAAGAAATGATTGTTGAATTTGGAAATGTCTCCCCGAAATAAAAGAGAGACTACAAATCTCTTACTACGAGCCTCGACTTCATTAATACAGATTAAAAACACATTTAAAATAAATTTAAGTTTACTATATATCAATTAAATATCCAATATCATATTTATCATTTAATATATGATTTACTAATGTCATTTTATTATAGATTTATCAACAATTCATTGTTAAAATCACGTTTCGGGTTTTAACTGCTATGTTTTTCGTGTATGTTTTAGTATTTTTTATCCTCTTAAATTGATCATTTTTAAATCATATATATAATTCTATACGTTTTATAAATATTATATATATTAATTATATATTTATTCATCATAATCCAAAAATATTAGATATAGAAAACAAAATTCCCTGTTCATGGAGATAGTAAGTCATTTATACGCATTAACGTTGTTTCCAGTTTCCAGATCGAAAAAAATAAGGTTAAATGAAATATTACCATTTCAGAATAATTTTTATGTAATGAATATAACATATCTGTTTTAAACAAACCTTATTTATTTTCTTGTAAAACAAATGTGAAAAAATAATCCCATCATTTCTTGAGGCTGTAGTCCAACGTACACATGAATGGTGTTATCTTATCCCCCGTGCAATGGAAATTAAGAAGTTATATATGAGATAATTATTATAGAATTATAATTATGGTACATATATAATATATATTCATATAATCTATACTTATTACCATCTAATTAAATTATGAATTAAAACCACATCGCATTGGTTTGTGGGGATGTAATTCACCGTACAGACAAGAGACATTGTTATTCTCCCAAAGGGTTTGTATGTAAGTAGGTAGATGCGTTGTTAAAATTATAGAGTTATAATAACATAATTAATATCGTATATAAAAATTAAATCTATCATTATATCCATTTTAGAGGTATGGTGATGTAAAAAAATATTGATTCACAAGGTGGTAGCTTAACATAGACACGAATGATGATTTCATATCCCATTTGATGGAATAAGCGAAAAATATATATCATGAAAATAAATTAAAATAAAACTCATTGTATTCAATATAGTAAGGTTATTATATCATAAAATTTTATTAATAATTTATGGATGTGTAGTAAGAAATAAAATAAAATATTTGGTTAGGGATGTTACCTCTTTTTAAGACATCTTCATTTGGTTTTCACCAAATGGATTCTAAGGTAGGATTTATAAACAAATTATTTAATCTATTATGGGATAGAGGAATTAAAGAATGTATTTTTTTGGGTATTTTCGCAATAAATGGGGTTTTAATGTGTGAAGAGGATATGAGAGGAGTGGACTCTATAATTCAGGTGAGTGGCACAATTGTGATTTTTAAAAAGAAAAAGTGTGGCCACATATTTCACATTCTTAAAAGATAAAAAATGGCCAATCCTCACACCTATAAGATATAAGATAAAAATAATGTCATAAAATGGAATTTTTTACATGTTTTTCGTAATTTTAACCCATATCTTATTAGTTTAACACCTTGATAAACCCATTTGTTTTTCAAAAATGTGTGCAAAAGGTAAAAAAATACTTTTTAGAAAAATAAATTGTTAGATTAAAATTGGATTTATTAATATATATTATCTACAAACCACATAAGATGAATATTAAATATTTTTTTGAATATATAATATATTCATTTCATTAAAATAAGTCACAAAAAGTTTTTTCCTAATTTAGTGATCTAAAAATTATTTGTACAAACAAAAAAAACAAATTTCAGAAAATGATTTCCTTTGTTTTTAAATAGTCTTTTTAATCATCTATAATTATTGTTCACTATAAAATTAAATATATATAAATTTATAAGCCATATATTTTTATAATTCAATTAACCATATCAATACCCTCCAGTCCAATTTCAAGAGGATTATAATCATTTTAAATAATAATACTATTTTAATAGCATTCCATGCATTGTTTAAACCCAGTGTTGTGTAACGTAAGATACCCTTATTATTTCATGTAACACGGGCTAAAATCAATTATATCGTTACACATAATAAAATAAATGTTTCATGTAACAAATTTTTTGAAAAAGATTACAATTTTAGAAAAAATCATGAAATCAAAGGGTGTTACAATGATAGAAATATCCATTCATATGACTATGCTCCACTCACCTCTATGGAAGGAAACCATCTCCCTTAGTTGAATCTGACTAAAACTAAGACCTATTAGTACAATAATATCCATAGATACTTTCTATGAATCATTCATATTAAATGTATTCATATGACCCAATCACCCAAATTAATGCAATTTATTAGCAGGTTCTAGGAAAAATATTTATTAGTGGGCCCTAATATTCTATATTGGAAGCAGAAAACCAACATATTCCCCAAAGGTCTCATGGGAGTGGAATCAAAAGGAATTTTCCCACTTCTACTTTTAACTCAATAATAGTGTTCATGCTTTCTCTTCTAACCAAATTAGGATCATTGAATTCCTCCTATAATAGTGAAATAACCACTTAGACCGGTCATCCCTACCACGTCCATGATAGAAATTCCTCACAGATCAACCACATTAAAATAAGATTAATATTAGAAATTTTTTTAGCAAAACATTATTCTTAATCATATCTCATTCATTCAATACTTGATATATTTATTCATGAGAAACTCATTGGAAGGGTGAACCAACTTAGTAAATTGAGTAGTACATTCTCATAAAAAAATAATTCTGCTACTCATATTTCATGAACCCTCAACCCTTCATTACCCTCAAATTAATTAGGTACAAATATTTGTTAAAAATATCATTAAAATTATACCAATTAAGAACTTATCATATCTTAAAAGGCATGATATATTTTCAAAATTTTGGTGTGGTCCTTCTAGTATATAAATGTAAAAACTAACCCTTGAAGTATTAAAGGTCTCATGGAAACCCAAGATTATTTTAACCTACCCATTTCATTTCTTGGTTATTTATAACATTGATACCTATTGAATTAATTTTTATTATACTTAGTGAGAATATGTGAATGATCTATAATATGAGCATTGTTTTTTTTCAATTTCTCAACTTAGAGATTTTATAGTTTTGGGAATTGAATTAATGAGAGAAAGGCTTGTATGGGGGTTTTACTTTGGGGAAGCCTTTATATATCCCTATTTATGATTTATTATGATCATTATCAGAGGTATGATTTATAAAACAGAATACATAATACTCAATCAATACACAATTGAACACCATATATGAGGAATAATGAACAAAACATCTCCCAATTACTCATAAACAAGTAACAATATTACAAAAAATAATTTTGAATACCAAATATCTGTCAATGTAAAAATTGTAAATATTTAATACTATTCATTTTTTTCAAAAGGTTTTTTGAACCATACACGAATCATGTTAGTTCCACTAATAAGGTGTCCAAAACTGGTTGCACGACTACTACATTGTAAGATATATCATGAAACAGAATCGCAAGGCTCTCGTTTTACTTATCCTTAATAACATAAAAATTAAAAGACCCAAAATTAATTCATATAATTAAATTAAAAATAATAATAATAATATAAAATAACCTAAAATATTACTTAATAATAAACAAAAAAACTCAAAGTCATTACTAAATACTCGACCACCAATGGTAACTTGAGGCTCAATTTAAAGAAGGGGTTATAAAACACTTCTCCACACTCATCTCTCAAGATTTGACTAGATGATCTCTATAATAACACATTCAAATGAATATTTAGAGGAATATGAGTCCTTTTTTTACAAACCATCATAGGTTAACTTACAAAAAAACCTGAATTAGTCGTAAAAACGAATGAATATCATTCATGATCTCCATAGGATAGTGAAATATACCTAGGGTATTAAACATAACAATTAGGAATGATTTACCAAACTATTTCACATAAAACATGACACAATATCTACTTGGAAATATAAAATGACTTATCTATATATTGGGCATAAATGCACATAAATACAAAGTTTTAAGATTATAAAAAAACCAATATACATTTTTACAATGAGAAATAACTAAATAATGTGAAATAAAATTATAAACCTAATAGGAATGTAATATACAATGTCCGATATAAATTAATCCAAAATAAAACGAATTTTTTTTTTATAATACATAAAACCCCGACATCACTACTATAAGATCAAAACAATTATCTATATGAGCCAACTCCCTATGACCCATGGTCACCAAAAACCATCATACAATGATGCACAAAGAGGCATGAAGAAGAGACACCATAATATGTGGCTCATTTTAAAATAAATCAGATCAGACTAATTATAAAGACAAACACAATATACACATAGGGGGTAAGGAATATCCCAGTGTGATACCACCTTGAATATATAAAATACTGTTAAAATTGAAAACCATTAATAATACATTAAAATATAATTATAATAACCCATTTTTAGGGAAGAGTTTTTTTATTTACTAAAAAACGAATTTTTAAATCCATCTCTTAAAACATGGGTTTATAGTAAAAAAAATTAAAATGTAAACGTCAAAAAACATGGATATTTTAAAACATCACCTG
Source organism: Viscum album (assembly GCA_963277665.1). Classification (NCBI taxonomy): domain Eukaryota; kingdom Viridiplantae; phylum Streptophyta; class Magnoliopsida; order Santalales; family Viscaceae; genus Viscum; species Viscum album. The sequence continues at coordinate 443,853,076 of OY728121.1, forward strand.
GAGTTATAAAATATAAAAACCAAATCTAAACATGTGTATGTATATATTTCAATGATACATAACATGGGATTTAAAATTTGGGACATGTAAATAAATGAAATAGGAAATCCCATATCTCACTCATGGAACAACGACCAGTATAAAAAAACCTGATATAAATTAACCCCATTACACATTTAACCTCCTTGGGATAATATGTATTAGCTAGTTTAGTAATCTCTACTAGGGGAACTAGAAGGTGTCATAATAATAGGTATCTTAACACTCATAGATCTATACTAGTACATACACAAGGGTCCCCTGGGAAGCTCATCAATAATCAAGAATCAAAACATATAAAATATCATGAAATTTTCTCATGACACATAAAAACTTTCTAATTGACTTCCCAATTATAAATATAAAACATTAACATTAATTAAGAACTTATCCAAAAAACCTTTTAATCATAATATGGCTTTGAATCATGGAAACATAATTCCCAGACCAACATTCATTAAAAACATCCTTTGTAAATCTCTTTGGGATCAATATACTATATTAAAAACATTATCAAACTCCAAAAGGGAATAAAACTTATTTCTAAATGAATTACATAGGAAAACCATGAGAAAATATAATCTAATCATGAATAAAAATGAATAACTATAACTTAGTCATGATCTATTAATTTATGACTTGATATATCCTGAGAAATATTACAACCAAAACTCCAATAATGTAGATCTACATTCAAATTTATTAAATTTCATAGATACAATGTATATATCTATAAATACCATCTAATTTATTATACTTTGATTTCCATATATATAAATGATTCCCATATTATATTAGAAATCTAAAATACATAAAATAGGAAATATAATATATTTCTAATATTATTCATAATATATTACTTCATATATTGTGGAATAGAAAAAAATTAATTATGATCTCAATTAATCAGTAATTTTGATGTACAACATAATCTATGAAGTGTAAATAAAACATAATCCATATGTAAAGATAAATAACAAAAAATAAATTCTATTTAGTCAATAACTTGAAAAAATTTATCCATTAATAATATCAGGGTAGTAATATCATGGATACAAATAACTAAATTATCAATGATGTAAATTTTTAATATTTAACATCATGATCTCAGGACATTACACCGTGACAGTTTAAACTATTGGTATGTACGCACTAAAACACTTTTAATTTTTCCAACAGATTTTTCTCATGATGAATATTGATGCATTGAGAGAATATATAATTCTAGGCTCCAGATGTCACTAATATACCACTTCAATCCATTAATGATGAATTAATTTAACAATGATATGCCTAATCAAAAAATATTTGTATTGAATAAGGAATAAAAAATATCATTATCTACATAGTAAATCAAATAACATTCAGTGTAAAAAAACATATATTTGAATGGTATATATTTAAGGAAATTACCATATCCATTATATAAATAATATTTATAATTAAGATAAATGCAATGTCTTAATGATCAAAAGATACTCATGCCTTAGTATAAAGTTAATGACCACAAAATTAATAAGAGACAATAGTTGATCATTGATTATTAATATATATTAGTTTTTAAGTAAAATCATATATTGTAGAAATTGAAACAAGGCATTTAATATAATTTCTCAAAAATAGTTTTTTTTGTAAAATCAATTAAATATTTTAAATTAATATAAGAGTATAAATTTTTTTCGGTGGGGGTAAAATCCATTAATGATTTATACATTAACCAAAATTTATTTGGATATTTTGTAAAGAAGGTTGAAAAAAAAATCAGGGAACACAAGAAATGATTATTTCAAACATTTAAAAAATTTATGGATAACATAAAATTTAATTAATTAATATCTTGAGATAATAAAATGGATTTATTTAAATATGGATATGGAATAACAATATACCTGAGAAAAAAATAAATAAGATAGAATTTTCATATAAGAATTAATTTTGAAAGCGTACCATGAATTGGATAATTATTAAAAATTAATATATATATATATATATATTCATTTTAAATTCATTAAATAGGTTTTATATACAACAGATAATAATAAAAAGGTGAATAATACCAAATATGTCTCAATGGTGTGGAAATTGAGACAGAATCTCTTACCCTAAAATTTAATAGCCTGATAAGATCATTTGAACACACATATAAAAAATTTATTAGGATTATAATTATATACCATAATTATATATATATCTGTAATATCAAATATGATCCATTTAAAAACAAAATATCACCCTTTTCATAATAATATTTCTTTATTATCATTATTTTAGGTGCTAATAGCTTTGTTTTTCATGAGAATTTTCGTTTAAAAGCTCCATCACTTAATATTTTATTATGTTTCCATAATCATATTAATGTTATTCATGATATAAAAATGATATATATTAAATATATTTTTATTTTTATTCATCCATAAAAGTTGTAGAAAAAATGAATAACACCATTCATAGAGACGATGGGTCGTACTTACGCATGGACATTATTTTTACTTTTAAAAATATGGAGTTGAGGAAAGTAAAGTAATAATTAATAATTGAAGAATAATTATTATATATTTATTGAATAAATACTTATTACAATCCATTTAAAGGAAAAATAAAAAATTAATCACAACGCTTCATGGAGGTGGTCGTCCCCAAATATGCTGGAGCGGTGTCATCATTTTCCAATGAATTGGAAGGTAAGAGGGTAGATATGATATTAGAATTTTAAAAGAATAATTATTATCAAAATATTAATTTGTTATATATTTATAATAATCCATGAAAATTGGTAATGAAAAAAATTGCATTTCTATGTGGAGAAGGTAAGCGTTACATACACACAAGCGTTAATTTCACCATTTATAGTATAGAAAAGAGATAGACAATTATTGTACCATAATAATTATAATAGATATATATTTTTTATTAAACTGGTGTTATTATTTTAGAGGGGATAAAATACATTAATAATATGTTTTATATGAAATAATCTTCCAATAGTTGATATAGATGATTACATATTCTTCCGTAGACTTCCTTTAGGTATCATCTTAAGGGACCTAGGGTGCATATTTTAGAGGTGAAGAACCTAAATAAAATATAAAATGATATTTATATTATAATATTTAGGGTTTGGTTGAAATAAGGGTCTCAGATTATTATAAAGAAAAAAATAGGTTGTGTGAGGGGAGGATCATATTTCGAATTTCATAAAGAATTAAATTAAGATAAAATATTTGTTATATCCAAATGAATTGAAATTTAAATAATTTGAATATAATATAATTATCAGAATAGATTAACTTATATAAGAAAAAATTATAAATGTTTCTTTGATGTTTTCACCCTTATCCATTAATTTTAAACTGTGTTAACCCTTTTTCGAATTAACACATTATTATCATTTTTGAGACTTTAAGGGTCAATAATGTTTCCATTAAAGGATAACCCCAAACATTTACCATGTTGATGTTGTATATCATACCCCATTTATTTGTATGAGGAAATCAATTTATGAATTTTAAACCATTGAATAAAATATTATCAATTATGAAATTACTTAATTTTCATTTATACAATTATTCTTATAATATGATGTTAAATACATCAATATAAAGTGAGAATTTGAATATATCTCATTCAGACATACATAAGATGATGCGGTGGTTCCACTATGTAATTATCCATAGGGGACTTTCACCCATGTAGATGGGGGGTTCCACTCTAGTAGTATGAGGACCGACACCATATTTGATATGGGATTCCACTCGATTAGTAGAGGACCCGTGCCCAAGATGATGTGGGGGTACCACTCTAGTCATCGAGGACCCACTCTATCTGATATGGGGATATCACTTGGTAGTCAAGTACCTTCACCCTAGTACAATAGGGGGTTCCAGTCTATTCATCTTGGAGCCTCACCCTAGTGCGTTAGTGGGGTCCCACTTAGAGGGTCACTGTAGAGGACCTACACCCATGATTTTAGTGGTTACTGAATATAGGTTGACGACCTGATCACAGATGTGATAGGGTTACCACTTTATCCATCTAGGAAGTTCTCCCTATCCTATAAGGGGTTCCACTTGGAAGAAGTCTTTGGTGATTTTGCCTGATCACTATCATCATTGGGCATTACCTCAATAAGTTCCATGCCTTTAACATTCCACATCATATCTCTAAATACTCAACTGAGGGAACCAAAAAGTTCTACATAGAAAATAACTTAGGGTAGGATACTCATAGGTCAACATATGGGCTCAAAGATAGAGATAGGGAATATTCAAGTTTCCTAAAAAGGAAAAATGGGCACACATTGTGTCATGGGACAAACAAAATGTGTAGTCCCACTCAACTACCTCGTTGTGTCAATGGACAGAACATGGATCTCAACCCATGTAGTAGTACGTGTCATGTTGTTGGACTACATAGTGTGTACATACCAATATGTATCAGGTATTGTCTTGCTAATCATGTCTATGTACTAACCCAGTGTCCAAATACATTGTACATAATATTTTTCCTCACATGGGGTGCCACCCATGTGACCTGGATGTGTTCGTGTACTAAGGTACAAGATTATATACCTTCCATGTAATTCTATTTAGGATATCAACTATGTGATCCACAACATGTGTTTCCCTTTAAGGTAATGTGTACAAGGAATGTAAGATCTCTACACACTATGTCATCCGTATATTTTTTCAAAACCATAGCATCCACCCTTAAAGGGGTACACACCCTATTTTCATCCATGAACATGATATTTTTTTTGTTTTATCACAATTTCTTTGATCCATGCACCTTGAATCAGTCCATTATATCATAGATCCATACTTCAATCCATTTGGGATTGGTAGACGTAGGTTCCTTTTGTTATTTGCTATCATAGTTCACCAAAAATTGGCTTCCTCAATCTATGGGTGTTTTGTCTATCATTCTACTTGCCTCCATACCTTCCACCACCATGGATTCAATATATAACCATTTAAACAATCATTGGAAACTCAGAAACATCTTAGATATATACATACTTCTTCGATTTATTCCTCTTTCATGAAACTCTTATGATTCTATGAGTCTGATCTGGCTCGGTACAACCTAGAATTGATGAACTGGGACCCTAGGGTCTTATCACTGATGAAATAGTAGATAAATTGGGAGAAAGGAACTATTAAAAAATTTTAACAATCATTGGCCATGATTTCATGACCAACAATCATGAATGGTAAATTTTTGTTATAAACCAAATCAAAACCCAATTTAATAACGGTACATAGGAAAATACATAGGCCATAACTGGAAAACATGAATAAAAGGGATCACTCTGGTCATTGAATTTAATAAAAAACTATAGAAACCATAAATTGATGAGTCATACATGGATATTGGAGCATTTTTCCTTTATTAATGTACTCACAAACAATTTAAGGACATCATTACATTCATTTTGCTCTAATCATCTCTGATTCGACATTTTGTCATTATCCAAGGAAGTTAACCAATAATGGAGGAAAGAGGAAATCTATAATTCTCATATGTTTTTTGTGTCTAACCAAATGGAATTATCAATTAATGTATACTTATAAACATTCTAGTTTAGGTTGAATGAATGAATGAATTAACTAACAAATTAGTTAGTCCACTGAATGTTCTTCCAATGAGGAAAGATTCTAAAAACCCCACTCTATCCCATTTTTTGTCACACCTAGCATAAACTCCACATTCCAGACTCAACCAAGGATTCTTATTTTGTACATGATCTTCCATTTATGTTTTATCTAGTTTACTTTATTAGGATGTCTCTGTGGAATAGAAAATATATAAAATATTCTTATAAAATTAATTCTCACCACATCAGTCTTAAGAATCACATGATATATCAGCGAACAAATCTAGATACATTAATAGAAATATTTCAATGATTTATAAGGAAAAAACCAAGTGTCTATATATAACACATTTTATATATGTATTTTCATGTATAATATTGGGGATTACCATGAAATGTTCGATTAAATTTTGGTAGACCATTCCATAGAGATCAAGAACATGCCCGAGAAAATTCCTAGAACTGAGCCGACCATAGTACTCAATAGAACCTGAAATATATTATTCTTTAGTTGATTCTCTTTTTCCATTTAAATTGATCATGTTACAAAGGTGAATATGGATTTTCAAAATTTCAATGAATATCTATTCTTCAAGTGGTTTTATATTTTCATTATTTATGGGGAGAACAGGCCCACCATTCTTATTTTTTGTGCAATTTTATTGAATGATAGAAGGATTTAAAGAAAATTTTGTGATAAAAAATTTTAAGAATGTTTTTTGGTTTGTTGAAAACTGTTGTTTTTTGTTTTATAATGTATTTTTGATTCATTAATCAAATCCATTACATCGTGATGAGTTATATTGGAAAGTGGAATGTTTATGAATGTTCAAACCCAAACACAAAGGGGGAGAAATTTTCTGATTAACGATTGATTTTTTCCAGACTATGAGGATCAAAATAATAAGTAATAGACTCAGAGCATCAGATCCATCATCCTCAGAACTAGGTCATCAGGTCAAAATTAATTTAAGCAGAAAATGGTTTTTCTTGAAATTTTTCCTTTTTCTATAATAAGAGAATGAAATATTTTTCTGAGTTAGAAATATACATGTTGATAAGTGATGTAGTTTTAATTATTCTGAAAATGTTATTTTTATGGAGAAAGAGAAGTTATGAGTTTGAATGTTCTCAAACCTTATAATCAAAATCAGATGATGTATTGTTGATCAAAAAGTTTTCATATATCATGAAACATACTCATGATAAAAGGATTTGATGAAATGGAGGAATCTTAATTATTTAATCAGTTCTAGTAATGAAGAAAAAGTTTTTCTTTGGATCAAGAAATACTAGACATAAAAGCTATGTTCTAGAAGTAATAAGGGGCAAAGATGATGAATTTTGAATAAGTTCAATGTTTTTATGTGGATTCATCATTTAATAATATCCATCATTATATAAAATCCTCAAAATTGGATTTCCATCAAAATGGAAAAATCCATTATAATGTGGAAAGTCATTTTCATGTGAATTACATTATAATGAGAATTCCATTTGATTCAATAAGATAGTGAAACAAATTCATAATGAGATGAGATGGAAAAAAATTTGTAATGAGTTTGGAAAGAAGAAGATTCATAATGAGATGAAAAGGATAAAGAATCATAATGATCTGATAAAGAAACTGAACATGTAATGAGATGATAAAGAAACAGAAATCGTAATGAGATGAAAAAAAAATAGAAATCATAATGAGATGAGAAATAAATAGATCATAATGAGATTAGATTGAATAATATTCTAATGTGTGTAGAAAGAAATAGATTGTATTGAAAATTTAATGAAATATATATCATAATTATATGGTTATTAATATGACTCAGAAATAAAATTCATGACGTTTTATTAAAAGTTATTGTGGTCAATGCTGAAATTAAATTTTTCATAAATCTTAGAGATATATAAAATAAATTGAATAGGTATAAAATTTATTTTAAATGAAATTTATTTTCAGTGTTTTTAAAATGTGAGGAAGTGGGGAAATTTTAATGTTTTTTCTCTTGATTCTATAAGTCAAAATGATTTCATTCTAGGATATATCATTCATCATGACCATTCTTGAAAGAGGAAAAGCTGGAGAGAATATGAATTTTAGTGACAGTTCTTTTTAGAGTGAGATCTCAAAATAATATCATAAACATGAGTGTTTTTTAATAGAAAAAGTGAATGGTATTGAGTTAATCAGACTGAAGAAGATCATATTGATCATTTTCACATATATTATGTTTTTTAGAATGACAATGGGTTCATAATATTGAGGGGATATTATTGAGTTGATCAGATTGAGAAATATCATATTTATTTGCTGGGAAGTGTTTGAGAAGTGAATAATTTGAATGGAATAGATTTACTAAATTCATCGGATTGAGAAAATAATTTCCAACTATGTTGGATTGAGGATTTATACTGACCAATTGTTAAATAGTTTCAACAAAGTATTTATTTTTTTGTTTGGTGCAATTGTTTTATAATAAATACTTAGTATAATATATCCTATAAATAAATAGAATTTGTCTAATGGGGGTTAGAGCAAGTTGTGTTCACTTGTTCATAATAGTGAATTTCTATAGACATACGGGAGTGGATATGGAAAGGATATAGGTTCTCATACTGAAGCCAAACCTTATAAATATTATTTTCATTACTTTCATTCCTACTTTTTCATGCATGAGTATTTATAAAATTAATATATGGAAATAAATCTTAACATGTTTTAGGGGTTAGGTTTTAAAAAATATGGAAAATTATAAAAAGTGAATAACTAATTAAACCCTCCAACCTCAATTGTAGATAGATAATTTAGAACATAAATTGGTGTCAGATCGGGGATCCCTTATTTAATAGTTATCATCGATAATATCAATTCTATCAATAGTAGAGGTATTACTACATTTTATGGAAAATAATTATTTATGGGAAAATAAGTTGATTATTTATCTCTAATATATTTTCCTAGAAGTTTTTTATGCTCTTAATATTGGTTTTACACCTATTGAAAAAGATTCTACTGTGAAATATTCTGATAAAATAAATATATATGATGATGGAACAGAAATAAATTCTATACTTATATCCTTATTAGATAATTTTTATCACAAGGTGATGGGTCTCAATACTTCAAAATCTACAAGGGAAATGATAGAATGTACTTTAAAAGGAAATATAGAAGTGATGAATGAAAAGCTACAAATATTGTCTATTGAGTATGGAGAAATGATAATGAGAGATGAATTAAATATAAATTAATAATTCACCAGGGTAAATGAATTTTTTTACAATATTAGAGGATTCAAGGATATCACAGAAGATTCATCAATTGTGATGAAACATATGAGAAAATTTCCATACCTGTTAGATTAATAACTATCCTCTACAGATGATAAGGATGATTTATCTCTTGATAAATTTCATTGCATTCTTTTTTGTTTTTAAATAAAGAAAGATCCAATGTTTAAAAAATGAAAATTAATATGAATTTGATGCAATGAAAAATATGAAAAGCCAATATATTGAAGAAGCTGGCCCTTGTGAGTATAAAGATAAGTAAGATGATTATTTGAATGATAAGATAATATATCATACATCTAAAAAATATCAGAGAGGAAGAGGTAAATATGGAGGTAAAATTCCTCTCAATTTTTTTAGTGTGATGGAATTGGGAAATTTTCTATGAATTTCTACAAACAAAACCTTATAGAATATCAACTTGATAGATTAAGTGGAAAAATTTATAAACAAAAAAAGTTATCCAACAAATAAAACAATAAGTATAGTAGAAACAAAATAAGTATGTTCGGTAAAAAAAGGTGAATTGTTATCAATTGAAAAAAATTATTCTAAAGATAAATTGTTTTTAAAAAATAAATCCTTCATTCCAAAACATGTGAAAACAAAAGATTCCTCAGATACTGAAGAAGGTGATGAAGATTCCAATAGAGGGTATATAGCCAAAATATATCTTCTAGAATTTATTTAATAATGAAAATATCTCTATAAAGAAATCATAATGAAAAATAAATATTGTGAAGTCATTTCTTAAGGAATAAAAGATTTCATCAAACAAAAGGACAAATACATTTAGGATAACTTATGTTACAAACAATAAATTGTAAAATATTACAATATGATTGAATATATTATTAGGAATTTTGATTCTATGGAAGTAGTAGTTAATACATTTCAAAAAAAAAATATTGAGTAAAAAAATAACTTAATAAATTTTAAAAAACTACATCAAAGCCACATAAGTAAAAGCTGATACATCTAAAGTTGTTTAGAAGGATCAAAACAAGAGTCTAGTGAAATATTTACAAAAAAATTTAATGCTTCATCTAATTTTTAGAACATTTTAGTTTATAGAAATGTATTGGAAAATAATTGGTAGAAAAAGGATTTTAGAAACTTATCGTATATAATAACATGAAAACCCACATTAATGTAATGACAATCCACATCCAGATTATGATAAAGTAGAAAGAACCTTTCTACCTCAACTAATTTACAATATATAATGATTTTATTTCAATATAAAATCAATATTTGATGGTTATTATTTGTTTTTGTGAATAAATGGTAACATGGGGAATAATTGTTTCCACAAATTATCATTACCATGAAGAATTATTGAGAAAAGTGGATGAAATATTGAAAGTAGAATGATAAATGTTCCAAACTCGTAGAAAGATGGAAAATTGAATTCTCAAGATGTTTGAAACATTCCCAAAATAGATAAATTTAAATGTATAGAAGTTTTTTATGGAAGATATTATAAGGAATTTTATCATGTATAAAAATGTATAAAGCTCCTTCAAAAATAAGTTTCTTATAATGGTAAAAAAGTGGACGATATAAAGAATAACATTGTCAAAATATATTTTTCTATTGAGACAACCTTCAAGGAATGTAAAAAAATAAAAAACCCTAGATAATTGATAGTGTTTTTTCTTCACACATAATAGGTTATTTTAATATCTTAAAACTAGTTTAAATTCCTGATGGGGGTGTTGTTATCTTTTGTAATGATACTTTCTTAAAAATTAGATGAATAGAAATGACTGAGATCGAATTCAAAAAGGAGAAATATAAGGAAGTTTTATATGTCGATGGAATAAACCATAACGTACTTAGTGTATGAATACTTTTTGTTGATGGAAAAGAAGTTTCTTCTAAAAATTATTGTAGTCTCATTAGAAGTGTGAATGAAGGAGAATTTTCACTCATATAGAATGAACTAGTGGTAATATTTTATAAATAGAAGAGTTTCATATCTCTTGTTAGTAGAGTGCTATAGATGAAAAAAAAATTGTAGCTAAAGACTTAGGAACCATGTGAAAATTATGAACAAATTTTCTAATGTTTATGTAATTCTGAAACATCTATAATTAAAAATAAGTGAAGGATTTTTTTTGTCTGAGTTGTAAAAAATGGATAATGACCAAAGAAAATTGATAAATGTATTGATATTCCCTATTCTAAACCACTTGAGATTATTTATTCTAATTTATGTGGGACAATGAAACATAAATCAAAAAAGCATATTTATATTTTTCCACTTTTATTATTGATATTACTCAGATTTCAAACATCATGTTTATGAAACATACATTAAAGTTTGTGGAAATGCTCATGTTTTTTTGGAAAATGTGTCGAGAATTAAATGGGGGTAAATATAAAGATATTGAGAAAAAAATAAGGCTACCAAGTACAAAAATAGTATTTTTTATATTGTATGAGAAAAAACAGTATCAAACATCAGTGTAGTTAAACCTATATTCCAAAAATAAGTGATTTAAAGAAAAGATGTAATCTTAGTGGAAATTGGAAGAAGTATCTTAGAATAATACAAGCATTAAAATATCTATAGGATAAAAGAGGTTAGTACTACTATACATGTTCAATATAGAAGTTTTTAGATCAAAAACCAACACGACGTCTTATGAAATGTGTTATACAAAACATTTGTTGAGATAATTAATTTTTTTTTAAAGTCCATGATTTTTAAAAATAAAAATTCTGGATTTGGGAATGTTTGGTGGAAATGTTGTGGATGTAACAGTTATATGTTATTCACTAAATAGATTAAGTTACAAATATCAGAATTTTTTTCCAAATGTTTGAAGAATTATATGATGTGAAGGTAATTGAAAATCAAAATTTCATATCAAAATTTGTTGACAATTATGATGATGATAAACTAGAGATTTCCAATAATAGTTAAACTAAGTAAAAACATCATTATAAAGATTTATAAAATTGATTAGATACGGAATGTTTAGCTGGGAAAGAAACATTCAAATTTCATAATTTACCAAAAAATGTGGAGTTAGAAAACATTATTGGAAATTAGAAGGCTCCAGTTTAGACATGAAGATTTTTCATTTCAGACAATCAAACATCAATTATCTAAAAAGATTAACCAAATTTTGTAACACATGATATTCAAAACAAAAAATAGGTGGATTCTATGAATGAAGAGTTTGATCAGATTTATAATAATGACATATGTGAACTTTTTTTCATTTATATAGAATTATAATGTTATAAAAGCCATGTGGGTATACAAAAATAGTTCAATTAATTTAGATATATTTCAAAAAAATCCATATTTGTTTTTAAAGTTAATTTATAAGTGGAATGCGTGGATTTTGATTGAAAATTTTCCCCGATTTTATGGTTAGAAACTATTATAATGTTTCATTCAGTGGCCAATCATTGGAATTAAAATGTTTATGATATGGATGTAAACTCATCTTTATTAAATGATGTTATTGATGAAGAATTTTACAATGAACAACTTTGTGGGTTTCTACATGATGATGATGAAAAAAAATATTTAAATTGGAGAAAGCTTATTATGGGATCAAACAAGTTCCACATGTTTGGTATTAAAAACATGAAAATTGGTTTAGAATGTTAATTTTTTCTAAAGGAAATGTTGATCTCAACATATATGTGAAAATTCTGAATTTTATGATATAATTATAATTGTTTATGTGGATTATATATATATTTTTGGGGATATAGAGGATGTTTATAACACATTTTTTAAAGAAATGAAGAAGAATTTTGAAAATTCAATGTGGGGGGAATTAACATTATTACTTGGATTAATGTTTAAAAAAAGAAACAAACATTTTCTTATATAATGAAATGTATTCTTGGGAATTGTTTATGATGATTGGGATGTAAAAATCCAAATATGTTACTACTCTTATATCATTGAGCTCAAAGTTGAGTAATGATTTATCTGGAATAACTAAAAATCATAATGATTTTTTGAAGATGGTAGGATTTAAAGATTACATTACATCTTTATGGCCTAATATATTTTTATGTTTTGACATTGTGTTCAAGGTATCAAAGTAATACGAAGGAATTAAACACGTATTCCGTAAATTGAATTCTGAGATACTCTAAATGAAAAAAATTCCACTGGTTTGTTATAGAAAAGAAATTTTGAGTCGATATTTCATGGTTATACTAATACCAATTGGCTAGAATATTTTATTGATATACAATCAACCATAAAAGAAATATTATTTTTGGGTGAATACTATGTCATTTGGAATAGTAATAAACATAGTTTAATAACATTGAGTATAGATGAATCTTAATATGTATCATCTACTCATGATTGTACTAATATGTTGTCGAATAATGTTAAGTGGGAATATTTTGAAGTAAAAGTTTTTATAACATTCAAGATACTATATGATAATTAGTGTGAAAATGATCTTTCCAAAAATCATGTCCAAAATTCAAGATCACAACACATTGATATAAAGTTTAACTTTATAAAATTGAATGTTTCCTCTAGAGATGTTATGCAGGAATACATTGTAACAATTTATCTGATTTCTTATATCATTAAAAAACAATTCTTTATAAAAGGTTTGTGGAATTGAGGATATAAAATCACGTTCAGCCTTATCCAATGTCTTCTGAAACCACATATGGAAGGTGTCCCACCATTCTTTGTATTGTTCTAACATAGTGGGAGAGAAAGAAACTAAATTTTTTACCTTATATGATGTTATTACTTTTCATTACTTAATGAACCTGATGTTGTGGTTTTCATAAAATGGGGTAGGGAAAAAGAAAAGTGAGTGGTAATAATAAAAGTGATGTGGATTTTATCTGACCATGATCATAAAACATTATTCTCCCATGGTATGGAATTCCATAAAAAAATTTACTTTATCTAGTATTGTGAGGTCAGGACACTCACTTATGAGAAAGGAAATGTTTTTCAAAATGACAATAAAAATTAGTTGTTTACAACAACTGAGTTATGAAAAAATTATTAAATTTTGAAGTATTTTTAGAAAGGGTATTAAAAACGAACAAAGTGGGAGATTGAAGATCTATTTTCAGTAAAAAAATAACAATGTTTTTCCTCATGATTGCAACTAACCCTTATTATAATAATGTTTTTGTTATTTCAGAATTGAATCCAATACATTATAATGAATTCTATTAGAATGTTGAATGTTTATGAATGTCAAACCAAAATATAACGGGGGGAAAAGTTTTGATAAAAAAATTTGTTTTCCAAACAGGGTGGATCATATTGAGAAACACAATACTCAGAGAATATGATCTATAAACATCATATTCAGATCATTGGATGCAAAAGAATTGAAAGTATAATTTTTTTTGTTGTAAGTTTATATTTTTTTTTATCATAAAACAAAATAATTTTCTCAGTTAAAAAGACTGATGTCTCTATGTGAACAATTCATAATGATGATAAAATGGATTGTTGAAGAAAGTGAATGTAGAAGTTAAGATGTTCTCCAAAATTCTAATCAAAATTAGATGATTCTTTTTTGATCAAAATTTTCACACCAATCAATAATCATACCCATTATAACAACATTTGAAGAAATTAAGGAATCATAATGATTGAATCAGTTCCATTGATCCAAAAATAGTTTTTCATCGGTTCCACAAGTACCAGACACAGATGGTCAGATCCAAAAGCTAGAATTTATGAATATGATGAGGATTGATGATTTTAAAAGTTAATATATGTATTCATCAGTGAATACATACCATTTTTATATGAAATCATTATTATGAGATTTTCATTGTAGTGGGAAAATACATCATAATGCGAAATTCCATTATAATGATAATATCATTATATTAAGGATTTCATCGTATAGACTCTAATAAGAAAAAAAATTTGTAGTGAGCCGAGAAGGAAATGAATTCTTAATGAATTCATTAGTAAATAGATTGAAAATGAGATGAGAAGTAAATGAAATTGTAATGAGTAGAAGAGGAAATAGAAACAATAACTAGTTGCGAAAGAAGCAGAAATCATAATGAGCATAGAAATAAATAGAAATAATAATGATATGATAATGAAAAATATCATAATGATATGTGTAGTAAATAGATCGTAATGAGATGAGAAAGAAATAGATCATAATGAACTGAGAATGCATGGTAGACCATAGTAATCTAATTTTGAAGAATTCCCAAATATAAAATTCCAGAAGTTTTATGAAGAATTTATGTGGTAAAACATGAAATTATTATTTTTTAAATCTTATAGAATTCTAAGGAGTGTTTAATAAGAAAAAATATATTTTATTAATAAAATATATTTTTTGTAGGTTTTGAAATCTGATGATGTAGGTAATGTTCTCATGTTTCCCACTCTTAATATTTTGAGTGGCTTATAAATACTTTCTTAGATAATTCCTTCATTGTGACCTTTTTTGTAATAGGAAAAGGCAGGGTGATAAATAATTTGAGTGATATTAATTTTCTGACTAAGATCCATGAATAAGATCAGACACCTGAAATTTTATTCACTAAAAAGTAGAATCATAATGAGTCAATCAATCTGAAAAAGATTGTATTAAGAATTTGAGAATATTTTGATTTTTTCATATCGATAATGGGTTAATCATATTGAGAAGATATTATTGAGTCAATCAGACTGAGAAATATCATATTGAGTTTCTATGCAGAGTTGGAGAATAGAAGAATGACTAAAGAAGAATCATATTGACTTTCTAAAATTGAGAAAATCAAATCCTTCCATATCAGACTGAGGATTGGGATTGAACAATTATAGAGTAGTTTAAAAAAATAATATATTCATTTATAGGATCATTTTTTTATAATAAAACATTTTAAACTGAATTGAGTAAGTATATTATTTTTATATTAGGAGATAAAAGTTTTCTAATGATAGTTTCCATAAGTTGTGTCCACATATTTTTAATAGTGAATTTATATCGACCCATAAGAGTAGAAATGGATTGGATGTATGTTCTCACACTGAGGAGAAAACTTTTATATACTTTGTTACTTACAATATTTATTACTATTTCATGCAAGAGTATTTACAAAATGATGAAAAGGAAACGACTCCTAACAGGATGCATGGGTTCTATTTTAAAAAGTATTGAAACTTATAAAAAGTGAACAACTGATTGAACCCCCATCTTAATTGATATTTGATACATTGCAAATTCAGGTTTGGACATTTTTTATGTTTTGAATATATAATTATAATGATCTATTGAATTAGAACTCCCCTATGGCTATTTTATAATACTATATTCCATGTTGGATTTTTTACAATAAATAGAGGATGCCATCAAATATAAGAGAGAAATTTTATCTTTTTCATAAATAAATTAATATTTTGAAGTTATTTTTCAACTGTTATATTAAAAGTGAATTATTTTATCATTGAAATAGTTAATTATCATAAATTATTTTTCTCATAATGGTGGTGTAATTAAATTTTGTTCTTTCTCACTTCAACTTGATTTTTAGGTTTATTTTTTCAAGTGTGATGTGTTTATCCTATATCATTCATGTCCTGTCCTCTTAGGGTGATAGATTGATATTAGAAGGATTATTGTGTAATTTATTTTCAAATCTCATTAAATTTAATTTTTTATTTGTAATATTTTTTGTATCATAATTTTATCATATCCCTTCACATGTATTTCAATAAGAGAAGTTTGATAGGATGAACCCCAAATCTATTGATAGAATTATCTCATTACTAATATCTTAGATTCAACTCTTTCTCCAATTCATGAATTCAATTCATATAAGTTTATACACTTCCACAATCCATGGACCTGTTTCAGATTAGATAGAATCAATGAACATGGTAATAATAAATTGATAACCATATAATTGCATTTCAACATATCAATAATACTAATATTTGAGTGAAAAAAGAAATATTCTTTTAATTAATCTATTGAAATTTATCTCAATACCCTTATTTAGTATATTTATTTTCACTCTATCATCTTATCTACTTATTTTTTTCAATATTAATTTTTTAGTTAGTAGAGTTTTCAATGGATGATTACAACTCTTAAGGTTTACATTGATTCCTCGTGGGACCAATGTCACACCTCACTATTATACTCCTATGTATTTAAGGATTTATTGATAAAATATTAGAATTTCTTGGTATGTCATAGTTCATTCAAAGAAATTATGTTAGTGGATCATGTAATTTTTTTGGAATAAATATTGGGGAAGCATCATCAACTTATGATTAAAAACACGTATGTTTATTAAGTCGTTCTTTCCTTCACTAATTTATCTTATTTTTTATAAACTTTTAAAATGGAAGGGGTCTGTTATTATTCACTATATAAGATGATTAGTGAATCATAAGGAAATATATGACTCAGTTATGATGTTATAACTCATTAAGTAAACTTGGGTATAACACCAATATTGAGTTGTTTCTCTTTTCACATTTTTGTCTCACTATAGAAGAGTTCCATAACCCCGCTAAAACATATGTATTAAATGGTTAGTTTTAAAATGTAAACCAATAAAATGTATTGATACTAGTTACAATGGTGTAAAAAATTATAATATACAGTTAAGCATCCATTTATAAGTTTTCCCCAAGAATTAGATTTCCTCCAACCTAGATGAAAAACTTTGAGATATTTCTATGGCTTATAAAAATGTTCTAGAATATTATCTAGTTATTTTCCTTGAAATATTAATACACACATAGATATATATCTAATTTAATAGATATATGTGACACCTTCATGAATAATGCACATTCTTCATATTCAATTTTATTATGAGTTCTTCCATGAATTATATGGGTTTTGGCTAATGACTAGTTGAATAGATTACATGTAGGGTCCATTAACACATGGGATGAGTTGCAAAAATGATTCTTGTAAAAGTAATCTCCATTATAATGGAAATATAATTTATTGAATAATATATATATTTACGTAGATCGAAGGAGGGTCAGATTTTGAAGCATGTAATAGGTTTAAAAGGCATATGAGGAAATTTCCACATCACAATATTGATATTTGGGTATAGATCCAAATGTTTTTCTATAGTTTATATCTCATAACTCATTCCATGATAAATTTTTAAACTAATGGTAGATTGATGATGTAGCCCTCTGAGGTTGCTGAAGACATAATTGATGAACATTACCACCATGTTATTTTCTATAAAAGTAAAATAGATGAATTGTGAATATTTATGTATTAAGTGGGTTGGAATTATATTTTGGATATTCAGGATAATTTTCTAATAATGAAATTGGATAAATTCAAATTTCTAGTCATGAATACTCAATAAAAACTCCCTCATCGCCTATAAAAAACTCCAAATTAATTTTTTTGAGGTGTATGGAGGACCACATGCATATCAGGAATGTTGTGATGGGTCATTGGATTTTTATCCCCAATATTTCAATGCTAATATCAAAAACTGAGGTCACCAATATTACCTGTATTTGATAATTTAGAAAGACCAATAAATCCACATATAAAATATTACATAATACATCATAAGGACATGGAAACTTTTACCAAAACCAAGTAACACTATGATACCCATGTCATCCATAGGCACAAAATCCTTTTAACCATTCCCAAAACCTCAACTAAAATAATTCTATCATCAAAAATAATTCAAGGAATCTCTAAAATAACCTAAAAATAAAAAAAGTGATCTCTCCGTGATATGCTTCAGAATTTTATTCTGAAATCACAATTATATATGGATTCCAAGTAAATGTACCTTATAAACTAAGATTTTTATCTCAAGAACCTTGACTATAAAGTGTGTAAGATTGATCAAACCATATTATAGTGGTTACTAGGAATACTAACATGTAACACATAAAAAAATCCATGGGAAAAGGTGATGGTTTTCCCACTATGAATCATGTGAGAGTTGTAGGGGATACATCAATGTGAAGCTAAGAATGAGGTGGAGAAAAAAAGACTAGGAATACAGAGTGCTAAGAATAGATTTTTCACCCAATAAGAAAATATTAAAAATTGGAATAATTAATAGAATACATTAATAAGTGAATAATAAGGTCAACTGTTAGTGAAGAAAGATGAGTACAAGATGTTGAGACCATACCAAACACCATTATGATTTTTGTATAGGTTACAACAAGCGAGAGTTGAATAATAATATAAGAAATTTTGTAGATATAAATTAACATCTCATTTATTGAAGTTATTTCTCATATTTATTTATATTGTAAAATCCTTACTGAAATATTATCATATATAATTAACTTAGGATATTTATGAGTCAATTTTCATAGTTATGAATTTTTAATGTCCATTTAATAGCATTTCCCATCAAATATTAGATATCAACGGAGATTTTCTATCCATCACACCATTGGATAATGCACATTTGGGAATGAATATTTTGATTTGGGGGGTTGGAATCAATATCATACAATTTACTATATTCTAGAAATTAGTGTTTGATAAACTGAAACTTATAATGTTATTACATTAATTAGAAAACTTGTCAATAAATTACCCAATAGGGATCCTTGAAATTTTTCACATCAAGGCCAGGACATTTATTTCCCAAATGAATTTAATAATATTCGAGATAGAATAAGAAAGGGACATTACTATAATTTAACTAATATAATTCCATTAAACTAGAAAGGAACTGATATAAATCTAGGTAGACTCATTTTTACAGAAGGGGAGGAAAATGTTATTATAGATTTAGTAAAACTGGTGAAGCCTAGGATTTAAGATAAATTCAATCACGTTATTTTTAAAGATGAAGAGAAATTTTCCATTATGAAACTATAATAATGAGTGAAGGAGCGCTAGATTCATCTAATTTATTAAATGTTGGATAATAATGAGGTGAAGATTAGTGTGTAAAACAAAAATATAAATGAATGATTATAGAGGTAGTGGCCTCTATCAGGGGACATTTATATATAGTTCAGTTCTTCAAATTATTTGGATTCTGATATTTCATATGAACCCACTTTCCATTACATTGAGGTACTAATTTTTACAATACCAAGACACCCAACAAGATATCATTTATTTAGAAATTAGTAATGAAATATGAATATCAGTTGTCTAATATGTTAAAGAAAAGAATATATGTAATCAAACTGAGGATTTTTTTATATAAATGTATTTTTTTCTAACTATATTCAATAATATGGTACAATTAGATAAATGGAATTAATTGAACAATTAATAGTATAGAAGTGTCACTCTACAGATTAATGAGGTGGTTAAGAGGGATGTTAACAAATATTTAGATATAAATATTACATTATTTATATCAAATAGGGAATGGTTTAGCAACATTAATATTGTTATCAATAATTTAGTTAGAGTCCTGGTATGAATTGAATAGAATGAGATCATACACATTAAGAGAGTTATGGGAAAGTGAGTTTTTATGGACCATAATATTCACATTTATCTATATGTAAAGTTTCAATTTCTACTAGAAATAATTGATTATTTGTGAAAAGAGTCTATATACCATGAGTTATACTACTTTTTAAATGTGTAGTCTAATTATAAACAAAAACTAGTGGACTCAGATGATCAATCAAATATTATTTTCACTTACTTATTCGGTACTTTTTCTTATTATCACATTACAATTGAGAAGTATAATTCTCCAAAGACATTATAGATGGGAATGACATAAATATTTCATGATATATTTTATGGTATTCTAGAAATCATCCAGATTGACATCTCAATTTCTAGGAAATCCTTTGAGGTGTTCCAAAATAATTTAGACGTGCTGATCAAGAGGTGTAAGGAGAAGTGATTTTTTCTCCAATGGTAGAATTTCCTCTTCATGGGGTGATAATTTTTTATAATGGGGGAGAAATATCAAACCCATGTACTAATTTTTATCTAGTGATGATTAGGGTAATACAAGTGTCACCCAGGATAACCATAGTCAAGGGGAATAGAAGTGTTCTCAAACACATGGGATTTTATCACAAATTTTTCAAGTATTTCTCTAAGAGAGTTAGTTCAATCACGTATCTATTGGAAATGGATGTCCAAATGGACATTGACAATTCATATAAGTAATTAATCTCTAATTTTAATTGTAATTTATAGAATTCCTCGATTATTTTCTATTAAGACCTGGAAATTTATTTTTTCTTATGTGAAATGTTAGTTCTTCAACTCTTGGAGCTACACTAAGACAATGATATGATCAAAATTCTAGACACATATACTATTAAATCCACATAATTTATTATCTATAGATCAACTACACCACTATATAGACGTAACATTTTATATTGGTAATTAATTATGATTAGTTCAGATCATATCTCATCCTCTCCATGATATTTTATAAAATGATCATGATGTATTATTATAATTTTTTTTAACAAATAATATTCAAAGACCATGAAAATTTGGTGGATATTACTACTATAAGAGTTCTATATCATGATCATGGAGAAAAAAAACACTAATAATGTGGTGGTTGATAACATGTTAAGGCTATAGTCAGCACATGGGGAAGAGGTAGACATGTCAAATGAGTTCCTGGATTAAAAGTTGCTCTATTTGGATATGTTTTCTTGTTCATGGTTTATTGACATAGGAAATTAATTTTTTAAAAGGTCAATTTTTCAACACATTTCACAGAAATGATGATTTATTTTTGGCTGATGTAGAATATTACTTAGGGGTTGATCATATGTTTGAAAAAAAAATCTAGATAAACTACTTTTGTTATGAATTCTTGAATTAGAGGATAAAAACCATGGTCAATTTTTCTATTCCTAATCCACTAGATGAAATAATTGACATGATTGAGTAGTGAATAAAATTATATAAAGTGGATTATTTCGACTCAACCTTTACAAGGATTCTAGATTATTTTTGAAAATCTATGTTCAATGCTAATAAATTGAAATAAATTGAACAGAAAACTAAATTACACAACACCATATTCTAGAAGTAAAGGTATTCGATTTGTTTGGAAGTCATTTCATGGTCCCATTCATGAGGTCCTTCGGGAATACATATAACTTGGTATTTGTGTATTATGTTTTTAAATGGGTGGGAACTGATGCTACTTCTCAAAGGCATTTAACTCCATGATATTTTAAAATGAGCATCATATTCGATAGTGCTTAAGAAATGAAACATCCAAAATATTCCAGAATATAAAAACACAATACTTTTTAATATATTTATTTTTAAATAATTTCAGTATCTTCAATTCCTTTTAAGGCATACAACATCGATTTTGATCAAAACGTGATACTCTGTTAAATTTTTTTTATTTAAGCAATCCCATTATAAAATAGTTATTAAAGTAGTGAGTATGAATAATAACAATAAAATTATGAAACTTAAATTATTTAAACATGCATAAAATTAGTTTAATGGTTTTTTTATTAGAGATAAAATTAGAACAATTTAAAATAAAAATGAATGTTTTCTAAGAAACTGATTTTTTTTCTAAATGATGGTTAAGTCGCGCTTTGTGACCATAATTTATAATTATTTTTTACTAAATTTAGAAACATTATTTGAAAATATAAGCATATTTTTTTAATTATAAATGTAAAAATTATCATATGGTGAATATTTATAATATTCTAAAATGTTTTATTTTTTTTTATGAATAGTGAAAATTAATGGGTTTTAATTGAAAATTACCTTTTAGTATAAATTATTTCTAAAGATAAATTATATTTTTTAATTTGTATTGAAGTAAAATTTGTTCAATTATATATCAATTAATAAAATTTAGTCTATTTGAATAATTTTAATATTTAATTCCGTTATAAAAAACATTATAAACATCTGAACATTTTCTCATAAAAAACGTGTTTTCTCATCACGTCGGGTTGAGTTATTTTAAATTAAATTTTACAACATAAGTAAATAAAATATTGAAAAAAGGATTAAATATAATAAATAATAATATTTTATATTATCTAACAATTTCATCATAATATTTTATATTAATTAATAGTAAAAATAGTAAAAATTATATACTGTTGTAAAGGGAAAAACAGATTTACTGGAGATTAAATTAACAAGATAAGGGTACAATTTGACCTAAAAATTATCTAAAATCATTAATAAAGAAATATTTAGACCCTATAATTTTTAAGGATAGATGATTTTCATTATTGGACAACTTTATCTTTGAATAATGTGGATGCACCTTTTTCATTCCTAGAGTTTAAAGAGTGTCACTCACCTCACATATAAAATTCACCCCAATCCTCTCTTCTTAACACCATAAAACCATTTTTTTGAAAATAAATACCAAAAAAATTCCAAATTCCATTTAATAATCCAATAATCCTTATTTTTTATATAAAACCAAACCTAGGAAGGCTTTTCTTGAAAACCTAAGGAGGTTACCAGAAGAAGAGGTAACATTTTTCCACATGTGTTTTTTATTTTATTTCATCTCCAAATACGTAAGTTTTTAATAAAAGGTGATTATAAATAAATATTTTATATTTCATATAAATATATATTTTTTATGTTGATTATGTGACCAAAATGATCCCCACTTCTATGAAATGGGTTGTGGAATTTATATTTGTGTTTATAGAGGTCTACTACCCCGTGAACAAATGTCATTTATTTTTCCATTACCACCTCTAGAAATTGGTATGATGAGGGATATAAAGTATACACATGATATTTAAAACATAATTATATATATATAGTAATTATATCATATATAAATATTTACATTACATTCTATAAGGGATACGATATAACCTCTCATGTGTGTGGTGAACAATCGCCTCACAATATGAAGTGATTCTTTTTTCAATAATGATTTACATGGAATATAAGAAGGTTAATTTTAAAGAATATATGTTATATAAGTGAAATAATTATCTTTCATGAATTATATTTTATCAATTTTTCCTTACAAATAAAAATGATAACGTCATTTGTTTATGTGTGGACTGTATCTTTCATGAAGCGATGTGAATCTCTTTTCACCACCACAAAAAATGGATTATATACAAGATAATTTATGGAAATAATATTTTAAATAAAATATTATTATAATTATATAAATATATAATATTACTTTACTTATATTTAAATTTATTATTAAAAAATGGAAATATTTATCTTGTGCATTTGCGGCCTACCGTCTCTACGATTATAACATAGTTAATTTTTCATATCCATATTTAATGATTTTCTTAAGTAATATTTTTGTATAAATTGGATAATTATTTCATTATTTTTCTTGATATATTAATTAATTGACCAGTTTGACCATAATCAACTTACCAAAGCCATTATTGATATATAAGACAAATATCATTGAATCATCCATTGCAAACATAATTAACTATGTAATCATATTTAACATGGTATTAAGAGAAATAAAATGAAAACCAAATGTTAAAATAGTTATGAAGAAAAAAATATTTAATAAAAGATTATTATTTAGGAATAGAAAGAACATTCGCGATGATTCATACTCAAGGTAAGGGTTTCTCATCAAACTTTTTATCTAATGAGTCATATGCCATATTCAACACATATTCATTTTCTTTGGTGTATATACTGATATTTTTTATGATATATCATGATTTAATTTATCTTCATGTTTTTAATGTTTTATTTATTATTATTTATTTTATGGGGCTTATGATTCAAAACATACCAAGTGGTAAGTGTTTATTTCACAATCTCATCATTATTCAGAATTATTTTTTGATTATGTCTCCCTTATAGGAATTACAAGATATTTAAATCTCAAAATAATTATATTTTTTTATAAACCAAGTTTTAATGTACAATTTCATATAATAATACTATTATTTCCACTTTGGTGCTTAAAATTATTAATAAAATGTTTTTAATAAAGCCTGACTTTATTTATCTCTTCGACTGAAAATATGTTTCTTCTAAAAGTGTGATTTCTAAAAATGATTCTAGAAAATATTTTTCATTATATAAATTATTTATTAAAATCATTTCAAACATGTTTTAATTTTCAGTAAAATTATTTAAAGTAATACTATTATCATTCTTCAAACAAGGCGCTTTTCTATTCTTTTTTACATTGAAAAATAAATGTTCTTTTTAACCTATACATTATGTTTGAAATTACCCTCCATATTTATATTAATTTATTTGAGGGTTGAATTTCATTTATATAATTTAGTTTTTAATTATTTTTTTACCCAATATTCTGGAAATTAATAGCCTCTAAAATATATTTTCAAATATAAGGACTTTGGACATTATTTTATGAATTTTCTTATTTTAAAATATAAAGGGTTATTATCAAAGAAGGGATATTTTACTAGAGAAATGTTCTATGTGGTATTTAAAATTAAATTTACATCAATGAAGATATATTTTAATTTTAACTTTTCATTAATTTTTATTCAATCCAATGATATAGTCCAAATTAATTTTTTAGATATTTTATGATTAGTTTGACTGGGGATATGCTATGTTGATACCATTCATTTTATTATAGATATTTTATGATTATGTTTATTTATTGGGGAATATATCTAAATTTTGAATGATAGTTTAAACATGAAATTTAATGTTCAATATGTTTCATGAAATTCATATTAGGAATTAATTGGACATAGTAAATGACAGGAAGAACCCTCTCTAGCCCCTAGATGCATCAATAGGTCTAATAAGAAAAACTGGATTTTGTTTTTGTTGAGGCCTTAACCATTAATAAAGATGTAATGGAACAAATACTTGATTTTATTATATGTCTTGGAAGAATTCCTTGATGGTATGTTTTATATATTCAACATTATTAATTAAAACATAATGAATTCTGTCATTGGTATTCCATGGGATTATTCAAATTTTTATAATAACCATGGCTATGTTTCAAAAATATGTAATAATTTATATGGAATTATTTATTCATCATTTATTCCTTAAAAAATATTCTAAATATTTTTATTAAATGGAATATGATTCAGTTATTTACCATTCCAGATGGATTATTCCTTATTTATTATTAGATTCCATTGTATGCTTACCCATACGGATCATCTGAGATACCACCCTTATTATGATTTGTTTTACCTAGGATACTAGGAAGTGTCATGTGATTTATATAGATGGAAAAACTTTGAAGAATAACATACTTCTCAAATATCAGACTATATTTATATGTTTTTAATTAAAATAATAATTTCAAGTATGTATCAAGTTTACCAAGACAACTAAACTATATGGTCCTTCAATATGTGTTTCCATGTGTCTTATGGAAGTGTAATAATGTGGATACTACCTCTAAGCTATTAGGGTCTATGTACTAAAATTGGAATGAAGGAATGTTTAGTATAATCCTTGGTAAATATATTTAGGATAAAATATATTAGGGAACATAACCCAATTATTGACTTTTGAGATAAGTATTAAACAAATCCCAATTTTTTTGTGAGAAATATATTATGTGGGACTTCCTAAAAATATATCACTATATGGATAACAAAGGTGAATGAGGTTATAGAACAAGTGTACCTTGGGTTATAAGTCCAACAGGTACATTTGTTTTGACATGATCATGACCAGGTTCAGGGCAGTAATCCTTCATATACACCTAGTTGGAATCACCTGGGGGAAATTATTAAGGCAATTAACATTTTATTTAAAATCAATTATGATGTAATTAAAGATAAATATATAACCAAAGAAAATATGTTTATTATTGTGATATTAGATGTGTGTAAATCATTTAATTTATGTTAATTATTTCCCTAGTTTCTGTATTATACATTATGTTTCCTAACAATATGATCTAATATACTGCATGTAATCCTTTATAAATGGATACTAGTAGAATAAATGGGAACCAATTCAATGAATATAATCAAAATAAAAATAAGTATTATTTATATTATGGTATTAAGACAATATTTGAAATAGAACTATTCTCATGAACATTCTCATAATCTGATGACACAATTTCATGTGATAACAAAAATAGAAGGAATTATACATGTATTATTAATTTTAAGGGAATAAATATAAGATGATTATGATAAAGAAAAATATGGATAATGGGATGTATGGGAATAATTATTTTCCAACATTTCTTAATTATATATGGAATCATCACTGTACCTTCCTAAAGGGAGTATAATTTTAAAATAAGTATGGATTGAAAGGACACCATGCTTCTAAATGGAAGGTAAATAAAAAAGTTATACAATTTTTAATCCTTCTGCTATAAGTTTATTAGACACTATGAAAATGGATACCTCAAGCATTAATAGAATATACCATAAAAGTATCTAACAGATCATATCCAAGATTTTTCTTTTATAATATATGATGTGTAATTGTTGATTTTATTTTGTTTGTATTCAATAATTTTATAAATTTGAATATTTTATTAATGATTTTATTTTTATAATAATTATAAATTATTTTTGGATTGTACTGCAATAAATTTTTACTATGGAATTTGATGTGTATGTTGAATGGTACCAAGGACCAATAAAGATGATTCAATGGAAATGTTATATTCTTGGAAAACACATGATTAAGGTAAATATAACCCTTATTTTCTTACTCATGTTATGATATTTAATTTGAGGAAAATAGATCACTGATATAGATAATATAAATTGGATATTAATGAATAACTTAGAATAAATTAACGATTTATTGAAAAAGTAGTTTATCTTATCATGGATGGAGTTAAAAAAATTTATAGATAATAGTAATATATCAAATTAAATATGTTTTATTTAGGTAATAAGGAAATGCATGTTTTAAATAAGGTTTTATTGAAATTTAGGTCATTACTGTGATTTAAGATAACACATGATGAAGGTATTCACATGGTTAGTATATGATGATTAAGAGCTAATTCATGTTTTTGGGGATTAATGATATGTTCATTTTGAAAATTTATTGAACTTATCAATAAATTCATGAATTTTAAAAATTTGGAAGGGTGAAATGGTTAACCATTAATGAAATGATTTACGATAAAATTTGGATAAGTTTTTTGAGATTAATGTATTATTTCACCGTATGAAGATTTATGCATATTGGATAAGCCATACTGTTTTTTTAATAATAATAACTAGTGATCTATGGAACATAATATCATTCTATTATTATAAATTACGATTTTTTAAAAGTGAATTTTAGTTCATTAGGTATTAAAAAAATTATTTTAAGATATTTAGTGTATGATGTAAGTGATGAATATGATACTGATAAAAGCACAACCAAAGGATGAAAATTGTGCTTCTGAAATATAAAGGTTTAAATTAAGTATGTATTCTTATATGAATAGATAGTAAAAAAAATTCATCAACATTAGGAGAGTGATAATGAAAAAAAGTTATATCCTAATACATTCATTTATTTTACACCGTTTGTATTTTAGATCATCATTGATTTATGGTATTTATATCCTTAATTTACCTTTGATAATTAAATTTCTTATGATCATTTACCTCTATCACTCACAATAACTATTTATGCTTATCTTATATGTCCACATATTCACTTTCCACCAATGTTATCGGACATTGAAACATAGTTTTTCATTCTTCCATATGAACACTGTATTTCACTCATCTTTTAAAAAATATGATATTATATTAACCCTTATTATGATATGGTATTTAAAACGTGGTATTTTAATATAAAAAAGCATTTATTTCTACGTTCATTATTAAATTACTAGATCGAAATTTATTTAAGGGGGTGAAATGAAACATCTTGATATTTTAAAATATGAAAATCATATTCAATAGTGTGTATGAAACAAAACACCAAGAATAAAATGGAATATAAAATCCCAAGATATAATAATATATTTATATATAAATAAACTAAATTTCGTTGATTTCATTCTATTCATGGAATTTTGGTATTGAAAGAAATGAGATATTCTATTAAAATATTATTATTTAAACATTACCATTAAAACCTAGCCATTAAATTTTAGTGTATGAGTATTAGTAAGTAAATTATGAAAATAATATGTTTTACACTTTTATAACATAAAAAATGGATATCTATTTATAATAAATAATATTTGTACATTTTGAAAATAAAAGTAACGTTTTATGAAA
Source organism: Viscum album (assembly GCA_963277665.1). Lineage (NCBI taxonomy): Eukaryota > Viridiplantae > Streptophyta > Magnoliopsida > Santalales > Viscaceae > Viscum > Viscum album. The sequence goes on from OY728121.1 coordinate 443,882,106, forward strand.
GAACAATATTTTTTTGTAGACATTTTATTCATCATTTTTAAATATAGTTTAGAATTTATTTTTTAAAAATTTTAGATAATTAGTTTCAAAAAATACGTTTTAATTTTTAAATATACAAGTAAAAAATTATCTTTGGGTAATTTTTTTGGTTTTTTAAAAGGTCTCATTTTTAATGAAAACTGAAAATTACTTAACATTAATTGAAAAATAAGATTTCATTTAAGTGATATATAATGTTTAATTTTATTTTAAATTGTATTCAAATAAAAATTAGTTCAAGTATATATCTATTAATCCAATTTAGGTCATTTAAATCATTTTAATATTGAATTTTTAAATAAAAACATCGTAATGTTTTCAACATTTTCTCTTTAAAAAACCGAGTTCTCATTGCATCATTTGGAATAATTTTAAATTAATTTTTCCACTTCTATTATTTTAATTTTAAAAAATCTGTTCCGTATTTTTAATAAAAATAATTTAGGTTATCTATTAAGTTAAAATTAATTTTTTAAAATAATTAATATTATAAATAGTAAAAAAAATTACCACGGTTAAGGTCAAAATAGATTTACTATGATGTTAAACTAAAACATTTATTTTTAAAATCACCTAAAAGCATTTCTAAAATTTTATTATAGAAATATTTTCACCCTATAAAATATTGGTCTAGATAATACTCTATTTGGGACCCCTAAAACATGAGAAAAGCAAGTGTAAACATTTTTCATTCAAAAAATTACCAGTGCGCCACTTGCTTCACTTATAAAATGTCACCCCTCTCTTATATTCTTAATACAATCAAACTATTTTAGTTCCAATCATAGTTACCCATATAACTTACGTAAAACCATACCATCATCATAGAATCCATATATTTTTCATAAGTACATCCTAGTAAGTATTTTTGTGCAAACAAAAGGATGTTACCCCAAGCAGTAGTAACATTCTTCAACGAGTGTTTTTATTTTACTTTTCTACCTTATCATTAAATTATTATTAATCCATACTGATATAATAACCTCAGTATCTTCTATATATATATTTATGTCAATTTAATGATATAAAAACATCCCAACTTCCATAAAATGTATTACGAAATCATTATTCTTTGTATAGAGGACTTCCGCCTCACGAAACAATGTCTTTAATTTTTAAATAAACACCAATCATGGTTTAGTGTGGAAATGGATATAATGAATATATATTAAATTTATAAAATAATTATAATTATTTATTCATTATTTCATAAATTAATTTTTTTACTTTCCATTCCATAGGCGGAAAAATAACATGGCACCTGTGTACAACAAACTGACACCTCATGAAGTGATTTAATTACTTTTACACTAACTATTTTGAAGGAATGTAATAAGGGTATGGTTAATGAATATTTTTCAAATAAATGAAATAATTATGATATTAATTTCATATTTATAATTCTAAAAATATAATATATCATTTTATTACTTACACCTAAAGATGATATCATCGTTTGTGTATATGGGGACTACTGCATTTTGTAAGCGATGTGAATTTTTTTTCATCACCACACCACATGGATGATACATATAAGTATATTTAAATAAATAAAATAGTATATATGATATTATTATCATTTTTGGAATGTAATATATCACTTAACATCATTCAATAATTATCATTGAAAATTGAAAATGTTACTCATGAGGGTGTACAACCTACCATATCCATGACTATAAAGTAGTTAATTTTTCAGAAAAATATTTCATGATTAGTTTTAATGGTATAATTTATGTATAAATATTTTTAACTTTTTTATTAATATTCATTATGTTTTTAAATATTAACCATTATACCATATTCAACCTACCAAATTCATATTTGACACATAATCCATGTAGCGTTGAAACATCCAATGTTAACGTAATTGATCAAGTGATAATATACGACATGTTAATAAGTGAAATAAAATGAATAATGAACTTGAAAATGGTTATTCAGGAAGTAAATAATTAATATTAGGTTATTATTTTTGATGATAAAAAACAAATGCGATGATACAAACTCAAGTTAAGGGTTTCCCATCTCATTTTTACTTTCATGTGGCATACTCCTTATTCAGCAATTATTTATTTTATATAGTGTATATACTAATTTTATTAAGTTTTGTAATGAATTAATTTATCTTCCTCATATTTAATGTTTCATTTAAATATATTTATTTCATGGGGATTATGGTGAAATAGATAATAATGTTTCAAGGGATTATTTCACAATCTCATCAGTATTCGGGATTTTTTGTTCATGTATCCCTTGGGGGAATTGTTTGAAATTTATATCATAAAATCAATAAATTTTAGTTTCCTATGTTTATTAATGATGTACTAAATGTAACAGCCCAAGATTTTATAAAAAAATATCCTTTTTAATTTTATTAATGTCTTGTGTTGTACGCTACACCAAAAGGAGCTTGCACAACACACATCCTTGACTTGCCTTGCATTACACGTAATCGCGACCTTCCTCGATAGCGTGTGTAGTACGCAATACCGAGTTTCACTAAACAACGATATGCTATAAAAATATTATTAAAACTAGCCGTTATGAATAGTAATAACCACTTTTTGAAATCCAGTAAATCTTATTTTTCAAAATGAACTTTATTTTTGGATTCGGAGTATCGAATTTAGCCTAAGGTGAAATTTTGGTACTTTTCGGATAACTTTCATATTCTGATGAATAGTGAAAATTACTAAATTATAATTAAAAAACAACTTTTTTAATCGAAATAATTAATAGTGATAAATTATTAATTTGAGTGGTTTTAAAGTATATTTAGAATATATTTTTACAATTTAATACAATGTTGGACATTGGATGTAATTTCACATTTAAACCAGTTATAAACAAGTGTCAATCTTTTGATAGATATTGTTTCTTAAAAACACGCTATTTGTTTTAATAGCGGGATTTAATAATAAAATTAATTAATGCAATTTCTATGTTATGAATTTGGTAAAATAGACTTCATTTTTGAATTCGGAATATGAAATATAGCTTAGGACGAAATTTTGGCATTTTTCTGAAAACTTTCAATTTTTGATGAATAGTGAAACCACTAAGTGGTAGGTTAAAAACTAAATTTTGCATAAAACTTAATTTTACCGCTTCTGTGAATGGAATTTCAAAAATCCGACAGACACGGTTAATATCAAGGACTAAAATGTGGTTCAATGAGATGAAAATAATTTTTGGTGAATAGTAATTTTTTACTTTTTTTTACCACGGTTAATAGTAAATAGGGTAACTAAGGGTAAATATGATATTAATATTACCCTAACACATGTCCTAATTCTATTGGACAAGTGTAATTCGACCAAAAACAAACTTAGGAATAAAATATGACCATTTAGGCCCACTTGGATTAGATTAGGACATTTATTATTAATTTATTTAAAGAAGGGTTAAAATAGTTAAAATCAAGGTATAATAAGTAAATCATTTTTAATATGGGGTTATACATAAGATAAATTCGATTTTAAATATTCATTAGAAAGCTAAAAAGATTTACTACATGATGGTATTTTATTTGTAATTTTTAGACATCATATAAATTAATTTATTTATGATACAAAGATGATGCAGTAATTATCTTGTTAATGAAATATTGACATAATTGATGTTATAAACACCAAAATAAATGTAATTTGAGACTTTTTATGAATTCCACTAATTTTCTAGGTTACTATGATATACTAGTGTTGATTTAATCAACTTTGTTCGAACATATAATTCTGTTATGACTTTCACAAAAATCATATATCAAATAGTGTCAAAATTGACACAAAATAGTTTTTAAATCAAATATTATATTATTAATTGTTATTTTATTCCGAAAAATCTAAGGTTCGGCCAAATGACTTAGATAAGGATATATGTATTAATAATATACAATTTGGGGTTCGTTTGGCATGTTATAGTAAGTTTATTAACCATATAGTGAAAGAAAACAAAAAGACACGGTAAAAGTTAAATTATTTAACTTAGAGTTAAATCTAATTGATAAGGTTAAAATAATACCCTAAACTTGTCTAAATCCTATTGGTTGATAGGATTTCTACCCATCCCCACTTTAGCTTCGAAATAAGACCCTTTGGAACCATTATAAACCGATTTTGACTTTAATATAAAATAATATTTTGAGATATTCCTAAGGTGCCCCTCTCCTCCCCTATAAAAGGTCACCTCCTCCCCCTCCTCCTCACACCAATTTGAGCACTCAAGCTCGGCCAACCCCTGCCAATTTCTCCTCTCCACTTCCCTAGCAACATCCTAGAGGTTCTGGTCTTCCTCAAAGACCAATTTTAGTGCCCTAAGAGGAGGTCTCAAAGAGGCACTTCAAAGAAGAGGTAATTACCGTTACCAATTATTTCATCTTTATTTCTTCTTCCACTTCTTCTTCTTAGGTTGTTTCATTATGAAGTAATAACATCAGTATCACTCATATACTGATATGTTATTATAAGTTTGAAACAACCCTATTTCACCATCTATCCATCCTACGGAAAAAGAAATCACCGCGTGTGCGTACGTACGGAATACCGTCTCCACGCCGTGGTGTAATCTATTTTCCACCACCACCTTACATGGATGGGTATAATGGTGTAAAGAATAACTATACATAGTTATTACAACATCATATTGATTCTGATATATTGTATAATCCACTCCAATTCAGTTCAATATTTATGGAAATGATATCATCGCTCGTGCGTACGTACGGACTACCGTCTCCACGACGCGATGAGATTCATTCTCCATGTTAACCATTTAAGAATGATTATAAAGTATATATAAGAAATAATAATGAAATATATGAAATTATAAAGCTACTGGATTTATTTATATATATATGTATGTATGTCATCTACTTACTTCCATTTCAAGACAATAAGGAAAGTAAAACAGCGTTCATGCGTACGTACGGACTACCGTCTCCATGAACGGTGTTTTTCATTTTATTTATCTATCTATTATATATATATATACTGAATATATATGACATATAAATCATATTTTATATTCTGGAAGTAAGTAAATCATGATATAAGTAATAGTGATGTCAAGAACAACAAGTCAAAACACCTAAGATAAATGAAACGATTTTACCCAAAACGTTTCATTAACATGGAATTTACAAAAGAACGGGTAATATAATGTCATAAGTGAACCATATATGATATCATAACAATGAATATGATTCTGGAATAAGTCAATAACATGATTTAAATCATTATACAGGAGGTTTGGACACTTACAAAGCAAGTCGGACATAAGGTAATGGAAAATATCACAATCTCATTTTTATCCGAGATTGTTTATTCGTAAGTATTTACTGGGGTGTATTTTATCATCCACATCCATGTTCCCTCAATATGTAATATTGTTTCCATCCACTTGCAATAGTTTAAATCCAATTTTACCCTTAGTTGAGTTTTTATTAAAGAATATGAAAGGAATCTTTTGTCGTTTTTTTCCGTACGAGGTACTTTTTTCACTTTTCCGACAAAAGTACGAAGAATGTTTTTTTTAACTTATACGGCATGAATGGATTTTTAAAACATTGTTTCCAAGAAGCATCCTTTACAAGTTTTCAAGTTTATTTTTAATCAACTTCTTTTATTTTAAAGTTGTATGACATGTTATGAAAGGAAAAATGTTTTTGAAGAAGAAAGGATATTTTCCTCAAGAATGGAGTTCAAGTGTTTTATCAAAATTATTTTCCATCTAAGATAATAAAGGGTTCTGTTTTTATCCCTATTATTACATTGGTTTGATTATGTTGTGATGGAAATATTTTTATGAATTCCTTTATCTTATATGAATTGTTTAATGATGTCATGATGTTTAAGAATCCCATTTTTATTACATGGGTTACGCTATGATGTATGGTTTATGATTATGTGGCACACATAAGAAAGGATTCATTATAAGATGGGTGGGACCTATATCTACCTCCAATGCATTGGGTAAAGATTTTATATCTCATGAGATAGACATGGCTGGAACGGAAGGTTATTTCGGTTCAGTGATACAGGACTGAAACGAGGAGTGAACTCGGTTCAGAAAGGGACTTTGTCCACTAAGATAGTCTTGGCGATGAGTCATGACTAACAAGAAATGATTTTCCATGATTATGTGTGCATGCCACAAAGTTTCAAGTTATATGTTATGATTATGGGGATCTCATTTTCACTTCTATGATTTATTCCATGTTAAGATATTATGATCTCTTTTGCAGGTTAAGATTTCCAAAAGCTATGTTCTTATGTATATGATGTGATTGATATTTCTTTTGTTTACCCTTACTGAGCATTTGAGCTCACCCTTTTATGTTTTCTTTTCCCCAGGATATAAAGAAAGGTTTTAGGTAAAAAAAAGGAAGATCTTTATGGGAGATGTTGAAGATCTTTCCCCACGATTAGAAGATTTTATTCCGAGTTTCCAAAGACACTAAACTATTACGATCCTTGTGTGTGTGTTTTTGTTATGTACTAAGTATTCCGCAAAAGTAATGTAATGTCCATGTACGTCAGGCTTCGGGTCTCTATACTAAAAGTACAATTTTCTGAATCATTTTTAGTTAAAATGATTAATAAATCATTCTTAATAGAATCTTACTTTAATTACCCATTCAATATAATTTTTTTCTTCAAAAATATTGTTTTAAAAAAAATTAAAAGAATGTTTTAAAATTATTAAAATTATTTTTTAAAAAATTAACCCATATTTTACTTTTTACAAAAACTAGGTGAATGTTATATCCTTTTCATGTTCTGAACATTGACCTTTCATTACCCTTTTATATTTCATAAGGAATGATACTTTCAACTTATGTGGAATGTACAGAAATACCCTCCATCATAATCATCATTTATTTTTAGATTAATTTAAATGTTTATATAGTAATTTTTAAATATAATGTTTTATTCCAAATATTTAACTAATTAATTATTTAATATTTTATTTTAAAAGAAAATTATTTTTGAAAATATTTTATGAATTTTATTTTTAAAAAATAATATGTGTGATTTTCAAAGAAACATTATTTTATTCAAGGAATTTTATATGTGATATTTCAAAATTGTTATTCATCGTACAATAAATCATTTTATGATTCTTATTATTTTATAGGGATAAATTATAATGAATCCATCATTATTATTTCTCTAGGTGGTTTATGATCAGATTCATTAGGGATGTACAATGTTGATACAATAAAATTTACCCTGGATAGTTTATTATTATGTTTATTGATTGGAGAAGGTATTTTCATTTCAAATACTACTTTTCAAACATTATATTCCATTATTATCACTACATTAATTTGAGAAATGAATTAGACTTAATATGTGATTAGTGGGGTCTTCTATAGATCCATGATGCATGAGCAGGTCTCACGAGAAAAACTAGATTGGATTTTGGTTGAGGCTTTAACCATTTATATAGATGTCTTGAAAAAATTCATTGATGGTGTTTTATTTGTGGAGTAAATCCAAAATAGTACATTTTATTTCTCGTTAATTATGTATTGTATAATTATGAATTCAGTTGTTGGTATTCCATATGAATAGTCTATTCGTTATAACATCCTTGTTTATGTTTAATGCTCATGTAATTATTTAAATAGATTTATTTGATTATCATTTATTCATTTTATATTATGTTCATGTTAATTATCAAATTCCTCGTGTTTCAGTATTTACCATTATATTTTGTTTATTAATTATTTATTCGTTGGTTCAGTTGTATTCTTAACCTTACTGTATAGTGACCCTAGGATTTTACACATAAAATTACTTCATTTTAAGAATAATTAAACAATAGAAATCAATCCATAGATTTTGAAGTCTAGTTTTATTGAATGATAGGTATATAAAATTGAAAACATGGGACTAATTGTTTTTCCTTTTTTATCTTCTTAAAGAAAACCTAACTTCATTTGAACCCATACAATTGAAATGGGTACCTTGGGGATCACATAAATGAAGGGATGAGGTAAAATCCTTGTATAGAAGAAATCATATTAATTAAAATTTAACACATGGGATAAAAGTAATGGTATAAAGAAATAAAAAGGCATGGAACACATGGTATAATGACAAATAAACTTGGTATAATATAAAAATGAATCCATAGTAATGTGGTAGTTACATAAATCATGAATTTAGAAAAATATAAGTATTGTTTCACAAAGAGGATCACAAGTCAAGGTTAACCACCAAGAACATTGCACATGGTAGCATGAGTTAAGGATTACCACGAAGACCATTGCACATAACACCTCATGAGATTAAAATTAAAATAATGCATTAGATAAATATTTGGGTGAAATAATATTAACATGTTCATGAATATACATTCTACATATAGAATCATACATAAACAATCATAAGCACAAGTGAACCCATGGAATGAAATTAGTATCATAATCATGCCATAAAGCAGAATGAATGGGCGTATCATAAAAGTTTTCATGAACGAAATTAATTAGAACATACATGGACATAAATAAGGTAAAATAGTAATATATCATAATAATTGATTTCAAAGAGAAGTGAGAACATGTAAAAATGTTATTTAATAATTTTTTCCATTAAAATATTTTAGTTCAGTTTTAAGGAAAACACTAACAAGCATTTAAAATAGAAAAAGAAAAAATATTTTGTAAAAAACAAGAAGTGATAAAAGAATGTATTCATAATAAAAAACTAGATTTATAAAAATAATTTGTTCTTAAAACATATTGTAGAGTGAAGATGAAATTGAGTACGGATTCGGGCTGTTCCCTTAAAACGAGTTTTCTTATCGGGAAGTATTGAGGAGGGAATCATTTAAAGACATGAATATCCGCAAAATAAGATAATGAATGGATCATGATACATTATTTTGTAGAGTATACATAGAATTTAAAACATGTTCATAAATAGAAATGTTAGTTTCATTTGGGTAGAATGAATGATAGAGAAACCCTATGTAATAAAGGTGGTTCGGGTAGATTTACATACGGAATATCGACATGGTATCGGGTGTACTTATTAGAAATTAATAAGAGAGAATAAGGGTTTATCATCTTTTATAAATCATTATGGATGTATAGGGATGGTCCGAAATCATACACCCAAATTAATAATTACGCATAAAAGCACATAACATAGAGTAGACTGTTGAATAAATGTGAGAAGCAGAAGATCCCTTAACTTAAGCCCGTGGGTATTATTATCTTGATATTAATGACATAAATAATCAAATAAGGTTAATTAATTAATAAATAGGGAACCAATTTTGTATTTAAATTATTTATTTTAAACTTTTTAAGATCATTTGTGACATTTTTTATGTGTTTAGTGGTACAATTTTATTATTGGGGAATGCTTGTTTTCTTCGATTTTACGATCAGTTTACTTATTTTCATGAACCAAGAATCATGTAAAATGGGGATGGTTGACCATAATTAGAGTTATATTTTATTATTGGAAATAAAGAAGGATATATTTTTGTAAATTTAATTTGGTTACTTGGTGTCTTGTTGAATCATTATATTAAACTTTAGTGATACCATCTTCGGTTTATTGGCAGTTTTTGATAACTACCAACTCGTTTGGAATTATAATTTAATATCATGTGTACAAAAAGAATAAATAACCTTAAATAGTATATTTTACATAATAATCTTGTTCAACCATAAAAAATTTGTTACATGACTAGAATTAATGATGGTCAAAGAAATTGAAAACTCATCATTCCTAAATTTGGTAAATTAATACATCTCCAATGGTAACTTTACTACTTGTATAAAAGAATAGTAAAGGATGGATGATAAAAAATTGTTCCATTATTAGAAAAACCTTCTAGTACATGTAGTGTGCTCGATTAGTCATTAAATTTGGATGTGAAGAGCTAAGGATAGAAAAGAAAAAAAATGAACATGAAATGAAAGCAAATGAATTGAAACAAGTAATTTACCTAAGGAATCAATCTGCCATGGGAGCCTATTAATGGGAGAAAATTTGGTATTTTGAAGATTATAAGGGATATTGGACGTGGGGGAGGATTTTGGGGAGATATTTGGGAAGAATTTAGGTAGGGAACAAGGCTTGAGAAGAGTGAAGAGATGAGGCAAGGAGGGGTTGTATTTATAATAGAGGAGAGGAAGGTTTTCATAATATATAATTCCATAGTTTATCAATTTCACTCATGATTAAAGATAATGATGAATCCATTACGAAAAATAGTAATATGTGAATGTCTGTTCGATTGAATTGTGCTTACATCAGCATAACATCATCAATGACTGTATAAATCCTGTATTTAGCTTCATTTGAAATTATTCTGATGTACAATTTATCCAAAATAAAATTATTTTAGAAAAATTCCAAAATTTTACCCTAAACATTTTTGACGTGTAGATTATTGAAATTAATTCCATTTTTTCAAAAATAATTTTGTAAATATAATTTATTTAATTTTTAATTAAAATCATAATTTAATTTATAATTACAGATATTAAAACTATAAAATATTTTATAATGTTATAAAAAATTATATAATGTCATATAAAATAGTATTAAAACCAAGACATAATATTGATAATTTGTGAATAATTTTTTAAAAAAAAAATATATTTTTTTAAATTAATTTATTAATTTAAATTAATTATATATCACCTACAAAAATACCCAAACTTATAATATGGCCATATTTGCACATATAAGATTCCTAAATTTTATTTATAAATTCATGGATGAGGATACTATTCTTTTGGAAGAATTATTATTCATAAGGGACATATTACTATTCATATGGGTAACATTACTATTCGTAAGAGTTAGTTACTATTCAAAAAAAATAAGGTTGTCTTATTAGACTCCAAACATCATAGTGATCACAACCATGTGTGTAATATTTTAGAAATTCAAATCTAAAATGTATATATATTGGGTTTAAAGGTCACATAGTACATAGTTGTTCATTGTTTTGTGATTTAATGTGATTATATGGCATAATTATATGAAGGTAATTTCCATTTATAAAATATTGGGTCATTATATTTTTCCCCCCTTATGAAATTTTTCCCTCAAAGATTTATTTGGAATTCTAAGCCATACAGAGTTGAGGGTAATTTTCATTTATCTCCTCCCCCAGTTCCCATGATGCATTTTCTTACATTTGAGTTTGACATAATATTTTGACCAGGTGAGAAGTATTGTTACATAGAAAATTATCTATACAATCCAATATCATCACTAGCTACTCCTCATAAGAAATATCATTGTCAAACAGTACCATCTCTAAAGAGTGTACATGTGAAGGGTCTGGTATGTACTTCATTAAGAGTGATACATGAAATACATCTTGTAATTTGGGCATGGTATGTGGAATTTCTTGTTGATAAGACATAGCCCCAACATGATCATTAATATCGAATGGGCCAATGTACCTAGGACTTAACATTCCTTTATTTCCAAACCTCATGGACATCTTCTGTGGAGAGATGCATAGAAATACCATGTCTCCAAATTTAAACTCGAGATCTCATTAAAGATTTCCTGCATAACTCTTATGTCAAATTTGGGCTACCTTGATGTTCTGCTGAATGGTTTTCACCTTCTTAGTCATTTACTTAACCATTTCAGGTCCTGGAAACTTACGCTCACAGAATTCATCCAGAATTTCCAGTGATATACACATTTTACCATAAAGAGATTCATATGGTTCCATTTGAATACTCAAGTGGAAACTATTTTGGTTGGTGAATTTGTCAAGTGTAAGATGCTGGTGACATCCTCCTTTAAATTCCATAAAACGTGCTCTCCACATATCTTCTAGTGTCTGGATAGTTTTCTTAGATTGGCCATCAGTTTTAGGATGATAGGTCCTAATGAAGTTCAGTACTATGCTTAGATAATGTTTAAAACTTCAACATAACATCGAGGTGAATCTCCGATCATGATTGGATATAATATATAGTGGTACTCAATGAAGCCTTAAAACCTCTTTCATATATATCCGTAATATTTTATCTAATGATAAGTCCAATCAAATAGTGATAACGTGTGTTATCTTTGTTAGAGGACCCACAGTGGCCAATATTGCATTATTTCCACTATATGTCCCTGTAAGTCCTGTGAAAATGTCCATGGTGATGTTCTCCCACTTCTATTTTGGTATGGGTTGTAGTTGCATCATCCCATTATAATTCTATCTTTTATCATTCACTTGATAAAATACCAGGAACATTGATGTATACTCATCAATATCCTTCTCCAAATTGTCCAACCAAAATACCTCTTGAAGATCTCAATATATCTTTGTGCTCCCTTGGAGGATATACAATGTTGAACTATGTGCATCATTCATAAGCTACGTATCTCACTCTTTATTGTATGGTACACATAATCATTACCCAAATCTTATAAATCGCTTCTCATAAATCATTAAATCAGAAGATTTCATATTTTTATTGTCATTCATCCTTTTCGGAATTTCCACATCTTTTCTTTTAACATCCTTTATTTTATCCATGAAGGATGGCTGAGAAATAATTTGAGAAAGGATTGATGATGTTCCTCCATTAAATATCCCCATGTCAATCTACTAAAAATCTAAGAACATCGGATCCTTATAAATTCAATTCATTTATAGAGATGTTGGATCCTTTTTACTCAGAGCATCTTCCACCTCTTTTTCCTTTCTAGGATGATAGTTTATTGAGTAGTCATAATAATTGATGAGATTTATCCATCTTCAATGGAACATATTTAGCTATTATTATGTGAATTTATATTGGATTCTCTTGAGATTAGTATATATCTCACACTTCTACTAATAGATAGAATGCCACTATATTTTTAATTTAAAGATCACAAATGCCAACTCTAGATCATGTGTATGACAATTTTTCTCATTGATTTTCACCTTCCTTGAGGTGTAGGATATCTCTTTATCATTTTACCTCAGCACAAAACCTAATCCCTTCATTGTACATCAACGTACACCACAAAGAGTAATCCAACTATTGAGAGTGTGATTATTGGTGTAGTGATTAGACTCTTTTTAAACTTTATGAAAGAGTCTTTACAATCATGTGTACAGAAAATATTTACTCCCTTTAATGTTATCTAGGTCATTGGGTTGGAAAATCATGATAAGTTCTGCACAATTCATCGATAATACCCTGCTAGACATAGAAAGTTTCATATCACCTTTAAAGACATTATCTTGGGACACTCTTCAACGTCCTTTGTCTGGGAATGGTATACAGATATCCCATTACAAGAAATAACATGTCCCAATAATGATACTTCCTCTATTTAGAACTCATATTTCCAGTACTTTTCGTACATCTTCTCCCTTCATAATGTATTTATCACGCTATTAAAATGCTCCGGGTGTTCCTCCTTGCCCTTGGATTATATCAAAATATTATCGATAATGACTACCAAATAATTTTCGAGGTAATATCTGAATAAAATATTCATTTGTCCATGAAAATTTCTAGAGCATTAGTGAGTACAAAGGGAATCACTATGAACATATAGTTTCCATACGTTGTGAAAAATGCAGTCTTGGGAATATATTCATTCCTCACCTTTAATTAGTGATATCCTGACCGAAGGTTAACTTCAGAGAGATAATATTCCCCAAAAATATGATCAAACAACTCATATATCTGAGCCATGGGATACATATTCTTTATTGTGATTTTATTGAGCTCAAGATAAATAATTTTGACCCACATTCAATTTTCCTACTTCTTAACGAAAATGACTGGCGCACCCCATGGGGAAGCACTCGGGCATATAAAATCCATCTCCAAAATCACTTGTATTTTGTTCTTAGACATTTCAAGCTCTATGGTGGAAATTATATTAAGTGTATTTGATATATGAAGATATCCAAGAATATCTTCAACTGATATCTCAAACTATCGATCAGGAGGAATACTAGGAAACTCTTATGGGAATACATTAGTATAATCCCTCATGACGGGAAGGTCATCAAGATTTATTCTCCAATTTTTCTTATTAATTTGTCCTAGACATGCTTTCACATAAGTAATTAATATCCCCATATGATACAATGGTTCTAATGGAGATTCATCTTCCTCCTTACACTTTAAAGAATTGGAAGATGCTTTGGGATGTGAAGTGTGATATACCTTTCACAAACATTGATTTTGAATTTGTATAATGATAGCCAATCCATACCCAATATATGATATAACTCCACTAAATGCATTATGATGAGATTTTATGGGAGGTTATGTCCACAAATGTAATCTGATGAGGAGTTATAAACCATGGATGCAATAATCACCCCATTCGATGTTCTCATAGATAATTATCATCCAAATTTTGAGGTGGTTTTTGAATAGTTCTACTAAATTGTCATGATATGAAAGAATGAGTAGAACTAGAATAAAATAGTATGTACTATATTCTTGAATGAATAACCAGCAAACCTATCACTATATCTTTGTCTTGATCCACATAGCAGTAGTGATAGCACAAGTCCTTCCATTTTTCCTTAGTGGTTGTTGTTGATTTCCACCAAAAACCCTCATCTTAGGATAATTGTTAGTATAATTACCATTATCCTTGTAGTTGAAACACCGCACTACAGGGTTATTTTTTATCTGAACATTCCTTTATTCTTCAACATTAGTAGTATTTTCCATATCTCTTCAGCATTTTTGATCCCGATGTCCCAGCATTCCACATTTTATGTAATGCCTAGTTACCTTTAGATAGTTCCCCGGATGATTCTTCCAACTATTTTTTACACGTGGTATAACCAGGATACTTTCAATCATAGAATTTATACATAGAAATTCCCACATAAGATTCTTTTTTCCTCTTTTTTCCATTGGTACCATGATACCACTGTGAGTCTCGAAACTCTATTTCTATCTTAGGGAAAAAAACATTCTCCTCATAGATACCGATGTATCGAATCACAAAAGATTTTCATAGACATGTATTTAGTCTTCTAAAGAAGAAATCCCCTTACTTTTAGTGTTTATGAAAAATTCTATAGGCGTACATTGCAAGCCTTGTGAATTTTTCTTCATACGCCCTGAAGGACTCATATTCCTTCTTCTTGAGTATGATGAACTCAAATTCATCTTTAGATAGAGGGTTTGGGGAAAATAATTATTGAAAAACATTATCTTTAATTCATACCAATACATAGAATCAATTTCATTATGGGGATTCGTATTATTGATCACTTTTGACCACTGATCAGCTTCCCCAAAAAAATTATAAACTTCCAGTACAACTTTCTCTTTTTGTGAGCATTGGAGGACTAAGAATATCTTTTCAATAGAGTTAATCTATAGTTACATGAGGAGGGTATCAAAATATCACTTAAATAATGGAGTCCATTTCTGCATGAAGGATTCAATGACAACACTCTATTTCCTTGGAAGAGGAGGGTGTTCCACATGATTCATGATATTATTTATAGCTTGATATAGCTGAGCAAGTATTGTAATGATGTTTTGAGAACCTGTTATCATCATATCAGGAATATCATTAGGGAAATCATCGCATTCCCTATCACATTGATTGATTGGATTTGTTCTTCTATTTCCCTCCCTTAACTAATAAATTAGTGTATAATTACTGTTCTTGAATACATAACTATTGCGAATAAAAAGGAAATTTTGAACAAAAGATAATAAACTTCTAAAGGAGAATTATATACTAACTTGTGATTCCTTATGTTTCAATCTAGGTTATCAGTGATCTATTTCATATCTTATATTCTTAAGGGATTTTTTTTCATTCCATTAATAATGGTTTGATCCATGATCATGAATTTACCAAAGCATATCCCCTAAGAGTTTCAAACCAAGAGTACAAAAAGTCCAGTTTTCGTGCACTAGTTCTAGTTCACGCCGATCTAAAAGTAGTCTTTCTAGGTCTTACCCCTAGATATATATGTTCCAGAGCCACCACTACCTATTTTTATCCATACATGGACATATTTTCTTGATAAACCACTTACTATTTACTTGCCAAAATTTAGGGGTGTTTTCTTATACTTAGTCTCATCCATAAGGTTTTTACTAAACATCTCTATTCCTAATAACCAAAACTGACTAGATGATCCTATGATAAAACTATAGTGACCCATATTCTTTTAAACATAACATTACATTATTTTGAGCATAATTATACATCAGAAAACTATCTAAGGACCATGAAGTCTAGCATCGTTGAAGACTAGGTTCATAAAAGTGAAAACATGGGACTAAAAAAATACATCATTTAATCTTCATAAAGATCTCCTAACATATTTTGAGCCCATAAATCTACAATGGTTAACCTAGGGAACACATGAACACTGGGATAACTAAAATCCTAGTATAGGAAATGGCGTAGTAATAGTAATTTAACACTTCGTATAGATGGCACGACATAAAGAAAATAAAATCCATAAAACACCTAGAATCATAACACATAAACATGTGATCATATAAACAAGTATTCATTATAATGTGGAAGCATCATTAATCTTGAATTTATCATGATTCAAGGATTGTTTCATATAGAGGAGCACAATTCAAGGTTATCCACCAATACCGTTGCACAAGGTAGCACGAGTCAAGGCTAACCGCCAAGACTGTTACAAATAATGTGTCATGAGACTAACCTTTACCCAATGAATTGGAGCACCATATGGGTGAAACCATCTTAACATTTTCATGAAAATGATTTCTACATATATAATCATACATAAACTATCATAAATATAAGGGGAACCATTAGAAGAAACAGGCATCATAATCATTTCATAAATCCGAATGAATGGGTGTATCATAAAAGAATACATGAAAGAAAGGAATTAGAAAATGCATGGAAATTAGTAAGGTAAAATTGTAATATATCATAGTATGTGATGTCGAATAGAAGTGAAAACATACAAAAAGGGAATTTAATTATTTTTAGTGTAAAAACATTTTAGTTTAGTTTATGGAAAATGCTAAAATGCATTTAAAAAAGAAAAGGGAACAATCTTTGGTATAACACCAGAAGTGATCCAAGAAGGGTTTTCCTAATAAAAACACTAGTTTTATAAAAATAATAGTGTCTTAAAATATATGGTAGAGTGAACTTCAAATTGGATATGGATTTGGGAAGATCCCACAAAATGAGTTTTCTAATTGGGAAGTATTGAGGAGCGAATCATTTAAAAATACGTATATCCCCGAAAGAGAATGATGAATGGATCATTATAAATGCGTTTTGTGATTATTAAAAGCATTTATAAAATTTGAATAAAAAAATAGATTTCTTTATTTGGGTATAAAGAAATATAGGGCAACCTGATGAAATAATAGAGGTTCAGGTAGAACCCGTTATGGAATATAGGCATGGTATCACGTGTACTTAGTAGATCATAATGAGGGAGAAAAGGGGTTTAAAATAATCTATAAATAATCAGGTATGTATGGGAATGTTGAGAAAACATACCCCAATATTAGGAATTAAATATAAAAGGACATAACATAGAGGAGATTCTAGAATAATTGTGAGAACAAGAGGATCCCTTACCTTAAGCACGATGGTCTTTTTTTATTGATATTGATGACAAGATTAATTAAATTAGGATAATTAATTAATAATTACATAACCTAATGTATATGTAAAATATTTAGTATAACCTTTCTATGTTCATTCATGACCTTTTGGATTGGATAATTGGTTCAATTACATTGTTCTGGTCTGTTTATTTGCTTGGATTGTCCGACCAGTTTACTTATTTTTATGAATTGAGAATCACATAAAATGGTGGTGGTTTTCCAGAATTGCGGTTATATTTTATTATTGAACATCCAGAAGGTTACATGGTTGAAAATAAATTCTTTTTACTTGTATTGAAGATTAATTAATAAATAAAACGTTATTGATAGGGTATATTGGTGGGGTTTTATCACTACGAACTCATTTTTCATTATAATTTAATATGAGGTGTAAAAAAAGATTATATTACTCTACATAGGATATATTAAATAAAAATTTGGTTCAAATCTAACAA
This sequence comes from Viscum album, assembly GCA_963277665.1. NCBI lineage: Eukaryota > Viridiplantae > Streptophyta > Magnoliopsida > Santalales > Viscaceae > Viscum > Viscum album. Next base: position 443,900,196 of record OY728121.1, read on the forward strand.
AAATGGTTTCACGAACATAATTGATGATGTTAAATGAAATTGAAAACCCATCATTCTTGATTGTGCTAAATTAACAAATATCAGATAGTGTCATCAAAAATAGTATAAAATAAGAGTAAAGGAGGGATGATAATAAATCATTCCTTTATCATAAAACAATGCATGTTCATGTTTGTTAGTTGAGTTATTATAACATTTGGATGTGGAGAGGTAAGGATAGAAAATAAAATAAATGAACTTAAAAATAATGGAAATGAATTGAAGAGAATAATTTACCTCTTGAATCAAGCTTCTGTGAGAGACACATAAGTGGACAGGATTTGGTCTTTTAAAAAGAAAAAGGGATATTGGATGTGGGAAGGAGAATTGGGAGAGAATTGGGTATAATTTAGGAAAGGAAAAAGGCTTGAGGGGAGTGAAGAGAAGAGGTATGGAGGGGTGGTAATTGTAGTTTAATAGAGAGGAGGGTTTTCATAATATTTAATTCCATAGTTTATCAATTTATGTATAGACCATCCATACTGATGATTCCATGACCACATATAGTAATCAGTGCATGTGAGTTTGAACTAATTGGGATTACATCATCAGAACATCATCCATAACCCTATAAATAATGTATTTAGGTTAATTTGAAAGTTATTGTATTTTATTATTCATAATAATTCAAGTATTATAGAAAAATCCAAATAATTCACTCTAACCATTTCTCGAGAAATAAAATAAAAAAATGAACACCATTTTGAAAAAATGAATTTACAAATTTAAATAATTTAATTTATAAATAAAATCAGAATTTACTGGAAAAAATGAGATTTTTAAACAATAACTGATTTTGTAGTGTTTTAGAAAAATAAAAAAGGTATTAAAAAAAATTCATAATACAAGAATACAAAAAATTGATAATTTATAAACACATTTTTTTGAAAATACATGTTATTTTAAATTAATTAGTTAATTTAAATTATTTATTTATGACTTACAAAAATACGAATACTTTTCAATGTCTATATTATCACTTATAAGATGCCTTTATTTTATTTATACATTAATGGGTGAGGTTAATATTATTTTGGATGATTTAATATTCATAAGGGTTATATTACTATTCACAAGGGTAACATTACTATTCATTAGAGTCATTTAGTATTAAAAAAAATCATGTTTGTCTTATCGGACTCCAAAAATCTTAATGATTGTAATCATGTATGTAAGATTTTTTAAATTCAAATCATAGAAGTGACAATATTGTATTCAAATGTCACATAGTACTTAGTAATTCATTATTTGGTGATTTTATTTTATTGTTTAACATATTTATAAAAAGGGAATTTTTATTTAAAAAACATTGGGAGATTAAATACTAAGAATCAGTTCTAACCCTTTTCTTATGATTTATATTCCCTAGGACACATATAATTGTTTTTTAATTGATATAAAAGGAATATTTTTCATGGAATAATGAATTTTCAATGAAAATACTTTTCGTATTTTATTTTATCAATTAAAATAATAATTTAAAGTATGTATTTAGTATACCATGAATACTAATCAATTAGTTCATATGGGATTTGATTACATATATCATACTCCAATGTAATAATGTAGACATCAGCTCCAGTCTATTGGGCTCATTCCACTACAAAACACACCCAATGCTGGCATTAATTTTTTGGAAAATAATATATTTTCTTAGTTTTTATTTCTGTAATTACCCATAAGTGATCGAGGAACACCCTTAAAAAACCACATAATGATGGAATTTATAGATAAATAAGCTGTGTGACACAACACCACCATCCCTTATCATCCAAAAATTATTGGAAAATTTGAGATATCTAACTAACAGATAATAAATTTTTACAATAGATAGTTGGATGAAGATGGAATTATTTAATCATAAAGCTAGATGATTCATTATAATTATATTTCATAGACTTTAAGATAGTGAAATGTATAAACCCATTGATGTTCATATAAATAAAATCATTTCATAAACTAGTAGATCTTGAGAAAAAATAATATTAGTCTATGAGAAAGATAAACATGAATGAATTATACAGTGGGGAAAGGTGATTGTTATAGCTGAATGAGTTAGATGAAATCATAAGATATGTATATAGATATGAGAAAATTTCATGGGGTGGAAAATAAGTGGAATAAACCTAGAATCACCGAAGGAATATTTTCAGTTAGATATAATTCATTACAATTTTACTCAAGGTTGAAATAATTCTTAGATAAATTAAATTCACAATTTTTAGGGTGTTATATATAGTTTATGGATTATCCATATATAGAAAATGAGATCCAAAATGTAGAATGATCCCTGATTTGAGGTCAAAGGAAAATGGTGAAGAAGTGCACTGGCTTATTAAAATAGATATATATTCTCCCCTTGATGTTTGATTTATGTTTTGAGGGTATGTATAGCTCTAGATGTTAAATGAGGTTTTAACTAAGAGAAAACTGATGTATGCTCTTGAAACCACAAATAAAAAATTTGTGACTTTAATATTCATTTATAACTTGTTATTGGTAGTTAGAATCCTTCCATATAAATAATTCATGGGGATCCCTTTGGAAGCATACCTCTAAGACTTGGTAAATAGAGGGAGTACAAGAGATGGGGTGAGGATAGTTTTTCATGGATGGAAAAACTACCTAAGAATAATATTCCCTACCCATTTCAAAATAACTATTTGAACTTCTACATCAATACATTAGTTGGGTTGTCATGTTATTTATGGAAAATAAACCCAATTTCCTAGTATAACCACATACTACAATGTCATAGTTATTCCTCATTGTTTAAATATGGTCTATGATTTCTCTTCTATGGATTTGAACATGTTGTCGCCATTGCTCAAATTATATTATCATGTACTTTTGGAATGGCGTGAGAAATTTCCACACTATTGGATAATGGTTAACTCAATCCATAATTTTTTTTGTGAGGATTTCTAATATGTAACGGTAATTTTTTTATGATGGAGAAAAAATGAAGATTCAAAGAAACATGGGGTGATGTGTGTAAGGTAACATCCTGAGAAAAATAGATTGATAAAATGTAAAAGGTTTGGAGGATTCCCAAAATACCAAAATAGGGTTCTTAAAGGTGTTGTTAATATGTGAGGTTATTTCATTCTGTATTCATTAGATTCATACCATGAAACTAAAAGCTTTTAATATGTAATATTATTATATTGGTTCACTATACATGAGTTCAATTCACTTAAGTTGGAAATTTGGGAGTTTGGGGTTGGTATAACATATACAGTAATGTAAAAATTGTCTGAAAAGGTCGTAGTGGAACATGATATGGTACACAAGGATTGATTCTAGATAAAAGACCAACCACAATTTCATGGAGACTCTTACAATGTTGTTTCCCCTCCTAATATTATAATAGGATACGATAATATGTTTTTTGTGTGAGAGATCCCAATATATTTTCACCACACCATGGGAAAATCCCATTTCTCACAATCCATATTAACGAATATAATGAGTAAACCGGAATACCTAGACATGGTTCTTATCATGTTTAAAAAAAAAATAAAGATAATTTATTATGTCGACTTCCACTACCCTAAACCACCCAAATCCAAATTCATCTCTCTCTAAGATGAATAAACGAACTACCTTACTTCCTCCTAGTTCCACGCATAAAATAAATCTCATTTCTTAAATAAATCGCATTTTCAATTATACCACTTTACATATTGACCATAATAACCCAAAAATGTCCATACTAAAACACTGTAAACCTGTCTCCATTTTAATTTTCTATAACAAATTAAAAGTTTCCATAATAAACCACTTCACTATTGAATGTTCATCAAATAACACATAGAGCCATCATTTTTTAGTGCATCTTAATGATATATTAAAAGTGTATCCACTCCCATTAATCCATAAGAAATATCATTATCAGGAAGAACCTATCTAAACATCTACTCAACCCTAAACTAAATTCCCTCTTGCCAATATCCATTCCTTCTAAAAAACCAATTCATAATGACCCTATGTTTCTACGCCCACAAGATCCATGTTATTCCCTAATTTCCAAATCATCTAAAATGTCAAAGGGAGTATTAGAAACACATGTAAATTTTCAAGGTTCAAAACTACACAAATTATTAAGATTTAATAAAATAAATTAATATAATAATGTAATTGAACTATTAGGGAATAAAATTGCAGCATGGGAGAATATCAATCCAATCCATTTTTTCAACTTTATCTTATTAACATTTGTATTAATTTCCTTCAAAATTTACAACTAGAGGAGACTATTAAGGTTATTTGTGAGGAATATTGGGAGATTATTTTTTAATTTTTCAACAATGTGATCAATGATTGTGAGGGTGTTTTCATCAAACTTGGAAGTAGACAGTTTCATCAAACACTATCTATGATTGGTTCGAAATATGGTATTTACAACAAGGGGATCATCAATTCAAGGAGTTTGAAAATTTATCATAGACCCACAAAACATTATATCTTATCTATAGTTCTTAGTGTATGAAGGTGATCCTTAGGCCTAATATGATACTAAAAATCCATGTGTTCTTAAAACAAAGACATGTCTGTGTTAATCATTCATTTTCATTTAAAACTTCTTATATTCTTGATGTTGCATTATTTTAATACATGTTTTCCACAAAGTTTTTCATGAAATTCATGTTTTTTGAGTATTTAAATGAGTCTTCATTTTAAATACATTAAATATTTATAAATTTGCATCTAAAAATAAATTCATTCAATATATTTTTGAATATGTGAATTTTCACTTATTAATTAGTCAATGTTCTATTATTTAACTGTCTTATATTTTCAGAATAAATATTTTACTATTTTTGGATGTAACATTAATTGCAATATTATTTTAGAAAAAATATTAATGGTTATGAGTTTTTAGAATTAATATTTTCAGTAACCAAGGTTTTATCACAATTAAATTTTTTGATACAATTTTTAAATTTTTTAATTATATACGCTCATTTATTATTATGATAAGAAGATAATTTATATTTCTAATTTATTTGATTACTTTTAGGTAATTTTTTTTCATATTGTTTTAATATATTTTCTAGTCTTAATTTCATATGGTTTTCCATCAATTCTATAAGATCTATGTGATGTATCATAAGGTTTATTTTTGTTTGTAGAATATCACAATTTGGTAATATCAAATTTTCCAAAAGGATCACATTCAAATTTATATAAGGTTCATTTTCCTAATTTCAAAAAATATTATCATCCCCTTTCTATAAATATAATCTTCCAAAACCTTTGAAGATCACATTTCCACATATATATATACATATATATATATATATATATGGTAAATTTATGCGTCTACCACTTGATAATATCTCATCTAATCCTCATCAAATAAATTAGGACATCATTTTAATATGAGTCTAGTTTTAACATATGTTAGGAAAGTTATATTACTATATGTGAAGTAAAAATATGTTTTATGAACTAATTGAATGTCTTATAAGATAAATTGAAGAAGAATCATTGACAATTTCTCTTTTTATAACTATATTTTCTGATATCTGAGCTCTACTACATAGGTATGACGTTGATTGAGGTTGGTTGAATACTAAAGTAGAAATGACATAAGAAGTTATTGATGATTTTTCGATATATGAACATTATGTTTTAAATAAAATATAATTTGTTCAGTCTCAAGATCATTGGATATAAATTCATCAAATGGGGATGAGATTTAGTTGTAAAAATGGTAGATTTATGGGGTCCATTTTAAAAGATATTGGAACTCTTGGTGTGATGGATTTTTACCATCAATGGATTGATATTTTCAAAATATTGATTTTGGAGAAAGATAAAATAATGAATTTTTATTTTTTATTAAAGATTCATGTTAAATGGTAGTTCTTTTTTAGGTATTAAATTTGTGGAATTCTAGGTTTCAGTGGAATCTAGAGGTTAATTATTCACTGGGGGGCATATCATGTTCTTAATGAAATTCATTTGTCATACAATAAAGCACTGGTGATTTATAGTAGTTTCGAAAGAGGAGTTGAAAATCCAGAAAGTATGTAAATATATATGTGGTAAATTTAGGGGTCAACCTATATATAAAAATAATTTAATTGTGTATACAATTTGATATTTAGATAGGTGGAGCTCAGAATCCAGTTTCACAGTTACACTTCAGTTCTGAGATGGTCATCTGAAGAGGATAAGTTGATGGGGATATATGAAAAACAATTCTCAAAGGGAATCCTAAGATATTTATTAGGCATGAGAAATTATAAAACAAGTAACCATGATTTGTTTTAATGTTTTAAAGTAATAATATTATAATTATACTATTAAAAAACAATATAGTCAATAAATAAATGAATGTTCAATGATATAATGAGATATAATTTTTTCAGGGGCCAGTATTGTTTGTGTAAAGTTGTAATTTGAATAAAAAAATACACAAAATATGGTGATATTTCTGATGATGTTGGTGAATATTCAATGAACATTTTAGAACTAGAAGTGTATCAGAGTCATAGAAAACAAAGGAAAACTGAGATATTCTTCCATGTTCTTCTTATGTTGCGTCAAATCTTGGATTACTTGTGTGAGTGTTGTTTATTAAATATTTATTCACTAGTCACTTGTAAAATATAGTGTATAGTGACATATTATATGTAAATATACATGTTTTGAGATTATAAGCTAAAACAGTGAAGAAAGAGTTGATAAAAGTCATTCTAAAACACTTGGAAAACATAATATGGGGTGATACATGGTCTTTTGAGACATGATCTACGGGGGAATAAACACGAGGATTTAAAAGGCTTGATCAAGACTAGAATCTCAAAGGAATATGGATCATAGAAAGGAATGATATCTTAGTAATAAAATTTCAAGACATATTATTCGTATTTTTTCACTATTATTTGGAAGAATATTTTTACGTTGAATTGAAAATGATTTTTTTATAATCTTAATTAGGGAACAAGATTGTTTTTGTTAAATACTTTTCCTTCATTCATGCCATCTTTTTTAAAATTGGGTTTCTGAACTCAATCAATTTTGTACTATGTAGTAATTGATATGCTAAATTTATATGGACATTTTTTTTGCATCTCATTATTTTTTTATTCTGAATTTATAAAATAATGCATTGGTTTATTGTTTTTTTAATCTAATGTGAATTTTGGACTTACAAAATGAAATACTAAAAATGGAAAATCCATTCTTTTCATGTCCAATACATCATAAATATAATTTATTCAATTTTCAATATATTTTTATGTGGCTACATACTAACATGTGAAGATAAAACATGACATAAACAAATTATATGATGTGTTTATACATTATCTATACTTTAGTTTTCAAAATCCAATTCTGTTGAAACTATATCCAATACACTTCTTGTAGTGTTTAAATGATGTGCAATGTTAGGGGTTCTTCCAAGTGAAAGATACAAGGTGACTTTCTCCAAGAGATTTTGGTTCTCAAATACATGACTTATAGCATACTAACACAAGAAAAAGATGTTGGGAAAGATACTATAAAATCCAATACATGACATAATTGCATTAAAAATTATGTATTCTTCAATCCATTTAATATTCCAGTACCTCATCCATGAAGTCATTTTTGGAGACATAGGTTTTATAACATTTTTATTCTTATATTTTGATTTTTTCCTCATTATAGATTAACACTAATTCATTCCTTTCATTTTTTGTAGGATCCTTTTGTTCTTTAACCAATATATACTCATTAACGATTCATTTTGAATTTTTTTCCATTTTGTTTATTTCATTTGATAAAATTATCCATTCTCCAATGATGCTCATTTTTCAATCTTTTATTCTTCATTTCGAGTAAGATAATGATTAGTTTAACAAATCATTTAGATTTTTTTCTTGATTCATTTTTGTTTTTATAATTTATTTCATATTTATGAACCATTTCATGATTATTATAAGAATGTTTTATGTTCCATTTATTTTGATCGACACCATCATTAAATGTCAAACTTCTTAGAATTAATGGATTATAGTAGTTGTGTTTTTGTGCCTAATGAATCCTTGAATTTATCCTTTGAAACCCTATGGCTAGTAATTAGGTAAAAAATAAATATTCATCACTAATATAATATAGCATTGACCATGGGAGTTTTAATTGAATGATACTTTGTTAACAAGAGTGGAGTAGGATTTGACCATTATCCTATGACAAATTGTATATAAAATCTTTGTTTAATGAATCTTTGATAATAGATATTTCTAGAAAAAGGGATTGTTCCAACTTAGGCAGACTCAATTCATTTGAAAAAAAAAATTGTGACCCTTTCACCACTTATCACCCTAATCCATAGGATTATCCCAAGCTAGATTTTTGATTATCATCTTTCAAGAGCCCTGAAATTGACCCTCGATCTATTCTTTTATACTTGAATTAAATTAAAGCTACATATTTCAATGAAAATCATTCTTGAAGAGGGAACGTGTGATATATTTCCAAAGGGTTTTTTATAATTCTATATTTCTTGTCAGTGATTATTATGGGTTCAAACCTCACCCTAACACTTTACTATGCCATTGTAGTAACTGTATCTTGCAAACCTAAATTTATAATTTGATCAACACGCACTTGGCTTCAATGATGAAAACAGGTGGATAAAATTTTGGTATTATTGATAGGGACACATTGTTTCCTAAAAATAATATCCTTAGGATTGAAATTGAAGTTACCAATCACCCTCCCATTTCTAATTTTTCATTATCATTTCCATATATAATCTTCAGATCACAGAATGGAACCTCTTTCCACCTCCTTCCAACTAGTGCATGTGTCATGGACCTTTGAATTATTTAAAAGTAATGAGAATACAATAACTACATCATTTAGATTTCCATATCGATAGATCAATTAATGCAAACTAATTTTCTGCAATGTATGAAAAAATGATCTTGCATCATCTCCCCTGTATATGGATAAATACACAAAACACCAAAATCAGGTTAAGGGACATGTTCTTCAAGAGTGTTTCATTATGGGTTATGTATTTCCATCCATTAGTGGTGTTACACCTATCATTATGTGCCCTCTTATTCAATATCACACCTTTTAGAAAAGTCATGAAATAATAAAGATGATCGATAACATGGGTCAATTTAGTGGATTTTAATGTGAAGACCCCCATGAACTTATTTCCAACTTTTCAGAGGTTTGAAATACCTTTCTCAATAAGGGGGATTCATCAAACTCAATTCAAATCTATATTTCCCCCCACATTCCCTGTATGAAGAGACAATGATTGGCTCAAAATCCAAAAACCTATGTTGATCATGAAATAGGAGAATCTATCCCAAAGTTTTTTGGATAAGTACTTTCCTATGATTTTGACATGGAAGATCTAAAATGACATTCAAAACATTATCTATATATATAATAAATTGGAAAGGGAGGCATGTGATCAGTTTAATTAGCACACTATAATGTTCCCACTTCAAAGACTTGATGTGTGGACTCATCTTTAGATGTTATATCCAGGATTCCAACCATTTACATGACATTTAGTGGACATCACGGACTGTGGTGGGATCATTATTAAGATACCCAATGATGGTCTATCCATTCTAGAAGAATTATCACACAATTACACTCTGTGGTAGAAAGATCCTGGACCACATTATCATAGAATCTACCATGTGGGGTAGATATCCTACCTTGTATCTAATGTGTATTATCTTTTAAATAAGTTCGAATTATTTCAGTTATTGACTTCACCCCCTCTTTCTCTTGTAATGGAGATTCAATCCTATGAAATATGAGGAGTTACTCACCCATAACTAGAATATATGTCATGAATTGGGTATCCTCAATCTTATTTTTATAGTCACATAAATTACAATCAACTAGTACAACAATTACAATAGCCTCAACCACACCAATAATAGTAATACTACCATTATTGACCTGATTATAAGCCACCTCAAATACTCGAACAAGTCTACTATCAATAGAGGATTGGTCAAGAACTGAAAAAATAGAGACCACCTTGGTAATGAACACTAGTTAATTCTCCTCAACCACATCAGTAGTTAAATAAAAAACACTTTCTCTCTAGATATCAATAGAAATTTTTACCAATTACACAAATACCATCACTTTAAGGCCCATCATTACAGTCTAATCATTGAAAATTAATCTCTATATATGTTCAAAAATAATATCAGACAATGAATAAATATGATATGGATATTAAAAAACAAATAGATTACTTGTGCAATCATTGGAACCTAATGGGTCAAATATCAAATACCATATCAGATAGAATATCATGTTCATTTCCCGATAACACTAATACACACACAAGAAAAGTGTCGAAAGAATATTTTCCTAGTGGTGGGAATGTTTTATAATATCATCAACCATCCAAAAAAGAGGAAAAAAACACAAGAAACCTTTGAAATGTTTTATATTAATTGGTAATGATGATCATGTTATTACAAAGGAATGTAGCTGAGAAAAAAATTATAATTAGACACTTCTGAAAAAGATCCAAAAAAATAGATTACAGGAAAAAAAGAGGAATATGGTGGACCGCCAGTATTGAAACACCCACTTTACTTACCATGAATGATAATTATAGCCATGATTTATGGGAAATATAATATGTTTCTCAAAATTTTAAAACAACTACACATAAATATCCTTTTCACTGAGGCCATTTCTCGGATATCATCCCACACCATGTTCTTGAAATAATTGTCATCCAATAAAAAGAATATGGAATAATTAGGTTTCATTTATTAAAATGATGAATAATTTTATATTTTATAGATAAGATCCCCCTAATATGAGACACACAAAAAATTATTGATTCCATGGACTATTGGGGAATAAAATTTTGAGAGTGCCTTATCTGATCTAGGAATAGGTATAAATATCATTCCTATGAGTTTCTTCAAAAACCTGGGTAATGGAAATTTTAAACCAATAATAATGACACACTAACATACTGACCTTTTAGTCCACTATCCTCATGGACTACAAGAGTAAATTTTAATAAATGTTTTAAAATCCACTTTCCAAACAATTTTCCTTGTCCTTGATATGTAAGATGATGAAGACATTCACCAAATTTTAGGAAGACCATTTCTCACCACTAGAAAGAGACTAATTGATGTTGACCATGGGAGAATAATATTCATAGTTTGTGGGGAATATTTTGTGTTTGATTTGGTAGGATGTAAAAAAAGCGATGCACCATCAAATTTTAAATTACCCTCTTCTAATGATGAGAATGATGATCATATGAACCGTAAGGATGTAAATTAGAAACCACATTTTAACCCATCAATTTTCAAATACCAGTCTATAAGGGGTGTCTCATCACATTTGAAATCGTCTTAATAGTATAGTGTCTAGATATATATAATAAATAAATCATTGTTTTGGAAGAATCCTATTGTATGAAGAATTGGTTAGCTTAGTTTTTGGAAGTTTTAGCATAGTTTGATTATTTTTAGTACGTACTAGCCCAAAAGGGGGATAAAATTTACATCTAGATTGAGTGAACCCTTTACACAGTATGTAAGTTTTAAGAGTTTAAAAAATTGTTAACCAAGTATTACAAGTTGGGTATATCATACATTAATTGTAGCATTTTGGGGTGGTTTTCAATGTCATGAACCATAAGTTCATGGACACGTCCCATTTCCCCTTGTCCTCCCATTCACACCCCCTCCTATCACAATGCCTCTCCTCATCCCATTTCCCATCCAACCCTTCTCCCCTCATCATTAAATCTGTACATTGAATCCATCAAGTTTAGACTCAGTGGTATGCCATGAGAGATCACCCTTTGAGACATTATTGTCAGCCTCAACATGTATTCCATTGAATTTGTTGCCTCCCTAGTCTTCCCAGTACTACTAATCAATCCTAAAATGTTTTATTCTATATATATTAGAGATAGTAGCTAGACACCTGTGATTCCTATATGATTCTCACACAACTAAGAGTACTCAGCTCCATGGTTCTACCCTTTGGATCCTTCACTGAGCCCTATGTTAGGACCACTAGGTCGAATACCCAAAGAGGGGTGAAACAGGGAATGAATGATTAAAATTTATTCTCCTTAGGATCCTCTTCCATTGTAAAACAAAAATCTGTTATCTCTCATTCCCATTTCAATGTATAAACAAAATTAAAATCATGTGTCACTTGTGGAATTCAGGCCTATATCAACACTTATTTCCAAATGGTTTTAAATAACCATTTGGATAAATATCATATACCAACTATTCTAGTAAACTGTTCTTATATGGTATTATTGATTATGTTTTCCCAACGGTTTAACAAAATCGTTGGGAAAGAAAAATTTTACTTATGGTTTTTATTAATGGTAGGGAAAAAATACACACAATTTAGGGTTTTTCATCCGGTGTGAACCATCCCCGAAATCCACCTCCTAACCCCCTCCCCCTCCCCAATATCGATCTCCTCTCGGCCTCTACCTCCGCCTCCAGGCCCCCTCCCTCTCCTCCAGTGACGTTCCCTATCCCCTCTCAGCTCCCTCTCTGACGACGACGTCCCCCACCCCTCTTGGCTCCTGGTGACATTCCCCCCTCCCCTCTCGGCTCCCCCTCCAGGAGACATCCCCCTCCCCTCTAGGATCAATCTCCTCCTCCTACATCCCCCGACCCCCTATACAGTCACGTGTGAGACCCCCCATAACAATTCATATTAATCCTTCATTTTCTAGAGTTTTGTGTAGTAACCAACTCATGGTGTGGTGAATTATTGGTTAAATTGTAATTTTTTTCAAAATAGAGTCTTCCAGAAGTGTACAGTTAGATTCATAGGTTGTATTCCATTCATTCAAATATTACATTCAATAAAAAGTTCATGATTTTTTAGAAACCTAATGTTTTCTACTATATACTCCTATTAGAGTTTATATTGTGTTGGGTTTTTTTTAATCATGATATATATGTGATGAGGTTGAATCATGATTAAGATGTGTAATGATGTGTGTTAATTGGAGGTTAGTGATGAAATATGATATTTTATGTGTTATTTTGAGGAGTTTCAATAAAGTTAGTTGTTTCATTCATAAAACATAAGTTGGTGCTGCATATATTATGTAATTGGAATTGGTTAAGTAAATTGATGGTCTCATATATATGAGTTGGTTATTTGGATGGTATTATTTATCAATAGTGGGTGTGTCGCTATTGACTATGGGTTTATTTTCCAATTGGCCAATAAATTTATTAAACTAAACTTGCAATAAAGACTTCTTAAAATATTGAAGCGCCACAGAATTCATAAATAGACACTACACACCACAAGACTCCCATGGGAGACACCCCTTGACATCTATGAATAGTATAGTGGGCATCAACTTAGGAACTAAAGTTAATAGGCACTCATGCCTTGAGAAATTACCATTGTTGGTATAAAAGATACTGACACCTTTATTCTTAGTATATTATAATTAAATGATTTACACCCTAATCACCAAGTATACTATATGGTTCATGGACTGGTGCCCAACCTGGTTCAATAATAGGATCAACTACAAAACATTAATATTCGTCTTTATGAGGTTCTTTCAAAAGTTAAAAGGGTTATGTTCAAAATCATAAACTCAACTAATGTAGAAAAGGTGCATATTAAATTGGTAAGTGTACTAGTGTGGTGTTTCCAGCAATGTGCTATATAAATAACATAATGAAAATTGAGGAGATTATTAAATGGAATTGTTTCCCCCTTGATTGCAGGAACATGATTTGACCCATTAGGCCTTGTGGTTCTTATATATAGGGTGTTGACATGTATAGTTATAGGATACTAGTATGTTTTTGTTTAGTTTGTATTTTGTTTCTTTATCTCATTGGGAACTTAAGTATTTTAGATCTCACTATAGACGGAGGGTAGTGATGCTATCCTTACTTGTTTACATAGATCACTTGTATACTGTAATCCCCTGAGGTGTGATTATGAGGAAACATTGGAAGCTAGGGGAGCCTTGGGGTCTTCCTTAAGATGGAATTGTATTTCTTAAACATTGTGTGGGAATATTTCTGGAGTATGTTGGGATCATAAAATAACCCCAAGTGTCTCTATGAGATTACATAAATAACCCAAGTGTCTCCAAGTGTCTCCATACATCGTATCATCCTCGCATGGGTTGGCCTCTCACCCAATCTAATAAAATGTATCCTAGTCTATCCCGTCAATCACATAGTGTAGAATCATCTTTGGAGGATTATCCCATGCCTCGATGCACATCTCATCATCCAACTAGACAAAGTGGATTATTCACATTATGATTTTACTAGTCACAAATACACACTATATCGAACACATCTACATTATATTTTCAATAATCTGGTCATGAACATCATCAAAATCATGTATTATAACCCAGCCCCACTAAGTAGGATCCATCCTAAGATAAATCACACCAAGCCTCTTGGATTTATAATGCCAATCTGTCTGACAATACCCAATACCCACAATAGCATCACATTATTCATGTCTTTAGTTGAACTCTTGAATCATTAAATGGAGTAAAACCTTTCATAATAATTTTTATATACTTATATGTACCATCCCACTCTAAGAACCTACCATGATTCCAATCTATCCCCATAAGTATTTCCCCATCAAATTCTAGATGTACAATTACCACACCTATCACTACAAGGCCCAATACTCTTAGGAATATTTTACATGATCTAAATCCTCATCTAGTCAATACACATGTAATCCCAATTTTAAGACATATGATAGACCACTCATATCCCAATCAATATTTTATCCACTTGGTAACCTAGTGATATGGTGATTTCATTTCCATAAAATCACTAAAGAACCTTTTCTAAATCCTTGATTCATATCTCATCATCCATCAATCGTGACCTACTTAGGTCATTAATTTATAGATAACACATTGAATCTAATCTTGTAATATCAATTAATTTTTTTATCTGTAACTACAAACACCAATGCCTAGTATTCATCAAGGGTAAATATACATCCCTTGGAGGGAGAGACTATGTGGTCGTCATCAAGGAAAATCTCACCATATGATCCATAATACCATTAATTAGATGTAATTTCGTGGTTCAACTGTGTATAATACTTCCAATAAGTTATATAGTAAAACAACATATAGGGTTTTTTTATTTTATATATTGAGCCCTCATCATTAGTGAAATCAATCACATTAAAGAGCATAAATGTCAACTGAACCCTATATTCCAAGAATTATTCATGTGGACATGCCCCATGCCAAGAGGCTAAGAACTAAAACCATAAATAATAATGCCAAATACATACATAATTTTTAAATAAATATCTCAAGAGTAAACATAAAAACCAATAATAATAAGACCTCATTCCTTGTATCGAACAAAACCAAACTAAGTTGAATCTCATGCCGAATTGATTATATATCATTATTAAGAATTGTAATTATTAATTAATAGGAATGTACTATTTGATAGTATCAGTTTGAAACATTTATCTATTTCCCCTTTTCTTGTGGGAACATGATTTTACCCATAGGGTGTTGTGGTTCTTATATGTTGGGTGGTGACATATATAGTCACAGGAGACATGTATGTTTATGTTTAATTTTTGTTTTATTTACTTTATCGCATTGGCCACTTAGATAATTGACTACATTCTATAGACATAGAGTAGTTTTATTATGTGTAGGGGGCCAGAAGGAGTTCAGATTGATTCAGTCCCCTGGCTTTGATTTGAGGTAAGATTCTATGGTTACTACTTGTCTTGCACCTCATGTATTTAGGGATTTAGAGATTTTGACTCCATATTATGTTTTCGGTAGGGTTTTGGATCATTTCATGTTGGTTTGAGTGGATTTGGATCTCTGCTTCCAATCTAGGTATGGCTTTAATGAAATTGGTTGGTTTCTCACTAGTTATGTGGCGTCCTTCATGTGTTTTATGGTTCTCAATATCCTTTGGGTAGTGTGTTGATCCCTCCTCATTGGTTTCGAGTCACCATGTGAAGGGAGACTCACCTGCATGTGCAAAGGTAAGTTAGTATATGTATGTGGGTTCCCCCATTACGTGTATAGTCACCAATGGAAGTGATTATGCACATATGAGGCTATGTGTTCCCATTTATATATATATACATATAAATGAATACGTAGGTGATTGGAGACTGGTATATGCATATAAGCATATGGGAAAGGATCCCCTTGCACATGATCATGGCCATACATGTGTATTCATAGGGGCTAAGTGTCCTTTCATGTGTGTGATGGTGCATATACCCAGTGGAGGAGCAGAAACATTTAGATAGAAACTCGAAGAGCCGAAGTGGACGACTTGGTTCCACCTTGAGGTAGAGTCCCTCTCGTTGCCTCTTTAATTTAGGAATGTCTGAAATTGAATTTAGCATCTTTATTAATTATTCATAATTATATTTAATGGCATATCTTGAATAGGTGTTCATTAATATATTTTCTTCAATTGATAATTAATGTTATGTTTTTATAATAAAACACCTCCAACAGAGGTGCGCTGTCTGCCAAAACTCACAATGATAGTTTTGGGTGTATAATTCATTTCGGTAGTTTCATTTCCCTTTAGATGTTGCATCATTGTTTCGATCACTACTACCTTCCGAATATCCCTTTTTTAACATATTAAACAGTTGATTTGTTCTATCATGTCCGTTGTGACCTTATCTTATGGAGAAAATCGGGAGGGAGGCGATGACCAGAATGTTTCCCCACCTTCTACCACAACATTCGCTTCTGGACTAAAGATGCAACCCCACAGATGTTGCTGGACCGGGCCAACATGCCACAGTCATGCCACAGTCATGTCGTGGTCATGCTACGGTCACACCACGGTGACACCGCGGTCACGCCGCGGTCAAGCCGCAGTAACGCCACGGTCACACCGTGGTCACACCATGGTAATGTCGTGATTTGGCCTTACTTCGGGATGACACCCTGTGACGGTTCACAATCCTATCAGAATTCTATGTATGATATCTATATAGAGATTTAGATACATTAACCTCCCATAGTTAATGGGGAGGGAGGTAATGGACAGAATGTTTCCCCACCTTCTCTCGCTCCCTTCACTCATACCCGGAAGATGCTGCCCCACGGATGTTGCTGGACTGGGCCAAAACGCCGTGGTCATGATGAGGTCACGTCAGAGTCAAGCCGCAGTCATGATGCAGTCACGCGGAGATCACGCCATAGTCATGTCGAGGTCACGCCATGGTAATGCTATGATTTGGCCCTACTCTAGGACGACACACCACGGACATTCTTAGTCCTATTGGAATTTGATGTATGATACCTAGATAGAGTCTTCGATATATTACCCACCCATAGTTAATGGGGAGGGAGGTGACAGCCGGAAAGTTGCCACACCTCCTCCCCCTCCCTTCACTCCAGGACGGAAGATGCTGCCTCGTAGATGTTTCTGGACCGGGGCAACAAGCTGCGGTCATGCCACACTCACACCGCAATCACGCCGCGGTCACGCTGCGGTAATGCCACGGTCACACTGCGGTAATGTCGTGATTTGTCTCGGATCCAGGACGATACCCCACTGCGGTTCACAGTCTGGTGGGAATATGATGTATGATTTTTAGATATAGTTTTAGATGCATTATTCACCCATAGTTAATGGGGAGGGAGGAGATGACCGGAATGTTGCACCGCCTCCCCCCACTCCCTTTGCTCCGTGCCGGAGGATGCTACCCTGTAGCTGTCGCTGGACCGGGCCAACACACAGCGGTGATGCCGCGGTCACACCGTGGTCACGCCGCGGTCACGCTGCGGTCACGCCGCAGTCACGCCGCCATCAGGTAGCGGTCACGCCACGGTCAGAGCGCGGTCACACTGCGGTCACACCGCGGTCACTCTGCAGTCACGTTGCGGTCACACCGCGGTCATGAATATAGAACATATATAAAAGGCATAAGATTAATTACAATGAAAAACAATCAAATCATATAATGGGTGGAACATGATTACCAAGCACTAGGAACAAGGCCAAGCATCCAAGAAAAGAACAACCCCCCATGGAGAACCAGTGCTACAGAACCAAGCCAACAACCCAAAATTCCAAGCCACATGGAGTCCGCAACCTAGAGAGAGGAAGCAAGCACCATCAAGAGTACGCGACCTACTATAATCTTGAGAAGTACTAGCAGTGTACAAATAAGGAGAGTGCAACAACCACCATCAGACATCCACTTATAGAAAAGAGGCAACCTCAAGACGAAGGGAAGTAGAAGAAACACGCAAACATCAAATGAACATCCAACCAGAGGCCCAAGAATCACACAAAACCACCCGCCATCATGAAAGCACCATGGTCCTCTCGACGCAAGAAACAACCAAGAGGGTTACACACGCACCTACCCACACCAACCCACACACCCACCCCATAGAAGAGAACACACTCCCACACTCAAAAACACACACATGCACCCAACCACATGAACAATAACTCCCAACCACCAACATAAGGTGGCTTCCATAGTCCACCTATGAACCATTATCCACCACAACCTCCAAAATCCAGCATGAAACAACCACATCTGTCCCACACTAGACCCCTTCAACCTTCATTTAACCCCACTGCCACTAGCATTCCAGCTCGCAGTACCCCCCTGCCACCTTCGAATCAGCCCGCACCATCCCTCCACCACCTGCAACCATCCCCCTTCCTCTAGTATTCTAGCCCCATTCCATCTGCATTCGAGCCCACACCATCCCCTAGCCACCTGCAATCAAGCCCGCATTATCCACCACACCACCAACCATACTAGACCCCACCCTCCATCCTCCTAGAAAACACTCATGCCAGCCCTCTACCACCTGCAAAACATCCCCAAACACTAGTTCCAGCCATCAGCATCCCTCGTCCTCTTACATCCCATCCCGCACCAGCCCCTTCCACATGCCCAAAAGCACACAGCCACCTTCAATCCAACCCAATCCAGCCCCCTGCCACATATTCCAGCCTGCACCACCCACTTCCACCCCCTGCCGCCAGCCATCCTACACGCACCAGCCACTCCATCCCACACCAGCCACCGCACCAACCCATAGACTTCTGCATTCCAGCCAGCACCAACCCCATGCCACCTAATAAACAACCCCATGCCACATATTCCAACCCACACCATCCCCCTTCCAGCCTCCTTCCACCTACATTCCTACCCGCACCAGCCACTCTAGCCCAAACCATCCACATAGAATAACCACAATAGCCAACAACCCCACCGCATACACACCACCATCCCACACCAAGATCCACAAAAAACCAGCACCCCATCCACCAGAAAACCACTGCCACTACATACAACCAAAACAACTAGCCTGTAAAACCATTACCCTAGACCCCATCCAAACCACACCTCCAGCACAGAAAAAACAGTAGGCCACCCCTAGAGAAAAGCACTGAAGGACCTTTCCAAAGAAAATTCCTTAGTATGGATTCAATGGATTTGACCACTCTCTTGGGTAAAATGAAGTGATAACACCAATTATGATCAATACTAAAAATAACAGATTGAACAAGTTGTAACCGCCCAACATAGGAGAGAGGGTTATTAGTCCAAACATTAAATCTTTGAACAATTTTCTCTTCCAAGACAACACAATAAGATGCTCTAAGCTTGGAAGTAATGACGGGAACTCCCAGATTACAAATAAGAAGAGACCACTTCTATACCCCCATAACATCCTTAATAGAATCACAAACATATGGAGAGATAGCAGTCACAAACATTAGGGACTTCGAAAGGTTAACATTCAATCTAGACAGGGAAGAAAAAAGTTCCAAATTATGCTTCAAGACTTTACTTGAATCAAAATCACCACATGAAAAGAAGATAAGGTAATCCAAAAAACAAATTTGAAAAATAAAGTTTTCAACACATCTCCAATAAACATGTAAGAATATTAAGATGAAATAGGGGAGTCCAAGATGCACGGGAAAAACTCCATGAAAATCACAAAAAGAAATTGTGAAAGCGATTCCCCTTGCCTGAGCCCTCTTTTCCCTGGAAAGTATCCATGTAAACTGGCATTAATGCTCACCGAGAACATTGGGGTATCGACACATCTTTTAACCCAAGATGACAACCTAGTTAGAAAGCAGAGGAGATCGAAATCATCCCATAAGAAGTCACACCTGACCGAATCAAAACCCTTGAATAAATCAATCTTGAATGCACACATAGGAACCCCATAATCAAGATGGTAGGCCCAAAATAATTCATGGCTAACAGTGTTCATAGGATGAATTGGTTTTGTTATGAAAGGATGCGGATATTTTTATCCAGCTTTAGATTTATGAATCTCTTAAGGTTTTTTATAACCAACCTACTAGGGGGGCCATGTTATAAGTGGTGGAAGTCTATTATTCAGACTAATATTGACCAATACAATTCTTAGAGATGTTTCAATGCATGGTTTATTTAGCATTCTTTCATAATTAAGGGAAGCTACTAATGGCTATAGAATTTTCTATGCTCCAGTAAAAAGATGAAATAGTGTTCGAGTGCAGAAATAATTTTATCTTATTGGTTCCATAAATTTCTAATCTCGACATGGACGATTTCTTAAAGACTTTTTGGTTTGATTGATGTAGTGGTTGACTTGTCACTAGCTGTTTCTTCCATTGGACTCCACTTTTATAGAGTGATTGTGAGATAATATATCAATATTGATGCATGATTAGTAGGATCACCTATACTGTTGCACTTTTGACTTTGAGCCGACAACCACTGTAGCACTTTTGAAAAAGGTGGATGACGTTCACAATAGCAACGCAAACATCCTGTTCAGAACATTGAATCATCTTCTCCATATGTATCCCATTTTCGAGCTATGGTTTTTAACCTGAAAAACACTTTAATTTTTGCTCATGATTTTTAGTAAGAATTTTTCCTCTTTGTGGACATAGAGATTATTCAAAAACCAAGTACATTTGTGTGTTCTATGTTCTTTCATTCCTTTTTCATTTTCTTTCATTTCTCATTTCTGTCATTGCGAATTCCTATGATTCAGCTACAGGTATTTCATTCTTATTTTATACTTTTTTCTTCTATTCCTTAGTGTGGTGGAGGAATCTCCAACAAGGGAAAAAGGAAGTTCTATGTCAAACCCTATAAGTGGTTGTTTAAAAACTATATTTTTTTTCTCACTAGTTTCTTCTAGGGTAAAATACATGGTTTTATATCAGTGCCAAATAGTGGGATATAAGAAAAAAAATTTAGGATCATCAGAGGTATTTTTTTAGACTACCAGATGGAGTCTTTGAGATACTAAATCCATTGAGGAGATTCATATTTGTTTTTTTATATTGGTTAATATATTAAATATCCTGAATGAAATTTTGGTAGTACTAGGAATACATGATGGAAGTTGTGTAGTGTCTTGATGCTTGGGGTGCATGGGGGGTCTGTAGGGCAGTGGGAGGGAGCAAGTGTGGTGTCTAGGAGGGGTTGTCTAGGGGTGGGGGTGTCCAAGGGTAGTCCATGGGGGGAGTCTGCAGGGTAGGGGAAAGTGGGGTGTCAAGGAAGGGCTATCCAGGGGGTTTCCAAGGGATTTCTGAGGGGAGATGGGGGTTCCGGGGGCCTACAGGGCAGGGGGAGGGTGCAGGTGGGGTGTCTATGTGGTGCTATCTAGGGGGCGTCTGGGGGGGTGGGGTGGGGTCTGTAGGGCAGGGTACATGTGGGGTGTCAAGGAGGGGCTGTTTAGGTGGGGTGTCCAAGGGATTTCTGGGGGGGTGGTTATCTGGGGTCTTTAGGGATGGGGGAGAGTGCAAGGGGGTGTCTAGGAGGGTCTATCTAGGGGGGTGTCCAAGGGCTTTCCATGGGGGTCTGCAGGGTGGGGGAGGGTGTAAGTGGGGTGTCTACGAGGGGATATCCAGGGGGTGTCCAAGGGTTATCCGGGGTGGGGGTGGGGGTTCTGGGGTGTATGTAGGGCAGGGGAATGGTGTTGGTGGGGTGTCTAGTGAGGCTGTTTGGGTGGTGACCAAGGGTAGTCTGGGAGGTCTGCATGGCATGGGGAGGGTGTAGGTGGGGTGTCTAGTAGGGGGTCTTCAGGATCTGTTGGGGGGGTGCAAGGGGCTGTCAAGGGGGGTGAAAGGGGGGCATGAGGGTGTTTATGGGAGGTGTATGGGGCTATCCAGGGGGAATGGTGGAGCGAGGGGGGTGTCCAAGAAGGGTTTCTACGGGGGCGGGGTGTCTAAGGGGGTGTGAAGGGGTGTCCATGGGGTGTCTAGGGGGGAGGGAGTGTCCAGTGGGGGTGGAAGGGGCTGTCAAGGGGGGGGGGGTGAAAGGGGGATGTTCAGGGGGGCATGCGGGTGCAAGGGGTGTTCATGGGGGTGCACTGGGGCTATCCATGGTGGTGCAAGGGGGTTGTCCGTAGGGGGAATGGGGGTGCATATGGTGAAAGGGGGCTGTCCAGGGGGGTCATGGGGGTGCATATGGGGTGTTGGGGGGGGCAGTGGGGGTATTTTTTTTTTGAATTTTGTACATTTTATTGTATGCATGAGTGTTTTTTAAATTTCTATTTTTTCAGGTGTTGTATTCATCATTTTATATTGTCTTGATTAGTGTTTTTTTGGTATTCATCATTATTCTATAGGTTTGTACTGTAATTATAGAGTGAAGCCGGCTATATGAAGCTTATTGGAATTGCAGTACTAGAATTGGAGAGGGGAGGCCTCTAGAATTGCATTGGGTGGGAGGATTTTGTGTACTGGTTATGTCTTGTTGAGTGTGGGGCTGGTAGGAAGAGGTGGACATGATTGTTTTGGTAGAGATGACTAAATACGAATGGTTCATAGAACCGTTGGTATACAGATCCATACAGCCCAGATTGTGGCAACGGTACACGTTGAACTATTACAATTGGTGTAGACCAATGATTAAAAACCATTTGTGTAGTTGTATAAACCCATGATTATTAACCGTTTGGATATAAATTTACCAACGGTTAATACTAAACCATTAGTATTTTGAAAATCCAGATGACCTATCCGAATGGTTCATCTTGAACCGTTGGGATATTGATATCCCCACACCTCACTGCCCAACGGTTTAGTAAACCATTGGGAAATAAATTCCCTACAGTTTGGGGGATTCTACCAATAGTTTGAAACCATTGGTATAAGCATAATTTACAGTAGTGTGTGAGACATTGAAATTTTTACTTGGTTTACCCTCACTGGGCTACATCCAATGAGCATACAGTAGAGGTGTGACAATGTACCAAATTCACTAAGGCCCACATCCACTAATGAGTACAATGTTCCATATAGATCTTATATGCCTAGGATCATGGAATTTACAAGATTTAGTGTCTTCTCACTGAATTCACAAAGGTCACTCTTAGTACCTATTTCACTGGCACACTACTGGTGGAAAGGGTCACTATCCTCCTCTTCCTCTACTAACTACACATGGAAATAAATATAGTCAATGTTTATAGGATTTTATGTCAAACATTGTTTATGGATATGTATGTCCCATAATTTACATGAATTTCTACATACTCAACTTTATGGAGATTCATTGTTGATGTCCCTTTTTCACCTATAGATGATGTCAACCTTTCTGGGTACTATTCGATACCGAAAAATAATTTCAAAAACTGAATTGATTATTTTTCAAGCATCCTTGAGTGTTCCATGAACCGCAAAATCATCCTAGGTATATTGAACTAGGTATGGTATGAAGAACAACACCTCTGCATACTACTTACTCTTCTGCGAACCTTGCTTCATCTGTGGAATACCATCACATTCTCTATTGCATACCGACTTCACAAACCTCCCCTACGAACCACCCTTTGTCTGCAGACTGTTCAATGTTTGGGTAATTCCTTCACTTCAATGTACTGGAGCTCCCCATCAATGTAAAATGTTATTATTCTTTTGTGTACTACATTTTTTCCAGTTTGAGTTCCCTGCAATGACCTTGGGTGAAATTGCTTCCCCGTGAAAAACTTCTCCATACAGAAATATTCATCGCTAACCACTTTCGGATTTCACCAAATTCCAGGAGAAAAGTAATTTTCTCTAATGATATTCTCTATAACTTTTATTTGGTGGGATTAACACTCCTTATATAGGCATTGATATCTACTAAATCCAATAATCTTTGTTTTACCAAATCTTTGAATCGATACAAGATACACCACATAATGATCTTCCTTTTTCGAACTACTACCCATATGCATACTATTTTTCAATACATTCCACATAATTATTTTCCTCTAATGTGGTAGATCAAATCTACCATCAAAAATCCATCCATGTACCACACTGCCTTCCACTATGAACAATTTTCGGTTTTGTGTACTACTCCCACGTTCCGTTACTATAGCCTGGTACATAACTATGAACTCTTCTCGGGAAAGGTACATGATCCATGTCCCGGGCTCTATGTTTCTATTCCATTTCCATTTAAATTCACCATTATTTACACAGTTTATTCCTATGAATATAACCTTACATTCCCAACCAACAATTATTTATTTTGAGGCCCAAAAATTTGGTAATCTCTGGGAAACTATTCCTCCTTAAAAAATGTTTTCAGAAAACACCAACCATAATCATTTTCAGTCAAATTAATTTTCCAAAAAAACACAGTCACACCCAAAACATACTGAGATGAAACAATGAGGGGTTTTTCTATACAAGATCCCCCTTTAGGTTTGTTGAAAACTCTTATCATAACAATTCTCTGAATTTTGATACCTCGTTAAACCTCCTTCTATCTTCAACCACAATTTTCTTCATGCCTTTAAGATAATGATCATGTTTTTATTCAACACATACTATAATCCAATAGGATCCATTCTCGTCGTGAGAGAAAAGTGTATAATGAAATGATTAACAATGATTCACTAAATTCCTAACACCAACTCTTGAAACCAAACTACTTCTTTCATCAAATACCTCAGTTGTTCTGATATGTTATATTTGATTGATCAATTCCAGCATCACATATTATTACTAAAATTATGTTACAACTCCTCCAAAAAAATTCATATCATTTTCAACTCACCTATCTTAATGATCCACTTAATAGCATCTCCTCATGTATTTTATCCCCATGTAATTGTCACTCTTTCTTCCCCTTTTTCAACGAACCTGAATGGAAAATCATGGTTGTCTCCAATCGGGTAAAGTGCACATATCAGTACATTAGGGAAATACACACCATACATCAGGGAGAGGGGGTCCCGTATCCACCCTTTTTCAAGTGTGAGGAGTCAACTAGACTCCTAGATCCAGTCGATGCCTTTCAAACACTTCTATGGGAAAGGCCTTCATAATAATATATGCATGCTATTGTTCTGCTGGCATATACTCCAACTTCACAAGCCCTTGCTCCACCTTCTCCTTGATAAAATGATACTTTATTTAATTGTTTTCTAACCAAGAATGATGGAATGTATTTTTTCTAAGATATATACCTCTTTCATTTCCATAATGAATTATGATAGGTGATATCACTTCAACTACCATATCCTCAAGTTCCTACTTCATTTTTAATAGTTGTGTGAAATCTTTAGTAGCCACAATATATTAATCTTCTGCTATGCTCAATGAAATGAAGTATTTTTTCATATATAACCAATAAATACACAATCATCCAAGATAAAAGGAACCTCATGCCATTGATATCCTCCCATATGTTTATCTAGCCCAATCTACATCTGTATATTTCAATAACTATGGATATGATTTGTAATTATACATTAGACCAAAATCCACTATGCCCTTGGTATACCTATGTATTCTTCTCACTACAATCATGTGAATCTCGAATAGATTTCATTGATATCTCATAGCTTGTAATGTGTCAAATACAATATCATACCTTATCTTTGTCAAATACAATAGAATTCCAATGATTCTATTATATTCTGTAATATTAACAACTTTTCCTTCATCATCCAATGAATGTTTCAACTTGGTAAAAATATGAGTCTTTAGCTCTGTGGAATTTTCCATAATAAATCATCTCATAACTTCTTTGGAATGTTTATATTGAGAAATAAAATTTCCATTCTTTCCATGTGTCACCTATAAACCAAGGAAAATTTTCATCTCACCAATAATCAACATTTCAAACTCTCCTTTCATGATTTCTGAAAACAATCATCATTGTTCTTATTTTGAGCCAACAAATAATATGTCATTGACATAATCTTGCACTATCATAATTTGAAAACATTCATTTTTGAAATAAAGATTGTAATAAACTCCCCCTTGCTAGAAATAGAGCTTCTTTAGAATCTGATCATGCCTAGAATACCATGATCTAGGTGCTTTCTTCAATCTTTATAAATAATTATTCAGCCAACAAACATTATTATCATATTCATGAATGAGAGAACATGGAAGTTCATTGATATAAACATCTTATTCAAGAACTGAATTCAGAAATACTGACTTTACATCTATATTGAAAACCTTAAACATTCACTGCACTATAGTGGCCAAGAAAAATATGATTATCTCCACCATTGACACAAGTAAAATTGTCCCATTAACATAAACACCCTCTATCTAGGAGTACAGTTTTTTCACACCAGTATTTCTTTATTTTGAATCAAAATGCCATATTCATTAATTTTGATGCAAAATTCCCATTTTTCCCAATGAATTTCGTGTCTAATTATCTCAAATCAATTTTCCATGTTTTATTCTTCTCAATTTGGTCATGTTGTTCATTAATTACTTGAGCCCAATTCTATTATCCAGATACTTCATCAAATCATTTTGGCTTCACTTGTGATATATATGGTGTTTATATAGAGACATCATCTTCCTTTCATTTACTAGTGCAGTTCTATCACAAATTATGTTTTGGCTATCAATATCAACTATTCTAGCTAGTATCTGGGAAGACACTGATTTATTCTCACCATCCGAGTCTTTTTGTAAATCAATTTCTAGAGCTAGAGCATCTCATGACCTACTAATCTCCCCATCACTATCCTCCAGAGTCTGAAAATATATTTTATGAAGATTTTATTCATTCTCCACTATAGTCACATCTTGACATTCAATTATCTTTTATAGCTTCATACTGAATCACTTATATGCTTTTATTTTCTTTGAGTATCCATGAAATATCCCATCATCCCCATGTGATTAAAATTTACTATGTTTCTCTTTATTGAGAATGAAACATTCACTTCCGAATACTTAAATGTACTTCAATGATAGCTTCATTCCATACCATAACTTGTATGGAGTCTTCTTCTCTTTTAGAAAAAGTAATGCTCTACTTGATGTGAAGAATGCTATTATCACTACTTCTTTCCAAAATTTATCTGGAAGGTCATTCTCAATGAGCATTATTCTGGCCATCCTATTGAAAATATAATTTCTTCTCTCAACTACTCCATTCTATTGTGGAGTTATTACTATTGTAACATGATGCCTTATACCATTTTCCTTGAGATAATCCTCAACTTGGCTATTTTTAAACTCTGTTCCATTATCTATTCGAATCATCTAGATTTTCTAAACAAACATCTTTTAGCATTGCGGTAGATATCTTGTAATGCAACTGAACACATTAGATTTGTGGGTGATAATTGAAACCCATTCCATTCTAATATATTCATCCATTAAAAGAACAAAATATATCATCTTATAAATTTCTCTTAGAGAAATTATCCTACACACACCAATATGTATCAACACTATCAATCTTGTTGTCTTTTTCTCCATTGACATATATTTCTTTTGAATGATATACCCTTATTGATAGGCATCACACGTATGAGAATGATCACAAGATAATCTTGGTATATTTTGAGTAGTATAATATATCACTAGATCTTCCAAGGATTCTTGGATTATGTGACTGAGATGCTTATGTCATAACTTGTTCTCTTCATCCTTAGATAGAATGCACATATCTTATTATCCACTCATGAGGTAGAGATTACCTTTTTCATGCTTTCCTTGCAAAAAAACAGCACCATCCTATTCCTTGATGATATATAATTTATTAGAAAAAATATGACATGGCCTAAGCCATAAAATTTACTCACAGTAAGAAATTCTTGGCTCAACTAAACAATATTAAGGATATCTACCCATCTCATGTATTTTCATCCAAACATTGATTTTCCTGAACCAATAGATTTTGTGCAGCAATCATTACCAAATATTATGACACCTTATTTATCATACCTCATTCCTGTCACCGGATCCTTATTTTCCGTCATATGGGAAGTGCATCCACTATCAATGATCTATATCCTAGTGCAATTTGATACCTTGAATGCAATTTTGGAAAACACTGCCTACTCAACCATTTTCATTCTGACCCAATTATTTGACATCATACTCAACGTGTAATGATAATTTTGATCATCCTCAGTAGATAACAGACCAGCTTCAACTTGTAGAGCAGCTAATCGATTTTGAATTTTTCAACTCTCATGATGATACATTTGGATACTTCTTATGAACAAATTTAGTCTATCTCAACATATTTCTCTACATTGTTGATGTTCAATATATTGTCATATGTCTGAGCACTTTACACCATAAACAAAGACCACCAGATGATGACCAAGAATTTTGATATAAATACAACCAACACTTTTGGCCTTGTTCCATTTAGTACCTATACGCTATGGAACATACATTTTTAGAGTGTCCCATATTACCAAAACAATAGCATCATATGTGGGGTAGAATCTTGTTAGGAAATGATGTACCACTAGTTGTGCCTTGTGTTCTCTAAATCTAATGATTATTCTATGTACCCAAATTAATCTACAATCTTGGAGTGGGTTCTTATGGTATGACTTAAAGACTAACTGCTTTCTATTTCAGATCATGCCCCATGATGGCCTTATCATTCAAAGTTGGTGGTTTCTTCTCTTATGTTAGACCACTCTACTCGAATCTCATCTTCTGTATTTCATGTATTATCTTGAATCCTGATGATGAACCGAGATTTAATAGTTTCTCTGGATATTTAAAAGTTAATCATAGACTGATGACTTCTTCTTCTTCTTCTTCTTCTTCTAGTTCACCGATATGTTTCATTTGACCTTTTCATGTTTTATCCGAACTATCAATTTATTTGTTCTATTCTTCAATTTTAATTTTTTACTCAATCTCATTTTATGAGGATTTTGGCATTGAAGACCACTGCATTTCAATTTATAAACCATATAGAGTTTTGAATTACAAACAACATTATTAGATTTATTTTTTTATCTAAAAATATCAACCTCTTCAAGGGAAGCTTCTAGTTCATCCGAAATATTAGTGCTTCCTTACATTTCTCTTCATTATCACATTCTTCTCTTGTTAAATAATTTACAAAAAATTCCACCCATACATCTACATTATGATCCTTGGTGTTTTCCAACACTTTTCCCCATATTTTTATGGACTATAATCCTTTTTTGAATAGAGATTCTTATTTTTAAATAGATTTCTCTTAGAACATCTACTTTTTTTCATATTTGTGGAATGATTTTTGGGGAATTTCATCATTATCTTCATTTTCATCGTCAATATTCTTATGACATTTCATTGTAAAATTTTAAATCATTCCCCATATAATGCATGAAAATGCAAGCGTAACATTGAACTTTCATTTCCCCTTTTCATATTTGAGGGTATAAATGAAATGAAATTACCCAAATTTTTCGTCTCAGAACTATCTTCAAATTTTAAATTCTCAATGGACTTGAATTCCACTTCTTTGGAAAACCCCTTTTCAACTGCATCGTTATCATCACTTCTCATTTCATATGCTAAAAGAATAGTCGGTAGGTTATCTAGTGTCATCTATTTTAGATCTTTGTCTTCCAACACTGAAACATTCATATTGAACTATGGTGCATATTTCATCAAGATACATTTACCAATAATTATATCTTTAATGACATCTCCAAGACCCCACATTTCTTCCACAATAAAATTTAGCCTATCTAACAATGCATTAACAATCTCATTCAGGTTCATTCTGAGATCTTAATACTTGTTCCACAAAACATGCATCGTTACTTCTTAGACATTTGTGTTTCCCTCATAAATTTCAACATTTTTTCCCACATTGCATGTGATTTTAAAAATACATCTCCATAGTATAAATTTCATTTGATAGGGATCCCCCTAAAGCATTTACCCCTTCAGCATCAACATCTAATTCCCTTATTTGAGCTTTTAATAAAACACCACTATTAATGTTAGCTGATATTCCATGCATAACTTTTGTGAATACATCCATTCCTACTGATCAGAGGTAGGGCTGCATCGAATTATTCCATAGATGAAAATTATTTCCATAGAATATTAGAATTCAATTATGTATTACCACCTCAATTTCTCCTTCTATGAGAGAATAATTGACTTTCAACCACTCACTGGGATATCGATTGTTTGGTAAACTGGGTTGAATAACCTTGGAGGGGGTGAATTAGGGTTTAACAGATTAAAATTTTTTCCCCTATGAATCTTGTTTTGTAGATAAACAAAACTCCCTTCTCTCTCATTATCGTTCAAATGTATGAAATTTTTTTTAATTATGCCTGAGAAACATACATTTTTTACTTGGTTCACCCTCACCAGGCTACGTCCATGGAGCATACAATGGTGGTGTGCCAGTGTACCAAATACACTAAGATGCACAACCAATAATTAGTACAATGTTCAGGCTAGATCATAAATTCCCATGCTCACTGACAGTATAAAACAAAGGGTCTACTAACTGAATTCCCAAGGGTCACTCCCTATGCCTCTTTATATGGATCACTACCGATCGAAAGGGTCACCGTCTTCCTCTTACTTCAATCACTACTCTATGAAAGGAACAAATTCCTAGTTTATAGACTTGTACATAAATCACTATTTATGGAAATGTAGGTCCCTTAATTTTTATGAATTCAGGCATCCTCAATAATAGGAAGATTCTATGTTGAAGTCTCATTTTCAGTTGCAGATGAATTACACTATTCTGGGAACTGTTAAATATCGGAAAATAATTTCACAATATAATTTGAAGCTCTTTGAAGCTTCCTTTCATGTTTCATGAACAACATTATCCTCCCAGTGTACTATGCACTAAGTATGGTACATGAAACATGCCCTTCATAGACTGCTTCCACTTTTTCAAACCTCCTTTCATCTACAGAATGCCTCTACCTTTTCTATCACCTACCATCTCCGCATACAGACTTTAGGAACCTCCTCTACAAACCACCCTCTAAATCTGAACTATTCTTCATTCGGAGATAGCCTTCACTTCTGAATACTAGAGATCCCCTCTATGTATTGCATTCTTCTTCATCTACATACTACTTCTTTTGCTTGTTTTTGTTCCCTGAGAAATCATTCAGTGAAATTGCATCCTCAGATACCAATTCTCCTCGTAGAAATCCTCCTCGCGAACCACTTGTGTATTTCTAGGAATTCCTTGATCACAGATATGTTTTCTAATGATATTCACTCCCACATCTAACCAATGGGATTATCACTCCCTATATAGGCAATGATATCTTCAAAATCCTCTAATTCAAGAATTACCGAATCTTTGATTCGTTATAGCCTCCACCACATATTGATCCTCATGTTGCAAACCAAAACCCTTCCGCATACCATTTTTACATAGCAGTCCGCGTACTTTCATTGCTCCTGTGTGGTGGATATCCTACCTCAACCAAAATCCATCCACATACCGCACCACATTCCCTCGTGAACCATTTTCAGTTTCACGGACTGCTCCCAAATACAGTTCCCATTTCTTGGTACGCATCCATGAACCCTTCCTGAGCATTGTATATAGTTCATCTCCGAGGATCCACATTTCTCATCCTTTTCTGATTTCATTCGTTGTTCTTCACATTGTTTAGTATTATGAATAAAGCCTTTTATTTTCAAACAAAAATACTGGATTTTGATTCCCAAAAATTGCGCAAACACTGGGAAACTATGCCTCCTTAAAAACATGTCTTTGGAAAACTCCAACCATGCACAATTATGGTCATATTTCTTTTTCAACAAACACAATCACACCCAAGACACACCAAGAAGACACCATAAGGGATTTTTCCCCAACACCATAACCCCTGAATTAATAGCTTGAGGTGATTCTCATGAGAGAGTGATATATATTGAGGTCGTCATTATTCCCTCTACCACGGGCAACCCATCAATAAATATGGATAGATTGTTTTGTGTTTTCATTATTACCTAGGGGAGGAGAACATGAGGTACACTAGTGGATGGATCCTTCATTACCCATATGGCTAGTTATCACATTTTCATTGTTTCTATTATACCACACATCTCCCTCACCGTAAGGGAGAGAATCGAACATATTTTCTACAAAATATGTGGATACTGGCGAATAGATGAATCATTTACTAGTGGGAACTGAATAATGATTAGGATACTGATGAGGCACTAGCTCAACTTTTAGAGGACCCAACATCCCCTATCCATTTCTCTACTACCACTATTTCTACAACTATCACCAAATTCACCTCAACCTTTTCCCATATGGCCACTACCATCCCACCCACCACCACTCCACCTACCCCAACATTTTCCACTATCACCACTTCATTGGCTACATCTTCACCGCATCCACCCTTGCCCTAAAACCCTTCCCATTTCTCCAAAGCATATTGAAGAATAGTGATAGAAATGTCACCATTTTCATATTATATATACTAACTCATATCACTTTACCACCACCACCATCCACCAGTCCCTTCATCTTCCCACCCACACCCACATGTTGACCCCCCTTCTTCATCCATTCCCACACAACATCACACCCCATCCGAACATGCTTATGAACATACAAAACCCACATCCTAGAAAGAGTATTATTCGAAGAAATAAAGATGGGGAAAGGGACCCACCATTATATAACAATACAAGGTTCCATTAATAGACCCTTCTACCTGATACATGGCCTTGGAATAGATCTAGAACTCACCACATATATCCTCGATGAATCACAATCCCAACACTAGTACACCCACCAATGTGGTCGATCCACCAACCCCATCATTCATATATGATATGAATATGATAAATAAACTGAAAATTCCCACTATATAGGATGTTACGTCTGATGTGGATATTAAAAACATTGATTTCACTATGTAGTTATGTACTACTCTTCTCCCTTCTTTTACTCTGTTTGGGAATCAATTTATGTCATACATGTATTGCATTTTCACATATGTATAATTTCTTATATATGAATGAGATAACATTTTTAACTTCATTGTTTTCTAGATTATTTAATTTTTTCCAACTTCTTTAATTTAGCCATGTCTAGATCTTTCACTTATTATATAGTCACAAATGATCATGTTATGCTATATTCTGGCATCTCGGTGGAGTTTAATCCACAAGTTACTGAACTACAGAGACGGGTTAAGGAGCTAAGAATTGAGATCCATTCTTAGTGTGGCACCCATCCATGATGTTCCCATATACTATTCATCCTAGATGAAATTCGTGCTTGATGCACTCCTCAGGTGCTTAATTACAAAAACATTCCATGTGAGCTCGATGAAATAACTACTTGTTCCTCTTGGTGGTAAATGACCTCTGAGCAGATGAATATCTAGATTGATACATTTTTCCATCTATCTTGATGATGAAATCATTGTTAGTGATTTATGGGAGGATTCAAAAAAAAATTCCTTTATTTCAATTCTATTCTTAGGAAAATTATTTCTTATTTTCAAGGTATTTTGTTTATAGTTCATTTCAAAATTAACTATAATCCCTCTATACATTTATCTGAGTTGTGTTCTTCTATTTTAATTTTATTTACATACAAATTTGTTTTCATCTAAAATTTTTAACCCTATGGGAAATTTTTTTATCCAATGTAAGTATTTTTATTATGACAATATATACAGGTAACCCAATTTGAAATCACTATCGACCAATTTTCCCCATGGAATGAAATTCATTTTAGGTATATTTTGATAATTTATTTCTAACTAGTGAAATTCCATTTCAATTTTATGTTTGAGTTAATTTATATCTCTTCCAATATTACTTTTAGTATCGTACATGATCAAAATCCTTTCAAATGCGGGGGCGACTTTATTGATCTTTATTGTCATTACACCTAGACTATTTCATGATTTCACTTATATAGGAGACATTTTTAATTAAATTCATTATTTTAACATGAAATATCATTACAACCATTTAAATAAGAAAAATTAATGTTGGGTATTTTTTAAAACCCTTTTACTCCGATTTATAATTTTTAGAATGATTGATTAGTTGAGTGATACAGTTCAAATTCTAGTCTATTTCATTTGATTTTGAATGAATCATCACAGGATTTTATACCCTGAGGGATTTCTAAATATTTTATACTCCAATCCATGAGATGATTCCAGACTTACACTATCATATTATTTTCTAATAATGTAAATGGAGAGATACATGGGACTTATATACCTATCAAAACATTCATTTTGATATTATTATGGCTACGATTGAAAAAATATAATTATAAAAAGATTTAGAAAATCTTTTTGCCACTTTTTACTGAGACCCACTTCTACATAATGCCTTACATATCCCATATAATCCATGTATATCCATTTAAGGATGGATCCATTTCAAATATATTATCCCTTAAAACCATGATCTTGGTATTATGTATGATTATCCATTGAAAAAATGTGGAAAATTTTTCATCTCATCCATATATAGGATTTTGTTATTAAGGAGTGTTACCAAATTACCTTGAAAAAATTAATAAATAAGAAAAATATTAATTAATAAATAAATATATGGTTGTGTATTAAGAATATAAAAAATCACAAGTATCAAAAAGTTGAATCTTATGATAGATAATAGGTGGTCAGGTGATGGATGTGAGATGTAACCCATAATTTATTTTCAAAAATATAAATTGAATTAAAATGAAATAAACATTGTACATTATTAATACCTAATTGATATACTCATGGACAAAATTTGGGATGTGAAGCATGGGAAAAATTTTCCATGAGGATTCACTTCATTTCACTTTTTGTGAATTTCATGCATTATACTTTTATATCTTACCTTCTTTCGAGATTAATTAGTTATTAATTTATACCCTGCTTCCCTTAGCCTTAGATATATTTGAACCATACTTTTTAATCCCTCATGATTGATTTTTATATTTTCCTTTAGAATGTAGAGATGATTTATTCACTATAATCCTATAGGTAGAAATGTGTATTTAGTGTATGATCATAACAATAGTTGGACTTTACCAAGATTTATGAGTGAATAATTATTGGGAGGTAAATCGATAAAATGGGTTGAGAATTTAGGGAATAATTGTGAAATTATAATTAAAGGAAGAAATAATATTTATATTGAACGGGAATATGAGGCATGATTGATTTTCATAGTAGGATTGAGTCTACTGTATTGAAATTTTTTATACTAAATTTTATTTTGTTGTTTAATATGCATGTTTCCTTCTTT
Organism: Viscum album; assembly: GCA_963277665.1. Taxonomy (NCBI): domain Eukaryota; kingdom Viridiplantae; phylum Streptophyta; class Magnoliopsida; order Santalales; family Viscaceae; genus Viscum; species Viscum album. The sequence continues at coordinate 443,935,754 of OY728121.1, forward strand.
AAAGATTGTTTCTTTTGGAATACATGTTAGGATTATTTTTTATCGATGACATTAAATTAATTATGTGTGAGAGAATTTGATATTATGAATTTAAATATACATTTTGGAAGAATTTATTTATTTTTTATTCATGTTATAATTAAAAATTTAATTTTTTAGTTTTTTAAAAGAAATAATGAATTTTTGACTCAATGCAAGAAATGCTAAAAAATGAAAAAATAGGATTTAATTGTCTTGTAAAACATAAATGGTCTGTATACCTCATTTATAGCTTGCATGAAAATATATAAACCAACCCATGAGGATAATAAATGATTTAGACATAGTACGCTATGTGTACATACATTACATGTCAAGCTAATTTCAAAATCAAATCCCAAAAAATGCGAATCTAATAAATAGAATGTAGAGTTTACACGATGTGAAATGTTCAGGGTTCCTCCTAGTCAATGATATGATGTGATTTTCAAGAGAATATTTTGGATCTAAAATGCATGGTGATGATTCAACTATCACTATGTGTATATTTTAGTACAAAACCACTAAAATCCAATACACAACATGAAGTCTTTTCACATCGTGTACTTTTTGAGCCTATTAATATTCTTTCACCTATTCCTTGAAAATGAGTTTAGAGACCTACTTTTTTTCATTTTAATTATTCCATTTCAATTTTTTCAAAGTCCATATCATATTTTAATTAATTCCTTTCTTTTTTCAAATCCATATGAGTTGTTGATCACTCTATGTTTTTTCTTCAATCATTGAGATTATGTATCAATTTCAACACTCACATTCAATACTATTCTACATTATTCATTGATACTCATTTATTAATAATTTTTTATTCATTCAATTTGAGTGTTTTATTGGATTTACATTGGGTTTAATTTTAATTCTGGATTTATAATTGTTTTTATCATGTTTTTTTCTTCATAACTATTTCATAATTATGGTGAGAATTTTTTATATTCTTTTCCTTTTTATCAGCATAATCATTCATGGATAATTCATTTAGGGTTAGTGGTGAATAATATGGGAGTTTCTAACTATAATTAATAAATTAATTGATCCTTGGTATCCTATATCTGGTAATAATTTTAAAAAAATTCCTCACATTCTTTTGCACAACCTTTACAGTGGGAGGTACAATTGACCAATCCTGACCTAATTGTTGAGTCAATAAGGCTTTCCTTATTAATTATTCATTCCATCATACTAGGGGGAGATTGTTATGTCAATAAGGTTTCTTTATGAATTTACCATTTCTTCTTATTTTGAAAATCCCAAACACCTTATCTTAAGGCAATTCTCATTTTACCCCTTGTTTTACTTAAGGAAAATTTCCATACACATGGAAATTTATACTTACCTAGATTTCATTGTTCATGTAATAAATTTTCTAAGTGTAAAACTAGAATTGAAACTAAAACCTCAAGATCCAATAATTACCTAGATAAGAAGCATTCTGTTTTAGGATCAGAATTATCATAATTCTTGTTACAAACTCTTCTGAGTTATGACTCCGAATTCTGAATTAGAATTTTTTACGAACTCTCTGAGTTCTGACTCCAAGTTCTGACTCTGAGTTCAGGATACAAATTCGGGATACGAATTCTTCAATGTTCTAACTCTGAATTCGGATTATGAATTCTGGATACGAACATCTCTGAGATCTGACTCCAATTTCTCTGAATTCAGAATCTGAACTCCTACGAGTTCGGACACCGAATTCTCATGAACTCTGACTCCGAACATTGCATGTTCCAGTTCCGAATTCTGGTGAATCCATATTCCTAATATACTCGAAATTTAGACTCCGGAATTTTATTTCATTCAGGATCCTAATTCATATAAAATAGAATCTGAATATCTTTGTATTATAGTCGCTGAACTGAATTTTTTGTTAGACTCCAAAATTTCATTTACATACATTCCGAATATCAAATTTTGGTTATGATTAAAATTGTTTAGTAATAAAACAATGGCGTGCTTTCAGTTACTCACTAACTATTGTATGAGTGACATGTGTACTGGTCTCTCTGAGTTTCAATGAAGAATATGACTACTAGAGGAAGGAGATGATAGTTGGAGTTGGGCCTATAAATAAGAGTTCATTTGACAGAGGTCAGAACACTGGACAATAAAATTTACAACTGTGCTTACATGATTTTGAAGTGATTTCTATAGAGGGAGGCTCTTATAAACTCTCATGATTCACGTAGAATGTTTGAAAGTGTTATTTAAACATTTCTTCATGCATATTTTCTTCGTGCGACTCTGATTGTAGCTTTGTACAATCGAGGGCTTCCGAGGATTGGAAGACAGAGGTGCCGACTACTTGATAGTTGAGGGCTTGTGAGGATAGCAATACAGACTCCAATATTCGGATCGAGGGATTACCCTTGTCCAGGTAAGACAGAAATTCTTAGAATTATTAATCAAGGGAACTTTATCCAAGGTTGTTGGATACCCTTCTCTTTGGGTTAAAAGATTCACCACTTGTTACCTATTTTGTTTCATGTTTTCTGCTACATTTATATTGTTGAGGAAATTATAACTTTCTTATACTTCCTCATTCTTTTACTCTGATTTAGTGAGATTATATAAACTTTAATATAGAATCATAGTTGTTTTAAACATTTTTTATGTTTCATTTCCTTAATCACGTTTCAGGAATCAAGCATGCTATTACAACTTAGAGGTCATGTGAATTATCTTGTTTAGCCTTGTTAAACATCACCATCATTAAAAGTTCCAAATGAATTTTTAAAAGTACAATTCACCCCCCTCTTGTATTTGAGCATCTCATGTTTACATATTTGATCCAACATTTGGTATTATAGAGTACATCATACTCACATATCATCTTACAATTGGTATCAGAGTGTTGGTTGAAGATTAATTAATCTCATGTTTAGATTCAGAAGAGAATTCTTAGAATTGAACTTCCAGATTCATACTTATTCAGAATCTATTTTTCGGAATCACATTGTTTGGATACATTTTTTCTTAAGATACATTTTTTCTATATTTTCCTTTCTTAGGATATTTTCTCTTGTTTACAGACTCATACTATTAACTAGGTTTTGTGCCAATGATTATCTTAAGGATAGTAGGTTTAAATGTTGGTTCTATTGATAATCGAAATCCTACCAGACCTCTTATTTTCGATGGAAATGATTGTGGGTACTAGAGATATAGCATGAAGACTTTTTTTATAAATACTGGACTTGATAAATATCAAATGATGATTGGAGATTATAAGATTTCAGATAAGGAATTGAGAACCTTTATGAATCAGGAGAAATCAGAATATCAAGAAAACATTAGAGTCAGAAATACTTTGTTATATTCGATGACTAGGAACATATATAGTAAAATATCATCATGTGAAGCTGCAAATAGTATTTGGAAGAAATATGAAGTTACACATTTTGGTACATCCAATGTCATAGAGATAAGAAGAGCTGTGTTGAGAGCTGAATACCATATCTTTACATTTCTTTATGGAGAACTTATAAGCAATGTATAATAAAGGTTTATGACTATCGTAAATATCATAAAATATAAGGGAGAAAATTTTTTTGATGATGAGGCTCTTGTAGATAAGATCATAGATATCATGCCAAATGAATTGGAGTCCAAGAGGATAGCTATTGATGAGAATAAGAAAGTCACACATATTTCCTTAGATGAGTTGTTTGGAACTCTTCTTCACCATGAAACTGAAATGAAGAAAGATGCTGAAAATGTTAAGAAAAAGTATGGGAATGGATGAGTTTATTTTACAACCACTTCTAAACATGTGATATCTGATACCCCTTAAAAAGTAACTAGATCAAAGACAAATAATTTCATTATTTAGTCAGAATCTAGTGACATAGAAAAGTCTGAGAATGAATTAGCTAATCTTGCTCGAAGAATGAACAAGATTGTACCTCAAAAGAACCATCAGAATATGTACAGGAAGAAAGACTAAAGATATAAGAGAGATGGAGAAGTTACATGATATGAATGTAAAATAATAGGTCATATCAGACCTGATTGTCCTTTATTGAAAAAGAAGGAAAAGAATGAAAGAAATTCAGAAAGGAACAAGAAGAAATTCTATCGATCAAAGCACAATAAAATCCTTAAAGTTAATGATACATGGAGTGCTAGCTGTGGAGACTCTTTAGAAAGTGAATTTCCTGAATATGATTCATGAGAACATAAGAATATGGGATTCATTGCTACTACTTCTTTCCCCAATACATGTCTTATGGCCAAGGTACGCTCTACTAAGGCTTTAATAAACTTATTCTTGATAAGAATTTCTATTCTGAAAATAGTACTTCTAATGAAGATAATTTATCCTTAGAAAATAAATAAATACCTTCTATGAAGATGTTTCTATATTTTCCAAGTTACTTGAAGCAAGAAATTGTAAAATTTCAATGAAATTAGACAAGGAAAACACTAGGGAAGAAATTATTACAGAAGAGATTTCAGATCTTTCTAGAGATCTTAGAGATAAAGAATAGCTTTTAGAAAAACTTTTTAAAGAACTTGAGAAAGAAAATTCTTTTAAAAAAGAACTTTGTAATGATCTTAAGAATGCTATTTTAGAGATAAAAGTTTTTGAGGAAAAATTTAACTCTAAGGAAATGATTCCCAAGGATATGAATTTAGTCATCAGACTGAAATAAGATATATTTTCTCTTATAAATCTTCTTGCAAACTTTACCTCTAGGAAGGAAAATTTGACATGATATATTCTCAAATTAAACCTCAAGGAATCGCTAATGGAGTAGGGTATACTCACCAAAGACAAATTTTCAAAAATAACTATTTTATTCCTTCTCAAGCCCCTTTTTTCACTAAATTTCAACGTGGTTGGAATTGGAAGAAAAATTAATTATGGAATAAAGTTCAATATCTAGGGATTCATACAAGTTATTTTTCCAAAAAAATGTGGGTACCCAAAAATGTTTGTCAAAAAATTCCTGATCCAAGAAATTTCGGATTCCAAAAGTCTAACTTTTTCTTATATTTAGGAAATCAAGGAATGTACCAACATCAATACGTGGTACGTGGACAGTGGATGTTCTAGACATACGGCTGGTAACAGAAACTATTTTGAAAATATTATCAAGATGGAAGGAGGAAAAGTAACTTTCAGAGATAATTCTCAGGGAGAAATTATTAGAATACGTAACATCGTTCTTCTTGAAAAAACATTGATTTCAATTTTTTTTTATTTTTTAAAGGTCTTAAGCACAATATATTTAGCATAATCCAATTATGTAATGAAGGCTTCCTTGTGAATTTTAGGAATGACAAGTCCTTAGTACACAATTCCAAGGAAGAGTTCATTATTTTTTCCCATATGCAAGAGAGTGTTTACACACTAAACATAGAAGACCTTAGGAGTCATGACATACCATGCCTTAGTGCAATGGAAGATCATTCTTGGTTATGACATAGAATGTTAGGTCACTGTAACCTTAGAAACTTATGAAAACTTTCTATGAAAATATTACTTAAGGATCTACCGAAGCATAGATTTGATTCTTCAAAAGTTTGTGATCCTTGTTAATATTGCAATAAACATAAATCAAGTGTTAAATAAGTTGATGAAGTCTCAACTACTGATGCATTATAGCTAGTTAATATGGACCTTTTTGGTCCAACAAAAAATGGAAGCATTGGGGGCATGTATTATGTATTTATCTTAGTTGATGATTACACTAGATTTATGTGGGTCTATTTTCTAGCAATGAAATCTGAAGCGTTCCCTTATTTCAAATGTTTAACATCCCAAGTTAAAAAATGAGAAAATCCGTAAATTGAAAACTATTCATAGTGATCATGTTGGGGAATTTCAAAATTCTGATTTTGAATCTTTTTGTAGTAGAAAAAGAATTAATCAAACACTCTCAGCACCCAGAACACCTCAACAGAAAGGTGTTGTTGAAAGAAGAAACAGAATTATTCAAGAGATAACTAGAACCAAGTTGAGTCAGTATTCTGTAGCCAAATATTTTTGGGCGGAAGTTGTAAGTACTTCTTGTTATACTATAAATCATGTTTTTATTAGATCTTTTCTTAATAAATGTCCTTATGAGTTATGAAATGGTAGAAAAAATAGACATTCCTACTTTAAGGTTTTTTGTGTCAAGGTTTTAATTCTGAATACTAAAGATAATCTATATAAAGACACACCAAAATCAGATGAAGGAATTTTCTAAGGCTACTCCACAACTTCTATGAAATATAGATTTTTCAATAAAAATACATGTACTGTTGTTGTGACAATACATTTTAAATTTGATGAAAATGAACTTTTTGTTTTTAAACAACCCCAACCTAAATTCTCAGATGTGTTTTCGAAAACTGGTTTTCAACCTTTGATAGAAGATCCTTCTGATAATGAAAATATTCACGATGATACAACTGAAACATTTACCCCAGAAGATTTCCTACCCTATATTGATGAAAAGGTTTTACAAAACCCAAACCAGTTGTTTCTAAAGAATTATACCACTGATCATATCATTGGTGATGTCAATCAACCTATAAGGACTAGAAGCTCCTTAAGAAATGAAGTAGAAAATATAACATTCCTTTCCCAATTAGAAACAAAAAGCACCGATGAAGCTTTAGGTGATGATGATTGGATCAAAGCCATGCAAGATGAACAAAATTAATTCGAAAGGAATAATGTCTGGACCTTGGTTGAAAGAACTATGGAAACTTCTGCTATTATATTAAAATGGTTCTTCAGAAATAAGTGTGATGAAAATGGAATCATTGTTAGAAATAAAGCTAGATTAGTTGATATGGTCTATAATCCACAAGAAGCAATAGACTATGAAGAAACCTATTCTTTAGTAGCTAGACTTGAATCTATACGTATTTTACTTGCCTGTGCAGCATTCTTCAATATCAAACTTTTTCAAATGGATGTGAAATGTTCTTTCCTTAATGGTTATGTTCTAGAGGATGTTTTCATTGAACAACCTCCTGGATTTGAAGATAAAAAACATCCTGATCATGTTTTTAGACATACCAATGCTCTGTATAGACTTAAAAAGGCCCCTCGAGCTTGGTATAATAGACTAACATGATTTTTGATTCAAAATAACACTGTCAAGGGAAATGCAGATCCAATACTTTTTATAAAGAAAGATAATAAAAATGATTTGATTATTCAAATTTATGTTGATGGCATTAAATTTGGTTCAACCCAGCAATCTTTAACTGATTCCTTTGATGATCCTATGAAATTTGAGTTGAAATGAGTATGATCGGTGAGTTAACATTTTTCCTAGGTTTTCAAATCTCTCAAAAACCAGAAGGAATCTATATATCCCAAAATAAGTATATTAAATATTTTCTTAAATAGTATCGATATGCCAACACTAAAAGTATAAGTACTCCTATTGGTACCTAAAACACACTTATTGATGAAGCTAGGAATCCAGTAGATCAAACATATTTTAGAGGTATGATAGAAGTTTACCTTACTTAACAGCTAGTTGTCCAGACATAATATTTTCAGTATTCTTATGTGCAATATATCAATCCAATCCTAAGGAATCTCAATTAAAGGCAGCGAAAAGAATTTTTTTTCTACATAAAGGGAACCATGGATTTAAGACTATTTTATACTACTGGAAAGGATTTTGTTTTAAAATATTTTTACGATGCTGAATTTTGAGGATGTAGAATGAATAGAAAGAGTACATTAAGAACATTTCATTTCTTAAGATATTAATTAGTTTCTTGGTATTGCATGAAGAAACACTCTTTAGCACTTTCCACTACTGAAGCCGAATATGTAGCAGTTGGAAGTAGTTATTCTCATGTGTTGTGGATGCAACACACACTCACAGACTATGTCATGAGTTTTACTAGGACTCAAATTTTTTGTGATAATATAAGTGACATTTCCCATAGTAAAAACCCTACACATCACTCTCGTGCAAAACACATAGATATTAGGCATCACTTTCTTAGGGATCACACTCAAAAAGGAGATATCATTCTTCAATTTATCTGAACGCAAGATCAACTTGCAGATATTTTCCCACAATATTTACCCTCTGATAGATTTGAATACATTAAATAGAAGTTAGGAATGATAATCGTAAGGTAATATACCTTAATTAACTTCTTGTTGAACTAATCTTTTTACAGTAATAAACTCCTTTTCATTGGGGGAGTTCATATGTTATTGTAGTTATTCAAATTTTTCGTAATGAAAATTTTCGTAGTTGGTTTTTCAAATTTTTCATAATGAAAATTTGTGTGTTTTTTTTTTCAATTTTTTTCATAATGAAAATTTTCGTAGTTCGTTTTACAAATTTTCTGTTATGAAAATATTTGTAGTTGGTTTTTCAATTTTTTCATAATAAAAAATGCCGTATTTGGTTCTTCAAAATTTTCATAATGAAAAATTTTTTAGTTAGTTTTTAAAATTTATTGTGATGAAAATTTTCGTAGTTGGGTTTTCGAATTTTTAGTAATGAAAATTTTCGTAGTTGGTTTTTCAAAATTTTCATAATGAAAATTTTCTAAGTTGGTTTTGTAAATTTTTCGTAATGATAATTTTTGTAGTTGGTTTTTCCAAATTTATCCTAATGAAAATTTTCATAGTTGGTTTTTCTAAATTTTTTGTAATAAAAATTTTTGTAGCTATTTTTCAAAACATTCTTAATGAATTAATTCGTATTGAAATTTTTTTAATGATGATTTTTGTAATTAATCTTCATAAAGAATTTTTCGCACTCGAAATTTTCGTAATAAGAATTTTCATACTCGAAATTTTCGTAAGTAAAATTTTCGTACTCAAAATATTCGTAGTGGAATTATGGTACTCAAATTTTATTTAATAAATTTCTCAACCTAAGATTTTTCTTAATAATTTTTTCGTAGTCAAATTTTTTTGAATCAAAAGTTGTTCAAGAAGAATATCACCTACTATGAATCATCTTCCTAGAAATCTGAAAGGTATTATTTCCTTCTTAAAATTTTCATAATCCTTATTTCATTGCTGGAATTTTCTTTTGTATCATAAATTCTCAGATTCTTGTTCTTCCAAAAAACCTCAAAAGATCGGATCCTACTCAATTTTTTCTAGAAGCTATCATATCAACCATTAGATCAGATCAAAAGGATTCCCAACTGTTAGATTGGATTTGGAAGATGAAAGGGCCCTTACATCACCTATAAAAATGGGAACCCTGATGGCTATCCCACATCGGTTTTCAGAGCATTTTTGTGTCAATTCTCTACCCAACTTCTTAAGCCCATTATGCATTTTCAGATTCTTCAAGTCCGAATGTCTACTGAAATTCCTTCTCAAGAGATTTCTTCAGTCAAGCCGATTTTGGAGTGTAAAATTTATAGGTAGAGGATGGTTTATCCGAACTTCTTAAATAATTATGACCCCATTATATCTAAGAATATCAAACTTAATGGATGGGGGAGTGTAGCCATTTCAAATACAGGAGCTCAGGATGTAGTTTATCTGGATTTTCTGATAGAGTTTTATGAGTTAGCTTATTTCTTTAAGAAATGTGATAGGAAAAAGTATTCCTTTAAAAGTTATGGAAAGACTTATAGACTCTCTAACACCAAGGCTGATAGCTTGGTGGGGTTGTCCTATGAAGGGGAATTCGAGTTCTTTTCACACAAACTGCCAGAGGTTCATGGAAGTTTCATTAAGGAAAAGGCTATAGAATGCCTTGGTCATAAAGATGTCAAGACCACAATGATTTTCCATCTGTCTACCAACAATTGGATTCTATAGTTATGGGTACAGGGCCTTATCAAACCAATGGTGACAAGTAAACTCTTATGATAAGTGACACGTACATCTTTGATTTTCTGGTAAACCTAAGGAAGGTGAATCTCATGATGAAAATTCTCATTATGATTGAGAACATTAAGAATAGGAATTTGAGAGCACAAATTATTATGTATCCTGCCCTTATCTCCAATTTCATTTTTCGATGTCCTGAATCTTTCAAGATTCCCTGTAGTTCCAAGCCGAGAAATTTCACGGTGATTCTTATCAGTGATGATACCCACAAGAGGATGAAAGTGGGTTTTTCTAAGGAGTCAGGTGAGTCTTATGATCTACCAGAGGATGAGGCAGAGGTCATTCCGAAAAATATTGAAGAAGCCAAACCTTAAAATAATGCTTCAAAGAAGAGAAAATTAAAGAATGTAGACATTATAAAGAAACCCCCTAAGGCCAAAGAAGCTCAATCCGCACCTCAAAAGCCCAATAATTAGAAAGATTTTCTAGATGAAGTGGTTGGAAAATGGAGAGAAGATAAAAAAATAGGAAATAAGGGGAGCCACAGTTTTTCTTGGACCCTACAGAGGACAAAGAACTGAAATAAAACGCTACTGAAGATCTTGGGAAGCAAGACAAAGAGAATAAGCTCAAGAAGAAAATGTCAGAGGCTGAAATTTTTCAATCCCTTCTGAGGAAAACTGAAATTACTTCCGGGAATTTCCTTCTTCCGATGACTTTCCTGGTGGAACCATTAACTAAGACTCCGGGTAATAGGTTTAGGACTCTAGAAAAGCAACAAAATAATATTATGCAAGATAAGAAAGTTGCAGAAGAAGTACCAGAAGTAGAGACTAGTGGTGGCTCTGATGATGTGATTAAGCAAGTTGGGAATTATCAAGAAAAGGAAAGTGCTTTCGAAATTTTTTCACTATGGACTTCTCAAGCCAGATCTTCGAAACATGAAACATAGGAAATGGATAAGAAAGGTGAAGAGGAAGTAAAAAAGTTATCTGAGGAAGAGATTAATAATCATGACTTCTCACTTCATGGAGAACTTGAGGCAGGTGTTGAAAAAGAGAAATTTGATGAAGATAATATTGTATTTGATATCTAGAAATGAACATGAGTCTCCAGGTGAGGAAGTTGTTCCAAAAATTGATAAGGGTAAACAAGAGGTTGTCGATACCCCCACGAAAGATATTTCGAGGAAGAATGAATCTTGAGGATCCTTTAAGAGGAAGCTGGTAGAGCTATATGAAGAACCATCTCCCCGCAAAATTTCAGATTTAGAGTCATCAGCTTTAGGGAATGATTTTTTCATTCTGTCCCTTATGAAGCATGTGGATACCATTATGATCTTTAGAACAATTTATTTTAGATGAAAAATGCTACATCACAGAATGTATCAGAAATCAGAATATGTAACCATGGTGATGGATAGATGTGTTAAGATTGAGGCCGAACAAAAGAATTTCCTTATCATTTATGAAGACCATAGAAAATCTTGCAAGATAATGACCATATAGTCTACGAAAATTGTTTAATATTTGGAAGATATTGAACAATTTCATGAATATGTCAAGGATGATTTTGATATCGAAGACACCAAAATCTAGGATCTTACAAACAGCTTTCAAGAAAAGCTAAATCTTGAAAAAAATTCTTTGATTCAGGATGTCAAAGATCTGAATGGGAAGTTGATTTATGTTTTTCAATGTTTGAAAACAAAGAGGGATCTCCGGACCGAGATGGAAGAATTGATTGTGAAGCAAGATGACTTTGTAAAGGCTCAGGAATAGGCCGTGAAGGCTCAAGAGGATAAGATCACAGCCTTGGAAAAGCAAGCAGTGGAGGATCACAAAGAGATGAAAATGATGAAGACAATTGTGAAGAAGCTGATGCAAAAGGAAAAAAGAAACAAAATAGACCAAATCTAATATTTTATTGTAATGTTTTGCATTGTACAAATTCTTCCAATCATAATGAAATTGTGTTTTCTCTTTTTGTTTGGTTGTCTATTCTAATATTTCAGGTACCAGATCTTTTCCATTCCCTCAAACTATTTTTGAAAATCACAAAGAGGGAGAAGGAAAAAGAATTCTAATTGGGAGAAGGAAAAATATTTTTAATTATAAGAAGATATATCCCTAAGTAAGGTGGAGTTTTTCTATGGGGGATTTTCTCATTATGAAGATTTCCATTCCCAATATAATGAAAATACCATTACGGAAATCTAGAATAAGATCCTTAGAGTCTCAAATTCTATGGGGGAGTTAGTCATATTCATCTTTTCCTATGTGAAAAGGGAGATAAGTTTTATTTTATAAGTCAAGAAAATATTTTCTAAGTCCTTATATTATTTTTCGTAAGGATGTTTGTGCTTTCCAAAAAGGGGGAGGTAGTTGAGTCGATAAGGTTTTCCTTATGAAATTTCCATTCCTTCATTCTTGGGGGAGATTGTTAAGTGAATAATGTTTCCTTATGAATTTACCATTGCTTATTATTTTGAAAATCCAAAACACCTTATCTTAATGAAAATCTCATTTTACCCCTTGTTTTACTTCCTTATGGAATATTTCCTTACACAAGAAAATTTATCCTTACCTAGATTTCATTATTCATATAATAAATTTTCTATGTGTAAAACATAGATTGAAACAAAAACGTAGAAATCCTATAATTACCAAGATATGAAGCATTTTGTTTTGGGATCTGAATTCTTAGAATTCAGGTTATGAACCCTTCTGAGTTCTGACTCCAAATTCTAAATTATAATTCTAGTTACGAACTCTCTGAGTTCTGACCCCGAATTCTGAATACGAATTATGGATACAAACTCTTCAAATTTATAACACCAATTCTGATTACGAAATATGGATAAAAACATCTCTATGTTCTAACTCTGAGTTCTCAGAATTCAGACTCTGAACTCCTACATGTTCTGACTACAAATTCTCATGAACTCTGACTCCAAAATTTGCATGTTCTGGATTCGAATTCTGGTGAATCCAGATTCCAAATTTCCTTGAAATTTAGACTTCGGAATTCAATAGAATTCAGGTTCCAAATGTCTATAAAATAGAATCCGAACATCTTTGTATTATAGATTCCAAATTAAATTTTTGGTTAGACTCCAAACTTTCATTTACATACATTCCGAATATCAGATTTTGGTTATTCTTACACTTGATTAGTAATAAAACGATTCGATGCTTTCAGTTACTCACTAACCATTGTTTGAGTGACATGTGTACATGGCCCTCTAAATTTCAAGGAATAATATGACCATTGGAGGGGGGATCTGACCGTTGGAGCTGTGCCTATAAATAAGAGATCATTTGAAAGACTTCAGAACACTATAAAAAAACATTGACAACTGTTCTTACATGATGTTGAAGTGATTTCTATAGAGACTGAATCTAATAAAATCTGATGCTTCGTGTAGAAATGTTGAACAACTTTTTCAAACATTGATTCATTAATATTTTCTTAGTGTGACTCTGATGGTTGTTGTGTACAGTAGAGGGCTTTTGAGGATTGGAAGACAGAGGTGCCAACTACCTGATAGTTGAAAGCATGCGGGGATAGCAAGACAGACTTCGATCTTCGTATCGAGGGCTTACACTGGTGTGACTAAGATAGATTTTCATGAAAGTATAAATAAAGGGACCTTTATCCAAGGTTGTTAGATACCCTTCTCATTGGGTTAAAAGATTTACTAGTTTTAACTTGTTTTGTTTCACGTTTTCCACTGCAATTATATTGTTGAAGAAAGTATAAATTTATTATACTTCCTCATTCTTATACTCTGATTTAGTGAGATTCTATACTCTTTAAGTTAGAATCATAGTTGTGGTAAAATTTTGTTAAGTTTCATTTCCGAAATCACTTTTCCAGAATCAATCATGTTATTAGGACTTAGAGATCTTGTGAATTATCTTGTTTAACTTTTTTAAACATAACCTCCCTCAAAAGACCCAATTTTTTTTAAAGTACAATTCACCACCCTCTTGTATTTGAGGATCTCATGTTTACATATTCAATCCTACATTTGGTATTATAGAGTATATCATACTCACACACCATCTCAAACTAATTATAGTTGATAAGGCAATAACCATTAGCATATGATATTTTCAATATAGAATATAAGTGAAATGCATCAATTTTGTTATCTATTCCCAAAAAATGGATAGTTGTAGTGTAGGTAGATCTAATTGGTTTAACGAAAACCAATTAGTGAACATTTCATCACGTAAAATCATAATTCATTAACCAATCGCATGTTATATTCAGTATTATCTTATTCCAAGATCCACAAAAATTGGCTATGATCCATTTTTTATCATAATTAAATCCAAAAAAACCTAGTTATATTAGAACTCTATATTGAATAGTGAATATGAGAAATCCTTTAAAATGGATTTGTATGAATGGTTACTTTCTTTCCAGTGATCTATGTGGGTTCAAAACTAAAATTTATCTTTACTACACTAAGGTAGTATGTGTAGTTTGGAATCATAAATTTCTAATCAGACAATTACTTGCCAGTTTTCAATGATGCGCACATGAACATCAATAATATTATTTCTATATTTCAATAATTAAGAATGGAATTTATTTATCAATAAAACAAATCTATTAAGAACCTCACTTATTTTTAATATACTTGTCAGTCATTTTTGTATTTAAATATAATTGTTTCACATAATTTATTAATGAAATTATGATTTTGGTAATGAAACTTTCCCACATTTCTCATTACTCTGTCCAAATATGTTGTCGAAAAATATTGAATTTGAGCTTCCACCTATAAAATCATTGACAGAGATTACTGATATCAGTTCTATAAATTATAACCCTATTATATTTTTTCATGAATGCATGAATAAATTTTAATAATATAAAAATAAAATTTCCAGTTTACCTTTTACTTTTATCATCCTACTTAGAAACTGCCTATGATATCCACATTTAAATTTCTGTATCCTAATCAATTTTTATTATGTTCTATTATATATTTCACTACACATAAATTACAATACATCAATAATTATTTTATGTTTTTAGATTAATATTTTTAGCAGAGATTGTTTTCTTTCGTAGATATCATGCATTTAGTTCTTTTCTATGGGTTACACCCTTCCTTCCACTAACTGGAGTTAAGTTGGTAAATAAATAAATTTCTTATTATCTAATGAAACATCAAATTTTTTCATCGTTTGTAAAGATCAAATAATGTAATTAAATAAATCAAAAAACAACCAATATATATTTTTTCAAAAATATTTAAATAGTATTGAAATCTATTTTGTATCTTTCATGTTTCCTTGTTAAAAATTTCTGAAATAAATTTTTAACATGCACAGTAGACAAAAATTTGAAAATTTATATTCTATAATTATTGAATATTGAAAAATAATGATGATCTAAAAAATGAAAATTAAAATGGAAGATGTTATTTTGGATTTAGATCATAATGACAAAATTATTCCACCTCAACCAAGAAATCAAGATATTGATTGAGTTAGACTTAAGATGTTTCCACTACCTACTTTTAATAGAAATTTATATTGTATTAGGATAAAACCTATGCCCAAGAAATATGATATGAAACATTGATACTACCCATGATTCTATCTAATTATATTTAACCCAATGAGGGATCTAAGGATTTCATTACAGATCATTATAGCATTTTTACCAGTTTCCATTACAAGGTCTGAGTGATACAGAGCTCAATCTCAATATTTGTCCTGCCTATTGGAAATAAAATGATACTATTTGTTTCCTATAATTTTATGATGAAATATTTTACATATTTTATCATGTTGTAAATTATTTTGTAATAATGTTATATCCATAGAGGTTGAAAATAGAAATGAGGCATAAAATCACTGATTTTTTCCATGATTAGGGTGCATATTTCACGAGACTTAATGTAACACCCCAAGATTTCATAGTGTGTTATTTCTTCATAATAATTCAATAACTTGCACTACACGCAACAATGAGTTCAGTCGCACCATGACATAACAAACAAGCCATTCAAAAGAGGTTATGAATAGTATTAACTAAATTTTAAACTTTATATAATCCTTATAATTTTAGAATCCATATTATGAGTTTTGTAGACATAATGTAAGAACAAATTCATTTTCAGTATTGCAATTTTACCAACTTTCAATAGTGAACCCTTTTTAAATACAATAATTTAAAATTTTTAAATAAATGGGGACATAAAAAATTTAAAATTAAACATCCCAAGCTTCAACGGTATTCATTCCTTTGAATAATATAGTAGTGTGTGTTGTACGCAACTTCGAATTCTAACACACACCACAACCAATCAAACTAGCCGTTATGAATAGTAATACCTACTTTTTGAAATTATATATATTTTATATTTCAAAATGGACTTCATTTCTGGATTTGGAATATCGAATTTCTCCTAAGGTTAAATTCTGGAACTTTTCGGATAACACTTATATTTTGATGAATAGTGAAAATTACTAAATTTTCATTAAAATCAACTTTTTTAATCAAAATAATTTATATTGATAAATTATGAATTTGAGTGGATTTAAAGTATATTTAGAATATATTTTTAAAATTTATTATAATTTTGGACATTGTACATAATTTTAGAATTAAACCGGATATAAACAAGTGTCAATATTTTGATAGTTATTATCTCTTAAAAACACGCTTTTTATTTTAACAACGGGAATTAATTTTAAAATAATTTCTGCCACTTCAGTGTTTTGAATTTGGAAAAATGGATTCCATATTTGGAATCAGGATGTTCATATTGTTTAAATAAGTAACTTTTATTTTTAAACATTTTGAATAATTACTGTGTTAAATATTTTAGTTACCATGGTTAAGGTTAAATTTGGTAAATAAGGGTTAAAAAATAATATTATAATAAACCTAAATTACCCTAAAACGTGTCCTAAACTTATAGGTGGATACCTATCCGACCATGGGCATATTTGGGTCGATTTTGGGACCCCATGGAGCCATTTGTAGGTGATAGGGACACTTTATTTTAATTAAGTTAAAATAAGTAGAAAAATTACATAAGTATATATCTTTTAGAAAAACAATTTTTAGATAGGGTTATATATGTTGGAATTTAGACTATAAATATTGAATAGAAAGCTAAAAATATTTCCTACATAATGGTATTTTATTTATCATTTTTTTACATTAAATAATTTAATTTATTTATGACACAGTGATGATATAGTAATTACCATAATAGTAAAATATTAAAATAATTGATATTATAAATACACAAATAAATATAATTTGAGACTTTTATAGAATTACACTAATTTTATAGGTTAATATGACATATTTGGATTGATTTAATTGACTTTTATCGAAGTAATAATTCTGTTATTAGTTTCAAAAAAAACAATTATTGAATAGTGTTAAAATTGATATAAAAGAGTTTTTAAAACAAATATTATATTATTAATTGATATTAAATTCCTAAAAATCTACGATTCGTCCAAGTGACTTATATCATGATAGATGTATAATTAATGGACCACTTTGGGGTCGCAGGGATGTATATAGTATGTTTATTCACCATACAATATAAAAATACAAAGAGACATTGTTAAAGTGAAACTAATTAACTTAGAGTTAATACATACAGATAAGGTTAAGATAGTGAACCAAACCTATCTAAATTATATTAGTTGAATGATTTGCGACCCATCCTCACCTTAAAATTTAAATAATCAACTTTGGAGCCATTATAAACCGAATATGAATTAATATTTCTAACTTTTCCAAATGTTCCCCTCTCCCCTCTTATAAAAGGGCACTCCCCCTTCTCATTACTTCACACCTTCAAATCCTTTTTGTTCGGCCAAAATCTGCCCAAATACTCTCTCAACATCAATAACTGCAACCTAGAGGCCTTATATTGATCAGAAAGAAATCCTATGGAGCCCTTTTGATCAAAGCAAAAGGAAGAACCCAAAGAAGAGGTAATGATTTCACCACCCTTTTTCAAGTTCCTTTCTTCTTCCACTTCTTCTTTCTTTGTCATTACCATTATAAAATAATGACTCTAGTATAGTATATATATTTTGGTCTTATTATAAATATGGTACAACCATATTCAGTATTCTATCCACCCTTTGAATAACATGTCACCATACATGCGTACGTACGTCTTACCGTCTCCACGTCGTGTTGTAATTGTTATTCAATATATTATTATTTGGATAGGTATAATAATGATGTGTAACACATTTAAATAATAAATATAACATGATAATGATTCTGTATATATGATATAACATCCAATTATATATTATTTTAATATCAAAATAATGATATTGTCGCTCGGGCGTACATACGGACTACCGTCTCCATGAACGCGATGAGATTCATTCTCCATCATATCCATTAAAGTATAATTCTCATTTGATGATTAATATTAGTATCTAAGGACTTGATATCATTCTGGATATGATTAATATACAACCTATCGATTACAAACATGGCTTACATAACAAAACATATAAAAAAAATGAGTATGTTAACACTCGAAACAACGATAATACTATGATATTGTTAACAAATCAATGTTAAAAGATAATATATGATATAATATTAATGTATATGATTATTTTATATTTAATAACCATTATTTCACCATTATACAGGACGATAACCTACCCCAACCCAGTAAAAGT
This sequence comes from Viscum album, assembly GCA_963277665.1. Classification (NCBI taxonomy): domain Eukaryota; kingdom Viridiplantae; phylum Streptophyta; class Magnoliopsida; order Santalales; family Viscaceae; genus Viscum; species Viscum album. Next base: position 443,954,267 of record OY728121.1, read on the forward strand.
ACAAGGTATGGGTAATTTCACAATGTCTTCATTATCTGAGGCTGTTTATACGTAATAATCTTCTGGGATCTCTTTATCATCCACATCCATGTTTCTTAAAAATGTATTTCAATAAATTTTTAATATTTAAAAGAATATGGGTTAAAGTCATTTATACCCTTGTTTGACTTTTTATAAGAGGTTATAAAAGAATTTTTCCATCATTTTCTAAACAAGGTCCATTTTAACCTTTTCGACAGAATTAAAGTAAGAATGTCTTTTTATTAACTTATACGATGGGTGCGGTTATTTTCTGCCGTTATAAAATAATCGAAGCATCCCTTACAATCTTATAATAATATTTTCAAAGAAAATGTTTTATTTTATAAATATATGACTCTTAAATGATTTCAAAATAGAAAGAGATATTTCTCTAAAAAGAGTTTTGATTTCATCTATGTCAATATCCTTCGATGGATTTTACGCTTATTTGATGTTTATTTATTATGGTACAAAACATATATATTATATTAATGGTTTTGTGATATGTTTGACTATGGATGTGCTATTTTTATACTATTCATAGTTTATGGTGAAAGTATTGACATTTCGTATGCTAGTTTTAATATGAATGTTTATGTTATTTTTAAACCTTTTCATATGGGAATGAATTGGACTTAATATGTGACAGGTGGAGCCCGCGATAGCTCCTCAATGCATCTGTAGGTCTTATGAGACAAACTAGTGTCTTGGCATAAGGCCTTGACAAAATCTTATTTGTAGTCTTGGCACGAGGCCTTGGCTATGTGGTTTTGATAGTCTGGTATTATGCATTCCATCATTATGAATGTGGTTATTGATATTGCATGTGATTTTTTGATTAGTAGAATATCCATGTGAATAAGTAAATGGCATTATTTCATTTTATTTTTTCCATACTATGTTGAAGTTAAAGTTTAGAAGGCTTTTGTTTTAGTTATAAACATCCTTAAATGTTTATTCTTAATTATGAAATTTTCCGCTATATTGTTATCCTTACTGGGCATTTGAGCTCAACACTTTTATATGTTTTATTTTCCCCGGATGCGAAAAGGTAAATTATGATTGACCTGCAGGGATATTATGAAGGGATAATAGTGTGGAATATGGAGACAATATGCTGTGGTAGTAGTTTTTCACTTTACGATGTATTGTAAAACACTATGAATATATCTAGTGTTTCCAAGGCTACTAAACCAATCGGTCTTTTGAGATTTGATCTTTCTTGTGATCATGCCAATGTTATGTAATAATGGACCGACACTGGGTAACTAGGGTCGGGGCATTACAGTTGGTATCAGAGGAAGTTTAGTACAAACCTTGGAAGCTAGATTTAGACAAACTCTGATTAGAGCACATAGATTTAAGATGGAATTTGAGATTTAGTATAGAAGAAATTCCTAGAATTTTGGTATTGTAGAGATTTTGTGAGTTTTTTGAGCAATACATCTCTATCTGGATACAAGCAGGTAGAGGCAGCTCTGGCACAGATGTACCTAGGGGTAAAACCCGAAAACACCGCTTTGAGCTGGACTCGAACGGGAACGGGTGCATGACAACGGGCCTTGCTGCACTCTTGGTTATGAAACTCCCGGGGTATATGCTTAGGATAATTCTCATTTTCCTATCAAATAATTATGAAATGTTTATGAGTATATACTTCCTTAAAGGAGAAATTTTTATGATTATGGATTATATCCATAAACAATTTAATTTATGTTATGTGTCATACAAGTTTTGGAATTAGGTATTGTTATTCATAAACTAATCTAGTGCATGCCATTGTTTAGAAATGGCGCCCAGTAGAAGGAATGAGAACTCCAGAAATGGACATGATCCAAAGAGAAATAAGGATCATCTCTTTGATGGTCGTAAGCCAGAATTTATAAGAGAAATAGTCTCCCATGTATTATCATCATATGCAGAAATAATATCATGTGTTGATAAGATATGTAATGATTTTACTGAGTCCTATGGCTTTGAAGGGAAGCAAGAGAAGAAAATTATGGAAGTGAGAAAGATGGGTAAAGGGAAGAGGGAAAAGAAGAATTTTCCCATATGTGATAACAGTGCGAAGAAACACCCTGGAACGTGCCTGAAAGGAATGAGTGTTTGTTATAAGTGTGGAGGAAAAGGGAATAAATTACGTGATTTCAAGGGTAAGAAAATGGTTTCAAATGTACAACTCTTCATTTTCAAGGAGTTTGGACACTACGCGGACCTATGTCCCAGTCATCAGACTATGCCACAAATGATTCTATTGAATAATAATCAAGTTATGATACTACCACAGATGAAGAGGAATGATTAGAGTTCTTGTATTGATTATGTCATTTGAGTGTTGTATCAACAATTTACGTATTATAATCATTATGGAGTATATAAGGATTGTACTGCAGTATTATTTCATTAAGGACTTGAGATTGTGTGGAACAAAGAAAAGTGACTCAATAGCAGGATAAATTTTTGGAAAATATATGGTTGAGAGAATTATAAACCGAAATATTGTTCTGATAATGAGGTAGTGATTTTGGAATAATACATGATTTATTTGGATAAAATATATTGTATATTCTTGACTACCATGAAACTGATTAATGATTTGTATATTCTATCATTGTTGGGGTTTAAAACATTTTTGGATTGAAGGAGTATATCTATTATTCTTTAAGGAATAAGGGATCATGAATGTAATCAATAAGGTTTTATGGTAATTCAGGATGTTGCAGTGTTTTAAAAAAATACATGATGAAGGTGATCACATGTTATTACGCGGAAAAAATGATCTTTATTGTGTTTACCTTCCTTATAAATTTTCTACTAATGTATTTTGGATAGTTATAGTTTGGATTATTTTGGATTTCCATAAAAGGACTACCCGGAGGTCGGGCAGCAACCCGTCGTGTCCGGCAAGGCCGCGAGACTTGAACCCGCAACCGAAGGGAAACAAGGGTGTATCACCTACCACTGACCCACGTGATGTCTGGGATTAAATAATGTAGTTTTTTTTAAAAACATCTGGTAGATGAATTATAAATTCATTTTTTACCCTATACGAATAGGATAAATAGAATTTTTTTACGTTCTATTATCTTTTAGAGTGAAAGATGATTTTTTGGTAGAAATTAGTTAAAGGATAGAACTCTACTTGTCAAGAATATATTTTTCTTCTTCTCTTATTCTGTGAAGAAATTAATTATTATACTTTATTTGAGGAATCCTAAAACCAAAAATGTGTTATCCTAATACCCTATGTTTTGTTGAACCGATGGTATTTCAAATCATCATAGATTGATGAATTTAAGGACCTAAATTTTACACTTGTTTTTTATTGATGACCTCAATCACTACCTATAAATATTTACCTTTTTCCTCCAATTATATGTCTCTAATTTCCACCAATGTTCTCCTAATCAAGATCATAATTTGGTGGTGACCCTTTCATTTCTCTTTTCCTCATATGAAGACTATATTTTAGTAACCCAATTTCTGATGTGGGTTTTCCCACAAAGATATTTTCTATTTTCAACATTTTATTTTCTAAGAACAATTTCAAATTGAGAGGACGCAATTTATTGATGGAGGGGAGAATGTAACACCCCAAAATTTCATAGTGTGTTATTTCATCAAAATAATTCAATAACATGCACTACACACAACACTGAGTTCAAGCGCACCATGACTTACCAAACAATCCATTAAAAAGTGGTTATCAATAGTATTAACTAAATTTTAATCTTTATATAATCCTTATAATTTTAGAATCCATATTATGAGTTTCTTAGACATAATGTAAGAACAAATTCATTTTCAGTATTGCACTTTTACCAACTTTTAATAGTGAACCCTTTTGAAATACAATATTTTAAACTTTTTGACTAAATGGGGACATCAAAAATTTAAAATGAAACACCCCAAGCTTCCACTGTATGCTTTTCTTTGAATAATACAGTAGCGTGTGTTGTACGCAACTTCGAGTTCTAACACACACCACAACCAATCAAACTAGCTGTTATGAATAGTAATACCTACCTTTTGAAATTATATATATTTTATATTTCAAAATGGACATCATTGTTGGATTTAGAATAACGAATTTATCCTAGGGTGATTGTTTGGAACTTTTCGGATAACACTTATATCTGGATGAATAGTGAAAATTACTAAATTTTAATTAAAAACAACTTTTTTAATCGAAATAATTTATATTGATAAATTATGAATTTGAGTGGTTTTAAAGTATATTTAGAATATTTTTTACCATTTAATATAATGTTGGTCATTGTACATAATTTTACAGTTAAACCGGACATAAACAAGTGTCAATCTTTTGATAGTTATTATCTCTTAAAAACACGCTTTTTGTTTTAACAACGAGAATTAATTTTAAATTAATTTCTGCCACTTTTGTGTTTTGAAATTGGAAAAATGGATTCCATAATTGGAATCAGGATGTTCATATTTTGTAAATAGGTAACTTTTATTTTTAAAATTTTTGAATAATTACTGCGGTAAATATTTTATTTACCATGGTTAAGGGTAAATCCGGTAAATAAGGGTTCCAAAATAATATTATAATAGTACTAAATTCCACTAAAACGTGTAATAACCTTATTGGTGGATACATGTCCGACAGTGGCCATCTTTGAATCGATTTTGGGACCCCATGGAGCCACTTGTAGGTGATAGAGACACTTTATTTTAATTAAGTTAAAATAAGTACAAAAATGACATAAGCATATATCTTTTAGAGAAACAATTTTCACATAGGGTTATATATGTTGGATTTTCGACTATAAATATACCTTATAAAGATATAAAGATTTCATACATAATGATATTTTATTTATAATTTTTATACATTAAATAATTTAATTTTTTATGACACAATGATGTTACAGTAATTATCATAGTAGTGAAAAATTAAAATAATTGATATTATAAATACCCAAATAAATATAATTTGAGACTTTTATTGAATTACAATAATTTTAGAGGTCAATAGGACATATTAGGATTGATTTAATTGACTTTTTTCGAAGTAATCATTCTGTTATGAGTTTCACAAAAATAAATTATTGAATAGTATCAAAATTGACATAAAAGAGTTTTTAAAACAAATATTATATTATTAATTGATATTAAATTCCTAAAAATCTAAGGATAAGCCAAGAGACTTATATCATGATATTTCTATCATTAATGGACCACTTGGGGGTCTCTTGGATGTATATAGTAGGTTTATTAACCATATAATATAAAAATACAAAGAGACATTGTAAATGTGAAACTAATTAACTTATAGTTAATACTTAAAGATAAGGTTAATATAGTAACCCAAACCTCTCTAAATTCTATTTGTCGAATGGTTTTCGACCCATACCCACCTTAACCTTTAAATAATAAACTTTTGAGCCATTAAAAACCGAATATGAAATAATATTTCTAGCTTTTCTAAAGGTTCCCTTCACACCTCTTATAGAAGGACACCCCCCCCTTCTCATTACTTCACACCATCAAAGCCTTTTGGTTCGGCCAAACTCTTACCAAATACTCTCCCAACTTCCCTCACTACATCCTACAGGCCTTAGTTGGAATTGAAAGCCATCCTAAGGATCCCTTTTGATCAAATAAAAAGGAATAACTCGAAGAAGAGGTAATGATTTCACCACCCTTTTTGATGTTCTTTTCTTCTTCCACTTCATCATTCTATGTAATTACCATTCTAAAATAATAAATCTAGTATCTTATATATACTGTGATGTTATTATAAATATGGTACAACCATATTCATTATTCTATCCACCCTTCGAATAACATGTCACCATACGTTCGTACGTAAGGCTTACCGTCTCCATGTCGTGGTGTAATTGTTATTCAATATATTATTATTTAGATGGGTATAATATTGATGTGTAACTCAAGTAAATAATAAATATAACATGATAATGATTCTGTATATATTATATACCATCCATTTATATATTATTTTAATATCAAAATAATGATATTGTCGCTGGTACGTTTGTACGGACTACCGTCTCCACGAACGCGATTAGATTCATTCTCCATCATATCCATTCAAGTATAATTATCATTTGATGATTAATAATAGTATCTAAGGACTTGATATCATTCTGGATATGATTAAGATACAACCTATCCATTACAAACATGGTGTACGTAACAAAACATATAGAAGAAAATGATTAAGTTAACACCCAAAACAACGATAATAGTAAGATATTATTAACAAATCAATATTAAAAGATCATATATAATATCATATTAATGTATTTGATTATTTTATAATTTAATAAAAATTATTTCACCATTATACAGGAGGTTAACCTACACCAACCAAGTTAAAGTACAAGGTAACAGTTATTTCACAATCTCTTCATTATCCGAGGTTGTTTATACGTAATAATCTTCTGGGATATCTTTATCATCCACATCCATGTTTCTTAAAAATGTATTTCAAAAAAAAATTTGTATTTAAAATAATATGGGTTAAAGTAATTTATACCCTTGTTTGACTTTTTATAAGAGTTTTATAAAATAATCTCTCCGTCATTTTCCAAACAAGGTCCTTTTTAACCTTTTCGATAAAATTAAGGTAAGAATGTCTTTTTTTAACTTATACGGCGGGTGCGGTTATTTTCCACCATTATAAAATCGCCAAAGCTTCACTTACAAGATTATAAGAATATTTTCAAGGAAAATGTTTTATTTTATAAATATATGACTCTTCAATGATTTCAAAATAGAATGAGATATTTTTTAAAAAGAGTTATGATTTCATCTATGTCAACATCCGTTGATGGATTTTACGCTTTTTTGAAGTTGATTTATTATGGTACAAAACTTCTATATTGTATTGAAGGTTTTGTGATATGTTTGACTGTGGATGTGCTATTTTTATACAATTCATATTTTATGGTGAAATTATTGACATTTCGTATGCTAGTTTTAATAGTAATGTTTATGTTATGTTTAAACCTTTTCATATGGGAATGAATTGGACTTAATATGTGACAGGTGGAGCCCGCTATATCTCCTCGATGCATCGATAGGTCTCATGAGACAAAGTAGTGTCTTAACACAAGGCCTTGATAGAATCTTATTTGTAGTCTTGGCACGAGGCCTTGGCTATGTGGTTATGATAGTCTGGCATTATGCATTCAATCATTATAAAAGTGGTTATTGATATTGGATGTGATTATTCGATTAGTAGAATATCCATTTGAATAAGTAAATGGAATTATTTCATTTTATTTTTGCCATACTATGTTGAAGTTCAGGTTTAAATGGATTTTTTTAGTTATAAATTTCCCTAAATGTTTATTCTTATTCATGAAAGTATCTGCTTTATTGTAATCCTTATTGGGTATTTGAGATCACCCCTTTTCTATGTTTTATTTTCGCAGGATGTGAAGAAGTAAATTATGAATGACCTGTAGGGATGTTATGAGGGGATAATAGTGTGGACTATGGAGACAATATATCGTTGTAGTATTTTTTCAATTTATGATGTAATGTAAAACTTTATGAATATATCTAGTGTTTACAAGGCTACTAAACCAATCGGTCTTTTGAGATTTGATCTTTCTTGTGATCATACCAATGTTATGTAATAATGAACCGACTCTGGGTAACTAGTTTCGGGGCATAACACTTAAGACATATTTTGATATCTTTTTAGACAGTTACTTGACCATAAATCATTCCCTCATTTCTAGATGGAGACATTTATAATGGTGTCATCCCTTACCACCAAACATTAGTATATTACACTTTTCATGGAGGATTCTCTGATAAAATAACCGTGTAGTTGAAATAAATTTTCAATAAACATGACTAAAACTCCCAAAACAACGGATCTTAGATAATAACAATCCATATAAAGGAATCAAATTCTATTTTTTCTTAAGATTACAATTTTCAAACTACAAGAATTTTTTGTGATAGTAATTATAATTCACTAAGTGAATAATGAAATAATTTATGAATATTTATAAAATCAAGATATTACAATCCTTTTAATGATATACCTCCTATGACCCTTGAAAATGTAAAATTTTCTAATTATGTCCCAATGATGGATTCAAATCATGATACATTTCAAAAAAACCACAATCATGGCTTATAAAACAATCCAAATCCTTCGTGGGATGATTAGTGTATTTTTAGACCAACTACCAACCTTGGATTTCCACATTAAAAAATACCAAAATATATAATAAAATATAGATGGCCACTTTAAATATCAAGGGTATTTTTAAGAGTATGAATAAAATTCAATATAGAATGGATTCTTAAGAGGCTATATAGAAGGCTGACATAGAATCTCATTGTCTTGTCATTAAATTTTTTATGAAAAATCTACAATCTTAAATAATTTATTTAGATATAGAACATTGTAGGAGTGAAAATGGGAATATTCCAAGTACCCAAAAAAACAAACCCTAGGTAAAAATTATATTCTTCAGAATAATGGTTGGTTTAAATGTTGGTTCTAATGATAATCTTAGTCCTACCAGACCTTCTGTTTTTGATGGAAATGATTATGGGTACTGGAGAGATAGGATGAAGAATTTCGTTATCAGTACTAGTGTTGATAAATATATAATTCTAACTGGAGATTATAAGATTCTGGATAAGGAATCGAGAACCTATAAAAATCAGGAGAAAGCAGAATATCATTCAAATTTCAGAGTCAGAAATAATTTTTTCTATTCCATGAATATGAACATCTGTAGTCAAATATCTTTTTGTGAAGCTGCAAAAAGTATCTAGAAGAAACTTGAAGTTACATATTTCGGTACATCTAATGTCATAGAGATGAGAAGAGATATGTTGAGAGATGAATACCATAGTTTTAACTATATTTATGGAGAACCTATAAGGAATGTCCAACAAAGGTTTAAGACTATTGTGAATAGATTACAATCCATTGGAGAAAATGTTTTGGATGAAGAAGCTCTTGTGTAAAAGATCGTAGATATTATGGAAAATTAATGGGAGTCCAAGAGGATAGCTATTGATGAGAACTGGAATGTCACCCAGATTTCCATAGATGAGTTGTTTGGAACTCTTCTTCAGCATGAAACCAGAATTAATAGAGATGCTGAAAATGTTATGAAAAGGAATGGAAATGGAGGAGTTGATTTTACAATCACTTCTAAACATATGAAATCCAAGACCCCAGAAATAGAAACCAGATCAAAGGCAAAGAAAGTCATTATTCAGTCAAAATCTTGTGACATTGAAAATTATGAGCATGAAATATCTAATCCTGCTCGAAGAATGAACAAGATTGTAGCTCAAAGGAACCATCTGAATAAACACAATAAGAAAGACTAAAGAGATAAGAATGATAGAGAAGTTATATGATATGAGTTTAAAAGAACAGTTCATATCAGACTTGATTGTCCTTTGTTGAAAAAGAAGGAAAAGAAGGAAAGGAATTATGAAAGAAACATGAAGAAATTCTATCGATCAAAGCACAAGAAAAGTCTTAAAGATAATGATACATTGAGTGCTAGCTGTGGAGATTCTTCAGAATGTGAATCTTCTGAATATGATTCATCAACACAGAAGAATGTGGGTTTCATTTCTACTACATCATTACCCAATACATGTCCTATGGCCAGGGTACACTCTACTAAGGCTTTAACAAATTTATCTCTCCTTATGAATCATTATTATGAAAATAGTTCTTTAAATGAAGATACTTCAACCTCAGAAAATGAAAAATTACTTTCATATGAAGAATTTTCTAGATTTGAAAAGTTACTTGAAGCAAAAAATTGTAAAATTTATAAGAAATTAGTCAAGGAAAATAGAAGGGAAGAAGTTCCTACAAAAGAGATTTCCGATCTTTCTAGAGATATTAGAGAAAAAGAAGAGCTTTTAGAAAAACATTTTAGGACCTTGAGAAATAAAATTCTGATAAAGAATAACTTTCTAAAGTTCATAATAATGCTATTTTAAAGATAAATTTTTTTGACGAAAAATATAACTCTAAGGAAATGATTCCTGACGATAGGAATTTAGTCATCAGAGTGAAATCTGAAATATTTTCTCTCAAGAAGCTCCTTGCAAAATTTACCTCGAGCAAGGAAAATTTTGACAAGATGTATTCTCAAATTAAACCTCAAGAAAACACTTCTGGAGTTGGTTATACTCACAAAAAACCAATTTTCAAATACAACTATTTTGTTCATTCTAGAGACCCTTTTGCACTATGTGTCAAAGTGGTGGGCATTGGAAGAAAAATTTAGCCTTAAATAGACTTCAATCTCTTTGGTTACATATAGCTTATTTTTCTAAACAGATGTGGATACCCAAAATATTATTATCTAACAATTCCGGATCCAAGAATGTTTGGATTCAGAAAGTCTAATTTTTCTCTTATTATCATTATAATAGAAAAATTACCAATAACAATACGTGTTTACATAGTTAGTGGATGTTACCGACATATGAGTGGTAACAAAAACTATTTTGAAAAGATTATCAAGATGAAAGGAGGAAAAGTAACTTTTGGAGATAATGTTCAGGGATAAATTATTGGTATAGGTAACATCATTCTTGTTGGAAAAACATTGATTTGAAATGTTTTATTTGTAAAGGGACTTAAGCACCACCTCATTAGCATAAGACAATTATGTGATGAAGGCTACCTTGTGAATTTTAGGAATGATAAGTGCTTAGTACAAAATTCCAAGGATAAATGTATTCTTTCGGCCAATAGGCAAGAGAATGTTTACACACTAAATATAGAAGACCATATGAGCCAAGAATTACCTTACCTTAGTGCAATGGAAGATCATTCTTGGTTATGGAATAGAATGATAGGTCATTGTAACCTTAGGAAGTTATGAAAACTCTCTATAAAAGGACTAGTTACGAATCTACCAAAGAATAGATTTGATTATTCAAAAGTTTGTGACTCTTGTCAATATAGAAAGAAATATAAATCATGTTTTAAATCACTCGGTGAAGTATAAACTACTAATGCATTACAGCTAGTGAATTTGGATCTTTTTGGTCCAACGCAAACTGGAAGCATTGGGGGCAAGTACTATGTATTTGTTTTGGTGGATAATTACACTAGATTTACATGGGTCTATTTTGTAGCAAAGAAGTCTGAATCCTTCTCTTATTTCAGATGTTTTAGAGCCCATGTGAAAAATGAGAAAAGCCTTCCATTGAAAACTATATATATTGATCATAGAGGGAATTTAAAAATTCTGATTTTGAAACTTGTTGTAGTAGAAAATATATTACTCACAACATCTCAACACCCAAAAAACCCCCAAAAACGGTTTTTTTGAATGAATAAATATAATTCTTTAAGAGATTACTAGAACCATGTTGAGTGAGTAAGTAGGCAAACATTTTTGGGTTGATGCTGTAAGTACTTCTTGTAATACTATAAATTGTGTTTTGATTAGAAGTTTTCTTGATAAAAATCCTTATGTGTTATGGAATGGTAGAAAACCTAGACTATCCTACTTTATGGTTTTTGGCTGCAAAGTATTCATTCTGAATACTATAAATAATTTACACAAATTCACAACAAAATATTATGAAGGAATTTTCTTAGGCTACTGTAACACCCCGATATTTTATGAAAAATATTCTTTTAATTTCATTGATGTCTTGTGTTGTAAGCTATAACATGATTACCTTGCGCTATACGCAACACCGTATGAGCTTGTAGTATACACACCACTATTCTTGGATCATGTTACACACAATTTTGATAGTACTTATTCTACGAAACATTGAGTATATATATATATATTCAATGTATAAATGAAATATGGTTGGATTCTATTATTAGAAATAATGGAGGAGTCATGCACAACACTCAACCCTGACTTGGCTTGAATTACACGCAATCACGACCTTCCTCGATAGCGTGTGTTGTACGAAATACCAGGTTTCACTAAATAATAATATATGGTTATAATATTATTATTAACTAGATATTATGAATAGTATCAACTAAATTTTGAACATTATTATTCATCTTACACATTTTCTAGAAAATTAAATGAGAACAAAATCAATTTTTCGAGTAAAATAAGTATTTTTCAAAAAATGTTGTTTTGCCGCCTTTTGATGGCGCACCCACATTAAATCTTGTTTTTAACATGTCTATAATTTTAATATGACAAAATAACATTCTTCATTGGAATCCGGATATAAAAATTTACTTTGGATAAATTTTTCATATTATTCTGCTAACAATCATAATTTAATGAATAGTAAAAACACGCTATATGTTAATTAAAAACAACTTTTTTCATCGCAATAATTTATATGGTTAGATTATTGTTTTAATTGGTTTTAATGTGTAATTATAACATATTTTTACCATTTAATCCAATTTTGTTCATTGGAATTAATTTCACTTTGAAATTGGATATAAACAAGTATCTATCTTTTGATTGTTTTTGTTTCTTAAAAACACGCTATTTGTTTTGATAACAGGAATTAAATTTAAAATTAATTAATGCCACTTATATGTTATGAATTTGGAAAAATATACATCAATTTTGAATTCGTAATATCAAATAATGATTAGGCTGAATTGTTGGTATTTTTCTGAAAAACTTCAATTTTTGATGGACAGTGAAACCACTTAGTGGTAGTTAAAAAACTGAATTTTTTTAATTTAAATTAAAATTTACCACTTCTGTGAATTGAATTTAAAAAATACAAGAAACACAGTTAACATGACGGACTACAATGTGGTTCAATGATATGAAAATAATTTTTGTTGAATAGTAACTTCTTACTTTTATTTCCCACGGTTAAAAGTAAATAGGATAATTAAGGGAAAATGATATTATTATTACCCTAACACATGTACTAATTCTATTGGATAAGGATAATTCGGCCAAAAACAACCTTAGGAAAAAAAATATGATAATTTAGGCCCACTTGGATTAGATTTGGACATTTAATATTAATTTATTTAATGAAGGGTTAAAATAGTTAAAATCCATGTTTAATAAGTAAATCATTTTTAATATAGGGTTATACATAAGATAAAATTGACTATAAATAATAATTAGATATATATAAGTATTTCCTACATAATGATATTTTATTTATAATTTATAGACATTAAATAATTTAATTTATTTATGACACAAAGATGATGTAGTAATTATCTTATTAATGCAATATTGATATAATTGATGTTATATATACCCAAATAAATATAATTTGAGACTTTTTATGAATTACAATAATTTTATAAGTTAATATGATATGTTATTATTGATTTAATTAACTTTTTTCGAACTAATAATTCTTTTATGATTTTCAAAAAAATCAATTAACATAGTGTCAAAATTTACAAAAAATAGTTTTTAAAACAAATATTATATTATTAATTGTTATTTTATTCCTAAAAATCTACGATTAGGCCAAATGAATTAGATAAGGTTATATATATTAATAATAAAAAACTTAGGGTTCTTTTGTCTTATTATAGTATGTTTATTAACCTTATATTCTAAGAAAACAAGAAGACACGGTAAAAGTAGAATTATTTAACTTAATGTTAAATCTAAATGATAAGGTTAAAATAGAAAACTAAACTTTTTTAAATTCTATTGGATGAGAGTATTTAGACCCATCCTTACATTATATTCTAAATAAAAAATTTGGAGTTTTTAAAAACTGAATATGACTTTATAATAAAGTAATATTTTTAGTTTTTCCAAAGGTGCCCCTCTCTCCCTTATAAAAGGGCACCTCCTCCCTCTCTTCCTCACACCACATTGATCCTTCAAGCTCGGCCAGACCCTGCCAAATTGTCTTCTCCACTTCCACAAAAACATCCTAGAGGTTCTGTTATTCTTCAAAGACCAATTTTTGTGCCCTAAGAGGAGGTCTCAAAGAGGCGCTTCAATGAAGAGGTAATGTCTGTTACCGATTCTTTCAACTTTATTTCTTCTTCCACTTCTTCTTCATTAGTTGTTTCATTATGAAGTAATAAAGTCAGTATAAATAATATACGTATATGTTATTATAAGTATTAAAAAACACTATTTCACCATCTATCCATCCTATGGATAATGAAATCAGCACGCGTGCGTACGTACGAAATACCATCACCACGCCATGGTGAAATCTGTTTTTCCACCAACACATTACATGGATGGGTATAATGGTGTAAAGAATAACTATATATGTTTATTATAACATCATACTGATTCTGATATATTATAACATCCACTTCAATTCTATTCAATAATTATGGGAATGATATCATCGCTCGTACGTACGTACGGACTACCGTCTCCACGATGTGATGAGATTAATTCTCCATGTTAACCATACATGAATGATCATAAAGTTTATATAATGAATAATAATGATATATATTAAATAATAATGATACTAGATTTATGTATATATATATATATGTATGTCATTTATTTAGTTTCATTCAATTCAATAAGGAAATGAAAACAGTGTTCATGCGTACGTACGGCCTACAGTCTCCATTAACCGTGTATTTAATTCCTTTTATCAATCTATAATATATATATGTAAATGATGAATATATATTATATATAAATCCTGTTTTACATTATTTAATTATTTAAATCAGTATATAAGTAATATTTTCAAGAACGACAAGTCAAAACACATACGATAAATAAAACATTTTAAACCAAAACGCTGGTTTAACATGAAACTTACAGAAGAACGGGTAATATAAAGTCATAAGTGAACCATATATGATATCATAACAATGAATATGATTATGTAATAAGTCAATGACATTATTTAAATCATTATACAGGATGTTGGGAAATGTACGAAGCATATCGGACCTAAGGTAAGGGATAATTTTGCAAATCTCATTTTTATCCGAGATTGCTTATTCGTAAGTATTTACTGGGGTTATTGATATCATCCATGTCCATGTATTACAAAAGTGTATTCATGTATGTTTAAATGTATTTTTACCCATTTTGACTTTTACCTCATGGTATGGAAGGAATCTTTCTTTTATTTACCCTACAAGGTACTTTTTGAATTTTCGGACAAAAGTACGAGAAGAATGTTTTTTTAATGTATACGGCATGAAAGGATTTTTTTCAATTTTATAAAGCCTTATTTTCATGAATCTTCCTCCAAAATATTTAATGACTATTTTAAACAAAATCCTTTTCTTTTAAAATTGCACGACATTTTGTGAAAAGAAAATGATTTTGAAGAAAAAAGGATATTTTCCTCAAGAATTCATTTCAAGTGTTTTATCAAAACCATTTTTCATCTAAGATGAAATTATTTCACATGTTTATGTTTCAAGTATCATGTCTCTATGATTTACTTGCTTTCAATTTTCTTATAATGAAATGATATCAATTTTTTTTATGGATTATTTTATGAGGGAATGATGTTTATGAAACCCATTTTATTCTTGGGTTATGATGAATGATTTATGTTTATATTGTGGCACACGAATAAATGATTTAAATATGAGATGGGTGGGACCTATATCTACCTACAATGCATTGGGTATATACTTATATCTCATTAGATAGACATGGCCGGAATGGCAAGTTAAACCGGTTCGATAATACAAGACTGGAACGAGGACTGAACTCAATTCAAAAAGGGACCTTGTCCACTAAGATGGTCATGGAAGCAATGCCTTGGATACTATATAAATCATATCATGTGATTAATGGTTTCCAAAATTACATGTTTTATTCCCATGCTAATTTATCATGATTAATGTTTCTTCATGATCTATGCCTTACGCATTGCCTTGTTTTATGTCATTGCTCATGATTTTGATGTTTAGATTTTATGCTCATGTTTTTTTTACATTCAAATGTCTAAGGATTGTTTTATGTTCTCTATGCTTACCCTTACTAAGCATTATAGCTCACCCCTTTTATGTTTTCTTTTCCCCAGGATATAAAGAAAGGTTTTAGGTAAGAAAAAGGGGAAGAACTTTATTGGAGATGTTGAAGATCATTCACCACGAATAGAAGATTATATTCCGAGTTTCCAAAGACATTAAACTATTACGGTCCTTGTGTGTCTATTTTTGTTATGTATTAATTATTCCACAAAATTAATGTCATGTCTATGTACATCAAGCTTTGGGTCTCTACAGTTGGTATCAGAGGAAAGGTTTAGTCCACCTTTGGAAACTAGGACACGAAAACTTTAGTGAGATCCCTAAAGATATTTATAAGGTATATCTTGGGATGCCCGTAAGGTTAAGTATAAGTATAGCTTATATTCCTAGAATTACAGTAATGATCTTAGAATTAAACCTAAGATGATAGATATTGAAGGTACTCCCCTTTATAATGTTGTTCTCCCTAGCATGATTTTTGCCTCTCACACTATTCTTTTTGAGTTTTATAAAATGACTGGAAACAAGATGATTTATGATAATGGAAGATATTATGGACAATGGAATGATATTCGTCATGAGCAACCAAATGAAATGGGATTTGGAAGTCTAAACATCATTATTATGCCGAATCAGCAATCTCATAATATGTTCAATAAACTCAAATTTGGTAAGTTTCCTAAATCGGCTAATAAGAGAATGATGGAGTTTCATGATGATCAAAGAGGGAAGAAAGTTCAATTTACCATATGTAAATAATGTGGGAAGAGGCGTCAAGGAGAATGATTCAAAGGAACTGGAAGATGCTTTGGGTGCGGAAAAGAAGTACACAAATAAAGTAATTGCAAAGGAAAAGGTTTAGTTCACACAATGGACAAGGATAATGGTATTTCTATGACATCAAAAATGGTTAAATGTTTTAAATGTGGAATGTATGGGAATTATGAAAACCAACTCCCTAAGGGAAAGTCTCATGAAAAGAATCTGTATGGTCTTATGGGTAGTATTTATGTGGATCATGATGAAGATACTACAAATAATATGTGAGATGAAAGAATTCTTGAAGCTCGATCAATGGTTTAAGAAGGTAGTGGAATGATTACATGTTTATCAAGTGTAATGATGTATAAGTAATCTCAGGGTACTATGGAATAATCAGACATCTAAGTATTGTTACACTGTTGTCTTTCCTTATGTTTTGAAAGTGTATGATGAATGGTACCAGTAACCATGAAAAGTTATTCAGATATTTTTGGAAAGTAGATGATATGTGCATAATGAAGGGATAAGGAGAAAATTAAATGTTTGATAGTATTCATGAGCTTATGACTGATATAAGGAAATAGTTCTATCATGGTTTGAGTATATATAATTTTGGGGTTTTGGTACGTGGAAAGAGTTAACTTTTGACAACACTCTTGTTTTCACTAAGATTCAATGGGTATACATTTTTCAAGAGAATAGATGATTATGGCATTTGAAGGTTTGGAATGTGACCAACAAGACATATATTATGATATATTGTGGATAAATGATGGTATTCACATGATTGTTATGTGACATTTCCAGTAATCATTTTACTTATACTATGATCTTGGACCGAAGTATTTTAGATAAGCCTAAATATTGGAATTGATTATGTTGGGCATAAGTTAGTATTGCTTAAATTTAGAACTTTTTTCAATATTATTGATGGAATGATATAGTAATGTAGTTTTAGAAAAAGGACAACCTGTAGGATGGGAGACATCCCATCGTGTCGGATAGGGCTTTGGGAATCGAACCCACAACTGAAGTGCGATTGGCCTTTATCGCATACCACTGGCCTACAGGAAGTCCCAGGTTAGTAGAAAGTAGTTTTATTTTATTAAGCGGTATGATAAATAAAGTATAAGTATATTTTTGGAACCATATACTATTAATCTCACAATAAGATGGACTTATAATTTTTGATAACCTTCTGTTTGAAATAGATGGAATGACCCATCATTCTATCACCTGACCTGCTAACGCTTCATGAATAACAAATTCAACTTCATTTCTTTAAGAGATGAAGTGGAAATTGTTCAATTCACAAACAACAGTGAGATTGTACCAAAATCATGTAAGTGTTTCTTTTAATTCATCAACTTTAGAGAACTGATCTTGAAAACCAAAAATGTTGTCCTGGTGCCCTTATATCTGATTAATCATATGGTACCCTAGATCATCACAAATTTATGGCTTTGTGATTATGGGATTTTTCATAGCAATGTTCTCTACCACTCTCCATTAGAACATGATGGTTAGACTTCTCTTCCATATCCATACATTCACCTATGTTCTCCTATGTGGAAACCCAGTGATTAGTTAATTTGGGAAACCATTACGTTTCATACTTTAGTTCTTAAAATTATGTTTTTGTATTCCGTTTTACGATGTGGGTTTCTATAAATAGTAAACGATTTATAACCCCGATGAATTTTGAGGGAGAAATTCATTTTAAGGGGGGTATAATGTAACACTCTGAGATTTTATGAAAAATATTCTTCTTATTTCATTGATGTCTTATGTTGTAAGCTACAACAAGATTACCTTGCGCTATACGCAACACTGTATGAGCTTGCAGTATACACAACACTAATCTTGGATCATGTTAAACACAATTTTGATAGTAGTTATTCTACGAAACATTGAGTGTATATATATATATTCAATGTATAAATGAAATATGGTTGGATTCTGTTATAAGAAACAATGGATGAGTCTTGCACAGCACGCAACCCTGACTTGGCTTGCATTACACGCAATCGCGACCTTCCTCAATAGCATGTGTTGTACGCAATACCAGGTTTCACTAAATAACGATATATGGTTATAATATTATTATGAACTAGCTTATATTAATAGTATCAACTACATTTTTAACATTATTATTCATCCTACACATTTTCTAGAACATGGTATGAGAACAAAATCAAATTTTTTAGTAAAATAAGTATTTTTAAAAAAATGTAGTTTTGCCACCTTTTGATGGAGCAACCACTTTATATCTTGTTTTTGACATGTATACAAGTTCAATTTGACAATATAACATTATTCTTTGGAATCAGGATATAAAAATTAACTTTGGATAAAATTTTCATATTATTCTGATAACTTTCATATTTTAATGAATAGTAAATACACGCTATATTTTAATTAAAAACAAAATTTTCATCGTAATAATTTATATGGCCAGATTATCATTTTAGTTGGTTTTAAAGTGTAATTAGAATATATATTTACCATTTAATCCAATTTAGTTTATTGGAATTAATTTCACTTTGAAATTGGATATAAACAAGTATCAATCTTTTGATTGTTTTCTTTTCTTAAAAACATGCTATTTGTTTTGATAACGAGAATTAAATTTAAAATTAATTAATGCCACTTATATGTTATGAATTTTGAAAAATAGACATCAATTTTGAATTCGGAATATCAAATAATTCTTAGGCTGAATTTTTGGTATTTTTCTGAAAAAACCTCATTTTTCGATGAATAGCGAAACCACTTAGTTGTAGTTAAAAAATGGACTTTTTTTAATTTAAATTAAATTTTACCACTTCTATGAATTGAATTTCAAATATCCGAGAGACACAGTTAATATCAAGGACTAAAATGTGGTTCAATGAGATGAAAATAATTTTTGGTGAATAGTAACTTTTTACTTTTATTTACCACGGTTAAAAGTAAATAGGATGATTAAGGGTAAAAATGATATTATTATTACCATAACACATGTCCTAATTCTATTGGATAAGTTTAATTTGACCAAAAACAACCTTAGGAATAAAATATGACCATTTAGGCCCACTTGGATTAGATTAGGAGATTTAATATTAATTTATTTAAAGAAGGGTTAAAATAGTTAAGATCAATGTTTAATAAGTAAATCATTTTTAATATAGGGTTATACATAAGATATATTCAACTATAAATATTATTTAGAAATCTAAAACGATTTCCTATATAATGGTATTTTATTTATAATTTTTATACATTAAATAATTTAATTTATTTATGACACAAAAATGATGCAGTAATTATCTTATTAATGAAATATTGATATTATTGATGTTATAAATATCCAAATAAATGTAATTTGAGACTTTTTTTGAATTACACTAAATTTATAGGTTAATATGACATGATATTATTGATTTAATTAACTTTTTTGGAACTAATAATTCTGTTATGATTTTCACAAAAATCTATTACCAAATAGTTTCAAACTTTACATAAAATACTATTTTTAAACAAATATTATATTATTAATTGTTATTTTATTCCTAAAAATCTAAGGATCGACCAAATGACTTAGATAAGGTTATATATATTAATAATAAACAACTTGTGGTTCGTTTGGCTTGTTATTGTATGTTTATTAACCTTATAGTGTAAGAAAACAAGAAGACATGGTAGAAGTGAAATTATTTAACTTAAGGTTAAATCTAAATGATAAGGTTAAAATAGAAACCTAAACATGTCTAAATTCTATTGGATGATAGGATTTAAAACACTCCCTACATTAGCATAGAAATAAATCAATTTGGGGCTATTAAAAACCGAATATGACTTTATAATAAAATAATATTTTTATTTTTTCCAAAGGTGGCCCTCTCCTCCCTTATAAAAGGGCACCTCCTTCCTCTCTTCCTCACTCCACATTGAGCCTTCAAGCTCGGCAATCCACTAAAAAATTATCTTCTCCACTTCCATATAAACATCCTAGAGGTTCTTGTCTTCCTCAATGCCCAATTTCAGTGCCCTAAGAGGAGGTCTCAAAGAGGCACTTCAAAGAAGAGGTAATGTCTGTTACTGATTCATTCAACTTTATTTCTTCTTCCACTTCGTCTTCTTTAGTTTTTTCATTATGAAGTAATAACATAAGTATAACTCATGTACTGATATGTTATTATAAGTATGAAACAACAATATTTCACCATCTATCCATCCTCGTGAAAACAAAACCACCACTCATGCGTACGTACAGAATACAGTCTCCACGCCGTGGTGAAATATGTTTTTTGACCAACACCTTACATGGATGAGTATAATGGTGTAAAGAATAACTATATATGGTTATTATAACATCATACTGATTTTGATATATTATACCATCCTCTTCAATTCTATTCAATCATTATGGGAATGATATCATCGATCGTGCATACATACGGACTACCGTCTCCACGACACGGTGAGATTCATTCTCCATGTTAACCATACATGACTGATCATAACGTTTATATAATGAATAATAATGAAATATATGAAATAATAGTGCTACTTGATTTATGTATATATATATGTATGTCATCTATTTAGTTTCATTCATTTCAATAAGGAAACGAAAATAGCGTTCATGTGTACGTACGGCCTACCGTCTCCATAAACGGTGCATTTAATTCCTTTTATCAATCTATAATATATATATATATATATATATGTAAATGATGAATATATATTATATATAAATCATGTTTTACATTTTGTAATTATGTAAATCAGGATATAAGAAATAATATCAAGAACAACAATTCGAGACACATACGATAAAAAAAAACGTTTAACCCAAAACGCTGCTTTAACATGGAAATTACAAATGAACGGGTAATATAAAGTCATAGGTGAACCATAGATGATATAATAACAATGAAAATGATTCTGTAATAAGTCAATGACATTATTTAAATCATTATACAGGAGGTTCGGAAACGTACGAAGCATATCGAACCTAAGGTAAGGGATAATTTTGCAAATCTCATTTTTATCCGATATTACATATTCATAAGTATTTACTGGGGTTATTGATATCATCCTTGTCCATGTTTTATAAAAGATTATTCATGTATGTTTATAGTCCTTTTTACCCATTTTGACTTTTACCCCATTTTATGGAAGGAATCTTTTGTTTATTTATCCTACAAGGTAAATTTTGACTATTCGGACAAAAGTACGAGAAGAATGTTTTTTAACGTATATGGCATGAAAGGATTTTTACGGTTTTATAAAACCTTATTTTCATGAAGCTTCCTCTAAATCATTTCATGACTATTTTCAACAAAATCATATTATTTTAAAATTTCACGACATTTTGTGAAAAGAAAATTATTTTGATGAAAAAAGGATATTTTCCCCAGGAATTCATTTCAAGTGTTCTATCAAAACCGTTTTTAATCTAAGATGATATTATTTCATATGTTTATGTTTCAGGTATCATGTCTCTATGATTTACATGGCTTCAAATTTATTATGATGAAATGATATCTATTTTTATTTGTATGGATTATGTTATGATGGAATGATGTTTATGAATCCAATTTTATTCTTGGGTTATGATGAATGATTTATGTTTATATTGTGGCTCACGAAAGAATGATTTCAATATGAGATGGGTGGGACCTATATCTCCCTCCAATGCATTGGGTAAAGATTTATATATCATGAGATGGACATGTCTAGAACGACATGTTAAACTAGTTCAGTAATACAGGTCTGGAACGAGGAGTGAACTCGATTCAGAAAGGGACATTGTCCACTATGATGGTCTTGGCAGCAATTCCTTGGCTACTATGGAAATCATATCATCTCCTTAATGGTTTCCAAAATTACATGTTTTATTCCCATGCTAATTTATCATGATTAATGTTTCTTCATGATCTATGCCTTACGTACTGCCTTGTTTTATGTCATTGCTCAATATTTTGATGTTTAGATTTTATGCTCATGTTTTTTTACATTCAAATGTCTAGGGATTGTTTTATGTTCTCTATTCATACCCATACTAAGCATTTGAGCTCACCCCTTTTATGTTTTCCTTTCCCTAGGATATAAAGATATTTTTTAGGTATGAAAAAAAGTGGAAGATCTTTATGGGAGATGTTGAAGATCTTTCACCATGATTTGAAGATTATATTCGGAGTTTCCAAAGACACTAAACTATTACAGTGCTTGTGTGTCTGTTTTTTTATTTATTAATTATTCCACAAAAGTAATGTAATGTCCATGTATGTTAAGCTTCGGGTCTCTACAGCTAATCCAAAACTTCTAAGTCATATAGAGTTTTCAATAAAAACACTTGTACTATTGAAGAGACAGTACATGATAAATTTGATGAAACTGATCCTTTTGTTTTTAAAAACCCCAACCGTACATCCTCAGATGTCTCTTCAAAAACTGATTATCAACTATTGATAGAAAATCCTTCTGATAAAGAAAATGATTAAGAAGATCCTTCTGAATCATTTACCCCAGAATATTTCCTACCCTATGTTGATGAACAAGTTTTACAAAAACCAAACCAGTTGATTCTAAAGAATCATCCCAGGGATAGTATCATTGGTGATGTCAATAAACCTGTAAGGACTATATGTTCTTTATGAAATTAATTAGAACATATAGCATTTAATTCCAAATTAGAACAAAAAATCACTGATTAATCTTTAGGTGATGATGATTGGATTAAAACCATTCAAGATGAACTAAATGAATTCGAAAGGAATAAAGTCTAGACCTTCGTTGAAATACCTAAAGAGACTTCAGTTTTTGGAGTAAAATGGGTCATCAGAAATAGGTGTGATGAAAATGGAATCATCATAAGAAATAAAGATATATTATTTTCTAAAGGCTATAATCAATAAGAATGAATAAACTATGAAGAAAGTTATGCTCCAGTATCTAGACTTGAATCCATTCGTATTTTACTTGCCTTCGCAGCATTCTTCAATTACAAACCTTTTCAAATGGATGTGAAATGTTCTTTTCTTAATGGTTATGTTCAAGAGGATATTTTTTTTGAATGACCACCTAGCATTGAAGACACAAAACTTCCTGATCACGTTTTTAGACTTACCAAAGCTCTGTATGGACTTAACGAGGCCCCTCGAGCTTTGTATGATAGACTTACGGGATTTTTGATTCAAAATAACTATGTTAAGGGAGATTCCTATCTAACCATTTTTATAAATAAAGATATGAAAATTGTTTTGATTTTTCAAATTTATGTTGATGACATTATATTTGGTTCAAATCAGCAATCCTTGACTGATTCCATTGCAGATCTAATGACATCTGAGTTGGAAATGAGTATGATGGATGAGTCAACATTTTTCCTTGGTTTTCAAATTTCTCAAAAAGCTGAATAAATCTACATATCCCAATATAAATATAATAAATATATTCTTAAAAAGTATTTATATTTCAACAATAAGAGTATAAGTACTCCCATTGGTACCTCAAACACAATTGATCTTGATGAAGCTGGGAAACCAGTAGATCAGTCATCTTTTAGAGGTATGATAGGAAGTCTACTTTATTTGATAGCTAGTCATCCAGACATAATGTTTTCTATATTCTTATGTGCAAGATATCAATCCAATATTATGGAATCACATTTAAAGGCAGTGAAAATAATTTTTCTGTATTTAAAGGGAACCATGGATTTACGACTATTTTATACTTCTGGAAATGATTTTTTCTAAAAAAGTTTTTCGGATGCTTACTTGGGTGGATGTAGAGTGGATAGAAAGAGTATATCCGGAATGTGCCATTTATTAGGAGATTCATTAGTTTCTTGGTCTTGAAAAAATAATTATTTTTTAGCACTCTCCACTACTGAAGCTGAATATGTAGTAGCTGGAAGTTGTTGTGCTCAAGTGTTGTGGATGCAACACACACTCACAGACTATGGTTTGAGTTTTACAAAGACTAAAATTTTGTGTGATAACACAAGTACCATTTCCCTTAGAAAAAATCATGAACATCTCTCTCATGCCAAAAACATAGATATTAGGCATCACTCTCTTAGGGATCACACAAAAAAAATGAGATATCATTCTTCAATTTATCAGAAAACAAGATCAACATGATGATATTTTCATGAAATCGTTAACCTCCAATTGATTTAAATAAATCAAACACAATTAGGAATGTTAATCATGAGGTAATATTCTTCTATTAACTATATGTTGAACCAATATCCTTACAGTAATAAATTCCTTTTCATAGCGGGAGTACATCTGTCCTTAATGTTTTTCAAAATTTTCATAGTCAGTTTTTCAAATTTTCATAATGAATGTTTTCATAGTTGGTTTTTCAAATTTTGGTACTGGAAATTTTCGTAAGGGAAATTTTCTTAATGGAAATTTTTGTAATGGAAATTTTTCTAATGGGAATTTTTGTAATGGGAATTTTTGTACTCATAATTTTTGTAATAGAGTTTTGGTACTCAAAGATTTTGCAATAAAACATTTTGATCTTATGTTTTTCATAAATATTTTTTAGTACTGCTTTTTTCATAGTGAGTTTTTCATTGTCAAATTTTTATTAAGTACAATATCACCTATTACAAGTAATCATCCTAGCCAATCATAAATGTATGATTTATTTACTTATGTTATCGTAATCACTTTGAAATGCTGGTAGTTTCTTTTGTTTCTAAAATTTCACACATTCAAGTTTCCCTAAATCTGAATGTTTCCTATTAGATTCATGATTTCCTTGTAGGTATGTTTTCAACCATCATATCAGATCTGATAGTTATTCAACTGTTAGAATGGAATTTGAAGTTGAAATGTCACTTCCATCGCCTATATAAAGGGGACCCCTGATGGTTGTCCCACATTTGTTATCAAGACTTTGTGTCTCGATGCTCTGCCTCTCTACAAAATATCATTCTGAATCCTTCAAGATGTGCTCAGTCCGAATGACTGCAGAAGCTCCTTTTTGGATATGTCTTCAGTCAAGCTGATCTTGGAGTGGCAGATTTATAGGGAGATGTTGGTACACCCAATCTTCTTCAATAAGTATGACTATCTAATTTCCAAGAACATAAAGCTAAATGGATTGGAAAATGTAGCTATTTCTAAAACTTGAGCACAAGATGTGGTGTTTCTGGACATGCTCATAGAGTTTTATGAGTCAGCCAGTTTTTTTAAGGAATATGGAATGGAAAAGTTCTCCTTCAAAAGCTATGGAAAGACATGTGCTCTCCCTTATACCAAGGAGGATAGCTTGGTAGGCATACCTTATGATGGAGAATCCGAATTTCTATATCACAAGTTGAAAGAGGTTCAGGGATGTTTTTTTAAGTCATAGTCTATGGAGAGTTTATGTCTTTCTTATATCAAGACTGAAAAAAAGATTTCCTATCTATCTACCAACAATCGGATTCTACAGTTATGGGTTCAAGGTCTCATCGTACCGAGAAATGGTGATAAGGATGCCCTTAAGAATAGTGATAAGTATATTTTATATTTTTTGGTAAATATAAGGAAGTTGAATCTAATGAGACACATCCTCATCATGATCTAGATCATCAAGAATGGAAATCTTAGAGATCAGATCATTATGTATCTGGCCTTGCATTCCAAGTTGATAGTTTGGTGTCTTGAATCTTTCAAGATCCCCTGTAGCTCCAGGATGAGAAATTTCAAGGTGATGTTGATCAGTGATGACACCCTGAAGAGAATGAAAGTTTGTTTTTTAAAGGAGTCAGGTGAATTCTATAATCTACCTTAGGAAGCGGCAGAAGTCAATCTGAAAAATATTGAAAAAGCTGAGCCATTGAATAATGTTGGAAAGAATGTTGAAAGAAGTGGAAGTTGAAGATAAAACTCCCAAATACAAGGAATCCAAATCCGCACCTCGTAAACCGAAAAAGAAAAACTCTTACCCAGATGAGGTGGTAGAAAAGTGTTGGGAGGCTAAGAAGTGTGGAAAAGCATGGGAGCCACAGTTCGTTTTGGATCTTGCTGAGGCTAAGGAATTGAAAGAAAAAGCTACTGATGGTCTTGAGAGCCATGAAAATGATAAAAAGATAATTATGAAAATGTCTGAGGCTGATATTGTTCAATCTCTCTTGAAGGCTACTAAGGCTGCTTCAGAAAATATTCCTCCTCCAAAATCTTTCATTGTGGAACAATTGCACGAGACTCTAGGAAAGAGGTTTTTGTGACCAGAAAAGAAACAAGAAATAACTGTGGAAGAGAAGAATGCTAAAGAAGAAGTGAAAAAAGAAGAGAGCAGTGGTGGCTCTGATGATGCAGTTAAGCAGGTTTAAGAGTATCAACAAAAGGAAATAGTTTTAGAAAAGTTTTCACTCTGGACTTCCCTAGCCAGATCCTCAAAATTGGCTACACCCATAGATGTTGATAAGGGTGAACAGAAAGTGGACAAGCCATCTAAAGAAGAGAGTCATAATCATGACTTTATCCATCCTGAGGAAGTTGAACACAGAGCTAAAAAACAGAAAGTGGATGAATACTAGATTATACAATTATCCGAAAGTGATCATGAATCTCTTACTGAAGAACAATTACCGAAAATTGATAAGGGTAAACAAGTGGTTGATGACACCCCCAAAAAATATATTATCAAGAAGAAAAAAGTCGGAGGATCATCTAAGTGGAATATGGTAGAGTTAGAGGAAGAACCATCTCCTAGTAAATTGTCGGATTCGGAGTCATCTGCATTGGAACATGATTTTTTTGTTGAGTCCCACAAGAAATTGGAAGATACCATTCCTATATTTCCTATATTAGATTCCAGATGCCAGATGCTTTAGCATAACATGAATCAGAAGTCAGAATCTGTATCCATGGTGATGGATAAATGTGTGAATATTGAGGCAGAACATCATAATTTTCTCTTGAATTATGAGGTCCATAGAAAGTCTTTCAGCAAAATGACTATATGGTCAATGAAAATCAAAGATGATTTGGAAGAGATTGATCTGTTTCAAGAATATGTTAAAAAAGCCTTTGGTACTGCGGATGTAAAAATTAAAAATATTTTAGAAATATTTCAAGAAAATCTATGTCTAGAACAAATTTCTCAGATTCAGGATGTAAAAGATAGAAATGGGAAGCCGAGCTATATTGTTCAATGCTTGAAAACCAAAAAGGATCTCCGGAGCGAGATTCTAGAAAACTTTTGAAATAATATGATTTGCTGATTGTTCAGGAAGAGGCCATGAAGGCTCAGGTAGGGGTCCTAAAGGCTCAGGAAGACATGATCAAGGCATTAGAAAAGAATGCTGAGGAATATTACAAATATCTAAAGAACTTGAAGACCATTGTCAAAATTATAATGCCCATGGAAAAAGAAACAAAATAGGCCACTATGATCTTTTGTTTCATTTTATCCGTTGTACTAATTCTTTTAATTATAATAGAATTATTGGTGTGTTCTTGGTTGTCTACACTAATTTTTGAGGTACATTATTATTTTTCCATTCCCTCAAACTCTTTTTGAAAATTAAAAATGGGGAGAAGGAAAAAGAATTTTAAAAGGTAGAAGATAAATTTATAAGTAAAAAAGAACTATCCCTAAGTAAGTGGTAGTTTATTTAAGGGGGTGTTCTCATAATGAAGATTTCTTCATTCAAATAAAATTTTTCATTACTGAAATCTAGAATACTATCCTTAGAATTCCAAAGCCTAAGGGGGAGTTAGTCGTATTCACCATTGTTTATAAACAAAGGGAGATAAGCTTTAACTTCAATGCTTAGAAATTTATTCTAAGTTATTACATTCTTTTTCGTAAGGATGTTTGTGCTTTCCAAAAAGGGGGAGATTGTTGAGTAAATAAGTGTTTCCTTATAAAATTTACATTCCTTCATCAAAAGGGGGAGATTGTTATGTCATTAAGATATTCTTATGACTTTACCATTCCTTCTTTTTTGAAAATCACGCACACTTTATTTCCAGGCAAAACTCAGTTTACCCCTATTTTACTTACATAAGGAAAATTTCCTTCCCTAAAGAAATCTATCCTTACCATGTCTTCATTGTTCATATCAATATTTTTCTTATGTATAAAAAACGGATTCATATCTAAAACCTTATAATCCTATAATACTTAGATATGATGCATTCTGTTTTTGGATATGAATTCCTGTTATGAACATTTATGATGTTTTACTCTGAATTCCCTGTTATGAACTCTTATGAAGTTCAACTCTGAATTCTTATTAAGAAGCTATATAAAGTTCTAACTACGAATTTTGATGACGAATTCTGATTACGAATTCTAATTACGAATTCTAATGAACAATTCTGATTATGAATTCTCATTATGAATTTTGATGTAGAATTCTGATTAAGAATTCTCATTAAGAATTCTGATTAAGAATTCTCATTATGAATTCTGATGATGAAATCTTATTACGAATTCTAATTATGAATTCTTATTGTGAATTTAGATTACGAATTATGGATACAAACATGTATGATGTTCGACTCTGAATACTTCTTCAAAACTTAATCCAAATATCACTTTATTATAAACTCCAAATTCATTTTCTGGTTAAACTCCAAAATTTAACTTTCATCACTCTGAACATTCATTTTCTTCCTTCCGAATATCAGTTTTAGTTATGCTTTCACTTGTTCTATTATAAAATTATTTTGTGCCTTCAGTTATCAACTAACCATTTTTTAAGTGACATGTGTACAGATCCATCCGAAATTCAAGGAAGAATATGACCGTTGGAGGAGGGAGCCGACTGTCATATGGAATTTTTCTCCACCCATCACATTCACAAATAAAATTAATCAAAAGAATCATTAACCTATACTAAAAATGTCCCTTGTATTGTTTTGAAAATAAAATGTAAACATTTTATTCATTATATATTAAATTAAAATATTTCAATATATGAAATTAATAAAAATATTATTTCAAAAAAGAATGTATTTGAATATTTTCCATTGATAGACTCATTTAAATGTGTAGTGATTTCTTGGAAAAAAAAGATACCTCCAAAACTGAAGGACCAATATTTTATTTATCCCATGATAATTTAGAAATATTAGTTTTCTTAACTACTTATGTGACCTTGGTACCAATTATAATTTTATCCCCTTAACAATGTTTCGCTAACTATGATTCTGAGAATTCAAACCCCCCATAGTTTTCATGGAGTAGATTTATCACTCCATCACACACCCCATACAAAAACATGATGACTTGTTAGTTGGAGTAAGAAAAAAATTTCCAACTTATTTTATCATACTAGATATAAATTATGATAAGGAGGACTCCTTCTTCCTTTATTGACATTTATTATCCACAGGTAGTGCTACTGTTTATGTTTTAAATAGAATTATAATATTCATATTGGGTGTATAATGTGAAGAGTTAAATGTATTAAAAAATGTTAAATAACCCCCACATGAAAAAAAATTATTCAAGAGTTGTGTTTCTAGAAATTATAGACCCTTTTGATAAAATAGATGAATAATTCTTATTAATCATGGAATAAATTTGTGAAAATAATTAATTTAATAAACATTCATAAAAATTAAATTTGTTGTTGAAAACTATTCCATAGATTATTACAAGGGAGAGATTATATAGAACATTTATGAGTTTTTTAGTTTAACATTCTTAAACCAGGTATGATTTTTGGGTGTAAGGATATTTCTATTATAGATAAATATATTAAATAATCATTTGATTGATTTCAAAATTTCTTTATGATAAAAATTGAGGACCCTAGGCCACTAGAACCTAATAATCTTCCTTAATGTTAATAAATGCCTATAGGGGAGCTTTAACATCCTCATTATCAACTCAAACATTAATTTATTGTTGGTAATTCCACATCACATATAATTATCTCAGATAATATATGGAAAAATCATTTGGAATGTATTCTATTCCACATAATAATGTTCATAACATCAATATCATATATAATTATTGTTGTAAAATGGAATTTGTATCATTTTTTTCATAGGATACCAATGAAACATAAGTAAAAATTGGGTGTTGATGGGTAAAAGAGTCCCATTACTAACATAAATGATGTTTTTTGGGAATAATTTATAAATGATGTTTATGTTGGAATAATTTATCATATCTAAAAAAGAACCTTTTTCAGTATTATTGATGTTTTACATATGAAAATATTATTCAATGCAGTCGCTAATGAAAATAATGAGAAAATTAAAACTAGGAAAGTGACAAAGTGGGTCAATATAGATTACAGAAATAAGAATTATTCCACTAATGATGACCATTTTCAATTTTCATCTGAAGATAAAATTCGTAAATAGTTGGTTGGTAATGAATATTATATGTTCCTGTTGCAAAATTATGGTTATATTAATATTATCAAAGCCCATAATGATAAAGAAAAGTCCACATTCACCTTACTCTTAGTAGTATTTTATGACCATAGAATATAATTATGTTTATTATATGATCCAACCATATTTCAAAGATATTAAATAGAAATTGGTTTGTAAATGATAGATATTACAATTCACATTTTCATGGATGATTTTTCTATTTTTGGGTTCACATTTTAGAGTTGTTCATAAAATTATAGATTATCTTTTAGAGGTTACAAGATACATAAATAATTTTAAATTAGGAGAAATGTTAGTTTTTGGTAACAAAGAAAATTTTATATTTTAATGAAACTGTCTGTTAAGAGAATATAATTCAATACTTCCATGATATAGGTTATTAAAAAGTTACCCCTCTCAAAAATTGCATAGATATAAGATGATTTTAGGGATATGTGGGTTTTATCAAAGGTTCAAAACAAAATTTTCATGGACAAAAAGTCCCATAAGTTATATATTAGTCCAAGATAGAAAATTTTTGTTTGATGAGAATTTACTAGAATAATTCAAAATTATCAATGGATAATTGAATTATTCACCCATTATCACTTCACCTAATTGGAAATTTCCCTTTGAAATTATGTGTTATTCTAGTGGAATGGTTTTGGGAAATACTTATAAATAATAAAATATATTTTAAAAGGTGTATTATGTTATTTGAGAATTATATTATTACCGAAGAAACTACAACACTACTAATAAGGTATTTATATTTTTTATTTCATACTTAGAGAATTTTAGGCAAGACATTATAGGAACCAAATTCATATATTTCACATATTAGTTAGCCATTAATAACTTTTTTATATAAAGGATGATACAACTGAAATCATTACATGGATCCTCTTGTTATATGAGTATGGCTTAGAGATTATGTAAATGAAATGTTATGGGAACATGGTTACAGATCATTTTTTTGGTTGTTTAGAACTAAAATTTGTTACTCTGGAGAAGTTAATTCATCATTACAAGTTGAAAAATTAAAAATGGTTTTAACATCATAAAATTAAATGTTTGATTTTTTTTTAATTTTTACCTTCTGAAATCAGGCCTAGTGGCCTTACCTAAAACCAAAAAAAAATTCATTTCCTATATTAACCACTATTTTAGGGATAATCCATATCTTTTTAAGAGGTGACTAATGTAATTATTATGAGTTGTATGCAAATTGAATAAATAATTTCCATATTTGAGAGTTTTCACTCTTCCAAATGTAGAGGGAACTATTAGGGAAAGAGGATAACCAAAATGAAATTACATGTAATATTTTATTGGAAAATTATCATTAAGGATACTAGAAGATTAGGGATATGCAGTGAAAATTTTCAAAGGATGGGAATAGTTGAAAGAAGGAAATACCTACCAAATATTTTAATTTTAGATGTTGGTTTTTTTATTTGGGGATTAGAATTTATTGTAAAATTTAAATACATTCATGGAAATATATATATATATATATTGCTATTTTTTATCAATGTATTCAAATTATTTAAGGTAGTGGAACATCAAAAAATTAAAACAATTAAATTTGTTAAATTCATTGATAAATTTTTTTATCTTGATTCTATGTTTACTAGGGTTTCATCAATGATAATGGAACCAACTTTAAGAGAATAAAATTCCAATATTTGATGGATAATTATGCATGTTTATATAAAATAGAAATTTCATACTACCCTCAAATTAGTCTACATGATAGGTTGAGATTTCAAATAGAAAACTAAAAAAAATCATAACAATGTTGGGAGTTCTAGGATGTAGTTGCATTTTACGTTTTTTGAATCCTTATAGACTTATGGAAATGATTTCAAGACCCCAAAATGGTTGTACCTATATAAAATTCAATTTTTAAATCATATCACATGCCTATGGAATTATAGTAAAAATTATTTTGGGTCATGATAGTCTTGAACATTGATTTTCAAACTATTGGTGAGAGGAGGTCATTGGATATTGTTGAGTTGGATGATATATGGAGAGAAATGTATTAAAATATAATGATTTACAAAAGATGAAACACATATTTTCTAGACATAATAATTAATAATAAAGGTTATATGTCTAGTAATAAGGTTTTATTTTTCAATTCTAGTTTTATATTTTTCCTCGTAAATCTCAATTTTAAATATTCTAAACCGTTCTCCATATATAAGGTTTTAGTGAAAGGAGATATTGAGTTAGTTGAAGGGGAAAATAGAATATTTATTGTTAATTTTAAATGGATAACGCATTATTTTCATGGGTATACAAAGGGGACGAATAATAAATTTATTCTTGAGACTTGAGAATTCATTATATCTAAGTAAGGACTATAAATTCATTTCTTCATAAGAGTCAAACCATGTTTTTTATTACCATTAATTAGGTTTTTAATTTAATTAGAATAAAACTAATATTATATTTTTCCAATGGATTTATAAATGATTCAATGGAAAATAACATTGAATAGTAAATAAAATTATTTGGAATATTTGAAGATATTTGGAATAGCTTTGTACATTAATTATATTCCTCAGTGGGGTTTTAGAATATGTAAAACCATACTGATTCACATAGATATTCTTATGTTTTTAATGTTAGAGAAGAAATTAAATTGGATTTAAATTATAATAATAGATAAGTGTTTGAATAGTTTTAAATCACAATCCATTTAAATATGAATCTAATTACATTTTCTTTAGGGATAAAACAAATGGATTTTTATGTTGATTAGATTATTCTTATAAGAGCTACAAATGGGAAATCAGAGGTTTTCTCAAGCAAAAAAGAATGAATGCGACTTTTCCTAAAATAAAATGACTAAATCTTCTACACTAGTTGTGTTTATATTTAATTTTAAACATTATCTTTATCCATTATTCTAATACATAAAACTTTTTGTTTTATGGAATTAAATTTTTGGAAACATGTAGAATGTTTTATTCATGCTTAAATCATGAGGAATTTTTTGGTTATGGATATATTTTTTCTATTTTTTTATAAAATGTTTCCATTGCATGCGTGTTTTAATGATAATTTGGAAATATTTGTAAATGATTAGTTAAAGTGTAACACCAATAAATCCGTATGATTTTTTTTGGAAAAAATTACTTTCTTTGATATCTTTCCTTATAGGATTCATCAGATTATAATGTACTATCTATGAGAATAATATTATTATTTTAAAATGACCATTATTACCTATTTCATAAACATTGAATCATTAATAAAAAAATAAAAATTCTAAAATTTATTTTTAACTTTTTTATATAACAAAATAAAACTTATAATAAGGTACATAATTTTTAGTAATGTCTTTATATTTTTGGAAAAATAATTTTTTCTCAAATAAATTATTTTAATTAATTTTTTTGAAAAAATAATTAAAATAAATTATGACCCATTTTAAAATTTTATTTTAAAAATTTTAATTAATTTTTGGGATGAAAAAATCAAAAATATTTTTGTGTGAATTTTGGGGACTTCTAATAATATTAAATAATTGATTATTTCTTAAAAATATTTGTTTTTATTGAAAAAAACCTTATTGTTTGAAGAATATACATGATATAATTTAAATTTTAAATGTATTAAAGTATTATAATCCATAAAATTTAATTTTCAATAGATTTTATGTCACTGTATTAAATTTAATATGGAATATTTATATTAAAGATTATCTATTTATGAACATTTTCTCTTTGGAAAACTTGTTTTCATCAATTATGTGGGGTTAATTTGTAATTAAAATATTTCAATTTTGTGAGTTTTATTCTGGAAAAATAGATTAAATACATTGAGTTAGAAAAAATTATTTATATAATAATTTAAACATAATTTTTAAGCAAAAAGTATAGTAAAATATATAAAAATTAATTATCATGGTTATAGTTTAAACTGGTATATCTTTGTTAGACTAAAAATATAATCAGTAAAACAATATTAAAACTTGTGAAAATCCCATTTAATGGAATTATTTGTTACTTATAACATATATGTTTTG
Organism: Viscum album; assembly: GCA_963277665.1. Taxonomy (NCBI): domain Eukaryota; kingdom Viridiplantae; phylum Streptophyta; class Magnoliopsida; order Santalales; family Viscaceae; genus Viscum; species Viscum album. The sequence continues at coordinate 443,989,341 of OY728121.1, forward strand.
ATAATGACTGATTTTGGATCCTTTATCATATAAAAAATATGAGTAAACTTTAATCTCTTCAACAATTAAATCTATATCCTATCCCACACTTATAAAAACGCCACCCTATATCATCTCCCCTTAAAAATTCCAAAACACTTTGGATCATCCAATACCATCCAAAATTTATTATTTAATTTCATAACTACATCTAAGATATCCTAGTTTGAATTTTAAACCCTCTTAAAAAGGTTTTAGGTAGAAACATTCATTGGTTATCTGAAAAAGAGGAAATCTTACGAAACTTTTTATTTTATTTTATTTATACTTTCATATCCTTCAAACATTATTAATATATTATAATATAATTAAACCTATATCTTACATATAATAAGATATTATTATGTTAATTTCAGTACCTATATATATTTTATCATTAATGAAATGGGAAATGAAATTGTAGGTCATGTGTAAGGCGGACTACCACATCATGAACTAATGTAATTTCTTTCCCTCACCACCTATCATATCTAGATACAATGATGGATTTAATATTTATATGTGATATTTATGATTTAATTATATTAATTTTATTATAATTTCACATATACACTCAATTTCTTTTATTTGGGAATAAAACAATATCACTCATGTGTATTGAAGAGTACCTCCTCACGAAGCAATCTGATTCTTTTTTTGTATACGCATTATATAGAAGTAAATTATGGAAAACTTTATGAATATATATGATATATATGACATAATTATTTTTCTTTAAAGGTAATATAATATTTACCTTCTTTTCAATTCTCTTTAGTGGAAAATGGAAACAATATTTTTTCATATGTACAACCGACCGCCTCCATAAACTATCTAATTAATTTTCTCTCTCTAACACTAATGTATTACTATAAATAATTATATAATTAATATATATGATATATATATATATATATATAATTATATTTATTTTGTTACCAGAATAATAATTAATGGATCGAAGATACAAAACCAAAACATACATGAAATATAAAGTAGTTAATAACCAATACATCATTTTAACAACAAATAGATAATTAACTGGTAATAATAGGTCATAAGTAAATCATATTTGGTACGATAAATATGATTATTGTTCTGTAATATATTTATAATCACTGGTGTAAAAATTGATTTCTTCATGGTGTATTTTTTAATTTTATCGTTGGTTTTTAACTGATGTTTATAAACGTGACATTATAAAATAGGTTTTTAGAATCAGTTTATAGAAACCGATACTGAAATTGAGAAACAATTTCCTTTTAGATGTGGGTTTTTATGATAACCAACACAAAGAAGAACTTTTTATTTTTTAATGTTTCGTCCTTAGTTTTGAAGAAAATTGATGCTAAAAGTCAACAAAAATTAGTAAATTTTGAATATTACATCCCCAATAAAATATGAATCCCTATAATAAAAATGTATACATCCATCAAATAGAATATTTCATTTAATAATAATCTAAAAAACCAAACATACTTTTAACAATTTAATCAAACAATTATCTATATATTTGTATAATAATTTAGAATAAAAAAACATTCATAAATTAGAAACAAGATCATTTTCAATTGATTTTGAAGCATTATTTTGATATCATTATGTTCAAACACCTATTATGAAAAAAAAAATTATTTTTTGATCACATTTTATTATGAAAATATAATACTAATCCTAAACATTATAATACATATATGTAAAATGTTAATCATACTTAACTAATAGTTCACAAAAAATATCAAATATGGGTATGTTCATATTTCGCATAAGACTATACAACATTGAATGTATTCAACCACATTGAATAATATAAGATAAAATAATAGAATACTTTGATAGAAAATATAAAACAATCAATATATCTAACCTTATCAAATTCAGTAGTTTCCCCAATTGTGATTATCTCATACATAAATTGTATAAAAAAATAACCACATATAATATAACCTTGTTGGTGATGATATTGTGGTTAAAAAACATTAAATTGAGAAAAACACCTTATATATATATATATATCTAAAATCAGAATAATATCTAATATAAAAAATAATTACCATTACATTCACATATTAGATTTCAATCTGGTTACTTATCGATAACCAATCTTTGTTAAAATTATTCCATGAAATTCATTTTCATATATATCATATAATAATAAATGTACATAAAATAAAAATAAAATATATTGACCTTATAAAAAAGAAGAAAAAATACTTATCTGACAATGTGGTAAACGTTTTATGAACATCAACTAAAAATTATGAAGCTAATATAATGTGAATTCATGTGGGAAGAATACGAATAACATTCAATGCCCCTATAATAAAAAATTTCACAATTAAAGAATTTATAATGAACATTGGTTCATAATTATGTTTTTGATCTTAACCATCATGAAATGGAAAAAAACCAACATCTGATATCTATCTTTGACAATATCACACATATATATGAAACTCTATCACTAGTCTTCAAATAATTCACAACCAATGAAATTAATTATGGATAAATAAAACCATAATAATTTGTGGCCCCATTTTGTATTAGAAGCACATGTAGATACCATATTAAAAAATTAATATGGTTTTTAAATTACACCATCTGTTGTTAAAGTGATAAAAACTTAAATGTTAATTACTTAGATGGAAAACAACTACAACACAACCATGTGAAGATCTTTAAGGTCAATTAGATATGAGTTATATATTCTAACTATTCTTAATGGATAGTATCTTACACATATATTGGATGTCGTCTGAAACTTATATATATTATCTAAGGATGAAAAACCCTAAGATAATATTGTAATTGCATTCAAAATATAATAAGTATCTACAAATATTTGTTCATAAAACTATTTTTTTTATCTTTTTTATTACATTTGATTTTATATACTCTTATATTAGCTAAATGTTTGAAAATATTGAATGTACTTTTTAGTCACATATAATTTATATAAAAAAAGAATTCCTCATATGAAATATAACACAGAAGGATATATAGACAATCAAAAACATTACCCATAAAATCTATAAAATTTGTAACCTCTGCAGCAGGAAATGGTAGTAGAGTAGTTAGATCAATAATATCATGAACTGATACTATAATATGACCCATATTTATAGGCTGGTGATGTACATAATCCCCAAAAAAATTCATGAATTTATATGCTACAATATATACATGAGGATCTTTGGGATAAAACACATTGTATATGGCTAGATTTGAGGGAGGAGGTTGTTGATCTGAGTAGGTAGGCTAGGTAAGCTTGTGTAAATGAGAGGGTTTTCTAGGCTACACATCTAGCTAAAATTAACAGATAAGTTGTGAAGGCAATTTTGACTGTAATATGATCATCAATTGTTATAACAAATCCCACACACTTGATTTAATTTTATTTCCCATTTACCATGTAATATGATTTTTCTTAGCTTTTTGATGGATTCGATTTATGGATCTCATGATTACTCACTCTAACAAGTAAAAACATTCCGAATTATAACACTCGCCTCAAATCCTCTTATGTTTTTGAGGTATTTTTTCTTTCCTAAAGTAGTGGGTAAGATGGACATCCTACCCTAAGGGATAAAAGTTCCATATGAAAATTTCTCATGATTTCATCCTTAAATGATCAATAAAAATGTTATATTAGTGTTTTTGATTTATAAAATATAAAAATTCGTGAAAAATAAAAAAAATACTTACCTAAAATACTTCTATCCAATTTCATAGAATTCTCAGAAAGATAATTTTCATTTTTTCTTTTTCTCACTCATTTCCATTTTCCATTGAAGGTGGGGGATATGGAATAATGAAAAAGACCTCCTAATAACTACTATCAGGCTGAGATTTTAATTCTTCAAACATTTATTCAATAATTTTTTCTCCAGTAAATGATACTTGCCAAGTGATAACATTTGATTGAATATATTCTAAAATTTTATTTATGAATGGGTTACCCAGGATGAATCTTATATAATAAGTAATCTATTAAGAAATTAGGTAAAAATATAAGAAATTTTAAAATATATTATAATTATTATACCAGAAAGGCTTCATTATGTCAACTGAAAAAAATTTATTCCATGTCTCTCTATCTAAAAACTCATAAATGAGGTATGTGTTTTCATTTTGTCTATTAAAAAATTATTTTTTAGTACATTATTTTTTAATTCTATCAATATAACCACAACTAAATAAAGTCATATTTTTATATATTATTTTTTTCTTAAAAATTCAATGTCATTTTCTACTGTATATAAAAAATATTAATCATTTAAAATATACAATATTCCAAAAATGAGATAAAATAAATTATTTGAACTATTTTAGCATTACATCCCCTAAAGCTGATTTAACACTATCTTTTCAACATACATCCAATTAGGATATACAAAGATAATTCTCCAATGACTCTTTATATATATATATAGCTGAAAAACTACATTGAATTTGGGCCAGTTTAATTATTATTATCATTAAAAATAATATGCAATCACACGTCTCCATTATTATGTGATATTTTTGGTAAATGTGTAATTCCATGTTTTCCAACTTGAGAACACGATTTGTTAATAGTAAAAGTAGTAGAATCCATTGATTAATTCTCATCCACAGTCTTGTAATTTGTTTTTTAAATAAAATTTTTGTTTTAAATTAATAATTATATTAATAATTATTTAATAATATGAAAAAATATGAATACCTTTACACATTTTCCTCTATCTCTATATCTACATATGTGAATGAAACCAGAAAATGTAATTAAATTCTAGTGTAGTTACATATTATTAGACAAGTAAATAATTTGAAAATAGTAACATTGAAATATATAAGTAAAACAAGTGTAACACTTGTGTAAGTTTAAAAAAAACTGATGTTATGATTCTTAACTAAAAATATATACAAGGTAAAATAATGAAAATTAACATTAATTCTAAAATGATAAATAATTTTATAAATTTAAATATATAATATTGAAAAATTATTCTCATATGCGTAACTTTATCCCAGATATAGTATTCTACATCAGTTATTTCAAAGATAAAATATTTATCCATAACAATGGAATATCCAAATTTAACACAAAGAAATCATATAAATAAAATAAGTATATAATTAAATATCTAGTAGCTATTAAATAATATAGTTTTTAAAAATTTAAATTTCAAAATGTAAATATAATATAAATAATTTCCATATTAATTTTGAAAGTAATTTTGAGTTTTCCCATATCCCTTCATCATTATCATTTCGTAATGCATCAAATATGTATGGTCTATATTAATTTTTATCTGAATATTGTGTAATTTTGGAAGAGGACATATTTAAATAATTAACATCGTCATCAAAATCATCATCCAAATAAATTATTTTCCCAGTAAAAATGATGTAAAAATAATCATTAGATAGATCAATGACATAAAATATTTTCTTTTCATTTGTGGCCATGATAAATGGTTCCTCATTACCAATAAAGCTTTTCAAATTAACCCGTTTAAACACATATTTATCATGTTTCAAAACACTATTACTTGAATCCTAATTACACTTACACACGGTGACTCAAAATTTAATATAACAAATTTCCCATATGTCTTCAAGAATTCCAAAATATGGAATTAATTTAAAATTTTAATTTTTATGTTTTTTAATCAAAAAAATTCAGTGCTGCAACAATCGGAATTATACTGTTATTTTGAACAATACTAACTTCATACAAATTTTTCATCAAATGTATAACAATTAATATCAAAACCAGGACATGTGATTGCATTATGAGATGGTCCCCCTTTCAACCATTATAATTTTTAAAATAAAGATATATCTGTGATTGCATTCTCTTTAATCAATTAGACAAATGTAATTTTATTATTATTCATTAGACACTTTCCATTTCATTTCAGATATGAATACAATAATTCATAAATATATGATGACATATATAATTGAACCTAATATGTGTTATTAAAATTTTATAAATTGTCATGAATCACTTAATCACATGGAATTAACATTACCTTTAAAACTCATATCCTTGTAATTTCACTATAAATTTTCATATGTTGTGATATAGGGAGACAAATATGCTCCACTTCAGTCAACTACTTATTATAGAAATAAAACACCTCTTTTGAGACATATTTTTGAACAATAGAGGCCTCTAGATGATATGGATTTTTAACACAACCCTTTAAAACATTCATATATCTTTCTTATGGATACATCAAATATAGATAAATAGGCCCACATATTTTTATTTCACACACCAAATGAATCACTAGAAAAACCATTATACCCACAAATATGTGGGACATACACTTCAAGTTGTAAAATAAAAAGAGTAGCTTCATTCTCTAACAAATATAACAAATTTGGAACAATATATTTCCTTAATATGGGTAAGAAAAAATTTTATAACTTGATTATAGTATTTCTAATAGTTAAAGGAAATATACCACAGGGTGAGACACGTAGAATTTATTACATTAATACATGATAATCATGATTTTCATACTTATAAATTTATAATCCTTCAATGAACCCAAATTCATCACATTTCATGGATAAACATAGCTACTTTAATACCATAAATACAATAAAAGTCAACCATCTTCTCAATCATGCTTATTGTGTTATAAGAAGTGTGTCAATATATTCAATTTCCTTTCATTGTGGTATCAATCACTAAATTTATTCCCATTGATATAAAGTAAAATCTTGTATGTAAAACATCTTTTCTATTTCCTATCTTATATAAAAATTTCCAATAAAAAATCAAATATACTTTTCTCAACATGCATAATAACAATGTTATGTTTTAATCAAGAAATATCAAATATGTTGTTAAAAAAATTACTGCTTCTTTAAAATAAATTTTTCAAGATGAAAACTTATTTTCTTACAAAATGTTGAATCAATTGTTTCACCCTATCGTAATATTCTTATACTAATGATGGTCAAGGGGGAGATTATATTTCTATAAATAATTAAATGGTCTTTTGTAATAAATTATAAGGATGATAGATTATCCAAAATCTTTCATATCCCATGTACATTTCAATTCTTCCATTCTTCAATTGATAATATAAAGTCTATTCTTCACAAAGTTGACATGATTTTTGTCCCTTACCATTGTCTCTAGATAAAATTTTTTATACAAGAATTTTATTTATAGTTATCATTATCATATAATGAAATGAAATTACAATTTGTTGTTTTCATAAAAAACATTATCATCTACTTCCCATAATAGCTTCAAATCATCAATAAATGGTTAAAGATACCCATCAATATCCTTTCCCAATAGTTTTGGTCTAAAATTCATTAATCTCAGAAAAACATATTTTTTCATCATTTATATATGGGGGAAAAGTTGTAAACTACCCAAAAAATATCCATAAATTATATTGGCTAAATAGTCTCTAATATGGATTTATTCCATCAGTATACAGTCCAATTTTGAGGTTTCTAACATCACATCAAAAATAAAAAAATTGGTTTATCAGAACTCTACCACTATGGTGAATTAACAGGGTGATGTACGTTACCATCAGATTTGGGATCATCTGAATTCCATATTATCCTTTTTTCATCAATTGAATTTCCAAATATAGTGATAAAATGATAAATTATTGGAAGTTACAAAATTTCTTTAGAAAGAGATTTGATTTTAGTAATTAAGAATGAATCACAGTTGAATTATTAGAATTACGTGAAGTAATTATTGGACGAAATTATTAAGAGGTATGAAAAAAATATTCTCTAGGAGGTTAAATGCCAATAACTGAGAAAGAATCTTAGTTAACTTTTTTATCTATATTATATTGTGAAATACCACAATTAGGATAGTTCGATAAATATTAATATTCTTTCCTATAAAACACACAATTATTATAGAAGGCATGTATCTTTTTATATATTAATACCATTAGGAATAATATTTTATTCACCTCATTTTTAGAATATAGAAGCTCATTGACTTCGGAATATAACTCTTTTAAATGCTAATTTATGTTAGAGAAAATTTTAGAAATCCACTAATTTCATACATTCAAGTTATCTAATCTCCAAAATATAGATAAAACAATCTATTTACCCTAACATGGGAATAATTATTTCTATGAATCTCTATAAAATCATTCAATGTTTGTTGTTTATTTATGGTTTCAACACCCAAATAAGGAATTAATTCTTCAAAATGATTGTCCTCCACATTATGAATATTTCAATAAACAATAGATTTTTAATTTTTAGTTATTTCACCTTACTATATCCAATGTCTATAACTAAATGAGATGATTCGTGATTTATTTTAATTTTTAATTTCTTATATTCAATCAATTTAAACTTGTACAAAAACTATAATATATTTTCTGAAGATTTATTTTAGAAAATTACATTAAATCATCTAATCATTTTTCATATTCACTAGTGGATCTTTGTAAATTTATCCAATTATAATCCAGTTAATACATGATATCACAATATAATAGTTGACTATATTAAATCATATAAACATTTAAATATATATATATATATATTAAACATAAGAACACTAAATAAAAATTATTGGTAATAAAATATGTATCATCGTTGATTCATAGGAATAAAATAAAAAACAATCATTTTAATGTGTTTATATTGTGTGATATTTGTCATTCTGATCCGTTGGGCATCACATGTAACGACCCATGTTAAAATTCACAGTATAAAATTGTGAATTTTTTAACTAATCTATTGTTGGTTTTTAATTTATTTCTATTAATTTATTTCTATATATGTAATATTCGTTGTATACAATCATGATTTTTTCACTATATGTATTTTTTCCATCGCTCATATAATAATATTATGAAGCTTATTTAGTTTTATAATATAAGGCTTGTGGTTGTTTATGATAAATCATTACATATTTTATTAATTACCATTTTAATATATGGGGTACTGTCTCCATAGGGTAAATCCTTAGACACCCAATACTATCAAAAACCTCTTTTTCGTAAACATATTAATAATCATTATATACAAGAAAATATATTATTTCTAAAAATATACTAAAATGATAATATTTGATAATATTGATATTATAAATCAATAACTAAATTTCATTTTACCAAATTAAATTTATAAAATTTTATTTTATTAATGAGGTCTTATATATAATGAAAAAATGGTTTTATTTAAATAAGAATGTGTGAACATTTATTATATTATAATATTATTTGAAAATAAATTGAAAATAAATTAATGCAAATATTATTTCAAATATGGAAATTTAATATATTTTTTCAATCATTTAAAAGTGTTTAATTTAATTAATATATATTTATTACACAAAATGTTAACATATTTTATTTGAAAAAACCCTTATTTAATATAAATTATACAACTTATGAATTTACAATTTTTTTTATTTTCATATTATATACATGTGGTTTATTGATATTATAATTTAGTTATTTTCAATCATCTAACATGTATTAGTTCTGTTTACATAGTTGATACATTAGTTCGTTGTCTTGTGTTTCAAAAGGTATTAATGATTTTATAAATTTAATTGTTGAAAAATATGGATTCATTTCATGTGATGTATATCATAATAACGAATGATGAAACTATATATCATTTTTCATTACATAATATCATCCAGACCTTTCGATAATTTCATCAAATAGAACATTTATCAAAATAAATAAACATTAACAACAAAAATTTTAAATAACAATCAACTATTTAGAAATAATTAAAATAATAACTCCAAAATATAACCAAATAATAAATATATTATCCTCAAAATTATGAACAACCTATTAAATATGGGGTTCTATAAGGAAAATGGATCCTCAATTTAAAGTTTCTCTATAAAATTTGGTGTAATAATAAACAATACAATATCTAACAAAAAAATCTAGAAATGAAGAATAAAAAAGAAAAAATAAATAAAATGAAATGGAAATTGATGTTCAACCATAAAATAGTCTCTAAAGATAAATAATTATATAGATGAGGCAACAATGAAAGAGGATGATGATTCGAGACCACACATCAGGAAATGATTAGAAACCAGAGGAAAATAAACCAAAATGATCATTGAGAACCTTTAGGTCACTGTCAGGGTTGTCGTGAGTCGAGAAAAAAATTTAACAGATTCCAAAATGGTCTACTTCACAATAACCTGTTTCTTTTAAAAAAAATTCATTGGTTTTCATAGAAATCTATGACAAAAACTAACTATCATCATTTTTTTTATTGAAAACTAAAGCTAGTAATTAATTTATTTTAAATATATGGTGTTTATTGTTTACCAAAAAATTGATTCCATTAAAAATTTTAATGGATTTCTATGAACTAGTGTGGTTAAAACCCAACACCAAAATTTAAATTAATAAACCCTTCGGGTTAGGTAAAAACTGATACAAAAATGTTTCTCATAGATACATTAATAATTTTTTTATAAAAAACCGACTTCAAATATTTATCATTGAAGACACTATTTTATTATTAAATAAACCTATATTAATTATATAGGTGGTTCCAATGGGCATGAATGATTTCAAGACTTAATGTAATGGGTTTTCATCCCATCTTTCATTCATTGAGACATATTTATTTTATGAATCTATGTTCTTTTATTAGGAATACTTGATTCACATTTGAAATTTTATACATTTAACATAATTATATTTATGATATTAAATTTTTTATTTTTTTATTTAATGGGCCTCATGATTCAAATGTTCGCAAATTGGTAAGGGTTCGATGTAACAATATCATTTTTTGTCAGGATTGTTTATGATTGTGGTTATATTGATGAGATATAAGATATATTTCTCCTGAACATTAGGAATTTTTTTATCATATAATCATTCCTTGAGAATATATGTTTTAGCTTCATTTTCCTCTCTTTATATACTCAATATTCTTAATGAGTATTTTTAAAGAAAACTTATTTTATTTCTCTCTCCTATCAAAAATCCTTTTCTTCCATATACATTATTTCTAATAAAAATGTTTTCAAAATTTTTTTAATGTCCCTATATGATTGATTAAATTCATTTTCATCCTTTTTTATAATATTTTAATTTTTCTAAAATAATCATAAAATATTTTTTCAAATAAGTCATGTTTTTATTTTATTGAAAATGTGAAAGGAATAATTGTTGTAACTTATAAAACATGAATAAAATTTATTCCATTCTTGTCCACACATTTTTTAAAAAATTTCCCTATAATATTCAAAATTTATTTTAAAACAAAATAATTTCAAACTGTTTTTATGAATTTTTTATTTTAAATTATTTTTCATTGAAATTTTATTTTCCACATGAAATGTTTCAATGATCATTAAAAATAATTTTTCATCTAATATAACATCCATTGATGGTACTTATCTTTTACTAGGTATATTATCCAATGATACCATCTTTATTATTTCTTATAATGGTTTCTTCATATGATGAACATGTGTTTAAGAAACCTTTTTCATTCTCACGTGTTATGGTATGATAACTTTTTTATAATATTATAGCACAAAATTGTAGAAATTATTTGATTGTTGGGACCTATATATCCATTCAATTAATTGGAAAATAAATATATATGAGATAAAAGGATTTATTAGATGTTTTCCATATATTGAAATATGGTATACAGGGGGCTATCCCAAGATCAAATGTCTTTACATGTGAGGTTTTACCAATCCCCATGTACGTACATGGGTGGCTATACCAAGCCACACATGTTTTGAATGTCTTTACGGGAAGCCTTGAAAAATGGGTTTCTTTGATATTGTGTATTCCACAAACATATATCTATGCTAGTGTTATGATCTCATAGATCATTATCATTGATTACATTATGACTGATGTCTTTAACTACCAATATTTATGTCATGTCTAATTTTTACAATCTATGATATAAAGGTTATGGTTTCTAATTTTATTCCCATCTTATCATTCCCTTATCGTCTTGATAATTGTATATCACCATTGTTTTCCGTATTTTGTAATCTAAGTTCTTGCTTTTATATGGTTAATTTCCTATGTTTATGATGATAGGTATTATGTATGATGTGTCTAAGAAGGGTTCTGCTTATGATGAACAATGTGGGAGATGATGTAAAACTATTATGAACATGTTTTTTTATGTTTATAGGTTTCTAAAGTCGCAAGACATAAATTATTCAGGAGTAGATCAATATTTAATGTTAGGAATACTCAACCATTATTATGTAATAGTTATGTATAAGAATATTGGGTCTTTACCGTTGGTATAGGATAATGGTTTAGATAACCTTTTGAAACTAGGATATTAAAATTAGTGAGATCCCTAATGATATATCTAGAGATAACTCTATTAATAAGTCTAAGCATAATAAAATATTCTGTAATTTTTGCGAAGGATAGAGAATATTGTTTCACAGAAATTTGATCAATGTATAGATACTACAAGTGGATGTGGATCTAAAATAGATATACCTTGGGGTAATAACACTAGTAATGGTTCATTAAGATTAACTTGATCATCACCTAGTGCATGATAGTGGTCTACGATAGAAACCTAGTTTGACTCTCATTGGGATATGTTTTCAAAATTCAAAGACTCTTTATGAAACATAATTAAGCATTTTAATAATTACTATGAGTGCCATAAGTTAAAATTGATGTGTAATATATTGAAAATGTTCGATTGATTATACATCCTATATGTAATTATTGTTATTATTATTTTTCCTACAATGTTTTTTGTTTCTAACACAATTATTTTTGTTATAGCAGATCGTTATATCCTTATAGAACTATGTTAATAATGAATACAACTGACAATGAAATGATTGTATTTCTAAGAAACAAATTGTTATGGTATCTATAGTTCAATATAAAATTTATATACTCACATGCCTTTATCTATAAAAAATCATACTAAACATCCAAAATTGAAAAGTATGTCAAATGTTCTATTTAGAACTTCATGAGGTAATGACTACCTTCTTTTAGTGGTTAAACTGATATGTCATCTTCCATGAAATGGTTTAGTATCATTTTAATCATTTTTACTTTTCTCTATTTTTCAACGTAGGAAAATTTCATTTTGAATCTATTGTTTGGATAGTGAAGGGGACTAATAGAGGGCTCTGAACAAGAATACAAGATAGCAAGATGAAATTTGCTCAAGGTAATCAGATGAAATTATGAGTTTATTTTAAATTAGTAAATTCCCTATATTCTTCATATGAAAATGGAGAATGAATTAATTGAGATATAGAAGAAGGACGATGAATCCATTGGTATATAGAAGACAAATTTTACATGACTTACGAGATAAGATTCTGGTATTATCATCCAACCAGAATATATAGTTGATTAATTATTCTATTTATTAAAAACAATTCATTGAATGGAGTTTACAATAAAGTATTTCATTTGATAGGTTGAAATAATTCTTTGTTCCATCAAGTTGGAAATGGAGATTGTTGTGAGCCATTAATTGAATTGTTTTAATAAGTACAGGAGTATATGATTCATGGGAAACCCAAAAAACCATGTAGGGAATATGATGAAATTTCTATCATGCTCAATGTGTGGAAGGGATCCTGGAGGAAATAGTCTTAAGGGGACTACTAAATTTTTTATGTACATAAGAGAAGATCATTGAGTGGAGGAATGAAAATGTGATGGGAATAAGTTGGATAATGTTATAAATAATGTTAAAACTCCACAAAATGAACACTTGACACTTCAATATTTGAAATATATGGAATTTGGGAATTATGATAACATGTTCCCATGTGTTTTGGTAGGTGAAACTTATTTAATACATAAAAACATTTAAGCCAAGGGAAAATAGGAAATCTCATGTGATAAATACTTCAGATGTGGGGTAAAATAATGACATGGATACATGTATAAAAACCATTCACCCTAAAATAACTAATGAATTATTTGGCTCTAGATCTACATAAAGTTTAATATCTAAAGATTATGATAAAGGAATTAAAATACCACCTATATTATTAAATTTTTAATTAGTTTTGAAAACCCTTAATGTTATGATAATCACTTAATAATTATATGATTCATATCCAGTTGATGATTTTAGGATTGTATATCCTAAAAATATTATAAATCTTTCTCTAGATGAATTTTATGTCATGTTAAGCATGGATTTTCAATATATACATAAATCCCATATCATATTTCAAGGAAGGAAGCAATGTTTTATATTCTACACCAACCTATGATCATCTATTAGTGTGATACTAAATTTGACCTTTTGATAAAAATAAAATACATTATATACTATTTTATTTCTATTCCAACATGGTGTTTATCTAATATGGTTGGAGATAAAATCAATATCAATGATATTCCTATTATAAGGGATTTTATTGATGCATTTCTAGATGAGTTTTCTTGTCTTCCACCAAATTGTGAATTTGAGTTCTTTTTTGAACTTATACCAAGAGCTACACTAATTTAACAGAATCCCAATACAATAGAAATGATTTAGTTGTTGTAATAGAAGAAGAAACTCTCTAAGAACATTGAAAATGAATTAATTCATCCATTTGTGTAATCATTGGGTGAAAAAATTATTTTTATTAAAAAAATGTGGGTTGATACGAAGAATTGATTATTTGGAGTTATACAAAATCAAAATCAAGAAAAGGTTTCCTACTACCCATATTTATGATTTTTTTCAATTGAATAGATATTAATACAATTCTAATGTTGAACTTCATCCTGGATGTCATTAATTAATGGTTAAGAAAAAGGATATATCCAAGAAAACATTTGATAAAATGTACAGACACAATGAGTATAAAGTGATTCCATTTTGACTTATTAATAACACTTCTATATTTATATATTTAATATATAGTATCATTAGATATCACCGTTATTAGTATGTGGTAAAATTTATAGAAGATGTACTTATATATTCTAAGATAATATAAGTCCTTTAAGGTCACTTGGGAATTGTACTAAAGACCCTAAAGAATAAAATAATTGTATGATAAATTTAAAAATTAAGCATTTTAGTTGAAAAATGTTTCATCCATGTGTCAAATAATCTCCTGATAGGATATATCGATAGATCCATAAATGATGAAGACTATTTAGCATTGGAAAATACTAACCATAGTGACTAGGATCTATAGTTTTCATAATTTAGATTATTATTATGAATTGTTTCCAGATAATTTCTTTTGTATTTGAAATCCACTAACAATGTTAAATCAGAAAGGCGCTCAGTTCCATTGGATAGATTAATGTGAGGAAAATTACATGGAAATAAAGAGAAGATTAGCCATAACACCAATTCTTATATAACCATGTATTGGAGAAGGGGTTACAGTCTATACTAATGTATCCATTAATGTATTGTAATGCGTTATTATAAAAAATTACATGTTTATTTCTTATGTCTCAAAACAATTCAAGGATCATGATATAAATTATACAAATCATGATCAAGATTTACTTTTGGTAATTCCTTCATTAGAGATATGGAGGCATTATAAATATAGTGAAATGTGTGCTATATATGATGATAAAAATGTTTAAAGTTTATATTCACATGGAATTAGTTGAATATGGTTATGAGATGATTAATTATTATGAATACTTAATATATTACCACACAGGGAAATAGAACAAGGAGGAAGATGATATTAGTCAAAAGGATTGTGATATCTTATCCATGATATAATATCATAAAATATACATTTTTTAATTTTATTTTCAAAGGATATATCTATAAATCATCCCATAAGGGTATAAATATTATATTTCTAAAATTAATGTACATATATCTAACTAGGTGAAGATTTAAGAGGTGAATAAGGATGATGTTGATCGTAAAAAAGTGTTTAGAAATGTTCTTGATTTTAACCTTCATTGTGATAGAGTAATAAGGTATTGGAACTATAC
The DNA here is from genome assembly GCA_963277665.1 of Viscum album. Classification (NCBI taxonomy): domain Eukaryota; kingdom Viridiplantae; phylum Streptophyta; class Magnoliopsida; order Santalales; family Viscaceae; genus Viscum; species Viscum album. Next base: position 444,005,294 of record OY728121.1, read on the forward strand.
TTGAGTTCCATCCAAACCCAATTTAAAAAGGGATATATTATATGGTGATCATATTTTATAATTCACTATTTATCTCTGAAATAAAATGATTTAGATACATTTTAAAGTGTTTTTCTATTAGGATAGAATGATGATAGATATCATAGAGTTTGTATCGTGGTAGTTGGTATGACAGTAAGTCATGTCTGAGAGATGAAATATTAATAGGACATTTAAACTATTACTAATAATAGAATAGAAATGGGAAAACATCATAATTGTTATTTTCATTATACTCCCCTAAAAAACTAATGGGAATAATTCTATATTTATCATAGTTGATCTCCTTAAAAATTCAGAACACTTAATCGCAATCAAAGAAGGCATTTATCTTGATAAAATTGTCAAAATATATATTAAATAAGTGTTAATGTTCCATGGGGTACCATATTCCATCATATATGAACCGGATCCAAGGTTCATCTGAAAATTTGGGTGACGTATTCAACAAGATCTTTATACATACATGTGTTTCCACATGATTTATTATATATTGACTTATGGTAATTATAAGATAAAAATTCAAAAACTAGTGGTTATTTTGATATCATGTTTACTGGGTTTCAATGGGTTTGAGATCAAAAAATTCCTCTAGTTTAATTTTATTACAATAATAGATTTCAATTGAGAATTCAGATAGGTCCTTATAAAGCCCTCTATGAGACAATGTATAGAACTCCAATGTGTTGGGATAAAGTTTGATAAAGAATCTTATTGGGACCATAACTAGCTAATTTAACGATAAATAAGGATAATACCATTTAGCAACAAATAAATTAATCTCACTTCCTAAATAATATTTTGGATTATTATTATTGATCTGATATAGAATTTTAAGTTAGTGATAATGTTTTACGGAAAATTTCCCAATTGAATAAGGTACTGAGATTCAAAAAACATGTAAAATAGAACCGTAGGTATATCATTCCCGTTGAAATTATTGATCATATTAGGGCCATATCTTTTCATTTGGAAATTCTAGAAAACCCCTCCCATGTTCATGATGTTTTCGGAGTATCTCTCTAGAGGAAGTACATACTTGATCCATCCCATGTATTGAACTCATGGGTCATACCATGGGGGCATGAAAATTATCATGAGGAACAATAAGTGGATATTTTTTTATTGTAGAGATAATTTTCTATTAAATAATACCACTCACCAGGTCAATGTTTTGTGGGAGAAATATGTGGGGGAATTGGAGAATATAGTTTGGGAGAAGTATACACATTTTCTTATTGGAGTGAGGAAATTTGGGGATGAAATTTATTTTATGGGTTAGTAGAATGTAACACCCAAAGAATTTTATGAATTTTATGATTAATTTAATATATTTTATTTCTTTTAATACACACAACACCGAGATTTAATGAACTGTGGTGGGAAATTAAATATTTATTTCAAAATAACTTTTGAGGTAAAAGTGAAAAAACCAATGTAAAATAATACAAGAATAAATCTAGATAAAGAATACTAAGAACTTCCCCTTCCCAGAAAATAAATTTTTATATAAAGATTACACCTCATAAAACTACTCATTAAGCTCTCCCACAAAGGGTGGCCTGAGCCCAGTACTAATGGGGAAGCCACACCCTCATGTTCTTATACATTTCAACGGTCATTCTCGATGAATGTTTCATGATATATATCCTCATATGGATTTAATAATTCTAGAGTGTTGAATGATTTTCCCAAAAAAATTATAAATAAAACAAAAATAAAGGTATTTCCTCAAATCCTTCCTAATACAGATTTCCAAAAACCTCCAATAATAATTTTCCATGTTTTAAATCCAAAAGGTCATAAAAAGAGAAAAAATATTCTAGAATTATCATCTATTTCCCAGAACGGTCCACACAAAATCACATCCCAATGGACAGAGAAGACCATTTTGTTTATCCAACTATGAGAGAATGGAGGAATCTAGGAACTAGAGTATGGAACCAAGAAAATAGAGGTAAGATGATTTTTCATAGATACCATGCCCCCATTTTCACCATCACATCAACTCGAGAATCACCATCTTGGGAAATGATTATCAAAACTAGCACACGAAAAAACCAAAGGCAATAAAAATCCATAAAAAATCACACCAGAAAAAAACCATGCACTTTTCAATCTTAAATAAATCAACCAAAGGGGTCACTAGTGATATCAGAGGAAATAAACTACTAACCTACCAATCCCGCAACAGAACCATCAACAATCAGTGTTGCATCCCAGAAGTAGTCCTCCTAATACACTTCCAAACATCCACCATGACAAAAATAAATTCCACTAGGCTCGATCATAGTCTATATCCTCCACATACTCTGTCCACCACAACCCAAAATATAGTATTTCAGAAAATACATGAGAAATAAAATGAACCTACACCACTATAGTATGAATCTGAAAATGACCAAATACACTAAAAAGGATCAGCACTTCCACGATCAGATCAAATCCCTCACTAAATATATATTTGAAACACTACACATAATCCATAAGTTACCCAATCTGTGTCAATCCAATTCCCATTGAGTCCTAGCCTCACACAAAAATTCACTGTAGAAATAGAAAATGAATCATGGCTGAATTCAAAGCTGGATCTACAATGCCAAATAAAGAAACACCCATATCTAACCCATGGCACCATATATGAAGCTAAAATATCTGAATTCAATGCCTAAATAACCATATATGCAAAGAGAGTAGAGTTTCTACTGATACTATGAAACTTTTATGATTTTTTGGGGTTATCTCCATCTCAATATGGTATTAATGAATCGTGACAGACTATAAATATTATTATTTAAACAAGATAATTATTAACTAGTTTCTAAACGTTGCCCATGAATATAAATGTAAACAATTTTAAAATAATTTGTAATGATTTTATATAAAAAATCATATTTTTAAAAAAGTACTGGATTTTTAGTAAAGGCTTTATATGATTCGAAATATATTTTTTCTAAAAGAAATTACGTGTATTTTTTGTGAGAAAATAATAAAATTAAATTTTTACACTTTTATAAAATGTATTTCTGAAAATTATATTCATTTTTTGAATCAACATATATAAATTATCTCTAGTTGAATTTTATGTATTTTTCTAAAAAGATTAATTTTTTAATAGATTTTGAAAAATACTTGCATTTTTTTGAAAACTACATTTTACATTAAATAATTTTTAAAATTTTATTTTATTTTTAATTTTTTTAAAATTTATATTATTTCGATTATATATTTATTAATCCAATAAATGTTGTTAAAATTTTATACATATTGAATTTTTATATTAAAAATATTTCTATTAGTGAAATGATTCTCTTTGGAAAAATAATTTTTCATTACATCTCTAGGTTTAATTTTAAATTATTTATTTCATATTCTGTTAATGTAATTTGGATAAATTAATTACATATTTTTAATTAGAATAATTTATATTATATAATAAGATAACATTAATTATTTTCATAATGAATATTAAAAACAATAAAAATTTAATAAATGTGGTTAATTGTAAAATGGGTTTAACGTTTAGTTAAACTAATAATTTAAGGGAAAATTACCTAAACACAATTCTAAAAACAATTATATGGCCATATTTTAACCTTATAAACTCTATGGTTATGTAATGACCCATTTTTATCCTTTTTCACGTGATTAATATAGGTACTGTTTATTCTTTTCAAAATTTCCATCTCCGTCCTCTCCCCCAGTTATAAATGGCCACACCCTCTCCTATACACGTCCTACATCAAAACCAATTTGGTTCAAAAAATACATACACAAATACATTTATTACTTATATACCCAAATCGTAGAGGACTTATTTTAGTTATTAAGACATCTTATGAAGGGTTTAGGTATGAACCTAAAGAGGTTGTCTGAAGAATAGGTAAAAATCTTAAACCTATGATTTTTTTTATTTATTATTTGAAACCCTTAAAATATTATTAAACTATTATAATATAACCGAAATATTATCTCCCATATAATAATATGTCATTATGTTAATTTAATGACATACATATGTCTCCTCGTCCATTACAATGGGAAATGAATGCATCGATCGCGTGTACGACAAACTTCCACCTCATAAACCAATGTTGTTTATATTCCATCACCACCTCTCATGGATGGATATAATGATATATTTATTTTTTATAATTGATATTTATGAGGTTATTATTCTTTTTTAATTATGATACAACATATAAATTCATACATTCTATTTTGTGGGAATATGGTAACAATGATCATGGGTACATTGAACTACATCCACATGAAGTGATGTGATTATTTTTTTAATTCTATGTTAAATTGATTGTACTACGGGTAAAATTAATGAATATATGTGATTTATGTGACATTAAAATTATCCACTAATGTTTATATATTGTTTTCCTTCCTTTTATTTCATCTGAAAACAATATAGAAACATCATTCAAGCGTATGTGTGGTCTACCGTCTTCATGAATGGTTTAATTCAATTTCTACCTCTATATTTAATGGATTACTATGAATAACTATATAATTAATATATATTATATTTATATCATTTATAAAATAATGGTGATGATGTAATAATGATAAAAACAATTTACTGAAGATACCAAACCAAAACATACCTTAAAAATGAAGTTGTTATTACCCAAAATGAAATTTGAACAATGAATTGTTAAAAATGGTTAATAAAAGGAGGTATGTAAATCATATGTGGTATTCTTAATATGATTATGGTTCTTTAATATATTTATAATAATCATATATTTATTGTACATTGTTTTTTAACTTTTTTTAAGGAATTCTATAATTAGAGTAAGGTATTTTTGTCAAAATTTTCTTTATTTGAGGAATATATTATGTTATGCACTTATCCTATTTAATGAGGTGTGTATAATTTCAAATTGAAATTTTATATCATGGAACCTCTTATATAAATGATATTTAATGATTCATTTTATGTTATTCTTTAATGGCTATTAAGATTAAAGTTTTACCAAAGAGGTATGGGTTTGATTTTACAATATAATTATATATTGGGATTGTTTATGATTTGATTTCAATGATGAAATATAATGATATATTTAACCATAAATTCATGAATTTTTTTATATTATAGTTATTCATTTTCAATACATTTCTCCCTTTATTTTTCACACATTATGTACTTAATATCCTAAAATATGTTTTTTTACAAAAATGGACTTTATTTCTCTCTTCAGTTGAAAACCATTTTTCTTCCATATCCATGTTTTCTAATAAAATGTATCCAATAATGTATTAATGTTCCCATATAACTTTTAAATTACAATTTCAAATTTTTTTTACATATTAATATAATTCTTAAAATTAATATTTGTGTTATTTTTCAAACAAGACTAATTTGGTATTTATTAAAAATGTGAAAATAATCATTGTTTATACATGTACACACGGAATAGAATGTCCCACATTCTTATCCTTTATTATTTTTAAATATCACTTTATAATATTCATAGTTTATTTTAAATGAAATGGATTTCAAAAATATCTTATGAGTTTTTATTTATAAAAAGTGGTTTTCAATGAATGGTTATTTTCCTAAAGAAATGTTACTAGTGTTCCTTCAATTTAATTTTCCACCTAATATAGAATGATTTGATGTTACATAACTTTTAATTGGGATATAATACAATTATAAAATCTCTATTGTTTTTTAGATGGTGTTTATCTATGATGAAAATATTTTTATGAAACCCATTTATTTTCCCCTTCCAATTATATGATGAATGTTATATGATATTATGTATATCAAATGTATTGTTTATGTGATAGGTGGGACCTATATCTCACTAAAATGAATTTGGTAATTATTAATGTTATATGAGTTATAATGGTAAATAGTTGGATATCTGAATCTAGAAATAGGGTACAAGGGAGGTTATCCAAAGAATGAAAGATGGTGAATATTGTGTTATCCCATGGGTGATGTATGTAGAAGGGTGGTTATCCCAATACTATCACTTTATGAATTTGATATCCTAGAAATATGATTTTATATTCCTATGTATATTAAATAAATTTATACCTTATTCAAATGTTATTGTTTCATGTTTTTATGTTTTTTTTCCTTTATGATTCATTTCTTTAACTTCCATGACTTATGTAAAGTCTTGTGTTTATAATATATGATATGCAAGGTATGGTTTTAAATTTTTTTATCATGTTCTCGTAAACTTATGCACATATATATTGATATGGAAATTTTTTACACTTATTGAGATACTTATGTCAGCCTTTCATATGTTTCTTTACCCTTCTGCACAATGAAAGTTATTACATGTGAAATTTCAAGGAAGGGTACTAGTTATAAAGATATCAGTAAGAGACCATGTAAAATTATAATGATCTAATATATTATGTTTCCATGATTCCAATGGAATTATAACTAAAATTTTATTGCATGAATCATAATGTTATGTACTAAATATTCTTTCATTAAGATGTAAAATTTATTTATGTATGTTTTGGTCTTTACATAAAGAATACACTTTTCTAAAAAAACATTCAATCTGAAATTAAATATTTATGGTTTAGTTGGATAAAGAATAATTTTTAATGATATCAGTATTTTTTTGGTTGTTTATTTTGGAAATATATTTTTGTGCTTTCTTATTACCGATTGAACAATATTTGAAGCTACTAATTTTCAAAACCATTTTGATCATTGTTATTTTAATTTTTCTTCAACCTAAATTTTCATCTTTGGGGATAATGTTGAGTTTTATGTGTAGGGTATTGTTCTTATTTTATGCTCAAATGAATTATTGAAATTAGATATTAAAATAACCTCATTTTTTTGAAATTGAATGTTTTCTATCTTCAATTTTTATATTCAATTGTAGATAATTTTTCTTAATATTAATAATTTTTTTTCAACCATGATGTGATAAATAAATTCATTTATAAATTAATTACATTGTGTCTAAAAATTTATTCTTCACTTAAAAATATTGTTTTAGTTATATTTTTAATGTATGATTTAATGTTCTAATTGAATTTAAACTTCATTATTTAAATTAAATCAATATTATTTTCATTAAAAAAACGGAAAATTAACATTTAATATTGGTTGATATAAGTGTGTTAAAACTAATTGATGAGTCTAATTATGTAGTCTTGTTAATTAATTAACATGTTCATCTTTCTAGTTGTTTTTAATTATATTGTGCTATAAAATTATGTGTTTATATTAATCTTGGAGAAAATGAGAAATTTGGAAGATTATTTCAATGAAAAAAGAGATTTTTATATTTATATTCAAAATATCTAATTATATTAACTTTTTGAAAATAGGAAAACAACTTGTTTCAAATAAAAATTCGAGAGAGAAATTATAAATTTTAAATTAAGATATTCCCTATGGTAAAAGAATGACAATCATATATTTAATGTAATTACAGTCATTGGTTTTTGAAATTTTATAGAATCCATTGAAAAAATTATATTAATTTTTTGAGGATAAGAAATTTCATTAGTATGGGGAGTTTTATTCATCATTTGTTTAATACATGTCTTCCATATCCATTTAATAAAAAAAATTGTGTTTTAATTTTTATAATTAGTAAAAATTTGAATCCTCACTATTTTAACTGGAAAATGTAATTATTTTCTTATTTATGTGAAAATGAGGTTTTTGGTCCTTAATCGGCCAAAGGGATATTCCTTATTTTAATATATTTTCTGAAAAAATATTTTTATTTTTTCAATAACATTAATTGAAATATGTTAATTTTCAAAAAATATTCTGTTGCCTCATGTTTTGGAATTATTATTTTCATGATCCTTGGTTTTCAACACAATTATATTTTATTATCATGAATTTTAAGTTTATTTCTTGAGGAATAGATGTTCATTGTGGATTATGATTAGAGGATCATTTATACTTTAAATTCATATTTTTTTAATTTGAGGGATTGTTTACTATTTTTTGAATATATTTTTAATGAATTAATTTTGAAAGGGTTGTCTAAAATTTATTATGAGTGATTTGTAGATGATTATGGGTAATTTCTTAAATTAGAGTTGTGAAATTTGGATAAGTAATAATTTAAAGAATGATTTATTTCTAACTTCTATATGTACCATTTTAATATTTCTATAAGGAACACTTTAAAATTACTATTTAGATTATATTCCCAATTTCTTGAATTATTATTTTTCGGTTTATATAAATATTATCTTCTTATTTGAATAAGTATCATTCCCATTTTAGTAAGGATAATTCAGTTATCTACCACTTTATAATTTGTTATAATCCCTAATAAATTTAATTTGATATCGAATGAATTTTAGTTGAGTGTCAATGTATGTGAATGAGGTTATGATGATCTTACTAAATTAAAACTAATTTTGAAAAAAAATCATGATCATTTGAGACTTTTTGAAATTGAATCAAATAAAACCAACTGAGTAGTTTTTCTATTTTTTGAGACCAAATATCAACTAATTTTGGTTGAATTCAAATTGAATCTGGTTGATGATTAATGGATAAATGACTGAGGAAGATCTTTTCAAACCTGTGTTTTTTTAATGTTAATATTTTGAGATAAATTAATTCGGTATGCCACAATTTCATTGGATATGAATTCATCAAATATGGATAAGGTGATGTTCAATATATTTTGGACTAAGAAGGTATCATTGTCTTTGAGTATGGGGTTGTCGATGTACATATTGTTTTAGCCTTATTGGATAACGATTCACCATAATTTCTTGAATAAGGATAATATATTGATCATTTGGTAGACATAGAAGAATTTTTATCGAATGTTGTTTTTATTTCCAGGTTTGAAAAATTCAAAAGTCCATGTGTTAATGGGGTCTTGAAGTTAAATCATAGTGGGGGTGTATAGAAGGTGCTCTATTAATTTTTGTTTTGATATTTCAATGACTGATCATTGTTGTTGGTGTCTAAATATGGGTTTAACTTGCTAGGAAGGATTTATTTCTATTTGTGGAAAAAATGAGTTCTTGATCTCAATAGGGGACAAATATCCATATGAACAAACATTTACATTGCAGAAGGTAGAGATCCATATCATGTTTTTGGTAACTCTTCATGATTTACATGCCTAACTATAGTGACAACGTGGTTGGAAATGGATGCACACTTTGTTCTTATTGGGTTTCCAAGGAGACAAGCTATGATATTGTATTTTCAAAACCATTTCCAAACATTGTGATTGAATATGGAATGGATGAAAAATGCAAACAGACTATTAAAATAAAAAAATCAAGACTGAAATGTGGGATCAAAAATAAATAAAAAAAATTTATGAACCTTTATTGTGGACATAAAGGTTGAATTGAAAACACAAAATAAATACGGAGATACTCAATGAAGGTGGTAGAGATGGGATGTACATTTCAGAACTAGAATTGGAGTGAATACCATGATGACTGAATCATGTTGGTAGAAGCTATTAGGTGTAAACTACTTGGATCTGGATCTAGGGGAATATATGGGAACATTTTACCTTAGAAGGTTTTTCTCATGTCATTGATGAAGATGGTGATAAAGAATATGTTCCATGTAGAGAGACAAGGTTTTATATTATATGACCTAATAGCGAGGAGTAATATGTTAAATTCTATTTAATATGTAGGGGATAATTTATTTGTGGGGACACATAGGTTTATATTCGAAACATGTTCAATTAGGGTAGATTGGACATGATTTATATGACTTGATCAAGAGTGGTGGCTCAAAAGAGAATGGATCTTGGGGAGATAATCTATCTTAAAAGGATTTTACTTTTTTCCAATACTTGTGAGATGGTATTTTTTTACTTCCTACAATTGAAAATGATTCATAGATAAACTTTTCATTGGGAATTTTATTATTTTGATTAAATAATATTGATCCATTAATGATATATAATCTGAATTGGGTCACTTATCTCCTTATTCTTCCACATAGTAGTAATAATTGTTGAATATTTTCCGAATAAATTATGTTTTTATTTATCATAATACATGGATGTAAGATCCTCAATTCTCTTCAATCATCTATCAAAAAGTTTTTATAATTAAATAAAATATTATCATGAAATGTTTAAATAAATATTTTATCTTGGTGATGAAAATTCTACTCATATCTCGTGCTTGTATAAAAAACTATATCTAAAAATAATATAGAATTTGACCTTCATTATTTCATGTATTTTATAGAGTCTATTGGAAACCCTTCCATTAATGTTGTCCTAGTTATGTTTCAATATTAATGAAGGAACATACTTCAATAATCATAAAATTAAAATTCCCATATCCCTTTAACTATTTTCATCTTGTTTGCCAACTTTCAATGATATTTTCATTAAAACTATTCCATCCTGATTAATTTCAATTCTACTCCATTATATATTTCACTACACGTTGAATTTTTTATCATCACTTATTGTTTCTTATTTTTCTATTACTATTTTCAGTCGATTTGGTTTTATTTATTGGTGTTAAAACATTAAGTACATTACTATTTGTTGATCCTATCATTCCCTGCAAATATGATTATGTAGGTAAATAAATAATACTATGATTATTCAATTAGTTATCAATTTACATGTATTATATCTAAGGGGTAGTGAATCAACATGACGTCAATATTAACTATTATATTCTTGGGGAATAACCCCTCATCCTGGAATACCTACTTTTCAAATAATCCATGAATATAAGAGGAATGTGTAAAATATATTTTTGGGATGATAGTTTATAGCATAAGTCTCTAAAAGACTAATGACGTTTTATGGTCATCAACCCCTCCCTAATGTGTGGAAGATTAATTACAAAAATATGCATACATTTGACAAGATTGGTAACATTGTCATGGTTAATCATGATTTTTTACTAAAGGGAAGGATAAATTTATATCATTTTTGGGAATAAATATCATTCCATTATATTGTTTTATCCCAAAACTAGGAAAATATACTTTCCTATGGTGTTTTACGTTGTCTCTCCAACCATGTTCTACTTTTTCCATGCCCATGAGGTTGCTAAAAAAGCAGATTATTTTATCATGATCCAATAGTATATTTCTACGGTTTTTTAGTTGTTAGATGAGAAGGATAACGTAGAGAAGCCCACAATTCCCATTACCCTAAAATAACCTAACCATGATGTTTCCCCCATTATACATTCTCATAGAATAGTGGTCCGAGCAGATTTAACATTTCAGGGTTGTAGTTAGACCATGATAAAAACATCACAGATTTTGTAGCCATGATCTAGTATATATAAGTTACCAACTTCATCATGACTTTAACCCATCCCCATCACATTATATTACCATTATATAGGAACTTCCAAGACCTGGTACTCTAGCTATTCCAACTCATGGGGTTCTATATTGATAGTAACTAGCTCAAAAAGCAGCTACACCATAGAAAGGGAAACATGAAATTGATTATAAGTGGAAGGCCATGGATATTTTTTTATTTATGCATCCTCTCATAATATGGAAACATTAAAAATCTTTGTGATCCATCCATCTACTATAGATTACCCTCAAATATGACTTAACATATATATATCCTTCATGTTGCATTCATATTGCCTTCTCTTTCTATTCTACAAATTCCATGATAGGTGACTACTACACCAAAACCTATGTAGGTTCACTTAACACCACCTCTATCTTAGGTCATTGATCCCCCAAATTTTCTATATCTCATGATTACCTCTAACCAGCAGCCTACTCCACCTCAAATTTCTTCTCCTCATACTACATCACAGGATCAACTTAACTGGACATATTTATAGGTTAATACTCCAGATCCATATGATTTTCTCTCACTTGTTTTTTTCTGTTTTTTTTTTCTAAGTCATTATGTTATCAATTATATTTATTTATAAATGAATATAAGAAAATATTTTTTAATATTCATGATTAATCATGAAATGATTTTTTTGGAATGAAATTCTATTTATGGGTCAATCTATTTTAATTTAAATATTTTCTCTATATTTTCTTGTTCATGGACACTGCATACTCCCAAGGTACCTCCTAGACAATGCTTATACACATCTATGAATTTATTATTACATTTTCTTTTTCGAATGTTAATTATTTTCAACACTATATATTCAATGAACATCCTCACTTTGATTTCAAATACCATGGTTACATTTTCTATAATGTGTGGGAGGGGATTTGTTGGATAGATAAGATATTTTTCCCTTAGAATCAATGGATTATGAGATATTTTTTTTTTCATCCAAATTGATCAATTTTACAATAAATGTAAAAATAATATATTATTTTTAATTATAAATAATTGAATATTAATTACTTGTTGGTTTTTAGGTATAAATTTGAAGAGATTATCGATTTCAATTTTTCTTCTAATTTAATTTTATGAAGTTGTTATTGATTCACATATTAATTAGTGTTGATGTATAATGTGATCAAACAAATTAAATAATAAATTCTTAAAAGGTATTCTAACAATGTTATTCCATATTAACCTACATTCCATCTTTCCAAATGGAAATTGTGACATCAACTACTACAAGAGCATTCACTTTAATATTGATAATAATTGAGGATTTTTTAAAGATATTGGTATAATTGATGAAATTTAGGATTTTTAAGCTGATTATACTTGGACATAATCTATTTATAACATTTTGTATGTGATGAAATCAATATTATACTATGATAAGAATATAACTATAGGTCTATGTTTCCTTCCTACAATTATTAATTTGGAATAAATGCATTATTATTTTTTAGAGAAGGAAAGATGGAGTTTGGTGATTCATGATACTGACAAGGGATAGTTCCATGATTCTGTATGGGGGAATAATCACTTTAAATTTTGGGAGAAGGGTTAAAAAACCATTTTTTGTACATAAATTTTATATCATTAAATGTATGGAAAATAATAAAGGGGAAAATTATCCTTTTGATAATTCTAAAATTGGTAATCAATATATTCCATTATATAAAATATGGTATGAAAATTTAGAGATAGAGGAGAAATAAGTGGAGATTTATTCAGTTTTATGAAGTTTAAGGATGAAATTTGTATCATTTATATTTATATTAAATTTATTTCACTGGTATTGTATTATGTAAACCAACATTTTCAATCCTTGATGTTTAATGTTTCACAAAATTATCCAACCACATTTTTTCTCTTATTCATTGAATCATTAATAAAATATCCCCATGGTGTTTATTTTGTTAATTTGTTAGTAAAGATTTCTATTACATAAAAACCTATATATATAGTGAATATACATGAGATTGGTGACAACCATGATTAAATAATATTAACGGATGTGAGAAATGAATTTTCGGTAAGGTATATAATGAATGCAACGAATATTAAAGAAAGGATAAATGATGTGAGTGGAAGAAGAATAATGTATTGAATGGTAAATAGATATAAAGAATTATTTAGAACTATTTATTGGAAAAATATGTTATTTTTATATACTTATAAATAAGTTTTTGTTTTTCCAGAATGATAAATTGAATCTTTCCCTTATTTTGGTATAAATCATTTTTGATGGGATGCTGGTATTTTTTTTAGGATAAACAAACATTCAATTGTGGGTAGTTTCATATATCCATTATATATATATATAAATACACAACATTTTTCATCATAAAAATCACATATTCTAGAGGAATTATATTATTTTAAATTTTTAAGGAATTAAATTTCATTATTTTTAGTTTGGAAAAGTTTTGATGGGTTTTTGGGATTTTGGAGAAAAATAATGAAATATAAGATATAAAAAATATATTTATAATAAGGGTGAAATATGGATTTAATTTTTCCAATGTAAATCTAGTATAGGAGGTTCAAGAATGGGTTTCTACTAGAAGAGTGGGATAAATTAGCCTAGCACGATGTAGTGCTAGGAGATAATCATTGTAGTGTGGTGGGAGGTTGTTTCTTATCAATTGAGGATCAGATAGTAAGAAATTATTATTTGGTATTTTAATAATACAATCACTTTTAAAATGAAGATGATGTTTGAGATGAAAGGAAATTGCATCACCACCTCTTTATTCCTCAATAGTTTCATTTTCATGTATGAAATTCTAGGATTAATATTGACCAATGATCATTAGAAGGCATGGCTGATCTTAAAGGCTATGTTATAGAATATGGTTTGATCAGTTAAAAAGATGAATCATTGTATTCAACTTTTAGTTAATCCCACTGTATGTAATTGAAATACATGTTTTAGAGATTGAAAATCCTAAAAAATTGATGAAATTAACCTTTACTGAGGGTTTATATAATGAAATTTTTAAAAAATGATTATTCAATCAACATGATATTATTGAAGCAAAACAAGACGAACTCGATGAATCTTATTGGGATAAAATTTCTGGTTCACACCATGGAGGATGTTGTAGGGAATACATAAGATATATTCCTAAATAATGTTCTTAATTAGATTCCAAATGAAATGGAGGATGTTTATGAAGTTTACATGTTGTTATAATAGGGTTTTACACATATTTTTTTTTAATAAAACAGTTACATAAAAGTAACAATGGGAATGTTGTTAATGAATAAAAGTATCTAACTAAAGGGATGATTCAATTTATAGGGGTAAATTTTTTATGAAATATTAATTGTAATTTCTCATTCTAGTATTAATAAATGGACTTCATAGGAAACACCTTGTGACTGGGTGAGTGAAATTTATTGAATTCTGGCCCCATCCTTTGATCTAAAAATGTGGATACATTGTTGAATATGAAATAAACATGTGAAATTCCCATAAAGGGCATGTCTAATGATCAAAAGTATGTTCTATCTTTGAATTGGATTGATTTTATGATTTCATGGATGTGGATTAGAACATGGTGGAGTTACATCATGGTGATTGGGTAATGGGCTATGATAAAAGCTAAATGACATGGTGTGAGGATCATAAGAGTGGTTTTAAGAATCTAGATATTATAATATTTATAGAAATTGAATATATTTTAAGAAATTATATTATATGGTGTGGATGAGATGTCATATTAATAGTGAAAGATTATTTGATCCTATAACATAGAGATATATATATTGGTTTATAAAATAATTATATTTTCATTTTTTTATATAATTAGTAAGTATCTCTTTCCTATCATTTGGGAGTTTGAAATAGTGTTGTATGGGAAAATCTAGTTGTAATATGAGAATATCTTTTTTCCTATATTTGGAAAATAAAAACTTCAATTCATGGAGGAGGGAACTATAAGGAGGGAATTATCCAACCGGGGAAAGAGCTTATAGGGTATCAATCTAAGAAAATAGTTATTGGTTTTTTTCTATTCAATTTTTATGTCTTCATTACGTAATGTTATAACTCATATTATATATCATCATTGATTCAATTTTGTTTTCTTATTTTATAAAAATCATTCATATGTTTTATATTATCATTTCCATGGAGTACTGTTTACTATTTTTTAATGACTACTAAATGATAGGTGACTATACTAATAAGAGATAGTGGGATTGATATAATAGAGTGTGTACGAATTATTATGATTAATCTTTTCTAAAGGGGTGAAATTATTTAGATTTTAGTAGAAGTAAATGGATTTCATTTTAATTAATAAAAAAAATTAAATTCAGAACGATTTTACATTCATAGAATTCAGATTATATCTTTATAAAATGAATTTATGTTTTCTAAAAAGAAACAAGGTAACAAAAAATAAATATATATTAAATATTAATTTCATTTCTTGACCTAAGGACTATTACATGTAGACATTTGTATTACATAATAAAAATAATGTCAAGGGACATTACTTAAACATTTTAAAACATATTACATTATAGAAATTGAATCCATTATAACATGAATTAATTTAATTATTCAAATTAAATATTAATGCAAATAACAATAAAATACCAAAAACAAACATTTCACAAGGTGTTAAATATTTATTTTTTAATCATATAATGTATTAAGAAAAAAACATTCATGGGACCATGTAATATTCAATTTGAAAACATTATCTTGATTTAAAAAAATATTTTTGAAAAACAAACAACTAAAATCCCATTATTTTATAATTGAAGTATGATATATTAAATATCAATCATACGGAATTAAAGAGTTCATCATGTTTGCAGGAAATCATCAAAATTATCCTTCTAAAATCATATGTCTATGTTTATATTATTATAATTCAAGACCAACTTTTCCATTTGAGTTATAATAACACGTGATATATCATGGAATAGATCAAATTTATAAATGTTACAATAAAGATGAGGAATAATTTGATGTTACTACTTACTGAGATAATATCATGGTTTATAGATTGATTTATATGAATATAACTATAAATGATGATGGAGATAATATTGAATAAATGACTATGATAATTGAATATGGCCTTTGTGATATTTCAATGGTGTTTGAAATGTTACTGATTTATGAAAGGAGGTCATTCTATAATACTTTTCTAAATATACAAAATTTTCATCCAAACAGAAGTTATATAATTTTAAATATTGAAAATATTTTAGTGTCCCCAACATTACATAACTACTTTAACTCTTCAATGATATGTTTTCAAAAATAATGATTTTCCTTGATGAACATATGATGTTAAAAGAATGTTGTTTCCATTCTGTATGATCTCATAAATAATACATATATATCAATATTATTTTATATTATTTCAAAATGACCATTAATCAATTAAGAAATCAATACATATAGTGTGATACAACTATGTTATATCATTAATACCAATTATATAATTTTACATGAATATTCCTTACATCTCACAATAAATCATACCTCAAATCATATAGTATTAGTATCTATGTAAATTAAATTAAAAAAACATATTTCACAACAATTTGAACATTTACATATAGTCAAAAAACACTAAAACCCCAACAAATATATCTTGTGTTATCCTATTCTTCATAAACTAGGGAATGGAAACATAAAAAGTTGTGAGCTCAAATTCTCATTTAGGGGTGAACATAAGAGATGAAAATAAAAGATCATTTGTGGTAATAATATGATCATATGGTTTTGAGAACATAATAAATGTGTTTGAGAATATAATAATAGAATCATACATAATAACACATATTTCATAAATCATGAGTCCTAGAAGTAGGATTTTGGTATAATCGATGAAATGATACATAGAAATGCGGGAACATGATTCAATCCTCATGAGTCATATAAACATGGCATTGATATCTTTAATTACATATGATTATGGCATAAACATAAGAATATAATTGGTAAAAAATTAACCCCAAATACAATAAATTCATAATGTACTAGGATAACCACCTCCCCATAACATATTTTTTTAGGGCTAACCTCACATATCCTATAACATTATGTACTTGGGATATAAATCCATTTCCTAAAATTTTTTTGGCATCGGTTAACCTATAGTGTCCTATAACTTTTTGTACAAGAGATAACCACCCCCCTCTAGTGACCTTTTAGAATTGGTCTAAACACCAATGTCTCATCCTGATATCATGAGACATAAAAAATATCTTAATTCTTTAGAGGTATATAACAGACCCATACATTATATAATTATAAACCATACTTTGACAATAATTGGGTATCTATTATTATTTATTTTTATTTTAATTTACCTATTCATGGATTTATTGGGTGTTGGATGGTAAAAGACATTGTTTTTAGAGAAACAGGCCAGGTCTCATAGAGATTGTAGGGAATGTATTGATTGTGTGATTGATCATGTAAAGAGGATTTTATGAGGGATAGTGTGATTGGAATGGTTTGTGTAATATTTTATTAACAATGAAGTAGTATCTAGGAACTGTGCCACTTCAGTTTTGGGACACAGTGTCTTCCAAATGGTTGGCACATGGTTTTTCAACCAAGAGGCTAATATGTGTGGGCTATCCAGCATAATGAAATTTTTGGGAAATTATAAATTTTACCATGTCAGGTTTACCCTAAAACACCCCCTCTTTCTCCTCATTTAGTTGAAGCCTCTCCCCATTTACATTGATATTCCTCAACATTAATTTTTAGGTTTTCTCAATTGAATTTGGTTATCTTTTTCAAGGTAAGATAGGTTTCACTTGGATTATTCATCACATTGATTAGTTACATTATTATTCTTCTATTTTCATGGAATTTTTAGAACCCTATATTGTTATATAGTATAACCAAGAGTTCTAGGTAAGTTATTTTCTTTTCTTATGGTTTAGTTGTGTCTGGAAAATACCTACTACGTTTCTTTGGCTTTTGTTACATGTGATGACATTTTATTTTATTTCTATCTGGTGTTACTGTTTCAGGGTTATTTTCCTTGGGTTAACATTTTTTTGATTATAAAATTACTGTTAAATTTTGTTATTATTTTTTATTTATTATTAGTGGGTTAGATTCATTAAATGTGTACAATGTTTAATAATTTTAAATAAATTTTCAATTACATTTGGATTTTAAGAGATAATGTTTAGGAAAAAATGGATAAATTATTCTTTATACTTTAAAATTATTCTTAAGTGGTTTTCAAAGATTAATAATATCATTTTTAATGCTGAAATTTTTATTGGAATTTTTTACTTTTGAAATTTTTTCTTAAAATTATTTATGTGTATGGAAATTTGTGGAACAAGGGAGATCATATGTGTGTGTGTAGATGACTTAGATGATTGAAAGAATAGCCTATGTCATGGACTGACAAGGAAGGGTTAACCAATTAACCGAGGGAGCTAATGAACGTATATTTTCCTTGTTGACTGTGATTTCCAATGAGAATATTTTTACCCTAGGTACTAAGTGAGCTACTGGCGAGGAGGTTCCTAGGTGGACCGATAACACCCAAGGAATGTTGGGCTCCATTAACACATCATCAAACCATTGGTGCAATGAAAGCACTGATGGAGGCATGGCCATCATGAATTCCAATCATAATCATTCAAATAAGTGTAATGTACATGATGAAGAACATAATGAAAAATTTAATTGAATCAAACATTAATTGACATACTATTCTTGGAACCAAAAGGGAGGATCAAAAAACATAATTTACCACTAATTTAATGGTATAATTATAATTAACATTATCATGTAATTTATTTTTCATCAATAAATCAACAAACCACTCTTGATGTGTCATCATTTAATCATAATAATAAATGAAAATCCCTTTATAATAGTGATTAACACATGATACATCAATAATCACCATAAAATTATCTATGTTCTAGAAGGGATGAATCTAATTCTTATGTTGATCGATTTTGATAACAACTTACAATTTCAAGAGAGGAGTGACTCACTCTAATAGGGGAAGGAAATTACTCTGTGATCTATAGAGTGTTATAGGAAGATATCTCTATATGGTCTATGAGAAACCTCTATATAATTCATTTTTTACAGTGATGGAATGTTTCTTGGGCTTGAAATTATTTTTATAACCATGTTTATATATTATTGGGGTTAGAAAATATATAATTGTCTCAGGACCCTTATTATTTTAGTAATTTCTAAAGAATATCATGTCTAAATATTATTATTGTTGTTGTTGTTGTTGTTGTTTTTGTTATTTACCTAACATGTTATAATATTACTAATCAAATAAATTATTATTTTCATTTAAAATTTTATTAATAGTCCTTATAATAATATTTAATATGGAATTTATCTCCAAAACATAAAAGACAATATTTCCAAACTCTTCAATATATTTTGAGGCATGAATAATGAATATTTATATAATTAAATAAACATAAAATAATTATCCACCAACTAATATATAAAAATTATATTCATGAAATTATTGAAAAAGTATTTTTTAAATACCAACGTAATATAATAAATAAATATTTATTTACCTTCTAGATAAAATAGAATAAATAAATATTTTATTTTAACATCTTTAAATAAATAAATAAATGGTGAATAAATAGTATTTAAATATTAAAATATGATTTATTTTCTCTCATCTATCAAGTGATTTTATAGTTTTTATCAAACCAACATTAAATGACCAATGAAATATATTATATAAATATTACCATTATAACAGAGCCCATAAATATAGGGGTATGAATTGGAAAAAACAAATTATGAAATATATATGGTTTACATATATATAAAATAAATTCATTCATTATCAATATATTATTAATGAAAATATAAATCATTCAAAAGCAAAAGGGATTATTTTTTAAAAACTATATTTTCTTAAAACCGAATTCCATGTTTTTTGCACTTATATATTTTTTTCCATTTAATATGATATTCTATAAAAAATGAATGTTATTTTGGAATTAATAATTATAAAATTATAATAGATTTAATATTTGATAAATTTATGACAGCATTAATTTATTAATGAATAGTTATTGAAAAATTCCATTTCATTTAAGGAATTTATAATGTTGAATTTTTTTTAATATTTTATAGATGTAAAAGTAGTTATATTAAATTATTATTTAACCAATTTTGTTCATTGGAATAAATTATATGTTAAATTTTAATATAAAAACATTATATACTTATGAAAACATGTTCATATAAAAGAATTTCTTCATCACGACAACAGGTTTGACATTAAAATAAATTTTACCACATATATGAATTTAATGTTGTAAAAATTGATTCCATATTTTGAATCATCATATATAATATTATATAGTATGTTCAACATAATTTTTTTTATAATGAATAATAAAAATAGTAAAAATTAATTATAGTTGTTATGTTTAAAATGGGTTTACTATGGTCAAACTAAATAGATAATGGTTAAAATTGCATAAATGCCTTTTTAAAGATATATTGTGATATTATATCATTTAATTTTATATAAAGATTTATTTTAGTTCCATTTTCATGTGTAAAATGGGGGTATAATTTATTCATTTAAAAAAGTCAAATTTTTTTCTCTCCCATACCTATAAATGGACGACAAATATCCACTAATAATCACACATCCAAATCAATTTGAATCTATAAAAACCATAAAAATACCTTCCATAAATCTATCTCTATTGCATATTGTTTTTTATTATAAAACGAAACAGGATATGATTTAGTTATAAACCAAAAGAGGTTCTCTAAAGAAGAAGTATAGTTCTAAATAATTCATATTCCTTTTATGTCATCCTATAATCACTATATATATTATCTAAATATCTTAAAATAATAATACTAGTATAAATAATATAATAATATTTTAATATGTTAATGTAATAATCGATATCCATCTCCTCTTCCATCAAAAGGTAAAGGAGACTGTTGATTGTGTGTATATGTGACTACTTCCTCAAGAAACAGTGTAATTAATTTCTCATCAACACTTGGATGGATATAATGTTGGATGTTATGTTTATATATTATAATTATGAATTAATTTTACTTATTGATTTATAATATCACATATACCTTCTTAACTAATAATCTTTTTGAAACCGATAATCTTACTTGTTTGTATTTGTGGAATGCCACCACAAGGATGCGTTGTGATTCATTATTCATTTTATTTTGTCACGGATGGTAAAATATATAATTTTAATGAATTTATACGATATAATTATTATTATTTAAATGAGAAATATTATTTAACATTATTTATTTACATCCATCAAAAAAATAAAAATAATAATCATTTTTACATACAGCTTATAGTCTCCATGGAAGCTGTAACTCATTTTCCTATAAATAACATTTATGAAATATTATAATTAATATATATATATATATATATTTGTGTGTGTGTGATATTTATTTTATGTTTATAATTTTTTAGATGATGGAATCATGATCCAAGTACTAGGACAGAAACTACTAAAACAAAACAAGCCTTTAAAAGGATGCATTTATCACTCGAAAATAGTGTTTTTATTCTTGAATAGTTAATAAATAGGTTCTGAAAATTTATAATTAAATAATATATGTTATGATATATATTATTACGGTTATATAAAAGATTTATAATAAATATATCTTTATTATACACTAGGATTCAACATGTATAACGGAAATCAGACCTTTTGTAATGATTTCTCTACACACTTTTAATATCTTGAGTCATATTCCATAGTCACCATTTATTTTCATTTCATGGTGTATATAATACACATTTTATATTTTATATAATTAATATTTTTATCTTCCATGTATTTAAATTTATCATTTGAATTTATTTCATTCATGGTGCCTACAATTGAAAAGTTAGAAAAGTGGTAAGTGTTTATTTTACAATTTCATAATTATTCAATATTGATTATATTTATGTCTCCCTTGGAGAAATTATATAATATTTCTAAAATAGATCAAATATATTATATTATCATGTGCTTATTTATGAACCTTTAACGATATATTACAATTCTTATCTCTTTGGTAATTAAAATCACTGAGATAATATTTTTAAAAAATGATTACATTATTTCTCTCTTTAGTTGAAGATCCTTTTTTCTGAATTGATGATTTATAGAAATATATTAAATTTTTTTAACATCAAAGAAATGATTTATTAAATAAATTTTTACCCATTTGTGGCTTTTTAAAAAAATTATTGAAAATATTATTCTATTCACTTTCCAAATGATGTACTTTTAACCTTTTTATAATAATGTGAAAATAATATTTTTTTAACATCTCTGGAATGTAAAATATTACCATCCATCATGAAAAACAACTATTTTGTGTATTCCTTTACATGGTTAAAAGGTTAATTTTAAGATAAAAAAATCCTATTATTCTATAAATTTTATTATTTGAAATATATTTTCAAAGTGAGAATAATATTTTCTGCAATAATGTTTTTAATGGTTTTTTATGGTATTTCTATTCATAAATGATAACAACCATCATTTAAACTTATGATCTAGTGGGAATATATTTTAATAATACCATCATCATTATCCCTCTCAGTGTTTTAGGATCAGAAAGACTTGGATGTTCTTTTTTATACCATTCTCCATAGTATTCAAGATGGTTTATGGTTATGGTTATTCATTGGGGAATGTATCTACATTATTTATCTAGTTTTCCAATATTAATATCTATGTTCATTGTGTTTGTTAACTTGTGATATTATTCATAATTTTATTTTATTATTTAGATAGGAATTTTTTATGATTATTATGTTTATCTCCTTTTATATGAGGAATGTATTGACTTGGTAAGTGATGGGGGAGCCCGATATAGCCCCTCGATGCATTGGTAGGTCACATGATACAAACTATATTTGTTATTTGGATGAGGCCATACCCATTTATGTAACACATATCAGAATGAGGCCCTAAATTTATGTTTATGATGGATAGAATTATTCAATAAATTATTCAGAGATGGGTTATTAATTTCCATGTGATTATTTGATTAATTATAATATCCATGGATAAGTTTCAAGATCATGAGATTATTTATATTGAATAAATTTGATCTTTAGTTATTCCATATAAATTATTCTATAGGATCATGTTTTTGATTAAATGGAATGTGTTTTTTATGTAACATTCAATCTTAATTATTCCTTATATATTTCTGGTAGCTCTTGTATTATCCATGCCCTTAATGTTCATCTAATTTCACCCATTACTTATGTATCATTTCCATAATATTTCAAGATGTGTTATATGATTGATATACAGGGATGTGATTGTGGTAATAATATAATTCTATAAGAAATAAATATTTTCTTTTTATTTTTCAATTATAATATTAGTTTATTTATATATCTTTCTCTCTAATAATATTAAACAAATTAGTACTTCGAGATATATTCCCTTTGTATCCAGACCAAATGTAATAATGTAACCTCTCACTTTACGATAGTTGGCTCAATTTCTAGAGATTTTTAATTCGGTGTTTTGATGGAGATATTTCATTGGGAAAGAAACTATATCACCCCAAATGTCAGAATTTTGGGAAAAATAATCCTGAAAATTTCCTAATGGAGACAAGGATGTGATTTAGATTTGGGAAAGAAAGATACACATCTAGTGATTTGAAATAGAAAAAACACACCAATATTATGGATAAATGTAATTATCCAACAAACCATTATCTAATTTTCAAATGACTTTACAATAAGTAATAAATACACTATGTGAATTAATTCTCTAATATAAGGGGTTTCAATGATAACTAATGATAACATCCTTTAAGGCCTAGAGATAAAGGGATAACTTATGCCATCACAAATTTTTAGATGGATCTTGAAATTTATTTGTTGACTGGTATGCATCATATTCATTAATGTATAGGGAATGAACTATTTAATTCTGGTTTTACATATTATTTCATATCATGAATGTTTAGTTTAACTATATGAACATCATCTCAAAACACTGAAGTCGAATTATTGGTGAAGATATCAAATGGGTCAATTTTTTTTATCCCAAGAATATAACTCCTCTACTCTAAAAATTTGTTTATAATTTCCCAAGTAAACTTTTTGGTACCCTATTTAGTGTAATTAAAAGAAATTATGATCTTGTATTGTCTTTCCTTGTGTATTTCCAATTTAAATTTTGTAGAAAATGAATTATCCCATTGTTTTGAAAATCACCCTCTAATACTATACCAGTCAAAGGATGAGGATGAATATGATTTTTTATCATCATCAGAATCATGGATATTACTACTTTATGAGCATGAGTATCCAGATCAAATAGTTTATGCTATTAAAAATATATTCCTTTATGGAATACTCATTGTAAGAGAATTCACTAATGTATTTTATAAACAAATTTTCTAGTATTCCTCCAATTTATAGTTTAAGTTATCAATCAAGATTATACCCATAGATTTAAAAATATCCAAGAATCCATATATAATGTACATAATTGGATTTGAGTCACTAAAGAAGTAACATCATTAATGTTTTGATAAAAGATTTATATTCCCAATTTTTTTACCATGGGGTATACTAGTCCTTTTTTCAGAATATGGATGGGTAAATACACCTCTTCATTGATTATGATGATGTAAAAAATATCATGATAATGAGAAAGTATCATATGTTATGGATTGATGACTTATTTAATTAGTGATTTGGATCCCAATACTTCTCTAAGGTAGATCTTCTTTTGGGATCTTATCAACAAAACGTAAATAAGGAGGGTATACCCAACATGGTTCTCGTACAAGGTACAAACACTATGAGTTCATAGTGATTCTATTTGGACTCACAAATGATCTAATTATCTATATAGACATTATAAATAACGTATTTATGAATTACATTGATTTTTTTGGTATTGTAGATAGATAAAAATCTTATTTACTCTAAAATAAATGTGGAACATGAGGAGAATTCCAATGTTGTATTAAAGACCATGAAGAATGAAAAGTTTTACAAGATGTATAGTAAATTTTATTTTACTATTTTTATGGGGAATGTAACATTATTGGGGAATCTTATTACTAGAAAAAGGATATTGTTGGTTCTTTAAAAAATAGAGGTAATTTAAGGATAAAACTGAAAACATATATGATATAGATCAATAGTTTATTCAATTAGCTTGGTACTATCTTCTATTTGTGAGAAAATTTTCAAGATTTTCAATCCTAAAAACAAATATAACTCAAAAGGGAATCAATTTTTTCGAGACTCAGGAATGAGAGTATAGATTTACTGAGTTATATAATAGGATAATCACTGCACCTATTTTTACATTACACAATAACATGGATGGATTTGTGGTGTACAATGATGAATCTAAAAATATCTTATGTTATGTGCCCATTCAAGATGAAAAATTGATATCATAAACCTCAATTTAATTAAACATCTATAAGCATAACTACATAAATCATGATCTATAATTTGTTACAGTGATATTTGTATTGAAGATTTTTATACATTATCCCTTTGGGGAGGAGTGTGATATATATATATAAATCAGAAAAGCGTCATGTGTATATTCAAACAAAAGGAGATAAAAATGATCCAATGAAGGTGGTTAGATATGGTCGATGATTATGATTTTTTAGTCCATTACCATCTTGTAAAGTTGATAAAATTTCAATATTCTCTCAGTATAATGGATACTATAGCCATATACATGATGAGGATTTCAGGGGATCCAATCTTACTATACATATAAAGGATGTGTATGGGAATGATAAAAGAAAAATAATATTACCATTCTCAAATAACTACTTAACAATCCTTTATTTAGAGGATCATTTAGGCCATAAATAGGATGTGTTAAAATCGATAAAGGTATAAAATATTCCATTGATAGAAATTAATGAAGATGGATTTATAATGTTGTGAATCCATATATGTGTACAATAAAAACCATAAATAAGGAGTGAACTTCTAGATGATGTTAATAGATAATCCTTCTCTATTAATGCTGGAAGCACTATGATATACAAAAATATGGGGAAAAACTATTGTTGGGATAACATGAGGAGGGGGATTACAGAATTTGTATCTCGATTCTTGGTATTCAAAAAAGTTGAGGATAATTTATATATGTTTGAGGTTATGATGCAAACATTCCCCATTATGGTATGGAAATGGGAAAACGTAACCATTGATTTCATATAGGACTACCAAGGATATCTAAAGTAAATAACTTTGCCTAGGTGGTATTTAATCTCTATACAATCTCAGTGGATATCATTGTTATTAAAGAAGATTCATCTCTAGATAAACTCAATAAGATGTACATAGGATAAGAGGAAATATTTCATGTAGTAGAACTATCCATGTTATATGATTGAAATTTTATGTGTACCATGATATTCTAAATATGATTTAAAAAATAGATGCATACATTGGTGAGTTTTGGGACCACTTATCACCCCTATATCGATGGGTGATCTCAAATAACCATTAAAATTCAATATGATATTTTAATATATTTGTAAGGGATTTCCAAGGATGTTGGGATCATAATCTTCCCATAGTGGATATCTTATATAACAAAAACTTCCATTCTCACATTGAAATGGATCCTTTTGAGGATATGTATGGGATGAGGTGTTAGAATAAAATATTATTTGATAATGTTAGAGAGAAGTAGTTCATGAGACATAAAATTTTCCAAGATGTGATAAAAAAGTTTCGATCCATTCAACACCGTATGAAATCCCCACAAATTTCGTATGAAAATTTATTCCATCAATTGTCTATGAGACCAAGATGTTGGGGTCAAAGTCATTGTTTTACTTAATATATCTCAATGGAATAAATTATTGAGGATTGGGGAAAAGGGAAATAATATTCCTTAATACAATGTACCCCTTGGGATCGTTGGCCACTTCAAAGTGTTATCATATTGAATAGTACTCCCATGTAATATATTTTATGTAAATAACGTGTTCTATGTATCCCACTTGAGTAAGTACATATCATACCCCATAAAGGTACTTAGTATTGATTTGGCACCCTTGGAGAATGGTATTTCATATGCAGAGATTCTAGTGAAGATCTTAGATCACAGAGAGAAATTTATAGGAAAGAAGACCACTCACCAAGTTAAATATTTTTTTGGAACCATATGTTTGAGTAAGAAACATGGGATAAAGATGAGATAATGAAATAGGATTTCCCTCATCTATTTTATTGTATGAAATGAAATTTTGTTTTTGAAATTTTTAATGGTGGGTTGAATTTAACAACCTGAATTGTTTCATATAATTACCTTTTCAAATTAATAAATTCATTATTAAGAAATGATATTATGTATAAATTATCCAATACATTTATAATTTTATAAAACTATAAGTCATATGATTTAATATTTAAAATACATTTTAAAAATAAAAAACATTGAAAATATAGCAATTTTAAAATTGTAGTTGTGATTAATATTTATTAATCATTATGATAAATACAATTGACAAAAAATGATATCCTCCACCAATAGGATCATACCCTATGAAGATAATTTATCTAAGATTAAAATTTATATATAATATTTGTAATTTATCCTTTTCTTATACAAATAATAGATTCAATAATTAAATCATTAGATAAACAATTTACAGAAGAAGTTCTATCTTATCATGATCAAAATCCATAGCATGTTAATAAACCACCCTAAGAATGTGTCACCATTACACACCATACCATTATGGAATAGCCTTGTGTAATAAAATGTTTGTGTAACTATACTCAAATAGAATGAGTTTTTATGATATCTATATTTAGTAAAATAATAAATACATGTATCACTTTTATTTTAACTTTTTAAATAAATAAATATTGGTTTTGAGAAAAAATATATTCTTATATGATGAAAGTTAAATAATATTTTAAGGAAATATATAGTTTCAAATAATACAGTCATTCTAATGACTTAAATAATTTTTAAATGATTTTTTTTTATAATATTAAATAATTTTTATTTATTTCTAAATAATAATAATATTTATCAATTTAAATTTAAATTTTTATAAGGTTTAAAAAAATTATATCATTGTAAAAACATGTATTTTTCAATAAATAGAGATTTTTTATTTAAATTTGTAAATATTATTACTTATATAATTATTTTGATAAAATAAATATTTTATTCTGAAATCATCATGTAAAAATTAAACATTTGGGTAATTTTTCATTATTTTCAATTAATGTTGAATATTGGGTAAAAATTAAATTCAATATAAATGTGTTTTATGTATTATACCATTATATTGGCCTAAAAGTGATTTAATAAATTCTAGAAAAGGAATACATTGCTAAATATGTATTAATATTTAAAATAATGTATTATTTAATTAATTTGATTAGTTTTATAAAACCTTAATGCATCCTACAAAACATATATTATATTTTATTATTTTAAAATTATTTCTTTATGAACATGAATCACGTCCACATAATTAAGTGTATTATATTATTGAGTTTAGTTATAAATGTTATAAAATTCATAAAACCTATATTATTTGGAAAAAACAATTGAGAACCCATGGTATAGTTTTTTTATTTTTATTTTATCATATTGAGTCCAAAAACCAAAATTTAGAAATTAATAAATAATTCACCACTGTTTTTCAAAAATAAGCCACACTACCTCCCATTCCACCTCACTCAAAGCCATTTTATCGTCAATGTACTCTGAATTTACCTATATAAATAACTCTGAAGGCATTTAAAATCCCTTAATAAGATCATCCTAATATTTTATAATTTCTATCTCGAAGTAATTGATCCTCTCATCTAATTTATTGAGGCACCATCTTTATATTAAGAATTTTTATTTACAATTGTTAAATTTGTTGTTTATTTTTATATATCCTTCCTAATATTTTTATGATTTAAAATTTTTGAGATACCCTACTCAATCTCATTGTACCTATCCATGAATCTTTATTTACCCCAGTTATGTTGATGAAATTATAATATAATTTTATTAGTCAATCATTTATGAAGTGAATACCCATCCCCATTTCCACTCAATGGTATTCACCAAGATGTACATTTCGACAGTTTATTTGGCAAGTAAATGTATTTAACTAACACTCCATTATCATGGGATTGAAATTCATGAAATACCTCCTTATTTTTATGATCTATATGGAACACTTATGCATACATATGATATGAAAGTGACTGATTAGACAAAAATTATATAACCCTTTAATGCATTAGGTAATTATTTTATCTCAAGAGATACCATGTATAGTGAATGGGTGTTTTTTCTTGGCATAAAATATTATGATTTCTCTAATATTATCATTATCTTATGTTTTTAGTGTCATGTATTATGTTGTTTCCACATTCCTCTGATTATTTTATGTCATCATCGTATATCATGCTTCATTGTTCGTGTTTATGATTCTCTCCCTTCTTATGCTACCATGACATTATTATTGACAAACATGCTGTAATTTACATTAGGAAATTCTATAATTATTCCCATAATTAGTTTTATAAATCTCCCCTTGAAATATATATCCATGAGTTATCCCATGCCATTTTAAAAGAGAAATGTAATTGTAAGGGAATTTAGTGAAGTTTTTAAATATTTTTTGTTATACCTACATTACATGTTATTGTGTTTTATACCTAATTTCCAAAATATAGTTACCTCAGCATTGTTTGGAATTTTATTATTTGTGAATTTATATAATAAATAATGATTTATGGTATAATGACTTTGATTTTTCCTGATTTTATTCTTAAAAATTTGCTGGGAAAATTATGAGACTATGCACTGAGATGATGTGAAATCCTGAGTCCCGGTGTGCATAGAACAATTCATTGAAAATGATAAAATTTTAATATCATGCACACAAAAATTTTAGTATAATGTTTAATATCATTTCAAAAAGTTCCAGGATCTGAAATTAGAGGGAACCATTGAGCTCATGATGGAGATTTTACCCTAGGAACGACTTAACTTTGGTCAGCATAAGGCATCT
Source organism: Viscum album (assembly GCA_963277665.1). Classification (NCBI taxonomy): domain Eukaryota; kingdom Viridiplantae; phylum Streptophyta; class Magnoliopsida; order Santalales; family Viscaceae; genus Viscum; species Viscum album. The sequence goes on from OY728121.1 coordinate 444,035,702, forward strand.
AATGAAAAATTAACCAAAGATGTAACCATAAATAAATTAATTAAATAATTTTTTTTATTTTAAGATCCTAATAACTCATGAAGGGTGACTAGTATTGGAAATTTGATACCATCTTTGAGATTGTAATCTGTTTTTCCCTAGGTGAGGTCTAACAACAGCAGGTGTGGGTCGGCTATAAAAAATAGTTTCTGGACATTTTAGTGCATAAAATAAATAGTGAGTTTATATTATTTTAACAATTTATAGAAGTAGAAACACTATTTATTTTAAATGGAGAGACATGCATGGACCCCAGGCTTAGGCTCATAACCATAGAAATTCACTAGAGGCCTTAGAGTGATTCTTTAGAGAATTCTTTTTGTAGGGATGAAAAACACAGTGGTCATTGATTGTTCTTGATCGATCTCCAATAATAATCCATACTCGATAGCAAACGATCCATGTCCTAGGTAGGGAATTTGATTCCTAATTATTTTCCCTCGTAATTTATTTCCATGATGAATGATGGTCAATCAAAAAACATATTGATCTGCAGTTTGATCATTGTTCTGGGATGTATTATTGTTGAAATATTATCATCAGATTATTTTATCCTATTTGTTTATCCTTATAATAAGAATTAATAGTGGACTATATGAACAATTTACATGGTTCATTTTTCAATCGTTCTTATGTTTTAACTTCCCCATTCTTAGTGTTCTTTGCTACCTGATCCTTGTGTTCGCAGTTCGACTTTATGAGTGGTCCAAATGAGATCAGACCCCTGGATTGGAGAAAATACAAAAGATAGTCATGATCATAGTAGCTTGGGACCCAATGATCATAGAGAATAATTCATTTAAATGTTCTGAGAACTAGAGAAAGAATGGTGGATTGTAAAAGTAGTCGGGGTGGCGAGTGGCACTAGCATTGGCGCATGGCGGAGCCACGATGTCGGCCCCATTCAATTCTATTGATCTAGTGAGATTGGAGGCTATGGGACGTTTCATGACAGTATGTGGTATGCAGCGGTGGTCACTAATGGAAACCACCTATTAAGACCGACCAGAAAATGGGATGGTGTGACATGTCGAGCCGGCGAGGATGGGTAGATCAGAACGGACCCTGCAGGACATCGTGGACCCAGGTCAGACCGGGTGGCCAGACCGGGCAATGGTCGACCGTGAGCCTTGGTAAACCACCATGGAATCTTGAGCTGTCATGGGGCGGCCGACCATGGGGGAAGTCAAATTGGGTGGTCCACGACTTAGTCATCCCCCTACTGAAAAGTTTAGACAACCATAAATTTCAAACCGTATAGAAATTTGATGAGATATCTAGGAATTTTAGACCGTTACAATTAGATTGTAATTCTGAGATATCCTATGTTGGTTTTTTGGGAGATTTCATACGACCTAATGGATATTGAATTGAGTTTTCTCACAATGATCGTGCTTTGGGAAAACATTTATGTGGCTGGATATGACCTAGAGACAATGTTTCCTATGAATACTATGTATCTTATAGAGACCATGTTTCTTATAGATACTATGTTTCTTAAGGAGACTATGTGTCTTATGGAGACAATGTGTCTTTTCGAATATTTGTGTCATATTTTTGGAGTATATCTGGATGTTATTGATATATTTTTTGTACACATATATCTGTATAGAGCTGACTATTGATTCATTTGTGTTATTCCATGGTGGTTTTCAATTGTGGTATTCCTTTTTGGTATTCATTGGAGTATTCCGTCAGGGTATTTATTTTTTGGTATTCGATCATGGTATTTCCATTTTTCTATTTCATGGTGGTATCTTTTCAGGGTATTCCCATTGTGGAAAACTTTTATGGTTTTTGGGCATGCTACTAAGTATTGTTTGATTCACCATGACATAACATGTTGGACCTTTGGATACAGGAGTACATAGGATGAGGAGTGTTCCAATAGCTTTTCTGACTACAGCACCAATACCTCTTACATTACAGGTTGGAATTGTGGATGCAAACACTTTTCTTTTGTGGGATTTTTTTGGAAATATTTACTTTCTAGTACATTCAAAAATGTTCTATGGTCATGGGATATATGTTTTTTCATAGATTTTTTACTCTGTTCTTTTACATTTCATCCTTTATGGCTTAGAGATGTTTGTCTGCATATAGGTGTATAGGAAAATTCCTCTCATCTATATTATATGTCTACTTGGTGGTAGTCACAATCCCTTGGAATATTGGATGTTTTATTGGTGGTAGTCCGAGAATGGGAGATATTGGGATGCGTTGTGATAGAGTGTTATTAGAGGAGTCTGGCTGTACTTCAGGACCAAGAGTCGATGAGGTTACTTTGGGGAAACAATGTTAAGTATTTCAAGTTTTGATATCAGGTTGGGGTTCTGGTGTTGGTGTGTCATCTACTGTATCCATACACCATGACATTGGGAACCGTATTTTCAACTTAGTACATGAAAACATTGGTTTTATGGAAAATAAAGGTTCTTCCATCATATAATAATGGGTTGTATCATTCATGTCCTTCTTGATTAAACTCTCAATATATACTCTATTGACCATGGTATATTTTGACTTATTATAGGATGACTCTATGTAGACAGCTAGCCAAGATTCCATTATGTGATTATGTGGATGATGCTTCTAGTGATGGGGCATCAGTATATGGTCTTGTACAATAGAGATCACCTCTGTATGGATTAATAGTTATACCACCACTTGTCAAGCACCAACAAATACTAGCACTACCAGCCGAGGATGCATGTAGACTGAGCATGGTTCATGAGTTTTATATATAGTTACCTCCCATGTTTCAAGGTGATCCACACTCTCAGGCACCTAAGGATTGGTTGAAGGAAGTTACCAATTTCTTCCTCCTTGGTAGGATGTTGTACAACCAGATGGATGTACTTTTCGATACACTTTTCCAGGGATCTATTGGGAAATTATGGATCATTGTGACCTAGACACTATATGAGATGACTCCCTCTTGGGAATACTTCCATCATCTCATTGGAGAGTATATCATTGTGGACATGTTGTGGTCCATCCACATACACAAGATTTTGCATGTGAAGTAGGATATTTATACTGTTGTAGAGTATTCCACGTGATTAAAAAAAATTCACGCTACTCAAGGGATATATTATGAGACCTTTTCATTAGGGCTCAGACCATCGAGTAGGTATTATAGTAGAACCTAAGGGAATTTGTGATATCTCTTAAAATGCCTGCATATATTCGGATAATTGAGTGAGCTGTGCTAATAGAGATATTTCTAGAAGTGTAGTCACCTATAATGGGAGAAACAAGGAGGCACCATGTAGCTGAGACCTCAGTAGTAGGTATCTTATGACAGCCGCAAGGAACAAATTTGGTTAGGCATTTTTTGATATTATCCTAGGACACATTATCAGTGGTGTCGAGCTCCCAGGGTGGCATGAGTCAGGTGAGGGACATGTTGTGGTACTCATGTGGTGATCAGATACATATAAAATTATATTTCCTAAAATTACATATGGTCTATTAAGAGATGGTAAAGGGACCATTTTCTCAAAGGTGGAGGTAGGAGTAGGGTGGTCCGTATGGTGGGGGGAGGCAGGGGAGCAAGTAGGTGGTGGTCAGTGGTTCGACGAATTACCATCACCACCCCCAAGTGGTCAATGATAGGATTAGAGAGCTACTGGATTGGGATGAGTCTAGCTATTGGTAATGAATGATTATGAACCCAAGTCTTCAGGGATGATTAGATGTATGATCTATGTCTTTTCCACAATATATATATTTTTTATAGAAACAAGTGTCTGGAATTCTTTTCTTTCCACAAACCTTGTTTGAGACTTAGTTATTCCAGTTCACCTTTTGACTCAACCCTTATTCTTAGAGAATCCAACGGGGGAGATTCAATGAACAAACATTGGTGTAGATAGTGTGGTCATACTCTTTGAAGAAAGTTTATTGGTTGGAATCTCATGGTAGTGTCATCAATGTCAAAATATGTCATTATTGGTATAAACTTTCTATCCATATTTCATGCTCAAATTAATTGTTTTGGGCACATAATGCTATGTGTCCATAGTTATGGGACCAGGTTATACTTTTTTGGTGAAATATAAATCCATGTATTGTGGTATTGACTCAGACATTGGAGGGTTCATTCGATCACTCATCAATTTTCTAGCCTGAGCCTCAAGGTAGTGGATTATTTGTGTACATAGTTTCTTACTGTGGTGGTAGTGTATAAGGATATCAATCCTGAGGATGTTCTAGGATTATCTCCCCATCAATAGGTATACTTCTTCATTGATATATAAATTAGTATGATTCTAAAATCTACAATTTCATATTTGATGGCTCCCACATAGCTTTGTTAGATGAGCATGCTGTTGGAGGACTTGAAGAGGAAGGGTTGCATGAGACCTGGTGTTCCCCCCAATGCAACCCCAGTTTTTTTCCATGATGGAAGACTTGAGATTGGGATAATGTGTGGAATTGAGGTTCTCAAACTGGGTGACTATGAGGAATAAGAATCCAATGCCAAAGATCGATGATCTCATTGATCAGTTGAATTGGGTGTGGTGGTTCTCAAAGATTTACCTTAGATCAGTTTGTCACCAGGTACAATTATGGGATAAGGATACACCAAAAATGACCTTAAGATGTTTTTATATACACTATGAGTTCTTGATGATTTTAATTAGTGTGAAAAATTCCCCAACAATGTTCATGGGACTCATGAACCAGATCTTTCATATTTACATAGAACGGTTCGTGGTGGCCTTTATTGATGACATCCTAGTGTAATCAGCATATGAAGAGGAGTATATTAGATAAATGAGGATGTTCCAGGACACACTAAAAAATCTATACCATGACAAAAATCTCTATAAGTGTTTTTTTGGATTCGGGAGGTCCGTTTTCTCCGACATGTCATTTCTAAGGCTAGTGTTATAGTGGGTCTAGGGAAGATTGGGGATGTGTTGCTTCAGACCCACCCAAGAGTGTTACCATGGGGTGGAGTTTCTTCGGTACTGTTCAGTACTATTGGAGGATCATACCCATATTTTCCAATGTGGAATCATTCTTGATATCTTTGACCCAAAGATATATCCTTTCACATGGAAGGAGAAGATCCAAGAATATTTTTAGCACTTCAGGTAGAGATTGGAATGTGCCCACGTCTTGAGATTTCTACAGGAGGGTACTGTGTATGTAGTCTTCTTTGATGCATCAGGAGCTGAGGTTTTTTGTGTCCTGATGTAAGGTAAACTAGTGATTTATAATATTCCATGCTATTCATGACCAAATGAAAAGAACTATGTGACCCACAATCATGAGTTTGTAGTACTAGTCTTCACATTGAACATGTGGAAAGACTACCTAATGGGCGAGTAGTTTATCATATACTTTGACCAGAACAGTCTCACGTACATATTCTCTCAAGAGGATATGAAATTGCGATAGAGGAAATTCATATTGTTCTTCTAGGACTATGAATTAAATATTTTCTATACTCCTAGTAAGGGGAACAAGGTGGTAGATTCTCTCAGAATGAGATCCAGTTCAAGTTTCTAAATGATGAATTAGATAAGTTTCCATCAATTCAGATATCTTTTGTAGATGTGGATGGAGCAGCATACCTCCATTTGATCATTGTTACACCTACACTCTTACCGTGATACAGGGAGGCACATATTGGGGATACCGACTAGGAGACTTTATGTTCTTAGGTATCCACTGGGTATTCCCCTAGTGGACATTTGAATGGTGGAGAGAAAATCAGTATTTTAATAGGGCTTACAATGAGTTACAGTGGTGTTATGGTAGGATGTTTTTTTAGAGTTCCATACATCCCCTTTGGTGGTATATCCATGTGTGTGGAAGGTGTACCAGTACCTCTGATGTTAGTTTTCGTGGCTAGGGATGAGGAAGGGCGTTTTAGAGTTTTTTTCTTGATATCTCACTTTTTAGCCAGTGAATGTTGAGCACCAGGTTCCAGCTAGTTTGATTCGACCCCTTTACGTCTTTGAATTGACGTGGGATGGGATATCAATGGAATTCATGACATGTTTACCAGAAATGTACATAAGACAGAATACCATATGGGTGATTATTGAATGACTCCCCAAGCTATAACACTTTTTAATTATTTAATAGAATAATTTAGTAGAGTTCTTGGGATGCCTCTATGTGTAGAAAATAGTTCAATTCCATGGAGTTATTTTGATGATAGTCACAGATATTGACAAAATATTTATATCCCGATTGTTGATGTGATTGTATGTGGTGTTTGAGAAATAGTTTATTTTGATAATAGTGTTTCACTCATAGATGGGTGACCAAAAAGAGTAGACCATACATGTTTTGGAGGACATGGTACAGGCTGGTGTGTAAGATTCTGATCTTATTTGGAAAATTCAACAACATGAGGTAATGTTTGTGAATAACAAGAGATACCATTCAACTTTCATTATGGAACCATTCAAGTCCATGTACGGGAGACCCTGCGAGTCGTAACATTATTGTATGGACATATGAGAGTCAGCACTAACATGATCGAATTTGGTAGAGGGGACTAGAGAGAAGGTGAAGATCATCTAGGAGTTGATGAAGACTACGCAAATACATTATAAGTCTTATGATTATAGCTGAAATATTTCTTTATAGTTAGTGGAAGGAGACCACATGTTCCCTATTGTCTCACCTTGATGAGGATTGTAGTCATTTGGTTGGAGAAGCAAGCTATCTCCTATGTTCATCGGACCTTTCTTGGTAGTATGTATAGTTAGTGAGGAGGCGTTACACATTGATCTACCTCTGCAATTAGAGAGGGTAAATGATGTCTTCCATGTTTTTCAGATGAGGAGGTCCTTTCATGGCCCATCACATGTCATTGAGTAGGGAGATCTATACATCGGGGAAGGGAGCATTTTGAAGTGTACCCGGTGGATATCGAGGATCGAAAAGAGATAGCCATTTATGGTCAGTTGATTCCATTGGTGTGTGTCTAGTGGCAGCATGGGAATATCTAGGATAACACATGGGAGTGAGAGTCCAAGATTCATTCTCACTAACCTTATTTTTTAGTAGCCCTTTTTTTGGATTTTTATGTCCATAAATCCTTATTGTGGGGAGAATTTAATAACTCATATATTTCAAGATGTCATTTTTAGAAATTATTTGGGAAAATTTATAGACCAGGAACTAAGATGACATGATATTACAAGACCCAGTGTTCCTGAAAAATTTTATTATAAATTGTTATTGTTTTAATAGATTTTGATCATGGTTATCTTGATAAAGTTGAATATATATTAAACTGGAACCTAGATCATAAATCTTAGGAATATATTGAGCTCAAAATGTCAGTTTTATTTAGGAATGACTTAACAATGGTCAACGCTAGTCATTTAAAGAAAAATTCATTAAAAACATGAATATGAATAAAATTATTAAATAAAATTATTTTATATTAAAATCATAATAACACATGAAGGTTGACATTGATTGGAATGATGGTACCACAATTGATTTTTTAATGTGTTGATTCCTATAGGTGATTCATAACATCGGTCGACGTAGTTCGCCCCAGAAAAATAATTTTTGGATGTTTTAATGAGTAAAATAAATGATGAGTTTATTTTATTTTAACGTTAAGTTGATGTAGCGATGATATTTATTTTAAATGAAGAGTTTTGTATGGATCCATAGTTCCACTCATAACCCTTTAAATTCACTTGATTCTATAGAGAGAATCATTTGAGAAATCTCTCAACATCGAAAAAAATATCAAGATCAGATATCCTTCTGGACAGACCAATAATTGTAATAAATACTCAATAATGAATGATCTAAATCCCAGATAGGCTGTTTGATTACAAAATTATTTTACCCATTATTTATTTCCATAATGAATGTGGTTCAATCCACAAATATATAGAACCACTCTCTGATAATTGTCGTGGGATGGGTTATTGTTGCGATATTATTAGAAGATTAGTTTATCCTCATTATTTATCATTCTATCGAGATAAATTCGATGTCAACATGAACAAAGGAAAAGGTTCATTATTTGGAAATTCATGTCCTTTCCCTCCTTTATTATTAGTGTTCTTCGTCGTTGGATCATCATGGTCACTTCTCGACTCCCCGGGAGGCTTCGAACATGATCAGACCCCCGGATTGGAGGAAAGACATAATAGTGGCTGAATCAGAGTAGCTCGGGACCCGAGGACAATATAGGTGCTTTTGTATTAGAGTTTCAATCACCGGAGGAATAATAAAAGCTAATACAAGTAGTGAGGGAATAAATAACATTGACCACATGTGATTCGATGGGATCAGAGGATTCGAAATATGGCACGAAACCTCATTGTACGTGGAAGTAGTATTTGTGGGTGACCAATTTAGAGGAACGACCCGACATCATTTCATGTTTTTTGAGAAGTTAAGGCCGGGGTGACGGGTCGAGTGGTTGAGGTGGGTTGGGCCGGGCCCAGTGGGATGTGTTAGCATAGAAGAATAGGTCAGCACCAATGGATTGGATCAGACCCCATAGGTTGGGGTGGATCCAGGTCAGTCCTATGTTACTGGACTAGACCACGGTCAACCGTGAGCCATAGTTTCTCCACGGCCCAGTGAACCCCCACATGAAATTTTCTAACATCCATAATGTTCAATACAGATGGAGTTTTGATGATCTATTTGTAGTGTTGGGACCCTTATGATGAGACACTCATTTCAAGATATCCTAATTGGATTTTTATAGGAGTGTGCATAAAACCTAATGTCTTGAAGAGTGAGTTATTATAGAAAGAGGGTGCTTAGAGAAAACATTCATGTTGATGGATTTGACATAGAGACTATGCGTATTATCGATATTATGAGTCTTATTGAGAGTTTGTGTATTATAGAGACTTTGTGTCTTATGGATACTTTTTGTATTCTTTATATTTTGTTTCTTTTGAAGACTATGGTTGTTGTTGAGACTGTCTGTATTACCTGATTGAGTCTACCTGGTTGTTCTTGATATATTAATTGTTGACATATTTTTGTGTGGAGATGACTATGATTTCCTTTGTGGTATTCCTTTGTGGTATTCCTAGGTGGTAATCCTTTATGGTATTCAATTGTGGTATTCCCTGGTGGTATTCCTTAGTGGTATTTCTTTAGTGGTATTCCTTTATGGTATTTCCTTTATAGAATTCCATTCTGGTATTTCTTCATAGTATTTTGTTTTTGGTATTCCTTTAGGGTTTCAGGGTGTCCAACTGATTATTGTTTTACTCACCCCTACATGGGCTTTGCCCGCACATGATGTGTCTTGTGCAGATGATCAACTATTTGATGGAGTTCCAAGAAGACCAGGACTAGGTGCTCCCTTGTGAGACCAAACAAGATGAGGTGTGTTCTGGGAGCTTTTCCGAAAACTATCCTAGTACCGCTTACATCACAGGTTAGAATTATGGATGCATACTCTTTTATTTTAGTGGTCTTTTTTTGGAATAGTTTTCTTTCATGTTCATTCACTATTGTAATCTGGTTGTGTGGTATAGTTGTTTGAATTCATTCATTTCCAAGTCATTTTACATTACATCATTTGTGGATTGTAGATGAGTGCATGAATATCGTCACTTAGAGAAATGACTCTCATTTGTGGGATATTACTACTCGGTGATAGTCACTAGACCAAGGCATATTGGAAGCTATCTTGGGGTAGTTATGACATGGGAACCTCTGGGATAGGTCAGGACATAAGGTGTAGTAAAATATGGGTTTCCATGATTACTCCTATATCCATGCATGGTCCAAGTTTCAAAATTTCACATGTTCTCCTGTGTACCACGAGGATTGGTTTTTCCTTAGACATATTATTAAACCATATCCACATTCCAGGTTGAACCATCCATTACATAATTTTAACAACATATTGTTAAGGGTAAATGGTGGATTTGTTAAGGGGGTTTATATAAATGATATGTGCGCACACATTCCATTACATTATAAGTGGAGAAAAATGAGTTATAGAACTTTATTTCTTTTAACAAAGTTTGGAAAAACATGCCAAAATATATTAAATAAAGAAAACACATACACAATCCGATCTATTATCACATTTATCCTCATGAAAAAATATGAATAAAAAAATTAAACTAGTTATAATTCACTAAAATTATTTATTTATTAGTAAGATAAATTAAATTTAATTAATTAATTAATTAATTAATTCCCTCTATCTAAATGAATAGATGACATAAATTATAGATTTCCATAATAAATAAAACATTGAAAATTAAAGTATTGAACTATAATTATAGGTAATTACTTGGAATTAATTTCCCATTTCTTAAATATTCAAACCATATTACATAGTCAACACATCATATGGTAATAGTGTTTTTTTATTTTTAATTATTTAATTTATTATTCTCTATGTAATTTAAATATATTATTTACTAGAAGAGTACATGGTGTCGATTCCTAATAGAAACTCTATGTTCATCGGTTACAATGTATCTGAGATTAATTCCTAGGTAATTGGCATGTATCATGTTCAGGATAGACTGTGTGTACTAAGAAGCTTTATGACATGTGTTCTTTTTATCATGTGTCTTTGTTACATGCATGTGGACTCGTCATTTTCTTTGGATCTGAAAATTAGTGAGTCACATGGTGTCTATACTAACTACATGATGAATATCTCACAAATGATGTAGGATATCAGTATTACGTGATGTTATTTCATATATTTAGCCTCATTGTTAGCATGGATTTCACCATTAAATCGACCACACAAAAGGAAGTCTATGCGAGATACCTGCTGTGTCATTTAATGTACCATATGTCAGGATAAACCTATCAATAAATAGTGTGCATTAAACAAACCACAAGTTATTTCTACTTGTCACATCATGTGTCCCGCATCATGTTTGGGTGAAATTAACTTTGGTTTACAATGTGAACTACAGTAACAAATCATGTTACTATGTCTACTTTTCAAAATCCAGGGAATCTCTTAATGGTATCTATGGAAATTATGCATCTTTTATTTAACTGCTTATGATGATATCAGACTTGAAAATAGAAAATTAATACCTCAAAAACATATAAATCTAATATCTAAATTTAAATAATAAATAGAGTATAGTTTAAAAAATACAAAAAATAGATATAATCAATTAATGAATAATAAATAATTATAAATTTGAATGTCTCTACTATAATATCACATTAATGGAATTGGAATATAAGAGGTTTTGGTGGGGGAATGGACATAATTTTTTTTCCACAATCAAATATCATTCCATGATGTACATGTTGAATATTTTCATGACCAATGGAATTTAATCAAATACTAATTAACATATTAAACCAGGATCCAAAATTGGGGGTCATCGCATGAAATTTATAATAAATTTATGGATAGATATATAATTACATGGATATGAATATTCTTTCTTCAAAAATGAATCAGTTGAAATCTTATTTCATAATGTCATTATGTTAAATGAATCAAGGGTATATTCACCCTTGTGGTGATCTACATGCACTTCACATACCTCCAATCATGACCGTATAAATATCTGGATGGTGGTATGAATGATTCTATTTCATTCTATGAATTATGCTCATCACAACCAAATCCTTCAAGAGAGAAGTTATTCTCTATATGGGAGGAGGAGAGTTTATCTACAATCATCGAAGAATTTTACGATGAGATCTTTCGAGATAATGAGAGAATCCACCGACAAATTCATTATGCATAATGATCGAATGTGGACAAGGCTTGCACAAAATTCCATAACAAGGTTGATATAGTACTATGGTTAAAAAATATGTAACCATATAAGGGTCCTTATAATTTTGTCAATTCACAATAAACTCCATGATAAAATAACAATAGTAATATTATTATTTACGTGACTAGTTCCAAAATTATGGATAAATTAAATATTATTTTCATAAATAAATAAAATATATTTATTCCAATATTTTTTAATATGAAAATTTTTTCCAGACTAAAAAACTCAATCCACAAATATTCAATACTTATTGGGCTTTGAATAATTAATATTTAGTTAAATTAATACGGCAATATTACTCTCTTCTAAATATATAAATATTATACTCAAAAAAAATTTCCATAAATATTTATTAAATATTTTTTTTACCTTTTTAGTTAACTATAATAAATAAATATTTTGTTTTCATTTACGTAAATATTTTATTACATAGTGAAAAAAATATTTATCAAATATTATGCTCACATATATATTATATTTAATTAATGGTGAGTAATTATTCATGATAAAAAAACCAGGATAATAATTAAACCACGTATTTATATAATATTTATCCAACATATTTAATTCCAATGGAATTTCAATATAGTATTTAATAAACCTAGTGTGTGACCTTTTAGGTCCTTTCATAGTTTTATTAGGCTGCACAACCTAAAGTACAGTGTCATCTTTTAGAATTTCCCAAAGGATCCCCTTAAGAATGAAGACAATTTCATAATAAAACCAAACCTAGTATAAAGTTAAAATGTCTAATATAATACATTTATCTGGATACCTCTAATCCTGTAGTTTGAATACTAGTCTCATCGACCTATGTTCTTATTGTTCCTTTCATTAAATTTCTAGAAATGATTTTTTTACAACATCAACATGTCCATAGACAATATGAGGTAGTTCAATTCCCATAAAACGGAATAAAATATGAACGCATATTAAATAATATAATTTAAAGATCCCTTCTCACATAATTAATTAATATAATATATCTCATGAATCACCAAATGAATCATACCTCATTTTGCATACAAAGTTTAACCATTTTCATCAATACCTAAAAATATACAACTCATGAAATATATTAATAACTATAATAAAGTATAAAGATCATTATATATTTAGTTATATTGGAATATCCAATGAAACATATAAATGTTTATTTTCTATTAGATGGTCATGTTCTCATAATCTTATGCACTAAATATCCTCATGGGAATATACCATTAGAAGTGTTTAAAATTATTGTTAGTCTCCACACCAGATGACCAATATCATTAATTCCCCTCAAAATTATATCATTCAGCTATATAATATAAATGTTTTAATGTTGTCATCGTATGTTTATGTTTTCATCATAATGGGGAACTACTTTGACATTTCATTCTAAAAAATACCCTTAGGATATTATCGCATACATTGTCACAGAGAAAAACATTCATAATGTTACAGGAACTTTTATTAATATCAAAATACATGAATGAAATTAATCATAAAGTATATAGAAGATAGTTCTCGGAAACCAACATCAATAATATTTATTATTTTAATTTAGATTGATTGGGCCCATGAGAATAACGTTAACCAATTAACCGAGTGAGATCTTGGAGGGGATAATTACCATGATGGCTGAGAGTACCAAGGGAATGCATGTATAAGAGAAGACCAAGAGAGCATCCTTAGATTTTATACTTTATTAGCGATCAAGAAAAATATATATTAGACAATTTCAAACTTGATCTCACCAGTTAGGTCCCATGAATAGTATTACTTTTGACTCTTTTAATTGAATTACCTTGTGTTTTTTCCTAAAATCCATTATCAGGTATTTAATGATTTCATGCATATGATTAATCCTTGTTTGTGTGATTTGGACTTTTTTAGAACATATGGATTCACTTTAAATCAATTATTCATTGTTTATTTATATTTTTGAAATATAGGATATTTTAGGAAAAACCAAAAGATTTTAGAAAGACTTTTTTACATATTGAAATAGTTAAAAATAGGGTTCTTAAAGTAGATTTATTGGTTTTAATGGAATTAGTTCTTATTTAAATTCATCGTGGTATACTACTGTGATTTTTTTCTCAAATCTTGCATTTTCATTAAGGCATATGAAATATTTGTTTTACAGGATACAGGTAATGTTTGGAGGGGCATCCCATTAAGTGGATCATATCGATTACCAGGGATCATTGTTAATTTGGGCTATGTCGATATGATTGTATTTGTGAGTTTATCTAATGTGGTGTTGTTTTGAGATATATTTCCATCGAGATCTTATATATTTTCCTATTTAGTATTGATCCCTTTTTTGAGTTTTTGATTTTTTTTCATAGATATCATATGTATATTCATTATTTATAAATTTAAAATTTGAGATGTTTATAATATCTATTTTTTTCATTAATATGAATACTCTATTTCGGTGTTTATATCTATTAATACTACTTAATTATTTGTATGTATGACAAATTCAGGTATGATTCATGGAATATTTTTAATGGAAATAGAATTTAGAAATGGATAAGTGTGATTCCTTGGTGTTTATAGCCCACTCATGGAAATTGGAAACATGATTCATGTATTATGGTAGATATGTTTAGGTGATATTTGTGTTAAAATATGTTATTTCTTTACATGTATATATATTTATATTCTAGATGAACCATAGAACATTAATAGTCCCATCATAGCTAAATTAAACTCTTATAAATAAACAGTTTTCAAGAATATTTCTAGAAAATGTGATTAAAATCCATCATGGAAAAGTAGGTGGATGTTATAATTAGATAATTTTCTTAGTGAATAAAAAGGAACATTAAAGGATATTGATATAAAATAAAAAATCTGCATTTATTTAGTTTTAAAAAAATTTTAAAAATAATAATAAATAATGTTTACATTTATGAAAAATTTAATCTTTTAAGAAAATAATTTAAAAAGGGATATATAAATTTCATTATAATCCCATAAAAACATTGAAATGACGAATCATAATGAAAAATGATGAATAAGGTTTGAATATTTTTTATATGAAAGATGTAAAATAATAATACCTTCAAATCTCTCTAATAAAAAACAATGATGCTATTACATTAATCACATGGAAATCATTAAAAATGAACTCCTTTTATAGATTGTATGAAAGTAAAGGCCAAAACAAAAGGTCCTTGAAAATTCATGTAATTATAGACAAGGATATTTATAAAACAAAATGAAGAATATGAACATGGAGAAGAAATATTATCGGCCAAAAATATGATGTGGTTAGCTCCACATACACATATATTTTTCATTGAATTATGAACCAAAGGGTGGTGAAAAAGTTATAAGACATGTAAAACATAGAAATAAATTGTGTAGAGGATAATAGAATGAGTTTTAATGATAAATAATATAAAATTTCCCTAAATTTAAGTCTAAACATAAACAATATCGATTTAAAATTAAATATAGAAAATATAACCTATACAGCTTTGGAAACATTTGAATAAAACCCTTTTAAAGAGAAAAAATAATATGTATTTGTAAATAACTTTAAATAAATGAATGTTATGAGAAAATAAATTCGTGAGGAATTGTGTACACCACTCAAAATAAAAAAAGTGGTGGATTTGAAACATATATTAGTGAAGGGAAATTAAAATGAGAAACCCTTACATTTACTCCTGACTTACACAAAGGTGATTTATCCTTGTATATAATATATATAATCATCCTAATAAATTATTTAAAAACCCTACTGATATATATTATATTTTATGATCCTAAATTATAATGAACTATTACACATATATTAGTTAGTTATTATTTATTTTCCTTATCGAATGTTGGTAATTTTGATTATTTTCTACAAGCATTGTAATGGTGATATTGATAATCTTTAGTTGATAAAAAGTTAATAATTTCTATATTAATCAAGAGAGTATAATAATTTTTATTCAATTATTTATTCATTCCCCTATTCGTTTTATGTAAGATATAGTTATGGTTCATGATAATAGTATCCACGATAAACATGTTTCATGTAATTTTTTTAATAACCTAAAGTAACATTATATAGGCCATTCTATTTTGTGTCACTATTCAAAAACCATATTCAGAAAATAAATTAATCATTATCATAAATTATAATCATTATTAGATTATTTATTATTATACATGATTTTAATTGTGATTTTGTTATAACACCATTCATATAAGTGGTTTAAAATACCCAAACATTACGTTTATATACTCATGGGAAGTGTGTGAGGTTAGATTTATATAATAGTAGTAGAAATTTGGCATAAGAATAATGAAGTTAATAGAACAATATTATTGGCTATAAAATGATTTAAAATTATTTTATATGTGTAGATAATTGAAAATGAAGGTGAAGAACTAGAAACTTACATTAATGAATTTTCTCCTTTTAAAAAGTAGTTCCTTCTAGATAAAGGATTTAGGCCTCTTTGTTGGCACAATATGAAAGACAATATATCATATTATTTTTTAAGATGAAATATGGGAATGGATTAATGATAGTAACTATGGAAATTTTTTTTGTGATGATCATAGGAAGGGTCCTTTTGTTGGTGATTTTCAAGTTTCAATTTCATAAATACTCATTCCTTGATTTATAATGTTGTAATTTTAAAAATAATAATTTAAAAAACTAAAAAAATAAAATACAATTTATGATTATATGTAGATGATTCATTTATAAACCATTTAATGGTACTTGTTATTATATTTTAAGTCATTTTCCTTTGTAAAACCTATTTACCACATTTTATCTTTAACGCAGTAACTCAATTTTTTACTTGTTAAATTATTTTATTACCTAAAAATAAAATTAAACTTATTACCTAATTGAAAAATAATGATTAAAAATATAAAATAAATTTTATTTAATTCAATTTTTTTAATATATAAAAATTAATTTTAATATAAGAATGCACAATGTATGAAAACATATATAGAAAAAAATGTATTATTAAGTTTAAAATGAATTTATTATTATTCCATGCCATTAAATAATATGTAGATTATATATAAATTAATTTTTTTATATTATCATTAAACTTAATTAATCAAATTTCATATTTTTGATTAATTTAACATATTCAGATAAAAATACATTATAAACCTATATACAATTCTTTAAAAAGCATCTATTTTTAACATTTATTTATTTTATTATTATTTATAAAAAACTATTAATAATTCCACGAAGTTGAAATAAATTTTAAGTGAGTGTGTCTATTTTAATTAAAATATATCTTTTTATTGACGAATTAAATTTATTACGATAAAAAATAAAAAAAACATATAGAAAAAAACATATCTTTGAAGATTATCTGATTTCATTTAAATTTTTAAAAAATTTACAATCAATAAATGAATTTAAAAAAAGATTTATATATCAATAAAATTCTTCTTAAATTTTATTCTTTTGTAATGATAAATTTATCCTTAAAAAACATATAATATATAAAAATATTTTTATTAATCTTATATTATTAGACATAAATAATTAAATTATAATTTATTTTATTTATTTAATCCTTTATTTTATTTTATTTATTTACATTACTAATAATTCATTTTTATTAATCTATTATTTCATAATAATTAATTAAATTCTAATAAATTTGATATAAATTGAAAATAAAAATAGTTTCAATGGAGTTAATGATATTTTACCAAGTGGATTAATATCTTTGAATTCTTATAACTCACTTATTTTATTTCCAATAAATTTTTTACAATGAAAATTTATATTTTTTAACATCTAAATAAATTTAGTAACAAAATTTTCAAATTTTCAAATGGGTAATTTGTTTATTGGTATTACACCAAACAATTCTATACCCTTATATAACAATCATATAATGACTATATTACCCCCATAAAATCTTATAAAATCATTCCATTGTAACTTATCAAGTCAAAAGAATGACTCATTTATTTTTAGTTTAATATCTTGTAATTTTACATCTCCATTAATTATGTTTTTTGTTATTTTAGTTTTTGTTACACTAATAGTTATTATCAAGGGTGAACATAGTCATTGAAATTTTTGAGTTATTAAAATATTTTTATTTTTTTATTTATTATTCCATTTTAATTTATGAACTTTTAATGAATAAAATTATCCATGGTAAGTAATAAATGATTCCAAGAATATTTTTTTAATGTCATATTATGTGTGAAAAAATTACTATTAATTTGATTCATTTCATTATGGAGTTATCTTCAAATCATGTTTCAATAATAATAAAAATATTTATAACAGATAAATGTAATGAATCCAATATTTTTGTATGGAACCCTTGGATATTATTATGTTTCATTGTGGGTTATTCTATGGAGTTTTCATGGATCTATGGGTGTCTTAAGACCTAAAAACTGATGTGATAAAAATATTAAATATGTTAAACCATTTGTGAACATCTTTTTGGAAATAATTGATTTCCCATTCCTTGGAGTCTCATATCAGAAATTTTATACTGATATCGAATCAATAACATGTGTTTTTCCTTATAAAAAACATAAAGTTGGTTAATTTTTAACATTGAGATAATGTGCACTAATTGGTGATTGTTAGAGGATGGAATAATTTAAATTTTATTTTATTTTTTTCTATCTAATTAATGTGATGACCGAATTTTAGGCTTATAAAAACCTTGTTATACTAAATAATTATGGTGATCCCCATAAATTTTATATGTTGATAGAGCATATGTGGTGCTCTAATTGGGAGGATTTTTTATGATGAATATGGTTATTTGAGTACCACAGATCAGATTCCACCAGTATCATATTCAATGATGAAATTCTTGGTGATCACTAATTCCATCACTGCATAATTTTTATTCCAAAATGATCAATCCGATGATGGCCTATGGTTTTTTATTTGTGGATTTCCACCCTATTATTCATAGAATCGAAGAATAATTTTATATATATTTATATTACCTAAAATATTATTTCTCTTTTAAAGTCCCTATAAACTTTAATATTTTTATTGGATATGGTTTGATCAATTTCACTAGTAACCCTTATGTTTTCATGTTTTCATTATTATCATTGGTGTTAGGATTCTCCATGAACACTAATGGAATTAATTTTTGGATAGAGCCTTTATTCCCTTATTCATTTAATTTTTCATCAACTTATGGGAATTAAAAGATTCAACAATAGATCTTGTTTGAATAATGATTGAACCCCAAACTTGTGATGCATTGTATCAACATTGGGAAAGAACAAGATTGTTGATGTATTTATGATCAACGATGAGATTGGATAAATCCCAATGAGGTCTGGTGCACCCATGAGGTGTGATGGGCATGAATGAAAATGTATTGGTCAATTTAAGGACTATTTTATGTCTAGTATATGATAGAATTCAATAACCAAATAAGATTACATCTTTATGGGTTCTTGGATATAATATTAGGAGAGATTTATGAGGATATCATTGGACATTAGAATATCCTAGAAAAAGGATTCACTAACTTATAATTTCCTTACCACCGGTGGTGTGTTTTATAAGAACACATGTCATATAATCTATTTTCTATAGTAGATAGGGTTTCATGAAGTGTTAAACATCACATAACTGTTTGTCAAACCACACACCAAGTGTCCCTACAAATGATGTTGTGAATATAGATATACTCTAAACTAGGGATTATGAGTGGACCTAGGCACAATGTATTAATCAAAACCATATTTTCACCCTACCCAACAAGTTGATACATGTCCATGGAGTGTATTCACTAGTCCCTAGGTGGGCACACAGGTTAGGTACTTTAGGAAACAAAATGTGTTCATGACTGTTTACACTCCTGGTTGGGCAGTGGAATACATCCAAAGATAGAAGTGGATGGACACCCTGTGTAAACCAAGTAACACATCATGAATTATTATTCAAATGATCTACCTCCCATATCTCCTACTTTTGCCATCAGAATTGAATATATGTGTCGTCATTCTTTAGAAAACTTAAATGAAAAACATGTTGACTATTTCTATTTAGATATCCAAGATATTATTAGGGGTGGCACAAGAAATTATCTACTTCCAATAATTCGATGATGTTACATGGCTTCTGTGAGGTGGGGGTCCCCTAATAAAAATATAGCAATGTTATGTTGGGTCACATGAAATGGTGAAACATTGGATCTTAGAGATGCATGAATAATCATTATCCATTGGCGGCTATGAAGATTTAGAGATTCCTATCCCTCTTTGTTCAATTAATTCCATATCCGTATCTATTTTTTTGTTATTTTCACCCTTTTAGGGGGTTTACCTAACATTTTTATTTCTACTTATACACCTTTTAGTTTTTGGGGACTCCTATGGCGTATCAATATACCCATCCCTGTATGGTATATTTTAGTACATGTCATGTCTTATACGGATGACATGAAATAATATATTGACCATTCAATGATAATTATTGGTATAGAACAGTAATTCGCAGACGGGTTGATCGTAATCATGGTTTACATTGGTATCAAATAGAATTTTTATACCTCTTAATATGTAGAGAATAGTAATGCATAGATGGGTTGATCGTAATCATGGTTTTTATTGGTATTAAATAGAAGGGTTCTACCTATTAATACATTTTTATGTATAGAATCCTTTTATTTTATGGTGTGGTGTGAGTTTCTCACATTCTTACTTTCATCATATTTATTTTACAACACATGGTTATTCATAGTTCTTATTTCAGGGATTTATTCCTATTAGGTTATTAAAGATTTTTTTATCTGCTATGGTTGTGATTTAGTAGGAGGAGGGTTTGTGTGTATAGGTTCTTTAGGCTAAGGCCTCCCATTTTTTTTGTATTCAAACTCTACATATGTCTCTAGGATCTGTCCTATTATAGGTTATTTGGTCATTTCACTCTCAGCTTCCAACTAATCCAGGTGGGTCCTGGTGGGTTAGTTTATGATAGAGTGGTATCATATCTATCTGTTATAGGGATGTTCTTTAGAGTTAAATGGTTTGTGATGACTTTTATGGGAACATAGTTCAATGGTGTTATGGTGTATAGAGTTCTTATTTCAGTCCGATGAACCCAATAATGGTTTGAAGAATGGTGTATCCATACACTAAGTCTCTCGAAACCTTATTCTTTGACTCACCAAATTGATACAACAAATAGAAAGAAACCAATGGTACCTGAATAATATAATAATTGTTATTTGACATCAATGTTATTTTTAAGTTAGCTCCCTATATATTCTCAAATAACCATGATATATCCTATTTACATTTAGGATGTCTCCATGATGATAACTAGATATGATTTCAAGATATTTCCATTAATATGA
This sequence comes from Viscum album, assembly GCA_963277665.1. NCBI lineage: Eukaryota > Viridiplantae > Streptophyta > Magnoliopsida > Santalales > Viscaceae > Viscum > Viscum album. The sequence goes on from OY728121.1 coordinate 444,056,826, forward strand.
ATAGTTTAGTGATGAGTCTATATTGGAGGGGTTTTTTCAGGTGATGTTCCCCATAGGTCAGAAGACAGTTATGCTTCAACTCAATGAGAGGTGTGTGGACCCATATTTATTTGTTCAGGACGATGTTCATCTACATGTTGAGAGGAAAATTGTTTCATTTGGATAAGATGATTATGGACATAGTCTATGTTATCTATGTTAGCATAATTGATAGGGGTTTAGTAGGTTTTATATAAATATACATCATTAGGCATCATATGATTTAATTTATTTAGTGGATGATGTTTTCAAGATCAAATGGACGATGACCGATTATATGGTTCTGCTTATAATGAGTCATCTTCAAAGAGTATTAGAGTATTGGTGTGGTCTGGTAACCTAGATTCCTGATGAGATGACTCTCACATGGATGGAGTTCAAACACTTTTTTCATTTTGAGAAGTATCATTTAAACATTCACCCTATACGAGTTCAACATATTATGAACTTGTACCAGAGTGATATGACTATCATAGAGATCATTTCGATGTTAACTGACATTGTGTGATACTCTCTCAATATGGTGGAAAGTTTATACTTTTGAGTGTGGAAGTTTGACAAGGCCCTAATAATTACATCTTGGATTGTCTGGTTTATCTATGGATTCATACCTATGATAGGTTTCTAGAACAAGCCATGGTGACAAATATTTTCCCGGTAAAGGTGTGTTGGGATGATGGGCTTGTATGTGAACCTTCTTAAGTATAATCAATTTTTTTATCAATGAAATTATACTACATGTTCATATAATATGATGTTATCATGGAAACAATTTTAGTCTCAGGGATAAATAATGCAAGGATCCCACCAGGGGTATTTCCCGCCATGTATAAAGTGGTACTATGCTTGTAATAGGTGAGGTCCTATGGAACATGATTTCTATGCCAGGAATACAAAAGATGGTGGGAAGGTATTGGATAATTATTTGTGATAAATGAATCATCATTATATCGGATCTACAAGGAGAAGTATTAGTGGGCCTCATGGATGAAGTGTTTAACATGGTGCTGGTGGTGCCTTGGGAGGATGAGATGTAGGTGGAGGGAAACAAAATGAAATACTTTCCCCACCACGACCATGTGAAAAATGTCAAGATTATAGGGATAGTGGACAGGAACATTATTAGTTATAGGTTATAGAGTGATATGATTAATCTATGCATGATATGAATCGAGTATAATTTTTTCCTTCTCCAATTTAGTGCAAGTGCATGTTGATATAGGCCTGAGACATTGTTTCATTACATTATACCTTTATCCATGACTTTATATTACTAATATGTCTTTATACTACATATTTCTACTATATATACCTACTGGGTGTAACTATACTATTTCTCACATCTTAAAAGAATAGTTAATGTTCAATAGAAAAATATTCCCATGGAAACTCTTATTAATTTTAATCAATCTATATGACACCATTATGAATATGGATGCACTATACACAATTCATGCATATATAAAAATAATCATAAAATATTTCTTTTACTCCTAGAGTTCAAGATAAGATCCTACTTCAATGGTGATAAGGGTCTATTGGAGGAGTGAGAGGGACTCTTGAGTCAGAATATACAACGCATCACCCATTAGTTTTTTAGTTTTCTCTTATTGTAGTTGCGAATTAGGAGTCTAGGCTTCTAGTGGTGGTGTAAAATTATAAGGAAAACATTCCAAAATATGTTCTCAGAGAACCTCCTTTTCAAGAGTTCTAATTATGTATTAATTTTCACCGTGGTACCATAACGATATCTTGCATAACCTATTAGATAGAAACTTCTAGGATGCAATAGATAAGAATGATGTTGGAAGACCATTATGAGAAATGTTTCATCAGATTGGGTGCATCCCCCTGGGTTTCTATGGCGTTTTTATCAAATAATCAATATAAGAGCTTTAAGTAGTGTATTGATTATAATCACCAAAATCATGTGAAACAAATGCATAGACACCCTATTCCAATTATATTTGACCACTAGAACCAGATAAAAATGGAAATATAGGTCTCAAAGGATGGTGTAAGATCTATTTAACATAAAATTGTATGTTCATGAAGAGTACTTCTTGAGAGGAATCTTTGATGATTCTAAGAGAACTATGAGTTCCTGGTGATTCCATTTGGTGTGGAAAATTATGCCACTTTATTATTGTAATTATTGAATTGTACATTTAACCTATCTTTGATTGTATCATGGTTGTATTTATTGATGACATTCACATTTACTCTATATGAATGGAGGAGCACACAAAGAATTTGGGGATGGTTCTAGACATACAATGGGAGACCTAATTACACATTAAACTCCCAATGTATTAGTTCTAGATTAGATACTTTAAAATTATAGTTCATTTCATCATTTAACAAGGTGTATTTGTGGACTCAAAAAAATATAGTTAGTTCTCGATTGGGGACCACCCAAGATCCTATCTGAGTTATGATTTTTTATGGTTTATTTGCGTAATATTAGAGGATTATGATAGAAAATATTGGATTTTGGACCCTTTTAAAATCTATCATTGAAAAGGGATGTCACTCCTCATGATTGTGCATTTTTAGAAAGCCTTTTATCAGATGAATAAGATGTTGACTAGTTATCCAATTTTGAGACTTCTAAAGGAGGGTATTGAGTAATGGTGTTTTGTGATACCAATTTATTTAGATTTAAAGGATTTTTATTTTGATTTAGTTAATGATATATTATGGGTATAGATAGTTGTTGAACCATGAGATGAAACACAAAACACATGAATTAGATCTAGAAGTAGTGGTATTCACCCAGATTATGTGGAATAATTTTCATTTGGGTGATTCATTTATAGTTTACTATGATCTAAAAAATCATAGTTATATATTCTCATAGAGATACATATCTACCTGATAAAGTTGAATTAGTTAGATTTTCTACATGACTATTACTTTATGTTAGATTATACTATAGGTAATTCAAATGTGGTAGAATATTCCTTTACCATGATGTCTTATTATCTCTTTGTATAGGAGGAATTATAGTTGGTGGCCACATTGTAGCTAATATTAGTGAATTAGAGAGTGTAAACTAATCTCTAGGTCGATGGTAGTGACTCCACTTATTTATCAGTGTGCAAGAGTAGTACATTTTGGATATATTGTTTATTAAGTTATATTATACCATATATCATTAGGAGTTGTAAAAGATTGATTTTAGTAATGTTTGGAGCTTTCCATCCTTTTCTAATGATGGATTTCAATTCTATTCATGTTTTATGAGAAGGTGTTGAGGTAGTTATATACCTCCATCTTGGAAGTACATCTTCATGTGACAAGGATGTACTAGGCCATTTTGGGAAAATTTTCCTATAGACATGAGGGGGAGTGTTGCAGATCTTTTTTCATGATTCTTTACCTGTCAATAGTTAATGTTAGAGGATCATGATCCATTAGGTTTAACTCAAAAACATGATATATATGAGTGGAAGTAATAATTCATATAATTGGAACTTTTTAATAGGATTATATGTAAAAAAAATTAATTGCACTATCTGAGTGATTGTCACTTGACTTACTATGTTGTCTCACATTATTTCCATCTAAACTCAGTGTTCGATGAGTGTTTTAGTGTTATTGTAAGCTTGAAAGACTTTCCATGTTAATGGGGTAACCATAATGATTATCTCCAACCATGTTGCTTGGTTCACATCATGATTGTTGATAGGGTTTCAAGAATCATTTTAGGCCATGCTACATAAGAGCACGACATTATACCCCCAGACAGATGGCTTAATAGAATGAACCATTTATGTTTTGGGGGATATGATTATAGCCTATGTGTAGAAAATTAGTTGGAGTTGTGAGGGTCGCATTCCATCATTTTATTTGGATTATAGTAATGGAAATCACTTTGATGTCAACATGGAACAATTTGAGGAATTTTATAGGGGATCCTATAGGTCAACCTTATTCTATACACAAATCGGTGAGTTATTTATAATGGGACAGATGCTGGTGAAGGTGACACCAAAAAATGTCTAGGTGATCCATTAGTGAATGAAGACTGATCGGAGTTGATAGAAATATTTTGAATAATGATGTCATAGGTCTTTAGAATTTAATAAGGGAGACCATTTATTCCTGAAAGGCTCCCTATGATAAATTATTTAAAGTATTTTTATTATATTAAGCTATTTCAGAGATTCGTCAAGTCATTCTAGATATTGTCAAGGGTTTATGAGATTGTGAAATGCTTGGATTTATCTACACTCTTAGTTGTGTGCAGGAAATTATCCACATTTCTAAACTAAGGAGATGTGTTTATTTTCTATCACATGTTATTTAATGGGGAGAGATTGATGTCACAGAAAGATCCAACCTTTTAGAGTACATAATTTCCATTTAGGATCAACTATAGAGGATCCTTCATAAGTGAACCATTCCCTCAATGTGAGTACTTTTGTAACATGGAAATCACTATGAGAGCCCATTAGAGCATCAAATCTAGATGCTAGATCAATACCCTATCCTTTTTCAGTTTGGTTTATCATTTCATGGTGAAAATCATTAAAGGTGGGTAAAATGTAATGGCTCTAAATTTCATTTCTAGTCCCTTTGGATATTTTTATATATTATTATTTGGTTTTCATTAGAATTTCCATGGTCATAACAATTTCATGTTACTCCGTAAGTTATTTATTAAACAAAATAAATATATTGAAACACACTCAAACACACACATCAGAATACAAATAATGGATTTCATTCTGATCAAAGTATTTGATTGGAAATCTAAGATCATGGTTAAACATAAAAGCATGGGTTTTATTCATGGACAACATATGATTAGTTCACATTTCACCCCAAGATGATGTGAAGTCATCAAAAAATATTATAGAATGAACTAATTTATTAATTAATGTATTTCCCATTATGTAATTAATTTTATGATATAATTTGTGGTTTATTTAAACCCAGTTATAGAAAATCCATAGGGTTGGATATATAACCCTAGGAGAGAACCATATGACAGTGATTTATCTCATTGGTAGGATAAAAAATGGAGTAAGCATTAAAGGATGGTCAATTGGAAGGGATTGTCATAAACCATAGGATTCATAGAGGCTGCAAACAGCATAAATGAAAAAAGTTTCTTCCATAATGATCAATACAATGATTTTGTAGGTCTTACTATTTGTGGAGTTACACCCTATTATTCTTGAATATGAGCAGGGAATATATATATATTTGTACTCCTTGGAAAATCCTAAATCATTACATGTCCCTACAAACATATTTGTTCCTATTGGATGGAGCATTACCTGTTTAATTATAGTCCCTTTTATTTTCAAGTTGACAGTGTTTTAAATTTTTTCTGGCTTCTCCATGAACATAAGTGTATTTACTTTATTGGTTTTTCATTTCATACCAGGTTCTTCATGTTAGTAATTTCCCTATAGTAGTTCGAAAATTTAACCATTAATATGGTTTAGATAATAAAAAACCCTAGATTCATGATGTTTTTTTGAATGTTAGAAAATGTGATGATTTTGGATGTAAGGAAAATTGACAATGATATTTACACAAGATGAATGTGGTCAAGCATACACCAAAAGTGCCACTGGAATGATGAACAACATGTGGGTCAATGATAATATTTTTTGTATGAAAAATTATGGCCATAAGTCAATGATTGGATATGTATCCTTCATGATTAGGTCCTTAGACATAGAATCTGTCATGATATGGTGTGAGATCGACAGAAACATGATGTTTCAAGAAAAAGACTTCACAATTAGTGAATTTCATGAATACATTCCACGTGTCTCGATAATCACACACTATATAATACATTTTTTGGAGGATAGGGTTTCATGTTGAGTTAAATATTAGATGGCCTAGTGGTCGATCCACACATAGTGTGCCCCAACCAAGACATGAACATGTGTAAATAGAGTATATACATGGGACCCCAAGTGGAACAACATGCCATACGTAATTCCAATATATTGTGTTACCATACAAGATATACGATCCACGTGAAGGGAGTATATTATTGGGACCCTAGTTGGACCCACATATTGTGTGACTCGGGAAACAATCTTGGGCACTACTTTTTATATGATGTGTTGGAGAAAAGGACACATCTAGGTGTGGAGATTAGAGCACACACCGTGTGAAGTAATAAACATTTTATTTACTTTTCATTGAATGTTCAACCTCCCTTATATCCTTCTTAGAGACTCATAATTAGTCACACAATGGGTCTATACGATGTATAATTCAATAGAGTTTGTGATGATGATATTTTTTTGATATCAAACATATTTTACAAGGTTAAATGAGAGGTTCTCTTCCTACATCATGGTTTGTTGACATTAAGACTTGAGTGTGATATCTAAAACAACATCATTGTGGGATACCTCCTAGTTTACATGTATATATAAGAATTTGGGTCCCCTGCATCATTGGAAAGGATTGGGATACTACACCCACCCCCATCCCTCTTTTACCCACTTGAGTCATGGATATCCTATCTATATAGTCAGTACCCCATATTCTGATATATGACTTTGGGTGAATACCTTAATACCGATCTAGTGAGGTTATGTTGGGATACTAGCATTAGGAAAGTACTAGATCATGTAGTTGGAGATATTATCATGATCATTAGTTGGATATGAAAATCGATTGATTCCTATTTAAATTTATTTAGTTTCTTACATAACCATTTTTTTGGGTTTCTTCTCCATTAAATGGGTTTTAGGTTGCTGGTAATGTCTATTACATCCCCTTTTGGTTTTTGAGAAATCATATAGGGTATTTATATAATCATCCATGTATGATTTTTTCTCTTACAAGTTGTTTTTATATTGATTACATGAAGATACATGGTGTTTTTGGTAGGACCATTGTTACTGTATCTTAGCATTATTGGGTGATAATGATCATAAGAATATTTTGAATTAGTATTTTGGTGTATTCTTCTATCCCCTCTTAAGTATTTAGGTTGTGACCCCAATACATTCCATTTGGTACTGTATTTATCCCATTCATACTTCTCTTTCCTTAATAATTTTACACTCGTATTATGCGTAATGTTTATCACATTAATTTTTTCTTATTCGATTTGTGTGGTTCTACTTATTCTTCGTTGTCATAATTTACTTAGTGGGGCGCATGTGTACACGGAATTTAGGATACAACCTCCCATTTTTGTGATATGTATACAAGATTCTAGTCACCAGCCCCTGGCCTATTAGAGTTGTCTTGGGTGTCACTCTTGAATTATAATCAACCAATGTGGGATCCTTGTGGATTGGGTTGTGATAATAAACACTAATTTTGATGATATTAAATGGTTCCAAAAATCATGGGTGTTACTTACCACCCCCCAAAACAAATTACATCATCGTAATTTTATATTTCAGTGCTAAAAATAGTTAACTGTGTCTATAAGATAGACAATAGTGAAGATATAATTACTAATGAGATGGTAACCTCAGTATCTTAGGTAATACATGGAAACTCACTTTTTCTATATTAATTACAATATAACCATTATTGAGTTTCTCCTTAACCATAATATCCCTCATGGTTGCATAATAAGATCCATATAATGGAAGTAATTCCCTCTCATGACCTGCCTTCTTCAAGATGAGGGAAGGTATAGTAAGGTTTCACACCATTCATTCTTCAAGATGAAGAGAGATAATGACCAACATGTCTCAGCTAAAATAAATCCCAGAATGGTGACTATCACAAATAGTATTGAATATCCCAATAAATGGAAGGAATTAACCAATTTAATGAAAACAGGATCAGGAGATAAACGAATAAAATCCCAAGCAACACTAAAAATTTATATGAAGGAATCTAAAATCCAACCCATGGATGATTTAAAAATAAAACGGGAAAAAAGTTAAAAAAAAGAACCAAATAATGTTCCTAAATAAAGAGGCTATGTAGAAAATTAATAGTTATCTCGATGCTCAAGATAGTAGAGTCTAAAATGGTCCTAAATGTCCTCTCAGGAACATTAAAATAGTTTCAAAACGTAGGGTGAGTATACAAGTATAACTAGTAGGAAAACTAATTCCACCCATTCCCAAGTGGGGTGATCATTCTAATTCCCTTCTGAGAGAACAATAGAACCTGAATGCACCTACCAAGGTGTAATAACTATCCCATCCTTATAAAGGAACACTCACCAAATAACACAAGTCCAATAAAGTATAAGTATAAGAACATCTACATTTTGGTACCCACACCACTTTCCCACTAGTTAACTAGTCATTGCTAATGGCTACTGTCTCGATGCTACCAATATTTCAAAGTGAATTCCCACTGCAATAATCTTCCCTGACACATCTAGGCCTCAAACCACACACAAATCCTGCCTGTAGACACTTGGGACCCAACCAGACCACACATCCCACCAACATATACCTAGGATACAACAACCACGCCTCTTACCTGAAGACACTGTAGCCTTATACTGAATAATCATTGAAAACCAATATGGGCCCAAAAACACATGGGCCCCTCTTCCCCCAAAACCAACCTGAAGGATCATGAACTATGTTGATCCTCCAGCCATTACAACCAACCAGGATTTTCTCAAGCGGTATGAACTCCAAATAAGGTGCGAGGAATAATGTCAGCAATCATCCATCCATCCTCCCACTATAATGTTGGGAGAAATACCATCCCCCATTAAATTGGGGTGTTCGGAAAATGGTTCTCAAATGGGTGGGGAGAATATTGAAAATCAAAACGAACTACATGTTTATAAATATAACTAAAAAACTCATCTCAACCTATGGGTTTTGAAACAAGAAACCAGCCCTCACAAAGCAACTTTTCTTTTACCCCAGTATGCACAACCACAAAAATAGCCACAATAAAACACAATACTAACCCATTTTTATTTAACCATTTCCTATTCACTAATTAAGTGGTTCACATTAATTTATTTCTACACTACCTGAGAAACTAACAATCAAATCATCGACAACCATTTTTAGAGTTCTGTTGTCCACTAAACAATGCCAGGGAAAACTAGGAAGTAGAGATCAAGGAATGGAAATCCATTGTAACACCCATTCATAAAAACAACAGAGAACAACCAACCTGTAGTCCCACTACACATCTAGTTTGACAGTGACAACATAAACCAAAGGTAGTTCCAAAACCTACAGGTTCATCCATTCCATAGTCAATCAATCTATCCAAAAGCGATTCCAACACACCTCTTGTGCCACCCCATACACATTTCCCATAGAGAAAAACCACCAAATAGTACCATCACTATACAAACATTATTGTTCCCCATTTCATTGGACCAACCCCTCTGTCCACCTCTTATCTCCATAACATGGTTAAAAAAACACCTTCACACTACGCCCATGATGTAAAAACCCCAAACAAACACAACAAACATCATAAAATCAATCCAAGGATATTTAGATTTAGCCAACATTTGTTCTTTAATTCCACATTGATAAAAAGGGGTGATCACACAACATGTTTTATCCTTGGGAATCCAATTATTTATGTGAGTATACATGATTAAGATAATTTTATGTTATAGCCATTTATCAAAGGATCACAAAAAAATAGAAAAATACTAAGGTGAAAGAAAATACCCCTAATGAACATGATTTTATAATGTAATATAGCCACATCAAACCATAAAAAAAATCAATTGTATGAGATAAACAAATTGATCAACAAAAACAATCTTATGTTCCCTACCTGTTATATTTTAATAATAACCATCATACCGTTATTTTATTATTATTTTATGAATAGTATTCATCTGTTATTTATAATGAATCATTAGTGCATCCACATTTCATTGTACACAAATTATGAGAAGAAGAAGAATCCATAATTGAAACAACAGATGACCAAAACTACTCTCTGCACCAATAATAGGGGATCGCAGAAGCAGTGTGAAAACATAATAAAATTATGAAGAAGGTATCTAACATAGGTACATGACCTGTCTAGAGAGGAAGGCTCTAAGTGCACCAAGAGGAATGATAAGAGAGGACTCTGGCTTCAAAAAAATTTAGATCCTCTATCAATGGAATGAGATAGTTCCAATGGCCATTAACGGGGGATCGTGGTCAAGATATCATGGTTTGAATATCTCAAATTTCCATAAGCATTAGGAAATTAAAGTTATACTAAATATCGTACAAAACTCCCTTCAAAACACCCAAACTAGGTTTTAAACTTGGATTATATCAAATAAAATGTAAGAGGGGTGAAACTAGAAAAACTCGAGAAACTGTAAATTTGGAAAATGATGAGACACCTTTCAGTGTGCCACTAACATGGTGTTGCCTTTATAGCATTCCACTATTATAGTGCCACCATTTCAGTGTGCCATCACTATAGTTCCACCATACTGGTGAAACTATTTTTTGAAACTATATTTTTTGAAAACTCCCAATACAAACCGCATCAACCCGCATGAAAACCACATACCATAGATTTTCACAAAGGGATGGTCTGGGGAAATCTAAGTCAATACATTAGATACCTCTCAAACTATTCTATCCCCTATGAATTAAAAAACCAAACTCAGAAGAAGAGGTTTCCAAACAACCACCCCGTAAGATACCTCTCAGGGAAAAAAATACATTGTGGTGTTCGAAAACTAGAGTGAAAATTTAGACATCTATGAACTACCCTTTGTCATACATTTCCTAAATCAATGTACAATCACTAAGACCCCACTACTCAGACATATGGGTTAGGGAATCCCTTCCTCCATGAAAAGATGTTGTCATCTCTAGATGGCGGTGACTCATCCCCATAAGGTTAATCTAATCCCCACTAATGCATCTCAATTATGGATGATTTCCATCACTATCCACATGTCTGGATATTCCCCAGAATATAGAGACCAGGGGACAAACACATCTGATAATAGACAAGGTCAATAATTAAATCATATGCAAAAAAAATCAAAACACGTGATAAAATAAAAGAATATCTCCTGTAACTGGGCACACATATGTTCCTCCCACTCCCAAGTACTCTCTTCGAGGCCAACATGCCCCCATAACACACAAACCAAAGGAATGGTCCATCCATGAAGAACCCTATCATCATGATCATTGATTATTACTAGTATATCCATGAATGTTGCATCATCCTGAATATCTATCTCTATATAATCAATGATGTTGGAGTTATCTTAGAGATACTGACAGAGCTGAGAGACATGGAAGACATTGTGGATCCTCTCCAACATCGGTGCAAACACCAGCTGATATGCCACCTCTCCAACTCATCCCAACAACTCAAAAAGGTCTAATGAACATAAGAGAAGGCTTTATCCCACTGTAAAACCTTTACTTCCCACGTCGATGGGAAAACATCATGAAAACATAGTCTCCAACCTCAAACTCCAAATACATCCTCCTATGATAGACATATGACTTATGTCGGTCATGTTCTACTTTCATCCTTTCATAGAGAAACTGCACTTTGTTCATCGTACACTGCACCACATCTGGACCGTGAACAGTTTCCTCCCCAATTGTTGTCATGCATTAGGTTGAATGACATTTCCTCTTGTACTGAGCTTCTAACGAATCTATGCCAATAGAAGAGTGATAACAATTATTATATGAAAACTATATAAAGGAATAATGTAACAACTCGGACCCACTAATGTTCAAAACACATTACAGGTTCATGTCACCCAATGTCTGGATGCATCCATCTATTTGAAGGTGGAAAGTAGTGATGAGGAATAACTAAGTGGAAAAGGCTTTCTACAATCCCATCTAGACTCACAATGTAAAAAGTGTATTCCAATATGATACAATGGGTCTTGGAACTCCATGGATCCACACCACCTCATCCACATACCTCTATGATAAGGCATCAAATATTATTGACTCCTTGACACTAATAAGTGATATGATTTAATAAACATGTCTACTATTTCATAATGGGAATCACATCCTCCCATATTCAGGGGTAATCCTATGACAAAATCCAATGATATGTAATCCCATTTCCACTCAGGAAAATCAAAGGGATGATACAGAATACAGAGAGCGTGGTCCTCATCCTTTACCTAATGACCTATTAGACACCTTTCCGAAAGCCCCCCCCCACTTCCTGCTTCACCATGGACCAAAAAAATGTTCCCTCAAGCCCCAGTACATTTTTGAATCTTTGGGATTCACTACCAGGGGTGAGATATGGATATCATGGAGAAATCTCTCATGAATTTCCACTTAGAGAAATATATTCCCATGGAAAAATATCTAATAATGTCTATCATTCACCCATCCCTCCACAATGTCACCCACGATAGAACGGTCACACGTCCCTTCAGTCTCTGAGACTCCCCATAGAGACTCCTCCACCTGCCATACTATGGAAGACTGCACTATCATATGAAACAAACAACCTATGCCGCCATCCACTCTCACATATAGACACAAAGTGGTCAAATCCTCAATAGCCTTCTAGGCATACATGAATTTTGGAACTACTTACTTCTAAAAATTCCTTCTTATGTAATTGGCCACCATGTTCCCCCTTTTGAGGATTAAGAGATATCTAAGTTGTAGTCCTAAAGAAACTCAATCTTCCAATTCTATCGTATATTCAGGTCTTTATGGGAGAATATATATTTAATGATATTGTAATCTGTGAAGACCGAAAAGAACTCCCCGATATGGTAATGTCACTAAAACATCAGTGAAAACCTGAAAACTACATGCTCCAGATCATGGGTTACATAGCTATGATCATGTAGATGTAACTTCCAAGACCCATAATATATCGCTCCCCACTACTACATTAGAACATGCCCCATTCCTAGACTAGAAGAGTCACAAAATACCTCAAACATTACCCCTTCCTATGGAAATCTATGCACTGAGGCACTGACTAGCATCCCCTTCATGTAGTTGAAAGCTATTGGACACATATCACTCCACATGACGGCTGGTCCTTTTCATGTCTAAGAATTAACTATAATTGTAACTTGAGTGAATTTGGGTATGAACCTCCAGTAATATCCTACATATCTTTGGAAGCTGTGAACCTCTTCCATGTTCTAGGTGGCATCCCAAGAAACAACTACCTTGAACTTTGATGGGTAAACTTATATCCCTTATTGAGACACAACATGTCTAAAGAAGAGTACCTATCATCTCTAGAACTTTTACTTGGAAAATATCCCTTCGATCATGTGGTGTAGTTACACATCCAAAATTATCCTGAGGTACTCAGCATGTTCCTCCTCTATAATTGATTAAATCAGAATATTGTTGATGAAAATGAAGATGAATCTGTCCAGGAACATACGGAAGACAGAGCACATGAGCCCCATGAATACAACTTGTCCATTCATAACAGAGGACGGTATGAACACAAAATTGAACTTCACATGCATGCACCTCAATGAAGTATTTGGGATGTCACCCTCCTTTACCCTCAACTTGTGATATCCTAATCATAGTTCAATATTGGAGTGCCATCCTACTCCTCATAACTAGTCAAAACGTACATCTATTCTGGGGAGAGGGTAATAATTATTGACTATTACCCGATTCATCCTCTGATAGTCTATGCACATCCACTGGCCATCATATACCTTATTCAGAAACAAGATTGGATCTCCCCATGATTACACACATGGATAGATAATCCCCATTTTTATTTTCTTTTCAACCTGAATATCCAACTTCAGCAACATATAAGGCACCTTACGATAGGGATCCATCAAAAATGTATTGGAACTGGGTTACAAATCAATTCGGAACTCAATGTCACTTCGAGGGGGTAGAGTCAAAAACCCTTCATGGAAAAAATCCAGGAACTCCCAAAAGTATCTCGGAACCTCCACTATCTCAGCACCCATTGAACCCTTTAATAGCATGGCTAACATAAAAAGAAGATGCTATACATGTGGGCTACCCTCATAACAACTTTACTCACTAGAATAATACACTAATTAGACATCCATATATGAAAATACAACTCTCTTCTGAAATTAGTTTATATTGTCATGAACAAATAATAGCTAATCGATGCCAATGATAACATCACATGGATTCATATTTAGCAATAGAATAACCCCACTAGACATATGTGACCCCAACATAAGACTTCATCAACAAAAAACTTTAATGAGACTAGTTTGACCTCCAGTTAGCATTTTCAAAACCAATGGAATATAAACTCTCTCTACATCTATTCTGGAGTCATGGGCTAGAATATGTGAATAAACCTAGTGTAAATATAATAAATCAAACAAAGAAAAAAAAATAGAGTTAAACTGACTCATCGTACAAAAGAAAACCTCTGGACCCACTAGAAAAGTTGCCTCAGAAGCATAAAAAAACCCACTCCAAGATCTTATATCCCTCTACTATCAACTGCATCGCCGACCATGCCCTGGTCAAGGTCACTGAGGAGAACCCTGAGGTCGGCCTCCTCTAGCACCATCTACCCTTAGGGGATCAGGGGGCCATTGCCCCTACTGTGGGACACATCTAACCAAAAAATTATTCTCCTTATATAGGTGTTGAACCATACAACCCCCACCATAGTAAGCTCAAACTAGGCACTCACTCCAATGATTTCCACGACTTCCGTAGACAAAACACCTCGGACCAAGGCCCATGGGGAAAGGGTGAGTACCAGGAGATCGGAACTGGAACTGTTGAAGCCTATATCTTGTTGGCGAAAACCTCGAAGTCCTTGACACCGAAGACCTACTGCTGACTGACTTCCCATTCAATGAACGCTCTTGGCTCCCCACTCATCATACAACTCCCTGTGAGTGCATCCACTCTACCACTTCGGCCATCTTCTGAACTACTAATTATATCCTTAGGGTAATGGGATTGATGACATTATGCAGATAAGATTGAAGTGTCTCTTACAATCGTCTCTCCCTTGACTCCACATTTATAAAGGGGTCTGGATCAATGTGTATGATATCTATGAACTTGATCCCTAGTTCCATCACCGACATACTACCCAGCTTGAGGGAGTGTAGCTCATTCCCATTCCCAGACTTCATCATAAACTAATGAAACTCTACTTAAATCTCCTTCTCAAAATGAACCCATGATACATCAGTCACCTTCCTCTACTTGAGGTAAAGCGTTCACCACTAACATGTCGCTTCTCGAATCTGGCACACATCCAGAAGAACACAGTACTCCCTTGGATACCATATCAATGTAGTGGTGATTATGATACCTTCAAGACAACCATCCATCTCTACATCTAAAATGATACCTTCGTACATCCCCATTGTATTGTAACTAGAAATAATGATGGTTATTTTTTCACATGTTATCGTTTTGTTCTCAATCAGAACTCCTATAGTAAACCATGTCATCCTGCTAGGCCTGAACTGCTCATATCACACATGGGTGACATCCGAGTGCTATAATAGAAAAGGTAAACAAGGAAATCCAAAGTCCCGAGTAGTATGTAATTTTCTTTTAAAATATATTTTGTCTCTTTATTTAAATTTATTTTTATAGTACCCAATACACACTAGAACATAAGTCCTTTTGATACATGTAACTTTCCTAATGTCCCTACCCTACAATCAGTGTAGCCTCACTTGGACGTTCAGTAGGTCCAATTTCCTTGCATCACGTCTTGGGGGGACATAAAATCCTATGTCCTAGCCTGTCTTCCATAGCCTGTGTCATGCACCAAGATCACCTAACATTGTTGCTCTACCATCCCCTATAATCCTCACTTTGAATAACTCTGAACTCTATCCTATCTCTAAAGAATCACTTCTGATAACATTCTATCACGCCATTCCATATTCAAGATAATGGAAGGGATTGTAAAGTACCACAACCTTTGTTCTTCAAGATGAAGGAGATAAAATAACCCCTACAATAGGGCCCGAAGTGGCGTCTTGAAACAAGGGTATAGAATCTCAAACAAAATAGAAGGCAATACCCATTTTAATGAAAATCGGATCAGAAGACAAGACGGTACAAATCAGATTCCACAACAAACATTTATATAAATGAAACCAAAATCAAACCCATGAAAAAATTAATTTTAAAATGCACAAAAGTACAACCAAAGTACCAATGAAATAACCAAAAGAAAGAGACTGAGAAGAAACACAAAACTATCCTGCTGCCCAAGATGGTTGAGTCCAGTAAGGTCCTCAAAGTCCTCATGGACACCTGAAAATAGTTGTTCAATGTTGGGTGAGTATACGAGTATTCTGTGTAGGAAAACTAAAGTCACCCATGCAAAAGTGTGGTAAACATACTAATGCCAATGTGAGAGAACAGTAGAACCTCAAATCACCTATCAAGGAGAACTAACCAGCCCATCCTCACTAGGGAACAGTCATCGAATAATTCAAGTCAATTAATGTAGTAGTATAAGAACAAATAAATTTGGGTACCTCTCACCACTTTCCAACTAGTTAAATACTCATTCCAAAATACTAATGTCTTGATGCTACCACTCATCTATAGTATAGTCCCACTTAAAAAACCATCCCTCACACAATTGGGCCTCAAAATAGTAACAAATCCAACCCATAAACACATGGGCCATAACCACACAACATATCCTACCACGTAGAGACATGGGCTACAAAAACCATGTCTCTAGCTCGAAGATGCATAAGCCTCATCCTGATGAAACATGGGAAAAAAATCATGTCATGTAAACACATAGTCCCTTCATCCACGAAATCATTCTCGAAGGATCATGGAAAATGGTAATCCCTATGCCATTACAGCATGCCTGGATTTTCTCATGTTTTAAGAATCTAGAAGTGGGTGTGAAGAAAAATGTCAGCAACCGACCATCCATCCTATGACTAGAATGTTTAGAAAGACACCCTCCTCCATTAAATGGAGGTGTTTAGCACATAGTTCTCAATATGGTAGGGTGAATATTGAAAATCACAAGGATGTAAAAGTTCATACTTATAGGTAACACCAACGTTCAGATCAACCAATTTTTTTCAAATAAGAAACTAGCCCACACAAACCACCATTGATGCTACCCATATATGAACAACCATAGAAACAACAACAATAAAAAAATACTATTCTTGTATTATTTAATCACATTCCAATCATTAATTAATGGGTTCACATTAATTTATTCCATCACTACCTGTGAAACTAACTATCACAACATCTGCAACTATTTTTAGAAGTCTAAAGGCCACTAAACACTTGCACGCAAAACAATATAGTAGGGACCAAGGTAGGGAAAACCATTGTAACACCCATTCATAAAACCTATAGAGAATATCCATCCTACAGTCATATTGTTCATCATGTTCGACGATATCAACATAATCCAAAGGCAGCCCCACTACCTACAAGTTTATATATTCTAGAATCAATCAATATCTCAAACTGAGATTCCAACAAACCTCATGTGCCACCCCATACAAAAATCCTAGAGATAAACACCACCAAATAGATTCCCCACTAAAAAAACATTACCCTGACACATTTCGCTGGACCAACCCCTATATATGTAACACCCCGAGATTTTGTGAGAAAAATTATTAATTTTTAATTTCTTTGATGTATTGTGTTGTACGATACACCAAGATTAGCTTGTATTATACACAACACTGTATTAGCATGATTTATAGACTACAATATTCTTGGATTTCATTAAATGCAATCGCGACCTTCCTTGATAGCGTGTGTAGTATGCAATACTGATTTTCACTAAACGAGATATTATAATAATATTATTATGCACTAGATGTTATGAATAGTAATACCCACTTTTTGAAATTTTATAAATTTTATCATTCAAAATGGACTTTATTTTTGGATTTGGAATATCAAAAGTAGCCTAGGGTTAATTTTTTGGTATTTGTCTGAAAACATTCATTTTTGGATGAATAGTGAAAACACTGGATTACTATTTAAAAACCGACTTTTAATTTAAATAATAATTTATTTTAATTAAATATATTTTTGGTCAAAATTGATACATAATACCTATATAAGTTCAATTTAATTCATTGGAGTGCTTTTATAATAATTCTAGATATATAAAAACTTTATTTATCTTCTCACCGTCTTTTACCAACCTCCTAGGAGAATTTGAAAATTTACATAAAAATTTATTTTACCACTTCTATGAGTGGAATATCGAAAATTCGAGAAACATAGTTAATAACAAGGATTAAAATGTGGTTAAATAAGATAAAAATAATTTTTGGTGAATAGTAACTTTTTACTTTTATTTACCACGTTTAAAAGTAAATAGTGTAAATAAGTGTAAAAATAATACTATTATTACCGTAACACATGTCATAATTCTATTGTATTAGTATAATTCGACCAAAAACAACCTTAGGAATATAATATTATCATTTAGGTACTCTTGGTTAGATTAGGACATTTATTATTATTTAATTCAAAGAAGAGTTAAAAGAGGTAAAATCAAAGATTAATAATTAAAAAAAATTTAATATAGAATTATAATAAGATAAATTTGACTATAATTATTAATAATAAAGATAAAAATATTTCCTATATAATTGTATTTTATTTATAGTTTTTAGACATTAAATAATTTAATTTATTTATGACAAAATTTTGATGCAGAAATAACCTTATTAAAGAAATATAAACATTATTGATGTTATAAATACCCAAATAAATGTAATTTGAGACTTTTTAAATGTTACAAAAAAAATTAGGTTAACATGACATGTTAGTATAAATTTAATTAACCTTTTTTGAACTAATCATGATGTTATTATTTTAACAAAAATCAATTACCAAATAGTGTCAAAATTGAAATAAATAGTTTTTAAAACAAATATTATATTATTAATTTTTATTATATTACTAAAAATCTAAGGTTCTAGAAAATTAATTATATAAAATTATATATATTAATAATGAACCACTTGTGGTACTTTTGTCTTGGTATAGTAAGTTTATTAACCATATAGTCTAAGAAAACCAGAAGATACGGTAAAAGATAAATTATTTAACTTGGAGTTAAATTTAAATGATAAGGTTAAAATAGTAGCCTAAACTTATCTAAAACCTATTGGCTGAGAGGATTTAGACCGATCCCTACTTTAGCTCTGAAATAAATTAATATGGAACTATTATAAACTGCATATGACTTTATTATAAAATAATATTTTATGTTTTTCCTAAGGTGCCCCTCACGACCCTTATAAAAGAGAACCTCATCCCTCTTCTCTTCACACCTTTTTGAGCATTGAAGATTATAAAAACCCTGAAAATTCCTCTTCTCAACCCCTCTAGTTATATCACAGAGGTTCTGGTCTTATCAAAAGACCAACTGTAGTGCCCTAAGAAGAAGTTTAAAGGAGGTGCGTTGAGGAAGAGGTAATATCTTTTACCGACTCTTTCATGTTTCTTCCTTCTTAAACATATTATTCCTTATTTGTTTCATCATAAAGTAATAACATCACTATCAATAATATACTAATATGTAATTATAAAAATTAAACAACCCCGTTTCACCTTCTATCCATCCTATGGAAAAAAATCATCGTGCGTGCGTACGTACGGAATACTGTCTCCACACCGTGGTGTAATTAGTTTTCCCACCCCCACCTTACTTGGATGGGTATAATGGTGTAAATAAGAACTATATATGGTTATTATAAGATCATAATGGTTCTGAGATACTATATCATCCACTATAATTCTATTAATTAATTATGGGAAAGATATCATCGCTCGTGCGTACGTACGGACTACCGTCTCCACGAACGTGATGAAATTCATTTTCCATGATTTTCCCTTGTAGTATGACTATAAAGAATATGTAATAAATAATAATGAAATATATTAAATAATAATGATACTGGATTTATGTACATATATTTTTCATTTACATAATACCAATTAATTCAATAAGGAAACGAAAACAGCATTCATGAGTACGTAAGACCTACCATCTCTATGAATAGTGTATTTCATTCCATTTATCAATATATCATATATATTTATATACTGAATATATATTATATATAAATAATGTTTTATATTATAGAAGTATGTAAATCAGGATATAAGTAATAATATCAAGAACAATAAGTCAAAACGTGTACGATAAATGAAACGATTTTACCCAAAACGCTGCTCTAACATGGAATTTACAAAAGAACCGGTAATATAATGTCATAATTGAACCATATATGATATCCTAAAAATTAA
Organism: Viscum album; assembly: GCA_963277665.1. NCBI lineage: Eukaryota > Viridiplantae > Streptophyta > Magnoliopsida > Santalales > Viscaceae > Viscum > Viscum album. The sequence goes on from OY728121.1 coordinate 444,077,060, forward strand.
TATGATTCTGAAATAATTCACTGACATTTTCTGAATCATTATACAGGTGGTCCGGATACATACGAAGCATATCGGATGTAAGTTAATGGATAATTATTCCATTCTCATTCTTATCTAAGATTGTTTATTCGTAAGTATTTACTTGGGTTATTGTTATCATCCATGTCCATGTTTTATAAAAGTGTTTTTTATATATGTTTAAATTCATTTTTAAACATTTTTTACTTTTACCACATGTTATGAAATGAATAATTCTTTTTTTTCCATACGAGGAACTTTTTTACTTTTCTGAAAAAAGTACAAGGAGAATGTTTTTTAACTTATACGGCATGAATGGATTTTTATGGTTTCATAAAGCCATTTCTTGATGAAGCTTACTCTACAAGATTTCATGACTATTTTCATCAAAATAGTTTTCTTTTAAAATTTCATGGAATTTTGTGAAAAGAAATTTCTTATGAAGAAGAAAGGATATTTTCCTCAAGAATTAATTTCAAGTGCTTTATCAAAAACTATTTTCCAAATAAGATGAAATTATTCAGTATGTTCATGTTTCAAGTATAATGTCTCTATTATTTACATGGATTGATTTTTATTATGATGAAATGATATCCATTTGTTTTATATAGATTATGTTATGATGGGATGATGTTTATGAAACCCATTATATTATTTGGGTTATGATGAATGATTTATGTTTATGTTGTGGCACAAATAAGAATGATTTCATTATAAGATGGGTGGGACCTATATCTCCCTCCAATGTATTGGGTAAAGGTTTATATCTCATGAGATAGACATAGATAGAATGACATGTTAATCCAGTTCTGTGATACCTGACTGGAACGACTAGTGAACTCGATTCAGTAAGGGACTTTGTCCACTAAGATGGTCTTGGCATCAATTCCTTGTCTACTATGGAAATCATAACAAGTGATTAATGTTTTTACACAATTACATGTTTTCTTCCCATTCTATTTTATCATGATTGTTCTTCCATTATGATCTATGAATTATGTACTGCCATGTTTTATGTCATTGCTCAATATTTTGAGGTTTAAACAATATGGTCTTGTTTTTAAGTTCAAATGTATATGTTTTGTTTTATTTTATCCAAGCGTACTCTTACTGAGAATTTGAGCTCACCCTTTATATATTTCCTTTTCCCCTGGATATAAAGAAAGGTTTTAGGTAGGAAAACAAAATGGGATGATCTTTATGGGATATGTTTATGATATTTCAAAATAATTAGAAAATTATGTTCTGATTTTCCAAAGACACTAAACTATTATGGTCCTTGAGTGTTGGTTTTTTTTATGTATTAAGTATTCCGAAAATATAATATAATTTCCATGTACGTAAAGTTTGGGACCTCTACATTTGGTATCAGAGGAAAGGTTTAGTTAACCATTGGAAACTAGGATGCAAAAATATTAGTGATATCCCTAGATATATTTCTATGAAATGTATAAGGATGTTCCTATGGTTTATTAGAAATATAGTTTACAGTCATAGAACTATATTGACGATCATGAATAACCTAGGGTGAACCTAAGGTGTCCTGGATTAAAGAATTTTTGATAAGTTAGACATCCCATAAGTGACATTTTATGTGTATGTGGTTCCCCGTTATTTTAACTATTTCTTACACCCTGGATTTTGGTTTTAGTCAATGGAGGGAACCCAAAGTAATTGGGTGAACATTGAATCCAGTGGATAAATTGGTGACTGTGAGCAACGAAATTGTGTAATGCCTAGAAAGAAATATTTTGTGATTATGTCGAATCAGTCATCATGATATATGATTAACAAGGTGAAATTTAGTGGCATTCCTAATTCATCAAATAATAGGAAGATGGCCTTTTTTCATGTTCGCATGTTGAGGAGCATAGAGAAAGGAAGATTGAGATTTCTAAAGAGGCGAAGAAGAAACATGATGAATACATCAAATTGAGGGGAAGATGTTGTATGTGTGGATAAAAGGGTCCTAGAGTGATAGACTGTTATGGAGTTCAATGTCTTATTTTTGGATAACATGGGCATTACCCAACTCAATGCCCTGACCTAAGAGGCTACTTCTAAATCAAGGAAGGACTTATTCCATGACAATCATTGAAGAGGATGGATTGAAGTGTTTATGTATTTATATTCCATAATAATGTTATTGAGGTACTTTTATGGTATATTGGAATATCTATGTATTGGTCCATTGTGGTTTTCCATAAGAATATGGCATCTGTAACAATGAAAAGTGATTGTAATATTTTTGGAAAGCAGATTATATGCGCATAATGAAGGGATAAAGAGAAAATAATATATTTGATAGTATTGATTAGCTCATGACTAATATAAGTAAAAAGTGATATCATGGTTTGAATATAATGAATTTTTGGGATTTTGGTATGTGGAATGAGATAACTTTTGATAGCATTCATGTTTTCACTATGGTTCTATGAGAATTTATGTTTCAAAAGAATACGTGATTAAGGTATACACAAGTTTGGAATGCGATCAACAAGATATATGTCGGATAAATGATGGTATTCACGTGATTGTTATGTGACCATTCAAGTAATCATTTTCATTATACTATGAGATTGGACGGAAGTATTTTGGATATGCCTAAAGATTGGAATAGATTAAGTTATACATCATATATAATTGTTTAAGTCTAGAAATTTTTGATATTATTTTTGGAATGTTATAATAGTATAGTTTTAGAAATAGGATAACTTGTAGGTCGGGCCACAACCCACCGTGTCGGACAGGGATGTGGGAATCGAACCCACAACTGAAGTGCGACTGGCCTTTATCGCCTACCACTGGCCTACAGGAAGTCCCTGGTTGGTAGAATCTAGTTTTATTATATTAAGCGGTATCTAAGATCAAGTATAAGTCCATTTTTTGAATCATATATGATTAACATCACCATAGATGGACTTATGAATATTTGATATATTTTTCTACCCTTTTGTTTGAGACAGATGGAATGACCAATAATTCTATCACATGATCTGCTAACACATCAAGAATGACAAATTCAACTTCATTTAATTAAGAGATGAAGTAGAAATTGTTCATAGGATGACCAACAATGATATTACACTAAAATTATGAAAGTATTTCTTATAATTCAAAATTTTCAACTTTAAGGAAATGATATTGAAAACCAAAAATGTTGTCTTAGTACTCTTATATCTAATGAATATGATGGTACATTAGATCATCACAAATAAATGGCTTTGTGATTGTTGGATCTTTCATAGCCATGTTCTCTACCACTCTTTATTAGAACATGATGGTAAGATTTCTCTTCCATATCTATATTTTGACCTATATTATCTTATGTAGAAACCCAGTGATGAGTTAATTTGGATAACCATTATGTTTCATACTTCACTTTTTAAAATTAAGTTTTAGTATTCCTTTTTACGATGTGGGTTTCTATGAAAGAAAATTTCAAGTAGAAAGCCATTTATAACCCCGATGAATTTGAAGGGTGAAATTTATTTTAAGGAACGTAGAATGTAACACCCCGAGATTTTGTGAGAAAAATTATTATTTTTCATTTTCTTTGATGTCTTGTGTTGTACGCTAAACCAAGATTAGCTTTCACTATACGGAACACTGTATTAGTTTGAAGTATACACAACACTATTCTTGGCCTGGATTACAGGCAATCACGACCTTCCTCGATAGCGAGTGTAGTACGCAATACCGAGTTTCACTAGACGAGATATTATTATAATATTATTATGCACTTGATGTTATGCATAGTAATACCCACTTTTTGAAATTTTATGAATTTTAGCTTTCAAAATGGACTCTATTTTTGGATTCAGAATATCGAAGTTACCCTAGGGTGATTTTTTTTGTATTTTTCTAAATACCTTCATTTTTTGATGAATAGTGAAAGCCCAGAGTAACTATTTAAAAACTGACTTTTTGTTTAAATAATTATATATTTTATTAAAATTTATTTTAGGTCAAAATTGATACATAAAACCAATATAAGTTCAATTTAATTTATTGGAGTCATTTTATATTAAATTTAAATATATAAAAAAAAATTTAACTTTCCACCGTCTTTTACCCACCTCTTAGGAGAATTTGAACATTTACATAAAACATAATTTTACCGCTTCTATGAGTGGAATTTTGAAAATCCAAGAGACACAATTAATATCAAGGAGTAAAATGTGGTTCAATATGAAAAAAAATAATTTTTTCTGAATAGTAACTTTTTTACTTTTATTTACCACTGTTAAATGTAAATTGGGTAATTAAGGGTAAAAATGATATTATTATTACTCTAACACATGCCCTAATTCTATTGTATAAGTATAATTCGACCAAAAACAACCTTAGGAATATAATATTATCATTTAGGTTCACTTGGATTAGATTAGGACATTTATTATTATTTAATTCAAAGAAGAGTTAAAAGAGTTAAAATCAAAGTTTAAAAACTAAAAAATTTTCAATATAGGTTTATAATAAGAGAAATTCGACTATAAATATTAATTAGAAAGCTAAAAATATTTCCTACAGAATGGTATTTTATTTATAATTTTTAGACATTAAATAATTTATTTCATTTATGACACAATGATGATGTAGTAATTACCTTATTAATGAAATATTAACATAATTGATGTTATAAATACCCAAATAAATGTAATTTGAGAATTTTTATAAATCCAGTAATTTTTTTAGGTTAATATGACATGTTAGTTTTGATTTAATTAACTTTTTTCGAACTAATCATGCTGTTATGATTTTTCACTAAAATCAATTACCAAATAGTGTCAAAATTGACATAAAATTGTTTTAATACAAATATTATATTATTAATTGTTATTATATTACCAAAATATAAGGTTCTGAAAAAGGACTTATATAAAGTTGTATATATTAATAATGAACCACTTGGGGTTCTTTTGGGTTGATATAGTAAATTTATTAACCATATAGTGTAAGAAAATTAGAAGACACCGTAAAAGTTAAATTATTTAACTTAGAGGTAAATCTAAATGATAAGTTTAAAACAGTAACCTAAATTTTTCTAAAACCTATTTGTTGAGTTTATTTAGACCCATCCCCACTTTAGCTTCGAAATAAATAAATTTGGAGTTATTATAAACAGAATATGACTTTATTATAAACTAATATTTTATGTTTTTCCTAAGGTGCCTCTCTCCTCCATTATAAAAGGTCACCTCCTCCATCTTCTCTTCACACCCTTTTGAGCCTTGAAGCTCAGAAAACCCCAAAAAATTCCTCTTCTAAACCTCTCTAGTTATATAATTTCTTTTCTGGTCTTCTCAAAAGGCCAACTCTAGTTCCCTAAGAAAAAGTTTAAAGGAGGTGCATTGAGGAAGAGGTTATCTCTTCTACCGACTCTTTCAAGTTTCATTCTTCTTCAACTTCTTCTTCTTTAGTTGTTTCATTATAAAGTAATAACATCAGTATCTGTAATATACTTATATGTTATTATAAATATGAAACAACCCTGTTTCTCCTTCTATCCATCCTATGGAAAACTAAATCACCGCGCATGCGTACGTATGAAATAATGTCTCCATGCCGTGGTGTAATCAGTTTTCCAACCACTACATTACTTGGATGGATATAATGGTGTAAAGAATAACTATATGTAATTATTATAACATTATACTGATTTTGAGATAATATATCATCCACTCCAATTCTATTAAATAATTATGGGAACGGTATCATCACTCGTGCGTACATACGAACTACCGTCTCCACGAACGCAATGAGATTCATTTTCCGTGATTTAACATTCAAGTATGATTATTAAGTATATATAATAAATAATCCTGAAATATATAACATAATAATGATACTTGATTTATGTACATATATGTTTCATTTATGTAATTCCATTTAATTCAATAAGGAAATGAAAACAGCATTCATGCGTACGTTAGGCCTACCTTCTCTATAAACAGTGTATTTCATTCCATTTATCGATCTATCATATATATTTATATGATGAATATATATTATATATAAATCAAGTTTTACATTATGTAATTATGTAAATCTAGATATATGTAATAATATCAAGAACAACAAGTCTAAACAAATACGATAAATGAAACGATTTTACCCAGAACTCTTTTTTATCATGTAATTTACAAAAGAACCGGTAATATAAAGTCACAAGTGAACCATATATGATATCATAATAATGACTATGATCATGTAATAAGTCAATGACATTATTTAAATCATTATACAAGAGGTTCAGATACATACGAATAATATCGGAATTAAGGTAAGGGATAATTATTCCAATCTCGTTCTTATCTGAGATTTTTTATTCGTATGTTTTTACTGGGGTTATTGTTATCATCAGTGTCCATGTATTCTAAAAGAGTTTTTTTATGTATGTTTAGAGTAATTTTTACCCATTTTTTACTTTTAACACATGTTATGAAAGGAATATTTCTTTTGATTTCCATATAAAGAACTTTTTGACTTTTCCGACAAAGGTATGAGGAGAATGTTTTTTTAACTTATATGGCACGAACGGATTTTTACAGTTTCATAATGCCTTTTTTTAATGAATATTACACTACAATATTTCATGAGTATTTTCAAAAAAATAGTTTTCTTTTAAAATTTCATGGAATTTTGTGAAAAGAAAATGATTATGAATAGGAAAGGATATTTTCCTCAAAAATTCATTTCAAGTGTTTTATCAAAACTGTTTTACATCTAAGATGACATTATTCAGTATGTTCATTTTTCAAGTATAATGTATCTATTATTTACATTGTTTTATTTTTATTATGATGAAATGATATCCATTTGTTTTATATGGATTATGTTATGATGGGATGATGTTTATGAAACCCATTTTATTCTTTGGGTTATGATAAATGATTTATGTTTTTGTTGTGGAACAAGTAACATTGTTTTCATTATGAGATGGGTGGGACCTATATCTCCCTCCAATTCATTATTTAAATATTTATATATCATGAGATAGGCATGTTTGGAATGACAAGTTAATTCAGTTCAGTGATACAGGACTGGAACGAGGATTGAACTTGATTGAGTAAGGGTCTTTTTCCACTAAGATGGTCTTGGAAGCAATGCCTTGGATACTATGGAAGTGATATCAAGTGATTAATGGTTTCCCACAATTAAATGTTTTATTTTGTTTCTATTTTATCATGATTTATGTTCCATTATGATCCATGCCTTATGTACTACCATGTTTTATGTCATTGCTCAAGGTTTTGATGTTTAAACATTATGGTCATGATTTTAAGTTCAAATTTATATGTTTTGTTTCATTTTATCCATGCATACCATTACTAAGCATTTGAGCTCACCATTTATATTTTTCCTTTTCCACAGGATATAAAGAAATGTTTTAGGTAAGAAAACAAAAGGAGAATATCTTTATGGGAGATGTTTAAGATCCTTCACCATGATTAAAAGATTAAGTTACGAGTTTCCAAAGACACTAAAATATTATGATCCTTGAGTGTTTGAATTTGTTATGTATTAAGTATTCCTCAAAAGTAATGTAATATCCATGTACGTCACATTTGGGACCTCTATAATATCCACCCCTCGTACCCATAACAGGTTACCAAAAGTAACTTCACACAACCCCCATGATGTAAAAAATACAACCAAACACCACACACATCCACACTATAAATCCAAATATATGTAGATTTATACATCATGGGTTTAATAATTCCACTTTAATAAACCTGGGTGACCACACAGTAGGTTTGATCCGGGGGTATCCATTTATTTTTCCATGTATACGTGATTAAGAAGATTTTATGTTACACCCATTTATCAAAAAATCACAACAAAATAGAACATCACCCGCATGCGAGAAAAGACCACCAAAAACAATTATTTTCAGAATGCATATATCCCCAAAAAACCATTAAAAGAGACAAAGGTATCAGATAAAATAAATGATCAACAACAACCATCTTCAACTCCCTACCCATTATCGTCTATCATTACTACCCTACCATTATTTATTAAATGATTGTGAAATGTATTCCCCTTTTATTCATAAGGAATTGTTAGTTCACCCACACTAAAAGATACATAATAAAAGATTAGAAGAATAATCTATACTTGAAACAACAGGTGACCAAAAAACCTCTTTGCTCCTAGAACAGGTGAACAAAAAATAAGCAAAAAACCCAAATAAAACTGAGTAGGAGGGGCTCTAGAACAGACGCATGACTTGTCTAGTGAGGAAGTATCTAGAAAAACCAATAGAAAAGAGATTAGAGGACCTTTCCTTTTATATATATAGAAATCCTATATCAATAGATAGAAATAGTTCCAAATACCATTAATGTGGGATCATGGTTAAGAGAATGTGGTTTGAATATCTCAATGTCCTTGGATCATTAGGATACTAATTATATAATAACTATCCTTTAGAATTCCATTAAAAATTCCCAAACAAGACATTAAAATAGGTTTATGTATAATAAGTTGTAAGAGGGGTGAAACTAGAAAAACTATAGAAACTAGATGTTTGGAAATGGGTGAGAAATCATCACAATGTCATATTTACAGTGACACCATTATGGAGCCTCCATTTTTTTTGTGCCATAGCTTCAGTGCCACCGTTACGTTGCCACTATTTTGGTGTTCCACCCTTATAGTGCCGATTTTTTGGTGCCACCATTTCAGTGTTCCACCTTTAAATGTCACCATCTCGATGTGCCACGATTTCGATGCTACCATTAAGATGTTTAATAATTATGGTGCCATCGTTTTGGTGAAACTGTTGGGTGAAATTGGACTATTGTAAAACTCCCATAACAAACTGATGTGACTGCCAAGAACACCACAAGCATTGGATTTTCACAAAGGAATGTCCTAGGGAAATTTGAGTCCTTACATTCCCATATAAAGTTTAGAATCATCATTTCATAGATAGATGATCGTATTTTTTGTTTGAATATGTGATTTGATTTTTAATTATGTTTATTGATATAATATCTATGAATATAGATTCAATCTATTCAAAAAATTGCATATAATTGAACTAAATAGGTAATAATAAAATTTACTCTTATCACATTCCCACTAATATGAATTTTCAGTAATAATTCATTATAAAATAATTGGGGTGGATATTTTATTCCCATGGAAAAATTTATTGATATAAAGTAGGATTGAAACAATAATAACTAGAAAAATTTTATTTAATGAGTGGGTGGTGAGTGTACCAAATAAAACATCATTTATTTAACCCACATTAGCTATTTTGATCACATAATCCATAACTATATCCCTTATCACAGAAGGGTTTAGACATTATTTTCATTATACCCATGTATTAGTGAACTTGTTGTTGTGATCTGTATACTCTAAAAACTTTAAACATTGGAGTGTGGGTGATGCATTAGGTTTATCATTCATTCTATAAATTTCATTGGTTGGCCTCATCATATACATTTTCTGTTCATGTTCTTGATAATATTCTATTCCACATGTAAATGTCAGTTTATTGAAATTTACTTGATGGAACTTCTCACATTTTTGGAATGAAAGAAGATGAATCTCCTAACCTTAATAGGTTTTATGATTTTGTATTCCAAGAAATTCATGTTTTTTCTTCATATCCCAAAAAAACAATTATAATAATGGTAGTATCTAATATTTTTTCCAACTTTGAAACCATATTAAAAAAATTTATTATACATTCCAAATCAAATAATTTTTAATTCTTTTTCGAGACTCAGTTTTATGCCTCTAAAGAAAAGATTGAATTTATTTCAAGGTTAATGATAAAAAAATAATCATGACCTTCATGTATTGTGATTTTTTATTCATAGGTTCCAAGGGATTCATCTTCTTTTTTCATCAACATAAGAAATTCATTATTCTCCTTAGTGTGAGGTGTTCAAGGAAAATATTTATTAAAAAATACCTTCATAAACTCCTCCCATTCCATAGAATCAATTTCTTCAACTTTTTTCATGTTCTTGATTTATTTAAACCATTGATCTAACTCACCTTCCCAATGATATATTTCAAAAACAAACATTCTTGATCTGATCACTGTATAGTGGATTATATATTTTCAATTGTGTTAATCCACTACATGAGAACTATTTGAATGGAAGACCCATTAAAAAGGGTGGTCATTGTCGTATGAATAACTCATTGAATATGTGTTCCATTTATGGTGTGATATATTGAAATTTTAAAATAAAATACTATTTTTGATATTATATAATATTTGCAACCCCGGTCTAAAATGAACAAAAAAATATAATTATTTTAATGTGACTGGTAAAATGTGGCTGTTAATTTTATGGGTACGAATATGAATATATGATTTTGGAAACAAATATAAAGGTATTATTTAGTATAAATATATTGTCAAAATCATATAACAAATAACATAATTTTTAGTAAAATTATATTTATCTAAAAAAATTCTTCAATATTTTTTTTCATTTTTATGTGTGAATAATGAAAATACCGATTTTTATAATTCTATCATTTTCATTATAATAAAAAGTCCCTTTATGATTTTAATTTTATATAAAATTTACTATTATAAATATTTACTTTTATATAATCTATATAATTACATTTTAATCATATATAAGCCTTATTTATATATAATTACATTTTAGGCATAAAACAAAATTTTCATGAAAATGATTTTTCATTGTGTTTTGTTGGATTAATTTTAAATTAAATTCAACAAATCATGTGTTATTAATTTTGAAAAATGGATTAAATATTTTTTATTTTTTATTTTAAATTTATTAAATAGGTCAATTCTATTTTTTGTTGATATGAATAATAACCATAGTAATTATCGTTACATCATTAACGGGTAAATAAGGTAATTATAGTTAAAAAATAAAATGAAAAGTATAAATAAATGACCCTAACACTTGAATTAATTTTTATGGATGAATATAGTCCATTTATACTCATCCAATATTCATTTATATGTCATTTTTTGTCCATTTGGAAGAGATTATGATCTTTATAGTATTTTATTTCATGAAAATTCAAACAAGACACACTTTTTTAATTAAAACTATAAAATTTATAACAATGGGTTATCTAGAGGATATACTAAACTATTAATGGTCTTATGAAAATATAGAATATTTACTTTAATCATGGTAACTTATTGTAAATATTTTATAAATAAACAATTACCTTAAATTCATACCCAACACTAACTTTGTAATTATTCAATTTTTTGAAAAATAAAATAAGTGATATTAAAAATATTAAAAGTAATATAATTTGAGATAAATAATTTTTCACAGGAATTTAATAGATTAACATGAAATTTATGTGAAAATTTTAATTAATTGGTTTTGATTTATAAGTGTTATCTTGATATTATTAAAGTCAAATTAATGAATTGTTATAAAAATGAAATTAATGATATTTTAAAATAAATGATATTTTATTAAATGATTCAAAATATATAAAAATATTATATTTAGAAAATTTATTAGTATACTATTGATAATATCCAAAAACATCCCTTTATTTTCATTTTTTATATTTATAGTAACTATATAGACTCCTAAAGAGTAAAAATACTCATTGTCATGGTATGTTTTAAAAGCATTGATGAGGGTTTGAAACCATATAAGAAGCGTAAAAATGTGAAATAATTTTGTCCAAAAATTATATAATGGGATTCTTGAGACCCATAATTGTCCTATTTTATAAATAAATATGTTTTTATCCATTTTAATAAATAAATAATTTATATTAATTTAATATTTTGTTAAATTCCAAGAGTAACCTGCACACTCTTATAAAAGGATACATATTATTCTCAATCCGTCACAAATAATAAATATTTTTCCAGATAATATGTCATGAACCAGCCTCGGTCAACCCTTTACAAGTTATCCGATTTGGTCTACAGCTTGTCCCGAAGGGAATTCCCGAACCTCACAGGATGTCAACTTGTGTCATGCGTCAAAAATACAACCAATGGGAACAATTTAGGCCCAAAATAGGATCAAATAACCAAATAAACAAACAGAGTATGTAGAAAAATGACAATTGAAACTTAAATGGATATAAATAAACATGTTCAGTTACAAGGGACAAATAATAGACCAAACAATAAAAAAAGAAAGCCAAATCATTTTATCATAACATCCATGTGACCTCTTGGTCAACTCCCACCACTAAACCAGGCCTGCTCCAACACTAAGCAGTTGGACTAGGAACGTGAACTTATAGTTGAACCTACATCTGAAAAGTTAAGAAAAGTGTGAGGATTAAATTGGATTGTAGGGATTCCAAAAGTGAATCATGGAATCCATGAATTTTTCAATTACCAAATAGTCCAATAATATTAGTTTGAACTAGAATTATAAAAATAAGGTTTTCACATACACTAGGAATTTTGAAAACTTATAGTCACTATTCCATTTCATTTATAATTCAAAAACACAAAAATAAAATAAAGAGGGGTGTACACAAACATTTCCTAAATAGATACATTTAAATCCTTTTAAAAACCAACCATACATAAAATGTTTTTACCAGAAAACACAACAACCAAGATCAAGGTTGTGATTCTACACACTGCAAGGAAGATGGTACTAATAGTGCTTGTATTAAAGGATAAAACAACATAGGAACAAAGAGGAAGAGCAGAACACACTAATACATATGACTCTATCCCCGAAATCATTCCACAAAGGAGGGATTCAAACGCCATATTGCCCAACCACCCTTTACCCGGTCAGACCGAGGGGCCCTATAAATAATCACGATTTTCCACCTACTATGCACTGACAGTTATTTATTTATTCAAGAATAAATAAACAATCCAAATATGAAAAAACAAGGATCATGGGGGCCTGAATTGAAGATGTCAACAAAATTATGAATGATAGATTGGTTGTAGCTCTTTGGGATTGATCCAACACTATTATTGTTGAAAAGGGACTAACCATCTCAGTAAATCTACTTTTTTATTCTAGGATTCCATGATAAGTTCAAAAATAGGTGGGCCACACATTCAGATAACAAGATATATATATTTAACCAATCACACTACACAATCTAGAACCACCCCAACAACATCATTGTTAAATCTATGCCATAAAATAAATATTCTCAAAATGAGGCCCATACCGAGGACACTACGATCTCATGATCAACAGATATAGAATGAGACTTAACCAAAGAGTGGATTTCCAAACATTTCTTTTCAAATATTCCAAATGTTACTTATACAAATACTGAACATAAAACACTTTTCAAATATCCATTTTCAAATTCCAACTGGGCCTTTAGCTCTACCACATTCAACCATTCTCCAAAACATTTAGTAATGTTCCTAGAACAACAATAAACAACATTTAATGAAATCATGGTTAAAAAAGACCTTACCCAAGTCATTTACAAAACCCTTCCAAAGTTCATCTTAAATCAAATTTTATCATGAAAAAACGTAAGAAAGTGATGAACAGGCTATCACAACCCCCATAAGAAAACAATGTTTTACAAAATATCAAATGTGCCATAGCATCTAAGCACTCTCCCATGATCATTTAAAGGCCAACCGGGCTAAATTATTTGAAACACATTCAAAAATACATTTTTGACACAAGGAGTACCACTTCCCCAATTTTAAAAATGTTGTAACATTTTATGGAAAATAGAAGGTGAGATGAGGTACTATTGAGGGATACTAGTTCCAAAGTTCCATATTCAAATGATTGCACGACCATGTGTGAACCTAGTGGACCAAAGGTTGTGCTTCCATACAATGGAACACTCTAAAACAAATCAAATCATATGAATCCCAATTTTATAAATCCACCATTTTTTTTCAAACCGCAAACTCCCTTTTACTAATTTTTAAAATAAAACAAAAGTTCATAAACCAATAAACCTTTTTAAATCAAGTTCCAAACCATACCAAGAAAATTCACAATTAATCCAATTTAAAAAAATTAATAATTTCTTATGTCAATTTATAATAACATCTAAATGGGTAAAACACCACTCATCCAACCAATTCACCCTTAAAAGGTCTATTATCCATTTAAAAAACACATTTGGCACAAACACTCATGGTCATAAGTAACCTTTCATGTAAATCGTATTTTTAACACAATCATTCAACTTTAAAAAACTACAATAATCTAAAAAGAGGGATCATGGAGCTACGTATAAAGATAATAAATTAATTTAAATCATAATTCATCAACGTAAAAGAAATGGAAACGAAAAGAATGGATTTGACTACCTCAAACATGTTAGAAAGTGATGTGGCTTTCGAGGAAGGAAGAACCAAGCATTGAAGTCCCTTTGCACACCCAAAAACTAAGAAAAAACTCACAAACGAACCCCATGAATTGGGTTTTTCAAAAATGATGGGTGAAAACACCCCAAATTTTAAAAATTAAAAAAATTGAAGGAGGATACCAACGAGGGAGGAAGAAGCTAAAAGAGATGTCAGTCAGAGCACTGGTGAAGAATGGGTTAGGTCAGGATGGCAGTGAGGGGGGTTGGGTGGTGTAGTGAGGCTAATGAAAGGAGGTGGGTCTGGTCGGATAGAGAATGGGTGAGACCAAAAGTGGGAAGGGGTGAGGTCGAATGTGGATAGGGGTGAGGTCGTCATAAGGAGGAGGTAGGGTCTAGAGGGAAGGGCAACTTCCTGAGTGGTCTGGCACGCAAGGGGATGTGATGTGGGCACTGCTGCATGTAGTGGGACGGGAGGGTGTGTGGGTAGAGGTAGGTCCTCTCCATTTTTTAATTTTATAATAACAATAAAAATAATAAAACAAATAATAATAATAATAATAATAAACCAATAATAATAATAATATAACAAAATTAATTATAATATAATGATAATTTTAATAATAACAATTTTTATCATTTAATTTTAAAATATTTATAATATTAATAATGATTTAATAATAATATCATCAATAATTACTTTAATAACATTAATACTATTATCAATAATAATAATAATAATAATTTTATCATCTTTTCAATAATAAAATTACCACTATGGTTTAAACATTTTCCTAATAATATATACATAATATTTTATTTACATTAAATGCCATGCAAGTTCACAGATTTCATACTATTAAGAACATTGTTGAGTGAATATCAATCAAATTGTGCATCCCGACACTGACCACTTATTGGGTCAAGTCGTGTGCATGTCATACAACTTTATAACTTGTGCATAGGTTGCGCATCAACCAGGTCAGGGTATAAAAATTCTCCACACCACATGCACTTTATGCCCCTAGAATGTCACCCAACCAAAAGTTTACACAAGTTGAGTCCATACATAGGAAAACCCAAATGAAACCGAGATCCTCAGTGTGAAAATTCCAAACACACATCGTACCTACCTAATCATGAAAAAACTATAACCTTAAACAAGGGGAGAAAATTATGGGGTTCTCCCACACTCTAGGGATTCTACTAGGATGGAAATAGGAACCCAAAAATACCACACTAGGAAGGGGGTCACACATGAGAACTCCTAACTGATCCAATAAAACTTTCATCACACAAGAATTAGAACACTATAAGTATAACAAGACTATTTCCACACACCCATTTAAATCCAAATATTAGTGGAAGAATCACGAAAAGAAACACTGATCAATACCCAGCAAAGAACTGGATCCATTGTCTACCCTTCTCATAAAATCAAAAACATCTCCAAGAGAGTACAACCAAATCTAACCCATGCGAGGAAAAAACACACAACCCTATAATCTAATTGATTTAAAATCCACTCTCAGAACATCAGGACTTCATGGATTATAACAGAACAAGTTTATCAGATTCTCCCATTGAAACGATGAACTTACAAAAATAGTAATACATTAATATTAGAGAAATAAGAACAAAAAGTTTGTAAATCATGAAATCCCAACATGGAACAAAAATTTTGAACAGAGTCTTCACACCCTTGGAAACTCCGGAGTGTGCCCATGATTCACCCTGAGACCTATGGTTGGGGCCTTAATAGATGATGAATCTTATGCCTCACTATCAATAACTAGCATCCCCAGGTCAAGATTCTTTCACCAAACAACTCTCATTACAAGAACTTCTATAAATGAACCGAATAACAAAAATAATATTAAAAAATTTTAGAGGGATGAAGAAAATCATCTTGGAATGCCCTTACTAGACACACTGGTGTCATATAAGTGGACATCGATGAACAATATTCTTTTAGGAATAGGTTCCCCTGCTCCCTGGGTGGGGAACCTTCAGAAAATCTGATCACCACCAAATACAGTCCAAAATCCAATAACAATGAGTCATTCGACCACCACTTATCCAAAATAGAAAAAAAATTTAAAACAAAGAAACACTATCTTTAACAGACCCGGGAGTTTCTAACAACCAAAAGACACACTCTACTTCCATAACAACACAACTGTCCCAAAAAAACTCAATTACCATTATAAAATAGAAACACTTATACAAGAAATGGAACTCGGAATTACTCACTGTCTATACTACTAACCGTTTTGGGTGGCATATTCTGAGCAACAAGAAAAAAACTCCCAAAATAAACAATAATAAATGTAAGTTCATCTTGGAAAACCCGAAAAAATATAAACATAGAAAAAACATTCATTTCCAAAACCATAATTTTCATGTAAAATTTTTAAAACACACATTAGACATTTAAAAACTGTTGGAAATAAATCAATATCCAATTCAAAAGACCCTTCATTTTAAAATTTTACTCACTCTAACCAAAAACCATAATAAATAAAAACTTGTACCAAACCCCTGAAATAACGATCAAGTAGTCATTGATAAACTGGCAACATGGTAGTGAGGATTTCCTAAGGAAGAATTAACAAATAAGATGCACTTGAACCATGCAATTAGACTCCACATGGATCACTACTCTATGTGAGGTCGCAACATAAAAGTTTCGTGACTCTGCTGTCATCCCTCAATCCAAAACAAAGAAAAAATAATAATAAAAAACCCATACTATCCCCGATAACTAAGGTCTTGTCACGAGCGGTGGTGATTAGGAACTTATCCATAACCTACCTCTTGATCATTGAAAATCCTAATCTCCAACTACCAGACACCCCAAATAACAAGTGACTCCTTTGATATAATTTAGTCATAAAATAGACTATGTCAACCATGAACCGGTCACCCAATCCGGCCAGTGCCACAACTTGAGGGGCATTCCCGATCCTCCGCGGGGGGATGAAATCTAGTGCTAAGCATTAAAAATACAACCAATGGGAATTATTTCGGCCCAAAAAATAGGATCATAAAACCAAATAAGTAAATATCCCATGAAACAAAATGGAAACTAAAACATAAATGGATATAAATATACAGGTTCAGTTACGCATTACAAATAAATGAATGAAAACAAAAAACAAGAAAGCCAAACTATGCTATTACAACCACCAAGTGACCACTTTGTCAGCGCTAACAACTAATCCAGACCTGCACCATCATTGAGCAGCGGGACCAAGAACATAGACTAAAAGTCAAACCTACATCTAAAATGATAAGAAAAGCGTGAGCATTATATTTTCCTGTAGGGATGCCAAAATTGAACCATATAATCCATGCATTTTCAAATTCCAAAATAGTCCAATAATACTAGTTTGAAATACAATTATAAAAATTAGGTTTTTACATATAAAATAATTTTTAAAACTAACCTTCACAATTACATTGGCCTTATAATTCAAAATCATGGAAAAGAAATAAAGAAGGGTGCACACAAACTTTTAAAAAAGAGAAACTTTGATATCCTTTGATAAACCAACCATAATAAAATGTTTTTCTATGAAAACTCCAAAACCAAGATCAAGGGTGTGATTATACAAAATGAAAGGGAAATAGTACCAATATTTCATGTATTAATGTATCAGAGGAAACCTTGGAAGTTGGAGGAAGACCAAAACATACTAATACCTATGACTCCATCCATAGAAGCATGCCACACATGCCCGAATCAAATCCCTAACTCCATAACACCCTTTCTCTGGTCATATTGAGGAGCCCTATCCAATAACTATAATCCAAAATAACTACCTACTATGGGCCACTAAACAATACATAAATATCTAGTGTAGAAATCATTCTCAGTAAACCCCCTTGCTATGCTAGGTTTCCTTGCTATGTTTACAAATAGGAGTACCACACACTCAAACCAGAAGACATATATATATAACCAATCAAACCACACAATCTAGCACCACCCCAACCACCACAAGTATAGTTCTATGGATTAAAATAAATAGTCTCAGAAGGAGGCTCATACCAAGGACTCTCCTATCTCATGATCAAAAAACAAGGAAAGAGACCTAACAAAAGAGCGGTTCTCAAAAAATACTATTTCTATGAATCCTAATGGGCCTTATACAAATCCCACACATAATTCCATTTACAAATATTCAATTGAAAATTACAACCATGTATTTGGATTTACAACATTATACTATTTACCAAAATATTTAGAAACGTCCCAAAAATAATCGTAAAAATCATTTTATGCAAACATGGCCAAATGTTCCCATAAACCAAGAATTTACCAAACCTTGAACACGTTTATATTAAACAAATATGAAGAAAATTACACTAAATAAGGTTCCTAATGGGATTTCACAACACTTATAAGATAACTCCCTTTTGAATAATGAAAAATGGTCCATATTATCAATCTACTCACCCAGTCATATTTCAAGGCCAACCTGGCCAAACCATGGGAAACACATTTGAAGTTACTTTTGTAACACATGGAGTACCCCATCCAAAATTTTATATAACATGGAAACATTTTAGGGAAAATATAAGAGGGGAAGATGTACTATTAAGGGAGAATAGTTATAGAGTTCCATCTTCATATGATTTCACAACCATGTGTTCACCTAGTTCACCTAAGGTTGTGATTCCATCCAATGGAACACTCTAAAACAAATGAAAGCACTTGAAACCCAATTTCATAAATCCATCATTTACATTCAACCCAAAAGCCATATTTTACTCATTATTATGATAAAACACAATTTCATAAACACAAAAATCTATTTAAATCATTTTCCAAATCATACGAAGAAAATTAACAATGTTTCCCATATAAAAACCCTAATGAAATCTTAATTCAATTTATAAAATAATATAAATGGGGAAAACCCACTCATCCAACAAATTCAACCTGAAAAGGTAAATTATCATTTTAATAAAAAATTTTGGCACAAACACGAAAAGGAATAAATAATGTATCATGTAAAACCTATTTCTAACACAATTATTCAACTTCAAAACACCACAAAAAACTATAAAGATTCTCCATAGTTGTGCGTTGGAAGAAAATAAATGAATTAAAAAAATTAATCATTAAAGTAAATGTAATCGAATGTAAAACCATGGATTCGCCTACCTCTAACATGTACGAAAGTGATGCCACTTCATCTGGATGATGATCTCATCATTATGGTCTATTCACACATCCATAAGCTAAGATAAAATAGACAAACAAACCCTAATATTAGGGGTTTTCAGTAATAAAGGAACCCTCCCCCCAATTTGAAATAAAAAGAACATAGGAGAATACAAATGATGGTGGCATCAACTACCAGAGATGTTGGTGGGAGTGAAGGTGAAAAAAGGGAGAGGTTGAGAGTGCAGTGAGGCCGACATAAGGAGGTGGCTATAGTGGGAAGGTGGAGGGTCATGAACAAAAATGGTGAGGGGAGAAGCCAAATGCGATAAGGAGTGATGCCGACGCATGGATGAGGCGGGGTCTGGAGGGATGTCTATCTTCCTGGGCGGTCGCGCATGCAAGGGGAAGGGAAGGGGGTGCCACTACTTACATTGGGTATGGGGGGAGGGGGGCTCTCGGTAGAGCTCATTATTGCCTTTTTTTCATAGTCTTATAAAAATAAGAATGAAACAAATAATAATCATCATAATAAAACCAATAATAATAATAATATAACAGACATAACAAAAATATAATGATAATATTAATAAAAATATTTTTATTCATTTTGTCTTATAATATTTTTAATATTTATAACTGTTTGATAATAAAATCATTAATAAAAACATAAATAATAATAGTATTATTAATAATTTAAATAATAATAATAATGTTATCATCTTTTCTATAATAATATTACTATTATTGTTTAAAAATTAACATTATTTTATTAAAAAAAATTAGTTTCATTAAATTTTAGAAAACTACATGGCTCATGTGCCGTCATGAACTTTGTAGAGTGAACCAAACTCTAACCATGCCACCTAAAAATGACCTCTTATAGGATCAAGTTGTGTGCTTTTCACAAAGTTTTATTACTCACACACATGTCATCAGTCAGTCAGGTTAGGTTGTGACAAAATACCTACCAAATTACCCTCCTATAATCACTAAACAACATTTACAGACCTTATTTTGGGAATAATACCAATCAAAAATGTCTTAAGGTATTAAAAATTGATGTTTTCAAATTAAGTTGTGCAGTTTTCAACTGAATGTTGTTGTTTTATATCTTCTTGAACCTCCATCAAATATTCCCTAACCATGATTATATGATAACACCATTATATTACATAAACATATGTGTTTTTATGATTATTTCATAACCTATATCCATCTCATATTCAATCAAATGTGAAAAAACACAATCATTCTTGTTTACGAAAACTACCGCTTTGTGAGCCGATGTAATTAATTTTCTATCACCATCTCCCAATATTAGTTATAATGAGGGAATTAATGTTTATAAATGATATTAATGATATATTTATAATTATTTAAATGTAATACATCATTTAATTACTTGCAATTCCATCCAATAATAAATAGTAACGTTATTCGGCTATATGTGTGGACTACCACCACCATGAAGCGATGTGATTCATTTTTCATCACCACATCACATGAATAATATATATAATTTTATTTAAATAATTAGTATGACACATATTTTATAATAAACATTATATATATATATATAATAATAATAATACATTCATAGTTTCCATAATAATCATTGAAAAATGGAAATGTTACTTGTTCATATGTACGACCTACGTTCTCCAAAATTATAACAGAGTTCATTTTTCATTTCTATATTTCAGGATTTTTTTTAAAATTATAATTGATATATAAAAATGGTATTTGCTTAATGATTCTTTTTCTACATATGATTGAATAATGATATATTTTACCTCATTAAACCTATTGAATTCGTTTTGTACTTCTTAACCTAATATCATCAAAGCATGTGATGTGAATTTAAATGATTAGGTAATTTCATATAAAATGGTTATAAGAGATATAAAAGGAATATTGAAATATAAAACGGTTTTTAATAAGTTAAATAATGAACCTATTTTTATTATTCTTTTTGATAAATAATTTGCATGATGATTTAGACTCAATATACAAATTTTTTTCTGAATTTCCTTTCACTGAGGCATATTTAGAAGTTATGAACCTATAAAAGTTTATGAGGTTTATATAAATCACCATTGAAATGTTATATAATCAATAAATCTATTCTAATGATATATAATGTATTATTTAATTTCATTCTTTATTGGGGTTGAAAATGGAAATGTTTTCAAAGGTGTAAGGTACTTTCTTTTAAAAAATAACACCTAAAGTTTCTGTTAAAGATCCATTTCTTTTTCATATCGATATGAATATTTTCTAAATAAATTAAAGTTGTTTTTTTAATAAAATTATATTATTTTAATGTCCTTTTTATATATGTTTTTATTTTTTAAAATGTTTTTAAGGAAATAATTTTTTTCTTTTTCCAAACGAGTTACTTTATGACTTCGACAGAACTATAGATGGAATTTTTTAAAATTATACGGAAGGAGATAATTTTACAAATATCATCACTAATATTTTCATTTAATATTACATTATCAGTTAATATGTTAAATTTAAAATAAATTGGTTTTTTATAATAGCCTAGTTTTTTGAAGATGGATGATTTGAAATGGAATTGTTATTTTCCTAAAGAATGTTTTTTATAATTCGTTAATTTCGGTGTTATAATTATGTTGTGGTTCCTGGTAATTCTATATATTGGTGGTATTCTCCATTATAAACCAAATACATTGGTTATGTGATAGTGATACAAATAATTGTGTTTTTTTATGTTGGATGTAACTGTAATGGTTATTTTATGTGTAACTGTGATGGTTACTCCCTGTATAACTGTGTTGATTATTTCAAGAATAACTATGAGGGTTATTTGATGTAACCCATGAGGGTAACTCCATATGAATGTACGATAATATAATGATTTCCCAAGTTACATATATAATATATTTATTATTTATATGGTTTTTATAGAAATTTCATGTTTTAAAAATATATGTTACTGTTCTTATGTTCAAATTAATCTATATGATACTCCATATAGTAAAAATTTATGAATTTTTGATAATGTTATTATGAGTTTACATGATTTAGAAGAAACATTTATGTGTTTTATTTCATTCCTTGACCATTTATTTTATTTTTTTTTATAAAAACAATTTGGAAGAGTATGTGATTTTATGGGAAACAAAATATTTATTTTGAGCTCAATATTTATTTTATAAAAGAATATATCTATATATACATATTCACGTAAAAATGTTTTCTTTCAATATTTTCATGTCCCTTACTATTATTTTACTCTCATTCTAATATTTGAGAAAAAAATCCCAAGGATTAAGGAATATTAGTGAAAATACTGAGGTAATGATGAAAATTTTAAAGGTTTTTCATGAAAACAAATCAGGTTCAATTTAAAATTTTTTTTATGGAAAAAATTGATATTGATTCTAACTGTCCGCTTGTAATTTATGGGTTTTTTATGTAATAGTTATGAACTAATTCTCTAGAACACTAAACCTATATGATCTTTGTGAATATGTGAAATATAATTATTTTTTAATTCACTAAATGCTTAATTATTACGGCTGGTTCCTCACACATGGACTGTTTGGAAGTAATGCATGATTCATGTTATTGTTTATGGATTGAGTGGGTTAAGTGATCATAGCCATGAAATTTTTTACACTCGCACCAGTCAATTTTATCTCATTTGTATAATAATAACATAATTAGTTGTTCTTTTTTAACTCTGTTACTACAAATTCAATTCATTAACTCAAACGAAAAAGGATACTTTGAGTATCAAAAATAGTAATCGTAGTATGTTATCATATTATAAGGAAAATAAATATTATGATATCGTAGATTATGAAACATTCATTTCATCCTATGAAAAATTAATTTAATCTTACATCACTTTTGTTTATACATATGTTGGTTTATGTTATATTCTCTTATTATTCATAACCAAATCCCAAAAAATTACTAGACCTATCTCTAATACTAGATGATACAACATAATAATATCTTGCACGACTGTTACATAATTTTACATTAATATTCCTTAAATATCATAAAAAATAATCCTTCGAACCTATATGTTGAATTTGGAGTTTATATATTTAAAAAACTTCTTTTACATAATTATGATCATTTCTCTATACTATCACCACACTAGACCCCCTTATAAACATATCATATGCTATACTCTTTTTCACAATAGGGGGAAAATAAATATAAGAAAGGGGTGAAATCATATTCAGTTTATGGGGTGAAAAAAATATATTTCTATCAATGATCATAAGATATCATAATACGATCATATGGTTATGAGAACATAATCAGGGAACATGGATATAAAATAATAAAATCATACATAATAATGAATATATCATAAATCAGTATTCATGAAATATGGATTTTTGAATAACATACGACTTGTGTCATATGAGTGTGGAAACATGAATCAATCATTGTGGGTCATAAGACCATGAAATCTGAATGTTTAAGAACAAAACATTGTTTCATAAACATATTAATAGAATTGATAATATATTTCACGGTTAACCACCAAGACCCTCATACAATAAAGGGATATTCTAACCATATAACCATTATATAGCGTACTTTGGATAACAACATCCATCCTATAAAATTTTTTGCATTATATAACCACATGATTCCAATAACCATATAGACATGGGATATCCACTCATGTCCTATTACCATTTTTAATTTTTATAACCCCTCATGTCCTAAAAACATTTTAACTTGTTCTAACCACCCATGTCCTATCCCGATCTCATTAGATATCAATAATTACTATGTAAATTAAAGGGAAATAACTGACCCACAAATTAAACAATGATAAACCAAAAATATATGTTCCATGTGAACTTGAAATTATTTTAAATCCTATAAATTCTTAATTAACATATGAGAAATAAATGGTTTTCTTATATATTTTCAATAAACATGACAAAATGTACTCAAGAGAAAAATGGAAGGTGATATTATTAGAAAATATTATAGGGTTCGAAACATCCATTTATTATACCGATGTCATATTATCGACTCAAAAATACTAGTGTTGGAAATAGGTTTCCAACAATGATTCAACACTACGACATCCAAAACATAGAATGCAATGAACCAAAATAACTCATTCATAATTTTTTTTAAATAAATTATGAAAAAAGGTTATAAAATATTAGGTTAAGAAATAGTGAATCCCAAGTGAATCAACCATTATAATGAGGTTTCAGTCATTGGTTAAGGACCTAGTGAAAAAATAAACAGTGATACCTTCACTAGAGCTCCCCTTGCTGGAAAAGATGTGAGACACATAATTTCATTCCCCTAATGTGTGACCAAAATGAGTACCTAGATTAATGAAAATATTTCACATTATAAAAATTAAACATGATCATAAGGGAAAAGAATATTTCCCTAGAGAAGCCCCAACATCACACTGGAGTATGAATTGACCTCCACAAAAAATGCAATTATAAATCTTATTAAGTGAAAGGCATTCGACCATTTCTCAATCCTTTACCCCTAGGGATGATCACAGGCCGTAACAATACTAAAACCCAAACCAACAAACCTATATGATCATTCATGAGGTATTCTCCTCTCATTACATCATCTTCACTAGTTCCATTGATGTTCCATTTTAATCCCTCATTTGGAGGACGCCATTTCACCCATCTCCATAGAGTCAAGCATCCTCTTCCATCAATATTTGGGAAAACCCTTGCTAGAAATTTAGAGACAAACATGGAGGATACCCCATTAAGAATGAGGGGGCCCAGGTCTGTATCCTATATCTTAACCTAAACCTGGATGAACATGAGAGACACCCTTATTCATTCATTGTGGTGTTCCTCACCAACCATAAGATCCATCACACCACAACATAGATTAGACTATAAGATTTTGTATCTACCCCTGATGATTCAACCCATAAACCCATCCATTAATAAAATTAGTAACTAATTATCCACCTCCTTTTGAAACAAAATTCAAATTATGATAATAATATATACCATCATCTCATTCACTATGGAAGATGATTTTCGAGGATGTTTCCAACATAGAAAAGAGCATCATCTACTTTTATATGATGACCCATAATTTAAATACATTCATATTAATTAAAAGATGAATAATAATAATTAAAAAATACAACAAATCTATGACAAGACCATATATGTATAGTCTTATTAGAAATATAAAATCATAAGTAAGTGGTTTGTAAGAGATCTTTATTGTCTCCAACTTATTTTATCATAACTAGACCCATTTTTACATATCATATTTAATAACATTATTCATGACATAGGGAAAAGAATAGTGTATTGATATAAAATGAACAGTAAGGATAAACAAGGGAGATATCGATCATATAATAATCATAATAAATATGAAATAATCATTTGAAATTTTTATTCTTTATATAGAGGGTCATTATATTATACCTTGGTATGAATCATAAAAGTTCATTATAATAAATGAACGTAATCCCAATAGACATAACATAAGGCATGATTTTTTTGAAATAACTATATAAATATAAAATCATTTTATATTAGTCAAGTCTCATTTCCAAGACCATCATAGTAGACAACCTCTATTACTGAACTAAGTTCACTCCTCATTCTGACCCTGTACTACTAAACCAAGATCATTTCCCATTCTATCCATGTATATCTCATGGGATATAAATCTTTACCAAATGAATGATAGAGATGTATAGGTCTCAACAATCTCATAATGAAATAATTATTATGTGTTTCTTGAAAACAAAAATCACTCATCATAACATAACCCAAGATATAAAATGAGTTTTTAAAATATGATTCCATAACAACCTAATAAATTTAAAAAATAGATTTAATAAATATAAATACATCATAAAAAATCAAACCATAAGAAAAATAGGGTTATTTTAATAGAAATAAATCGTTTTAAAGTAATTTCATCTTATTTGGAAAATAATTTTGGTAAACCATTTGAAATTAATTATTGAGGAAAATATGATTTCTTCTTCAAAAAAGTATTCTATTCACAAAGTAAAGTGAAATTTTGAATGAATATTATTTAATTAAAAATAAACATGAAATATTATAATGAAAAAATCAAGGAAATAACTCATTATAAAAATGTAAAAATTTATTCTGGTCAAGTATGTAAAAAGAGAACATTATTCTCAGTCATTTTTCAAAAAGTCAAAAAGTACCACATATTGGAAAGGAAAAAAGATTACTTTCCTACCATTTAAGAAAAACTCAACAATGTTTAAAAATGACATTAAATTTTTTCAAAATTATTTAATCAATATTTCATAATACATATTTTTGAAAAATGGACATGGATGATAAATATACTCAAGTAAATACTTTTGAATACAGAATCTTGGATAATAATGACATTGAAAAATTATCCATTACCTTAGTTTTGATATGCCTTGTATATATCTGAACCACCTATAAAATAATTTAATTAATTTAATTAACTTATTATAGAAGCATAGTAATATTTATGATATCATATGTGATCATATTATCACCAGTTTATTAATGAAATTTTATTATTACTTGCTATTCAAGTGTTAACTTCTTCATTTTATAATGTATGTTTTGACAAATTAATTTTGTTTATTCTTCAAATGGCATAGTTATATCATTATTAAAATGACATGAACATAATATTTACCATATTTATTCATTATTTACATTATTATAATAAAGCATTAATGAGCATCATGTAAATTGATTCATGTCGCATCGTGAAGACGGTGGGTTCTACATACGTATGAGCGATGATATCATTCTCATAATTTTTAAATGATATTGAATTGGATAGTGAATAATATTTGAGAAAAAATATCCAATTATAATAATCATATATATATATTATTTCCATAAATATACATGTCTATTTTAGGTGGTGATAAAAAAACAAATTACACCATGTCGTGGAGAAGTTAAGTCATACGTACGCATGAATAATGATTTCATTTTTCATAGGACGAATAGATCATGGAATATTGTTGTTTTATAGTCATAATAAATTATCAATATATAAGTAATATTGGATTTATTACTTTATAATGAAACAACTCATGATGTTAATGTTGAAGAAGAAATATGTATTATTTAATCAGTAGAGGAGACAACCTCTTCTTCGACGAGCTCCCTATAAATTTCCTCATTAATCACTAGAGTTGGTGTTTGAAGAAGACCAAAACATATAGAATATAACTATGGAAGATAAAAAGGGATAGGGTAGGGGATGGTCAAGATTTAAGTATCAATTTTAAGTGAGGAGGTGAAGGAGGAGGCTCCCTTTTATAATTGTAGTGAGGGGCACTTTTAGAAAGTCCATAAATAATAATTTATAATAAATTCAAACACCACAAAAAAAGCTCCAAAATGTCCCAATATAGAATATTAGAAGATATAGGGTTGTAATATCAACTTCTAATAAATTTTGTAAATTTTTTATATCAATTTAAACCTCAATATTTCAATTGACACATAGTTATTCTGTTATAGTTTTTAACTATGGTAACAAATATTTGAATATTAAAATGGTGATATATTTTCTTATTTTATATGAATTACACCATAAGTAAATAACTCATAAACTTTTATGCCATATAATAACAACTATATATTTTTTTAAATAAATTATAATTTTTAAATAATTTAATAAAACAATCTTTTGATAAACATAGAATAGTTTCATTTTTGACAGTATTCAATTAATATATTTTTTTTAAAAACTAAGATAATAAGATTACTTTGAACCAATTTTTTTAATATTTTCCCAATAGGACTTTTTAATTTAAAAAATTCATTGGAATGATTAATTATCCCAAGTTATTTTTATTTTTATTTTAATAATATTTAGTTGTTATCTCTCTTAATAAAATAAGAACTACATCAATTTTGTGTGATGATTTAATATACATATTTGTGGAATAAAAATTAAAATTAAAAAACTAAGTTGAAGATAAATCTACTTTATATCATAATAATACATAACATATAACTTATATTTTGAAAAGATAAAAATGGTATATTTTTTAAAACATGAATTTGAAAACATTAAAATCACTTTAAATAAAATAATATATGTATCATAATCTATTTTATAAGGCTCCAAATGTTCAATAAATCAAAAATTTTATTTTTTGGTCGATATATAATATATAAATAAGAGTTAGTTATGATTTTAGGACTTTTAATGGTTATTATAATTTAAATAATAATTACATTATTCATTTATCATCAATAAAAAAATTTATGCATCAAAAAAGTATAAGAATTTAAGGTATTTATTTATTTCCAAAAAACTAAAAATAAATTATCATTGTAAATAAAAAAACTTCTTTTTAATATTTTTAATTATAATTGAATTTATCTTCAGTATAACCTTATTTTAAAAATGATATAGATATTTAAATTTGAATATGAAATTTTTAATTTTTCATAAAATATAATAAATTAAATGTCCTGATCTCATTCTTGTGGATTACAAAGGACTCCAATTTTACCTAATTAGGATTTAGGTCGACAAAACTCATCCAAAGTTATTAATACAAGTGATAGTATAATTTTATAATAGTATTCTTACCCTTAGTCACTTGATTTACCCATTTATTGTATATATAAAAATTTTAGAAGTTATTATACAATATTCCCAAAAAAACAATCTATTTAAATATGAAATATCCATTAGAATATGTGTTGATTATAGAAATATGAATCAGATAAAGGTTAATAACTGATAACCTCTACCACAAATCAATGACTTTTTTACCACCTGAGGGGTGAATTAGTGTTTTGGATGATTGATCTGAGATCTGTGTGTCATCAGCTATGGGTGAGACCTTCTGATGTATCATGAACTAAAATCTGAATTAGGTATGGATTTTATTTGTTTTTTTGTTTCCATTCATGTTGGCCAATGTGAAATCCGTATTTTTTTACCTAATTAATAGAATCTTTCACCATTACATAGATCAATTGGTAGTTGATTTTTTTGATGACATCTTGGTGTTCCCTAAGAATCATGAAGACCATGAAAAACATCTTGAATTCATCTTGAGTACACTGAGAGAGAATTGGATATATTCCAAGATATCCAAGATTCATTTCAAGATTAATAGGGTGCATTTCTTAGGTCACATCTTATCAGAGGCAGTCTTGTCAGCAGACCTAGAGAAAGTTCAGGGAGTCATGTCTTGGGAACATCCCATGGATGTTTATAATGATTTTATTTTTCAATGGGTGATGGGATATTATGGATGCATCATTAATGAATTATCCTATATATAATTTACACATTATGTTTTATCCAATATGGGAATCATGTTTCAGTAGTTTGGGTCATGTAAGGGGGATGTCTAAAAATTATTTGTTTGACAACCACACATATTTTGATCTTATCAAAGCCATGTAGTGGGTATACCTTGTTTTATAATGTGTTATGTGTTGGGATATGTTCACTGATGATGTTGTATGATCGTGTTGTCTGGTATGGGTCGTGATTGTTGTAGTTAAAAATTCTAGACATGTTTTTCTCCTTCAAATGATCCTAGAATAAAGGAATGTTCCATCCACATTCCTAGATTTAGAAAGATCTATAATTTTCTATCTACAACCTTTCCTCGTCAAGAATTGTTTTCACTAATGATTTTTTCATAACCACATATTTCCTAAAATTTTCATCATCCCAATATTATTCCTACTTCTCTTCCAGGATCTCAATATCATCCCTTAATCACTCAATGATTACTTAATTTCACAATATTCATTCTGACCCTGACTAAAATTCTATCTTCAAATAGTGATGTTTTCCCATTAATAATGACGGTTAAGTACCCATAACCTTATTTTCCCATGGGGATGTAATAAAATTCATGAAACCCTCCATCCAAGACCAATTATTATAATATAATATCATCATATCCTTTCTGATCCCATTATTCAAATTCCCCACAATCGGTGTATAGTCCGATGGAGTCCTATTGATATTGGAAATAGAGACCTATGAATAATTATCAAGACCCTAGATATTGGAGAGACAACTATCCATCCTCCTAAAAATCTTCCTAATTCCTCTCCTATTATTAAAAAATGTGTTCCTAATCCCTAAAAATACAAATTCCACAAGATCTATTAAAAAAATGATGTCCCTGAACTCTTGATCCGCCACACTAGAGAATTTTGAACCACCTATATTTTTGGATGACTCTATAATTGTCTTAAAATCACTTCAATTAATATAGGTAAGACTCCATGATTTTAATTAATAAATCTGATGTCGTTTCTCCCCTCTAACCATCATGTCATGCCTAGAATAAACAAATGAGAAAAAACAATCAGATCAACATAATACGGTTTTTGTGGATATGTTCTACTATGATGCTCCCATAAAATCCAAAACACCCCTCTTTTCCAAAAGATTATAATATGTGAATTTCATGGTGAAGTATGTATACACTATTCGAACCACATACCTTTGGGGAAAGAAAAAAATTCCATAAATTATACTTTTGATTCAGTGCAAAAAACCCAATGATCTTAGACACTTGGAATCACTATGAATATAATTAGTCTTCCCATATGTTCCCAATCGATAAAATTCAAAAGGATAACCAAAATAATTTAATAGAATTTTTTTTCCTTGATGCCTGATAATGAACATTATTTATCTCCGGGGATGATTGATGAAACCCCATTTTCGTTATCACCCATGACACAACCAGTATATGATGATGATAATTATGGATCCAACATGTTATCATCTCTATCTTCCACTAGGACTCTAACCTCCATTTTCTTCACTGAGATCTATAGAACAAAAAAACCTATTGGGAGAACATGTCGTAGGTGACTAAGGCTGTGAGGAATCCCCATCAGATGAAGAGATAGATCTTTCTTCCAAGTAGAGTGAATTGATTCCCATCATCTTCACTTGTCACACCCACCTAGAAGGTGGACTTGTCAATATAAATAACTCAATGGGTAGGAAAACTAACCTTCTTATCCATGTTCATCGGTACAATAATACTATCATCGATCTCTAAAAGTATGGGGTCCATTAACAATCAGCGTAAAGACCCCAAAACCAGTTGTTTCTATCCACTCCCTTATATTTTCACATTGATATAATAGAAAATGAATTCGTATATCAACAGACTAAATAATTTAGTATTTCTTGAAAACTAGATATAAACAGAAGTTTTACATTTGAACATTTAAAGGAAATATAATATAGAAACTCTATTGGAAACATTAATAACTCATACATTATCCCAAGTCATTCATAATATTCATCTTCTCTACCTCAGAAAAAATAAAACATAAGTATGGGGTGAGCTAAGATTATCATTAAGGGAAATTAATACATCAAAATCATAAGTAAAAAGTCATGGTGAGTCATTGAAAATACACATGCCATAAAAAACTTGAGAATAATATAGAATAAATAAAAGTTGATTAAATAATTACATAGTTGAACATAAATATAGATATTATACTAGTTTAAAATCATATGGACATTCAATTATTAGATTCAAAATTAGGGAATGCATAATTTTTTTCATTATAGACATACCATCAAGTCCATGACCAAAATACCATAAATAATGGGTAAAAACCTATTCTAGTATGTCTCAAGAGACCTATGGATGAATAAAAGGGATATAGAGGGACCCTCCTTTCACTAACTAAATCAAATTAATTCCTCACAAGAATGGGGATAAATATAAAAAAGATATAGATATGACGAATAATGCATATTCCACAACTGGTAAACATAATCGCTAACCATTTTTAGTAGTATGGTGAATGATATCATGATAGAACATCCATAGTAAAAATTATCATAACTTAATTATTAAAATTTGTTTGAAGATACACAAAAGATATATATATCAATAGAGAATAAAATTCATCCAATAAATTTAATTTATTTAAAATACTCTAAAAAACATAGAGAAATTCTTGAGATAAATAACCGTTTTAATTTGCGAAGAAGAGTTCTTTTAAAAAAATAATTAATATTTTTCAAGAGTATTTTTTATAACTAGTAATGAAAAAATAGTTTTTCATGAAAAAGTATTTAATTAATAAAAATAATGTATTCATAAAACTGATTATGTGTTTCAAATGTAAATGGGTACAATATTTGGATTTTCCCTTTAATTGGGCTTGTATATTGAGAAGAAATTAGAAGGGAATCTTATAAAACAAGTAGTATCCCGTCAAAAAAAGATGAAAAGATATGGATATATGTATTTGGAACATATAAATAGAAAATATAATATTTATATTTAAATAATAACGAAATAAATTGGTGTATAGAGGGAGAAAGAAATACCCGAATAAAAATAGATGTTTAGGATGAAAACCCTTACATTATATCTGAATGTGTTATGTACATGACCTTAATGTTAGGGAAAATAATATTAAATCCATTAATTAGTTAACTAATAACGTTTGTACATTTATTTTATTTAATATAATATTATTAAGTTCATTTATGAATTTTTTATGGGTTATAAGATACAATATTATCGTTTGAGGAGTGTTTTTTTCCTTGGATTCCATGATTGGTATTCCGGTATATGAGTTTGGAATATACTATGGAATTGGTATAATTATACATAATTGAATTTATATTATATTAATAAATATAGATAATAAAATATTTTAATTTAATTTTTTTGGTTATATGTTATGAGTATGATTCATTAGATAGAACATTAGTGATAATCATTTTGACAATTTTGGTGGTGTTTTGATCATCACAAACATGATTTAGCGTATGAATTATTATTATTTATATATAATGGTAATATAAAATTAAATATATTGTAATAAATATATTATATTTTTGTTTAACCATGAAAATTTGTTCATTACCATCCTTGATGTAGAGTTTGAAGAAGGAAAATTCGTCAACCCTGAAGTTTGTAAATAATAACTTTAGAGACAATTATCTTGTTTTTAAAATAAGAAAGAGAGAGAGATAGGATTTTAATGTAGTATATTTAATTAACATAATATCATTCTAGTATATAGATGATATTGTAGTTACACTGTACATTATTTATGAAGATGTTAGGAGAGTATCATAAATTTAAAGGAAATTTAAATGAAAAGAAATAAAAAAGAATGGATATTTACTGCTTGAATTCTCATCTTTAAGAACCTCATTAATTCACCTTGGTTTTCTATTTTATTGGGACTAGAATCTCTTATAAGTGAGGGAGAAACTTGGGAATGGTATTTGGAATGAATTTGGGTAATTTTCAAGGCTTATAGGTGTGAGGATAATTGTTGGTGAGGGATGGTATTTATAGTTGAGGAGATGGTGTTTCTTGATTATTTTATTCATTTGATTAGTTTTCTGTATTGAGAGTATTAATAGTATGAGAAATATAATAAAATATATTAAAATAATTAGGGAGAATTTGAGATGGTTTGTAATTCTAGGATGACTCAAGTAATAGTTTATTTAGCTTATAATGTATTTATACTATAAATTTCCTCATTTTACTATTCAATAAAAATTCATGTATTTCAGAAAAGTACAAAAAATCACCCTAACCATTTTTGAACATGTATAATTAAAAATGAAATCCATTTTATGAAAATAATTTTATAAATATGATAAATTTAAATTTTTATTAAAACCATGATTTACTCAAAAATATAGATTTTAAATTTATATCTACTTTTATAACACTTTTTAAAATTATCTATACTCTCATAATAGTATCCTAACATCATTAAACAAAAAATAAAAAATTTTGGATTACATTTTATGAAAAAAAAATTACTTTTAAAATATTTTATTAATTATAAAATTGTAATTAAATAATTACAACTTACAAAAATACTAACACTTAATTAATTTTTTTAAATACTTATTTATATTTATTATGATATAAATATTTCAGAATTTCTTTTATAAGGTGAAATAAAATTATTAATACTTTAATGGTGATATTACTACTTCTTAGGAAGATATACCATTCATAGGTGTCATATTACCATTCCTAAGATCAAGTTACTAAATTATTAGTATAGGTACCTTAATATCAAGAAATACCTCTTATTTTATATATTCATTAAATATAATGATTATATTGTGTTATATAAGTGATTTTATGTTATCTATACAATATAAAATAATCATTATATGGGAAATCACAATGATAGAGTTTTGGGTCATTACAATCATCATGTGGAGCATGAGACTTAGATGGGTATGACTGCGACCAAGACACAAGAGATAGAAATCCTATTGCCCACATCATAGATTTTTCAAAATATATTGGAAGTGAAATATCCATGAAAAAATAAGGTATAATCACATTCTCGAAATAATCCACCAAATAAACCTGAACAAGGATAGTGTGTGAGGTGAATGATCAAAATTTTAAAATTCATCTTTTTAGTATGTAAAACCAATGGTATCCTGTGAAGAATCATCCTGAACCAATTGGATCGACACTGGAAAGCCTAAATCTTATATACCCGCCAAATATCTTGAAGGGGCCAGCTATAAATATGGGGGAGCACCACCATCTTGGTCATTGGAGGATCAATATTCATGATCATGAAGAAATTCATATGATGAACCTAAATATGTATTCCCTCAAATGATCATGGAACCTCCTCATAAATAACGTGTTTCCACCGAACCATATCATCACCGATCCAAATGAAGGAACGAGGTGGAAACAACATTGATAGATCAAACTCAACACATATACAAGGAAATGATGATGAAATAACGCACCTTTTATCTTTATCACATCATAAAAAGGATCCCAAAAATATACATCAAAATGGAAGAGAAATTGGT
This sequence comes from Viscum album, assembly GCA_963277665.1. Taxonomy (NCBI): domain Eukaryota; kingdom Viridiplantae; phylum Streptophyta; class Magnoliopsida; order Santalales; family Viscaceae; genus Viscum; species Viscum album. The sequence goes on from OY728121.1 coordinate 444,112,380, forward strand.
TTTAAAAGGGAAATGTAATCCCTTGAATCCAAACCCACACTATCTTTGATGCTATCACCTTACCGTAGTGAACCTCCCATGACAACCTCTTATATATGAACCTCCAATTCCCACAGTAGAAGTCATCACTTGACCAGGCCTTAATAGAGTCCACCCTCAAAAAGATATGAATAGATAACTCTAATATTGATTGAATTAAAACAGTTTTTGGATTATCTGAGCCACAAGAGTCAAAAAATGAATTGATGAAGATATAATAGGGGTTATCAAGACTAAATCTCACTACCAAGGTCATTTGGTGAATTGTGGATGATTGCACAATTTTTTCAACAAGAGATCAACCATTGGTAACTCATCTACAAATTCCATACAATGTGGAGATAGTAAAATTCCAAGTATGTTAGGTAGACTAATCCTTAGTGACATGCTTGATGGAATGACTAATTCCTTTTAAAAATAACACAAATCTAATGTAAAACATCAAGAGTTAAATACCACCAAGGAGAAGAAGATCCCCACCCACCACACTATGGATGTTCCTCTTCCAACCAATGATCTTGAAGAATGGTTATGGTGGAATCTAGGATGGTGGGATGATAGAAAATGATCACTGAAGACACTTTTTCCCTATACAATGCACCAAAATCACAGTACCATAAGTCACAACTACCTAGCAACACATCAATAATATTATTAGAAGGAAATGGTAAAAATAAAGAAAGGAAAAAAGAAGAACACAACATTACATGGTTTGAAATTGATTACTTTTAACGACTATATATTTTTATGAAATTTGTTTCTTTAAATAATTTGATAGATTCTGTTTCACGCAACACTAAATTTAAATGAACTATAGGACATTATACATATAAGATGTAACACCCCAGGTAAATAAAGAATATGAAAATTTTATATTTATCCACATTTTTGAATAATATATTAATATTACTTTAAAGGGGATGCTATGCTCGATGGCATACCCAATACACAACAACGAGTTTCTTGGGAATCTTACGTTGCACTCTAATAATAAAATAATATTATTTTAAATAGTAGTTAACGCCTAGCCTTTGTAATGGAGGGACAGAACATAACTAACTAAAAAATGATTATATATGTTTGTCAAATATTTCTACTCTTTACAATAAATGTTAGAGGATTAAAAATGTGAATGAATCCAATTTTAAGCGTAGACATTCTAATATTCATTAAAAGGTCGATTAACCGCCTTTGAAGGAGAACCTCTTTTAAATCCACATTTTGAAAATATTATGTGTTATATTTGACAAAATAAAATTCTTATTTAGAATAAAGACATCAAGATTTACTTTGTGTAAATTTTTTTTATCTTTCTGATAAAGTTCATTTTTTAATGAATAATGAAAAATGTTGAATTTTAATTCAAAACCTCTTTTTAATCTAATTTATTTATATGTTGATATTATCTTTTGAATTGTTTTTAATGTAATATTAGAATATATTTTTACCATTTAATCCAATAGTGGTCATTGTAATTAATTTCACTTTGAAATTGGACTTAAACTATGTCAATCTTTTGATACTTGTTGTTTCATAAAAACACGCTGTTTTCTTTGACAGCGGGAATTAAATATTAAATTAATTAATGAAACTAATATTTTTTGAATTTTTTATAATAGAAACCATTTTTAAATTCAGAATATCAAATATATCTTAGGGTGAAGTTTTGGTATTTTTCTAAAAAACATCAATTTTTGATGAATAGTGATACCACTAAGTGGTACTCATAAAAACTGATTTTCTGTTTAAATGATATTTTACCACCTCTGGGTTTTGAATTTCAAAAATACAACATACATGGTTGTAATTAAGAAGTAAAATTTGGTTCAATGGTATTAAATGTATTTTTTTTGGTGAATAGTAACTTATTATGTTTTTAATCGCGATTAGAGGTAATTAGTGTAGTTTAAGGTAAAAATAATGTTTTAATAATATGAGATGAGATTGACACATGTCCTACCCTCATTGGATGTGTCATTTCCGACCAAGATAATCCATGGGTCAACATGGGGACCCCATGGAGCCACTTTGGTTGGGAAATGACATAAATAACTTTTTATTTAATGTTAAAGTAAAAATGACACAAACATGAGATGTTTTACTAAAACCATTTTTAAACCGGGTTATACAAGTCATATTTTTTACTATAAATATTCTGTAGAAAGATAAAATGATTTAATACATCATGATAGTTTTTTTATAATTTTTAGACATTAAATATATTAAATTATTTATGACATCAGGATGATATATCGATTACCTCATTAATAAAGGATTTAAATAAACTGAAAAGATAATGTAAAATATATGACCTAAACATGTCCAAAACCTATTGGATGGGTATATTTAGAACCCTTATCAACATAGACTAAAATTATATCAATGTGGGTCCTTTTAAATATGAAACGCATTTTAAAATAAAGGAACATTTCTTTACAATCCATGAGTGGCCCTCCTCTCCTCTTATAAATGGACCCTACCTCTACCTCCTTACCCACACATCCATAGCCTTTGGCTCGGCCAACCCATGACCATTTTGTATCTCCACATTCCTATATAACTCCTTGAAGCCTCAGTTTGGGCAGAAGTCTTCCTAAGGAAGCCTTTGATCTCAAACCAAAGGGAGTTACCCGATTTTAAAGTAATTTCTTTACTTGAGTCCTTTTGTTTTATTTTGATTCTCCAACCCCTTAAACACTTTTTATTCATTTATTTTCTAACAACTCCAGTATCTTCAATATACTAGGATGTTTATATAATAATTATTTGAGCTACAATTACACACACCTTCGTCTAACGGTTAATGAACATACTGTTTCTGTGGTTGGTGATTTTCTGCCTCACGAAACGATGATTGTTCAATATTCTTTTAACACCTTTAAAGGTGGCCATTATGATGTCAATATATTTTATATATGATATATATGGTATTTATGTTTACTATATTCTTCATTATTTTATATTTAAAACATACCTTTATTCTTTTCATGTTGTGTAAATGCGATAATTTCATATGAGGAAGTGTGGACTACCGCCCCCTCAAGTGATGTGACTCGTACATGAAATACATGCAATGTATATATAATTAAATAAATGAACATATGTGACCTATATAAAATATATATTATACTGGAATTATAATATATATATATATATATATATGTATATCATTTATTTTTAATTCCATTAATATGACAAAAAAATGAAAGTAGCGTTCATGCGTACGTACGGCCTACCATCACCATGAACGGTGCTTTTCATTTTTTATCTCCAAATGATATGGAATATTATAAAATTAATATGTACTAGATATATATGATATTTCAATCATTAATACTATTCTGGAAATTATTTACTTGTAACTACATGGGAAATCATTTTTCAAACAAGTTCATTTTTGACTCATGTACCAAACATCAGAAAAAACTTCTGATATGAACTAACTTTATTAAAAAATTATTATAAAATTATAATATGTGATATGAAATGAATAATATTCTTTAAAGGAAGTCCATAGGAAATTATAAATTGACCAAAGTTTATTATTCAGGAATATAATGAAACGAACAAGACAAGTCGGACTTGAGGTAAGGGATCCTACTCCTCTCTTTCTTTTTAAGTACACTCTTTTATGTCATTCCTTTTGAAGATCATATTTCTTGTTATTAGGATGTTATTTTATATTAATTATACTGTAATTTTTATGTTCATATGATGAGAGACCACATTCTCTCTAATCAATCCATTTTGGACGTTTTGAGTGGCGCCGTTTGGCTACCGAATTTTCGTAAGAGATCTAACCCCTCTCTTTCTCTTTAAGTACTCTCCTTTATGTCACTTATTTTAAGCTCATATTTGTTATGTTGGGGGATGTTCTGTTAAATTACTCTTTATGTAAACATTATGTTAATATTATGACAGACCCTATTTGATCTCATCAAACCATTTTTGTATGTTTTAAGTGGCACCGTTAGGCTACCGAGTTTTCGTAAGAGATTTTTCATCTCACTTTTATTCCCGTGAGATTTATGCTACATATGACACAATTTCATTTGAGTGGTGTATGTACTGACCATTACTTTACTCATTGTGTAATATACTTTCATTTATGAGTATTTACATCAATTTTGTATTTTCCTTATTTCACGGGGTGTATATTTTGAAAGATACACATGTCGGTAAGGGAACCTTTCACCCTCCTCTTTTTAAAAGACTTATTTTGTTATGTCTTTTAATTAACATACTACTATGTTGGGATATGTTCTTCTATATCCTTACTGATTTAAATTTTATCTCCATGTGATGAGATACCCTTTTTATCTCTCATCAACTCATTTTCAAAATTTTGTAGTGACGTCGTTAGGCTGTCAAATTTTTACAAGGGAACTTCTTAACCCAAATTTGATTCTTTGGGATAAACTTGTACTCTTTGAATATGTCGTTCTATGAATATGATTGAATGACCTCTGATTTTTCTACACTTAATATCCACTTATATTTGTTGTATTCGTTTGTCCCACATAATTATGTAATTGATTTATCCTTAAACCAAGGATACTGTCTTTGTATGGAACTTCGTCTCAATCTCCTTTCATTGAGGCATATTTTGTTTAATACACAACCTTATATTATACGGTGTATAAACCCCTTTGACATTTACTTTTATTCAAAAGGAATATTATTTATACGAAGAGTTTACTAAACGACAAAAGGGAATGTTTTTTTTTCGTACGTATGTGGTGACAATGACTTCTCCGCCGCCATGACCATTATTTGAGTTTCGGCTTCCTCTACAAGCCATACTTTTTTTAATTTTCTATTATTTTGGTATTGAAAATGGTTTTCATAATGTTTTTTTATCAATGTGTTGTATTGATATATTGTGATTGAGAGATGTAAATGTTATGTTTCTTTTATGTATGTTTTATGAGATACGATTATGTTATGGTTCTTGGGCATTGTTATGAAGATGGGTGGTTCCATGATAATCTAAGGGCGGGTGAGCCCGATATAGATCTCCAATGCATTGGGTAACGTGATGGAGTGAAACGTTATGGTTTCTCCGAAGATATTTAGGGAATATACTGTGAATGGTATTCCAAACGTAACCAAGAGGGTTACTCCCTACGTAAGAATGTTATGAATGCCTCATGTTACCATTTATGTCATATGATTTCTATGATTTATTCATGATTTGATGAGGTCTGTTAAAGTGCCTATGTTTTATAGGTAATGTATGATTTCATTCTTATGTATATATGAACTCATGTTTCCATTCCATATTTTTATAACCCTTACTGAGCTTTTTATGCTCATCCCATGTTTTTTTTTGAAATGTTTTTCACAGGTCAAGGGAAAGGTACATGATAAGATGACATTGTCAAGGAAGTGTCAAGATAGAATCCATGTTTTATTTTAAATAAGTTTCCGTTGGTGGAAAAAATGAATACTATCTTTATGTGACCACTTTGTTTAAATGTGGAATGTAATGCAAGTTTTATGATCTAATTCTCTAAAACTCTAAACCTGAAAAGATCCTTAATGTGTAATCTTGTATTAACTCAAGATTAAGTAAAGTTTAAGGCTGGAGCCTTATAGTTGGAATCAGAGGGCGTTTTAGACAACTTTAGGGATTATGAGTTTTTTTAAGACACATGATTAGTCCCTATATCTATTATTTCAGTTAAATCCTTGTTTTATAACTTTTTTCAGGTCACGTATAGTCGGTTACGAATGTATGGAGAAGGATCTCAAACGAAATTCATATCTCTTCCTGATGACATGCTTGCAATAATTATTACAAATTCATGTTTGTATGATTGTGAAACTTTTTCTAGCATAAAACACACTTGCAAGCAGTTATTTGAGATATCAAACACCTCCACTATACCTCATTATCATCTTGGATCATGGGTTGTTTTTAGAAAAATACTATTTCCACAATATTCTCATATTTTCAAGGAAGGTAAATATTATCAAGGTATTTTCAAATATTTTACCTTATCATAAGAATTTGAGGCATATTATGATTTTAAAAATGGTGCTGAGGAAGGAGACCCTTGCACAACCTATTTATATTTTCTTTTAAAATATAGTCTCTTAGCACATACTTATGGTATTTTAAAAGGACCAATAATAGAATGTTTCAACTCAAATTATTTCCGACTATTTTATAGAAATCATGTTTTATCAGATGTTTTGGAATTATATTTCATACATGATTATTTTCCAAAACTTTTTTTCTATGAACACCCATATGACCCATGTTGTACAATGTGTATTTGGATGGAAGAAGAAAATGATTTTGAAAGATCTCTAAATCATTATTGTAATGCATGGGACTTCTACCTACGTGAGAAAGATGACGATGAAACTGAGTGGATGCCATGATCAAAGTATAATGTTGTTCATTTTGGGAATTTTTTTATTTTATCTTATGGTGGTGAAATAAGACTTCAAGAATTATGATTTTGAGATCATAACGAATTTGGATGAAAATGAGAGGTATAAAGAAAACTATTGAGGTTAAAACATGTTAGGGTTATTTTTGGAGTTTTATAAAAAGGACAACACACAGACCGTGTGACAACCCGTCGCTTCAGACAAAGCAGTGGGAATCGAACCCACAACCAAAGTGCAACTGGTATTTATCACCTAATACTGGACTACGTGAATTCCCTATTTATTTTGACTGATTCTTTTTAGATAGATGATTTTATGAATTAAGAGTAAGTTGATTTTAGGTTATCTATGGAAATTTATTAACCTATCATGGCGGATATGTGATTAGGTTAATTAATCTTTAATACGAGACATTAAGAGCAACTGATGTTGTTGGGAGATAAATGTTACGATATAACTTGGAAGACTATGTGACTAAATCCTTCAAATATTTGGGTTTCAATCTTATTTTGTTTTACTTTGAATAATTTTATGGGGAAATTTTTTATCGAATGGTCCTCATTGAACTTTGGGTTTTGTTGGACAAATTTTGGAGATTAAGAATATATTTTCTTTTTATAAAGGGTTATCCCTTTCTGGATTATCTGATCTTGTACTAACCTTTTTGGTTTTGGATTTGGTTAAAGTCTAAAGACATGGGAAGTATATAGTTCTCTTTTGTGGATTAGGTTATTCTCTAGAAGTTGATTATAGTGCTCTTAATGTGAACAAGTCTTCCTAAATACTTTTCTTTTGGAGAAAATTTGAGTTTGTGTAAGGAATCTAATAAAAGTTGAAAGTCAACATGATAAGTGGTTATTTTTCCTTATGAATAAATTCCTCAATAAAAATTAACTTAAAACAAAAATGTTTTCAATTAACTTTTCCTACTGGGGAATCGAATACATTTTAGCCAATCACAAGTTTGTGATTTTCTTATGGTTAACTTTCTCTTAAACATGCTTTCTATCACTCTCCATCAGAACATGACCCTATGTTTTCTCCTCCATGTCTATGTTTTCCTACATGTAATACTAGTATGGGTTAACTAGGGTGACCTTTGTACTTATCATTCTTTATTTAAAGTGATTGTTTTACTAACTCTTGTTCCGATGTGGGACTTTCAAGGATGTTTCCAAGCCCAATTTTAAAATTGTGAGGACGCAATTCCCAAAAGGGGCAAAGAATTTAACACCCCAAGTAAATAAAGAATATGACATTTTTATATTTATCCACATTTTTGAATAAAATATTAATATTACTTTAAAGGGGATTCTATGCTCGATGATGTACCCAATACGCAACAAAGAGTTTCTTGGGAATCTTACGTTGCACTCTAATAATAAAATAATATTATTTTAAATAGTAGTTAACGCCTAACTGTTGTAATGTAGGGAAGGAACAGAACTAACTACAAAATGATTATATATGTTTATCAAATATTTTTAATCTTTATAATAAATGTTATAGGATTAAAAATGCGAATAAATCCAATTTTAAGCGTAGACATTCTAATATTCTTTAAAAGGTCGATTAACCACCTTTGAAGGCGAACCTCTTTTAAATCCACTTTTTGACAATTTTATGTGTTATATTTGACAAAATAAAATTCTTATTTAGAATCAGGACATCAAAATTTACATTGTGTAAATTTTTGGTATCTTTCCAAAAAAGTTGATTTTTAATGAATAGTGAAAAATGTTGTATTTTAATTCGAAACCTCTTTTTAATCTAATTTATTTATATGATTAGATTATATTTTGAATTTTTTTTAAAGTAAAATTAGAATATATTTTTACCATTTAATCCCATAGTGGTCATTTGAATTAATTTCACTTTGAAATTGGACTTAAACTAGTGTCAATGTTTTGATACTTATTGTTTCATAAAATCACGCTATTTGCTCTGACAGCGGGAATTAATTATTAAATTAATTAATGAAACTAATATGTTTTGAATTTTGTAAAATATACTTCATTTTTTAATTCATAATATCAAATATATCTTAGGGTGAAGTTTTGGTATTTTTCTGAAAAAATTCAATTTTTGATTAATAGTGAAACCACTAAGTGGTACTTATAAAAACTGATTTTCCGTTTAAATGAAATTTTACCACCTCTGTGTTTTGAATTTCAAAAATCTGACATACATGGTTGTCATTAATAAGTAAAATGTGGTTCAATGGTATTGAAATAATTTTTTGGTGAATAGTAACTTATTATGTTTTTAATCGCGATTAGAGGTAATTAGTGTAGTTTAAGGTAAAAATAATGTTTTAATAATATGATATGAGCTTGAAACATGTCCTACCCTCATTTTATGTGTCATGGACGTCCAAGAAAATCCATGGGTCAACATGGGGACCCCATGGAGCCACTTTGGTTGGGAAATGACATAAATAACTTTTTATTTAATGTTAAAGTAAAAATGACACAAACATGAAATGTTTTACTAAAACAATTTTTACACGGGGTTATACAAGTCATATTTTTTACTATAAATATTCATTAAAAAGATAAACAGATTTCCTACATCATTATATTTTTTTATAATTTTTAGACATTAAATATATTAAATTATTTATGACATCATGATGATGCAGTGATTACCTCATTAATAAAGGATTTAAATAAAATGAAAAGATAATGTAAACTCTATAAACTACACATGTCCAAAACCTATTGTATTGGTATAGTTAGAACCCTTATCACCTTAGCCTAGAATTATATCAATGTGGGACCTTTTAAATCCGAAACTCATTTTAAAATAAAGGAACATTTCTTTACTTTCCATGAGTGCCCCTTATCTCCTCTTATAAAAGGCCCCCACCTCTACCTCCTTACCCACACTTCCAAAGCCTTTTGCTCGGCCAACCCCTACCCATTTTGTATCTCAACATCCCTCTCTAACTCCTTGAAGCCTCACATTGGGAAGAAGTCTTCCCAAGGAAGCCTTTGAGCTCAAACCAAAGGGAGTTACCCGATTTTAAGGTAATGTCTTCACTTGAGTCCTTTTGTTTTATTTTGCTTCTCCAACCCCCTAAACTCTTTTTATTAATTTCTTTTGTAACAAATAAAGTATATAAAATATACTAGGATGTTTTTATAAAAATGATTCGATATAAACTTACACACACCTTCGTCTAATGGTTAAAGAACATTCTGTTTCTGTGGTTGGCGATTTTCTGCCTCACGAAACGATGATTGTTCAATATTCTTTTAACACCTTTAAAGGTGGCCATTATGATGCAACTGTATTTTATATATGATATATAGGGTATTTATGTTTACTATATGCTTCTGTATTATTTATTTAAAACATACCATTATTCTATTCATGTTGTGTAAATGAGATAATTTCCTATGAGGAAGTGTGGACAACCGCCCCCTCAAGTGATGCGACTCGTACATGCAATACATGGAATGTATAAATAATGAAATTAATGAACATATCTGACCTATATAACATATATATTATACTGTAATTATAATATATATATATATATATGTATATCATTTATTTTTAATTCCATTAATATGACAAAAAAATGAAAGTAGCATTCATGTGTACGTACGGCCTGCCGTCTCGATGAACGGTGCTTTTAAAATTTTATCTCCAAACGATATGGAATAGTATAAAATTAATATGTACTGGATATATATGGTATTTCAATCATTAATAATATTCTGGAAATTATTTACTTATAACTACATGGTAAATCACTTTTCAAACAAGTTTATTTTTGACTCATGTACCAAACATCGGCAAAAACGTTTCATATGAACTAAATTATTAAACAATTATTATAAAATTATAATATGTGGTATGAACTGAATAATAATCTTTAAAGGAGTTCCTTATTCAATTATAAATTTTCCAAAGTTTATTATTCAGTAATATAAAGAAACGAACAAGACATGTCAGACTTGAGGTAAGGGATCCTACTCCTCTCTTTCTTTTTAAGTAAACTCTTTTATTTCATTCCGTTTAAAGATAATGTTTCACGTTATTAGGATGTTCTTTTATATTAATCTTACTATAATTTTTATGTTCATATTATGAGAGACCCCATTCTATTTTATCAATCAATTTTGGAAGTTTTGAGTGGCGCCGTTAGGCTGCCGAATTTTCATAAGATATCTAACCCCTCTCTTTCTTTTTAAGTACTCTCCTATATGTCACTTATTTTATGCACCTCTTTGTTATGTTGGGGGATGTTATTTTATATTCATATTTCTGTAAAATTTATGTTAATATGATGAGAGACAATATTTTATCTCATCAATCCATTTTTGTAAGTTTTAAGTGGCGTCATTAGGCTGTCGAGTTTTCATAAGGGATTTTTCATCTCACTTTTATTCCCGTGAGATTTATGCTACATTTTCCACAATTTCCTTTGAGTGGTGTATATACTACCCATTACATTACTCATTGTGTAATATAATTTCATTTATGAGTATATACATCAATGTTTTATTGTCCTTCTTTCACAGGGTGTATGTTTCGAAATATACCCATGTCGGTAAGGGAACATTTCACCCTCCTCTTTTTAAAAGACTTCTTTTGTTATGTCTTTTAATTCACATACTATTATGTTGGGATATGTTCTCTTATATCCTTATTGACTTAAATTTTATGTCCATGTGATGATATACCCTTTTTATCTCTCATCAACTCATTTTCAGAATTTTGTAGTGACGCCATTAGGCTGTCAAATTTTTGCAAGGGAACTTCTTAACCCAAATTTGATTCTTTGGGATAAACTTGAACTCCTTGAATATGTCATTCTATGAATATGTTTGAATAACCTATGATTGTTCTAAAATTAATATCCACTTATATTTTCTATATTCGTTTGTCACACATAATTATGTAATTGATTTATCCTTTAACCAAGGATACCGTCTTTGTATGGGACTTCGTCTCAATCTCCTTTCATTGACGCATATTTTGTTTTATACACAACCTTCTTTTATACAGTGTATAAACCCCTTTTACTTTTACGTTTATTCAAAAGGAATCTTTTTTATATTTAGTGATTACTTAACAAAAAAAGAGAATTTTTTTTTCGTACGTATGCGGTGACAATGACTTCTCTGCCGCCATGACCATTATTTGAGTTTTGGCATCCTCTACAAGAAATACTTTTTTTAACTTTTCTTTTATTTTGGTATTGAAAATGGTTTTCATAATGTTTTTATATCAATTTTTTTTATTGATATCTTGTGATTGAATGGTGGAAATGTTATGTTTCCTTTATGTATGTTTTATGAGATACGATTATGTTATGGTTCATGGGCATTGTTATGAGGATAGGTGGATCTATGATAAACTATGGGCAGGTGAGCCCGATATAGCTCTCTAATGCATTGGGTAACACGAAGGAGTGAAACGTTAAGGTTTCTCCGAAGAGATTTAGGTAATATACTGTGATGGGTATTGCAAACGTAACCAAGAGGGTTACTCCCTATGTAAGAATGTTATGAATGCCTCATGTTACCTTTTTTGTCTTATGATTTATATGATTTATTCATGATTTGATGAGGTATGCTAAAGTGCCTATGTTTTATAGGTAAAGTATGATTTCATTCTTATGTATATATGAACTCATGTTTTCTTTCTATATTTTTATAACCCTTACAGAGCTTTTTATCTGCATCCCATGTTTTTTTTCACAGGTCAAGGGAAAGGTACATGATATGATGATAGTGTCAAGGATGTGTCAAGAAAGAATCCATGTTTTATTTTAAATATGTTTCCGTTTATTGAAAAAATGAATACTATCTCTATGTAACCACATTGTTTAAATGTGGAATGTAATTCATGTTTTATGATCTAATTCTCTAAAACTGTAAACCTGAAAAGATCCTCAATGTGTAATCTTGTATTAACTCAATATTAAGTAAGGTTTAAGGCTGGGGCCATATATAAGATGACTGTTATAATCTGGTTTTTAAAATAGCAGCAATAAATATGAACAAATAAATTATTAAATATAAATTTCCAACCCAATATGAATATATTGTTATGTTCATAGAAATTAATCATTTCATTTTTAGTAAAATCAATTTATTCTCCAAAAGATATTTCCTAAAAAAAAATTAGTTTATCTTCTTTTTATGAGTGAATATTAGTTTTTAAATTTTCCAAAAAATTCATTTGAAATAATTAATATAATTCTTTAAATTATTCAGGAAAAAAATATCTTAAAATAATTTTTTTATAATTATTTGATAACGTATAATGTTTTATGCAATGGTGAAAATGATGATTTTTATTGACAAAAATATTTTCATTTACAATATTTACAAGGTAAAATTATTTTTTTGATTAGTTTAAAATTATAATTAGTTAATTTTGATTTTATATCGTCCAATTATGATATTTTAAACAAAATTTATAAATTAATTTAATATTAAATCAATTTATTCTTAAAATGGGAATTGTTTTTGAAAAACAGTTTTCAAGGCATTTGACTGGTTTTATATGAAATTAACGTCTATAAATTATATGTTTTGGATTATAAAAAAATGATTTAAAGTATAGATTTATAAGGAATAAACTTATTGTATAGGTCAGTTTTATTTTTTAATAATGTCAATTGTTACCTTGGAAATATTTTTTACCATAGTAAAGCGTAAATTTGGAAATTTAGGAAAAAAATAAAAAAATAAAGACAATAAAATGACCCTAAAACAATCATGAATTTTATTTTATAATACTAATTCAACCCTTAAAAGCTAAGGACGGAAATTAAGTTGTTTAACAGACATATTTCCCACATAATTACTTATGCAAAATTAAAATCAACAAAAGACACACATTGTCACATTCTTTGTCTTGAATATCATTTAAATTTCCACATTTAGAAAATTTATATTATGAATTAATATAAATGTAAATTATTAATTTCATAAATATATTTTAAATATTTATATTTATGTTTAGTTTTTTGGGCCACATAGATTAAAATATGATTTTTATAAAATTTTATTTAATAAACATTGAAAAATAGCACATTCACGTTTTAAATAATATATCAATTTTAATATAGGGATTCCACAAAGATAATATCATATTTAATCATTATTATGAAATCCAGATTATTTATATTTATCATGGTACTTTATTTTTAATCTTTAGTGGGTAAGTAGATGTATTAAATAATTACATAAAACTATTAGGTTGTTTTATTATTAATGTAAATATCAAATAAATGTAACTAAAAATTATAAAATGAATATTACATTAGATAATTAATGTCATAATGGAATTTTATATTTTTTAATTACCTATTATGGATATTATAAAATATATTGTTCTATGTAAACATGTTATATTGATATTTTCAATAGTCCAAGCAAAGAATAGTGTCAAAATTGACACTGACGATATTTTATCAAAATACTATATTATTAAATTATTTAAAAATAACAAAACATAGTTATATATATAAAATAATTATAATATGGTATAAAATGTTATAAATATTTCATTTATAGTCTAATTTACATCATAAAAGTCAAAATTACAACTTTCTTAATACTAGAATGTCTGTTAAATTAGTTAAAAGTTAAAATATGTTAACTAAGAGTTAATGAAAATTATAAGGATCAAAATAATTCAAAAACATATCTAAAATATATTATTTTATGAGAATAAAACATTATACCATCTTATATTTGAATCCATATATTTTTTTAGGTATTTTTATTGACATTGAATTTATTGTAAGTTAATATTTTTTAAATTCTGAAAGTGCCCCTTACTTCATTTATAAAAGGAAACATCCTCCCCCACTTCATTAAATCACACTAATCCATCATGATTTATAATAAAATTCAAATTTACCATTTAATATTACCTATAAATATTATAGTGGTTCTGAGATATTCAAATTGCCTATCCTAGTATCCCTAAGAGGAGATCTAAACGCGGTTATCTAAAAAAGAGGTACTCAACTTTACTAACCCTTTCAAATTTTTTTATTCTCCTCATTAATAATCATTTTTTCAATCCATTATAAAGTAATAAATCTAGTATAAACTATATCATGATATTTTATTATGATTATGGTACAACCATAATCTATATTTCCTCAATCCTATGAAAAACAAAAGCACCACATGTGAATAGGTACGTCTTACCATCCACATGTCATGGTGTAATATGATTTTCATCACTAAATTATTTGAATTGGTATAATGATGGGAATAATAAATATATTTTTTTAATTATAATATTATATGAATTCAAGAAATAATACCTTCCACTTCCACACCACTTCCTCATTAACAGAATGACACCATTACTCATGCGTACGTATGACTTAACATCTCTATAAAGTGATTCGATTCATTTTCCATGTTAGGCATCCAAATATTATTATATAAATTTATATAATGAATAAATATGATATTTAATAAATTAATATAATTTTTTAGATGATGGAAAAATATCCTATTTCAAAGAATTGGGACATATATGATAATAAATGTATAGGAAAATGCTTTATTTAACACCCAAAAGAAGGGTAATAAAGAAATATTACCAAAAAATGGGTGATATGATGATATAAGAGTATAATTAATTATACTATAAATACGAATATGGTTCAGGTATAAATTAATGGCTTTATTTAATCCATTATATAGTAGTTTTAGTTATGTACTAAGGAAATAAGATCTAAGGTAAGGGTTTATTTCATTATCTCAATATTATACGGGATTGCATATCCATAAGTATCTACTAAGGAATTTTTATATTCAATATCCATATTTATTAAGAAAAATTTCCGAAATATTTTTACTATTATTCTCTAATTTTTTGAATTCAATTTAACCCATGTGTTAATTTTCACTAAACAGTTTGAAAGAAATTTTTTTGTGGTGTTCCAAATGAGGTACTTTGTGAATTTTCTGAAAAAAATACGAAAATAATGTTTTTTAATTTATAAGTCATGAATGGATTCTTCCACATTCATTTGGCCTTAATACCTTGAAGTTTACTATATATGATAACAATGTAAATTTCAAATTAGATGTTTTCTTTTAATGTTTTTGGAATTTTATGAAAAAATACCTTGAAAAGGTTATTTTACATTAGAATTATATTATGGGAAATCTAAAATTACTTTCATTTTGGATAACATTATTTGATTTCACTATTTAGTCAATAGGCCTATTTTTTGAATAGTTTCCTTATAATTTTTGTGGTTATTTTATGTATGTGATTGAATGATATTTATGAATCCCATTTCATTTCCTTAGGCTATTCTATGATGAAATGTTTATGAAACCCAATTATTATAATGGGTTTTTATATTATAAATGATATATATTTTTGAGGCACACATATGTATGGTTGTCATTATATAATGTGTGGTACATATATCTCCCTCCAATGCATTTGGAAAATATTTATATCTCATGATATAGATATGAATGGAATGGGAAGAGAACCATGTTCAGGAATATAGAAATATAATGAGTAGTAAAATTGTTCAGTAATACATGGATAGAACATGGTGTGACCATGTTTTAGTAAGGAACTTTATCCACTATGATGGTATTAATAGAAAGGATTAACTACTAATAAAATGATTTTCTAGGAATATGTGTATTTCATAATTTCGTGTTTTATGTTACAATCTCATGAATTATGTTCTTTTTAATTCAAGGCTTATGATATTCAATGAATTAGTACATAATCCAATATCATGATCCCAAATAATAATCTTATACTTTTAAGAAGTTAATTTGATGTTATTATTCCCTTATTCTTATGTTAAATCCCTTGATTAACCTTTTGTAAAATATGATTTCATCATTTTATTATATTTTACTTCCCTGACATATGAATAATTATATAAAGTAAGATGTGTCACAAAGGGTTCCAGTTATGAAGTAATATGTGGTTGATGATATTAATGTTTTATGAGTTAGTTGTTTATGTTTCCAAGATTCCAAATACACTATACATGTCAGGTTCTAGCATGATTTTTTTATGTTATATATTGAATATTATTATATTTATATGTAATATATATTTATGAAAATAATGGGATAATATAGTTAGTATTAGAGAAAGGTTTATATGTCTTTGGGAAACTAAAATGAGAAAACCTTAATATGAACCCAAAGGATAATTCTATGTACTCGATATATTCCAAGAGTTTTGGTTGTGATTATAAACAACCTTTGATAAAACCAAAGGTGTCCTAAATTTAAAATTTTTATTTAATTTGAAATGACTATTTTGTATTATCACTATGATTAGTGTTTCTCACACTATGATTTTTTGTTTTATTCAATAGTTGAGATGAGAATGAACGATGTTAATGTTTCATGTTATGGGAAAGGAAACAATTTTCCTACTATGGAACTGTAATTTATGGGATTTAGAATTAAAAAACTTATTTTATTCTCATAAAACATTCTCGGGTTATGAATTACACTAGATATACAAATGAGAAAAAGAGGGAAGTACATTTTATTGATTCTTTTATTAGGATGATTCCGCCTTCTTTTAGTTGTACTTATGATCCAATAGTGGTTGAAAATTATATTAGTACCAGAAAAAATATATTTTTTATTCTCTAATGTTCATAACATGCGAAGGTAATTTTGTAAGTCTATAATTTGTAAGGTGAAGCAGATCAACAGTGGAATATCATCAAGATTATGAGGAAACTAGATGAAATTTTCTCTATGGAATGGGAAGTGTTTGAGAACTTATTTTTCAATAAGTAATATACTCATATTTTTCGAATGATGATGTATAATGAGTTCCTTAATCTTATGAAAAAGGATTATGAATCTGTTGGTACCTAAAAAGAATATTTTAAAACACATTCAAGGTACTCTTATGGAATTATCATCCCACCTAACAGTAATGTTTATTAGTTCATTAGTGTCTTGAAACCAAGTCTATAAAGGGTGTTATCCGTATTGGACATTAGTTACTGTGATGAAATTTCATGATGTCCTGTTACGTTTGATAGGGATATTTTTATTACTAATCAATATTGTGGGTTTAATAAGAAGATAAAAATGGAATTCAAGGGAAAATATAAAAACATCAGTGAAAATAAAATCATATTTTCTTTATTCTTAATGAGTGGAATGAACCATTGATGAAACTATTCTATGGGAACTACTATATGTTTAATGTGTGTAAAATAATGTCTTCAGAAAATTTGCTACTGAAGTGAAGGGAATTAAATAACTATTGTAATGAATACAGAATAGGCTATATATAATATACCTTCCACACCTAAATCATTCAAGTGAAAGGAATATAGGAATTATAAAAACAAGTTCCCAAATTTGAGGGATATAAATGTTGATCGGCATCAAAACACTCTTAAGGCCAAAGAAAAAGGAAAATCTCATGCGATCAAAATTAGAAATACGGATCAGGAAAATGAAGTGGTTAATGGTACTCTTTCCATTCATTCTAATACAACTGATGTTTTATTTGATTCTGGATCTAACCACTAATCTATTTCTAAAGAATCTTCTATGGATATAAATATACAAAATAAATAGTTAGATTATTACTTTTCTATGATAAATCCTAATGGAACAAAAGATGCATCAAATGGCAACATTTATTTTCCCGATAATGTATTTAAGAAAGTGCTTTTTGAAAATCTCCCAATTCTCCCTATATTTGAATTCAATGTGTCTAATAGAATGGATATACATTCAACATATGGTTCTCATATTAGTTTCTATGTTAATTTTTATCCCATATCATTTTCTAAATAAATCTATGATCACATATTGATGCGAGGATGAATATGAACATTCAATATAAATAAATTCCACATTATGGGGATTAATTTCTATAAATTATGGTAATTTATCTTAGATGGTTTGGGATAAACACCCAATAGAGGGTCAAGATATTTTATAGTAATTTTTATACCTTTTGGTAGAATTACCATGTCTTCTATTGAATCTTGATGTTTCAATTTCAGTAGAACTCATATCGGGTGCTATAATATTTCAAACCCTTCTTATAGATTGGAATCAATTGAGTTGTGGGAATTGAAGAAGAAATTCCCAGAGATTCCTAAAAATGAATTCATATTCCCTAGTGTGTCACCTTGGGGGGAATATATTCTACAAACCTAGAATAAATATAGATCAATTAGACACTATATTGATTATGGGGAACTTAAAAACATCATTATAAACAACAACTGTATTGATGACTTATTGGATGTACTTCTTGAAGCTCAATATTTTTCTAAGATTGATCTTTATTATAGATATCATTAATTGAGAGTCATAAATGAGTATATACTCATAGTATCATTACATTAAATGTAAGGAGACTATGAATTTATTGTTTTTCCATTTGATGTTAATAAAGAGTTTGTTATTATCATGGATTTAATGCATAGAGTCTTTAGAGACTATATTGATCAGTTTTTGGTAGTCTCTATAGATGATATTCATGTATGTAAAATAGAAAATAAATACATTATGATCACTTGTATATTTTACTATAGATGATGGGAAAGGATAATCTTTATGAAGAAATTACCATGAGTCAATTTTGGCTTGATAATTACTCATTTTTGTGTCACATAATCTCAATAGATGGGATATTTTTGGATCTAAAAATGATGGAAGTTATTGAACATTAGCCTAGTGAAACCACTATAAATGATAAAAGAATATTTCCACGTTTGGTAGGATATAATTTATGTTTTTAATGGTTTACCATGATTATATAATCCAATCACTATTTTTAGTCGAAGAGGATTAAAGTTTATAAGGATGGAGGAATGTGAAAAGAATTTCAATTATTTGAAAAGATGGTTGTTTAGTGAACCTATTCTCAGCATATCCTATTGTGTATAATGGTTTGTGATCTATAATGATGAATATAAGAATTTAATAGGATTTTTTATCTTCAAAAATGACTTGGTGATTGATTATTCCACATGATAATGGAAAATGCTTGATAAAAATTTCCCAACTCAAGATTTGGAGTTAGTATTGGTATTTTTGTTATTAATGATATGCATGAATTATCATTATGTAGAAAATTGAGAAATATATACTAATAATTAAAGTTGAAATACTATTTTCACTATAATGGAGATTAATATGAACCAAATAAAATGAATGGAGTTGAATAATGATTGTGAATTCCTAATACATTACCACCCTAGGAAAGTGAAAACATTGGTAGATGCTTTGATTCAAAAAGACCATGCTATCTTATCTATGATGAGGATAATAAAAGATAAAATATTTATTGATTTGAAAATTATGCATATCAAAATTTCAATTGAAGGTAAAAAAATATTTTTGGATCATATGAATGTTCAACCACATATACAGGTGATGATTTTGGAGGAAAAAAAGAATATTTAGTGCTACCAAACTAATATGAGAAATGTTCCAAAGTTAATCATTAATTATGATTTAATAATAAGTTTCTAAAGCCATGTTTTGTCCCTCCCATACTATAATTAAATAAGGAGACATTGAATGGGGAACATAGTTCATCATTCACTATTTATTCTAGAACAAAAAATATGTATATGGACCTAAAATCAAATTGAAGGTGGGATGGAATGAAGAATGATTTTGTAGAATATGTCTCATAGTGATTGGTTTTTCAAAAAGGTCAGGATTTGTGATATAATTCTAAGGGTATGTTATAACCATATCCCATACTATAATGAAAATGGGAAAACATCAGCATGTATTTTGTCGTGAGACTTCCCAAAACATCTAAAAGCCATAATGTTTTTTGGGTTATAGTTGGTCACCTTATGAACTAGAAGAACATCAATTCAATTCGGTGATATTTTTTTCTTGATCATCTATCACTAATATATATAATGGATGTGGTGAAATTTTACGGAGTAGCACTTTCCCTTATATTTGATCAAGATTCAAGGTTTACCATGATGCTTAGGAGAATTCTTCAGCATGATCTAGATATAGAGTTATGTTTCAGCACTTCATATCATCATCTAAAAAAAGGTTAATCTAATCAAAAAATTAAAATTGTAGAATAAATTTTGATATATTTATATATATATTTGAATGGTGGTTGGGATCAACTCCCACCTTTGGTAGAATTTTCTTACAACAATAGCTTTCACTTCAGTATTCAGATTTCTCTTTAGGAAGCCCTATGTGGTAAGATGTCAAGAACTTCAGCATGATATAATTTACATTCGGAATAATTCTATCAGACCCTAATATTGTTGTGTAAATGGTATATATGTTTAGATCTATTCAAAATAATATAAGAGTAGATCTGAGTCGACAAAAAATTTATGAGGGGAATTGATGAAAAGAACAATATTTTGAAGTGGGTGACAAAGTATTTTTTAGAATATCTCCCTATAAGAGATTTATGATATTTGGAATGAAGGGAAAACTATTCCATATTTATATCATTCCCTTAAAATTATTGATCGTGTTATTAAGGTATCTCATATATTGTAACTTCCATAAAATCTATCTCAAGTTCAAGATGTCTTCCATGTATCTATACGGAGAAATCACATACCTGATCCTTCAAATGTTCTAAACTATAAATTATTACCTCTAGATAATTATATTTTATGTGAATAAAAACTTTTATAAATTCTAGATTTTTTAGAATAATTTTTATTGAACAAGAAAATTCATTTGGTTTAGGTTCTGTGGAGAAACCATTAATTTGAGGTGGATGTGTGGGAACATGATGATGTGATGAGTTAGAGGTGACCTTATTAGTTTTTATTAGAGTTATTAATTTGGAGGTAAAAATTAATTTTTCTGGTAGAATGTAATGACCATTTATTTTTATGAAACTTTTCTCTTTAAAAAATTTCCTCTCTTTTGTTTCATGCAACATTAAGTTTAAAATAACTGAGAGAAATTATTAGCATAAAATGACCATTATAACCCTAACATTTATTTGGAGAGAATAAATATGAATAATTAATTTATTAAATATAAATTTCCACATTAATATGAATTTATTATTATGTTCTTATAAAATAATCACTTTATTTTTTGTATAATTACTTTATTATTGAAAAGATATGTTTTCATGGAAACTGTGTCAATCTTATTTTTAAGATTGAATTTTTGATTTTTATATGTTATAAATACATTATTTGAAAAAATGAATTTATTTTATTAAATTATTCATGTAAAAATTATCTTAAAATAATATTTTTAAAATTTTTGGATAAAATTTAAATTTTTAAGGAATATGGAAAATACTGATTTTTATAGAACAGTATATTTTATATTAATTCCTTTAAAAGGTAAAATTACATTTGTTGATATTTTTAAATTTTAATTAGTCCATTTTAATTTTTAAAAAATAATTATGGGTTTTTAAAATGATTATATACAATAATATGTTAATAAAATTTAATGTTTTATAATTCCATTTTTCCAAACAGTGTTTTTCTTGGGGTTTTACTGATTTTATTTAAAATTTAATTCTAAATAAAAATTTCTTCAATTTTTAAAAATAGACATAAAATTTTATATTTCTATTGTATAAATTTGGTTAATAGGTCCCTATTATTTTCTAGACAATATGAATACTAACCATGGAAATTTTTGTTACCACGAAAAAAGATAAATTGGGTAATTTGGGTTACAATTAATATGATAAAGACAATAAAATGACACTAAAACATGGCCAAATTGTTTTTGATTATGATAATTATACACCCAACACCTAATTATTGCGATTAATTTGTTTAATGAACACATATCCCCAATGATATTTAACATAATATTTAAATAAAAGAATATCAACAAATATAACTTTCTTTGTCTCAAATATCCTTTTTTTGTCCATATGGGAACAACGTTATGTTATAAACGAATATAAATTTATATTTTTAACTAAATAAACATATTTTTATGATATAAATTTATTTTTGAAATTTTGGGACAGTTTGATGATATTACAGTATTTTGAATATTTTATTTAACAAATATTTAAAGATGGAACTTTCAAGTTTTAAATATTATATCGATTTTAATATAGGGTCAACAAACAGATATTTTTTGTTATAAATATTTATATTATATGTAGAATATTTAAATTTTCCATGGTATTTTAGTTTTAATTTTTTGAAAATAAATAAGAATATTAGATATTTTCTTGAACTAATAGGGATAAAAAAAATATGAAGCTAACTTATTGTATTGATATTTTCAATAGTTGAAGCAATGAATAGCATCAAAATTTACAGTAGTGTTATTTTAACAAAATAATATATTATTTAATTATTTAAATACAAAATAAAAACATTTAAAAAAATATTTATAATATGATATAAAATTTTATAATTTTTTCATTTATATTTTACATGACATCACACCATTAAATATTGAATCCTTTTAAAAATTGAAAAACTTGTTACCTTAGTTTAAATTAAAATAATTAAACAGAGGTTTATGAAAACTGATAAGGTTTAAAATAATAGAAAAAAATTGTCTAAAATATATTTTTTGATAATATGAAAACATTATATCATATTATATTCTAATCCATGTGATTTTTTAGTTTTTTGACTATGTGATATTTTTTAAATTAATATTTTTTGAATTTCTAAAAGTGCATGTCACCTCAATTATAAAAGGGCACCACCTTCCTCACTAATTCACATCATTTTAAACATTCAATATTGATCATCCATTACCAATTTCTATATTAATCTTACATATATAAATTATATAGTTTTTTTATTCTCAATGTATAAATATTAGTGTCCTTGAGGGGAGATCTATTGGATGTTTATCATAGAAGATGTAAACTTCTTTACCGACTATTTCAAGATTATTTTTTCTTATACTTACTCTTCATGTGTTGTCTCCATTATAATGTAATAACTATATTATAACCTATATTTTGATATGTTATTATGACTACTTAATAAAAAAATAACACATATTATTTATCCTACAAAAATCCAAATCACCACTCATGTGTACGTACAGCTTACCGTCTCCATGTTGTGGTGTAAAAAAAAATTCATCACCAATTTATTTGGATGGGTATAATGATAGGAATTATATATATATATATATATATATATTTGGGTTTGTGTGTATGTGCACACAATATAGTTATATAATTATATTTATTATGGAAAAAAATTAATATACCATCCACTTTATTAGAATTTCACCATTAAGGGAATGAGGTCGTTTCTCGTGTGTATGGACGACCTAACATCTTCATGATACAATGCGATTAACATTACATGATCACCATTCCAAAATTATTATATAAATATATATTATTATTAATCATTATATATATTAACTAAATTTCATTTTGAATATTGTGAAACTATATCCTCTATAGAAGAACTAAGACATATATGATAAAATAGGAATTCTAATATGAAACATTTATCACTCAAAGAATAGATATAATGAAATATTATTAACAAAAAAGTGATAAGATGAAATAATAGGATCATATATGATATCATAAATATGAATATAGTTCTTGAATAAATGAATTATATTATATAAACCATTTTATATGTGTTTTAGATATGTTAGAAGGAAATTACAGCTAAGGTTTGGGATATTTTCACAGTCTCATTATCAATTAGGATTTTTTATTTGTATGTATCTATTGGAGAAAATTTATCTTCCATCTCCATTTTTCATTATAAAATTCCAAAATATTTTTACTTTTCCTATACATATTTTAAAATTCATATTTATACATGTTTGAATTTTTACTAATAGTTTTGAAAGTATTCTTTTTTTTTCATTTTCCATGTGAGCTAATTTCTAAATTTTCTATAAAAATTGAAAAGGAATGGTTTTTTAACTTATATAGAATGAACAGAATATTACACTTTTATAACTCCTTATTACCTTAAAACAAACCATACAATCATACAAGGTAATTTTAAAATAAAAGAAATTCTTTTAAAATTGGGTGGCATTTCAAGAAGAAAATGTTTTCAAAATATAAATGATATTTTCCACTAGAATTATTTCAAGTGATATCTAAAAATAATTTTATAAAAGATAACATTATATTATGTTTCTTATTTTTTAATTGGGAAATGTTTCTAGAGTATTATATTTATTATATTTTGTCAATAATTTATGAATATAATGGTACGATATTTATGAAACCAATTTCTTTTCCTTAGCTTATGCTATGATGAAATATTTGTGCAATTCATTACCTTTCATGGGTTATAATATGATGAATTATTTATGTTATTCAAGCTCACAAACTTTTTATTTTCATGATCTGATGGGTGTGACCTATATCCCCCATTAATTCATTGGGTAATGATTAACATGACATGGTAAAAAAATGACTAGAATTTGATGTGAAACCTTATAATTAATATAGTATTTTAATAGGAATTAATTCTGGTTCGGTAAAACATACCTAGAATGGAAAGTGAACTTTTTTAGTAATGGAATTTCTCTACTACGATGTTATTGGAATTATACCTTGACTAATTAAAAAATTATTATCTGTTATTTTGTGCATGCAACAATTTCAGGTCATCTGTTATACTCCCATGAATTACATACTTTATAATTTATGTCTTATGAATTTATATGATTTTTTCCCTAACTAAGTTTCATGATCCTTGATTTGCTGGATATAATTTTGAAAGGTTATTTTCAGCTTCATACTCCAAAATTCTTATGTTACCTCCCTTAATTACCCTTACTGAGAAACTAGTATCACATTTATCTCATGTTTCATTTCCCCATTATATGAAGAAATGTATTAAGTAAGATGTGTCAAATAATTTTATAGTTATGAAGGAATAACCTGGAGATTATGTAAGTGTTTTATCAATTAGTTTTTTGTGTTTCGATGTTTCCAAACACACCAATCCTATATGGTTCTTGAATTGTTATGTTATGTTATGTAATGAATATTGTGTTATTTAGATGAAATACCTATTTAAAAAATTTGTGGTCAATTATACCCTGAATCTATGGGGGAACATTATAATTATTTTATACAAGTAATTATAAGATGATTGAATTGTCAGATTATTGTATCACTGACCAACGATATATCCTACTATTTTTAGTTATATCTAGTAAATGCATTTGTTATTCACCACATCCCTATCATTTTGGGATGATGTACACCTTTCATGATCTCAATTGTTGAACACTTGATTTGGCCAAATACATCCAACACCTGAAATCCTCAACCCTTTGAATAGTGTTATCATATAATATTTTCAAAAGATATCTCTTATTCTCTTTTACTTTAGTGATTTCCTAAAAAACCTCCAATTTCAGCGATTATTGTTAAATCGTGTTCACACCTTCTAGTTTTACAATCTTACTACACTGTCCAATCTCATCATTTGGTTGCATCATCAAGTCTTCCCAGTCCACATATTATCTTCTTTCCCATTTTATATGTATCGTAGACACTAGTTATTGTTTCTCTTCTATTTAAATCCATCAATAATTCATTATCCCTCTTGTTTCTCTCTATCTTTATTTTCTAATAACAAAGTAGGAAATTTTTTTCACATGGCCAATCCTAACAATATCCCACTTGAAATCATTTTCAGGATTCACCACTATGTCCTCCCTAGGATTAAACAATATTATTTTTTCACTTCATTCTTTTATTCCAATTATCATGGTTCCAAAATCATGTCATCCTATCATCCTTTCCAAATAAAGTGGAATTCCACCTCATCACATCCAATATAATAAACTATTTCAATATGTATAATGGATTTTGACTCCCAATAATCATTTTTAGATATAGAACTCAATCATATAAAAGTTCAAGTAGATATTGTACTTTATATGAATTTGATTTTTCATGGAATGAAATGTCCAATTTTTGGTTAATTGAATATTATTTTTTGACTCCCAAAAAATTTATCCCATCATTTTATTTATGTTTGAGATCATCCATTATCCCATTTTTCAGAACAAGATATTTCCAATATCACAACAAACTAAAGTAATATACTTAATTTATTTAGAGTCCCAATGCTGATAAAATCATTGATAACCATCTTATTTTCTTTAAAAAAAATTGAACATATATTTGGTTGTTCACATTTGAGTGTCTCCATCGTCACCATGGTCAGAGTTAGTTTATCCCTACAAAGAAGAATTTTTTCAAATGTAATGTTTCATAATTCCCTAACACTTTAAGTATCATATATCCCACTTCATAGCCTCCCAATTTTATCTTCAAGGATTTAATGTGTATATATTAACAACTCAGACTACATATTCAATGTTAGAATGATTACATATCATGATATACATCAATCATCCAATAAATGATGTATATGGAATCTTTTATAGGTACTAGACCTAAAATAATTTTTATGTCTACTTCTCATTACATATTGTGAAATCTATATCTATTTGTGTGGTCACTACTTTATTATTTATCATATGAAATCACTCAACCATCAAGAAGATATAATCAAAATAGATCATATACTATATATCAAAGCATATTTCTCTCACTAGTCATATCCCTATAATCCTTTTTTACAGAAAGAGATCCATCATTGTGATTATTCTAGAAAATTTATCCTTTGGTTCAGTATGTATTTTTTACCAGACTTATAACCATCATATAGTAACTAATGGTAAGTAATATGATGAAAATCCTATCTTCAAAAACATCTTGAGAAAGAAATAGACAAAATCAATCCAAATAAACATCCACTCCTTCATGTAGATGTTAAATATTTAATTCCAATTCAATGGATCCAACATTAAAATATTACGGTTTTCGTTAAATTTTCACACAAGATCCAGGTCCTAAGAATCGTCAAATAAATTCTGCCAGTCTATGTATATTTTCTCATCTATGTCCCTATAGAAAATTCTTTCTTCTCATCCGACTACACTATATGACGTCTTTATATTGAAAACATAATTATAATCATATAAATAATCATATGATAAACAACCGATGAAATCATATTCCATAAATATACACCAAATATCTTTTAATCATCTATATTACTAGATTGTCCATTTCACATTTTGTAATGCACCAACCCCAGTTACCCAGAGTTGGTGCGTTATTACATAACATTGTCATGATCATAAGAAAGATCATGTCTCGAAATACCTATTAGTTTAGTAGCCTTGGAAAAACTAGATACATTAATAAAGATTACATAACATCATAAAATGAAAACTACAACAATATAGTCTCTATAGTCCGCACTCTTATCCCCTCATACAATCCCTGTATGTCATTCATAAATTACTTTTTCACATCCTGGGAAAAATAAAACATAGAAAAGGGGTGAGCTCAAATTCCCAGTAAGGATAAAAATATAGCGGAAACTTTCATAAATAAAAATAACCATTTAAGGCAATTTATAGCTAAAAAAAGACTTTTAAACTTGAACTTAAACATAGTATGGAAAAAATAAAATCAAATAATTCCATTTACTTATTCACATGGATATTATACTAATCGAATAATAACATGAAATATCAATAACCACATTCATAATGATGGAATGCATAATGTCAGACTATCATAACCACATAGCCAAGGCCTCATGCCATGACTACAAATAAGATTTTGCCAAGGTTTTGTTCCAAGACACTAGTTTGTCTCATCAGACCTACCGATGCATCGAGGAGCTATAGCGTGCTCCTCCCGTCAAATATTAAGTCAAATTAATTCCCATATGAAAAGTTTTAAACATAACATAAACATTCGTATTAAAACTAGAACACGAAATGTAAATACTTCATCCATAAACCATGAATGGTATAAAAATAACACATCCATAGTCAAAAAAATCACAAAATCTCTAAAACAATATGGAAGTTTGTATCATAATAAATCAACTTCAAATTATCATAAAATTCATCAAAGGATGTTGACATAGATGAAATCAAAACTGTTTGAGATAAATATCTCTTTTTTTAAATCATTTAAAAGTCACATAATTATAAAAGAAAACATTTACTTTGAAATTATTATTATCATCTTGTAAGGGAATCTTCAACAATTTTATAACAGTGGAAAATAGTCGCACCCTCCATATAATTTAATAAAACATTCTTACCTTAATTCTGTCGAAAAATTTAAAAACAACTTGTTTGGAAAATGATGGAAAGATTCCTTTATAAACCTCTTATAAAAAGTCAAAAAAGGGTATAAATGACTTTAACCCATATTCTTGTAAATAGTAAAAATGTTTTGAAATACATTTTTAAGAAACATGGATGTGGATGATAAAGAGATCCCAGTATATTATTACGTATAAACAACCTCGGATAATGAATAGATTGCGAAATAAACCATTACCTTGTACTTTTCCTTGGATGGGGGTAGTTTAACCTCCTGTATAATGGTGAAATAATTGTTATTAAATTATACAAGAATCATATACATTAATATGATATCATATATGATCTTTTAACATTGATTGTTTTAATAATAACTTAGTATTATCGTTGTTTTGGGTGTTAACTTACTCGTTTTCTTTTATATGTTTTGTTAAGTAAGCCATTTTTTCATGGATAGGTTATATATTAATCATATCCATAATGATAACAAGTCATTATATACTATTATTAATCATCAAATGAGAATTAGACTTGAATGGATACGATGGAGAATGAATCTTATCGCGTTCGTGGAGACGGTAGTCCGTACGTATGCATGAGCGAAAATATCATTCTTTTGATATTAAAATAATATATAATTGGATGGTATATCATATATACAGAATAATTATCATGTTATATTTATTATTTACATGAATTACATATCATTAATATACCCATACAAATAATAATTTATTGAATGACAATTACACCACGATGTGGAGACGGTAAGCCGTATGTACGCACATATGGTGACATGCCATTCAATGGTTGGATAAAATACTGAATATGGTTGTACCATATTTAAAATAAAATCACAGTATATATAAGATACTGGATTTATTATTTTAGAATGAAATAACAAAGAAAAAAAAGTTGAAGATGAAAGGAACTTGAAAGAGGGTGGTGAAAACATTACCTCTTCTTCGGGTTCTTCCTTTTGATTTGATAAAAAGGGATCCTTAGGTTGTCTTTATGTTCAAACTAATGCCTCTAAGTTGTAGTGAGGGAAGTTTAGAGAGTATTTTG
Source organism: Viscum album (assembly GCA_963277665.1). Classification (NCBI taxonomy): domain Eukaryota; kingdom Viridiplantae; phylum Streptophyta; class Magnoliopsida; order Santalales; family Viscaceae; genus Viscum; species Viscum album. The sequence continues at coordinate 444,142,013 of OY728121.1, forward strand.
GTAGGGTTTTCCCAAACCAAAAGGCTTTTAATGTGTGAATTAGTGAGATGGGGGAGTTCCCTTTTATAAGAGAGGCGAGGGGCACCTTTGGAAAAGCTAAAAATATTATTTTATAATAAATTCATATTAGGTTTCTAATGCATCCAAAGTGGATTATTTAAAGTTTAAGGTGGGGATGGGTCGAAAACCACTCCACCAATAGAATTTAGGCAGGTTTGGGTCATTATATTAACCTTATCTTTTAGTTTTAACTCTTAGTTAATTAGTTTGAGACTTACCATGTCACTTTGTAATTCTATATTATATAGTTAATAAACTTACTATATACATCCAAGAGACCCCCCCAAGTGGTCCATTAATGATACACCTATAATGATATAAGTCTATTGGCCTATCCATAGATTTTTTGGAATTTAATAACAATTAATAATATAATATTTGTATTAAAAACTCTTTTTTGTCAATTTTGACACTATTTGGAAAATTGATTTTTGTGAAAATCATAAAAGAATTATTACTTTGAAAAAATTTAATTAAATCAATCCTGACATGTCATATTAACCTATAAAATTAGTTTAATTTATAAAAGTTTTCTAATTATATTTATTTTGGTATTTATAATATCAATTATTTTGATTTTTCACTATTATGGTAATTACTGCATCATCATTGTGTCATAAATAAAATAAATTATTTAATGTCTAAAAATTATAAATAAAATATCATGATATTGAAAATCTTTTTATATTTCTAATTAATATTTACAATCTAATTTATCTTTTGTATAACCCTATATTAAAAATGTTCTAGTAAATAAACTTTGATTATAACTCTTTTAACTCTTCTTTGAATTAAATAACAATTAATGTCCTAATCTAATACAAGCTGACCTAAATGATAATAGTTTACTCCTAATTTGGTTATTGGTCGAGATACAATTGTCCAATAGAATTAGGACATGTGTTAGGGTAATATTAATGTCATTTTTACCCTTAATTAGCCTATTTACTTTTAACAGTGTTAAATAAAAGTAAATAGTTACTATTCACCAAAAATTATTTACATCTCATTGAACCACATTTTACTCCTTAATATTAACCATGTCTCTCAGATTTTTGAAATTCCACTCACAGAAGCGGTAAAATTATGTTTTATGAAAAATTCAGTTTTTTAACTACCACTTAGTGGTTTCACTATTCATCGAAAAATGAATGTTTCCAGAAAAATAGCAAAAATTTGGACTAAGATATTTTTGATATTATGAATTCGAATATGATTTCTATTTTACCAAATTCAAAACATATCAGTTTCATTAATTAATTTAAAAATTAATTCCCGTCGTCAAAACAAATAGCGTGTTTTTAAGAGATAATAATTATCAATAGATTGACACTTGTTTATGTTTGGTTTAAATGTGAAATTACATCCAATGAACAAAATTGTATTAAATGGTAAAAATATATTCTAAATATACTTTAAAACCACTCAAATTACTAATTTATCACTATTATTTATTTCGATTAAAAAATTTGTTTTTAATTAAAATTTAGTAATTTTCACTATTCATCAAAATATGAAAGTTATCTGAAAAGTACCAAAATTTCACCCTAAGATAATTTCAATATTACGAATCCAAAAATAATGTCTATTTCGAAAGATAAAATTTATAAAAATTTCAAAAAGTAGGTATTACTATTCATAACGGCTAGTTTGATTGATTGTGGTGTGTTAGAATCTCAAAGTTGCGTACAATGTACGTCATTGCAGTATTCAAAGGTAAATGTACCATGGAATCTTGGGATGTTTCATTGTAAATTATTGATGTCCCCATTCTAAAAAGTAAATTTATTTTGTCAAATTGAATATATAAATGTTTAAAATATTGGATTTAAAAAAGGTTCACTATTAAAAGTTTGTAAAAGTGCAATACTGAAAATGAATTTGTTCTTACATTATGTATAAAAAACTCATAATATGAATTCTAAAATTATAAAAATTATATAAAGTTTAAAATTTAGTTAATACTATTCATAACCTTTTTTTAACGGCTTTTTTGGTAAGTCATGGTGCACTTGAACTCAGTGTTGCGTGTAGTGGATGTTATTGAATTATTTTGAATAAATAACACACTATGAAATCTTGGGGTGTTACATTCTCTCCTCCATCAATATATTGCATCCTGGCAATTTGAAATTGTTCTTCGAAAATTAAAGGTTGAATATAGGAAATATCATTGTGGGAAAACCCAAATCGGAAATTGGGTTAATAAAATTTAGTCTTAATAAGAGTAAAAGAGAAATGAAAGGGTCACCACCAAATTATGATCTCTATTCGGAGAACATTGGTGGAAATTAGATACATATAATTGGAGTAAAACCATAAATATTTATAGGCAGTGATTGAGGTCATCAATCACAAACAAGTGTAAAATTGAGGGCCTTAAATTCATCAATCTATTATGATTTAAAATAAAATCGGTTCAGCAAAACATATGGTATTAGGATAACACATTTTTTTGTTTTAATATCCCTTCAGTAAAGATTAATAATAAATTTCTTCAATGAATATGAAATGAAGAAAAATATATACTTGAAAAGTAGAGTCTCATACTTTAACTAAGTTCTACCACAAACTCATGTTTCACTCTAAAAGATAATAGAACTTAAAAATAATATTCTATTTATCCTGTTTGTATAGGGTTAAAAAATTAATTTATAATTCATCTAGAAGAACCATTAAAAAAATGACATTATTCAATCCAGGACATCACGTGGGTCAGTGGTAGGTGATACACCCTTGTCGCCCTTCGGTTGTGGGTTCAAGTCTCGCGGCCTTGCCGGATGCGACGGGTTGCCGCCCAACCTCCGGGTTGTCCTTTTATGGAAATCAAAAATAATCCAAACTAGAACTATCCAAAATACTTCAATCCAAAATTTATAAGTAAGGTAAACACAATGAAGATCCTTTTTTCCACGTAATAACATGTGATCACCTTCATCATGTATTCTTTTAAAACACTACAACATCCCAAATTACCATAAAACCTTATTGATTACATTCATGATCCCTTATTCATTAAAGAATAATAGATATACTCCTTCAATCCAAAAATGTTTCCAACCCCAACAATGATGGAATATACAAATCATTAATCAGTTTCAAGGTAGTCAAGAATAACTAATATAATTTATCCAAATCAATCATGTATTATTCTAAAATCACTACCTCAGTATCAGAACCATATTATGGTTTATCTTTCTCTCAACCATATATTTTCCAAAAATTTAACCTACTATTGAGTCACTTCTCTTTGTTCCACACAATCTCATGCCCTTAATGAAATAGTACTGCATTACAATTCTTATATACTCCATAATTATTATAACAAGTACATTGTTGATACAACACTCAAATGACAGAATCAACATAAGAACTCTAATCATTCCTCTTCATTTGTGGTCGTATCATAACTTGATTATTATCCAATAGCATCATTTGAGGCATAGTCTGATGACTAGGACATTGGTTCACATACTGTCCAAAATCCATGTAAATGAATCATTGTACATTTGAAACCATTTTCTTACACTTGCAGTCATGTACTTTGTGCCCTTTTCCACCACACTTATAACAAACTCCCATTCCTTTCAGGAAATTTCCAGGTTGTTTCTTCCAACAATTATCACATATGGGAAAATTCTTCTTTTCCCTCTTCCCCTTTTCCATCTTTCTCTCTTCCATCCTTTTCTTCTCTTGCTTCCCTTCAATGACAGAGGACTCAGTAAACTCTTTACATATCTTATCAACACATGATATTATTTATTCATATGAGGATAATACATGGGAGACTATTTCTCTTATAAACTCTGGCTTAGGACCATGAAAGATATGAGCCTTATTTCTCTTTGGATCATGTGCATTGTTGCAGTTCTCATTCCTTCTACTAGGTGCCATTTCTAAACAATGGCATACACTAGATTAGTTTATGAATAACAATACGTAATCCCATACTTGTAAAAAACATAACATAAATTAAATAGTATATGGATATAATCCATAATCATAAAAATATCTCCTTTGAGGAAATATATACTCATAAACCCTTCATAATGGTTCATAAAGAAAATAAGAATTATCCTAACCATATCCCCTGGGAGTGTCATAACCAAGAGTGCATCAAGGCCCGTTGTCGTGCACCAGTTCCCGTCCAAGTCTATCTCAAATCGTTGTTTTCGGGTTTTACCCCTAGGTACATATGTGCCAGAGCCGCCTCTACCTGCTTGTATCCAGACAAGGATGTATTGATCAGAAAACTCACAAAATTTCTACAATACCAAAATTCTAGAAATTTCTTCTATACTAATCCTCAAAGTTCATCTTAGGTATATATAAGGCCCCAGCCTTAAACCTTACTTAATATTGAATTAAATGAATAATTCACGTCGAGGATCTTTTCAGGTTTAGAGTTTTAGAGAATTAGAACATAACTATTACATCTTAAACGATTACAAAGTAGACACTTCTACTTAGTCTCCATAAAATAAAAACTCTTAAAAAGAAAGATGTCTAGATTCCATGTTTTAGATAGCATGACATTCCCTTGATCCCATCCTTGACATTATTCCACTTTAGGTCCTGTGAAAAACATTTCGAAAAACTTGGGGTGAGCATAAAAAGCTCAGTAAGGGATACAAAAAGAATGAAAACTGTTAGTTTTTCAAACATCAAGTAAACCATGTATACTATATCAAAGTAATACCTTCACCTTCATGAAGTAGTAAAAAAAATCTTCACTGAATAAAGTATCATTACTTACCTTTTTGTAACCAAAGGATTACCATAAAACCCATATAAAGAACACATAAAATATATAAAGGTAACTTGGGACATAAACATACTTAAGTGGAATAACCATACGGTTGACTTCCACACATATCACTTAATGGAATATCCATACGGCCAATTTCCATACATACTTAATGGAATAGCCATACGGCCGACTTCCATACCCAATGCATTGGAGGTTATAACGTAACCACCCGTCCTGGTATTCACGGCACCACCCGTCATATGGTTTATAACGTAACCACCCGTTAAAATGTCCAAGTACCAGTATAAAATCATAAAACATAAAACCAATATAAAGGAATGATAACATTTCCACACATCAATCACAATATATGATAAATAAATTGACATAATAGAATCCTTTTTCAAAACCATTTTCAATACCAAAATATATAAAAGAGTATATGGTATTTATTTTATTCTAAAAACATTACGGCTTGTTGAGAAAGCCAAAGATCAAATAATACTCGCAGCGCCGGAAAAGGTCGTTGTCACCGCGTACGTTAAAAAAAACATTCCTTTTTGTCGTTTAGTAAAACGCTTCATAGAAAAAGATTCATTTTGTATAAAAGTAAAAGTCAAACGAGTTTATACACCATATAAAAGAAAGTTGTGTATAAAACGAAATATGCCTCAATGAAAGGAGATTGAGACGAAGTCCCTTACAAAGAAAATTTTTAAAATAAAATAGATATATTATGTTTATTCACTATAGGTACACATAAAGAAAGTAAAAATACAAAATAAGACATAATAATATCCTGAAATAATTTGAAAGTAGGAGATTAACCCAAAGAATGGATGTTGTGTTAAGAAGTTCCCTTACCTTGGGTCCGACTTGACTCGATCGTTCTTTAACGTCCTGAATAATAAACTTGAGTTAATTTATAATTTATTAAGAACCTTTTTAAAGTTTATTATTCCTTGTATATCACTTACTGCCATGTTATTATGTAACCATTTAAGTTAATAATGTTTGTTTGGTCAATATTTGGTTCTTAAGTCGAAAGTGGACTTCTTACAGTCACATGTTGTTCGTGTGGTCAAAAGTTGTTTATATCCAGAATGAAATTCCCGATTTGGATATAATATGTATCATATATATCCAGCATATACATGTATTTATAATATTACATAATCATTTAGAGGTAAGAAATGAAATGCACCGTTCATGGAGACGGTAAGCCGTACGTACGCATGAACGCTACTTTCATTTCTTTGTCATATTAATGGAATTAAAACTAAATGAGAGGTATGTATATTTTAATTCCAGAATTATATTCATCATTTAGATATATCATTAATTATATATATACATTATATACATGTAATTTTAATAGTACATTACATTTGGGGATAAGAAATGAAATGCACCGTTCATGGAGACGGTAAGCCGTACGTACGCATGAACGCTGATTTCATTTCTATCTCATACTTTAATGGAATAAAATAATAATGATATAGAGGTATATTATAATTACAGTATAAAATCATATATAATAACTTTAAATCCATCCTTTACACGTCCCACATATGGTATTAACGAATCACATCACTTTGAGGGGGCGGTAGTCCGCACTTCCTTAAATGAAGATATCGTGTTTACCCATAATGGAAACCATAACGGTATGCCAAAAATGAAAAATACAAAAGCTTAAAGAAAACATAAACATATTATATATCATATATAAAAATAGTGACATCATAATGGCCACCCTTGAAGGTGTTAAATGAGTATTGAACAATCATCGTTTCGGGAGGCAGAATTTCGCCATCCACGGAAACCGTATGTTATTTAACCATTTTATGTAGTTGTGTGAGAGTGTAGCTCAAATAAATATTATAAAAACATCCTAGTATATTGAAGATACTGGTTTTGTTACAAAAGAAGTAAATAAAAAGAGTTTAGAGGGTTAGAGAAGCAAAATAAAACAAATGAACAAGAGAGAATAAATTACCTTTAGAAGTGTAACTCCCTTTTGATTTGAGCCTAAAGGTTTCCTTGGAAAAGATTCTGCCCAAAGGGAATCCTCTAGGATGAGGAGAGGGATGTGGAGAGAGTAATTGGGCAGTTTTTGGCCGAGCCAAAGGCTTGAGAAGTGTGTGAAATGGGGTAGAGGTGGGGGCCTTTTATAAGAGGAGAGGAGGGGCACTTTTGGAAAGTAAAGAAATATTACATTATTTGAAAATGTGTTTCGGTTTTAAAAGGTCCCACATTAGTAGAATTCGTGGATAAGGTGATAAGGGTTCGAAATCCACTCATCCAATTGGTTTTGGACATGTGTAGGTTTTATATTTTTCATTATCTTTCCATTTTATTTAAATCACCAAATAATGATGTCATCACTGAATCATTATTATGTCATAAATAATTTAATTTATTTAATGTCTAAAAATTATTAAAAAAATACTATGATGTAGGAAATCTTTTTATATTTCCAAATACGACTTATAATCAAAATTTGGACTTTTATAACCCCACTTAAAAATTATTTTAGTAAAACAATTTATGTTAGTGTCATTTTCACTTTAACATTAAATAAAAATATATTAATGCCATTTTCCAACTAAAGTGGCTCCATGGGGTCCCCAAGTTGGCTCATGGCTTGTCTTGGTCGGCCATGACTCACCCAATAGGTTTAGGACAAGTTTCATGGTGTTTTCACATTTTTATAATATCATTTTTACATTAAATTACACTAATTACCTCTAATCGCGATTAAAAACTTAATAAGTTACTATTCACCAAAAAATTATTTTAATCTCATTGAACCACATTTTACATCTTAATGACAACCATGTATGTCGGATTTTCAAAATTCAATACACATTAGTGGTAAACATTCATTTAACTGAAAAATCAGTTTGCTTGATTACCACTTAGTGGTTTCACTATTCATCAAAAATTGAAGTTTTTCAGAAAATTACCAAAAATTCACCCTAAGCTATATTTGATATTCCGAATACAAAAATGAAGTCCATTTTAAAAAATTCAAAACATATAAGTCAAATTAATTAATTTAATAATTAATTCCTGCTGTCATGACAAATAGCGTGTTTTTGTGAAACAATAAGTATCAAAAGATTGACACCAGTTTAAGTCCAATTTCAAAGTGAACTTGATTCCAATGACCACTATTGGATTTAATGGTAAAAATATTTTCTAATTTCACTTTAAAACCAATTAAAATAATAATCTAATCATATAAATAATTTAGATTAAAAAGAGGTTTTGAATTAAAATACAACATTTTACACTATTCATAAAAAAATGAACTTTATCAGAAAGGTACCAAAAATTTACACAAAGTAACTTTTGATGTCCCGATTCTAAAGAAGAGTTATATTTGGTCCAAAATAAAGTATAAGAGTGATCAAAACTATATTTAATGACAGTACGCCATCAAAAGGCGATAAGTGAACCTTTAGTGAAAACTAAAGTATATATGCCCTAAAATTGAACTCTTTCCGTATTTTAAGCCTTTATCTTTTATTGGGTAAATGTATAAACATTTAAAAACATATATAATAATATTTTAGTTATTTCTATCCATTCCCGCCAGTACAACGACTACTTGTTAACTAACATTTAAAATAATATTATTTTATTACTAGTGTGCTACGTAAGTTTCAAAGAAACTCGTCGTTGCGTATCGGGTACGCTATCGAACATAGCAACCCCTTTAAAATAAAATTAATATTTAATTCGTAAATATTAATAATTATGAAAATTATTTATTCTTTATTTACCTGGGATGTTACATCCTTCCCCCCTTTTGGGAATTGCGTCCTCGCAATTTTATTCACTTATAAATATAAGTGGGGGTATTTATCCCTCATAGCATTTTAAGATTCCCATGTTGCCTCTTCAATCACATGGTTTTTCCACAACACCTTTACCTGATGAATCACCTTATTCCGTAACACTTGCTCCCTGTGGTCAAGAATCTGGACTGGTTGTTCCTTATAAGATAGGTTCTCTTCCAGCTGAACTACCTCTGGACTCAAAACATGAGATGTATCTGACATATAATTTCTCAACATTGAAACATGAAAAACATTGTGTACCTGAGATAAACTCAGAGGTAAAGCCACTCGGTATGCAACTGATCCAACTCTTTCCAGAATTTCGTATGGTCCAACAAACCTTGGACTCAACATTCCTTTCTTACCAAATCTCATCACGCTTTTCCAAGGAGAAACCTTGAGAAAAACATGATCACCTACCTCGAAAGATAGATCCTTCCTCCGGTTATCCACATAACTCTTCTGCCTGCTCTGAGCTGTTCTCATGTGCTTCTGAATCAACTGGATCTTTTTCTGCCATCTCTTCTACCAATTTTGGTCCCATCAGCTTCCTTTCACCCACTTCATTCCAAAATGCTGGAGTTCGACACCGCTTCCCATATAATGCCTCAAATGGTGCCATCTGTATACTGGAATGAAAACTGTTATTATAAGAAAACTCAACCAAAGAAATATGTTGGTCCCAACTTCCCTGATAATCCATAGAACAAGCTCGTAGCGTATCCTCCAATGTCTGGATTGTTTGTTCTGACTGCCCATCTGATTGAGGATGAAAAGCTGTACTAAAATTTAATTCAGTACCCAACAACTTCTGAAGGCCTTTCCAAAATTTAAAAGTAAACCTGGGATCATGATCCGATAAAATGGAGAGAGGAACTCCATGTAACCTGACTATATCTTTAAGATACAAACGGGAAAGTTGTTCAAGAGAGAAAGTATCTCGTATAAAAAGGAAATGAGCAGATTTGGTCAAGCGATCAACAATAACCCAGATTGCATTATTACCTCGGGATGTCCTCGGTAATCCCACAACAAAGTCCATGGATATATTCTCCCATTTCCACTCTGGCACTGGTAAAGGCTGAAGCATCCCTTTCGGTAACTACCGCTCTGCTTTAACCTATTGACATGTCAAACACTTCACAGTAAAATCAGCAATATCTCTTTTCATTCCATCCCACTAGTAATACTCCCGCATATCTCTGTACATCTTAGTACTGGCCGGATGAACTGAAAACGGAGAACTATGAGCTTCACATAACAACTCTCTCTTCAACTGTGAATCAAAAGGCACACACAACCTCTTCCCAAACCTCAAAACACAAACACAAACTTAACCAAGAACTCGTGGAAAATTTTATTCATAAGGTCCATGAATACAGCAGGTGCATTGGTTAACCCAAAATTCATAACTACAAATCCATAATGTCCATATCTAGTACGGAACGCAGTCTTCGGAACATCTGCTACTTTTACTTTCAACTGATGGTACCCCGACCTCAAATCAATCTTCGAAAAATACTGAGCTCCCTGGAGCTGATACCACTTCATTCGATGGCCCAACATCTGCTAAAGATGTTGAAAATGATTTTACCACCCCTTTCTGCTTGTATTCTAGCTGCATTCCCCCAGTTGAGTTCTTCGTTGGACACTTGTTTCCATAATGACCCATTTCATTACACTTAAAACATCTTACCGTTGGCTTTTCATTTCCTGCTTGATCATCTTCCTTACAGTTACGAGCAATATGACCAGACTTACCACACCAAAAGCACTTACCATACTTGGATAAACATTCTCCAGGATGCATTTTACCACACTTCTCAAAGGATGGATATTTGGTTTTCTTACCTCCTTGCTTCTTTAATGAATTCTTCCCCTTTGCCTGCCAACTAGACCTCTTATTCTGTTGTTTGTCATAGAACACCTGATCATCGGCAAACTCCATTTCCACCTTCTCCGCACATCGAACAAGTTTTTCATAACTTTTGAACTCACGAGAAGCTAAAGCCCTTCGATACTTTGGCTTTAACCTGGAGTAAAAATGGTTTATTTTACTATCATGATCTCGTATGAAGTTTGGAGCATACCTTGCCAATCGAGTGAACTTTTCTTCATTAGCAGCCACTGAATCATCCTCCTGCCTCAATTCTAGGAACTGTTTTTCCATCCTAAGACGAACCACCTTTGGAAAATATTTCTCAAGAAACATACCTTTGAATTCGTCCCAGTGAAGATCCTCAATCTCATCACTATCCCTTATATTTTTCACCATCGACCACCACTGATCAGATTCACCTTCAAAACGGTAAACAGCAAGACTAACCTTTTGATGTTCTGAACACCCCATGACATCAAAAATCTTCTCAAGTGCTTTAATCCACCCTTCAGCTTGCACAGGGTCAGATGATCCTCTGAATGATGGGGGATGTTGCCTCATGAAATGTTCCACCATTGACATGTTCCTCTGCGGCTGATCTGGCTGATCTTGTGCATGGATACCACCACCATTTATAGCCTGAGTCAACTGTTCCATCACTGCAACAAACTGTTCAGTTCCGATTCCGACCATCTCAGGTTGCTGATTTGGAAGGTTATCTTCCTCCTGATGTCGTCCCAACATAGCTGCTTTGTTTCCTCTGCGGAAAACCATTATGAACACAGAAATATCTTAGGAGAAGCAACATGGTAATCCCTAAATGCTATATCATTTCAATCATATTATAATTTAACACTTTTCTAACTCCTAAAGTTGTCTAAACCGTCCTCTGATACCAACTATAAGGCCCCAGCCTTAAACCTTACTTAATATTGAATTAAATGAATAATTCACATCGAGGATCTTTTCAGGTTTAGAGTTTTAGAGAATTAGAACATAACTATTACATCTTAAAAGATTACAAAGTAGACACTTCTACTAACTCTGCATAAAATAAAAACTCTTAAAAAGAAAGATGTCTAGATTCCATGTTTTAGATAGCATGACATTCCCTTGATCTCATCCTTGACCTTATTCCACTTTAGGTTTTGTGAGAAACATTTCGAAAAACTTGGGGTGAGCATAAAAAGCTCAGTAAGGGATACAAAAAGAATGAAAAATGTTAGTTTTTCAAACATCAAGTAAACCATGTATACTATATCAAAGTAATACCTTCACCTTCATGAAGTAGTAAAAAAAATCTTCACTGAATAAAGTTTCATTACTTACCTTTTTGTAACCAAAGGATTACCATAAAACCCATATAAAGAACACATAGAATATATAAAGGTAACTTGGGACATAAACATACTTAAGTGGAATAACCATACGGTTGACTTCCACACATATCACTTAATGGAATAGCCATACGGCCAATTTCCATACATACTTAATGGAATAGCCATACGGCCGACATTCATACCCAATGCATTGGAGGTTATAACGTAACCACCCGTCCTGGTATTCACGGCACCACCCGTCATATGGTTTATAACGTAACCACCCGTTAAAATGTCCAAGTACCAGTATAAAATCATAAAACATAAAACCAATATAAAGGAATGATAACATTTCTACATTTCAATCACAATATATCATAAATATATTGACATAATAGAATCCTTTTTCAAAACCATTTTCAATACCAAAATATATAAAAGAGTATATGGTATTTATTTTATTCTAAAAACATTACGGCTTGTTGAGAAAGCCAAAGATCAAATAATACTCGCGGCGCCGGAAAAGGTCGTTGTCACCGCGTACGTTAAAAAAAACATTCCTTTTTGTCGTTTAGTAAAACGCTTCGTAGAAAAAGATTCCTTTTGTATAAAAGTAAAAGTCAAAGGAGTTTATACACCATATAAAAGAAAGTTGTGTATAAAACGAAATATTCCTCAATGAAAGTAGATTGAGACGAAGTCCCTTACAAAGACAATTTTTAAAATAAAATAGATATATTATGTGTATTCACTATAGGTACACATAAAAAAGTAAAAATACAAAATAAGACATAATAATATCATGACATAATTTGAAAGTAGGAGATTAACCCAAAGAATGGATGTTGGGTTAAGAAGTTCCCTTACCTTGGGTCCGACTTGACTCGATCGTTCTTTAACATCCTGAATAATAAACTTGAGTTAATTTATAATTGATTAATAACCTTTTTAAAGTTTATTATTCCTTGTATATCACTTACTGCCATGTTATTATGTAACCATTTAAGTTAATAATGTTTGTTTGGTCAATATTTGGTTCTTAAGTCGAAAGTGGACTTCTTACAGTTACATGTTGCTCGTGTGGTCAAAAGTTCTTTATATCCAGAATGAAATTCCCGATTTGGATATAATATGTATCATATATATCCAGCATATACATGTATTTATAATATTACATAATCATTTAGTGGTAAGAAATGAAATGCACCGTTCATGGAGACGGTAAGTCGTACGTACGCATGAACGCTACTTTCATTTCTTTGTCATATTAATGGAATTAAAACTAAATGAGAGGTATGTATATTTTAATTCCAGAATTATATTCATCATTTAGATATATCATTAATTATATATATACATTATATACATGTAATTTTAATAGTACATTACATTTGGGGATAAGAAATGAAATGCCCCGTTCATGGAGACGGTAAGCCGTACGTACGCATGAACGCTACTTTCATTTCTATCTCATACTTTAATGGAATGAAATAATAATGATATAGAGGTATATTATAATTACAGTATAACATCATATATAATAACTTTAAATCCATCCTTTACACGTCCCACATATGGTATTAACGAATCACATCACTTTGAGGGGGCGGTTGTCCGCACTTCCTTAAATGAAGATATCGTGTTTACCCATAATGGAAACCATAAAGGTATGACAAAAATGAAAAATACAGAACCTTAAAGAAAACATAAACATATTATATATCATATATAAAAATAGTGACATCATAATGGCCATCCTTGAAGGTGTTAAATGAGTATTGAACAATCATCGTTTCGGGAGGCAGAATTTCGCCATCCACGGAAACCGTATGTTCTTTAACCATTTGATGTAGTTGTGTGAGAGTGTAGCTCAAATAAATATTATAACAACATCCTAGTATATTGAAGATACTGGTGTTGTTACAAATGAAGTAAATAAAAAGAGTTTAGAGGGTTGGAGAAGCAAAATAAAACAAATGAACAAGAGAGAATGAATTACCTTTAAAAGTGTAACTCCCTTTTGATTTGAGCCTAAAGGCTTCCTTTGAAAAGATTCTTCCCAAAGTCAATCCTCTAGGATGAGGAGAGGGATGTGGAGAGAGTAATTGGGCAGGGTTTGTCCGAGAAAAAGGCTTGAGAAGTGTGTGAAATGGGGTAGAGGTGGGGGCCTTTTATAAAAGGAGAGGAGGGGCACTTTTGGAAAGTAAAGAAATATTACTTTATTTGAAAATGTGTTTCGGTTTTAAAAGGTCCCACATTAGTATAATTCGTGGATATGGTGATAAGGGTTCGAAATCCACTCATCCAATTGGTTTTGGACATGTGTAGGTTTTATATTTTTCATTATCTTTCCATTTTATTTAAATCGCCAAATAATGATGTCATCACTGAATCATTATTATGTCATAAATAATTTAATTTATTTAATGTCTAAAAATTATAAAAAAAATACTATGATGTAGGAAATCTTTTTATCTTTCCAAATACTACTTATAATCAAAATTTGGACTTGTATAACCCCACGTAAAAATTATTTTAGTAAAACAATTTATGTTAGTGTCATTTTCACTTTAACATTAAATAAAAATATATTAATGCCATTTTCCAACTAAAGTGGCTCCATGGGGTCCCCAAGTTGGCCCATGGCTTGTCTTTGTCGGCCATGACTCACCCAATAGGTGTAGGACAAGTGTAATGGTGTTTTCACATTTTTATAATATCATTTTTACATTAAATTCCACTAATTACATCTAATCGCGATTAAAAACTTAATAAGTTACTATTCACCAAAAAATTATTTTAATCTCATTGAACCACATTTTACTTTCTAATGACAACCATGTATGTCGGATTTTCAAAATTCAATACACATTAGTGGTAAAATTTCATTTAACTGAAAAATCAGTTTGCTTGATTACCACTTAGTGGTTTCACTATTCATCAAAAATTGAAGTTTTTCAGAAAATTACCAAAAATTCACCCTAAGCTATATTTGATATTCCGAATTCAAAAATGAAGTCCATTTTACAAAATTCAAAACATATAAGTCAAATTAATTAATTTAATAATTAATTCCCGCTATCATGACAAATAGCGTGTTTTTGTGAAACAATAAGTATCAAAAGATTGACACCAGTTTAAGTCCAATTTCAAAGTGAAATTGATTTTAATGACCACTATTGGATTTAATGGTAAAAATATTTTCTAATTTCACTTTAAAACCAATTAAAATAATAATCTAATCATATAAATAATTTAGATTAAAAAGAGGTTTTTAATTAAAATACAACATTTTACACTATTCATAAAAAAATGAACTTTATTAGAAAGGTACCAAAAATTTACACAAAGTAACTTTTGATGTCCCGATTCTAAAGAAGAGTTATATTTGGTCCAAAATAAAGTATAAGAGTGATCAAAACTATATTTAATGACAGTACGCCATCAAAAGGCGATAAGTGAACCTTTAGTGAAAACTAGAGTATATATACCCTAAAATTGAACTCTTTCCGTATTTTAAGCCATTATCTTTTATTGGGTAAATGTATAAACATTTAAAAACATATCTAATAATATTTTAGTTATTTCTATCCATTCCTGCCAGTACAACGACTAATTGTTAACTAACATTTAAAATAATATTATTTTATTACTAGTGTGCTACGTAAGTTTCAAAGAAACTCATCGTTGCGTATCGGGTACGCTATCGAACATAGCAACCCCTTTAAAATAAAAATAATATTTAATTCGTAAATATTAATAATTATGAAAATTATTTATTCTTTATTTACCTGGGATGTTACAGTCTACATGCTCTAATCAGAGTTTATCAAAATCTAGATTCCAAGACTTATACTAAACTTCCTCTGATACCAACTGTAATGCCCCGACCCTAGTTACCCAGAGTCAGTGCATTATTACATATCATTGGCATGATCACAATAAAGATCAAGTCTCTAAAGACCGATTAGATTAGTAGGCTTGGAAAACTAGATACATTAATAAAGATTATATTACATCATAAAATGAAAACTACAACAATATAGTCTCCATAGTCCACACTCTTATCCCCTCATACTATCCCTACAGGTCATTCATAAATTACTTCTTCACGTCCTGTGGAAAATGAAACATAGAAAAGGGGTGGGCTCAAATGCCCAGTAAGGATAACAATATAGCAGAAACTTTCATAAATAAGAATAAACATTTAAGGCAATGTATATCTAAAACAAAAGCTTTTTAAACTTGAACTTCAACATAGTATGGAAAAAATAAAATCAAATAATTCCATTTACTTATTCGCGTGGTTATTCTACAAATCGAATAATCACATGCAATATCAATAACCACTTTCATAATGATGGAATGCATAATGCCAGACTATCATAACCACATAGCTGAGGCCTCGTGCCATGACTACAAATATGAATTTTCCAAGGCCTTGTTCCAAGACACTAGATTGTCTCATGAGACCTACCGATGCATCGAGGAGATATAGCGGGCTCCACCCATCACATATTAAGTCCAATGCATTCCCATGTGAAAAGGTTTAAACATAACATAAACATTCGTATTAAAAATAGCATACGAAATGTAAATACATCATCCATAAACCATGAATGGTATAAAAATAACACATCCATAGTCAAACAAATCACAAAATCTTCAATATAATATGGAATTTTTTATGATAATAAATCAACTTCAAATAGGCTTAAAATCCATCAAAGGATGTTGACATAGATGAAATCAAAACTATTTGAGAGAAATATCTCTTTTTTTGAAATCATTTAAAAGTCACATAATTATAAAAGAAAACATTTACTTTGAAAATATTCTTATAATCTTGTAAGGGAATCTTCGACGATTTTATAATGGCGGAAAATAGCCGCACCTGCCTTATAAGTTAAAAAAGCATTCTTTCCTTAATTCTGTCAAAAAGGTTAAAAAGAACCTTGTTTGGAAAAAGACAGAAAGATTCCTTTATAAACCTCTTACTAAAAGTAAAAAAATGGTATAAATGACTTTAACCCATATTCTTGTAAATAGTAAAAATGTTATGAAATACATTTTTAAGAAACATGGATGTGAATGATTAAGAGATCCCAGTATATTATTACGTATAAACAACCTCGGATAATGATGAGATTGCGAAATAAACCCTTACCTTGTACTTTTCCTTGGTTGTGGGTAGGTTAAACTCCTGTAAAATGGTAAAATAATTGTTATTAAATTATTCAAGAATCATATACAATAATATGATATAATATATGATCTTTTAACATTGATTTTTTTAATAATATCTTAGTATTATCGTGTTTCGGGTGTTAACTTACTTGTTTTATTTTATATGTTTTGTGACGTAAGCCATGTTTTTCATGGATAGGATATATATTAATCATATACAGAAGGATATCAAGTCATTATATACTATTATAAATCAACAAATGAGAATTATACTTGAATGGATACGATGGAGAATGAATCTCATCGCGTTCGTGGAGACGATAGTCCGTACGTACGGATGAGCAACAATATCATTCTTTTGATATTAAAATAATATATAAATAGATGTTATATCATATATAACAAATCATTATCATGTTATATTTATTAGTTACATGAATTACATATCATTATTATACCCATCAAAATAATAATTTATTGAATGAAAATTACACCACGATGTGGAGACGGTAAGATGTACGTACGCACGTATGGTGACGTGCCATTCAAAGGATTGATAGATTACTGAATATGGTTGTACCATATTTATAATAACATCATAGAATATAGAATATACTGGAGTTATTATTTTATAATATAAATAACAAATAAAGAAGATGTTGAAGAAGAAAGGAACTTGAAAGAGGGTGGTGAAAACATTACATCTTCTCCGGGTTCTTTCTTTTGATTTGATCAAAAGGGCTCCTTATGTTGGATTTCTGATCTAAATAAGGCCACTAGGTTTTAGTGATGGAAGTTGAGAGAGTATTGGGGTAGGTTTTGGCCCAACCAAAAGTCTTTGAATGTGTGAATTTGTGAGAAGGTGGAGTGCCCTTTTATAAGAGGGGTGAGGGACACCTTTGGAAAAGCTAAAAATATTATTTTATAATAAATTCATATTCGGGTTATAATGGTTCCAAAGTCGATTATTTAAAGTTTATGGTGTGGATGGGTTGAAAACCACTCAACCAATAGAATTTAGACTGGTTTGGGTTATTATATTAACCTTAACTTTTAGTTTTAACTCTTAGTTAATTAGTTTCACACTTACCATGTCACTTTGTATTTTTATATTATATAGTTAAAAAACACACTATATACATCCAAGCGACCCCCAAGTGGTCCATTAATGATACACCTATCATGATATAAGTCTCTTGGCCAATCCTTAGATTTTTAGGAATTTAATATCAATTAATAATATAATATTTGTATTAAAAACGCTTTTATGTCAATTTTGAAACTATTTGGAACATTGATTTTTGTGAAAATCATAAAAGAATGATTACTTCGAAAAAAGTTAATTAAATCAATTATAACATGTCATATTGACCTATAAAATTAGTTTAATTTATTAAAAGTCTCTAATTATATTTATTTGGGTATTTATAATAACAATTATTTTAATTTTTCACTATTACCGTAATTACTGCCTCATCATTGTGTTATAAATAAATTAAATTATCTAATGTCTAAAAATTATAAATAAAATATAATTACGTAGGAAATCGTTTTATCTTTATAATTAATATTTACAATCGAATTTATTTTCTGTATAACCCTATATTAAAAATGTTTTAGTAAATAAAATTTGATTTTAACTCTTTTAACTCTTCTTTGAATTAAATAATAATAAATGTCCTAATCTAATACAAGTGGACCTAAATGATAACATTTAACTCCTAAGGTGGTTATTGGTCGAGATAAACTTGTCCAATAGAATTAGTGTAGAGACCCGAAGCTTATCGTACATGGACGTTACATTACTTTTGCGGAATACTTAGTACATAACAAAAACACACACACAAGGATCGTAATAGTTTAGTGTCTTTGGAAACTCGGAATAAAATCTTCTAACCGTGGGGAAAGATCTTCAACATCTCCCATAAAGATCTCTTTTTTTTACCTAAAACCTTTCTTTATATCCTGGGGAAAAGAAGAAATAAAAGGGTGAGCTCAAATGCTCAGTAAGGGTAAACAAAAGAAATATCAATCACATCATATACATAAGAACATAGCTTTTGGAAATCTTAACCTGCAAAAGAGCTCATAATATCATAACATGGGATAAATCATAGAAGTGAAAATGAGATCCCCATAATCATAACATAAAACTTGAAACTTTGTGGCATGCACACATAATCATGGAAAATCATTTCTTTTTAGTCATGACTCATTGCCAAGACTATCTTAGTGGACAAAGTCCCTTTCTGAACCGAGTTCACTCCTCGTTTCAGTCCTGTATCACTGAACCGAAATAACCTTCCGTTCCAGCCATGTCTATCTCATGAGATATAAAATCTTTACCCAATGCATTGGAGGGAGATATAGGTCCCACCCATCTTATAATGAATCCTTTCTTATGTGTGCCACATAATCATAAAACATACATCATCGCATAACACATGAAACAAAAATGGGATTCTTGAAACATCATGACATCATAAATCAATTCATATGAGATAAAGGAATTCATAAAAATAATTCCATCACAACATGATCAAATCAATGTAATAATAGAGATAAAAACAGAACCCTTTATTATCTTAGATGGAAAATAATTTTGAAAATCACTTGAACTCCATTCTTGAGGAAAATATCCTTTCTTCTTCAAAAACATTTTTCCTTTCATAACATGTCATACAACTTTAAAATAAAAGAAGTTGATTAAAAATAAACTTGAAAACTTGTAAAGGAAGCTTCTTGGAAACAATGTTTTAAAAATCCATTCATGCCGTATAAGTTAAAAAAACATTCTTCGTACTTTTGTCGGAAAAGTCAAAAAGTACCTCGTACGGAAAAACGACAAAAGATTCCTTTCATATTCTTTACTGAAAACTCACCTAAGGGTAAAATTGGATTTAAACTATTGCAAGTGGATGGAAACAATATTTCATATTTAGGGAACATGGATGTGGATGATAAAATACACCCCAGTAAACACTTACGAATAAACAATCTCGGATAAAAATGAGATTGTGATATTTCCCTTACCTTAGGTCTGACTTGCTTTGTAAGTGTCCGAACCTCCTGTATAATGATTTAAATCATGTTATTGACTTATTACAGAATCATATTCATTGTTATAATATCATATATGGTTCACTCATGACATTATATTACCCGTTCTTTTGTAAATTCCATGTTAAAGAAGCATTTTGGGTAAAATCGTTTCATTTATCTTAGGTGTTTTGACTTATTGTTCTTGACATCACTATTACTTATATCATGATTTACTTACTTACAGAATATAAAATATGATTTATATATCATATATATTCAGTATATATATATATATAATAGATAGATGAAAAACACCGTTCATGGAGACGGTAGTCCGTACGTACGCATGAACGCTGTTTTACTTTCCTTATTGTCTTGAAATGGAAGTAAGTAGATGACATACATATATATATATATACATAAATCCAGTAGCTTTATAATTTCATATATTTCATTATTATTTCTTATATATACATTATAATCATTCTTAAATGGTTAACATGGAGAATGAATCTCATCGCGTCGTGGAGACGGTATTCCGTACGTACGCACGAGCGATGATATCATTTCTATAAATATTGAATTGAATTGGAGTGGATTATACAATATATCAGAATCAATATTATGTTGTAATAACTATGTATAGTTATTCTTTACACCATTATACCCATCCATGTAAGGTGGTGGTGGAAAATATATTACACCACGGCGTGGAGACGGTATTCTGTACGTACGCACGCGCGGTGATTTCTTTTTCCGTAGGATGGATAGATGGTGAAATAGGGTTGTTTCATACTTATAATAACATATCAGTATATGAGTGATACTGATGTTATTACTTCATAATGAAACAACCTAAGAAGAAGAAGTGGAAGAATAAATAAAGATGAAAGAATTGGTAACGGTAATTACCTCTTCTTTGAAGTGCCTCTTTGAGACCTCCTCTTAGGGCACTAAAATTGGTCTTTGAGGAAGACCAGAACCTCTAGGATGATTCTAGGGAAGTGGAGAGGAGAAATTGGCAGGGTTTGGCCGAGCTTGAGTGCTCAAATTGGTGTGAGGAGGAAGGGGAGGAGGTGTCCTTTTATAAGGGAGGAGAGGGGCACCTTAGGAATACCTCAAAATATTATTTTATATTAAAGTTAAAATCGGTTTATAATGGTTCCAAAGGGTCTTATTTCGAAGCTAAAGTGGGGATGGGTCGAAATCCTATCAACCAATAGGATTTAGACAAGTTTAGGGTATTATTTTAACCTTATCAATTAGATTTAACTCTAAGTTAAATAATTTAACTTTTACCGTGTCTTTTTGTTTTCTTTCACTATATGGTTAATAAACTTACTATAACATTTCAAACGAACCCCAAATTGTATATTATTAATACATATATCCTTATCTAAGTCATTTGGCCGATCCTTAGATTTTTAGGAATAAAATAACAATTAATAATATAATATTTGATTTAAAAACTATTTTGTGTCAATTTTGACACTATTTGATATATGATTTTTGTGAAAGTCATAACAGAATTATATGTTCGAACCAAGTTGATTAAATCAATACTAATATATCATAGTAACCTATAAAATTAGTGGAATTCATAAAAAGTCTTAAATTACATTTATTTCGGTATTTATATTATCAATTATGTCAATATTTCATTAATAAGATAATTACTGCATCATCTTTGTGTCAAAAATAAATTATATTATTTGATGTCTAAAAATTACAAATAAAATACCATCATGTATGAAATCTTTTTAGCTTTCTAATGAATATTTACAATCGAATTTATCTTATGTATAACCCCATATTAAAAATGATTTACTTATTAAACTTTGATTTTAACTATTTTAACCCTTCTTTAAATAAATTAATAATAAATGTCCTAATCTAATCCAAGTGGGCCTAAATGGTCGTATTTTATTCCTAAGTTTGTTTTTGGTCGAATTACACTTGTCCAATAGAATTAGGACATGTGTTAGGGTAATATTAATATCATATTTACCCTTAGTTACCCTATTTACTATTAACCGTGGTAAAAAAAGTAAAAAGTTACTATTCACCAAAAAATTATTTTCATCTCATTGAACCACATTTTATTCCTTGATATTAACCGTGTCTCTCGGATTTTCGAAATTCCATTCACAGAAGCGGTAAAATTAAGTTTTATGCAAAATTCAGTTTTTAACCTACCACTTAGTAGTTTCACTATTCATCAAAAATTGATGTTTTTCAGAACAATGCCAAAATTTTATCCCAAGCTATATTTCATATTCCGAATTCAAAAATGAAGTCTATTTTTCCAAATTCATAACATAAAAGTTTCATTAATTAATTTTATAATTAAATCCCGCTGTTAAAACAAACAGCGTGTTTTTAAGAAACAATATCTATCAAAAGATTGACACTTGTTTATGTCTAGTTTAAATGTGAAATTACATCCAATGACCAACATTGTATTAAATTGTAAAAATATATTATAAATATACTTTAAAACCACTCAAATTAATGATTTATCACTATTAATTATTTCGATTAAAAAGTTGTTTTTTAATTATAATTTAGTAATTTTCACTATTTATCAGAATATGAAAGTTATCCGAAAAGTACCAAAATTTCACCTTAGGCTAAATTCGATACTCCGAATCCAAAAATGAAGTCCATTTTGAGAGTTAAAATTTCTAAAATTTAAAAAGTGGTTATTACTATTCATAACGGCTAGTTTTAATAATATTTTAATAGCATATCATTGTTTCGTGAAACTCAGGATTACGTACCACACACGCTATCGAGGAAGGTTGCGATTGCGTGTAATGGAAGGCAAGTCAAGGATGCGTGTTGTGCAAGCTCATTTTGGTGTAGCGTATAACACAAGACATTAGTAAAATAAGAAAGAATATTTTTCATAAAATCTCGGGCTGTTACATTCTACCCCCCTTAAAATGAATTTCGCCCTCGAAATTCGTCGGGGTTATAAATGGTTTACTATTCGAAAGTTTCTTTAATAGAAACCCACATCGTAAAAGGGAATACCAAAACTTGGCTTTAAAAACTAAAGTATGAAATGTAACGATTACCCAAATAAACTAATCACTGGGTTTCCACATAGGTGAAAATATGGATATGGAAGAGAAATCTAACCATCATGTTCTGATGGAGAGTGGTAGAGAACATGCCTATGGAAAAGCCAGTAATCACAAATCCATATATTTGTGATGATATAAGGTACCATCTGATTCATCAGGTATAAGATCACTAGGACAACATTTTTGGTTTTCATGATCATTTCCCTAAAGTTGAAAATTTTCTTAGAATAAATACTTACTTTATTTTGGTACAATCTCACTTTTGTTCGTGCCTTGAACAATTTCTACTTCATCTCTAAAATAAATGAAGTTGAATTTGTTATTCGTGAATTGTTAGCAGATCATGTGATAGAATGACGGGTCATTCCATCTGTCTCAAACAAAAGGTAAGCAAAAGTTATTAAATATACATAAGTCATTCTATAGTGAGATTAATCATATATAATTCCTAAAATGGACTTATACTTCATATATCATACTGCTTAATATAATAAAACTAGTTTCTACTAAACAGGGACTTCCTGTAGGTCAGTGGTAGGTGATAAAGGCCAGTCGCACTTCGGTTGTGGGTTCGATTCCTACAGCCTTGTCCGAAGCGATGGGCTGTCGCCCGTCCTGCAGGTTGTCCTTTTTATAAAACTATATTACTATAACATCCCATCAATAATATCGAAAAAACGTCTATCCTTAAACAATACTAACTTATGTCCAACATAATCCATTCCAATCTTTAGGCTTATCCATAATACTGCAGTCCATTCTCATAACATAGTGGAAACGATTACCAGAGATTTAATACCATCGTTGATCCCCATATATCATAAGATATGTTATGTTGGTCACATTCCAAACATTCAAAGGCCTTAATCTTGTACTCTCTTGAATACCCATTGAACCTTATTGAAAACACGAATTCTATTAAAAGTTAACTCTTTCCACATACCAAAATCCTCAAAATTCTATATACTAACACCATGATATCACTTAGTCCTTATATCAATCATGAGCTCATGAATAATATTAAACATTTCATTTTCTCGTCTTCATTATGCGCATATCATCTTATTTCCAAAAAATATCTCAATCACTTTGAATACCACATCAATAAATATTGCAATACTCAATGATACAACATTATTTTGGAATCCCATTACATAAACACTTAATCATTCCACCACATCGTTGTCATATTCAACATTGCCAATAGTGATCGCATGTGATTTCCCTTTGTCCTTTGCCTTCAGTGGTTTCTCATGTTGGTCATCAGTAACCCTTGGATTAGGGCAATTATTAGCATAATGCCCCATTTCCTTGCACTTGAAGCATTGAAGTGTTGGTGGTGCGTTCTCTGCAGTGTTTACTTTATTCACATCATTAGAAACCCTTTTTCCATTACTTCGACACTCAGCTGCTCGATGACCTTCTTTTCCACACTTAAAACATTTTCTAGTCCCTTTAAGACAATCTCCACCATGCTTCTTTCCACACTTTGTGCATAAGGAAACATTCATCTTCTTTTCACCATTATTCTGAGATTTCTCCTTGAACTCCATCTTTCGTTTCTTGTCAAAACCATGAGATGGATATGTAACACCAACTTCCATTTCTACCTTGATAGCACAACGCACAATTTCTTCATAGCTACTGAAGTCTCTTATAGCTAATGCCCTTCGAAGACTTGGTTTTAAGCCACTGAAAAATCGATCAACTTTACTTTCAGGTTGGATGATAATTCCAGAAGCATACCTTGCAAGTCTTGTAAAATTTGCTTCATAGGTACCAACAGATTCATCGTCCCTTTGCTTCAGTTCAAGAAACTCTTTCTCCATCTTTGTTCGAAGAATACGAGGGAAGTACTTACTGAAAAACAAGTTCTTGAACTCGTCCCATTCCATGGACTCAATTTCATCTCTTGGCCTCGTATTCTTGATAAGATTCCACCATTGATCAGCTTCACCTTCCAAACGATATACTGCTAAGATGACTTTATCATGTTCAGAACATTGAAGAACTGAAAATATCTTTTCAGTAGTACTGATCCATTGTTCAGCCACAAGTGGATCAGAAGACCCACTGAAAGAAGGTGGACGTTGCCTCATGAAGGACTCAATAGAATATTGTTCCCTTCTCTGCTCATTAGGAAGTCCAGAATGATTCATAGCTTGTGTAAGTATAGCAATAAGATTTTGCACTCCATCTCCCATAACATTTGTTTGTTCAGGAGGGCAATCATTGCATTGTCCATTGCATTGATCAACACGGTTCCTTCGGGTTCCAGCCATCGTCTAAAACCCAAAAAGAATAGTGTGAGAGGCAAAAATCATGCTAGGGAAAACAACATAATAAAGGGGGAGTACCTTCAATATCTAACATCTTAGGTTTAATTCTATGACCGTTAGCGTAATTCTAGTACTATAACCTATACGTATACTTAACCTTAGGGACATCCCTAGACATACCTTATAAATATCTCTAGGGATCTCACTAAAGTACTCGCATCCTAGTTTCCAAAGGTTGACTAAACCTTTGCTCTGATACCAACTGTAGAGACCCGAAGCTTATCGTACATGGACGTTACATTACTTTTGCGGAATACTTAGTACATAACAAAAACACACAAACAAGGATCGTAATAGTTTAGTGTCTTTGGAAACTCGGAATAAAATCTTCTAATCGTGGGGAAAGATCTTCAACATCTCCCATAAAGATCTCCTTTTTTTTATACCTAAAACCTTTCTTTATATCCTGGGGAAAAGTAAACATAAAAGGGTGAGCTCAAATGCTCAGTAAGGGTAAACAAAAGAAATATCAATCACATCATATACATAAGAACATAGCTTTTGTAAATCTTAACCTGCAAAAGAGCTCATAATATCATAACATGGGATAAATCATAGAAGTGAAAATGAGATCCCCATAATCATAACATAAAACTTGAAACTTTGTGGCATGCACACATAATCATGGAAAATCATTTCTTGTTAGTCATGACTCATTGCCAAGACTATCTTAGTGGACAAAGTCCCTTTCTGAACCGAGTTCACTCCTCGTTTCAGTCCTGTATCACTGAACCGAAATAACCTTCCGTTCCAGCCATGTCTATCTCATGAGATATAAAATCTTTACCCAATGCATTGGAGGGAGATATAGGTCCCACCCATCTTATAATGTATCCTTTCTTATGTGTGCCACATAATCATAAAACATACATCATCGCATAACACATGAAACAAAAATGGGATTCTTGAAACATCATGACATCATAAATCAATTCATATGAGATAAAGGAATTCATAAAAATAATTCCATCACAACATGATCAAATCAATGTAATAATAGGGATAAAAACAGAACCCTTTATTATCTTAGATGGAAAATAATTTTGAAAATCACTTGAACTCCATTCTTGAGGAAAATATCCTTTCTTCTTCAAAAACATTTTTCCTTTCATAACATGTCATACAACTTTAAAATAAAAGAAGTTGATTAAAAATAAACTTGAAAACTTGTAAAGGAAGCTTCTTGGAAACAATGTTTTAAAAATCCATTCATGCCGTATAAGTTAAAAAAAACATTCTTCGTACTTTTGTCGGAAAAGTCAAAAAGTACCTCGTACGGAAAAACGACAAAAGATCCCTTTCATATTCTTTACTGAAAACTCACCTAAGGGTAAAATTGGATTTAAACTATTGCAAGTGGATGGAAACAATATTTCATATTTAGGGAACATGGATGTGGATGATAAAATACACCCCAGTAAATACTTACGAATAAACAATCTCAGATAAAAAATGAGATTGTGATATTTCCCTTACCTTAGGTCCGACTTGCTTTATAAGTGTCCGAAACTCCTGTATAATGATTTAAATCATGTTATTGACTTATTACAGAATCATATTCATTGTTATGATATCATATATGGTTCACTCATGACATTATATTACCCGTTCTTTTGTAAATTCCATGTTAAAGAAGCGTTTTGGGTAAAATCGTTTCATTTATCTTAGGTGTTTTGACTTGTTGTTCTTGACATCACTATTACTTATATCATGATTTACTTACTTCCAGAATATAAAATATGATTTATATATCATATATATTCAGTATATATATATATATAATAGATAGATGAAAAACACCATTCATGGAGACGGTAGTCCGTACGTACGCATGAACGTTGTTTTACTTTCCTTATTGTCTTGAAATGGAAGTAAGTAGATGAAATACATATATATATATATACATAAATCCTGTAGCTTTATAATGTCATATATTTCATTATTATTTCTTATATATACATTATAATCATTCTTAAATGGTTAACATGGAGAATGAATCTCATCGCGTCGTGGAGACGGTATTCCGTACGTACGCACGAGCGATGATATCATTTCTATAAATATTGAATTGAATTGGAGTGGATTATACAATATATCAGAATCAATATTATGTTGTAATAACTATGTATAGTTATTCTTTACACCATTATACCCATCCATGTAAGGTGGTGGTGGAAAATAGATTACACCACGGCGTGGAGACGGTATTCCGTACGTACGCACGCGCGGTGATTTCTTTTTCCGTAGGATGGATAGATGGTGAAATAGGGTTGTTTCATACTTATAATAACATATCAGTATATGAGTGATACTGATGTTATTACTTCATAATGAAACAACCTAAGAAGAAGAAGTGGAAGAAGAAATAAAGATGAAAGAATTGGTAACGGTAATTACCTCTTCTTTGAAGTGCCTCTTTGAGACCTCCTCTTAGGGCACTAAAATTGGTCTTTGAGGAAGACCAGAACCTCTAGGATCTTTCTAGGGAAGTGGAGAGGAGAAATTGGCAGGGTTTTGCCGATCTTGAGTGCTCAAATTGGTGTGAGGAGGAAGGGGAGGAGGTGTCCTTTTATAAGGGAGGAGAGGGGCACCTTAGGAATACCTCAAAATATTATTTTATATTAAAGTTAAAATCGGTTTATAATGGTTCCAAAGGGTCTTATTTCGAAGCTAAAGTGGGGATGGGTCGAAATCCTATCAACCAATAGGATTTAGACAAGTTTAGGGTATTATTTTAACCTTATTAATTAGATTTAACTCTAAGTTAAATAATTTAACTTTTACCGTGTCTTTTTGTTTTCTTTCACTATATGGTTAATAAACTTACTATAACATTCCAAACGAACCCCAAATTGTATATTATTAATACATATATCCTTATCTAAGTCATTTGGCCTAACCTTAGATTTTTAGGAATAAAATAACAATTAATAATATAATATTTGATTTAAAAACTATTTTGTGTCAATTTTGACACTATTTGATATATGATTTTTGTGAAAGTCATAACAGAATTATATGTTCGAACCAAGTTGATTAAATCAATACTAATATATCATAGTAACCTATAAAATTAGTGGAATTCATAAAAAGTCTTAAATTACATTTATTTTGGTATTTATATTATCAATTATGTCAATATTTCATTAATAAGATAATTACTACATCATCTTTGTGTCATAAATAAATTATATTATTTGATGTCTAAAAATTACAAATAAAATACCATCATGTAGGAAATCGTTTTAGCTTTCTAATGAATATTTACAATCGAATTTATCTTATGTATAACCCCATATTAAAAATGATTTACTTATTAAACATTGATTTTAACTATTTTAACCCTTCTTTAAATAAATTAATAACAAATGTCCTAATCTAATCCAAGTGGGCCTAAATGGTCATATTTTATTCCTAAGTTTGTTTTTGGTCGAATTACACTTGTCCAATAGAATTAGGACATGTGTTAGGGTAATATTAATATCATATTTACCCTTAGTTACCCTATTTACTATTAACCGTGGTAAAAAAAGTAAAAAGTTACTATTCACCAAAAAATTATTTTCATCTCATTGAACCACATTTTAGTCCTTGATATTAACCGTGTCTCTCGGATTTTCGAAATTCCATTCACAGAAGCGGTAAAATTAAGTTTTATGCAAAATTCAGTTTTTAACCTACCACTTAGTAGTTTCACTATTCATCAAAAATTGATGTTTTTCAGAACAATGCCAAAATTTTATCCCAAGCTATATTTCATATTCTGAATTCAAAAATGAAGTCTATTTTTCCAAATTCATAACATAAAAGTTGCATTAATTAATTTTATAATTAAATCCCTCTGTTAAAACAAATAGCGTGTTTTTAAGAAACAATATCTATCAAAAGATTGACACTTGTTTATGTCTAGTTTAAATGTGAAATTACATCCAATGACCAACATTGTATTAAATTGTAAAAATATATTATAAATATACTTTAAAACCACTCAAATTAATGATTTATCACTATTAATTATTTCGATTAAAAAAGTTGTTTTTTAATTATAATTTAGTAATTTTCACTATTTATCAGAATATGAAAGTTATCCGAAAAGTACCAAAATTTCACCTTAGGCTAAATTCGATACTCCGAATCCAAAAATGAAGTCCATTTTGAGAGTTAAAATTTCTAAAATTTAAAAAGTGGTTATTACTATTCATAACGGCTAGTTTTAATAATATTTTAATAGCATATCATTGTTTCGTGAAACTCAGGATTACGTACCACACACGCTATCGAGGAAGGTTGCGATTGCGTGTAATGCAAGGCAAGTCAAGGATGCATGTTGTGCAAGCTCCTTTTGGTGTAGCTTATAACACAAGACATTAGTAAAATAAGAAAGAATATTTTTGATAAAATCTCGGGCTGTTACAATTAGGACATGTGTTAGGGTAATATTAATATCATTTTACCCTTAATTACCCTATTTACTTTTAACCGTGTTAAATAAAAGTATAAAGTTACTATTTTCCAAAAATTATTTTCATATCATTCAACCACATTTTACTCCTTGATATTAACTGTGTCTCTCAAATTTTCTAAATTCCACACACAGAAGCGGTATAATTAATTTTTATGAAAAATTCAGTTTTTTAACTACCACTTAGTGGTTTCACTATTCATAAAAAATGAATGTTTCCAAAAAAAATACCAAAAATTAGGCCTAAGATATTTTTGATGTTAAGAATTCAAAAATGATGTCTATTTTACCAAATTAAAAACATATTAGTTGCATTAATTAATTTAAAAATTAATTCCCGTCGTCAAAACAAATAGCGTGTTTTAAGAGATAATAACTTTCAAAAGATTGACACTTGTTTATGTTTGGTTTAAATGTGAAATTACATCCAATGAACAAAATTGTATTAAATGGTAAAAATATATTCTAAATACACTTTAAAACTTTAACACCCCATGCTTCCACGGTACGTTTCCCTTCGAATAATGCGATAGCGTGTGTTGTACGCAACCTCGAGTTCTAACACACACCACAACTAATTAAACTAGCCGTTGTGAATAGTAATATATACTTTTTGAAATCATATATATTTTATATTTCACAATGGACTTCATTTTTGGATTCGGAATATTGAAATTATCCTAGGGTGAAATTTTGGTACTTTTCGGATAACTTTTATATTTTGATAAATTGTGAAAATTACTAAATTTTAATTAAAAACAACTTTTTTAATCAAAATAATTAATATTGATAAATTATGAATTTGAGTGGTTTTAAAGTATATTTAGAATATATTTTTACCATTTAATTTATTTTTTGTCATTGGACATAATTTCACAATTAAATCAGACATAAACAAGTGTCAATCTTTTGATAGTTATTATCTCTTAAAAACACGCTTTTTATTTTAACAACGGGAATTAATTTTAAATTAATTTCTGCCACTTCTGTGTTTTGAATTTGGAAAAATGGATTACATATTTGGAATCAGTATTTCCAAATTATGTAAATAAGTAACTTTTACACATTTTGAATAATTACTTCGGTAAATATTTTATTTACCATGGTTAAAGGGTAAATCCGGTAAATAAGGGTTAAAAAATAATATTATAAAAATACAAAATTACCCTAAAAAGTGTCCTAACCTTATTGGTGGACACATACCCGACCATGGGCATCCTTGGGTCGATTTGGGGACCCCTTAGAGCCACTTGTATGTGGTAGGGACACATTATATTAAAAAAGTTAAAATAAAAATAAAAATGGCATAAGCTTACATCATTTAGAAGAACAATTTTTACATAGGGTTATACATGTTGGATTTTCGATTATAAATATTAATTAGAAATCTATAAAGAGTTCCTACATAATGATATTTTATTTATAATTTTTAGACATCAAATAAGTTAAATTATTAATGACACAATAATGATAAAATGTTTACCTCATTAATAAATCATTTAAATAAATAAGATTATAATGATTAAAATATTATCTAAAACCTGTCCAATTCATATGGGTTGATGTTATTTAGAAAAGGAGTCATCTTATATTCGACCTCAATTATTTTTGGACCATTATAAACCGAATATAATTATATTATAAAGTAATACTTTCACTCTTTCCTAAAGAGCCCCTCCTCTCCCTTATAAAAGGAGACCACTTCTACTCATTCCTCACACCTCTCAAGCCACTTGGCTCGTCCAAACCCTGCACAAATAAGCTCCCCAAATCCCTCTCCTCCTCCTTGAAGCTTCCCATTAGGATGAAAGCATTTCAAGAAGTCCTTTGGTTCCATCCAAAGTGAGTTACCTAAATTAAGGGTAACGATTTCTCTTAAATTATTTTCATTTATTTTGCTTCTCCAACCCCCAAAATCTTTTTATTTTCTTTCTATTATAACAACACCAGTATCCACAATATACTAGGATGTTGTTATAAGAAGTATTCAAACTACACATATACACAACTCCATCCAATGGATGATGAACATAATGTTTCTGTGGATGGAAAACTAACGCCTCACGAAACGATGATTGTTCAAATACATCTTACCGCCTCTCATGGTGGCCATTATGATGGAAATGTAATTAAATATGATATTAATGATATATATTTTATATATAAGATTCTGTAATTCCATTTTATTTCATATCATTATTCGTTTCATGTTGTATATACATACGATAATTTCATTTGAGGAAGTGCGGACTACCGCCCCCTTAAAATGATATGACTCGTTCATACCACACATGGAACGTATAAAGGATGGTGTTAATGAACCTAAGTAACATATATAAAATATTATATTATACTGGAATAGTAATATACCTATGTATCATTTGGATTCAATTCTTTTAAAATAAAAAATGGAAGTAGCGTTCGTGCGTACGTACGGACTACCGTCTCCACGAACGCGATGAGATTCATTCTCCATCGTATCCATTCAAGTCTTATTCTCATTTTAGGGTTAAAAATAATTTTAATATCATTCTGATTATGAATAAGATATAATCTATCCATTACAAAAATGTCTTACGTAACCAAACATTTAAGAAGAACGAATCGATTATCACCCGAAACGACGATAATACTAAGATATTATTAATAAAGCAATGTTAAAAGATCATATATAATATCATATTAATGTATATGATTCTTTTATAATTTAATAACAATTATTTCACCATTATACAGGAGGTTATCCTACCCCAACAAAGGAAAAGTACAAGGTAAGGGTTATTTCACAATCTCTTCATTATCTGAGGTTGTTTATAAGTAATAATCTACTGGGATTTCTTTATCATCCACATCCATGTTTCTTCGAAATGTATTTCAAAACATATTTATTATTTAAAATAATATGGGTTAAAGTCATTTATACCCTTGTTTGACTTTTTATAAGAGGTTTATAAGGGAATCTTTCTGTCGTTTTCCCAACAATGTGCTTTTTAACCTTTTCGATAGAATTAAGATAAGAATGTTTTTTTTAACTTATACGGCGGGTGCGGTTATTTTCCGCCGTTATAAAATCGTCAAAGCTTCCCTTAGAATCTTATAAGAATATTTTCAAGAAAATGTTTTATTTTATATGGATCTTAAATGATTTCAAAAATAGAAAGAGGTATTTCTCTAAAAAGTGTTTTGATTTCATCTATGTCAACATCCTTTGACGGATTTTACGCTTATTTGAAGTTGATTTATTATGATACAAAACATCTATATTGTATTGAAGGTTTTGTGATATGTTTGACTGTGGATGTGCTATTTTTATACCATTCATAGTTTATGGTGAAATTATTGACATTTCGTATGCTAGTTTTAATACGAATGTTTATGTTATGTTTAATCCTTTTCATATGGGAATGCATTGGACTTAATATGTGACGGGTGGAGCCCGCTATAGCTCCTCGATGCATCGGTAGGTCTCATGAGACAAACTAGTGTCTTGGCACAAGCCCTTGGAAAAATCTTATTTGTAGTCTTGGCACGAGGCCTTGGCTATGTGGTTATGATAGTCTGGCATTATGCATTCCAACATTATGAAAGTGGTTATTGATATTGCACGTGATTATTCGATTAGTAGAATATCCATGTGAACAAGTAAATGGAATTATTTCATTTTACTTTTGCCATACTATGTTGAAGTTCAAGTTTAAAAGGCTTTTGTTTTAGTAATTCATTACCTTAAATGTTTATGATTATTTTTGAATGTTCCGCTATATTGTTATCCGTACTGGGCATTTGAGCTCACCCCTTTTCTATGTTTTATTTTTTCCCAGGATGTGAAGATGTAAGTTATGAATGACTTGTAGGGATATTATGAGGGGATTATAGTGTGGACTTTGGAAACATTATGTTGTTGTAGTATTTTTTCAGTTTATGATGTAATGTAAAACTTATGAATATATCTAGTGTTTCCAAGGCTACTAAACCAATCGGTCTTTTGAGATTTGATCTTTCTTGTGATCATGCCAATGTTATGTAATAATGCACCGACTCTGGGTAACTGGGGTCGGGGTGTTACAGTTGGTATCAGAGGAAGTTTAGTACAAACCTTGGAAGCTAGATTTAGATAAACTCTGATTAGAGCACGTAGACCTAAGATGAACTTTGAGGATTAGTGTAGAAGAACTTCCTAGAATTTTGGTATTGTAGAGATTTTGTGAGTTTTCCGAGCAATACATCCCTGTATGGATATGAGCAGGTAGAGGCGGCACTGGCACAGATGTACCTAGGGGTAATACCCGAAAAAATCGCTTTGAGCTAGACTCGAACGGGAACTGGTGCACGACAACGGGCCTTGCTGCACTCTTGGTTACGACACTCCCGGGGGATATGCTTTGGATAACTATCATTTTCTTTACAAATCATTATGAAGGGTTTATGAGTATATACTTCCTCAAAGAAAACATTTTTATGATTATGGATTATATCCATAAATAGTTCAATTTAAGTTAAGTGTTTTATAAGTATGGGATTATGTATTTTGATTCACAAACTGATCTAGTTTATGCCATTATTTAGAAATGGCGCCTAGTGGAAGAAATGGAAACTGTATCAATGCACGCACTCCATGTAGGGATTTCCCTCCTGCTCAAGATAATTATAGTGGGGCTGGTGATGCAACTAGTGCCGATCAGCTAATCACCATACCGGGACAACTTACTCAGGTTATGAATAATAACCTTACCCGTATGGAGCACCCTGATCCGCAGCGTGGAGGATCAATGTTAGATCGATTCATGAGGCAACAACCACCAACGTTCAATGGGAGTACAAATCCCTTAGTAGCTGAGCAATGGATAAATTCCCTAGAGAAAATATTTCAGGCTTTGGGGAGCAGTGAAAGGGAAAAAGTTATCATGGCAGTTTACCGCCTCATTGGAGATGCTGATCAATGGTGGTCATTGATTCAAAACATGAAGGAAGATGATGAAGTATAAAATATGGAATGGAGGTAGTTCAAAGATCTGTTTTTAGAAAAATACTTCCCTCGCGACCATCGAGCAGATATGGAAAGACAATTTCTAAGTCTGAGACAGAAGGAGGATGAGAATGTCGCAAAGTATGAAGCTAACTTTACGAGGTTAGCAAGGTACGCTGGTGATTATATACGCAACCCAAGAAGTAAGATTGATCGTTTCTTTGATGGGTTAAAACCATTTCTCTGTCGATCATTAGTCTCACAATCCTTTTCATCTTATGAAGACATTTTCTCATGTGCTATCAAGACCGAAAAGGAATTCTCTAAGTCTTATGACTTTAAAGCAAAGCAAGAGAAGAAGAGACATGCTGATCAATCTGGGAATGGAAATAAGGGGAAGAAGGGAAAGGTTGAATATCCATCTTGTGGTAAATGCGGGAAGAAACATCCTGGTACTTGCATGAAGGGAATGGGAGTCTGTTACAAGTGTGGTGAAAAAGGCCACCAAGCTCATGATTGCAAGGGGAAGAAGGAAGCTACCAACGTTCAGTGCTACAATTGCAGGGAGATGGGGCATTATGCAAATTCATGTCCTAAGCGTCAGGAGAACTTACCTCAGAAAAGGCCAAGCGATCAAGGCCAGGCTTATTCTATCACTACTGCAGAGGTAGAAGCTCCAAAAGACGTGGTGGCAGGTAATTTAATGGTTTCCTCAAGTTTAGCAAATGCATTATTTGACTCTCGATCGTCGCATTGTTTCATATCTTCCCAGTTTGATAAAAAAATTTAGATATTTCCAATTTGATTTAATAAGGGAGTTGTCAGTTAAAACTCCTAAGGGAAGTATCATTGCAACAAAGTTTTGTGAATCAGTCCCCATTAGAGCACATAAATTTTCTTTATCTGCGGATCTCATCGTCATACCTATGATTGAGTTTGATATAATCCTCGATATGGACTGGCTTTCGGACTATGATGTGAAGATTTATTGTAAGAAGAAAGAGGTTACGATTCTTGATGATAATGATAAGAAACACCTTATTTTTAGAGCAGAATCGTCACCACCTAATTCTTATTTAGATCCACCCCCAGTAGCTCAACTTAATTCAATTATTGGGGAGGAAGAGAATGAAATAACTGTCGGTGAGGAAAGGAATGTTCAAATAGAGGATGTACCTATTGTGAAAGAATTTTTAGATGTATTTCTGGAAGATTTACCTGGACATCCTCCAGAATGAGAAGTTGAGTTTTCCATTGATTTGATTTCTGGATCAAGGCCTATATCGAAGACCCCTTATAGAATAGCCACTGTAGAATTAGTCGAACTAAAGAAACAACTAGAGGAATTGAGTAATAAGGGATTTATTCTCCCTAGTGTTTCTCCATGGAGAGCCCCTGTTCTTTTTGTTAAAAAGAAAGATGGATCTATGAGGTTATGTATCGACTACAGAGAGATCAATGCTATAACGATAAAGAACAAGTATTCCCTACCTCTCATTGATGATTTATTTGACCAACTGCATGGAGCTCAATACTTTTCAAAGATTGACCTTCGATCTGGATACCATCAGTTGTGTGTGAAGAAGGAAGACATTCCGAAGACAGCATTTCGAACCAGGTATGGGCATTACGAGTTTACCGTAATGCCGTTTGGATTGACTAATGCACCCTCTGTATTCATGGATCTGATGAATAGAGTTTTCAAGGATTATCTCGATGAATTTGTGGTGGTATTTATTGATGATATCTTGGTATACTCCAAAACCTACGAAGATCATGAAAATCACTTGCGCATTATCTTGAAGACTCTGAGGAGGCATGAATTATATGGGAAGTTTATCAAATGTGAATTCTGGCTTCAGGATATTTCTTTTCTTGGCCATATTGTCTCTAAAGATGGAATCTCTGTTGATCCTTCTAAGACCAAGGCAATCCAAGAATGGCCAGCACCTACGAGTATAACTGAGGTACACAGTTTTATTGGTTTGGTAGGTTATTATCGACGTTTCGTCTAGAATTTTGCCCGATTGGCTAACCCATTAACGAAGCTCACACGTAAAGGGGTTAAATTTGTTTGGACAAAAGAGTGTGAAGAATGTTTCGATGAACTGAAGAGAAGATTAGTCAATGCTCCTATATTGACTCTACCATCAGGGAATGATGGGTTCGTTATTTATAGTGATGAATCGAAGAAAGGACTTGGTTGTGTCCTTATGCAGAATGATAGAGTTATTGCCTATCCATCACGACAGTTTAAAATTCATGAAAAAAACTATCCTACTCGTGATCTTGAGTTAGCAGCTGTGATCTTTTCTTTGAAGATATGGAGGCACTACCTCTATGGTGAAAAATGTGAGATTTATACTGATCACAAGAGTTCGAAGTATATTTTCTCACAAAAAGAACTCAACATGAGGCAATGGAGATGGCTTGAATTACTCAAGTATTATGATTGCACGATACACTACCACACAGGGAAAGCAAACAAGGTGGCATATGCTTTGAGCAGAAAAGACCATGGTGTTTTGAACATGATGAAAATTGAAAGGGATCCAATTTTCATGAATCTAGTGAAGATGGACATGGGAATAACCAGGGAAGGTGAAACATCAATGCTTTTTCAAATGGTTGCCAAACCATCTTTACTAGAAAGGATTAAGAGTTCTTAGACCGATGATGAAGAATTTCAGAAGAAGATTAAAGCTGTGAATGATGGGAGATTGAGAGACTTTGTGTATGAAGATGGAATTTTGAAATTCGGGAAGAGACTTTGTGTTCCCGATTTACCTGATCTGAAAAGGGAATTGCTGGATGATGCTCATAGTTCCAATTTCTCTATACACCCAGGGAGCACCAAAATGTATAGAGATTTGAAGGAACATTTTTGGTGGGACAACATGAAGAGGGAGATTGCTGATTTTGTGTCAAGATGTATGGTTTGTCAACAAGTGAAAGCTGGAAGGCAACAGCCTGGAGGATTCATTCAACCTCTTCCCATACCGGAGTGGAAATGGGAAAATATTACGATGGACTTTGTCATGGGGCTACCAAAGACTCCTAGAAGGAACGATGCAATATGGGTTATTGTTGATCGTCTTACCAAGTCAGCACATTTTCATTCTATAAGAGAAGATATACCCCTGGAACGTCTAGAAAGACTATACATTAATGAAGTTGTGAGACTTCATGGAGTACCCCTATCGATTGTTTCTGATCGTGATCCCCGTTTTACTTCAAGATTTTGGAAAAGTCTTCAGAAATCACTAGATACTGAACTTCATTTGAGCACTGCTTACCACCCTCAGACAGATGGACAATCAGAACGAACTATTCAAACCCTAGAAGACATGTTGAGATCTTGCTCACTTGACTTTCAGGGTATGTGGGATCAATATTTACCACTGGTAGAATTTTCCTATAACAATAGCTTCCATTCGAGTATTCAGATGGCACCATATGAAGCGTTATACGAAAAGAGATGTCGTACACCAACATGTTGGGATGAGGTTGGTGAAAGAAAACTTGTAGGCCCAGAACTGGTGGAGGAAACGGTGGAAAAGGTGAAGGTAATCCAAAATCACATCAAAGCAGCTCAAAGTAGGCATAAGAGCTATGCCGATAATCGAAAGAAGGATTTGGAATTTCAAGTCGGTGATCATGTTTTTCTGAAGGTATCTCCGTGGAAAGGAGTCATACGTTTTGGTAAGAAAGGTAAATTGAGTCCCAGGTACATCGGACCTTTCGAAATTCTAGAATGAATTGGGGTTGTAGCTTACCGATTGGCAATGCCGCCAAGTCTCTCCAAAGTTCACAATGTGTTCCACGTATCTCTGTTGAGAAAATACATGCCTGACCCAACGCATGTAATCACCTATGAGGAATTAGAACAGGAACCCGATCTGTCTTATGGTGAAGAGCCTTTAAGGATTCTTGATACAAGAGAACAAGTACTGAGAAACCGGACGACGCGTCTGGTAAAAGTTTTGTGGAGAAATCATAAGATGGAAGAGGCAACGTGGGAACTCGAGGAACTTATGATGAAGAACCACCCGAGTCTTTTTATGCAGTAATACCCTAGAAATTGCAAGGACACAATTATTTGAAGGAGGGGAGAATGTAACACCCCAAGCTTCCACGGTACGTTTCCCTTCGAATAATGCGATAGCGTGTGTTGTACGCATCCTCGAGTTCTAACACACACCACAACTAATTAAACTAGCCGTTGTGAATAGTAATACCTACTTTTTGAAATCAAATATATTTTATATTTCAAAATGGACTTCATTTTTGGATTCGGAATATTGAAATTAGCCTAGGGTGAAATTTTGGTACTTTTCGGATAACTTTTATATTTTGATGAATAGTGAAAATTACTAAATTTTAATTAAAAACAACTTTTTTAATCAAAATAATTAATATTGATAAATTATGAATTTGAGTGGTTTTAAAGTATATTTAGAATATATTTTTACCATTTAATTTAATGTTTGTCATTGGACATAATTTCACAATTAAATCAGACATAAACAAGTGTCAATCTTTTGATAGTTATTATCTCTTAAAAACACGCTTTTTATTTTAACAACGAGAATTAATTTTAAATTAATTTCTGCCACTTCTGTGTTTTGAATTTGGAAAAATGGATTACATATTTGGAATCAGGATGTCCAAATTATGTAAATAGGTAACTTTTACACATTTTGAATAAATACTGCGGTAAATATTTTATTTACCATGGTTAAAGGGTAAATCCGGTAAATAAGGGTTAAAAAATAATATTATAATAATACAAAATTAACCTAAAACGTGTCCTAACCTTATTGGTGGACACATACCCGACCATGGGCATCCTTGGGTCTATTTGGGGACCCCTTAGAGCTACTTGTATGTGGTAGGGACACATTATATTAAAAAAGTTAAAATAAAAATAAAAATGGCATAAGCTTACATCTTTTAGAAGAACAATGTTTACATAGGGTTATACATGTTGGATTTTCGATTATAAATATTCATTATAAAGATAAAAAGATTTCCTACATAATGATATTTTATTTATAATTTTTAGACATTAAATAAGTTAAATTATTAATGACACAATAATGATGCAATGTTTACCTCATTAATAAATCATTTAAATAAATAAGATTATAATGATTAAAATATTATGTAAAACCTGTCCAATTATTATTGGATGATGTTATTTAGAAAATGAGTCATCGTATATTTGACCTCAATGATTTTTGGACCATTATAAACCGAATATAATTATATTATAAACTAATACTTTCACTCTTTCCTAAAGAGCCCCTCCTCTCCCTTATAAAAGGAGACCACTTCTACTCATTCCTCACACCTCTCAAGCCACATGGCTCGTCCAAACCCTGCCCAAATAAGCTCCCCACATCCCTATCCTCCT
Source organism: Viscum album (assembly GCA_963277665.1). Taxonomy (NCBI): domain Eukaryota; kingdom Viridiplantae; phylum Streptophyta; class Magnoliopsida; order Santalales; family Viscaceae; genus Viscum; species Viscum album. The sequence continues at coordinate 444,182,367 of OY728121.1, forward strand.
CCTTGAAGCATTCCCTTAGGCAGAAAGCATTTCAAGAAGTCCTTTGGTTCCAACCAAAGTGAGTTACCTAAATTAAAGTTAATGATTTCTCTTAAATTATTTTCATTTATTTTGCTTCTCCTACCCCCAAACTCTTTTTATTTACTTTCTTTTGTAACAACACCAGTATCCACAATATACTAGGATGTTGTTATAAGAAGTATTCAAACTACACATACACACAACTCCATCTAATGGATGATGAACATAATGTTTCTGTGGATGGAAAACTAACACCTCACGAAACGATGATTGTTCAAATACATCTTACCGCCTCTCATGGTGGCCATTATGATGTCACTGTAATTAAATATGATATTAATGATATATATTTTATATATAAGCTTCTGTAATTCCATTTTATTTCATATCATTATTCGTTTCATGTTGTATATACATACGATAATTTCATTTGAGGAAGTGCGGACTACCGCCCCCTTAAAATGATATGACTCGTTCATACCACACATGGAATGTATAAAGGATGGTGTTAATGAACCTAAGTAACATATATAAAATATTATATTATACTGGAATAGTAATATACCTATGTATCATTTGGATTCGATTCTTTTAAAATAAAAAATGGAAGTAGCGTTCGTGTGTACGTACGGACTACCGTCTCCACGAACGCGATGAGATTCATTCTCCATCGTATCCATTCAAGTATTATTCTCATTTTAGGGTTAAAAATAATGTTAATATCATTCTGATTATGGATAAGATATAATCTATCCATTACAAACATGTCTTCCGTAACCAAACATTTAAGAAGAACGAATCGATTATCACCCGAAACGACGATAATACAAAGATATTATTAATAAAGAAATGTTAAAAGATCATATATAATATCATATTAATGTATATGATTCTTGTATAATTTAATAACAATTATTTCACCATCATACAGGAGGTTAACCTACCCCAAAAAAGGAAAAGTACAAGGTAAAGGTTATTTCAAAATCTCTTCATTATCCGAGGTTGTTTATACGTAATAATCTACTGGGATTTCTTTATCATCCGCATCCATATTTCTTAGAAATGTATTTCAAAACATATTTATTATTTAAAAGAATATGGGTTAAAGTCATTTATACACTTGTTTGACTTTTTATAAGAGGTTTATAAGGGAATATTTCCGTCGTTTTCCAAACAAGGTGCTTTTTAAACTTTTCGACAGAATTAAGATAAGAATGTTTTTTTAACTTATACGGCGGGTGTGGTTATTTTCCGCCATTATAAAATCGTCAAAGCTTCCCTTAGAAGCTTATAAGAATATTTTCAAGAAATTTTTTTATTTTATAAGGCTCTTAAATGATTTCAAAAATAGAAAGAGATATTTCTCTAATAAGTGTTTTGATTTCATCTATGTCAACATCTTTTGACGGATTTTACGCTTATTTGAAGTTGATTTATTATGATACAAAACATCTATATTGTATTGAAGGTTTTGTGATATGTTTGACTGTGGATGTGCTATTTTTATACCATTCATAGTTTATGGTGAAATTATTGACATTTCTTATGATAGTTTTAATACGAATGTTTATGTTATGTTTAAACCTTTTAATATGGGAATGCATTGGACGTAATATGTGACGGGTGGAGCCCGCTATAGCTCCTCGATGCATCGGTAGGTCTCATGAGACAAACTAGTGTCTTGGCACAAGGCCTTGGAAAAATATTATTTGTAGTCTTGGCACGAGGCCTTGGCTATGTGGTTATGATAGTCTGGCATTATGCATTCCAACATTATGAAAGTGGTTATTGATATTGCATGTGATTATTCGATTTGTAGAATATCCATGTGAACAAGTAAATGGCATTATTTCATTTTACTTTTTCCATAATATGTTGAAGTTCAAGTTTAAAAGGCTTTTGTTTTAGTAATTCATTGCCTTAAATGTTTGTGCTTATTTTTGAATGTTCCGCTATATTGTTATCCTTACTGGGCATTTGAGCTCACCCCCTTTTCTATGTTTTATTTTTTCCCAGGATGTGAAGATGTAAGTTATGAATGACCTGCAGGGATATTATGAGGGGATTATATTGTGGACTGTGGAAACATTATGTTGTTGTAGTAGTTTTTCATTTTATGATGTAATGTAAAACTTATGAATATATCTAGTGTTTCCAAGGCTACTAAACCAATCGGTCTTTCGAGATTTGATCTTTCTTGTGATCATGCCAATGTTATGTAATAATGCACCGACTCTGGGTAACTGGGGTCGGGGCGTTACAAAAACCACTCAATCTAATAATTTATCACTAATATTTATTTCGATTAAAAAAATTGTTTTTAATTAAAATTTACTAATTTTAACTAATTATCAAAATATGAAAGTTATCCAAAAAAGTACCAAAGTATCACCATAAGCTAATTTCAATATTATGTATCCAAAAATGAAGTCTATTTCTAATGATAAAATTTAAAAAATTTCAATCAGTAGGGATTACTATTCATAACGGCTAGTTTGATTGGTTGTGGTGTGTTAGAATCTCGAAGTTGCATACAATGAACGCCATTGCATTATTCATAGGGAAACGTACTGTAGAATATTGGGATGTTCCATTGTAAAATTTTGATGTCCCCATTCTAAAAACTAAATTTATTTAGTCAAATTGAATATATAAAAGTTTAAAATATTGGATTTAAAAAAGTTTCACTATTAAAATTTTGTAAAAGTGCAATACTGAAAATGAATTTTTTTCATACATTATGTCTATGAAACACATAATATGAATTCTAAAATTATAAAGATTATATAATGATTAAAATTTAGTTAATACTATTGATAACCTCTTTTGAACGGCTTGTTTGGTAAGTCATGGTGTGCCTGAACTCAGTGTTGTGTGTAGTGCATGTTATTGAATTATTTTGAAGAAATAACACACTATGAAATCTTGGGGTGTTACACTTTTCCTACCATTCACTAATTCCTTTAGTGGACAGACACATTTTGTGAAGGAAATTTTCTCCCACATGTGTATTAGTTAAGTATCATGTTATAGAAACATTTAATAAATAAATCCCATCCCTCATGTAAAACTCCATCTATTAAAGTCTATTAGAAATCAATACTCTTCCGATATAATGGGCTCTCCATCAGCAGCTACAAATAGATAATACATATCACTCACACACCATTAATCTGAGTGTCTCTATCTAGAATATTTCTGAAATTATATTTTTAGTTCCCAACATTATAACAGTGAAACATCTATATTTTTATCATCCATATATTTTTCTCAAACCACTATATGCCTTGATATTTTTAATGAATTAGGACATAGAAATACCAAAATAAATTCACTACCTTACAAAACGTCATTTGGATAGTTTGGTGTTATTAGTATTGATGTTATCCCTAAATTATCCAAATATTTTGTAATGATTTTTTATCCATTCCTTTTATCTTTATCCCTGGATGATATTTTTCTATCATAATCATTATCCTCTACATTTCAATACGTCAATAGAATATATTCCTTGAAGTTCACATTCCCACTTATGGACACCTTAAAAATGTTATTATCCCATGATAAAAAAAATTATTCATCCCCATGTCCTATAATGTAATATTTTTTGGATTTATCATCAATCATTTACATATCAGTGGCATCAAAAGGGATATAGATAAGTTCAACGATTACTTTGAGATGTATAAATATTTTCAAAACTAATAATATTTTGTATAATCCTACCCCATAATAGAATAAGAAATTATGTTTATTAACAATTTCATGAAATTCACTTCTACCAACCAAAATATCTTGGGGAATCATTCAACCGACATATAGTTCATCGTATCAAAAAATATATTATATTCTACAGTTACATGTATGCACTTCTCAAAAATTATGCCTTTCCATGAATAGAACCTTCATAATTACTCACTTCTATACTCCCCTCCATTTTTTTAATTTAAACACTTATGTTTGAATCATATCTAATTTTGCACTATATATTTCTATCAGATTAATAATATAAATAACTAATACATTTTCTATAGAAAATCCTCACAAAATTTCACACTGCATCATCATGAAGGTTACATAGTGGGGTGACACTCTATGAGAACAAATAAATGTTTATCCCAATACTTTCATATTCACTAACTCTAAATTTATACTATTTGGTGTCTTACCTTCCATTTGGAAGGAAAAACATTATTTCCTTCCAAAAAATGAGTGAATATCACTAATAATACTTTAAAACTGATTCCTCCCACTCTTTGAAGTCATTCAAAAATAAATCCTCTACCAACATATCAGTATCTAGATAATCTATTATAAATAAGTAATGTGGATCATTCATGTACCTTTGAACATTATACCTATATCTAATATATATGTGAATCTATATTTGTGGTTGTGATATTTATGATACCCGAACATTTATAGTTTTTTATGCTATATATTTTTTTAGTCCACCATAGTCCTTGATGTTTCTGGTGCTTCAGTACTTGAAAACAACATTAGAATCTGAATACCTTTAAAAACATCCTCTGGATAGTATTGGGTTTTCAATACTGGCATAATTCCTAAATTATTCAAATCATTTGTAATGTCCAGTCATTCATACAGTTCATCATTAGACTCTGATGATATTATTCACTTATAAACATCCTCTTTCTAGTTTCAGTACTTCCATATAATCCCTACACTTAAGTTCACATCCCCAATTATGACCACCTTACCAAGATTATTGTACCAAAGCATAAAACCAAATTTTTATCTCCATATCATATAAACAATCATTCTTTCTATATGGAATAAAAAATTTCCCTATCCTTGACATCAAAATGGATATAGGTGAGTGCACTTAAGAATTTTTTATGGGTGACATAATCTTTATATATTGACCAATAGACATATAAATGTTCCTACCCCATCATAGAAGAATGAATTATGTTGATTAATTATGTCATGAAATTCACTACATCCAACCAAAACATCTTGGGGAACCCTATGTGTATTCTCATACTTATTTCCCATTCAACCAACATCATGTTCATCCTCCTAATGACTATATTAAATTATAGTGTTCTTCGAATGGTCTTCTAAAAATTTATTCCCTTTCCAAGAGTAGAATAGTAAAAATACCTTCATTCATTACAACAAATCATTATCTCACAATAATAACTTATGTCTGAAACAAGTAATCTTTTATACTAGTAATATCTATAAAATTAAGATTTAAAATATATTAATCGTTTTATTGATAAATAATACCAACAATATTCATATTTCAACATTTCTGAAGGTTAGGTGTTAGAGTGAGCCTCCATGGAAATGAATTGAATTTGATCCCCCTACATATATATACACCAACTCTAACATTCAGATCTTTGGTTTCATACCCTCCATTTAGAAGGGCATCTTCTACTACTTCCATATAAATATATAGGGTAGATCACTCTGGTAATATTTAGCGTGGATATACCTACTATTTATAGTCTTTAAATCATCAAGGCCCATCCTACATCTCAATTTCTCCACCATCTATAAATAACAGGTAGTGGAGATCATTCTTATAACTTTTAAATTGGTTCCATTATCTAGTAAATCTATGAAACATTATTTTTAGTCATTGAATTTTTGATAATAAATCTTAAATTGTTTTATCATCTATATATTTCTCTCAATCCATCATAGTCCATTATATTTCTAGTGATTCAGTCAAGGGAAACATGAATTGAAACTGAATACCTTACAAAACATCCTCGAGATAGTCATGTGTTTTCAGTACTAACATGCTTCCTCAATTATACAAATCATTAATAATTTAATTTCATCAATTAAATTTAACTTTATCAAATGATGATATTTTTCTATAATAATTATTATTCAATAAGTTTCAATACTCTTATAGAATCTCTTCATTGGATATCACATTCCCACTTTTTACCACCTTATAAAAGGTATTTAACCAAATCTAAAAACAAATTATTCATATCCATATCATATAAACTATCATGATTGGGATTTAGAATAAAAAATATCCATATCCTTATAATTTAAATAGATAAAGGTTATTTAACTAAATAATTTTTGGTGGGTGAAGTCTTAAATCTTTCGAGACCAATAGACATCTAAATGTTCCTGATCCATTGGAGAAGGACTTTAGTTGATTATGTCAACCAAGTAATTTACAAATTCCAACCAAAAATTCTGAGGGAACCCTAAGTGAATTATCAAAATTGTTTCCATTTCATCGATCATAAAGTTAATCTTATTATAGATAATAATATATTATAGTGTTCTTTATGTTCTTCTAAAAAAATATACCTTTACACGAGTACAACCTTGAAAAGTACCTGATTTCATAATCCCCAATATTATATAGCCATAAGATATTATGTTTGAAACATGTATCCTTTTACACTAATGATTTCCATTAGAAAAATATTCTAAATACCCCATTATGTTTTTTTGAGAAATAACACCCACAAAATTTTTAATCATAATTTATGAATGTAATTTATTAGATTTATCAGACAAAAGAATAAATTGAAGTTAGTACTCATACATATGAATGCACAAACTCTACATTTCTTGACATTGGTGTCATGGATTACATTTAAAAGGATTTAATATACTTATTCCCTTCAAATAAATTCCTCACATGTTCTATATTCAATGATTTTCTCCTAAAAAGGAATTTTGCATCTAGGACATTTAGTACATTGTATATAATGTGACTCAGATGTTCATGCCATAACTTCATAGAAATTAAAAATCTAGAATGCATTTCACTCTATGACACTACCATTAGGTATATAGTATCATCCCTCAACCAATAAAATATATCTATAGAACTGTGTGAAATATTATATTCTTCCATCGTGAAGGTCATACATAATCCTATTTCATCTAATTGTCCAATTGAAACTAATTTCTTCTTTAACCCTAGAATGTGTCATAGTCCTTAAATGATTAGAAAGATATCAATACATGTCTAGATAAAAACCTCTTATACCACCTATCAGAATATATTTATTATCCTCTAGATGTAATCTATTTAATATTATAGAAATATAGTACTTTATACTTCATCTCTCAAACATTGAGTTAATTGAAGCTCATGTGTGTATCATCAAAGACTCAAGTGAACTAGAAACCCTTAGAAGTAACACACTACGTTAATATAACATAGGATTCTTGGATACACTTTTAGATGTTTATCAAATGATTTAAAACTTAGTTAACTGAAATATTTATTATGGTGACCCATCTTCCCAAACATCTGGCATGTGGAACCGCCTTCTTCCAGGTTTCATATGTTTTCGCTTATTCCACCATCACCATTCTTGTGTCCTCATTTTTTGTGGGATTCCCTATTCATTCTGTACTATATTAAATATCATAATAGGGCTAAAAATCATTCTGATGAACCCCCTAATTAAATATTAGGTTCTAACCATCTTCAATCATAATATTATTATTTTTACCTTAGTTGCTCATTGTGGATACCATCACATCCTTGTATTTATGGAGAAATGATAGAAATAAATCACCCATTAAAGATCTATAGAGTTCATATTCACAAAATCTAATAGAATTATTATCATTTTGAAGTCATTAATATGATCAAAATCATACATTGTGTATAACATTGTCATAAAAAAAGTTCCAATACAATGAACACAATGTCCACAACCATGGGATTATCATATCTGTCAATAAGGTTATTTATACATAATGATGTATTTTTCACTTTATGGATATTAAAATCCACATTCTAGGATAGTAACATTCATATCAGCACCAATTAATTATTTTACATAATCTTTCATTCATTCTTTATCATCCCTTATAGATTCATACTTGTTTATAGTAGGTAAAGGTTCTTCTACAGCTAAAAAACCACACTCTTCATCTTATAAACCCCAAAATTTGATTTAGAAAATATCTTCAACTAGACCTTAACCTCTTCTGAATGCATAATTTAAAAAAAAATAACTCTAGATAACATATATTAAATGATAGAAAATAGTTAATGATCTACTTTATAATATTATCTTATGGGTAAAAGGATATAGTGATGTTACTGAAATGGGATACGAAAGACCATCACCACGGTTCAGCTATTTAAAACTCCACAACTGAAACCTTGATTCTACTTGTACGGATAATAACTTCCATATGATAAAATCACTAAACAATATAAATTTAAACTTACTGATGGTAGAAGCAAATTATTGTAAATGAGCCCATAAACACCTATAATAAAATTCACATAAATCAACACGCTACAATTGAATACCTTCTAGATTCACTCTAACAAGACTATCGATTCAAAATGAGAGAAATACATTAATGAAAAGAACAAATGATGTTTATGTTGTTGATACATGAATCTTAATCCATGGGGGAAATTAAAACAATTTTATTTCAGGTAATATAGGAGGTTAACAATTTCATTTTATAGTATCAATCATATGTGATTTATCCTACTATTTATAGTATTATAAAATAACTATGTACAACAGTATCTAAATCACTAACTATAAGATATGAGGTCCTCCTAATCTAATATCCATGGACAAACCCTCTATATATTTCAAGAGATAGACTATATAAACTACTCCACTCAGTGAATAGTTTTCTCTTCTAAAAATTGTGCAACATGATCTGTATTCTATTGTACCCTATCGATTTCCCATGCTACCTCTATGTTGTGTGATCATGGAATTCTCATGGCCTTTCCTTTTTGATTTACCATCTGAATGCACAGTCCAATTACATTATTTTAGTTTTTTCAACTATCTTTATATTCAAAATGAATTTCAATTTCCCAATTTCTAATAATTCTAGAACCCAGTTACTTCCTCTCCATAATAACCATCTCTCAATGGGTCATTATCCCTCTTGAATATCCATGTTCATTATATATAATGACTTAACTAAAAAATCACACAGCCAATCATAACACATATCCCATGTAAAATAAGAAATATTAAAGTATATATTAATAAATTAAAACACAAATTTTAATGGAATTAAAAATTAAATAGAGAAATAACAAGAAATTACCATTATATTTTATGTAATTTTTTTAAAATAAAATAATTTACCAAAAAAAGAAATACACATTACTTTAGAAACCCATAAAAATGTGGTGAAGATCTGTTTTCCCAAAAAAACAACTATAAGTTGGTGAATTAGTGGTATAATAATTTAAACCCTTATTAATTAAACCTATTGAACTTTTTAAGGTTCTATATCCACTTATTTTCTTTCTCACATCCTCACCTCAAGTATAGTAATAATGAGATGGAGAGTTGCACATTATATTTACAAGGGTCATCTTAATGACATACTCATTATCATTTTTTTATATTCCCTATCATGAATTCACCACTATATATAGATGTGTTTAAAACACTGTAGATTCCACTATGTTACTTATCAATGTAATAGGTTATACCGCTAGTCATACTATCCCATTATCATGATTAGTTTTACATCTCAACCCCAACTCCCCATACCGACTCGTTATACCGAACAATCATAGAAATAGTTTGATCCACAATCAGAAAAACCTTATTCACTCCCTTGACTTATTTCATACCACATGATATGTTCTACCTCCATGAGTGTACTAGATATAGTTTTCTCAAGTATAGCTTCTTCAATATCTTCAACAATAGATAATTTTTGTTAGGACTATTGGTATTGATACTTTTTTAAGTCTTGAGTGATATCAATCTTCCTCAACCTTAATGAACACATGAGTGCACGAGCTATATATATTTGTATAAAATTCTTGACATTGACTCCTTCTATATCTTTAATATTCGTTTTTATTAGTTCTCTTACACCACACATACATTTCTCATTATCATAATCAAATATATAATCTTGTTATAGTGTGAATGTTTTTTCCATGATATTAATTTTTAAATTACAATTTATAACATATAAATTAAAAAAATCTGAAAAAATATATTATATTTATAATATAATATATCATAAAGACCTAATTGATCCTGAAAATGTGGTATTTAAATTATCATGGGACATCACCTTCATAAATCATGTGTATATAATATTTATTTAAATCCCATTTAATTTTATGATTTATAACTCTATGGAATATTTAAATATCAAAGGACATCTTATCCATATATGTTGGACCAATAAATACATAATCCATGTATGTAACATCGAGTAACAACGTGTGGTTTAGTACTCCCCATGTTAGACCACAAACCACATACATCCTTGAATACTTCTAAAAATGTCACTAAAAAATGACCCCAGTTTTTTTAACCAACCATTTAATATAGAAAGATTACTATCTAATTAATATATATATATATATATAAATGGAATGATCATCCACATCTCTCCATTTTTTATTAGTAATTCTTCCCTCATTCATGAAACTTTGATCACCTCCACTTTTAGTCCAATTCACTATTTTAAAATTTTTATTGAGATGTTACCACATCCAACAAAATGTTGTATTATACATTGTATTTCCTATGTTTTTATCCCAAGATAATTAGTGTTAAATATTGATGAATACATTGCGGTGAAAATAAAAATATTTTTTTGAAGTCACTACCATCATGGTACCATTCTCTGTGACATGGTCCTCTCTTCTTCAACATGGTTTCACTCAATTATAGTTCCACATCCTTCATGTTGTATTGTTATTAACATTATGAACATAGTATCACAATCCAGTTCCATGATTGAGATATTTTATTCAATGATTAATAGATCACAAATAAACTTTTTATTTCTTATCTCATTTTATAATTCATAATTCAATTAATTTCCTCATACTTTTTAACAGCCTCTATTTTTTTTAATTTTACCCTTATATATATACAGATGACATTTATGTGGTTCATAGAAACTATGGATTACATTTATAAATGTTTGTATATCCTTTAAATATCATTTAGTCTTTTTAAGTTACATTTACCTCAGTTATTGAAATTCATGGTACCTTTATGTTGGTCTTAATTTTATTTTCTTGACTTTATAAAAATTCATTCATACATTCACAAAAAAATTGAATTATATTAATTAAGGTCCTAGTTTTTAGGATCATATTTATGTAATCCATGGACTACCGTTAAGAAATATGTATTGTTTACCATAATGTATGATATAGAGTAATGGATTTACATTGATACAAGTACCTATTTCATCTCAAAAATCATCTCAGACCTTTATTAATCAACCCTGAGGCCTTCCATCATCCAACAGATGTCATTAAAAATACTCTCAAGAATAATAATTTCATTTTGGTTAAATATTAACACACCAATCATCACGAATAAATTTTCCAAATTTTCATGAACCTATAATCTAGAGTTCATAATGTTATAGAATAAAAAACTCCTTTCTGATTTTTGAATTAAATTGTCTCCCTCCACTCACGGACTTGGATTCGTTATCATGCGTGACATATAATTACACCTCATAAATCCATAATAATCCAACAAGAATCTCAAACACATTATTATGAGTGGGTTACCTAGACTCAACTGCTCTATGTACTTTGATTACCATTACATGTTGAAATTTATATTTATGTATGTGTTTATCTTACCAATATAGTAATGTTTCTAATATATGTCTTATTTGTATTGTCATGTATTTAGATTAAATTTCTTATCAAAATGTTCCAACTAGACCACGCTATAACGAGAACATCAATATACTATGACATTAATCTTATTCAAATATACTATATACTAGATATATTATACCGACAAGACATATGATTTCTGATAGTGAGGTGTTGGGGGAGTATAAGCACTGATTACTCTTCTCATGTATTACACACTTGGTGATCCTTAGTAGAGGAGATCATGGGGACTGACCCACCAATAGAAACATCATATCTTTTAGGTGTCATTGGTTATTCCTATATATGATCATGTCTATTGGTCTCTTTAATTGATATCACTTTCAATGTGTATAATTTGATAGAATATTTTGAAAAAATATTAAAACCATGGAATTGATGTTGCGGTGAGGTAGCATGTGTTGGGTGTGTAATTGGTGGTATGGTATTTGTTGAATGATCATGATGGGATATGTTTCTTCCAAGAGGAAGAGATATAACATGCTAATTTTATTCTGAAGATATCACAATTATTAAATCCATGGAAAGTTTTATTGATGGTATGTATGTGTAGTAAGGTGAATGAATAAACAATTCAGTAATAGATAATGACATAGAATTTTCATCCTTCTTGAGGAGATATTGGGAGACCAAGTGGTTATACTTTTAACAACATCAACTCTAATAGCCCGCAGCTAGTGTCTTACTTTATAACATTGGAATATATACAAGGAATTAAATGAAAAAATACCAATAACGTTATCATTTTTAAGGAAATATATTCATAAATGAGACATATTTTAAATTAGGAATTGAAAATAAAACATAATAAATAACAAAAGAGAATGAACTAAATCCATGAAAACTCATTCAAATATTTATTCTTCAAATCCTGGGGGAATAAAAAAAATAATGTTGAGCTCAAATGCTCAGTAAGCGTTAAGTATAGTAAAATGTATCATTAATCTATAATCATATCCAACATGGTAAGGAAAACAATTAAACACAAATGTTTGTTAATTAAAATATCTATCATGGTAATATAATGAAGAATCAATATAGAATTATTAATAATGGAATACAAATTTCATTTAATTAATAAATTTTAATGGAAATGAATACATAGATATTATCAAAGAAAAAATATGAGGGAAAATAGTTATAACTTCATTCTCAATGAAAGAGATGATAAATTATTTGATGTCATGTTTCCTAGGCACATGAAACCATTTCCATCAAGATATATTCTCAAGACAGCTTAAAACTATTGGGTAAAAACGCATATGTTTCAGTAGACGAATTCATCTCATAAGACTACTAATGCATCGAATGGTTATTTATAACTAGTCCACACATTTAACAACATGAACATTTGAATAGTATTTTGTTTCTTGAAAAAGTATTATTTCCTATGTCACAATCAATAAAACTATATAATTCCAAATTTAAATGTAACTATTAGTTTTTGACAGTTATGCGACTATTAGAAAATTATCGACAATGATCAACATGATTGATTGAAAAAATAATAAATTTAATGTTAAAATTATGAAAATGAAAAATTAATTCATAAATAATAGTCAATGGCCTCGACTAGTATTATTCTATCATACAAAGCCCATTTTCTAGGGCTCGGGAAGGAGGTAGAATCACTGGGATTTTTTCTGTACAAATTCCAATTCGATCTTCCAAATTCTAATCTTGAACAAAATCACCTATAGGTGAATTTCATGTTGGGGAAAATCACCCCTCGGGTGATGTTATCAGAGACGCCACAAGCGTCTATCACTATCACACACCTTACCATTGAGTCATATGTGGATGAAATAAGGGGTTATGTAACATGGTATTAGTTACATATTTTGTAACAATTTCTTTAAAAATAACTTTCTTATTCAGTCAATTCCTTTCTGAGAATGGTTCTTTTTAAAAATATGATGATTTTGATAAGTTGTTTTTAGGTAAAAAGGTAATTTTCATAAATATATAAATTATTATATTAAAATAAGTTTTTATTAATAATTTTATTATAATTAAATAGTGTTATAAAGTTACTCTTTAAATTATTAATGATGATTATATCTATTGCATATTTTATTACTCTAAATGTGATTTTGTAATTAGTTTTATAAGAATTACATTTTTATATGATAAAACATAAATTGTATTTTTAATTTCAATAAAAAAATTATTTTGATAAATTATTGAACTTTTGGAATAATTAATATTTTTAAAATATATTATTATTAAATTACTTTTATTATATATAAATGATAATATACTTTTTATAAAGTCAAATTTAATTTCTATTATGGTTTGAAAACTATTTTTTTCAAAACCCCTCAATTTTCAATAAATGTTGATTATTATTTTTTATTGTGTAAATTATCATGTTTATAGAATTATTTAGATAAAATTAATATTATTTTTGGAATCATGGATTTGAAATTATCCAATGTCGAATTTATCATAGTTTTTTGAGATAGTTGAATTTTTATATAAAAAATGAATACTGTATAAATATAAATTGTGATTTATGACAACATAATTGAAGGACCGTAGACCACCCTAATAGTGGGTGAATCAGGGTGTAATCTTTTTATTTTCTTTATTGGATATTTTACCCACATTGGTATGAACTCTTTTAAACCTAAATGATGAATATCTATAGTAATTAAAAAAAATTCACATACAGAATGACAACCCTTCACTTTTAACATGTTTCACCACTAAGGGCTACGTCCATGGAATACACACCGACAGGTTTCTGGTCATACTAAATTCTACTAATCTTCACTAGATTGGGATTACAAGGTTTCAGGCACATTAACTCTATCCCCAGCACACTTCTGTTAGAAAGGATCAAGGATAGCTAACTTCTTCCCTCGGATCACTTCTATTGACTCCCCCTGGCTCACTGACTTAAGATAGGTCTCACTCAGTTTATCAACTTGAAGGTCTCTTCAACAGATTAACATGAAAAGTATTTGTCTCTATTCAGTAAGAGACACTGTTTTCATCGATGTCCCAAATTAATTCTGTTTTATATTTAGGTTTCACCATTAGTGAAATTATTGAATTCATTTGAACATATTCACTTTTTATTCGCTAGAATCACAAAGACCATTTATGATGTTTTAATTTCTGTAAACTATCCCAAACTCTACGGATTGACCCTAATATTTATACCATTCCTTCTCTTTATACTTCCCCAGGTCAGGTTGTCATGCCTGCTCCATGTACCACATCTACACTACATAATGCCTCTCTTCTGCTTATCGCACCTGCTTGGCAAACCGTTCCTTCTCCACGTACCGCTCCATCTTCATGCATCACCCCTGCTCAGGGCACCATGACTATTATGAGCACTATGCCTACTCACACATCATTCTTTCCCTATGCACTCCACGTGCTCTGCGCACTTCATATGTTTACCGCCTCTATATAGAACCTCTATGTACTACCTTCACATACCACCTCTACGTACTGGCTTTCCGAACAACATTCACCTACCTCCTCGGCATACAAACATTAAGTACCACCTCTTTGTACCACCTTCAAGTACCATGTGTTCCTTCCACATAGTGTTTTTCAAATTCTATGAATTGTTTCACCTCATACATACCACCTTTTCGTATGCAAAATCTCTTCTGCAGACTAATCCTTCCAATTTTAAAAAATGTATCATCTTTCACGTACTACATCATCCTATGCAGAATCTCTCTAGTGTACCACTTTCACACTTATCCAAGTTCATCCACAATGATGAAATTTTCTTATTGAATTATCTTTGACATAATGATGCGATTATAACTTCTTATATAGGAAAATATGTCAACAAATTTCTAAAATATGTTTTATCTTATTTTTCAATGTGGCAAAAAAATCACTGCATACTGAACTCCATCCTCATACAGTACACCTCCACTACGTACTATAACCCTCCTACGAAATGATAACCTTTACCGCATGCTGTGTGTCTCCCGGTCTGTGTAATGTATCTCTTCCACCAATGGTGATCCATTTTATGTACCAGTACTCCTTCCACAGTGAACCATTTTTTGTACTGTCACCCATTTCACAAACCATTACACATACCATTCCTGCTACATGGTACGTGGCCATGAACCATTCCCGGACATGGTACTTGGTCCACACTTCAAGGTATATGTGTACTATTTTGGGACATGTTACACAATACATGCTCATAGGTTCATGGTTTTCATCCTTTTCCAATTTCCATCGTGGTTCCGCATCTCGTTCATTCTTATGCAGAAATCCTTTAATTGAAAAAATCTAAATCATGATTTTGAGGTCCAATAGTTTGTAAAACACTGTGAAATGATGCCACCATAAATATTTTCTTTGGGAATAACACCCACGCTAATTCAAATTAGTCTTTATTATTCAAGAACCACCTAAATTCATCACCAATCTTACCAGTCATGATATATAGTCTCTGAACAATCACCTTTAGTATCGTGTGATTTTTCCAAAGAAAGTACTCCAACTTCTCTGTCCTCATGAAACATA
This sequence comes from Viscum album, assembly GCA_963277665.1. Classification (NCBI taxonomy): domain Eukaryota; kingdom Viridiplantae; phylum Streptophyta; class Magnoliopsida; order Santalales; family Viscaceae; genus Viscum; species Viscum album. The sequence goes on from OY728121.1 coordinate 444,198,535, forward strand.
ATTCTTTATAGTCTACAATAAATATGCAGGGAATCATCTTTTCAGATTTTTATTATCATAATAGAATCTTAAAATATCTTCATGATCCCTCATGAAAGTATTCTTGTCACTTCAGGTAAGCTCTTCCACAGTCTCTTTGAACGGTGAGATGTTTCATGATCACTTTATAACTTGATTCCCTTCAAAACTCTCGGAGATGGTTTCATTATTGTATTAAATGTATCACCATTGATAAATTTATTTTTAAGTTAAGATCTATTCAATAATAATCTAAATTTATCATTTTCAATAACATGGGATTTCATCTATTTCTCCTTCTACATTTTGATCATTATTAACAATTGTTGACAACAAATACAACCAAATATAAAAAGTTTTTCCTAAAATCTCCCCTTTGTATTTTGTTTTCAGTACATTAATGTTTACCTCAATTGAAGGTATCAATATCAAAATGATAATATTCTATCTACCCTTTATTTAATTTAAATTCTCTCTCCCTTATTGATAATAAATACAAAATTCATGGGAAAAGGGTATCAATACATACATACGTAGCGTACCGTCAAGAATTTCACTCTAAGTATACTTTATCAATGTTCAGTGTAGAAAACAAGATAATTTTATTTAGACAACAGGATTTCCACTATTATCTAATCATGATAACACATGAGATGAGAAATCATGTACTTTGTCTTCAAGAGTTTTCAACATTCATTATAGGATGAATAAATTGAATGTGATGGGGAAGAATCAACTAGACACTCATTCACTCACTTCAGTAAACAAATCAATAACATTCAAGTGAAATTGTTTTGATAAATGGCTTTATATCACTTCCATTCTTCTTATGTCACTTATGAATTTAGTTACTCCCCCTTTGTAAAATGATCTTCATTCAGAGATAACAAGGATTAGTGATTGAAAAATGAAATACCTTTTCCAATGACATGTTCATGAGGAAATTTCTAGGTTAATTATTCTTAATACCAACTAATGTTGATACTGATTAAAATAATAATTCAGGAATATTCATTGGTCTCCCCCACAAGGAAAACACTCATCGTCATCTTCTCTGATACCAATTGAAGGATCTTCAAAGGATGGAAACTTCTCCAACGTAGTATTATGATTGACAACATTAACTACTTCTCATATTTTCCCCATAAGAGAATGCTTCAACTTAAATTCCCTATACTATTAGAAAAAATCCAACACATAAGTGGTTAAGGAAAAAATAGGTTCCTCCTTCCTTCATTAATGTGATTGGAAAGGATGAGATGGTTTTCTCAACCAATATGCACTATTTTATCCAGTATTCATGCTTGCACTTCAGAATATATTTTTTGATCTATGTTGATGTGTCAGGGATCTATTCAGATTATCGTTAGATTTTTGTGGTGAATTGTCCTTCTTAACAACCACCACGAATGTCAAATTAGTACTCCTCCAAAGTACTGCCTTTTCCCTAGTATTAAGGTTAGAAAAGCTTTTTCAATGTGACAAGATTTCAGACAACTCTCACACATAAAATCTTTAACACATATGTTTCTATTTTATTTAAATATCTCAATCAATTTATCATTATCATATGAATGTTTTTTTCCTATACCACCACCCTCATCCTGTACATTTTTCATGTTTCCTCATTCCTTCTGAATATTCTGGCCAGATGAACATCATGTCATTTGGAATGGTTGAATCTGGTTTGTATTTTCCATAAGGGTTCATCTATGTGTCATCCATCTTTGATGCTATTTTTGATGAATTTCTCTACAATTTCATGCACTTAAAGTCCTGGTCTTCTCAGCATCCCTAAATGAGATATTCATGGGAATTTTTTCTTCACAATATTCATCTGTCTTCTTCCCACTATTTGTTTTTAATTATTAGTCATCTTATTTAGTATTCTCTTATAATTATCTTCTAATTCACATTGATATGAGAACATGCCATCATTGTTACAACTGTCATTATATAAATTATAGATGTTTTCAAGCATTCCAAATTTTCTTGCATTGTACATGTGCTTCTAAATCTATGGATGTGGATTCATCCACTCTATCTTGACCCCGCTTGTGGCGGATTTACTTTGTGAAATTTCATTTTGAGGATTTTACCAAAAATATAATTCCCAATTTCCAACCTGTTGCAACTCCATCATTTGCCCACAAATTGTTGCTTCTTAATACCTACCCTATACAGTTAGTGGGTCTCATTTTTGATATGTTTTGATCTATTTGGGGAACCGTCGTCAATATTTTCATTCATTCTATCCTCCCTAGCCATGGTGGTAGGTAACTCCTCACCTTTTTACATCCATACTTGTTTTGAGTTTCTCTTAATGTATCCACTTCTAGTGGAAACATATTTAGAAACATTAGTACTTCATGGTTTATATGGTACCTTATTCCTCTCACCTTCTTGTGGTAAATCACTGAAAGATGTCATGATTATATTATCACATGTTGGAGGAATTTAAATATTAGAGACCTCAAATGGACACTGAGTTCTTTTAGAAACTATTTCTTTCATTTGTAAAGGCTCAATATGTGTCTTCTCAGGATTGGTCAACTGAGCTTCCTATTTTTTGACATTCTATATTTGGGATGAACTTTTTATTTTCAATAATGATCATCTTCTCTTCACTAGTCATATTTAATCGTTCAACATCATATTCAAGAATTTTATCATTGTATTGAAAAGAATATTCATGTTCTTTAATCTTCATAGAAGTTTTATTCAAATATAATACACTGTATTCATTTCTATTCATCAACTTATCTTCATGTTCATGGATACTTTCGTCCAGTGAATTATTGACTCATTATTTATTATCAAAGCCATCAATATTTCTAGAGAGCTTATAAAATTCTGAAATATTTCCTACTAAGTCCTTTTCCAAATTGTTAGCTTCTGTTTCTAGTATGGTGATATCAATCTGTATGCATTGAAATATTCTAAAAATAGCAACAAATAATTCATTAGGAATATAATCCAGATATATTCTTAATTTCATCTGATCAATTTCATTCTCATGTGACGTAAAAATTGATAAACATCACCACTTGTGGTAGAATCCATATGTTTGGTTGAAACCTGAGCCACCTATGCTTTTCATTCCAACACTGATATATCTTCATTATTAGAAAGGCATGTAGGACTAGAAACATCATATTCTTTAAGATTTATAGACTTAATAAATTTTCACTTATATTTCTTTCCCCTATTTTTCATGGTATTGTTGGATATAAACATCTTATCAAGAATAAATGATTCTTCATCAACACTATTTTTAATTTTTTTACTAAGGAAAGAAAACTCAAATCCTTTTCTAAAAAGATATACTGATGAGCATCCAACATACAAAAACCTACCATTGATATCCATTGAAGGACCCTAGACTGCCTTGAGGGGGTGTAAATTAGTATGTCAACATTTTCTCTTATTTATTGTATCTTGTTACCACATTTGTAAGAACTAGTTTATACAAGTATGATGGATATGTGTTTTAACTAAAACATTCACATGTAGAAGGAAAATACAACACTTTTTACTCAATTCACCTCTAAGGGATATATCTAAGGAGCATACACTGATAGGTTGCAAGTCATACCAAATTCCACTAATCTTTACTACTTGTAGATTAAAATGGTTCGAGAACATTCAAGATATCTCTAGAACACTGCCTTAACCACAATTCTGTGATAGCCAACTACTTCCCATAGATCACTTCTTTTGACTACCCCTAGCTCGCTGCATTGGTAGAGTTCTCACTCAGTTTATCGACTTGATGGTCACTTCAAAAGATTGGCATGAGAAGTCTTCGGCTCAATTCAGCATGAGACACTTATTGCATTGATGTCCCGAATTGTTTATCTTTTAAATTCCGTTTAACCATTAGTGAAATTACTGGCCGCATGAGAACATAATCCATTTTTGTTAGCTAGAATCAAAAACACCATTTAGGGTGTTTTCATTTCTACAAATTTTCCCTGATTCTGCAGACTGTCACTAATCTATGTACCCCGCCTGCTATGCATACTGCTCCTGGTAGCGTACCAAACCTTCTCCACAAATAGACTCTTCTATGCATACTTCCTCTACTCTTCATACAATTTCTACACCACGTACCACACCTACATAGATGACTGTAGTTGCTCCGTGGACCGCGCCTACTCTGAGAACTGAGCCTGCTCCACGCACTGCCCATGCTCTGCACACTGCACCTGATTTGTGCACAGTTCCGGGTCTATTCACTATGCCAGCTCGGTTCACCTCACATGATCCACCCATATCCTATACATGCCACCTATGTTTACTGCCTTTACGTACAACCTCCATGTACCTCCTATTAGTACCACCTATGTGTTCCTCCACTACATACAACACTACAAGATGATTACCATTTAGCGGTGGTTTAAACCGCCGCTATACTTTTTAGCAGCGGTTTATAGAAACAGTCGCCTAATAGGGTGTCGTCAATCTATTAGAAGTGGTTTTTAACGTTTAGCGGCGGTTTCAGGAAAGCGTCGTAGGTGCCTCTTTTCGCAGCAGTTTTCCATAATTTAGCGGCATTTTTACGAGCCCTGGATATTGCTTTATTCGCAGCGGTTATAACCGCCACTAATAAACTCAATTTCCAGCGACGGTAAAACTGCCACTAAATTCCGGTAAACCGCCGCGGAATGATGCAGCCACAAAAAATCTATTTAGCGGCGGTTATAACCGCCGCGAGAAGTAATTTTTTTTACGTTTTACGGCGGTTTAAACGGCCGCCAGTATACATTTCTCGGCAGTTAAAACCGCCACCAAAATCTTCCCAGAATAAAAAAAATAATTCTTGGATTCGGCTACACCACTGCCCTGAAAAACAAATAAAACCAGAAAAAACAATCAAAGGATCCAACACATACATCATACTCATGTATACCATATCCTAAATAGTAAATACTAGGAAGATAAAACTCCATTGATACAACATTGTAACATCCCAAACTGGATTCCACTAAATCATATAACTTCATTTTCTTAGGATAGATCATCCATAGCGATTCCACTCTACATATAAAAATTGAAAATTGATGAATTAGTAGTTATATTAGTACCAACCCATTTATATAATGATTTTTTTTGTTTTGTGTCCTAGAAACCATCCTCAATACTTATAATAAATTTGAACAGATGAAATATCTTAAATAACACATTAGAAATATATTTTTATAAAATATCCTATTGCGGGAAAAGATTTAGAGTTACATTAGGATATAGCTTTTATAGGAATGTGGATATTTCCAGTGAGTCTTAATTGACATCTTTTTATGTTGGAATACAGGTTAGGTATTAACTACCTTGTGGTGAGTGATGTAGACCAGAGTTTTTAGTAGAAAAGCTAAGTTATCCTAGTTCTATGGATGACTATATAAGAGGATCGAGTTTTATAACATCATCAATCTGTGTTAAAGTTCAAGATGTAGTTATTAATCTTGATTGAATTTGTGCGCATGTAATGATGATTGCATAGTACATGTGATTATGAATAGACCATTTCTATTTATTATTAAGTAGATGATGTAAATCTATGTGGTAGGAAATGAAACACAGGTTGTTCAAGGATGGAATATTAGTTCCAGATGAGGCTTCATTGTATTCCAAGGATGGATTGTCGTGATGGAACATGGTATAATTATGTTGACTCACATCCAGAAACCATGTTTAGTGGTGGAAATAGTGTTTTTCATGGGAATTAGATTCCTATTTTTATTAAAATGATGAATATTAAAATCCTATGGTGGGGAGAATCACACAGTTCATGGAAAATGTAACATTTGGGAGAGTGGTTGTATAAATAATAGTCATGAATAGTAAAGAAGAATGTTCTGGAATTCCAATAATTAAAGTTTCATGACCGGATAGCTTGTAATGAATCAAAAAATGGAATTAAGAATCATAATATAAATAATTCAGGGATATAATGATAGGTAATAATTATTAGAACGACCATGATTAAGTGTAAATTATGTTGAGAATGCAGTTCAAGTCATGCAGTAACAGTTCAGTGATCAAAATAGTTATGGTTGGAAATGGTCCATTGTAACCATCCTAATATTGAAGTATTTGGTAGAAGTTATTTTCATAAAATTAATGTTTATATAAGACATACCAACTGTGCGTCAAGTCGACATCCATCTTCAAGATTATATTTTAATTTATAAATTATTCTTACCTATATTCATGGAATTATGATAATTTATCACCCCTCAGTCACACATATATCTTAGTGAACCACCCTTGATTTAGAAAATTCTCATGAAATTTTAGAAGATCTAGAGAATGTTTAGATACTTTTGATGCTTAAATCAGCCATTTCCAACAATGGGCCTCACCAAAGTGTCCACAAAACTATCCCCTTGTTCACTATAAAATGACCCAATTTGTTTAACACATAAACAATGGGTTTAACTCCTAGTCATCCAAAATATCGACTACCAATTAAAAAACAGACTAAAATGGAATGATGTATACCACACACGAGAAATGAAGACAAAAAAACAAACATCAAAAATAAATAAAATGCATAAAAAGAAACGTGAGAAATCACGGAAATTTTAGGACATGAAAATGTGTAGTGGAAACTATGTGCAAAAAATGTTACATATACAAACCAACTGTTTTCATTTTTGGTCAAAACATCAACAGTACAACTACTCAGGGTCCGATGATGCATCGTCACCCTCTCCACCTTCATTTCCACTTGGTGCTGTCACATTTAAGAACATTATATTGAAAATTAAATACGGCTACATATTTATATTAAAACATAAAACAAATTAATGTTAGAAAACTAAATGATTATGATTTTATGTGATTTACCTGCATAGAACCAATCGATGCACTCCCACTGGGGGAATATCTGCTCATCTGCTGACGTAGTTCAGTCAACTCTTTCTATAATGCAGATATCTGATCCCCCTGCTGGAGAACTGTGTTTCGTAAAGAAACAATCTCTTTCTTAGAATCTCTGGGATGACTAAAGTCAGGAGTAGATACAACAGCTATCCCTGGTGGCCTGCTAAAAACCTCATATGGCATAGGTCCCAAACCCATCCAGCGCACTCTCCCAGGATGCTCCATCCCAAGGACTTTAGCAATCGGGTCATCCTGGGAGACAGAGTAGGAATGCATAGGATTGGCATCCCATAGTTCGTTAATTATGACCTATAAATCAAATATCAATATATATTAACATATAAAAAATTGATAACAAGTTATTATGATAAAAAATTGGCATCATACCCCAACTTCTTTAGCAGGCTCATTAACAAAACATCCATCTGATTTCTTGTGAACATCCAACCACAGTTCAGTTCTAGATGCTTCATGGCCTAAACTATGTGACTGCATTAATCAAAGATAAATCAAAAATTCAATATATTAAACATATAATATTGTCTTATAAATATTTAAACTAATTAAAAGATTACCATTGAACTTCGATTTCTAGAAAAAACTTTTTGAGCCCGCAGTGTGCAGGATGACTTGCTTCGCTCTGTTTGACGCATTCTGCCATGATAGATCCTGAAATAAATAAAATGAAATTTAATAATGATGTATTGAATGTCATGTAATTTTCAAATATATGTATAAATGTAAAATTTGGATAATATAATAATATATATATTTCAATGCCATCCGCTTCTGATCCCGATGCCTGTCAACAAACACTTGTGACTGCTCTTTTGGTACCCCACTGGGTAGATTCTCATACATTTGCAGCTTGGTAAATGAAGCATCGTTGACATCACACCACAATCTCCATTTAAAATCATTCCACTTCTTACCTAGATTTTTCAACATCCACTTCCGTGCTATCACATCAACAACGGTAACGTGGAAGAACATATGTATACAAAAATTAATTTTGAACATATTAGTAACATGACATTTAATTAAACCATAATGTAATAAATTTACATTGTTTTTAGAATAAAACACTTCATTTTTCCAGCTTGTAGGCATATGTCTCCAATCATCATATGAAATGGGAAGGGAAATGGGATCTGATGCTAGCTGGCCAAGAATCTGGCCAAGCAACCCCACGACATCATCTGTAGGGACCCCGTAAGAATCAAATGGCACAACAATATTCTCACCATTTAGATTCCAAACATCTGAACATTTTATTTTTTTCTCCACGGTTTCATTTTTGTCATCTTCAATTAGAAAAAAATTAGTATAAACAAAATGCAATAAATTTATTTAATTAAATTTTTTTCCTATGATAGTGACACTCCAGTATGTCAGGGATGAACTGGAAGGGGCACATCGCTGCCCCACTGCTGAGTCTCCTAAAGGGGGAGTCGACGACTCAGCCTCTATTGGGACATCCACAGATGGTGTGAGAGATGGTGTAGGGAGAGATGGTGCAGGGGTGTCGGGAGCTGGTGCATCAGATGTCGTGGGGAGAGAGCTAGATGGATAGTCATCTGTCGCATAACTGGATGAAATAATGTAATGCTTCTTCCTTGGAATTCATGTTATTTAATCAAATAAAATTATGTTCAGAATATATATTTCAAAAAAATTATGCAGAAAAAAAATTAAAAATGATAACAGATGGAGTACTAACAGACAAAATATATATAACAATGATTATTAATGACTGCATAAATGAAACACGTGGTCACTAAATAAATAAATTATTGTACATACAATCATTTTCCCCTTCAATCATGTCGTTTTCCTGCTCCATTTCTTCATCTAATTCATTCATCCTTTCTAGACTAATATTTTCAATTTCATGATGGAAAAATAATTCTGCTTCCTGTTGCTGATTAAATTCAATTTCAGAGGTCAAATTTTCCACTTCATCACCCATATCATACAAATCTCTTCATATTACGTGAGAAACTACACTCCACCCTTCATCGACAACATCATTCACATAATATACCATTTTTTCATATGATTCTATGATATATGGATCATGCAGTTCACGATCACCAACATCTATCAAGTGAGAGAAGTTCACAGAAGTAAATTGCAAGGAATCTCTTTTAATGCCTCTGATAATATCGACCCATTTTCATTTGAAGAAAACAACGGAAAAATTCCCATGGTAGTTTATTTCAATAATATCATGAAGCTTTCCATAATATTCCTCTTCAAAACATGTAAATATACCACTATTCTGTGTTCTCAAACCCACTTCTCGATCGACTGTACGAAATCTGAAGCCATTCACATTATAAGCGTCGAACTTTCTAACTTCTTTTAAAGGACCCCTAGCAAGAAACATAAAATATTCTGATACCTCTACTTGAGTATCAGTATTCATGATCTGAAAAAAGAAATATACATCATTAGATTTACAAAATGTATGTCTCTAACTAATATTCATATTTATTGAAATATTTATGAACTTACACGTCGTGCAAACCATTCTACAAGCTCTTTATTAACAGCTTTAATTATATCTTTCTCATTTCATGTTCGGCCTCTCATTCGTCTCTTTGTTTGTATCCTCAAGTATTCAATAAATGGATCTGCAATTTGACTATTCAGTAGCACATATCTATGTGCCTGTAATAATTCCAATTTAGTTAGTGTCACATTTGAGGTCCTCCCAACTGATCAGCCAATAGCAGGAAATATTTTGGATTTTTGATGTATTTGAGATTGAGTCGATGTGTCGTAAACATGTCCAACTCGATTAAATCATGTCTTAATGTTATCCAAGTATCGATAACAAAAGGTAAGATGCTCTTCAGCCACATAGCCTTCAGTAATTGAGCCTTCTGGTTTAGCTTTATTTCTGATGTATGATTTCAAATGCCCATGATATCTGTGGAATAAAAGAAACATAATTATGCATTTAATTAAGTTCCAAAAATTGTTTACTTAACTGGAAAACATATAAATAAAGTACCTCGGAATTGGATACATCCATCGATAATGAACAGGGCCTCCTGATTTAGCTTCCTCAACCAAATGCACAGTTAAATGCATCATTATAGTAAAAAAGGATGGAGGAAATATCATCTCTATTGTGTAAAGGGTCAATACAAACATCTCCTGGAGGTTGTCAATATGAAATTGATGTAGAGATTTCTGACATAGTTTTCTGAAAAATGTTCAGAACTGGAGTACAACAACAGTAATTTTTTCAGGTAATAATGTACACAATTCCAATGGTTGTAACTGTTGTAACAAAATATGTGAATCATGGCTTTTCAATCCATGTAACTTACAATTATTCAAGTCAACACACCTCGAGATGTTACATGAAAACCCATCAAATACCTTAACATTCTTTAACATTCGAATGAATGTATATTTATCCCAATTCTTCATTGCAAAAATTGCCGGAGGATACTTTCTATTCTCATCTGGACAGAGATCGTGTTTTATGTTCATTGATTGTAAATCTTTGCGAGCATTTAGATGAGCCTTCAAATTTCCATGCTCATTAAGGAATGTGAAAATAAAATTGTCACAGACCATCTTCTCAACATCAATCACATCAAGATTATTCCGCATCAAATTAATTTCCCAATACAGATGTTTGAAGAATATACTTATTTTCTTCCATTGTTGTGTTCCAATTTCTCTTGACGATACACTTCGGACCCATTTTCCACTATCATTGAAATGATAACCCTTCCCAAATTTTGTTTCAACATTTTCATGTTGTTCCAATATTTCAATACCATTTAACAACTTTGGAGGTGGTCTATGATCAATGGAACCATTAAATTTTGATATGTTCAGCCGAAATATATGAGATGCATCGATAAATCATCGATGACACAAGAAGCACCATTTTCTACTATGAGGTAGCCGTTTAGGCTCAAAATCAAAGTTACGAATGGGGCAAGCCAAAACCTTTTATGTGTTCCAACCAGATAAATTCCCAAGCCCAGGGAAGTCACTAATGGTCCACATTAAAGTAGCATTCATTTTGAACATTTTTTAGAAGATGCATCAAATGTCTCAACACCGTTGCTCCATAACTCCTGCAATTCTTCAATCAAAGGCTGCAAGTATACATCAATATCATTTCCAAGCATTTGTTTCTATGAATAATCAATGAAAGGATAAAAGATATTTGTTTCATACACATCCATGGTGGCAGATTATAAGGGATCCAAACAACTATCCAAATGCTATAATTAGTACTCAAAGTCCCACATGGGTTCAATCCATCGGCAGCTAATCCCAATCGAACATTCCTAGGATCAGCTAAGAAATCGAGATGTAATGAATAAAATGTCTTCCACGATTAGGAATCTCGTGGATGTCTCATTAACCCATCATTGTTATTATCTACATAATTCCACTTCATGTGTTTGGCGGTTTTCGATGACATGAATAATCTTTGCAATTGAGGCTTCAACGGAAAGTAATCCAAAACCTTTGTAGGTGTGCTCCTTTTCATCTCCATGAAATTATGTTCATTCAGACTTCCGACATTACCCTTTTCCTACAATCTAGAATAATAACATTTCTTGCAGTTCTGTCTTCTTAAATCCTCTCCCCAATAAAGAATACAACCATTGGGACACACATGTATTTTTGTATAATTCAGACCAAGCTTGATAACAACATTATTCATATCATAAAATGATTCTGAGAATTTTTCATCCGAAAATGCATCAGGAATCAATTCTGATATCATGGACATTTCCTTATTTGTAATTCCACATAGACAATTGATATGGTACAACTTCAGAAAAAATGAAATCTTTGAATATTTCTAACACCCACTATACAACTCTTGATTTCCATCATCAACTAAATCATGAAACACATTTTCCATAGTGAATTTTTCTCTTACATTTCGCTCCACATAATAAAAAACATCACTTTTCATGTTTCAATTTGTAGCACCCTATTCTGGTTGTTCTGATATGTTTTGATGCTAATAGTGGTGTCTTGCAGTGCCGAATGCATCATTTATTAGGTTTTTCATTTCATTTTCCATTGTCGATGAACTTGGGACCTCATTATGTGGATTATCATCAGTGCTCAATCATTCTGTAATGTTTGATTATCCATGCCAAATCCAACACAAATATTGAGCAAGGAATTGCTTCAGTATTAAATGTTCATAAACCTCATCTCTCTTCAACCATGTTCTAAATTTACATTTAGGACATGGAAATTTTATTCACCCTTCAACGGATCATTTGGAAATTGAAAAATCTAATAACTCAGTCAAACCCTTAACATACTGAGGTGTGTTCCTTGGTAATGTGATCCAGCTTTTATCCATGTATATCACAATGTGCCTATACAAAAAAACAAGGAATCAAACATGAGACATCTTCTATAACCCCGTCATCAAAAACAAATATTGATGAACAAAACTTCCATAATATAAGTACATTGATGAATAAGCCTATAGTGAAATATATCATGTAGAAATATATCCTATATATGATAGGGGACTTCATTAACATACCATGGATTCGCGGCGTGATCGCTGCGTGACCGCAGCATGTTGGCCCAGTCCAGCAACATCTGCGGGGCATCATCCTCCACTAAGTTTCAAATAGGATGATATGGATGGAATGAGAGGATGTTTTCTCATAAGATTTAAAGAGGTGAATGATAATCTATTATGACTAGAGGATTGGATGACCCTGGATATACCTAATTTGGTGAGGTTTGGAGATCTAGCAATGTGTAGGAATACCTAGAGGAATTAATACCCCATTGGATCAGGAAAGTCACAGGTTACATAACATGTATTCTGACATTACTGGTACCATGGGACCCCTGGGCTGTGGAACTGGGATTTTGGTTGGATTTAAATATAACATGCCATGTGACATGGTCACACAACATGGGACCCATCATAAAAGTCTAACGACACTTAAATAGTGTCTTGGTTCAAACAATCATTTTAATAAAAAGATGGAAACCCTCTATAGGGATATAAAAAGGGTCAAGTACGATGTGTGCTTTATGACTAACAATGACATCGTGTATAAGGATAACATCAATGAAATAATGTTAAGCAAGGTATACCACTGTAAGTTTTTGCAGACATCGCACCTCTGTTGGAGGGGTTTTATTACAAAACCATGACTTACTTATCATGGATATTCACACTATGTTTAATTTCATTGTTCATAGACCAATCTATGTATATAGATTAAGGGAATGTATCCTTGAAAAAAATTATGTGATATATATAGAAATATAAGAGAGGAATAAAAATAAGATATGGATGTAGATCTTGACACACATATGCATATATCCTTAGGGGATGACTAAAATATTTTATGGTCACGGTTCTCAGACATATAGATGCTAACATTTTTTATATATAAAAACATAGAACCAATGATTGGTTAGTCTTCATAGATATTCCAAAACACAACCTAATGTGAATTAAGGATTATTAGTATCATATAATACCTTGGAGGGGGTCATTAATTTTATGGTCATGATGTTTAGACCATTGTGTCACAAAGTTTAATATCCTATGAAAAGCACCATGGTTTTGATAAGGCATTACAAAAGGAGAATCTAATTTTATGTATTTGGGGTATCCAAAAGAGATTCATACCCAAATTGAAAGGTGCATAAGAATATAATTTCATAATTTATTTAACTGTTAAAATTGATTCTCAAATGCTTAAACTTCAGGGTACAACAATCACATTGAATAGAATAATTTTGGATGGTTTAAAACATACATTATGAATGCCTGAGTCAATAAGAAATAGAGAACAACTGGTGATGAATGACCATAACAAATATTGGAATACTAATACCATTCTCATTAAATATAATCTAATTGTATTAGGTTGGATATTTTCTCAATCAGTCCTTTGATTGATTATGTTGTTTAAGTGGAACTATCTTCCACGACTGAAAAACACTTAATGAAGAAAGATAGTGATTCAAGAATCCTATGATCATGTCCGTGATTGAAAATGATTTAACATCAACAAATAAATAGGTATTCCAGGTCGGAATAAGAAATAAATAATCCTTTTTAAAAAATTATTGTGGAAAACAATAACATCTTTATTTAGAATGACATTTCACTGAGGGGGATTCTGGGGGAAATTGTTGGGCAGGGGGGAGGGGAGGGGAGAGGCAGGGGTTGGGCATGTTGGATGGGAGGGGAGGGGAGGGGCTGGGCAGGATGGAGGGGGAGGGGAGGAGAGGGTTATGGTAGGGAGGATGGGGCTACTGGGGGAAAATGTTGGGCAGGTTAGAGGGGACGAGAGGGGAGGGGTAGGTTGGAGGGGAGGTGAGGGGAGGGTGATGGCAGTGGGAGGTTGATGCTGGGAGAAAATGTTGGGTAAGGGGGAGAAGAGGGTGATGGAAGGGGGAGGGGGCTGCTGGGAGAAAGGTTTCGGTTGGGGGGGAGGGAGGGGATGGGCTGGTGCTAGGAAAAATGGATGGGAGGGGAGGGGAGTGGAGAGGAGGGGCAGGGGGGCTGCTGGGGGAAAATGTTGGGCAGGGGGAGGGGAGGGGAGGGGCAGGTTAGAGGGGAGGGGAGGGGAAGGTGATGGAAGGTGGGACAGGGCTGCTGGGGGAATATTTTGGGCGTGGGGGGGGGGGGGGGAGGGGAGGGGAAGGGGCTGGGCAAGATGGAGGGGAGGGGAGAAGAGGGGCAGTGGGGAGGGGGTTACTGGGGGAAAATGTTGGGCAGGGGGGAGTGGAGGGGAGAGATAAGATGGATGGGAGGGGAGGGGCAGTATGGAGTAGTTGGGAGGGGAGGATTCTGGATGGGGGGGTGTAGGGGGGGAAGGTTAGCCAAGGTGGGGGGCTGCTGGGGGAAATTGTTGGGCAGGGGGGAGGGGAGGGGCAGGGCCTGGGCATGTTGGAGGGGAGGGGAGGGTAGGGGAGGGGCTGGACAGGATGGAGGGGAGGGGAGGGGAGAGGAGGGGTAGGGGGAGGGGGCTCCTGGGGGAAATTGTTGGGTAGGGGGATGGTAGGGGAGGGGTAGGTTGGAGGGGAGGGTAGGGGAGGGGAGGGTGATGGCAGGGGGGGCTGCTGGGGGAAAATGTTGGGCAGGGGGGAGGGGAGGTGAGGGGCTAGGGCTGGGCAGGATGGAGGGTTGGGTAGGTGAGGGGAGAGGAGGGGCATCGGGGCTACGGGGCTTGGGGAAATGTTGGGAAGGGGGGAGGGGAGGGGTGGGGGAGTGGCAGGATGGAGGGGAGGGGCTGGGGAGGATGGAGGGGAGGGTAGGGGAGGGGATGACCGCGGCGTGACCGCGACCTGACCATAGCGGGTTGGAGGGGAGGAGCTGGGCAGGATGGAGGGGAGGGGAGGGGGAGGAGGGGAAGGGGGAGGGGGCTTCTGGGGGAAATTTTTGGGCAGGAAGAGGGGAGGGGAGGGGCAGGTTGGAGGGGAAGGGAGGGGAGGGGAATGTGATGGTAGGGGGGCTGATAGGGGAAAATGTTGGGCAGGGGGGGAGGTGAGGGGAAGGGGCTGGGCAGGATGGAGGGGAGGGGAGGGGAGAGGAGGGGCAGGGGGGCTGTTTTGCTGGGGGGAAATGTTGGGCTGGGGGAGGGGAGGAGAGGGGACGGGCAGGATGGAGGGGAGGGGAGGGGAGGGGAGGGGCTGGGCAGGATGAAGGGTTGGAAGGGGAGCGACTGACCGCAGCGTGACTGCTGTGTCACCTTGGCATGATCGTGGAGTGTTGGTGGGGAGGGGCTGGGTAGGATGGGGGAGAGGGGAGGGGAGAGGAGGGGCATGGGGGAGGGGGCGGCTGGGGGAAATTATTGGGTAGGGGGAGGGGAGGGGAGGGGATGGTTGGAGGGGAGGGGACGGGAGGGGAGGGTGATGGAAGGGGGGATGCTGGGGGAAAATGTTGGGTAGGGGGAGGGGAGGTGAGGGGCTGGGGCTAGCCAGGATGGAGGGGAGGGGAGAGGACGGGCAGGGGGGGCTACTGGGCTGGGGGAAAATGTTGGGTAGGGGGAGGGGATGGGTGGGGAGGGGCAAGATGGAAGGGATGGGAGGGGAGGGGATGGACATGATAGAGGGGAGGGGAGGGGCTGACCACTGCGTGACCGCGGCGTGACCGCGGCGTGACAGTGGCGTGACCGTAGCGTGTTGGAGGGGAGGGGCTGGGTAGGATGGAGGGGAGGGGAGGGGAGAGGAGGTGCAGGGGGGAGGGGCTGCTGGGGGAAATTGTTTGTCCAGGGGAGTGTAGGGGAGGGGCAGGTTGGAGGGGAGGGGAGGGGGGGAGGGTGATGGCAGGGGGGATGCTGGGGGAAAATATTGGGAAGGGGGGAGGGGAGGGGAGAGTAGGGGCAGGGGGGCTGATGGGCTAGGGGAAAATGTTGGGCAGGGGGGAGGGGAGTGGAGGGGAGGGGTAGGATGGAGGGGAGGGGAGGGGAGGGGCTGGGCAATATGGAGGGGAGAGGGGGGGAGGGGCTGACCACGGTGTGACCGCGACGTGACAGAAGCATGTTGGACCTGTCCAGCGACATCTTCAGGGAAAAATAACTTCTTTACCGTGGTGTGACAGCGGCGTGACCGCGGCGTGACAGCGGCGTGACCACGGCGTGACCGCGGTGTGACAGCGGCTTGACCGCGGCATGACCGCGGCGTGACCGCGGCGTGTTGGCCTGGTCCAGCGACATCCGCAGGGCAGCATAAGTATCTTTGATGTTTGTTCATGACACAAATAATGTTTGGGTGGGTCATTACACAAATGATGTTTGGTCCACCCAACACTAGAATATACATAGCATGAAATTGATCACACCCTGCTCCTTTTCCTTACTATCCCTAATGACATATTTCCCATCTACCATGCTTAGTCCTTAGTCATTTTGAACCAGGAATATCTCAAGGATTTCTTCCACCAACTCTATCACCCCTTTATAGAATAAAATCCTAAGGACTATGTTATTAATAAGAAATGATTAGAGGAAACTGTTATTGAGGATGTATTTGAAAGTTGACATGACCTCCATACTGACCACCTTGGATGGTTGAGTGCTAAATCTTTCAATTTCCATGGCTAACACACAAAAAACAAAGTACATAAGGGATACTAGATGAATCATAAGAATTGTCATCCCTATAGAAAAAAAAAGAAATATTGATACAAAACAACTATTATTAAAAACATCAACTATCTAGCTAAAAAAATATATGCATTCATAGATCCACTCTTCCATAAGTTATAGTGACTTCTTTATTAAGATGAATGAGACTTTAATAACTTATTATCTATCACCTCAATATTTTCTAGCACATTAATTTACATAAATAATATAATGGGGTAACTTCATAAGGAATATTCCAAGCATATAAGAGAAGTTTCATGAACCTAACTCTAATCTCATTCACACTCAAACTCTCATATCGAAGGTTGATAAACTCTTGGCACTTCATTTCCATCAACGTCAATGATAATAAATTATCTCAATATTAACTTCAAAATTTTCCGCAATACACCATAAACTCTTCATGATCACCCTAAAAAAGAATCCACTATAGACGAGCTTCACGATTCAAATAACTAATAGCCGATAAAATCTATTTGATTATTATACCTACTTGAAAACCAAAAAAAACTAAAAGAGAAACAAAACCCTACCTAGTGGGGAAGACGGTGCAGCTTCCGGGGTCACGGGGGGCTGGGGATTCGCGGGGTCGCGGGGTTGCCAGGGTCACTGGGGTCTTGCGGGGTCGTCGGGGTTGGGGTCGCGGGGTCGTCAGTGGAAGCGGGGGGCTGGGGTCACGGGGGAAGCGGGGGGCCGGGGTCGCGGGGGAAGGAGGGTCGGGTGTTAAAAAAACAACGTTTCGCGGCGGTTTATTATAAACCACAGCCAAACAACCACCACTAAACATCGGTTTTTTTAGTGAAAGCTCTGCGTATCGCCTATGTTTTCCGCCTTCACATACCACCACTTTGTACCAACATGGCGTATAATTTCTTCATTCTGCGAAATTCATATTCATATTCTAGGATTTATATCATATCCTACATACCACCATTTCTTATACAAAATCTCTTCCATGGAATACTCTTTTATATTTCTTGAACTGTTTATTCTTTCGCATACCACTTTTTCATACTTGGAATCTCTCACATATAATACATTCAGAATTAGGTGAGTTCTTCCACATCGATGATATTTTTTTATCAAATTATCTCTGACATAATAATGGAATTAGCAGTCCTTATATATGAAAATAACTCTGCAAATTTCCCAAATCTGTATTACCCAAATTTTAAATATGGGACAAACATCCCTGCATACTAAACTCCATCCACATACGGTAAGACTCCACTATGTTCTCCTAACCTCTTGCAAACTATGAAGCTTCACCACATTTAGTGTTTCCGCATGTCATTCTACAACATATCTTTTGTGAAATATGATCCATTCCACATATCACAACTCCTTATGTGGTGATCAATTTTTGGTACCATGACCCTTTCTGCAAACCATTTCGCGTACCTTTCCTACTACATGGTACGTAGCCACAAACCGTTCCATGACATGGTATGTGGTCCATTCATCATGGTATGTGGTTTTATTCCTTTCAAAATATCCATCTTTATTCTAAATCTTGATCACTGTTATACAGAAATCCTTCCATTTCAAAATACAAAATCTTGATTTTGAGGTCCAACAATTTAGAAAACACATCGAAATGACAACACCTCAAATATCTGGTTTAGCAAGAACACCCATGTTGATTCATTGTCATCTTTTTTCTTCAATAATCAACTTCTTTCATCAATCACAATACCAGTCATTATATATATTCTTTGATCATTCACCTTTAACATTTTTTATGTTTTTCCTGGGAATTTACTACAACTTCTCTATCCTCATGAAACATCAATAATTCCAGTCAACACTGAATATGAATCGAATCATCTTCTCAGCATTTAATGATCATTCTTTATCAAATAATCTACACATGATCTCTTAGGAAATGATGCATGTCACTTCAGGTATTCTATTTCACTATCTCTTTGAACTGTGAGATGTTTTGTGTTCACTTTATAACTTGAATACCTCCAAAACTCTCTTAGATGGTTTCATAATTGTATACAATTTATTACCATTGATAAATGCATTTTGAACATAATATTAGTTTGACTATCATAAAAAATATTCAATTTTAATAACATGGGATTTCTTCTTCTTCTCCTTGTTCCTTATGAACATTATTGACAACTATTAAAAAAATACAACCTTATACACAATGTGGACCCGAAAAACATGACCTAGTAGTTATATAATAAAATAATATAAATTTTATATTCAATGAAATAAATTTTTATCATTTAAAATACTATTATTATATTTTTTTGATTTATTTTATAATGACTTACTGAATCCTCAATGACGTATAAAATATATTATGAGTTTAAAATAATTTCCTTGAGAGTGTGCCACACCTCCACATAAGAGAAGGAAATATTTTAATAATTTTATCCCTTTTCCTTCAAAAATAATTTATACCACTCCACATTTCAAGAAAGCATGGATATATACTGTGGTATCATTTGTGGTTTGCAATATTTTATTATCTATTATCCAAAACCAAACTAATAAACATTTCTCCCTCTGTTACTATATAAACCCACCCAAGCTCCAATTTCTCTTCACTAAATCTTTTTGATGTTTTACCACCCAATGAACCCTATTATATAGATACTTTTCATGGTTCCACCAATCTCCCAAGAAGACTCTCCAAGCCTTTGTGATCACACATCCATATAAGGGATCCCCACTTTTCTCTCCTTGCAAATTCAAGAAGTTTATTTGAGTATAGATATTGTAATTTCAAATGATTTTAATTTTATTAATTTATCATCATTTCACTACTATCAATTTGTTGTTTTTTCAACGAGTTAATTTTTTTCTCACCCATTTGGACCAATTCATTGGCTCCTACTATACCGAAATTCTGTATGGGCTATCACACTTCTTGTTTCCATTCAAGCTCCTCTTTAATATTATCATTATTAGGTTCCATTTTTAATTGTTGGGTTTTGATATTCCATGATCTCAATATATTCCATTTGATTTTTAGATTATTATATCATAATTTCAATCTCATCAATCCCCCCTATTATCTGTTAAGTACACCTATAACTATGCCGAAATTTTGCAAGGGTTCTTTCCTTTCTTTATTTTTTCCATGTTTTTTATATTGTTACATCATTTTATTTTCAATTAAAAATGATGGTGTATGTTTTCACACCTCCCCATACTGACCATATTATTCTATAATTATTATATACCCCTTTTATTATCAGTATTATCTTCCTTTTACACTTGTTCCCATGTCGAAATTCTGTAGGTAATTTCACTCTTCTCATTTCCATTCAAGAAATTATTTTATATTATATATATAAATTATATTTCATATGTTAGGATATTATGTTCCATGACCCATTAAATTAGATTTCATTTATAAATGATGTTATATTCATTTCAATCTCATCAACCTATTTTGAGAATTATTATTTTGATGTCGTTATGCTGCAGAAATTGCACTACAGTTTTCCATGCCAAAATCATTATGTGGTGAATACCGTACCCATTTTATTATTAAGGGTATTGGCCATTATTACCAAGTACATATTTATTGGGGAATTACATGGATTTAATCCACATTCATTGTTCATTTAATAAATTAAGATGTTTAATGATTCCATGTTGAATGATATTTGTGGCACACTAATACCTGAAATGAGATGATTATGAAGGGTGACCCCTGATATCTCTCCAATGCATTGGGTAATGTTTAGTATCATGATATGCCATGTGACATTGGGGTTTAATAAAGATAATTCATGGGAAATGAGGGTTTACTCATGCTAATTCATGAGAAATGAGGGATTACTCATGCCAATCCCTGTACAATGAGTCATGGATCATGAAAGTATTACGGTTTATGTAGTTTCTACATTTCCATGTTATGAATATCATTTTTATCATACCATTTTGTTCATTTATATATTATTCTCTATAGATATGTCTATATATTAACATGTACTTTCTTCTTCATGTTATTCCATGTTTATTCATTTATTGGAATTTTTACCTCACCATTTTCTTATGTATGTCCTCATGTTGTCCTATGAAATGATATATATGATGGAATGTTGTTGTCATGTAAAACAAATTCAATAAATATGTGAGCATATTATTGTATATTGTTCTGTAATGTTCATATTCCCCAAATAAACTAGACCTCTAGATTATGTGAATTGTATTAAGTTCATGTTTATGTAATAAATAATGTTTAAATATGAAATAAAGAGTAGCATTGTTATAGTTTGTATCAGAGGATATGTTTAGTTATTTTTGGTAATATGATTAGAAAACTCTAGTGAAATCATTTGGTATAACACTAATTATAAGATAAGAATCCCATTTTTTTGAGTTTAGAGTATGTGGTTTATCAAGAAAATACATACTTGTCAAGATAAGAATGAGTATGGGTTTATCAGGTAAAGATTATCTAGGGGTAAAACCTGAAAACACCGCATTGAGCTAGAAACAAATGGGAATAAGTGCATGAAAATGGGACTTTATTAACTCTTGGTTTTTCACTCCCATGGTATATTATTTAATAAATCCATAATCATAGTATGAAAAATTATTAAGGGAACAAAAAATCCCCATAACAATATATTTTAGGAAATAGATCATAGATAACCTAGATTGACACTTAGGGTATCAAAATAATGGATGTACTCTTCATATAAAAGTTTATACTTCAAATTTAAATATTTTCTATTTACATTATAATTATCTATGTATTCAACCAGCCTAATTTTATTTTCTATTATTAGATAAAATATGGAAGATGAAGATCAGGAACTACTCTTCACTCTCTTCTTGTATAACTACATGGAATGATATTCATGAAGTAATGATCAGATGAATTTTAATACTTTGGAAATATCCAAGTAACATGAAAACAAATGTATAAGGCATCCAGTACCTCTTTCATTTCATGATACATTCCAAGGTCATGTACTGTCTATTAGAGAATCTTATACTCTCAACATTCGTACTATTCTAGGCATCGGAAGTTCTATCTGGGTCTTTCTGAATTCTTATAATTATTTTAATATGATAAATAAATAAATGATTTTATAGATTCTGATAAAGAGGTATACCTCTATGAACCATATTTGGATCAAATTATAGATTTATGTCTTTGGATAAATACCAAAACTGATATAGAAAACCCCTATTTTGAAATATTTGAAGACTAATTATTAAATTTTTTTATAAAAAACTAGTTCATGAAGATATTTCTAAATTATATAAAATAAATTCGTTTTAATGACTTATTGGTTCATCCATCAATATAATCGAAAATTCTTGAGGTGTATTTGGGTAAATGAAGTAGATGATTTTTAAAATATCTTGAGGTATCATTGGTATAGATGATCCCTTTATACTTAAAAAAAATTTGAAAAGGAAATACTTTATACCATTTTAAAAATATAAGGGAGAAGTGTACTCACATTTTTTTACCTTATTATGTAAAAATAAATTTCAGGGACAAAATTTCATTAAGGGGGGAATAATTTAATGACCCAATGATATGAAAAATATTTTTTTCCAAACAATGCATATTTTACTATTTCACATTCAATAAAACTATATAAGTATAAATTGAAATGTAACTCTTGCTTTTCAACCATTATGAGACCATTGTACAATTATTACCAATGATCATTATGACGGTTGGTAATAATAATAAATTTAACATTATAATTATCATAATGGAAAATTAATTTAGAATCAAGAGTCAATAGCCTCATCTAGTAGAATTATTCCACATGAAGCCCATTTTTTGATCTTGGAGAAGGATGTAGTTTCACTAGGATTCACCCCATATCAAGCCCAATCTATGCTCCATCATGTTAATCTATAACGAAATCACATACGCGAGAAGTTGAAGTTGGTGGAAATCACCACTCGGGTGGTGTTTTTAGAGCCACCCAAAGAGTCTATCACCATTACACACCTTACCCTTAGGTCAAATATGGTTTTTGTAAGGGGATATATAACAATTTATTAGTTACTTATTTTTAATAATCTTTAAATAAAATTATTCTCCCAACATCTCCATTCATAGAATAATATTTCTTAAAAATATGAGGAATTTGATAAATTGATTTTTTGGGTACAATGGTACTTTTTCAAAATATATAAATTATTATACTAAACTAACGTTTTACTAATAATCTAATTATAATTAAATAGTGTTATCAAAATAATACATTTATATTTAAATTATGATTATATACATTCCTTAATTTTTTTAATCTATAAATGTTAAAGTAATCTGTTTGATTGTAATTATATTTTTATACGATAAAATAGAAATTATTTTTTTAATTTCAATTAAAGAAATTATTTTTAAAAATTAATAAATTTTTGGAAGAAATAATATTTTAATAATATTTTATTCTTAAATTAATTTGATTGAATTTAAAAGGTCATATAATTATTATTATGTGAAATGTAATTTTTAGTAATGTTCAAAAACTATTTTTATCAAAACCCATTAATTATTAATGAATATCAATTTTTATTTTAATTATGAAAGTTAAATTATTTATGAAATTATTTAAATGAAATTAATTTTATTTTTTCAATCAGGGAGTCGAAATTATCCAATGGTGAATTTTTCATAATTTTCTAAGACAATCTAATTTGTTGGTAAAATATAAATACCGTATAAATACATAATGTGTTTTATGACATCATAATGACCTAATAGTGATGTAATAAAATAATATAAAAGGTATATTCTATAAATATAATGTATTACCATTAAAATAATGTGATTTTATTTTTTATTTTTTATGTTAATTTATAAACCCTTATTGTACCCTCCATGACTTATAAAATATTTTATGATTTTAAAATAATTTCTTTAAGAGTTTGACTTACCTCCTCATAAGAAAGGGAAATATTTTAAGAATTTCGGCCATTTTACTTATAATATAATATACAACCCTCATTTTTTTCAGAAACCATGGGGAAAACCAAGGCTTGGTTTTTGGTTTTGAATATTTTATTGTATGCTGTCCAAAAGAAAAATAATAAAGAATTCACCACCTTTTTTATATAAACCCACCAAAGCTCAAATTTAACTTCAATAAAGGTCATTAAAGTTTGATCAACCTCTTACCACTACTCCCTAGAGCCCTACTAAGTCTCCTACAAAGGTCCCAATATGTCTCCACCAAGCCTTTTAGATCATACATCCATGTAAGTGTGCCTCACTTTCCACTCATATTTTGAAATTCAAGAATCTTTTTTGAAAGTTGTTCTTGTAATTCAAAATTATTATAATTTAATTCATTAATAATAATTTCATTAATGTTTATTTCACGTTATTTCAAGGAGGGGTCATTTATCCTCTCCCATTTGGACCCATAGCTAAGCTATTACTATGTTAAAATTCAGTAGGGGATTTATCTCTTCTCATTTCCATTTAAGATCATCTTTTATATTAGGATTCTGAGGTTCCACTATTCAATATTTGTTTTTGATGTTACATGATACCCATATAATAAATTTGATTTATATATGATGATATCTTCATTTTACACTCATCAATCCCCCTATTATTCTTTAAGTACACCTGTTACTCTCCCGAAATTTCAGAAGGGTTACTTCCTTTCTCAATTTTTGTTCAAGTTTCCTTATATTGATAAATACATCCATTTTCAATTGAAAATGTTGGTTTATGTTTTTTAAACTCCCATATAATTCCATTATAGTTTTTTACTGATGAGAGCCCACTTTCTCTCTCATTAATCCCTCACATGTACACTCGTTACCATGCCGAAATTCCATGAAGGATTTTTCTCTTCTCAATTGCATTAAATTTTTTTTTATATTATTAATCTAAATACCATTTCATATATTTGGATAATATATCCTCTGACACCATTACTATAAATTTCTTGTATAAATGATGAGATACCCCTTTCGCTCTCAATAACTTAATTTAAAAATTTCAATTTGACGTCGTGATGCTGCCGAAATTTTACAATGATTTTCCATGATAAAATCATCGTGTAGTGAATAGCATAACCATTTATCTATCATGTGTATCCAACATTATGATCTTGTTCATATTGATTGGGGACATATATTTATTTATTAGTCATTCATTTTTCATCGAATAAATTATGATGTTTAATCAATCCATCTTGTATGATCTATATGGCACACTAATACATATAATGAAATGATTATGATGTGTGTTCCCTCATAGAACTCCAACGCATTGGGAAATGTTTAATGTCAGGATACACCATTTGAAATGGGGTTTAAATCATGATAATTCATGTAAAATGATGGTTGGATCATTCCAATTCATCCACAATGAGTGTTTACACGTGCTAATCATTGTGAAATGAGCATTGGGTCATGCTAATATCATGTTTTATGATGTTTACACATTTCCATATTGTGAATATCACGCTATATAATACCTTTAGGTAAATTGTTTTATGCTATATTGATATGAATATTGACTACCATGTATTCTTTTTTACATGATATGGCATGTTTATTCACTTACTAGGGTTTATAGCTCACCCTTTTCATTTGTATGTCCTCTGGATATCCAATACAATGTTAAGTATGGAGGATTAATGTGTACATTTAAAATAAGTATTCCATAAATCCATTTAATTCATTTTTTATGTATTTCTGTAATGTTCATATGACCAAAAGACCCTAGATCTATCATTCATCAGAGTTGTATTAAGGGAATGTTTATGTAATAAATAATTCCTAAATATGAAATAAAGATTAGGGTTGTTATACCACCCATGTCCTTCATGTTTAAATCAGTAATCATATATCAAACATGGGATTTAATTCATAAACAATGATCCTTATAATAAAATATCTATATTGAATCAGGAATATGGATATGTCAATATTTCCTCAGATAAAAATGAATTTCAATATAGAACAGCATGTGTAGAAATTATATACGGTCTAAAAAATAAAAAAAATACTTGATAAATATTATGGATATTTTGAGGAAATTTAAAATCAGATAATCATAATAAAGTGAATATCTCAAAGGAATGTAAATAATTAAAAAAATTAATCCAGAAATGGAATATCAGTATTTTCCTTGGTCAACTATTCATTAACCATCTACATAAAGAATAAGGATAGTTTCCATACATATTATAACCATTGGTCATCGTAATATCGATTTCTGGAGACATGATTGGGCTGGTTCATCCTTAGGAATTGGAGGATTCCCCATTACTACAATCTATTTTAGGGAGCCCAAAAGGTACCCCATGTTTATTCAATCTAACATGAACCTCCATCAGGGAAACATATTTGACAATATAAGGATATATGATAATGATGATATTATGGTGTTCATGAAATCATTTTCGGGTAGTTTTAGTACTAAATCCTACAGTGTATTGTTTCAAGGATAGGTAATGAAAGATTAATGTGGGTATTTGGTGTTCGAATATCCCTGCAAAATTATAATTCATGGATTGAAGAATTTGGAACCATAGAATACCCAATGATGAAGAATTTCATAGGAATGTTATTCATCTTGTCTCATAATTTTAATTGTTTCTCTCATCATTATAAATAATCATAAAATTATATATTTTTTAATGGTTAATGAATGAAAATTGTTTATAGGAGGATTGAGGTCACATTAAGTTTGGTGCTCACTGTAGATCAGGTGATTATGACTTCCGTAGATGGTTAGGTGGTACGAGGAAAAAAAATATGAAAAACGTGATCGATCGATGCTCTTTATTATAGGTCATTAGTCCATATTGAGGGATAATAATAGTTATTTTCATGATGGAATTTGGATATAACCTATTCCTCTATTGACAAGGTCATGTAATATAGAGATTGATATTTTTTATCCTGAACAGCTAGAATAATGACCCGTTTGTTGAGTATTTTGTGATCTGATAAATACCTCCCTCTCCTCATTCAGCGATCCTTAAACTGGGGAAAATGGTTGAAATGGAACCCACCTCATGATTATTTGAAATTAAACATTGATGGTTATTGTAAAATTGGTTTGGATTAGGGTGGTTTCAAAGAGCACACTGACATAGGTGTGCGGGTATTTTCATTATCTACTAATTATGGTCAGGGTGATTATATTATGGGGAATTTAGGAATTTATCACATGCATGGAGGGATACCTCCCAAAGAAGCTAAATTTGGACATAATAGAGAAATATTCATTAATAATATACAATTCATGTCTCAGTCATGAGGTTATCCCTAGGAGCCTTAGTTATTTCATTAGAAACAAAAATATTTTCTTAAATGAACTGGTAAATAAAAAGAAAACATGGAATTAAGGGAATAACATTTCATATTACCTTCCTTTTGGGACCATTCTAATTAATTTTATTTCATTATATAATAGTATGTGGCCTCTTATGCCTGAATGTGTAAGCATTATGAAAGCTGGTTCTCTTGGTCTTCATTTATTTCATCCACTTTGAGGAAGTTGTTTTATAGTTACCACTAAAATTTATTTAATAAAAATCTTACATTCATGAAAAAACATTTTTTGAAAATAGGGTTCTGGTAGAAAACATATTTCTTAAAGAAGAGGGAAATGTATTTGGTTTTTCATGAAAACATTTTATCAATTATTTTAATTACTAAATAGTTGGAAACTAGTAATATTACATTAAAATATCATGTATAACTAGATGAATATAAATTTTTATGTTTTTATTAAATAATGATAAAATAATTTCATTCAACAAAATTTCAATAATAAACAATCTTAAATAAAATATGATTTTGAAATAAACCATAACAATGATCATATCACTAAAAAGAGAATTAGTCTATGAATCAATTATCTTTATCAATTGTAAATCCATGTAAAATAAGTGTAATTAATAAATAATATATTCATAATTAATTTCACACATAATCTTATAATTTCAAAAGTGATAAAAAAGTAATACAACCTTGTGAAAATTATTTTGTTTTGAAAATCATTTCCCCTTTGTGATTTTCATGTCAAATCCCCTTGTATGAAATAATTTAAATTTTAATATAAAATTCAATGATTCATTTTTTAATAATGATTAACATGTCAATGTTTTATTATATACACCATACAAATGAAATTAGGTGAATAACATTATAGTATTCTTCAACAAGATGAAATTGAAATGAACCCACACATCCATTTGGTTGAATGTTATTTAAACAAATGTATAGTGGTTTCAAACATGTCATCAAATTAAAACGAAACCATATCAATTTTTTAATATCATATATGATCTTCTAATAACATATTAACACAATTTAGTAATAATCTTTCAATAATTTCATTATTCCAATTGTTAACTGTCTTATTTTCTCATTCATGATTTTAGATGAATGTTCAGGTTTTTGAGAATATTTTATATTTCAAGCATATGTGGGAAAATAATAATGAAATAATTATCAAAATTATATTCAATTATACTTTTAATAGAAATCATTAATGTTTCTACATTACTTTTACCATTATAGAATGAAGGTAATCAATATTTTATCTTTACGTAATGATCATAGTATCATATATACCATATTATTAAATTAAATATACTAACACATATCATATATTTTGTGTTTTTTTGAAATTAGGGTCACATAATTTCGTGAAGGTAGTTGTCCACGCCTACATGAATGTCATGATCATTTTCATTCACTAAAAATGTAAGATAGAAAATTAAAAATATTTTATTTTAAGAATGATAAATATGTCATTAATATAATAATTATTTCATTTAAATTTCATATAATAATTAACTTCATCCTTATCACCTACCATGTAATGTTTTTTTTAAAATAATCACAACACTTCGTGAGTTCATTGTCTGACATACACACAAGTGACCTAATCGTACCCCATAGAGTCTAAAATGTAAAAAAAGTATATATGACATCACTAAAATATAGGGATAATAATGTTATAAATTAAATATATATATAATTTATATATGTCATCATACCCAGTCATGAATGATTGTAATGAAAATACAGTTGAAATTGATTCGTGAGGAAGTAGTCCGCCTCACACATGAATAATGATTTTGTAACCTATTTTATGGAAGTGGGGTGGTTTTATTTTCTGATGAAAACATAATAACATATTTTTATATTTAATATAAATATTTTAATATATAATTAGGTTTTAAAAAATAATGAAAATAGGTTTTGTAAGAAATAAAATAAAAATTTTGTTGAAAAGGGTTTCCTCTTCTTCTGGTATCATCATTAGGATTGCACCAAAGCCTTTCAAGGTTTAATTTATGCGCAAACTAGGTATTCTAGGATGTGAGGAGGGGGGTTTTTAATTTATTTATTTATGTATTGTCCAGAAAAATGTTTTTATAGTGTTAATAGGGTAGGATATGGGTGACCATTATTAATGAGGTGAGTGATACGTATGTAATTTTTTTTAAAGAATGAATTCATCCAATGTTTTTATCATGTCACAAGGCTCCAACAATTGAAAATTCTCGATCCTGAAGGTATAATTTATACATATATCCATCTAATGTATTTTTAGAAGTTTTTATATTATTTTAATCCAGATCGATTTAGTTTAACCCCCTACTCAATCCATATTTACCTTAACCAAGATAATTATTTTTTACTATTATCAC
Source organism: Viscum album (assembly GCA_963277665.1). NCBI lineage: Eukaryota > Viridiplantae > Streptophyta > Magnoliopsida > Santalales > Viscaceae > Viscum > Viscum album. Next base: position 444,228,218 of record OY728121.1, read on the forward strand.
TATTAATTTCAGTAAAATATTATGTTTAACTCATTATACAGTATAAATCACTGTTATTGAATATATGGAATTCATTTTCAAAAATTAAATTCACATAATTAATTAAATTAAATTTAAATTTAAAGCTGAATACATGAAGGGAAAGTGGGTTTTCAATGAGAAAATGGCCAAAAAATTAAAAAAAATTATTTAAAATTTAATATGAAAATTAATCCAATAAAATAAGTTTGATTAAAAGATATAAATTTTATCTAATTTTATGTTAAAACCTTTTTAAAATATAATTTAACTTTGTAAATAATTTATATAAAATGGTATTTTTCAATTAATATTCTATATTTCTTACTATTCAAAAAAATGTATCCTTTTTAAAAATTACAAAACAATTCTCCAAAAAAAATTTATAATATTATATCATGAAAAATAATGTTTATTTTTTCATATTAAAATTTTTAAATGCGGTAAAAATTAATTTTAAATTATGTTCTCAAAGCACGATGAAAATATCTTTTAGAAAAAATTAGTGTTTTCCGTAAAACATTTCGTTTCCATTAAAATTACTCATATTTTATTCCAAATAAATATTGAAAAATGATATTTCACATATTTAAAGATTTTGTTTCATAATATTGTTATAAATATTCATTCATGAAAATATAATTGCTAGTATATAATGGTGCACTATATTATACATCATTTCAACATGGGGTTGCATGTTCCATAATCCATCATAGAGATTAATTTTAAAGATATAAATTTTTTTAGTATTTGTTTCCCATGCCACATATTCTATTGAAAAACATGTTATTCTTCTAAGATATTGGGTTTTTACAATATTTCAGAGCATGTTATTAGTAGTTTATTATAGATAAGACATTCCTTATATCCATAAGGGACAATAGTTTTTTTATACACCACTCATACTCTTTTGGTATGACTCAATACTATAAAGATAAAGGAATAAACATTCTCATACTAAGTGCATCCACATGTTCAACCAATTCAGATGAATATGAGTTTATGTTGAATTATCCTCCACGTATAGGGGATGGTGATCATCTGGTTGTGAATAATAAAAAGTTAACTAAATAAATTATTTTATTCATGTTTAGTATAATAATATTTGATTATATTTATCAAGTTATTCACATGTTGTTGTATTCTAAAAGTGAATATGAAAATATAAAAAATTTCAACAAATATAATTGGGTAAATGTTATTCAATTATTTGTGGATATTATGAGTCAAGTTATGTGTTCGTATATTAACATTGAATATGATAAAGTGTCTCATGTTTGTCATTAAATGTTCATTCTATTCAATATATGATTATTTAAGTAATAAATATGAATAATAGAATAAAATAATATTCATTACATTCTAAGGACCAATGCATCATTTTGGAATGTATAACCATGGTATGAAAACTCATCTTATCCACTTAAATAGTACTCCCAATTATTTAATAGAATTTAGAGAGAGGATATCTCCTAACGTATTCTCTCAACCACAGAGAGACTAAATCCAAAAGAAGATCAAGGTCTGATTGATCCCATTTCATCATTTATGTTTTCACACTTCATGTGATCAAGGGGACATCATAAAGTAATTTTATTTCCAATGATTCCACCCATGAGTTAAAGATCAATAATATATGGGATTTAGTGAAAATGTTTATTATCTATAGGATGCCCCATTTGGATCCATTTATCTATGACCTACCTACGATTATTGAATCTGGTCAATGATATACAATGAACAAGGTAAAATATATTTTTTCATTTGATTTTATTATTCATAATTAAATTTAATTTTACATAATCCATGAGAAATATGGGAATTGGGTAATGAGTATTTAGTGTTTTTATTATGGATATGAATCCAAAAATTTATGTTTCATAGGTTTAATTATTTCGCTATTCCTAAGGTTCCGTTAATTCATATGAAATGGAAAATTTAATTATTTAATTCTAAAAAATAAAAATTTCAATTAAATTTTCATGGATTCATAAATTTATTATTGATATGGTCCCAATTAAAATTAATGAGTGACAATGAAACTCCACATGACTAAGATAAGGTTGATTGAATAAATATGGGTTTTAAGAATCAACTCTTAATGTAATTAAAAATTTAATTTTTGTTTCACTTTTTTGGATACTAGTGTAATTGATTTTTTATTGGGGTGTGCTAAGAGCATGCTAAATATTAGACCATGTTGCAAGTATCTAAAAGATGTAGTCTAGTGGAATAAAAAATTGTTGTGAATTAATAATAATAGGTTTCAAAACAACTAAATTTCCTGTTTGATAAGAATGAAATAAAAACAAACATATAAGTCCATACTCATTAAATTGGAAATGGAAAGGAAGTCCCCTCACCATTTGAGAGGCGGGAGATGGATAACATGGAAACCCCTTCAATTATTGTGGCTCCAATTTATATATATATATATCATAGTAATATTATATATATATATATATATTAGTGTGTCTGTGTGTGCTTTATACGTATGCCCCTAAATCGGATGCTCTAACCTAACTTTGGCTGGACCAAGTCGTTGTGGCTTTGAACTTCCTGACCCATCAATCCTATTACAATATCTAAATTAATTTTAAAGGATATTTTTTATATCCAAACAAAAAAAATTATAAAAATTTAATAAACTATATTTTATTCTCTAAAATTTAATTAAACTATTTTTATGTTCCAAGAGACATATCAATAGTTAATTTAAATTAATTTTCATAGGTTTTGAAGCATCAAATTGGCCATTGAGTTTAATTTTGGGAATTTTTATTTTTCATATATAACATAATTACATGTTGATTATCATGATCCAAGACCGACCCGTTCATTTTTGTCTTAGTATTTTTTTTTAATTCAATTTATTATTTTTATGTTTTCAAATTTAACAATAAATTTCATTTTGATGATCAATGCATCATCTATCCATAATTAATTTGTATACGGGAACTTGTTTCCACATTTAAGTGATAAAATATAAGTTCACACCCAGATTTCCCCTCACCTATGCGTGAGTATACATTACAATGTTTAAACGATTTCAGTACAATGTTTCTTTAGTTGAGGGATGTCATTGAACTAAGTTAATAAAATGCTTGGTAGTGGTGGGTGATAAAATTTGAGTCTCGTATTTAAATAAAAAATTCCCCTAGAGTCTCTATTAATCTATTATTATCTTGATAGATTAAAGAGAATTTAACAACTCATAATCATGTTATTATTTATTTACATTCTCGTTTGTATGTTTTTTTATTTTATTTATATATATTTATTACGTGTGATTAGATTATGTGATAAAAAATCATATATAAACAAAGTGAACATGTACATGGAATGTTGCGTATATAAATAATGGTTAAGTTGATAGTTTAATTACATAGAAAATTTATGTTAAATAGTAATCATTTCATTTTTTGAGATAAATTAATGAATCCCTCAATTAAAATATCAAGTCATTAAATGCCTTGCATCACTCGAATATAGACACATCATATTGTTTATTGTTATCAAAACAACTAGATGAGGGTGTCTATAATTATCTTGGGTTCTTATGAGAGTGGTAGGTTAGATTATGTAATGAAAATTAATCCTTTATAGGAAAAGGGAGTCCACTAAATTGATCAAGGAGATGTGAGTTAATGTGGTTTGAAACCCAAAATCTAAACATATTCTCTTGGTGTAGTGTTGTGGCCATATATTTGGAAATTAATAGAGGTTTACATATAATTATCACTAGAATACTAAAGAGAATGAGTATGATAAATCTAGTAATTGTAGCTAATGGAAGCTAATAAATTTGGGGAAGTTATTTAAAAATAATAATTTGAAAATGTATTTTCTTTAATAAAGAAAATGTGCTATTTTTATAATGTTTATTTATTGAAGATAATATTTTCATAACCACCAAAAAAAAATTTCACTATATTTAATATTTGATAAATATAATATCCTAACCAGTAAAAACTTCCAAGAGTGGTAGAGGAGAATTCACATAGTGTTATGCCATGAAATGAAGCTTTATGTCATTGAATCCCAATTTAGTATTTATCCTACATGGGTAGAAATAAAGGAATATGAATTTAAAAATAATAATCTTGTTGATGATGAAATGAATGTCAAGTGTGCTATGTTTTCATATTTTTCTAGAGAGAGGTAGAATAATTATGAGAATGAATATTCTTATATGATTTAATGTCATATCCAAGAGTTAGATCAGGATTGAGCTTGACAATAAAGACAAGAGATATTCAGTTCTTGAATAGATATGGAATACTATAAGGGAATATATAAGGTCCTCATGTACATAATATGATTGGGTGAATTTATATACTATAGACCCTTGGGTTAAAATTGAACTAATGACTGAAAAGTAAATACATTATTTCATCTTTACTTCATAGATTCCCAACATTCATCATTAAATAAAATATAAAGAACCGGAATAATCTAAAACTAAACTTTTTTATTCAGTTTACTATGAGGATAAATATATGATGAATGTAATTTATTCTATCTATATAGTTAACAAGATATGTAATAGAATGGTACTGTGTTATATGCTTAATTCATATTCCAAAACACTAATAGACCACTTCTAAAAAAATACATATATTCAGACGGAGAGAAATGAAAAAGAGGCGATCTACTTTTCATGGGTCAAGAAAGGCCAGTGGAATAAGAATTTAAAATATGGGAATAATAATTTGGTTGACACTTTTTATTCCAATATATTTGTCATTTAATTTAATATATCTATTACTACAATATTGGTATTGTAAAATGCATGTGGGCCAGATATTTGAATTAAAATATAGAAAACAAGAAGATTTTTTTAAATTGAAAAATATGATATTGATCTTAAAGAAACAATATTGCAGTAATAGATGCATTAGCAGTGGGAGAATAACATCTTACCTTTTCTAGTTCAATGGTTCATATTATAAATTGTTTATCTTACGTAACATCTAGTACAAGAAACATACCTTCAATATGATGTTTAAAAATGATGAGAATTTATATCATGTTTGTAAATAAATAATATCGTATTTATGAGTAAAATATATGTTTTCGTAAGGAACATATGAAAAATGGTTCATATATAAATGAACTATAATATACATTAATGAAAATAAATGAAAACGTTTGTGATAAGGACTCATATACGACCTACCGATAGCATATTAGGACTGGTCATGTATATAAAAATCTTTTATGAATACTAAATAAATTTGGTTATTTAGAATATATTATTATAAAAACCTTGGATTTATGTCGCAGTTTTTTATAAAGTAAAATAACCAAACCATGTTTCAATGGGATATGAGAAAGGTCCAAAGAATGACTAGAGTTGAATTGATGTATAAGGACCATTTCTAGTATATGTAAGGGGAGCTTTTTCTTAAATTATTACTTTTAAAAATTATTATAGTATATATGGATATATCTACTTAATTAGGAATAATTCAGACTCATTTATCATGTTTTTGGAATATAATAATGAATTATAGTTAAAACAAGGTAATAATATTAAGAAACTCTTCTCAGACCATGGTTGATAATAAATTAACTAAGCATTCATGGATTATTTTTAAGAGTGTGGTATAGCTTCCCAACTCACTCCTACTTATAGATGATAGTGGAATGGTTTTATTGAAAGGCGAAATAAAACACATATTGAAATCAATGGATCAATTATGATCCATGAGACTTTACATTTATCATCTTTGGGATATGCATTGTAGACAGAGGTATATATACTAAAATGAGTACTGATTAAAGTGAAATATGAGATTCCATAAAAATTATGTAATATAAAGGCTATAATTAGTGAAAAACTATAATCACAAAGAATTAAGTGTATATTTACATGTATCTTAAGGAAAGTAAAGGATATTACCATCATAACCCAGCATATAAAAATGTTAATGTTAAATGGAATTCCATATTTCATGAATGGGAACACAATTCGAATGGATATACTAGGAGAATGTTTTGATTTTTGATGTTATTGATTAGGATGCATAAGAGTTGGCATGGGACCAATTTCATTATGAGAAAGTGGGAGATAATTATGTTCCTGATACACAAGTACTACATTGGTCAACTACATTGGTTAGAGAACCAGAGATCCATGGTTTCTTCATCACCGATTGGGGTGACACATCACTCCTTGATGAAAATTATACTATGAATTATAAGTAAGTAATATCTAGAATGTATGTTGCAAAATATAATTAAACTATGAAATCTATGGGGCGTCCATGTAATAAAAATTATTTTAATTTTGGTATATTCTTCAGCTGAGTTAAAACCTTCTGGTTGTAAATAGAAATTCAATTAAAAGATGTACATGGATGGTAAATTTATTATAAAGAAAAATTGGTTATGAAGGATTTTAGGAAAATTAAAGGCATCGAATATGATGGAACCTTCTTACACGTCACAATACTAAAATTTATTAGAATATTACTTATAATATCAAACTTCTATGAAAATGAAAATTTTCAAATATACATAAAAATGATTTTTATAATTGGTGATTTGGTTTAACAAATATTTATAAAATAATATAAGATTATTATTTTGTAAAATATTTAAATTAATTATTTATGATATAGAGATCCATTCATGAGATTAAAAATGCATAAGGATCATGGAATGGTCATTTTGATGAGGCCATAAGTAAATTTGGATTCATTAATAATGAAACGCATCCATGTTTCTATAAGAATATTTGAGGCAATTCTATCAATATATTACTATTATATGTCGATAACATATTAATAATGTGAAATGAAGTGTAAGTATTACATTCAATGAATACATGGCTAAATGAAATCTTCCCTATGTAAATTGATATGAAAAGGAAAATAAAACTATGAAAATGGGATTGTAGAAAACGAGGAATTCACCACTTCAAATTCAAATTTATTTACTTTTACTCCTCATCAATGTGAACCGGTTCCATGGAAGATGCCTCATCCACCAACCCCTGGCCCTTTTTCCTCACTAACTTCACATACTGTCTCTTCTGCAGCTTCCCAAGCTATTTCACACCACTTTCATCAATTTGATCATCCGACATTAGGATCTAGTTTTAATGATTTCTCCTAGCTCTCTCAGTCTTCATCATAGTATCCATCAGTTTTGTCTCAGAATCCTCTAGTATCATTGAGGTTTCTCCCTCATAAGGTCTCACAATTTCCATTAGCGGTTTTCTCGATGAAGTATATCCTCCTTCATCCACTAGCCTTTCATGCTTCCTAGATATTTCTTGGGAGAGTTTATCAAAATATTTGAATGATGCATGCCTCTATCTTGATTTTTTAGCTAATGATATTTATGGGGCATCACTTATCAATCATGGGATTTTGATTTCATGGTTTCTCCATGATCGACCTCTACTTCCTTATTTCAAGATATGTGTTGACTCATAAAACTAGGATTCTATTTCATGGGTTTCCAGGAAAAATCACATGTCCTTATATGTAATTTTGGATTCCAGGGAAGTGTTTTTTAGATTATGGTATTATTATTCTAGATCATATAGGAATTGTTTCTTTTTTATATTCAGATGGTTGGTTTGTTCCAATGCTGATATGGACTCCCCTCTTATTATAGTGTATTTTTACCTTCTATGGATTATGATTAATTTTTTAGAATATAACTTTTCTCCCCTCTATCAAAGAAAATATGAGATCCTTTTTATTTGCAGATGAAAACACCTCATGGATGATGGATAACACTATGTATAAGATATATGTGGATATCTATCTATTTCCTCTCTTCCAAACTACACTCACCTTAATGTGGGAAACTCTTTAAAATTTATAAAATGAATTTTCCATCCTCACCTACTTTTTTCTTCTCAAAATTTATACATCAGCGTCACTCCCTACGGTCAGGTAGAAGGTTTTCATAAAGAATATCCCACATGCCTAGTTTCTCTTCACCTTTGAGTTCTTCTACTCTCCCATCCCATAAGAAATGAGGTGATACATTCCCTCATCATATTCCTCCACCTCCCTCTCCCATTTCTCCATCTAACCTCCTATAATTCCATCTATTTTTTCCTCCTAATTAAGTTATTTGGACTTCCACCCTCCACCTTAGGCATATTATTTATTTCCCCCAAATCCCTCTCATGCCTCCCATAATTATGGACTACCCACTCTCCCAATGCTTGTCTTCATGGCCAGCTTGATCGTGGTCTAATAAAATTATTCTTCTCCCCTACAAATAGATTTTTTACCATCTCTAATCTCAACTATATAGTAGTTAAATATAATTTCCCTCCTCATTTACTTCAAGTCCTTCTATAGATTGTTCAGAACCATCCACAAGCCTTTCAACATCCATCATAGAACCACCTAATGGATGTAATATAAATTCCATCATGGCATGAGAAACCTATATCCCCATCCCAACTCCATCATCCGTTTCATCTCTTAATAATGAATGAAAACAAGATCCTAACATTACCTTTAAGCGTACATGCACCCTTACCCCTCTTATGTTGATAAGTTAGATGAAAAATCCTAACCTATCCTCCATAAAGGTTGAATTTCATTATCTAGAACACAAATTATCTTGGAGTGTGGGTTAAAAAAGACATTGTATAACAACAAATACCAAAGATTCGGTTCAATGAGGTGTATGATCTAGAATGCAATCATCACCCTCACAAAATGTCACTATTTTGATCATGACTGATGATGTGTTAGTACATGCAAGAGGCCCCTCCTAATATACCCATTTGAATTTTATAGAATGATAGTATCTATATTTATTTCATCAATTATTCAAATCAATATGTAACTATTAAAATGAAATCAATATCCACTACTATTTTTACAACACTCATATACACTAAGTGTGACACAAAAACGTAGGAATATATACTGTAGGATCTTGAAACTATTGATCTAGAAGAGGTTCCATTGATTATTGGGGTGAAATAAATGTTATTAGGTATCCTACAGTACATAATGTAAGAGTTCCTTTCTTGATCAATGAAATTCATGAATTTTCTATGTTCTTATCTTGATTGGTGTTTCGGGATATAGGCTACTCTAGTGATCAAATTATGTGTGGAAATAACCATATAGGAAATGACTGCACATGGTGTCAGCTTGATAGGTGCCTGGAAAATATTCATGTCATCACAAACCTCAATGATATAAAATTATCCGATTTGGTTTGGGAATTATGATCATTGTCCTCTTCAAGTCATCTTGTTCATTAGAATAAACACCCTCGATCAATTTTTATTCCATCAAAGTTGGATATCAAACTGAAACTAACATTGGGTGGTGGAATATTCATGGAAAAATCCATTCCCAGGAAGTTGATGAATGGGTGTCTATAATAAATTGAGAAGTCTTATAGGGGATCTCTATTTCTACACCAAAAGACTCCCCCAATTTCTCAGGATCTATAAGCCTTGTATAATGAGGTGGATCATATAGAAATCTCCATCGATAGCACTTGAGATGATGAAAATTTCAATACAATCACTAGAAACAAACTTAAACTGGAGGACTATCTTCTAGATCATGGAAGAATGTCCTGGGATGGTTCTCATGCCAAGTGTCAAAAAGGAGGTGAAAAGAACACTTCATAAATTCATTCTTGTATCATGGTTAAGTGTTTAATATTCAGGAAAAACATTCTTTGTAATGAAGAAACAAATACTTCAAAATAAATTTAAGTATGTGGTATGGAAGTCTCATTCTTTCATTATCTTCTTTGAGGTCCCAATCCTCAAAGGCTCAATGGAAATCCTTCAATTAATGTCAATATTTATGATTTAATCCTCAATGTAGTTTTTTACCCTAATAATTACATCTAAGAAGTAGTCCCATATAAACTATATATACATGAAGAAATACTTTCACTTGATCATACTTATGAGAAAAGACCAAAATGGATTCACTGGTATATTATTTTCCTCCTTATGGGGTATCAGCGAAATCATTATAGTGGATGAAGGATATGATATATTTCTTAGTGGAAACTTACATTAATTGGAAAGGGTCACTTAGTTATTTCTCATCCTTATGTTTCAGGTCATATTATATATTAAAAATTAAATTTCTATAATCCTTTTAAACATGCCATTAAATGTTTTGGATTTCCTCATCAATAAGAGTATGTCCACTCTCCTCAATTAGTGGGTTTCAACCGAGAAAAATGGTTTCATTAATGGGAGATCAATCCTATGAGTGATAGGGGTGGCTCAAGAAATCATTTTTCATACCAACAAGAAGGTTAAAGGATCATATGTTTTTTATATTTGGTATCAAAGGAATGGTATAGTATAAAAATTGGAAACTAGGAAGAAAAAAACCATAGGAAAATCATAATGATATGTCGATTTATATTTTACAATACTTGTGTTTTAGAAATGATCATGAATAACCTAGTATAATACCTAGATATCCTAAATTTAAATTTTATTCTTTATTATTTGGTTTTCCCATTATGGTTGGTGTTGATCATATTATGATTCTTGGTTTTATTCAATGGTTGTATCTAAAAGGAACTGCACTAATGTTGAATTCAATAGACAATGCAATGATTGTACTCCTGAGCCATAAAATGTTATGGGTGATGGAATAAAAAATAATATATTTATGGCCACACAAAATTCTCAATATATGAATCATTTAGGACATCCAAATGGACATATGAGGTACCAAATTTTTTTGAGTCCTTCATGATGCAGTTTCCAACATTATTTAGTGGGTCTTCTAATCCATTAATGGTTGAAAAATGCATTTGTACCTGTACAAATTTATTTTTTGTTCCCCAATGTTTAGAACAATATAAATTCATCTTGTAAGTCTATCATTTTGATGGTGAAGCTGATCAATAGTGTAACCTTATCCTGAATATGAAGAAAAGAGATGAAATTGGATCCATGGATTTGGACAAGTTCAAGAACTTATTTCTTTGTAAGTAATTTCCTCGTATTATTTGAAAAAAATGTGGAGATGGAGTTATTTGTGATTAATAATTATTATTATTATTCCATTGGTACCAATGAATCAAATTTTACAAGACTTTCAAGGAATGCTTCTGGAATTATTATCTTTAATATGAGTAAAATTTATTGATTCTTTAGTTTCTTGAAATCAATTCTCCTATGGTCATTGCCCATAAGGGACTACAATAGATATAAGGGAATTGTTCAATGCGATATCAAGGTCGATATGGAGATTGTCTAACCAATCAATTTTATATGGGTTTTATAAGAAATGAATAATAAAATTTATGGGAAAATATATAGACCACACTGAATAGAAGATGAGTTTCACCTTATTCTCAATTTGTTGAAAGAAACATAGAGTATATTTTGTTAATGGGTCTAACAATTTGTTTAATTGTCATAGTGAAATTCATTGGGAATTTGAACGCTAGAGTGATGGGAAACTGATGTATAATGATGCGAATAGTTTAAAGACAACACAAAATTCACCTCATACACATACATTTTACAAGTCCAAGGAAATGTGGCATTTTGACAATCAATGCCCCAATTTTGGTGTTATTGACGGTTATCGATGTCAGTAAACTCTTAAGGCCATAGAAAATGGCAAGACACAATCAATAACTATCTTTGATGTGTAGTATGATAATGAAGTGGTTAATATTCTCATTCAATCCACTATATAGTAGAATTTTTTTTGATTCTAGATCCACCCTCACTTTATTTCAAATGACTATTCTGAGGGTATCGATATATTACCTCAACAATTAGATGTTGAGTTATTTGTGAGAAATCCTAATGGAACAACAGTTTCATCAGGTGTTTATAATTATTCTCTAGTTGATGTTTTTGGGAATGTGATTCCTAAAAATATTGTGATCCTTCATATAGTGAAATGTTTTGATATTATTGTCTTGAATTTTATTTCTCTAAATGTAGGTCTTATAAATTTCCAAGGAAGGGTAGTAGCATTTCAAATTATAGATTGATTTATTATTATCAATCGATTAAATGATGACTATGAACATACAGTTAAAATTTCATCCATATTATGGGTCTTTATTCCTTTAAATTAATGTTATTTATATCAAATGGTTGGGGAGACACTCATAATTATGATTTCATCCATTGTACGGGATTTTGATGATGACATTCCTGAATAATTTTCACGACTTCCACAAAATTTTGTGGTTGATTTTTCTACATAACTCATATCAGGTTCTATATATATTTCAAAGACACATCATAGAATGGACCCAATTGAGTTGCAAGAATTAAATAAAAAACTCCAATAGAATCATGAAACGTGATTCATACACACTAGTTAATCACATTAGGGTTCACCAATTATGTTTTTTAAGAATATGTATGGATCAAGGTGACTCTACATTGATTATCGTGAAAATAAAAAGATCACTATCAAGAAAAAATATCATGTTCCCCATATTGATGACTTATTCGACCAAAATCAGGGAGAATACTATGTTTCAATGATTTATCTTCATTTAGGATATCATCAATTGATTAGTCAAGAAGGGGGATACAAAAATGATTACATTCAGTACAATGTAAGAACACTTTGAATTTATAGTGAAGAATTTTGTTCAAAATAATACACTCACTATCTTCACGGATCCAATGAATGAGGTATTTAAGGACTATCTTGATCAGTTTGTGGTAGTATATATTGATTATAATCTGTTCTATTTTTGAAGAGCACGTAAGAACATGAATATCACATGATAATTGTACTTATGACGTTGAGAATGAAACATCTTAATGAAAAATTAACAAACTAAGAATTTTATCTTTAGAATGTTTAATTTTTTGCTCACATAATATCAAAAGAGGGGATATTTTTTGATCCACCAAAAAAGTGAATTTAATTAAAAATAGATGAGACTAACAATAGTAACTGAGATCCAAATATTTATTGGTTGTGCTAGATATTATCAATGTTTTTCTAAATAATTTCAATGTTTTTTAATCCAATCACTAAGTTTATTTGGAAATGAGTTATGTTTGTGTGGATGGATGATTGTGAAGAGAATTTCAAATATCTCAAAAAAGGCTATCTAGTGCACATGTTCTCACACTTCTTAGTAGTGTGGAATGGGTTGTGATCTACGGTGATGCATCCAAAAAGGGGGTGGGATCGATACTCATGTAAAATGATATAGTGATTGCGTATTCCTTGGGAATATTGAAAATCTAGAAGCAAAATTACCCAACAAATGATTTAGAGTTATTTTTGGTAATCATTGGATTAATTATATCGAGGCATTATATCTATGGTGAAAGGTGTAGTATTTATACTAATTGCAAAATTTTGATGAATATTTTCACATATATGGGATTGAATTTGCATCAATGAAGATGGATGGAGTTGATTAAAAATAACGAATCCTCAATACATTATGACCCTAGGAATGAGATCAAGGTGATTGATGCTTTGAGTCAAAATAAAGATTCAATCCTATCAATGATGAGGATAAAAAAAGATCCAATATTTTTGGATATGCAATGGATGGATATTGAAAATTTAATTTAAGGGGAGAAATATTATATTTCTCAAAATAATTTTCTACCATCTATAAAGAATTTATTAAGGATGCACAAAAGAATGTTGTAGTGATACAAAATAAGGTACAAAATGTTCCTGAATTCAACATTGATTATGATGGAATTATAATATTTAGGTATCAGGTTTTCATTCCTCCCATAACAGAATTAAATAATTTTCAATTCGATGAGGATCATAGTTCATCATTCTGAATTCACCCTAGAAGCACAAAGAGGTACCAGAACCTGAATGAGTATTTATGGAGGAACTGTATAAAAATAGATATTTTTGAATATTTCTCTTGTTTCTTGGTTTTTCATAAAGATAAGGCAAAGAGAAAAAATTCTAAGGGGATGTTACAACCATTTCCCATACCATAATAGAAATGAGAAAAATCACTAAGGAATTTATCATCATTCTTCCCAAAAGATCAACATTCCAGAATTTTATATGGGTTATAGTTGATCACCTTACAAATTCAGCACACTTCATTACTATTAGAGAGGATTTCACTCTAGATTTATATTCCAAGATTTATGTAAAGGTTGTGGAATGATTTCATGGAGTACCACATTCCTTTATATCTGATCGAGATCTGAGGTTTACCTCAATGGTTTGGTGAATTCATAAGTATGCTCTACATATATAGTTCTGTTATAGAATTAGTTATCATACTCTGATAGATGGTGAGTCTAAGAGTGAAATTCAAATTCTAGAATATGTGCTGAGATAATTCTATATGGATTTAAAAGGTAGATGGGATGAAAACTTACATTTGGTGGATTTAGTTTAAAACAATATCTTTCAAAAACAACATTTAGATGGCTCCATATGAATAACTATATGAAAACAAGTGATTAACAGAAACTTGATGGATTGTAGTTGGGGGATGAAAGCTATTAGGACCTATCCTTGTTAAGGAAATGGAAGAAAAAGTAAGATCTATTCAACAACACATATGAGAACCTGAGAGCTGACAAAAAATGTTATATGTACAACCAAAGAAAAGACCTAGATTTTTTAGTGGGTGACATTTTTTTCTATGAATATATACCTAGAATTGTATTATGATATTTTTAAGGAAGTTAAAACTGAGCCCTATGTATATTGGTCCATTTTAAATTATGGATCATATTGGAAAGGTAGAATTTTTATTGGTACATTGACCAAATATCTTTCATGATCATGATGTGTTATATGTATATCTCTAGATAAAGTACATAAATGATCATTCACATGTACTAAACTCAGATATTCTACATTTAGAGAACGATCATTCTTATGAAGACCAAATGATGGAGATTCTGGATCGTAATGAAAAAGTTCTGTGAAAAAAGACCATTTGGTCAGTAAATGTTTAATGGAGGAACCACCAATTTGAGGATGCTACAAGGGAACATGAGGATGTGATAAGGCATAATTATCCCCATCTATTCAATTCTAAAAGTAGTATTTTGGGGGAGAAATTTTGTTTATGAAGGGTAGAATGTATCACCCGGATGTTTTTATTAAAAATTTTCATTAAAAAATTTTAATACTTTAATAGCTTACATTGCACTCAATAATGAGTTGAAATGATCCCTAAGATGACCTTAGTATTAAATGAACATTTTAACCATGATTTTAGTTTAGTATAATAAATATAACTAACTTATGAAAATGTATGTTGAATCCATTGGGTACCAATTATTTATGAAAAAACATAAATCAATTATATTTATTTATTTTTTATAAATTAATTTAGTGAATTACTATTATTAAATTATTTTGATTAAATATATGTACTATATACTTAATAAAATATTTTGAATATTCATCCAATAGATATTTTTTGCCTAGGTTGTGAATAAACCCTATTTGATGTATAAAAACATATATTTTTGAAAGGGTTAATTTTCCACCTTTTAAAGGTAAACCCCTATGAAATTTAGAAATTTACCCATTAATAATATTTATATAAAATCATAAAAATTATCATTTTATTCTGGATATAAATATTATCTTTGGATGATTTTTTATTATTTTTCTGAAAAATACAACTTCTGATAAATAGTAAAAATACACCAAATTGAAACTAAATACAAATTTTTAAAAAAAATACATATTTGTATAAATTATAATATTTAATTGTATAAATTATAAATATAATATTTTTTTATCATTAAATATAATATATGTTGTAATCATTAATTTTACATTGAATTTATATTTAAAACCATTTCAATCTTTTCTAATTTTTTAACTATTAAATGTTGTACTCTCTTTCTGATATGAGATTAATTTTAAATTAATTATTGCAACTATTTTTTTTTAATTTTTATGAAATAGATTCAATATTTGGAAAGAGTATGTCCAAATTATATAAATACCATTATTTTATTTTATTTCATTATGAATATTATCTCCATCAATTTTTATTAATATTGTAAAATGGTAAATAAAGTAATTATGGGTAAGAATACTGTTATAAAATTACCCTAACACATATTTTAATATTATTTGATGAGTTTTTTCGTTCTAATTCTTACTTGTATTGAAACGGTGTCCTTTGGAAGCCACATGAATGGGATTAGGACATTTAATTTATTTCATTCAATGAATAATTAAATATGTCTACTCAAATCTTAATAGATATATAATTTTGAAAATAGATTTATATAGAATATAAATTGGATTATAAAAACTAATTTGAAATATATAATGTTTTTATTTATCATGATTATTTATTTTTAATTTTCACAAAATAAATAATTACTTAAAGACGTATACTTTATTGATGCAAAAATTATTTAATTAATTAAAAATGAATAAAATAAAAATTATTAAAATACTAATAACCATTAAAAGACCAAAATTCATAAACAAATATTATTGGTCAAGTATCTATCGACCATAACCAAATAATGGTCCAGAAATTCACCATTTGGAGCATTACATAAGAGATTGTGACACTTATTTTATTTTATTTAAAGTGATGTTAATTTTGTCACATTGATGTTGTTCAAAATTATAAGAATTTTAATGTATGTTTTTCTTAATGATAAATTAGACTAAATGTATTTTTATAGATTCTAGTAGATATATATTTATCATATAATTTTTATTTTTATTTTTATTCATAATATAAGTATATTAAATAACTTCACTATATTGATGTAATAATTATTATATTAATGGAGATAACAAAAAAATATTATAAAAATATTGAAAGAAATGATATTTGGGATAATTAATATGTAAAAAAAGTTTCTAGATGACCATGACCTATTTATAAAATAATAAAAAAAATTCATTAATGGAAACATGTTATTTTAATATTTTTAATAATTAATGAATTGAATAGTATCAAAATGGACTCAATTTTTTGTTTCTCAAAAGAATTATTTATTATATTATTTTTTACAAAATAAGTCATTTATAAATATATATAATAATATTTATATTGTCTAAAATATTCAATTGTATTTTTTTTGGTATAATAGACTTCAAATATGTTACTTCCTAATCCCAGAAGCCTGGAGTCATTTCAATATCTTCACACATTGGAAAGATATAAGGAATCATGTTTTTAAAGACTGATTGGATTAGTATCCTTAGATGTTCTAGATACATAAATAAGTTTTACATTACATTAAGAAAAAACAACATTGTGTCTCAGTAGGACACACTCATATCCTTTAGCCTATCCATACTGGTGAGTCATAAAACACTTCATGGAATCCTAGGGAAAAAACATAAGAAATGGGTGAGCTCACATGCTCAGTAAGGATAAATAATTTAGCAGAATTTATCAACTTTAAAGTAAATATTTTTAATAAAAACAAAATCCTTTTTAAACATAAATATGGGCATAATATAGATAAAATAAATCAAACATTACCATATAAACATGCACATAGATATTTTACTATTCGAATAATCACATGTAATAATAAATTTTAAAATGAAAGAACGCATAATACCAGACATCATAACCACAAAGTGAAGGCCTCATGCCATCACTAAAAACCCAAATTTTGTCAAGGCCTTGTGACATAACAGTAATTGGTATCATTAGACCTACCTATGCATCGAGGGGCTATAGCAGGCACCTCCCATCACTTACTGTGTCCAATGCATTCTTTATATAATAATGGTGAAACATAACATAAACATTCATATTAATACTACCAAATCTAAAATCAATAATTTAACTGTAAACAATATATTTTATAAAAATATCACATCTGTAGTCAAACATTTC
The DNA here is from genome assembly GCA_963277665.1 of Viscum album. Classification (NCBI taxonomy): domain Eukaryota; kingdom Viridiplantae; phylum Streptophyta; class Magnoliopsida; order Santalales; family Viscaceae; genus Viscum; species Viscum album. Next base: position 444,246,041 of record OY728121.1, read on the forward strand.
ATAAGTCATTCAATACAATATAGAACACTATATTATAATAAATAATACTCAATCCGGAATAATATCCACTAAAGTATGATGAAATTGTTGAAAATGACCATAAAATATCTTTGAGATAAATATCCCTTTTTCATGAAATCATTTATAAGTAAAATAATTTATAAATAAAGTCATTTAAAAGTTATTTTTGAATAAATGTGTCTCCTACTACTTTGAATATTTTGAATGGAATTAACATTTTATAACATTCATTAAAGATAAATAAATCCATAAAACCATTTTAAAAACAAATAGATTAAAAAGAATGATTTGTTGAATAAATATTTAAAGGATTTTAAATGAATTTTTTGGTAAAGGGTCTGATAAAAAATCTTATTGAAAATTATTTTATGAAACATTGACATGGATAATAAATATGTCCCAATAAAAACTAATACATAAATAGTCCAGGATGATAATGAGACTGAGGAAATAGCCATTACATTGTTCTTTCCATTGGTCGATGTTACATATAACAACCTGTATAATGACGATACTATGTTGTTAAATTATACTAGAACCATATTAATATTTATTATATCATAATTGATTCATTTATGTCTTTATACTACCCATTTAGTAATAATTTCCATGTTAACAAAACATTTTGGGTAATAATCACTTTCATTATCGAATGTGTTTGAACTTGTTATTATTGATCATATCACTTCTATCATGATTTAATTTCATCCTGTATATAAAAAATTATTTAATTATATTATATGTTCATAATATAAATATGTATAATATATAGATATATGAAATGGAAAACACCATTTATTTAGATGAAAGGTCGTACCTATTCATAAATGGTGTTTCTGTTTCCATATCTAATTGAACGATTATAAGGGAATGAGATAATGTTAATACATATGTATACATATATATATATATGTATTCCAGTAGATTTTTTTTGTAATATTGGACATAATTATTAATAATATATATTTTTATAACCATCGTTGAATGTTGAACATGGAAGTGAATTTCATTGCATTGTGGAGACGGTAAGCCGTACATACGCATGAGCGAAGACATCATTCTATTGATGGTGAAATATTATGTAATTGGACATAATATTATATATAAAGAATTATTAAAATTTTATATTTATTATTTACATCAATTACACTCACTATTATACCCGTCCAAATAATTAAGTGTTGAATAACAAAGTACACCATGATGTGGAGATAGTTAGTCGTATGTACGCACGTGTGGTGGATTTTTCATTCATAGGATGGGTAGTATAGTAAATATGGTTGTAAAATACATATATTAAAATGTTATTATGTACAAGGAACTAGATTTATTATTTTAGTATGGAAATAACAAAGAAATAATATGTTGAAAAAAATAACATTGAAAGAGTTGATAAAATAATTGCATGTTCTTCATGTGCTACCTTTTGATTCGAACAAAAGGGCTCTCCAGGTTAGATTTATGATCAATGCAAGTCCTCTACAATTATTTTAGGGTATATTGTAGGATATTTGAGTAGTGGATGACTGATAAAAATGGCTTTGGTGGTGTGAATTAGAGAGAAGGGGAAGTACCCTTTTATAAGAGAGGTGTGGGGCACATTAGGAAGGGCTTGAAATATTACTTTATTATAAAATAATTATGGGTTTATAATGAATACATTGGATTTATTTCGAGTATAAGGTGGGTACGTGAAGAAAGAATCTCATCCCATATATTTTGGACATGTTTAGGATACCATATTAACCTTATCTTTTATATTAAACAATTAGAAAAATAGTTTAACTCATACCATGTATTCTTGTATTCTTCCACTATAGAGTTAATAAACATACAGTAAATATACAATAGAACAAAATTTGGTTCATTTATGTAATATATATCATTATATAAGTATTTTGGGAAACTGTATAATTTTTGGAATATTATATCATTTAATAATATAGTATTTATTTTAATAACTCATTTTGACAACTTTGACAGTATTTAGTATTTGGGTTGTTGTGAAAGTCGTAACATCTTTATTACCACAAAAAAAATACATTTATTAAACCCTAACATGTCATATTCTCCAATAAAATTCTTTTATGGAATAAAAATAATCAAATAATATTTATTTTAATTTTTATAACATCCTTTATTTGATTCTTTCAATAATAAGGAAAATACTGCATCATTTTTGTGTCATAAAAAATATAATTATTTTAGGTATGAAAATTATAAATAAAACACCATGATGTATGATATCTTTTTATATTTAAAATTTCTATTTATAGTTGAAAATATCACTTATATTACCCCATATAAATATTTCTTTACTATAAGATATATGTTTATGTTACATTTTCCATAACATTTAATTAATTTTTTTAAAGCATCATTTTCACTTACAAATGACTCCATGGGGTCTCGATATCTACCCAAGCATTCTCATGGTCAGACATGTATCAGAAAATAGGGTTAGGAAACATGTTAAATTAATTTAATATTATTATAATATTAATTTTTTACCTTTATTTATTGAATTTACCCTTTAACCATGGTAAATAGAAAATTTACTAAAGTAACTATTCATATTTTCAAAAAATAAAAGGTAAATATTTTCACAATTTGGAACTCTTGAATCCAAATATGGAATTAATTTTTCCAAATTAAAAAACTAAAAGTTTCAAAAATTAAAATAAAATTAATTCCCACTATCAAAACCAAAAAGCGGGTTTTTTAGAAGTAAAAACTATTAAAAGATTGACATGTGAGTTATTTGCAATTTAAATGTTAAATTACATCCAATGAACAAAATTTTATTAAATGATAAAAATATAATCTATTAAAACCATAAAAACATTCAAATGTATAATTTAACACTATCAATTATTTCTAGTAAAAATCTTTTTTTCAATTAAAATTTAGTATGTTTCAATATTCATCAAAATATAAAAGTTATCAAAAAAACACCAAAAAATGTCCCAAACTAATTTTTTATGTCCTGCATCTAAATAAGTAGTTTATTTTTCCAATTTTAATATATAAAAGTGTCAAATATTAGATTTAAAATGGTTTCTCAATTAACAAGTTGTAAAATTTAATTTTTTTAAAAAAATTTATTTTATCAAGAAATTTGAATATGTTCTTGTATTATTTCCAAGGAACACATAATATGGATGTTAAAATTATATGAAGTAATCAAAATTTAGTTAATACTATTCAAAAAATCCTTTTGAATGGCTAATTTGGTAAGTTTTGGTGCGCTCAAACTCAATGTTTCATGTAGTACAGGCTATTGAATTACTTTAATGAGATAACGTACTATGAAATATTAATGTGTTAAATTCTCCCCTCCTTATATAAATTAAATCCTCTAAATTTTAATTTTTTTACAAAAATAAAATGTTGAAAATAGAATTTACCTTTATGGAAAACCCAAATCAGAAATAGGGTTAATAAAATTCTGTCTTAATAAGAGGGAAATGGAAATGAAAAAGTCACCACCAAATTACAATTTTGAATAGGAGAACATTGGTAAAAATTAGAGGCGCATAATTGGAGGAAAAATAGAAATATTTATAGGGATTTATTGAGGTCATCAATCACAGACAAGGGAAGAGTAAATGGAATGTTAATGTTCTCAAAGCCATAAATCAATGAGAATTTAAAATATCATTAGTTTAACAAAACATAAGTTATTATGACAACACATATTTTTGTTTCAAGATCATTTCCCTAAAGTTTATGAATTAATTTCTTCATAGAATAAGAAAAAAAAATACTTGACATGTACATTTCCATCCTTTAACTAATATCTTCCACAAACTCATCTTTCACTCCAAAAGATTAAAAAAAATATTCTATTTATCCTAATCGTATAGGGTTCGACAAAAGAATTTATAATTTATCTGTCAGACCATTTTGAAAAAATTACATCATACAAACTAGGATATCCTGTAGGCCAGTGGTAGGTGATGCACCCTTGTCACCCTATGGTTGCAGGTTCTTGTCTCGCAGCCTTACTGGATGCGACGAGTTATTACCTGACCTCCAGGTTGTCCTTTTTATGACAATCCAAAAATATTCTTATGAAATTTTATAACCATTTACAATAGTATCCAATGTCTAACATAATTCATTCAACCCTTTTGACTTATCCAAAATACTTATGTCTATACTCACAATCAAAAATTTATAAGGAAGGAAAACATATTGAATATCTCTTTTTCCACGTAATTACATTTGAATACCTTTATCATTTATTCTCTTAAAAGATGGTAAAATCATTAATTACCATAAAAACATATTTATTACATTCTTTCTCACTTATTCGTTATTGGATTCTAGATACACTCCATATATCCAAAAATGGTGTAAACTCCAACAATGTTAGAATAAAGAAACAATTAATTAGTTTCAATATAGTCAATAACATCCAATATAATTTGTCTAAATCAATCATATCTTCTGTCAAGATCATTATATCAGTTTTAGAAACGTATTAAGGGTTATATTTCCCCCATAATTATATTTTCCAAAATGTTTAACTTCAAACTATGTCACATTAAATTGTACTATAAAATCTCAAATTCTTATTGAAAATGTAATATAGTAAAATCCTTATATAGATTATAATTTTTATAACATGTACATCATTAATTCATTACTCAAATTACACAATTCCTTAACAAAAACATTGGAACACTAATCTTTCCTCTTCATCTACTATAGTTTCATAACATTATTATTACCCAATAGTATCATTTGGGGTATACTCTAATGATTGGGATATTGATTCACATAGTGCGCTAACTCCTTGCATATGAAGTATTATACTTTTGAAACCTTTTCTTACCCATTTATTCATGAACAGGGTTTCCTTTTTATCCACACTTATAGAAAACTCCCATTCCATTAAAGCACTAACCAGGTTGATTCATTACATAGTTATCACATATGGGAAAATCCTTCTTCCCCTTCTTCCCTTTATCTATATTTCTCTCTACCATCCTCTTCTTCTCTGGATTGCTTTCAATGCCATACAACTTGGATAATTTTTTAGTTATCTTATTAAAACATGATATTATTTCATCATATGATGAGAATATGTGGGAGACTATTTTTCTTCTAAATTTTGGCTTAAGACCATGAAATATACAATCCATCTTACTCTTTGGAACATGCATATTGTTGGAGTTCTCTTTTCTTCTACTAGGAACCATTTATAAATGACAAAATACACTAGGTAAAATCATATCATAATGTATAATCCAAACACTAGAAAAATTATCAACATTAATTGGATATTTTCACACATCTAGTTTCATAATAATAAAAACGGTTTCCTTTCTGACATATTTACTCATAAATCCTTCGTAATGGTAGGTAAAAAATGAGAATTATCCTAAACATATCCCCCATGAGTGTCAAACGAGGTGAGGAGTAAGACCCGTTAACATGTACAAAGATACCCTCAAGTCAAGCTCGAAACACCATGTCAGAGTTTTCACTCCATGGTATATCTCTGCCAGAACCACGTACACTTGTAGTATACATACATGGATAAATTTCATTGAAAACTTACAAAATTTCTACATTACTAAAATTCAAGGAAATTCCTATACACTAATACGTGAAATTTATCTTAGGGTGATGTTTTCTAACGAGAGTTTTCTTAAATCTAGTTTCCACCATTTGTACTAAACTTCCGCAGATACCAATTGAAATGCCCTGAAGTTGGAGCATTATCTTTATAAATTGGTATGATATAAGGAATAATGTTTTGAAATACCGATCATTTTAGTAGAATTGTATGTACAAGATACATACATATGTATTCAATTACATTAGAAAATGAAAAAAATCATGTTGTGTCTCCATATAACACACTTATATCCCTTATCATATCCCTGCAAGTCAGTCATAATACACTTCTTGGAATCCTGGGAAGACAAAACATATGGATAGGGTGAGATCATATGCTCAGTAAGGGTAAATAATTTAGTGCAAGATAAATAAATTTAAGGAAATATTTTTAATAAAAAAAAGAGGAATTTTAAACATAAACATAAACATAATATGGAAAAAATAATTCAAACATTACCATATAAATATGAACATGGATATTGTACTAGTTGAATAATAAAATGTAATAACTAATTTCGTAATGAGGGATTGCATAATGTAGAATATCAAAACTATATTGTCGAATCCTAGTGACAAGACTAAAAAGAATTCAATACATTGTCCCAAGACACTAATATTTCCCATGAGACCTATCAATGTATGGAGGGACTATAGACGAATCTGCCCATCACTTACTACGTCTAATTCATTCCTCAAATGAAAATGTTGAAACATAAAAGAACCATTATTATTTAAACTAGTATACAAAACGACAATACTTTAACTATAAACCAAGAATGGTATAAAATAGTACATCCATATTCAAACATATCATAACCTATTCAATAAAATATAGAACATTGTATTATAATAAACAATCCTCAATCATGAATCTTGTCCTGAAGGACTGATCAATATAGAAGTCTTTGAAAATAAAATACATACATGAACATTACATTACACATTAAAATATAAACCACTACATAAATAATCTTTTGAGAATGCCATTATTCCCCAACTTTAACCTTGCATATCAATATTAATATACATCTTGGAATACTGGGAAAATAAAACATAAGGGGTGAGCTTATATGCTCATTAAGGGTAAATAATTTAGTGGAAGTAATAAAATTTTAAGGAAAGAGGTGTAATAAAATCAATAGCCTTTTTAAACATAAACATTAACCAAATTTTGAAAAAATAAATCAAACAGTACCATATAAACATGCACATTGATATTCTACTAGTCAAGTAATCCCATGAAAAAACTAATTTCATAACGAGGGAATGCATAATGTCTAACATCATAACCACGTACTCAATTCCTCATAACAAGACTACAAATAAAAAAATTTTCAAGGCCTTGTGCTAAGAAACTAATTTCTCTCATGAGACCTACTGATGCATCGAGGGGATATAACAGGCCCCACCCATCCTTTACAAAGTCCAATGCATTCCCCATATAAAAATGGTGAATCGAAAGTTAAAAATTCAAATTAAAACATTCATAAAAATTGTCAATAATTTAACCGTAAACCATGAATGGTATAATAATAGAACTTCCATAGTTAAAAATATCATAACTTATTCAATATAATATACTTAGTTTTATTATAATAATGAAATATCAATTGTGAATAATATCTGTTAAAGGATTATGACATATGTGATAATGACCAGTAAAACTCTTTGAGAGAAATATACTGTTTTCATGAAATTATTTAAATTTCAAAAAATTCAGAAAAGGAATACATTTAAAATTAATTTTTGAATCAATTTATACCAAACCACATTATATATTTTGATAGGAATTACCATTATAAAACAATCATGTCTATATAAATAAATCCTTATGTCCATTTTGAAAACACAGACATTAATGGGAATTATATCAAAGAATAAATATTTAAACCATTTAAAATGATGTTTTTGTTAAATATTACCTTAAAAATAATACTTTTATATATTATTTTTTGAAACATGAGCATGGATAAAAAATATGTCCCAGTAAAAACATACACATAAACAATCTCAGATAATAATGAGATTGAGAAATTAACAATTACCTTGTACTTTTATTTGATCGATGGTACGTTTATCCCCCTGTATAATTACCATAGTATATTAGTAAATTATAAAATTAACCATTATCATATTTTTTTATATCATGATTTATTCATTTATTACCATAAACCACCCATTCAATAATAATTACCATGTTAAAATAACATTTTGGGTAATAATTGCTTTATTTATCATATGTGTTTTAACTTGTTATTCTAGATCGTATACTTATATCATGACTTAATGGCATCCAGAATATAAAACAATATTTATATATAATATATATTCAGAATATATATATTTATAATAGATAGATATATGAAATGAAAACTCTTTTTATGGAGATAGTAGGCCGTATGTATGCATCATCTATGTTTTCATTTTCATATCATATTTAATGGAAGTAAGTGAGTGAGATATATGTACAAATCCCCCCCCCACATATATATATATTCTAGTATAATTATTATGTCATATTTTACAAACATATTAATAATATATATTATTATAATTATCATTGAATGGTGAACGTGGAAATGAATCTCTTTGGGTCATGGAGAAGGTAATCCATACGTATGCACGAGCGATTTTATGATTCTATTGATTGTAACATTATATTTAATTTAATTTTATATTATATATAAATAACAATTAAAATTTTATATTTATTATTTACATCAATTATATTAATTATTATACACATCCAATTAATGAAGTTTTTAATAACAAACTACATCATAACGTGGAGACTGTAAGCCTTACATACACACGTATGGTGAATTTTTCATTCATAGGATCGATAGAAAAATGAATATGGTTGTAACATATTTATAAAAACATCTATGTATGTATAAGGTATTAGAGTTAATATTTTAGTATGTAAATAACAAATAATGATGAAGTGGAAGAAGAAAATATCATCGAAAGAGGTGATAAAATAATTACATCTTCTCGGATTGGTTCCTTTTGATTTGAACAAAATTGATCCTTTTGTTGGATTTCTCACAAAATTAAGACCAATAAGATGAACCTAGGGTAGTTGGGAGGATATTTGAGTAGGGGATGGCTGATCCAAATGGCTTTTGTCTTTTGATTATGAGATAAGGGGAAGTACCCTTTTATAACAGAGGTGAGGGGCACATTAAGAAGGGTTTGAAATATTATTTTATTATAAACTTATTTTCGTTTTATAATGGCTAAAAATGTATTTATTTCACGTATAAGGTGTATATGGGTAGAAATAATCTCATCCATTCAGTTTTAGATACCTTTAAGTCACAATATTAACCAAATCCGTTAGATTTAACACTTAGTTAAATAGTAACTCTTACCACGTGTTCTTGTATTATTACCTTATATGGTTAATAAAAATATTATAAAAAGCCAATAAAACCAAAAGTGGTTCATTAATGATATATCTAACCTTATCAAAGTCCTTTTTTGAACCATATATTTTTAGGCATATTATATCATTTAATAATATAGTATTTGTTTTAAAAACTAATTTATGTCAATTTTGACAATATTAAATATTTGGTTTTTGTAAAAGTCATAACATTTTTCATACTTCTAAAAAAATTTATTTAATTGACTATAACATGTAATAATCACTTATAAAATTCTTGTATGGAATAAAAATTTATAATAATATTTATTTTAAAATTTATAATATCTTTAATTTGATTTTTTGACCAACAAGGAAAATACTGCATCATTATTGTGTCATAAATAAATATGATTATTTTAGGTATAAATATTATAAAAAAATAATCTAGGAAATATCTTTATAATTATAATTATTATTTATAGTATAAAATATCACTTAGATAACCCCATATAAAAATTGGTTTACTAAAAGATATATTTTTATGTTATATTTTCATTAACTTTAAATTAATTTTTATAAAGTGTCATTTTCACTTACATGTGGCTCCATGAGGTCCCAAAATCTACCAAAGGATGACCGTGGATAGCAATGTAATACAAAATCGGGTTAAGACATGTTTTAGGGTAATTAAATATTATTATAATATTATTTTTTACCCTTATTAACCAGATTTTCCATTAAACCAGAGTGAATAAAATATTTACTGAAATTACTATTCATAATGTCGAAAAATAAAATATAATTATTCAAAAAATTGGGAAATCCTAAATAAAAATATAGAATCCATTTTTTCAAATTCAAAACATTGAAGTTGAAAAAATTATTTTTAAAGTAATTCTCATTGTCAAAACCAACAGGCGGGTTTTTAAGAAGTAAAATCTATCAAAAGATTGAATTTGTTTATTAAAATTTAAATGTGAAATTACATCCAATGACCTACAATATATTAAATGATAAAAATATAATCTAATTATAATTTTAAAACACTCAAATTTATAATTTATCAATATAAAATATTTCGATTAAAAAAGATGTTTTCGATTAAAAATTAGTATTTTGCACTATTCATGAAAATATGAAAGTTATCAGAAAAACACCAAATATTTACCCAAACTAAATTATTATGTCCTTAGTATTATAAAGAATTTTATTTTATTAGATTTAATATATAAAAGTATCAAATATTGGATTTAAGAAGGCTTATCCAATAATAGTTGGAAAAATAGCATTGTTTGAAAAACACATCTTTTATTTCAAAATTTGAATTTGTTCTTATATAATGTCTAAAAAACACATAATATGGATGTTAAAATTATATGGAGTATTCAAAATGTAGTTAATACTATTCATAATTTCTTTTTTTCCAGCTAGTTTGGAATGTCGTGGTGCATTCGAACATGGTGTTTCTTATAGCACAAACTATTGAATTATTTTAAAGCGATTTCATAATATGAAATCATACAGTGTTAAAAAATAAATAATTATTACAACCTTTTAGTATTTAAATATTTTTTACCCTTGTTATAAATTAAATATAATAACTAAGTGTTAATTAAAATATTATTGATTAAATTGACATAACACATTTCAAAAATTTATTGGATGATGATATTATAACCCTATCTCATCTTATATTCCAAATATGGACATTTAATATTATTTTTAGTGGGGTTTGATTTTGTTATAAATTATTTTTTATTGAGCATCCATATAAGGCCCCATCCTTAAACCTTACTTAATCTTGAGTTATTACAAGATTGCACATTGAGGATCTTTTTAGGTTTAGAGTTTTAGAGAATTATATCATGAATTTTGCATTACATTCCACATTTAAACAAAGTGGTTTCATAAAAGGCAGTATTCATTATTTCCATAAACGGTAACATATTGAAAATTAAACATGGAATCTTTCTTGACACATCCTTGACACTATCATCACATCATGTACCTTTACCTTGACCTATGAAAAGCATTTCAAAAACATTGTATGAGCATAAAAAGCTCCGTAAGGGTTATAAAAATATGGAAAGGAAACATGAGTTCATATATACATTAGAATGAAATCATACTTTACCCATAAAACATAGGCACTTTAACATACCTCATCAAACCATGAATAAATCATAGAAATCATAAGACATAAAAGGTAACATGAGGCATTCATAACATTCTTACGTAGGGAGTAACCCTCTTGGTTACGTTTGGAATACCCATCACAGTATATTCCATAAATCTCTTTGAAGAAACCTTAACGTTTCACTCCTTCACATTACCCAATGCATTGGAGAGCTATAACGGGCTCACCCGCCCTTAGTTTATCACAAAACCACCAGTCTTCATAATAATGCCCAAGAACCATAACATAATCATATCACATAAAACATGCCTAAAGGAAACATAAAATTTCCACATTTCAATCACGAGATATCAATACAACACATTGATATAGAAACATTATGAAAACCATTTTCAATACCAAAATAAAAGAAATGTAAGACATGGTATTTATTTTTCTTTTAAAAAGAAGGTATGGCATGTAGAGGAAGCTGAAACTCAAATAATGGTCACGACGGTGGAGAAGTCGTTGTCGCCGCATACGTACGACAAAAATATTCCCTTTTGTCGTTTAGTAAACGGTTCGTATAAAAAAGATTCCTTTTGGATAAACGTAAAAGTCAAAGGGTTTTATACACCGTATAAAAGAAAGTTGTGTATAAAATAAAATATGCCTCAATGAAAGGAGATTGAGACGAAGTCCCATAGAAAGACGGTATCCTTGGTTTAAGGATAAATCAATTACATAATTTTGTGTGACGAACTAATACACCAAATATAAGTGGATATTAAGGGTAAAATAATCAAAGGTCATTCACACATATTCAATGGATGACATATTCAATAACTACATGTTGAACCCAAAGAAATCAAAATTGGGTTAAGAAGTTCCCTTGACAGCCTAATTGTGTCACATCAAAATGAGTTGATGAGAGATAAAAAGTGTATCTCATAACTTGGACATAAAATTTACATCAATAGGGATATATGAGAACATATCCCAACATAACAATATGTAAATTAAAAGACCCATCAAAAGAAGTCTTTTAAAAAAGAGGAGGGTGAAAGGTTCCCTTACCGACTTGGGTATCTTTCAAAACATACACCCCATGAAAGAAGAACAATAAATCATTGATGTAAATACTCATAAACGAAAGTATATTACACAAAGAGTAGAATAATGTGCATTACATACACCACTCAAAGGAAATTGTGGAAAATGTAGCATAAATTTCACAGGAATAAAAGTGAGATGATAAATCCCTTACGAAAACTCGGCAGCCTAGCGGCGCCACTTAAAACATTCAAAAATGGATTGATGAGATCAAATAGGTTATCTCATAAGATTTACAGCAAGAGTAATATAAAATAACATCCCCCATCATAACAAAGAGGAGCTTAAAAGAAGTGACATAAAGGGGAGTACTTAAAAAGAAAGAGAGAGGTTAGATCTCTTACGAAAATTCGGCAGCCTAACAGCGCCACTCAAAACTTCCAAAATGGATTGATGAGAGAGAATAAGGTCTCTCATCATATGAACATAAAAATTACAGTAAGATTAATATAAAATAACATCCCAATAACAAGAAATATGAGCTTTAAAAGGAACGACATAAAAGAGTGTACTTAAAAAGAAAGAGTGGAGTAGGATCCCTTACCTCAAGTCCAACTTGTCTTGTTCGTTTCTTTATATTCCTGAATAATAAACTTTGGTAAATTAATATTTGCATAAGTAGCTCCTTTAGATAATATTATTCAGTTCATATCACATATTATAATGTTATAATAATTGTTTAATAATGTTAGTTCATATCAGACGTTTTTTCCGATGTTTGGTACATGAGTCAAAAATGAACTTGTTTGAAAAAAGATTGCCCATGTAGTTATAAGTAAATAATTTCCAGAATAGTATTAATGATTAAAATATAATATATATCCAGTAAATATTAATTTCATACTATTCCATATCATTTGAAGATAAAAAACCAAAAGCACCGTTAATGGAGACGGTAGGCCGTACGTATGCATGAACGCTAATTTCATTTTTTTGTCATATTAATGGAATTAAAACCAAATGAGAGAGATATATATATATGTTATAATTCCAGAATGATATCCATAATTTTGATGTAATATATTACATATATATCCATTATATATATGTACTTATAATATTACATAACATTTTGAGATAAGAAATGAAATGTACCGTTCATGGAGACGGTAAGCCGTACGTACGCATGAACGCTACTTCCATTTCTATTTCATATTTAATGGAAATAAAACATAATGTTACATAATAGTATTTTAATTCCAGTATGGTATCATATATAATATCATTATAGATATCCTTTATACGTACCACATGTGGTATTAACGAATCAAATCACATTGAGGGGTGGTAGTCCGCACTTCCTTAAATGAAGATATCACGTTTACCCATAATGGAAACCATAAAGGTATTCCCAAAATAAAAAATACAGAAGATTAAGGAAATTATAAAACTATTATATATCATATATAAATATAGTGTCATCTTAATGGCCACCATTGAAGGTGTTAAAATAATGTTGAACAATCATCGTTTCGGGAGGCCGAAATTCGCCATCCACGGAAACAGTATGTTCTTTAACCATTAGATGTAGGTGTGTGAAAGTGTAGCTCGAATACTTCTTATAAAAAATTCCTAGTATATTTATGATACTGGATTTGATACAAAAAAAATGAACAAAACGAGTTTAGGGGGTTGGAGAAGCAAAATAAAACAAAAGGACTCAAGTGAAGACATTACCTTAAAATCGGGTAACTCCCTTTGGTTTGAGCTCAAAGGCTTCCTTGGGAAGACTTCTTCCCAAAGTGAGGATTCAAGGAGTAATATAGGGATTTGGAGAGACAAAATGGGCAGATTTTGGCCGATAAAAAGGCTTTGGGAGTGTGGGTAAGGAGGTAGAGGTGGGGGGCTTTTATAAGAGGAGAGGAGGGCACTCTTGGAAGGTAAAGAAAAGTCACTTTATTTTAAAATTTTATTCGGATTTAAGAGGTCCCACATTGATGTTTTTCTAGGATAAGGTGATAAGGTTTCTAAATCCACTAATACAATTGGTTTTGGACATGTGTTGGTCTTAGATATTACATTATCTTTCCATTTTATTTAAATCATTAAATAACGAGGTCATCGCTGCATCATCATGATGTCATAAATAAGTTAATATATATAATGTCTAAAAATTATAAAAAAATACTATGATTTAGGAAATCTTTTTATCTTTCCAATTAATATTTATATTCAAAAATATGATTTGTATAACCTCAGGTAAAAATTGTTTTAGTAAAACATTTCATATTTGTCTCATTTTTACTTTAACTTTAAATAAAAAGATATTAATGTCATTTTACAACCAATGTGGCTTCATGGGGTCCCCAAATTGACCCATGGGTTTTATTGGTCGGACATGACACATCCAATGAGGTTAGGACATGTGTCAAGTTCATTTCATATTATTAAAACATTATTTTTACCTTAAACTACACTAATTACCTCTAATCGCGATTAAAAACATAATAAGTTACTATTCACCAAAAAATTATTTTTATCCCATTGAACCACATTTTACATCTTAATTACAACCATGTATGTTGGATTTTTTAAATTAAAAACACAAATATGGCAAAATTTCATTTAAACGGAAAAATCAGTTTTTATAAGTACCACTTAGTGGTTTCACTATTCATCAATAATTGAAGTTTTTCAGAAAAAACACAAAAATTCACCCTAAGCTATATTTGATATTCCGATTTCAAAAATGAAGTCTATTTTAAATAATTCAAAACATATAAGTCACATTAATTAATTTAATAATTAATTCCCACTGTCAGAGCAAATAGTGTGTTTTTATAAAACAATAATTATCAAAAGATTGACACTAGTTTAAGTCTGTTTTCAAAGTGAAATTAATTACAACGACCACTATTGGATTTAATGGTAAAAATATATTATAATTTCACTTTAAAACCAATTCAAAAGATAATACAATCATATAAATATATTATATTAAAAAGTGGTTTTGAATTAAAATACAACATTTTACACTATTCATTAAAAAATGAACTTTATCGGAAAGATACCAAAAATTTTCACAATGTAAATTTTGATGTCCCGATTCATAAGAAGAGTTTTATTTGGTCCAAAATGATGTATAATAGTGAACAGAAATGTATTTAATGACAGTTCTCCATCAAAAGGTGATAAGTGAACCTTTAGTGAAAACAAGGGCATATACGCCTAAAATGTAATTATTTCCATATTTTATGCCTTTATCTTTTATTGGATAAATGTAAAAATATTAAAAAACATATATAAGAATATTTTAGTTATTTCTTTCCATTCCCGCCAATACAACGGCTACATGTTAACTAGCATAATATTATTTTATTATTAGAGTGCAACGTAAGATTCCCAAGAAACTCATTGTTGTGTGTTGGGTATGCCATCGAGCATTGCGTCCCCTTTAAATTAATCTTAATATTTTATTCTCAAATATGAAAATTTCATATTCTTTATTTACCTAGGGTGTTACATTCGAAAAGTTCCCCTCACCTCAATTATAAAAGGGAAATACCTCCCTCACCTCTTCACTTCACATTGTACCTTAGTGCTCTGTAATCCAATGAAAATTAATCTTATCAATTTCTTTAGTTACATTCTAGATGTTCTGGTATTATTCAAAGAACAAATCTAGTTCTTTAAGAGGAGATACATAGGTATCTTGTTGAAGAAGATGTAATCTCCTCTACAGATTCATTCAAACATCATTCTTCTTCTACTTCCTCTTCATGTGTTTTTTCATTATCTATTAACAAATCCGGTATGACTTAAATACTGAGATGTTTTTATGATTACAAAACAACCATATTCCATCTTCTATCCATCCTACAAAGAACCAAATCACCGTGCATGTGTACATACTGCATACCATATCCATGTCGTGGTGTAATTATTTCCCCACCACCTTACAAGGTTGGGTATAATGATGGAAATAATATCTATATATGATTATTATAACATGATATTTACTCTAAAATATTATACACAATCCACTTCAAAAGAATTCAACAATTATTATAATGATATAACTGCTTCTGTGGAAGTACTACCTACCGTGTCCACGATATAATGTCACCCATTCTACAAGATATTAATTAAATAATTATTATATAAATGTAAGGAATGGATAAATATGGTATATATTATGTTCTTAACATTTTTTTATGAAATAAATATGACCTAATAAGGAGAACCAGAACTTATTTGACAATAGCTACATAAGTAAATGATGTTTTAAATACCTAAATAGCAAGTAATAAAGAAATGTTATAAAAACCTGGTGATAATATGGTCATATATGATATCATATTAATTTATATTTTTCCTTGATAAGTCAATGACATTACATATATCATTATACAAGTATTTCATGTACATATAAAGGATATCATACCTAAGGTATGGTATAATGTTTCAATATTATTATTATTCGATATTGTTAATTCATATGTATTTACTATGGTATATTTATCATCCACATCTTTGTTTTTCTAAATATTAATTCTAAAATATTCTCACTATCCTTCTATAATTTTTTATAGTCAATTTTACCCAATGGTTTATTTATTTTAAAATAGAATGAAATGAATCTTTTTTCATTTTTGGTATGATGTACTTTTTTACTTTCAAATAAAAGTATGAAAAAATGTTCTCTTTTAACTTATAAGACATGAACATATATTTAAATTTTTTTATTTCCATACATCCATGAATCATCCATTAAAATATTTCATGATTATTTTCTATTAAATTATTTTAATTTAAAAATTTATGGTTTGTTGAAATAAAAAAAATTGAAGAAGAAATGATATTTTTCTCAAGATTTAATTTCATGTGTTTTGTCAAAACTATTGTCCATATAATATAACATTATATAATAAGGTTAATTTTTTATTATAATATCCATAATATTCATATGGATTTATTTATTTTATGTTGATCTTAAATTTATGAAATCCATTTTTTAGGATTATGTTATGATGGAATGATGTTTTAAAAACCCATTTTACTCCTTGGGTTATGCTATGGTGAATTATTTATGTTTTTTGTAGAAGATTGAAGAATTATTTTATAATGATATCGGTGGTGCTTATATCTATTTCTAATTTATTGGTTAATAATTTATATATCATGAGGTATATATGGTTGGAATGAGAAATGTTCTCTGTTCGGTTGTACAGGGCTGGAATGAGAATTGAACTGAGTTCAAAAATGGACATTGTCCACAATGATGGTCTTGGAAATGAGCCTTGACTTATATGAAATGATTTTATATGATTATTTATATGAAAAAAAATTCATGTCTTAGGTTATGATTTTTTACTATTTTGTTCAATGATTTTTATGAACTTTTATGATTTATACCATTGTATAATATCACTCTCCTTTATATGTAGAATAATATTTTCAAATGTTATGTTCATATGTCTTATGATTAAGATATGATTGATATCTCCCTTGTTTCCCTTACTATGTATTTGAGATCACCCTTTCATATTTTTGTTTCCCATTTGTCATAAAGAAGTTTACTAAACAAGATATGTCAAAAAAGTGTCTAGTTATGATGAAATAAGTGGGAGAAAATGAAGATGTCTTATGAAAAAGTTGTTTATATCTCCTTATTTCTAAATAAACTATACCTATATAGTTCCGTCATTTATTTTTATGATTTTTTAAGGAATTGTATTTAATTGATATGAAATATCAATGAAAAAAATTATGTATTGTTATATGTGGTCATATTATGTGAATTATAGATGATCATCTCACCAAAAATATTTGTTATAGTGGTCCAGCTGATGGATTGCTTGGTTAAAGAGGTTCAAATATGTGGTCATGTCCATTAAAATGGATGTACCCCATTAAATGGAATATGAGGATTCTCATAGGGTATGGAAAGAATCAATGTCAGCCAGAAGGTTGTTTTCTAGAATGAAATATTTTTATGATGGCATTGAATTATATACAGATTAACTATCAGAAGTGGACTGCATCGGTCAGACAAGGTCTTATTACAAAAATCACATTATGTGAAAATGGATTTCAAGAAGAGATGTTTTTGCAATTACCATTACTGAGTGGGAGCAAGAATGGCTTTAGATTTTACATAATAGTGAAGATTTTAATCCATATATTGAATCCCATAATAAAATTATTATTCATTTGAATCCATCAAAGGATAAACAATGGATATCAATTACACATAATAATGTGTTTATAGGATGGTATTAATATTAAATTTAGGAGGAGTTATTTGAAAAAAATAATTTCATTTCTGGAAGACTTCAATGGCCAGCTAGTGGATTTAATGAAAATTCTATACCTTACAATGGTTTTGTGATAAATATTTATATATTCAATACATAAGAACATGAGGAATTCAGTACGATGCACAACTGTTGTGTTATTATTGTGGATGAAGTAATTCACATATATGGTTCTATGAAAAAAAAATCAAATTTATGAAACTATATCATAATTTATCATTATTGAACAAATATATGAGTTAGATTATACAACATTTCATGTTTTTCATTTTTGCTGTGAATGGGTTGACAATATTAGTGGAGTGAATTATGATGAAATGGACATTGTGAAGGTGAATTTTACTATGGATGGGAAAAAATATGATCCATTCATAATGGAATCATATGAAATGAAATTATTTTATTTTTATTATCCACAAAATAAGAATTAGTTGATTTTCATACTAGAGACTAAAACAAATTTTGGCTCAGATCAAAATTCAATCGGGGACGACCCTTTCATTACTAGATCACAATCACTTAATTTTGGTACCAATGTATACAATGTCTTGTACGTTAGAGGGTGACATAAATAGGGGATTTGGATTCTAGATATATGACACAAATCCTTGAAACCATTATAAAAAGAAAGAGAGAACAATGATAAGGAAAAATTGTTTTTTAAAATTTTATGGTATTCTTCATAATATTTTATATTCTTTACTACATTAATATAATATAAATTAAATGTTTAACTACACATGCATACTCTGTCGTCTACAAATAATTATTTTACCAATCCCTCTTATGAACAAAAAAGAATAAAGGAAACCCTTTGGAGTATTTTAAAGTTAATGTTACGATATAAATTTTCTATTTTACAGAAAATTTATATAATAGAACATTGACGTAATTTTATTTATTCCATTTATAGTTTGATTATTTTAGAATACTTATATATATATATATTATTCCTTTGGATGGGGGAGAATTGTTTTTCTCTTCTCAATAATAGAGGCAATCTTGATGTTTTCATTGTAAAATCATTATCTAAAGAATTAATATATAGTTTCATATTGATGTATAGGTTTTTTATTTTTAATATTACTCAAATAATAATTGTTTTCATAAACAAGTTGATTATTTTTGTCATTTTGGGGAGTTCTTTCCATATTCCTTTCATTTCTACCACAAAAAATCCACAAACTTCTTCTCCCTAAAAACATTTTCACCCCTATAGTGTTGTAATTATCACATTCCATCACATTCACTCCACTACCTTTATTGGAATAGAAACAATGATTCCTATGATCAATCATAGAGGTAATATTTATATTTTTCATCATAATTTAATTTTACATAGAATTAATTTATTGTTTCAAATTTATGTTTAATTTATGTCTTTAGTATTACTTACGTAATAATGTTTTTTCTTATACAGGTGGATTATTTTGTTTGATTTGGGGTGATTTTCCCATCATTCATTCCTTTTTAATCCAAAACATATACATTAATCTTCTCCCTCAAAACCTTTCACCTCTATAGTGATTCATTTATCACTTCACTTAAAGCTATATCTAATACCTTTGTTAAAATACAAATTATTCTAGCTCTTCTCAATCATATAGATAATCTTGAAATTTTCATAGTAAAATAATGGTTTATAAAATGAATCTATTGTTTCATATTTATAAATAATTTATTTGTTTTATTATTACACACATAATAATTACTTTCTTGTATAGGTGTATTGTTTTTTTGAGTTGCAGTGCTCAGTACATCCTTTATGTCTTTCTGCACCAAAAAATCCATAGACATCTTCTCCCTCAAATACATTCAACCTTGTAGTGAGGAAATTTATCACTTTCCAACTTGTTCTATCCACTACTCCATCATAGAGGTAATATTAATGTTTTCATAGTAAAATAATTTTACAAAAAATTAATATATTATTTCATATTTATTGTTAATTTACTTTTTTATAGTATTACTCATATAATAATTATTTCTTATAAATTTGGATTTTTTTCAAGTTGAGTTGTTTTTTTTGAAACTAATCAGGCAATGATGGCAGTTTGACCATGAAATTCAATGAAATTCATGGCAACAATAATTTTTTTAACACTTTTACAAAATTACCCACAACACATTAGTGATGTTTTGGAATCAACCACAAATCAATTGGATGGATAGTGTGAAATTTATTACTCGTACTGTGAATTTTTATTTAAAATTGACTCATTTTTAGAAAAAATGACACTTTATGTAAATTTATTTCTTTATATTATTACTAAAACAAGATATTTTTTCATATACAGGTTCATTGTCTTTCATGAGAAGGGGAGGTTTTTTTGGAAATATCTTGAGTTAGTTAAGGATTGAAATATAATGGAACATTGATGTTTTTGAATGTTTTCAATAATTTTTATTCACGTAACTGTAAAAAAAGATAGAAATGTATATAATATATTATTATTTTTATGATTGTAATATAAATTTAATTTCATTTAAATTGTATATTAGGAATGTTTTTTGATATTTGATGTGTTTTTGGGGTTGTGGTATGTTTTTACAGCACATTATAGTGGTGTAGGGTTTTCTATTGCAGCACAGTGCAGTATGACCCTTAATTAGTGACTTTGAAATAAATCATAAACAACACATTTATTATCGATTAGAAAATTGATAATAATGTTTCTCTCTATCATTAAATCTATATGTAATGATTAAAATACATTTATCATCACTTTTTAATGCTAATAAAAGACTCTTTCTTTTAAACACACTCAAGTATTCAATGCTTTTCTAGCCATGATAAAGGACTTCTCTAGTGCTCTTAAAGCCCTAATTTTTATTACTGTATATGAAATATATGATAAAAAATATGTCTTTAAACATATATTATTATTTTAAAACACATTACATTATCCTTTCCATTTTTTCTAAATATGCTAATTTCGATTAAGGAAGTTTGGACTACCGCCCCCTCAATGTGATGAGATTCATTCACACACTACATGAAATGTATTAAGGAGGTGGCTATTGAAATTATATGATATATATGACATAATAATTCTAATTTAATTATATTATATAAAAATATAAATATTTTATTTTCTTTCATTCTTTCCATCAATGCGATAATAAAATGAAAACATCATTCATTCGTAAGTAAGACCTACCATCTCCAAGAATGGTTTATTCCATTTTCTAATTATATATTAAATACAATATTATAATACACATATAAAGAATATACATGATATTAATATTATGTTTCAAATTATTAAAATCATTATATGTGTATAAGGACCAAATATATTACAATATAAGATAGTTATGAGTAAAAGAGAATATATTATCGGATGTGAAACCTTAACATAAATTTGATAACAAGAGGGTAATATAAATTTATAATAAAATCATATATGTTATTATATATAAGAATATGGTTTTTTGATATATTTATAATAAAATTATATTTATTATACATGATTCGTTTATGACTAGGAAGAGATTCAAGACACAAGGTAAGGGAATTTCATCTCTCTTTTTATTTCTGATATAAACATTATTCATTCACCACCAATTAATTTACTGCCCATGGTTGAATTATATTACAATTATAATTTAAATTAAGGGTATTTTAATATCAATTTTACGATCTTTCTTTCATGGGGTTTATGTTTCAAAAGTTACCAAATTGTTAAAGCAATTTTGTCTCCATTTTCCTTCTTTAACACACACGCCATGTTCTACACTTAATAGTTTTTATGAGGTTTATATATTGTATTTTAAATTTTATATCCTGAATCTCATTATTTTCAGGATATTTTACGATTCGTTTAATTTTATTTTCCTTGATTTGGTGTTTTATTCAATGTTACCATTTTGTAAGAGTCTATTGAAACAATATCATTACTTTCCAATATAGTTTATGTTTATACTTCATTTAATGAATTATTATAATCTATCTCTCAATAAAAATCATGAATAATCTTATGCTGTTGTTATTAATTATAAATTCATGTATTTTTTAGAAATTTTGTACTATTTGGTACATAATATTGATAAGAAAGTGTTTTTAAGAATTACCAACTTTACCGCTCTCTTTTGTTGTAAGTTGTTGTTCCTTCAAACCATGAATTATAAAAAAAATAAGGAATTATTTATATTTTAAACAAAATTATCTTCAAATAAATTATTATCAAAATGTTTGGGAACTTGTTTTATAAGTTTTCAATGAAAATTATATTGACTGTGTTTTCAATTTTTTATATGTTTTCATGAAAAATTGTTTAATAAAATTTTCAATTCTTTTTTATAATTTTTCATGGAAAATAGGGTTTTGAAAAAGATAATCATTTATTTATAAATTTTAAATATTATTTTAAGGAAATAATTTGATTTTTTTTCAGTCTTTCATTATATATATTCAAACTATTTCGAAATAAAATGTTTTCAAAAGGATTTTTATCCTTTTTTATAAGAATTCAAAGAAAAATATTTTCACATCTTTTATATATTCCTTTATAAGATTTCTATTTAGTTTAAAAATAAAATGTTTTTCAGAAGGATTTAGGTTTTGAAATACCTTTTCAATGAAGAAATGATATTTTCCCATAGATTTTTTTTAAAAAGATATGTGCAAAATATTTTCCACCTAAGATGAAATCTGTTGTTGTTACTATTTCCATTTTCTGAAATGATCCAATGGTTTCATTCATATTATTTCTCCGAATGTTTATTATTTTGATTTCATGGATGTTAGGGAAACCCAATTCTCTTTCATGGGTTATATTTTTATGAAAATCATTCCTCTTCCATGAGTTATATTCTTGAAAAAAATATTTCACATCAATCGGTAATGCCATGATAAATTCTTATGATACAAGATTTATTTTATAGGTTATTATATGATGAAATTATTTTGAAACATATATTAAATGTAGGTTATAATATGATAAAATTTTTATAATAGCCATTTCATTTCATGGGTTATGATATGATCTCCATTTCTGAGTCATGATATGATTAATGTTTAATTATTTTGTGGAACATGTATTATTGTTTTTATTATGTGATGGGTGGGGCCTATAACTACATCCAATAAATTATGTAACGATAAACGATTTATGACATCTAGAGGGTAAATGGGAGGGAATTACATGCATAAAAAATAGGGTACATGGGAGGGAATCCCAAACCCAAAACATGAGGAAATTATCTTCAGAAAACATGATAGTTTATTGGTGGACATCCCATACCCCAAACATAGGGTAAATAGGAGGGAATCCCAATCCTGAAGCTGGTATTTCATTTTTTTTATTCCAAGACTAGCATGTTTTTAAGGTCATGGTAGAAATACATTACATATGATTTTATATGTTTAGGTGTATTATTAAAATTTCATGTCTTATTTCTCTCATATGCATATGATTTTTTTTCTATTATGATTCATTTCTTACGAACGGTTTATATTTTTTCTATGATTCATGTTTATGATATTTAATATGAAGTGTATGATCTTATAATGTCATTATCACTTTATCTTACCCATATCATCATGTTTATGTTTCTATATCACACTTTCTCCCTTACAGGTTATCTAAGCTCACTCCTTTATATGTTTCTTTCCCCATGATATGAAGATTTGATGTCTATAAGAAGGGTTTCTTCATAAAAAATCCATTTGGAGATTTCGTAGCCCTCTTATATAATATTTTTTCGGCTTCTATGTTTCCAAAGGCTATAAACTAATACGGTCTTTGGGTGTTTGTTTGTATAATTTTTTAAGTATTTCACAAAATATTTGCAATTTCTATGTAAATTAATACTGGGTCATTTTAGCTACTATTGGTATATGTTCCTATAGGGTCACACATAAAATTGTATTCAAGAATATACAGTTTTCAAGTGATTATGAATATAGGACTTGGTGTCCCCACAACAGGGTATGAGAGTTTTCCAAGTTTTATAGATCATAAAAAAATTATTATTATCAAGTATATAATACTTTGGTTGATTTTTTTAATTAAATTTTTTAATTATATATTATGTTAATACATGGAATAATATTCTAAGAATAAATATTATTTTAATATTCAAGTTTCATTTAATATTAGCTGTAATAAAAATTTTTGTTAATAAATCGAGTTTTCCACGTAATATATATGATATGTATTATAATTAGGTGATAAGAAATAATATTTATGATAAAATTATTTCATCATAACTATTTATTTTTTTCTTATTTTGGGGATGGTAAATATATTGGTTTGAGAATCATATCCGAGTACTTCTCAAACCCACTATATATGTCTGTAGGAACTCAATTTGGTTCCACTGTTCATTCTAGTAGATTTAATGATCCTCTCTTGTAATATATCGTAAAGATGGAAATTTATTATTTGAGTGAATGATCAGAAAATGCATTTTCAAAACAAAGGCATGATATTGGGGTGGTTATCATAGCATCATAAAAATTATTATAGTTACACACAAGAACCTTTATTTCGATGAATCATTTGTGCACAAATTTTTTAATCATGAGTGGATGATCTATAGGGATTGACCTCAATAACCTTTTATAAATTTTCATCAGTGACACGGTGTAATGAAATTCACATTGAATAAAATGAGGTATTCATTATATTTATATTTTTGTGCCCTAATAAATCATGTGAGATCTCTGAATCATATTAGAGGTCGAATCACTAGTGATGAAAATGTTTAAATTCTCTAATGATAATGATTTTAAATATCCATAACCCCACCTTCCTCTACACATCGTGGTACCATAAATTGGTATCATAGCATGTGCATTAATTTTCTGAGACAATATAATTCTATTTCATTAAAATAACTAGGGAGGTTTATCTTTATACAAAAAATTCTTGCATTGATCTAATTTCATATGGTCATGTATCATCTATTTAAAAAATTTTATATGGGTAATAATTATATTTTTAGGGGTAGTAAAATTTATGAGGATTTATTTTATATAAAATTTATTCCATAATGACATGGTAACTCATATTGAATATAACAAATTCAGGAGAGGTAGAAAATTCAAGCTAGGTACCGGTGGGAATCCTACCACCGGAATAGTATCATCTATTTAAAAAATTATTTAATTATTTTATTATTTTTTAGATTATTATATATTATAGGAGGGGAAATGTTGGGGTGGGTATACATTTTCATGTGGAAGTTGAAAAAAAAATATATTATCCAAAAAATTGGGTGTAGGCCAACATATGATTTTAAATAGGTATATTATAAAAATATTTATAAATTTAAAAAATGTAGCTTACTATGGAAGCCACCTATGGATATCGGCTGATAGGGTTCCCAATAGCACTTTTTCATCCTTTTTTGTGCTTCTTTCCTCTAACTAGCAATGATTATCGTCACTGCCTTAACTTACACCTCCACTACATCGCCCTCCAGAGTGAGATCCTACCAGCATTCTTCTGCCAGGTTATTTCACAAATGGTCGCTCCATTGTCGTCACCTCGTACCGACCACCACCTTCATAAGGTCCTTTCCACATCTATTCTCCTAGATGTTAGCCCCCCCCCCAGTCCCCCTCTATTCTCAATCACATTGGACCACCCTCTATAACCCATGGGACTCCCTTGTCGTGATCATGGAACTAAGAGTGGCTTGTTTAATCCCTCATGATTGGTGTGGACCATTTCAAATCGGGTTACCTAAGAGCCTTATAGGTCATGTTCAACCGACCTACCCCATAATAAGAATTGGTGTTTATTCAATCCAAGAACTGGTTAGGGTAGGATTTCTTGGATTATAATAGCC
The DNA here is from genome assembly GCA_963277665.1 of Viscum album. Lineage (NCBI taxonomy): Eukaryota > Viridiplantae > Streptophyta > Magnoliopsida > Santalales > Viscaceae > Viscum > Viscum album. The sequence goes on from OY728121.1 coordinate 444,272,349, forward strand.
CAACATTTGGTTTTCCTGGACCAAAATGAGACTACAAGGATTTTTCACAACCCCAATTGGGCTGGTCAATGTTTATTGACCCGAGAAAAGTTTTCATACCACTATAAATAATGTTATTAATTTTTGGATTAAAACAATAATTATTTTATTATTTAAAATAATTTATTTTAATTTAGTATATAATAAAATTAAATAATTAATTTAATTATTGTAACAAAACATTAATTTTATTATGTGACCAAATGGGAATAAATTATTTTAATTTAAATAAATAATTTAATTTATATAAATTCTACAATACATTAAATGTATAATTGATAAAAATATCATGATAGGATATAAATTCTAAGATTTTTGTGAGTAAAGCATTCCAATACTAGTAATTATGGCTACTAGAGTCTGAAAAATAGTTGGATACCATTATTGATTCAATTAATTAATCAATAATGTAAAAATAGGTAATCAATATTACATTAAAAAAACTAATATTCTTAATTGTGGATAAAAATTTATATAAATAATTCCACTATATCCTTGTCACTACATTCTTTATTGGATAAAAAATACCTTGATAGGCCATTACTTCCATGAGTGGTATGAGTGCCTCTGTATAGTACTATTCCAAGAGATGAAGCCTTATATATTTTCGTACTAACTTTTTCTGATCCAACATAAGGAGAAATAAATGAAGATAAATAAAATTTAATAACATCGCAGATAAATCACTATATATATAATGTATCATGTTGTCATTTATATAGTGTCATTTTAGAAAATCTCAAAATGAAGAAGACGCCTACCTAATATTGCCTTATCTCAAAAAAATTATATCAGTAGAGGGAAAGGAATGATTCGTATGAGATACCCAATGCACTCTATAAGTGTAAGATATAATAAGTGAAGAAAATCTTGATTTTTTTAATGTAAATACAATGTTTGATAGTGTACATGATATGCCACATCGAGCTTAAACAATAAACAAAATAATATTTAAATTATATCATTAAAACAAATATAATGAAATGGAGTAAATAGATAATTTTAATTTAATTTTGAAAACATGGTTTATAAATAAATTAATAACTAAAAATTTGGGGACTACATAATCATAAATGAATGTAATTCCCATTTAAAAATAATAGAATTTTTTTCAAAAAAACTATTTAAATTTTCACATGGGTATTTTATTACAAATAAATAATGAAATAAACATTATTATATTATTTGATTCTCACATATATATATATATATATATAATATATTCAATCTAATTTCTCAAATTCATATTAAATTTTTTCTAGACATGATATATGATTAAATCAATTTTTTGGAAAAAAAGAAGTATTTTTCCAAATAGTCATTTTGTCACCTTTTGATGGATCACATATTATAAATCTGGTTTTAAAAATTTAATATACTATATGTTACAAAATAAAATTTTCATTTGAAATAAATTTATCAAAATTTACTTTGGTTTTATTTTTCATATTTTTCTAATAAGATTCATTTATTACGAATATTGGAAATAAAAAATTTTTAATTCGAATAGGTTTTTCATTAAAATAATTTATAGTGTTAGATTATATATTTTACTGTTTAAAAGTATAATTAGTTAATTTTTATCCACTAATCCAATTTAGTTCATTGGAAACAATTTAAAAATAAAATTGGATATAAAAACATTGTATACATTTTAACTTTTTACTTTAAAACACGCTTTTTCATTGTGTTGCATGACTAATTTTAAATATAATTTTTCAAATTACATGAATTGAATTCGTAAAAATAGAATAAATATTTGAATAATTGGGTAAAAATTATGTTTTATTTTCATTTATGTCTCTATATATAATAAATTTACCATGGTAAAAAAATTATTTACCACATTATTTGTAAATTAGTGACCATGGTTTATGTTAAAAGATAAAACCATAAAATACCTAAAAAAAATTTAATTAGTGGTTTAGGTATATTTAGAACATAACCAAAATACAAAAAAATATTTTAAAATATAATTTTCTGAAATTAATTCCACCTTAATGCATTTGTCTCTAAATATAAATTATTTAATAAATTAATGACTTAAACCCACCATTCCTCAAGTTTAAATACCTTCATTCACCAGCCCATTTCTACCCAAAAATACTTTTAGTACCTTAAATCATTGCTCAAACCTCTCTTCCTCACTCTACAAATGTCCTTGAGATTCTAGTCTCAACAAATGTCTAAATCCAAGGCCCTTACGTAACTCTCAAGGAGGTGATATTCAAGAGGTAATTTTCCCAATGTACCTCTCTTAATTTCTTTTGCTTTTCTACCTTCTACACAACTTATTAATTCATAACTAACTAATAAATCTGGAATATTGTATATACTGGAGTATGATTATTATAATGGAATATCTCATATCCATTTCAATTTTCATCTCATCTTGTCCAATGAAACGAAATTATTGTCCATGTTTTTCTGGTTAATCACCTCCGTGAATAATGTTTTTGTTCTTTTTTCATTACTGCTTTCATGGATTGTATGAAAACTATTCTTATGGATAAATCTATTTAAATATATATTTTTTTAACCTATTTAATATTATTTAATTAATATATACTCATAATATAAAACTAGTTCATGGTGTTCGTAAAAACCACCAAAATAAACAAAATGTTTATCAATAAAGATTTATCCAATGAATCATACTCATGATAGAAATATAAATGATATATGGGATGAATTACAGTTTTATAATTAAATTAATAATTTCATTACAATTATGGAGTTTTAATATAATTTTACAATAACATCCATAATTTTACTCAAATCAATTATTAAACATTGAAACAAACGCACCTGAAACCATGAGAATAACAAAATATTATTGATGAATGGGTCATTAGAGGGAATATAATCATCTTATCCATTTACATTTCATACTGAGGAATCAATGTCCTTTTAATCAATCATATATTTATGGTTTGAGGATTGATAAATTTCCATGGAGAATGTTTTCTATCACAATCCTTCAGAAAATGATGGTTATATATATAATCTATTTCCTTGTTATCCTACATGGAATCCTATATGTGTTATCCTTAGATACTACCAAAATTCCCTTTCATTCATTTGAAGTGGATATTTTGTTAATCATTTTTGTGATATGTGATTTAAATAGGGGTATTTTTAAAATTAAAACGACTAGTTTTGAATCCCAAATTCCAAATTCTATGTATGAAATATCATGATTTCATTATGAATGTTACATCCTGATTTTTTAAATGTAAAAACTATGTTCGACAGATTACATGATTCACTTCATGAATCTTAATCAAAAATCTAAATAATATTTAAACCATTCCTTTAAAAACATCCCATTAGGATGGTGGTAATGAATAATATTAATTTAATTATGGAAATATGGATTAAATGTCATCATATAATTAATTATTTGGAGACCTGTTAATTATAAATGAATGTAAACAATTTTTTTAAATAAAGGAAATGTTTTCCAAAAAAACTATTAAAATGAATACAAGTGTGTTTTATTAATAATAATTAAAAAAATAACTCTTTTTGGATTATATGAATTTAATATATATATATATATGTGTGTGTATGTATGTATAATATTCAATATAATATTTAAAAAACATCTTATTTTTTTTCTAAATATGTCAATGATTAAATTCAATTTTAGGAATAAAAATAGTATTTTTTCAAAAAGGCATTTCTGTCATCTTTTGATAACGCACCTATATTAAATTTTTTTTTCTATTTTTATAATCTATATTTGAATGAAATAAAATTATTATTTTAAATCATAGTATTAGATTTTAATTTGGTTGATTTTTTTTTATTTTTTTTATATGATTCATTTGTTGATGAATAGTGAAAACATATTTCATTTTTAATTGAAGAAACTTTTTTTATTAAAATACTTTAAATTGTAAAACTATAAATTTTACTAGTTTAAATGCTTATTTAGATAATATTATTATAATTTAGTCCAATTTTGGTCGTTGTATTAAATATTACATTAATATTGGATATAAAAACAATGTAAAATTTCGAAGTCTTCACTTTAAAATCCCGCTTTTTCATTGTGTTTGTGGAACTAATTTTATATATAATTTTGATTTTTTTAATTTAATTATGTAAAATTGATTGAATATTAAGGATAAAAAGTTATAAATTAATTTTTGAGGTCAATTTGCTTTTTAGTTATAAAATATTTACATTGGTAAAAAATATATCTACCACAGTATAGTTAAATACTTTCAATGGTTAATGTTAAAAGAAAAAAGTCTAAAGTATCCGAAAATACAATGTTTAAAGGGATTTTGATGTATTTTTTGACCATTACCTTCTTAAAAACATTAATTGAAAATCTAGTTCATTGAAATTAATAAATCCTCAATGTGGTTGGCTTTAAATATAAAATAATCAATATTGTAGTTACATAAACCCACATCACATAAAATTTAAATACCAACTCGCCACCAAATTTCGACCCAAAAGTCTTTTAACACCAAAAAACTCTTCCCAAACCTCTCATACTCACTCTTCTCACATACAACTACTTCTGGAATAACCAAAAAACCAAATCCAATATCCTTAATTGTTTCTCAAGGAGGTAGTGGTCAAGAGGTAATTTTCCCAAAGTACCTCTCTTAATTTATTTCAGTTTTCTAATTTCTACTCAAATAATTCATCTATCAATTATTGATAACTAAATAATCTATTATATAATATATTTTTATTAATATGATGTGATATCTCATAACCATTTCATTTCTCATATCCTTTTATTTAAAGAAATGAAATTATTGTCTAGGTGATGATGGTTAAATGTCTATGAGAATAATGTTTTTGTTCGTCTTAATTATTCACATAATGGATGGAAATAAAACTATTTATATAGTTAAATAAGACTTAAAAAAGAATATTTAACCCATTTAATCTTCTATAACTAAAATATACTCATAATATTATACTAGTTCATGGTACTCAGAAAAACATGCCAAAATAAAATAATCATTTATTATTATCATTTTATCTAATGAATCATCATCATGTAACTAATAAAAACGATACATGGTAAATTATAAAATTATAAAATTAAAATAACAATATTTCATTGCACTTCTAGATTTTTCATATCATTTTACAATAGCATCCTAAATTTTAATAAATCGATCATGAAATTATGAAACAAACGCACCCAAAACAAGAAAAATAAAATAATATTATTGATGAATGGGTCATAAGATGATATAAAATCATAATATCAGCTACTATAAATATGAATATAGTATTCTAATGAGTTAATATCCATATTTAAACCATTATAATGGATGTTTGAGTACATTTGAACGAAATTTAATGTGAAGTAAGGGAATATCTTCATCGAATCTCCGTTCATTGGGTTAAACTTCTAATTAATAATTGTATCATGATAAAATTATGTGTGAATTGCATTTTGAATATATTTTCTATTATTTAACCATTATATTAGTACATATAAACATATTGAATTCATTTTATTATCTTACACTTTCATGATATTATATATATAATGGCATTTCATCTCACTTTTTGTTTCTGTAAGATGAATGCCATATTTCCACTAATTTCTTTTGTGTGGTGTACATACTGGCCATGAATGTATTATATTAATTTATATGTAATTCGTGGTTATTTACATATCCATTTTATTATAACAATTTTTGGGGTTTTATGATTCAAAATATACCAAATGAGTAATTTAGTTTTGTCTCAATTTTCCTTCTTTGAGATGTATGTTTTTAATGAACGTATGTTCTTTTACATGGTATATATACTAAAATTTGACATGTTATATTATTAATAACCCTCATTTCAGTATATTTTATTCTTCTATTAATGTTATTTTTTAATGGGGATGATGATTCAAATGTTTTTTAGTGGTGTGGGATACATTGAAATGTTTGAATATTATTTCCCTTTGGAAATGTTATTATATGATATCTTAATCCCATTTTCAAGAAATAATATACTAAAGAAATGTATTATTTCATAAAGTATTTTTTAAATCTCAATTTAAAATTTTTAAAATATATTTTCATAAAAAACATTTTCAAAAAAATGTTTTATGTTTATAAAATAATTTTTCAAAGAAAAAGAGATATTTTACTCAAGAATATTTTTAATAGTTCTTTGAAAAATTTTTATATCTATGACCATGTTATTTGATGTTACATAAATTTTATATTAGATATAAACCAATGATACAATTCTTATTCATTACATTAATGGTTTAAATTTATGATGGATTGGTTCTTATGAATTTTGTTCCTTTTCTATGAGTTATGCTATGATGATGTGTTTTATGAAACCCATTTCTTTTCATAGGTTATGAATGATTTATGTTCTTATGGTACACATATATATGATTTAATTATGATATGGGTGGGCTCTATATTTATATCCAATGAATTGGTTAAATACTTATATCTCCTAAGATAGTCATAATGGACTTTTACCACTAATATGGTTATCAGAGTGAATCTGGGCTACCAAGATGGTATGGGATGTGAAAACAAAATAAAAAGATGGCCTTGGAAGTGCTACCATTACTACAGGCGACATAATTATTATATTATTATTATTTCCCTTATTTCTTTGTTTTATTCCATGGTTACTCTGTCATGGATGATTTTCTTTATTTCATTGGGATTCATGTCTCATGAACTACCAATATTTATTCCATGTTTACAATTTATGATTTTTGAAACAAAAGGTATGTTATTTTATTTTAATGTTATCATTCTCATTCCAATATGCAAATGATTATGTTTTAGTATCTCCTTTGTTTACCATTTACTGATCATCTGATCTCACCTTTTTTTGTATTCCATTCAACCCTTGTTATGAGGATATGTATTATTTTTTATGCTTCGAAGAAGGTTTCTAGTAAAGAATAACTTAGTGGGATATTATGTATCTCAATTAATTATTAGTTTTTATGTTTCAATTTTTACAAAGTCACTACAATAAAATGGTCTTTTAGAATTTTTTTGTGCAATGTATAAAATTTTCCAAAAAATTAATATAATTTAATGAATGTAAAATGAGGGTATGTATAAAGTGAATAAATTAGGGACACTTGTACTGAAAGAGAGAGAGAAAATTGAGAGACTTTTATCCCTTAGTTTCAAACTGAACCAAGAAAAAATGACCAAACACATTATTTTCTCTTAACCGCCAATATTTTTAAAATTCATTTTTAATTTAAATACAACTATCAGGATAAAATTATTCCCAAAAATTAGGATTTATTTCACAAGATGATATAAATATGAAAAATACTGATACAATAGTCCTTATTTTGAACTAGATGAGTAAAATCAACACTAATGGGTCTATGGTTTCCCATGTGAAAGACACCATTGCACTTTTCTTCCAAAAATACAACGATATAGAGGTTTTAAAATGACGACAATTTTTTATCTTTCATGTTGTAAAAAATGTCTATAGAATAAGAATTGATGTGTTGTCTAGAAGAATCAAGAGACACTTATACTTCAGGTATTTTTTTCATTGAGTTTAAACTTTCATTATCTACATGTTAGGTATTGGATATGCATTTTGGATCACACATTTGTATTCATATATAGGAACTAAGTAGATTGGAGATGATTTTATAAGCTGAGGTGGATCTCCCGGATAAAAATGGTTAATGTATATAAGCCTTGGTAATGAGATATTACCACTTGATTTTTTCTAGCGGCATGTGTTGGAACCGGAAAACGCAACCCATAAATATTCAAAATTTCTACATATATGATCCTAGATCATAGCATGTTTCAGAAGCATTGATTTGATAGGTCGTAGAAACTGATCAAAGTTATGGATTAGTGGTTATTGACATTTGAACTTAAGCTCGAAAATAGGTTCGAAGAGCCCATTCACGGATCTCCATCCAGGATTGCGGAGAAGGGGAACGAGATCAGATCCTCCACAAGCACCGTGAAGGTCGATGAAGGTCACCTCTGCGGTTACAGTGAACATGAGGGATCTTAACTGGAGCCTTTTCCAGCACAATGAAGTGTGATTATGGTTGACTCTGTGATTACGAAACTTGAGGGAACACCACCCGGTTGAGGAGTGTCACTTCCTTCACAGCGCATTTGTGCCTCATGGCATGCGTTTATGCTTCAAGGCTTGCACCACTGACGTCAATCACCTATAAATAGGCAGTTCACCCCCTTCATAAGCATGGCCAGACCGCCCCATGGGTGGCTGAACTCCCATTTTGTGGAGCTCCTATACACCGCTAATTGATGCATGTCGCAAAGGGCCCCACCATTTTTGAATGAGGGATATTATTCGGTTTGCTCGAGGCTCCACAAGCATCTTTTCTCTGAGAGCATCTTTTCTTCACGTTCCCCTTTTCTCCCTAATCCCATTTCATATACAATCCCCTTTTATCAATGATCCCCTTTGTTCACTGATCCCCATTTCACTATGAGCCCCTTTGCTCGATGAGGCCCCACACACAACGAGACCCCATTCTCCACGAGCATCTTTCCTTCACAAAGCTATATTTAGAGACCCCATGCTATTTTTACACCTTTCCTCTACAATGTTACATCGCAAATCCCTATCATTCACAAAGCTCCTACCACCACGCCCACCGGTCTGTACTATGGGGCTATGCACCTACACCCCCACTCGGGATCACTTCTAGTCCCTTCACTTCTATCACTGACCCCCATGAAAAATGGAGAGTCTCACTGTGAGCTTCTTAGGATACAATGTCGACATTTTTCATTGTGCCCTTATGTGCACCCACCTTCTACCTACAAAATACTAGGATTTGAGATAATCCTCTGCACAACATGAAACACCTTGATTCAACATATTTTTCTTGGTTCATTTCCCATTTCATGATTTTTGATTCTCATCATAAATTCCCTGAGCACCTTGAGTTGAACCATTCCTCATGAAACATCTCAAAACCCTACCACTTGGATCATATGCCATGTTGAACCCAAAAGGGCCACTCTTGGTTAAGTCCCAACACCATCCATTTCAATGCGCTATATGCCTAATAGTATTATCTACATGACTATAAACTGTAGTGAACCTTATATGAAAAATATTGGACCCATCTTACTCCAATGAATATATGCCTTATACACCAAGCATTAGATGACTACCAGTCTTACCTACAATTTTATAAACTGTAGTGCACCCTATGTGAAAAATATTGGACGCCTCATACTCCAAACAAGAGATTCCTTATGCACCATGCATATGATGCCTAGTAGTCATATCTACATGACTATAAACTATAGAGCACCATATATGACAAATATAGGACACCTAATATGCCAAAAAAATATATTTCTTATGAGCCCAGAATAATATGCCTAATTGTCATCTCTACATGACATTAAACTGTTGTACTCCATATGTGACAAATATAGGATGCCACTTACTCCAAACAAGATATTCCATATGATCCAAGAATATGATACAAATATTACTCTTTAAATGACTATATGCTGTAGTACTCCCTATGTGAAAAATATAGGATGCCACTTCCTCCAAACAAGATATGCCTTACGTTCCACGAATAAGGTGCTATAAATCCGTTATACATGACTATAAACTGTAGCATTCCCTATCATTCAATAATTGGATGCCTCCTGTTCCAATCAAGAGATGGATTTTGTGACAAGTATAAGATACCTCATGCTATTATTACAGTGGCATAATTTCGAGAGTGTTGGAATCCGTTCAAACATTCCATCACTCCACCTCATGCTTCGTGTGTCCCACAATCATACCACCATCCTATTCATGTATGAAGGTACCCCATAACGTCCTGGTCATATGGCACCTCATCTCACGTATCTTTATGGGCCAATGCCCAGGAGTACTTTGGATGAAACTTCGAGTTGGGTCCTTTTTTTGATCACGGTCAATAGGAGACCCTCATTTGATTGTCCCCATTTCATGCTAATGAAATATGGATGTTATGTTTCAAACACGGTTAAATATTACCCTCCTTCGTCATGCCACACTCACTGTGTTCTGTATGTTAGGCATGTGATTCACACACTTCATCTCTCTTTATTCATATTGATTCCTATTCCCTTGGCCTTATCCCTCTTGTGCACTAGTGAATATTTGTGGGCCCCCATTATATGCCTCAATCCACTAGTGATTTGGGATGCCTTCATGGCCAGACATGTGGAAGATATTATGTGTAGTTTCCATGAGTAATCCTCATCCACCATTTATTCTCCATAGTGGCACCCGAGCAGTTTCCATGTGTAACACTACGGGAAAAATGGGTATTTGCGACGGGTTATTTGCGAAGGGAATAAATCCCGTCGCAAATAGCCCCGTTAAAAACTTATTTGCGATGGGGGTAGTTACCCGTCGCAAATAATTAGGCTTTTGCGACGGGATTGCTTTCCCCGTCGCAAATAGTTTTCCCGCGGTGTGCGCCAAATCGAGGGAAAACTATTTGCGACGGGAATATCCCCCCGTCGCAAATAACCGGCGGCGGTAAAAGGTATTTGCGACGGGAATATTCCCCCGTCGCAAAAAGTATATCGGCAGGTGGTTATTTGCGATGGGTCCCGTCGCAAATAACTATTTACCGGTTGACCGTAATAAATGTTGGCTAAGGTATTCGCGACGGGCACCGTCGCAAAAAATACTATTTGCGACGGGATACCCGTCGCAAATGGGCTCGTCGCAAATAATCTAACCTATAAATACCCCCATCCGTTTTTTTCATTTCATTGTCATTCCTTATCTTCTCCTTCTCTCAAAATTATATTTCTAGAGTTCAGTTTTTTTCCAGTTTAATTTTTTTCTCCGGAGCTGATATTAAAGTTTTGAAGAACGATCAGAGCAGATCAATTTTCAAGGTATTTATGTTCATTTTAATTTTTTATTTATTTTTAATTTTTTATTAGTTTCAAATATTATTAATTAGTTGTAATTTAATTATGTTTACATTGTTTTATTACTTAATAAATTTAAATTATTAGTATTGTTTATAGTTAATGGAAATTAGGAATAATTAGTAATAATTTTTAATAATTAAGAATAAATATTAATAATTAGTAATAAATACCAATAATTAGGAATAATAACATTATTACATTATTAGTTTATTTTATTATTAATATTAAAATAATATAATTTTTTATATATATACAATTCGTTTTTCATCTGTGTGTTTGCTGTCTTCACATGTATTATTTGTATGTGGAGATAGAAAACGCACAGATGAAAGAAGAATTGTATATAAATTAGAAAATTATATTATTTTAATATTAATAATAAAATATATTAATAATGTTATTATTTGTAATTATTGGTAATTATTTCTAATTATTGATAATTATTCATTTAATTACTAATAATTAGGAACAATTATCAATAATTATCAATAATTAAGAATAATTAGTAATAATTAGTAATAATTACCAATAATTAGTAATAATTACCAATAAGTAGTAATAATTACCAATAAGTAGTAATAATTACCAATAATTAGTAATAATTACCAAAAATTAGTAATAATTACCAATAATTAGTAATAATTACCAATAATTAACAATAATTAGTAATAATTACCAATAATTACCAATAATTACAAATAATTAGTAATAATTAGGAATAATTGGTAATAATTAGTAATAATTAGTAATAATTAGTAATAATTAGTACTAATTAGGAATAATTAGGAATAATTAGGAATAATTAGGAATAATTAGGAATAATTAGGAATAATTAGGAATAATTAGGAATAATTATCAATAATTATCAATAATTGTCAATAATTGTCAATAATTGTCAATATTTAGTAATAATTAGTAATAATTAGGAATAATTAGGTACAATTATCAATAATTATCAATAATTAAGAATAATTAGGAATAATTAGGAATAATTATCAATAATTATCAATAATTAGTAATAATTAGTAATAATTAGTAAGAATTAGAAATAATTAGGAACAATTATCAATAATTATCAATAATTAAGAATAATTAGTAATAATTAGGAACAATTATCAATAATTATCAATAATTAAGAATAATTTGTAATAATTAGTAATAATTGTCAATAATTACCAATAATTACAAATAATTAGGAATAATTAGGAATAATTAAGAATAATTAGGAATAATTAGGAATAATTAGGAATAATTAGTAATAATTAGGAATAATTAGTAATAACTATTAATAATTAGTAATAATTAGTAATAATTAGTAATAATTAGGAATAATTAGTAATAATTAGTAATAATTAGTAATAATTAGTAATAATTATTAGTAATTATTTATAATTATTTATAATTACCAATAATTACCAATAATTACCAATAATTACCAATAATTACCAATAATTACCAATAATTACCAATAATTACCAATAATTACCAATAATTACCAATAATTACCAATAATTACCAATAATTACCAATAATTACCCATAATTACCAATAATTTGCAACAATTACCAATAATTAGTATTAATTAGGAATAATTAACAATAATTAGTAATAATTACCAATAATTAACAATAATTAGTAATAATTAACAATAATTATTAATAATTACCAATAATTACCAATATTTAGTAATAATTAACAATAATTGCCAATAATTACCAACAATTGCCAATAATTACCAATAATTGCCAATAATTACCAATAATTAGTAATAATTACCAATAATTAGTAATAATTATGAATAATTAGTAATAATTACGAATAATTAGTAATAATTACGAATAATTAGTAATAATTACCAATAATTAGTAATAATTACCAATAATTAGTAATAATTACTAATAATTATCAATAATTACTAATAATAATCAATAATTACTAATAATTATCAATAATTAATAATAATTAGTAATAATTACTAATAATTAGCAATAATTAGTAATAATTAGCAATAATTATTAATAATTAGTAATAATTAGTAATAATTAGTAATAATTAGTAATAATTAGTAATAATTAGGAATAATTAGTAATAATTAGTAATAATTAACAATAATTAATAATAATTAGTAATAATTAGGAATAATTAGTATTAATTAGGAATAATTAGTAATAATTACCAATAATTAGTAATAATTATTATTAATTACCAATAATTAGTATTAATTACCAATAATTAGTATTAATTACCAATAATTAGTATTAATTACCAATAATTAGTATTAATTACCAATAATTAGTATTAATTACCAATAATTAGTATTAATTACCAATAATTAGTATTAATTACCAATAATTAGTATTAATTACCAATAATCACCAATAATTACCAATAATCACCAATAATTACCAATAATTACCAATATTTTCTAATATTTTCCAATAATTACCAATAATTACCAATATTTTCCAATAATTACCAATAATTAACAATATTTTCCAATAATTACCAATATTTACCAATAATTACCAATATTTACCAATAATTAGGAATAATTACCAAAAATTATGAATAACTACCAATAATTTGGAATAATTATCAATAATTTGGAATAATTACAAATAATTTGGAATAATTACCAATAATTTGAAATAATTACCAATAATTAGGAATAATTACCTTATTACATTATTTTTATATTTTATTATTAATATTAAAATAATATAATTTTCTATATTATATACAATTCTCTTTTTTTCTGTGTTTTTTCTGTCTCCACATGTAATATTGGCATTCTTTTTCAAAATTATCAACCTACTCGCCAATGGAGAGGTGAAAGTGAATGTCAATATTACATGTGGAGACAGAATGTGAAACACACAGATGAGAGGAGAATTGTATATAATATAGAAAATTATATTATTTTAATATTAATAATAAAATATACTAATAATGTAATGATGTTATTATTATATAAATAATATTTATGAAAAAAATTATATTAGTATTATTAAAAAAAATAAAAAACCAATATAATATTAAAATTACCAATATTTGTAACAGGTTTTGCTTTATTCTCAATATATTCAATCCTTGCTTGTGTTTTTTCTAACAAATTATTCAAAACCAATAATGCTTTTATATTTTATAGAAAAATATGGAACAACGAGGTCGTCAACAGTCATTATTAGATGACCGCATATGGATAAATCAACGTAGAAATCCAAATGGTTCTGGTTTAAATCCCGTATATATAGAGGGTGTGGATATTTTTTTATCATTTGCGGCATAAAATCCAGAATTTGTTTGAGAAGGAAATATAAAATGCCCTTGTAGAAAATGTGCATTGAGAACGTTTGACACGTTTGACAAAGTGGGGGAACATCTCTTGCGTTTTGGTTTTCAAGCAGATTATGTTTTTTGGTATCAACACGGTGAACGCAGTTCCATAGCAGGTGATACCAACTTGATTCCGGATCCATCCCAGTTTCAAGATTTAGTACATGATGTTTCAGGTTCATCTGTTCAACATACAGAAACTCCGGCTGATATAGCTTCAAATCCTGAGTTGGGACCGTCTGAATTTTATGAGTTGTTGAAGTCTGCTGAGGATGCATTATATCCTGGCTGCAAGATGAGCAAATTAGAAGCAGTTGCAAAATTTATGGCTATCAAATCAGATAACGGAATGTCAAACACCTGTTTTGACCAGATATTTTCTTTGCTGAAAACACTGTTACCCGAAGGAAATGTTTTACCTGCAAATTACTATGAAAGTAAGAGGTTGGTTCGAAATTTGGGACTTACTTGTCAGAAGATTCATGCATGTTCAAATGACTGCATTTTATATTCTGGGGAAAATGAGTCGTTGGATAGTTGTCCCACATGTGGGCAACTGAGATATAAAGAAGGACAACACGAAAAGTCTGGTTTGATTCCTGTAAAACAGTTGAGATATTTTCCGCTTACATCCAGACTTCAGCATTTATTCATGTCTAAGAATACAGCGACAATGAGGTCATGGCATAAAGAGAATAGTTCAACCGATAAAAGCTTGAATCATCCAGCCGATGGTGATTCATGGAAACATTTTGATAGAGTGCATCCATACTTTGCTTTAGAAGCTAGAAATGTTCAACTGGGCCTTTCCACTGATGGTTTCTGTCCGTTTGGATCTTATGGTAGTCAATATTCATGTTGGCCTGTTTTTTTAACTCCGTACAATTTACCTCCATGGATGTTGATGAAGGAGCCATATATCTTTTTGACTTTACTAATTCCAGGACATCCGAAGAAAAATATTGATGTTTATTTGAAGCCATTGATTGATGAATTAAATTTATTGTGGAGTACTGGTGTTAGTACATATGATGTTGCAACGAAACAGAATTTCATATTGAGAGCAGCATTGATGTGGACAATAAGTGACTTCCCGGCTTATGGGATGTTATCTGGTTGGAGTACACATGGTCAGAAATCATGTCCTTACTGTATGGGAGAGAACAAAGCATTTATGCTCATTCATGGAAAGAAACCTTGTTATTTTGACTGTCATTGCAGATTTTTTCCAGCTGATCATCCTTTTCGCAGAAACAGATCTCATTTCAGAAAATGAACAGCTGAAAGGGATGGACCTTCAATAATGCTATCAGGTTTGGAGTTAAAATCGGTTGCATTTTCATTACCTCCCATCACTTTTGGCCCCACAATAAACCAACAGAAAATTTCTGGTTTTGGGAAAGAACACAATTGGATTAAACGTAGAACATTTTGGGATTTGCCATATTGGTCTGATTTGTTGGTCCGACACATGTTAGATGTCATGCATATTGAGAAGAACTGTTTTGATAATTTGTTTCATACAGTTTTGGATACGCCAGGAAAGAGCAAAGACAATGTAAATGCACGTTTAGATCTTGCCCAAATTTGCAGGCGTCCAGAATTGGAACTATTTGAGAATGTCAGAACAGAAAGGTTACTGAAACCAAAAGCAGCATATACACTGTCTAAAGAAAACCATTTATTATTTTGTCAGTGGATTGTAGATTTGAGACTTCCAGATGGATGTGCTTCCAATTTGGGTAGATGTGTAAAGAATGGTCATATTACTGGATTAAAAATTCATGATTGTCATGTTATAATGGAGATACTTCTACCCATTGGATTAAGAGGTCTCTTGAATTCTGTGATTTGGGATTCCATAACAGACATGTCTCATTTTTTTCGGGAAATTTGTGCGACTACGAAAGATTATGATGCTCTAGGCAAACTTGAAAAAGATGTTGTAATTATATGTAAACTGGAAAAAATATTTCCGCCGTCTTTCTTCGACTCAATGGAACATTTGATGTTACATTTTCCATATGAAGCCAAATGTGGAGGTCTGGTACAGTTTCTATGGATGTACCCATTTGAAAGATGCATGCAAAAACTGAAAAGAAAAGTACGCAACAAAGCATATGTTGAAGGATCTATTGCAGAAGCTTATTTGCAAGAGGAAATATCTTCTTTCTGCTCCCATTATTTTGAATCTGAGTATCCTTCAAAACACAACCGAATGGGACAGAATGAGAGGAATATTGATGAAATAGAAAATCAATTATCTGTTTTCAACCAGTCAGAGCTTGGTTTTGGTGGAGTTTCTGAACGCTGGCTTTCAGATGATGAACATCATAGAGCTCATACGTATGTTCTGCTCAACTGTGAAGAGATGACATCAGTTGTATTGTAAGTGTTTATATCACTTATTCTATCATTTATGTTACAGTAAATAACTTTGGTTTTTATAGGTTGTATGATAATCATATCAAAAAACAAATTCCACAAATTACAGCAGCTGCTCTCGAAGAACGTCGACTGAAAAATTTCTCTCAGTGGTTTCAAAAACTGGTAACATAAATTCTTTATCTTCTAGAAACTCATTCAATGTATAGTTTACTATATTGATAATTATTTCACAAATTTTCAGGTGTCTCGACATGCTGATAAAATTGACAAACAGTTGTGTGTATTGAGTAACCCACCTTCCAAACTTGTTAAAACTTATAATGCATATGTGGTGAATGGATTTCGATTCCACACACATGCATATGGGGAATCGAAAAAAACAATGAACAGTGGAGTTAGCTTGAGAGGATCTCATCATCGAGAAAATGAATTTGACTTTTATGGCATACTTGATGAAATCATTGAACTCTGTTATCTTGGACAACATTACAAAACCATGTTCAAATGTCGGTGGTTGGATACAGAGAGAGGCGTGCGTGTTCATCTGACTCATAGAATCATCGATATTAAATGTAAAAGTGTTCTCACAGTAAACGAACCATTCTTATTGGCTCAACAGGCATATCAAGTTTATTATGCAAAGTACTGTGCAACATCAAGAGACATGACTGATTGGTGGAGTGTAATAAAAATCAAAATTCGAGACAATCAGTTTAGTCAAAGTGAATGTGCTTTCACTGATATGCAAAGAATTGAAGTTTTTCAAGAGAGTACTCAAAATCAATCTTTTTTACAAAGAGACATGAGTATCGATGACAACACCCCACATTTAAGAGTCGGTGATGACGATGATGTTAATGATGTCGCATATGAATTTGAAATGGTAAGAGATGAAGCAACTGTAACTCGAATGGATATCGATGATGTTGAGGAGGAATATGAAGATGACATTGACATATATGAAGATGATGATGAAGATGAACACTGATAGCATTTCATGGTATTTATATACAATCATAATATGTATATATGTATATATAATAGTAATTATCAATTATTTGCTAACATTAACATTTTCTGTTTCAGATGGACGACACCACATTTCGTGCCTTGGCGGATGCTGACCTGACTTTTGATGCGGATGAGTTGCTGACAGATGACCCTCAGCCTGCAGGCGCTCCAGGGAGTACGCGGAGGGGGCACGGTCTTGCACGATTGATGATTCCTGACCCCGTCCCCGAGTGATGTCCACGTCTTGGGTTTGATCCACGCACACGGAGGTGTGATAACCTGTGTGATAACATGTGGATTTGACTAAGATTTCATTAATCTATTCACATAATAAATGTTTATTATTTTTTCAGTTTTCCGCATATATCAGTCGGACAGGGCAGTTCTATTTTGCGCAACTATTTTCTCAGCCGTGGACCACATGGGAGCAGATTCCCATTGATGTGCAGCAGGCCAAGTTCGGCCATTGGTTGGTACGTACGTAAATAAATAATTTTTATTTTGAAAATTATTTCATTTCTAACTTGATATTTTGATTTATTTGTAGGGTTTATGGTATCCGATCGAGGATACCATGCGTGACGCCCTCCACGAGGCATGGGAGGTGGCCATGCGTGATCGTCTTCGTCAGTTTTTGCACAATTTAAGAAAAGCTGCGATGAAGAAAGCAGGAGTGTCAGATTTTGAGGAGTCATGTAGAGCACACCGACCAGAGTATATTTCATCCCATGTATGGGATGGATTATGTGCGCACTGGTTGAGTGGTGCCTTTCAGAAGAGATCATCGGTGGGGAGGCAGAATCGAGGGAGACAGGAGGTGACTCATCGAGCTGGGAGTCATTCTTTCAGTACTCATAGACAGCATCTGGTACGTACATTATTTATAAATATTTTATATAACTATAAATATTAACAGTTTATTTTTTATTCTTATAGGCTGTCGAGCACCCCGATATTACAGAGTACGACGTATATCGGAGGATGTATAGTGATCCTGCTACTGGGGAGCTCATAGGTGATCGTCAGCATCACATCGTGGTCAGTATTATTTGTTTTCATGTTTAAAAATTAACTGCTTATAATATATTCACAATTTTAATTTTAAATTGCAACTATAGGAGTCATATGAGGCCGCAGCGGCACAGGCCCGACCTGAGAGTCAGGCCGAGTCATCAGATCAGACCACTGCCCGTCAGTTTGATGAGGCGGCATGGATGCAGGCCACCCAGTATGCCTTCGAGAAGGGCCGGGTAGTTGGTATCGGCTCTCGACTGACTCCCGGAGATTATTATGGAAGTGCTGCGATGTCGGCGTCCAGCTCGAGAGGAGCTCGTGCATCTTCTTCTACACAGTATGAGGATCAGTTGCGATCTCAGACTGCACAGATAGAGACTCTCCGATAGGAGCAGGAGCAGATGCGTCAGCAACATGAGGAGGAGCGTCGACGCCAGCAGCAGTTGTACGAGGAGCAGACGAGTCGGTGGCAGCAGCAGCATCAGGAGCAGATGGAGTACATGCGCCGACTCACTCATGCTTTAGGGATGGAGTTTCTTCCACCACCATCTGCAGATCCCCCACCTCCCCCCCCTCCCCCCCTCCTTCAGATTAGAGTTTGTATTTCTGTTATAAAATTTGTGAAATCAAAATATTTTTTTTCTATTCGTAGTTTCTGTCTCATTATAAAATATTAATAATATTATATTTTTAAATAACAATATTAATATGAATAATAATATTATTTATATTTTATAATATTAAATTTTATATATATATTAAAATTATATATATATATTAAAATTTTATAATATTAAAATTTAATTATTTTTTTTGTAATACTAGAATTATTTTAATATTTGAATGTAAAATAATTCTATTATTTTTATATTAATTAAAATAACTTATTAATATTTTTTTATTTATAAATTATAATTGTAATATTATTATATTAATTAAATCATTTATTAATATTCTATTATTTTTTATTTTTGAATTATAATTCTACTATTATTATAGTAATTAAAATAATTTATTATTTTCATTTCTAAAATATAATTCTATTATTATATTAATTAAAATAATTTATTAATAATTTATTTTTTTTATAGTATTTGCGACGGGATACTATGCCCGGCGCAAATACTAGTATTATTAATAGTTTTTTTTTTAAAATAGTATTTGCGATGGGTCCCGTCGCAAATATTATTTATAGTATTTGCGACGGGATACTACTCTCGTCGCAAATACTAGTATTATTAATTTTTTTTAAAAATAGTTTTTGCGACGGAACCGTCGCAAATGCGATTGCGACGGGTCCCGTCGCAAAAGGTATTTGCGACGGGTCCCGTCGCAAAAACAATTTTAAAAGTTTTTTACAAAAATACGGAATACTATTTGTGACGGGGAGAATTTCCGTCGCAAAAAAAGGCTTTAGCGAAGGGCCCATCGCAAATAGCCCGTCGCAAATACCTGTTTTTCGAGTAGTGTAAGCCCCATTCACTATTGCAGCTCCATCGTATCACATCGGTAGCTTTCTTGTGTAATCCCCAACCACCATTGTTGTTCCTTAGCAGTACCCAAGTAGCTTCCATTCATAATCCTCATCCACCATTTCCACTTTTTAGTGGCACCCGTTCAGCTTCCATGCGTAATCCTCATCCACCACCCTTTATGGATGATCCTTTTCACCCTGATCATCAGGTCTTTTCTACCTCTTGTTTCTCACACCGAGCATGAATCATGTGATCTTAGAGTATGTATCGACCATGTCATCCTCATTGGGCCACCATAGTGTGTATTCCCCATCACCATTTCTAGAAATATGTGGACTTTTATCCTTTCCAATGCAAGGTACATATGAAGCCCCCTAGTGGTTCAAGCCCAACACCCATTGGTCCCAAATCCCATCACATTGGTTCACCAACACCTTTTCCAAAACTATGTGGAATTTGATCATTGCCAAGGTAAGGCATGTTGGAATCCACCCTGAGGTTCAATCCCAACAAACATTGGTACCAACCACTTCATTTCTCTTCATGGCATTGCTGAGGCCTTGCCTTCTCCAAGGGCAGGTGAGTATCAATTTTGTATGTCTTTGGGGCACAGAGGGAACATACCATATCCAAGATGCAGTATGTTAAAATGAAAAGCATAATTGTCCTCAGCACATAAAATTAAACTATGACCCCACCCCAGGCATCATACACAGGGTGCCCCATCTCAGATATTTTCTACACCCGCTCGTCTCCACAGGAATGAGATCTTCCCCACATGGAATGGGATCCTCTTTGCTAGAGAGGTGTTTATCTGTGGGGAAAGGGAAACCATTTTGGTGTAAGACCCATAGACTTTCTTATAGAAGGTAGTACCATTAATCCACTTTTCTTCATCTATGGCATGAATAATAACGGGGGATGGGCACCAATACCGTCATCATCTCGTCCCTCTAACTCTGTGATTTTTCACCATCAGGACTCAATCCTTGAGTAATCCCAATCATAATATTTCTGGGCAATGAATCATGCATAAGCCCCTATTTTATTTTTGGGATGCTAACCACATGTACGCCCCACTCCACTTCCCATGTATGCACCTTTCACGATGTGATCGTCAGGTCTTTGCTACCTCTTGTTTCTCACACTGAGCACAACTCACGTGGGATTAGAATAAGCATCAACCATGAAAACCTATTAAGGCCTCCATATATTGTAATCTCCAAACCATCCATAACTACATGGACTTTTATCCTTTACAATACATGGTACGTAGGATGCCTCCATGATGTTCATTCCCAACACCTATTGGTCTCGACACCATTCATGTCGGTTCACCAACACCATCCCAAACTATGTGGACCTTGATCCTTGCCAGGGAAATCTATGTAAGAAGCCTCCCCGAGGTTCCAGACCAACACCTACTAGTCCCGACCCCTTCACATTGGTTCCCCAGTTCGCCATCCTGATCAACGTGGAATTTGATCCTTACCAATGAAAGGTACGTAGGAATCCTCCCTAAGGATCATTCCGAAAACATATTGGTCCCTACCACTTAACGTTAGTTCACCAACACCCACACCGAACTATGTGTTCCTTTATCCATTCAAACGAAAGGTATGTAGGAAGCCTCCCTAAGGATCAAGCCCAACATTAATTGGTCATGAGTCCCTTTACGTCAGTTCACCAACACCTATTTTAAACAACGTGAACTTTGATCATTTCCATGGAAAAGGTACATTGGAAGCCTCCCTAAGGTTCAAGACCAACATTCATTAGTCCCAACTACCATCACATCAGTACACCAACACCTTTTCTGAAATATATGGCCTCTGATCCTTGCCAATGCAGGGTACATAGGATGCCTCTTTGAGGTTCAAGCCCAAATTTATTAGTCCCGACAACCTTCTTATTGGTTCACCAACACCTCTTTCGAACTACGTGGACTTTCCTGTCTGCCTAGAAAGGTACGTAATAAACCTCCCTGAGGATCAAGCCCAACACCCACTAATCCAATCCACTCTACATTGGTCCACCCTCATCCCTCTTGACGTTAAACTATACACCCATTTTCATCCCACAAGAAGTTAAATTGTACAGATTTGAACTAGGTGGGATTTGATCCTTGTCTCCCAGAAAAGGTACATAGGAAGCCTCCATAATATCCAACCCCAATCGACTGTAATCCGTTGTGTTACCCAATAGATGTTAATCCATTGGAACCGCAATCAGTCATAAGCTATTGAAAACTCCAACAAGTGGTAAGCTATTGGAACCCCAACCAGCGGGTCATCCATTGGATCCCCCACCGAACTACACAAGCATTGATTCCCTATCACGAGAATATGTATGAAGTCTCTTAGTGGCACATTCCCAACACTAATGTCACCATAATGATGATTCCATCTCATTCCACCTCCACTTCACTCAGTTCTCCATCATCTACCCTGATTCTCACTAGGGCCACCACATCCTGATGACATCATGACATTCATCCCAGCGCCACTCCTTATGGCCCCCGGGAAGCTAACCATGCATATGTTCCCATACATCCATAACCATCCACACAAGATTATCCCTCTTGTAACGGGACACTATCCATGTGTAATCCCAAACTGGTATTCATGTTTATGTCCTCTGTGTACACAACGATTCATCATCCCTTCAAATTATGTGGGTTTTGATCCCTATCGTCTTCACATAGTATATAGGAAACCACCCTAAGTCTCAATCCCAGCCAATGGTAAATGTTGTTCTCCCCCATTATGGTGTGAACACTCCTAGATTAACCCTCAAGGGTGTCCCAATCAATATTCAAGGTGTGACATTTCCCTTTTATGGGACACAACACCTTGGGTATTCTCTAATTGAGCATTCTAATTCGTCCATCCAGGGTCCTTCTTCCTGGGGTTCACTCTCTCATATCTTCCCTCAGTGGTGTCCAGATCATCCTTCATGGTGTTACATCTTCCCTTTATGGGACACAACACATTGGATATGTCCTCATTGGGAATTATGATCCATCCATATGGTGAACCATCCAGGTTCTACCTCCCAGTGATATACCAATATAATTTTTCTTCATAAGATGTTCTGATCACTCTCAATCCATCTCTTCTAGATGTTAAACTCTTGGATATCCCCATGTTAAATATTATATGCCTAATGAAAACCTCAGAAGAAACGAATTTCATGTAACTCTCTCCCCAAGACATTAAACTCATGACATACCCAATGTCAAAAATTGGAAGCTGAGGAAAACCTTAGAGACATGCCTTCTTCATATGATACATCGTGACCGACATTAGATGAATGTGGTTCTACACCCTTTATATTCCATATTATGAGAAAGAATACAGGTCCCCCAATGTCCATGGAACCAATGATTCCCCTGACATGCCTGATGTTGTCATATATTCTGAATGAAGGTTTCGAACATGTCAAGACCCCATTGAATGTCCTAATATAAGTAGTGTAATTAACTAGAATCCACAAAGATATGTCACCTAGAATGAGATTCATGGACTACATCTTAATCTATGAGGGAGACCCAGATAAGGTAACAAGTTCCCAGGAGGAATCCATGGAATGAGGAACCAACACCCTCTCATCCAATTTTGATCAAGGAGGAAACGTCCAAGAATAAGAGACAGATGCTGCTCACCTTTGGAAAGAGGGAATGTGGGGCAACTGTCTGCAAATCCTCATGCTCCGAAACAGATGGATGCACGTGCGCTGATGAAAGCATCGGAAAAAAAGTGGTTCTTATATTTAATTTTTTTATTAGGTTTCTTTAGTTACAAAAAACATAATATCCATGTCATGTTTGAATATAGTGGGATTTTATTTCATGTTTAACAACAAATTATTTCTTTTTTATATGGAAAACATGATTTATATTATGGTTCATCGTAAAAGTGTCTTATATATTCTTCAAATAAAAAACATTGTAATGGATATCATTGACAAAAATGTTGAACCTGACTCATATAACACTATAATATGGAACATTAGGATTGGTTATTTAAAGGAGAAGAGTTTTAAAAAGTTAAATCTTTTTGGGTATTTAGACACAGGTGAGTGAAAACCCCTAGATGTATGTCTTGGTTTGTTATAAGGGAAATGACCAAAACACCCATATCTAGGAAAGGAGTAATATTCATTGAATTACAAGAATTATATCATATCGGTGTATGTGGTTCATTTCATATAAATTCAAGGGGTTGTTTTTAATACTTCATTACTTTTACAAAGGACTATATTATATATGGTTATATATAAATATTGAGGTAAAAGGCATATTACTTTCATATGTTTAATGAATACTGACATGAAGTAGAAAACAAACATATTAAAAAGTTTAAAGCACTACTATAAGACAAAGGTTGTTATTTTCTTAATAAATCATTCATTGATCACTTAAAGGGGTGTGGGATGATATCCAAAATCTCCCATCCTTATACAGTATTGTTTAATGGTGTTTTAGAAAGGGGGAATTGTAATCTAATAGATATGGTCTAATCAATGATGAGTTATACATCTCATCCATTATCCTTTTTGGGATACTTCATGCACACAGTGGAATATAACCTTAACTAAGGACCATCTAAACCTATAGATGGGATTCCATATGAGTTATGGTGTATAAATAAACTCTGTCTTTTCATACATATGTATATATTGAGGAAAGGTTTTTTCCAGACTATACCTAGTGAAAAATTAGCATCTTGGGGAACAAGGTGTTTCATTATGTTTTATCCTAATGAAACTAAAGTATATTATTTATTTGAAACATTATATAAAATACTAATTGCATAAATACATATACTATTTATAAAAATGAAACCTATTTACAATTGAAATAGTTGAAGAAATATTGACTTTGGTGAAGTTGATGCTCCAGATGGCCAAGAGTTGGAACATGAAAAATATCCACAAGAGAGAGTGGGAGATGAAGATGTTCCTAATACAAAGTATGGTGTAATTAAACATGATAGGTTACTGAACTAGATTTTAGTGGTTTTCTTTTCATATAGTCATGTGAAACATTACTACTTAAGAATTATGAATATCTAACTTAGAAGGAATAAATAGAAGAAATGGATCTTCTTAAATGGAAAGATGGAAATCATTCAAAGATATAATCCATGTACAAAAATCTTTTTTTTATTTTGGTACACCCAATAGTTGATGTAAACCCCATAGTGTGAAAATATATATTCAATTAAGAAGATAGAAATAGATGGTAAAGTCAATACCAATATGGTATGATTGGTAGAGATGCGTTTCAATAAACTTCAAGGAATAAACTATAAATAATCCTTCTCGGTAATAGAGATGATTAAATATATTAGAATATTAATTGAATTAGCCTCCTTTCAGGATTATGATATTCGGAAAATGGATTCCACACCTGATTTTTTAAATGGGAAGTTTGTTGAAGATTGATATATGACTCTTCTCAATGTGTCTGATAAGTTAAAGAGTTGAAACAAAGTGTTATTGATGTAGAGATCAATTTATGGGTTAAATTAGGAATCTTGATCTTAGAGTGTTCTTTTTTTATGAGTCCATAAGATAATTTTTATTTTTAAATAAAGAATGTAATCTATGTGTCTATATAAAGGTAATGGGATTGCCATTATTTTCCTCATTTTATATGTTGATGACATATTAATTTTGGGAAATGAATATTAATACTCACACTCAATTAAGACTTAGTAAAATGAATGATTTTATATGAAATAAATAGGTGAATAATCCTACATTATAGGTATCAAGATCTATTAAGATGAATCTTAGATGCTACATGATCTTTGTCAAAGTACATATATTTACAAGGTACTTAAAAGGTATAGTATGGAATAGTCCAAGATAGAATAGTTTCCAATGTCACATGTTATCAATATATCTAAAATAATTCTACAATAAACACATGAGGATATTAAAATAATGAGTATAACCTCTTATGCCCTGGTAGTGGGTTCTATCATGTATGTCATGCTATTTACTATATTTGATGTTTCCTTTTCTTTAAGAATGGTCTGAAGATATCAAGATAATCAAAGAATGATGAATTGGGCCTCTGTAATAAAAATCCCAAATTACATGAGGTGTAAAAATAATATTTTCCAAATATATATATGATATAGTGAAATAGAACAGAAAGGATATATAGATGCTAGTTTCTTGACAGAACATGACGATCTAAAATCACAATCAACATATGTATTTTTCTTTAATAGTGGTGGAGTGAGCTAGAGTAGCTCAAAGAAACCTATGGTCATGGACACTATAGTAGAATATGAATATATTTCATCTTTTGATTCGCTTACGAAGGTTTTATATATAATAAATTGTTTCTCAGTTATTTGTGTTGTGTGTAGTAGTGCATGCCTTGTTCAAATTTATTATGATAAAGCCACAGTAGTGGTGCGTGACATGGATCCCAGGTCACAATATAAGATAAATAATATAATTCGTATATTTCATCTACTGATGGATTTTACTTAGATATGTGTAGTCACAATTAGTATATTAGCCAATAAGTATAATGTGGTAGACCCCCAAACTAAATATATATCATAGTAGAAGAATGATTATAATCTGAGAGATAGTGGACTGAAACATTTCATTATTTGGATCTAAAGAAAGTGTGAATGCTGGACGGGGGTTCAACAGAACCAATTTATGTATCTACTTTTATTATAATTACATCTGTATAGTTTTATATATACATGTTTTTATCACATCATAATTTTGTTGATACTTATAAATCCACTATTTTTATTGTAATGTCCCTAGATTATGTATCATATAAAATGGTCAAAGTCATTTCAAAACAATAATGGTAAACTAGAGATGGTATGATAGTAATACTAATGTTGGTTTTTATTTCCTAGATACATAATACTTATAAGACATAGGTTATGTTTGACCATCTGGTGTTGGGGGAATATAAGCATTGGAAATTCTTCTCCTGAAGGTCTTACTTTTTGATCAAAATTATATTAGATCATGAGGAAAAACTCACCAATAGAAACAAAATAGGTTTCAAGATTCATTGGTTTATCTTATCTATAAACATGTGTACTAAGATACAAACATGAGGCCATTGTCAATGTGCACCATTAGATCATGTCCTACAACACATGGTAAAAATATGAAATTTATTTCATGGAAAGGTATCATGTGTTGAGGTCAAATTTAGTGGTATTGAATTGGTTGAATGGTCAAGATAGAATTTTTTTCTTCCTACTTAAGGATGTGATATCTCAGGCCTCTTGATCAAAATGGTAGTATTTTATAAATCCATTGTCATTTTATTCAGTAGTAAGTATGTCTAGTTAGATATAAAAATAATAAATAAAGAGTGGATGATGAAAGAAGATGCATATTCTTTTTTATTAGATATCGTGAGACAAAGAGATTATATTACCCAATGTGTTTTCATAGGAAAGTGTAGGAACCCATATCTTCTTTTTAGGTATGGATCATGATTCTGATGTATTTTAGTAAAATATGTGTTTCTAGAAAATTAAGGAGTACACTTCATGTACTTAGGAGCACACATTGCGTACCCAGTTGCAGCGGGTAGCCTTGTACTTGCCGTTTAACGGCCAAGTACATGGCTATGTGGGGTGACCTGGAGACCACCTTAAGCAGGGCTCGGTAAAATTATATACTTGTCATGTACTTTTAAAGGAGACTATGTGTATATTTTTTTAGTTTATTAAACGTACAAGGGTCATCTCCAATAGATAGAAACAACTTTTTCCCATATTTTCTCGTCCAGGAGCGACATATATCATAGATTCTTCCCATGGCCCCTAATCGACCATCCGTTCTCTGAATCAACCACCATTAATTGCGTTGGAATCGCCATTGTGAGTTATTCCTTCTTCTAGAGCCTCTTCCGTTGATTTCTCACATTATTGAGATATTTTTAGTTTAACATTTTAGATGTTTTTTGTATATCTTTCGCATTCTAGGTTGATTCAAAGGATGGGATTAAACTATAACAATAATACAATGTCATGGTAGGTGGTTTGGCCCTTTCCATAGTTTTTAATTGTATTATATGTTAAAAAATACCAAATACGCTAGTTTGGGGTATTACCAGTTTAGGGTATTTAACCATTTTAATTCTTGATATGCTTTGTCTTCTTGAGTAGGTGTATTGGACTATGAATAGGGTTTAATTACTATTATATGGATGTGTTTCAACATGTATGATTGATTTGGCCATTGGGTCTAGAATTGAATGTTAGGATAATTTTTTTCCATGCCTAGTGTTGTTAGGATGGATTGATCTCATTTGATATGATGTGATATTCTTTGTATCTGTATATCCAAGTAGAAAATTGTGATTTTCCATGGCTAATGAATAAATTTTTTGCATATTTTCTTACCAAGGGGCGTGGGAACCTCGTGTAGTTAGAACATAAGGGGTATTGATACTGAGGAATTCACAAGAGTTTCTGTTATACTTATAACATTGTGAGACTATAATGGGGTGGAAATAAGT
The DNA here is from genome assembly GCA_963277665.1 of Viscum album. Taxonomy (NCBI): domain Eukaryota; kingdom Viridiplantae; phylum Streptophyta; class Magnoliopsida; order Santalales; family Viscaceae; genus Viscum; species Viscum album. Next base: position 444,301,061 of record OY728121.1, read on the forward strand.
TCTCCTTGTATAGTGTCTATACTTCCATGTTGTGAGACCATAGGGGGAATTGGACATTGAGTGCATCCCAGAGATTCTGTAGTTTACCGTCACGAGATGATAAGAGTAATTGAAGGTGATTGATTCCTCATAGAGTCTTTGTTAAGATGAACCATAGGGGGTTATATTGTGATTACTTCACAGAGGGTTTCTTGATAATGTTTGGACATTTATTTAATAAATGTAAATGAATGTAGTTGAAATTTTTGGATTTTTTACCTTTGAGTACTTCCTTTTTTATTAAATTTTTTTCATTTTTCCTTCTATATATATTCACTGACAGTTTGGAATAGATCATTTGGTGGTTTCCTAATGGTATCCGTCTCACACCCTATTTGGGTCAAGGTTTTGGACCCAAGCAGATTATATAAGTAAATGTATAGATAACGACAATCCTCCGTTCACCTGATCTACATGATTACAGTGGAGATGAAGAGCATGAGACTATGGCGAGGCTTACAATGTTGTTGGAGTTGTTTACTTGTTTTTTCATGTAATCTTCATCTATTAATATATTCCATCATTGTGACTTGTATGGATACATTCCTAGATATTGTGACATGCATCATTATTCATATATATGTTACAGTTGTTTATTTCGTATCATTTTTTAGTTGTTAACATATTTTAGGTTGTTAATGCTTCTGCTAATGTTACCTATTTGTTTCTATTGTGCTACTCTTCAAATGAGGGCATATATTCCCCACTATCACACCTATGGCCCTCATTTCTAGTCAGCATCCTCTTGCGTTTGGGGAAATGTTCTTGAGGCCACATGACCAATCGGGTACGAGGTACCTCTGACTGGCACCCGAAACTGGGACATTACAAAGTGAGGTCAACAGATGTTCTTTTTTTCATTGACTTACTGTTTGGATACTATAGTCCGGGATATTATGGAATAGGTTATTGGTAATAAGCTGTGATCGAGAGTAGTTAACCCGTGTATAGGAAAAATCTACTTTTCCCTTAATATTTCAATTTTTCTAGTTGTTCAAGTATTAAAGTTGATTTGATTTCACCATTGGGTGACTCACATGTTTTGTGATATTATTTTTGATATTATTGAGGTTCTTCTTCTATTGAAACCTGATGAGATTATGGTATTCCATCTCATGCATCATATAGGAACTCGCTAGAGATCAAATGTCATTCATTCTTGTTATTCAATTTAAGGTTAATTATTGATTGCATGTTTTAGTGATAAATTTAGTGCTTGATATGCGTGATGTTGTGATAAATTCTTTGATAGAATACATGTTATTAGATGGGATATTGGATTTTGAAAAGTTTTGATTAAATGAGTTCCAAAATTTGGTCCTTGAGGTGTTATGGGCCCTCATGTATCGTAATTTTGTGGATCATTTTGAACATTAAAAGATATACTTTGTGATATTACATGAATAAGATGCCAAAAATTTATTTGTGGGGAATATGGGACCCCCAGTATCAGAATTTGAAACTTCATTGTTTGTTTTAATGTTTTTATGGGCCTTAAGAATAGTTTCTAAGGATTAATCTATGACAAAACCTAGAATAAATGTATTGTAATGATGAATACATTCCATGTATCCATTTCATCAGGAATGAAAAAATTTTCTTATGTACACGACATGTACTATATGTACACCCCATGTAATCCTTGACTATGCGACTGACTGTGGGTGAAAATACATGGGGTTGGAAAATTTTTGGTGGCAAACGATGGGTACATAGAGTACACGTCGTGTCATAAGGGTTTTGTATCCAACTGTGTGTCTAACGACACATAAGGTTATGACTTAAGGGAGACATGTCGTGTCCAAGGAGCACAAGCCATGTATTTTCACCCAGGTAGGATCCATGTGTATTGTCATGACGAGAATATCGAGTAGCGGGATGATAATTCAAGTACACACCTTGTTCTTGGGAAAGAACACACCATGTGTTGGGGTGTTACGTGACCCGTTTTGGAATATGAACACACCCATGTAAAGTCTTAAGGGAACATGTCGTGTAGTTCTCATGCATGCCATGTATCCATGTTTTATAAGACTTGACCGATTTATTTCTCCAATTACCTTCTACTCATTGTGAGACAGGGGCGTCACATAGTTTCGTATCTATTGCTATTATAGAGATCCATGGGATGAATACCTTTATTTCATTATATGTCTTGATGTTGGACACTCTATTGGATACATGAACAGATAGTGTACGTCAGTCAAGGAGTTCACTTTTAAGGTTGGTGGGTGTGACTTCATATGGGACCTATATGACTTAGAGATGATAGTATATGATTTCATTCTCGGAATGGATTTGTTAGTTCCCATCTAGGTTGTTGTCAAATGTTTTCTCCGTACTATGAGTTTCAATTTTCCATAGGGTGGATTGTTTCTACATATGGGCGAATGGGATTTCCAAGTGAGAAATGTGGGACTCGAGGATCATGTGTTGGGAGGAGTTACTACCCTAATTTCTAGTCTTTATCATGATAAATAAAGAGCTTTATAGATGGACTTTGTTATAGTGTTTCATCACATTTGGGATGTACTTCCAGAAATTTTTTTAGAATTTCCCAAAGAGTGAGAGTTATACTTTTCCATTGAGCTTGTGCTAGGAGTGACACTGGTGTCCATTCCTCCTTAAGGATGGCGACACCATAGATACAAGAGCTCAATAAGTAGATAAAGGAGTTACAGGAAAAGGGATTCATCTGACCTAGTACTTCTCCTTGAGGTTTTCTAGTCATTTTTTAGAAGAAGTTGGATGGTACCATCACACATTTTTTGGATTATCGGATTTTGAACTAGTTGATGTTAATGAACCGATATCACTTGCTGATGATTGATGATCACTTTGATCATCTTGGTGAAGCCCAAGTATTATCTAATATTGAATTGAGTTCTTTTTATAACTATTTTCATGATAGACCATCTTATATACATCTTATATACTTTTGGAGTAGGTATAGTTTATATTAGTTTGTGGTTGTGTCGTTCGGTCTCATGAATTCTCCTGCAGTTTTTATGGCACTAAAGAAACATGTGTTCCATCCATACTTGGATTCCTTCATGGTATTATTTGTGTAAAATATATTTGTTTACTCTCACCCTCGACAATACCATTCTACCCATCATTATATTGTTTTGAGTACACTGAGAGAGAATTAGTTATAGGATAAGATCTCAAAATGCAACTTTTGGATGGACCAGAATCACTTCCTGAGTCATGTCATCTCAGATACAGGAGTATCAGTAGACCCAGAGAAAGTTAGAGCAGCTATTTTCTAGGAACATCCGAATTTTATATTTGATGTACATAGTTTTCTAGGGTGGTATGGTTACTATAGAGGCTTTATAAAGGACTTTTCATGATTTTTAGTTCCACTAAGGGGATTTACTTGGATTGGTGTGAAGTACTTGTGGATAGATTCATGTGATTAAGCATTTCAAGATTTGAAAGGGAAGTTTACATTATCATGGATAATAGTTGTTTTATAGTTGGGAAAGAGTTATATATTTTACTATGATTCAACTGGTATCAGGCTGAGAGTAGTGCTTATTTTGGGGGAAGGCGTTGTTGCGGATGAGTCTAAGTAGTTTAGGCCACATGAGTGGAATTATTCTATTCACAATCTTGGGTTGGAATATGTTGTTCATGATTTACCCTATTGGAGATATTACCTTATGGGAGATCATTTTTTGGTGTAAAATAACAACAAAAGTCTCAATTATATCTTTAATTAGTGTGATATGAATTTGTGACAGTGAAGGTGGGTTGATTACCTTATGTCCTATGACATTGATTTTCCTACACGCATGGGAATGGAAATGCAGTGTCTGATTTGTTGAGTAGGAGGACTCAGACATAGATAGTTCATGATGCCAATAGTCAATGGAATCTTATGGATCTGTTCTCTATGATGCATTTAGAGGTGCACGATAGGCAGTGGAAGACATTTCATTCATCTGTAGATGTTACCTCTACTCTGCTTGAGGGAGTGCTAATGAGGAAGCTATCAGATTTTGAAGGCCTAGTTCTATAGGAGAGTGTGTTAGGATAAGACCATATTCATGGTTGTAATATAGGAGAGGATTATATCTTGCGCTTCCATGGACGTTTTTGGGTACTAGAAGACATACATGAGGCGATTTTGAAAGATTTTCATTTCTCAGTTTGGGCAGTTCATCCTGGTATTTCCTAGATGTATCATTATCTACACTGTCAGTACCAATTTCCAAAAATGAAGAGAGAAATTATTGGTTTTTTCATGATGTGTCCCACCTGTCAGTAGGTAATGGGGGAGCATCAAATAGTAGAAAGTAATTTTCAGAAGTTTCCCATTCCCGAGTGGAAGTGGAGTGACGTCGCAATGGACATCGTGAAGGGATTACAGAGATCACCTCAAGGGAATGATGCGGTTTTGTTTTCCATTAATAGACACATGAAGGTTACAAACTTATTTCCGATCAAGGAGACTGTTAGTGTTGATGAGCTGGGAAGGTTATACATTTAGGATATTGTATTCTTACATGGGGTTCTATATTACATCATTTTAGATAGGGACCCCTGTTTTACATCTTTGGTCTGGCATGGAATACATAGGAATTTAGGTACATGGGTACTTCTGTTTAAAACATATCATCCCTAGACAGATGGCATGTCCGAGCATATGATTCAGGTGCTAGAGGACATGATTGGTGCATTCATTTTAGATTTTGGATGTTCTAGGGATAATAACATACCTATAGTGGAGTTTTTCTACAATAATTGTTTTCATAAAACGATTCAGATGGAAACTTATGAGACTTTGTATAGAAGGCCATGAAAATCACCTCTATGTTGGTTGGAGGGGGGAGAGATAGCTATAGTGGGACGTTGTCTTGTCCAGGAGACCAAAATATAGAGGGAATTGATTCAGAAGAGGATGGCTACTCCATAGTCATGAAAGAAGTCTTATGCCGATTGACAGATATGAACTCTGGAGTTAGAGGTCTGAGATCATTTTTTTCTACGAGTCACACCGAGGTTGGGACACAAGAGGATTATGAGATTGGGTAAGCTTTCTCTGAGATACATCGGGCCGTTTGAGGTTTTGTAGAGGGTTAGGCTTGTTTCATATCAGTTGTAGTTACCTTATAGGTATTAGGTTGTGCACTATGTCTTCCATGTTTCTCATCTACGATGTCACTTCTCAGACCTATCCCTTGGTTTTCAACAGGAGGAGGTTGAGTTGGAGGTGGACGCCTCGTTTGAAGAGCATCATATCTGGATTGTTGATCAAGGTTTTAAGGTTCTATGTGGCATATCAATTCTTATTTTACGGGTGCTATGGTAGCACAGGTGATTATAGGATGAGTCATGGGAGAGGGAGACCGATGTGCGATCACAGTGGCCAAAGCTATTCAAGGATTATTTTTCACCACTATCATAGGGAAAATCAGGGAAGCATTTTTTTAAGGGGGAAGTTTGTAAGAACCTAGATCATCTTTTTAGATATGGATCTTTATTTTTTGTTTTTTGAGAAAAATATGATTTTATTGAAATTTAAAAAGTACATGCCATGTACTTAGGCATACACGTTGGGTACCTAGTTGTCGCATGTAGCCGTGTACTGGCTATGTAATAGACTAGTACATGACTATGTGGGGTGAACTGGAGACCGCCTAATGTGGGGCCTATTAAATGCATATACAAGAACTGTAATTTTAAATGACACTATGTCTATATATTTTTTTAATTGATTAAACAGACTGGGGTCGCTTCTATTTGACAGAAACAAATTCTTCTCGACTCGTCTCATCTAGGAGTGATAGATATCACTGATTCTTCCCAGAGCCCCTGATCAACCATCCATTTTCTGAATCAACCAACATCGATTGAGTTGGAATCTCCATGGTGATTTCTCCCTTCATCTAGAGCCTCAACCATTGATTTATCCTATTTTGTGAGATATTATTGGTTGAACGTTTTATATGTTTATATAGATCTATGACTTTATAGGTCAATTAAAAGTATTTTATTAAAATATATTGACCCTACAATGTGAAGGTAGGTGGTTAGTTACTTTCTATAGTCTGTATTTGAATTATATGTGCCAAATTTCCCAAAACCCAAGGTTGGGCTATTGCATTTTTAGGGAATTTAACCATTTTAATTCCTTCTATGCTTTGTTTGCTTGAGTAGGGTTATTGGATTGTGAATAGGGTTTAATTACCTTGATATGGATGTATTTTCCCATGTTTGATTTTTTCGGCCATTGGGTCCATAATAGCTTGTTAGGATGCTTATTTTTCAAGCCTAGTGTTGTTAGGATGGAGTGAACTTCTCAGATATGTTTTTATATGCGTTGTAGCTATTTATCCAAGTATTATATTGTAATTTAATAAATATGCTGAATATAATTTGTGCTTGTTTTCTTACATATGGTTGTGTGAACCGAGTTTAGTTAGACAATAGGGGGAATGGATGCTGAGAGCTTCCCGTGAGTGGCTGTTAAAATTTTCACATTGTGATACAATATGGGGGAAGGATTTATGTTCTCCTCAGAGATTTTGTAGTTCTATGTTGTGAGACCATAGGGGAATAGGACATTGAGTGCTTCTACAGAGTTTCTTTAGTTTACCATCACAAGAGTAAGAGGAACTGATGGTCAGTGCTTCCCTAGAGAGTATTTGTAATGATATCTATAGGGGTTATACTGTGTGAAATTCACATAGGGTTGCTTGATATTTTTTGGTCTTTTATTTAATATGTTTAAATGATTATAATTAAAACTGTATGATTGATTAACATTGACTACTTCATTGTTTATTACTTAATTTTTCTTATTACCTGTCATTTATATTCATTGATAGTTTTTCACAGATATTTAGGTGGTTTCCTACTGGGATTCATCTCACCCCATGTTTGGGCCATTATTTTGGGCCCAAAAAGATATATTACAGTAGGTATAGATAAGGAAAATCACCATTCAACATTAGGTACTTCAAAGTGGTGGAGCTAGAGGGTATATGATCATGCTGAGGATTGAGATGATGTTGGAGTTATTTAATTTATTTACTTTTTACCATGGTTTAGTTCTATATTCCAGAATTGTGAATTTTTTGGATTCATTCCAAGATATTGTTATATGCATAATTATTTATATACATTTTGCAGTTGTATATTTATTTTTAGCCTTCCACTGTTTACATATTTTATTGTATTAATGCTTCCGCTACTATTATATATATTTTTTCGCTAAATTACTCTTCCAATCAGTGAATAGTTTCCCCACTATCCCAACCAAGTCCCCACTTCTAGTTGGTAACCACTGGAATTCAGGGAAATGTGCTTAAGTCCATGTGACAGAATGGGTACGGGGCACCTCTGGGTGGCATTCAGAACCAGTACATTATAGAATGGCTTCCACTATGACCACTATTCATGATATCATTAAGCTTCTTAATGGGATTCTAGACTCAGCTATTGGTCTATGAAGAGTAATCTATGAAATCGAGATATGGGCCTATATGGTCACACACAATTTTGGTATTCAATAATATACTATACTCTAGTGAATAGGAATATTGGACATAGTGGGCTCTACCACTCTGTCAAATAGTGGTCCATGTTTTATCATTCATGGAAATATAAATAAATTCATTATTATTGGACTATAAAATATTAGTATTAGATTTATTTATTAAGTTTATTCATATGGTATTAAGTGATTTTATGGAATAATATTATACAAATAGATATTTTTTTAATATTCATGATTCGTTTAATATTGGCAGGAATTACAAATCAAGTTATTTACTCAGGTTTTTCATGTTATATATTTAAAATATTTTAAAAGGATGTGATAAAAAATAAATAATATTTATGATATATTAAGATTTTAATAACTATTTATTTATTTCCTATTCAGTGGATGAGAAATTAAAAGGGTTCATGAACACTATATGTGTATTTTAAATTTCCACTATAACGTTTTTAGGATCTCATTTACATGTCATTGTTCATTCTAATGGATTGAGTGATCCACGCTCCTCCCACATCCCCAAGAGATATGTGTTCTATTTCATTTAACGATACAATATTTTCTTCATGAATCAATGTAATGATATCTATGTGACCATCACAATGTTGAATGAATTGGAAGAGTTCTATACTAGAACCCGGAATTCATCAAATTAAATAAACAATATTATCAATTCAGGTGTGGTTTATATATAGGAGCATGACCATAGATCCTTAGATCAATGATCTATAGTGATGAGATATGGTCGAACATGTGTCTAATAAAATGTGGTATTAAATTTTTTTTCGATAATAATTCCTAGAGGATCCTTGTACCATACACGATCTCAGATTTACCGAGATGATAATGTTTTAATTCTCTAATGATAAAAATTTTAAATCCCCTTCCCACTTAATTCTATTATGCACCCCAGTACTATCATATATTGCATATTTGAAATATTATATCATAGTTGTATTTATATTCAAGGTATTTAATGTTTTATTTGTAGTTATATCTTTTATGGGTATTATGATTCCTATTTTATCAAAGCTATGCGGGTTTATGTTTCAATATACTTTATTTTCAATATTTCCTATATTAACATTCTAATGAGTGAAATTATATGTTATTTATTCTTTAAAAACATATATTTTAATCCCTGAGATCAATTCTTATCATTTTAAATTATTAGTACCATTTTCCTCTCATTGGTAATTTAAAGGGTTGATAATTGTTTTATGAAAATATGTCATTGTTTTCCCTTTGGTTAGTGAACATTTTTTTATTTTATTTCCATTCTCTTTAACATGATTTCACTTATTTTTCCTTTCTATGATGAATTGATTTTTTAAATAAATATTTAATCATATTTTTCATTATTTTTGATGTTTTAAAAGGTTATTTTTACAATGTTTTTTGAACATAATATTTAATAATTTTTTTCAAAAACAATGAATGGAATCATATCATTAAAATCTACTAAATAAATGGATATTCCCCCCATTATGACTATTAATTTATTTGGAGATTAATTTATATGATTCTAGGGTTATTTTTAACAAAAATATATTCACAATAATTTAAAAAAAATCTATTTAAAATATATCTAATGAAAAAGAATATTTTTCCTAATTTTTAAAAAATATTCAATGAACCATTAAAGTTATTTTTAATTTATGTCAAAATTCATTAAGGACTATTATGATTCCCTAAGGATATAATTTTATGATACCATCAACTTCGATTATCAATATATCTTATGATGATGATTTTTTAGGTATGATTCTATAAAACTCATTACTTTACCATGAGTTCATTAAGCTATGACGAAATAAGTAATTTTTAATGATAATATTACCTTTATATCTGAACATTTCTATTATTATGTGATAATGAAATATTTATGAAACTGATTTCTTTTCCATTGTTTATTTTATGATGACATGGTTAATGTTTCTATTATCTTTTTTCACAATTATATAAGATTTTAATTTTGTAATGGGTGGGCCTAGATTTATAAATAACTCAAATACATTGGGTAATGATTGATATATCATGAGAAAATTTAGATTCTATTGGCGAGTGATCATATTTTTGTAAGTGAAGTTTTCATATACGATAGTATTGGATTTGTACCATGACCAGGAAAATGATGATATGAGGAGTGAACCCAATCCAATATATTATTCTATAAACTACTATGTTCATGGTAGTGAGCCTTGATTAGGAAATTATTTTCTATGATTATGTTAATAATATAAAAATATGTCTTATGACTATGATATATTATCATGGGTTGTGAATTGTTAATGATTATTACATAATTTTATGATTTATGTCTTTTTTAATACAAATACTTATTCCATGACTCATAATAAATGATATTTGACTAATTGTAGCATTATGTTGTATGTTTTAATCATATTCTGATACCCTTATTATTATCTTATTATCCCTTCTAATAACTGAATGATTTATCCTATGTTGACCACTATTACGAATCTTAGATCACCTTTCCTTATATTTTCATTTCCCTAGGTTATGAAGAATTCTTTTAAGAAAAGTTTGTCGAAATATGGTGATATAAAAGAAGTTTTTTTTTGATGATGTTGAAAATATTTCATGAAATATATTGATAGTGCATAATGTATCAAGAGAAACTAATCATTCATGGTTATAAAAAATGTATTATTATGATATCTATTTAATATTCATCTAAAATTATGTAATATTGATGTTTGAAATTGTGGGTTCAACATTCATTGTATTAGACTAGGGTTTCATTATTTTTTGTTTTAGTATTATAATAATTTTGTGAAAAAATAGGGATAAGTTTATGTATAGGATAATATTCCAATGGTTCGTTAAGTTAGAGATTAAGTTGTTATATTGTAGTGAAATATCACTATGGATACAAAAAAAGTGTATATGACCTCTTGAATAGTTGCACCTTGGGGTAATAATCCAGAAAATGTTGGTTGGGTATTAACTCAATAATTAAGTGTTATATGAAAAAGATGCATAACTACACACCTTTTTTGACACTCTCAGGGGATATACATTGGTTAATTTCCATTATATTTATAAACCATTATAACAAATGAAGAGGATAGTATATTTTTTAACCTATGATAATACCTAGTTATATGATATTGAATTAAATTTTCATGGGTTCAAAGAAGGTTTCATAATTTATGATATCATAAGAATGACTTTCATTATAACATGATTTTGTATTTTTATTATAGATTTTTTTATTCTCAAATTATGATTTTGTTGTTTAGTAATGGATAAAACTAGGAGAAACCAAGTTATCAATGGGTTCGAAGGAAAATTTGGTGGTTTGTCCAATAAGAAACCAATTAATATTTGTGTTAAAGTGAAATATATATATTTTTTATTCATAACCATCAATCCATATTTTTTATTAACAACCACAACTTGGGTGAGTTTCAAGACATTACTAACAAGAGAAAAATAGAGTTTCATGGGAGTTTAGTTGATTAAGTACATGGAGGAAAGAAGATTCAATTTCATGTGTGCCAATAAAATTGGAAGACACACATATATAAATGATTCAAAGGAACTAGAATGTGTTCTATGTGTAGAATAGTTGGATATATAGACTCTAATTACCAATGAAATTTTTTAATTTTGATGACAGAGATAATTTTCATCTTAATTAACCACGAATATTTCAATGAGTTATATGTGTTGAACATTGTAATTATCTTCTTCAATTCCCTAATCTAATTGATAAAATGTATTATTGGAATCAAAAATGTCCCATGACCATTGGAATAAGGGAAAGACTATAAAATTAAAATGATTAAAGTGGGTCATATAAACAAATTAGAGTAAGATGCATTGATCATGAACTTATGAACTATGTGTGTTTTAGTTGGTTCTTTTTCAAGAAACTCCTTTTCACCTAAATATTTTTATAATAATATCAAATCACCACTCATATGAATAGATGTTTATTTATAAATAAAAAATTTCTAGTCATATAATGATTGAATCTCATGTCTATAACTCCTTTTTGATATACTTTTATTGGATCTTGTTTCTAATAAATCTTCTTATTCACCCTCTAATTGAAGTTTATGATATTTACGGCATGAATTATCTCTATTTAAATAGACCCCATATCAATTATCAAGGAGGTGAAGTCATATTTTAAATTTCAAATCAGCCTAATGATTATCTATAGGTCTGATGATTAACATGTACTACTAATGAAAAATACATCTATTTTATAGGTGTTATTATTTATTTATAATGTGTGCTAATCTAAAATGGTTGGGAAGAAAAAATGGGAAATATGGAGTCATTATCTTATGTTGAAAGATGAAATATCTATATCGATCATAAAATATTAATGTAAAAATTTACAAGAGTTCAATATGTGTTAAATGATAATTTTGGAGTTGTTTAAATGTTATGACCATCCAATACACTACCACCTTAAGAGTGACTATATTAGTTTGTCCATGATAAATATTGAAATAAAACCAATTCTTATGGATTATTAGAAGATAGATCTTGTAAAAAGGAGAAAATTGGATAGATTTTATCCTTTTTAGATTAACAATCAATGATATATCTAGCTGAGGATAAAAGAGGAACATTAGGACGATGTGGATGTATATAAGAAGTTGAAGAATATTTTTGAGACCAAATATGATTTTTACGAAATGATTAGTTTCAGCAACTGAGTATCTACCCTATTAATACAAAAAATGAGGAAGGTTTTATTGGATGAAGTTCATAGTTTGTCCTTATATTTCCATAAGACAAGTAAAAGATTTATATATATCAAAAATAGTAATTTTGGTCAGACAACATAAAAATGTAAACTTTAGATTATATTTATTTATTCCTAGTATTTTAACAAGTTATTTTTAGGAGACATAATTAAGAGGGTATGTTACATATAATAACCATATAAAACTATGAAGAGTCGGATATTGGAAATTTAAAAGAATAATAAAAACATTTTGGAGTGTAGACAATTAATGGTTTAACATGTCACTGGTCCTACCACAAACGGGTTGGATCGAACCCAAATTCAACCAGGCCCTCGGTACTAAAAGACATATAAGTCACAGACTGGGCGTCCAATTGACGCGTCGTTTGTCGCGTTGGAACCCATATAACAATAAAATACATTGGGATACTTTGTAATGGAATTTCATGATGGTTGAAGTATGGCCAATGGATTGGGGAGTGGATCCACCTAGAATCAAGGGTTCATAGAGCTGAAATCTAGTGGCAGGATGTAACATGATGAAAGAACATCGATCCTATGTGGGTCAGCATCTATCGATCATGCGTGGTTCAGTTCATAGTGATCTTGTGTGGGTCAGCATCTATCAATCCTGTGTGGGTAAGCACTTAGTGATCCTGTATGGGTCATCATCTATCGATCTTGTGTGGGTCAACAACAGATCCTCTTGACAGAATAATATGATCTAGGTTTACAACTAATCATCATTACATCAGTACTTGAGTTTTATACCTAGTGTGAGCTGAGTCTTTAACTTTATGGTACTATTTTCTTAAGGGTGTTACCTTCATGGTGTTACCCTTGTGGTACCTTTTTCTTTCGTAGTTTTACCTTGTGGTGTAACCTTTGTGGTAATATTCCCTAGAGGATCAATTGTGATAAAGGTTTAAAATGTGGATCCTAATGTTTCCTCATGTATGAGATGAGTATGTCTTGATAACATAGGTATATGTATGGATATATATCTATGTAGAGTTGATGAATTCATTTGATTTTTGCTTGATGTTTGCCATTTTGGTTTATCCTTTGTGAACTCTGGGAGACCTTCTGGGGTTTCAAGGTCTCTACTGAGTATTGTTATACTCACCCCTGCATAGGCTATGCCCGTACCTTGTTGTGCCTTGTGCAGACGACGTACTACTTCGATCGAAGCTATGGGAGCTATGACTAGATGGTGCTCCGAGGTGGACCATTTTTCGTGACAATATGTAGTGACTACTGATCGTGAGATGTATCTAGCCTTTAGGTAGGATGCTCGGAGGACGATCCAAGAGATACTTTCCCTTTTTCGTTGTACTAGTACATTCCAGCTGGGCTTGTATTTTTTCCCCTTTAAATTCAGTAAAATTTTTACTACAGTAGTTTGTATCATGTTTTCATTTTATTATGTTCTTGGATTGTGTGTTTTTACAGGTTTAAAGGCAATGACTTCCCGTTATAGGGATACACATTTCTGGTGTAATCGCCAGCCCCTGGACTATGGAATGTGGGCTTGGGGTAGTCACGGCATAGGCCCTAGGGGATGAGTCATGACAAAGTGGTATCAGAGGAGTATATTCAACCCATGAACAAGGACTCTGATAATTTAAATGTGGAAATATTGTTAAGTGTTATGAGTGTGGTTTTTAGATTGGGGAATCTAGTGTTGGTGCGGTGGACGATGTATCAATAGACTAGGGCCCTGAATTCTGATTTCTAGCTCAGTGCATGAAAACACTGATTTCCTATGTCATGAAACGTTTTCTTGTGATTTCCTTGAGTGATCTCACTAGGTATAACTTATTGACAGTGGCCCACCAGTTTTCTTTCAGGATGCCTCCACATAGATAGCCAGCTTGGATTCCTGAGATTGTACATGATGATGGCCCATCGAGTGATGAGGCCTCAGTGCATGGCCCTCTTACGGTTTTATAACCATCAGGTGGTTTACCAATAGCACCACTACCTTTTGGGAATCCATTTTGGCCATCCCCACCAGAAGAGGGTGCATGCTGACTAAGAGCGTTGTATGATTTTCAGCATCAGCAGCCTCCAAAGTTCTAAGATGAGATAGATCCGCAGGCAGCTGAGGACTAGCTGGAGGTAGTGGCCAGAGTTTTTCTCTTAGTTGGGACAGCAACTATTCTGAGGGGGATCCTATCTACTAGTATCTTCAAGGGAGTAGATGGGAGATGGTGGAGTCTGAATACTCCAGTTCCATGATGAGGCGACGCTCACCTGGGCGGACGTCAATGGCCTTTTCAGGGAAAAGTTCATCCCAGCAACCCTATGCTCAGTGCATATACATGATCTGCTACACTTACAATAGGATATCATGATCATGGCCAATTACTCTGTGAGGTTCACTGATCTCTCCTGATACTCCACCAACTGGGTATGTGACCCTTTTTTGAGTTCCCAGTCCATTGAGCGGGGTCTCTGACTGGAGATCAGAGCATCGATGATATCACTAAGAATTATGACACGGTTTGGGGTTCCAGAGAGAGTGCTTCTGGTGGAGATCTTCCTAGCTGAGCTGGAACCGACAATGAGAGCCACCATTAGATTTCAGTTAGTAGAGTCATTCGTAGTAGGAAAAAGATTTATGACGTAGGGGCCCATACGGACAAGGCCATTTGGTGGAAGAACTCATGGTACATGGTCGGTGGTCAGGGGCTCATGGGACAGAAGAGGAGAGATAAGGATCAGGTTTTCTACTCGTGTAGAGGGCCGGGTCACATGGCTCATGACTAACCAAACCTCCATACAGATGACCAAAAGATGGTCAAGGAACTGCAGAGGCAGAGGTAGAGGTTCGATCGAAGAGGTCTCTAGGAGGCAGGTGGACGTAGTAGAGATGCTGGCCGTGCAGTAGGTGGTGAGCAGCGAATCGAGGTTCCACTACCACCACCTCCATTTGTTCCACCCTAACTACAGGGAGCCGATAGACATAGACGATCTCATCTTCAGGCAGTTGAGTCCTACAACCACGATGCTCTAGAGATGATTTTAGGTATGATCTGTGTATACTCCACCTTAGCTATTGTACTTATCGACATGGGTTCTAGTAAATCTATCATTACCACAACACTTTTTCAGAGCTCAGATATTCCGATAGAGTTGTTTTCTCAATCCATATGGATAGAGACTCCTACAGGAGGGGATTCGACGATTAAACAATATTTTAGAGTATAATCTTACTATAAGAGATGAGATATTCATCTAGGATCTTCTAGTAGAGGCGTCAAGGCCTTACAACATCATCTTGGGTATGGAATGGGTATCCACCGTCCATTCTTAGATTGACAGTATTAGGCGCAATGTATGGTGTGTCAGGAAGGATGGGACTACGTTTTCCTTCAATGTTGTGAAGGGAACCTTAGTAGCATAGGATGGAAATTCCCATGGGAGGGTTCAACTGATCACAAATCATTTGGCTAGTCATACCCTCAGAGCAGTTGATGTTGAGAGTCTGAGTTATCCTGTTGTGGTGGACCAGTATGCCGACGTCTTTCCTGATAATGTTCTGGGACTACCTCCATGCAAAGAGGTAGAATTGTTTATCAACCTGTACCCTGAGATGATACCAATATATACACCAGCATATTGGATGGCTCCCGTGGAGTTTCATGAGTTTTTGGTTC
Source organism: Viscum album (assembly GCA_963277665.1). Taxonomy (NCBI): domain Eukaryota; kingdom Viridiplantae; phylum Streptophyta; class Magnoliopsida; order Santalales; family Viscaceae; genus Viscum; species Viscum album. The sequence continues at coordinate 444,317,004 of OY728121.1, forward strand.
AGTTGGAGGACTTGTAGAGGAAGGGTTTTATAAGGCCATGTGTTTCTCTATGGACATCCCCGATTTTGTTCACCAAGAAGGTAGATGGGATTTTGAGACTCAATGTGTACTATCAGCGCCTGATCTAGGTGATTGTGAAGAATAACTTTCCACTTTTGAGGATTGGTGATCTTTTCAGTTAGCTAAAGGAAGCTCATTGGTTTTCAAAGATATACCTCAGATCAGGCTATCATCTCCTCTGGGTACAAGATGAGGATGTTCAAAAGACAACATTTAGATTTCAGTATGGAAACTGGGAGTTCTTGGTTATTCCATTCGGAATGACCAACACCCTTGTAGTGTTCATGGGACTCAGGAATAGGATCTTTCATCCATACCTTGATCTAATTGTGGTGGTTTGAATTGACGAAATCTTGATATACTAGGCATTTGAGGAGGAGCATGCCTTTCATCAGCAGATAGTTCTAGATACACTTCGATAGAACCATCTTTAAGCTAAGATATCTAAGTTCATGTTATGGATATGATAGGTTCATATTATGGGACACATTATCTCGATTTATAGAGTTTTAGTGTATCCGGAAAAGATAAAGGCTGATCAAGCTTGGGAGCCCCCCATGAGTGAGGTTGAGGTGGATAGTTTTCTAGGATTAGCTGGGTACTACCAGAGATTCGTACCCAACTTTCTAGATTTGAGGCACCCTTGTCAGCATTTTCGAAGATGGGATAGCCATTTGTAGGGATGGAGAGATTCTAGAAGAGTTTTCAGGAATTGATGTAGATATTGATGAGTGCCCCATCTTGAGAATACCTAAAGATGGCAATGGGTATTTAGTCTATTGTGATGCATCATGGACCGTATATGGATGTGTCCCGATGTAGGAGCGAGTAGTGATCTCTTGTGGTTCACGACAGCTGAGAAATAATGAGAAGAACAATGCTACCCATGACCTGGAGTTAGTAGCAGTTGTCTTTTCCTATAATATGTGGATACATTACTTGATGGACAAATGTTTTACAGTTTACTCAAATCACAGGAGACTCAGGTATATCTTTTCACAAAAGGACCTGAACCTTTGAAAATGACATAGTCTAGAGTTCCTCCAAGACTATGACTTTGATAATGTCTACACTCTTGGGAAGGTGAACGTAGTTATAGACACAATTGGTAGAAGGTCTGGTTTACACCTACTGAGTATGGCGATAGAGCAGCTAGCCACATTTTAGATAACCTTTGTGGATATAGATGTGGAAGCATACCACCACTCTATTATTGTTACTCCCCCAACAAATTAGTGATTCTAGGAGGCACATCTTGGGGAAATTTACTACAAGGCTCAATGGGCTCAGATATCCTCAGGAAAAGCATGTGATGGATTTTATGAAGGTAGGGAGCATGTCATCCTCTTTAGAGGACGCACACTTGTATCTATGGTGCTACAAGAGGAGGTGTAGAGGTAGTTACATATATCCCCACTAGTGGTAAATCCTAGTGTGGAAAAGATGTACCAGGATCTATGGCTTCAGCACTGGTGGATAGGGATGAAGAAGGAAGAGGCAGAGTTTGTTTCACGATGAATCACATGTCAGCTAGTGAATTTTGTGCATCATGTTCCAGCAGGATTAGCGCAGTAACTATAGGTGCCAGAGAAGAAGTGAAATGGTATCTCCATGGACTTTGTGATAGGGATTCCTCATACATTTAAGGGACATGATTCCATATGGGAGATCATTGACTTACCCACCATGTTGGCCCACGTCCTACACATCCAAGAGTAGGGATAAGTAAAGGGATTGGGATGAATCCACATACAAGAAATTGTACAACATCATGAGGTTACATTGATGAACTTCTCTAACCATGAAACACGATTTACATCCTTGTGGGGGAAGGGATTTGAGGAGGCATTCGGGACTCAGCTAAATTTGAGCGCCACATTTGATTCACAGACGGATGGTCAAATAGAGTGGAACATTCAGACAATGGAGGGCATGCTTCATGCATGCGTCCTATATTTTTGTCACATTTGGGAGGATCACATGCCCTTGGAGGAGTTTTAATACAACCACATCTATCACTCCACTATTGGAATCGCACAAGTTTTGGCCTTGTATGATCGACAAATCATATCACCTCTATGCTGGACAGACCTAGGTGAGTCAACACTTATGGGTCTAGAGTTGGTACGGGCTACCACTGAGAAGGCTCAAATCATCGGAATGTTGACATATACTATATAGAGCAGACAAATTTATTATGCTGACAGGTGAAAGATACCTTTGGAGTTCGATGAGGGAGACCATGTCTTCTTACGGTTCTCACCTCGATGATGTTTTCATAGATTTGTTAGGGGCCCCAAGTTATCACCGAAGTTTACCAGACCATTTATGATACTTAAAAGGATTGAAGAGGTGGAATACTAATTGGCACTACCACCATAATTGGAGAGGGTGAAAGACGTCATCCACATATCCCATCTGAGGAGATACGTGCATGACCCATCTCATGTCATCGACCATAGCGAGTTGGACATTGATGATGGGGAGATATTTAAGTGTTTTCTAGATTAGATTGAGTATCAACAAAAGCGGGTCCATCAGGGATGATTGATACCTCTATTGTGCACTCTCTGGCAACACAGGATCATCTAGGAGAGCACAAGGAAGCGTGATGCTCATATTCGTGCTTAGTACCCACATTTATATCCTTAGTCTATGTTGTGGCTTTCAGGAACGAAAACCCCTAAGGTGGGGAGAATGTAAAGTCCCTGATTTTCAATTTAATTTTTTAATTCATTATATAGAATTATTATGAATCTGTGAAAATTGACTGCATGTGATTCTGAGGCCCGGTGTGCCCAGAATGAATTTCTGAATTTTTTTCATGTACGTTCAATAAACTCACAAGTGGCATTTTCTATCTTTTGAAACGATGCTCGGATTAAAAATATAAGGGCACCGTTGAATCCACATCACGGGGATTTTCTTAAGGAAGGATTCACTTCAACCGTAGTAGGTTAGGAGAAAAGTATATATTTTTTACATTTTACAGAATAATAAAATAACAATGTTATTTTATTTTTCTTTTTCTTTTTCCTCCAATGGAAAAACTGCGGTAGCGGGACAATCAACAAGTCAAGCCATTAATTTTCTGGACTCATAAATATTTCTAACCATACCATTAGAATTAGGAAGGATCATTATTAAATGTACCTCATAAATTCCTGATGTCGTTATTTTCCCTCCAACTCTCCTATTTATATGGAGCTCTGGGAGGAGTGTTGGCAATACTTCACCAAGTGACGATGCTCTGGTAAAACACCACGATACCAACCACATGGAGGAAGTGACTAGTACAATAAAGTGGTAAATAGAACCACGGAATCACGACCTGACGAACATTGACTCTTCGTCAGAATGCGTACTCTCTCCAATGATCTTGATGTAGGGTTTTTATTTTGTCTTAGTTTTAAAATAATTGATGATACTTATTCTTCACTCTTGATATCAAGCTAACAAGGAGGGAACATGCCAAAAAAACATGGTCAAACCCTCTGATACATGTTTAACCAATGTGTTATTTCTGGTATTTTGTTCATATTGGATGGATTTTGGAATGGAGGGGAAATAAGTGACGATGGTGCCCTGAGAGGGTCATTGGTACCTTTGCATAGAAAAACAGGCCACTGAAGCTCACCTGGTGACCCCGCGGAAGTCCGCCGGCACAGAACCAGCCCGACAACACTAGTGACAGGTGCCGATGGATGATGGCTATGGACGGTCACATAAGAGACTGGGGAATGTTGTCGCATGCTACTGTTGGAGAGGGACGCGACCGTAACCGTGGCAGATAGCGGCGATTGGCACCGGCCAGCCACAAGAGGAGGCAGAACGACACGCCGTCACACACCGCATGTGATGGTCATTTCCTGAAACCTCAGAGGTAGAGGAGGGACCTACCCCATTGGGTCCCACAGTGACTAGGTGGTACTACTTGGTGCCAAAAATACATTACCTGAAAGGCATACCTGTTTGGGGGAAAGGGGGGAGCACTCCGCCCAATGCCAGCTAGGGACGACCCCAGCTAGCGAGTCGTGCGAGCCCAGTGGGGCGATCCCCACCATGGGTCGGGCAGCACTCGCCCAGTGGGCCACACCGCCCTGGAAGGCTAGGCCTAGTTAGACCCAGACGAGAATAGGTTGGCTCGAACCGGGTCGAGTCGGCCCAGACGGGATCGGGTCGGGTCGGTCCGACCGGGACAGACCAGACCCAAACCCAACTGAGCCCATTTTCTTTTAAAAAGACATAACTTGTGAAATAGAAGTCCATTTGAAAACCCTGCCATGATTCTGGGAACCTCATAGTGAGAAGGTCATTTTGATTTAAGTCACTTGTGTTTTGGAAAAATATGGAGTACGACCAGGTTGGATCTAACCTGAATCCAACCTGGCTCTCGGTAATAAAACACTTATAAGTCACAGATAGGGGGTATGATTGACGAATCATTTAACACATTGGAACCCTTACAACATGTTAGACCTTTGGGATACATTTTCATGGAGCTTGGTGGTAGTTGTGGTAAAATTGATATCTTGAGGAACAGATCCTCTCAGAATAATGTGTGCCTAGTGTCGGAATCTAGTGGAAGGTTGTAATGTGAAGAAAGAACATCGATTATATGTGTGTCAGCATTTATCTATCTTGTGTGGGTCAGCTCATAGAAATCCTATGTGGGTCGGTATCTATCAATAGTGTGTGGGTAAACACCTAGTGTTCTTGTGTGGGTCATCATCTATTAATCATCGGTGGGTCAGCAGTAGAGCCTCACGACAGAATACGATGATTTTGATTTGTGACTAATCATATGTACTTTTATACTTGAGTTATATACCTGTTTTGAGCTGATTCTTTACCTTTGTGGTACTTTTACCTTCTTTTAGTTACCTTTGTTGTGTTACCATTGTGATAATTTTAACATCATGGTGTTACCTTTGTGATAAGTTTACCTGCATGGTGTTACATTCATGGTGTTACCTTTGTGTAATTCTTCCCTCCTAGATCAGTTGTGACAATTCCATAAAAGTTTTAACCTTATGTTTCCTCATGTATGAGATGAGTATATCATGATAACTTAGGTATATGTATGGGCATGTACTTAAGTATAGTTGATGGTTGCTTCAGGCTTTGTGTTTGATATCTTGCTTTGTGGATTATACATTGTGGAAATCTGGGAGACCATCAGGGGTCTCAGGGACCCTAATGTGTATTGTTATAATCACCCATGCATGGGCTCCACCCACACTTCGTTGTCTCATGTGATGATGACCGAATGTTTTGATTGCGGCTGAGGCAGCCAGGAGTGGATGGTACTCAGAGGTGGACCATTTGTCGTGACGTGCTGCAGTGACTACTGATCGAGAGCTCTACCTACCCATCAGGTAGGATCATCAGTGGACTATGTAAGAGATTTTTTCTCTTTTCATTTGTACTTGTACTTTAAAATTTGTCTTGTATTCATGCCCATTTACATTGAGTATACTTTTTACTATAACAGTTTACTTCATGGTTTTTTATTATTGGGTTTTTGGATTGTGTGTTTGTTTAGGTTTAAAGGAAATGCCTTCCTGTTATAGGGATACACATTTCTGGTGCTATTCTCCATCCCCTGGACAATGGAAGGCAGGATTGGGGTAGTCATGGCATGGGCCCCGAGGGACAGGTCGTGACAAAAACAGAAATTTGAAAAAATCACCATGGATTTCATTGTTGGCGTCTAAAAAACATCTATTATTAGAAATAATATTTGGGTTATACATTATCACCTTACCAAGTCCGCACATTTCATTGTTATTATTGAATATATCTCTCTTTATATTCATTCTAGGATATAACTTAATAATGATGTAACATTTAATAGAGTAACACATTCAATTGTATATGATTGGGATTCAAGGTTCTTATAGATGTTCAAGAGAAATCTTCATCATGATTTCAATTCATATTTGATCATGAGGACTACATATCATCCCGAGATAAATGTAAATTTAAAATTGAAAATTAAAAAACTAAATGATTTGTTGATTTCCAATTATGTTGATTTCAAAGGTGGATCAAGCCAACACATTTAATTGGTACAATTTTCTTACAAAAATATAATTCACTCATACATTAATATGGATCCTTATGGAGCCCACTATGGTAGGAAGTTTAGAACTATAATATGCTTGTATGGTGTTTTTTATGAGAGATATTGGATCCTGAGGATGTTGAGGAAATGAGTGACAAGGATAGAGCTATTAAACCTCACATTAGGAAAGATTTGAGTTTATATAATAATTAATCCTAATAATTATCAATCAGATAATGATTTTTAATTTATTTACAATGTATTACTATAAATATCTCCATGTATTAATTTTGTTTAGATTTAGAGATAAGAGAATGTTTAACCCTAGATATATCAGTATCGTTGAAATTATAGATTAGGTAAGGATGGTATCTTCTCACTTATCCCATCAACCAAACTTCTCTCATCTTTATTATGTATTCCATGTATCTATTTTGAGTGTGTACATAAATGATCCTTCATAGGTATTTAACTCATAGGTTGTTCCATTAGAGAATTGTCATTAATATAAGGAAAAAATAGTGGAAATATTTGATCATAAAGACAATTTGTTGGGGAGCAACACAACTAACTTGGTTAAATTATTCATGAGGAATGAAAATTTTGAGGAAGCTACATTGGAATCCCAGGATTTGAGGGGGAAGAAGTATTCAAATTTTTTTATATCAGATAGGTGTAATTTTGAGAGATAACTTCATATAATGAGGAAATACTATAACTCCTTAATATTTTCTGATATATTTCCCTTTAAATGAATTTGATGTCTTAAATAACTAACATTAATGAAAAACCATTGTGTAAATGAACAACAATATATTATTGAAGTATTATTATTAAAATTTAATTTTTTCACATATATATTTTATTTGTGGGTATGAATAAGAATAAATAAATTATAAAAAGTTGGTATAAATGTTTTTCTTAATGAAAAAGTAATGATTAATTCCTAGGAAATAAGTACTCAAATTTAAATGTACAAAATGATTTCATTTTATGATAAAAGAAAAAAATTTAAATGAAATTTTTTTCCTATATATTATTTTTCTTCATCGCTAATAATTTATGATTTTTATGAAATATATATGTATTTAATGTGTAAAATTAATAATCATTCATACATTGATTATCAATTATTTTTTGGAATGTATTTTATCTTAAGAAATATTATTAATCATATTTTTGAATGATTTTAATAGAAAATTTATATAATATATTAAATCAAATCTATGAAAATTCATCTAATGAGTTTTTACTAGGAATTGAATAAAAATATATTCAATTTTATCCTTGAAGAGGCATTTTTCTGAAAACGGGTTTCGTTGCGTTTTACACACTTAGTTTAGAAGTAATTTATACCAACTACAAAAATTGAATTTCATAAAATATTTTTAATATTTTTAATCATTATTTCTAAAATATATTTATTATTTCAATTTCATTTAAAGTCAATGTGAATAGTAACTGAGGTAAAATTTCATTATTAAAACGAAGGATAAATTGGTTAATGAGGAGTTAAATTAATGAGATAGAGGTTAAATAAACATTTTTTTGAAATCCCATTATATGAATGGATTATAATACTATTCAATAAAATATTCGATCTTGATCCAATTTTTAGAAAATTTCACTTAAGAGTGATTTTATTATATTTTAATGTTCTTAATAATTAAAAGTTTGTTACTCCCCTTAGTTATAAAAGGGAACCTCTTATAATCTCTTACCTACACAACATTATTGTTATATATCAATAATTCTATGTCCAGAAACATTATCAACAACCATAATAATGAAATAGAGGTTCTATTCTTAACAAAAGACCCATCCAAGAATCCAAATAGTATTTTTCAAAATAGGATACCCAAAGAAGATGTATATGTTCATACCAATATTTTTCAAGTTTCATTATTCATAAACCTCCTTCAATTTTTATATATGTACATTAAATGTATTGAATCAGTATATTTATTTTATTGACATTATTTTTTGTAATGGTATATACATTTTCAATTTCATTTAATATATGTTGGAAATTGATTATGTTGCTTAGGCATACGTGTGGAATACTACCTTCATGAAGTGATGTGATTATTTATTCATTTAATATTTGAATGGATTGTAATAAGAATATATTTAATGAATATATATGACATTTATGATATAATTATTATTATTTATATGTGAATTATTCTGTACCGTTCTTTTGTTCCATCCATCCAAAATTGAAAATATCACCCATGCGTATGTACAGACTACCGTCTCTACGAACTGATGTAATTATGTTTTGAAAATTTATTTATATAAATAGTTATAAAATTTTATATTATAAATAAATAATTTATATTAAGTTATTTATAGTCTTTATATGATGAAACTCTCACCAAGGTACATGTACGAATTCCATTGAACCAAAATATGCATGGAAATGGACATGTTTCCACCCGAATAATGATATTAATGAAAAATTACAAATAAAATGCTAATTAGGAATTATAATTATATGAAATATTTTAATATATATATATATATAATATAAAATATATCTATAATATAAATATAATAAATCTATATTTATTGTATATGACATTTTAACACATACGACGAAATGTAGGACTTGGGGTAATGGTTCTTCGTCTCAATATTGTTTGGTTGAGACATGATTCATGTGATGCACCTATTTTTGTTTATATGGTTTATATAATTAAACATTGATTTATTATATAATTAATATTTTTATATTAATGGTTTTTAATATATCATTTGACATTATTTATTTCAATGGGATTATGGTTCAATTTTTTTTAAAGCGGTAACAGTTTATGTTAAAATATCATTAAATTTTGGGATAGTAAATGTTAAATTTTGATTAAGATAAATTATATGATATTTATTATTTATGCCCAATTAATTTCATTATACAATATTAATCTAATAATTTTCATGTATCAATACAATTTCCTCTCTTTTTCACTTGAAATTGAGAAGAAAACGACTTTAAGAAAATCCATCATTATTTCTTATTTCAATGATAAACATTTCCATCCATGTCCAACTTATAAAAAAGATTAAAAGGTTATTTTAAAAGAAATTTTTTAAATATTATTTTATTTTTAATTTTTTTAAGATAATAAGAAAAAAGGATAATTTTTTTATATTCAATGAAATTTTCAAGTTCACTTTTAAAGGTATTTTTCATCTATGTCAACATCATATATGGATTATTATGCTTAATATGAGATTTGAAATCATGATACCAAATATATTATTTCTTTGAATGGATTTGGATGATAATTGTTATGTATGATTCAATGAAACTCATTACATTTCCATGTGTTAATTATGCTCTGATGAAATAAGGATGGTTTTTACAATTCCATCAACATCCTTTCTCTAGATGACTATTATTATGTGATGAGAAAATGCTTATATTGCTCTTTTATTTTTGAATGTTTTATGATATGATGAAATGATGCATTTTTTAATGATTTTTTGGTACACTTATATAGTGTATTCATTATGTTGTGGGTGGGACTAGAATTATATACTCCTCTAATGCATTGGGTAAATATCGATATCTAATGAGATAATATAAACATTAATGGTGAGTTAAACTATTTTATTATGTAAATATATCTACTATGATAGACTCAATAGTGAACCTTGGCAATGGAAATGATATAATGTGGAGTTAACTCAATCCACAATGAAACTTTTTCAGCAATGAATGTTTTTGAAGTGAACCCTGGTTAAATAAATGATGGAATGGGTAGTAAACCACATCCACTATAGGACCATTTAGACTAATAGAGTTATGGTAGTGATCTATGAATAAGTAATTGATTTGAAAATATTTTTTATATTCCAAAAAAATTTATCGTATGTTTGACATATGTTCTATTTGAAAATGATTTATTATTGATGATTCTGCAATATTGTGACATATATATTTTGTTTTTAAAAGTACTTATGTTAGGACTCAAAATTAATGATATTTTACTGATTGGGTATGTATTTTTTAAGTTATGATCACTTTATCATACTCATATTATTATATTATGATAAATTCTGATCATTTATAAATTTCTTATATTTTTACCCTTTTTGAGAATGTAAGCTCACCCTTTCTTATGTTTACATTTTCCCATGTTATGAAGAATGGTTTGATGTAGGGTTTGTATAATAATTTTTCATTGTGAAAAGAAAATTACTAAATATGTTTTATATATTTCATTAAATATGTTATTTATGTATCTAGTATCCAAATACACTAAACCATTACCGGTACAGGGAGTGTATTATTACAATATTTATTTAATACTCATCATAAATTTAATAATAATAATTTAATTGAAGTTTGGGTAACCTTAATTAACTTTTTATAAAATGTTTATGAATGATAACTCAAGATGGATTTTTTCCATATCTATAATTCATTATATTCTTCTTATTATATTGTTTTATAGTTTCTTCATTATAACGGGGTGAAAAACTAATTGTATATGTATCTCTTACTTTTTGGTCATAATATAAGAGGTAAGGGGGAATTATATAACTCTATATAAGTTATTTATCCCTATAAAACAAAATAAATCCATTATTTTTTATGGTGTTGATTTTAGATATATAAAAACGTCACTATATTTAATATTTAGAGGTAACATGGTCCTTTGGTTAGATACAGTTTGACGTTCCTAGGCCCCGATGGTCCACTGAGAGGGGGGTGATTCAACAGTACTTTTTGACCCTTGCTAATTTAACCTCTTCAACTTGTTAAGGTTATTTATACACTCATTGTTTTCTCACATCCTCACATTATGTGATAAAATAATGATATAGATATCACCTCATGGTATTTACAAGGTTTATCATTAAAAACATACTCCTTTTTATGTTTCATGGATTCAAAAAAATGGATTAACCACTATATATACAATAAATTACACCAGAATATAGTATAATCTATTCTTTATCAACATAACTATCTACACCCATTACTCACACAATCCCCTACTAATGATTGTTTATACATGACAACAAAAACTCCTACGAGAAACTAATTAAACACCCTATTCAAAACAAAAGTTACATCCCTAATAAAAAAATATATTATTTATGCTCCTAGTATATTTCACACCACATTATATGATCTTTGTCCATGATAATAAAATATTTCAATAAATTGTTTACATCTTTTTAAAGATCTCAAATAGTTAATAATCATGTTCAATTATACTAGTCTTAAGACTTCATCCAAGACATGAGTGATCATAATATTTCATGGAATTCATGGACACTCTGACACACTAGGTATATTTCTCTTAATAACCTCACTTGTTTTGAATTATTATCCATATTCGATACTATATAGCATTTGGTTACTTATCACTCATGAAATTTTATCCATATCATAAAAAAATTATCTTCATGTTTCAATATGAAGATTTAGTCCATGATATGCACACATTAATTCTTCTATATATCCAATAATTTTTAAAAACTAATCCATAAATTATATATATAAATATAATTTCCCATATAGGATTGGATGGTTATCTCCAAGTGATATTTGAATTACCAAGGCTGATCTCCTTCATAAATTCATCAGTCATAATATTCAAACAAATCCTCCTTCATTTAAGGATTTATAAATTTATGTGATATTCAAATATCACAAATCATTCTCTACACATATCATGTGGCTTTAGAAACACTAAAAATGTTGGTAGAGATTACATAGAAACATAGAATAACTTACAAATATAGCACTCCCCATGTGAGACCTAGAACCACATCTAGGCTTGAGGGGTTATAAATATAGTTAACTATAAATTGAAATGGTGTTTTTCTATGCAACCTATTGTCATAGTTAAATTATTATATAAAAATTGTGTGAAATATGACGTGGTCTTCCATATCTCATCGTTTTTCAATTCAGTCATTCTTATCTCATTAAAGATACCCTAACCACCCCATATGGAGTCTAACTCAGCTTTCATCATAGGTCTATTGAGATATCACACCAACCCATACTATGTTATAGTATACTTTATATTAGTTATGTTTCCATCTACAAATTATTTGTGTGAAATAATTATCAATATAGTGTGGGGAAAATCACTCAAAAAATTTGAATCCATAGCCTTAATGTTACCCATATCAATGTAATGGTAATATCATATTCAATGTGGTAGCACTCAATTCTTACTCTAAATCCTTCATCACATCTACTTCTTCACAGTCAAAATCTGGGACCAAAATCTTCATTTTTCATTTTTGTATTTTATTCGATGAAGAAAAGATCATAAATCATATTTTAATAAATCCCCTCTCTTTATAATTCGGGAATTTGGAAATCTCATCATTCTTTTTTCCATTATCTATATTATTTTCATGTTAACCTAATGCATGTTCAAATTATCTTTCTATAGTTTACTGAAATCATGGATTACCATTACACACATATGAATGGACTATATGTGGAATTCAATCTTCTAAGTTACCTTTACTTAGGTCATTAAAATTTGTAGTTCCTTTACACAAGTCAATATTTTACAGTGTGACATTAATAAGGATTCATTCATACCTTCACAAAACTCATTGAAATACCTTTATATAGGCCCAATATTTGGAGATTACCTATATATAGCTCCCAGACTACCTTTATAAAAGTATTTAATCTTGTAAATTACCCTCAAGTATCTATTTTTTAACCATAAATGTCATGAATAATAATGGAGTTATTTTGATGTAGGTAAAAATTTCAACACAAAAATCAATTAGGACTTTCATAGGAAATTCTGAGTCATTATGACATCTATAAAAAATTGTATAGAATAATCTCACATTATTACATTCCATTATCTTGTATATTCACACATCAAACATCAGAATTACATTTTCACTCTTTCTCTTCAACCACTCCACTAGTGTTCCTTAATTTATAATCTCAAAAACACAATTTCATTACATAATGAGATAATCTCACTCAAATCATATGCATAGTACATTATCACGCATGATTTGAAATTCCAACACATGAGCCCATAAAAACCCTCTAATAATCACCATCGTATTCCTTCATGAAACACAAATTGACTTATTGATAATAAAAGATATTATTACTTAGTTAATTCAGTTGAAAATGAATTTTTTAAATAAAAGTGATAGATTTCGTATGAAAATTTATTCATATATAAAATATTAACAAAAACATACATTTTGAATCATTTTAAAAAAATTCAGAGACACTAGAAAATTTCCCAAGTGGAATATATTAAAGAGTTTCTTTTAGTTATTTTGTAAATAAATTCATAGACAATAAAAAATAACTATAACAGGTCATATATTTACTGAGAATGAAATTTTTTAAAAATATATGAACATGAAGGAGAACTATTTTTGTCCTAAAATAAGAGATATAGTTGGATCCACTTACAAGAATCCATTCAATTAAATAGTAAATAAAAGTATGTTGAAATGGTAAGAAAACAAGTAAACCCAAAAAAACAATGGATAAGAAAATAAATATATATTTAATGATAAAGATCATAAAATTTCAACCAATTTAATTTTAAACATAATCAATCATGATTTCATTGGGTGATTAGAAAATAATGATTTATGCCATTGGTAACTTTAGAATAAAAAAACGTGAAAGAGATATCCATTGATGGAATTATATATCCATTAAAATAAATGAAATTTGTGATAAAATAATGTCAAAGGGAATTGTATAAAAACACATAAATCAAGTGGATGATGTGGAATATATCTTAATGATGGGAAATTGTGATGGAAAACCTTATATATACTCCCAAATTCAACAAAGGTGATTTAACATCCTGAATTATTGAGATTATCATATTAATAACAAATTTAAAACTATAAATATATTTATATATATTAAACATGTTTATTATATTTTATATTATTATATTTTAATAATCCCCTGCACATATATTAGTTATTTATTGTTTATTTTCATCATCAGTTGTTAATATTTTTTATTATTTTGTACATGTTTGATAATAGAAATGTTGATCATTGTTCATTATTAACAAGTTAATAATTAATAGAGTAGTAAAATTAGTTGAATATTTTAAAATTATTAATTTTTTACGATGTTCATTTTATGGAAGGTATAGGTATGGTTTGTGAGACTTGAGTTCTGAATCAACATGTTTATGTTAATTTTTTTTATATCAATAGGTTACTTTATAAAGATGATTAATTTATATGTCACCCATAAAAACATATTACCAGATTAAATTAGACATTATAATAATTTATAACCATAATTAATGTATTGATTCTTATAAATTATTAAAATTATTATGTTGGTATAAAATCATTCTAATAGTTGATTAATCCAATCCAAAAAACAAATTTCTATACTAAATAAATGTGTATGAGTATAAATAAATATAATAGTATTATCATTTCTATATAATAATAATGATGAAAATATAATATAATTATTGTGTATAGTGATATTTTTAAATATATGAGATGATAAATTAGTGGAAAAGTATGATGAAGAATTGGATACTTACATTAATGAATTCACCCTTCCTCAAAATGGGTTTCTTCGAAATAAAGTATTTAGGATTCGATATTATGAATAGAAGAAAAAAATTTCAAAGAATAAATTTAGAGAGGAAAAATAGGTAGTATAAAATGAGATAGAAAAGGAAAAGTGTGATTTGGAAGGGATATTGGATGGGTCCTTTTATTGGGTAGTTTTAATTACCATTTTTCATAAATCCACATTTCTTAATGAATATGATTTTCATATTAAAAAGGAATGTAGATAGAAGTGAAGAAATAATAAAAAAGGATGAGGGGAAATTGAAAAAACACTTATGCACCCATTTAAAAATATGGTTTTACAAAATTCTTGTCTATTATCCATAGATAAACTCATTTACCTCGTATAACATTTACCGTTGTAACTGAAATTTAACCCTGGTATCTTAAATTTATACATGAAAATGAAATTATACTTACTAAATGATTTTTATATTCTAATTAAAAATATGAAATATATTTTACTAGGTTATATTTATAAAATATATAATAATTAATTGTAATATAAGAATTGATAACATATAAAAATTGTAGGAAAATTTATTTTTATGCATAAAAAGAATTTATTTACAATTATTTCCATGTAATAATATATAGGAAATTTATAATTTATATGATTATATATATAATTATTAAATTAAATTATATCATTCCTTTTTTATTAATTTAATTTTATAATATAAAAAAATATTAGGCACATAAAAATTGTTCCTTAAAAAATATCTATTCCAAACATTAAATATTTTTTATTATTTCTAACTGAAAAAATAATTCCATCAATATAAATGCATTTGAATATATATAAATAGTAAATATCATAAAAATAAATTTATTTCGTAGAAAATTAAATTTATTAAAATAAAAATGAAAAAAATATAGAAAAAAATAAATATTTGAAGATTCCATTTTAACGTTAAAAGTTTTATACTTTTTTATACAATTAATAATCCTAGTATGATTATTTGTTAAACTTTTATATATATACATAATGAATTTCATTATATTTCAAACTTTAATATTTTTAAATATTCCATTTAATTTAAAATACAAATATATAATAAAAATAATTTTTTATAATAATTAATATTTCATTTTCACAAATATTTAAATTTATATTCACTATTTTTTATTAATTATTTAATGGAGGGTATTCATTTTCTTTACAAATAATTGTTGTTTTTCTTTCATATATATTAATATAATATGTTAATTATTAATAAATTTAACTAAAATGCATATTAAAATAGGTTTTGTAGGATCAATTGTATTTTACAAATTCAATTAATTTATTTTAGTTCTCATAAGTCACTTATATTATTTAGAATAAATTATTTATAATGAAAATTTATAGTATTTTTTAAATATATTAAAACATTATGTATATTAACTACATATCAGTAATTCCAAACATGTAACATGTTTACTAGTAATATAAAAATGACTATATTGCATTATCCAGATAGATCTAGCCAAAAGAAAACATCATGACAATTTATCAAATAAAATAAAAAGAAAAAAATAAAATCGTATGGGGTAAAAAAGGGGCTCTCCCTAAAATATAACACTAGTGTTGTAATCATAATATTAAAGACCATTCCCACATTCATAATCATATTCTTCTGAATTTTCCACTCATACTGTGTGTTACCTTGGATGATAATCCAATGAATCCTTACATTGTACCTTTCCTAATCTGGGGTGAGCATGTAATTTTGAGCCTCAGAAGAATATCGGTTAGAAGCATTCCTTAGTATATTGGAATAATCTTTTTGTGGCCCACATTTTGAGGGATCACAGGTTTCATTCCGAATGAAAACATCTATAAAAGTAACACCACTACCTGAAGTCCAGATACGGTTTGTGTCCAATAAAACCAACCAGCAATATTTATCTTTACCATCATCTGAGATATTACCACACTTCCCAATTCCTGAGTAGAAGAGCATATTCAGAATCACCTGATTATGATTCATATCCTCTTAAATATCATATGGTCTGGATCCATTATCATATGGAGAATGTCCAGATATATCCTTTGACAATGGTTCTACCAAAAAACCATTCCCTTCAAGCTGAAAAGTAGAATCTCCTTCTATAACAAAATAAACAAGGTTTTTGTAGGTTCCTGCAACTCACCACCTTATTGAGTTTCATCTCATGTGTGTTTCCCTTGCATTTAAATTCCCTTAGAAAAAGGGAGACCATAATTTTTAGAGTAATAGAACTTGTTTTTAGTTTTTTTTATTTAATGTATGAATTATATTTTACTGATGTTTCAGTAATGGAAAAATGTATTTATATGTGGTCGAAAAAGAGTTTAACTAATGGAAATGGGTCCTAAAACCTAGTGTGTTACATGGTTCAACTCCCTAGAATAATTTTAAAACATTTCCTTCAAAAAATTTATAGTAATTTCTAATAATTCAAACACATAGACTCTATTATTGATGCATGGAGATTACAAGACAATTTACTTGGAATGCAGAAATAAGAATTCCTGACAGGAAACTTTTTCACTCAGTAGTATATACCAAGTGGATGAAAATGATCATGATTATTTTTAAATTGTAAATAAGTTGAGAAACCTCTATCATTCACAATTTAAAGAAAAAATGATTCCTTCTGGTGTACAAAGAGTCACTCAAGTTATATGTCAAGTTATGTTGGAAAATTATAACATTCTGTTGTGGTTATGCATGAAGCATAAGTATATTATGTTATTTATGTTTATATAAGGAACAAAAAATGTGGTAATTATGTTAATGTTTTTTTGTTCATTGATCGAAGAACTAAATATGATGTGTCATTATGGTGCTTCATTTTATGATTCACAAAGAATGAATATTTCCCATTTATACACATAGTTTTAAGATGATAAATAACCATCCTTCTTATATGAATTTTTTATGATGTAGCATTAAAGGAATTTTATGGTGCCCCATTTGTGAAAATGGTACACACAAGTTAGGTTAAATCATTACTTGAAAATGGTGTTTCTAAAAAACTGAAACTTTTTACCCCAATGAAATAAAAATTGATCTTGGAAAAAAATTAAATGGAAATTTAGAATACGGTACACCACCTTCTCCATTAATAGCTAATGACAATTTGGAAAAATTGAAAGGTATTGTCACCAATTTTTGGTAAACATTCTTTAAAAAACAAAAAAATGGATTTGAGAAATTATTGATTTATTTTTGATTTATTATATAAATATTATTTATATGTCTTATATTTTCTTGATTTCATATACATGGAATATATATATGTGTGTGTGTGTGTGGGTGATAGTGTCACTGAAAAATTATGAAATTAATATATCAAAAAAATATATCATTAATGAATAGTTAGATATAATTTATATGTGGACAAAGAAAGATTTGGGACCACTAAAGGGTGAAGGATGGAATTTTCTTCTTCCAAAGGCATATACTCTTTGTAAGAAACCGGTGTTTCAGTTTTTTAATATAATGAATGACATAAAAGTTCTTGGGGGGTATACATTAAATTTCAATAATATTATGTTGATTACATATTTCAACTTAATGGGTTTAAATAATATAACTATTAGCTTTTGAAAAAATATTTATAGTGTGCGCATTTATTTCTCATTCGACCATAAAATTTCGGACACATATTAACCAGGATTTTCTTCTATTTTAAAGTTATATGTAATAAATTTATAGTCACAGTGAAGTTGTAAAATATTGAAATGTAAATTTATATAGTATTAAGTGAATTGGTTATATTATTCCCACAATCATTATTTAATATAATGTTACAATTAATGGTTTACCTGGATAGTGAAATTTGTCCTTGTAGATATGTACATTAAAATTGGTTATACCCAGAATAACAGTAAAAAATATTCTCAAAGGGTATCTCAAAAATATAATTTGGTAAAAATATTGTATTATAGAGTGATATATTATTTTGGATTCTGATGAATCATTTTATAATAACGTTTCTGATGTGAATATCATGGGTCTCGCAACATCTCATCACAATGGGAACATTAAGGATAATGGTATTTTAGATAGATATGTTATCCTAATTACCATTATAGAGTGGAAATGGGATACCATTTTATTTTTATAAAATATTATAGAGCTTGAGTTATATAATGAAACTCACAAAGTAATTCTTAGGAATTTTAATATATCATGTGATGAAAGATGGATATGAAATAAATAAAAAAATAAATAATTTTATTATTTCAATATCATATGTTTAAGGAGTGATTTGAAAATACGAATCAAATTTCTAAGATAATTTCATGGATATATAGAGGACCCAGTGTACATGCATTATCATAAAATGGTTATGTAACAAATAATATTAAATTCCATATAAATAAATGATTTCATTGTATTATTATAAAAAATTTGGGAGTCACAGTTATGGATGAAGCGATGCATGTATATGTTACCAAAGTTATAAATCCAATTAATGAAAATATTTTATACTTTTTCATAATTTAAAAATATAAGAGTTAGATTATAAAAAAATTATAAGTGCATATTTTTTTTTAAAATATTGTTGATAAAAGTTGTGTAGTTAAAATTGTTGAATTGATATTCTTGAAAATGAATTTTAGTAAGGAATGGTGCACTATTGATCCATTCACAATGGTGTTATAGGATGTAAATTTATTTTATTCCCAAGATCTAGCAAATGTATACTGGTCAACTTTTTACTTTTCAACTAAAACACCTACCGAGTAAAATGAAATTTTAATTGAGGATTTCCATTTTATAAGGATAGGATTTACATCCTTAGTAGAGGGAATAAATATCTTTAACATTTTAATAAAATAGAAAATTTTAATTGATCAGTAGAACTTTTATAATAATTATTATTATATATTATCTCTTTCATCATAATTGTATGTGTTCACTGCTATATTAACACAATCTAAATTAATTATTTCATTACTAGTGTATATAATGGATTCTCTATTTATTGATTATACTAATGGTAAAAAAATAACATATTTAAAATATTCAAATTTGTGATATTTTAGAATGTAAACAATAGATGTCTGACAATATCTATATGTTTCATAGTGAAACAGTATTACTAAAAATATAAATAAAAGAAGTAATGTATAAAATTAGTGTTCTTAAGGAATGCATGTGGGGACACATTAACCTAATCAAATCAGTTTTCATTAGTTACAGTGGGGTCAACACTCAAATTCCTATTCTGATTGATGCAGATACATGGAATAATGTCGTTCTTGTGTTGAATGCATTAATTAGGAAATAAATCAGGTTAAAATTATGATATAATTTCAATATGTTAATGAAATATAAAATAATAGTTCATTAATTTAATCTTACTCATCACTTATAGATTTCATTTATATTATATTATTTTCATTTGAAATTCGTATTAATGGTCATAGAAAAGGCTCACAGATCATTTCAAACACTTCTTACAAATCATAATTTTAGTGGTATTGAAGGTATTGTAAACATCCACTGACCAACTACAAACACACAAACATCATATACCAAGCAACCTAGGATGATTTTATCGTCCATAATTAGTAATAATCATTGAAGTTATATTTTAATTGGGAATATTTTTTTAAAATTTATGTTCATTAATCTATATTATTCAAAGCTGTTAATTTATGAAATAGAAATGGAGTGCAGAAAATAAGAACCATTAATCAAAAATGTACCCGTACATTAAATATTGGAAGCGGTTTGATTCACTTTTAAAAAATTGATTGTATTTTAAATATATAGTAATACTTTTACTTGATATGAATCAACAACATAAATATGTTCCTTTGTTTAAATGGAGATTGATGAACCAAAATTTTCAGCCACTTCCATCACACATTACATTTTTTTAGAGAATGATTGTATAAATATAAATGGATAAATAATAAATAAAATAAAAATCAAAGTATGGGAATCATGTCTATGTATGATATAATATAAATTTATTTTTCATTAATATAGTATTGTATAATAAAGACTTATTATTTTATTATATTCATAAAACAATTTAGAAACAATAATAATCATTTAATAATGTTGATGAAAAACTGTTTTTATTGGATTTTACATATATTAAAAATAATAGATACATTAGATATCATGAACCACCCCAGTACATCCCTAATCTAGGCACCCAAATCTACATGTGGTATGGCCCGAAGGGAATTCTAGCTCCCAATGAGGTCGAAACTAGTGTCATGGGCCTCAAGAACACTCTTTAGGAATAGATTTTCTCAATAAAGAATTGAGTCATGGGGTCTAAACCAAGAAACTAGCATGACCTCAACACACTTTTGTGATCCATGCCACAATAGATGGATAAAACATTTGACACCAAAAATAAAAAAAATAAAAATGATAAATAAGAATAACCACACTCCACTAAAAATAAAATTCTAATATAATCGGCATTCAAAATTATAAATTGTTCTATATAAATCCAATATTGAAATAAAATATCTATAATAAGGATATAAAAATAAAAAAAAATAAAATAATAAGTACTGAACCATATTTCTCTAATAAGTGGAATCATCCCATCTCCATGTCACCTGCAAATAGACAAAAAAAGTTATCAGGAATACGCACTTCCACCAAGTGACATATTTTCATTTGCTACATTAGAAGAAATAGGGCCTAGATACACCCATCTGGGTATATAGAGAGTGAGAATAACAAGCCTAGTAAGATCCCACCATGTGTTCTATATAAATACTTTGATGTAGAAACTAAATCACACTAGTTTATATATAATGAATGAAAGTGTAATCTAGACATTCTAAGAAGAAAAAATCAATGTAAAAATCATTTTATAGAACAAGGAATGTGAAATTTTATTTTAAAATAATTTATCTAAATAAGATTAATGGGATTCCTCCCCATGGTTACTGTGACTAGGTATTCCTAGAAATATGAAATCACTAATTAGGGAAGTTCCATCAATTTGTTAGAGGGGTTATAAAATACATGACTGGATAGGGGTATCACCATATAAATTGCATCACTATTCTATGAAAAACACATAACTAGTAGTGGGGACATAATCCTTTCTTTGTTAATAAACCTAAAACGCAAGGGTTTTCCCTGAAATTCCGTCAATATAAAAAATGATTCATTATTAAATTATTTCATGGAGTTTTTAATCCTTAAACTACATAAAAATCAAAATGAAATATTTCAATGGAAATATTTCCATAAATCATTATTATAACATTTTTAAAGAATATTTACAATTAAATTTAAATGTCTAAGCATCCAACAATTCAACCAACAATGGAAGGAGAAGAACCACCTATCTCAATCAATCCAAAACACATGAAAATTCTATGAATCCATAATAAATGAGGAATAAAGACTGATAGGATCCCAAATATAGACATAAAATTAAAACAAACACCAAATAAGTTAGGATAAAAGTAACCCTAGGTATCCATAGCTTCATGGTGAAATGAAAACCCTAAAAAGGGCTATAAAGAGTGAAAAAGAGAAGGAGGGGGCCCTTATTTGTACTTTCCATGAAGAACCCTAAAGAAAACCACATGAAATAAATCCATTGGAGGTGGGAGAGGGTTCAACCTTAAATAGAGTATTTTTTAGGTCTTGTGAGGGGGAGAATGATGGTAGGGGTTAAATTTCAAATTAGTGTAGAATAGACATTTTATATTTTATAAAATATTTGAAGGCCACACAGTTTGGCCACATAGTTTCCAAAACTATATACTACCCATGCAAGTTGAACTAGATTTTCCTATATAGTCATATCGTTTAGACACATGGTTAGAAAAACCATCTGTCACCCATGGAAATAATTACTAAAAAACAGTAGGGTTTTCATGGTTTTCTCCAATTTCGGTTATAATCATGCCCCAACCATGTGAAACCCACAATTTCTCAATTTGATAATATTTTATAAGAAGAAAACCTATAAAATTATGGGAAATATAAAAATGAATAAACAATAGAATACATACCTAAAAAGGATACCATGGGTGCAACGATTCTTCCCTCCATGTCACTTTATGTCCCCAAACATTCAATATAATGCATGACATAAGAATAAGAGAGGCCATAAATAAATCATATGAGCCTATTATTCCATAATCACATGCGAATTATATCCATTATTCCATAATAAATTACCTACATTAATTGAATTTAATTGAATAATTTTTACCTAGTAGTAAATTCCTTGACTGGTTTCTCGATAGTTGAGATCTATAGTTAATATCCTTGTTTATCTAAATTCATCAAACGGGATGGGCCAATATAAAATTTTTTAAATGAAGATACATTAAAAATTACAATATTTTTCAATAATTATGGTTGAAAATCCAATCAATACGTAACTATCCAGATCCAATCAGTGATCCCTAATGGACCTACAAACCTCTGGTCAAGCTTTTGTAACATCTCCAATTGTCAATGACCTAAATGTGGTGATACCATCAAGAACACATTGACACCTCCCTATAAATCCAAGGGATGAAAATTAATATCAACATATGATATATGGATAATTTGACATATCAATATATTCTTTAGAATAATCAAGCTCTTTGCGATCATCTCTAGGGCATAGATGGGTCCTACTAGGGAGAACATTCCTACCTTTTTCCATCATAGTAAGGCACTGCATAGTTGAATTTAGTGACTTTAAATGGTGTTGACAGGATAGAATACTAATAACTACTATTTTAGGAAAATTTTATTCCCATACGGGTATCCACTGATCTTCCAAAGACTATAATCATGTCTTAAATTACATCATCCAAAATATGATTATCCCATGATAATTTCCAATCAATCTACGGTTGGTATGACATGCTCAAATTCACCTAGAATTTAATTTCCTCCTTGAATAATGTCATGAATCAATATTAACAATAGGTTTCCCGATTATATATGATTCTAGGGGCACAATATATCTGTTTATAACCTTCCATATGTACAATTTTACATGATCATCTACATTCAAACATTACTTCATCGGTATGACATGGGAAGATTCAGTAAAGTGATCAATAAAAAATCAAATATCATTCCTTCTATTTGGGGTATGAGGTTACCCAATAATTAAATCCATAAACACATCATCCAACTACCATGTTGGAATTGGTATGATCTGGAGAAAACAATATTTTTATTTTTGTTTGACTTTAAATTACTGACATGAATAACACTAAAACAAAAAATCTATTACATTTTTCCAATCCTCAATCAACAGTATTCACATTTCATATCATAGTATATATTTTTATCAAAATTATATACATTCTACTAACAATGATTTATGTCCTACATTACTACCAATATTTTTGATTAAGGAACTACTTGCCAACCCTACCAACACGGGGACACTCCTAGTGAAAGATAACATTCACTAATGGCATGCATGCGATATATAACATTCCAGATATGCTAAAGCATCCAATATTCTAAATATTACTAGAATAAGAGATCATGTACAAAATGGTTCTATTGGATATTTAAAATAGAAAAAATCATTCTCTTCTATTACCTACATGTTTATCTTAGACATGAGAGTTAGGAGGTTCAAATCATATATGGATTCCCCAACATCATGAAACAACAAAATCCATCTCAAAACATCAGATTTTATGTTACACAAACCTATAATTTAGGCATGATCAAAATAAATAATCCAAATATATTATACCCACCACCTATGTCTGGGGTTTAAGTATTTCTAATATAAAATATATCTCAAAAGTTTATGATTAGATAATATAGTAATCTTCCAATCAAAAAGATAACTCCACAACCATTTATGTGTGAGCATAATAGTTTTCGACTTTGGGTTAGGGGTAAGGTAGTTTATTTTATATAGATAGAATTTTCACGATACATTGGCCACCCCATGATCACTCAAGATTTGAACATAGCCTAAACACATACCTGAGGTATTACATTACACCATATATCCAAGAATAGACATAGATGGGATTAATAAAATAAATAATTTAAATTAACAATTAATCACATTCAATGTGAATAGAAACTATTAATTCCATGTAAATATCATCCCCTTGAAGGTAAGTTATATCAATGGAGATTTACGATTCGATAAATACCTGATGAATCACCATAGAAAAATATTGGCCCTAAAATGTCTTATATTTTATAAACATTATTAGGCACCACTTTAGACATAAAAGCATTTAAAATTCTCGGATAGACCAAAATTTGCAGTTTGGGCAGAAAATTTTCCATGAATTTTATTTCTTGAATACATACATAAATATTTTAATAGTTTTTCAAAAAAATTGATCCCATATTATTCCAAATATAATACTCAAATGTCATTCATGATCCTCTTTCATATTATAATATACCAAGATATCATCAATAAATATAAATATAAATGAAATTATTGGGTTCTGTACTCATGAAAAATAATAAAGTTATATCATCTACCTCATGAATGTTAAATATCCATGATTAGAACTAACAGACACATGATCCGGAGTTATCATTTATTATCTTCACATTAATGATTTTGTGGCACAACCTCTATGTTGAGAAGTGTGGCATCTATAAAAATTAAAAGAATCTAAATTATATATTAATACAAAAAGAGGACAAAATGATTCAGCAAATATGGCTAGAGGTAATCAAGGACTATAGTTTCACTATTGACGACCATCCTAGAATGGTGAATGTAGTGGATAATGCTATTAGTCGATAAAAACCTGATAATCTACTCACGATTCACATTAATAAAGACTATCTTCATGGATTTATAAATGTTGGATCATAAAATTGAATCTATATGGAATAAATCATACGTTTAACAATTGATTTTCTAACCATCTATCTAAGAGATGATCAAGGAAGAACAATGTTATGATCTAGAGCTCCTAATGAAGGAGGAATTATTAAAATAGGGTAATACACATAAATTCCACATCAATGAAGCTGCTGTCATTATATTTGGTACTATAAATTATAGAACTACATCATGTGAGATAAAGATGGAGTTATTTGATAAACAACATAAATGATCTTTATGTATCTATCCTGAACGTACCACGATGTATCGTGATATTTGAGAGCACATATAGTGGGACAATATGAATAAGGTTATCACATAGTACACCTCAATGTGATTGTTATGTTATCAAGTTAATGTAGAGAAACATATTTCCAAGGTAATGTTGCAACCGTTGTCCGTACCCACATGGAAATGGGAGAACATCACTGTGTACATTTTTATTAGTCTCTTAAAGGCTTCCAATGAAAGAAATGCATTATGGGTTATGGTCTATCGACTCACAAATAATAACAAATTTATCACTATTTGGGAATATTCAACTCATTAATAAATTTTCAAGATAT
This sequence comes from Viscum album, assembly GCA_963277665.1. Classification (NCBI taxonomy): domain Eukaryota; kingdom Viridiplantae; phylum Streptophyta; class Magnoliopsida; order Santalales; family Viscaceae; genus Viscum; species Viscum album. Next base: position 444,343,083 of record OY728121.1, read on the forward strand.
ACAAAAATAATGTGGTGAGGGTGTTTGGGGAACCACTTTTGATCAACTCAAACCATGATCAAAAGATCACCTCTAAATATTGGAGATGTATTTTACATGTTTTAAATACTAAAATTAATTTTATTATGACCTATATCTAAAAATATAATGGTTAATTTTAAATACCATTTAGACTCGAGAGGACATGGTATGATCTTGTTCAATGGAATTAGATAGTGAATGGGATTAACATATCCCATTAGTTTAATTATCATAAAACAATAGCTTCCACTCTAGTGTTCAAATGGATCCATATGAAGCTATATATCAGAAGTGATATAAACATAAAATTTGTCAGGATGATGTATGTTAATAAAATATTCATGAACTAGATACTGTGTAAGAGAAGTTTAAAAATTTTCAATCCATATAACATCCAAAAAAATTTCTCAGAGTTTGTAGAATATATTTGATGAAAATTATAAATTGGACATAGATTTTGATGTTGGATAAAACAATTTCCATATAATATCACCATGTAATAGGGTCACATGGTTTTAAAAGAATGGGAATCACATTATTAGGTACATTTACTACATTCAAATCCAAGATTTCATAGTATCATTGGCCTATTAACTACAAATTTTTAAAAATATGGCTCTATTTTTTGATGTCTTTCATGTATATCTATTGATAATGTACATACCTGATCCATCACATGTACTGAATCTGATGGTGTGGGAACTAAAAAATGACCTCTCTTATGAGAAGAAGTCAGTGAAAATCTTTGACTATAGGGAAAGGTTTCTACACAACCAGACTATTCAACTTTTCAAGGAGCTGTGATATAACGGCAAATTAGACAGGGTGATGTGGGAACTATTTAAAATGATGAAATATATATACCATCTTTTATTCTTATCAAAGAAGATAATTTGAGATTTTAAGGAAGAAATTTATAAACATTGGTAGAATTTAATGACACATAATTTTAAAATTATGTTTTTTTCTTAAATAATTATGTGCTATATTATATATCATTGTATAAATAAAACACACAAAGAAAAAAACATCGAATCATTTCATTAATAAATATTGTTTCATATTTCAGGAACTACACCCATGCAAATAAAAGATATTACAATGGTAAATAATATTAAAAAAAATTAGAATGGTGAAATTTTTACCATTGCAATCTTCTAGAATTATTAACCCCACAAAAACACAATGGAAAAGATGAAAAAAATCAGTAAACCAATCAACATTAAAAAATCACAAACATTGAACCACGAGTGATATTTTAATGAATGTTTAATGAAAGAATAAATTGGAATTTATAGGAGGTTATACAATTGTTGGATTAGTAAGGTGACCATTTTAAAAGTAACATGGACCTTGGGAATATTAATATGGTCGTAACAAATAGTATAATGATTATTGGAAAAAGTATCCCAACCATTATAATAGTAATTTCACCTAAAAGTATTAAAATATAATTAAACTAATATTAATAGTGAGAAATTTAAGAAAATATAGATATTATAAAACAAGAAAATAAATATGAAGATTAAAAACTAAAATAAAATATAAGCACATTTTTAATAATTTGTATTTTAATGTAATTTATGAAATTCATAGTTTTATATATTAAAAAATTCCTATGTTGTAAAATTATAAGGAAAAAATGAATTTTATTTTTATATTCATCATGTATAAATATTATAAGGGTTATTTTTTGGGTATTTTTCTGAAATACTTCAATATTTAGGTGAATACTAAATATACTGTTTTTTCGTAAAAAATATGTTTTAAAAGACATTTTTATTGGTGTAGTAATGACCTAAGAGATTATATAAATTTTTTATTTTAAAAATCATATTTATTTAGATTAATAAGTCATTTAAATATAACAAACATGTTTTTCAAAACATATGAATTATTTTCCAATGTCTAAAGTCTAAACTCTTCCATTGAAATGATAATTTTTCAATTTTCCACCTTTCCATTTGATTAAATAATAAATTTGAGTTTAAAACTATTTAAATGTCATAAAAAATTTATTTAAATCAATTTTATTTCATAATGTCAAAAATATTACTATATAATTTATTACATTGGATAAAATATTTTATTTGATATTATAACTCAAAAATACCACTCACCTCAAGTATAAATAAACCATCACCCATACCGTAGAAAACCACATCATTTCCGAATACAAAAGATAAATTTATACCCAACTCCAAAATATTAATCCATTAGTATAGTTACAGGTATTATATTGTTATCCAATTCCAAGCATAAAGGGAGTTTAGTGCCATCAAAAAGAATAAACATAAAGAAAAGGTTTGGTCCTCATCAACTATTTTTTTAATTTTCTTATTCTCTTCATAATTTCCCAAATTCTATTCAAACCTGAATATTCTATGTTAATTTATTATTATATAATAATTATTCTAATTTTTTAAATCTACTAAAATGATTATATTTATGATATGATTATATTTCATAATTATGTTCTTCCTCTTTTGACAATATCCGGCTAATGGTAGCTTGACCCCCAAGAAGACATTGTGAAATATATAATCATAAAAATCATTATGGATGATTATAATAAAGTATTTGTAATATATATATTTATAAATATATTTCTTTACAATATTAAGGAATAAATCATAATAATGTATAAGTTAAAATAAATCAAGATCCTTAAATCATAGTAAGACAATGTATTTTAAAAAAGATAGCATATTGATGCATTTATGATTTAAAAATAGAATTAATGAATATAATTCACTAATTATAATTCATCAAGAGTTAAAAAAACAAAATTTTATACTGGTTCCACATTTTAATGAACATAAATTTATTATTTAACTAGTGAAAAAGAGTCAAAATAAATTGGGATTTAAGGAAAGGGGATTCTCAAATCCTAATACATATATTAGGGTTATATTCTATCTCATATTATTATCAGTATGGATTTAACATTATTTTACTTAAAGTATGTTTTCACAATTTTTTCCCTTTTATTTCAAGGGATATTGTAATTTCCCCAACCTAGTATTACATCATCTGATTGTGTTGTGTTGGATACATGACCTCAAGAATGCCTCCACTTATACCAGAGGATAACAAATAGGGAAGAGGGTGTTAGGAATATAGTGGGGAGGATATAACCTCCTGTATAGAGTAATAAAAATAGTGAAAATAATAATAAAATTATAAAAAACTAGTATAAATAATATAAATCATCAGTAGCTAAGAAAAATCGAATGAGGAAATGAATAAATTAATCCTATTGTTAATAAACCATATGATTTTATAATAAAATGTATCTAAATGATTTGTTATATTCCATTCAATAAAAATATATAAGAATCTATAAATGACTGAAAAATTACCTAGTCCAGAACCACAAGTTGTTCTCATCTACAAGATCCATCCCATCCAGCATGAAAAAAACAATGTCTCTTACCCTTGTCTAGAACTACATCCATGAAATCAATATGTGTACCCAACAGAAAACCATCCAAGGTGTGACAAAACATAATAGTTTTATACTACCTTTCCTAAAAAATCCTTTTTTGAGGAATATAGTGCCTGAAATGAATTTATAAAAAGGGTATTGTTTTGATAAAATAATATTGTAAATTAATAATCTCAGTGACCATCAAGCTATGGTCTGACACCTATGGCTAGCGAAGCCTACTTCTGCACCATACTCAATATCTTTGAGCTAGTCATGGAATAATATATTTTATAGTAATAAGACTCATAGGATATAGTACATAAATGTAGTTCATGTGAAAAAATATATTATAATTGGGTAAAAGCATTACAAAAGAATTTTATCCTCACCAGACCCAAGCCCTATATATAAGCATTTCAGAAAAACTGGGTGAAATCCCTATATAAAAGAATTTCATCATTACCAAGAAAAAGACATATTTATTAGAATTTTATCATAATCAGGTTCAAGCTATATACATAATAATTTTATTTTTAATGGGTGGAATATTTATATAAAAGAATTTAAATATAACCAGAAAAAAAGAAAAACAAAGAGGTCATCATAGTCTGTGAGTGTAATTTCCCCCGATCATTATTTTTATAGCCATTTAAAATAAACTATGTTGGGACCTAAAATATTAAAATCATTATATTCAATCCTATTTCATTTATATTTTCAATTCAAATTTCATTAGAATAATGTAATAGTCAAATTAAATCGAGTAAACATTCCAAGATGAATAATCATAATTTAACAAATTGTCCAAGTGATTCCATTTCAATGAATTACTATAGATATAATTTTTGGATAAAAGATATTGTTAATAAAAAAATTAGTAATGTTGTTGTAATATCTTACGGATCTATTTCTATCCTAACTAAGACTCAAAATGGACTTTGGTGTCACACCTATCGAGGGGATTAAAGTCTTAATCATTATTCCAATGGTCCTAACAGGATCCAAATGAAGGCCTAAACATTGTAATATCATCAAAAAGAATTTATTCAATATTTTTTGGTTATGCACATATAATTTTGGTGTGATCACACATATTTCCAAAACTATTGGTATTTTTAATAAAAAAGAGGGATATGTTTTTGACTACCCACCTCCTTAGAAATATAGATTTTAATTATAGAATCCCACCCCTGATGCAACTTAGTAGTGCCCTGAGATACTTTACCACAAGACCCCAGACACACTTTCCCATATTCCAAAGGGTGACAACTAATAGTGGGAGCCTAGGGTGTGTCGTTGTGAATACAATTCACTCATAAATTAATGTAGAGAAAACACGTTTAAATGAAATAGGAATCAATAGAAGAAAATACTTATGAATTAGACTAGAAACCCAATATATCATATGAAGTAATAATAAATAGACAAGAAAAAATTCACAGGAAACCATGCAAGATAAACAAGAGGGTTCTTATTAAAAAAATAATAGGTCAGAAATTATGATTATGATATTTCCAGAATGTATACAAAATGAGTTCGTAGGATATGTAGATACAAGAATATACCATTGTAACACCCTGAACCTAGTTACCCAGAGTCAGTGCATTATTACATAACATTGGCATGATATAAGAAATCAGGTCCTGAAATACCGATTAGTTTAGTAGGCATGGACGTACTAAATGCATACATAAGTTTTACATTACATCCTGATATAAAAACAACATTATTTTTCCCCTTTGAACACACATATAACACTTAAAATATCCCTGTAGTTCAACCATAAAAACATCTTCACATCCTTTAAAAAATAAAATGTAGAATGGGGTGAGATCAGATGCTCAATAAGGATAACAATATAGCGGAAACTTCATAAATAAGCATAAACATTTAAGGCAATGTATAAAACTAAAACAAAAGACATTTAAAATTATGCTTCAGAATAATATTCAAAATATAAATCAAATAATGTCATTTACTTATTCACATTGATATTCTACTAGTCGAATAATAACATGTAATACCAGTATCTAGTTTCATAATGATTGAATGTAAAATGTCGGGTTTGATAACCACATAGTCAAGGTCTCAGGCGAAGAATTCAAATAATATTTTGTTAAGGCCTTGTTCCATGACACAAGTTTTTCTCATGAGACCTACTGATGAATCTAGGAGCCATAGTAGGCTCGACCCATCACTTACTATGTCCAATGCATTTCTCATATGAAAAGGTTGAAACATAACATAAACATTCATACTAAAAATATCATCTGAAATGTTAATACATTAACTCTAAACCATCAATTGTATAAAAATAACACATCCATAGTCAAACATATCATAAAACCTTCAATAAAATATGTATGATTTTTTCCAAAAAAAAATCAACTTCATAGAAGAATAAAATCCATTAGAAGATGTTGACATAGATGAAATAAAAACTATTTATGGTAAATATCTCATTCAATTTTGAATTCATTTAAAAGTCATGTAATTATAAAAGAAAAAATTTATTTTAAAAATATTCTTATAATCTTGTATGGTAAGCATAAAAGGTGTTATAATGGATGAGAATAACTACTCTCGGTGTATAAGTTTAAAAAAACATTCTTACCATAGTTTGTCAAAAAGGTCATAAAGTACCTTTTTTGGAAAATGACAGAATGATTACATTCAAACCATTTTATAAAAAGTCAAACAAGGGTTCAAATGAAGTTAAACCATAGTATATTAAATATTTAAAATGTTTTCAAATACATTTTTTTGGAACACATATACGGATGATTAAGAGGTCCCAGTAGATACTTATGTAAAAACAACCTGGGATAATAAAGAGGTTGGGAAATTAATACTTACCTTGTAATTTTCCTTGGTCGACAGTACGTTAACCTTCTGTATAATAGTTCAATAATTTTTATTAAATTATAAAATAACCACATATATAAATATGATATCATATATGATCTTCTAATATTGATTCGTCAATAATATTTTAATAGTATAATTTTTTTGGGTGTTAACAGATTCATTTTCCATTATATGTTTTGTTACGGAAGTCGTGTTTGTAAAGTATAGGATGTATCTGATTCGTATCAAGAATGATATTATGTTCATAAATATTTTTTAAAAAAAATTAGATGAAAATTATTCTTGAATGGTTACGAGGGGGAATGAATCTCATCGTGTTCGTGGAGATGGTAATCCATACGTACGCACGAACGAAACTTCTATTTCATTTTTTTAAAGGAAGGAAAACAAAATGATACATTGGAATATTATTATTCCTATATAATATAATATTTTTATATGTTACATACTTTCATTAACACCATCTTTTATATGTTTCATGTATGGTATGAACGAGTCATATCACATTGAGGGCGCGTTGTCCGCACTTCCTCAAATGAAATTATCGTACATATAAACCAAGAACATAATAAAGTTATGATATAAAATATAATTAAAAAATTATAGATAAAATAAATATCATTAATATCATATATAATTATATTTCTATCATAATGGCCACAATAAGAGGTGGTAGTTGAAGATTGAACAATCATCGTTTCATGAGGTAGTAGTTCGCCATCCACTGAAACATTATGTTCTAAACCCATTAGATAGAGGTGTGTGTAAGTTTAGTTCAAATAATTATCATAAAAACAACCTATTATATTTAGGATACTAGTTTTTTTATAAAAGTATGGATTAAAGAGAGTTTAGTGGGTTGGAGAAGTAAAATAAAAGAAGATGACTTCAGAGGAGATGTTATCTTAAAATCGGGTAACTCCCTTTTGTTTGACCAAAATGGATTCCTTGAAGTGACTTATGTATAAGGTAAGGTTTCTAATATCAATAGAGGGATATAGGTGTCTTAATTGGGTAGATGATGGATGAGCCAAGGGGGTTTATAGGTGAGATAAATGGGATAGAGGTGAGGGATTTTATAAGGGGGAGAAAGGCCTCTTTAGGAATGTTTGAAAATATTATTTTATAATATAATTATTTTCGGTTTCTAAAGTTACAAATATAATTAAAGTCTAATATAAGATTACTCTTGTCCAAAATAAAATCATCCAATTATAATTGGACAGGTTTTGTCTATTGTTTTTATTTTTATAATGTCATTTATTTAAATCATTCTTTTAATGAGGTAAATAGTACATCATTATTATATCATAAATAATTTTATTTATTAAATATATAAATATTATCATAAAATATAATGATGTAGGAAATATTTTTAGAAATAAAATGAATATTTATAGTAAAATATATTACTTATATAACTATTTGTAAGTATTATTTTAATAAAAGATATATGTTTATGTTATTTTTTTATTTAAATTACATTAAAAAACGTGAAGTCTCATTATCACATTCAAGTGGCTCCATGGGTTCCCAAAAACGACCCAATGACTCCCATGGGTAGACATATAATCTAATTATACAGAAAAACCACTCAAATGTAAAATTCGAAAGTATAAATTATTTCTATTAAAAAAGTTGTTTTTAATTAAAATTTATTTTTTCCCCTATTTATCAAAAATTGAGTGTTTTCAAAAAAGTACCAAAAATTTACCCTATGGTAAGTTTGATATTCCGAATCCAAAATTGAAGTTCATTTTGAAAAATAAAATTTATAAAATTTCAAAAAGTGGGTATTACTATTCATAATAGGTTTTTTAATTGGTTGTGGTGTGTTTGAATCTTGATGTTGCGTACATCACAAACTATTGGATTATTCAAAGGGAAATGTACCATGAATTATTGGGGTGTAACATTCTTCCCTCCATCATATAATTTAGTCTTCTAAATTTCTATACTAGTACTACATAAAAAGATTTAGGTTTTTCTTCATCCTATGTTCCTCGGGTTCCCAGTTGCCTTTTTCATCTTATTATTTCTCCCTAGAACATTCACAAGACGATTCTTCTTGTTTCCCAACACTTGTTTTATGGTATAAAGAATTATGATAGTCTATTTTCAATGAGTAAGATCTGCTTACAGTTCTATTTATTCATAGGTGAGTACATGCGTTGGGTCAAGAATGTTTTTTTTCAACAGTGATACGTGGAACACATCATACACATTGATGATACATGGAGGCATTGTCAAATGATAAGCTATAACACCAATTCATTCTAGAATTTTGAAAGTTCTGATATACATGGGAAATAATTTCCCTTTCTCACCGAATCATATAATACCCTTCTATGGAGATACCATTACGAAAACATGATCACCTATTTGAAATTCTAAATCCTTCCTTTGGTTATAGGAATATCTATATTATTACTTTGAGCTATGTTGATGTGGGTTTGGATAACCTTATCATTTTCCATTGTTTCCTCAACAAGTTATAGGCTTACAAGTTTTCATTCACCAACATCATCCCAAAATGTTGGTGTGTGATATCTCTTTCCATATAACGCTTTATATGGTTCCATCTGACTACTTGAATGGAAACTATCGTTATAGAAAAATTCTACCAGAGGTAAATATTTATCTGACATACCTTGAATGTCAATTGAGAACGATATCAAAATGTATAATAATGTTTGAATAGTCAGTTCAGGTTTTCTATCAGTTTGAGGGTGGTAGGTAGTGCTCAAATGAAGTTCAATATCTAAGGCCTTCTGAATACTTTTCCAGAATCATGATGTAAATGGGGTTCACAGTCATAAACAATTGATAAGGATACTCCATGAAGTATTAAAACATCATTAATATATTGTCCAGACAGATCTTAAAGTGGAAAATCATGTCTTATAGCAAGAAAATGAGCAAACATGGTATGATAATCAACAATAACCCATATTGCATCATTCCTTCTTTGAGTCATTAGTAAACCCCTGAAAATTTCCATAGTAATATCATCCCATTTATAATCAGGAATGGGAAGATGTTTCATAAATCCTCTAGGATGTTTTCTTTTAGATATAACGTGTTGACTAACCACACATACTGAAACATAATCAGTAATCTATCTCTTCATGTTGTCCCACCAAAAATGATTCCTCAAATCTCTTCACATCTTTGTGCTACAATGGTGTACAAAGAAATTGGAGCTATGAGGATCATACATCAATTCCCTTTTTAGATCAGGTATTTTAGGAACAAAAGGTCTCTTCCCAAATTTTAAAAATCCCATATTCATATATGAAGTTGATTAATCTCGCATCGTTCGTAGCTTTAATTTTCTTCTAAAACTCCTGATCATCAGTCTGAAAACTTTTTATCCTTTCTAGTAAAGATGTTTTATCACCCATTTGAAAAAGTATTGATGTTTATAATTCCATTATTACTCTCATATCCATCATTAATAGATCCATGACCATAGGATCCCAATCTACTCTCATCTTGTTCAAAACTACAGAATCCTTTCTTGTCAAATCATTTTCAACCTTATTTCCTTTCAACGGTTGGTAGTAAATGGTGCAATCATAAACCTTGAGTATTTCAAGCCATCTCCTTTGCATCATGTTGAGTTCTTTTTGTGAGAAAATATACTTCAAACTCTTGTGATCAGTATAAATCACTCAATTTTCACCATAGGGATAGTGTCTCCATATCTACAAAACAAAGATTACTACAAATAACTCAATATCATGAGTGGGATAGTTTTTTTCATGATATTTTAGCTGTTGTGACATATAAGAAATAACACTATCATTCTGCATAAGGGCCCAACCAATTCCTTTCATTGAGGCATCACTATAAATAACAAAGCCATCATTCCCCGGTGGTATTTTCAATAGAAGATCATTGAGTAATATTGTCACGACCCATCCTCAGGGCTCGTGCCGTGACTACCCCAAGCCCGCCTTCCATAGGCCAAGGGCTATCGACTAGCACCAAGGCGTAAATCCTGGTATAAAAGGGATGTCATTGCCTTTGTAAAGTAAACAAGCACCTCAGAGTAAACAAGCAGAAAAGTAAACACTAAGTAAAGAAAGCTGATACAACAGTAAGTGCAGAAAAGTAAATGGTCCAGTATAAAAACCCAAACTGAAAGTAAAGTACAACTCGAAAGGGAAAACATCCACTGAAAAGTAAAAGCTGCTACGCCGAGCTGTCCACTTGAAATCCCACCTGATGGGTGGGTACAGATAGCTCCACTACTCCTCGGGTCCCACCGTCCGCTCCGAGTATGTCCCGCCCAGTGGTCCACCTCCAGGTACTGTCTTGCTCTCCAATCCTCAACCACGATCAATGTTGTCTGTCATCTGCAACCAACACAAAGTAGTGCGGGCATAGCCCGTGCATGGATGAGTATAAGCTACTCAGTAGGGACCCTGCGACCCCTGGAGGTCTCCCAAAATCCACAAAGGATAAACCACAAAGGAAAGATACAATCATGAAGTATCAACCGACACTGCTTAGGTATATTCTCAGACATATACCTAAGTCATCAATTCCAAAATGCTCTAACCTCCGAGCCCAAGTACAACTCAGTCCACACAGGAAAGTAAATGTAATCCACATAGGATAGCACAACAGGATTCAGCTCACACAGGTATACTTCTTCGGAAGACGATAGAGATGATCACTGATCCATCTATGTCATCGGACCCACAAAGGATCGATAGGTACTAACCCCCACAATGACCCGCACAGGATCGATAGGAAACTAACCCCCACAAAGACCCACATAGGATCGGACCCACACAGGATCTGTAGGCGCTGGATCACACAAAACTGTTGAGCGCTGACCCACACAGGATCGGACCCACACAGGATCGGTAGCACTGATCCACATAGGATCGCTGAGTGCTATAGTCGTCGTCGTTGAATCCACTGAGGATCTCTGCACAGTCATCATTGAGTCATTGTAGCAAATGCAACCAGCTCTAGGGTTCCCGCACACTACAAGCTCGTTCGGGAGGGTCCGCTCCACGAGCCGAGAGGCTGATACATCAACTGTCACATAGATCAGAGTTGATGTATCCAAAAGTTTTTTATCGTCAACAGGAACTCAACGTCGCAGACGGCGCGTCGATCGAACGCCCGGTCTGAGAGTTATTTGCTTTTTCGTCCCAGGGGCCCGGTTGGTTTTAAAGGCAAAACCAACCCGACCGTACTCCACTTGTGTCCAAAACTCTGGCGGAGTATGCCAAAAGATCAGTCTCACTACGAGGAACTCAACAAAGTCAACGGCGCGTCAATCGGACGTCTGTAGCTCATGATATGAGTGTTTCCGCTCCGAGGGCTCGGTTGGTTTCGTGTACGAACCAACCCAGCTGAACTCAAATTATTCCGAATCCTTGAGTGCGATATACTGAAACGACCGTCTCTATACAAGGATCGCATCGCCGCTGATGGTGCGTCGTTTGGAGGTACATAGCCTGAGTTATGAGCATTTGAACCCAAACAGTCCGATAACGGGGGTTTCGGGCCCGGACCGACCCGGCCCGAGACCCCCCCGGTCGGCCCGAACTGGGTCGACCCGCCCCGGTTCCAAGTCGTCCTGGCCCGGAACGGACCGGCCCGGCCCGGTGCGGCCCGGCCCGACTGGGCACAGCGCGCCCAGCGCGCTGCCGGCTCGGCTCGTGGCCAAGCCGTTTCGGCAAAGGGGGGGGGGTGAGTGCCCCCCTGTGTAATCATGGCCCCCCCTCATTTATGGGGGGCCGTTGAAGCCGGCTGGGGGAATTTAATTCCCCAGGCTTTCCCCTTTCCGGCTGGCCCGACCTGGCCGGCTGGTTCCTTCACAACGTGACCGGCGGTGGTCGGTCCCCTTTCGGCTCTGACACCGGCGGCCCGGCTGGCCGCCGGTCACCATGCTCCGCCACGGACCGGAACCGTCCGCAGCCCTTGTCGTCCGGCGCGGTGCGACGACACCGCGCCCCTCCACCACTGCTCCGCTCCGGCCGCGGCTCCTTCGAATTCCTTCAACGCGGCGTGACGATGTCGCGTTCTTGTTCGACTTCTCGGCGTGGCGCGACGGCGTCATGTAATACTTGCCGAGCGATTCTCGCGTGTTGCGATGGCACCACGCCATCCCGTTCCATTCACAAAGAAACAATCATGAACATAGGAGTGGGTTAGGTCGTGTTTGTGCGGTCTGGCCCCCTCTCGTTAAACAATAACTTTTAGTCGATTAACCACGAAGTTCGACATGCTAGAATCAAGAACGGAAATAATTTAATAAAATAACAAAAATCCCCTACCTCGGTTAAAAAACGGTGTTCGTCAATGACCCGTGGAAGACGAGGGTCGTGGTGGTCGGGCGTCGCGGGGAAAGAACGTCGATGTCGCGAAGTGAGGATTCTAAGTCGTTGACGGCGATTTCGTCGCGGAAAACCGTCGCGGAAGAGACGACGTGGAAGAAGAACGTCGCGTCGTGGATACGACATCGCGGAAGTACCGTGTTCATCGGTGAAGAAGTTCTTCATTGAAGAATGGTGTTCTTCGCGTTCTTCGTCGAGGAAGAAGGTGTTCCTTATCTTTTTCTCCAAAAAGATCTCAACAACCCAACACTAACCCCTAATAAAATAAGTTCTAATCTTATTTTATTAACACAAAAAAGCATTTGAAATTCAATTGATTGAATTACAAAAACTTACATGTAACTCACCAAATTAATTACAACATGTTGTCAAATATTAATGAAGGTGAGTTAATGGGGAGTTAGGAATGTGAGGGGTTAAGAGGGGTTAGGGAGTTAGGGAAAAATTGAAAAGGTGGGGGGTTCATGTGGGCCCCACCCTTTTAATTATCCACACATGGGAAGATGGGTGGATGTGGGCCCCACCACCAACTTCCCATGGGAGAAACCAACCACTTTTAAAAGAAATTAAATTGATTTAACAATTTTATTTACTTTTTAATTAAGCCCCATTAATTAACTTATTCTCCCGCACAAACGCAACTATGGTAAAGGTTCCCTTAATCGATTACAGGCGTTGCCAGTTCATCGGTGCCATCAGATTTCAATTCCGATCACCGGTTCAAAAGATAGGAAAACCCGCTCATTTGTTCACTGAACGTACCTAAGCCAAACTTCGGAAATTGATTCCGGGCACACAGGGCCTCGGAATCAGGTGCCGTCAGAAACCGCGTTCTTGTAAAATTCCAAAAAAAATTAAGAAAAAGTTTCCTTTCAATTTTACGGGTCTTTACATTACTCCCACCTCAGGGATTTACGTCCCCGTAAAGATACATCAAAACTAGGGAAACAAATGAGGGTACTGAGCATGCATCTGAGCCTCCCGCTCCCAAGTGCTCTCCTGAAGGTTCTCGTGCTTCCATCTGATTCACACTAGAGGAATCGACCGTCCACATAGGACCCGCTCCTGTCGATCCTCGATCTCCACCGGGACCTCCGTAAATGTCACCCCATCGTCAACATCAAGCTCCCCATGGTCAATGATGTGCGTCGGGTCGTGCACGTATCTCCTCATCTGAGATACGTGGAAGACATCGTACACCTGGTGCAACTGAGGTGGTAGAGCCAGACGATAAGCCACCTCGCCAATCCTGCTGAGGACCTGGAAGGGTCCGATGAAGCGCAGAGATAACTTGCCTCCTCGGCCAAATATCCATAATCCACGTCGAGGTGAGACACGCAAGAAGACATGGTCACCATCCTCGAACTCTAGTGGACTCCGCCTCCTGTCAGCGTATGACTTCTTCCGGCTCTGAGCTGTCCTCATCCGATCCTGGTTGACCTGGACCTTCTCTGTTGTGGCCTGGACCATCTCCGGCCCCACAAGTGCTGACTCCCTAGGGTCTATCCAGCACAAAAGAGATTTACAAGGTCGGCCGTACAACGCCTCGTACGGTGCCATCCCGATGGTGGAGTGGTAGATGTTGTTGTATGCGAACTCTACCAAGGGTAGGTGGTCCTCCCAGCTACGACCAGCGTCGAGGACACATGCGCAGAGCATGTCCTCGAGAGTCTGAATGGCCCTCTCTTTCTAACCATCCATCGGAAGGTGAAAGGCTGTGCTCAGACGTAGCTGCGTCCTGAACGCCTCCTGTAATCCCTTCCATAGCCGGGAAGTAAAATGAGTATCTCGATCGGAGACGATAGATGATGACACACCGTGAAGCCGCACAATCTCATGAACATAAAGTCGTCCCAAGCTCTCCACTGAGCCCTGCTCTCTGATGGGTAAGAAGTGAGCCGACTTAGTGAGTCGGTCTATAATCACCCAAATGGAGCCGTGACTTCTGGAAGTGCGTGGAAGTCCAGTCACAAAGTCTATAGATATGTCATCCCACTTCTATTCCGGAACCTCCAAGGGTTGTACCAAGCCTGTTGGTACCTGGTGCTTAGCCTTCACCTGCTGGCAGGTGAGGTATCGAGAAATGAACTCTGCCATAGCCTTCTTCATGCGTGGCCATCAGTTCTCTCGTCTGAGATCCTGGTACAACTTCGCCACTCCAGGATGTACCATCAAAGGAGAAGTGTGAAACTCTCTCAGCACCTCCTCCTGTAAAGCAACTAGTACCATGGTACGTCCTCTAAAAATAATGTCGTTCTCTGCTCCAAAGGAGAAACCATCAGGTGTCTGTCCTGAGGATATCTGTGCACGCCGCATCTCACAGTCAGCGTCCTCATGTTGTGCCTCTCTGACATGCTGTAGTAGTAGAGGAGTGACTGTGAGAGACTGAAGAAAAGCTGCTCCATCTCTATCCATGAAGGATATCTGCAAAGCGGCTAGCTGCTCTATCGCCTCCACAAGTAGCTGAATGCCCGACCTCCTGCTGAGGGAATTGGCTACTACGTTCCCCTATCCAGGAGTTTAGACTATCTCAAAGTCATAGTCCTGGAGGAACTCGATCCATCACTACTGTCTCAGGTTCAGGTCCTTCTGCGAGAAGATGTACCTGAGACTCTGGTGGTCAGAAAAGACTGTAAAGCGCTCGCCCAACAGATATTGTCGCCATGTCTTCAGAGCGAAGACCACTTCTGCTATCTCCAAGTCATGGGTAGCGTAGTTCTGCTCATGCGGCCGGAACTTTCAGGATCCATAATAAATCACAGCCTTCTCATGCATCAGGACACATCCGAGTCCGGTCCCTGATGCATCGCAGTAGACTACGTATCCAACTCCCTCCTCAGGCAACCTCAAGATAGGTGCGCTGGTCAATCTCTGCCTCAGCTCTTGGAAGCTCTGCTGACATCTGTCTGACACACGAAGGGTTTCCCCTTCTTCGTCAAAGTTGATAGTGGTGCCGCAACTTTAGAGGATTCTGGCACGAATCTTCGGTAGTATCCAGCTAGTCCCAAGAAACTCCACACCTCTGTCATGCTCCTGGGTGGCTCCCAAGCTAACACTGCCTCGATCTTCGCAGGATCCACTGAAACTCCCTCCTCAGAGATGACGTACCCCAAGAAGTGGACCTAACGTATCCAGAACTGGAACTTCGAGAGCTTACCATAAAGCTGGTGCTCTCAGAGTATGTCTAGTATAACCCGTAAGTGGTAGGCGTGCTCCTCCTCAGTCGTCGAGTAAATCAAAATGTCGTCAATGAAGACCATGACAAATCGATCGAGGTATGGCTGAAAGATCATCTTAATGAGGGCCATGAACACTACTGGAGCATTGGTTACACTGAAAGGCATAACCAAGAACTCATAGTGGCCATACCGACACTTGAAGGTCGTCTTCTACACATCCTCGTCTCGAACTCTGAGCTGGTGATAGCCTGACCTGAGGTCTATCTTCGAGAACCACCGTGCTCCCTTGAGCTGATAAAAGAGGTCATCAATACTCGGTAGCGGATACTTGTTCCTCACTGTCTCCTGGTTCAGGCGACGATAGTCAACACAAAGTCTCAAGCTCTCGTCCGCCTTCTTGGCAATCAATATCGGGGAAGCCCAGGGTGAAACACTGGGTCGGATGAATCATTTTCCCTACAAGTCCTCCAACTGTACCTGTAGCTCACGAAGATCAGCGGAGGCCATCCGATACGCTGGAGTCGATATCAGAGCCGTCCCAGGGTACAGGTCAATATAAAAGTCTACCTCTCTGCAAGGAGGTAGTCCTGGAACGTCGTCGGGAAAGACGCCCGCATACTGATCCACCACTGCAGGAAAACCAAAACTCCGTATGTAAACTGATCCTAGGATGAGGCTAGCCAACTGATGAGTGATGGGTTGTCCTCTCCTCCACGGAAGTCCATCCTGTGCTGCAAAGGCTCCCTTCTCGCCGGTGAAGTTGACCCTTCTCCCGTCGGTGCGTACACATCGCACCTTGTGCCTAAAACAGTCAATCTGTGCATGGACCGTTGAAAACCAATCCATGCCCAAGATGACATAGTAAGGCCTCGATGCTGCTACAAGAAGATCCCAGCCGAAGATCTCGCCTCCTAGAGTAAGCTCACACTTCCGGAACTAGTGCGTAATCGTCGAGTATGCTCTCGTAGGAGTCTCTAGCCGTAAGGATCGAACCAACGGCTCTATCGGAATCTCCAAGCTCCGAACAAAGGCAGCGACTATGAAAGAGTGACTCGCTCCTGTGTCTATAAGTACTGCAGCAAGGGTAGAATAGACACAGATAGTACCTCGAATCATCTCGTGTGTGCAGTGGTCATAGGCCTCCGCTGCCTGGAGTTGTGCCTCTCTCTTCCCGCCAGCTCCCTGTGGTCGGGGTGGACCTCCTGGTGGTGGTGGTGGTAGAGCCTCAAAGTGTCGCCAACCACCTGCTGCTCGGCCAGCTCCCCTGCCTCATCCACCTCCTCCCTACGGACCCCCATGGTCGACCCTCTGCCTCTACCTCGGTGGTCCCTCAACCGTCTTCTGCTCATTGGCACGGCGGGTCGGGCAGTCACGAGCCATGTGGCCCGGCCCGCCGCACGAGTAGCACTGCCTGCCTCTTGAAAGACTGGCTCCGTGCTGTGTGCCCCGCACTACTGAGCCAGTGTCCTGAGGTCGTCTGCTTGAGGGTCTGGTCTGCCTCGACCCCTGAGTCATCCATTGACTGCCTTCTGTAGAAGACTCTACTACGTGCCGCCCTGCGGTGGGTCTCGGCGCTGGTGTAAACTCAGCAAGAAAGCTCTCGATCAAAAGGGCTCACTCCAGTACTCCTGTCTGAGTCGGAATGCTGAGCGAGATCAGCGATGCTCTGATCTCGTGTCTCAATCCCTACTCAAAGGTCCGGTCCCGGAGGAATGGGTCCCGTACCATGTCGGTCGAGTAACGTGAGAGATTGGTAAATCTTGCAGAGTACAGAGCGACCGTCTTGCTGCCCTGCCGCAGCTGAAGAAGCTCCTGAATGCGCACCGCACGGAGGGTGGCTGGAAAAAACTCTGAGCGGAAGAGGCTCTCAAAGTCTGACTAAAGAAGAGATGCCTCATCGTGCACCTGGAGCATAAAGCTCCACCATTGGCCTGCTGCCGCGTGCAGTAGGCTCACCGTGAGAATCACCATGAGGTCTGCTGGTGTCCTCACTAGCCTGAAGACTCGAACGACTACCTCCAGCCAGTCCTCGGTTTCCTAGGGGTCTGTCTCCCCGTGGAACCTGGGCGGTCGCTGGTACTGGAACTCATGCAGTGCCCTGAGGCGATGTGCATCGCCAGCGGATGGGGCTGGAAGCATCGGTGGCTCAGCGGGTAGAGCTACCACCGGTTCCACTGCTGACAAAGGGCCCAACACCGAGGCCTCATTGCTCGGTGGGCTGTCACCACGCTCGACTCTTGGAACCCTAGCTGGCTGCCGTCGTGGGGCCATCCTGAAAGGGAAACAGGTGCGCCACGGTCAGAACAGTATACCTAGTGAGATGATATAATGTAATCACAAAGAAAACATTGAAACACACATGCAGTCAATGTTTTCGGGCATTAAGTCGGAAATTAGAATTCAGGGTCCTGGTGTACGGATACGTCGGCCGCCGCACCAACACTGGACTCCCTGGACCAATAACCACACTCAATACGCTAAACACTATTGCTTCACATAGAAAAGATCAGAGTTCACGGTAGAACTGAACTCCTCTGATAACAATTTGTCACGACCCATCCTCGGGGCCCATGTCGTGACTACCCCAAGCCCGCCTTCCATAGGCCAGGTGCTGGAGACTAGCACCAAGGCATAAATCCCGATAAAAAAGGGAAGGCATTGCCTTTGTAAAGTAAACAAGCACCTCAGAGTAAACAAGAGGAAAAGTAAACACTAAGTAAAAAGATGATACAACAGTAAGTGCGGAAAAGTAAATGGGCCAGTATAAAAACCCAAACTGAAAGTAAAGTACAACTCGAAAGGGAAAACAACAACTGAAAAGTAAAAGTTGCTACGCCGAGTTGTCCACTGGAAACCCCACCTGAAGGGAGGGTACAGATAGCTACACTGCTCCTCGGGTCCCGCCGTCCGCTCCGACTACGTCTCGCCGAGTGGTTCACCTCTAGGTACTGTCCTACTCTGCAAGCCTCAACCATGATCAATGTTGTCCGTCGTCTGAAACCAACACAACGTAGTGTGGTCATAGCCCATGCAGGGGTGAGTATAAGCTACTTAGTAGGGACCCCGAGACCCCCGAAGGTCTCCCAAAATCCATAAAGGATAAACCACAATGGAAAGATACAATCACAAAGTATCAACCGACACTACTTAGGTATATTCTCATACATATACCTAAGTCATCAATTCTAATACGCTCTAACCTCCAAGCCCATGTACAACTCAGCCTACCCAGGAAAGTAAAAATAATCCACACAGGATAGCACAATGTAATCCACACAGGATAGCACAATAGGATTCAGCTCACACAGGTATACTTCTTCGGAAGACGATAGAGATGATCACTGATCCATCTAAGTCGTCGGACCCACAAAGGATCGATAGGAACTAACCCCCGCAATGACCCACACAGGATCGATAGGAAACTAACCCCCGCAAAGACCCACACAAGATCAGACCCACACAGGATCTGTAGGCGCTGGCTCACACAGAACCGCTGAGCGCTGACCCACACAGGATCAGACCCACACCGGATCGGTAGCACTGATCCACATAGGATCGCTGAGTGTTGTAGTCGTCGTCGTCGAATCCACTAAGGATCTCTGCACATTCGTCGTCGCAGTCATTGTAGCAAACGCAGCCAGCTCTAGGGTTCCCGCACATAGAAAGATCGTTCGGGAGGGTCCGCTCCACGAGCCAAGAGTCTGATACATCAACTATCACATAGACCAGAGTTGATGTGTCCAAAAGTTCTGTATCGTCAACAGGAACTCAACGTCGCAGATGTTGCATCGATCGGACGCGCGGTCTGAGAGTTATTGGCTTTTTCTTCCCTGGGGCCCGGTTGGTTTTTTAGGCAAAACCAACCCGACCGTACTCCACCTGCGTCCAATCCTCAGGCGGAGTATTCCAAAGGATCCGTCTCACTAAGAGGAACTCAACAAAGTCGATGGCACGTCTATCGGACGTCCGTAGCTCATGATATTAGCATTTCTGCTCCGAGGGCCCGGTTGATTTCATGTACGAACCAACCTGGCCGAACACAAAGTATTCCGAAACCTTGAGTGCGATATACTGAAACGCCCATCTCGATCCAAGGACGCATCGCCGTTGACGACGCGTCGTTTGGAGGTCCGTAGCCCGAGTTATGGGCATTTGAACCCAAATAGTCCGATAACGGGGGTTTCGGGCCCCGACCGACCCGGGCCGGGACCCCCCCGGTCGGGCCGAACCTGGTCGACCCGCCCCGGGTCCGGGTCGGCCCGGCCCGGCCTGGCGGACTGGTTGGGCATAGCGCGCCCAGTGCGCTTCCAGCTCGGCTCGTGGCCGAGCCGTTTCGACAAAGGGGGGGGGGGGGCGCCTTCCCCCCTGTGTAACCCCCCCCCCCTCATTTATGGTGTAACGCCCCGACCCCAGTTACCCAGAGTCAGTGCATTAATTACATAACATTGGCATGATCACAAGAAAGATCAAATCTCGAAAGATCGATTAGTTTATTAGCCTTGGAATAACTAGATACATCAATAAATTTTTACATTACATCATAAAAAAACATCTTGTCTTCATATCCCCTCATACAATCCCATCAGGTCATTCATAAATTACTTCTTCATAATCCTGGGAAAAATAAAACATTGAAAGGGGTGAGCTCAGATGCTCAGTAAGGATAACATTATAGTATACGCTTTCATAAATAAGCATAAACACTTAAGGCAGTTTATAACTAAAACAAAAGTCTTTTAAACTTGAACTTCAGCATAAAATGGAAAAGATAAAATAAAATAATGCCATTTACTTACTCACATGGATATTCTACTAGTCGAACAATCCCATGCATTATCAATAACCACTTTCATAATGATGGAATGCATTATGCCAGACTATCATAACCACATAGCCAAGGCCTCATGCCAAGACTACAAATAAGATTTTGCCAAGGCCTTGTGCCAAGACACTAGTTTGTCTCATGAGACCTACTGATGCATCGAGGAGCTATAGCGGGCTCCACCCGTCACTTATTAAGTACAATGCATTCCTCATATGAATAGGTTTAAGCATAAAATAAACATTCGTATTAAAACTAGCATACGAAATGTCTATACTTTAACCCCAAACCATGAATGGTATAAAAATAGAACATCCACAGTCAAACATAACTCATTTGATACAATATGGAAGATTGTATTGTATCACATTAACCTCAATCATGAATAATGAAGGATGTTGACATAGATGAAAATAATCATCAAAACTATTTGAGGGAAATATCCCCCTTTTCATGAAATCATTTAAAAGTCACACTATTTGTCAAGAATACATTCAAAAATAGATTTTTGAATCAAAGTGTCCCATACCAATTTGAAACTTTTAAAAGGATTTTTAATTTTAAAACTTTACTGTCTATATAAATAAATCCTTAAAACCATTTTTAAAATATGGACATTAATGAGCATGATTTAGAAGAATAATTCTTTAAAACATTTTAAAATGGTATTTTGGTAAGAGTTTCTAACCAAAAGAGAGACACTTGAATACAAATAATTGAGGTAATCAAAACATTGTAATATCATGAGAATAAAGGAATTCATGATATACTATGTCAAAGTACAATATACACACCACATAAAAGTGATTTGGTGTATATCATCAAAGAAGTCTCAATGGAATGTAAATTGACATGAAATCTCTCATAAAGGTTGTATCATTAGGTTAAGGATAAATCAACGACATAATTATTTGTGAAAAATATAAATACACTAAATATGATTGGATATTTAGTGTAAATCAATCAAAGGATATTCACACATATTCTTGTAAAAACAATACCAACGAATTGGATGTTTAACTCAACAAATGGATAATGAGTTAAAATTACTCTTATCAAATTCATATCAATGACTTGAGAATTATCAATGGAGTGATTATGTGTATCAAACTTATATCCACAGGAAGGGGAGTGGAAATTATGACATAATCAAATGAATAGTGATTCCACACATAATCTTGGGGTAATATAATCAATGAAATATGTGTAAAGCCGAATGAGTGGAAATTGAAATTTCAAATTCTCTTATCGATTAGGTAACTTTCGAAACATACACCCATGAAAGAAGTATAATACCATGATGATGTAAATACCCATAAATTAATGTATATTACACAATGAATACAATCATGGGCAGTACACATACATCACATGCAATAATTAAGTGGTGAACAATGGAATTCTCACGAAATTAAAAGTGAGATTAGAAAATACCTTACCACGTTAATCGACTGAGTCATATGGCCAAAAGTTAAAAACCACCAAATGATTTACAGAATAACATGAATATAAAGAGAATCATGATAATATATATCAAATGGCCATACACAATACACCACTTTCAATAATTTAGTGGCGAATAATGGAAATCTCACGGAATTGAAAGTGAGATAAGAGAATCCCTTACATTGTACTTTTTCCTTGGTCGATGGTAGGTTTACCTCCTGTATAATGGTGAAATAATTGTTATTGAATAATACAAGAATAATTTGCTTTAATATGATATCATATATGATCTTTTAACATTGATTTGTTAATAATATCTTAGAATTATCGTCGTTTCGGGTGATAATCGATTCGTTCTTCTTAAATGTTTGGTTACGTAAGACATGTTTCTAATGGATAGATTATATCTTATTCATAATCAGAATGATATTAACATTATTTTTAACCCTAAAATGAGAATAAGACTTGAATGGATACGATGGATAATGAATCTCATCGCGTTCGTGGAGACGGTAGTCCGTACGTACGCACGAACGCTACTTCCATTTAATTTTTATTTTAAAAGAATCGAATCCAAATGATACATAGGTATACCACTATTCCAGTATAATATAATATTTTATATATGTTACTTATGTTCATTAACACCATCCTTTATACGTTCCATGTGTGGTATGAACGAGTCATATCATTTTAAGGGGGCGGTAGTCCACACTTCCTCAAATGCAATTATCGTATGTATATACAACATGAAACGAATAATGATATGAAATAAAATGGAATTACAGAAGCTTATATATAAAATATATATCATTAATATCATATTTAATTACAGTGCCATCATAATGGCCACCATGAGAGGCTGTAAGATGTATTTGAACAATCATCGTTTCGTGAGGCGTTAGTTTGCCATCCACAGAAACATTATGTTCATCATTCATTAGATGGAGTTGTGTGTATGTGTAGTATGAATACTTCTTATAACAACATCCTAGTATATTGTGGATACTGGTGTTGTTGCAAAAGAAAGGAAATAAAAAGATTTTGGGGGTTGGAGAAGCAAAATAAATGAAAATAATTTAAGAGAAATCGTTACCTTTAATTTAGGTAACTCACTTTGGTTGGAACCAAAGGACTTATTGAAATGCTTTCTGCCTAAGGGGAAGCTTCAAGGAGGATGAGAGGGATGTGGGGAGCTTATTTGGGCAGGGTTTGGACGAGCCAAGTGGCTTGAGAGGTGTGAGGAATGAGTAGAAGTGGTCTCCTTTTATATGGGAGAGGAGGGGCTCTTTAGGAAAGAGTGAAAGTATTACTTTATAATATAATTATATTCGGTTTATAATGGTCCAAAAATCATTTCGGTCGAAGATAAGATGACTCATATTCTAAATAACATCAACCAATAAGAATTTTACAGGTTTTAGATAATATTTTAATCATTATAATCTTATTTATTTAAATGATTTATTAATGAGGTAAACATTGCATCATTATTGTGTCATTAATAATTTAACTTATATGATGTCTAAAAATTATAAATAAAATATCATTATGTAGGAAATCTTTTTAGATTTCTAATGAATATTTATAATCGAAAATCCAACATGTATAACCCTATTTAAAAATTGTTCTTCTAAAAGATGTAAGCTTATGCCATTTTTATTTTTATTTTAACTTTTTTAATATAATGTGTCCCTACCACATACAAGTGGCTCTAAGGGGTCCCCAAATAGACCCAAGGATGCCCATGGTCGGGTATGTGTCCACCAATAAGGTTAGGACACGTTTTAGGGTAATTTTGTATTATTATAATATTATTTTTTAACCCTTATTTACCGGATTTACCCTTTAACTGTGGTAAATAAAATATTTACCGCAGTAATTATTCAAAATGTGTAAAAATAAAAGTTACCTATTTACATAATTTGGACATCCTGATTTCAAATATGTAATCCATTTTTCCAAATTCAAAACACAGAAGTGGCAGAAATTAATTTAAAATTAATTCCCATTGTTAAAATAAAAAGCGTGTTTTTAAGAGATAATAACTATCAAAAGATTGACACTTGTTTATGTCTGATTTAATTGTGAAATTATGTCCAATGACAAACATTAAATTTAATGGTAAAAATATATTCTAAATTTACTTTAAAACCACTCAAATTCATAATTTATCAATATTAATTATTTTGATTAAAAATGTTGTTTTTAATTAAAATTTAGTAATTTTCCCTATTCATCAAAATATAAAAGTTATCCGAAAAGTACCAAAATTTCAACCTAGGCTAATTTTGATATTCTGAATCCAAAAATGAAGTCCATTTTGAAATATAAAATATATATGATTTCAAAATGTAGGTATTACTATTCACAACGGCTAGTTTAATTAGTTGTGGTGTGTGTTAGAACTCGAGGTTGCGTACAACACACGCTATCGCATTATTCGAAGGGAAACGTACCGTGGAAGCTTGGGGTGATACATTCTCCCCTCATTCAATAAATTGCGTCCTCGAAATTTTTAAAATTTTTCTTGGGAATATAATGGAACGTCCCACATCGGAAAAAGAGTCAATAAAACTATCACTTTAAAAGAAAGAAAGAGAGGTATAAGGGTCAGCCAAGATAACCCATACTAGGATTCCATGTAAGAAAACATGGATATGGATGATAAACTAAGTGTCATGTTCTGATGGAGAGGGATAGAAATCATGATCAGGAGAAAGTTAACAATGATAAAACCACAAACTTGTGTTGGGACAAACGACCATTAGTCTCCTAGTAGGAAAGTAAACGGACAACATTTTTTTTAGTTACATTACATAAGGAAGAGGAATTAATTTATGATATTGACTAAGAACATTATGAGATATACTTACATTTTAAGTAGATTTTCATTCTTTAATAAATTTCCACCACTAACTCAATTTTTTTTAAACGATGAGTATTCAAGAAGACTTGGTCACACTGGAAGAGCTAGAATAAACTTCTATAGAATCACATGATCCATGCAGGATAAACCATATATTTACATTGTCTTTGAAGATTAATCAAAACCAAAATGGTTAGTGAATGATCTAATGATCCCCCAAAAGGATATTCATTGAGATAAATATGCACTAATCTTAATTTCTAAAATTAAACCAACAATACCCCAAAGTTAAATAGATACCATTCAATAACCAATTGTCCTTAAAATCCTTTAATATAATCCAAACTAATATTGAAACCCAAAACATAGAAGAATTTGATTATGTAGTCTCCCATGTTACATTGTATCTCCAAATGACATCAAATACTCTTAAAGTCACATACTTAAAAGTAATTAACATTATCACATATTCTCTGTTATAGGTTAATCATTTCCATAAATAACCCAAATCACTATAAATCAACAATAAAAACATAGATAAAAATCCCCCATTACTCTACAAATGAAACCCCATTGTATTCTATTTTCCTTGGGCATATAGTGTTCCCAACAAAGCGAACATCTTCCAAAATAACATTTATCACTTAATCACCAAATCATTTTCCTATACCAATGGTATTCATTTGATAAGACATAAGAACCCAAATCATATTATTATTGATCAATAAAATCATTTAACAAAAAAAAATAGTCACACTAACCAGGGACTTCACATAGTCCAGTGGTAGGAGATAAATCCCAATCGCACTTTGGTTGTGGGTTCGATTCCCACAGCTTTGTCCGACGCAACGGGTTGTCACACGGTCTACGTGTTGTCCTTTTTCAAAAACTATATTTTATAATATTACCAAAATGAGATAAATTCCTCAAAATAACATAATTTAACCACAAATGTTATATCATACTTTTAATTTTCATCCCAAATTATAATAACTTATCATTTTCTCAAACCCCAATGATAATATATAACCAAATGGTTATTTATACCTATATCCACAAGAGAAGAGACAATTATTCCTCAAATATCATTCTCACATGGCAAACTGCGGGGTTACAAATACAAGAGAAAATCATTCCAATGTAAACCCATCAACAAGTAGTGCTAATTTTTCTCCAACCATTTATTTCCACATAGCTTCTTCTTTGACCAAGAAAATATCCTATAGAATAGGACATTCACTCGGGTAATGGCCAGGTCCCCTACATTTACGGCAAATGACTGTAAATGGACTCTTGGGACCATTTTTATCTTCTTCCATAGTACTCTTCATTTTTTTTCAGAAATTCATCACTTTATGTCCTTCCTTCCCGCACGTAAAACATTTCGTTGTCCCATTGAGACACTTTCATGGGTGTCTCTTTCCACATTTCCTGCATGATGAAAATTGAGGGTTCTTTTCTCCATGGTCTCCATTGCTGGAGCTCTTTTCATTTATCACCTTTCTCTTCCTTGTTGAGTCTGGGAGTTGGTTAATATATATGTTGTTGATCATATTTTTGGAAAACTGATTTGGCATAAAGGTGATATCTTTTACGCCTATCAACATTCCATTTTGTTGCTTATTTCCACCACCATTCCCACCTTGTACATCATTCTCAAAGTCACTATGACTTCCTTGGAATCCAGCCATTGACTAAAACCAGAAAGCATTGTGGGAGTAATAGTAGTCGTAAAATCATTTAGAGATTAAAATGTCACCATATTCTCAATTTGAAACATATTAGGATTAACCAAGGTCATTTACTCTCATCTTATGTATATATTACTTAAATTGGTTTGTAAAGAAAATGGAAATTATCCTAAGCATATCCCCCGGGAGTGTCGTGACCAAGAGTGCAGCAAGGCCCGTTGTCGTGCACCAGTTCCCGTTCGAGTCTAGCTCAAAGCGGTGTTTTCGGGTTTTACCCCTAGGTACATCTGTGCCAGAGCCGCCTCTACCTGCTCGTATCCAGAAAGGGATGTATTTCTCGGAAAACTCACAAAATCTCTACAATACCGAAATTCTAGGATGTTCTTTTATACTAATCCTCAAAGTTCATCTTAGGTATACGTGCTCTAATCAGAGTTTATCTAAATCTAGCTTCCATGGTTTGTACTAAACTTCCTCTGATACCAACTGTAACGCCCCGACCCCAGTTACCCAGAGTCGGTGCATTAATTACATAACATTGGCATGATCACAAGAAAGATCAAATCTCGAAAGATCGATTAGTTTAGTAGCCTTGGAATAACTAGATACATCCATAAATTTTTACATTACATCATAAAAAAACATATTGTCTTCATATCCCCTCATACTATCCCTGCAGGTCATTCATAAATTACTTCTTCATAATCCTGGGAAAAATAAAACATTGAAAGGGGTGAGCTCAGATGCTCAGTAAGGATAACATTATAGTAGAAGCTTTCATAAATAAGCATAAACACTTAAGGCAGTTTATAACTAAATCAAAAGCCTTTTAAACTTGAACTTCAGCATAAAATGGAAAAGATAAAATAAAATAATGCCATTTACTTACTCACATGGATATTCTACTAGTCGAACAATCCCATGCATTATCAATAACCACTTTCATAATGATGGAATGCATAATTCCAGACTATCATAACCACATAGCCAAGGCCTCATGCCAAGACTACAAATAAGATTTTTCCAAGGCCTTGTGCCAAGACACTAGTTTGTCTCATGAGACCTACCGATGCATCGAGGAGCTATAGCGGGCTCCACCCATCACTTATTAAGTCCAATGCATTCCTCATATGAATAGGTTTAAGCATAAAATAAACATTCGAATTAAAACTAGCATACGAAATGTCTATACTTTAACCACAAACCATGAATGGTATAAAAATAGAACATCCACAGTCAAACATAACTCATTTGATACAATATGGAAGATTGTATTGTATCACATTAACCTCAATCATGAATAATGAAGGATGTTGACATAGATGAAAATAATCATCAAAACTATTTGAGGGAAATATCCCCCTTTTCTTGAAATCATTTAAAAGTCACACTATTTGTCAAGAATACATTCAAAAATAGATTTTTGAATCAAAGTGTCCCATACCACTTTGAAACTTTTAAAAGGATTTTTAATTTTAAAACTTTAATGTCCATATAAATAAATCCTTAAAACCATTTTTAAAATATGGACATTAATGAGCATGATTTAGAAGAATAATTCTTTAAAACATTTTAAAATGGTATTTTGGTTAGAGTTTTTAACCAAAAGAGTGACACTTGAATACAAATAATTGAGGTAATCAAAACAATGTAATATCATGAGAATAATGGAATTCATGATATACTATGTCAAAGTACATTATATACACCACATAAAAGTGATTTGGTGTATATCATCAAAGAAGTCTCAATGGAATTTAAATTGAGATGAAATCTCTCATAAAGGTTCTATCCTTAGGTTAAGGATAAATCAACGAAATAATTATGTGGGAAAAATATAAATACACTAAATATGATTGGATATTCAGTGTAAATCAATCAAAGGATATTCACACATATTCTTGTAAAAACAATACCAACGAATAGGATGTTTAACTCAACAAATGGAGAATGAGTTAAAATTACTCTTATCAAATTCATATCAATGACTTGAGAATTATCAATGGAGTGATTATGTGTATCAAACTTATATCCATAGGACGGTGAGTGGAAATTATGACATAATCAAATGAATAGTGATTCCACACATAATATTGGGGTAATATAATCAATGAAATATGTGTAAAGCCAAATGAGTGGAAATTGAAATTTCAAATTCCCTTATCGATTAGGTAACTTTCGAAACATACACCCATGAAAGAAGTATCATAACATGATGATGTAAATACCCATAAATTAAAGTATATTACACAATTAATACAATCATGGGCAGTACACATACACCACATGAAATAATTAAGTGGTGAACAATGGAATTCTCACGAAATTAAAAGTGAGATTAGAAAATCACTTACCACGTTAATCGACTGAGTCGTATGGCCAAAAGTTAAAAACCACCAAATGATTTACAGAATAACATGAATATAAAGAGAATAATGATAATTTATATCAAATGGCCATACACAATACACCACTTTCAATAATTTAGTGGCGAATAATGGAAATCTCACAGAATTGAAAGTGAGATAAGAGAATCCCTTACATTGTACTTTTTCCTTGGTCGATGGTAGGTTTACCTCCTGTATAATGGTGAAATAATTGTTATTGAATAATACAAGAATCATTTACTTTAATATGATATCATATATGATATTTTAAAATTGATTTGTTAATAATATCTTAGAATTATCGTCGTTTCGGGTGATAATCGATTCGTTCTTCTTAAATGTTTGGTTACGTAAGACATGTTTGTAATGGATAGATTATATCTTATTCAGAATCCGAATGATATTAACATTATTTTTAACCCTAAAATGAGAATAATACTTGAATGGATACGATGGAGAATGAATCTCATCGCGTTCGTGGAGACGGTAGTCCGTACGTACGCACGAACGCTACTTCCATTTAATTTTTATTTTAAAAGAATCGAATCCAAATGATACATAGGTATATTACTATTCCAGTATAATATAATATTTTATATATGTTACTTAAGTTCATTAACACCATCCTTTATGTGTTCCATGTGTGGTATGAAGGAGTCATATCATTTTAAGGGGGCGGTAGTCCGCACTTCCTCAAATGAAATTATCGTATGTATATACAACATGAAACGAATAATGATATGAAATAAAATGGAATTACAGAAGCTTATATATAAAATATATATCATTAATATCATATTTAATTACAGTTCCATCATAATGGCCTCCATGAGAGGCGGTAAGATGTATTTGAACAATCATCGTTTCGTGAGGCGTTAGTTTTCCATCCACAGAAACATTATGTTCATCATCCATTAGATGGAGTTGTGTGTATGTGTAGTTTGAATCCTTCTTATAACAAAATCCTAGTATATTTTTAATACTAGTGTTGTTACAAAAGAGAGGAAATAAAAAGAGTTTGGGGGTTGGAGAAGAAAAATAAATGAAAATAATTTAAGAGAAATCGTTACCTTTAATTTAGGTAACTCACTTTGGTTGGAACCAAAGGACTTCTTGAAATGCTTTCTGCCTAAGGGAAAGCTTCAAGGAGGAGTAGAGGGATGTGGGGAGCTTATTTAGGCAGGGTTTGGGCGAGCCAAGTGGCTTGAGAGGTGTGAGGAATGAGTAGAAGTGGTCTCCTTTTATAAGGGAGAGGAGGGGCTCTTTAGGAAAGAGTGAAAGTATTACATTATAGTATAATTATATTCGGTTTATAATGGTCCAAAAATCAATGAGGTCGAAGATAAGATGACTCATATTCTAAATAACATCAACCAATAATAATTGGACAGGTTTTAGATAATAGTTTAATCATTATAATCTTATTTATTTAAATGATTTATTAATGAGGTTAACATTGCATCATTATTGTGTCATTAATAATTTAACTTATTTGATGCCTAAAAATTATAAATAAAATATTATTATGTAGGAAAGCTTTTTAGCTTTCTAATAAATATTTATAATCGAAAATACAACATGTATAACCCTATGTAAAAATTGTTCTTCTAAAATATGTAAGCATATGCCATTTTTTATTTTTATTTTAACTTTTTTAATATAATGTGTCCCTACCACATACAAGTGGCTCTAAGGGGTCCCCAAATAGACCCAAGGATGCCCATGGTCGGGTATGTGTCCACCAATAAGGTTAGGATACGTTTTAGGGTAATTTTGTATTATTATAATATTATTTTTTAACCCTTATTTACCGGATTTACCCTTTAACCATGGTAAATAAAATATTTACCGCAGTAATTATTCAAAATGTGTAAAAATAAAAGTTACCTATTTACATAATTTGGACATCCTGATTACAAATATGTAATCAATTTTTCCAAATTCAAAACACATAAGTGGCAGAAATTAATTTAAAATTAATTCCCGTTGTTAAAATAAAAAGCGTGTTTTTAAGAGATAATAACTATCAAAAGATTGACACTTGTTTATGTCTGATTTAATTGTGAAATTATGTCCAATGAAAAACACAAAATTAAATGGTAAAAATATATTCTAAATATACTTTAAAACCACTAAAATTCATAATTTATCAATATTAATTATTTTGATTAAAAAAGTTGTTTTTAATTAAAATTTAGTAATTTTCACTATTCATCAAAATATAAAAGTTATCCGAAAAGTACGAAAATCTCACCCTAGGCTAATTTCGATATTTCGAATCCAAAAATGAAGTCCATTTGGAAATATAAAATATATATGATTTCAAAAAGTAGGTATTACTATTCACAACGGCTAGTTTAATTAGTTGTGGTGTGTGTTAGAACTCGAGATTGCGTACAACACACGCTATCACATTATTCGAAGGGAAACGTACCGTGGATGCTTGGGGTGTTACATATGGGGGGCCGTTCAAGTTGGACGGGGGAATTTAATTCCCCTGGCTTTCCACTTTCTGGCCGGCCCGACCTGGCCGTCCGGCTCCTCTTCAACGGGACCGGCGGTGGTCGGTCCCCTTCCGGTTCCGACACCGGTGGCCCGGCTGGCCGCCGGTCACCATGCTCCGCCGCGTCCTGGCACCGTCCGCAGCCCTTGTCGTCCGGCGCGGTGAGATGGCACCGTGCCCCTCCGCCGCGACTCCTCTCCAGCCGCGGCGCCTTCGACTTCCTTCGACGCGGCGCGACAGCGTCACGTTCTTGTTCGACTTCTCGGCGTGGTGCGACGGCGTCGCGTAATACTTTCCGAGCGATTCGCGCGTGGTGCGACGACACCACACCATCCCGTTCCATTCACAAAGAAACAATGATGAACATAGGAGGAGGTTAGGCCGTGTTTTTGCGGTCTGGCCCCCTCTCGTTAAACGATAACTTTTATTTGATTAACCATGAAGTTCGACATGCTAGAATCAAGAACAGAAATAATTTAATAAAATGACAAAATTCCCCTACCTCGGTTCAGGAATGGTGTTTGTCAACGACCCGCAGAAGACGAGCATCGCAGAGGTCGGGCGTCGCGGGGAAAGAACGTCGACGTCGCGAAGCGAGGATTCGAAGTCGTTTACGGCGATTTCGTCGCGGAAAACCGTCACGGAAGAGACGACGTGGAAGAAGAATGTCGCGTCGCGGATACGGTATCGCGGAAGAACCGTGTTCTTTGGCGGAGAAGTTCTTCGTTGAAGAATGGTGTTCTTCGCGTTCTTCGTCGAGGAAGAAGGTGTTCCTTAGCTTTTTCTCCAGAAAGCTCTCAACAACCCAACACCAACCCCTAATAAAATAAGTTCTAAACTTATTTTATTAACACAACAAAGCATTTGAAATTCAATTGTTTGAATTACAAAAACATACATGTAACTCACCAAATTAATTACAACAAGTTGTCAAATATTAATGAAGGTGAGTTAATGGGGTGTTAAGAATGTGAGGGGTTAAGAGGGGTTAGGGAGTTAGGGAAAAATTGAAAAGTAGGGGGGTTCGTGTGGGCCCCACCCTTTTAATTATCCACACATGGGAAGTTGGGTGGATGTGGGCCCCACCACCAACTTCCCATTGGAGAAATTAACCACTTTGAAAAGAAATAAAATTGATTTAACAATTTTATTTACTTTTTAATTAAACCCCATTAATTAACTACTTCTACTGCACAAACGCAACTACGGTAAAGGTTCCCTTAAGCGATTTCTGGCGTTGCGAGTTCATTGGTGCCATCGGATTTCAATTCCGAGCACCGGTTCAAAAGATAGGAAATCCCGCTCGTTCGTTCACTGAACGTACCCAAGCCAAACTTCGGAAATTGATTCCGGGCACACCGGGCCTTGGAATCAGGTGCTGTCAGAAACCGCGTTCTTGTAAAATTCCAAAGAAAATTAAGAAAAAATTTCCCTTTAATATTACAGGTCTTTTCAAATATTATCATTATTTCTTCAAATCATACTTCACATACTTTTTTACGAACAAATTTATACCCTTTATGTGTGATTTTGGTTAATAGGTCGACCAATCAGGAAAACTTTTAGAAAAACACTAATAATATACTCCTAAACCATTAAAACTTTTTACCTTAGTTATACTTCTTAGTGCTGGCCATTCTTGGATTGCCATTATCTTTGAAGGATAAATATTGATTCCATATTTAGAGACAATATGGGCAAGAAATGAAATCTCCTAAAGCCAGAATTCACACATGTTGAATGTCCCATATATTTCATTACTTCCATGAGTCATTAAAATAGTGCACAAGTGATTTTCACAATCATTGTTGATATTGGAGTATTCCAAGAAATCATCAATAAATACAACTTCAATTTCATCATGATATTCCTTAAAATCTCTATTCGTTATATCTGTGAAGACAAAGGGTGTAGTAGTTAGTCCAAAAGGCATTACTGTAAACTCATAATGCTCATACCTGGTTCAAAATATTGTCTTTGGAATGGCTTCCTTTTTCACACACAACTAATGATATCTAGATCTATGTTAAATCATTGAAAAAATTTTAGCTACATGATGTTGATAAAATAAATCATCAATGCGAGATAGGGAATACTTGTTCTTTATTGTTACAAAATTTATCTCCCTGTAGTCAGTGCATGACCTCATAGATACATATTTTTTCATAACAAAAAGAATAAAAGCTCCACATGGAGAAACACTATGGTGAATAAATCCTTTATTACTAAACTCCTATAGTACTTTCGTTAGCTCTACTAATTCCATAGTTTCCATTCTATATGGATCCTTCATTATGGTCAACGAACTTGGACTTAAATCAAAAGAAAACTCAATTTCTCGATCTGGAGGATGTCTAGGTAAATCATCGGGAAATACATCCACATATTCTTGTAAAATAAGTACATCTTCTGTTTGAAAATTTTTTTCCTCACCCATAGTTATTTCAATATCTTATACCCCAATAATTGAATTTACTAGAGCTAAAAGCGGTGGATCTAGAAAAGAATCAGATTTTGAGGTTTCTGCTCTAAAGATACGGTATTTCTTATCTTCATCAAAAAAATTACCTCTTTCTTCTTACAATAAATGTTTGCATCATGGTCTGAAAGCCAATCCATATCGAGGATTATATCAAATTCAATCATGGGTATGATTATGATATCAGTGGATAATGAATATTTATATGCCCTAATGGGGATTGATTCACAAAACATTGTAGCA
Organism: Viscum album; assembly: GCA_963277665.1. Taxonomy (NCBI): domain Eukaryota; kingdom Viridiplantae; phylum Streptophyta; class Magnoliopsida; order Santalales; family Viscaceae; genus Viscum; species Viscum album. The sequence goes on from OY728121.1 coordinate 444,377,383, forward strand.
ATGATTCTTCCCTTAAAAATTTTGACTGATAACTCCCTTGTTAAATAAAATAGGAAATATCTAATTTTCATAGCATACTAGGAAGATATGAAACAATGAGATGATCTAGAATCAAATAATGCATTGGCTAAACTTGAAAAAACCATTAAATTACCTAACACCATGTCTTTCAGAACTTCAACCTCTACATTAGTGATCCCATAAGATTGGCATTGCTCCCTTGGACTTTTCAGAGTTATGTTTCCTTGGTTATTTGGAAATTGATTTAGATAATTTTCCATTTATTTATAATAGAGGAAATTAAAATTGACAGCCTCTTTCATTCCCTTGCAATCATGAGATTAGTGTCCTTTTACACCACAGCTGTAAAATAATATCATTCACTTTAATCAAGTACTAAGGTGTTTCTTCCAACATTTACCATAGAATGGATATTCAACTTTTCCCTTTTCCCCTCATTTCCACTTATAGAGTGTTCAAAATACCTCTTCTTATCATTATTTTCATTAAAGTCATAAGACATAGATAATTCTTTTTAGGTATTGATAGCACATGAGATAATATCTCCATTTGATAAGAAGGATTATGAGACTAATTCTCGATAGATAAATGGGTTTAACCCATAAAATAATTGAACAATAATAATCCTTTGGCTATGTATATGATCTGATGCATTTCTTGCAAACCTTGTAATGTTTTCCTCATACTTTGCAACATTTTCATCCTCTTTTTTCCTAAGACACATAAATTGTCATTCCATATGCACACAATGGTCATGAGAAAAAAATTTATCTAAGAAAATCACATTAAAATCCCTCCATTACATATTGTATACTTCATCATCTTATTTTGTGTTTTCAATTAATGACCACCATTGATCTACATCTCAAGTGAGGTGATAAACTACCGTGACAACTTTTCCCTTTCACTACTCCCCAAAGCCTGATTATTTTCTCTAAGGAACTTATCCACTTCTTAGATACAAATATATTTTTTAGTCCTATTTAATGTAGGTGGATGTTGGCTTTTTAATCAGTCTAAAATTGATCCCTTATTTTGTGGCTCAGTGTGTTTCATATGGGTAAGTTTATTATTCATAACCTGAGTGAGTTGTCTTAGTATGGTAATAAGTAGATCAACACTAGTAGCGTCACCAGCTCTTCTATAATTATCTTGTGTAGTAGGGAAATCCCAACATGGATTATGTGTATTGATACAGTCCCCATTCCTTCCCCTAGGATCCATTTCTAAACAATGGCATACACTACAATATTTTATGAATCGCAATATAAAATTGTAAATATGTAAAACACTTAACACAAATTGAACAGTTTATGGATATAATCCATTACTCGAAAAATGTTTTCATTTAGGAGTTATATACTCATAAATTCTTCATAATGGGTTTTAAAGAAAATGTGAAATATTATAATAATGTCCATGGGGATTTTTTTAACCATGAGTGCAACATGACCCGTTGTCGTGTACTAGGATATCCCAGGTCTAGCCCGAAACTCATGGTCGGAGTTTTAACTCCTAGGTACAACTGTGCCAAAGCCACCTCTACCTTCTTGTATCTAGAGGGGATGTATTCCTTAAAAAAAACCTCTACATAACCAGAATTCTAGAATGTTCTTCTATACTAATCCTCAATGTATATCTTATGGTAATGTACTCTAATTAGAGTTTTTCTAAATCTAGTTTCCATGGATTCTAATAAACATCCTATGATACTAACCATTATGACCCGAACCAAGTTACATAGAGTCATTTAATTATCACATAACATTGGCATGATATAAGGAATCATGTCCCGAACAACCGATTAGTATTGCAGCCTTGGAAATAATTGATACGTACATAAGTTTTACGTTACATCATGAGATAAAAACAAAAACAAAATTTTTTCCTATTGACCACACTTATATCCCTTAGCCTATCCCTATAGGTCAACCATAAAATACTTCTTCACATCATGGGAAAAATAAAACATTGGAATGAGATAACTCATTTTCTCAGTAAAGATAACAATATAGCAGAAACATCATAAATAACTATAAAAATTTAAGGAAAATTATACAACTAAAACAAAATCCTTTTAAACGTAAACTTTAATATAATGTGAAAATGTTAAATCAAAAAATACCATTTACTTATTCACAAGAATATTCCACTAGTCAGATAATCACATTTAATATCAATAGCTAATTTCATAATGATGGAATGCATAAGGTCAGACATCACAACCACATAGATAAGGGCTCATGCCAAGTATACAAATATGATACGTCAAGGCCATGTTCCAAGACACTATATTGTCTTATGAGACCTACTGATGCATCGAGGAGCTATAGCGGGATCCACCCGTTACTTACTAAGTCCAACGCATTCCTCATATTAAAAAGTTGAAACATAACATAACAATTGGTATTATAACTAGCATACGAAATGTTAATACATTAACTGTGAACCTTAAATGGTATAAAAATTACACATCCATAGTCAAACATATCACATAAACTTCATTACAATATGGAATATTTTTATCATAACAAATAAACTTCAAACAATTATAAAATCCATTAATAGATGTTGACATAGATGAAATCAATACTATTTGAGGGAAATATCTCTATATATTTTGAAATCATTTAAAAGTCCTCTAATTATAAAAGTAAAAATTTATTTTGAAAATATTTTCATTATCTTTTAAGGTAAGCCTCAAAGGTGTTATAACAGTGGAGAATAACCGCACCCGCCATATATGTTAAAAAACATTCTTACCTTAATTTTTCAAAAAGTACATAAAGTTCCTTATTTAGAAAACGATGAAAAGATTACATTCAAACCATTTTATAAAAATTAAAACATGTGTATAAATGACTTTAATGCGATGTACAGTAATTAATAAAAATGTTTTAATACATTTTTCTGAAACATATATGTGGATGATAAAGAGGTCCCAATACATACATACATATAAAACCTTGGACAATAAAATGATTGTGAAGTTAACCCTTACCTTGTATTTTTCCTTCGTCGAGGATACATGAAACTCCTGTATAATATTAACATAATTTTTATTAAATTTTAAAAGAACCACATATAAAATTATGATATCATATATGATCTTCTAAAATTTCTTTTTTGATAATATTTTAGTAGTATCATTGTTTAGGATGTTTACGGATTCATTTTACTTTATATCTTTTGTACTGTAAGTCATGATTGTTATGGATAGGATGTATTTGATTTATATCCAGAAGTATATTATGTTCTTATATATTATTTTAAATAACCAAATGAAAATTATTCTTGAATGGTTACGATGGGGAATGAATATCATCGCATTCACGGAGACGGTAATCCATACGTACGCATGAACGCTTCATCAATTTCATTTTTTTAAAAGAAATAATATGAAATGATACATAGGTATATTATTATTCTAGTATAGTATAATATTTTATATACATTACATAAGTTCATTTACACCATCCTTTATGTGTTCTATGTATGGTATGAATGAGTCATATAACTTTGAGGGGGAGGTAGTCTGCACTTTCTCAAATGGAATTATCGTATATATAAAAGATGAAAATGATAAATGAATGAAATAAAATATAATTAAATAATATTATTGTTTAATGAAATATATTAATTATCATATATAATTGTATTGACATCATAATTTCCACCATAAGATGTGGTAGTAGAAGATTGAACAATCGTCATTCCTATATGTAGTAGTTCACTTCCAACGTATTCATTATGTTCAATAAAATTAGATGGAGGTATGTGTTCATGTAGTTCAAATACGCCTCATAAAAATATCCTAGTATTTTGAGGATACTAATTGTTTGATAGAATAATGGAATAAATAGATTCTATGAGGATGGAGAAGTAATATAAAAGAAAATAACATAAGAGGATATCTGAAATTTAAATCGGGTAACCCCCTTTTGTTTTAACCAAACGACTTCATTGAAGTTCCTTCTTTATACGTTATGGCTTCTAAGAGGAATATAGGGATGTAGGGATAATAATTTGGCATAGGTTGGATGATACAAGGGGCTTGAGAGGTGTGAGAAATGTGTTAGAGGAGAGGAATTTCTATAAGGGGGAGGAGGGGCACTTTAAAAATTTTGAAAATATTATTTTGTTATATAATGGTTTTCGGTTTCTAAAGGTCCAAAACTCATTAAAGTATAAGATAATTTGAATCATGTTCAAAAAAAATTCCAATAAGAAATGTACATTTTTTGGATATTGTTTTAATTTCTATAACATTATTTATTTAAATCATTCTTTAAGGAGGTAAACACTACATCATTATTGTGTCATAAATATTTTTATATATACGATGTCTAAATATTATATAAAAAATTAACATGATTTAAGAATTTTTATTAGATTTCAGATGAATATTTATAGTCGAATAGATAACTTATATATCCCCTTATATAAAATATTTTACAAAACGATATATGTTTATGTCTTTTTTTCTTTACTTTAAATTACTTAATATAATGTGTCATTATTAGTCTCATTTGGCTCCATGTGGTCCCAAAATCTACCCATGGATTCCCATTTACGGACATGTATTAACAAATAGGAATAGTACACATGTTAGTGTAATTTAATATTATTATAATAATATTTTTTTACCATTATTTACCATATTTACCATTTAAAAATGGTAAATAAAATATTTACTGAAGTAAACTTTCATAATGTATAAAAATAAAAGATACATATTTATACAATTTGGACCTCCTGATTCCAATAATAGAATCCATTTCTCAAAATTCAAAACACAAAAGTGTCATAAATTAATTTAACATTAATTCCCGCTCCCAAAACCAAAACCATGTTTTTATGAAATAATAATTATCAAAAGATTGACACTTGTTTATGTCCAGTTTAAATGTGAAATTACATCCAATGACATAAATTATATTAAATGAAAAAAATATAATCTAATGATACTTAAACACTACTAAAATGTATAATTTAACAATATAAATTATTTTGAATAAAAAATTTGTTTTTAATTAAAATTTAATATTTTTCACTATTCATCAAAAGTTGAAATTCTCAGAAAAGTGCAAAAAATTCCCCCTAAGATAATTTTTATATTTTTACATTATAAATGAATTCTATTTGGAATAATAAATTCATAAATTTCACAAGGTGGTTATTACTATTTATAATGGCTAGTTTGATTGGTCGTGTTTTTTTTAATCTTTAAGTCGTATACAGATAAATCTACTGAATTTTTCAAATGGAAACATACTATGGAAGATTGGGGTGTTAAAACCACTTTATATAAAAAACTAAAAGTATCTACTAATAACATCCGTAGCTGATGTTGGTCCCTTTCTCCAACTCTCAAACATAAAAATGTCAATCAAGAAAAAAATTCAGAATCTTACCTTTATATATACATATAATCATGATGACTTCTTAGGTACCAATGGGGGCCCATGTAGGGTGTGAGATATAATCCTTGTATGCCACCACCAATAGTGTCTATATCAAACTATTTTGTGCAATATAAAAATAAATAGTGATCCAATATATGTGAAATAAAGGAAATAACTAAATTAACAAATAACATGTTGGTCTAGGTTCCTAAAATAATACTAAATCGGTTCTACATTCTTTAGGATAAGCCTTAAGTCTTATCCAAGGGAAATTATACAAGTAATAAGGTATTCACATGGGACAATATGAGCAACGCATCATGTGTGGATCGATCCAAAGCATGTGTTCTGTTTATACATACATCCCCCTTATACATCAATGAAACATGCTCATAATTTAATAAAGAGGCATCACATATAACCAGGAAAAATTCTATCCAATCCAGCATGGAATCCTGATCCCATCCATAGTGATCATTAATGGAATCTCAAGGGTCTCTACAGGAGCCTCTAATAAATCCAATTCCACATAGTCTATCCAAGGTGTCTCGTAACGACATACCTTGTACCATACTTAGCACATTAAACTTTATGCTCATCCTATATATCTCATATAGGGGACCAAGTATCACCTATGGCATGGAATAGTCACTATTCCAATGAACTTGTCTACAGTTTCTCCCTCAGGGAACTAGGGTTACTCATGAGTATTAATAATACTCCAAGAGATCCCATCTTTGGAAATCCAAGGGTCACTCAACATGAAACCAACATATCCTAATACGGAGCATGTCGAGTACATCTATAATTTCCTTATGTCAATACACATGTTCTATCCCATCTGAGAAGAAAATAAAGCCTACCAACCATAATTACATAATATCATAATTCATCGAATATTAGAATTAATTAAAACTAAAGCCTAATAATTTTATCTTGGCAAAGAAATTATGTCATAAGGCATAGAACAATAGATATTTAAAATATACATAAGAACAAGGCTTCAAGGTATACACAAAAGGCACAATGTATATGAACTAAACAACTTTCATAAAGTCGGATACCCATAGTATAATGAATAAGAAAATAAAAATAGGATTAAGTAAATGGCATAAATCACGAGGATTAAGCTCGAACACTTGGCATAAAATTCATATTTATTCATTTCAGTCATTTAAATTAATTTTCCTCAAAGAAACCACACACAAAATGGGGTGATTAACCAGTTAGGGACATGGGATTTAGTCATTTATAGGGAAATCTCACCCATTTGTGTGGCTTAGTTTCAATTTCATTAACCCAAATATTGATTCACAACTCACTAGGGTCACATCAGATACAGAAAATCATTCAATTTAATTTATTTTGAAACTTAGAGTCATCGTCGAAAAGTTACTACATGTGGTACACTGGAGAACCATATAGAATGTTATGATGCTTGTGAGAATGAACATGACCACTTACCTTGGCCTCATATAATATCACTTCTCTTTTTTCAACCCTTTAATCGATCATGAATGAGTGTTATTGAAGAAATAATCAAATTCACTAAGCGTAGGACAATGGTGATCACACCTAAAAAAAGGTGAAAATATAAATGAATATCGAAAGAAATAGTAGCGTATAGATTACCAAAAGCTATCAAAAACATCACAGAGTGAATGATTTGGAGTCCAATTGAAGGATGAATCAAAATGACTGTGATGGATTGATGAGGAACCTACATGTGGCTACTATAGAATAAATGTGTGGGATGAGAAAGGGGTTAGGGAATTAAAATTTTTAAAAGGAAAAAATGGAATTAATCCAACATAGACTTGGGTGCACAGTTCGCCTTCAAGGTTCTCCATATCATGTGTCAGCTATGTGTTAAGCCATTATAAATTTTGGAACCTTGGACAAGCTTTGTGAATGGTTTTATTAACCGTACATATCCTACAAAAAAGTCTTTTAAAACATGTCTAATAAAATATTAATAGTCTTGTGGTCTTTTTTGAACATTTTCAAAGAAACCATGAAGATCCCTACACCCCCTACTTCTAATTGCATAGTTAGATAAACCATTTAGGATAGGACATATATTTTCTCATAAACATGTGGCCTATTATTATTATTCGTATTTAGGGGATAATAGCTCTAAATAAGTCATAGAAACTCCTAATACCCCAAAGATTCATTTAGGGTTCATTTAAAGGGATCAAGAATAAATTAAAGTTGAAAAGTAACAGTCCATACCTTTGAGAATTGTTGGAACATTACAACCTACCATCTTTAAGAAATCATATCACTAAGATACCCTTCTCCATATAGTAAAATGTATTCTAAGAAGTGTTCCAAATTCAATGTAATTACATTTTATTTCCACTCTTAGGTATCTTCCTAAATGCATCACTGCTTCAATAGCACCAAGACCAATGGGGCTGAACTACCTCAGATTGAATTCATGATCCATTCAATTATATGTATATGATTCTCCTCAGAAGATACATGTACCTCCATCTCAATATTCTTACTGTCAAAAAATGAAATGAGTTTTATATGATAGTGATTAACCTAGGAAACGTGAAAGAAATTTTGCATGGAATGATACCTTTAAGGTATCTTCAATAGACTGGCTACTTGTACAACTCTTTCCACATTCTCGAAAGTCCCGACATAGTGAGGAAATATCACTCCTTGTCTCTTAATTCATCTATGAAACAATTTTGTTTAAACAATCAAATACACATAATTTCCCACTTCAATCTCTAGTGGTATATAATGATGATCATTAAAAGAATTCTTCCACGATTGTTTTGTATCAAAAAATTTATGAATAAGTGTAACAATCTATGAAGGATCCTATATGAGAGAAGGACCTTGTAGTGCTGCCATCACATATCACTAACCAACACTGATGATAAAATCATGGATTACCATAATGGGACTCTTACAAATCCATCTAGATTCTCTCTATAAATTTTTTATTTGAGGAAAATGATACCAAGTGGTATGCTCTTTTCCAACAAATCACCGAAATTAATTTTTCATGCCCATATTATATCCTCTATCATATTAATAATCTAATTGGACTTCCCATTATTCTAAGTGTGTTAGTTGTACTCAAGAGTACCTATGGACACATTGCCTTCTACAGCCCCTACCAGAACTGTGATGTAATCTTGGCATCTCATCTTGATATGATAGAACATGGAACACAATGAAGATTCAAAATCTTATAGATGTAGAACCTTCCAATTTCATAAATTGAAAAGGTCTATCGAATTGGTAATAAATATGAATTCTTGGTCAACCTATCAATGATCACTTGTACTACATATCTTCCTTAATGGGATCTTGATAAGCCTATCATAAAATCATTTGGTGACATCATTAAATTTCCACTTAGGAATAGATTGATTTTGTAAAAGTATAACAGGTCACTGGTGCTCACCCTTAGCCTAATAACAATTAGAGTACCGAGTGATAAAGCCTACTATCTTCCCCTTTATACCCATCCACCTATACTGATGACCCACATATCTGTAAATATTGGTAATCCTAGGATGAACATACCAAACTGAGGAAAGAGATTCTTGATTCAACTCGTCTCATATATTAGATGTAATTGTGACACAACTATAAAACATAAGGGTCCCATTCACATCAATAACCCAACCTGGAGGTTGGAGTTCACATGTGACACTCTCTCTCAAGATGAGACCCTCAGAATCAGATAGTTACCTCATCTGAACCATCACTATAAGGCATGAGTTCATGGAAAGAGATGCTAAAAATGGATGCACATGATGTTCCCGAACCTCCATGTACATATTAGGAAACAAATCCAACAATTGTCACTCCCTATTATATTCTTGAATACAATATATTTTAGTCTTATGTCTCAAGTCATTATCCGCTACATTTCCCTTACTAGGTTTATACGTAACCTCGAGATCAAAAGACCATAGGTATTTAACCCACCTGTAATGAATCAAATTCAAATCCCATTAAATAGAGAAAAATGTGATAATGATCATTGTAAACAAATAATATATCACCCTATAGATAATTCCTTCTATAGTGTAAGGCATAGACCACGTCAGTGATATCAAGGTCGTTCATAGGGTAGTTCCTCTCATGAGTCCTTATCTAGAGGTAAATGTATGGTACAACATGATCAAACCATATTAGAACTTATGTTAGACCAATTATTAATGAATCATTGAGAAAAATATCAATTTTTCCCTACTTTGATTGAATTAGGATGGGTGATGAATGCAGTATCCCTTTAACTCCTAAAATTTTGTCACACAAGCATCAAATGGGATGTATTACACACCATTCATAGTCATTCTAATAAGAGGAATTTCTAAGAGGGAGAATTACTAGATAAATAACATATAACTTCTATCCAAACCCTAGAAATTGTGTATATCAAACACATTATTGGGGTTTTCCTTGGAAATCACAACTATCACCTTATCGGGATCAATAGATTTACTTAACTCTAAGATGATGTGACATAAGAAGTAAACCTTACTGATCCAAAAGTGTATTTTTTTATCATTTCATAATGATGATGTTATCTTAGTGTATTCAGAATGTTATCAAAATGGTTGACATGGTTGTGTCTGGTGAAATAATACACTAATATTTCATCGATGGATAATGTCACAAATGAATCAAGGTATGGGTGGAAACCCCAATTCATTAGACCAATAATGGTTGTTGATGATTTCATAAGGTCAAACATCAAAACCAAATACTATTACAATACACACCTACTCTATAATGTTATACTTGATAGTCACACAAACACACACAATCCTCATATGATATCCCAAAATCAAATAAATCTTGGATAAGATCATCATTCCATGGAGTTGAATGAAGAGTACTCAATACAAGGAAGAGGATACAAGTTCATTATCATAAACTAGTTTAATAAATAGTAATCAACACATAAAATGGGTATTATGTGCCTTCTTAGCAAAAATGATAGGTTTTCCACAAGGTGATGTGTTGGTTCGGACAAAACCATTTGGCTTAATATATTCCATCTTGTTCTTGAGTGCTTAGATATTTGTGGGTGTCATGCTGTAACATCCCACTACTCACTTTTAGGTAATTTTCGTCACATTAATTCTTTTTCCTCTTTAATGGGGTGCATCTGGGGAATCCTTATGTTAGAGATATTTTTTGGTGGAAATTCCTTAATGTTTGAGGATAAATGTTTTTTCTAATTAATTGAGTCTAGGTATAAATTTTTTAATGGATTTTTATTGATCTACCCTAGTTTGGAGGATGATTGAGTTGGTTTTGGAGTTTCCTATTGTATGTTTTGGGATTAAATGTTATTTCAAGGGGTTACATGATGTATAAATGGTCACTATACACATGCTGTCAAATGTATACATACTGTAAAAGGATTACACATTGGGTAATAGTTAAAAACATGTAATTCAAAAAGATCGATTTTATCTTAAATTAAATGTGTTTTTAGTTTACTGGATTATTTTTTATTATATGCTATGTAAAAGATTTACACATCATGTAACTATCAAGAGGTTTAATTTTAAGGGGACGTATGAGAAATAACTTTATTCATTCTCCCATAGTTTCTTTAGATCTTCACCAAGAAGGATTCTTCATAAATTTTTAATGCCTCTATTTTATATGGATTGATCAGTTTGGCATTGGATCAACCTAGATGTTAGTTGTCATCTCTCTAGGTGAGTCGGCCATTCTGATTATTTGTTTCCATTATCATTGTATCATGGTGGTATCTTGTTATCCAATTTATTGGTTCATGGAGATGTTTTTACATTCATTCTTCAAGATTCCAAATGCGATCTTATATGTAGGTCTGATTCCATTGTTGGATGTGGCATGGTGGGTGTGAGTTCTTGAGGTAAGGTTCATTTACCTTTCTTTCTTGTCAATTTTTTTAAAATTGAATCAATTCTAACATTTGTAAATTTAATACTGGGATTAAATATTTATTGTTTCATTATTTTGATGGTGGGTCCTTTATGGGCATGCATGACCCCATGTTCAAACATGGGTAGTTCTATCTCTAGCTTATGTTAATGAAATATATTTCCCTATTGTTTAGAAATTTATAAATTTATGAATTTATAATTAATTTTTGTGTTTTTATAAATGGATTTTTTATTAATGGGGGGGGGTATTCCTTGGTTTTTAGTAAATGTAAAATGGGGTATTTTCAAATCATTGAAATGAGTTATGAAAGGCATCACATGGGAAGCCATGGGTACATAGGTGGAATGTTTTTTTTCTTAATAATACATATTTCCATTGAGATGTTATCATTTTTGGATTTTCACAACTCCATATCCATATCATTATTGGGACATGTTCTTGATATTGTTGGGGGGTACTCTTGTTGTGTTCATATACTCCTAAGATCTGTTTTCAAGGGGAATTATGTGCACTGGCCATTTATTTGCGTATGATTATTCTACTAGAATAACATATTGCATTGCATGTAATGATTTATTTGTTCTAAAAATATACCATTTTTAATATGATATGCATGATTTTGATTTTGATAAATGATAATAGAAAATATTCTTTAGATTAATAAACCTACATTTTTAGAAATTGTTAGAAAAAGGGAAATATTTACCATGATTTTGATAAAACTGATTTACTACTTATCATGCCATATTTTATTTTGAATGGACATACTAGGGTTATTATATAGATTCATTATATAGAACACTTGGGTAGGATCCTACTGAGCCTATTTGATCAAACTCGGTGAACATCATTAGTGGCGCATAGAGTTTTGTTTTTATTTCAATGTAGGGAATGGATATGCACCACATTGAGGCTATGAGGGTTTCAATAAGTTGGTTTTGGGTATCTAGAAGGTAATATGATGTGGTATTTCCCATTCTATCACTTGGTGTTTTTTTGTATAGTTGGTTTAGGTTTTTTTGTCCTTGGTTATTGGACTTGCCTCTTGGTGATTGTTTTGCTGCCTTATCTTCATATTGATTCCATTATTCTATTTCTATTTTGTCATATATATTTATCTAATAAAATTTATTTTGGTTATGAGTATATACTATTAGTTTTTTCTCTTTCAGTTAGTAATAATCATTCCCTCTGGTGTTTATTCAATGCTCAGGTGCTAGTTTCCTGCCCATAGGGATCAGGAGTGACCTTTGAGCATATGAAATGTCATGTTAGGTACCTGTTTGAGAGGGTGTTTTGGTTGGTTCAATATAGTTTAGTATCAAAGGATTTTTTCCCTCAATTATTGTTGTCTTAGGATGATTGGTAGAATGGATATAGGATTGTTGGAACATGAGAGGTGGATTACGAGATGTTCTTGGGCATCCCTTTCCTTGTTGAAACTCCTAATACCATGGGATGTAGAGATTTGGGGCTCATATTTTGGTTATTAATGTTAATATATATTTTTACTTATTGGTTTTCTCATTTGAACTGGGATTTGTTTGTTGTTTGATAATTCCATTTATTTTAGTGTGTAGTTATATACCTTCGAGACTTGTTCTGTGAGTTCCTTAGGTGGGTATAGTTGATCCTCCTCATTGGAATCCAACTATGGATAATAAAATTATTGAGGCTATCATGAGTGTAGTTCATGTTTTCCACCAAAAATGTTATGTAGGTTTAAAATATAGTTTTTAGGTACAACCAGTAGTCGGAGCATAAATTGATCGATCAGGGTAGTTTTTTATGAGAACCCATTGTACTTAAACTGTATAAATAAACCATAATAACTGGAGGAATGGATTTACGTGATTTAATAGGTATTAAATTTTTTAAAAACACTTGATAATATCATGTAGATTTGTAAAGAGTTCGTACACGAGGTTCCTAGAAAGCATTTGTGGGATTCGACAATATATGATGATAAGCATGTGTCTTGGACTAAAATGGTTTAAATAATCTCTTCTTCCAATTGTTTTTTCTCAGATTCATTGATGATAGAGAAATATCTTGAGTTAATCTGTTTTAAGTAAGGAGATAATGTGGTGTTATCATACACAAATAGGTTTTATGAGATGGTTAGTTTTTTACCATAATTTATAAAGAATAACCAGTAAAAGGATTATAAGTACCTGAAGGGTTTGCAATTGGTTATCGCATCACACATATTTATGCTTAAGATTTATACATATGCAGTTATTTTGGATAGGGATATTATGGAATATATTACTATGGTATGAAACATTACTCCCCTTCTCATACACTTAGTGGATGGTCCTGTGGCATGCTAGAGAAAAAGAGGAAGTGGTAGGATCATTGTAGGAGTAGTGGAGTGTGATCTCAGCAGCACGCGTAATCAAAAACTCTAATTGTTTCTAGTGGTCTACCTCATACATCCTATTGTTGTTTCAAGGATATACACATGCACTGTTATTTTTATGAACCAACAAATATATGTAACAGTTGTGGATGTTATGTCCATCTGTATTGTTTCTTCTGTGATATGAATCCACCTTGATATGGTTACACATCAGCGGCTCCAAAAGATAGTATAGAATAATCAGATACCTGAAATTCTAAATGGATCACCATATGGAAATGTATTAAAGCACCTTTAATAAATATTTTAGTTTCATGATGAGGTAGATGTGGGTCATACTATTGTGAGATGTATTGTAATTATTCGATCCTGAGTAACAATTTCATTATTTGAAACTAGTGCATCCCACTCATTTATATCTTATCTTTTTTTATATGATTAAACTTATAATGGAACTAATTTCCATTATTATGGATTTTTTGACATCTCTTGGATTGAAGAAAAGATTATCATATTTTATGCTATCAATAGTTGATATAGAGCTAGTATGATATTTTCTTATTCTCAATCAGTAACTATTTTAGGTCATCATCAGAATGGATTAGCTTGTTTCTCATTGAGTGTTGGTTAATTTTTATCAACGGTATGTAACCTTTCTTTCAATTTATGGGAGATAATGGGTGTTTTAGGGATATTTGGATTCAAGGATTGTTCAGGTAAGAGCTTCCCACATAGATCTTAGTAGTTTTTTGATTTCTATAGAAATTTACCCTGTTGAAATTGGTTTTGTTTCTTATCTCCTTACCATTGTTAAATGTTTTCATGAATTTTTTTCTAATTATTTCTCTAATCTTCCTATGGAGAGGGGGGTTGAGTTTTCAATTGACCTGCATTTATTTACATAGCTGATATCATTACCTTTCTATCATATGGAACTACCTGAACTAAAATAGATTAAGATTTATTCGAAAAACCTGGAAATAAGTTTTTTGTTCACCCTAGTCTTTCAGCTTAGGTATCCCAAGTGTTATTTCCCATGAAGGAAAATAAGTCACTCAACTGTGTGTAGGAAATCATAAGTTTACCTGATTAATCGTTACGAACAAGTATCCATTTCCTGTTTAAATGATTTTTTAATCAATTAAAATGTGAAATGTGGTTTTCTAATAATGATATTTAGTTGGGTTATCCCCATTTCATAGTTTGGGAGTCTAATATTATAAATATGGAGTTTAAGATTAATTATGACCATTATAAATATATTGTGATGTTGTTTGGTCTAACTAATGCTCATATAGTTTTCATGGATTTTATGAATTAGATATTCCATCTTCATCTAGACACTTTTGTGGTAGTGTTCATAGTTGATATTTTAGTTTATTCAAGATGTATGTGTGATAATGAGAACCATCAATGTTTGTTTTCATAAATATTGAGAAGCCACAATTGGTTTTTTATTCATTCAATATTAAACTTATATATTCAACATGTAAACTTATTAGGGGACATTATTTCTAAGAATGGATGATATGTTTACCCTAATAAGTTAATTCTTTTTTTAATGGGGAGATCCATAGATTGTATTATAGTTTCAGAGTGTCCTTGGTCTTACTAGATACTATAGATGGGTTTTAAAGGATTTTTCAATGTTGGAATCATGATTGAATGATCTTACATGGAATGGGGTTAATTTCACAAAGGATGAAAAATTTCAGTCTTTAATTGATAAGAAAAAAAATCTAACAAAGGCTCCTATTTTGAAACTAACTTAGCACAATAATGGTTATGTGGTTTTCTATGGAACTTCTAGAAATGATTTAGGTTTTTGATTTTGTAATATGATCATGTAGTGCTAACGAATCTCATCATCTTCGACCACATGAGATGAATTAACCCACTAATGATTTAGAGCATTCCACAGTAATTTATGAGCTTAAATATATGCGTCATTATAGTTTGGGGAAACATTAAAAACATTTTATAACCACAATTCTTTGATCTATATCATTACTCAGAATGACTTGAATATTATATAGATGCATTGGGTAGAATGCCTTCATTTTTTTGACTTCAATTTTTCCTACACCTCGAGGAAGTGGATTGCCATTTAAAATTCTTATAGGAGGAATTTTCCATTAAATGTTGTTCTGGAATTAAAGAAAGAGTGCAACCTTTAGGGGATATTTTCATTGCTGCATCTAGATGATCCGAAAAATGTTTCAGTTCTGGTTCTAATAAAAAAATTTGTTATTGTTTTCTTTCCTTGATTCTGTTAAGTATAATTAGCAGCATGAATCTGAGTTCATAGTAATTCGAGAAACCCTATATTGTGAGAAGTGTATTTCATGATGGTCTCTTTCTTTAGATGGTACGATTTTTAGGGACCAACTTGTTGTCTCAGATTCAGTGAGGATATCTGTTTTGTTTAATTGTAATATTTCATGTTGGGTAGTTCATCTATGAACTATAATTATATATTATGGAGTGAAACAGTTATTCTGGTTTCTAGGTAGAACGTACGACATTACTGATTATGTGTCTCGCTGTTACACCTTCCATAAGATAAAAGTATTGAATCTGAAACCTTCTAGTTTACTTCAACCACATCTTTTGTCAGTATAGAAATGGGATGAGGTATCCATGTACATTATTTTTGGATTTCCACAACCTCCTAGAGGGATAAATGTTGTGTGGGTGGTGATTAATCAACTGAGGAAGTCAGTTCATTTTATTCTAATCACATACACTAGAAAAGTTGAATATTCAGGAAATCTATATGTGCAAGATGTTGTGATGTTACATTTGTTTCTATAAGCTATTTATTTGGATAGATATCATATTATTACATTGATGTTATTGAAAATTCACCAAGAGGTGTTGGTGGATCATGTCCATTTGAGTACAACTTTTATTCGCCATACAAATAGCTATATAAACCATGTTATTTTGATTCTGGAGGATGTTATTTGTTACTGTGTCTTGGACATTGGTCAATCATGGTATTTCCATCAGGAATAGGATATTTTTGGATATAATAGTAGTTATCAATCATCAATCATAATGGATCCCTTTTTGTATTTTTATAGTCACCTGTATAGAGAACATATTTGTTGGGGAAAGGTAGGAGGGGATTCTTTTGTGTAGCTGAGTTTGGTTTAGAAGATGTTTTTAAGGATTCATGATATACATAGGCATCTGGTTATAGTACATTGTTATCATAACTCTTATTTATGTCAATAACATCATCCATTATCATTATCAATTGGTGAATAGATTTTATTGAATGTTTTTCCTTATTTAGGCGATCGCTAGATATGAAAATATGGAATGTTTACTACATTATATGGGGGACTATTTGTAATCATTGCATGTCTTGGGATGGTTTCATATAAATATAAATTTCTATCTCAACTAAATTACATTTATGATGTGTTTCATTTACCACATTTTAGTAAATATCATTCTGATCCTTCCCATATACTAATTTTGGAATAGATTGAGTTGGAGAAAAATATTTTTATTTTCGAATATCCAGTATAGATCATCGAACTTCATGCATATATTTTCTATGGGATGTCTTTTCTGGTTAGAGTGTTATGGAATTTCATGTCAGATTCTCATGAGACGTGGGAGCACTAATCATTGATGAGGGAGTATTGGACATAACCCTTTTACTAGACCTCATTCTTCTAGATGACTTCCCCAGGACGAAAAGTCTAATCATAGGGAGTTTGTAATATTCTCATTACCCACAAGTAGGTAATTCCATTCTATGTACTTTTTTCCCTCTATAAATGGGGACATCTATGATCTCCTTATATTAGAGAGTATTTTTTGGACAAAATTACCTATATTTAAGGATGAATGTTTGTTCACATTAATGGAGTCTGGTATATATTTTTTATGGTATTTATGGGGTTATCCTAATTTTTGGAGGATTCCCATGTTGGTTTTGATGTTTTATGTTATACATTGGGTGATTGGGAAATGTGTAAAGGGGTTTCATAATGAGTTTTTGGTTTCCAGACAAAAGTCACGAAATTTTTACATAGAGTGAATGGATTACTTATTGTGTAATGGTTACATGATCTATAATGCTAAATTATTGATATTAATTAAAATGTTTATGGGATTTTTAGTATACATGATAATCATGGATGAAACGAACTGTAAAGGTTTTATACATCATGTAACTATTGTGAGGTCTTATTATTAGGTGCCTTATGGGAAATAAATTTATTGGTTCCCGCATTTCTCCTTTGGATGTCACCCTAAAAAGATTCTCCAGAAACTTATACATTCTTAATTTGATCTAGATTGTTCAATTTGGCATTGGATCATCGTATTATAGAGTTCTCATCACTCCAATTGAGTAAACCTTTCTTATTTATCATTTTTTTGATCATGGTATCATTATGGAATCTAGTTATAATATTTGTCTATCAATGTTGATATTTATTCTTGTCCTCTTCTAGATGTATCATGGAATCTTGTTCAAATGGTTGTTTCTATTGGTGAATGTGAGGCGGAGGGTGTGAGTACATGAGGTATGTGTAATTTTTTCTTCATTGGAAACTCTTTTTGGTAAATCAAATCAACTATAATATTTTTAAACCGATTCTAGGTCCTCAGTATTAATTTATTCATTCTTTTTTTTCAAGATATTTTTGGGCTTATCAATCCAAGAGTTTTTATGTAGGTTGTTCCATATCATTCATAGGATGATGACCTATATTTCTCATATTTTTATAAATTGATTTATAAAATATTTCTTTCATAATTTTTTTAAAGTATGTGTGATAAAATTTGTTTTCCCCTAGTTTTTGATAAATATAAAACGGGTTATTTTCAATATATTGAAAAGATTTAGGAAATGAATCACATGAGAAGCCATGAGTATGTAGGGGAATATTTAGCTTAGGTACATCAACAATATTACGTTCTAGGGGTTATATCAATGTTATTTTATCTGCTTCATAGTCCAATCATTGTAGGGACATGTTCTTGACTTCGTGTGGGGGTTTACTAATGGGGTGTTCCCCTACTCTGTAGGAAAATATTCTAGGGACTTTTTCTATAGTTGACATCTTTTGTGGAATGAGTGGTCCACTATCTTAACCTATTGAGTTCCTTAACGTGATTTACATATTCATAGATTTATACTATTTTGGTTATGATTTTCATGCTTTGTATTTTGATAAATGATAATGGAATATATGCATGAAATTGATATAGGATCCTTATTTTAGAATTGAAGGGAAAAAGGAAATATTTTCCTTGATTTTGATAAAAGTTTTTTACTGATTATCATTCCATGTTTTATTTTAAATGATCATACTTGAGTTATTATATAGAGACATGTTATGGGACACATGGGTGGGATCCTACTGATCATATTATCTCACACCATATGCACTTCTTTTGTGGTCCATGACCTTTTTATGTATTTCTGTGCCTTGAAAGGAATGGTTCTATAGTGAGGTAGTGAGGTTTTCTATCATATAGGTTTGGATATCCAAATGGGGAGATGGTGTGGGGTTTCCCATGCTATCACTTTGATACTTTTGGTGCATCTGTTATTTGTTTTGTTTTCCTTTTATGTTGGACTTTTCTCTTAGAGACGGTTTCCCTACCTTTTTTCATATCTCTTCCCTTGTTCTCTTAAATTTTTGGAATATATCTTTAACTTATACTATTTATTAAAATTATTTGTATATATTCCTGGTTTTCTTTACATCTTGTTGATTGAAATTAGTCCCTCTACTCGTTTTTTGATGTATCGGTTTTAGTCTGTAGCATGTGGGGAGCGGGAATTCCATTCGAGTATGGGACTTGTTATGTAAGGTACTATTTTGATATAGTATTTAGGTTGGCATGTTACACATATTTTAATGAGGAATTGACACTATTTCAATGCCTGTAACTATCATGATAGTGAATTTAACCACTCATTCAGGAGGTATGCCAGAAAATCCATTTAGTAAAACTTCACAAAAATGATCCTTGAAAGGTTGGAATTATACAAGATGAATTCCTTGATCATTCATAAAGGGAATTAACATCTAGGTTGATACTCCCCCTAGCCCAGTATGATTGGTTCCAGCTCAACTATTCAAGATATCTCATTTTCCCTTGTGGATATACATGATTCCATCTGGTGGGATGAAAAAAACTCGAAGATAATAAGAATTCACCTAGTGTTGATAAGACACTATATAGTCTAATATGAGAATGATGCTGATGTCAGTCATCTCAAGGATGATGAAACTCAAAATAAAATGGTACCCAAATATTTCAAGGTGGAACTCCTTAAAATAGAATATATTCATAGATTGGGTACCTAACAGTGTATCAAGATTCATCACACCACTAATGTGTTCTATTTTTAGGCCCATACAACCAATTATTGCAGAAAATTAGAATGAGTTTGAATCACTATTATAAAATAGTATAGTAAATAATTTACAGACTACCAGTACTATACCTCATATAGTAGAAGGCTCTGGACTATGCTCCTCGGGTGTATGATTCACTATGTCGATATGGCCTAAAATGTGGCTAATAGTGGCTACCTGACTAGAATGAGTAGGTCCATGGTTATAATATTGACACTTTAAGGCCTCACTGCTCCAACCATGACCAATTCCTCATCCAGACTGACTAGTAAAATAACAAATCATATCATTTTTTGGATTTATTGAACTTATACAAAACATATGTACATGTATAGATCCCCTTTCACTAGAGAGTAAAGTAAAATAATGGTTGAAGCACTAAAAGCGACCCATCATTCCAAAAAACATAGCACTCGATTTAGTTGATTGTTGAATGATGCTTCTTATAACATTTCCTTCCATGATAGTAAAAAACCACAAGGATTTCGATGCATGTCACCTGGCTAGAATGGCCCCCACATGAACCTTAAAAATTGAGTCTCCTTCTACCAAATAAACCATCACCCTATCTTGGAACCAAACCACCCTTTCTCACATTTCTAACTTCTATAAGATCAAATTATGTAATGATGTCCCAATTCCCTATCTTTGTGATGGTAGTCAACATGAACATATTAACTTACGATCAAAAAATATATATAATACCATACTCTAATCACCTCACCATCATTGACTTTTCACTAGTCAGAGTCAGATTGAAACACTAGAGCTCATTTAATCAAGCATAAAAACTGAGCACAGTCACAAATCCCCATTGTAGAGGAAAAGCTGTATTAATTAGTCCAATATCATAGTCTGCTGGAAGAAGTGATCATATAAGTCTTTATAGAAAAATTCATTGAAAATACACCGATGATTCTCATCCTAAGAGATGATGTCACATCAAGGCTTTGTGGAATCACATAACATGTAGGTAGAGAGTCTGACCCTCATCTCTAGAGACATCTCAAAATGGTGTAAGATCGATAACATGGGCTCTATCCATGACTTAGTTTCTTGAGGTCTTCCATCACCCTAGAAGATGGGAGGATGCTGCTACTAGAAATACTTAGTCAGCTCTCCCATAGTAGGGGGAGGATGGGGAGTACCCTAAATAAATTTTATAAACTATATGATACCATCACTAAACTAAGCATTTGTGCCCAGTCGAAGATCAGTGGGAGATTCCTTATATTGTACTACATGATGTACTATGAGTGGCTCAGGGATCACCACCATTGAAATATATATGTTTCTAATTTCAAGTATTATAGAATGAGGAAATCATGGTGTAATATGTCAACAATTTCTATTTTCACTCCTTGGATAATATTAATAATAGATAGTGAATCGTAAAAAATATAGCATGCCCAAGGACTTCCAATAACATGGAATAATCATCAACCCACTTTTGGAGTCGGGTCTAGGTGATAAGAAAAGTCACCGAAGGATCCCAGGAGACACAAACTTCTTCCCACTACTAAGGTCAAGTCTGGATTAAGGTCTCATATCACACAAATAAAATAGTCACTACAATTTGAATGATGTTATTCATTTAATTTTTTATTCATTTATTTATTTTCATCATTTATATTTTTTGAATTTCATGGAACACTATTTTCAATTTATAAGGGGCTATAAAACTTATAAATTGTAATGTGGAATCCACATAATACTAACCATAACATGTTCCGATCCATGCACCCTATGTTACATGGCTCAAAATTTCAAAAAAATCTACATAAGGTGTATTCTTTAACCTATACAGGAAAATACTATTAGGTTATGGAAGGAACATGAAGTGTAAATTATGGTTCCTCAATCTTGTAGGGAATTTCATCACATTTCAACATGTAATAATCTAGACACAAATAGTATGAAAAGGAAATTCATGTAGAATATAAATATGGAATGGTATATGAATTGATTTTTTAAAACCTATAGTGCCTAATATGAAGCATGTATTATATTATTACCTAATATCCTGAGGCCAAGGTAATAAAAAACAATATATTAATAATTTTATCAATAATAAAAACATCACAAGGATTGTTCAGCACCCAATTGTGAAATCCATGAAAAAGTAACAATCATAAGAAATAACAACATTTACCCATCCTTGGTAATTTGGTTTTCCCCATTATGTGGGTAAGATAATCATAGGAACAGAATCATTATCAAATTCCAATATCCTAGTCTCATGTCTAATACCTCAACAATAAAAAAATATTAATAGTCCTTTGATACAACATTGTAGAGTCCCACCCTGGATGATACATAGCGGTTCCTCGAGACAGTTGGCCACAAGACCACATGTTCCCATCCATGGATTCCAGAGGCTACAGACAAGTATCACTGGCCATCGGTGTCTCCATGGGGAGGATATTACCTCATAGGTCAGTGTGTATCATAGTGGTATATAAGAAATAGAAAAAGGACTAAGCATTAACTATAAAAACAGGGACAATAACCCTCAATAGAGAAACCAGTAATAATAAATAGATAATATTTAATTAATAATAACCCAAAAAAAGAAATAATCAACATAAGGGAGATGAATAAAAAATAATCGGTACAAAATTATTTTTTTTAATATGTCAGGGAACTGTAAAAAAATTTACATTGGAAAAGGGGATACTAGCATATACCACATGCTGTAAAAAAAAGATACTACTAGAATCAGGATAATAAGATCGTTCTCTTTCTCGTATTATGAAATCGTAGAAATTTTACTCAATCATTAGAAGTTGGATGCTTCCCTTTATCTATAACATCAATCTTGAAGTATTATTGGGTACCAAAGGAGGTCCAAACAGGGTGTGACATATAATCCTAGTCAGAAACCCCCAATTCTGTTCAGTTCAATCCAATTAATGCAATATAAAAATTAGTATAGTGCCAATATAGGTGAAAGGAAGCGGATACATAAATAAAAAAATAAAACATTGTTTCCAGTTGCTAAAAGAGAACAAGACCAATTATACCTTCTTCATCATAAGATGGATGTACTAACCAAGGGAACCTATGCATGTAATAAGGTACGCACATGGGTCATCTTGAACAAGGAATCAGGTGTACACTAAACCCAAGCTTGTGTTCTAGATTGTCCAATGCATCCCAAAAACATAAATAAAACGTGTTCAAAATTTAAAAAAGAGTGATGACAAATAATCCAGGAAAACAATCTATCAAATCAAACACGAAATCCTGACCACATCCGTGTAAATCCATAATGGAAACCCTCGTTTTCTACATGAGGCTCTGATATAACTAGTAATATAGATTAGGTCCATGGAAACATGTAATAGTGTCCTTTGTTTCACTTTGGGTATGGTATCCTCTGAGCTCATCCCTCGTATCCCAGATAGGGGATTGAGTATCACCTGAAGCATGTAATAACCATATAACTAATGATTCCATCCATAGTTTTTCTACAAGGGAACTGGTGTCACCCATGAGTATCAATAATTATCTTGTTGATCCTACCCGTGGAAATCCTAGGGTCTTTTATAGCACATCCATCATAGAGCAAAACACATCCACAAATGGTGTTCCTATGTTGAGTCCCATGTACTCTCTTGGCTCATAAGTAAGGAATAGATACCACTATCACATAATATTACATGGAATATCATTTTATTCTTTATCATCATGATATCCAAAACAATTTATCAAATTAAGTAATTATGGAATAAAGTATATAAATGTAGACATTGAACATAATAATAAGGACATGGCTTCTAGGAATGCATACACGGAACAAATAATTGTCACTAAACAACATTCATAAAATAGGAGGAAGATAGATTAATGAATAATAAAATAAGTGTAGAGTCAACAAAATTGGTAAATCATGTGGATTGAATCCAAACACTTGTCATATGATTCATCTCCATTCATTTAAATCAGTTATTTCATTTTATATAAAGAAACCACACACCCCAAGGGCTATTTAACAAATTATGGATAAGGTCATTAGGCCATTAAAAGGAAGTATCTCCCATTGGGTTCCTAAGTAAAAGAGATCCACCCAACTATAGATTCTCCTCTCACTGGGGTTTCACAAGACATAAAAATTCATTAAATTTAATTTATTTATAAATTTAGAGGCATCACTAGAATGGTCCAACATGAGGTAAAATGACGCACCAAATAGAAAGTGATGACACATGTGGGAAAGAACTAAACCACCTACCTCGGCCTTGTAGAATACCTCTCATCATTTTTGACCCACAAATCAATCTATAATGAGAGATATATAATATATCATCAGGATTTATGAAATTAGGGTAAAAAATTTCACCTAAATAATGATGTAGATAAGAAGATAAATTATGAACAAATGGAAGAGGAGTGTTGAGCATAACTCAAGATTTCTAACACATCTAATACTAAAAGATTTGGAGTCCTAACAAAGGAGGAATAAAATTTTCAATGATGGCTTGGGGAGATACCCACATGTGGATATTCAAGGATAATATCATGGGATGATAAAGGGGTTTAGGGTGTTTAAATTTTTTTAAAAAGATGGAATTTCACCCATAAATATAGGGGCATAGGATTGGATGCACGGTTGGCCAAACTGTGCACCCACTGTGCACCAAGCCACTGTCTATAGAGGGTCCTCGCATGGGCTAGTTGTACAGTTTGGATAACCATGTGTATCTCACTAAAAATTCCTATGAAACGTTTATGAGATAGGATTCATAGCTATGTGGGCCTCTTCACATGGTTTCATAGAAACCAGGAAGATCCCCACTCCTCACTATCTCTGGCCCCATGTTTGGTGCAACTGTGTGGGTTTGGATGCATGGTTTCTCACATAGTTTCTCTCAACCATGATTCATAGTCTTCTACTTCAATCATTAGATATTTGGCCTCTGAAGGGGCCCCAAACACCCATGTGGCCCCCAAGACCCCATTATGAACCATTTAAAGGTATAAAGAAGGAATTAAAGCTGATAACTAATGATCTATACCTTTGATAAATATAGGATTTTTCACTGAGAACTATCAATATTTGAGGTAATGAAGTACTCTTTCTTCCTTCCCTCTGTCAAAGATTAAAGATTCTTCCAACCCAAGGATAAACTAGGGTTCAATATATAGAGAAAAAATTTATAATAGTAATAATGTAGGGGAAATATTGAGGATTGAATTCAACATCATGACCTCAAAAATTATGATCCAATGGGATTGAGCCTTAGGGTTGAAGGGGATTCCAATTTATAATCGTTTGAGGCATCTACAAATTAGAGGGATGCAAATTATCAATATACTCAAAGAATAATAGGTTTTAATAGCAAACAGGGATTTTTTGTAGAAAAAATAAGGGATTTACACAATAAATCCCAAAATTTACATTTATACCTATAAATCCATCACCTAGATAAAAAACATATAAAAACGGTCTTATGATGTAAAATCCATTTTACTGTGTAAATCCATTTTTGATGTTATGTCTTGAAAAACATATGATGTAAAAGGTTTTAGAGTGTTGCTGGATCTCATGAATTTTTTTCTATACATCCTTCATTTTCACACAAAATTCAATCTAATATTAGACTTGATAGACTCTTATAGAAGAAAATCCAGAAATAAGAACGATCCATACACACGACACAACATAAAGGCATAAAAAATGATATCTAGAGGTTTACCAAAGATAAAATAGAGACATACCATGAAAAAATTGGATCTTACAACCTCCCCCACTATTGAACAACTCATTCCCAAGCTTCTCTAAGAATCTATAAGGAGGATCAAAAAACTACTATGGATATTGTGTTATCATATAGAACTCCTACTCCAAGGTATCATATTTCATAATCCCAATCATCCAATACACACATAACATAGTTACATTCCTCCATAAGGGATTCTTATCCATGTGGTATATGAAAGAATTCACATTCTCCTCAAAGGATGGTGCAACATACAACTCGACATCATCAAAATCTATCACCAAAGATATGTCAGGATGATATATCATATCTGTGACACATGAAAAACATTGTTCAATGAACTGTAGAATAGTGAAAGGTATATAATTTACGACACTAGATCAACCATTTTATCTATCTTAAATGTCCTGATAAAACTAGGTTCTACTTTCCTATATTTCTTGACTTGAAAATTACCTAGCATAGGTGACACCAAAAAAATCTTCTTGACCATCCTAAATCTCTATAGGTCACCACCAATGGTCTGAATATCATTTATTCCAACTCTTCATAGCCTCCAACCCCGTCTAGGTAAAATTTACCTTCTCAAAAATCTCTTGTATTTGACTAGGCCCAACAAGTGTAAAATATCTTTCTTCTAACTAGTAAGGAGGTTAACAGAATGACCTTCCATACAAATACACAAATTAAACCATTTGGAGAAGTTAATGTATTTTTATATTATAGGATAACTCCACAATCACTATATGATACTCCCATGAACAACTAAAATCCAAAATACAGTCTTGAAACATATCCTCTAGAATCTAAATCATTTTCATTAAATATAAGTCAATATAAAGATAATATGATGTAATAAGAAGAAAATTACATCCTAAAGCCTTCCTAAGGCCCTAAAATAATAATGACATGAAATGAGGATCTCATTAAAAAATGATCATCCTCATAATTGAATTAAAATGAACTATCTATCACACGTAAAGACTACCCATCTCATCAATGATTAAGGTTACCCTAATAAAAAAAATAAGTGGGATACCTACATCAGTCAATCCCTGATCACCCATACTCTGTTATTCTTATTGGGTGTCCTAGGTAATCTTGTCAGAAGATCCATAATGACATCTTACAACACGCATTCTATAATGGGTAAAGGATACAATAACCCAACATGTATTTTATTTTCAACCTGCACCTACAAATAGTTGTAACATCACACCACAAATTTCATTATCTCATTGTTCATCTGTTTCCACTAGTATTTTCCTTGGATATCATGTTACATGTTTTTTAGTCCTAGATTCACTACACATTTAGATGTAGGGAAATCCCTCATCATCTCCTCTTGAAAACCTGTAAGAACCCATAATCAGACAAGGAAAACAATAATATCACTGCGGTCAAGAGACCATACCAATAGTAGCTCACCACTGTATAAGGGTTCCCTCATATCTAATAACTCCAAATCAAATAAATACTCCATATATATCTGGTATAATATCATGGGTAAAATAGATATCGATGTAAAATAAACTCATCCTTGGGACTCATGAAGATTGATATGACTGTTTGTAAGAAACACCATCATCCACATTTCATCCTAGGAATCTAGAACAATATCAATTTGTGACATTAGGCTCAATGAATAGGAAATAGCGTTTCCATTTCCTAATGTGTGAACCAATTCAAATATAAAGTAATATAGATACTCTAACCAACTCCTATGTTGAAGGTTCAAGTATCACTAGGAAGATAACTACTTACCTCTATTGTAATCTTGTACACCACAAACCTCTTTCCCATCAGATATAGAATCCCACGTATAAAGTTGTGTACCACTATAGATAACACTAGATTATGTGTATGATAATTCCTCTCATGTGATCTCAGCTATCTGATCATGGAGAAGCCACTCGATATTCCTACATCAAAACTTCTCAGAGCCCAACATCAGATGATTCATAGTATATAGAATAGTATAATCACAGCATAGGAAATATGAGAATAACTGTTGAGCATAGAATATTCATAAGATAATAGAAATCCATCTCACAAGCATCATACCAAAAAAACAACACACCTTTCATAGCGATCCATAACATCAGTACTGCCAAATGTGGGAATTCATGGAAGAAATGTCGATAGTAACCTACTTGGCCAAGGAAATTTACAATTTCATAGAAATTCATCACTAATATTATGATACAATATATAGAAGCTTCAATGATACCATATACACTCCACCCATTAAGACAAAATGACCTATGAAGTGTACTCTATCAATCAAGAAATTACATTTAGATATATCATCGTAAAAAATGATCTTCGAATGTACAAAAGAAAATTTCAAGATGATAGACCTCATCATCTTTAGAATTTGAGTATACTAAGATATATTTGAAAAAAAATCTCAAAACACATCTCTAGGAATTAATGAAAATTTAGATTTATCATATCCATGAATACCATTAGTGTGTTTTTTAAATCGAATGGAATCTCCATGAACTCATACAATCCATTCATGCTCCTTAATGAAATCAAGGGTATGTCGGATGGTCTCACCCTTAGCTAATAGTACCCAAAACTCAATTAGATCTATGAGAATATCCCGACACCTCTAAAAAATCAAAGAGATCATTTGCGCATGGAAGGGGATTAAAATTATTTTCCATCAGTTGGTTCAATATCTTATTATATACACATAGATGAAAAGATTCATTATCCTTCCTGGTGAAAAGAATGGTAGAACCCCACAGAGATTTACTAGTCAATATGAATCCATTATCTTCTAGATACACCAACTAAACATTAAAATAATAAAGATATTTTGGTGAAATTCTATTAGGAACAAATGGAATCAAAACTAATGTTAGCATAAACTTTATCATGAACTCATTCTCCTAATCATTTGATAAGAAGGATAATTATTTGTGAATGGAAACCTTTAAATTCATTCACTACTATAGGGAATGTTTCCAATAGTATTTACCATAATCCATAATAATTATTTATATCTAGGATGTGAGACAATCCAATATGTATAGAATTAGTCCCGCATGACTAGATTTAGGATTTCATTAACCATGGTGTGAATATTTATCACCTTGTGGAGATATAAATGTAACTCTCCTTCAATAATAATTGATATAATCTTGGTAAATAAAAATAAAATGAATAATAATTATTATATCAACTCCCTTAATTTCTAGTAAAAAACTTTTCCAAGGAAATGGTAGCCACCAATTTCAAGAGAACATGTCCTGTAATGTTTGATATCCTCCTCACACACACTCAATGGTGTGTCCATTGTCATAAAACTATTCAATATCTCCACTACTAGGAACAATACATGTTCAACAATAGAAAAAATAAAGGAATGATAATACTTTTTTGTAAAAAAATGAAAAAAATGGTAAATGATACTACAATAATTGCACTGATGGTAGAAGTTTGTGTATCCAGACTAATTGGAGTAGAATGTATAGCATGAAATAGACTCGACCCTCAACTCCATGAGCTTGTCTGATAGCCCAACTTCATTCCCTCCTACTAGTACGACCATTCCAATACTAGGGTACCATGTCTTATTCCTCATCCCGAATTCATTGTGGAGCTCTAGATACCTATATATTAAGGGGTAGATGAGTTCATTCTTTTCTTCAATATCTGTCATGATCCCCTCCCAATGCTCTGTTACTAAAAGTTCCAACATAACAATAATGGTAGCACATCTTACCGAAGAATGACACTGAACATTGTTGAATATAAAGTAAGTAATTTCATAGACCAGATTGCTAAACTGATTTAACTATAATAGACCTTTGTCATGAGACAGTTTCCCAAAACCTGGGTAGCTCAACCTTCTACTTCCCATATCATAATTTTTATAGTAGCACTACCTTTTTCTTAAAGAAGAGCTTGGATATCACCTTGTGGAAACCTCATGTCAACTATTAGAGGCTCTATCAAATTCCATTACGTGATGAGAGGATGATTCATCATATCATCAAATATTTTTAGGTGAAATGTTTTCTCCACTGACCTGAGCTCATAGTGAATCCCATCCTATAAACATATCACCCTAGAGACCTCATACACTTCCAAAGAAGGTGAAAAATTATACAAGTCAGTGAAGCATCTAGTATTTTCCATCACTACCATGTATTCCAATTTAAATTTCATGAAATCACAAGAATTATCATACCTAAATACATCTAGATTAAAGTGAAATAGAATCATTTACTTGAAGTCCATCTAGGATAACTCCTCTTACAATCCATCTTGTTTTAGAATGACTCACCATTGCATGGATGGTTCTCAAGTCATGTTTGTGGAATGCTTCGCCCTCATATATTCATGTGTCTCAAGATTCATAAGGATCATATAAAATGACCCATTCAAATACCCTACTACATGGTGGGTCTCCCTAACTAGTGAATATAAAAGGAATCTATAGTTGGAACTCTTTTTTCATCATAGACTTCAAAGGCATGTTGTAAACAGTCTCTCTATCAATGGATCACATGACCCTCATGAATTTGTTCTGAAGCTGATCATCCATATGATTCTTTGGATATATAATAATTCCATTTCTTCTTATTTTTGAGTGTTTTGATGGGAACTATATTGAAAATCAATTTATGGTTGATGATGAGTAATTATCTCTACAATGAAAAATTAACTCCATAGAGCACATCAAATACAACAAGTTCATCCTCAATAATTGAAAAAAATACAGAGTCACTCACTCATGGTTCCATTAAACATGTCTTAGAAAGTGGATTGGCATAACATAACAGTTTCGTTAATTTTATATTATTATATATAATTGGGAATTCATTTCACATTTTAAATAGTTAGATATATAAAAATCATTAATTATGTCCCCATCATGAACAATACATTTCTATATATATACCTATGTTCCTATAATAGTGAATACATAATCATCTCATGTTGTATTACCCCATGAGTTAAAGTATGACTACATGATAACACCATACACATGTAAATAACATAAGGATAAATAACATCAAATCTATAACATGAGAATAGCGTGAATAATAATATCATCCATGAACATAGATTTTCCATCATACATGGGTTACATGCTCCTTTGAAAAAGCTCATTACCAAGTACTGGAACATCCTAATCTCATTTCTACCATTACCTGAAATTAATACAATAGAAAATAAAAAATATTCACTGATACAACTTTTTAATTTCCACAACCCAATACTCCCTCATGTGACCATTCCATGTTGGCTACTTGACCTTAGGCATGAATACCCATATTATAGAGGCTATCAAGTAGTAGTGACATTATAAATAATATAGTGGGAAGACTATACACTATAGTTTTGAGTGATAAAAACAGAAAAAATCATATTTCGAGTAGAAGAAAATAGTCAAAACAATATAAATGATCAACAAATAGCAATATAAGAATGAGGAAACGAATAAAATAATACAAATAGTAATAAACCATGTAATTTCAATATATAATTTAACTAAATTTTGTGTTGTACGTCATAATATAAAAGATTATATGACTCTGTAAAAGACCCCAAATGTCCATAGTACCAAACTATATGTAGGTTCTATCTCTGTGCTTCACCCCATCCAGTATGAAAAATCGATAATATGGCTTGTTTCCCATGTTTTATCCTTCATCCATAAAATCTTTTTGGGTGTAAAAAATTAACACATCTATGGTTTGAGTAAAACACAGAATATAGAAACCACCATTTATGAGTAATTCATATATGAGGAATATACCACAAGTAATAAAGCAATAAACTTGATATTAATTTAATCAACTAATACTATAAAAAAATAAACATGCATACCCTCCTACTCTAGGTTGACACCCAGGGCCATCAAAACCTTCTTATGAACCATTCCGAATAACTATGTTCATGTCAATAAACCATTTCATCAACAGTCATAACCCTCATAGGGTATAATACATAAAATAATTATAGGTTAACAAATATATGTGAACATGATAAGACCTTTTATGCAAGCATTTCATCATTTTTGGGAGGAAGTTCTAAATTTAAGAAATTCATCATAACCGGGTGCAATCCATATATATAATAATTTCAATAAAACTGGGAATAATCTCTACATATAATAATTTAATTAAAATTGGGAGAATTCCCTATATATAAAAAGTTTATCATAACCTTGAGCAATAACTATATATATATATGTGCATTTCAGTATAAATGGACAACAAGAACAGAAAACCGGTCACCAGAATCCATGAGGATCATTTCCACTGATCACTATTTTTCTATCCAATTAAAAATCACTAGGTCGAGAACTCAAATATAATAATAATTATATTCAATCCTTTTTCATTTATAATTTAAATTCAATGGTTTTATGCATGTGAGAATATTCATATCTCAATAAGTAAACATGAAAAGATGGATACAGATCATTTAACCAATAGTACAAGTGATTATATTTCAAGAAATCACTACAAATCTAATTTTAAGAAAAAAAAAATAATTAATCCAATAAAATATTAAATCACCCATAACATATTAGGGATCTTTTTCTAGTCTAAAAAAGTCTTAGAAGGTCAATTTTGGTACTCTTTTCAGGTGGTCACAAATATCGATATCCACACCAATGGACCAAAAAGATCTAATCTAAGGCCCAAGAAAAGGTTTATCCTCAACATGGATTTATTAAATTATTTATGTCACATGTATGGTGGTATAGAACGATCTCACATATTTCACACAAAATTGTGTTTTTCAATAGATAATAGGGATATACTTGAGACCACCAACCTAAAGATTAGAGTGGATGCCGAAAACTCTCACCTTGCAATGTAAAGACAAACTCCTTATAGCCTCACTTAATTTTTTATTAAATATGATTCCAATACATGGATTATCTATGGTACTCCATAAGTAAGAGAATATAGACTAAGACTAAAGGAGGAGAAATATTATGTATTACATTCAACCTCACGATCTAGAACATGATTATCCAACAACATCAAGCCTCAGGATCAGAGAGGGTTCTCATTCATCACCACTCAATTATTATTCAAATGATAGGGGTATACATTATCAAAAGACAGAATGGCCTATAGTATTTAACACTGAACATAGATTATTTATGGTGTAAAGAATATATTTTCACCGTAAATCCCATGATAAACTTATACATCGATAAATCCAACCCCTCCTTTTTAAAAAATAAATAAAACTAATATTAATATATAGAATGCATTTTAGGGATGAAATATATGTTTTATAGATTGTATCGATGAAAAAATGGTGTGAATGGTTTTATGAGTGGTTGGATTTCCCAGGAAATTTACGCCATAAATTCTCACTACTTCCAGACCTCATAAGATCTTATTGCAGCAACTATACAACCAAAAACCATCATTAACTAGATAAAACAACAAGGAATAGAAAAAACCATAGATCAACAAAATTTATAAATAAAAAATAGATATATACCTATAAAATAATGTATCTTATAGATATACATGATTTTACATTATCGAAAGGACATTATATTTGAAAATACCACTTTGACTCCTATTGAGTTGTTTCTTCTTCAATGAAAAATAATATTTTATACTGAAAATTTTATCCCTAATTAATATTGGGGGATAAATTATTATTCATTAAGTATAATTTATTATACTCATATAAAACTCATTATATTAAATAGGATTATTTTATGATTATGATTGTTATATATCCTATTTCTATGTGTCATGCATTATGGTCATTTTTAAAGTGTCTGGTGGGCCTAGAAATATATACCCCTAAAATGAATTGGGTAATGTAATATATCTCTTGATAATAAATGTATTATGTGTGAAAATGATTTTGTATTTGTTCACAATTATGATTAAATTATTTATTATCATATGTTATGGGTGGACATGAAAATAGTTTTGTTCAAAACATTGTGTGTTATTTGACCACTATATTATGATGTTTAATTATTCTAATGATTCCACATTCAATG
This sequence comes from Viscum album, assembly GCA_963277665.1. Classification (NCBI taxonomy): domain Eukaryota; kingdom Viridiplantae; phylum Streptophyta; class Magnoliopsida; order Santalales; family Viscaceae; genus Viscum; species Viscum album. Next base: position 444,411,225 of record OY728121.1, read on the forward strand.
GATTTATCATATGTTTCTCTTATACTCGTGATGATGATCCAATGCTTGTTATATGATGATGATGATAATTCCAACCAATGTACTATCCATCCACATCAATTATTCCACCCATGATATTCCTACCCTTACATGGATTTTATCATACCCTTTTCGTTGATGTATATCCTTAGGTGATTAAATGTAAGAACTTGAGAGTTTTAATGATGATAAAGATTAAGGATTTAAATTTTTTTATGATTTATTAATTACAAGTGATCAATGAGAATAATTTTCCAAAGATTCTAAACATTTTGATCCTTAAAGGTATTATTATTATGTTGTTTAGCATTAAAATGATGTAATAGTCATGTAAGAAAATAGTGGGTCAAAATAGTTGTTATAATAGGTAAAATTTAGTTAATTGTTGAAATAAGATTAGAAAATTTTAGAAAAAACATTAGGATATGTATTTGTATCAGACAACATTCTATATTTTGGTAACATATAAGATTTCAAGGTTAATGATCAATGAAATTATTGGTTAGATACTAGACGTAAATGTGGATCTATCATAGATGTACCAAGGGGTAATAACCCAATGTTGGGTGGATAGAGATTTAAATTGATTAGAATTGGGTGGATGATAAAGAGGCATTGTTGCAAACCTTGTTTGACACTCTCGAGGGATATGCATTATGTAATGACCAAGACACTCTTGGTCAATTACTTTTCCAAAATTCTATGTGTTTGGGTGTCCTTGACTCATTGATCAGTCTCACCCCTTAGCTTCACTCATCTGCTCCACAGATCAGCTTCACTGATCAGCACCACTGATCAGCTTCACTGATCAGCTTCACAAATCAGCTTCATAGATCTAGTTCACATATCAGGTTCACCAAATCGGTTTCACAGATCAGTTTCACCTAATCGGTTTCATAGATCAGTTTCACCAAATCGGTTTCACAGATAGGTTTCACCAAATCCGTTTCACAGATCATTTTCACCAAATCAGTTTCACAGATTGGGTTCCCCAAATCAGTTTCATAGATCAGTTTCAACAAATCAGTTTCACAGATCAGTTTAACCATATCGGATTCACAGATCAGTTTCACCAAATCGGTTTCACATGTCAGTTTCACCAAATCTGTTTCACAGATCAGTTTCACCAAATCGGTTTCACATATTGGTTTCACAAAATCAGTTTCACCTATCAGTTTCACCAAATCGGTTTCACCAAATCGGTTTCACATATCGGTTTGACAAAATCGGTTTTACAGATCAGTTTAACAAAATCGGTTTCACAGATCGGTTCCACCAAATCAGTTTCCCAGATCTGTATCACCAAAATGGTTTCACAGATCTGTTTCACCAAATAAATTTCACATATCTGTTTCACTAAATCAGTTTCACAGATCAGTTTCACCAAATAAGATTCACATATCGGTTTCACCAAATCGGTTCCGCAGATTCGTTTCACCTAATCAGTTTCACAGATCAGTTTCAGCAAATCAGTTTCACAGATTGGTTTAATGAAATCAGTTTCACAGATCGGTTTCACCAAATCGGTTTCAAAGATCCATTTCACCAAATCAGTTTCACTGATCGGTTTCAACAAATTGGATTCACAGATCAGTTTCACCAAATTGGCTTCACAGATCGATTTCACCAAATCAGTTTCAGTGATCGGTTTCACCAAATCAGTTTCACAGATCGGTTTCACCAAATCGGTTTCAGGTATTAGTTTCTCCAAATCAGTTTCAGAGATCAATTTCAATAAATCAGTTTCACAGATTGGTTTCACAAAATCAGTTTCACAGATCGGTTTCACCAAATCAGTTTCAGAGATTGGTATCACTGATCAGCTTCACAGGATCGACTTCATAGGATTAGCTTCACAGGATCAGCTTCACCCGATTAGCTCCACCGATCGGTTTCAACTATCAGTCTCACCCACTGTCTACTTAGGGTATTGGGATTTTCCTTCCCCAGTATTCACTATAATGCTACTTTTATGTCTTTTAACATTTTTATTTTAGTTCAAAGTGGTTTTTATCACTATAAACAATGTTTTAAATCCCCTAAGAGTGGGTAGACCCTCATTTGACCTGTTTTCCTCTCTTAAATGAAATCCTTTAACTCACAATAGTTATAGAAACCTCTACGATGTGAATTATTAAATAAATAAATAATTCCATCATGTGTAACTGTCTAACCATGAGGTGAAACCATGATCAAACTTTAATCCCCCTCAATATCCTCATATCATGTAATGCCAGGATCACAACTTTTTATCGCATATGAATTCTTTCTTCTCGGCTAGTCTCTTTTCATTCTAATTCTTAGTGCGTTTAGAGTCCCTCATCCCCATGCGAGTGGTGTGCCTATGCTGGAGCCTTTCCTCCTCATTCTTAGAGTCTTCTGAGTTCCTCCCCTGTAAGTTGTGCATCCTCAGTTGTTGGCACCAGGAGAAAAACATCGATCTTTGATCATTCAAGTAGATATTTTCCTTTATCTCTTTTTATTGTGTATCATGTGGTGTGGGTAAGCTTTTTTTTCTATGGGGATGGATGAAAATAAACTAAAATGAAGATAATAAATGGAATTTTAAATAATGAAGGGGTTCTTCTCAATGTTTCTAATGAACTTCTTATCCTTGATTATGTGTTGTGAATTGTACGGGCTTAATCCCACTGAAAATCATGGCCATTGGTGGTTTTTCTTGTGCACTAACAAACCTCTGTATTTTTGGATATTTATATTATAGAATAGGTGTAACATAGAAACTTATTATTAACTTAATCTATGTTGATTAAATGGATGACCAGTGAAAAAGATTCCTTATGTGATCACCCCGGTTAACCAAACAAAAAGACGGAACTGATTGCATGACATATTCAAAATTTGAAAACTCCCTTTCTTTGTTCTGGTGATGTTGACGGTTGATGCTTGGGAAGCAACCAGAATGGGGATGGGATCCTATATTGTGGTTCATTTGTGGTCTTTTGGATTTGCGTCCATTTGGGGCAGTATGGTGGTGCTTGTTTTGGTTCCAATACATCGAGGAATCTCACAGATACCTTTTATTGTTGTGACTTACAAGATAATCGGTTGTGAATGCTTAATTTGTTGTTTGGATGTTTTCCATCCCATGGATTATGGTTATGCCTGTTAGTTTCCCAGTAGTGTAGAATTTACTTAAATGTAATTACTTGAATATGAAAGCGTGAATGGGTTCTATGGGGAATTGTTTTCCGGGAAGGAGTAATGACAGGATTGTGGCTGTTATTCTTCTTATAAATGAATAGAAAAGGGGGTGGTTTTGTATCGGATGGTTTTAGAATCCCTAGGCTATGATGAGTGCTTTTTACATATATATATAATTCTAGTTCTTATGTTTCTTATTCGTGCCCCACCCATGTTAATAACATTATGCAAAACACCCGCATTTCATGGGGGAGGGTGTTTTTTCCAACACTCATTTGAGTGGATGGTTATTAGGCAATTTTCTACTCCCTTTCTGGAGTATCCCAAGACCCTTCGGGCAGGCTGTGACGGCTTGTGGTCCATTATAGCCCTAGATTCTTTGGGCAGGGTACGTGGTGGTGGTTGGCCTAGGTGTGTGCCGGCAGGTTGATTCCCAAGTTTCTTTGGGATGAGTCCCTAGTGTCTTTAGGCATAAAAGTATTTGTTTGGACCTAGGTGTGTGCAGGATGTGTGGTAGTGATTTCCCAGGTGTTTGTGGGAGGGATGTGTGATTGTGGTAGCCCAGGTGTGTGCAGGCAGGTATGGTAGTGGGACTGTGGTGAGGATGGCGAGAGAAGTTTGACGGGTTCGATGTCCTCAATAACAAATGGTAAAGTGGCACGGGGTACACAAACATCAATATTCTATCACTATTACATTACTTGACATTCCTTATCTGGGGAGTGTTCCTTGGTAAGGATACGGCAGATAGGTTATTTTCAAGGTTCCTTAGTCATCTCCTTTTCTCACGGGGTAATAGAATGCCTCCCAACTTGTGCACGAGAGCCTTTGATTTTCCCTTCTGGGAATACCAGTATACTCACCCTATGTATATAAATTTCTTTTAAGATTCCAGGAGGAGATCAGGGATCAAGCGGTACCTTACTAGCTAAGATGTTGGGATAGTTTCTGTTGATGTTTTTCTTTTCTTTGGTACTTTCCATGGAATTTCCTTGTACATTTTTAGCACTTACTGTTGGAACATACATATGACAATGGTTTTCTTTTTCTTTAATTTTACTTCAAATTTTGGTGTTGATTAGGGATGTACCATCTTATCATCTGATTCTGCTTTATAAAAAGGGTAATGCCACCCATTTTGTGTGTGATTCTATACCCTTGGTGCTAGTAGCCACTTCAGGACCTATTGATGGAGGGTTTCAGGGGGCATTATGTCTCCTTCAACTGGAAGAAGGAAGGGTCTAGAAATCTAATGTCCCTTCTCTCATCTTAGTGAAGGAGGGTCATGACAGAATGATATCAAAGGGAGGTTGAGAGATAGGAAGCAGCTCGAGGATAGGCATAGTGAGGATTTCATGGGATGGTAGGGAAATAGTGCTAGGCAATCTTGGTGCGTAAAATATGCCAGCGAAGATCGGCTAGGTCACAGGATTTTAGGGCCCCCTGTGATCTGATGCAAGGACTCTGGGCCTACCAAATGACCATGTGAGGCTACAATGATTGTAGGGTAGAGACCCTTGGAATGGTACACGAATCATAATGAATTGTGTTCTTTTGAGTCTTGGATATTTTGGGGATTTAAAATAAATAAGAAGACTAAGAAAAATTTAAAATCAATCATCTACTCTAGAGACTTGGTTTTTGGCCTAATAAGACTTTGAAATATTTCGGGGAATATTTCCGGAGCTGGGGGCTGAGATGGCGTGCAATTCCGAGGCCCGGTGTTCCTGGAATTAATTTTATAAAAAATTTACGTGTTTTTATATTATTCATGTGCAGTTAACTAAATAAAACAAGATATCTCTTAAATGGTTGATCAAATCAGAAATATGAGACCACAGTTTGGTCCAAAATGCAGTGTTTTCCCTTAGAGCGACATAAAATAAGTCGGTGTGGGATTTTCATACCCCTTGCTCGTTGGTGGTGTATTAAATAGATAAATTAAATAATTAATTTATTCATTTAATAGCTCGAACCCGATTATCTCCAGAATAGGGACTCAAATGGAAAATCGGAGGCCAGTGATGAGTTCAGAGCGTAGGTTTTACCCTATGAAAGGTATAACCTTTGTCCACATTGGGTGTTTGGCATATGATCCATCACGAGAAAATAATTAAATAATTAAATAATTGTTTATTTAATTAATTTATTTCTTTTAACCTAGAAAGAGGTTATAAATTCTTTTTTTAGAGGGGTTTAGCCTCATAATTCATTTTTTCCAACAACGGTAAACCCTCCCTTCCTCTCCTCTCCTCCTCTCCTTGTTGATGATCGACGGATGAAAAACAACAAAGCCTCAGATCCAAGAAAATTGAAGAGTGACGAATGCAACATCTTCTTCTCATAGTTGTGAAATTGCGATCCTCGTCAACAAGGAGAAGATCTTTATGAATGCGATCTTCACCAACGATCGATCCAAACATGAGGTAGGATTTATCTTTGTGGATTCCTTATGTTGGTTTAATTTCTCATGATGAACAAAAATTAAATAAATTCATTCATGGGTCGATAAAAAATTGATTGAATTAATTTTCTTCTTGTTTATCATGGATTTGAGATTATTGAAGCATGATAAATATTTAATTTCCAATTCCCTGTGTTCTTGGTTCTCCAAAATGATGGCCAAACTAACACGGCTATTGATTCGCACTTAGACCGTAATCTTTCATTATTCGTTGTTCGCACATTCTTTGCATGTTCTTCATCGCAAAATAATTAAGCACGTCAAAACATCAATGTTTCATTGAGTGTTACATGCCAACATGGAGATCTCGACCCGAGGATTGTTAATCTATGCTCCCCAAAATTTTCGGGGTTAAAATGAAGATGCAATGGATCCAGTAAGGGGCAACATAATGGTGTTGTTTCGGTGTGGAGAGCGGATGGGGGCCAGGCAATGCGGCTAGCTTGAGGCATGCTGGCATGGGTAGACAAGGGCGGTGTGGCGGTGCGGTGGCACGGTGGTAGGCGGGGACGGCGGTAGGCCGGAGGCGGCATATATAGAATTAGAGGTAGCCGCAGGAAGGCCAGGCTGGTAGGGTTTGAAGGAGAAGAAAATGTGAAATTGGGGAAGGAGATTGGAGATTGGAGAGAGAAGCTGAAAAATACATTAATGATGATATAAAATAAAACATAAGATTAAATGAAAAAGAAAAATGGAGAGAAAGGCGTCTTGTCCATGGGGCGTGAGATGGGGCACTTCAAATAAATCAATTAAAAATAATAATACAATATTGATATTATTACTTTGGATGTTAAAACACTTTTTTATCTGAAACTTCTTCATGAATCCTCGGTTTCATGAACCGTCTATGGCAGTGCAACCTAGATTTTGAGATGGACATTCTGAGTCCAATATTGGATGTCTTTCTCGGGTTTTGGATCAGATACCCAAAGTGCTCAGAAAATAATAGATTTAATATTATTATTAAATTTTCGACCCGCCATAACTTTTACATGCGATGTCCGTTTGACTGGTCGTCAGCGGCAACGTGACCTCTCTCTAAGACGGTCGATTCAAGTATAATTTTGGGTAATAAATTCTTGTTCATGTCTCGGGTCCATGAAACACTGAATATTATTGTTATTATTATTATTATTATTATTACAAGATCTTGTATCCGACATATCTCCCTCGTACGGTGTCGGAATTACGAACCGTCTGTTACATTAAGACACTGAAATTAAGATGGATGTTTGAAGACCAATTATGGATATTTAAGTCGAGGTCGAATTGCGGGCCCTACGAGGCCCGGTTCGCGCATATTGCGGTGAAATACAACTTTTTCATCGGTATCTGTTTTGAAAAAATGAGTAGTCCATCTCATGAATTATTCCATGTGGCTCACAATGATTTAACATGTTTTGTTATATAGTTTCATTTGAAGTACGATGGGGTTGGATCGAACACGAATCCAACTGGGCCCTCGGTAGTAAAATGCTTATAACTTACAGAATGTGCATCCGATTGACGTATTGTCTATCGTGTTGGAACCATTTTTACGTGGCGGTCCTCCTGGTTTCCCCTTGTGAAACTTCGTGGAGGTTGAGGTTTAACTGATGACCAGAAGAGTAGAGCTAGGGTGTTTCTTAGATGGCTACTCCATAGATGACTCATGGAGCAGGTATTTCATACTCCACTGCTCTTGTAGAGGTGGAACTACCTACCTCATGAGTGTGGGTTCCTTTTCCTCTAAGATTGTTTTCCTATCCTCGGAGTCAGTACTCCATCACATGGTCAGACCAGGCTAGTTGCATGGGTCACCCTGTGTACTGATTACACGGGTTGGAGTACATGGGTTGAGACCGTGTACGGGATTATGGCCAGCGTACACGGGGCGGACCCCCGATACATTGACACGATAGGTGATTCTTTATACATGCTGTGTAGTATCATTTTACATGACCATCCTTATGAAATGGGCTATTGTACACAGGTAGTACCCGGGGTCAGAGGACACGACACATAACCTTTGTACACATCATGTACTTTTCAGTACATGGCTTGATCTTCTTGACCACCATATCTTGGACATATTTCATTTGGGTTATTGCCCCTTCTTCTCATTCCCTTGAAGGTCAAACATTGTTTCCTTTTATAGTAGTATGATCCCTTCAGTGGGACTATCTGTGATAGAGTCGGAAGCCCTCCGAGAGGCCCGGATCGAGATCCACTATCCATTCCTAACCCAAGGTAGAGTCGGGCATCGACTTGACCAACTCTACCGGGCGTTGATCCTCTACCTTGCAGTTGAATCACCTAGCTGGTGAATCCATATGAGTCATGGTATCCGCCAGGGCCCTGGAAGGGATCATCATCTGTGTATCATGATCATTCCCACTCAAGAGTGTGTCTCCCGTAATGAGTGCTTCTATCTATCGTGATCTTCCACCTCAGAAGTGTGTCTCCTGTAATGAGTGTATCTACCTCTTGTGACGTTTCCTGACGAATAGTACTTCTCAAACGAAAGTCATCAGAGCTATCAAACTATTGGAGTGTGTTCTCCTGGAACGAGTACATCATGGAGATCTTCTAACTGGATCCCAAGCATGGGTACGTGGTTGTGTGACTTGTCTCTAGACTATGGGTCTGAATTACTAGTATATCTGGTTTCCCTGGGTATATGTATGGGTATATACCTGGTGTGAGTTGTGAAATGAAGATCCCCTTACTCTATCGTTTGGGTTTCCTTGAGCGATGATATCTATTATTGGGTTGAGCTGTACACTTTTTGTTCACTCTTGTTGTTCCTTATTCTCTCTTGTTGCTCTCCTCTTTAGTACCTCTATTGCTGCTCCCTTGAGCCTTTGGGGCATTCTACTATGTTTTTTTTATACTCACCCCTGCTTGGGATTTTCTTGCATTTGGTGTGACCTTGCAGACGATTGACAGGTTGATCATGACATTAGTGGAGCTTTGAGATATGTGGTGCTTGGACCTCGAGCGGTGGTCGTAGCTTGGGATTCAGGAGTGGGACTCTTCCAGCTGTTTTACTTTTTCACATTTTTCTGGGATGTGGCACTTTTCTAATTGGGTGTGTAGTTTTTCCCCTTTCCCTTTTATCTTTACATTTCTTGAAATTGAACTATTAAAGGTCAATGAATTTTTGATTAGTTCTCTTTTTATATTAGTGTGAAACCTTTATTTATTCTTTTTCTATGCACTTTTTCATTGAGTTAGCGGCATGTGTGTGTGTACAGGTTCTTAGGCAAAGTCTTCCCTGAGTTTCTAGTGCCTTCGGCACTAGTCCTAATCACCTGGCCTATGGAGGTGGGCTTGGGGTAGTTGTGGTTCGAGCCCTTGAATGGTTCGGGTCATGACAGAGTGGTATCATAGGTGGTTCGACCCTTGGCACGTTTTCAGACGTTTCCCGTAAATAGTCTTTATTGGGTTTAGTGCAACAGTGTTGATGTGTCTCGAGAGCGTCTCTCAGGCCAGGGAGTCTGGTGATGGTGCGGGCGGCCGACCTATCCATTCACCAGGACCCTGATTACCCACTTGTCGACTCGGCACCCTGAGACACCTGTTGCAGGGAACATTGGTACATGCATCATATATGATTGAGTCTTTGACTGTCCTTCTCGAGTCAGCTCCCCATCATTATTGATATGTATAGATATGCTCATCTGAACGCGATACTCCTTGATAACATTCATGATGTCTCCGTGATAAAATTCATCCAGGATACTAGCAACGGTTCTTTGAGCGACAAGAGCTCAGTTCAGGACCCATCATGTGAACCCCTTTCTCTAGGTGGGCAGGTGACATTACCCCTACCTATTTAGAAGAAGAAAACCCCTACTAAGCAGGATGAGGATGTGTGCAGGTTGAGCACACTTCGTGAGTTCCAGCACCCAAGACCACTAAGGTTATGCAGAAAGCCAGACCCTCGGACAGTAGAGGTTTGGCTAGAGTTGGTGGTCCACTATTCTATATCGGAAGTTTCCAAGAACATATGATTGAGCAGGGAATCTGTAGAGGTATCTATTCTATCATAGTGCTCTTTCTCATCCCCACATATGTTGAGGTGCTGGAGTAAGCACTGATTGTATAGATCTTCCTGTCACCCAATACAGCTGGTTTTGATAATGAGAATAACATAGCTGAGACGTCTACTACATCTAGAAGACGCCAGATGATCAGACCTCAAAGTAAGAGATCTTATCATGACCAGTCACAGTCACGTGGTCATATGGGACCCAGACAGCACCACAAAATCACGGTGGAATAATCTTACTGACTTGTGCAATCAAGGTGCGGTAATGTAGCAGATTTCTATAGCAAGAAGTGCGGGAAGTCCCAGACTAACTTGGTTCTGGATTTTTCAATGTAGTTAACTTCCCTGCAGGGACCTTAGTGGAACATGGGGGTAAAACAATTATTTCAGACAACATCAAGCGGATCTTGATGAACGCGATATTCACCAATGATCGATCCAAACATGAGGTAAGATTTATCTTTTTGGATTCCTTAACTCGGTTTAATTTCTCATGATAAACGCGAATTAAATTAATTAATTCATGGATCAATAAACAATTGATTGAATTAATTTTATTCTTGTTTATCTATGATTTGAGATTCTTGAAGCATGATAAATATTTAATTTCCAATTCCCCATGTTCTTGGTTCTCAGAAATGATGGCCAAACTAACACGACTATTGATCCGCACATAGACCATGATCTTTCATTATTCGTTTTCTGTGAATTCTTCGCAAGTTCTTCAACGCAAAAACATTAAGCACGTCAAAACATCAATGTTTCGTTGATCACGACATGAAAACGTGGAGATATCGACCTGAGGATCGTGAATCAACGCCCTCCAAAATTTTCGGGGTTAAAATGAAGATGCAGCAGATCCTAGAAGTGGAAACGTAATGGTGCAGTTTCAGTGCGGTGAGAAGATGGAAGCCAAGCAATGCGGCTGGTTTGAGGCGTGCTGGAACGGGTAGCCAAGGGTGGGGCAGTGGCGCGGCTGGAGGCCGAGATGATGGTAGGATGTAGGTGGCAGATCCGGCATGAGAGGTAGCCGCGAGAAGGCCAAGCTGGTTGGTATTGGAGGAGAAGAAAACATGAAATTTGGGAAGGAGAATGGATATTGGAGAGAGAAGATGAAAAATACATTAATGATGATATAAAATAAAAGAGAAGATTAAATGAAAAAGAAAAAGGGAGAGAAGGGCATGCTTTCCATGGGGAGTGACATGGGGAACTTCAAATAAATCAATTAAAAATAATAATATAACAATGATTTTATTACTTTTGATGTTAAAACACTTTTTTTTTTGCAACTTCATCGTGTGACCTCGGTTTCATGAACTGTTTGCGGCAGTGCGGCCCAGATTATGAGATGGACATTCCAAGTCCAATATTGGATGACTTTTTCGGGTTTTTGGATCATATACCCGAAGCGCTCGGAAAATAATAGATTTAACATTAATATTAAATATTCCACGCGCCATAACTCCTACATGAAATGTCCGTTTGACTGGCCGTCAGTGGCGACATGACCCTGTCTTTAGGAAGGCTGATTCAAGTAAAATTATGGGTACTAAATTCTAGTTCATGTCTCGGGTCCATGAAACATCGAACAAAAATTATAATAATAATAATAATATTGGATCTAGTATCCAACATATCTCCCTCATATGGTGTCAGAATGATGAACTGTATGTGACGTTGCAACCCTGATATTAAGACGGTTGTTTCAACACCAATTATGGATATTTATTTTCAGGTCAAAGCACGGTCCCTACGAGGCCCGGTTCGCGCGTATTGCGGTGAAATAAATCATTTTCATCAGGTATCTGGTTTGGAAAAATGGGCAGTCCATATCATGTGTTTTTTCCATGTGGATCACAATAGTGTGACCTGTTTGGTTATCTGGTGTCATTTGAAGTACGATCGGGATGGATCGAACACGAATCCAACTGGGCCATCAGCACTAAAATGCCTATAACATACAGATTGTGCGTCTGATTGACACACTGTCTATCGTGTTGGAACCCTTTTTACATGGAGTTCCTCCTGGTTTCCCCCTTTTGAAACTTCATGGAGGTTGAGGTATGACTGATGACCTGAATAGCAGACCTCGGGTGTTTCATAGATGGATACTCCCATGATGACTCATGGAGCTGGTATTTCTTACACCTCTGCTCTGGGAGAGGCGGAACTCCCTACCTCATGAGTGTGGGTTTGTTTTCCTCTGAAATGGTTTTCCTATCATTGGAGTCGGTACTCCATCACATGGTCTGACCAGGCCGGTTTCATGGGTCACCCTGTGTACCGATTACATGGGTTGGAGTTCATGGGTTGAGACCGTGTATGGGCACCTCTCCAACGTACACGGGGCAGATCCCAAATACTCTGACACCACAGGTGATCCTTTCTACATGCTGTGTAGTTCCATTTTACATGACCATCCTTGTGAAACGGGCCCTTGTACACAGGCAGTACCCGGGGTCAGAGGACACGATTCATAACCTTTCTACACATCATGTACTTTTTAGTACATGGATTGATCATCTTTCCCACAGTATCATAGACATATTTTGGTTCGGTTAGTGCCCCTTATTCTCCTTCCCCTATAGGTCAAACATTGTTTCCTTCTACAAGAGTATGATCCCATTAGCAGGGCTTTATTTGATAGAGTCGGCATCCCTCCGAGAGGCCCGGAGCGAGATCCTCTACCCATTCATGACCATAGGTAGTGTCAGGCATTGACGTGACCAACTCTACCAAGCGTTGATACTCTACTTAGATGGTTAATCACCTAATTGATGAATCTGGATGAGTCATGGTATCCGCCATGGCCTTGACAGTGATCATCATCTGTGTATCATGATCTTTCCCACTAAGTTTTGTTTCTCTCGTAATGAGTGCACCTATCTATCGTGATCTTATCACTTAGGAGTGTGTATCCCTTAATGAGTGTAACTACCCCTCATGAAAATTACCGACAAACAGTACTTCTCTGACAGATGTCATTAGAGCTATCAGACTGGTGGAGTGTGTTCTCCCGAAATGAGTACTTCGTGGAAATCTACAAACTGGATCGCTTGCATGGGTATGTGGTTGTGTGACTTGTCTCTAGACTACGAGTATGAGTTACAAGTATATCTAGTTTCCCTGGGTATATGTATGGGCATATACCTGGTGTGAGCTATGAAATGAAGATCCCCATACTCTATAATTTGGGTTTCACTGAAAGATAATATCTATTATTGGGTGGAGCTGTACTCTTTTTGTTCACTCTTGTTGTACCTTGTTCTCTCTTGCTACTATCCTCTTTACTACCTCTATTGTTTCTCCCTTGAGCCTTCGGGGCATCATACTATGTTTTTTTATACTCACCCCTACTAGGGCTTTGCCCGCATTTGGCGTGCCCTTACAGACGACAGACAGGTTGATCGTAACATAAGAGAAGCTTCAGTATATGGGGTTCTTGGACCACGTGTGGTAGTCGTATCTTGGGATTATGGAGTGGGACTCTTCCAGATGTTTTAATTTTTCACCTGTTGCTAGGTTGTGGCACATTTCTAGTTGGTTTGTATATTTTCCCCTTTACCTTTCAGATTTACTTTTCTTGTACGTGTACTATTATAGGTCAATCGATTTTTGTTTGGTTCTCCATTTATAATATTGTGGAACCTTGCTTTTGTCTTTTTCTCTGCACTTTTTCATTGAGTTAGCTGCGTGTTTGTGTACAGGTTCATAGGAAAAGGCCTCTCTGAGTTTATTGTTCCATCGACACTAGTCTCCGGCCCCTGGCCTATGGAGGTGGGCTTGGGGTAGTTTCATTTCGAGCCCTGGTATGGGTCAGGTCGTGACAACTACACTACTCAGGATTAGGCATTCCAACAGTAACTTTCATCTATGGCACCTAGACAACGACCACAAGTAGTGCAGTTGATCGGGGCCCAAGAGGATGACTTGGCTGATTAGTAGAGGACTGACCGAGAGGAGGAGGACAGTCAGTGGTAGAGGATGATTCGTGATTTTTAGTGGCAGACCCTCAGGAAATACAAGGGAAGTACCTCAAACATGGAGACATTGAGCTGGCTAGAGGAGCTGGGGATTGATTTCAGCTTGATCAGGGCTTTGAAGGAGTACTGTGTTCTTCTGGCTATAATCCAGATGCAGGTAGCAGCCCAAAAATAGTGGACTCTATATGTTTGGGAGAAGGGGGAGGCTGAAGTTTCATGGACCGACATCGAGAGGGAATTACGGTTGGAAATCCCCTCTTCCACTATGAGAGCAGAGAATAGGCAGGAGCAACAATACCTTCAGTAGGGGAGCACATCAGTGAGGGAGTTGGGGATCAAGTTCAACGATCTACTTTGTTTTTCTCTAGTCCTTTTTCTGGATGAGGAGTCACGGGCGAGACATTTAGAGGAAGCACTTCGACCTTTTATTCAGTATTCTATTACTCCCTTCACCCAAATGAAGTACTTGGTGGTCCAGAAGTAGGCTGAAGTAGTAAAAAAGATGTACATGGTGGGAGGTGTGTCACAAGTTGGGATCTAGTGGAGTTCATCAAAGAGGAAGACTGTTAGTAGCAGGCCTCCAGCGTTAGGGACATCTAGGTTTCGACCAGTGGGGAGCAGGCCCCATTAGTTCTAGTTTCGATGTCATGGTCATCACCCTTTCCTCTTGAGCACAATACCAAGGTGATTTATCTATCAAATTCGTGGGCACCATCAGAATCAGTGACTGGATAGAGTACACTATAGTGGGGGTGGGCAGGTTTAGCACCCACCTCATCAACAGCAGTTTCCAGCCAAGGCCTTTCAGCAACAGCAGCAGGGAGAGCGAGCTACCCGTCCTCTGAGAGTAGATGTGGAAGGAGGAGGACGACCCTGTAGTGCCCCTCAAGGACCTTGATCAGGGCATGGTCGGGGAGGTGGCCGACAACCGAGAGGCAGCGGAGCTGGGCGTGTGGAGTTGCATGCTGTAGATGCAGCAGTTCCAGTTGTGCTGGATGTAACACCCGAGATTTTTATGAGTAATATTTTTTTTATATATCATCAAAGTAATCTTTCACTACATACAAGCTTGTCTTACTTTACATGCAATCACGACCTTCCTCGATAGTTTGCGTCGTACGCAATACCGGGTTTCACTAAACAATGATATGCTATTAAAATATTATTAAAATTAGCCGTTATGAATAGTAATAACCACTTTTTGAAACATTATAAATTTTATTTTTCAAAATGGACTTCATTTTTGTATTCGGAATACCGAAATTATCCTAGGGTAAAATTTTGGTACTTTTCTGAAAACTTTCAATTTTTGATGAATAGAGAAACCACTAAGTGGTAGGTTAAAAACTGAATCTTGCATAAAACTTAATTTTACCGCTTCTGTGAATGGAATTTCAAAAATCCGACAGACGCGGTTGATATCAGTAAGTAAAATGTGATTCAATGGGATAAAAATAATTTTTTGGTTAATAGTAACTTTTTACTTTTTTTACCGCGGTTAATAGTAAATAGGGGTAAATATGATATTACTATTACCCTAACACATGTCCTAATTCTATTGGATAAGTTTAATTCGACCAAAAACAAACTTAGGAATAAAATATGACCATTTAGGCCCACTTGGGTTAGATTGGGACATTTATTATTAATTTATTTAAAGAAGGGTTAAAATAGTTAAAATCAAAGTGTAATAAGTAAATAATTTTTAATATGGGGTTATACATAAGATAAATTCTACTATAAATATTAATTAGAAAGATAAAAATATTTCCTACATAATGGTATTTTATTTATAATTTTTAGACATTAAATAATTTAATTTATTTATGACACAATGATGATGCAGTAATTATCTTATTTATGAAATATTGACATAATTTATGTTATAAACACCACAATAAATGTAATTTGAGACTTTTTATGAATTCCACTAATTTTCTAGGTTACTATGATATATTAGTGTTGATTTAATCAACTTTATTCGAACATATAATTCTGTTATGACTTTCACAAAAATCATATATCAAATAGTGTCAAAATTGACACAAAATAGTTTTTAAATAAAATATTATATTATTAATTGTTATTTTATTCCTAAAAATCTAAGGTTCGGCCAAATGACTTAGATAAGGATATATATATTAATAATAAACAATTTGGGGTTCGTTTGGCATGTTATAGTAAGTGTATTAACCATATAGTGAAAGAAAAAAAAAGACACGGTAAAAGTTAAATTATTTATCATAGAGTTAAATCTAATTGATAAGGTTAAAATAATGCACTAAACTTTTCTAAATCCTATTGGTTGATAGGATTTCCACCCATCCCCACTTTAGCTTCGAAATAAGACCCTTTGGATCCATTATAAACCGATTTTGACTTTAATATAAAATAATATTTTGAGATATTCCTAAGGTGCCCCTCTCCTCCCTTATAAAAGGGCACCTCCTCCCCCTCCTCCTCACACCAATTTGAGCACTCAAGCTCGGCCAACCCCTGCCATTTTCTCCTCTCCACTTCTCTAGAATAATCCTAGAGGTCCTGGTCTTCTTCAAAGACCAATCTTACTTCCCTAAGTGGAGGATTCAAAGAAGCGTTCCAAAGAAGAGGTAATATCCATTACCGATCTTTTCAATTTCTTTCTTCTTAAACTTCTTCTTCTTTAGTTGTTTCATGATAAAGTAATAACATCATTATTACATACATACTGATATGTCATTTTAAATATTAAACAACCCTAATTCACCTTCTATCCATCCAACGGAAAAATGAAATCACCGCGCGTGCGTACGTACGGAATACCGTCTCCACGCCGTGGTGTAATCTATTTTCCACCATCACCTTAAAAGGATGGGTATAATGGTGTAATGAGTAACTATTTCTGATTATTATAAATTAATATTGATACTGAAATAATATATATATACTCCAATACAATTCCACGATCATAGGAACGATATCATCACTCGTGCGTACGTACGGAATACCGTCTCCACGCTGTGAAGCGACTCGTTCTACATGATCATCACTACATAGTAATTATATAAATGAATTGAATGAATAAATATGATATATGTTACACTAATACCATTCTGGATATAAGGTATCTATAACCTTAAAATAAGAATAAGAATTTATTCAGCAAAACACGCATAAGAACAAAAGGCAATAAAGACCCGAGTAACAAGTAACAATGAAATATTACTAACAAGAAGCTAAGAATATGACCATATATGATATCATGATTCTGGAATAAGTCAATAACATTATTTAAACCATTATAAAGGAGCTTCAGACACGTACAAAGCAAATTGGACCTAAGGTAAGGGAAAATATCACAATCTCATTTTTATCCGAGATTTTTTTTACTTTGGCATTTACTGGGGTGTATTTTATCATCCACATCCATGTTCCATCAATATGAAATATTGTTTCCATCCACTTACAATAGTTTAAATCCAGTTTACCCTTCGGTGAGTTTTTATTAAAGAATATGAAAGGAATCTTTTGTCGTTTTTCGTACGAGGTACTTTTTGACTTTTCCGACAAAAGTACGAAGAATGGTTTTTTAAACTTATACGGCATGAATGGATTTTTAAAACTTTATTTCCAAGAAGCTTCCTTTACAAGTTTTCAAGTTTTTTTAATCAACTTCTTTTAGAATATAATTGTATGAAATGTTAATAAAAGAAATGTTTTCTTTAAGTAGAAAGGATATTTTCCTCAAGAATGGAGTTCAAATGTTTTATCAAAATTATTTTCCATCTAAGATAATATAGGGTTCTGTTTTTATCCCTATTATTACATTGATTTGATTATGTTTTGAGGGAATTATTTTTATGAAGTCATTTACCTTATATGATTTGTTTAATGATGTCATGATGTTTCAAGAATCCCATTTTTTGGTATATGTGTTATGCGATGATGTATGATTTATGATTATGTGGCACACATAAGAAAGGATTCATTATAAGATGGGTGGGACCTATATCTCCCTCTGATGCATTAGGGAAAGATTTATATCTCATGAGATAGACATGGCTGGAACGGAAGGTTATTTCGGTTCAGTGATACAGGACTGAAACGAGGAGTGAACTCGGTTCAGAAATGGACTTTGTCTGCTAAGATAGTCTTGGCAATGAGTCATGACTAACAAGAAATGATTTTCCATGATTATGTGTTCATGCCACAAAGTTTCATGTTTCATGTTATGATTATGGGGATCTCATTTTCACTTCTATGATTTATTCCATGTTAAGATATTATGATCTCTTTTGCAGGATATGATATTCAAAAAGATATGATATGATTTTTATTTCCTTTATTTGCCCTTGCTAAGCACTTGAGCTCACCCTTTTATGTTTTCTTTTCCCCAGGTCAGGAAGATGGAT
The DNA here is from genome assembly GCA_963277665.1 of Viscum album. Taxonomy (NCBI): domain Eukaryota; kingdom Viridiplantae; phylum Streptophyta; class Magnoliopsida; order Santalales; family Viscaceae; genus Viscum; species Viscum album. The sequence continues at coordinate 444,429,282 of OY728121.1, forward strand.
ATTAAGTAGAATATGCTAAAAGGGACCCTAGATATGATGAAATAAATGGGAGACACTGTAGAATATTTATGAACCAGTTGTTTATGTTTCCCAGTTTCTAAAGACACTATACCTATACGGTCCTTTGTGGTTTTGTCATATGTTGAAATAAGTGTGCTTCAATTTTGAAGTATTAACAATGTATGTAAAGTATGGGTCGTTATAGTTGGTATCAGAGGAAAGGTATAGTCAACCTTTGGAAACTAGGATGTGAAAGCCTTAGTAAGAACCCTAAGGATAAGTCTAAGCATAGAACACAATCTTAGTGTTTTAGAAATGGCCATGAATACCCTAGGATAAGACCTTAAGTGTGAAATTTTATTCTTGATTATGTGGTTTTCCTATTATAATTAGTGTTGCTCACACCATTCTTCTTGGTTTTAGTCAATGGCTGGAACCCGAAGGAACCATGTTAATGCGGAATGCGATTGGCAATGCAATGATTGACCCCCTGAGCAACCAAACGATATGGGAGCTCGAATGAAAAATCTTGTAGCCATGCTCACACAACTTTCTCAAGCTATAAATCATGCAGGACTTCCAAACGAGCAAAGGAAGGAGCAACATTCTGTTGAATCCTTCATGAGGCAGCGTCCACCTTCATTCAGTGGGTCTACTGATCCATTAGTTACTGAACAATGGATTAGTACTACTGAAAAGATATTTTCAGTTCTTCAATGTTCTGAACATGATAAAGTCCTCCTAGCAGTGTATCATTGGTAAGGAGATGCTGATCAATGGTGGAATCTTATTAAGAATATGTGGCAAAGGGATGAAATTGAGTCTATGGAATGGGACGAGTTCAAGAACTTATTTTTCAATAAGTACTTCCCTCGTATTCTCCCAACAAAGATGGAGAAAAGTTTCTTGAACTGAAGTAAAGGGATGATGAATCTGTTGGTACCTATGAAGCAAATTTTACAAGACTTGCAAGGTACGCTTCTGGTATTATTATCCAACCTGAGATTAAGATCGATCGATTCTTTAGTGGCTTAAAACCAAGTCTTCGAAAGGCGTTAGCCATAAGGGACTTCAATAGCTATGAGGAAATCGTTCGATATGCTCTCAAAGTCGAGATGGAGATTGGAGTAACCCATCAGTCACGTGGGTTTGATAAGAAGAGGAAGATGGAATTCAAAGGAAAATCTAAAGAGCACACAGAAAAGAAGATGAGCTTTCCCTTATGCTCAAAGTGTGGAAAGAAACATGGAGGGAGTTGTCTTAAAGGGACAAGTAAATGTTTCAAATGTGGAAAGGAAGGTCATCGGGCATTTGAATGCCGCGATAATGGGAAGAAGATGTCTAATGATGCAAACAAAGGAAGGGATACACAGAATGAACCTACTACACATCAATGTTTCAAGTGCAAGGAGATGGGGAATTATGCCAAACAATGCCCAAATCCAAGGGTTGATGATGATGGTCGACTTCAACAAAATCAAAAGGCTAAAGACAAAGGAAAGTAACATGCAATTTCTATCAGCGATGTGGAGTACGATAATGAAGTGGTGAAAGGTACACTTACCATCCACTCTAAAGTAGCAAATGTTTTATTTGATTCTGGATCCACCCACTCTTTTATTTCTAAAGAATTTTATAAGGGTATCACCGTATTACCTCAACAATTAGATGTTGAGTTAGCTGTGACAACACCTAATGGCACAACAGTCGCATCAAAAGTTTATAATTCTTCTTCGATCGAAGTTTGTGGGAAAGTGCTTCCTGCAAATCTTGTGATCCTTCCTTTAGTGGAATTTGATGTGATTCTTGGCATGGATTGGATTTCTCTACATGGAGCTCATATCAATTTCCAAAGAAGGGAAGTCACATTTCATATTCCAGATCAATCTATGATCGTCTATCGATGCAAGGATGAATATAACCTTCCAGTGGAAATTCCTTCCATCTTATGGGTCTTGATTCCACTAAATGAAGGTTATTTATCTCAAATAGTTGGTGAGAAACTTACGATTCAGAATATGCCCATCGTACGGGAGTTTGATGATGTCTTTCCGGAGGAATTACCAGGTCTTCCACCAAATCGTGAAGTTGAGTTTTCAATAGAACTCATACCGGGTGCTTTTCCTATTTCAAAAACACCTTATAGAATGGCCCCAATAGAGTTGCAGGAATTGAATAAGAAACTCCAAGAGAATCTTGATAAGGGATTCATACACCCTAGTGCGTCACCTTGGGGAGCACCTGTTCTATTGTTAAGAAGAAAGATGGATCAATGAGACTCTGCATTGATTATCGAGAACATAACAAGACCACTATCAAGAACAAATATCCTCTCCCACACATTGATGACTTATTTGACCAACTACGCGGAGCTCAATACTTTTCCAAGATTGATCTTCGTTTAGGGTATCATCAATTAAGGGTCAAAAGGGAGGATATACCAAAGACAGCTTTCCGTACAAGGTATGGACACTATGAATTTATAGTGATTCCATTTTGTCTTACTAATTCCCCTGCTATCTTCATGGATCTATTGAATAGAGTCTTTAGAGACTATCTTGATCAATTTGTGGTAGTCTTTATAGATGATATTCTTGTCTATTCAAAGATCAAGGAAGATCATGAAGATCACTTGAGAATTATATTGAAGACCCTGAGAAAGGAGAAGCTTTATGCCAAATTTACCAAGTGTGAATTTTGGCTTCAAAAAGTTGCATTTTTGGGTAACATAATCTCAAAAGAGGGGATATCTGCGGATCCAGAAAAAACAGAGGTTATCGAAAGATGGTCAAGACCAACAACAGTAACTATGATCCGAAGTTTTCTTGGTTTGGCTGGATATTACCGATGTTTTGTAAAATATTTTTCACGATTATCTAATCCACTCACCAAGTTGACTCGGAAAGGAGTTAAGTTTGTTTGGACAGAGAAATGTGAAGAGAATTTCAAGGAGTTGAAAAGAAGGTTATCCAGTGCACCTGTGATCACACTTCCTTGTAGTGGAGAAAGGTTTGTGATCTACAATGATGCATCCAAGAAGGGATTGGGGTGTGTTCTTATGCAAAATGATATGGTGATAGCTTATGCCTCACGACAGTTGAAAATCCATGAGCAAAATTACCCAACACATGATTTGGAGTTGGCTGCGGTAATCTTTGAATTAAGGATTTGGAGGCATTACCTTTATGGTGAAAGGTGTGATATTTATACTGATCATAAATGTTTAAAGTATATTTTCACACAAAAGGAGCTGAATATGCGTCAAAGAAGATGGTTGGAGCTGATTAAGGATTATGACTGCTCAATCCATTACCACCCTGGGAAAGAAAACAAGGTGGAAGATGCATGAAGTCGACAAGACCATGCTAGTTTATCCTTGATGAGGATCACAAAATATCCAATATTTATGGATTTACAAAGGATGGATCTTGGAATTATAATGGAAGGGGAAATATCTTATCTTTCTCAAATGAATGTTCAACCATCTATACATGTGAAGAATAAAGAGGCACAGAAAGAAGATGTAGAGTTACAAAAGAAGGTGAGAAATGTTCCTGAATTCAACCTTGATTGTGATGGGATAATAAAGTTCAGGAATCGGGTTTGTGTTCCTCCCATCCCCGAATTAAAGAAGGACCTGCCGGATGAGGCTCATAGTTCTTCATTCTCTATTCATCCTGGAAGCACGAAGATGTATAGGGACCTAAAAGAGTACTTCTGGTGGGATGGAATGAAAAGAGATGTTGCTGAATATGTCTCTCGATGCTTGGTTTGTCAACAAGTTAAAGCTGGGAGACAAAAGTCTAAGGGGATGTTACAACCATTACCCATACCCGAATGGAAATGGGAAAACATCACTATGGACTTTGTCACAGGACTTCCTAAAACATCCAAAGGCAATAATGCTATTTGGGTCATAGTTGATCGTCTTACAAAGTCTGCACACTTCATTGCTATTAGAGAGGATTTCTCTCTAGATCAGCTTGCCAGGATATATGTAAAGGAAGTTGTAAGATTGAATGGAGTACCAATTTCTATTATATTTGATCGGGATCCGAGATTTACCTCGAAGTTCTGGAGAAGTCTTCAGCATACTCTGGATACAGAGTTGAGTTTCAGCACTGCTTATCATCCCCAGACAGAAGGTCAGTCTGAGAGAACAATTCAAACCCTAGAAGATATGTTGACAGCTTGCTCTATGGATTTCAAAGGAGGTTGCGATCAACACCTACCTTTGGTGGAATTTTCTTATAATAATAGCTTTCACTCCAGTATTCAGATGGCTCCTTATGAAGCTCTCTATGGAATGATATGCAGGACTCCAACTTGCTGGGATGGAGTTGGGGAAAGAAATCTATTAGGACCTGATCTCGTTGATGAAATGGCAGAAAAGGTCAGATCTATTCAACAACACATAAGAGAAGCTCAGAGTCAACAGAAAAGTTATGCCGACAACCAAAGAAAAGACCTAGAGTTTGAAGTGGGTGATAAAGTGTTCTTACGAATATCTCCCTGGAAGAGGGTTATGAGATTTTGAAAGAAGGGGAAGTTGAGCCCTAGATATATCGGTCCTTTCGAAATACTAGATCGTGTTGGAAAGGTAGCTTACCGATTGGAGCTTCCGCCGAATCTCTCTCAAGTTCACGATGTGTTCCATGTATCTCTCCTGAGAAAGTACATACCTGATCCTTCACATGTACTCAGCTCAGAAGTTGTACCGCTGGAGCAAGATCTTTCTTATGAAGAACAACCGATAGAGATTCTGGATCGTAGCGAAAAATTCCTACGAAACAAGACCACTCGATTGGTGAAAGTTTTATGGAGGAACCACCAATTAGAAGAAGCTACATGGGAGCTTGAGGATATGATGAGGGAGAAGTATCCTCATCTGTTTGTTACAAAGTGACGAATTTCGAGGGCGAAATTCTTTTTAAGGGGGGTAGAATGTAACACCCGAGATTTTTATGAGTAATATTTTGTTTTTATATATCATCAAAGGAATCTTTCACTACATACTAGCTTGGTTTACTTTACACGCAATCACGACCTTCCTCGATAGCTTGCGTCGTACGCAATACCGAGTTTCACTAAACAACTATATGCTATTAAAATATTATTAAAACTAGCCGTTATGAATAGTAATAACCACTTTTTGAAACTTTATAAATTTTATTTTTCAAAATGGACTTCATTTTTGGATTCGGAAAACTGAAATTAGCCTAGGGTAAAATTTTGGTACTTTTCTGAAAACTTTCAATTTTTGATGAATAGTGAAACCACTAAGTGGTAGGTTAAAAACTGAATTTTGCATAAAACTTAATTTTACCGCTTATGTGAATGGAATTTCGAAAATCCGACAGACACGGTTGATATCAGTAAGTAAAATGTGGTTCAATGAGATAAAAATAATTTTTTGGTGAATAGTAACTTTTTACTTTTTTTACCGCGGTTAATAGTAAATAGGGGTAAATATGATATTACTATTACCCTAACACATGTCCTAATTCAATTGGATAAGTTTAATTCGACAAAAAAACAAACTTAGGAATAAAATATGACCATTTAGGCACACTTGGGTTAGATTTGGACATTTATTATTAATTTAATTAAAGAAGGGTTAAAATAGTTAAAATCAAAGTTTAATAAGTAAATCATTTTTAATATGGGGTTATACATAAGATAAATTAGACTATAAATATTCATTAGAAAGCTAAAAAGAGTTATTACATAATGGTATTTTATTTATAATTTTTAGACATTAAATAATTTAATTTATTTGTGACACAATGATGATGCAGTAATTATCTTATTTATGAAATATTGACATAATTGATGTTATAAACACCAAAATAAATGTAATTTTAGACTTTTTATGAATTACACTAATTTTATAGGTTACTATGATATATTAGTGTTGATTTAATCAACTTGATTCGAACATATAATTCTGTTATGACTTTCACAAAAATCATATATCAAATAGTGTCAAAATTGACACAAAATAGTTTTTAAATAAAATATTATATTATTAATTGTTATTTTGTTCCTAAAAATCTAAGGTTCGGCCACATGACTTATATAAGGATATATATATTAATAATAAACAATTTGGGGTTCGTTTGGCATGTTATAGTAAGTGTATTAACCATATAGTTAAAGAAAACAAAAAGACACAGTAAAAGTTAAATTATTTAACTTAGAGTTAAATCTAATTGATAGGGTTAAAATAATACCCTAAACTTGTCTAAATCCTATTGGTTGATAGGATTTCGACCCATCCCCACTTTAGCTTCAAAATAAGACCCTTTGGAACCATTATATACTGATTTTGACTTTAATATAAAATAATATTTTGAGATATTCCTAAGGTGCCTCTCTCCTCCCTTATAAAAGGGCACCTCCTCCCCCTCCTCCTCACACCAATTTGAGCACTCAAGCTCGGCCAACCCCTGAAATTTTCTCCTCTCCACTTCCCTAGAATAATCCTAGAGGTACTGGTCTTCTTCAAAGACCAATCTTAGTTCCCTAAGTGGAGGATTCAAAGAAGCGTTCCAAAGAAGAGGTAATATCCATTACCGACCATTTCAATTTCTTTCTTCTTCAACTTCTTCTTCTTTAGTTGTTTAATGATAAAGTAATAACATCAGTATTACATACATACTGATATGTTATTTTAAATATGAAACAACCCTAATTCACCTTCTATCCATCCTATGGAAAAATGAAATCACCGCGCATGCGTACGTACGGAATACCGTCTCCATGCCGCGGTGAAATCTATTTTCCACCATCACCTTACAAGGATGGGTATAATGGTGTAAAGAGTTACTATTTCTGATTATTATAAAGTAATATTGATACTTAAATAATATATATATACTCCAATACAATTCCACGATCATAGGAACGATATCATCACTCGTGCGTACATACGGAATACCGTCTCCACGATGTGAAGCGACTCGTTCTACATGATCCTCATTACATAGTAATTATATAAATGAATTGAATGAATAAATATGATATATGTTACACTAATACCATTCTGGATATAAGGTATCTATAACCTTAAAATAAGAATAAGAATTTATTCAGCAAAACACGCATAAGAACAAAAGGCAATAAAGACCCAAGTAACAAGTAACAATGAAATATTACTAACAAGAAGCTAAGAATATGACCATATATGATATCATGATTCTGGAATAAGTCAATAACATTATTTAAACCAATATACAGGAGCTTCGGACACGTACAAAGCAAATCAGACCTAAGGTAAGGGAAAATATCACAATATCATTTTTATCTGAGATTGTTTTTACTTTGGCATTTACTGGGGTGTATTTTATCATCCACATCCATGTTCCATAAATATGTAATATTGTTTCCATCCACTTACAATAGTTTAAATCCAATTTTACCCTTCGGTGAGTTTTTAGTAAAGAATATGAAAGGAATCTTTTGTCGTTTTTTGTACGAGGTACTTTTTGACTTTTCCGACAAATGTACGAAGAATGGTTTTTTTAACTTATACGGCATGAATGGATTTTTAAAACATTATTTCCAAGAAGCTTCCTTTAAAAGTTTTCAAGTTTTTTTTAATCAACTTCTTTTAGAATATAATTGTATGACATGTTAAGAAAAGAAAAGTTTTTTTCTGAAGTAGAAAGGATATTTTCCTCAAGAATGGAGTTCAAATGTTTTATCAAAATTATTTTCCATCTAAGATAATATAGGGTTCTGTTTTTATCCCTATTATTACATTGATTTGATTATGTTTTGAGGGAATTATTTTTATGAAGTCATTTACCTTATATGATTTGTTTTATGATGTCATGATGTTTCAAGAATCCCATTTTTCGTTACATGTGTTATGCGATGATGTATGATTTATGATTATGTGGAACACATAAGAAAGGATTCATTATAAGATGGGTGGGACCTATATCTCCCTCCAATGCATTGGGTAAAGATTTATATCTCATGAGATAGAAATGGCTGGAACGGAAGGTTATTTCAGTTCAGTGATACAGGACTGAAACGAGGAGTGAACTCGGTTCAGAAATGGACTTTGTCTACTAAGATAGTCTTGGCAATGAGTCATGACTAACAAGAAACGATTTTCCATGATTATGTGTGCATGCCACAAAGTTTCATGTTTCATGTTATGATTATGGGGATCTCATTTTCACTTCTATGATTTATTCCACGTTAAGATATTATGATCTCTTTTGCAGGATATGATTTTCAAAAAGATATGATATGATTTTTATTTCCTTTATTTGCCCTTGCTGAGCATTTGAGATCACCCTTTTATGTTTTCTTTTCCCCAGGTCAGGAAGATGGGTATTAAGTAGAATATGCTAAAAGGGACCCTAGATATGATGAAATAAATGGGAGACACTGTAGAAGATTTATGAACCAGTTGTTTATGTTTCCTAGTTTCTAAAGACACTATACCTATACAATTCTTTGTGGTTTTGTCATATTTTGTAATAAGTGTGCTTCAATTTTGAAGTATTAACAATGTATGTAAAGTATGGGTCGTTATAGTTGGTATCAGAGGAAAGGTATAGTCAACCTTTGGAAAATAGGATGTGAAAGCCTTAGTAATAACCCTAAGGATAAGTCTAAGCATAGAACACAATCTTAGTGTTTTAGAAATGGCCATGAATACCCTAGGATAAGACCTTAGTGTGAAATTTTATTCTTGATTATGTGGTTTTCCTATTATAATTAGTGTTGCTCACACTATTCTTCTTGGCTTTAGTCAATGGCTGGAACCCGAAGGAACCGTGTTAATGCGGAATGCGATGGGCAATGCAATGATTGTACCCCTGAGCAACCAAACGATATAGGAGCTCGAATGAAAAATCTTGTAGCCATGCTCACACAACTTTCTCAAGCTATGAATCATGCAGGACTTCCAAACGAGCAAAGGAAGGAGCAACATTCTGTTGAATCCTTCATGAGGCAGCATCCACCTTCTTTCAGCGGGACTACTGATCCATTAGTTTCTGAACAATGGATTAGTACTACTGAAAAGATATTTTCAGTTCTTTAATGTTCTGAACATGATAAAGTCATCCTAGCAGTGTATCGGTTGGAAGGAGATGCTGATCAATGGTGGAATCTTATTAAGAATACATGGCAAAGGGATGAAATTGAGTCTATGGAATGGGATGAGTTCAAGAACTTATTTTTCAATAAGTACTTCCCTCGTATTCTCCGAACAAATATGGAGAAAGAGTTTCTTGAACTGAAGTAAAGGGATGATGAATCTGTTGGTACCTATGAAGCAAATTTTACAAGACATGCAAGGTACGCTTCTCGTATTATTATCCAGCCTGAGATTAAGATCGATCGATTCTTTAGTGGCTTAAAACCACATTTTCGAAGGGTGTTAGCCATAAGGGACTTCAATAGCTATGAGGAAATCGTTCGATGTGCTCTCAAAGTCAATATGGAGATTGGAGTAACCCATCAGTCACATGGGTTTGATAAGAAGAGGAAGATGGAATTCAAAGGAAAATCTAAAGAGCACATTGAAAAGAAGATGAGCTTTCCCTTATGCTCAAAGTGTGGAAAGAAACATGGAGGGAGTTGTCTTAAAGGGACAAGTAAATGTTTCAAATGTGGAAAGGAAGGTCATCGGGCATTTGAATGCCGCGATAATGGGAAGAAGATGTCTAATGATGCAAACAAAGGAAGGGATACACAGAATGAACCTACTACACTTCAATGATTCAAGTGCAAAGAGATGGGGAATTATGCCAATCAATGCCCAAATCCAAGTGTTGATGATGATGGTCGACGTCAAAAAAATCATAAGGCTAAAGACAAAGGAATGTCACGTGAAATTTCTATCAGCGATGTGGAGTACGATAATGAAGTGGTGAAAGGTACACTTACCATCCACTCTAAAGTAGAAAATGTTTTATTTGATTCTCGATCCACCCACTCTTTTATTTATAAAGTATTTTCTAAGGGTATCACCATATTACCTCAACAATTAGATGTTGAGTTAGCTGTGACAACACCTAATGGCACAACAGTCGCATCAAAAGTTTATAATTGTTCTCCGATCGAAGTTTGTGGGAAAGTGCTTCCTGCAAATCGTGTGATCCTTCCTTTAGTGGAATTTGATGTGATTCTTGGCATGGATTGGCTTTCTCTACGTGGAGCTCATATCAATTTCCAAAGAAGGGAAGTCATATTTAATATTCCAGATCAATCTACGATCGTCTATCGATGCAAGGTTGAATATAACCTTCCAGTGGAAATTCCTTCCATCTTATGGGTCTTGATTCCACTAAATGAAGGTTATTTATCACAAATAGTTGGTGAGAAACATACGATTAAGAATATGACCATCGCACGGGAGTTTGATGATGTCTTTCCAGAGGAATTACCAAGTCTTCCACCAAATCGTGAAGTTGTGTTTTCAATAGAACTCGTACCGGGTGCTTTGCATATTTCAAAGACACCTTATAGAATGGCCCCAATAGAGTTGCAGGAATTGAATAAGCAACTCCAAGAGAATCTTGATAAGGGATTCATACGCCCTAGTGCGTCACCTTGGGGAGCACCTGTTCTATTGTTAAGAAGAAAGATGGATCAATGAGACTCTGCATTGATTATCGAGAACATAACAAGATCACTATCAAGAACAAATATCCTCTCCCACACATTGATGACTTATTTGACCAACTACGCGGAGCTCAATACTTTTCCAAGATTGATCGTCGTTCAGGGTATCATCAATTAAGGGTCAAAAGGGAGGATATACCAAAGACATCTTTCCGTACAAGGTATGGACACTATGAATTTATAGTGATGCCATTTTGTCTTACTAATGCCCCTGCTATCTTCATGGATCTAATGAATAGAGTCTTTAGAGACTATCTTGATCAATTTGTGGTAGTCTTTATAGACGATATTCTTGTCTATTCAGAGAGAAAGGAAGAGCATGAAGATCACTTGAGAATTATATTGAAGACCCTGAGAAAGGAGAATCTTTATGCCAAATTTACCAAGTGTGAATTTTGGCTTCAAAAAGTTGCATTTTTGGGTCACATAATCTCAAAAGAGGGGATATCTGTGGATCCAGCAAAAACAGAGGTTACAAAAGATGGTCAAGACCATCAACAGTAACTGAGATCCGAAGTTTTCTTGGTTTGGCTGGATATTATCGACGTTTTGTAAAATATTTTTCACGATTATCTAATCCACTCACCAAGTTGACTCGGAAAGGAGTTAAGTTTGTTAGGACAGAGGAATGTGAAGAGAATTTCGAGGAGTTGAGAAGAAGGTTATCCAGTGCACCTGTGCTCACACTGCCTTGTAGTGGAGAAAGGTTTGTGATCTACAGTGATGCATCCATGAAGGGATTAGGGTGTGTTCTTATGCAAAATGATATAGTGATAGCTTATGCCTCATGACAGTTGAAAATCCATGAGCAAAATTACCCAACACATTATTTGGTGTTGGCTGCGGTAATCTTTGCATTAAATATTTGGAGGCATTACCTTTATGGTGAAAGGTGTGATATTTATACTGATCATAAAAGTTTAAAGTATATTTTCACACAAAAGGAGCTGAATATGCGTCAAAGAAGATGGTTGGAGCTGATTAAGGATTATGACTGCTCAATCCATTACCACCCTGGGAAAGCAAACAAGGTTGCAGATGCATTAAGTCGACAAGACCATGCTAGTTTATCCATGATGAGGATCACAAAAGATCTAATATTTATGTATTTACAAAGGATAGATCATGGAATTATAATGGAAGGGGAAAAATATTATCTTTCTCAAATGAATGTTCAACCATCTATACATGTGAAGATTAAAGAGGCACAGAAAGAAGATGTAGAGTTACAAAAGAAGGTGAGAAATGTTCCTGAATTCAACCTTGATTGTGATGGGATAATAAAGTTCAGGAATCGGGTTTCTGTTCCTCCCATCCCCGAATTAAAGAAGGAGCTGATGGATGATGCTCATAGTTCTTCATTCTCTATTCATCCTGGAAGCACGAAGATGTATAGGGACCTGAAAGAGTACTTTTGGTGGGATGGCATGAAAAGAGATGTTGCTGAATATGTCTCTCGATGCTTGGTTTGTCAACAAGTTAAAGCTGAGAGACAAAAGTCTAAGGGGATGTTAAAACCATTACCCATACCCGAATGGAAATGGGAAAACATCACTATGGACTTTGTCACAAGACTTCCTAAAACATCCAAAGGAAATAATGCTATTTGGGTCATAGTTGATCGTCTTACAAAGTCTGTACACTTCATTGCTATTGTAAAGGATTTCTCTCTGGATCAGCTTGCCATGATAAATGTAAAGGAAGTGGTAAGATTGCATGGAGTACCAATTTCTATTATATCTGATCGGGATCCGAGATTTACCTCGAACTTCTGGAGAAGTCTTCAGCATACTCTGGATACAGAGTTGAGTTTCAGCACTGCTTATCATCCCCAGACAGATGGTCAGTCTGAGAGAACAATTCAAACCCTAGAAGATATGTTGAGAGCTTTCTCTATGGATTTCAAAGGAGGTTGCGATCAACACCTACCTTTGGTGGAATTTTCTTATAATAATAGCTTTCACTCCAGTATTCAGATGGCTCCTTATGAAGCTCTCTATGGAAAGATATGCAGGACTCCAACTTGCTGTGATGAAGTTGGGGAAAGAAATCTATTAGGACCTGATCTCGTTGATGAAATGGCAGAAAAGGTCAGATCTATTCAACAACACATAAGAGCAGCTCAGTGTCGATAGAAAAGTTATGCCGACAACCAAAGAAAAGACCTAGAGTTTGAAGTAGGTGATAAAGTGTTCTTACGAATATCTCCCTGGAAGAGGGTTATGAGATTTGGAAAGAAGGGGAAGTTGAGCCCTAGATATATCGGTCCTTTCGAAATACTGGATCGTGTTGGAAAGGTAGCTTACCGATTGGAGCTTCCACCGAATCTCTCTCAAGTTCACGATGTGTTCCATTTATCTCTCCTGAGAAAGTACATACCTGATCCTTCACATGTACTCAGCTCAGAAGTTGTACCGCTGGAGCAAAATCATTCTTATGAAGAACAACTGATAGAGATTCTGGATCATAGCGAAAAAGTCCTACGAAACAAGACCACTCGATTAGTGAATGTTTTATGGAGGAACCACCAATTAGAAGAAGCTACATGGGAGCTTGAGGATATGATGAGGGAGAAGTATCCTCATTAGTTTGTTAGAAAATGACGAATTTCGAGGGCGGAATTCTTTTTAAGGGGGGTAGAATGTAACACCCGAGATTTTTATGAGTAATATTTTGTTTTTATATATCATCAAAGGAATCTTTCACTACAGACTGGCTTGGATTACTTTACACGCAATTGCGACCTTCCTCGATAGCTTGCGTCATTCGCAATACCGAGTTTCACTAAACAACGATATGCTATTAAAATATTATTAAAAATAGCCGTTATGAATAGTAATAACCACTTTTTGAAACTATATAAATTTTATTTTTCAAAATGGACTTCATTTTTGGATTTGGAATACCGAAATTAGCCTAGGGAAAAAATTTGGTACTTTTCTAAAAACTTTCAATTTTTGATGAATAGTGAAACCACTAAGTGGTAGGTTAAAAACTGAATTTTGCATAAAACTTAATTTTACCGCTTCTGTGAATGGAATTTCGAAAATCCGACAGAAACGGTACATATCAGTAAGTAAAATGTGGTTCAATGAGATAAAAATAATTTTTTGGTGAATAGTAACTTTTTACTTTTTTTACCGCGGTTAATAGTAAATAGGGGTAAATATGATATTACTATTACCCTAACACATGTCCTAATTCAATTGGACAAGTTTAATTCGACAAAAAAAACTAACTTAGGAATAAAATATGACCATTAAGGCCCACTTGGGTTAGATTAGGACATTTATTATTAATTTATTTAAAGAAGGGTTAAAATAGTTAAAATCAAAGTTTAATAAGTAAATCATTTTTAATATGGGGTTATACATAAGATAAATTCGACTATAAATATTCATTAGAAATATAAAAAGATTTCTTACATAATGGTATTTTATTTATAATTTTTAGACATTAAATAATTTAATTTATTTGTGACACAATGATGATGGAGTAATTATCTTATTTATGAAATATTGACATAATTGATGTTATAAACACCAAAATAAATGTAATTTGAGACTTTTTATAAATTCCACTAATTTTCTAGGTTACTATGATATATTAGTGTTGATTTAATCAACTTTATTCGAACATATAATTCTGTTATGACTTTCACAAAAATCATATATCAAATAGTGTCAAAATTGACACAAAATAGTTTTTAAATCAAATATTATATTGTTAATTGTTATTTTATTTCTAAAAATCTAAGGTTCGTCCAAAAGACTTAGATAAGGATATATATATTAATAATAAATAATTTGGGGTTCTTTTGGCATGTTATAGTAAGTGTATTAACCATATAGTGAAAGAAAACAAAAAGACACGGTAAAAGTTAAATTATATAACTTAGAGTTAAATCTAATTGATAAGGTTAAAATAATACCCTAAACTTGTCTAAATCCTATTTGTTTATAGGATTTCGACCCATCCCCACATTAGCTTCGAAATAAGACCATTTGGAACCATTATAAACCGATTTTGACTTTAATATAAAATAATATTTTGAGATATTCCTAAGGTGCCCCTCTCCTCCCTTATAAAAGGGCACCTCCTCCCCCTCCTCCTCACACAAATTTGAGCGCTCAAGCTCGGCCAACCCCTGCCATTTTCTCCTCTCCACTTCCCTAGAATAATCCTAGGGGTCCTGGTATTCTTCAAAGACCAATCTTAGTTCCCTAAGTGGAGGATTCAAAGAAGCGTTCCAAAGAAGAGGTAATATCCATTACCGATCTTTTCAATTTATTTCTTCTTCAACTTATTCTTCATTACTTGTTTCATGATAAAGTAATAACATCAGTATTACTTAAATACTGATATGTTATTATAAATATGAAACAACCCTAATTCACCTTATATCCATCCTACGGAAAAATGAAGTCACCGCGCGTGCGTACGTACGGAATACCGTCTCCACGTCGTGGTGTAGTCTATTTTCCACCATCACCTTACAAGGATGGGTATAATGGTGTAATGAGTAACTATTTATGATTATTATAAAGTAATATTGATACTGAAATAATATATATATACTCCAATACAATTCCACGATCATAGGAACGATATAATCACTCGTGCGTACGTACGGAATACCGTCTCCACGATGTGAAGCGACTCGTTCTACATGATCATCATTACATAGTAATTATATAAATGAATTGAATGAATAAATATGATATATGTTACACTAATACCATTCTGGATATAAGGTATCTATAACCTTAGAAGAAGAATAAGAATTTATTCGGCAAAACATGCATAAGCACAAAAGGCAATAAAGACCCGAGTAACAAGTAACAATGAAATATTACTAATAAGAAGCTAAGAATATGACCATATATGATATCATGATTCTGGAATAAGTCAATAACATTATTTAAACCATTATACAGGAGCTTCAGACACGTACAAATCAAATCGGACCTAAGGTAAGGGAAAATATCACAATCTCATTTTTATCTGAGATTGTTTTTACTTTGGCATTTACTGGGGTGTATTTTATCATCCACATCCATGTTCCATAAATATGTAATATTGTTTCCATCCACTTACAATAGGTTAAATCCAATTTTACCCTTCGGTGAGTTTTTAGTAAAAAATATGAAAGGAATCTTTTGTCGTTTTTCGTACGAGGTACTGTTTGACTTTTCCAACAAAAGTACGAAGAATATTTTATTAACTTATACGGCATGAATGGATTTTTAACACTTTATTTCCAAAAAGCTTCCTTTACAAGTTTTCAAGTTTATTTTTAATCAACTTCTTTTAGTTTATAATTTTATGACATGTTAAGAAAAGAAAAGTGTTTTTTTAAGTAGAAAGGATATTTTCCTCAAGAATGGAGTTCAAATGTTTTATCAAAATTATCTTCCATCTAAGATAATACAGGGTTATGTTTTTATCCCTATTATTACATTTATTTGATTATGTTTTGAGGGAATTATTTTTATGAAGTCATTTACCTTATATGATTTGTTTTATGATGTCATGATGTTTCATGAATCCCATTTTTTGTTATATGTGTTATGCGATGAAGTATGATTTATGATTATGTGGAACACATAAGAAAGGATTCATTATAAGATGGGTGGGACCTATATCTCCCTCCAATGCATTGGGTAAAGATTTATATCTCATGAGATAGACATGGCTGGAACGGAAGGTTATTTCGGTTCAGTGATACAGGACTGAAACGAGGAGTGAACTCGGTTCAGAAATGGACTTTGTCCGCTAAGATAGTCTTGGAAATGAGTCATGACTAACAAGAAATGATTTTCCATGATTATGTGTGCATGCCACAAAGTTTCATGTTTCATGTTATGATTATGGGGATCTCATTTTCACTTCTATGATTTATTCCATTTTAAGATATTATGATCTCTTTTGCAGGATATGATTTTCAAAAAGATATGATATGATTTTTATTTCCTTTATTTTCCCTTGCTGAGCATTTGAGCTCACCTTTTTATGTTTTATTTTCCGCAGGTCAAGAAGATGGATATTAAGTAGAATATGCTAAAAGAGAGCCTAGATATGATGAAATAAATGGGAGACACTGTAGAAGATTTATGAACCGGTTGTTTATGTTTCCCAGTTTCTAAAGACACTATTCCTATACGGTCCTTTGTGGTTTTTTCATATGTTGAAATAAGTGTGCTTAAATTTTGAATTATTAACAATGTATGTAATGTATGGGTCGTTATAGTTGGTATCAGAGGAAAGGTATAGTCAACCTTTGGAAACTAGGATGTGAAAGCCTTAGTAAGAACCCTAAGGATAAGTCTAAGCATAGAACACAATATTAGTGTTTTAGAAATGGCCATGAATACCCTAGGATAAGACCTTAAGTGTGAAATTTTATTCTTGATTATGTGGTTTTCCTATTATAATTAGTGTTGCTCACACTATTCTTCTTGATTTTAGTCAATGGCTGGAACCCGAAGGAACCGTGTTAATGCAGAATGCGATGGGCAATGAAATGATTGTCCCCCTGAGCAACCAAACGATATGGGAGATGGAATGAAAAATCTTGTAGGCATGCTCACACAACATTCTCAAGCTATGAATCATGTAGGACTTCCAAACGAGCAAAGGAAGGAGCAACATTCTGTTGAATCCTTCATGAAGCAGCGTCCACCGTCATTCAGCGGGTCTACTGATCCATTAGTTGCTGAACAATGGATTAGTACTACTGAAAAGATATTTTCAATTCTTCAATGTTCTGAACATGATAAAGTCATCCTAGCAGTGTATCGTTTGGAAGGAGATGCTGATCAATGGTGGAATCTTATTAAGAATATGAGGCAAATGGATGAAATTGAGTCTATGGAATGGGACGAGTTCAAGAACTTAATTTTCGATAAGTACTTCCCTCGTATTCTCCAAACAAAGATGGAGAAAGAGTTTCTTGAACTGAAGAAAAGGGATGATGAATCTGTTGGTACCTATGAAGGAAATTTTACAAGACTTGCAAGGTATGCTTCTGGTATTATTATCCAACCTGAGATTAAGATCGATCAATTCTTTAGTGGCTTAAAACAAAGTCTTCGAAGGGCGTTAGCCATAAGGGACTTAGATAGCTACGAGTAAATCGTTCGATGTGCTCTCAAAGTCGAGATGGAGATTGGAGTAACCCATCCGTCACATGGGTTTGATAAGAAGAGGAAGATGGAATTAAAAGGAAAATCTAAAGAGCACACTGAAAAGAAGATTAGCTTTCCCTTATGCTCAAAGTGTGGAAAGAAACATGGAGGGAGTTGTCTTAAAGGGACAAGTAAATGTTTCAAATGTGGAAAGGAAGGTCATCGGGCATTTGAATGCCGCGATAATGGGAAGAAGATGTCTAATGATGCAAAAAAGGAAGGGATACACAGAATGAACCTAATAGACTTCAATGTTTCAAGTGCAAGGAGATGGGGCATTATGCCAATCAATGCCCAAATCCAAGGGGTGATGATGATGGTCGACATCAACAAAATCTTAAGGCTAAAGACAAAGGAAAGTCACATGCAATTTCTATCAGCGATGTGGAGTACATTAACGAAGTGGTGAAAGGTACACTTACCATCCACTCTAAAGTAGAAAATGTTTTATTTGATTCTGGATCCACCCACTATTTTATTTCTAAAGAATTTTCTAAGGGTATCACCATATTACCTCTACAATTAGATGTTGAGTTAGCTGTGACAACACCTAATGGCACAAGAGTCGCATCAAAAGTTTATAATTCTTCTCCGATCGAAGTTTGTGGGAAAGTGCTTCCTGCAAATCTTGTGATCCTTCCTTTAGTGGAATTTGATGTGATTCTTGGCATGGATTGGATTTCTCTACATGGAGCTCATATCAATTGCCAAAGAAGGGAAGTCACATTTCATATTCCAGATCAATCTACGATCGTCTATCGATGCAATGATGAATATAACCTTCCAGTGGAAATTCCTTCCATCTTATGGGTCTTGATTCCACTAAATGAAGGTTATTTATCTCAAATGGTTGGTGAGAAACTTACAATTAAGAATATGCCCATCGTACGGGAGTTTGATGATGTCTTTCCGGAGGAATTACCAGGTCTTCCACCAAATCGTGAAGTTGAGTTTTCAATAGAACTCGTACCGGGTGCTTTGCCTATTTCAAAGACACCTTATAGAATGGCCCCAATTGAGTTGCAGGAATTGAAGAAGAAACTCCAAGAGAATCTTGATAAGGGATTCATATGCCCTAGTGCGTCACCTTGGGGAGAACCTGTTCTATTTGTTAAGAAGAAATATGGATCAATGAGACTCTGTATTGATTATCAAGAACATAACAAGATCACTATCAAGAACAAATATCCTCTCCCACACATTGATGACTTATTTGACCAACTACGCGGAGCTCAATACTTTTCCAAGATTGATCTTCATTCAGGGTATCATCAATTAAGGGTAAAAAGGGAGGATATACCAAAGACAGCTTTCCGTACAAGGTATGGACACTATGAATTTATAGTGATCCCATTTTGTCTTACTAATGCCCCTGCTATCTTCATGGATCTAATGAATATAGTCTTTAGAGAATATCTTGATCAATTTGTGGTAGTCTTTATAGACGATATTCTTGTCTATTCAATGAGCAAGGAAGAGCATGAAGATCACTTGAGAATTATATTGAACACCCTGAGAAAGGAGAACCTTTATGCCAAATTTACCAAGTGTGAATTTTGGCTTCAAAAAGTTTCATTTTTGGGTCACATAATCTCAAAAGAGGGGATATCTGTGGATCCAGCAAAAATAGAGGTTATCGAAAGATGCTCAAGACCAACAACAGTAACTGAGATCCGAAGTTTTCTTGGTTTGGCTGGATATTATCGACGTTTTGTAAAAGATTTTTCACAATTATCTAATCCACTCACCAAGTTGACTCGGAAAGGAGTTAAGTTTGTTTAGATAGAGTAATGTGAAGAGAATTTCAAGGAGTTGAAAAGAAGGTTATCCAGTGCACCTGTTCTCACACTGCCTTGTAGTGGAGAAAGGTTTGTGATCTACAGTGATGCATCCAAGAAGGGATTGGGGTGTGTTATTATGCAAAATGATATGGTGATAGCTTATGCCTCACGACAGTTGAAAATCCATGAGCAAAATTACCCAACACATGATTTGGAGTTGGCTGCGGTAATCTTTGCATTAAAGATTTGGAGGCATTACCTTTATGGTGAAAGGTGTGATATTTATACTGATCATAAAAGTTTAATGTATATTTTCACAAAAAGGAGCTGAATATGCGTCAAAGAAGATGGTTGGAGCTGATTAAGGATTATGACTGCTCAATCGATTACCACCCTGGGAAAGCAAACAAGGTGTAAGATGCATTAAGTCAACATGACCATGCTAGTTTATCCATGATAAGGATAACAAAAGATCCAATATTTATGGATTTATGAAGGATGGATCTTGGAATTATAATGGAAGGGGAAAAATATTATCTTTCTCAAATGAATGTCCAACCATCTATACATGTGAAGATTAAAGAGGCACAGAAAGAAGATGTAGAGTTACAAATGAAGGTGAGAAATGTTCCTGAATTCAACCTTGATTGTGATTTGATAATAAAGTTCAGGAATCAGGTTTTTGTTCCCCCCATCCCCGAATTAAAGAAGGAGCTGCTGGATGAGGCTCATAGTTCTTCATTCTCTATTCATCCTGGAAGCACGAAGATGTATAGGGACCTGAAAGAGTACTTCTGGTGGGATGGCATGAAAAGAGATGTGGCTGAATATGTCTCTCGATGCTTGGTTTGTCAACAAGTTAAAGCTGAGAGACAATAGTCTAAGGGGATGTTACAACCATTACCCATACCTGAATGGAAATGGGAAAACATCACTATGGACTATGTCACAGGACTTCCTAAAACATCCAAAGTCAATAGTGCTATTTGGGTCATAGTTGATCGTCTTACAAAGTCTTCACACTTCATTGCTATTAGAGAGGATTTCTCTCTAGATCAGCTTGCTAGGATATATGTAAAGGAAGTGGTAAGATTGCATGGAGTACCAATTTCTATTATATCTGATCGGGATCCGAGATTTACCTCGAAGTTCTAGAGAAGTCTTCAGCATACTATGGATACAGAGTTGAGTTTCAGCACTGCTTATCATCCCCAGACAGATGGTCAGTCTGAGAGAACAATTCAAACCCTAGAAGATATGTTGAGAGCTTGATCTATGGATTTCAAAGGAGGTTGGGATCAACACCTACCTTTGGTGGAATTTTCTTATAATAATAGCTTTCACTCTAGTATTCAGATGGCTCCTTATGAAGATCTCTATGGAAAGAGATGCAGGACTCAAACTTCCTGGGATTAAGTTGGGGAAAGAAAGCTATTAGGACCTGATCTCGTTGATGAAATGGTAGAAAAGGTCAGATCTATTCAACAACACATAAGAGCATCTCAGAGTCGACAGAAAAGTTATGCCGACAACCGAAGAAAAGACCTAGAGTTTGAAGTGGGTGATAAAGTGTTCTTTCGAATACCTCCCTGGAAGAGGGTTATGAGATTTAGAAAGAAGGGGAAGTTGAGCCCTAGATATATTGGTCCTTTCGAAATACTAGATCGTGTTGGAAAGGTAGCTTACCGATTGGTGCTTCCACCGAATCTCTCTCAAGTTCACGATGTGTTCCATGTATCTCTCCTGAGAAGGTACATACCTGATCCTTCACATGTACTCAGCTCAGAAGTTGTACCGCTGGAGAAAGATATTTCTTATGAAGAACAGCCGATAGAGATTCTGGATCGTAGCGAAAAAGTCCTACGAAACAAGACCACTCGATTGGTGAAAGTTTTATGGAGGATCCACCAATTAGAAGAAGCTACATGGGAGCTTGAGGATATGATGAGGGAGAAGTATCCTCATCTGTTTGTTACAAAGTGACGAATTTCGAGGACGAAATTCGTTTTAAGGGGGGTAGAATGTAACACCCGATATTTTTATGAGTAATATTTTGTTTTCATATATCATCAAAGGAATCTTTCAATACATACTAGCTTGGCTTACTTTACACGCAATCACGACCTTCCTCGATAGCTTGCGTCGTACGCAATACCGAGTTTCACTAAACAACGATATGCTATTAAAATATTATTAAAACTAGCCGTTATGAATAGTAATAACCACTTTTTGAAACTTTATAAATATTATTTTTCAAAATGGACTTCATTTTTGGATTCGGAATACGGAAATTAGCCTAGGGTGAAATTTTGGTACTTTTCTGAAAACTTTCAATTTTTGATGAATAGTGAAACCACTAAGTGGTAGGTTAAAAACTGAATTTTGCATAAAACTTAATTTTACCGCTTCTGTGAATGGAATTTCGAAAATCCGACAGACACGGTTGATATCAGTGTAACATCCCAGGATTTCAGAGTGTGTTATTTCTTAAAAATAATTCAATAACTTGCACTACACGCAACACCGAGTTCAATCACACCATTAAAAGAGGTCATGAATAGTATTAACTACATTTTGAACTTTATATAATCCTTATAATTTTAGAATCCCTATTATGAGTTTCTTAGTCATATTGCAAGAACAGATTCATTTTCAGTATTTCACTTTTATCAACTTCTAATAGTGAAACCTTTTTAAATACAATATTTTAAACTTTTTGACTAAATGGGGACATCAAAAATTTAAAATGAAACACCCCAAGCTTCCACGGTACGTTTCCCTTCGAATAATGCAATAGCTTGTGTTGTACGCAACCTCGAGTTCTAACACACACCACAACTAATTAAACTAGCCGTTGTAAATAGTAATACCTAATTTTAGAAATTATATATATTTTATATTTGAAAATGGACTTCATTTTGGACTCGGAATATCGAATTTAGCCTAAGGTGAAATTTTGGTACATTTTGGATAACTTTCATATTTTAATGAATAGTGAAAATTACTAAATTTTAATTAAAAACAACTTTTTTAATCAAAATAATTAATAGTGATAAATTATTAATTTGAGTGGTTTTAAAGTATATTTAGAATATATTTTTACCATTTAATATAATGTTGGTCATTGGACATAATTATACAATTAAACCGAACATAAACAAGTGTCAATCTTTTGATAGATATTATATCTTAAAAACACGCTTTTTGTTTTGACAGCGGGAATTAATTTTAAATTAATTTCTGCCACTTCTGTGTTTTGAATTTAGGAAAATGGATTCCATATTTGGAATCAGGATGTTCAAATTGTGTAAATAGGTAACTTTTATTTTTAGACATTTTGAATAGTTACTGTGGTAAATATTTTATTTACCATGGTTAAAGGGTAAATCCGGTAAATAAGGGTTAAAAAATTAATATTATAATAATACTAAATTACCCTAAAACGTGTATTAACCCTATTGGTTGATACATGGTCGACCATGGGCATCTTTGGGTCTGTTTTGGGACCCCATGGATCCACTTGTAAGTGATAATGACACATTATATTAATAAAGTTAAAATAAAAATAAAAATGGCATAAGCTTACATCTTTTAGAAGAACAATTTTTACATAGGGTTATACATGTTGGATTTTCGATTATAAATATTCATTAGAAATCTAAAAAGATTTCCTACATGATGATAGTTTATTTATAATTTTTAGACATCAAATAAGTTAAATTATTAATGACACAATAATGATGCAATGTTTACCTCATTAATAAATCATTGAAATAAATAATATTATAATGATTAAAATATTATCTAAAACCTGTCCAATTCTTATTGGTTGATGTTATTTAGAATCTGAGTCATCTTATCTTCGACCTCAATGATTTTTGGACCATTATAAACCGAATATAATTATATTATAAAGTAATACTTTCACTCATTCCTAAAGAGCCCCTCCTCTCCCTTATAAAAGAAGACCACTTCTTCTCATTCCTCACACCTCTCAAGCCACTTGGCTCATCCAAACTCTGCCCAAATAAGCTCCCCACATCCCTCTCCTCCTCCTTGAAGCTTCCCCTTAGGCAGAAAGCATTTCAAGAAGTCCTTTGGTTCCAACCAAAGTGAGTTACCTAAATTAAAGGTAACGATTTCTCTTAAATTATTTTCAATTATTTTGCTTCTCCAACCCCCAAAATCTTTTTATTTCCATTCTTTTGTAACAACACCAGTATCCTCAATATACTAGGATGTTGTTATAAGAAGGATTCAAACTACACATACACACAACTCCATCTAATGGATGATGAACATAATGTTTCTGTGGATGGCAAACTAACGCCTCACGAAACGATGATTGTTCAAATACATCTTACCACCTCTCATGGTGGCCATTATGATGGAAATGTAATTAAATATGATATTAATGATATATATTTTATATATAAGCTTCTGTAATTCCATTTTATTACATATCATTATTCGTTTCATGTTGTATATACATACGATAATTTCATTTGAGGAAGTGCGGACTACCTCCCCCTTAAAATGATATGACTCGTTCATACCACACATGGAACGTATAAAGGATGGTGTTAATGAACTTAAGTAACATATATAAAATATTATATTATACTGGAATAGTAATATACCTATGTATCATTTGGATTCGATTCTTTTAAAATAAAAATTAAAAGGAAGTAGCGTTCGTGTGTACGTACGGACTACCGTCTCCACGAACGCGATGAGATTTATTCTCCATCGTATCCATTAAAGTCTTATTATCATTTTAGGGTTAAAAATAATGTTAATATCATTCTAAGATATAATATATCCATTACAAACATGTCTTATGTAACCAAAAATTTAAGAAGAACGAATCGATTATCACCCGAAACGACGATAATACTAAGATATTATTATCAAATCAATATTAAAATATCATATATGATATCATATTAATGTATATGATTCTTGTATAATTTAATAACAATTATTTCACCATTATACAGTAGGTTAACCTACCCCAACCAAGGAAAAGTACAAGGTAAGGGTTATTTCACAATCTCTTCATTATTCGAGGTTGTTTATACGTAATAATCTGCTGGGATCTCTTTATCATCCACATCCATGTTTCTTAAAAATGTATTTCAAAACATTTTTACTATTTACAAGAATATGGGTCCAAGTCATTTATACCCTTGTTTGACTTTTTATAAGAGGTTTATAAAGGAATCTTTCCGTCATTTTCAAAACAAGGTCCTTTTTAACCTTTTCGACAGAATTGAGGTAAGAATGTTTTTTTAACTTATACGGCGGGTGCAGTTATTTTCTGCCGTTATAAAATCGTCGAAGCTTTCCTTACAATCTTATAAGAATATTTTCAAAGAAAATGTTTTATTTTATATGGATCTTAAATGATTTCAAAATAAAAGGAGATACTTCTTTAAAAAGAATTTTGATTTCATCTATGTCAACATCCTTTGATGGATTTTAAGATTATTTGAAGTTGATTTATTATGATACAAAACTTCTATATCGAATTGAAGGTTTTGTGATATGTTTGACTAAGGATGTTCTATATTTATACCATTCATAGTTTATGGTGAAATTATTGACATTTCGTATGCTAGTTTTAATACGAATGTTTATGTTATGTTTAAACCTTTTCATATGGGAATGCATTGGACTTAATAAGTGACGGGTGGAGCCCGCTATAGCTCCTCGATGCATCGGTAGGTCTCATGAGACAAACTAGTGTCTTGGCACAAGGCCTTGACAAAATCTTATTTGTAGTCTTGGCACGAGGCCTTGGCTATGTGGTTATGATAGTCTGGCATTATGCATTCCAACATTATGAAAGTGGTTATTGATTTTTGCATGTGATTATTCGATTAGTAGAATATCCATGTGAATAAGTAAATGGCATTATTTCATTTTATTTATGCCATACCATGTTGAATGTTAATATTTGAAAGGCTTTTGTTTTAGTTATACATTGCCTTAAATGTTTATTCTTATTTATGAAAGTTTCCGCTATATTGTTATCCTTACTGGGCATTTGAGCTCACCCCTTTTCTATGTTTTATTTTTCCCAGGATGTGAAGAAGTAAGTTATGAATGACCTGCAGGGATTTTATGAGGGGTTAATAGTGTGGATTGTGGAAACATTATGTTGTTGTAGTAGTTTTTCATTTTATGATGTAATGTAAAACTTATGAATATATCTAGTGTTTCCAAGGCTACTAAACCAATCGGTCTTTCGAGATTTGATCTTTCTTGTGATCATGCCAATGTTATGTAATTAATGCACCGACTCTGGGTAGCTGGGGTCGGGGCGTTACAATCAGTATGTAAAATGTGGTTCAATGAGATAAAAATAATTTATTGGTGAATAGTAACTTTTTACTTTTTTTACCGCGGTTAATAGTAAATAGGGGTAAATATGATATTACTATTATCCTAACATATGTCCTAATTCAATTGGATAAGTTTAATTCGACCAGAAACAAACTTAGGAATAAAATATGACCATTTAGGCCCACTTGGGTTAGATTAGGACATTTATTATTAATTTATTTAAAGAAGGGTTAAAATAGTTAAAATCAATGTTTAATAAGTAAATCATTTTTAATATGGGGTTATACATAAGATAAATTCGACTATAAATATTCATTAGAAATATAACAAGATTTCCTACATAATGGTATTTTATTTATAATTTTTAGACATTAAATACTTTAATTTACTTATGACACAATGATGATGCAGTAATTATCTTATTTATGAAATATTGACATAATTGATGTTATAAACACCAAAATAAATGTAATTTGAGACTTTTTATGAATTACACTAATTTTATAGGTTACTATGATATATTAGTGTTGATTTAATCAACTTTATTCGAACATATGATTCTGTTATGACTTTCACAAAAATCATATATCAAATAGTGTCAAAATTGACACAAAATTGTTTTTAAATCAAATATTATATTATTAATTGTTAATTTATTCCTAAAAATCTAAGGATCGGTCAAATGACTTAGATAAGGATATATATATTAATAATAAACAAATTGGGGTTCGTTTGGCATGTTATAGTAAGTGTATTAACCATATATTGAAAGAAAACAAAAAGACACGGTAAAAGTTAATTTATTTAACTTAGAGTTAAATCTAATTGATAAGGTTAAAATAATACCCTAAACTTGTCTAAATCCTATTGGTTGATAGGATTTCGACCCATCCCCACTTTAGCTTCGAAATAAGACCCTTTGGAACAACTATAAACCGATTTTGACTTTAATATAAGATAATATTTTGAGATATTCTTAAGGTGCCCCTCTCCTCCCTTATAAAAGGGCACCTCCTCCCCCTCCTCCTCACACCAATTTTAGCACTCAAGAACGGCCTACCCCTGCCATTTTCTCCTCTCCACTTCCCTTGAATAATCCTAGAGTTCCTGGTCTTCTTCAAAGACCAATCTTAGTTCCCTAAGTGGAGGATTCAAAGAAGCGTTCCAAAGAAGAGGTAATATCCATTACCGATCTTTTCAAGTTCTTTCTTCTTCAACTTCTTCTTCTTTAGTTGTTTCATGATAAAGTAATAACATCAGTATTACTTAAATACTGATATGTTATTATAAATATGAAACAACCCCAATTCACCATCTATCCATCCTACGGAAAAATGAAATCATCGCGCGTGCGTACGTACGGAATACTGTCTCCACGCCGTGGTGTAATTTATTTTCCACCATCACCTTACAAGGATGGGTATAATGGTGTAATGAGTAACTATTTATTATTATTATAAAGTAATATTGATACTGAAATAATATATATATACTCCAATACAATTCCACGATCATAGGAACGATATCATCACTCGTGCGTACGTACGGAATACCGTCTCCACGATGTGAAGCGACTCGTTCTAAATGATCATCATTACATAGTAATTATATAATTGAATATAATGAATAAATATGATATATGTTACACTAATACCATTCTGGATATAAGGTATCTATAAACTTAAAACAAGAATAAGAATTTATTCGGTAAAACACGCATAAGAACAAAAGGAAATAAAGACCCGGATAACAAGTAACAATGAAATATTACTAACAAGAAGCTAAGAATATGACCATATATGATATAATGATTCTGGAATAAGTCAATAACATTATTTAAACCATTATACAGGAGCTTCGGACACGTACAAAGCAAATCGGACCTAAGGTAAGGGAAAATATCACAATCTCATTTTTATCCGCGATTGTTTTTACATTGGCATTTACTAGGGTGTATTTTATCATCCACATCCATGTTCCATCAATATGTAATATTGTTTCCATCCACTTACAATAGTTTAAATCCAATTTTACCCTTCGGTGAGTTTTTAGTAAAGAATATGAAAGGAATCTTTTGTCGTTTTTCATACGAGGTACTTTTTGACTTTTCCGACAAAAGTACGAAGAATGTTTTTTTAACTTATACGGCATGAATGGATTTTTAAAAATTTATTTCCAAGAAGCTTCCTTTACAATTTTTCAAGTTTATTTTTAATCAACTTCTTTTAGTTTATAATTGTATGACATGTTAACAAATGAAAAGTGTTTTTTTGAAGTAGAAAGGATATTTTCCTCAAGAATGGAGTTCAAATGTTTTATCAAAATTATTTTCCATCTAAGATAATATAGGGTTCTATTTTTATCCCTATTATTACATTTATTTGATTATGTTTTGAGGGAATTATTTTTATGAAGTCATTTAGCTTATATGATTTGTTTTATGATGTCATGATGTTTCAAGAATCCCATTTTTTGTTATATGTGTTATGCGCTGATGTATGATTTATTATTATGTGGCACACATAAGAAAGGATTCATTATAAGATGGGTGGGACCTATATCTCCCTCCAATGCATTGGGTAAAGATTTATATCTCATGAGATAGACATGGCTGGAATGGAAGGTTATTTCGGTTCAGTGATATAGGACTGAAACGAGGAGTTAACTCGGTTAAGAAATGGACTTTGTCCACTAAGATAGTCTTGGAAATGAGTCATGACTAACAAGAAATGATTTTCCATGATTATGTGTGCATGCCACAAAGTTTCAAGTTTCATGTTATGATTATGGGGATCTCATTTTCACTTCTATGATTTATTCCATGTTAAGATATTATGATCTATTTTGCAGGATATGATTTTCAAAAAGATATGATATGATTTTTATTTCCTTTATTTGCCCTTGATGAGAATTTGAGCTCACCCTTTTATGTTTTCTTTTCCCCAGGTCAGGAAGATGGATATTAAGTAGAATATGCTAAAAGGGACCCTAGATATGATGAAATAAATGGGATACACTGTAGAAGATTTATGAACCAGTTGTTTATGTTTCCCAGTTTCTAAAGACACTATACCTATACGGTCCTTTGTGGTTTTTTCATATGTTGTAATATGTGTGATTCAATTTTGAAGTATTAACAATGTATGTAATGTATGGGTCGTTATACTGGAAGTCGTTCATGGTACGATCAGCTTGTTTTGCACTCTGGATTGCGCATTATTTGATTTTGGAGTATCACAGCCTTTTTATAAAACTACTCTAGACCATTCCTTGAGCCTAGACATAGAGAGACACTCCATGCCCCTGGTCCTGAGTACACTAGATGGTAGTCATACCAGTCTGTTTGATGTTTGTTGAGGATATAGATTGATGTAGGGGCACCATCAGTCTAGTGGGGAACTTCTTCTGCTATAAATGTAGCCATAAGATGTCATACTAGGAATCGACTTGCTGTTATCCACTGCTTCCAGAGAAGAATCCTTTTCTCTGATGGGGATGTCCAGCGTGTGGATTTTATTGGCGAGCAGAGTTGTCAGGTGGGGATACGGCGTGTGGAGCCTCTTCTTTCTATGTTGGATAAGCTTTCACCAGAATCAGTGGATGCTGAGATGATGGATTTTCTGAGAGTTATTAGAGAGTTCCAGACATTTTTCCTTAGGAGGTTGTGACTCTATCCCCGTTGACGTGATGTTGAGTTCGAGATAGTCTTACAACCCAGTGCTTGTCGATTTCCATGGCTCCTTATCGGATGGCGCCTTCTGAGATGCTGGAGTTGCATATCTAGATTGATGATCTGATGAAGAAGGGTTTTTACGACCCAGTGTGTCACCATGGGGTGCTCTGATATTTTTTTCAAAGAAGGAAGATGTGGGTCTCATGCTATGCATAGACTACTGGAGACTGAATCAGGTAATGGTCAAGAACCGTTACCCTCTTCTGAGGATAGACGATCACTTTGAACAGCTTAGGGGAGTAGGTTGGTTCTCTAAGATTTATCTAGTGTCTGGGTATCACCTGGTAAGGGTTAAGGATATTGATATTATAAAGACTACATTCAGTTGAATGTATGGGAGCTTTGTGTTCGTAGTCATGTCGTTCAGTGTTACGAACTCACCTGCTGTGTCCATGGGCCTCATGAACTCCATTTTCTGTGAGTTTCTAGACCAGTTCATTATTGTGTTCATTGATGACATTTTGTTATACTCAAGATCAGAGGAGGAACATACTAAGAATCTCAGGATGGTCTTGGAAATCCTTTAACATCCCCAGTTCTATGAGAAATTGTCCTAGTGTAAGTTCATGACACGAGAATTGCATTTCCTTGGACACATGGAATCTCAAAAATTGGTATCAGTTGATCTGTCAGAGGTGGAAGCGGTTGTTTCTTGGTAAGAACCGTAGAATGTGATGGAGTTTTGTAGTTTTTTGGGTTTGGATGGCTATTATGGGAGGTTTGTACCCAACTTCTCTCGAGTTGTACGTCCCTTGATAGCATTGACCAGAAAGGATCAAGCCATCATGTGGAGTGAGCAGTGCTAAGAAGCCTTGTTTAATCTAAAAGAGAATTTTGTTATAGCCCCAGTGCTGAGGTTACCATATGAAGGAATATTGTTTGGGGTGTTTTGTGATGCCTCTGGACTTTTCCTAGGGTGTGTGTTGATTTAGCAATGGGGAGTCATATCTTATGGGTCTAGGCAGGTACATCCTCATGAGCGTAACTATGCCACCCATGAGCTAGAGTTTGTAATAATAGTGTTCGCATTGAAGTTTTGGCAGCATTACTTTTTCTGGGATCACTTTGTGGTATTCACATATCACAAGAGTTTGAGAAATTTCCTTACCCAGCGGGACCTAAACATGCGACAACGAAGGTGGGTGGAGTTTCTCTAGGACTACAACATCGAGATTTATTACATTAAAGGTAAGGTGAACATTGTGTCTAATGCATTGAGTAGGAAGTCATGGGGGGAATCGATTCAGAAATATGGGGATACTTGGAATGCAATAGAGTATTTGGCTTCACTACACTTGGATGTAAGAGAGGATAGTGGTAGAGGTTGTCTATTTCAGATGACAGTGTAGTCCTCTATACTACGGCAGGTGGTGGAGTCTATGTGGGAAGACATAGAGAGTGAAGTGATGCATGACCGGGTTAACCATGAAAATGCTCTAGAAGGGTGGTCAGAGGATGGTCAGAATCAGATGATTTTCCAAGGGAAGTTGTATGTCCCAGTGATGATGTGTGAGGGAGTTATCTGTGAGTACTATAACTCACTCGTAGCGGTACACCATGGAGTTTCCAAGATGTACCGAGGCCTGAGGGAATAGTTTTGGTGTCTCGGGATGAAACGGGCAGTGGCGGAGTTCATGGCAAGGTGCTTAGTATGTCAGCAAGTGAAGGCTTAACACTGTGTCCCAGGAGGTTTGTTGTAGCCTTTAGATGTCCCTGAGTGGATGGGGGATGACATATCGATTGATTTCATCACAAGACTACCCAGGGTTCAATGAGGATGTGATTCTATCTACTTAGTGGAAGACCAGCTGATGAAATCATCTTACTTTCTGGGGATCAAGGAGTTGAGTGCGGTGGATACCTTAGCATAGAGATACATGAATGAGGTGGTGCATTTTCAAGGATTTCTGAGGACCATAGTATCAAATAGGGATGCATGGTTTACCTCATGATTTTGGAGGGGATTGCAACATGCTTTTGGCACCCATCTATGTCTTATCACTACTTTCCACCCCCAAACAAATGGGCAGACAGAGTGGACCATCCAGACATTGGAAGATATGCTACAAGCATGTGTTTTGGATTTTGGGGGATCATGGAAATGAAATTTTCCCTTATTATAGTTTCCCTACAATAACAACTATCACTTTACTATTGTCATGTCAACATTTGAAGCCTTGTATGTGATGTTGTGACGTCTTCCTGTGTGTTGGACCGAGGTTGGGGAGGTAGGTCTTCTTGGCCCATAGATGGTGCAGAGGACAACAAAGAAGGTTCAGCTTGTGCGTAAGAGGATAAAGGCAACCCTAGACTGACAAAAGTCATATGTCGATCATAGGTGGAGTCCCTTGGAGTTTGAGGATGGAGACCATGTGTTCTTAAAAGTTTCCCCTCAACATGGGCATCGAAGCTTTGGAAAGCGGAGAAAGCTCTCTCCTAGGTTCATTGGGCCCTTTGAAATATTGGGGTGAGTCGGTGAGGTGGCTTATCAGCTGGCATTGCCTCCTCAGTTGGAAAGGATCCCCAATGTTTTCTACGTCTCCCTGCTTCATCAATATCTACATGATGATTCCCATGTCATTGACTGGGGAGAATTGGATATAGGGGATGATGCTACATTCATGTAGCGACCAGTGAGGATCGAAGATCGAAAGGATAAAGTGCTTCGTGGATGAACAATCCATTTGGTTAGTGTGTTGTGGACGGACGGTGGTCTCGAGGAGAGTACATGGGATAGAGAAGCTCAGATGCGCCCCAATACCCAAAGCTGTTTTGAGTTGTTGTTTCATGCCTTCCTTGTTGTTCTTGTTTTTGTGACCTGTTGTGATGTAATGCTGACCTTGTTGGTTTATGAGATGTTTTTTTCCTCACCTTGTGACTGGTTATGAAAATTCCTGATATTTGGGGAAGGGAGGACCTGATCCCCTATCAAGTATCATTAATGTTGATGCAATTAAATCAATTTGGGTGAGTCTGTGCCGCCCAAAGCCGATAGTATCTTGACATTGATGAAAGAACTCCCCGATCTGTGTGTTGGGACAATGTGATCCTTGGGATTCGTATGGTTGTTTGTGGTGGTTTGTCCCTAAGAGGTATCTTAAGGAGGGGTTGTTTGGGTTACTCTTTTGTTCTCGAGGATGAGAATAATTTTGAGAGGTATCTAATGTAATGACCCAGACCCTCCTGGTCAATTACTTTGCCAAAATTCTATGTGTTTCCATGTCCTGGACTCATTGATCAGTCCCACCAATCAGCTTCACTGATCATCATCACATATCAGTTTCACATATCAGTTTCACCATATCAGTTTTAGAGATCAGTTTCACCCGATCGGTTTCACAAATCTATTTCAGCAAATCAATTTCAAAGATCGGTTTCAACAAATCGGTTTCAATGATCGGTTTCACAACTCGGTTAAAGAAAATCGGTTTCATAGATCAGTTTCACAGATCAGTTTCACCAAATCGGTTTCACAGATCTCTTTCACTGAATCGGTCTCACAGATTGCTTTCACCAAAGTGGTTTCATAGATTTGTTTCACCAAATCATTTTCACAGATCGGGTTCTCCAAATCCGTTCCACATATCAGTTTCACCAAATCTGTTTCACAGATCTGTTTCACCAAATTGGTTTCACAGATCAGTTTTACCAAATCAGTTTCATAGATCAATTTCACCAATTTGGTTTCACAGATCAATTTCAAAAAATCGGTTTCAGAGATCGGTTTCAACTAATCGGTTTCACATATCAGTTTCACCAAATCAGTTTCACAGATCGATATCACCAAATCGGTTTCACAGATTCGTTTCACCAAATCAGTTTCACAGATGGGTTTCACCAAATTGTTTTCATAGATCAGTTTCACCAAATCGATTTCACATATTGGTTTCACCAAATCGGTTTCACAAATCAGTTTCACCAAATCTTTTTCATAGAATGGATTCACCAAATCGGTTTCACAGATCGGTTTCACCAAATCGGTTTCACATATCAGTTTCACCAAATCTGTTTCACAGATCTGCTTAACCAAATAGGATTCACAGATCGGTTTCACCAAATTGGTTTCACAGATCAGTCTCAATAGATTGGTTTGATAGATCAATTTCACCATATCATTCTTGTAGATCGGTTTCTCCAAATCGGTTTCACCAAATCAGTTTCACAGATCGGTTTCACCAGATCAGTTTCACAGATCGGTTTCACCAAATTGGTTTCAAAGATCGGTTTCACCAAATTTGTTTCACATATCAGGTTCACTGATCTGCTTCACAGGATCAGCTTCAAAGGATCAGCATCACCTGATCAGCTCCACATATCGGTTTCAACTATCAGTCTCACCCATCGTCCACAGAGGGGTGTCAGGATTTTCCTTCCGCAGGTTTTCCCGTAACACTAATTTTAAGTCTTTTAAACATTTTAATGTGGTTCAAAGCCATTTTTAGTTCCATAATCAATGTTTTAAATCACCTAGGATTGGTGAGACCCTCAATTGACCCATTTTCCTCTCTTAAATGAAATCCTTTAACGCACAAATGTTTTTTCCACCCCTCCTATGTGAATTATTAAAAAAAAAATTAATCCCATTTTGTGTAACTTTCTACCCACATGGTGAAACCATGATCCACATTTAAACCTGCTCAAGATCCTTATATCTGGTAACACCAGGATCTCACGTTTTTATCGCACATGAATTATTTCTTCCCGGCTAGTCTCTTTTCCTTCTTCTTTTTAGTGTGTTTGGAGTCTACCTTTTCTAGGTGAGTGGTGTGCATGTGCTGGAGCCTTTCCTTCTCATTCTTAAAGTCTTACGAGTTCCTCCCCTGCAAGTTGTGAATCCCAAGTTTTTGGCACCAAGAGAAAAACGTCAATCATTGATCATTCAAGTAGGGATTTTCCTTCGTCTCTCCTTATTGTTTATCATGCAGGGTGGGTATGCTATTATTTCTGTGGGGATGGATGAATCCAAACCATAATGAAGATAATAAATTGAATATTAAATAATGAAGGGGGTGTGCTTGATGTTTTTGTTGTACTCTTTATCCTTTATTATTTGTTGTGAATTGTACGGGCTTATGCCCACTGAAAATCATGGTCGTTGGTGGTCTTTACTTGTGCACTAACGACCCTCTGTTTTAGAGATATTTATTTGATTGAATGGGAGTAACATAGAAACTAATCACATAAACTCGGTTGATTAAATGGATTCCTAGAGAATAATAATCGTTGTGTGATCACCCTTGTTAACCAAATAGAAAGACAGAATTGAATGAATGACATATTCAAAACTTGAAAACTCCCTTTCTTTGTACTGGTGATGTTGACGGTTGATGCATGGGAAGCGATGTGAATGGGGATGGTATCCTCTATTGTGGTGTAGTTGTAGGATTTTGGATTTGAGGCCATGTGGGGAAATATGGTGGGGCTTGGTTTGGTTCCAATACTTTGATGAATCTCACGGATCCCTTTTGTTGTTGTGACTATACAAGAGAACTGGGTGTGAATGGTTAATTTGTTGTTTGGGGTTTTTCCTTTCCTTGGCTTGTTGTTTTGCCTATTAGTTTCCCAGTAGTGCAGAATTTAATTAAATAGAATAACATGAATATTAAAGCGTGAATGGGTTCAATGGTGAATTGTTTTTTGGAAATGAGTTATGACAGGGTTGTGGCTGTTATGCCTCTTATGAATGAATAGTAACGAGGGTGATTATATATGGGATGGTTTTGGAAACCCTAGGCTGGGATGAGTGATTGTTACATATATATATATATATATAATTTTAGTTCATATGTATCTTATTCTCACCCCACCCATGATAACCACTTCATGTTGAACACCCACATTTCATGTGGGAGGGTGTTTTTTCCAACACTACTATGAGTGGCTGGTTATTATCTCTTTTTCTACTCCCTTTCCTGAGTATCCCAAGATCCTTCGGGCATACTATGATGGCTTGAGGTCCATTATAGCCCTAGATTCTTCGGGCAGGATACATGGTGGTTGTTGGCCCAAGTGTGTGCGGGCAAGTTGTTTCACAAGTGTCTACAGGATGAGGGCAAGGTGTCTTCAGGCATGACAGTAGTTTTTCAAACCCATGTGTGTGTTGAATGTGTGTTAGTGATTTCCCAGGTGTTTGCAGATGAGATGTGTGATTGGGGTAGCCTAGGTGTGTGTGGGAGGAGGATGGCAGTGGGACTGCAGTGAGGATGTGGGGAGAGGTGTGTTGCATAGGATGTCCTCAATAACAAGTGGGAAAGTGGTGTGGGGTACCCAAATATCGATGTGCTATTACTATTAATTTACTTGACTTTCGTTATTTTGGGAGTGTGCCTTGGTAAGGTTTGGGCAGATAGTTTCCTTGCTAGGTGCTCTGGTTATTTCCTTTTCTCATGGGGCATTATAATGCCTCCCCACTTGAGCACAAGAGCCTTTGGTTTTCCCTAGTGACTATACCTGTATACTAAACCTATGTATATAAAATACTTTCAGGTTTCCAAGAGGACATCTGGGATCATGCGGGACTTTACTAGCACGGACGTTGGGACAATTACTGTTGTTGTTTTTATATTCATTGGGACATTCCTTGGAGTTTTCTTGTACCTTTGTAGCACTTACTTTTGGAAGATGCATATGGGAATGGTTTGTTTTTGCCATACTTTTACTTCTTGTATTGGTGTTGATTAGGGATGTACCATCTTATCTCCCGAATCTACTACATAAAAAGGGTAATGCCTTAAATTTTTTGTGTGATTTTATACCCTTGCTGCTCGATTCCACTCCAGGACCAATTCAAGGCAGGTTTCAGGGGACATTATCCCTCCTTCAACTGGAATAAGGAAGGGTTTGGAAATATACTGTCCCTTCTCTCATCTTGGTGAAGGCGGGTCGTGGCACTTTAGTTAATCACAATCTATATACAATCCATTATGAATGATACATAATTAAATTAATTATTCATCTTAATCTTATTAAAGGATTAATGTACATGATAAAAGAATAATTATTGGAAAAAAGGATAAACATAAGGATCCTATAAGATATAAATTTAGAATTAATATTTGCATAAAAAAGAAAATATTTATTCTTATTTTTTTAACTTATGTTTGATCAACCCGTCTCCATTTTTGAAAATGGTTTAATCCAAGAAAACCCAGACTAATTACATGTGTGTGGTAATTTGAAATCACTTTCCAAAAAATATTCCAAATGAAATGGTATTCGGAGATTAAAACACTGTGTAGAATCTTACCAAGTTATATTAGGATCATAAAAATAACATTAACGACATAGAAAAATGTATTTACCCAATGATGAGAAATTATAATTGGAGTGCTTTATACATCAACCACCACCGGTGTTTAATGTATATTTCAATCCAATTATTGATGAAGGGTGGAATTAATAGATGTAAAATATATTTTTTGTGTTCTAATTATTTATAATGATAATGAAAAATTGTTTTTTTATCAATTTATATAGGGAGGTTCATCAGTGGTGAGAATTTATGAAGAACACCAAGATGAATAATTTATTATAAGAAATGGAGTGGGACGGATTTAATAAGTTATTTATTAAAAATTATTTCATTAGAAAAATCTTATTATATATTGCAGAATAATTATATGTTCTTAAAAAAATAATTTTGTATATTGCATGAATTGAATGTAATATTTCTCTAGGATTTCGAAATACTCCCCTATTTTTGTTATCAAAAATGATAACAAAAAATGATAGATACTATGGTTGATTAAAACCAAACCATTGAAAGGATACAGATATCTAAAACATTTAGAGTTATGGGGAACTTATTTTATGTTCGATAAAAGTTGAAATGGAGTTTGGGGAATAGTCTCATGAACGTAGATATAAGAAGAGAGTAATGGACTTTAAAGCTAGCAGATCTAATTGTGGAGGATGAAAAAAGACCCAACCACCCAAATGTAAAAAATTCATGAAAAAAATAATATAAATTGAATCAAATAGAAAAGAAAATTCTTCAAGAGAATGTGATAATTCCACCATTTAAATGAATTTATATGAAACATGATTAATTCAACCAACATGACAGAAGAAAGGAAGGCAACCACCAATGAACCACCCATTGTAAAAAATTTCGAATATAAGGATAATTAACTCTATACAAGATAGTGTACTAAACCATGATTCTTTGAGGGTAATCAATGTTAAATACCACTAATGATCATGTAGAATGATAAATCATATAACATCACTACCAGTGATGTGTAACATGAAAATCAATTTGTATAAGGATAACTTCCTATTCATTGAAGAATAGAAAATAATTTATTTAATTCCAATTATACACAACACTTTATATCCTATTTCTTTTTCTGAACTATTAAATCACAACCCGGATACCTTGAACTAGAGATATCCTTAAAATCATATGGTGGAGTGATCAACGAAACCCATGTATTGGACTCATATCTTATTACCATCTATAAGAATATTATTATAGTGAATCTCGTAATCTGTCCTTGTGAAAAATGTGATGTTATAATTGGAATGGATTGGATCTCATAATAAAGAGATCACATAAACTATCATGAAAAATAAATATATTTCTATATTATAAAACATCCCATGTTCCACTGTAAATGAAATTATATCATGAGTCTATTTTGGAAAATACCTCAATGATGTTGGTGTTGATACCCAGTAAATAACGTCCCAAATAGTTGAGTTAAAGGAATGTATTAACCTATATAAAATTACCACATCAATTGAATATAATGATGTATTTCCCAAATAGTTACCTAGGATTTTCCTATATCATGAGGTTATGTTCTCAATAAAGCTTATACTCAAAGTCACTCCTATATCTAAATCCCCATATAAGATTTCACTAATTGAGTTGGAGGAGTTAAACATTCAGATGAAATAGCATTTAGAAATATTGTTTATATGCCCTAGTGTATTATTGTGTGGTGAATCGATTCTATTAATAATGAAAATGGTTGGATTAAAGAAGTTGTGTATCAATTACTATGTGATCAAAAAAACTATCATAAATAAAAACTCTCATATACCAAGGATTGATGACTTATTCGATCAAATTTGAGGAGAATAGTACCTCCCAATATTGGATCATCATATTGGATATCATCATCTAAAGGTGATAACGAAGACATTCAAAAGATATAATTACACATGATATATAGTCCATGCATGATCATAGTGATACCCTTATAGATATACTTATTCCCAAACAATCGTTGTGTATTTGACGAAAAAAGTCATCAGATACTACCTTGAACATTTTTTGGTAGTCATTATTAACAAAATTGTCAACTACTACAAGAGCATCAATGAATTTGAAGAGTGTATAAGGATTGTTCTATATTAATTATGAATGTATAAAATATACACTATGTTCAGATAGTGTGACTTTTGGGTGAAAAAAATTCACTTTCATGGGGAACTTGATCACCAGAGAGTGTATTTCCATAGAACCTCAATGAAAAAGGAAATTATATAATTTCTATGATCCTATAGTGTCATATAAATATGTAGTTTTCTTGGATTATCTAGGTACTATTGATCTTTCCAGAAAATTTTATCATGATTTTTTTGCATGCTAACTAATTTAACTCAAATGGTGTAAAGTATGTCTGGATTGAATAATTTGAGATAAAATTTAAGGACATAATAAAAGGATAATCACTATACTTGTACTCACACTTCCTTTTAGTTGATATGATTTTTTATATAAAATGATGGTTCAAATAAAGTCTTGTGTTTTTTACTCATGAAGAATGATAAAGTGATAGAATATGCCTAATGAGAGTCAATGATCAATTGGTAAAACTACCCAACACATGATCTAGATTTAGAAACTATGATATTTTCATTGAGAATTTTGTGGAACTACCTATATGGTTAGAAGTGTGACATATATACATATCTAGATAGTATAAAGAATATATTCACATATATAGAACACAATATAAATCATTGTTGATATTTATAGATGGTCAATGACTATGATTCCTCTATTTATCACTATCTTAGAATGGAAAAACACAAAGTTCATACACATAGAACAAAAGAACAATATAATACACCCAATATGAAAATTATTAAAGACCATATCTTTTTGGATATGAAAACTAAGGTTCTCAAAATCATAAATTTAGTGAATACATCGTACCTTTCCAAAATTACTACCCAACCATATATTGAAGATAAAATCAAGGAAGTACATAGGGAGGATCCAGTTCTTTAAAAAAGGTGGATGTAGTAATGGAGGGTAACCTTCAGGAATTATTAATCATTGATGATAGTATCATTTAGTTTGGAAATAGACTTTGTCTACCTGCATCATTTGTGGAAAAGAAAAATCTTTTAGATAATTCACATAGATCATCTTTCTCTATCAATTCAGGAAGTACCAATATGTATCATGATCTTGAAAATCACTTATATAGGGAGAATATGAAGAAAGAGATCATCATGTACACTTTAAAGTGCTTAGTATTTTAGAATGTTAAAGTAAAGTGAAAGAACTATAATGGGATAATTAAACCACTATGCATACCCACTTGAAAATGGGATAAAATCATTATAGACACTGTAACTACTCATATGAATAAATCTAATGGTATATATCTTGTATGGGTTGTGTTAGTCAACTCCCAAAGACTGAAAACATAATTACTATCTCGTAATATTTATATCTTGACTAATTTGGTAAGATATACATAACGGAAGTGGTGATGCTTCATGGAGCACCACATTCAAGCATATATGAACAAGATCTAAGGTTTAGCTCTAAATAATGGAGATGTCTTCAGCATTCATTGAATGATGAATTAAATTTCAGTATGACCTATCACCCTCAAATTGATTAAAAGTATAAATGGACCATTTATAGACTAGAATACATGTGGAGATAGTTTTTAATGGAATATAAAGGGGGACGAGGTCAACATATCCTTTTATTTTAGTTATTATACAATAGAAGATTCCATTCAAGTATTCAAATTGCATCATATGAGGCTATATATACGAAGTGATGCATAACTACAACTCGTTTAGAAGAATTTGGTGAATGTATTATACATGGATATAATATTCTAAAAAATAAAATAAAAAAGGTTCAATCCATCCAATTTCATATAAAAGATTCTTAGATTCAGAAAATTAGGAATGCTAAAAAATATTAAAGGGACATAGATTTGGATGTGTGAGAAAAATTTTCCATGTGAATGTCTCTATGAAAGAGATTTATGTGATTGCCAAATTGAGGAATGCTTACCCTTAGGTATGTTTTTCCCTATTAGATCATTGATCACATAGGATAAGTTCCCTATCAGCTATATGTTCCATCAAATATGGCCAAATTTCATGATGATTTACACATATCTCTTCTGAGAAAGTAAATAAGTGATCCCTCATATGTACTAAATCCAAAGGTAATATAATTAGAGCATGACCTCACTTATGAGGAGAAGTTTATGTCGATCTTAATCCATAAAGAAAAATTTCATTGGAACAAGAAAACTCACCATGGACAACTATTGTGTAAGAAAAATAAATATAAATAGGAAACATGGAAACTAGAGGAAATGATGAAACATAATCTATTCTCAATTGAGAATATGAGTTGAAATTTTAGGATAAAATTACTAAAGGGTTGAAAAATTCAATTAAATGAACATTATAGATACTGTTAGTTTTTGAAATATATATGTCTAATATTATATAGCATTAAAAACATACAAAAAATAGATAAACTAACAAAACAATATTTTCTTAATAAATATCTCGATATTTGGCAGCAACTAAACCCA
Organism: Viscum album; assembly: GCA_963277665.1. Classification (NCBI taxonomy): domain Eukaryota; kingdom Viridiplantae; phylum Streptophyta; class Magnoliopsida; order Santalales; family Viscaceae; genus Viscum; species Viscum album. The sequence continues at coordinate 444,470,791 of OY728121.1, forward strand.
CTAAAATTTTGAATATTAAAATTGGAAAAATATGAAATAGAAAAAATATAATGGGAAATTTTGGATCATTACAACCTTCTATAATAATCTTACTATGAATTAAAATGATAGAAAACAAAAAATATACTATTAAACAAAAGAAAATTTTTAAAGGGAAATATAGAAACATGTGAGGAATTATAGTGAATCATGATTGAAATAATACTGAAGTATTTATATGTTGGAATATGAACATTCAAATACTAATGTTACCATCAGAATAGTAACTAGACCATTAGGAATAATAAATTAGCCATTGGGAATAGTAACGCTGCCATTGGGAATAATAACATTACCATTGGAATAGTAATTTCACCTAAAAATAACAAATTTCAATGTAAATAATATTTATGAGGATTAATTTAATAAAATATAAATATTATAATACCTTAAAATAAATATTAAGATTTAAATATCTAATAAAATATAATCTCATTTTTATGAAACTATATTTTAATGTATTTTCTATAGATCATAATTTCTATATTAAAAACTAAAATTTAATATTGTAGAAGTATATTTTGTTAGAATTAATGTCACTTTTAGTATTAGTGCATCAACATTTTCTAAGGAGGTTTTCTGGTAATATTCTAAATTACTTTAATTTTTAGGTGAATAGTAAAAATACTTTTTTTTCAAAATTGATATCTTTTAAATCATTTCATTCACGCTATAATAATGACATAAAAATTATTAAAAAATTTGTTGGAAGAAAACATACATAAAGAAAGAAATGAGTCATTTAAATTCAGTAAATATGTTTTCCAAACCTAAAAAGTATTCTCCAAATCCTAAAGTCTAAATTATTCCATATAGATAATATATTTTCAATTTTTCACCTCCCATTTTGATTAAACTAATAAATTTTTATTATAAAGTGTATTAAAGTGTTTAAATAATTTCATTTTATTCAAATACATTTTATAATGTCTATAATATTATTATTTAATGGTTTACCTTGGATATTATATTTTATTATATATTATAACTCAAAAATTCCCCTCTCATCATTTATAAATATCCGCTCACACATCCATTGGAAAACAAAATAAATTAAATTTTACAAAGACAATGTTCTTCTCAAATATCATCTCTTAATCCCAAATCGTTATTATGGATGTTATGGAGTAAATAAACTGCAAGAATCAATGGATATTAGCGCTATAGAATAGAAGTAACACATGGAAATGGTATATTTTCATTCACTCTTCTCTCGTTTTCCTCTTATGTTCCGATTTTCCCAATTATTTTTAGATTTCTATATTCTAGTTTTAATCAATTATTATGTTATAATTATATTAATTATTTTATCCTACTGATATATTCATATTTACTATATATTTATATTTCATAATTCTCTTCCTCTTTTTTTGTCAATGTCTCGTCAATGGTCTATTAACAGTGCAGAAGGACATTACAACCTCTATAATCATAAAAACCATTATAGATTATAATAAAAAATAATTCATAATATATTAATATAGAAATATATTTCTTTATAACATTCTAGATTCAATATTAATATTTTTTAAATAATAATAATGTTAGATCATAAATCGAAGAAATACTTTGTATTTTAAATAGACTTTTAAATGAAAATATTCACCATGAACACAGGTAATTAATGAATAGAATCCATTGATTATAATGGATCATTATTGAATAAAATTAACATAATTGAATTTTGGTTCCATGTTTTTTAAACCTAAATTTATTATTTAGGAGGTGGAATAGTGATGAAATAAAGTGGGATTTAAGGTAAATGGATTATTGAACCCAATTACTTCTTTTTGGGTTAACTTCTATTTCAAATTATTCCCAATATGGAGGTTTTTCTATTTTATATAATGTTTCCTTTCAAAATTATTTTCCATTTATTTCTAAGGATATACATGATTTTAATTTATTGAAAGTACTTCTAATCTAATTATAATTATTTTTCAGAAATGACTTTATTTTTTGTAAAAATAACATTAACTCCTATTGTGTTTTTTTCATCAAATAAAAATGATATATTATACCAAAAATAATCTCCCTTATTAATTTTCAAACCCCAAATGATATTACATAAAATAATACTTATTATACCTTTATAAGCTCATTCCTTTCCATTGTTTTATTTAACATCTATTGTAACTTATCTATTTTTACCATGTAAATATTATGAATATATATGATAATATTTTAGGAGACATGTTTTTGGACGATGTGATATTCTGAGGTCCGGTGAGCCCAGAATTGATATTTTAAAAATATTAAATATAAAAATATCATTCCAATGTTGTCTTCCTAAAAAACTGAAGTAACTCAAGAACTTGGTGACATGAATCATAAATTTAAGTCCAACATAGAGTTTAGATATTTGGTTTTACCCTATGTATGACGTAAATATTTTCTACATCATCCATTTTTGTGAATCATCATTGTAGGTGAAAAAAGCAAAACAAAACAATTAATTACATTTATTTATTTATGATTTGGTGTAGTGATCTAGTGCTATCCTATTTAAAACTCATTATATAAAATTCACAGGGTTATCCACATAACCCTATCAATTTGGACGGGATTTTGGAGGGTATCCTTGGAAGATAATGATAGATCATAGAATTGGATCCATGCAGAAGGCATCATTTATGAAAATTTTGTTTAGGGATTCATATAGAAAATAAAATGCAATATCAATATTCATCATAGACCAATGCAAAATAAAATTAGGATGTTTGATTTAAGTTGATTTATCACAATTTTTTATCCACTATTGAACGTGTATAAATTCCCAAAACAATTATTTATTTGCACATCAACATTCAATTTATTTGTTCATTGTTTCTTATTCCACTTCGTTCATGTATTATATGACAACCGATCAAAGCTAAAATGAACAAGAGATGATTTTCCTTCCATATTTTTAGGGTTTATGGTTTCCTCCCCTATTTAGTTGAACATTCATAATGGGAAATTTATTTAGACCACAAATTTATGAAAACAGATATTTGAGAAAATGGCACAGGCAATAGTGGTCGTTTCCCGATCCAATAAAACAGTTGGAATCAGATCTCTAATGAGGGAAATTTTTACAAAAACAAGATCTCAAATTCCCATGTGAGTTTGGATGTATATATAGAGGTGATTTAAATGTGATCTGACATATAGAAAGAACAAATGGTTTTTATAATTCCCATGTTACACGATGTTTAATATGATGTTTCTCACCTTGTGGGGCCCTAGCTACGATATAATGGTTTTCGGAGAGATGAAAAAGAGAACACACCATGTGACATGTGTTAGACATCATGTGATATGTGTTACACACCATGTGACCAAACCTGAGGACCCTCTTTATGACCTTGGGTAAACTGTTATGGAAGAAGTACATGGGCTAAGTCGTGTACTTAAACACATAAATATTAGATTGGTTGATCCATGTACTCAAATATGACCGAGTGTACATTAGCACAACCCGAAGTACATAGGCAAGGAAAAAAGGTATTAGAAGAGTGTTGTATGACCCATACATATTTTTTACCTAGAGAATATATGTTTTTATTTGTGTTTTATAAGTCATGTGAGATGGGGATACATGGGAAGACCATAGGATGGAAATTAACACCATGTACCCCATGTAGACATTATGTACTCTCTATAAAGATTTTTAGAACCCTTTATTTCTTTAGATTAGACCATAATCATTTGTTTTTAATTCTCTGGTCTCATTTTATGTTGGTATATTGTGGAATTACATTATAACCTAAGTGTTTTATCCCCTCGATAGGTTTCATTTTATATATAGTACATTTTATTCACCTATGGGACCAAGGTGGGATCTTTTATCATTCCTTGGTGGGTTTTGTGGTACTAGAATTACCCATATGCATTGGTTTTCAATTTGTTGTCTGTCTAGATTATCTAGTGGGGTTCATGGTGTTCCCTAGTGGCTATGGGTGTAATCCCATACATGGATGATGAGATATTTTGAGAATCATGGAATACTAATCAGGAATGTCTTGGAAATTTTGACATATTGAATAAGAATACTCAGTGATGAAATGTATCATGGAGTGAATAAACCCAAAAAAATTACCTAGAATACTCATGACGTATCTTGTGGATGGGAGTATTGATTGATACATCTTGAGACTTTTTGTCTGTTGTGGGAATATATAGTTTTGTATATTTTAATACTATTATGATTTTAAAACTCTTGATGCTTTATGATGGGATATTTCAGGGTGACATATTGGGTATTGTTATACTCAACCCTATATTTCCTCTGCTTGTACATATCATGTCTTCTGTGGATGAGCGACCTTTTGAAAAAGTGATGGGAGCTCCTGGTCTAGTCGGGGCATAGTTCTGAGATAGGGAGACTAAGATGTATACTGATTTTTCTTTTGGAATTTTTCCCCTCTTTTGTGAATGTTTGAATCCTTTTTATATTTCCTTATTCATGTACATTGGACTGTATCATTTTCTTGAACTTGTTTTACGACCATGATATGGGAAAACATTACACATGGATTTTTATCAGTCGTATTTACTTTCTCAGTATTATATGGGCTTGCAGAGGAGACCGTAGGAACATGATCCATGGGATAATTTATACCATGTGTGTGATATTCCTACTCATCATTGGAACCGTTACTACACCCTATAAAATATAGGTTTGGATTATTCATAGTCATATTATCATCGATCATGAAATCCCTAGGTGTAGGGTCTTTAAAAAGTGATATCAATTTATGACTCAATCCAAAGCCCAGATTTTAGAGACTTTATTGATGGGATATGGGTTTCAGAATTATCACAATAGTGTTAAAGCATTTCAAATTGTGATATTAGTCTAGGGTATCCAATTTTGGTTCTACAGTTAATGTATCTATTTACTAGGACTCTAATAATCTGTTGTTTGACTTGGTAAATGAAGGCACGAGTTGTATTGAAAAACCAAAAGGTTTCAGGGACTGTAGTGGATTTCGGTGGGCCGAGGATATTAAAGTTTTTCATCATCAAGATAAGGAAACTTTTATTCTATGGTGATCTGAGCCTAGATAAATTCCAAGTATATTCCATGGATTTAAAAATAGAATAGAATATAAAATATAATGAATACATTATTCTGAATTAAATTACACTCTTCTATCACTTGATGCCAGTGAGCACTACTTGAAGTATCTAAAGCTGAACACCTCTAGATCACCAAAACACTATTCTCAAATCATTTTGTGCACCATTGGATGGATTCTGCGTTCACACAAGGAGATCATACAATTTATTCAATTCATTGATGACCACTATGATCCTCTTCCTTCGATATATGAAGGTGATCTCTGATCATAGGGTCTATTGAATCATTTTTCTCTCTAGGAATCAAGAGGAGAGAGAATCTCTTTATTCATAACTAATGAATGGTGGTTTTTTTTGAGAATATCACCAAATTTAAAGTGGATGTAAAAATTCTTGTTTAGGGTTCCCCATCTTTTGTGGAATAAAAATCCACTAAATTAGTGATAGAAATAACTAATTATGATGAACTAAATTCACCATAAGTTTTATTTATATTTTCAAACATACTATTAATATATATTAAGTATAATATGTGATAATCCTGAGTCATTAAATCGACCCATAAAACCTAATAATTTAAAAAAAAACCTAGAATATTAAAATAATATTCATGCATATAATATCAATCCTTAAGTTTACATAATAAAATTTCAATACCTATAATATATAAATTCTTCCCAATTATACATTCCTTGAACAATATTTTATTTATTTATTTATTAGTGATCTATAAAACATGGAAAACTATCAGACTCCTTGGTGGGTCCCACACATTCCCTATATACCTATTCACAAGAATCTTATAGATTCTTGAATTCACTATTGGGTGTGACTCTCTGGGATCATATGTTGAAAGAAGTGAAGATTATTCACAGACCAAGAGAAGAGTCTAGAAATTCACCAAGGAACTTAAAGAGATAAGGAGTAGTAATTGAAATGACAACCAAACTATGAACATGAACTATGTATCACAATAACTTTATCTTTGGATATCTCATAAAGTAGGATGCATGCTTATGTCATAATCCATACATAAACTAATAATTTTTTATCTATGTAGATAGATTTACCATTGACTACAATGGATATGGATTTATAAAGGAACTACCATCCTGATCAACCAGGCTCAAGATATTACTTATTCAACTCGAAATCATGAAATTCTATCTTGACCATTCAAACAGTGTCATACCACCAATGATGCACCCAACACAAGCTACCTTGCTACGATTTCATTACCATGTTTTTGTCCTTTCAACAAACTACATGACCAAGTGGAAATCATTGATAATGATCTCATGTCACGAGACCAATACATATGCAATTAGATATGATCATCCAATGAAATGAAAAACGTTTGGTCTTCCTATTGGTGGGTCTTTCCTAATGATGTCAACTACTAGAGATCAACAATTGTGAACTTCATAAGAGGAAGTATCAATACATTAGAGGCCCCATCACTTAATAGTTAGACTTCTACTATTTCCAGTTACTATGATGTATCTAGACCATATGACATAAATTTGAGAATAATGTAATAGTATCTTGAGGTTCTCATTATAATCTAGGATATATTATAACGTTTTGATGCGAAAATTAATTTATATCCATCACCATTAAATAGTAGACATAGATATTTATACACTATAATGTTAATTATACTTCATGAATATCTTAATATATACATTGTATAGTAATCAAAATTACTAATAAATTTGTGTATAGAGAACCCACTTTTACAACACCCCCACTTTCAGTAGAGCCAACTTTATAACCAATGTTGTTATCTCTCACTTGATTAAGATATTATTATTTTTGAGTCACATATTTAATTTATATATCTTCCACATCTCTAACACATGGCTAGTCTGCTATTCTTGAACTCATTTCCTTGAGTGAAAATTTTAAAGAGATGTAAGCCTTGAGTGTATACTATTTTTTCCCTATCAAAACAAGAAATCTTGGTTAGTAAGAGTATCATAATTTACATTATTATAATAATTTACCTACTAGGTATGATTCCAAGAACTGGAATAAATCATTGATAATTTTCATACTACTTCTTAGCTACCATAGAAACTACCACACCCTTGGTATTTGAAGATAGGGCTCCCACTGGGTTGTATGAGTTTGGATCGAACATTCAATTATTATGAATGTGATATTAGATCAAATTGATCAAATGAATACTATATTATATATCCTAAAAACTAGTATCATCATCCTTTCCTCTCCACTAACCAATTACATATCCCGTGAACTTCCTGAAGTACAGTCAAATAGTTTGGACTCCCTATCCTATAATTCTCCTTAATATAACTGATGTTTCTTTACCATAATGTATATATTGGAAATATCAATTCTTGAATATATCGTGGAATATTTGATTGATCCATCACTATCTTGTATAAAATTCAACTAACCACATTAATCTCATCCTATGCCACATTCATGTATTTTTGGAGTGATTTATGCCATTTGACATTGTTTACAATTCTCTCTTAAGTTTTTCCTTATTGAATTTTTCAATACTATGTAAATATATGAATGATTGACAAGGTATAAGAAACTGTTAAATTCGCCTCTGGAGATCTGGTTCCCTAGAACATAGGTTGCTACATTTATTCAATTTATAGAGAGATATATTCATCATAGTATTAACTGACTGTATGAAAAATATATGTTTTCATTTGTTACCAAATATATTTCACTAGGTAATCAATGGTGATCCCACTAACCTTTGGTAGGCACATGGATGAGATTTATTCCAAATAAATTCTATATGATCTAGTTTCTAACTTTAATACTTAATGAAATTTTATTAACTTACACTCTTATTGAAATTATGTGACGTTGTCATCCCTTTTTGTTATTCTATATAAACACCTTCCACAAAATATGGTCATGTCATCCAATTGAAAATAAAATGATCATAGATAGTAGCTATGACATGTAAAATTCTATGTGACTTAGTCATTAAGACTTGGTATAACAAATTAATTCTTATTGGTACTATGCTTGTAGCATCAATCTATCATCTAACATGAATATTCACCATACTATTCAAAATAAAGGACCCCCTGCTCCTTGATACGTGGTACACTTAATTAAATTTAAATTAATCCAATCAATATTAGTTAATTTCTATATACTTATTACTTCTATGAATTATTATTATAATCATTGAAAAATGTATCACTTCCCATAATGAATAAAAACCCATCACTATGGTTTTATCTTTCCTATTAAATATGTGTATCTTCAGCATTCTGTTTCCACACCTCTTGTTGAAATCATTCATAAGTTAGTTATTTGTGCATCATTGTAATTGGATAAACCCATGACATTATAGTTCCCACTATCACGAATAACGATGTACAATTTTTAATGGAAATATAGACTATAACTTTTCTATATATTTCTATCATATGGATTTCTATAATATACTAAGAAAATTTAAGGATTATTACTATAGATGAATTTTGAATATTACTTGATACAAATTTTTTTTCCACCACAACAAAATCATTTCATGTAATTAATATTTAATATTACGTAATTGATATTTATCATACTAAAACTCATACGATATCTATTTTTAATTAAAGTTGGCATATGGTTATGGAATAATGTTCCTATTTGAAAATAATTTCATAAGAAAATATGAATTTATGAATTTCTCCACACTATTTTTTTTTAAATTTTAATATTTATGACTCATCATTGATCCTCCTTATTTTCATCATAGAAATAATTGGGATATGGTAATGTTAATTTTTTAATTAATACAAGATATATTATATTAATCGATGAACGATTGTTCAAGATATTCTTTGGAATTCCATCTTGAATCATTTCATACCCTATGACCATGAATATATCATACATTAAATTCAAATTCCATAAACACTTAATGGAATATTATGATGTATATTTACTACTATATTACTCTTGAAATAGTTTACGCTCTATTTCCAAACTAATTCTGTATGATTTGTGGTGTACCATTTCTTCTAAAGTATTCAACGTCAAATCTAAATAATTATATATCTAGATAGTAGCTAATGGGTTTATCTCCATAGATTCTACCTACCATACTATGTATATCCTTATCATCCACATTAATTTCTACATGAAAAATAAATATCATTCCACAGTTGGGTAAATAAGTACGAAAATTTATATTCATCAATTATTTCTTATGACTCATGTATCAATGAACTGATGGTTTTGTATTCAACCCCAATAAAAACATTCTTTCTAAAATAGGATTAATATATCATTATGTCCAAAGGACACATGAGATAAATTTCTTAGTTATACTCAATAAAATTTCTACTTGAATCAATCACTTAGAAATTTGATGTTTCATGTTTCTCATTTCTACCTTATGAATTACCCTTTCTTAGCCTCTCGAAACAATTCCCTCTCTCTTGAAATTTATATTTTTATGTTGTATTTCAAATTATTCAGCTTAACAACTATATATTATCTTGGTTCAATGTTCTTGTTTCTTGTCGATCCTTTTCCAAGAATGTATGAAATTGTTTTTTTCTCAAAACTCTATGTTTTTTAATATTAAAAGAAAATAGAGAAAATAGTTTAAAATGAATGTAGATAGGTATCTATTAAAATATTTTGATTCATCTTTCAATTTACACATATAAAGAGTAATATCATCCATACAAATATTTCTTCACTTTCTCCCCACATGCTTACCATAGATGACACTATATGTAATATAATATATGTTTTGATGTAGTTCCAAAAACTCACATTGGAAATTGATGATAGAATTATGAAATAACCAACATATTTGTAAAAAAAGAGTCTCACATAATCATTTTTAGACACTCACTTCCTGAGGTGGCTTAACATGTATTGGGGACACCAACACCATGGATTTTAAATAACATAGTATTATGTACATGGTCTAGTACAACTCTTTGGAAAACCATGCTCGTTTGGAAATATAATTTTTTCATGAATATCATACTTTACTTGTGGTATTTACATTCAATTGTTATACAAAATAAAAAAACATAATAATAATTTTATATACATTATAGACTCAGACAATATTGATTGATAAAATAAATCATTAAATGTATGACATAAATTTATTGAATTCAAAGAACCCTCTTTACTAGAATCAGAATTATCTATTGCATCACTATTCTAGAGGAACAGTTCCATGAACCACCCCTCATGGTATATAATATTTGGCAATTCCACTACTTGAAGAGCTCATGATAGGAATTTTTCTACCAAATAGCATTAACTCTTGGTTTCTTGATATGTTGAGTGATTATTCAACTTCTAAAACCATAAATATCATTTTCTCAATTTTCCCACTATAGTTACATAAAGTTATCTTTGGATAATCCTTTAATGCCAAATTTAGTTATGTCAACCAATCACTCCCAAAATAATTCACCGATAGTAAGTGGTTCTGTCATCATTTTGTGAAGAGAACCCAAAATGGCTGGTTTTCCTCAAAGTCAATTAACAGATGTTGTTTTATGACATAATATTTCATAGATGTTTTTTCTATAGACATATGAAATCATTTTATAATTTTATATCCTTGGTCTATGTATTCTCAATCACAAATTACTATTACATAAATAGAAAAATATTAATCAAATCATAAATGGACTTAATCTATCCAATTTTTTATCTTTATTATTTTAGGTGATTGTGTAAAAATTTAAATTTTACAAAATTATAGAAAATGCATAAATTAAATATAATGTGTGACCTATCTTCAGAATATATTTATTTGTTATCCATTTAAACTCAATGGGACGATGATGACCTTGGGGTATAAACCCTATGTTGGGACATGACTTATATTGAACTTATGAGGGGGTATAATACCACCTCATATCAGCACGGTCCTTGTCTTACCCTGTCTTTATCTCAATTCATACAATATCACACACAGATGAGGGGGTCTTGAGATTATTGAATACAAATAAAAATAGAACTTATGGACACACATACCCTTATGAATATAAAAAATTAAAATTGATGATGTGTAGATCATATTTTTATTAATTACATCAATCACATGAAATTAGAATAATTAACGAAATAAACAAAATCCAAACATACATTGGTATGTCAATTTACTCAAAATCAATCATCTTGTAATTACAAATTAAATTGATATTAATTTATAGAATGATTTAAATTCATATTAACAAAATGAATTGTAAAATCTTAATAATTTAAATGAATGATTTTTTTCCATCCAATAATTAATTGAATTTTAATAGAAATAATTAAATTAATTTTTTTTTTTGAATATTAAAAATTATTATTTAAAAAAAACTTATTTTAATTATTTGAATTAAAGCCCAAAAATTAATTAATTAAATTAAATAAATTAAATGATATATAATTATATTAATTTAATCAAGGCCCAAAACCCTAGGCAGGTCCAATGAGGGTGGAGCCGAACCCACACAAGGATGTACTGGGTCAGGCCAGTCTGATAAGACCAATACTGGGATGGGCATTCCGTCTACGCAAATTACGGGACAAATAAGATCCAACAAGACTATGGTAGGGGTACCTTAATTATGAGATAGATGTTGATAGCTAGATTAGAGGTGGGGTAGCTGGTAGGGGGTTTGCAGGGAACTAGTGCTTATAGGGTTGCAGGATCTAGATGATGCCATGGGGGGGGGAATCTGGTGCATGTATGAAAATGGGGGGAATAACTGGAGAGATCTAGGGTTTGGTCGGTCCAATCTAGAGGCAACAGGCCTCTGCGGTCAAGACATGTGGGATAAAAAATTGTTGGTACATCGATAGCTAAGAATTTTTGTTGGGGCAGAGGCCGACTTTGTAGCGGAAGCATTCACAGAAAAACAAAACAGAAGATTCCCCCAAAGGGATTTTATCACCCAAAGGTATTTTATCACCCGAAGGAACAGTACACATTACCTGAAATAATTTTATCCTCATCTGATGGCCTTCTACAACTATACCGAAGGATTTATCTCTCGATACTCTCACAGCCATGAATGTACCATTTTTTTCTACCGCCAATCATCACAACCGGGACATGCCACTTTATCTCCGCAAATTAGAGGACTTTCGATACATGGAACTTTCATGAATCTTTTTTCATGCCATCTACGATGATTCTCTCTCCATTATCTCACATCACCATCTTCATCATCATGTTTTCCTTCATCATGGGTGCTTGGGAATCCCCTATAGAGGGACCCCCTTCCTCATTCTCTCTTACACCAGCTACATCTTGGAGACTCATCCTTTCAAAACATGCTATTTCAATCTTCTTATATAAACACCCATCCCAAATCTCTAATTAAGGTGGCCAAAATTCATTATTCCATCATTATTCCATTAATTAATATTGGGAATAACTCTCCATTAATGTTGGGAGAAAAGATTCCATTAATGATGAGAAAATACCACCATTAATAATTTTTTCTCTCCACGGTATTTGAATTTTAAAACAAAAAATACAAACAAACTCCACCTTGATTTAAAAATCAAATACTCTATATTGATCTGCACTATCTGGATCAATGTGATCATCTACTCTATCAAAATCCAAATTTCACCCAATGAACGGAACACGCCTCATGACACCTTCGGCCAAGAAGACTTTAAATATTCCAGTAACACCACTTATACTACCATCATTTCTAATTACATTCTTCTAAATGCTTGATATACCACATAAATCAAGGAACCAAAACAATCTTCCACCAAAATCGGACTGTCACCAATAATGGAACACACCTCATGACTCTATTTAGTCAATTAGACTTTCGATATCCCAGAAACAACTCTAGTACCATTATTGTCTCATAATAACATTTAAGTCCTTTATAATATTCTCCACCATATGTTATAAAATGTTTTCTAAAACATATCACTTCAAAATCCCTTAGATAATACTGTTGGGGTGGATCCCAAATTCATACTGAAGAAGTTTCACAAAACAGAAAAGGGAAGATTCACTCGGAGGATTTATTTCACAAAAATTCAATTTATCACTCGAATGAATTTTACACATTACCTGAAGGATTTTTAACATTCCCTGAAGGCCTTGGAAAACTCACTTGAAATATTTCTCTCTCGAATCATTGACACCCATGAACGCAACATTTTTGTTGTAACTCCAATTATAGCAATCGGGACACACCACATGATCACTACAACCTAGAGTAATTTTGATACATGACACCTTTATGAATCTCTTTGCACACCATCATCGACAATTCTCTCACCATCATCTCATGTAATCATCTTCATAATCTCTTTTTCCACCATCATTGGCACTTGGGATATCAAAATAGAATCACCCCCTTCATCATTCTCTCTTGCACAAGCTACATCTTGCCAAATCATACTTTAAAAACATGCTACCACATCCTCTTATATGGACACCCAACCCTTATTTCCAATTAATGTGGTCAAAGTTTCATATTCCATCATTATTATATCAATTAATATTGAAAATAATTATTCATTTATGTTGGTAGTTAATATTCCATTAATGTTGATAAATCCATCTATTAATAATTTTATCTCTCTTCATTATTTAAATTTTAAATAAAAAAATCCCAACAACTTGGCCAAAAGGGTGGACTGGCCTACACCGTTAGGGTATGATGGTTGGGTGTCATAGAAGGGTTGGTTACTGAACATGATATGGGAAGGATTAACAGTCATCGAGAATGGTATAATGGCTAGATCTAGAATCTGCGAAGCGGAGATTCTCGGCCACAGCAGGGCTTCGTGGGATCTTTCTCCAGGTAGTCGGCTTATAGGAGGAGGATGTGGTAGCCAATCCTAGAGGAAGGTGAATTCAAAATCATCCCAAGAGGCATCAGACTTAACAATAATTAGTGGTGATTGGGTTTTGAGAGGCAGTGGCTACTCTATTGGACAATAACAATGGAAATTCCAGACCGTAGGGTTGGGGTGGTCAGTGCCTGCGGTGTATGATGCCATGACCATTCAAAAGGTCGAATAGAAATCGTAGGGATTGAGAAGGTACGACCCTCAGATTTTGTGTGGGACTTTCAACAGGGAGTGGTCAGAGTAGCTTGAATGCACTGACATTTCAAGACCCACTTGCAATAAACATCCAGTGGAATATTTCCTCTCTTTTTCTGAAATTTTGTGGAAAACCCTTCCCCTCTGGTATGACCATTTCATTTTATTTGAAAAAAATAATGCCTAAAATTTTCTATGGATATTAGTGTATAATTTAGATAAATTATTTACCATTACTATATTAACATTATTATTATTATTGCAGTAAAACCTCATTATCGATGGATACTACACCATACTCAGATATATTATTCCATCATTCAAAGTACGGTCAGAATGTTTCATGATTTTCTTCACTGATTTTCATTAGGAAATAATTAACATGTAAATTTGTTTTTCAAATGAAAGACCTGAAATTTTAATATCTAAAAAAAACACTATTTCAATCTATAAAAATTTCTTCAGATAGCCATAACATAACCATGTATGATCAGATCAATGCACTGTCATATCCATTGAGATAAATTAAATTTATTCTACCAAAATTTAAAAAAATATTATTTTATTGGCACGAAGAAACCATGTGATCTCTTTGATACAAATTGAAGTTACCAGAGAGTGTCGTGGATACTGGTGGGATGGATATTTTAAAATTTCACATCATTGGGATGAAAAAATATGTGATATCTATTGATCTGAACCCCGATATAAAATGAGTACCTCACATGGATTTAGAAATATAAAATAAAATAAAACAAAATGAGTAACAAGTTTTAAATCAAAGCACACTAATCTTCTTCTCGATATTGACACTCGTTTATCAAAGGATATGATGTAGAATCACTCAACATCTTCCACACACACTTCTAAAATATTCACAGGATCCTTTTGGTGGATTCCAAGTGTTTTCATGGAAATTCGACGATCCATTGGATGTTGTGACGACCACAATGATCATTTCCTTATATTCATGAATACGCTCTTGGATCATACGATTAGTAAGAGAATTATTCTTTATAGGAATCAGGATGTGAGAGAGTCTATCAATCCCTAATTGATGAATATTGGTATGGAATGAGATTCTCCCCACTTATATAGTGGATTTCATAATACACGGTTACAATTCTATGTCTCTCGTGTATTAATAATCCACTAAATTAGTGAAATCAATAACTAATTCAAATGAAATAACTTCACCATAATTTTTTTTAGATTTTATCACATACATGTAATATATATTAAATATTTAATGTGATACACCCAATTCATTAAATAGACCTTTTACTCTTGATAATATTAAATGAACATGAAATATTAAAATAATATTCGTTCATATAATATGAATAATAGTTTTTTCATAAAAACATTTAGATACATATAATAAAAAGAATTTCCCTAATTATTATTTACATGAATAATGATGAATTTACTTATTTATCTGTGATCGATAAAATTTGGTCAACTATGAGACCACATAGTGGTGCCCACCCTATCCGATATTCATATTTAATGTAATAGAGCAACGTTCCCAGATTCACTATTGTGTTTGACCCTGTAGGACCTTATATTGATAGTAGTGAATAGTATTCACAGACCAAGAGCAGAGTATAGAAAATTATCATGGCACCTAATGAGATAAGGAGTAGTCATAATAATGAAAACCAATCTACAAACATGAATTATGTAATATAATAACTCTGTATTTGGATATCTAAAAAAGAAGGATGTACATATGTGTCCTCATCAATTCATACATTATTATTTTTTTATTTATCTAGAAGGATTTACGTTCAACTACCATAGCCATGGATTTTTAAAGGTAATACCATCTTGATAAACCAGGACTGAGATATTAAATTTTTATCTTTGATGCTAAAAATTATATCTTGACCATTCAGTGAATTTCATACCACCATCGACGCACCCAACACAAGCTACATCTCCATAATTTCATTATCATCGATTTTCCTTGAAAATAAGAATGTGAACAAATGACACACATTTATAATGACCTCATGTCATGATACCAATACACATGTCCATATAAAAGAACATCCAATGACCCCCAAAACATTAGTTGTTCTTATTGGTGGGTCCGTCATTATAATCTCAACTTCTAAAGATCAACAAGATTGAACTTTCATGATAATAATTATCAATGATAATAAGACCCATAATCTTAATAGTTAGATATCTATTGGGTCTAGTCAGTATGATGTATCTAGACAATAGTACATATGTTTAATATTAATTCTATTGTGTCTTAAGGTTCTCATTAAAGCATGAGGTCTACAATAACATTTTGATGTGATAATTAGTCTATGGAAATTAAAATTAAATAGTGAATGCAGAAAAATATACACTATAATTTTAAGTACAAATAATTCATATCTTACTATATACATGGAATGGTAATAAAAATTTCTGAAAATGTTTGGTCTACAGAAATTCATTTGGCAAAAACAAATTGCCACACGCACCGTAAAAAAATGGGTTGTTGTTTCCATGTCCTTATTTAGTCATCTACCTAGATATACTCATTAAAAATGGTGCATTGTATTTTTTTTCATGGTGCATTTATTAAAACAACCATCTAGGATTCCATTACATGATCACAGGCATGATCTTGTTTATGATAAGGATTCATTACAGGGACCAATACAATAGGTAGTGCCTCTGGGTGGTTTCCCCATTATGTCACTACTCATAGGGTTGAAGATAGTGCTGGTGGTATTTTCCTAGGATCCATGTTGTATGAGTGTGCTTCAGGCATTTCATAGGATGTTTCCTCTAAGGTTTTATGGTGATCTAGAGCCCCATGTATCTAAGGACATTCTAGAGGTAGTCACCAATGTTTCCCACCTTGTGAGGATACTTATAGATCAGATGTATTTCCTAATAGAGAGTATTATATAGGGATCCACTAGGTGATTATGGGGTCTAGTGGCTTAGTTAGGTGATGATACAACTCTCTCCTGGTCAAACTTTGAGTGTCTCTTTATATAGGAGTTTTATCTGGACATGTTTTGACCATTGTGCTTCCCAGAGATTCTAAATATTTAATATGGAAGTATGATTGATAGAAAAACTATTATAAATAAATTTACATTTTATTCCATTGTATTGAATCCCACCAAAGTGTTAATTTAAGATAAATTTCATCATTTTATGATATTAGAGATATTTTGAGCATAAAAGTAACAATGGCCCATATTGTATTTTTTAACTGTTTCAAATAAATTCTATATTTTGGCCATAACATTTTATAAATTAATTGAAATTGAAAAATTATTTCTTTTAAATATTTTAAATGACTAAGGAATCATTTAATTATTTTGGACCAATAGCTGAATTGACCATATAGAAGCTCAAAAGAAGCTCACAAGTTGGACGAGGAAAACCGCTTTCAAATCAATTGATTTTTGGTGTGGTGTCGATAACTCATTCATGGTGGGACAAATAGTTGTGAAATTTGGTGGGTAGATTCGAAATATGTTTGTTAACATCTTTAATTAAGTCTATGACATCTTAATTGGCAATTTTAGTTTTCATTAAAGCATCCTAATCTATAGGTTTTCAATTTGGAGATGTCTGAATAGACAGAATAAATTGTCAGAGTAAAACAGACATAACTCTCAGAATACTTTTCCAATACACTGATCATTTTTGGGGAAACAAAAAAGATATTTATAAAAAACATTAAAGAATGTTTAATGGTTTTATGATATTATTTAATCAGTCTAAATTGCATCAACTTTCAGTGGATAGATTTTGGCTATAAAAGGAGGGGAGATTCTCACTATCTAAGAATATAATTTCATCTCATTCCTTCTAGGACACCAAAGAGGAGAAATTTTTGGATTTCCCTCTTTTATTTGTTTTATCATAAATAGATTTTTAATGTCTTCTTTATTCCCATTCATCTCTGTTACACTTACCGTGGTGGGGTAAATATTTTGAGTGATTGAGGAAGGGTTGGTTTTCTACTTTGTAATGATTGAGTGATTCGACAAAATTGAATGAAATTGCTTTCTTCTATAATGTTTTTTTCATTTGAATATAAAGGATTTTATTATTAACTGTGATCAATTGTTAATTTTAAATTTATAATTGGTTTTTTCCTTGGTAAAAAATTAGTATCTCCCACCACTGATTTTAGGTTTATATTCAATGGAATAGACCAGTGTTTAGTGGGGAAGAATGCGATAATCATCAGTACTTGTAAACGTGGTAGTGAATGTTATTAATTATTTGGGATAAACAAGACCCTATCAGGTGTTTCCCATGAAAATTGAGGATATTCAATAAAACTATTTTTCACAAGGATAGTAGACCAAAAATGAGATCTTGGTATGGTTCTCTCACACCATCAAAATTTCACAAAGTGAGAGGAAATGATTGTTGAAACTCACTTTAATAAACTCAGAAGAAGAAGTTTGAATTGAATTGAATGTGGACAAAATTAAAATTGGGAAACCGAACACAAAATAATCATTCTTTTAATATCATAATTTATAATCTTTTTAATCAAAAACTTTCATTCAATCATTTTCCAATCGATTTATTATAAAAACAAACCAATTTTAACCTTGTTTAAAACTGAAAAACTTTTTTGTGTTCACTCCACTTCGGGAGAAATAATTGGTTTAATCACTATACTACACTTAGTGAATGTAAAAAAATGTTTTTCCATGCCCTACGATAGGCAAGCATCAGACATGGTAGCGTTACTAGGGAGGCAATACAAAAAAAGGTATTCAAAATTGAATGACCCACAACTAAAAAGAATAATTAATTGAATGTAATACAAAAATTGAAATAAAATTAACTGAACTAATACAAAGAAACCTACCTAAAATCTTGGAAGAGATAGATCTCTCATATTCAAGTGAAACTCTTAGTGTCCACTCTCATCCAGAAATCATGTCTAGAAATTCCATCTAAACCATACATGATCTATTTGGACCTCCATTTAACATTCAAAATAACCAAAAAAATTCACCCACTCAACCAAATGATTTTTAATTATGTTTCAATATGAATCATGTGCTTCCAATGTTTCATGGTCTTCCAAGCGAAGATCCAAATTGTCACATGAAATAATCCAGAAACACTTGATCAAACATCATGCTATGAGAAGCACCTGAAGAAAATTTTAGTTGAGGGAATTTCCCTTCTCACATGAAAGAGAGGCTAAAGAATGGTTGTACAGTATTATTCCAGGGAGGAACAATGATTGTCAAGACCTAAAAAGGCATTTCATTCAGATATTTTTCCCATATTCATGAGCACTTCCATCAAGAATAAGATTTAAATCATATTAAAATTAACTAGGGAAACCATATACGAGTACTGGGAGAATTTCAAGAAGCATTGTTATAGAATCCCATATCAAGAAATAGAGGAACACCAATTCCTTGTGTAATTATACCCCAGAATTCTTCATAATGATCGAAATATTCTAGATTTCTCATCTAGAGGATACCTGATTGACAAGTCACCTGTATATTTTAGAGTAATAATTGATAATATTTCACAAAACTCACAAAAATTGGGAATTAGAGGGTTGGGAATAAGCGGAATCCATGAGTTGAGAACATCCAATTCAACCGAATTAATTAGAAGCGAGATGGGAGAACCCACCATGTGTGTGCGATAGATGGTTGTGAAACTAGTAAGGGAACTACCAAAACCAAATCTATATGTTGTTTATCCTCAACAAATTTTCATTATACTGACCAGTGTCCAAAAGTGTAGGAAACTAGATTTTGTTCTTCTAACTATAAAAACATGAAATTTTAGCCAAATCTGCCACGTCAGCCCCAAAACCTAACAGGAAATGAATTCCAACTGACCAATGATATACCTTTTTTTAATAGTAATACAAGAACCCCCAACCATTCCAATATTTCTATAAACAACCCTTTCACCAAAAATCACTCTTTTAGCCACCACCATTTCAAATAAAGAGATATGATAAACCACCCATCAGTGCACAACCATCAAGTGAGAACCAACAACTATAGTAATATGTTGAGGGGATTAGAGAAAATTTTAAAGATTTATCCAACCAGTGAAAAAATGTTTTGGAAATTATGAGGAAGAATACATGAAAGCTTCCATCCCAAATAGTGCCAATTCCTATATTGAATGTCAATGCAACAAGAACAATAAGGGTAAAAGAAATCCCACCTCCAGATAACCATTAACCTAAAACAATACCACCTATTCTTAGGTTGAATGATTTTTAAAATTTATAAAATCTTTTGAAAATCCATCAAGAAGAATAAAAATAAGACGAGGAGGTGAAATATAGTCCATGAAATAAGAGTCATGAAATGCCAATAAAATGGAAATAAAGGGAGAATAATGTATTACACCCACCAATTCATTAATGGATGATTGAATCCCTAATATTTCATGAAGAAACACTTCAAAATGGAATTATAGACAATTTTCAGAAAGTAGAAATCAATATTCCCCTACATGAAGTTTTCTAAAGATTTCCTAGGTTTGAAAAACATTTGAAAGATCCATGCACCAAAAAAAAGGATACTTCATGGGAATGAAAGAATAAACATGGGGAGAAGTGTCTCATCCTATATCACACCGTAGATTCTAACAAAATGTCAATATCAACGTATATTTTCCATTCCATGAACCAATGGTTCATTAAAATTATCTAATGATTTTTGTGATCTATGTGCTTCAATTTAGGTATTTCCTCACTCTCTTTACACATCATTACAGATGGGAGTCATAAAGCCCACAAGAGTGGTGATCCATCTTACAAATAGATCCCTAGTTTTTCCAGCTGGAGTTCTAGAGGATTTCCTTGTGAATGTCAAGGAACACTTATTCCTAGCTGACTTTTATGTGCTATATATGGAAGAAGATAGGATCTCGTCACACTCACCCATCATTGTGTGGAGCCCATTCCTGAAGACCACTAAAATAATCATCATTGTCCAAGAAGGCACACTCCCCATGGAATTTGCAGACAACACTATCCACATCAAAAATTTTGATTACATGAGGTACCCATCTGATGAACACTCCATCCATTCACTCTCTAATGAAGTTTGTATGGAACAAATATAAAAATTTGGTATGTGCAATAAATTCATATACATATGAGATACTTTTTCCATTAATGAACTTTTAATGGCCCAAAACACTGGATATTGTGATTTTATTTTGGAAGAATAGGTAAAATTGTATTTCTTTGATGATTTGTTGATTGAATAGGAATATGATATTGTTTATTGTGTGCAGAAGGAATATCCATTGGAAGTGGGGAATGTCAGTCTAATTTAATCCCTTGAGAATCCCCCAACACTTGAATTAAAACCACTCTCCAACTATTTGAAATTTTTGTACCTTGTGGAAGGAGATAAATTACAAGTGATAATTGCAAATAATCTATCAAAATCCAAAAAAATCATCAAATGAGATTCTGAGGGAGAATTCCCTAGCAATACGGTGGAGCATAGCTGATATCCCAAGAATGAACCCAAAAAATATGCTCATATAGAATTTGTGTTGAGGGAGATTCCAAACCCGTTGGATAGCCCCAAAGGAGGATGAATCCCACATTGATGGAGGTTGTGAAGAAGGTGTTTGAAAAGCTCTTGGATGGTGGGATGATATATCCCATTTCCTATTCATAGCGTGTTAGCCTCATCCATGTCGTTCCTAAAAAAACATGCCTGATAACTATGTGGAATGAAAAGAATGAGTTAATCCCTATGAGAATTCAAAATTGCTAGAGAGTATGCATTGATTTTAGGATATTAACCTAGGTCTCTCAAAAAGATCATGTCTAAATCTAATTCATTGACAAGATTATAGAGATATTAGTAGAGAGAATTAATTATTGATTTTTGGATGGATTTTCTTGTTACTTCCAGGTACCCATTTCTCTTGAGGATCGAGAGAAGACGACATTTACATGTCCATTTATTAAATTTTCTTATAAATGAATTCCATTTGGATTACGTATTACTCCAGGTACATTTTAGATGTGCATGGTTAGTATATGTTCGGATCACATTGAAAATGTCTTGGACATTTTCATAGATGATAACACAGTTTTTAGATATTATTTTGATTATTGCTAGAAAAATCAAGAAATTGTTTTGAAAACCTACATTGAAAAAAAAATTATTTTAAATTTTGGAAAGTGTAATTTTATGGTTAAAAAAGGAATTGAACATAGCCATATCAATTCCCAAAATGGAATTTAATTTGTAAAATCCAAATTAGAAGTGATAAATTCATTTCCTTACACTACTTGTGTGAAACATATTAAATCATTTTTAGGACATTAATGATTATACAGTAGATTTATCAAAGAATTTGGTAATATTTTTCTCCCTCTCTCTAGATTATTTTCAAAGATGATGCTTTTGATTTCAATTTTTCATGTAGGTAATCCTTCGATGAGTTCAAGGAGAGATTTATTTCACTTCCCATGATGCAGCCACCAAATTGGGAAGAACCATATGAGCAACTTTATGAGGAATATGACCAAGAATTTGGAGTAGTCTTTTCACATCAAGTTGACAGCAGACCACAAGTCATTTCATATTCTTTGAGAACCTTAGATGAAGTCAAATTCAATTACACAACAACAGAAAATGAGTTCTTAGAAGTTGTTTTTTCTATAGAAATATTTAGATCATATCTTCTTAGAAACAAAATCACGGGGTTTTATGATAATGGAGCTCTGAGATAATTTATGGATATAGCAGAAGCTAAACTAATGCTAGTTAGATGGACGATACTATTGCAGGAGTTCAATATAGAAATCAAGGATAATAAGCGATCCGAGAACCAAGTGGTTGATAACATAAGTAGACTGGAAAAGACTACTAAAATCGAAATTGCAAAAAGAGACCCACTGAATGATCAAATTCCAAGAGAGAAATTGAATTTGATTGACGGAAGAGTTACTTGGTGTGATGACATGGTAAATTATCTTTTAATATCTATGGTTCTATCTCATTTCAATTATCACCAATTAAAAAACTAAAAGATTAATCTAAATATTACATTTTGGATGATCCATTCCTTTGGACGATTTGAAATGATGTTGTAATAAGAAGCTGTTTACCAAAAAGTGATGTTAAATATGTCTTTGAGTATTGTCCCACATTAACTTGTGGAGGCCACTTTGGACCTCCATGGGCATAAAGAAGGTTTTAGAATATAGAATTTATTGGCCCACCATTTTTAATGATGATCATGAATTCTGAAAAATATGTGAAAAATGTTAGTTTTTAAGAAAATTTTCAAAGGGAAATGAAATACCTCAAATCCACTGAATTATTGGGACATTTCTTATATTTGAGGGATATATATTATGGGACATTTTCTGGTGTCCTTTGGAAATTCATATATCTTTCTTATAGTCGATTATGTTTCTAAATGGGTGGAACCAAAATCTTGTAGGACTGATGATGCTAAAATAGTTTGTGATATTGTTCGAACTAATATATTTTTTAGGTTTGGTGTTACTTTATAAATCATCAGTTATTAGGGGACTCTATTCTTCAATTAGAGAATGGATACATTGTAGAAGAAGTATGGGTTGCATTATAAAACATCAAATCCTAGACATCCATTAACTAATGGGTAATGTGAAGTTTACAACATATAAATCAAAGGAATTTTGGAAAATACTATTAATACAAACAATAAGGATTCGAGCCAATGGTTGGAAGTTACCATATGGGCTTTCAGGATGGTCTACAAAACCAGAATTTGGATGATTCCATATAGGCTGGTTTATGGGAAAAGGTGCCACCATCCTGTGACTTGGAGCATAAGGCATTTTGTGATGTGAGGAAAATGAATTTGGATCGTGAAAGTGTGGGGAAGGATGGAATATTCAAGTTGAAAGAGATGGAGGAAATTATAAGGTAAGAATTTGAAAATATGAGGATTTACAATGAAAAAACTAGAGTGGCCCATGACAAGCTGATATGAACAAAATAAATCTATGCTAGAGACAAAGTGTTGTTATTAAACTCAAGACTCAAGCAGATACTAGGTAATCTTCGTTCCAAATAAGAAGGTACATTTATTGTTAGTCATTTATTTCATTTTGTTGATGTCCAGACTACGAAGGATGGAGAGAAGGATCCATTCACTATTTGTGGGCATATGTTGATCAAATTTTTTGGGACCCTATCATCAGAGCCAGTGGAGGGGATCACTTTCCTCGAAGATATTTATAAGAAAAATCATTCTTGTCTTACCTATCCTTTAATTTTTCATTATTATTGTGATTCATTTAAAAATATTCTTATTTTTTAAAATCCATTTTAATGCACTGTGGACACTGCATCTTTTATGTGTGGGGGAGGGAACCTTTGTAGTTTAGGATTTTCATTCGATATATGGTTTAATTTAAAACAATAGTATTTTGTTTGTTTTTTATTTTTTTGTTTGTTTGTTTTCTAGTTTTTGTGTGTTTTTAAAACTTTTTAGCTGAAATGATTTTCATTTCCATTTTTGAAACCCATTTCAATGATTGAACAAATATATTTCATTAAACTGATATTAAATTAATGTTGAAATGAATTTTAATCAAGTTAAAATCTTTTAAAATATCATGAAAAGTAAATTGATTTTTTAAATATCATGCCACTTCTCACTGTCTTAATATGTGAATTTACTTTCCTTTGAGGCTTATTTACCATTTCTTTCATATTCTTTACATTCACACCATTTTTTTACAGAACTAGACTATGCATTTTTTAACATGAATTTTATTTATTCATGTAAAAACCTAAGGTTTTGAGGTATATATGTTTTAAATAATTGAGGAATTTATTTGGTTTTAATCCCCCTTTTCAAAATAATAATTTTTATTTTGGCCTACCTTAAACATTAATCCTTTTATCCCTAATAATACATTAATATCCTATTAGGTTTGCCACATTACAAGAGAATTTTCCATATCCAACCTTCTCTTTAAGTAAAATTTCTTGATCTAGTTGAACTTTAGTGTGGGGGAAGATTTCATATGTTGTACCACATCATTTGGTGATACTATCAGTGGAAATTAAAATTTCAAAAATCTGATGATTCTATTGAATACTTAATTTTATTAAAAGTTGTTCATTTGTAGGAGCATTTATGATAAAATAAGTTTTCCATTTTTGGAGCGTCCAATGTAAAATGAATTTTGTTCATAAATGAGCTTTCAATAAAAACTATGTTTGAGAAGAATTTTTTGCTTGTAAAATGCTAAATGGTAGAACATTAATTGAGTTATGATAATGATGGAGCCAATTTTCTACAAAGGGGAATAGAAGGAGACCATGGTTGAGTGAAAATTAAAATCTTTCAATTTTTCTTCAAAAAAGAGCCAATTCCTCCAATTATGGATTCAGAGTTTTAAACATATAGATCCTTCAAAATGGAATCCACACAACAACCTTGAAAATTCAATGTGTGAAACAAATGTCCTTGACCCACATCGGGTTGAGAAGAAAGAATTTATCAAGCCTATGATGACTCTTGTGTGATCTTGGATGAGAAAATCCTTGTTGAACATTTAGATTTGTTTGATTAGAGAAAATTCATGTGCGGTAGGTGTTTTCTGTGCCTGGGATAATAAATTACATCGAAATATATTAAATAATATAATATGGAGAAATTGAAATAATTATTTTTGATGAGGATTTATATTTTTTTATTGGTATGAATTTGGTAAATATCATGGGTGTGTGTCTTGGATTTTATATGATTTGATTTTAATGTTTACATGTACAGAAGCCCAAGTGTTATGTGTGGGGGAATTTATAGGGAAAATATTTTCATTCAATTTTCATTTAATTTTATTGTTTTAAATCCCACCATAGTGTTAATGTAAGATAAATTTCCACATTTTTTGATATTGGTGATATTTTGAGCATAATAGAAAAAAATTCCCTTTTTGTATTTTTTTAACTTATTCTAAATAGTTCTATATTTTGGGAATAAAATATTCTACATTAATCCAAATTAAAAAAATCTTTCTTTTTCAGATTTTAAAATCCATGGATTCTTTCCATCATTTTGGACAAAAGCTTAATTGACCATATGGAATCTCAAAAGAAGCTCACCATTTGGACGAGGAAAACAGTTTACAGATCTATTGAATTTGGTTGTGGAGCCCATAACTCATTCATGGTGAGACGAATTGCTATCAAATACAGTGGGTGGATGAGAACTGTGTTTCAGAACATCGTTAATTATGTCTATGATGTGTTAATTAGAAATTTTAGTTGTCATTAAAGAATCATATTCCAAAGGTTTTTGATTTGGATATGTCTGACTGGAGAGAATAAATTGTCAGAGTAAGACAATAATAACTATCAGAATATTTGTCCCAATATACAGAGATTTTGAGGGGAAACAGAAAAGATAATTATGAACAACACTCGAGAAAGGGAAATGAATAAAAAATCATTTAGAGGTGATGAAACACATAAAACATGGGGGGGGGGGGGGTAATTCTGGATATAATAGGAGAGGAGCTCCTCCCACTCAAAGAATATCATTCCATCCCATATCTTCTAGGATACCATAGAGGAGAACATTTCAGCTTTATCTCTTTTATTTTTTTCATTTACATAAATTCATAATTCCTTCTTCTTTCCCATTATCTCAATTACCCTTACCATGGTGGCGTAGCATTTTGAGTAATTACAGATGGGTTGGTTTTCTGTTTTGTAATTCATGATTTGTTGGACATAATTAACATAAAAAATTTTCTTCTTAAATGTTTTTTTTCAATTTCATAGAGAGTATTTTATTATCAATTGCTATCATTATATAATTTTAATTTTGTTATTTATTTTTGCCTTAGTAAAATAACCATTATCTCCTTCCACAGATTTCTGGTTTATATATGATGGAATAGAACAGAGATTAGTCGTGAAGTACTCAATGATCATTAGTACATGTAAATGGGGTAGTGAATGATCTTAATTGTTTGGGATAAAAAAGACCCAACTGTGTATCACCTGTAACAGCCCGATATTTTATGAAAAATATTCTTTTTATTTCACTAATGTCTTGTGTTGTACGCTACACCAAAAGGAGCTCTCACAACACGTATCATTGACTTGCCTTGCATTACACGCAATCACAACCTTCCTCGATAGCGTGTGTAGTACGCAATACCGAGTTTCACTAAACAACGATATGCTATTAAAATATTATCAAAAATAGCCGTTATGAATAGTAATAACCACTTTTTGAAATTTTATAAATTTTATTTTTCAAAATGGACTTCATTTTTGGATTCGGAATACCGAAATTATCCTAGGGTGAAATTTTGGTATTTTTCTGAAAACTTTCAATTTTTGATGAATAGTGAAACCACTAAGTGGTAGGTTAAAAACTGAATTTTGCATAAAACATAATTTTACCGCTTCTGTGAATGGAATTTCGAAAACTTGAGAGACACGGTTAATATCAAGGACTAAAATGTGGTTCAATGAGATGAAAATAATTTTTTGGTGAATAGTAACTTTTTACTTTTTTTACCGCGGTTAATAGTAAATAGGGTAACTAAGGGTAAATATGATATTACTATTACCCTAACACATGTCCTAATTCTATTGGATAAGTGTAATTCGACCAAAAACAACCTTATGAATAAAATATGACCATTTAGGCCCACTTGGATTAGATTAGGACATTTATTATTAATTTATTTAAAGAAGGGTAAAAATAGTTAAAATCAAAGTTTAATAAGTAAATCATTTCTAATATGGGGTTATACATAAGATAAATTCTATTGTAAATATTCATTAGAAAGATAAAAATATTTACTACATGATGGTATTTTATTTGTAATTTTTAGACATTAAATAATTTAATTTATTTATGACACAATGATGATGCAGTAATTATCTTATTAATGAAATATTGACATAATTGATGTTATAAACACCAAAATATATGTAATTTAAGACTTTTTATGAATTACACTAATTTTATAGGTTACTATGATATATTAGTGTTGATTTAATCAACTTGTTTCTAACATATAATTCTGTTATGACTTTCACAAAAATCATGTATCAAATAGTGTCAAAATTGACACAAAATAGTTTTTAAATCAAATATTATATTATTAATTGTTATTTTATTCCTAAAAATCTAAGGTTCGGCCAAATGACTTAGATAAGGATATATATATTAATAATAAACAATTTGGGGTCCTTTTGGCATGTTATAGAAAGTGTATTAACCATATAGTGAAAGAAAACAAAAAGACACGGTAAAAGTTAAATTATTTAACTTAGAGTTAAATCTAACTGATAAGGATAAAATAATACCCTAAACTTGTCTAAATCCTATTGTTTGATAGGATTTCGACCCATCCCCACCTTATCGTCGAAATAAGACCATTTGGAACCATTATAAACCGATTTTGACTTTAATATAAAATAATATTTTTGAGATATTCCTAAGGTGCCCCTCTCCTCCCCTATAAAAGGACACCTCCTCCCCTTCCTCCTCACACCAATTTGAGCACTCAAGCTCGGCCAACCCCTACCAAAATCCCTTCTCCACTTCCCTAGCAACATCCTAGAGGTTCTGGTCTTCCTCAAAGACCAATTCTAGTTCCCTAAGAGGAGGTCTCAAAGAGGCACTTCAAAGAAGAGGAGGTTCGGACACTTACAAAGCAAGTCGGACCTAAGGTAAGGGAAATA
Organism: Viscum album; assembly: GCA_963277665.1. Lineage (NCBI taxonomy): Eukaryota > Viridiplantae > Streptophyta > Magnoliopsida > Santalales > Viscaceae > Viscum > Viscum album. The sequence goes on from OY728121.1 coordinate 444,499,659, forward strand.
TCACAATCTCATTTTTATCCGAGATTGTTTATTCGTAAGTATTTACTGGGGTGTATTTTATCATCCACATCCATGTTTCCTCAATATGTAATATTATTTCCATCCATCTACAATGTTTTAAATCCAATTTTACCCTTTGGTGAGTTTTTAGTAAAAGATATGAAAGGAATCTTTTGTCGTTTTTCGTACGAGGTACATTTTGACTTTTTCGACAAAAGTAAAAAAGAATGTTTTTTTAACTTATACGGCACGAACGGATTTCTACTGTTTTATGAAGCCTTATTTTCATGAAGCTTCCTCTAAAAGATTTCATGACTATTTTCAATAAAATATCTTTCTTTTAAAATTGCATGATGTTTTGTGAGAAGAAATTGATTTTGAAAAAGAAAGGATATTTTCCTCAAGAATTCAATTCAAGTGTTTTATCAAAATTATTTTCCATCTAAGATAATAATGGGTTCTGTTTTTATCCCTTTAATTACATTGATTTGATTATGTTGTGAGGGGATTATTTTTATGAAGTCATTTGCCTTATAAGATTTATTTTATGATGTCATGATGTTTCAAGAATCCCATTTTTGTTACATGTGTTATGCGATGATGTATGATTTATGATTATGTGGCACACATAAGAAAGGATTCAATATAAGATGGATGGGACCTATATCTCCCTCCAATGCATTGGGTAAAGATTTTATATCTCATGAGATAGACATGGCTGGAATGGTAGGTTATACCGGTTCAGTGAAACAGGACTGAAACGAGGGTTACTCGATTCAGAAAGGGACTTTGTCCACTAAGATAGTCTTGGCAATGAGTCATGACTAACAAGAAATGATTTTCCATGATTATGTGTTCATGCCACAAAGTTTCAAGTTTCATGTTATGATTATGGTGATCTTATTTTCACTTCTATGATTTGTTCCATGTTAAGATATTATGATCTCTTTTGCAGGTTATGATTTTCAAAAAGATATGATATGATTTTTATTTCTTTTGTATACCCTTACTGAGCATTTGAGCTCACCCTTTTATGTTTTCTTTTCCCCAGGATATAATGAAAGGTTTTAGGTAAAAAAAAAGGGATGACCTTTATGGGAGATTTTGAAGAACTTTCACCACGATTAGAAGATTACGTTCCAAGTTTCCAAAGACACTAAACTATTACGATCCTTGTGTGTGTGTGTTTTTGTTATGTACTAAGTATTCCGCAAATTTAATGTAATGTCCATGTACGTCAGGCTACGGGTCTCTACAGTTGGTATCAGAGGAAAGGTTTAGTCAACCTTTTGAAACTAGGATGCGAAAACGTTAGTGAGATCCCTAGAGATATTTCTAAGGTATGTCTAGGGATGTCTCTAAGGTTAAGTATACGTATAGGTTATAGTCCTAGAATTGCTCTAACGATCTTAGAATTTGACCTAAGATGTTAGATATTGAGGGTACTACCCCTTTATTATGTTGTTTTCCCTAGCAAGATTTTTCCCTCTCACACTATTCTTTTGGGGTTTTAGACGATGGCTGGAACCCGAAGGAACCGTGTTGATCAATGCAATGGACAATGCAATGATTGTCCCCCTGAGCAACCAAACGATATGGGAGCTGGAATGCAAAATCTTGTAGCCATGCTCACACAACTTTCTCAAGCTATGAATCATGCAGGACTTCCAAACGAGCAAAGGAAGGAGCAACATTCTGTTGAATCCTTCATGAGGCAGCATCCGCCTTCTTTCAGTGGGTCTACTGATCCATTTGTTGCTGAATAATGGATTAGTACTACTGAAAAGATATTTTCAGTTCTTCAATGTTCTGAACATGATAAAGTCATCTTAGCAGTATATCGTTTGGAAGGTGAAGCTGATCAATGGTGGAATCTTATCAAGAATACGAGGCAAAGAGATGAAATTGATTCCATGGAATGGGACGAGTTCAAGAACTTGTTTTTCAGTAAGTACTTCCCTCGTATTCTTCGAACGAAGATGGAGAAGGAGTTTCTTGAACTAAAGCAAAAGGATGATGAATCTGTTGGTATATATGAAGCGAATTTTACAAGACTTGCAAGGTATGCATCTGGCATTATCATCCAACCTGAAAGTAAAGTTGATCGATTTTTCAGTGGCTTAAAACCAAGTCTTCGAAGGGCATTAGCTATAAGAGACTTCAGTAGCTATGAAGAAATTGTGCGTTGTGCTATCAAGGTAGAAATGGAAGTCGGTGTTACATATCCATCTCATGGTTTTGAAAAGAAACGAAAGATGGAGTTCAAGGAGAAATCTCAGAATAATGGTGAAAAGAAGATGAATGTTTCCTTATGCACAAAGTGTGGAAAGAAGCATGGTGGAGATTGTCTTAAAGGGACTAGAAAATGTTTTAAGTGTGAAAAAGAAGGTCATCGAGCAGTTGAGTGTCGAAGTAATGGAAAAAGGGATTCTAATGAAGTGAATAAAGCAAACACTGCAGAGAACGCACAACCAACACTTCAATGCTTCAAGTGCAAGGAGATGGGACATTATTCCAATAAATGCCCTAATCCAAGGGTTAGTGATGATCGACATGAGCAACTGCTTAAGGCAAAGGACAAAGGGAAGTCACATGCGATCACTATTGGAAATGTTGAATATGACAACGATGTGGTGGAATGATTAAGTTTTTATGTAATGGGATTCCAAAATAATGTTGTATCATGGAATATTGGAATATTTATGTATTGTTCTATTGTGGTATTCAAAGTGATTGAGATATTATGCGCATAATGAAGGGAAAACGAGAAAATGAAATGTTTAACAGTATTCATGAGCTCATGATTGATATAAGGACCAAGTGATATCATGGTTTGAGTATATAGAATTTTGAGGATTTTGGTATGTGGAAAGTGTTAACTTTTAACTGCATTCAAGTTTTCACTAAGGTTCAATGGGTATTCAAGAGAGTACAAGATTAAGGCCTTTGAATGTTTGGAATGTGTCCAACAAGATATATCTTATGATATATGGGGATCAACGATGGTATTAAATCTCTGGTAATCGTTTTCACTATGTTATGAGAATGGACTGCAGTATTATGGATAGGACTAAAGATTGGAATGGATTATGTTGGACATAAGTTAGTATTGTTTAAGGATAGAAGTTTTTCGATATTATGGGATGTTATAGTAATATAGTTTTAGAAAAAGGACAACCTGCAGGACGGGCGACAACCCATCGCTTCGGACAAGTCTGTAGGAATCGAACCCACAACCGAAGTGCGACTGGCCTTTATCGCCTACCACTGACCTACATGAAGTCACTGTTTAGTAGAAACTAGTGTTATTATATTAAGCAGTATGATATATGAAGTATAAGCCCATTTTAGGAACCATATATGATTAATCCCACTATAGATCGACTTATGTATATAAATTTTGCTAACCTTTTGAGACAGATGGAATGACCCGTCATTCTATCACATGATCTGCTAACACTTCACGAATAACAAATTCAACTTCATTTATTTAAGAGATGAAGTGGAAATTGTTCAAGGCACGAACAGAAGTGAGATTGTTCCAAAATAAAGTAAGTATTTATTCTAGTTCAAATTTTCAACTTTAGGGAAACGATCTTGAAAACCAAAAATGTTGTCCTAGTGCTCTTATATCTGATTAATCAGATGGTACCTTAGATCATCACAAATTTATGGATTTGGGATTTTTGGCTTTTCTATAGCCATGTTCTCTACCACTCTCCATCAGAACATGATGGTTAGATTTCTCTTCAATATCCATATTTTCACCTATGTGGAAACCCAGTGATTAGTTTATTTGGGTAATTGTTACATTTCATACTTTAGTTTTTAAAGCCATGTTTTGGTATTCCTTTTTACGATGTGGGTTTCTATTAAAGAAACTTTCGAATAGAAAACCATTTATAACCCCGACGAATTTCGAGGGCGAAATTCATTTTAAGGGGGGTAGAATGTAACAGCCCGATATTTTATGAAAAATATTCTTTTTATTTCACTAATGTCTTGTGTTGTACGCTAAACCAAAAGGAGCTCGCACAACACGTATCCTTGACTTGCCTTGCATTACACGCAATCGCAACCTTCCTCGATAGCGTGTGTAGTACGCAATACCGAGTTTCACTAAACAACGATATGCTATTAAAATATTATCAAAACTAGCCGTTATGAATAGTAATAACCACTTTTTGAAATTTTATAAATTTTATTTTTCAAAATGGACTTCATTTTTGGATTCGGAATACCGAAATTATCCTAGGGTGAAATTTTGGTATTTTTCTGAAAACTTTCAATTTTTGATGAATAGTGAAACCACTAAGTGGTAGGTTAAAAACTGAATTTTGCATAAAACTTAATTTTACCGCTTCTGTGAATGGAATTTCGAAAATCCGAGAGACACGGTTAATATCAATTACTAAAATGTGGTTCAATGAGATGAAAATAATTTTTTGGTGAATAGTAACTTTTTACTTTTTTTACCGCGGTTAATAGTAAATAGGGTAACTAAGGGTAAATATGATATTACTATTACCCTAACACATGTCCTAATTCTATTGGATAAGTGTAATTCGACCAAAAACAACCTTATGAATAAAATATGACCATTTAGGCCCACTTGGATTAGATTAGGACATTTATTATTAATTTATTTAAAGAAGGGTAAAAATAGTTAAAATCAAAGTTTAATAAGTAAATCATTTCTAATATGGGGTTATACATAAGATAAATTCGATTGTAAATATTCATTAGAAAGATAAAAAGATTTCCTACATGATGGTATTTTATTTGTAATTTTTAGACATTAAATAATTTAATTTATTTATGACACAATGATGATGCAGTAATTATCTTATTAATGAAATATTGACATAATTGATGTTATAAACACCAAAATAAATGTAATTTAAGACTTTTTATGATTTACACTAATTTTATAGGTTACTATGATATATTAGTGTTGATTTAATCAACTTGGTTCGAACATATAATTCTGTTATGACTTTCACAAAAATCATGTATCAAATAGTGTCAAAATTGACACAAAATAGTTTTTAAATCAAATATTATATTATTAATTGTTATTTTATTCCTAAAAATCTAAGGTTCGGCCACATGAATTAGATAAGGATATATATATTAATAATAAACAATTTGGGGTCCTTTTGGCATGTTATAGTAAGTGTATTAACCATATAGTGAAAGAAAACAAAAAGACACGGTAAAAGTTAAATTATTTAACTTAGAGTTAAATCTAACTGATAAGGTTAAACTAATACCCTAAACTTGTCTAAATCCTATTGGTTGATAGGATTTCGACCCATACACACCTTATCTTCGAAATAAGACCATTTGGAACCATTATAAACCGATTTTGACTTTAATATAAAATAATATTTTGAGATATTCCTAAGGTGCCCCTCTCCTCCCCTATAAAAGGACACCTCCTCCCCTTCCTCCTCACACCAATTTGAGCACTCAAGCTCGGCCAACCCCTGCCAAAATCCCTTCTCCACTTCCCTAGCAACATCCTAGAGGTTCTGGTCTTCCTCAAAGACCAATTCTAGTGCCCTAAGAGGAGGTCTCAAAGAGGCACTTCAAAGAAGAGGAGGTTTGGACACTTACAAAGCAAGTCGGACCTAAGGTAAGGGAAATATCACAATCTCATTTTTATCCGAGATTGTTTATTCGTAAGTATTTACTGGGGTGTATTTTATCATCCACATCAATGTTTCCTCAATATGTAATATTATTTCCATCCATCTACAATGTTTTAAATCCAATTTTACCCTTTGTTGAGTTTTTAGTAAAAGATATGAAAGGAATCTTTTGTCGTTTTTCGTACGAGGTACATTTTGACTTTTTCGACAAAAGTAAAAAAGAATGTTTTTTTTAACTTATATGGCACGAACGGATTTCTACTGTTTTATGAAGCCTTATTTTCATGAAGCTTCCTCTAAAAGATTTCATGACTATTTTCAATAAAATATCTTTCTTTTAAAATTGCATGATGTTTTGTGAAAAGAAATTGATTTTGAAAAAGAAAGGATATTTTCCTCAAGAATTCAATTCAAGTGTTTTATCAAAATTATTTTCCATCTAAGATAATAAAGGGTTCTGTTTTTATCCCTTTAATTACATTGATTTGATTATGTTGTGAGGGGATTATTTTTATGAAGTCATTTGCCTTATAAGATTTATTTTATGATGTCATGATGTTTCAAGAATCCCATTTTTGTTACATGTGTTATGCGATGATGTATGATTTATGATTATGTGGCACACATAAGAAAGGATTCATTATAAGATGGGTGGGACCTATATCTCCCTCCAATGCATTGGGTAAAGATTTTATATCTCATGAGATAGACATGGCTGGAATGGTAGGTTATACCGGTTCAGTGAAACAGGACTGAAACGAGGGTTACTCGATTCAGAAAGGGACTTTGTCCACTAAGATAGTCTTGGCAATGAGTCATGACTAACAAGAAATGATTTTCCATGATTATGTGTGCATGCCACAAAGTTTCAAGTTTCATGTTATGATTATGGTGATCTTATTTTCACTTCTATGATTTGTTCCATGTTAAGATATTATGATCTCTTTTGCAGGTTATGATTTTCAAAAAGATATGATATGATTTTTATTTCTTTTGTATACCCTTACTGAGCATTTGAGCTCACCCTTTTATGTTTTCTTTTCCCCAGGATATAATGAAAGGTTTTAGGTAAAAAAAAAGGGATGACCTTTATGGGAGATATTGAAGAACTTTCACCACGATTAGAAGATTACGTTCCGAGTTTCCAAAGACACTAAACTATTACGATCCTTGTTTGTGTGTGTTTTTGTTATGTACTAAGTATTCCGCAAATTTAATGTAATGTCCATGTACGTCAGGCTACGGGTCTCTACATCGCCCATGTCAATTGATGATATTAAATACAACTCTTTTTCACATGGAAGGATAGGTGACCAAACTCAGATATTGGTTAGGTTTTATCTCTCCATCATAATTTCACCAAGGATGTGAGTGGAAACGATTGTAGAAACACAAATTAATAAAATCAGAAGAAGGGGTTTGAATTTAATTGAACAAAGATAAAATTACAACTGGGAAACATAGCCTGACCTAATAAGCATTTTAATATCATTGTTTTTATTCGTTTTAAGTTAAAATTTCTATTCAATCATTTTATTATCTATATATTCTAAAAAACACCAATTTTACCTTCATTTAAAAGTGAAAAACTAATATTTGTGGACTTCTCTTCCGGAGACTTCATAGGATTAATCACTAGACTACACATATGAAATTTAAAAATTGTTTTTCCACTCCCTATGTTAGGTGTGCATCAATGATCATGATAGAGTATGCAGTGGGGTTTATTATTCTCTCATTGAATTCGTTGGATATTATGTGAGATCTGTTCTTAATGGTACAGTTCATTACTAATGTCTTACATCGATATATCAAGGCTTTAGTTATATCTATTTGCATTCCCACATATGATAGAGTGCTTGAGTGGTCTTTATCAGTAGAGAGCATCAACTTTGAGCATATACCCATAGTGGGTGCCTGTATTGGGTACTCAAGTGGTGAGACCATGGATGTATTTATCCAATTATAGTAATATGGATATGGGTGTTTGAGACACTTTAAGAGATAATCCTACGATAGAGTATTAGAAAGTTAGGGCTCTCATGATAGCTGAAGTAACCAGAGATAGAGGCAGCACTTGTCAAGATATAGTTAGTGACACAATGAAAAATATTAGTTGACCTACCATACCAATCATAGGGATATGTTCAATAGACTCCCTAGACAGAGTTAGGGGAAAACCGAGGGTGGTAGATAGGGTAGAAGATGTGGTGAGGTGTAGGCAATGAACATTGATGTGGTAGGTAGCTTGAATTATTACCACTTCCACTACCAAGTGGTTCATGTCAGGCTCAAGGATTTGGGGATTAGGGAACGTGACAACTACAGGATGTGAAGGCTTACGACCCCGTGTCTCTCAGCATGATTAGAGGTACCATAAATGAATTATCTACATTATAATTAATACTAATACGCACAAGTGTGATCTATTCTTTCTATTCCACTTCTCTATTTTGAGAATTGGTGATTTCAGTTGATCCCGTCGAGGGAACCTTACACTTGGAAACACCAACCAGTGGTGGCTCAGTGATCACACAATTCTTCTGAAAGTGTGACCTAATGCTGTGAGGATAAATATTTATATGGGACATTGTTATGTAAATTATGAGGACATAAGATGTCATCTCTTTTATATACTAGTTATATATAGTTCATTCCCAGATTGACTATTTCAGGAAAAGGACGTAGTGTATATGTGGAAACAAATCAATGTTTTCCTTTTTGGGTGATAAGTAATCCTATGTAGATCAGGATGGGATCATGCATAGAATAATACAACCAATGACTCAAAAATCTACTAGTACTTCCCTTATAATGGAGGATATTATTGGATTTCGGTTTCCTGTAGTGGTGAATGAGTATAAGGATTTCATTCCTAAGGATGTGTTTGGAATGCCTCCCCATAGAGAGATAAACAACTATATGGACTTAAACCTCAATATTTCACTAGGATATACACCCTCATATAAGACGTATCACATAGTGATTTGAGAGATAAGGTGTATTTGTTGGACTTACAGAGTAAGAGAATTTTGAGACTCGTTGTTTCCCCCTATGAATCCCCAATGTTGTTTGTTATGATGGTAGATGAGTGATTGATATTGTGTGTATAATATTAATGACTGAATCCAGAGACTATGAAGAAACATTATCTACTATATGTGATCAATAACCTCTTTGGTTAGTTGAGAGTGGTGAGGTGGTTTTCTATGATTGACCTCAAATTAGGATTTCACCAGCTACGAGTACCATATGAGGAAATACCAAATATTTTATTTAGACATCTCTATGGTAACAATGAGTACCTAGTGTTGTATTTTGTTCTGAAGAATACCCCAACATTGTTTATGGGACTCATGAACTAGATATTTAAGTCATTCATTAACTATTTTTGGTGGTCTTCATTGATGATATCCTGGTGTAGTTGGAATCCAAGAAGGAGCACATGGTACACTATAGGATGGTTCAATACACACATAGAGAGAACCATATTAATGGAACACTCTCAAAGTGTCAGTTCTTGATTGATGATGTCTAATTTTTGAGGAATATCATATCAATTAATGGAGTAGTGGTGGACTTGGGGAAGGCCGAGGTAATTTTATCTAGGGATCCACCGATGAGCATGATAGATGCTTGGAGTTTCCAAGGGTTCGAAGTATACTATATGGTATTAGTGACCAATTTCTAAAAGTTACTAAAATAATCCACTACATCGACCCTGAAGGGGAATACATTAATTTGGTTGGAGTGGTTCCAAATGGCCTTTCAAAAATTTCTGCAATGGTTGATGATCACCCCCATTTTAAGGTTTCGAGAGAAGATATTGGTTATGCAGTAGTAGATGAGGACTACATAGTTCCATCAAAAGTCACATGAAGACTGAAAATGGAGGCCCTTGGAGTTCATGGAGGTATATCATGTGTTGAGTGTCTCAACTCATTGTGGATTATGAATATTTGGATGGGGTGGAATGTTATGTTTGAGATTCATTGTCCCTTTATATATACTGTGAATAGTTGTTGAGGAGGAATACCACTTGGATCTACCATCTTAGTAAGACTGGGTACATGAAATCTTCCACATGTCGCAACGGATGAAGTATTTTCATGACCTATCACATGTTATCGACAAGGGTGAACTGGAACAATTATGGATATAACTTTGTGGATTACCAGATGGCGATCTAGGATCTAAAAGAGAGGATCTTCTATGGGATAGATATTCCCTTAGTGGGTGTCTAATGAAATCATAGTAGTCCTAAATAGTGAACTTGGGAGTTGTAGATCATGATGAGGTATTAATACCCACACATTCTTTAGTATCCTTTATTACTTTTTGTGATAAAAAACACTAAGGTGGTGAGAATATAACATCTGAGTTTTTTCTAATTACATAATTGTAATATATTTATTAATATATTTAGAGCCATGTATTGAGACGATGCATGATTCCAAGGCTCAATGATCATAGAATTGTTATATTAAAAATATTAAATATATAAATATCAGATGCAGACAGTTTTCCAAAATAAGTGTTGTAACAACATAATGGGGATTGAATCAGATATTTATGGCCATTTTTGAGTTCATAAAATTTTTTTATCCTAGTCGTGACATAAATCATTTTCAACATTAGACATTTCGGTTAAATTTCTTCATGGGGAAATAATAAAAAAAAAATTATTAATTAAGTAAATTTATTTAATTTATTATGAGTTAAAATAGATAAACAAAAATTTCTCCTATTTAAAACCCATTATATACAATTCATTACGTTATCATTATAACCTAAATAATTGAGAGGGTAGCCTCGAGGGGATTGTTTATAGACAAAAATGGATTGATGGTTTGGATCACTGCTGAAGGGGTCTTCTATGTCAATGGTGTTCATCAATTTCCCCGATGACTATAATGAATGATCATTCTTACTTAGTGTGTTACCTGATCTCAATTTAGGAAATTTTAGTTAAATCGATTCCAAGAACTCATCAATTCTACAAATATGGATTCATTTTGTGCATTTATGATTGGTTTATTTAACATTTTAATTATTTGTACATTTTTACTTATTCCTATATTTTCATCTACTATGTGACAATATATCGACATGAAAATTAAGAAATTAAAAGGTTTTTTCCACATGTTTATGGTTTATGGATTCCCACCTCATTTATTTTCATGTTCATCCTAAGAAATTTATTTGCCTGCTGTTTTGATTAAATACCTTGTATTTGATCGTTTCATGACCGTTATTTGATGAAATGGATCAATAATGCGGTTACAACTTTTTATTGAGTCTATAATCAATGATTGATGAAAACAAAGTATGAACATATGTATATTATTATGGTTTTGAGTTTCTTCATTCCCTATTTAGTGTGCAAAAATGGAATGGGTGTCAAGGTGTATTCATTATTTAATTGGACAACCGAAATCAGATATTTAGCAATGAGAAAACTCAGAAATAAGAGATCTGAAATCCTCAATTGATTTTGGTAGATTATCTTGATGCAATAGTGGCATCACTAGATTCATATAGTGAACCATGGGTTTCTAGAAAACCTGCATTACATGGCATGTAATTAAGAGTTAAATGTAGTGTGGGGAAAAGGCTATAATGCTATAGTTTCTACAGAAAAACAAATATCACACACCATGTAATGAAATTCCAATGATGGCTAACCAGGCATGGAGACCCATCATGTTCCCTTGGAAAAAATGGTGTGGTTGGAGTGTACGGGCTAAGCCATGTACTCAGACACAACTAGAGTACATGGGTTGACCAATGTTCTCAGACACGTTTAGGTATTCATGGGCACAACATGAAGTTAACAGGCATGAAAATATTTCGTCGTTAGATTTTCAAGAGTCCTCTGTAAGCTATGTACCATGAGTGGACACATTGTGTATTTTGAGTTTTACATTATGTGTGAGAGGGTGATACACAGGTAGACCCGAGTTTAGAAGGGCAAGTCATGCACCCCTAGTATATGTTATGTACTCCCTCCAAAATTGATTTTAACCATTCTGTTACTCAATTTATACTTGGTTAAATTTTGTTTAATTCCCTGGTCCCATCCCATTAGGGTACAGTGTGGAATTATATCTTCAGCGTTGGATTATAATCCCCACGATGGGTTTAGTTTGGAGTACAGTTTGATGTATCCCCTTATAAGGATAGGGTGGGATCCTCTAAAATTAACAGGGGGAATTTTTTTTGTACCTATTTGAAAATCATTCATGAAGATTAATTCCTTTATTGAGAATGCTAATTCATTAGAGTTTCTGGTATCCCATAGTGGCCTTGGTTGTGACCCACTAGTTGGATGATGAGATGTTTAGTGAGTAAATCTCGAGTGGGGGCCAATGATCATGTCCTATTCGGTGAGAGTTGTCTGTGATGACATGGATCAGGGAGTGAGTAATCCTATATTGAGTGATATCTATAATCTTCAAGAGGTATCCAATTGAGGGTAGTATTAGTTGAGACAACTTGATATTGGATTTCTTTTGTGATTATTTATGGGGTTTCTATTGTATTATTGTTGTGAAATAAAAAATATTGATTATTTATGACTAGTTATTTGAAGTTATACTATTAGGTATTATTATAATCACACTTTCATTTTGACTTCCCACAAATGTTTTGTCTTATGAAAATGATAATCCTTTTGACAATGTACTTGGAAGAATAGGAGTAGGCATAAAATAATTATGGGGTAAACAAACCAAGGTGTATAACAATGATTAATTAAGAAGTATTCCACTCCTTATGAGAAGGTAATACTTCTTTTTAATTTCAAATTAAGATTGTATTTGGTCCCTTATTTATTTCTAGTAATTATTTTCAGACTATTATGTGGGATAGATGTTAATCATTCATTGTTATTAGTTTTCCATAAATTGTAATCATTATATGGTATTGGAGATGTGCGTATTCATACAAGTTCATATGGATATTTCCTATCTCGTGTGTGATATTCTTACTCAAAATGGTCTCCATATTCTTGCCTATTGGAGGTAGGCTTGGGATAGTCACTCTGCGTATCGCTAACCAGGTAGGCCTCCGTGGATCAGTTCATGATAGCTATGATTTATACGTGTTATCTTTCCATATGGAATTCATTATTATGACCATTTTATGATGTGACTAGTGGAACCAAACTTATATATCCCTCCAATGAATTGGGATATCTTATATATCAAACAAAATTATATGAATTATTTTTTATCATGATGATAGTTTTGTTTACAATTATTTTTTTAAAATTTATGCACATATGTTATCTGTCATCATGATCTTATCATTGTTCACAACTATGAGTGATATTTGACCACTATATTATATTGTTTTATTATAACATGTATTTCAAATTTCATTCCTTTATAAATGATTCCCTCATGCTAATTATGATGATCCCATTTTTATGATATGATGATAATGATTATGATCACCAATTACTATTTATTCATGTCCCTTATCACTCCCATTATATTCCTCCCCTTAAAGGGATTTTCGGTCACCCCATTCATTTATTTATATCCTCATGTGATTATAAATAATAATAATACTGTTGTAGATTTATGGAGTACAAAGCATAATATTTTAAATAAGGATTTTTTATTATTATTTACAAGTGTCGTTTGAGCCTAATTTTCACAAGATAGTAAATTTTTTTTGTCATTGAGTGTATTAATATTATTTTTTTATCTTAAAATTGATGTTACATTCATTTAAGAAAAATTTTAGTTACTATAGTTGGTCTAACTTGTATGTTTCTATTAACTTGGGAATTAAGATTAAAAAATATTAGTGAAAACCAATAGGACAAGTCTAAGTTTTATAAAAATCCCTATGCTTTGGTAATGTATTTGAACACATGATTTTCAAGCAGTGTAATAATTTTATAGATACTACAAGTGGGACTGGATATAACATGGATTTACCAAGGGGAAATAACCCTAAATATGGAAGATTGGTTTTTAACTCGATCATCACATGGTGCATGACAAAGAGGCCATATTGCACACTAGGTCTGACACTTCCAGAGGATATTCATTAGTTAATAAAAATATCAATACAAGAAATTATAAAGGATATATAAATAAATTAATTATTCCCCTTGATGTTATAAAAGGACTAAACTATGTGATCCTAGAAGAATCATTTGAGAAACATTCTAAACCTAGGGATCCCAAAATATATGACCTTTGACATAATTTCTACATAACCATAAATTATTTATTCATGATTTTTGGACCTATGTTTGTTAATACCTTTTCTATTTAAAAAAATATTTGAACAAAAAAACACACTGAAAAACAATGTGAGGTAAAATTTAATGGTTGTCCCAAAATTAATCCCTAAGAATTGTGAGGTAGAGTTCTAACATTTTGTGAGATTATTACTCATATGTCTCTGTATATGAAAAACAACCTAAACTATAAAGAGAATACACATTCACCTAATAAGTATATCTTGAACATCTATTCCTTTATGTATCATGAACCTTCGGTGTTTATTAGATCTTTTGATCTACTTATTGTGGAATTATGGATTAACTCATTGGAGAATATCGTTTCTATTATTAAATGTTTTCATAAGGATAAATTCACCTTGATTTTCTATCATATAGATATAGAGTCTAATCAATGGTGGATATTGATAAAGAATACAAAAAAGAATGATTAAATATAATAAATTATGTGAGAAGACATTAATGAGTTATTTATTAGCTAGTTATTTAGTCATAATCCTTGAAAAATATATGGAGATAATTCCTATGTATTAAGAAAATGGAGGGTTGATCTATCATAAATTTGGTGGAATATTAACCATGAATTAGAAGACACAACTTGTGTTTTATTATCAACAATGATAGAATTTTTTGTCGATTATTTTGTGGTTAAAAACCAAACCTATGAAATACATAGTTATCATAGACTTTCATAATTATGAAGAATTAGTTTTATGTTATCTCAAAATAGAGATGGGGTTTAGATAATGTCCTCATAGACATGGATATAAAAACATTAGATTGTAAATTACTGTTATTGTATCCAATGAAAAATTAGGAAAGAAGATCCAACCACCCATATGTCAAAAATGTAGGTAAAATCATCATGTAAATTGCCTCAAAGGGAAAAAGAAATTCATTATGTGTGATAGAAAAGGCTACCATGTTCATGAATTTTATAGAAAAATAATGAATAAGAAAATTGTTATAGAAGAAAGGAAGAAACATCTTAATGCACCACCCATGGTAAAATGATTAAGTTGAATGGAGTAAGGGAACTATGCATTATAGTTCATAAAAACAAGACCATTTAATGGAAATAAATGTTAGAAAAAACTAAATCCAAAAGATCAAGGGAATTCTTATTCCATCCCTACTCCTGAGGCGGAATTTGAATATGAATTCATGAAAGGAACACTTATAATACACTAAATAATGGGAAAAGTTTTATTTGATTTGGGTTCTGAAAATTCCATTATATCCTATATTTTTTCATGAAATTTTGAATAAAGACCCCAATACCTTGATGTAAGGACATCTGCAGTAACACATGTTGGTGTGATCAATGCGACCCAAGTGTTAGACTCTTCTCTTATTAGCATATGTGGGAATGTTCTTCAAAAAATAGCTTTTAATCCTTACCATGGTGAAATTTTATTCTATACTAGGAATTTATTAGCTCTTGTTTATAGAGCTCACATATACTATTCGAAAAATGATACATCTTTCAATATTTAGAACCATCCCATTCTCTTGTAAATTTTTTTGGATGATTATGAATCTAATTTTGAAAATCGATATATGGTATGGGTGTTTATACCATGTGAGGAAGCATACCTTACCCAACTAGTTGAGTCAAAGGAATGTATCATCCTTGAATAAATTACCATTTTGAGGGAATATACTACTGAATTTTCTAAATAGATACTCATGCTTCCCCCAGGTCATGAGGTAGTGTTTTCAAAAAAGATAATACTTGAAGCCACTCATATCTACATATTTCACTATTGGATTGCCCAGATAAAACTAGAGGTTTTAGAGAAGGATGTAGGAGAATTTTGACAAAGTATTCATTTCCACAAGTAAAATTCCATAGGGTGATTTGGTCCTATTTATTATGAAAATGGATGAATCAATGTGGTCGTGTATCGATTATCTAGATCTCTATAAGATAAAAGTAAATACGAAGTATCCCATGACAAGGATTAATGACATTTTTAATCATCATGGAGGGGAACAATATTTATCAATGGTTGATCATAATTTAGGATATAATCTAGTAAAGGTAAAGGAGGAATATATTCAAAATAAATATTTTAAAAAGAGATATGGGCACAATGAGTTCACAGTGATGCCTTTTAGATTTAAAAATGTCTATAAAATTCTTATGTATTTGTTGAATTGATTCTTTAGATACTACCATGAATAATTTTTGATAATATTTATTGATAATATTTTAAACTACTCAAATAAATAGTAGGAACATGAAGAGAATATTAGGACTATGATGGTAGCATTAATAAAATAGAAAATGTTAAATATGTTTTCCATGTGTGACATTTTCATGAAACTATTCAACTTCTTAGAGCACATGATATTAAGAGAGTGAATTTTTATAAACCATTCAAACAAAAATGAAGTTGAGTAATGGCCTATACTACCATGTTTTATAGAAATTCATAGTTTTCTTATCTTATCTCGGACTACAAATATTTTATGAGAAATTTCTCTTGATTTTATTGCCCTATAACTATGTCAATAAGAAAAAGGTTAAAGTATTTGTGGACATTAGAATTCATGGAAATGATTGAGAAGATCAAGAAGATTATAATAGTTGATATTTTACTCACACTACCATCATGTGGAGAAGGTTTTGGGACATATAGTGATGATTAAAAAAAGGCTTAGTTTCTTACCCATTCATAATGATAATGTAAAAGCTTATGACATTAGAAAAATAAGTATCCATGAGTAGATTTACATAGAATATGATTTATAATTAGAAGTTGTGAACTTTACTTTGAATATTTGGAATGAATACCTCTACAGTGATATGTGTGACATATATATAGATCACCATATTCTAAAGCTCATATTCACATATAAAACCCTTAACATGTGTTAGTGGTGATTTTTTGAGCTAGTCAAGAACTATGATTGATTTATTAACTATCATATGGGAAAGGATAATAAGGTATTTGATTCTTTTATTAGAAAATAACCTGCTACTATATCCCTGATAAAGAGTGATAAAGAACATATATTCATGGATATGAAAGGATTGATATATAAATAACAACTATAGGGTATGCATTATACCTTGCTCAAATGATTTCTCAATCATCTATGCAAGGGAATATCAGTGACGCATAAATGGATGATATTTAGCATTAAATAATGGTTGAAACTATAAAGGAGTGAAAGATTCATTAATTTCATATCTCTTAATATTGGTTCATTCAGTTTGGAACTTGACTTTGTGTTCATATATCACCAAAGATAGAGAAAGAGTATTTGGATATTGTAGAGAGATCATCTTTTCTCTATCCATATTGGAAGTAACATATGTTTGGTGTTATTTGGATGAACTTATAGTGGGAAAACATGAATAAAGAGATCATTGAATACACCTAAATTTTATTGGTATGTCAATAAGTTAAAGTAGATTGGCAGAAGTATAAGGGGATAATGGATAATTTCTCAAACCCACATTTAAATGGGAGTAAAACACCATATAATTTTTCAATGGTCTCATATAGACATCTAAATGATGTAATGTGATATGTTTTGTGGAAGATAAACTAAAAAATTCATGCCAATTAATCACAATTCAATAATATTTCCCCCTTGAACAACATTAAAAGACATATGTAAATGATGTTGTGAGGTTGTATGGGGAACCAATTTTGATTATCTCTGATCACGATCCATGATTCACCTCTAAATTCTGGATATGTATTCAAAAAAAATTAAATAAAAATTGAATTGCAGAATGGATTATCACCCAAATATGGATTTCAAATCTAAAAGGACTTTTTAGAATCTTGAGGACAAGTTGATATATTCCACAATGGAATTTAATGAAGGATAGGGTCAATATCCCCCATTAGTTGATTTATTTTATTATAATAAATTCCATTCGAGTACACAAATGGATATATATAAATCACTTTATGGGAAGTGATTTTGCAATCATACATTATGAAATGAATTTATTGAGTGAAAAACACTTGGACCCAATCATATGCAAGAGATAAAAA
This sequence comes from Viscum album, assembly GCA_963277665.1. Classification (NCBI taxonomy): domain Eukaryota; kingdom Viridiplantae; phylum Streptophyta; class Magnoliopsida; order Santalales; family Viscaceae; genus Viscum; species Viscum album. The sequence goes on from OY728121.1 coordinate 444,517,592, forward strand.
ATTCCCAATCCATCTAATTTTATATAATAGATTCTGAGAGTTGGAACAAGAGATATAATTAAATCCATCTAGGGGGATTATAATTTGATTTTATATACAAATTATTCCTTTCCAAAATCCCTATGGAAGAGGATCATGTGGTTTTAATTAAGGGTAAGAATAGAAATAGGTATATTAGTCCATTTGGGATCATTGATCACATAGAATAAGTGGCCTATCAGCTAGCACATCTTCCGCACATGGCTCAAGATCTTTATGTGTTTCACATATCTCTCTTGAAAAATTACATACCTAATTCTACACATTTAATGAATCCAGATATGGAACAACTAGATAATGAACACTCTTATATGGAGAATCCAATGATTATCTTAAACTATAGATAAAAAGTTTCATGAAATAATATAACTCTCCTTGTGAAAGTGTTATAGAGTATCCGTAAATATGAAGAGATTACATGGGAAATAGTGTAAATGATGAAACAAAAGTACACTCATCTATTCTCAACCACGAATATATGTTAATATTTTGGGAAAAAAATTATGATAGAGGGAGAATGTAATGACCCAGGCTTTATAAATGATGTTTATTTCCTAAGTAAATGTGTGTAATTTAATGTAGCATTATACACATACATCACTTTGAAAAAATAACAACAATTTATTTCCTTATGAAATATCATTACACTATTTAGTTACTAAACAAATCAAAATTGAAAATATTACAATGTTAAAAAGTACCACATAGATAAATTATAATGGGAAAACTTGTATCATTCCAATATGCTAGAATTATTTTCCTTATAGATAATAATTTAGAAGAAAATAAATTTCAGTAAATCGATCAATATTTTTGAAAAGAAAAATATAGAACCTTAGGAGTAATATTAGTGAATTTTGATAGAATTAATAAATAGTTGCTTATAAGAGGTAATATGGTCGTTCAAATAGTCATTTTTCCTTTGGTATAGTAACATGACCATTGTGAATATTAACTTTTCCATTGGAATAGTATTTTCACCTAAAAATAAATATATGTATGGTAAATAATATTTATCGTGAGTAATTTATGAAAAAATAAGTATTATAATACCATAAATTAAATACTATGGCTAAAAATATTTAAAAAATATATTCACATTTTTTTAAATAAATTGTATTTTAATATATTTCATTGAAATAATTATTTTTTATATTGAAAAATAAAATTACCTATGTTAGAAAACTATTATGATAAAACTAATTTCATTTTTTGAATCATAATATTGAAATTCACTAAGGTCTAATTTTTTTAAATTTTTTAAAATACTACATTTTTAGGCGAATAGTAAAAAATACAGTTTTTCCATAACAGATATGTTTTAAATGAAATCATTATAAATGTAATAATTAAATAATAAATTATATATGTTTTTTATCATCCAAATTTTTTTTAATGAGATAATTGAGTCATTTAGATTTAATAAAAATTTATTCCAAACATAAAAATTATTTTCCAAAGAGTAATGTATATTTTATTCCATTTAAATAATATTGCATCATTTTTACATCATTCCTTTTGATTAAACTATTAAATTTGGATTATAATTTATTTTATAAGGTATTAAAATAAATTCATTTAATTCAAATATATTTCATAATGAAATAATAGTACAATTGAATGGTTTATCTTGGATATTATATTTTATTCATTATTATACTCAAAATACCTCACTCTTCAAGTATAAATAACCCCCATCACCCCCCCCCACACACACACCTTAGAAAACAACATCACTTCTACTTATCAAAGCCAAATTTCTAACAAAATATCTTCTATTAATCCTTATCATCATTAGGTATTTTCTGGAGTAGAAAAAATCAAAGAATAATGGAAGTTTAGTGACCTAAAAATAAGCAACTTGATAAAAGGGTATGTTTTCATCCACTCTTCTCTCATATTAATCTTCTCTCCCTATTTTCCAATATTAATTTCAAACAAAAATCATATAATATAAATAAATTATTATTTTAAAATTATTTTTATAGTGTTTAAATACTAAAATGATAAGTTTTATGAGATATTTTTATTTTATAATTCCATTCCTCCTCTATTGACAATGTCACATCAATGGTCGGCTAACCGCCCACAAGGAAGTTATTAACTCTATAATCTTTAAACCCATTATGGACGAATATAATAAATAATTTATAATATATATACATATAATAATTTACATTTAATCTTAATATGTTATAATTAATAATAAATCTATTTTATTGAATCAAAAGGAATAGGATATATTTTAAATAAAATATGATATCAAAAAGTTACACCATTAACAATGGGAGTTAAGAAATAGAATCCAATGATTATAATTTTAAATAGTGTCAAAAAGAACATTCACTTTTGGTTCCATGTTTTAATAAATCTGTGTTTATTATTCATGAGGTAGAAAATCAATGAAATAAAGTGGTATTTAAGTTATATGGATTTTCTAAAGAAATTTTTTATTTTTAGTTTATCTTCCATTCAAAATTATTCTCAGTATGTATTTTCCTCTATTTTCCAAAAACGTTCCATTAAAAATATTTCCCATTTATTTCATAGGATATATAAATTTATACATTCTTTAATGGACTTCTAATTCAATTTTAATGATTTTGTAAAAAGAATTTATTTTTTGGAAACCTCTCTTTGACTATTAAGGGTTGGTTTCTTCTTCAATAAAAAAAGATATTTTATTACAAAACTAATCTACGTGATTAATTTTTAAATCCTAAGGTTATTCATTAATGTATAATTTATGACACCCTTATGAAAGAAATTCCTTTCTATGGGTTTATTTCATTGATTTTATTTTTATATATTCTCATTCCATGTGGAATGTATGATCATGATCATTTTATGATGTGACATATGGTCTCAGAATTATATATCCCAACTATGGATTGGGTGATTTGTTATATCTTATGAAGTTATGTGTTTTATGCATGAATATGATGATTGATTTGTTCATAATTTTTATGTTATGATTTATCCGCATATGTTATGCGTGGAAATGATGCTAAATTTTTTTATAACTATGTGTGGTATTTGACCACTAAATTAAGATGATTAATTATTATTCATATTCCAAATTCCATTCCATTATCAAATTTTTCCTTCATGCATATTATAACTATCCATTGCAAATGATATGATTGTTATTATTATGATCACCCATGTACTATTAATACATATCCATTCTTCCTCCCTTGATATTCAACCCCATAATAGGATTTTATCTCACCTAATTCTTTAATGTATATCATTAGGTGATTACATGAATTATGGAGAACAACATATAATTTAAAAGGTTAAATAATATAGATTAAAAAAATAAGTTTTATTATGTACTTGTGGGGTATGAGCCTAATTTTCACAAGATACTAAACCTTTCTACCATTGAATGTATTTCCATTACATTTTTTAAATTAAATATTATGTAATAATGATGTTAGAAAAATTTAGGTCACTATTTATAATACTTTATAAAATCATTTAATGGTAATCCATCAAAATACCACAAAAATTCAAATAAAAAAATTCTTGAAATCCCGTGGAAACTCAAGGTGTTAAACCAAGATTTTTATTATGGAAACTTCTTTGTACCCACCATCCTTGATCCCTATGATTCATAGCTCGAATCTACCAATGAAAAATACCCAAATATAAAAATATAAACTAGGCTCTAATCCCATTTGGTCACGAACAATCCCATGCCACACCTAATATAGGCACTCAATATTTCCCATGATGTGGCCTGATGGGCATTCCCAATCCCCATGGGATCATAACAAGTTCCTGGGCCTTAATAACACTATTTGGGAATGGTTTATCCCAATAATAAATTTAGATAAGGGGATCAAACCAAGAACCCAACATGATATCACTATACATTGGTGATTTATACACCAATAGATGGATAATAACAACATAAAACCTAATATAAATCATTAAAATTTAATGTTTTGAATTTACATATGCAACATTCAATATAATATTAATACCATCATCATTCCAAAATAAAATTCATGGTATGGGAATCTAATATGTAGATATATGATTAATATAATATGTCTAAAAATATGCGGAAAAAATGGAACAATAGACCATCTATGTGGGGAACTGGGCATCATTTCCCCTCCATGTGACCTATATGTAACTAAAAAATTATCATGATGCTCATTGCCTCAAATTATGACCTTTCCCTATCCTCTATAAGACAAAACAAGGTCTGAAAACACTTCGTGGTGTATGAAAGGTGTTAGTATAATAATCTGATTGGGTTCCCAATAATGTCTTCTATTTAAATCCTCGTTAGAGAAGGTAAATCATGCTAGTTTGAACATATTATATGAAAGTTGGTTATAAATATTATATTAATCAAACCATAGTATTGAAGGTTGTTGTAGTGTTCTACATGGTCATATAGGGGTCGATCACATATGTACAACCTATTAATATGGATTACTCTAAGGATTCTTCAGAGGGATCCCAATGCATAAGGATTAATAGATAGAGCAATGAATCATGTTTTAGATGTCCATGAGAAGTTACAAACCTTTATTATAATGAACATCATGGTGCACTATCCATTAACTATATACCTGGACCAATAAAAACTGCTGATGATGGCCTAGATTATTTGGTTCATGTATCCCATGATAAATCTCCTAAATTGGACATTATTTTGAAATATTAGGAAGGTGGTGACCTAAAAGAGGACAATGTATGAAAAACTAATGATGTTCCTAACTCCACTTCTAGGGGGTGAAATGTTGACATATCTTATAATGATATGTGTTACTTAGAGAGTGAGCATGAGTTGGACCTAGATGGCCTACATAAAGAAAATATTCTTAATTTTGATGAATGAATGGGTATAAATAATATCACATGGGTAAATTCTCTTAACCGATTGAAAAATAAGGGAAGGAAACATAAGGGAAGAAGTAGTTTTCTACCCATTTATGGGGTAAAGAGGGAGGGATCTGGGAATTAATGTATGTGGTTTCAATGAATATATGACAAAATAACGATACTTTTTAGGGGAAAAATATTGTAGGATGTTATCTTGCCTAAGGATTTTTCAATCATTCACATAAAGAAGAAATAAAGACAAAAAAATATATGGGAATGGATGTTATAGTTACATATTTTCACCCTAAAATCATGATAGTGTTCATAATTCTATGTTTTTGGACTATTCTACTCATAATAAGTTGGTTGGATTCAATTATTAGGTTAATATCCCATGCCTGAAATCAACCATGATTGGGATAACTATGAATTCAAGTTCTGTCACTACTCTTTTGATATGGTGTGTAAATGGGTAAGCTTCTTGTGTGGAGTCTATTGGGTCTGATGTTAAGGAACCTATGGATCTTAGTAATGATGCTATATCATGGGTGTCTTCTGAAAAAAAATATCAACACTATTAATAGTGGTGGTTCTTCTAATGGGTTGGATGAGATAACACGAATTTTGGGATGTGGGTGTGATGTTACGACATCTCCATCAGTTATGAACATGACTAGTGAAGAAAACGCCGCAATGAAGAAATAGGAAAATACAGTTATCATTTCATATCAAGTTGATGATGTTCACTAGTAGCCTTGTAATATCAAAACACAAACTGTTCTGTCAGATTCTAACATCGGTTTTGGAAAAAATAATATATTTATAATTATCAAAAATAAGAATAGATGAAGTAGTATGGAATCATTCATTGGGTAATTTTGAAAGTATCTTTGAACCATTGAGGATGAATTAAAATCCTTAGTTATTATGGAAATCAAGGATCTCAATCCATTAGACAAGGAGACATTTAATATTGATGCTAAAAAATTAGGTACTATGTAGGCTCCAATAGTTGTGGATGTTGTACTAAGGAGAAGCCCTGAACTGAAGATTTTCTAAGAGAGTTCATGTTCATTTAGAGAGTAGTATCCTCATTAATTTTAGGTTCCCACACAGCTGGATGAAAATTTTTGTTCTAAAATTGATGGAGAATAAACATAAAAAATACCAAATTCTAGAGGATAGGTCATCACTCAAGAGGTTGGGCTTGTGGATCATCGGATTCTGATAGATTATTGTCTTGACCAGCAGGTTTAAGAGGCTTCTTCATTAATATCCTCTTCATTTTGGGTAGTTTTTTCCATGGATTACTGTGGAATTGAACTTTTCACCTCTTTCACAAGTAATCTCATTTTGGAATAATTTTATTTTAATTCAATAAATGAGCCATGGGGTTGGGCCTCCAAACTCATGGTCTCACAACATTTCAGATTACAGTAAATATATATTTTTTAATTTATATATACTATAAATATTATATTTATAAATAAATTCCTTTAATATATATATATATAATTATTATAATAAATATATTTTAAATTTGTGAGTATTAATAGTGTTAATTTTATAATTATATAAATATTAATATATTTCCCATAATTATATCATGTTTGTTTTTTCATATAAATGAAAATTTATTTTATTTTTTATAATTATTTGAAATGTTATTATTGAAAGAATATGGGGTCTAGTACATTTATTAATACAATTAACCCGAATTTAATTTTATTGGGGGATAACCCATTCATGATCTATAGGACTAGAAATTACATGTCTTGAAGACCGAGAGACACAAATATCATAAATTGTGGAAGACCCATAGACCATAGAACATGATGGTTTGAAGATCATGTGGCATGAATGTCTTTTTTCTTAGGCCTAAATACCCATTTTTTACCCAACGACCCCTTCAGTGAAAAATACCATTACAATACCAATTTATAGTATAGTAACTATTACAACACCTACAACCACTATATTGCATGCTAAAAATGTTTTATTTTTGTTATAAATAAGTTATAATAGTTATATACTTTATAACAACATATAATATATATATATATATATAATTTATTTTAAATATATATTTCAAATATATTTATAATATATACATTAATTATAAATATAAAATATAGTTATTATATAATTCATATTAATTATAATAATTATATATTTATTATAAATTATATATTCATTATTATATATATAATAATTATAATAACCATATAATTACATATATATGATTAGGAGGATTACGATAAATATTATATATATATATATTACTATAATGGGAATAGAGTCCTGTGACTCTAGACTATTCTGGTTTCCATATATAAAATATATATTTATTATAAGTATATTTATTATAAAATATATATTTATTATAAATATATATTTCAGATAATATATATATATATATATATATATTATAAGTAATTTTCCATACGAACTACATTTATATTCATTATAAATTATATTTATTATGAATATATGTGTTTTATATTTATAAAATTATATTTTATTATATTTTTATATAATTTTTATAAATATAATATGGAAACAACCTAGGGTCAAATTAAATTTTTTAATGAGAAAACAAACAAGAACATGAAATAAAGAAGGGGTCAGACAAAAAAATGTCCTCGACTAAAATACAAAGGACAATAAATAAATTTATCTTTGATAAGAAAGATTAAAAGTCATAATCATAATGATGTGAATCACCTTTATACTAGTCAAAATCATCACTCAATGAGATAAACATGTAGAAGTGCTCCATAAATCCTCTCACCAAGGGAGTGGACATGATACTCATCATGGGTCTAACATTAGAATAATATTTTCTATGTATTCTTTTCTTCATAAGAGAATTTGATCCCTCAATATCTATCTTCCTCCCAGGTAGAACATTGTCTCTATAAGAATATTTTCTATTATGGATTTTTTATCTTCTTCTAGGTCAGAAATAATATCTAATTTTCAATGTAATTATATAAGGGTTATTAGACCAATCAATAGATTGATGTATATATATTTACTATTTTTTTACACCGAAGTGACATCAACACCAGTGAGTTCAAGATAGACCTCTACTACCCAATACTAAACTTCACCATTAGCTTGAGCAGCATCCCTAACTCCAAAAAACAGGGCAGTATCCCCATCATCCAAATTAGGGGTAGCATTCATATATACAATTTTACCAACTCCTTTTTGGATACATGTACGACACGAGTTTGTAAAAAGTGAGAACCCATGATCTAGCCTTCTTGATATGGGACCATTACCTTCTTGTTGGACTATCCCACCTACATCATAAAATCCAAAATAACTACTAGAATTAACCTGTATAGAATCAACAAAAATGGTGCTCATCAATAAGGAATATCTATGTTACATTAAAGCATTTGTAGAACTAGGAACAATTTCACGATTCTTCACATATTATTTCTCTATCCTAGCATTAAACATATGATTAGGTTAAAAATAATCACACCTGCAGTTCTAATTGGGGATTCATCTCTTATAGGTAATGGCCTCATGTAATCTAGAGAGATAGACCAAGAAACAAAGATACTTATTACATGCATTACTGTCATGTTCAGTGACATTATAAATGTGGCATAAGGAAATTATGTTTTCATATTACACAAAAATGATAAATTAATCATTCCCTATAGATTACTCCATTTTCATGGTTATAATTGAAATCAATTCTAAGTCACCTAGTTCTCAGGAAAACTAGAAAAAGTTGCCATGTTCAATTGTTTTATTAATTTTTTCTTGTATTCCAAATGGGTATGTAATATAAAATAGATATCTCGGATGCAAATATATTCAATTCAGGCCTAAATATATAAATCGAACAAGTACAAATGATTATCTTTCTTAATGGGATTGAAGTTGGGATTCCATTTTTCGATATGAAGAGGTCCCAGTTTTAGAGACACCAAGCTAAAGATCTATACATTCTTATTTATGATGGAATTTTCAAAGACAGTATGGTACTGTCCACTCCCCAAGAGAATACATATCTTTTTTGAAAATAATAAATTAAAGGATAGTTTTTTTACCAGATCCTCCAATTTTAATGACTTTTTACACTTTGGAAGTACATCATAATAAATTATAGAGTGATGACACAAACCAAGTCTCTCTAAGACCACATATCTAATCATAATCACTCAAGAAGTGTCATAATTTTATAAAATATTAACTAAATCAGCATTATGAGAGGATGAGACATTTTTTTGGGTAGCAAAAGACTTACCTTCATCTGGATTTTTCTAAATTTTCTTTCAAGAAGAAGAACCAATAAGGGCCAACCAAGACGGAGTGACGTTTTTTAGGGAGGGGAGAATATTTTCATCCTCATCAGGATTAATTGTAGAAAATGTTTACCATGAAAAATAGGAATCATTTAGCGAGATATTTTATTTTAAAATTATTTATCAATCATTTTATATTTTTCATTAATATGTTTACTGAAAAAAATATGTACATGAAATTCAGATTTGAAATTTTCGTTTACCCATAATTATGATTCCGATTAGATTATATCTATTGTGATCTTCTTGTGGTTATCCTTGTTGGTTTTAGTGAGACCTTGAGGGTCTCGGGGTCCCTACTGAGTATCGTTATACTCACCCCTGCACGGGCTATGCCCGCACCTCGTTGTGTTGGTTGCAGACGACGGCCAGTACTGACAGAGGCCGAGTGTTCGAGGACTGGACGGTACCTGGAGGTGGACTATACGACGAGGCGGTACCCAGAGGCAGACCACTGGGCGGGACATACTCGGAGCAGACGGCGGGACCCGAGGAGTAGAGGAGCTATCTGTACCCACCCTTCAGGTGGGATTTCCAGTGGTCAGCTCGGCGTAGCAGCTTTACTTTTCAGTTGCTGTTTTCCCTTTCGAGTTGTACTTTACAGTTGGGCTTGTATTTCCGGCCCCTTTTTACTTTCCACACTTTTAGTTGTACTCTGTTTTTGCTTAGTGTTACTTTCCGCTTGCTTACTCTGTGGTGTTTGTTTAATTTACAAAGGCAATGCCTTCCCTTTTTACCGGGATTTACGCCTTGGTGCTAGTCGCCAGCCCCTGGCCTATGGAAGGCGGGCTTGGGGTAGTCACGGCACGGACCCCGAGGGCGGGTCGTGACAAATTGGTATCAGAGGTGGTCGGTTCTACCGCAGACTCTGATCTTTCTTTCTGTGAAGGAATAGTGTTATGGGTACCGAGTGTGGTTTTCAGTTCAGGGAGTCCAGTGTTGGTGCGGGCGGCCGACGTATCCATACACCAGGACCCTGACAACTGATTTCCGACTTTGTGCACGAAAACATTGATTGCGTGTGTGTTTTCAAAGGTTTTTCCCCTTAAAACAGCTCAAACCAGGTCAGCTCACCAGGTATAATCATTTGATCGTGTTACGTTGTTTCTTTCAGGATGTCTTTTCTCAGACGACCAGCTAGAGCCCGGAGGGATGAGCGTGCTGACAGTCTGTCGAGCGACGAGGCTTCGGTACAGGGCCCTCTTGCAGTTGAGGCACCAGTGGAGGCACCAGCGGTACTACTATACGTTGGGCCACCGATGCCACCAGCCCCAGCAGTAGGTGATGCACGACGCTTGAGCGCGCTGCACGAGTTCCAGCGCCAGAGGCCACCCAGGTTCCGGGGAGAGATGGACCCGCAGGCGGCTGAGGTTTGGCTGGAGGCTGTGGTGAGAGTCTTCAGGCTAGTGGGGACGCCGGCAGACTTCATGGTGATCTTTGCTACCAGCCTCCTTCAGGCAGCAGTAGGTAGGTGGTGGAGCCACTTGTTTCAGTTTTGCGATGAGATGAACTTCGCATGGGAAGACTTCGAGACCTTATTCAGGGTGGAGTTTGTGCCAGTATCTCTACACCCCGAGCGTGTACAGGAGATTCTGCCTTTGCCGCGTGTTTTTCGATCAGAAGCCGAGTCATCTGTGGGCAGTAGACAGATGATGAAGAGGTCCAGGAGGACCAGACCAGCAGTTGGGCGATCTCGGGTTTTAGGACCGGTGGTGCAGGGCACCCGGAGTGGGAACAGAGCTAGCCGTGCAAGGAGCAGGTTGTGTTACTCATGCCACGGAAAGGGTCACCTGGCACGTGACTTTCCGACTCCTCGATCCGCAGGCTTGGAGGGAGCCACCGAGGTTGAGGCAGCGACAAATGCTGGAGCTCTGGGAGCAGGTGGACAGGGGAGGAACTAGTGGATACGTCTTTTGTACTTCTAGTTCCATGTTGATGTTGCTTTTGTGTAGCGTCTTGTATTATGAGCTGCAATAATAAAAGACGCATACCTTTGTGATGTTTTCTTTCCTGTCCTCTTTTGTGATGTTACTAAGAGGTTCTAGTTGACTGTTGACTTGACCCTCACTTGTGAGACATCTACTGGAGGAGACCCAGTTACCACACACTGATGCCGACAGTGTGACTCAACCCTTGGAGGCGAGAGTAACAGTTGGATCTCTTAGTAGTAGCGTCGAGGCCTTACGACGTCATCCTTGGTATGGATTAGTATCATCCATGTTAGGATTGACTGTTTTAGGCAAAGAATGTGGTTCATCTAGGGGATGAGACCAGGTTTCTCTTATCGGCAAAGAAGAAATCTTGCAGCTCATGTGGGACCAGAGATGGTCCGGGCCACGTCAGAGGAGGTCCATGTCATCCAGGAGCGGATGAGGACAGCACAGAGCCGGCAGAAGTCATACGCTGACAGGAGGCGGAGGCCACTAGAGTTCGAGGATGGTGACCACGTCTTCTTGCGGGTCTCACCTCGACGTGGTATTCGGAGATTTGGCCGAGGCGACAAGTTATCTCCACGCTTCATCGGACCCTTCCAGGTCCTCAGCAGGGTTGGTGAGGTGGCTTATCGCATGGCTCTACCACCTCAGTTGCACCGGGTGCACGACGTCTTCCACGTGTCTCAGCTGAGGAGATACGTGCACGACCCAACGCACATCCTTGACGATGGGGCGACTTTTACGGAGGTCCCGGTGGAGATAGAGGATCGACAGGAGCGGGTCCTACATGGGCGATCGATTCCTCTTGTTGCGCAACAGATGGCGGCACGGGAATCTCCAGGAGAGCACATGGGAGCGGGAGGCTCAGATGCGTGCTCAGTACCCTCTTTTGTTTCCCTAGTTTTTGATGTAGCTTTACGGGGACGTAAAGACCTGAGGTGGGAGTAATGTAAAGACCCGTAAAATTCAAGGAAAATTTTTTCTTAATTTTCTTTAGAATTTTACAAGAGCGCGGTTTCAGACGGCACCTGATTCCGAGGCCCGGAGTGCCCGGAATTAATTTCCGAAGTTTGGCTCGGGTACGTTCAGTGAACGAACGAGCGGGAATTCCTAACTTTTGATCCGGTGCTCGGAATTGAAATCCGAGGGCACCGATGAACTCGCAGCGCCGATATTCGCTTAAAGAGTCCTTTTCGGGAGTTGCGTTTTTTGCGGGTTGAAAGTTAGTTTTTGGGTTTTTAGTTTAAGTTAAATAAAATTTGTGAGGAACAAATTTTATTTTTAACTAGTTAAGTCCTACCAAAGGGAGTTGGGAGTGGGACCCACATCCACTTAACCTCCCTTGGGAGGATTAAGTGAGGTGGGGTCCACACGAACCCCAACTCCTCAAATTCTCTCAAAACCTCCCCTTTAACTCATTTCATTTAATGTTGTCAACTTGAGTTACTTAATTAATTATGGGAGTTTAACCTTTTTGAATTTCAAACTTTTGAAATTCTAATGTGTATTGTAATAATAAAATAAGAAGTTGTCTTATTTTATTTTGGGTTGTTTGTTTGTCTCCTTGAGAGCTTTTGGGAGCCTCTTCTTCTTCTTCAAACTCAACGAAGAACGCGAAGAACGTCGTTCTTCAACGAGGAACTTCTCCGCCGAAGAACACGATCCATCCGCGACGCCGTATCCGCGACGCGACGTACTTCTTCTGCGTCATCTCTTCCGCGACGGTTTTCCGCGACGAACGCCATCGACAACGACTCTTCCTCCGACGTCAATGGAATCGACACCGATATTCCACGACTCCGTCAACGTGCGACTATCGAGGTAGGGGTTCTTGAGTTCGTTGTTTCCTTTTTATTTGATTTTCCTCAAGACTTGACGTAGAACGCTCAAGTTCCGACGAAGAACGCCGCTCCGCTCTTCTTCGTCTTCGGTGTCAACGAGAGAGAACACCGCATCTTCCTCGGACAACCTTAGTCGGCGTACAAGGTTTCGCCAACGACGTGCCTCTTCGGACGCACCTCTTCGTCATCGAATTTGACGAACGACGACCACGACGCCCGACCACCGCGACGTCGTCTTCCACGGAACGTAGACAAATCTTCGAACCTTATACCAAGGTAGGGGTTGTTGATTCAAATTTTATTTATTTCGTTCTTGATCGTGGATCTAGCACGTCTAACATGAGACACTTGATTATTTTAAAGTTGCGTTATTATTTTAACGTGAGGGGGCCGGACCGCACGAACACGGCCGAACCCCCTCCATCGTGTTGTTTAATCTTGCGGGTGGAAGCAAGGTGGCGTGGTGCCGTCGCACCACGCGGATAATTGTACGTTTAACTTACGCGATGCCGTCACGCGCGCACCTTGGAAGAAACAACAAGAACGCGACGCCGTCGCGCCGCGTTGAATGAATATCAAAGCACGGCGAAGGGGCGCGGTGCCGTCGCACCGCGCCGGACGACGAACGCCGCGGCCGGTTCCGGGCCGCGGCGGGACGAGGAGACCGCGGCCGGTTCCGGGCCGTGGCGGAAGAGAAGACCGGCGGTCGGGCCGCCGGCGTCGGAAGTCGAAGGCGGGACCGGAATTTCCGGTCCCGTTGGTAAAAACCGGCCGGCCAGCTGGCCGACCGGATGACTGAAAACCGGGGGAATAAATCCCCCGGACGGTTCAGCAAAACCCCCCTCTTAATGAGGGGGGCGGTTCCATGGAAGGGGGGGGGCAGCAGCCCCCCGGTTCACTCAATAAAACCGGCCCCCACGTGGGGGCCGTTTGTTGCAAAGGCGCGGCCTTTGTGCCGCGCCGCTCCAAATCAGCGGGGGCTTGCCCCCCGCGTGCCGACCACGTGCGGCGCCTGCCGCGGCCCGCCGCGCCGCCGCGCCGCCCCCGGGGGGGGGGGGGGGGGGGTCGGGCCGGGTCTGCCCGGACCCGGACCCCCCGTTTCGAACCAGATTTGGTTTTTCGCCCATAACTTGAGCCTCGGACCTCCAAATGACGAACCGTCTACGGCAACGCGATCCTTGGATCGAGACGGTCGTTTCGATATATCGCACTCAAGGATTCGGTTAACTTTGAGTTCGGCCGGGTTGGTTCGTTCACGAAACCAACCGGGCCTTCAGAGCGGAAACGCTCATATCTTGAGCTACGAACGTCCGATTGACGCGCTGTCAGTCGCGTTGTGTTCCTCTTAGTGAGACGGATCTTTTGGCATACTCCGCCCGAGGTTTGGACGCAGGTGGAGTACGGCCGGGTTGGTTCGTTCACGAAACCAACCGGGCCCTCGGAGCAGAAACGCTCATATCTTGAGTTCCGGACGTCCGATTGACGTGCCGTCGACATTGATGGAATCCTCTAAGTGAGACGGATCTTTTGGCATACTCCGCCCGAGGTTTGGACGCAGGTGGAGAACGGTCGGGTTGGTATTGCCTTAAAAACCAACCGGGCCCCGGAGACGAAAATGCCAATAACTCTCAGACCGGGCGTCCGATCGACGCGCCGTCTGTTGCGTTGAGTTCCTATTGTCGATACGGAACTTTTGGATACTTCAACTCTGGTCTTTGTGACAGTTGATGTATCAGCCTCTCGGCTCGTGGAGCGGACCCTCCGAACGAGCTTGCTGTGTACGGGAACCCTAGTGCTAGCTGCGACTGACTGCTACTACTACTGCTACGACAGCTACTGTGACTGCGACGACGACAGTACAGAGATCCTGTGTGGTTTCGACGACGACGACTACAGCACTCAGCGATCCTACGTGGAACAGTGCTATCGAACCTGTGTGAGCTGAATCTTCTTTTTACCTTGAGCGGTGGAGCGCTTGGGAGTAGCGGCGGACCCGTGGTACTTGACAGTGGTGGTGCGCTTGGATGCAGCAGCAGACCCTTGGCGGTGGAGCGCTTGGTTGTAGCGGCGGACCCGCGATACTCTACGGAGTGTGTGCGCTTGGTTGTAGCGACAGACCCGCGACGGTGGAGACGTGCGTGCGGAGTACGGAGACCGTGTAGCCGACTGAGACCTGACGACTGCTTGACCGACTCGACTTGGAGTGAGTCGACTAGCCCAGTGGACGGAGCGCCCGGTATTTGGCGGCAGATCCACGGCGGACGGAGCGCCTGGTAGTTGGCAGCAAACCCGCGGTACTCGACAGGAGGAGTACCTCAGTAGGCTATTTGGGTGAGCGCCCGGTATTTGGCGACAGACCCTCAGCGGACGGAGCGCCCGGTAGTTGGCCGGAAACCTGCAGTACTCGACAGGAGGAGTACCTCAGCAGTCTTAGGTTAGTGAGCGACGGCCTCGGAGTCGTGACAGGACCACTGTACACTCTAGAGAAGGAGCACTTCAGCAGTTACGGTTTCGATAATGAAAATCCTGGTTTGAGCTGAGACTTTGACCTTTGTGTTTCCTCATGATTGAGATGGGTTACTTGATAACTTAGGTATATGTATGGGCATATACCTGGGTAGTGGTTATCTGTTAATCTCATGATCCTTGTGTTTCCTCATGACTGAGATGGGTTACTTGATAACTTAGGTATATGTATGGGCATATACCTAAGTAGAGTTTATCTGTTGTGATCTTCTTGTGGTTATCCTTGTTGGTTTTAGTGAGACCTTGAGGGTCTCGGGGTCCCTACTGAGTATCGTTATACTCACCCCTGCACGGGCTATGCCCGCACCTCGTTGTGTTGGTTGCAGACGACGGCCAGTACTGACAGAGGCCGAGTGTTCGAGGACTGGACGGTACCTGGAGGTAGACTATACGACGAGGCGGTACCCAGAGGTAGACCACTGGGCGGGACATACTCGGAGCAGACGGCGGGACCCGAGGAGCAGAGGAGCTATCTGTACCCACCCTTCAGGTGGGATTTCCAGTGGTCAGCTCGGCGTAGCAGCTTTACTTTTCAGTTGCTGTTTTCCCTTTCGAGTTGTACTTTACAGTTGGGCTTGTATTTCCGGCCCCTTTTTACTTTCCACACTTTTAGTTGTACTCTGTTTTTGCTTAGTGTTACTTTCCGCTTGCTTACTCTGTGGTGTTTGTTTACTTTACAAAGGCAATGCCTTCCCTTTTTACCGGGATTTACACCTTGGTGCTAGTCGCCAGCCCCTGGCCTATGGAAGGCGGGCTTGGGGTAGTCACGGCACGGACCCCGAGGGCGGGTCGTGACAGTTGAAGAAAATTGTCTAATGTAGATTAGGAAATGATTAAAAAATAATATAACATAATTGGACTTGATTATATATTGGGGGAGAATTATGGTATGTTTGGACCCAATTTTTTGGATGAATTGCTAAAGGGTATTTGATGTTGACAACATTCAATCAAAATAAACACAATTGATAAAATCCTATTAATAAAAACATTGAAAACTCATGTACAATTGGAGAGTGATATATTATTGAATCCAAATTTGTTGGGAATGTTTGTTTCTTCTCATAATGTTCTAGTTGATAAATCAGTTACAGACAATTTTGGTGAAGGACAACCAAATGGGATGATTTCAATAAATCGTCGTAATTTTGTTGATCAATTTGGTGATATTTCTCCAATGATGGGTGATAGTCTTAAACAGGACTAGATGAACATACAGGTTGATGATACTCTCCAACAGATGAAGAATCATAATAAGGCCTCATCCAAGGCCTCTCAGTAAGCTTCTACTGCTCTCTCTATGGACCAATATTATCACCTGGAGGAATCCTCCCTTTGAGGTAATAACTTCGTTGAGCAATGATTCTGGTTAAAAAGGGCAGAGCACTCAGGATAATACCCAAATTGTTGTCATGGGTTTTGATTCTTCTCAATAGTAGGATTATAAATTTGGTAGCATGGATGTCACTCCGTAAGAAAATCTACATGAAGCTATAGGCACTAGGATAGTTAGATACTTAGCATTACAGTAAATAAATGAGATTAATAGTTCGTTATATACAAATATTTTGAAGGATATGGGAATGAACTTAACTTGATCTCAACATGATTTGGATGCTAAAAATAATAAAATGACTTGGGATAGAGCTGGAAAAACTATCAAGAAATTAATAGAGGTTGGTACTATTGAATCCGAAATATATAATATGAATGTGTCATCTAGGAAACAAGATAACCTAAAAATAGAGCATCCTAGTTATTAGGTGATGATTAATATTTTATTTGTTAATGTGGATGTTACACAAGATTCGAATAATATTTTTCTTACACAAGGATATAATGCAACAATGAAGAAGGTTATTGGGTAGTTACCTGATCTAGGAAGGACTATTGGTAAGGATATGTTGAATCCATTTTCTGTAATGCACCTATTATTCTATGTAATGAAAATCTGAGAAAAATATATATTTAGAGTTTTATTCATAAAATCGTTCATCCTTTTACGATGATAGAATTTTTGGGTTAAAAAATTATCAGTCCTAAGAAAATAATTCAATTGAATCAAAATAATTGTGAGAGTAACCAATGTCAATGAAGTTAAAATCCAAATAGAAAGAAATTAATGGGGGAACATATTTTAACACCAAATAAAACTCCAATGTGGATGATTAGAAAACCATGGGCATAATCCAAGAAAATTTCCCTATGAATCAGAGAATACAAAAAATACAACTAGAAACCCAAACATGATTTATAAATATAGAATAGAAATCATGTGGGAAATTCACATCTTGAAATACCTCCATCTCCTCATTAATATTCATATCATAACAAAAAATCACCCTTTTTAGTTCAAAACTGATCACAAGGAGTTATTGTAGCACCTCATCACACAACCAAATTTTCCACTACTCACTACATATAATTCCCAAAAACAATCACTCGTGTATCTTCTGTACAAAACTATATTTTTCATCTCTATATAAAACACCCCTCCAAATCCCTTTTATAAGAAAATAACCCTATAATTCATGTTATAGAAAACATCCTTTCAAATATTCAAAAGGGATATAAAGATAATACCTTATAAAATATATCATTTAAAAATGATATATTTTGAAAATACCTCACTGAATTTAAACCACACATAGAAGGTTTGAGAAAATTAAACCCCCAAGAAGTCTCCCCCAAAATTGGGATGAATATCAATAATATCCCCCTTTATCCCATCAAATAAGAATACGAAATTCCAATGAACATAGTTGGATAACAATCCATTTGGTATCACACCATTCATTATCCACTAAAGAAAATATGACATCCTTCTTTTACATCTCTGATAGAATCCTCAAAGGTCCACCTAAAAAAGAAATCAAAATATCAAAGTCTTCTTCACAATGTGGAATGAACTTCCAATACTAGTTTAAAAAATATTTGGCTCCCCCATTACTATATTCTTCTCATTATATAAATCACCTATTATATTTAATTAAAAATACTTCTCAACATCCTCTAAGAATTTTGAAACACTCAAAGAATCACCCTAATATTGGATTTTAATTATTTCATCACAAGTGGTAATCTCTAAATAAAAATAATTAGGTTTATGTAATAAAGCACATTAACTGACATGATTCAGCTTCCAAATGATTTTCATCATGGTTTATGGTATTTAACTCATTAACATTGATCACCTATGCCACAAATTTGTTGGATTCCTCTTCATAACTACATTCATCACATAACTGCATGCCTTTATATCCATACTATAAATAATTCCATTCATTATAACTCAATATTATACCATTGAGCATATAGAAAATGTTCAAATTTCATTTCCAAATAAACTCATTAACCCAACATTATAAAGACAAAAAAATAAAAATTATAGTGTATAATTGGTACATACCAGATATCCATAATTGTCTGCATACAAACTGAAGTCTTAGTGATATAAATATCACTGACAATAATGACATCAAAAAGATATCTATTTTCCATCTTCAATCTATGAAATTTACCTTATTAATATAAAAAATAGTACCCTCTTTGTGGAAATATTGTACGATAATCTTGAATAAATGAACCATTCTCTATACAGATCTGACATAGGACAATAAATAGAAACTGAAAGTAAATCACCCTCACCCTAAATAAGAATTACATTAGTATCCATAGGATTCGGGCTCTACACCGTAATTTCTTCATTATGATTTTTTAATTCATAACAGTTTCATTGCACCTGACCTCCTTTTCATAAACTTTTCAGTAGACCTTTCTTATTTTCTTCAACTAACCTCTGTCATTACCACATACATATGACACAACCATAATACCACTATTACCCAAAGTTTCACCACTGTTGTTCTTTCACTAAATCTAATTCATCTACAATGATGAAATCCCATCATCCAACATTAGTGTGTCTTCCCCTAATAAAAATGTGGTGATGATATAATTATATGAATTATGAAAAAACCCAAAATCAATGTGGTGTCTTATAATTCAAATTCAAAAGGTATTGTGTACCCTTGATCGTCGATAATGATTGATATTGAAGAAAAATCAATTATAATTTTCTTGAACTCATCTAGATGGTTACCAAAATCTCAATTCGTTATAATTTTAAAATGATACAATCATTTTTCATATATAAATTATTTTTCGAGGGATTTTGATTTATATATTATTTCCACATTTTCCCAGATCTCCTCTAGATCTATCTGATTCATCACATACAATAGATTATTATCAACCATATTTAATTGAACTAGCCTTAAACAACACATATTCATGTTATTTTAAATATATAACTAAAATTAGTTTCCCAAATATCTTTTAGGTTTTGAATTTTAGAGAATTACGAAAAACTCATACATACTAAAACCCATATATTATAAATGGATAATTATACCCAGTATCAATTTTTTTTATTAAAATATACTTTAATATAAAACATAATTTCTTTCCATGATAAATATTCACAACTTTTCCTTTGATCTCATCATTTTCCATTCACTTTGTTACACCCTGTAAATAAATTTTAGAGCATAGAATTAGTACAAGATTCTTAGTAAGGGATACACAATGATGGAGAACTATTAGCCCTATAAAAACATAAAAAACTTGGAAAAAATTATCATAAAGCAGTACATTTCAACCTAAAGAAGTATAAAATAATTTATTTTCAAATACGCTTGTTGTATACCCTTTTTATACTCACAGGATTACTGGAAATCCCATAAAAGCATAGATAACACATAAAGGTATCTTGGATCATAATTATACTTTTAATTCATATAAATAGAATAACAATGTGGTTATAATATATAATGTATTGACCCTTCTCATTGTCTTGAGTGGGTAGTGAGATATTACTAGGCCTTAAGAAACATCCCCAAGATGCCAAAGGTTGGCAATAAATTCAAATGGACTTCAATACATGTGGGGGATGGATTTCAATTTACGAGTAAAAAAACTAAAAACCCCAAAAACCAAAAAATATCACTATATGATTCATGATAAAAATGAATGACAACTCAACATTTCATTTATCAAAGACATAATAAATTCAGGTACCACATCAAAATACTATAATATCATAGAAAAACGTAGAATAAAAACTAATAAAACTCTAAAATAACCTCAAGACTCCACATTACACATGACCCATACTCATAATTCAAAAAACATCCCAATTTTCATGAATTTTTACTAAATAAGTGTGATAAATTACCTTTTCCCATATCTCTATACATGAAATTTTCATAAAAACCAATGTTCTAAAGCATGTGTGAGTACTAAAACTCAGTAGGTTTCCCCCAATGACATCCCTACTCATGCCACTAGGCTAGATAAGATAAATAAATAAATAAATAAATATATAATATTATATAAAAAATTTTCTAAAACTATTTATAAAAAAATATACACAACTTCCATATCAACTAGTTTTCCAAAAAATAAAATTTTTAAAGAAAGTAACCAAATAATGCTTTTAAACTATTTCAAAAGTTCCATTTGGAATATACATTCAATTACACATATAAAACCAATAATGGATCATTATAATAGTTTTATACTCATGATTGATCTCTTAACAATCTACCATGTCATCACAATGTAATTACATCCCACGTGTCATCACTCTTACGGCACCGAGAGCAATTTCATTTTTCAACCAAGCATCTGAAATGAAATATGAACACACACACACACCATGTATCCACAAAAACCATTCCAAACAAAAAATTCCTAAAACCATTCAATATAATAACATATTTACAGAAAACAGTTTTCCAACAATCCATTTAAAAAATCAAAAAAATCCATATTTTGAACTCACAATTTCAAAATCAAGAAACCAAACCACTTTGCCAAAAAATAACGAAAATTCCACAATATAACCAAAACCATAAACCAACACTAAAAAGGATTTATATAATGATTTTCACAAAACATTCATTATAAATTTCAATAAATTAAATAATATGAAAGTAATACAATTAGTTCTAGTAAGTAGAGTTTATAGTAAACCAACCAACCACGAGTTTTATGGAAAAAATAATTAACGGAATGAAGAAAATTTGTGAAACCGGGTTAAATCTCCAGAAATCATCCATATATATATTCCCATATCTTTAAAAAGACAATTAATAATCATATTCGGCATCCAAAAACCTATATCTACTCACAACTGGTGTAGATATATGATATCGAGAGAGACAACGATGTAGATCGAAGAAAAAAATCAAGAATGTGGAAGAAAGATGACATTCCATTAGGAATCGACATCTAATTACAATGGTAAGCCTTTGGATCACCTTTTCATCAATGAAAAACCCTTTATTGACTATTGAGAGAGAAAAATCCCATGTTAAGGCCGCATAAGAGGGAAAATGAGGGGTCAAAATCATAAACTGACCGAGATCGAATTTTCAAGGATGTTGTTTCTTATTGTCCATAGTTTAGTTGCACGGTTTGGTAAATCGTGCGCTCATCATCCACTAGCCACTCCCTTATGTATATACCCCACACATAAAAGTTTTCATGGTCTCATAACTATGCATCATCCTTGCCAAATCCACTACCTTAAAAAGACAAAAACCACTTAACAAAGCACACTGTTTCTACTAAGCAGCCACACGGTTTGGACAGGTCATGTTCCACCCATGTGCCTTCCCTTATACTCTATATCACAATGCATGGTTTCCTATAGGTGTTTCATGGTTTTCACAAACCATGAAGAACCTGTTGAGATGTAGAAAAGCTCCAAAAACTATTTAAATAATCTCCAAACTCTCCTAATACTCACACTTATACTTTATATATTATAAAATAAAAAAGAAAGGGTTATATAAAATAAATATAGGTTGCTACATTCTCCCCCCCATTGGCCATTCCAACTTTATAAATTACAAAAAAAAAATTCCCTGAAAGTGTTTTGTCAACTGCACTATCAATTCATTCTTATATTCCCATGTTTCGTTGAAAATATCACCATGTTTCCACATAAACCGCAAAAGAACGATGATTTTTCCATGAAAGAAATTCCATTTTTTCAACTATAATCCACACTACGATATGTACCAATGGAGTATCTCAGTCTATGACAATGTGATCCCATCTGATGACATGGTCAGTATTAGGAAGATACTTTTCCAACTGAGATATTCAGAACGTATTGTACACCACACAAAACTATGTTGGAAATTATGAACAATATGTCACCTATCCAACCCATTACAATATCTCAAATAGGAATATTTATCGGGGAGATAACTATACATGCATCCCAAAATGTCGGTGTACATGGCTTGGAGAAATCCTAAAGAATACATGATCACTCGCTACGTCAGACAATAGTCGTTGATGACGATATGTATATGTTTTTTGAAAACTTTGAGCTAATTCCATTTGTTTCCTGATCAACTGAATCCTTTTCATTGTTTCATCGATAAGTCTTGACCCAAATACTGATGTATCACATGTTTCCCCCCAATAAAATAGAAAAAAAATAAGTATGCCCATACAATTCTTTGAAAGAAGCCATATGTATCGAGGCCTGGTTACTATTGTTATATGAGAACTCCATCAGCCTCAAATGATCTTCCCACAAGACCCCAAAATCCATTACCAAAGCACAAAAACATGACATCCAACACCCGTATCATCATTTTGGATTGCTGATCCATCTGAGAATGATACATCATAGTGAAATTCAACTGATTCACAAAGGATTTGTATGAGTATTTCTAGAAAGAAGATGTAATCCTCATATATCTATATGATATGATTGAAACTGGTTTTCTATTTCTCTTCACAACATCTCAGATATATATTTTTGGATAGATCATCCACTGTATGTGTTTCAAAAATAGGGATGAGATTTGGTGACTTTGGGAGTTGATCCACAATCACCCATATAGAATCGTGGATACAATCCATTCTTGGGATACCTACAACAAAATCCATAGCTATGTGCTCCCATTTCCAAATAAGGATAGGTGAATACTATAATGTGCCTACTGGTAACATATATTCTTCCTTTAATTTCTCACAATTTGAGCATCTTGAAAAAATCCCAACCACATTCCTTTTCATTCCAACCAACCCAAAATATGGCTTAATCACCTTATAAATCTTCTTTATTCCTGGATGAACATCCCAAATCAAATGGTTGTAAGAATGAAGACGTAATTCCTAACAATCCATGGTCACAAACATCTAATTTTTGAACCAAAACATTGATCTCATATTAATTATCCATCCTTCAATGGTGTCCCCACCATTGAGTTTTGAACTCATATCCATGCATCATGCCTTAGATCTTGGTTCATCTTTAACAATATTCACCAAATCTATAACCAACTAAACATAAAAATAAAACTAAAACATCACCTTGGCCTTTTCATTCCACATGCATGTTGGCTAGGATATACATCCACTTCCACTGATCAGATAATACTTTTTCCAGTTGATTATATGAATTTATCATTAATTCATCATCCACTGTATTTCCTTTTCCTAGTGTATACATCAATTCAATGTCAGAAATTTGAACAAAATCCATCCATATTCTTTTCCTATGATTCAAATATCATTGTAAGAATTTATGATTCATGATATTATAATCCATGAACATAGTAAATTTCTCACAAAATAGGTAATGATGTAATGTCTTTATATCATGGATGACTATACCTAAATCCATATCATGTGTTGGGTAGTTATTATCAAGAAACCATAACTACCTTGAGTCATTAACAACGACACAATCTCCTTCAATTATAATAAACCCCATCCCAGATCCTGAAGCATCATAATACACCATGTACTAATGTCCTAATTTTGAAAATATCAATATAGCTGTGGATGTAAGGTGATATTTCCACTCATCAAAAGACCAATAACACCCTCATTCCATTTTAATGGAACATTATTCTTTGTCAATGTTTTCATAGGTGATACAGGTTTTGATAAATTATAAACAATGTATCTATAATAACCATCTATACCAAGGACACTCCTTATCTAAAAAACATTCTTCAGTGGTTTCCAAGAGATAAAATCTTCTATCTTCATTGGAACCATAAAAACACCTCTCTCAGATATAACATGGACAATAAATTGTACCTCTTGTATCAAAAAGTCAAACATCAGTAATTTGGCATACAAATATTTATCTCTAAGGATTTAAAACACTATCGTCTAGTGTTTCTTATTCTCAATCCTTGATTGCGAATACACCAACAACCCAAAACACTACAAAAAAGAATCCATATATCACTAAAACAAACATTTAATCAAATCTATAAAATATCTTTGGTTCATTTGTAATACCCAAATGAATTACCACATATTTTTAATGTCTAGATCTCCCTATTAAACATGTCTTCAAAATATCCTCCTTACGAACATTCAATTGAAGATATCTTAATCACATGTAAATATTAGAGAACCATTGAGCTCCCCTCAATTGATCAAAAAGTTAAGCATTCATGGATGTGGATACCAATTATTTATCATAGCATTATCATGATTATGATAATCCACACAAAACCATAGATTTCCATCTTCATTATTCACGAACAAGACAAGTGTTGCCCATTGTGATGTTCAAGAGAGAATGAAACCATTAAATTTCAACACTTCCAACTTCACATTCAACTCCATTAAATTTTTATCCATTCCGTAAGAGAAAAGTGATATAGGAATGGTCCCTAGGAGTATATAAATCATAAAATCCACTTCTCTTATACGTAGAAGTCTAGAGAAATTTTCAGGAAACATATCTGAAAAATGATCCAATACTTTTGGAAAATTTATATTCCCATTATCTTACATTGAAGCCAATGTAAATGTTGAAAACTGGAAATACATCATTCTAACTGCTGGTTCCAACAAGCATGTTTCACCTGTCATCACATTCTTTTCTCCTCTAAAGAGGTTCTAGGTGCCAACATCTGTTGTGAAACTAACTATTCTTTAACACCAACTGATTTGATCCTTGAACACTATAAAAAATTAATATGTAAGATTAAATAATAGTGATCAATCTCCATCATGGAGAAATCCAATTTCCTCTTCTCCCCATCCAATTTTATAGAGCATGCTCTACAAAAAAGGCTTTATATTCACTTTTACTCTGAGGGATTTGATGTTTTATGACAAAAGATATCATATCCAGTTTTAATCTTCTAATGCCTATATTATAAGAATCAATAAAGTAATAATATTCACTAGTATTAGACATCAATTTTATAAGGGTATAATTCTAAAGGATCAGACCTCTCATAGTGGATGGTCTAGCCTGATGATCCACAATAACCTTTTAAGCTACATATAATTTCTTCATCCATGCAGTTAGTTATTTGCTTCCAAATAGATATTACCCTTGATAAGGAATCTTGGTATTCTAATAATCCCCATGGATATCATTATTCTTCTAAAAATATATGATTTTATACCCTATCCCTATTGGAACATATGATTCAGGTGACACATGAGAAGTGATTCTAGCACTTGGCCTTAGTGAAACATGACAATAACACTGATGTTTCCCCATATTGTTGAAATTATTGAATTATCTTTGTGGTTTCATTCACTCTTGATTAATTTTGTTTAAGTAACCACATTGAAAACATCCAATTGTTATAGTGGGTCTCGGAGGATGATTCATCAATCACGATATTTGATTCTGAATCATGATCCCACCTTGTTAATAGGTGTCTCTCTTACACTTTCTTCTAGCTTTAGAGTTCCCACAAGTTCCCATGGGTATCAACATACTTCCTCCTCCCAGAGCGAATGATATGTCCCATTTATCTATCTTATCTCCGTTAACTATCTATTTATAATATGAAATAAAAAGCACAACTATCTTTGAAAGAATATACTTCCTTAAAACCGATTCAATTATGTGGTCTATTATGAACATACTAGCTGCAACCACTAGTGAAAACTGCACTAAATTCATGAATTTAGCTACATACACAGTGATAGAGAGATTTTCTTAATTCATGCTGAATACTTTTGTTGTTCCTTGGATCATTAATGTGTGGGTATAGATATTTTGTGGAACAATTCCTCTAAATCTTCCCAACACATGCATTGATCCACTTTAGACTTCACTACTAAAACCCACAACATGCTTGCAGAATCATTGAGCATATAAGTTTCCAAAGTGACTTTTATCTATACTAGTGTGATTATGAAATTGAAGATACAATTTAACATTTTCAGAAACACCTCTTCTATTTCTGTTTCAAAATCACTCCATAGTATGGGAGGATTCTATTTCTAGAATTGGATGGAATGATCAACATGTATTGACTCGTCCATCTGGTTCCCCGTGTCCACAACATGGAATACATGGGCGATACTCTAAACATGTTGGTTGTTCACCCATGGATCTAGTGCAACAACATTCTTCAAAACCTATTATAGTTGGTTTTTATGATTCCTACTGATTTCCATTTTCTATAAGAACAAAAATAATTATAATTATCTGTCTTTATAAATAATAGGATTACAATTCAAATTCTACCAAATCATACTATCACAACATTTATTTTCATAAGCTAAATTTTCTATGTAAAATCATTTAGAATATAATTTCAACAATCATTTTAAAATAAAAATATTTTTAAAATTCCAAAATAATGATCTATTTCAAAATCATTCATTTGAAAAAAAAATTCCAACATTTTTCTAAAATCAATAAATTTTCCACAAAATCAAAAATCATTACATGGAACAATGTATTCACTCCTAGTTGTAATTTATTCCTCTAATGAATGTCATGATTGTCTTATTGGATAAACCCATAACAATATGATTCCAAAACCTTTAAGTTTCTCCAAAACAATTTTGTACCCAACTCGCTGGTAACTTGAAGTTCTGTATAAAAAGGGTTTCTATGTCTTTTTATATTCTACATTTCATGTCTTAAAAATAATACCCATTTCTAGGATCCAAATTCACTCATTGACAATAATGAATTCAATTCCATGACTGACTACCAAAACCAAGTCGAATACCACATGTTATAGAATGTTATTCAGAAGGACCAAGCTGATAACACATGTCTCAAATAGACTATTGGACCAAACATAAATGGTAATATTTGTAATGTCCCGCCCCTTTTCATTGGCTTGAGAGGGATATGAGATGTTACTAGGCCATAAGAGTCACCCCCAAGACACCAAAGGCAGGAAATAAATACACCATGGATTTAATATAGGTGGGGGATATTTTACCTTTATAAGTAAAACAACTAACCAAAAAATACATAAACAAACAAACAACTAAATGATTCATGAGAAAAATGAATGAAGACTCAGAATTAAATTTATCAAAGTCCTATTAAATTCATGTACCAAATAAAAATTTGATAATATAAAGGTAAACAATAAAAGATAAACTAATAAAACTCTAGGACAACCAAATGACTCCAAGCCCCACAAGCTTCATGCACCAACTACACCAAAAATACCATGATTCACGGTGTAGTGATAATGAAATTTGATACATTACCTTTTTCCATATCTTGGTAGATGAAAACTACAAAATCACCAGAGTTTCAATGTAATGGTGGGTAATATAACATAAAATGTTTTTCCCAATGACATCCACACTCACCCCACTAATCTAGGAATATTTGAAACATTTATATGAAATATTTTATGTAAAAAAATTTCTAAAATGGTTTATAAAAAAATATAAACATGTTCTATATCAACCAATTTTCCATGAAAATCCATTTTTAAAAGAAGTAAACAAAACAATTCATTAAAACCATTTCACTAGTTCAATTTGGTATATCCATTCCATTGCACATATCCAACCATGCATGCTTCATTATGAATGCTCTATACTCATGAGTGGTCTCTCATCAAACTACCATGTCGTTAGAAGATAATTAAAACACATTTGTCATTACACCTTTCACACTGAGCACAATGTCATATTTCAACCGAGCCTGGTAATTGAAATTTGAGAAAACACACTAATAATGCATAAAATCCATTAAAATACAATCATTCCAAAAAACATTCAATGAAACAATAGTTTTCTTAAAATATATCTTCCAAAAAGATGTTGGAAAATTTTAAAAATTATATATATTAAAATAGCCATTTTAAAATCACTAAAAACATAGTTTGCACAAAAAAATTACCATAATTACAAAATTTAACCAAAAACCATAAATAATTAGTAAATATGATTTATATAATGATTTTGATGATAATTTCACTATCAATTTCATTCAATTAAATCAATTTTATACTTGGAAAATCAGTTCTAGTAAGAATAGTTAAATGTGAAGCCAATCATAACATGTATTGTGGAGAAAAAAAAGAAAAGTACTAATAAAAATCAAGAAACTAGGTTAAATATCAACAATTCCACCATAGATCTCTTCCATGATCAACAAAATGGAAAAAAAATAACATATTTCGCATCTAAACCATCAATATAACCATAATGATCATAGATCTAACAAACCAGGAGAGTGGCTGAATTAGATCTAAGAAAGACTTAAAGAACAATGAAGAATGATAAAATATTATAAGGAATCAGCTTCTAATCACAAGGGGAATCCTTCAGATCTCCCCATGATTGACAGAAAAAACTTCCTTGAACTTTTAACGTGAACATTTCCAAGATATGGCCGAATAAGAGGAAAACTAGTGGTCAAAATATGAAACCAACCTAGATCCACTTTTTAAGGATGTTTTTTCTTGTCATGCATGGTTTAGTCACACAGTTAGAAAAACCACGAGCTATCTATATAATGGCCACTTCCGGAATGAAAACCCTTTCTCAGTTATCTTTCACAGCCTCCAAACTAATCTTCATCTATGTCAAAGCCAATACCTCAAGAATACCTAAACAACATTCCAAGATTATTATTTCTACAAGGAATATATATGGTTTGGAAATGTTGTGCACATTATGTGTGGATTCCCTTTTCCTCATGTCTTAGTGTTCACTATTTCCAGTAGGTGTTTCATGAATTTACAAACTGGGCACCACCCATGCACCTATATAAAATCCCCAAAACACTCAAAATGCTCTCCAAAATCTCCAAAACCAAACCCTTATACATTATATACATTAAAATAATAAATAATGTGTTAAATATTAGAAACCGGGGTATTAAACCTTCTAAACATGTCACTCTTATAAATTTAATACTTATACGGTCAACTTCCATACTCAATAAATTGGAGGGATATCAAGGACTATTATATAATTAGTTTATCAATAAACCGCCCATAATTGTTTTATAACAAAGACACCCATGAAATTTAAAATATCAATTAAATTATCATGACATATAATATTTTTAAATATTCAACATGTCTCTATTAAAATTTCATTTTCCCTCATAAGAAATTATTTCAAATAATTGAAATAATCAATCCATTTTGAAAAACCATTTAATCAATTAAAATATATTTAAATTAATATCCAATACATCTTTGAATCATTTTAATATTAATCAAAATTAAGTTACATGATAATAAATCAATTCATGATATTATATATGAAATGGTTGAATATACACCACAAAAAATAATGTGGGTGCAGAATATCAATCTATGCATCAATGAAAGGATATTGAGATGAAGTCCCTTACATATATCATATCATTTATAAAAAAAATTATTATGTGTATTAGCTATAAGTACCAATAAAAATAGAGGAAATAAAATATAAGATAATAAAATTTCATTTCACAAATAATCATAGAATGACATTGTCAATTATGTAGAAGATTAAGTTATAGAAAGCAAATTGACTTAAGAACTCCCTTACCTTTAGTCTGACTTATCACACACAATATTTATATTCCTGAATAATAATCTTTGGAAAATTATTAAATTTATTTAGAAAATTTTTATGTTTATTATTCCTTTTATATCAATTATTTTTATTTTATCACAATTCCTTAATAATTTATGTTTGCGTCATACGTTTTGACGATACCTAGTATGTGAGTCCAAAATTAATTTTGTATGATGTAAATAGTCAATGTGATAATTATTCCATAACATATATAATAATAATAATGACATAATAATTATTTTTATATAGAAATTGTACTTTTAAATTTTTCCTTTAAATATTAAAATAACACATGAACTACTTTACAATCATGGAGATGGTAAGTTGTACGTTGGCATGAGTAATGTTTCCATTTTCAATGATCATTACAGAAATAATGGAAGTATAATTATATAATTATATAATTATAATATTATCATATATATTATTTAAATATAGTTATTTATATTATCCATGTGATGTGGTGATAAAAAAGAATCGCATCGCTTCATGAAGGTGATAATACATGCGTTCGCACGAACATCATTATCATTTTTCAGTGCATGGAAATTTAAGATCATAAATGGTATATTATATTTTAATAACCAAATTTGTTTATTTAATATAATATATAATTATAAATTCCATCAAAATTATCATTGTTGATAGACAATGATGGAAAACGATTTTCATCACTTTGTGAGGAGCTAGTCTGGCGGACACACAAACGATGAATTCTTTTCATATTTTATGTAAAAGGATATGTGTATAGGTAATTTGACAAAAATAATAACATATAAATATATATATGATATCTAAGTAATTATATTATGGTTGTTGAATAATATTTTAAGTAATTTTATGATTAAATAAAATAAGAAATCTTGATTACAAACTATACATAATCTTCAGACAATCTCTATTTCTTAACACCTTAAGAACACTAATGGTGGTGTTTACCTAAAATAAAACATCTAAAATGTGTTTAGGGATTCTAGAAAGGTATTTGGATACTTATTATATAAAAATATGTTTTATGTGTGATTAAAATAGAATAATAGGCTCCCATTTATAAGAGAGTGGAGGAGCATAAATGATGTTTCTCAAAATATGAAATTAATATAAATTAATTTGCAATTCAAAATGCCTAAAAAATAACTTATATCTAATATATAAAGATTTTGGGTATAAATTCACTCATAAAATTAAAATTAGACATTTTTGTCTATTCTTTAATCCTTATCATTCATATTAACCCCTATTTAACCCCTTTAACAATGACCATGACAATATCGATTTTTACTATTTAAGGGTTTATATAGTCAATATAAAATTACCAAATACCCCTAAATGAATGATTTAGTAAATTTTAAAACATTAAAAAATAATTTGATTTTAATATAATATTTTAGTAAATTTATAACATTTAATAATATATTATTTATTTTAAAATATCTATAATGTTAATTTTGATACTATTCATTTCTTTGTCTTTTATTAAAATAAATAAAACAAGATAAATACAAATAAAATCCAAAAAATAAATATCATGAAAATTTAATATATAAAATTTTTATATTAAATTAATTATCTTAAATTATTTTTATATTAATAATTTTTATATCATTTATTTGATATTTCCATATAATTAACCAATTACTACATCATCGGTGTGAAATAATTTAAGGAAATATTTCTTCACTAAAAATTAAAAATAAATATCCATGAAAAAGTAAAATATTATATATTCAAAAATAATATTTTTTGTCTTTGATATATTCATTATGACCACATATAAAAAAGTTTTACTTATTAAAAACATTAGTGTGAGATGATTGAATTTTCATAAAATAAAATAGTATAAGCATCTTAATATCATCCATGTAGCTCCACAAGGTAATATAATAATAAAAAGGATATTTTAGGTTAACACATA
This sequence comes from Viscum album, assembly GCA_963277665.1. NCBI lineage: Eukaryota > Viridiplantae > Streptophyta > Magnoliopsida > Santalales > Viscaceae > Viscum > Viscum album. The sequence continues at coordinate 444,549,876 of OY728121.1, forward strand.
CTCATAAAATGGAACTATGAAAGGTTTTAGGGTGATTATATAAATTTTATTATATTATTTTTACCCTTAATTGTCTGATTTACCCTAAACTATGGAAATTGAATTTCAGAGTTTAATATTCATATAATCCAAAAATAAATTGGAACTATTAATTAAAGTTAGATAAAATGATCATAAATATGGAATCAACTTCTCATCATTGAAAACACATATTTGGGTAAAATTATTTTAAAATTAATCCCATGTACGGGATATGAAAGCGTGTTTTTAATGTGAAAACGATCAAAAGTTTGGAATGTTTGTATATAAATATTCAATATTAAAAAGCTTAAAATGAACTAAATTGAATTAATTGATATATTATTTAACTAAATTTACTTTAATGTAAATTTAAAATATAATTTACCATTATAAATTACTTAGATGAATAGTTAGTTTTCTGTTAAAACATTGTATTTTTCACTATTCATCAAAAAATAAAACGTCTGAGGAAAAGAAGCAAAATTAAACAAAAGTAATTTTTTTAATTATGATATAAAATATTAAATTTATATTGAAAATTTAAATATATAAATGTTTAAAAAAATTGTCAAAAAAGTGAGCCATCAAATGGCAGAAAAGCAACCTTTTAGGAAAATTTATCTTTTTATGCATAAAATTGGATTTATTTTTCTATCATGTCTTGGGAAAACATATGATGAATGTTACACATTAGATTTAATATTATATATGTATATTTATATATATTTAAATAATAAATCCAAAAATAGATATTTATTTATTATATTAGTATGAAACACACTTGTGCACATTTAAATAGTACTTGACGAAAACATTTCCTTTTATTTACAAAAATGGTTTTATTTTAATTTATAAATAATTGGTCCCCAAATAATTAATTATCTATAAAATTTTAAACTTTCTTTTCATATTTTATTTAATCATGTTCCTACCGATGGTTCTAATGGCTATGTTTTAATGGTAACATGTATATAAAATTATTTAGTAGTTCATTTAATCTCGATGTGGCATATCTTGTGTGATATAGAACATAATTTTTCCTTTTAAAAACTCTATATATTACATCCCCATAATAAATTTATTCCGGAAAATTTTTACTCAGGATTGGTAACCATGATTCAATTATTAAAAATACCTTTATTGAAACCCAACATTGGAAAAATGTTAAAAAACTTACACTTAATAAAAGAGAAAGAAAGTATAATGGTCACCTGAGATAACACATATTGGGTTTCCATATAGGAAAATGTGAACATGGAAGAAAAAACTATCTCTAAATATCTAATATAGAGTGATAGAGAATATGCTGATGTGAAATACCATAACAAAACTTGTATTATATATCGAATAAAAGGTCATTGATAAAAGAAAATGGTAAATTTTTTTGATTAAAAATAATTTTCCAAATGTTATGTAATTAATTTAATTCCTATATTATTAAAATATTGATACATAATTAATTGGAAATTATTGTTTAATCTTTTCATCATTATTGACCACAAACTCATTTTTTCCTCAAATGATGAGTATTCAAGATTAATTTTTCATTCCTAAAGAACAAGAATCAACTTCTAAAGGTTGTAAAATACATGATATTAAAACAATATATTATTCATTCTATTAGGAATTTACCAAAAAATAAAATGGTTAGGATACGATAAGATAATTTCCAAAAACGAATAAGCCATTACATGATGAAAAACAGATTTAAGCTCAAAAAGTATACAATGAACACAAAATTCAACCTAGACAAATAGCTATCTTTTAATTCCTAAATTATATTCTAGAAAACTATTGAATCCAAAACAATTATAAGGATTTCATTCCATAGTCTTCCAAGATAAAATTTATCATTTTTTTCAAAATAACCTAAAGGTTTATTAATGTCTTACTCCAAAATGTATATTAAAAATCATATAATATCTAAGATATTCTCACCATTTATATATATATATATACTAGATCACCAAAATGACATAATAAAATCATATTTTCATTTAAAAGGACGTTTAACCATTATTCCTCAAAGAAAATCATATAATATTCTATATACCATAATCCTATAAGATTCAAAAATATTCAATGTATAATTCAATAACATTAATCTCTATGAAATTACATCACTTAAAATCTCAAAAGAGGTTTTGAATACATAAATATTATAATCAACCACAAACATGTAAACCAATTAAATTATCTTAAACTCTTGAAAACCCCTCACATTAAATAATACTAATATCAAAAGTTGTCTACACTATTCAATGATACCAACTATAAGGAAATATCCTTAAAACACATATTTTAGATATTTTAAAACAAATAATCACTTTTATTTCCAAAATATGTTTTTAGGTTTAGAGTTTTATTAAATCTGAAAAAACTCTTTTATTGAAAACCCATTAATTAAAACTGTAAAATTATATAAAGTATCCATTTTTACACTTAAAATTGAAGTATTTAAAATAAAACATGATTTCATTCCATGATAAATCATTATAATATCCCATTTATCTCATCCTTGTCCTTGATCTTCTTTAAACCCTATGAAAATATTTTAAAACTTGGGATGAGGAAAAAAAACCATGGTAATGGATAAAAAAATCATGAAAAATTTCTATCAAATGAAAACATAACAACACATTAAAACATTGTCCTAAAGTTATACTTTTCACCCTTAAGAAGTAGTAAATGAATTATTTTGAAAATAAACTCATTCCATAACCTTTTGTAGTCATAATATTACCAGAAAACCCATAGAACGAAGAGATATCAAATAATGGAATATCGACACAATATTATACTTTTCATTAAAATAAATGGAATAAACATGTAGTTTACTGCCATACATTTCACTCTTATAAATGGAATAATCATATGATAAACTTCTATACCCAAAGTACTGGAGGGCTATCACAGACCCACACTTTGTTAGTTTTTCATTAAACCATCCATTGTTCGTATATCACATAACCACACATTAAATTTCAAAGTGAAATTATATAATCAAAACACATAATATCTTATGATGTCAAAAATTTCACTATTAAAATTACATTTTCACTCATAAGAAATCATTTCAAGTTATTAAAATATTCAATCCAATTTCAAATCCCATTTAAATATTTAAAAAGATGTTATTAAATTAAATTGTCTCATACCACATAAAAAATTTTGAATCTTAATCCCCCTTAAATAACATGAGAATAAATTAATTCTTGATATGAAATATTAAAGGGATATATATAAACCATATAAAATAAGGTATATTTAAATCATCACAATATAGCTTGATTAATGGAGATTGTGATGATGTACCTTAAAAATATAATTTCATTTATAAAAAGGAATTGATTATGTGTATTATTAGTAAATACATATTAAACTATTTTAAATAAAATATATGATAATAAATATTCATCAATCACATAATAATATCATGACATAATCAATCATTTAGATGTTTATCTCAAATAATGTAAATTGTGTTAAGAAATCCCTTACCTTGATTCTCAATCATCATGTACAATTATTATATTTCTGGATAAAAAATATAGGCTAATTATTTAATTTCATGAGAAAAAATTTTATGTTTATTATACTATTTATATAACTTATTACCATGTTTTAACAATTATATAATTATTTCATTCACATTAGATGTTTTGACGATATTCATTACATGAGTCTAACATTAATTTTGTGTGATTTCTATAGTAAATGTTGTTGTTAGTCCGTCATATACAGAATATTTATCAAGAAATAATTTTAATTTTTATACATAAATTATACTATTAAATCCATTCATTTAATATTGATATGAAAACTATGTTACAGTCATGGAGATGGTAAGTAATCCGTACTCATGCGTAACATTTCCATTTATAAATAATAATTATGGAAGGAAGGTAAGTATAATTTTATATTTTCATAATGATAATATTATCATATTATATATATATATATATCATCCTTTTGATGTGTTGATAAAAAATGAATCACATCACTTTTGGAGTTAATAATTCACTTACACACATGAATGACATTATCATTTTTATAAGCAGGGAATGGTAAGAACATAAATGATATATTATATTTTAATAATGATAAATATGTAATTAATATCATATTTAATCATTAATTACATAATTATAACCAATCATTAGAGATGGTGATGGAAAATGAATTAACTTTGTTCGTGAGTTGGTAGTCTTTCATACACACGAATGATGAATTATTTTCTGATATGATGGAAAATGAGATGGATATTGGTCATTCCAAAAAAAATAACATCTCAGTATATTTAGGATACATTAGTTATTATTTTATCATTATTGAAGAATATTTTTAGGATGTATAAGAGGAAATAAAACAAAAATTCTTGATAAAAAATGATTCCTTTTCAAGAAATCTATATTGCTTTACATCTTAGGACCACTGATGGTGGTGTTAGTACTGATATAATACCTCTATAATGTGTTTAAGGTTTATAGGAAGGTATGTTTCAAGGTATGGGATGATTAAATAGGTTTATAAGTGTTATTAATAGAGAAAAATCGGTTAGCTTTTATAAGAGAGGGGAAGGACAGTCATGGAATTTCTCAAAATATTATATTAATATATATTTCAAATGGATCCAAACTAACTTATTTATAAGACAGTAATATTTTGGGACTAAATAACATTATAAAATATAAAATTTACATGTTTTGGAAGTTTTATAATAATTATCTTTTTATTTTAACCCTATATTTAAACCCTTTGTCTCTTTACATGGAAATACAGATTTTTAGAAATGGGGGGTTAATATAGTTACAATAAAATGAAAAAAGTACCAAAAATGAATCATTGATGAAATTTTCAGCATTATACAAATAATTTTATTTATTCTATGATCTTTTGTAATTTTATATCATTTAATTATATTCATTTATTTTAAAATGTCATAAATGTCAATTTTATACTATTTATTTCATTATCTTTTAAAAAAAATCCGTTCGACAAGATAATTTGGGAAAAAATATATAAAAAATCAATAACATGTAAAATTAATCTATAAAATTCATTTATGACATTAATAATCTAAATTATATATATTTTTATATTTTAATATCATTTATTTGATACTTCCAATAATTAAATATTTATTTCATCATCATTGTGCAAGCATTTAATGTAATTATTTATTCAGAAAAATTGAAAATAAATATATATGATTATCATAAATATTTTATATTTCAAAATAATATTTATTGTCAGTTATATCTACTTTTGGAACACATATTATTAATCTTTAACTTGCTAAAAACTTTTGTTTGACAAGTTTGACTTTTCTTCAAATAAAATACTATAAAAATATTGATGTCATAAAATTAGATCAAATTGTTTATAACATCAGCCCAAGGATGTTTTTTTTCAACTATAACTCATATAATAATGTTATTACATGTGTTAGGTTAATTTTATAATATCTATAATATTATTTTTACCCTTAATTACTCAATTAACCCATAAGTGTGATAATAAAATAACTATGATTGCTATTTATATTTTCAAAAAAATAATAATAAGGGCCAATTTAAAAAAAATTATATCTTATTATTAAAAATTTTGAATCCATTTTGAAAAATTGAAAATACAGAATTGGATAAAATTAATTTAAAATTAATCTCATATATGCGATGAGAATATATGTTTTTTAAGTGAAAATGTTCAAAAGCCTGAAAATTTTTTATATCCAAATTAAATTGAAAAACATTCCAATGAAACTAATTTGATTAATATATTTATGATAAATATAATTTTACTTTAAAACCAACTTAATATATAATTTAAAATTAAAAACTATTTATATGAAAAGTATGTTTTTAATTAAATTGAAGTATCTTTTCCTTATTATTCAAAAAATTAATCTTATCAAAAAAAATACAAAAAATACAAAAAAGTATATTTTGATATTCCTTGTTATAAAATGATGTTTATATTCAGAAATACAGATATAAAAGTATCAAAATATAGTTTTAAAACATGTTCACTATCAAAAGGAGGAAAAAATGTCTTTTAGAAAAATTCAACTATTTATGTATAAAATATGATTTATTTTTATTTCATGTCTCAAAATCATATAGGATGAATGTTACACATTATATTGAATATTATATATATATATATATATATATATTTCATGAAAATAATCAAAAAAATTTGATTTGTTTATTTTAATTTTTTTTAAACACACGTGTCTTGATTTAAATAGATTTATAGAAAAAGATTTACTATTATTTTGAAAATGGGTTTTATTTTCATTTATAATTAATTAGACACCAGATATTTAATTATATATACATGTTTAAAACATATTTTTATAATTTGTTAAATCATGTTCATACCTACCATTCTAACAGGTAGGTTATAATGGTAACCTGTAAATAAGAATACCTAGTTGTTTGTTTAAGCTCGATATAGCGTATCTTATATGATATAGAAAAAATCATTAATTTTTTAAAAAATTCCATATCTAATAAATTCATTTGAATAGAGCATGTATCTAAATCTCTCATATCATTTCAATCACTAATTCTCATCATTTCTCTTTTATCAAATTTTATATTTTGTGCCTTCACTATCTTATCGCAGGATAAAATATTTTTAACTAGTTATTGTAGTATAGTAAAATAATTTTTTCCATTGAAAAGTTTGATGTGGTTATAAATCCCACTGTGTGAATGACTAATATCCAATCAGTAAAAAACGTGAATAAACTCATTTTACACTAGTTATTAGGTATAAAACAGATTGATCATGGGAAAACATTAATAAAAACACACTATGAATCAGAGAGTTTTCATAATACAAGTAGAATCCCAAACTTGAATTAAAAATATAGAATCCAAAAAAGTTGCGAAATTCACACAATAATATGCCTCCATCACCAATATGATAATAATTTCATGATAAGGCATCACCCTTTAGAGATAAAAATATGATCAAGAAACAACGCTTCACAACCCAATTGGTTGCTGCTCACTACCTCCCACCCCAAAAACCATTACCCTGTATCTGTTACACACCACCATAATTTTATTCTCTCTATGATTCATATCTTTTGATCCCTTTTATAAACAATGAATACCCTAAAATTCATGTGCTTCATCACATCCTTTCAAATTTTCAAGAGATACATAATGATAAAATCATACAAAAAAGTTTCAACGGAAATAGAGATAGGTTGAAAATATATCTCTCTATTTAAACCATACATAGAAGGTTTGAAAAAATATATCCTCTATGGAATCTCCTCCAAAATCGAGTGACAAGATCATGGTGCAAGCCTAAATCATTGAGGATAGGCCATTACACAAAAGGATGTGGAAGAATTAAAATATTTTGATGCATTTAATGGGGAAGTTGTATAGTTATTTGTAGGGATTTATTGTCTTCTATTGAAAATATTTGTTTGGATTGTTATTACCTTTCATTATAGGGTGATTTTTTCGGGGTATTATATTTGTGTAGCCTTTTTTGGAGTTTATTTCAATGGTTTTCACAGGTAATATTCCCTTGTATGTTTTTATTTTATTTTATTATATGATAAATGCATTTGTTTAACCTAAATTCATGAATGTTTCCTCATGATACTTTAAAATATAATATTCAATTTATAATTTTATGTTAAATGATCAGTTCAAAGTGGGAATATTTCGCCAATAGTGATGGGTTTTTTAAAAAAATAATTGTTTTTTTTGGTTTTATTATTTTTTTGTGATTTTTTATAATAAAATATTATATTTATGAAACAAAATATTGAATGACCCAAAACCTAGAAGGCCAGAGTCAGTGCCTTGATTAATTAAATTGCTACCATGAACAATTGTTCACATCCAAAAGGACTAAATATTTTTTTGGTTTTGGAAAACTATATTCACACATAAGTTTTAAATTACATATTGAAATTAAAAACAACATTGTAACTTTGTTAATAACATCCATAACTCAATGATTATCCCTTCATGTAATTCAAAATATACATCACTGCATCCTGAGGAAAATTAAATCATATGAAAGGGGTGAGATCGGTTGGTTAGTAAGGGTAAAAAATATAGCAAAAAATTTTATAAACACAATAAATGATGTAAAGTGAATAACTACAACACATTCCCAAAAAAAACATAATCTTGAGATTAATATGGCATTAATAAAAGCTTGATAAATACTTCCATATAAATAATCACATGAAACATAACCATGGATTTTCTAAAAGTTTAATAATCACATGATTTATACATTACTAATATCATAATGAGGTAATGAATAATTTTGGACATCTAAAACATACAGTTGAGGCCTCAGCCAATACATATAAAAATAAATGGGTAAGGCCTCAGCCAAATGATTTTTTGTTTTGTCTCAGAAGACCAACTGATGCATCAAGGGGATATAGAAGGCCCCAACCATCAGTTACATATTCCAAAGAATTCCTCATATGAATGGGGTTGAACATAAATGACAAATACATATGAAATGTAAATAAATTTCCTCAATATATAAACATAATTGCTAACCATTCTGAGTAGTATAGTGAATGATATCAAGATAGCACATCCAAAGTGAAAATGATCATAAACCATTTAATAAAATAGTGTAGTTTATTATACTAAGAGATCAATATCAAAATATTATAAAAATAAATGCATTTGTTCAAATTTATTTAAATACTACAATAAAATCGTTGCAAAATTCTTGAGAGAAATATTAATTTTTTACTTTGAAAATAAGAGTTCTTTTGGAAGAATTCATTTTTATTTGTCATAATTATTTGTATAAAAATTGAAATGAACAAATATTGGGTTTTATGAAAAACCTATTGATGTTACTATAGTAATGGTTTTTTAAAATACATTATGGATAGTAATTTAAAATTTATATGAAATCCAGACGTTTCATTTAATCAAGATTGCATATCATGTAAAATTAAAGAGGTAACATTGTAATAGACATATTTATCATTAAAAAAATATAAACTGATCTAGTTACTTGAGTTTGGAATGTATAATCAGAATTTAGAATAATTGTCTAAAAATAATAAATAATAACATTTGTTCATAGAAAGAGAATGAATGACCCAAATTAAAATAGATGTTTGATAATAAACCCATACCTTATACCAAAAAGTGTTATGAAATTGTACATAATGTCCTGGATAATGAAATTAAATCAATTAATTAATCAATAAATAACTTTTAATATATTTATTTATTTTATTATAGTTTTATTAATTCCATTTATATTCATTTTATTTTTTATAAGATTTAATTTTGTTGTTTAGGAATGTTCTTTTCCTTCGTTTTTATGATTGGTTTACTTGTACTAAAGTGTGGAGGTTCATATAAAGTCAGAATAAATTTCTAGTAATAAAATTGTATATTATTAATGATTATACAGTAGATAAAATGGTTATATAATTATTTTGGTTATATGTGGTGAGAATGAATAATTTAATAACACAATAGTGATAATCATTTTTGATTATTTATGTAGTTTTTTGATCATCACAAACTTGTTTGGTTTCATTAGTTAATATCATGTATATATAATGGATAAAGAAAAGTTAATGAAATAAAATATTTATAATAAAATATTATTTAACCATAATTATGGTTTTCTGAACATCATTGAAGGATTTAGTGAAAAATGAAAAATAACAATCCATGATGGTGGTAAATCGGCACACCACAGATGATGTTTTAATTTTTAAAATAAAATGGAGAGGAAATATATTATAAGATGAATTAATCCATTAAAATAATTATATTATATTATATTATATTAAATATACATTAGATATAATTCCTTTTGTATAGGTGGTGGTTAAGAGGATATAATAAAACAAATGAAATTTAAAAGGAAATAAAAGAAAAGAAATATGATTTTTACCTCTTGAATTATCATCCTTGAGAACATCCTTAAAAAGATTGTTTTTGTATTTTATGACGCCAAAGGATCTTAGAAGTATGGGAGGGTATTTTTAAGGAGATTGTGTAGGAATTTGGAAATTCTCAAACATTTTAATGTGTGAGTAGAAGAGGTTGTGAGAGGTGGTATTTATAGTGGGGGAGAGGGGTTCTTTCTCATTGTTCTATTCATTAGTTATTACTTTTTTAAAGATAATAAATAGTGACAATTCATGTGAAAAAATATAAATACAGTAATTAGTGAATTTTAGTTATAAATAATTGTCAGTTATATCATCTATTACTGAATAATTACTAAAAAATTCTTTCAATTACTTATACTGTAAATTACCATATTTCACTGTTCACCAAAAAATTATCTATTTTAGAAAAATCTAAATATTTAACCCAATCCATTTTTTTGTGATCATAATTCAAAATAATTATCCATTTTAGGAAAATAGTTTTTGAAATATGTAAAATTAAATTTAAAAACAAATCATAATTTATTCGAAAAATAACAATTTAGAAAATAGTACGGATTTTATAACACATTGAAATAAATTATTGTCTCATAAAAATATTTTATAATAACAACAAAAAAAATTATTAATTTATGAATCTATTTTTTCAAAAGAAAATTATTTTACGTAATTATAATAATTATAAAATATTAATTTAGTATTTAGGACTAAAAAATACAAACACTTAATTTATTGTTTTTAAAACATCTATTTAATTATATAAAGATATAAATACATTAAATTTTCATTTATAAAAAACCCAAATTTTATTTATACATCCATTGGTGAAGTTACTATTTTATTGGTCAAATTATTATTCCTAATTCCCAAATTACTATTCCAAATGTAATGTTACTATTCATTTAGTTGAGGTTCCATAACTTAAAGAAATGCCTGTTATTTCATCCATTATTCAAAAATAATTCTTATATTGTCTTATCAATGTGGTTTTATTTGATTCATACTATAAAAAATAAAAATAGAAATAGAAATTTCATTTATAGAATTATCGTTCATTTAATTCTCCCCTCTTACAAAAATTTTTTAATAAAAATTTCCAAAAATTCACCTCATAAAAATATTTGGGTGGTTCATCGTCTTAAAATCCTCTAGTTCCCACGTCACCTATTTAATTTTTTTATTTTTCAAAATTTACTTTACCAGTCGAGCCTTTTAATTCCTCAAAACCTATTATCTAGTGTCTGGAATTTGGATAGTCAGTCCACTATGATATAAATCATGTTTCATTTCTAATTCATCAGAAGCGATAACATGAATTGGTTATGGAATGTACTTCTATAACAAAGATGTGTGGAACACTTTATGAACTGTGGAAAGGCTAAGATGAATTTAAAAATGATAATCCATAGCTCCCATTCACTCTATACTTTTAAAAAGCTTGATATACCTGGGGCTTCATTTCCCTTTCTTACTAATCATTATGATGACCTACCATAGAAATACTTTTATAAAAACATGATCACTCAAATAGAATACCAAATATATCCTACGTTTAGAAGCATAACTATTTTTCCAACTTTTCACTAATTTTATATGTGTTTGAATAGTCTTTATCTTTGTCGTTTATTCCTCTACAAGATCTGGTCCAACAAGCTTCATTTCAATAATATCATCCCAAAATGTTTTTGTAAAACGTCTATTTCTATACAATGATTCATATAGTTCCATTTGAATACGTGAAATGAAACTATTTTTGTAGTAAAGTTATAACAAAATAAAATACATATCCCACATACCATGAAGTAGAGTGAGCATGATATCAGCATATTTTCAATTATTTGAATGGTCCTTTCAGACTACCCACCAGTTTGAGAGTGATTAGCAGTGCTCAAATAAATCATAGTATCAAAATATTTATGAATAATTTTCCATTATTTGGATTTAAATACAGGTTTATGAATAGAAATGTTTGAAATAGGTTATCCAGTATGTCTTACAGCTTCATTAATATAGAGTGGTCTAAGGCTCTAATGTGGAAAATCCTCCTGTATATTGAGAAAAAGTGATGATTTGTAAGTCTAACAACAATTACCCATATAAAACCATTACTTCATAGAGTTTTTAAAAATACATTGAAAAATATAAGGTAATATCACCCCCATTTAAATGTAATAATATTCTAAGTTTGCTTGATTCCTATAGAATGTTCTCTTTCAGCAATCACCTGTAGAAAAAATAATTTTATTAATATATAATCATAAATTTCTCATTTTATATTATCCCACCAGAAACGTTTCTTCAAATCATAAATATTAGTTATTCCAGAAATGTTTCATAAATATTAGTTCTTCCAGTGTCTTTATAAAAATTCATGCAATATGAATCAACCAATTATACCCTTTTTATCTTAGGTATAGAGGGAACACACAGTCTTTCCCAAATTTCCAAATTTCAGCCTCAAAATTAATGTCTTTAAACTTCTAATCATTAACAACTATAATTTAACTATAAAATTTCTAATCCTCAGACTCAAAACTTTTAGACCTTTCCAATAAATATTTTTTGGAAACTAATTTAAAAATTAATTATGTTTCATCTTATTTAAAATTTCCCATTAACATCATCATTATATCCTTAAACATAGGATCTCATTCAATACTCATTCTTTTAGAACTCCATGACCCTTCCAACTCAATGAATCAATTACCTTATTTTCCTTCCCATGGAGATAATGTATTAAACTATTTTAATATTTGAGTAGCACAATCCATCGGCATTACCAAATGTTGATTTATTGTTATGATAATATATATTTCAATCTCTCATGATATATATATATATATCATATATTTTTCCCTAGAGTGAGTGGCCGCACATAATCATATCAATGATTTTGAAATCTATCTTAAGATCATGAGTTGGGTAGTTCAATTCCAGTGTTTTTAACTACCATGATTTATAGTCAATAACTCTATCATTCTCAATAAATAAACATCCTTGTCCTTTATTTAATGCATCACTATAATTTTGAAATCCACTATTTCCATAAGTTAGATTCAAGATTGGATAATTCACTAATAAAATCAATAATTCTTCATAATATTAATCACATTATTTTCTCCATATGAACTTAACCCTTTTATGAGTAATATTCATAAATAGGTTAGATAATAAAAAAAATTCCCAACAAACAAACTGATAGTAACATGATAAACCAATAGATCTATGTACCACAGTTATGTTCATTAGTGTAATTTTTCTTGAAACTCCATTTTCATTAAAGGATCCAATGATATTCCATCCATAGATAAAATATGTCCTGGAAATAAAACTGTTTGAAGCTAGAATTAACACATGATAAGAATATTATATAACTCTTTTCTTATAAGAGTCTCTAGAAAAACATGCAAGTGGGTCTCGTAGACCACATATATTTTGTAATATATACAGATTTAATCAATAAATTCGTCTATTAAATAATAGATATATTACTTGAATAATATATTCATTAGATCCATAAATATATAAGGATCATTAGTCAGTCAAATTGGCATTACTATAAACACTTAATGTCCATACCTAGTTTGAAAAGCTGTCTTTGGAATATAATCCTCCCTTACTCAGAATTAATGATATCCAAAATGAAGTTCAGTCTTCAAAAAATATTTATCATCATTAATTAGATTAAATAAACCATCAATGTGATGTATATGATACGTGTTCTATATTTAAATAGCATTGATTTATCTATAATCAATTAATAACCTCATTGATCTATTTTTCTTCATGAAAAAGATAATACGGTCTCCCCACAGAGAAACACTAGGGAGAATAATTCCCTTTTTACTATACTCATCTAGTTATTTATTTAGAACCATTAATTAAACTGTGGCCATTCTATAAGGATTATCTAATAGTGCCTTTTCATTAGTGAATAAATCCATTGAAAACTCAATTTCCCACTTCCATGGATCTCTAAGAAATTACTTTGAAAATACATCAATGTATTCTTTCACAATAAGAACATCTTTAGTTAGAATAACCTTAGATGATTTTTTCACATCTTCCCCAAGAATTTCATTCAGTATAGATACTTTTGGGGGATCTAAATAATTACTTGATAATGAAGTTTCTACTATAAAGATAAGGGATTCTATATAATCCTCAGAAAATTTATCAACTTATTCATGCTATACATTTTCACATCATGCTTTAAAACATAGTTTATACTAAGGATTATATCAATTTAAACTATAGGTTTGACGATGAGGTTTACAAGTAAATCACGTTTATGTATTGTAAATGGGACTAACTGACACATCTTTGTTGAAATGATACTCCCATTAGGATTTTTTATTAAAAAAATCCATTTTAAAATGAAAATTTAAATTTCTAATTTTCTTGAAAAACTTTAATGATATAAAATAATGAAATTATCTAGAATCAAATAATGTTTTGGCTTTGTTTGAAGAAATGATTAATGTTCCTTACAACAAATCATTAGGAAATTTAACCTTGGTATTTTTGATTACATAATCTTGGCCTTGTTCCCATGGCCATTTTTTGGGGAACAATTTCTTGAATCTTTGGATAATAATTTTCATATTGTCCCATCACCCAACAATTATAGAATTGACCATTAATAGCTTATTTATATTTCTTACAATCATAGTCTGAGTGGAATTTTTCTCGACACTTGTAACTTAGTTCTTTTCCATTTATGTAGGCACCATGGGGTTTCCTTCTACAAGTATCATGCATTAGAAAATTTATTTTTTTATTCTTTTATTTTTCTATTATTTTCTCAACAATCCTATCAATATTTTGTTTTCCTTAAATTTATAAATCATAGATAATTATTTCTATATCCTTATAATAAATGAGATTATATATTAATATGCTGAGAATTTTTTGGAGAACAATTCCCTTCATAAGAAAGGATTTAAACCATCAAAAAATCGATCTATATTAATCCATGGATTATATATGTAGACAATGGAATGCCTTTATATCCTTGTAAATTTTTTATCATACTTCATAACATTTTCATCTTAATATTTTTTTGACTCATGAATTTATTCTCTATATGCTCTTTTTTCGTGAGTGAATTATTTTTCTTGGAACATTTCTATAAAATATTTCAATTCCAAATTTAAAATTTCTTCCTCCTCATTTGTGTTTTGAATCAATGACCTCTTGTTGTCAGAATATCATGAGAGTTGATAAACGTTCCTGATAACCTTCTCCATTTCATTACTTTTCAATGTGATAAATCTATTCTCCAAGGGACTTATCCATATCTTCTCTATAAATGGGTTTGTAGTCCCATTGAATGGTGGAGGATTTTGTCGCATAAAGGGGTCTATAAATGCTCCACCATATTGTCAATCAAGATGCTCCATATAGGTAAGTTTATTGGTCATAACCCGAGTTAGCTATCCCATTATAATTATATGTTTTTCAACCCCAGTCACTACTCCAGTACAAACACCATTATCTTTCATAAGATGGAAATACCAACATGAGATATGAATATTGATATGATTTCCATTTTTTCTACTAGGTGAAAATTTTTAATAATATCATACACTAAATTATGTTATGAATAATAATTCATAATTTCATAATAGAAAAACATTAAAAATAAATTATAAATTTATGTATATGTAATCTCATAATCATAAACATTGTTTTTTAGAGACGTGATTACTTTTAAATAATACATATTGGATTATAAACAAAATGTGAATTATCCTAAGAATATTCAATAAGAGTTTCAAATTAGGTTCACATTAAGGATCATTGCTTTTTATAGGTTAACTCGAGTCAGGCCCATGACACCTAGTTAGAGTTGTTACCCATAGGTACACATGATCTATAACCACATCCACTTGTACTATCCTGACATTGATGTATTTATTGGAAGAACCACAAACTTTCTACCCTATAAAAATTATATTATGTTCTTATATTTTTATCCTCAAAGTGATCTTAGGGGTTTTCCAGAAGAAATGCTTTCTATTTATAATTTCCATGGTTTCTACAAAATGTACTCTGATACCAACTGTAATGACCCAAACCCTAGTAGCCCTTATATTAACTATGGACAATTTTTTTCATCCACATGGACCATATATTTTTGTAGTTTTGGAAAAATAGATACAAACATAAGTTTTACATTACAACATGAAATGAAAAACATCATAGAAACTTCCTCGGTAACAACCATAACTCCTAGATTATCCCTAAAATTCATTCATAATATACTACTTTACATCCTGAAAAAAAAACATATGAAAGGGGTGACATAAAATGATCATTAAATGTGAAATATATAGCATAATTTTTCATAAAAATAATCAATTAGGGAAGGTGAATAACTAAAACAAATGACAATAAAAGATAATGTTGAGAATAATATGGAAAAAATAAAAGACTAAAAAATAATTCTTTATAAATAATAACACAAAACATTACCGTGGATATTATACTAGTCAATTTATTACGTTACATAAAAATTAATAATATCAAAACTCTGGAATTCATAATTCCAGACACTTGAAACATATAGTTGAGGCCTCGAATATGACATCTAAAAAAATGGTTAAGCCTCATCCAAATCCACTTCTATTTTTTCTCATGATAACTACTGAGGCAGGGAGGGGTTATATAAGGCATAACTAGTCACTTACTAAGTAAAATTAATTCTTTATATGAATGGTGTTATACATAAATATCATATTCATACAAAATATAAATATCTTTTCCAAATGATTAAACATAATCACTAACCATTATAAGTTGTGTGGTAAATGGTGTTTAGATAGAACATCCATAGTAGAATAGGTCATAAAACATTTAATAAAATATGTTAGATGATAATAGTCATATATCAATCTCAGAATATCATAAAATTATATAGAGGTTCTGAAATAGATGAAAATATTCTAATAAAATCATCAAAGAATTATTGAGAGAAATACACTTTCTACATTGTAATGAAGATGTGTTTTGGAAAATAAAATATGTATTATTCATAATTGTTTGCAGAAAACCAGAAATAAAAAACTATTTATTTTTTTAAAAAAAATATTAGAGATTTTAGAAAAATAACGGTGTCTTAAAGTCGTTTATGGATGGTACATAAAAGAGGGTATGAAATTGAGATGTTTCCTTTAATCGAGCTTGCGTATCAGGAATAATTGAGATGAGTAACTTGTAAAAATATTATTTCCCATAAAACAGTTGAAATAAGATGAATACATGAGTTTTTAATTTATAGGTATAATTATTGATAATTTATTAGAAATAATGAAGAATCACATTGTTGTATAGAGGGAGAATGAAGAACCCAAATGAAAATCGATGTTCTGGAAGAAACCCTTTATTTTTGAAAGTGTAATGAACTTCTACATAGTTTCATAGATAATGAAATTTAATAAAGTAATTAATTAGTTAAAAACATTTACTATATGTATTATATTTATTATAATTTTATTATTTCCATTTACGGTCTTTTGATTTGTTATAAGATTTAATTACATCGTTCTAAAGTGTTATTTTCCTTGATCTTTGTGAATGGTTTATATATATAAGAGTATGAAGGTTCATATAAAATGAGAATAATTATCAAAAAATATAATTATATTCTATTAATTATAATCTAGTAGATAAATTTTTTTATGTATTTATTTTTTATATGGTGTGAGTATGAATCATTTGTGAGGATAATAATGTTAATAATTAAGATTGTTTTTCTTATTCTTCAATCGTCAAAAGCTACTGTTTTCATTAGTTATAATCATGTATATATAATAGTTTTAGAACAGTAAATGGATTATAAAATATATAATAAAAAATATTTAACAATAATTAAGGTTTTATGACCATTCTTGAAGGCTTTAGTGAAGACTGAAAACACATCATCTATAGTGGTGGTAAATCGGCACACCACATACCATATTTTAATTTTTAGATTGAAAGGGAGAAGGAAAAGATTAGAAGATTAATTATTACATTAATATGATAATATTATATCAATTATAAAGGAGTTATTATCCCTCTTGGATAGGTGGAGTTGGGGAGAGGAAGGAAAGTTGAAATGAAAATGAAATAAATGAAAGAGGTTGTTTCTCTTCAATTCTCCTCATTGAGAACCTCCTTAAGGTGATTGGTTTTGGAATTTTTATTGATACCAATGGTTCCTTGACAGGTGGAGGAGATCTGGAAGAATATGGGGAAAAAATAGTAAAATGATAAAATCATGTATGGTGTGAGAAGAGGATATGGTGAGGGATGGTATTTATAGTGGATGAGTAGGGTGTTTTCTCATTATTTTTTGCATTAGCATAATATTTTTCCCAAGACAAGAAATTATGAGTAATATTATGAATAAATATTTTAATTATTTTATGTAAGTTCAAACTAATGGTCACACTCATCATCCATGACTCAATCATGACTCAAAAATTCATTTATTTACTTATATTTTAAATTAATGTATTTCAAACTTCACAAAAAATTCAACCATTTTAGAAAAAACTCGACATTTAATTCTAACTATTATTTGATGTGTAGAATTAAAAAATGATCCCCATTTTAGGAAAATAATTTTTTAATATGATAAATATAATTTTAAATAAAATAATAATTTTCTTGAAAAATACTTATTTTAAAATTTTAACAGATTTTATAACACTTTGAAAAAATAATTAATGTCTCATTAAATTATCTTATAATAATAAAATAACAAAATATTTATTTATTAATTTATTTTATGAAAAACTATATGTTAAACCACTATATTAATTATAAAATTTTAATTCAATATTTTTGACTTAAATAAATACATAAACATGATTTATTATTTTCAAAACATTTTATTACTTCTACCAAGATATAAATATACCCAATTTTCATTTATAAGATACCCAAATTTTATTTAAACATTAATAGGTGATGTTACAATTCTATTGTTCATTTTACTATTCTTAACTGTCACATTACCATTCCAAAGTTCAAGTTACACTTCTATTGGTATATGTTCGTTAAATTCTAGAAATACATCTTATATAATTATTTATTCATTTATAAAGTTTTTCTAGAATCATATATGTGATTTTATGTGATTTATACTATATAAAATAAATATGAGAAAGGAAATTTCATATATGGAATTCTAGGTCAATACAAATATAAAATAAATATTATATAAATATAAAAAATAGAAATATATATACATAATTATAAATGTAACTACATTAATAGAATATTAACATTTATGATGTAAAATATATAATAAATATAATTGTATTTATTTATTAATAAAAAATATTTATACTAAATGAAGTTATATAAGATAAATTTTTATAAATATAATGTATATATTTAAAAACATAAATATGTTTATAATATATTTAAATTTATTATATAATATATATAATATATATAATAAATATAATTGAATGTCTTATATTAATAAAAAAATATTTATTAGAAATAATAAATATAATAAGAATGTTTTTTAATAATATTATAAATATAATTATTTTTACTATATATTTTATATGATAAATGTAAATGTGTTTTAATCATTGGAGGACTGGCCAATTCCAACGGGGAAGAGGAGGTCAAGGTGACTGTCATAACATGGGAAGTGATTCATAGGCGTGTTTTTTGAAACCCTCTTATTTTATTTTTGTCTTCCTTTATAGTGCTGAAAATATATTTAGACTGTTTAGTTTTGTCATGTCAAGTTGGGATTGATAGTAATATAATGGGTGTCCATGTTTATCATCAACTTATATCTCTTTTTTGTTTTCTTTATTATGGAACCTTTGAGGCTCATCTTGTTTAAAAAAATTGACATATATTTCTATTTATTATATTTTAAAAATAGTATTTATAAATATGTTTATTATATTTAAAATGAAAATGAATCATATAAAATTTATTTTACTATAATTATATAATTTTTTTAATATAATAATTAATATTATATTTATTATATATTTTATATCATAAATTTGAATATGTTATAAATATAGACACATTTTTTATTTTGTAAATATATTTCATTTTTATATAATTAAAATATATTCATTTTTATAATATAAATGAAAATAGTTATTTTTTCATGTTTGTTAAAAAATTTATTATTATTAATTTAAATATAAATCAATTTTTATATTAATTTTTTTTTACTATTTGTATTATATGTTCTAAAAATATAATTTTCTAACTGATATTTGCTTTATTTTATTATATGTTTTACAATATTTATTTATAAATAAAATATAATTAAATTTATTATAAATAATATAATAAATGTAGTTATATTATTTATATAGTTCTATTTTTTTCATAATTTAAAAACCAATACAAAATAAACAATCTATTAAAAAAATAAAAAAAATCAATCACTACGGGTTAGTATTTCCGATAGTGACCGGAATGCCCTTTGAGGGAAATATTTTTAACACTAACCCTATATGGTAAATAATTTATTTTAAATACTTATTTTAATATGAAAAAAGGATTAAAGATACAGTTACACCGCATGAGCGAGGACTGAACATAGAGTCCCTATCACATACACGAGGAATGTATAAAACCATAAAACATAACTATAATACCTCACGAGTACATGAACAATTAAATATTATTTAAGTATATAAATTTATAAAAAATAAACAGAAACACATACACATGTATACACCCACATAAAAAGGAAATTTATATTAATATAACTGATATATGTGAATTTATTTGATTGTTAAATATATATGCATATATGTGTGTACGTAAAAAATTAAATATGTTTTTATCAATGTATGTTTTTAATATTTATAATATGAGATTCCTTATTGTAAAAAGATGTTCTAGGAAATCCCCCACCTAATTTTAAAATTTTTTACCAGCATAGTTTTTATAATTACATTTAAATACATTCTCAAAATATGTGGACTTGTAATCCATACTAAAAAATCTGGAAAATTTATTAATGGGACAAAAAAAAGATGGTATTATATTTTAATATTTAAAAAATATCATAATAAAAAATATTTGAATCAATAATTAACATTTAATTAAATAATTTAAAAAATAATATAAATACTCATATTCACATTAACTAAAATAAAAAATATGAAAAACAAGTATTAATTTGTGTAATAAAAATGAAAGTGAGTAATGTATATTTATACAATGTAATTTTTAAGAATCTTCATATATTTCTTTACTAAGATGAAATGCATTAAAATTCAATGTGAATGATATGTATTTATTATAAGAAACTAGAAATTTGTTATCAATAATAAGGTGTTGTAATAATGTAAAAAATCAATTATAATCCAAAAATAATATATTACATTTTATCTAGTGTTATTATTATTTTAGGTTTTTTAGGTTACAAGAAACAAAACAATGCATGCATCTATTGGTCAATAATGATATATCACACCCCCTACAAGGGTAGATACACTCCATAAATTTTTTTAAAAAAATATTTAATGTCTGAAGGTCCACCATTTGATGGCCTGAATTCCCCTTCACCAAAGCCTAAAAACCTTTCCTACCAATGACCTATGTTACAATAGTGTGCAACCAAGTGTGAACCCTTTTATACACTATCAGAAAAAAATGGCCCAGAAATCCCCCCAATGGAGGCTTCTAGGATTTGAAAATTTATAATATACAGTGACCATGATAAATGTTAAAAATAGAAACCTTCAACAATAAGACTATATTTAAATTATTCTTATAAAATATAAGAAATACATATGTGGATGAAAACATAAAATTATGTATTAGTGGTTTAACAAGTAAATGTAAAAATATAATTAATTAAATTTTGTGCTTTACTAATCCACTTCCCACTAAACCATTAAAAGTGGTGAAATTATAAGCAGAATTCAATTTAATTTTGATCTGTATAGTCATAAATTCTTTTGCCAAAATTATAGGGGAAAATATAAATAATTAATAAATTAAATCATTTAATAATAAATTCCATTATTTATTAATTAAAATTAAAATATTTGTTAAGAAAAAGATATAAAATATTAATTAAACTGTAACTATTCTCAATTTAAAAATAATTCTTTTAGAAAATTCAAATATTTTATATCATTACTCAAGATGTGTTTTTAGTGATTATTCATATTTTTATCCTAATTTTGATTGTGAAAGGGAAGAATCAGTTTCGATTAACGTGAAGAAAAATTTCATAATGTTAGAATAATAGAGCCACAAAATGAAGATCCCTTATACATCATGAGATGAAATTATTTTGTTGAGGTCAAAAAAACAATAAAAAAACTGAGGAATGATTGATTCCCAATAAACCTAAGTAATTCGTTGGGGAAGAGGAGAAGGTATTTAGGGAATCCAATCATGATACAATAGTCTTTTATCATCATCTTCTAGAAGAGGCATATAAAGCATTGATTCTAAATGATGTGCATGAGCGAGATCAACATGACTTGAAATAATATTGTTTTGATTTTTTGGAATGTCAAAACACAATTTATTCTCCCATATTTTAAAATGAAAATAATATCCCCTATATTTCTCTATTTATTTTGAATAATACCGTCTGAGAGGGGTGGAATTTGAAGAAAACTTACATGAGATTATCTACCTATCTTTAACTCTAACAACCAAACATCAAGTGACCCTAGGAAAATAAAAATAATTAATATGTATCCTAATATAGAGAGATAATATGTTCGTGAACTCAATTATTTTTAATTTTATTTATGAATAATATAGTATTACCTCCCATTACATTGAATTTTCAGATTCTTCTAACACATGGGTGTCCTTTCATGATGAAAAAGCATAGGATTATTTACCTTCAAAGACTAAGTTCTCTATATTCTTTCATGATAAAACAATTTTATATGATGACCAAATTGAAGGGGAATATTTATTTATAAATTACTTATTTTTTAGTATTATTAAATATGAATTTTTTTCTAATTTAATATTTATAAAAATATCTTATATTGTATCATTAACAATGATTCTAGAATTTAAGGAATAGGAAACTAGTAAAGTGGTAGTATAACAAGAGGAAACATTCTTTTTCCCCTCCCACTCCATACCAATTATACATTATTTATAAGGGGAAGGTCCTATAGTACATTATTTCGGGATTTATATATAACCAATGAATGATTAATAGCACAATAAAGAATAATATCTAGTGGTTCCTAAGAAATAACCCCCCCCCCTCAGATTGAAGATAACATACAATTATTTTCCCACTGATGGAAGTCAAAAATCAGTAATGGTATAGGGTAAAACCCATCACTATCAGTTTTCCTATTCAACATTATCTTTATTTTTCATTTAAAAAAAGTAATTTTTTTATTTTTCTAGGTTAAATGTTCCAGATATTGGGAGCATAACTCAAGGATGCCACTGCCACAATTAACTCAGGTCGTGTATTTCATTCTTTATAGTTTTTGTGTCAAATTAATTAATTTGAGCTTAAATTTTGGAGGGAATTAATCATTAATTTAGAAATTTTCATCTGTTTTCATATATTTTTTCATGTTTTTAAAATATTATTAAATTTCTTTATTCTTTTATTTTTTTTTATAGTTTTTTGGTTTCTGAGATAAATAAAATAATTTGGGAATTAAAAATTATCTTGTAATTTTTAGAACACTTATTTATTTAAATATTTTATGATTTAAATTAGTATTTTTATGTATTTTTCATTCTTGATTTCCCGTTTTTCATTTTAGGAACATTGATTGTGTTTGAAACTCTTTTTCACTAGTATTATCCAAAATGAATAACTTTCCTAACTATAGATGTCTCTAAATCTTTTTTATATATTATTTACATTTATAATTTTATTAAAAGTATTGATCTATGTTTTGAGATCCATAACTTGTGATTACATCTATATCAATTTTAAAATGTTCATGAATTTTTTTATATGATTGCATCACTTTTTATATCTATGTAAATTTTAACATGAGACTTACCCTTTACAACAACCATTCTTTATCCTTTATAATCCCTGAATATTCATTATGGATTTTTTCACATTTAATGTTTAATTTTTCAACAAACCATTACTCTTAATATTTTTTCATGGATAATTCATGTTTGACTATGAGGTAGGTGAATTTTATGTGGGTTATTTGGTTAGCAATTAATTATAGAGTCATGTGAGCTATGTGAAATTAATACAGGAAGTAGAGAGATAATCGGAATGGGCCATTATGATTTATAATTATTTTAAATCATCTTTTTCTAAAGAAAAAACATTAATACAAAAAAAAATTAAGAATAATAAAAATGGAGAAAAGGAAAAAATTGAAAAAAATTATAGAAATAGAGAATAATTGTGAAATTTTTCATTTATTTTATTACATGTGTCATAGATAATTACATTGAAATGGGTGTTTTTGGTATATATTTCTAAGAGTATTTGAGTGATTATATTACTGTAATTTCACCCAAATATTCCTGCATTATACTTTGGAGTTCAACCTCTAATTTTCAACCTCACATTTTGAAATAATTTTAACCACCAACCCTTACCCAAAAAATCACTTTGAAAAAGTCCTCATGATTGAAATTTTTATATGTATTTCATCATTGAGTGAGAAGAATTTTTAAAATAAAGTGGAAGAATACATATTATTTGAAATGAGAAAAAATACATTTTAAATCCATGATTGAGGGAGAAATAACTTTTTTATAGGAATCTCTTACATTTTCATGAATATTAACATGATATTGAATGAAAATTTAAGATTTTATTTGAGATTTAGGGAATGTAGATCCATGTAGGGGGCTTGAATTTTCTTTAGACGTTATAATTCAATCGACTTTTCATTTTTATGATTGGAATTATTATTTAACCTTAGTATAGTTTATTACATAGGAGTTCAATTTAAAATTACGGGAGATTGATAATATAACTCCTTGACCGTAAAAGTCCAGAGCTGGTGCATTATTTTAATACATTGGAATGATTACAATTAATTAATTTCCAACGTAATGATCAGTTTAGTATTCTAGGAAAATAGATTAAATACTTGGATGTTACATTACACAATCAAATAAAAAACACAACATAAATAATCCTCTATGAATGTCATTTTTACCCTATCCTAACCATACACATCAATCAAAATACACTTTTGGGAATCTTGGAAAAGTAAAACATAAAAAATGGGAGAGCTCAAATGCTCAGTAAGAGTATGAAATACAGCATAAGATAACATAAACATTAGGCATGTTGAATAATTGAAAACACATTCCTTTAAAAATAATAAACCTGAAAAAATTTATGGAAGGACTATGAGATGAGTAAATAATGCAATAATAAAACATAGCCATGGTTATTATATTAGTTGAATAACTACATGAACCATCATTATTATTTTCAGAATGAGGGAATGTATAATGCGAGACATTCTGAAACATTTTTTCAAGGCCTTAGCCAAGAGGTCTAAAAATGATTAAGGCCTCTGCAAAAACCATATAACAAATTGGGAATGGCCTCGGCAAATTCCACGTCTAATTGTCTCATGAGACCTACTGATGCATCGAGGTTCTATAGAGGGCTCCAACAATCATGTAATATGTCCAACACATTCGACATATGAAAAGGTTGAAAGATAAGATACACAATTGTATTAAAACTATCATACAAAATAACAATAAATTATCCATAAGCCTTGATTATTATAAAAAATTGCACATTAACATTCAAACATATCATAACTCATTAAATACAATATTTAAGATTTTATTTATAATAAATCAATATCAATCAAGAAAAATATATAAAAAGTATGTTGACATAGTTGAAAATGATTAGTAAAACTCTTTGAGAAATATATCAATTTTTCATGAAAACATTTGAAAGCCACACAATTTAGAAAAGAAGAAAATTAAGGGCATTTTTGAATCAAAGTGTCTCAAAACACTTTGAAACTTTTGAAAATAATTAACATTTTAAAACATTCATGTCCATACAAATATATCATTAAAACCCATTTTGAAAACATGGACATTAATGAAAATCTTTTTGACAAATAAATATTTAAACCATTTGAAATGATGATCTAGTTAAGGAGTTCCATAAATAAAACCATAAAATATTCCATTTCAATAAATTTTAATGAAACATTGACTTGGATGATAAATATTTCCTTGTAAATACAAACATATAAATAATCTTGGATAATAATGAGATTGAGGAATTAATCCTTACCTTGTACTTTCCTTTAGTTGAGGGTACATTTAGCCTCTTGTATGATGACCATAGTATGTTATTAAACTACACCATAACCATATTAATATTTTTGATATCATATATGATTAATTAATGACATTATACAACCAATTTACTAATAATATCCATGTTAATGTAATATTTCGGGTAGTAATCTCTTTCTTTATCATACGTGTTTTAACATATTATTCTTGACTGTATCATATAGATCCTGATTTTCATACTTGAATAATATAAACCCAGATTTATATATCACATATATTCATACTATAAATATTTATAGTAGACATATTTATGAAATGGAAACACCGTTTATGGACACGGTAGGCCATACGTATACAAAAATGCCGTTTCCGTTTTCATATCATAATGAATGAAAGTAATTGATTGAGATATATGTATATATATATATATATCCAGTAGCATTATAATTCCATATACTAAATAATAATTAATAATATTTATTTTTATAATCATCGTTTAATGGTGAATGTGGAAAAGAATCTCATTGCGTTGTTGAGACGGTAAGTCGCACATATGCACGAGCTACGATATCATTTCATTAATGATAAAGAGGTGTGTAATTGGATGGTATATTAATTATACAGGGAAATTATAATGTTATTTCCATTATTTATATTCATATTACTCATCATTATATCCATCCAAATAACATAGTTTTGAATAACAAATTACACCATGGCATGGATACGGTACGCCGTATGTTCGCACGCATGGTGACATTATCAGTAATAGGATGGATAGAATAATGAATATGGTTGTACCATATTTATAATAACATCACAGTATAAAGAAATTAATGGATTTATTATTTTGGTATGGAAACAACAATGAAAGAGGAAGTGGAAGAAGAAAAGAATTTGAAAGAGGTTGGTGAAATTATTACATCTTCTTCGGGTGTTTCAATATAATTTGTCAAAATGTAACATTATGTTGGATTTATGCTCAAGGTAAGGCTTATAAGGTGAATTTTGGGTAGTTTTTAGGACATTTGGGTAGTGGATGGCCATGTCAAATGTCATTGGAGTTTTTATTTTGATATAAGATGATGAACCCTTTTATAAGAGAGGGGAGGGTCACTTTAGAAAAACATAAAAATATTATTTTATTATAAAATAATTTTCGTTTTCTAATGGCTCCAAATTGATTTATTTCGAATATATGGTGGGTATGGGTCTAAATACTTTCAACCAATAGGTTTTAGACAAGTTTTGGTCACCATATTAACCTTATCTTTTACATTTTACTATTAGTTAAATAGTTTATCTTTTATTGTGTCTTCATGTATTTTTGCACAATATGGTTAATTAAAATACTATAGACTTCAAAGATAACATAAAGTGGTTCATTAATGATATATATATCATTTTTTATGTCATTGGCCGATCCTTAGAATTTTGGGAATATTATAAAATGTAATAATTTAATATTTGTTTTAAAACTCAGTTATGTCAATTTTGACACTATTTGGTATTTTGTTTTTGTGAAAGTCATAAAAACCATATAACTTAAAAAAAATTGTATAATAAACCATAATATATTATATTAACCTATAAAATTAGTTTAATTAAGCATAATTATCAATTTAAATTAACTATCAGATTTATAATATCAATTATTTTAATCTTTCATTAATAAGTTATTTACTGAATCATCATTGTGTCATAAATAAATTTAATTATTTAATGTCTAAAACCCATAAATAAAATAAAATTATTTATTAAATATTTTTAACTTTCTAATGAATATTTTTAGTCAAATTTATCTTATGTGTAACCCTATATTAAAAATAATTTCGTTTTTGAACTTTGAATTTAATAATTTTAACTCATCTTTAAATAAAATAATAATAATTTTCCTAATATAATCCATGTGAACCAAAAGTATAATATTTTATTCATAAGGTCGTTTCGGGTCAAATTACACTTATAAAATATAGTTTGAACATGTGTTAGGGTAATTATAATATCATTTTTACCTATAATTACCCAATTTATTTTTAACCTAGTAAATAAAACTCAAAAGTTAATATTCACCAAATTTTTATTTTTATCTTATTAAACGAAGTTTTACCTAATGTGGTCAAAAATTTCTCTAGGATTTTTGGAATTCAACTCGCATAAGCAGTAATGTTTAGTTTTATTCAAATTTTCAAATTCTCCTAGAAAGTGGGTAAAAACGTTAAAAAGTTCAATAAAATTTTATTCCTCTAAATTTATTATAAAATGACTCCAATTAATTAAATTTAACATATATAGGTATTATAAGTCTATTTTTATTTAAAATAAATTTAAATAAAATAATTATTTATTTAAATAAGAAGTTAGTTTTAAATAATAACGCAGTGTTTCTCGATATTCCTCATAATTTGAATGCGTTTAAAAAAATACATAAAAATCACCCTAAGATAATATTAATATTATAAATTAAAAAATTAATTATATTTTACTAAATTAAAAACATAGAAGTTACATTTTTTAATTTAATATTAATTCCCATTGTCAAAACCAAAAAGCAGGTTTTTAAAAAGTAAAAACTATTAAAAGATTGACATGTGTTAATGTCAAATCTAAATTTGAAATTACATATAATGACATAAATTGTATAAAATTATAAAAATATAATCTAATTATAATTCCAAATCATTCAAATATACAATTTAACACTATAAAATTTTTGATTAAAAATTAGTTTTCAATGAAAATTTATTATTTTTCACTATTCATCAAAATATGAATGTTATCAGAAAAATAACAAAAAATTATCAAAAAAAAATTTTATGTCCAGATTCTAAATAATATTTTTATTTTGTCAAATTTTAAATATAAAGGATTCAAATATTGTATTTAAAAAGTGTTTTCCATTAAAAGGCGATAAAATTTAATTTTCTGAAAAATACTTCATTTATCTGAAAAATTTAATTTGTTATTATATTATCTCTAAGAAACAAATAATTTGGATTTTTAAATTATTCGGAGTATATAAAATTAAAAATTAATTTAATACTATTCATAAGCTCATTTTGAATGGTTAGTTTGGTAAGTCATGGTGCGATCGAAGTAGGTGTTGCGTGTATCGCATGTTATTGAATTACATTGAAGAGATAACATACTATGAAATCTTGGGGTATTACATTATCCCCTCATTCAATAAATTTCATCCTCGTAATTTGATAATGTTCTTCAAAAATAAAAGGTTACAAATAGAAAAAATTATTTTGTGGAAAACCCACATTCAAAATTGGGTTAATAAAATTAAATCTTAATAAGAGGGAATGGGAAATGAAAACATTACCACCAAATTATGATCTCGATTAGCTGAAAATGGTGGAAATTAGAGATTCATATTTGGAGGAAAACATAAATATTTATAGGGAGTGATTGATGTCATCAATCACAAACACATTATAAAATTGAAGGCCTCAAGGCCACCAATTTATGATGATTTAAAATATCATCGATTCAACAAAAAATAAGGTATTAAGATAACTCATTTTCGGTGTTATGATCAATTCCCTAAAGTTTAAGAATTCATTTATTCATATAATAAGTTGAAAATAATATAATTCATAAGTTTAGTTTCATCCTTCATCTTATTCATATCGTAAACTCATCTTTCATTCAAAAAGATAATATAATTAAAAAAAATTATTTATACGAATCGTATTGGGTTCCAAGAATAATGAATTTATAATTCATTTTTCATACTATTTAAAAACTACAATAAAAGATCTAGGACATCATGTATCCCGATGGTAGGTGAGGCACCCTTGATGCCCTTCGGTTGTGGGTTCAAGTCTCACGACATTGCTGGATGAGACATGTGTTTGCCCAATCTCTTTGTTTTCCATTTAATAATGATCCAAAAATAATAATAAGAAATGTATTTACCTTAAAAATAGAATCCACTGTCAGAATTATTCTATTCCAACCTTTAGACTTATCCAAAATACTTTTGTCCAAATTTAAAGTCCAAGATTTATAAGTAAGCTAAACATAATGAAGATCACTTCTTCCACGTAATAACATGTCAATACCTTCATCATGAATTCTTTTAAAACATGGTAACTGGCATATTTACCATAAAAACCTAATTGATTTCATTCATTCTCCCTTATTCCTTA
The DNA here is from genome assembly GCA_963277665.1 of Viscum album. Classification (NCBI taxonomy): domain Eukaryota; kingdom Viridiplantae; phylum Streptophyta; class Magnoliopsida; order Santalales; family Viscaceae; genus Viscum; species Viscum album. The sequence goes on from OY728121.1 coordinate 444,580,239, forward strand.
TATAATACATGATATTTTACTTCTGTAATTTTTTTAATACTCCAACAATGAGGGAATAAACAAACCATTAATCAGTTCCAAGGATTTCAATAATACCCAATATACTTTATATAAATAAATTATATCTTATTTCAAAATAACTACATCAGAATCAGGACTATATTAAAATTTATCTTTCTCTTAACCATATGTTTTAAAAAATGATTAACTTGAAAATATGTCACATTACATAGTACTATAAAATTTCAAATCCATGATTAAATAATATTGTTGTAAAATACTTATATAAATTATAATTCTTATAACTTATACATCATTAATATAATAATAAAATGTCAACATTCATTTATAATAACATAAGAAAACTAATCATTCCTCATCATTTGTGGTAGTATCATAACCTGATTATTATCCAATAGCATCATTTGAGGCATACTCTGATGATTTGGAGATTGATTCGTGTAGTGTCCCAACTCTTTTCCAGTGAATTATTGTACATTTGAATCCTTTTTCTAACCCTTTCAATCACATACATGATGTCCTTTTTCTCCACAGATATAACAAAATATGATTTCCGTCAATAATGTACCACGATGATTCCTTACACAATTATCACATATGGGAAAATCCTTCTTTCCCATCTTCCCTTTATCCATCATTCTCACTACTATCCTTCTCTTCACATGTTTCCCTTCAAAGCCATACGAATAGATAATTATTTACTTTTTTTATTAACACATGATATTATTTCATCATATGATAAGATTATGTGGGAGACTATTTCCCTTCTAAATGTTGTCTTAATACCACGAAATATATGATCCTTCTTACTCTTTGGATCATGAGTAATATTGGATTTCTTATTCCTTCTTTCGGGAACCATTTGTAACAAAATGGCATGAACTAGGTTAGTTTATGATTTACAATGCATAATTCCAAACATTTGAAATACATAAGTTAAATTGAAAAGTTTATGCATATAATTTAAAATCATAAAAAAAATACTTTGTGGATGCATTTACTCATAAATCCTTCATAATTATTTGTAATGAAAATTTGATTTATCCTATGCAAATTCTCCTGGAGTGTCATAACCAAGAGTGAAGAAAAGAACATTGTTATGTACTAGGATACCTCGAGTCAAGCTCGTAACTCTAATTCGGAGTATTCACTCCTAGGTAAATTTGTGCCAGAGCATCCTCAACCTGTTCATATCTAGACAGGAATGTATTTCATGGAAAATACAGAAAACCGCTATGTTAAACAAATTCTAGGTTGTTATTCTATACTAATCCTCAATGTTTATCTTAGGGTAATGTTCTATAATCAGATTTTATCTAAATCTGTTTCTATGGTGGTTGCTAAACATCCTATGATACCAACTATAACGCCCCAACCCCAGAAGCTGGGAGCCGGTGTATTTTTCTAATACATTTGAATGATTACAAGGAATTATGTTCCAAAGGACTTATCTATTTAGTAGTCTTGGAAAATATATTAGAAACATGAACGTTACATTACAGATTCAAACATAAAACACAACATAAATAAACCTCTGAGAATGAACTTATTCCCCTAGATTACCCCTATATATCAATCACAGTACACATCTTGGAATCCTAGGAAAATAAAACATATGAAGGAGGTGAGATCAAACTCTAAGTAAGAGTAATCAATACAGAAGAAGATAACATAATGATTAGACATGGTGAATAATTGAAAACTCATTCCTTTACAAATAATAGACATGAAAACTTTATGACCGAAATATGTGTTGAGTAAATAATGCCATAAAAAACATTTTCATGGGTATTATACTAGTATAATAACCACATAAACCATCAATATTATTTAAAAATGATGGAATTTATATTGTGGGACATTATAAAAAATTTGGTCAAGGCCTCGGCCAAGACATTTAAAAATGGGTAAGTCCTCGGCCATAACCACATATCAAAATGGGAATACCCTCAACCAATTCCACATTTAATTATCTCATGATACCTATTGATGCATTTAGGAGCTATTGCAGGCTCCAACCTTCACATACTATGTCTAATACATTCCTCATATGAAAAGGTTGAAACATAACATAAACATTCGTATTAAAACTAGCATACGAAACGTCAATACATTAACCATAAACCAAGAATGGTATAAAAAAAAGAACATTCATATTCAAACATATCATAACTCATTCATTACAATATTGAAGATATTTTTTATAATAAATTATCTTCAATCAAGAATAATATCAAAAAAGGATGTTGAAATAGTTGAAAATGATTTGTAAAACTCTTTGAGAGAAATATCCATTTTTCATGAATACATTTAAAAGTCACAAAATTTAGAAAGGAAGAAATTTAAAGTCATATTTGAGTCATAGTGTCCCATAACACTTTGAAACATTTAAATTTAATTAAAATTTTAAAACATTCATGTCCATATAAATAAATCATTAATACACTTTTTTAAAACATAGAAATTAATGAGAATGATTTAGAAGAATAGATTTTTAAACCATTTAAAATGATGATATAGTTAAACAGTCCATTAAATAAAACAATAAAATATTACTTTTGAAAAAAAATTATGAAACATGGACATGGATGATAAAAGTGTCTTAGTAAAAACATACATATAAACAATCTCAGATAATAATGAGATTGAGGAATTAACCCTTACCATATACTATCCTCTAATCGATGGTATGTTCAGCATACGGTATAATAACCCTAGTATGTTATTGAATTATACTAGAACCATATTAATATTTATGATATCATATATGATTCATCTATGACTTTATACAACCCATTTAATAATAATTTCCATGTTAACATAACATTTCGGGTAATAATCGCTTTCTTTATAGTACGTGTTTTAACATATTATCCTTGATCATATCACATAGATCATGATTTTCATACTAAAAGAATATTAAAATTTTTTTATATATCATAAATATTCATAATATAAATATTTATAATATATTAATTTATGAAATGGAATCACCGTTTATGGAGACGGTAGGATATTCGTACGCATAAACCCCGTTTCCGTTTTCATTTCGTATTGAACGGAAGTTCATGATTGAGATATTTGTAAATATATATATATATGAATATATTCAATATCATTATTATGTAATATATTAAATTATAATTAATAATATATATTTTTATAATCATTGTTTAATTTTGGATGTGAAAATGAATCTCATCGCGCCGTTCAGACGGTAAGCCATACGTACACACGAGCAACGATATCATTTCCTTAATGATAAAAAGTTGTGTAATTGGATATAATATTAATTGTAAATATAAATTATCATGATATTTTCATTATTTATATACATATTACTCATCACTCTATCTATACAAATAACATAGTGTTGAATAAAAAAGTACACCATGGCGTGGAGACAGTAAGCCGTATGTACGCACACATTACGACATTATCATTCATAGGACTGATAGAATAATGAATATGGTTTTCTCATATTTATAATAAAATTATTGTATATATAATTTACTGGTTTTATTATTTTTGTATTCAAACAACAAAGAAAGATGAAGTGGAAGAAGAAAAGAACTTGAAAGAGGGTGGTGAAATTATCACCTCTTATACGGGTGTTTCCTTTTTATTTGACAAAAGGGATCCTTCAGATGGATTTCTGCGTAAGTGAAGACCTCTAGGATGAAGTGATGGAAGTTGGTAGGAGATTTGGGCAGGGTTTGGCTGATCCAAATTTCTTTGGAGTTTTTATTTTTAGAGAGGGGGATGTACTATTTTATAAGAGAGGCGAGGGTCACTTTATAAAAAGTTTACAATTTAATTTTATTATAAAAGAATTTTCTGTTTCTAATGGATGAAAATTGATTTATTTCGAATATATGGTAGAGATTGGTCAAAATAATATCTCACAATAGGTTTTATAAAAGTTTAGGTCACCATATTAACCTTATCATTTTTTATTTAACTATTAGTTAAATAGTTTAAATTTTACCATGTCTTCATGTGTTTCTCCACTATATGGTTAATAAACATAAAATAAACATCCAAGAGAACCTAAATATGTTAATTAAGGACATATATAAAATTATTTAAGTACCTTGGTAGATATTTAGATTTTTTGGAATATTATATAATTAAATAATATAATATTAGTTTTAAAAACTCATTTATTTCAATTTTAACAATATTTGAATTTTGTTTTTGTGAATGTCATAACAACCTTATCACTCTAAAACAAATTGTCTAATAAATCTTAACATGCCATATTATCCTAAAAAATTAGTGTAATTCATTAAAAGTATATATTTAAATTTATTTTGATATTTATAATATCAATTATTTTAATCATTCATTAATAAGGTAATTACTGCATCATCTTTGTTCCATTAATAAATTTAATTATTTAATGTCTAAAAATCATAAATAAAATACCATAATCTATGTAGGATTTTTATATTTATAATTAATATTTATATTTGATTTTATCTTATGTGAAACCCTATATTAAAAATGTTTTTGTTATTAAACATTGAATTTAACACTTTTATCTCTTCTGTAAATAAAATAATAATAAATGTCCTAATATATTCAATGTGAACAAAAATATAATATTTTATTACCAAGTTTGTTTTGAATGAAATTACACTTATATAATAGATTTAGGACATGTGTTAGGATAATTATAATATCTTTTCTACCTTTAATTACCCCATCTACTTTTAATCGTGGTAAATAAAATTTCTTAAGCGACTATTCACCAAAAATTATTTTCTTATTTTTGAACCAAATATTACTTACTGATTTCAACATTTTCTCTTGGATTTTTTAAATTCAACTCATAAAAGTTGTAAAATATTGTTTTATGCAAATTTTCAAATGCTCCTAGAAGGTGGGTAAAAACGTTAAAATGTTCAATAAAAATTTATACATCTATTTTTATTATGAAATGAATCCAATGAATTAAATTTAACATATATGGTATTATATATCTATTTTTAATTAATATAAATTTAAATAAAATAAATATTTATATAAATAAAAAAGTCGGTTTTAAATAAAAACACATTGTTTTTCACTATTAATCAAAATTTTGAATGTTTTCAGAAAAATACCAAAAATTATATCTATGATTATTTTGAAATTATTAATTCAAAAATAAAATCTATTTTACTAAATTAAAATGATAGAAGATGCATTTATTAATTTAAAATTAATTTGCATTGTCAAAAACAAAATGCAGGTTTTCAAAAAGTAAAAACTATCAAAAGATTGACATGTTTTATGTCAAATTTAAATGTGAAATTACTTATAAATACCAAAATTGTATTATATGATAAAAATATAATCTAATTATACTTCCAAACCGTTCAAATTAATAATTGGACCCTTTAAATTATTTTTATTCAAAAACATGTTTTCAATTCAAATTTAGTATTTTTCACTATTCACCCAAATATAAATGTTCTCAGAAAAACTCCAAAATTATATAAAAACTAAATTTTTATGTCCCGATTCTACAGAAGATGTTTATTTTGTAAAATTAAATATATAAAAGTGTCAAATATTTTATTTAAAAAGGGCCCACTATTAAAAGGATATAAAATTGCTTTTTCTGAAAAATAATTTCATTATCTGAAAAATTGAATTTGTTCTTATATTATGTATATGAAACACATAATATGGATGTTAAAATTATATTCAGTATATAAAATTCAAAATTTTGTAAATACTATTCATAACCGCTTTTTGAACAGCTAGTTTGGTACATAGTTGTGCGCTCAAACTCGGTATTGCGTGTAGTCCAAGTTGTTGAATTATTTCAAAGAGATATCGTACTATGAAATTTTGGGTGTTACAGATAAATATAACTTTTTCATACATTTTATTCTATAATTAAAATTTTCAATTCCATAAACATATTATTTTAGTGGAATGTTTCACAAATTTAATTTTCAAAAATAATTTTGGCTCAAATGTGAATATGATTTTATTTTTTATTCTTTTGTTAATTTTCTATTTCATTCATAAAATTTTATACACTCATGAAAATTATAAAATTATTTTTTTTGATTCTATATTCATTGGGATTCATTTTACTAAAATGTACATAAATATAAATCCCACCATAAGTGGCTCAAATGAAGCTTACAATTGGATCCTCAATATTTGTTCACACATTGGATGAATTGTGATGATGAGACAATATTTAAAAATGTTCATGTCCAATTGAGATGAAATGTTAAAGGATGAAATAATATATTTATAGGAAAAATTAATTAACTCTTGTTACTTTAAATAATGTTTTCTTTCATGTCCATAAATTCATGATAAACTAGAGGATTGGAGTTCAAATTGTTATTTTGGATAAAAATAATTTCTCAAGTAATCCGATCATTAATTTTGAAAAACAATTTCTAAAGAAGATGATATTTTATTATATAATGAATATTACTAAGAGGAAAAACATTTTATAGGTCCACATTTTAAATTTTCCCATTATATGGGATAAATATGTCTTATCTTTCAAAATGCAGTTTTGGAGTGAAATTTATTCTCCCCACACGATAAAAATTTGTACATCAATTTCCATTCAATGGATTTATTTATTTTGAACTTATAATTAGGAATTTTTAATGGTCTAATAGACTTTAAACTATTTAGTATATATTATCATTCTCTTCCTCCCACTTTTTATTTTCTCTTTTTTATTTCCCCCATTTTGCTTCTCTCATCTCGATGATTTTGGATAACTAATCATTGTTTTCATTTGAGGGGAGAGGGAAGTGGTAATGTATTGAGTTCATTTCATCAAAATATATTATATTTTTTATTTTGTTAAAAAACATAAATTGTTGTCAAATTTATTATAGTGAGTGATCAATCTACATCCATTGATACTGACTTTTTTTCTATTTTGTATATTTTACACACCTGTATCATTTAAATAATGCATATGGTGGATTAGTATTTAGGTGGCGATTTTTGGTGAATAGTTCTTCAATCCATAGGGAATGATAGATTATCCATAATGCATAAGTCATAGTGTAATGAAATTACAATTCAAATAGTGGGTATTAATTTATAGATCTTGATCTAAATATTGGATAGTGTAATGATAATATTTTAATAGAATAATAATAGTTTCACTTGAAACTCCTATGAATAACAAAACTTTATTTATATTTTCATTCTAACTTCTTGAAGTTTTCATGTTTGGGAATTCTTTATTATATTCATATATATATGAGATAAATTTTATAAAGCCCTTAATATTTTGGGTTGGTATTTTCAAAGTATATTTTAGTAAATAAATAGTGATAACAAAAATTCCGATTGTGTGAGTGTCCTACTCAAGAGATCAACTCTAGAATTAAATAATATTTCATTCTTTGGTAAATAACATATATTGACTTTATATTCAGAAAATTTCCACCAATAAATTTGGATTCTTCATCAGGGAGGTTAATATATTATAAAAAATGTTTTCATAAAAAGAAAAATAATTCATAAACCTCAAAAACTAAAAAAAATGAAATTTATTGGCTACATTTTATTTCATATGTCAAGATAGGTTTTTTATTAATTTTTCACATGCATGGCCTAATTTTGAGTCCATAAGGGATGAATCAGTAAATATTCTGGTGTAAAATAATATCATAAGGTTAGAACATCTGACCAACTAAATAATTATCCTTTCCACATAGTTCATGGAAATTAATGCATTTTTGTTGGAACAACAATGAGTGAATGTTAAAGAATATTTCGAGATATTTCAACATAAATTACTTTTCAATGATATAGAGGATTCCTCAAGGGTATTAATTGAAGATCGATTTGATATTTCATAAAAAATATTTTATGTACTTACTAAAGAAAACATATCGATTGATGCACATATGAACATCGACATGAATAGGATGAATATTGGTCTAATTGTTTGGAATGTGAAAAGGTAAGTGAATTATCCTTCATAAAAGAAAAATAAAATATCTCCTTTCAACATCTATATTATTTTGAAATAAAAAACCTCCTATATAGTGAAATTGAATAAAATTGGGAGTATATTGAAAACCTACCTTTTACTCCAACAACCCAGACCCAATAGGCATTTTGAAAATAATAAAAATAAAAAACCAAGATAATAATGGGTGATAATATTTTATTGAAGTCATTTATTTCTAATTTTATTAAGAATTAATTTAGTATTGCCTCCAACTGATTATATTTGGCTAACAAATGGATTCAACTAGATAATGGTGTAGAAGATGCAGATACCAATAATGAGACTGAGTTCTCAATGGCCTTTCCTCATAAAACAATTTCTAAGCTAACTGTAGTAAAACATCCTAGGTCATCCTGAAATGTCACCCGATATGGATCACTAAAATCCCCCAAGAACCCCTCCACATATTCCAGGCTCTATCGACTAGAAGTGAGGGTATAAATGATAATGTGAGGATACTATACCTACTGGTCAGAGTGTAATAACAGCATAAAAAATTCCAAACTCATACACATATAAAGATCGGATCACAGATAATAAATAATCCAAAACAACAAAATTCTATAACAAAGAAAATATAACACAAAACCATACATATTCAAATAATTAAAAACATAAATTATATGGTCTCCTATCGATATTACCACATATACGAAAAACGAAAATAAAAATAACTAAAATAGGCTCTAATTCCAACATTGATATGATCCACTTACCTAGTTTACACGATTCTCAAGATGCACTTTCCAGATCCTGAAACTCTACAAGAGTGGCTCCACTGGATCATGAAACACTAGACCATATACTTATCCATGAAGCAACATATGTGTCAAACTGGAAGCAAACATCATGTTTTCATGCACAAGGAGGTGGATCCACAAGGGGTGAGAAACAAATAAAATTAGGCCACTCCTAATAGTAAATGTATAATATAATATTAAACCAAGTGCATGAAAACATGATATGACCAGAAAAGTAAAAAATTATCTTAAATTTAATAAAAAAACAACATCATTAAAATGGGTATAATGAAAACAAAGAAAATATCTAACCAAAGGTTATATCTAGAGAATCCATGTAAATAATCCCCTTCTCTATACCACACTAGAGGGAATTACAACATGTAGCTCATCTATCCAGATGAAAATTGATGCATCCACCCAATCAATACAGGAGCATAATGTTTTCTAAACAAAACAAGCATGAATAACAGACTCTAGGGTATAACCATTAGCATCCAAAACTACAACATGCATTTTGTGAGCTCTAGGACAATGATGGAATGATGGAAACTAGATACAAAACCTCCCCCCCCCCCCATAATTTAGAGAACTTTCATGTCTCAGAAGTCCTAGTGAACAAATTAGGCTTCTCCATGGACCTATATGATACAACACCCTATTGTATCCATCCTCATGGACCATCTAGATACCCAATATAATAGAAATATACATAACACTAGGATCCTAATGAAATCAATAAATAAATATACCCTCTAGAAAGGGCTCACTATCAACTAGAGGGGTTTCAATCATCCAGATATTTAATTAGATTCTTAAGACTATCTAACCACTTCTACCCAATAGTGGGTAGAATGAGATCAAAACTTAGGTAAAATGCCCATTCCATGATTTCCCAAGGGTATCCTCCTCAAAATAAATTAATCATAAGAGAATACCTAAAACATCATGGTCAATGTGTAACTGAATGTGGGATGATCTAATATCAAACCCACAATCCAAACAACCAGTGCGAATCAACTCTCATACAATAATGCACGAGGCTCCCCTGGTCCCCTGGAACTCTTCATCAAATAATTTGACACGATAGTTTCCCCATGATCCTCTTTTAGTCCATACCATGATCTGGTAACCCATGGTCCCCAGGGATATAACACAAAGTGACGTCCACCATTGGACTCCCCTCGTACACAAAACATCTCAGGTCACACCCATAAAAATATCTCCAGATAGCCCAAAGAACATTTCGAGAGTTAGGAACCCTACTAAGGATTTCTATAGCTCATCCAAATCTTGTCACATGCCCTGTATTGAAATAACACTATGTCTTTAAGTGGCCTCTAATTGGTCCTCAATAAATAATGTTCACATAAGGAAATCCAAATGAATATCTCAACAATTAGGGCATTCACAATGGCCCTTATCACCACTTAAAAAAAAACCCTACAAGGTTTCATCAGCACAATCCAGACTATGTAACATGGAAAACCTCAACCACTGACTATGAAAACAAATGATATCTTGATCAGTAACTATACCATAGTGGAATCCATAAGATTTCCTCAGACCTATCTCAACATATTGGTGGTATCCAACCGTAGATTCCACCAAATTCCGTCAACCCAGACCAAATGCTCCAACAAATATGATCTCTTGAAACCCAAGTGATAAAAATCAACATTATAACCTTAAGAATCTCGTCCCATCACATAGGGGAATCCATGATATCCTTAGATATACTACTCAACTCTTCCTTTTAGAATATTTCTAAAGAAATTATGAATGATCACTATGGAACACTTGAGATAGGATGATAACTTTTCTCACTACCCTCACCCAGGCCTTTCAACTCAAAACCCAACCCCCATGATGATTATAAAAATATATCCCAATGAAATCCTCCTTTAAATACTCACCCAGTCTAAGAAACCAACCTAATGGAATATAAATGATGATAGGATTCCACTATCGTGGTCTATGAAAAAATGATAAGAATAGAAAACACACATATCCAATTCTAAATCCATTGAAAATGAAAGGAAAAATAATACCGGTTAGGAAAAAGTACATGGTGTGTACTTTTGGAACATAATATATAACCCAAAGTCCCTCATAGGACATGTTCCTATGGAAAAATGGAATGTACTTTCATAAGTACATGGTGTGTATTCCCTATACATGACATGTACCCCTACCTAGGTACATACATGTTTACCTTATCCCCTAATCAACATATAACCCTACTGAGTACATGACATGTTTTTGTGTTACACTAAATGTACTCCCACATAGTGTACTTTTCCATGTACCACAAATAGAATTGCTATGTGTTTGGCCTACACATGTAGGGATGAATAGTGTACATCCCATATGGGGTCTTCTCATTTTCCCTACATGGGGTGTCTGGTAAAAAACATGAAAAAACTCCAAGGAAAACTACACAGACTGTACTACCATGTACATAATGTGTATTCCTAAAAACATCATCTTTGATGATTATAAAGAACTCATTCTCTATATTCTCAGATATATAATCTGTACACATGGGTATTCCAAAATATAAAACCTTCCAAATGGTATGATACCCATGTTCTTCCCAAATAATTCCTATATCAACACCCATGGGATCCCCAATAACCCATAAAAGTATCAAAAACTAAAAACAACTATGATGTGAGGATTCATTGTGAATATATAAAAGTGCCAACCTCTAGGAAGAAACCATCAAAACATCATGAATAATCCTCCACCCATAGCTGCTACTCTCTGATCTAGGCCTCAGATAACCACCAATGAACCATACTCCCTTTCCCTCACCCCCTCCACCTCTCCCCCTATCATTGTTGAGCCACAAAGCACCACAATGGAGTGTACGATAATCTGACGCATGCCTATCATGGGGCGTGGCAAAAGCGTATTTAATTTTCCTAATGCAGCACAGTGGCTGACCAGGATCATCTCACTTGAGGAGCGTTACAGTCGCTTCAATCACTTATACTAATTTACATAATCTAATTTGTATTTCTTTTTTTTATATTATTTATGAATATATATATTTTTATAGTTTTAGGAAAATTAAAATTGAAATTAAGCAATGCAATATTGAAATATAAATGCAAATTATTACAGAATGAAATTATACCAGAAAGGTCTTGGTCCTAGGTTTGGATAACACGAGTCCATTCATTATTTGTTGATTATTTAAATTAGATTTGATAATTCATTTACTGAAATCTAATTAATGAATTACATCCCATTGATTTATTATGTGTGTGATTTTAACATGCCTTCGGCACACCAAACCACACCTCCTCCAGTAATCCAGTAGGGTAACACCTCAACCGAGAATATTATACCTACAAGACCCGACTCCACCATATACCGTTTCAAACCTTATGGAAACCCCAACTCCACCGTATGATGGTTTTTCCTAAGATAAGGTAGGGGAAATGATTAATCAATGAAAATAAATGGAATTGAAAATAATGTCGTGGTGGACAACCGCCACATCCATGCAATATTCTCTCCTCCACCACAAATAGATTTAAAACATTTTTTAAATTTGAAGTTCAATAATGAATAACATCATGAATCCTCAACAATTTCTAATCCAAAAGTTAGTCACTTGCCATGGCTAAGTGCAAAGAGATCACAATGGAAAGATGGAAGAGAGATAAGAAAAATTAAAGTTATAAGTGAAAAGGTGTGGAAGAAGAAATGGGAAAAACATTAATAAAATGATTATGAATGAATTACATAATAAATGAAAACTAAAATAAAAAGAGAAATGAAGAAATATAAATCCTAAATGGCCCTTTTTCCTCCTCTCCTTGGTGCCTCGGATGTTGTTGGGAAGGAATTGGAATGCCTTGGAGAGGAGGAGCTCCCTTCCTTTTATAGGCAGATTCTATCCTCAAAGAGTTGTCACATTTGGGACCCATAAATGACATCCTCACGCGTTCCACCCTTTAGAAATGTTGTTTGAAAATGTCTTGTTTGTTCTTACTCAACATTTAAGAGCCATTGGAAAAGTGATTAATGAGATATGGCCAATTTACTCGGAGATTTTATTCTATCCAATCAGAATCATCAAACCGCAAACCACCGTTTTGTAATGAATTAATGTCCCGGAAAATGGCCATTTAAGGCGTGGATTCCTTAATGAAACTTGTTCCAAATATTCTTATCAGTCAATAAACAAACTTTCAGCTCCATTATAGTCGGTTTGATCAAGTTATGGATATTTCACTGAACCTTCTTTTTTTTGGATGAAATTTCCAGGAAGCTTCATGGGTGTTCCTGAATAATCTTCAACTTCATTGAATTGTTTAGACCTCAAGATGGTCGAATAAGATCCTGGTCCAAAAGAAAAAGTTTAAGGAAATTAAATTAATATTATAAGAAAATTATAATCATAAAATTTGGCTTTATATTTTTTGTAAATGGCCAAAATACCCTTGTAGTGAAAATCTGTCCAAAATGCAGAATTTGTTCATTTTTGCATTTAAACTTAAAATAATTATTAAATATAAAATTGTTACATATAAGCTCAAAATGTTATATTGGGATGTTTAAAACAATAGAAATGCATTAAAAAATGTGTAAATTATAAGCCCTGTCAATTCCCCCACACTTAAACTATGCTTGTCCTCAAGCATAAAATCTCAACATGGAATTCAAAGGGCACCAATGTCACCAATATTTAAATTTCAAATGGAATAAAATCAAATGATTATAAATGTCCAATCATATTTTCCAGTTCCACAAAAAATAACAATTTAATTTCCTATTTTTCAAAGAAACAATCAATTCATTAATTTTACTTTTCCCCTTTGAAAAATAATGAAGCTTCTCCTTTAATTCATTCAATATTCTAAATTTGTTATTATTAAACATTCCAAATCATGGCCTACCTCACTTTTGAATCTTTTCTCTCATCACTCATGATACAATTAATAGTGGAGTTATTCTCATATAATGAGAACATGATCCTTACCCATAGGCTTGTAAAGTAACTACTTTCTCCACTTTGTAAAGACAAAAAAACATAAAATCATGAGGACTTGCAATAAAGGTTCAAATGACTCTGTGGATTAGGGTTGGTGGGTAATTGATTGAAATAATTTAAGGCCAGAAGTAGGAGGTTTGACTCTTAAGTACATTGCATGATTAATCAAGTGAAAACACAAGATGAACCTCACTCAAATCCCCTTGAAATGTGAATCACAACACCACTCCCCTTTCAATGGCATGTATCATGAGTCAATAAATGATTACAAATAATGATATCATCCATGTTCTCCCTGTTTTTTTGTAAACCTCTAGAAAGGCACAGCTTTATTTTCTTTTTTTTGTAAATGTCCAGAAAGGCACAGCTTTATTTTGATTTTTTTTTCTTTTTTTTATGGAGAACCGGATGAAATGAAAGAAGCATAATGAAATGATGACTCATTCCCATATTTATAATAATACATTGCCCAAAATGATGACGCACACATTAAACCACCCAAAAATGATACATATCCCAAGGAACACACACGAAAGGCCCTTCCCACACACTCAAACTTGAAGTAACCATGCAAAAATACTAAAAGTGCAGGTAGGTAAGGAAAAATTGGATTGTAATGTGGCTTAAACCTATAAGGAAATTCATGGCATATAAGGGCTTACGAAGGATAAATGTAAAGTTGGGTCATAGGATAAAATGTGGCTATCCAAAGAGATGCCTCAATCATTTTAAATGTGATTTTGTATAGTCATAGCTTTGACAAGTTTCAATACAAGTTCTAGAAGGTGGCACGTCCCAAGATCACTAAATAAATATTCTCAAGATAAAATAGGAAATATTTGGTCTAGAAATCCTCTCAGGAATGAGAATATGATATTGGAAAATCACTCATGGCATGATTAATAATAACAAATTATTTCACATGAATTTCATAAACTCAAAGAATGAAAAATGGAAGGGAAATTTCATTTACATGAATTAATTAATTCCCTTAAATCATGAGTCCTTATCTCAATATCCTTGATTCACTTTAATCATCTAATTATCCATTTTAATCATTAAATCTCATTAACATTGAAATCTAAAACATGGCATCACAAGATTCCTAAGAAACTAATGTCTCCTAGATAAGTTGAGTAAAACATTAATTCAAGTTTGGGTATGCAATTATTATCATTAAAGCTTAAAACAAGTTTTAGACAAAAAATTAAGGAGTTTAAATTTTCAAATTTAAAAAATAACACCCTTTTGAAATAAAGATCCAGTCCCCTTTAACAAATTTTTGGGGCTTCCTTCTACCATCATGATCCTAGAAAAAAAAATTCAAAATTAAGAACATGTATCATGTCATTAAAGCTCAAAATGATAAGGAGGAAAGCGATGAATGCTAAACTACTTATAATAAATTAAATCAAAATCTAAATTCCTAGAAAGCAAGGGATAAGTCTTGGTACGATGCCCCAAGTGGGCCCTGAATTTTTACTGCCTCCAGTGGGTAGTACCAGCTGTTATCCAAAGTCTGATAGTGGATGTAGCTTCATTGATTTGAACCACCACATGTGGCTTTTCCCAGCTTGTGCTTCATTGTCCTTATTGTGGAGGACTCCATGGATAGAGTAAACCAGATCCGACCCCTTCGAAATATAGTACAACATTCATGGTGGGGTTATGATGAAGTATGAATCCTTATCCTTCTTCGTTGTTTCTTGTGCAACATCTTCTTCTATTTCTAGTGGTTGCTTGAAATGTGAAGCAGCATGTGTCTCTGGTTAATCAGGCAGAGCCACTAGAATCTCTTCATTATGGGGCTCCTCTATTAGATGTTCAATGAGTTTAGGGAGCTCTAGGTGTTCCTCAACAGGTGCATCTTCTTTTTCCACATCATCCTCCAAGGCATAATATGATTCACACAATTCTGAAAATTCAAAAAAGTTGGGAGTTATACTGAAATCAGATTCAATAAATTTAAAACAGTTCGAGTTCAAGATTGTATCATCTCCCTGAGTCGTTTTGGCTTGAATATATTCTTCAATAGAAAATTACACTTGGAGTTGATATTTAATAGATGAAGATAGATAGTCAGACTCCTCCACCTTGAGTTTTTCTTCAACATCATGGATGTCTTCAATGAAATTTGGGAAGAATAGTGGCACATCCTTGTTGGCCTTGAATCTTTGAATGTCTGTTTGGAGTTAATCGGCCAAGGCCATCAAATCTTCCAGTGAGATCCATGTTGCTAATCCTTTTTCCTTTTGTTTGAGCCTTATCATTAGAGCATCAGCCCTTCATTGGAGGGATTCCTCAGTGTAGTCGGTTTCTTCTTCCGGCAGCTGTGAGTAATTGTACCATGCATTTAAATTTGAGATTGAAGACATTATGGGAAATGGTTTTTTTTATGATTTTTTTTAAAAAAATAAAAATATTAAAAAACTTTGAATTTAGAAAAAAATAATTGAATTAACTACTTAGCTCCCCGGAAAAGGTGCCAGTTTTGACACATGCCTATCGTGGGGCGTGGCAAAAGCGTATTTAATTTTCCTAATGCAGCACAGTGGCTGACCAGGGTCGTCTCACTTGACGAGCATTACAGTCGGTTCAATCACTTATACTAATTCACATAATCTAATTTTTATTTATTTTTTTATATTATTTATGAATATATATATTTTTATAGTTTTAGGAAATTTGAAATTTAAATTAAGCAATGCAATATTGAAATCTAAATGCAAATTATTACAGAATGAAATTATAAAAGAAAGGTCTTGGTCCTAGGTTTGGATAACACAAGTCCATTCATTATTTGTTGATTATTTAAATTTGATTTGATAATTCATTTAGTTAAACCTAATTAATGAATTACATCCCATTTATTTATTATGTGTGTGATTTTAACATGCCTTCGGCACACCAAACCACACCTCCTCCAGTAATCCAGTAGGGTAACACCTCAACCGAGAATATTATCCCTACAAGACTCGACTCCACCGTATGCCATTTCAAACCTTATGGAAACCCCAACTCCATATTATGATGGTTTTTCCTAAGATAAGGGAGGGGAAATGATTAATCAATGAATATAAATGGAATTGAAAATAATGTCGTAGTGGACGACCGCCACACCCATGCAATATTCTCTCCTCCACCATAAATAGATTTAAAACATTTTTTTTAATTTGAAGTGGAATAATGAATAACATCATGAATCCTCCTCTATTTCCAAGCCTCATGTTATTCACTTTCCATGGACAAGTGCAAAGATATCACAATGGAAAGATGGAAGAGAGATAAGAAAAATTAAAGTTATAAGTGAAAAGGGGTGGAAGAAGAAATGGGAAAACCATTAATAAAATGATTATGAGTGAATTAAATAATAAGTGAAAACTAAAATAAAAAGGGAAATAAAGAAATATAAATCCTAAATGGCCCTTTGGCCTCCTCTCCTTGGTGACCCCGATGTTGTTGGGAAGGAATTTGAATGCCTTGGAGAGGAGGAGCACCCCTCCTTTTATAGGCAGATTCTATCCTCAAAGAGTTGTCACGTTTTGGGACCCATAAATGACATCCGCACGCGTTCCACCATTCAGAAATGTTGTTTGAAAATGTCTTTTTTGTTCTCCCTCAACATTTCAGAGCCTTTTGACAAGTGATTAATGAGTTATGGCCAATTTACTCTGATAATTTATTCTGTCCAGTCAGAATCATCACACCGCAAACCACAGTTTTGTAATGAATTACTGTCCCTGAAAACGGTCATTTAAGGCGTGGATTCCATACTGAAACTTGTTCCAAATCCTCTTATCCATCAATAAACAAAATTTCAGATCCATTATAGTTGTTTTGATCGTGTTATGGATATTTCACTGAACCTACTTTTTTTCTAGATGAAATTTCCAGGAAGCTTCCTTGGTGTTCCTGAATAATCTTCAACTTCATTGAATTGTTTGGACCTCAAGATGGTCGAATCAGATCCTGGTCCAGAATACAAAGTTTAAGGAAATTAAATTAATATTCTAAAAAAATTATAATCATAAAATTTGGATTTATATTTTTTGTAAATGACCAAAATACCCCTGTAGTGAAAATCTGTCCAAAATGTAGAATTTGGTCATTTTTGCTTTTAAACTTAAAATACTTCTTTAATCCAAAATTGTTACATATAATCTCAAAATGTTATCTTGGTATGTTTAAAACAATAGAAATTCATTAAAAATGTGTATATTATAAGCCCTGTCAATTCCCTCACACTTAAACTATGCTTGTCCTCAAGCATAAAATCTCAACATGGAATTCAAAGGGCACAAATGTCACAAATATTTAAATTTCAAATGGAATAAAATCAAATGATTCTCAATTTCCAATCAAATTTTCCAGTTCCACAAAAAATAACAATTTAATTTCCTATTTTTCAATGAAACAATCAATTCATGCATTTTACTTTTCCCCTTTGAAAAATAATGAAGCTTCTCCTTTCATTCATTCAAGCTTATCAATTTATAATTATTAAACATGCCAAATCATGACCTACCTCACTTTTGAATCTTTTCTCTGATCACTCATGATACAATTAATAGTGGAGTTATGCTCATATCATGAGAATATGCTCCTTTCCCATAGGCTTGTAAAGTAACTACTTTCTCCACTTTGTAAAGAAAACACACATAAAATCATGAGGACTTGCAATAAAGGTTCAGATGAATCTTTGGATTAGGGTTGGTGGGTAATTGATTGAAATAATTTAAGGCTAGAAGTAGGAGGTTTGACTCTTAAGTACTATGCATGATTAATCAAGTGAAAACACAAGATGAACCTCACTCATATCCCCTTGAAATGTGAATCACAACACCACTCCCCTTTCAATGACATGGGTCATGAGTCAATAAATGATTACAAATAATGTTATCATCCATATTCTCCCTGTTTTTTTGTAATCCTCTAGAAAGGCACAGCATTATTTTCTTTTTTTTGTAAAGCTCCAGAAAGGCACAACTTTATTTTGAATTTTTGTTTCTTTTTTTTATGGAGAACCGGATGAAATGAAAGATGCATAATAAAATGATGAATCATGCCCAATTTTCTAATAATACATTGCCCAAAATGATGACACACACATTACACCACCCAAAAATGATACATATCCCAGGTAACGCACACAAAAGGCCCTTCCCCCACACTCAAACTTGAAATAACCATGCAAAAATACTAAAAGTGCAGGTAGGTAAGGAAAAATTGGATTGTAATGTGGCCTAAACCTATAAGGAAATTCATGGAATCTAAGGGCTTACAAAGGATAAATGTAAAGGTGGGTCTTAGGATAAAATGTGGCTAGCCAAAGAGATGCCTCAATCATTTTAAATGTGGTTTTGTACAGTCATAGCTTTGACAAGATTCAATACAATTTCTAGAAGGTGGCACGTCCCAAGATCACTCATGAAATATTATCAAGATAAAATAGGAAATATTTGGTCTAGAAATCCTCTCAATAATGAGAATATGATATTGGAAAATCACTCATGGCATGATTAATAATAAAAAAAATTTTCACATGAATTTCAGAAATTCAAAGAATGAAAAATGGAAGAGAAATTTCATTTCCATGAATCAATTAATTCCCTTAAATCATGAGTACTTATTTCAATATCCTTGCTTCACTATAATCATCCAATTATCCATTTTAATCATTAAATCTCATTAACATTGAAATATAAAACATGTCATCACAAGATTCCTAAGAAACTCATGTCTCCTAGGTATGTTGATTAAAACATTAATTCAAGTGTGGGTATGCAATTCTAATCATTAAAGCTTAAAACATGTTTTGGTAAAAAAATTAAGGAGTTTAAAATTTAAAATTTAAAAATGAACTCCCTTTTGAAATAAATATTCAGTCCCATTTAATAAATTTTTTGGGATTCCTTCTGCCATCATGATCCTACAAAAGAAAATTTCAAAATTAAGAACAAGTATCATGTCATTAAAGCTCAAAATGATAAGGAGGAAAGGGATGAATGCTAAACTACTTCTAAGAAATTAAATTGAAATCTAAATTCCTAGAAAGAAATGGATAAGTCTTGGTACGATCCCCCAAGTGGGCCTTGAATTTGTAATGCCTCCAGTGGGCAGTACCAGCTGTTATCCAAAGTCTGATGGTGGATGTAGCTTCTTTGATTTGAACCACCACATGTGGCTTTTCCCAGCTTGTGCTTCATTGTCCATGTTCAGGAGGAATCCATGGATAGAGTACACCAGATCACCCCCCTTCGCAATATAGTACAAATTGCATGGTTGGGGGTATGATGAAGTATGAATCCTCCTCCTTCTTCGTTGCTTCTTGTGCAACATCTTCTTCTATTTCTAGTGGTTGCTTCAGATGTGAAGCAGCATATGTCTTTGGTTCATCAGGCAGAGCCACTAGAATCTCTTCATGATGGGGCTACTCTAGTATATGTTCAATGAATTCAGGGAGCTCTAGGTGTTCCTCAACAGGTGCATCTTGTTTTTCCACATCATCCTCCAAGGCATAATATGATTCACAAAATTCTGAAAATTCAAAAAAGTTGGGAGTTATACTCTAATCAGATTCAATAAATTTAAAAGAGTTTGAGTTCAACATTGTATCATCTCCCTGAGTTGGTTTGTCTTGAATATCTTATTCAATAGAAAATTCCACTTGGAGTTGATCTTTGTTAGATGAAGATAGATAGTCATACTCCTCCACCTTGAGTTTGTCTTAAACATCATGGATGTCTTCAATGAAATTTGGGAAGACTAGTGGCACATCCTTGTTGGCCTTGAATCTTTGAATGACTATTTGGAGTTCATCGGCCAAGGACATAAAATATTTTAGTGAGATCCATGTTGCTACTCCTTTTTCCTTTTGTTTGAGCCTTATCATTAGAGCATCAACCCTTCGTTGGAGGGACTCCTCAGTGTAGTCGGTTTCTTCTTCCATCACCTGTGAGTAATTTTTCCATGCATTTGAATTTGAGATTGAAGACATTATGGGAAATGGTTTTTTTATGATTTATTTTAAAAAAATTAAAAATATTAAAAAAAACTGTGAATTTAGAAAAACTTAATTGAATTAACTACTTAGCTCCCCAGAAACGGCGCCAGTTTTGACGCACGCCTATCGTGGGGTGTGGAAAAATCATATTTAATTCTCCTAATGCAGCACAGTGGCTGACCAGGGTTGTCTCACTTGACGAGCGTTACAGTCGGTTCAATCACTTATACTAATTCACTTAATCGAATTTTTATTTCTTTTTTTATATTATTTATGAATATATATATTTTTATAGTTTTAGAAAATTTGAAATTTAAATTAATCAATGCAATATTGAAATCTAAATGCAAATTATTACAGAATGAAATTATAAAAGAATGGTCTTAGTCCTAGGTTTGGATAACACGAGTCCATTCATTATTTGTTGATTAATTAAATTTGATTTGATAATTAATTTAGTGAAACCTAATTAATGAATTACATCTGATTGATTTATTATGTGTGTGATTTTAACATGCCTTCGACACACCAAACCACACCTCCTCTAGTAATCCAGTAGGGTAACACCTCAACCGAGTATATTATCCCTACAAGAACCGACACCACCGTATGCCATTTGAAACCTTATAGAAACCACAACTCCACCAGATGATGGTTATTCTTAAGATAACGGAGGGGAAATGATTAATCAATGAAAATAAATGGAATTGAAAATAATGTCATAGTGGACGACCGCCACACCCGTGCAATATTCTCTCCTCCACCACAAAAATATTTAAAACATTTTTTTAAATTTGAAGTGAAATAATGAATAAGGTCATGAATCCTCCCCTATTTCCAAGCCTCAAGTTAGTCACTTTCCATGGTGAAGTGAAAAGAGATCACAATGGAAAGATGCTAGAGAGATAAGAAAAATTAAAGTTATAAGTGAAAAGGGGTGGAAGAAGAAAATGGAAACACTTTAATAAAATGATTATGAATGAATTAAATAATAAATGAAAACTAAAAAAAGGGAAATAAAGAAATATAAATCCTAAATGGCCCTTTGGCCTCCTCTCCTTGGTGCCCCGTATGTTGTTGGGAAGGAATTGGAATGCCTTGGAGAGGAGGAGCTCCCCGCCTATTATAGGCAGATTCTGTCCTTAAAGAGTTGTCACGTTTTGGGACCCATAAATGACATCCTCACACGTTCCACCCTTCATCAATGTTGTTTGAAAATGTCTTTGACGTCCTCTATAAAAATTTCAGAGCCTTTGGACAAGTTATTAATGAGTTATGGGCAATTTACTCTGAGACTTTATTCTGTCCAGTCAGAATCATCAAACCATAAACCACCGTTTTGTAATGAATTAATGTCCCTGAAAACGGCCATATAAGGCGTGGATTCCTTAATTAAACTTGTTCCAAATCTTCTTATACATCAAAACACAAAAGTTAAGCTCCATTATAGTTGTTTTGATCGAGTTATGGATATTTCACTGAACCTTTTTTTTTCTGGATGAAATTTCCAGGAAGCTTCTTTGGTGTTCCTGAATAATCTTCAACTTCATTGAATTTTTTGGACCTCAAGATGGTCGAATCAGATCCTGGTCCAGAAGAAAAAGTTGAAGGAAATTCAATTAAGATTCTAAAAAAATTATAATCATAAAATTTGTATTTATATTTTTTGTAAATGACCAAAATACCCCTATAGTGAAAATCTGTCCAAAATGCAGAATTTGGTCATTTTTGCATTTAAACTTAAAATACTTCTTAAATCCAAAATTGTTACATATTTGCTCAAAATGTTATCTTGGGATGTTTAAAACAATAGAAATGCATTAAAAAATGTGTAAATTATAAGCCATGTCAATTCCCCCACACATAAACTATGCTTGTCCCTAAGCATAAAATCTCAAAATGGAATTTAAAGGGCACCAATGTCACCAATTTTTAAATTTCCAATGGAATAAAATCAAATGATTATGAATGTCCAATCAAATTTTCCAGTTCCACAAAAAAAACAATTTAATTCCCCATTTCTCAATGAAACAATCTATTCATGCATTTTACTTTTCCCCTTTGAAAAATAATGAAGCTTCTCCTTTCATTCATTCAAGCTTCTCAATTTATTATTATTAAACATGCCAAATCATGACCTAACTCACTTTTGAATCCTTTCTCTCATCACTCATGATACAATTAATAGTGGAGTTATGCTCATATCATGAGAACATGATCCTTACCCATAGGCTTGTAAAGTAACTACTTTCTCCATTTTGTAAAGAAAAAAACACATAAAATCATGAGGACATGCAATAAAGGTTCAAATGACTCTTTGGATTAGGGTTGGTGGGTAAATGATTGAAATAATTTAAGTCCATAAGTAGGAGGTTTGACTCTTAAGTACAATTCATGATTAATCAAGTGAAAACAAAAGATGAACCTCACTCAAATCCCCTTGAAATGTGAATCACAACACCACTCCCATTTCAATGACATGGGTCATGAGTCAATAAATGATTACAAAGAATGATATCATCCAAGTTCTCCCTATTTTTTTGTAAATCTCTAGAATGGCACAGCTTTATTTTCTTTTTTTGTAAAGCTCCAGAATGTCATAGCTTTATTTTGAATTTTTTTTCTTTTTTTTCTTTTTTTTATGGAGAACCGGATGAAATGAAAGAAGCATAATGAAATGATGACTCATGCCCAATTTTCTAATAATACATTGCCCAAAATGATGACGCACGCATTACACCACCCAAAAATGATACATATCCCAACGAACGCACACGAAAGGCCCTTCCCCCAAACTCAAACTTGAAATAACCATGTAAAAATACTAAAAGTGCGGGTAGGTAAGGAAAAATTGGATTGTAATGTGGCTTAAACCTATAAGGCAATTCATGGAATCTAAGGGCTCACGAAGAATAAATGTAAAGGTGGGTCTTAGGATAAAATGTGGATAGCCATTGATATGCCTCAATCATTTTAAATGTGGTTTTGTACAGTCATAGATTTGACAAGTTTCAATACAAGTTCTAGAAGGTGGCACGTCCCAAGATCACTCAAGAAATATTCTCAAGATAAAATAGGAAATATTTGGTCTAGAAATCCTATCAGGAATGAGAATATGATATTGGACAATCACTCATGGCATGATTAATAATAACAAATTATTTCACATGAATTTCAGAAATTCAAAGAATGAAAAATGGAAGGGAAATTTCATTTACATGAATCAATTAATTCCCTTAAATCATGAGTCCTTATTTCAATATCCTTTCTTCACTTTAATAATCCAATTATCCATTTTAATCATTCAATCTCATTAACATTGAAATATAAAAAATGGAATTACAAGATTCCTAAGAAACTCATGTCTCCTAGATAAGTTGAGTAAAACATTAATTCAAGTGTGGGTATGAAATTCTTATAATTAAAGATTAAAACAAGTTTTGGACAAAAAATTTAAGGAGTTTGAAATTTAAAATTTAAAAATGAACTCCCTTTTGAAATAAATATTCAGTCCCCTTTAACAAATTTTTGGGGCTTCCTTCTACCATCATGATCCTACAAAAGAAATTTCAAAATTAAGAACAAGTATCATGTCATTAAATCTCAAAATGATAAAAAGTAAAGGGATGAATTCTAAACTACTTCTATGAAATTAAATTGAAATCTAAATTCCTAGAAAGCAAGGGATAAGCCTTGGTACAATCCCCCAAGTGGGCCTTGAATTTTTACTGCCTCTAGTGGGCAGTACCAGCTGTTATCCAAAGTCTGATGGTGGATGTAGCTTCTTTGATTTGAACCACCACATGTGGCTTTTCCCATCTTGTGCTTCATTGTCCTTGTTGAAGATGACTCCATGTATAGAGTACACCAGATCTGCCCCCTTTTCAATATAGTACAACTTTCATGGTGGGGGTATGATGAAGTATGAAACCTCCTCCTTCTTCGTTGCTTCTTGTGCAACATCTTCTTCTATTTCCAGTGGCTTCTTCATATGGGAAGTAGCATGTGTCTCTGGTTCATCAGGAAGAGCCACTAGCATCTCATCATTATGGGGCTCCTCTAGTAGATGTTCAATGACTTCAGAGAGCTCTAGGTGTTCCTCAACAGGTGAATCTTCTTTTTCCACATCATCCTCCAAGACATAATATGATTCACACAATTCTTAAAATTCCAAAAAGTTGGGAGTTATACTCAAATCAGATTCAATAAATTTAAAAGAGTTTGAGTTCAAGATTGTATCATCTCCCTGAGTCGGTTTGGCTTGAATATCTTCTTCAATAGAAAATGCCACTTGGATTTGATCTTTAATAGATGAAGATAGATAGTCAGACTCCTCCACCATGAGTTTGTCTTCAACATCATGGATGTCTTCAATGAAATTTGGGAAGACAAGTGGCACATGCTTGTTGGCCTTGAATCTTTGAATTTCTGTTTGGAGTTCATCGTCCAAGGCCATAAAATCATCCAATGAGATCCATGTTGCTAATAATTTTACCTTTTTTTGTGCCTTATCATTAGACCATCAGCCTTTCATTGGAGGGACTCCTCAATGTAGTCGGTTTCTTCTTCTGGGACTTGTGAGTAATTGTTCCATGCATTTGAATTTGAGATTGAGGACATTATGGGATATGGTTTTTTTATGATTTTTTTTAAAAACGATTAAAAATATTAAAAAAACTGTGAATTTAGAAAAAAAGTGATTGAATTAACTACTTATATCCCTTGCAACGGTGCCAGTTTTGACGCACGCCTATCGTGGGGCGTGGCAAAAGCGTATTTAATTTTCCTAATTCAGCACAGTGGCTGACCAGGGTCGTCTAAATTGTGGAGCGTTACAGTCGGTTCAATCACTTATTCTAATTCACTTAATCTAATTTTTATTTCTTTTTTTATATTATTTATGAATATATATATATTTATAGTTTTAGGAAATTTAAAATTTAAATTAAGCAATGCAATATTGAAATCTAAATGCAAATTATTAGAGAATGAAATTATAAAAGAAAGGTATTGGTCCTAGGTTTGGATAACACGAGTCCATTCATTATATGTTTGTTATTTAAATTTGATTTGATAATTCATTTAGTGAAACATAATTAATGAATTAAATCCTATTGATTTATTATTTGTGTGATTTTAACATGCCTTCATCACACCAAACCACACCTCCTCCAGTAATCCAGTAGGGTAACATCTCAACCGAGAATATTATCCCTACAAGACCCGACTCCACCGTATGTCGTTTCGAACCTTATGGAAACCCCAACTCCACCGTATGATGTTTTTTCCTATGATAAGAGAGGGGAAATTATTAATCAATGAAAAGAAATTGAATTGAAAATAATGTCATAGTGGACAACCGCCACACCTGTGCAATATTCTCTCCCCCACCACAAATAGATTTAAAACATTTTATTAATTTGAAGTGAAAAAATGAATAACGTCATGAATCCTCCCCTATTTCCAATCCACAAGTAGTCACTTTCCATGGAAAAGTGCAAAGAGATCACAATGGAATGATGGAAGAGAGATAAGAAAACATAAAGTTATAAGTGAAAAGGGGTGGAAGATGAAATGGGAAACACTTTAATAAAATAATTATGAATGAATTACATAATAAATGAAAACTAAAATAAAAAGGGAAATAACGAAATATAAATCCTAAGTGGCCCTTTGTCCTCCTCTCCTTGGTGGCCTGGATGTCGTTGGGAACGAATTGGAATGCCTTGGAGAGGAGGAGCTCCCCTCCTTTTATAGGCAGATTCTGTCCTCAAAGAGTTGTCACGTTTTGGGACCCATAAATGACATCCTCACGCATTCCACCCTTCATAAATGTTGTTTGAAAATGTCTTGGACGTTTTCCCTCAAAAGTGCAGATCCTTTGGATAAGGAAATAATGAGTTATGGACAATTTACTCTTAGAATTTATTCTGTCCAGTCAGAATCATCAAACCGCAAACCACCGTTTTGTAATGAATTAATGTCCCTTAAAACGGCCATTTAAGGCGTGGATTCCTTAATGAAACTTGTTCCAAATATACTAATCCGTCAATCCAAAAAATCGCAGCTCCATTATAGGCGTTTTGAGTGAGTTATAGATATTTTACTGAACCTTTTTTTCTTGATGAAATTTCCAGGAAGCTTCCTTGGTGTTCCGGAATAATCGTCAACTTCATTGAATTGTTTGGACCTCAAGATGGTCGAATCAGATCTTGGTCCAGAAGAAAAAGTTGAAGGAAATTAAATTAAGATTCTAATGAAAATTATAATCATTAAATTTGGATTTATATTTTTTGTAAATGACCAAAATACACCTGTAGTGAAACTCTATCCAAAATGCAGAATTTGGTCATTTTTGCATTCAAACGTAAAATATTTCTTAAATCCAAAATTCTTACATATAAGCTCAAAATGTTATCTTGGGATGTTTAAAACAATAGAAATGCATTAAAAATGTGTAAATTATAAGCCTTGACATAATCCAAAGAGGAAAATTGGAAAATATATAGGAGAATATAATAAGGGAAAGAAAAAATGAAAATAAAAAGAATAAAAATTATGTATGAACGTGACTGTAACAATCAACTCAATGTTATGTATTTCCTATGAAAAATCACCCATTCTGGAATCAACCATGGATAAGGAATATTAGTCACGAGATTCCATTAAATGATATCCTTGAATGAAACTTCAAGAAAAAATTAGTATATAATTAATTAAATATTAAATATTCTATTAAAATTATAATGGATTGTATTTTCATCAAATACCTATCCTCGGGTAATACCTCCTATCTGAGACCAATAGAGTTGTTGGAAAAAATATCTAACATCAACATATAATAGAATTTAACATGTTTCCACTATATACTATCAAGAATAAAATTATTCAAATTCACCCAAATTTTCAACACATACAATGACACGGGGAATCACAAACACCCCACCGCATATTTTTATTGCCCCCAATAAGTCTCAGTTGAAAACCAACATCCATGCCACCCACAAAGAATTGGTGCAGTCAATGGCGTCTCAACCATTCAATAACTAATCTTACAACATCCAAAACACTCTCCCAACTTGAGATACTTTCCACCATTACCATTATGATGCTCCAAACCATGTATATATCCTAATCGCTAACTCTATACCAAAATGAAAAACAACATAAACCATGATAAATCCATCGTTAAATGAAATAGATATACATGGTTAATCCACTCACACTTGATCACTAGTAAGAAATCCCACAACCTCTGAACTCAAAAACCACTTAAATAATAATAACAACCTCTAATAGCTTATGGTGTGCTCCCCATCATTAGGGTGTCCATAAACTACCCCTTAATGATAAAATATGATTCATGATCACAAAGGCCTAGTCCTAACAAAACTAGGATAACACACATAAAACAAAGGAATTTTGTCCCAAAAAATGCGTAAATGAAAACTCAATATATGGTGAATTGAGTTCCAAAAATTTTCTTCTAGGAAAACCACCCTCTTCAGCTTTAAATGATCAAATTTTTTTCATTAATATAAAATTATATAATAAAGATAAATATATACAAGAAAGAGATTAAACACATGAAAATTCTAGAAGTTTAGGGAACAAGAATCCCCTATTTCACACCACCCACAGTCTACTCCAAGTGATTTGGTGATTTTCACAGTAACAACCCTTTTTCTGGGGGGTTCCTTGTAGAGTAAAAGAATATTTCACATAATACATTAGAATATATGATTTAAACTATGATATCACTTTATAATACATATCCATGGTCTCAACACTCACTCTTACAATGAGTATAAACAAAAGATAATGAACATTCTTTTGAAATAATAATTACAATGAATAATATGATGAAGAAACTAACAGTATTGGAATATTAATTCTATTAATATAATGTTATTCATGTTGTAGCTCAGAATGATCATCGGTGCAACTGATAAAATTGTAATAACAACATGGGTGATTCTATTTGATCTTTTTAATTTACAAAAAATCAATGTATTAATAGGTATGTATGTTTGCATAACTTTTTTATTATTATAAATCTATATCTATTTTTCATGAAGTAGTTAATTTTTCCATATATTTCTCATTTTGAAATTAAGAACAATATTATCATAATGTTTGATAGATCCATCCATTATGAATTTTATAAAACCATCTATTAAGGACATGCATCCAATATTTCTATATATAGAAATTCATTTTGCTGCACTGATGTCAGTCCTTCTTGTCCTTTAGCTATTTCCATTCATGTAAATGATATATACTCTAATTATTAACAATTAATTATTCAAATAATTCCTTTTCATATATGCTATATGATAATGAAATGGCTTATCATGATATTATCAATGTAATCACATCATTTTGAATAACAGTAATATCTCTATAAGATATTCAATTGACCGTGATGTCAATAATAATATAACATCCTAAGAGATATTGAAATATAAATCTATTTTTTGAATTAAAATGAGTGTAATATAAATTGACATTATCATTATATAATTTAATTCTTCAATATAGGATAAAATTTTTCACTGTGATGTGATACATATCTTCTTCAACATCTTTTAGCTTTTGTAAGATATTGTTATACGAATATTTAGTTTTATAATATAACATCTTATTATTGGATTTTTTCTATCAAAAATATCTAACTATAGTATAAGGATATTTATTCATACTCTTTATTAGATTATGTTATATGTAGTAAGATATACTTTCAACACAAATCAATCTAATTTGGATGTTAAATACATCATACATGATAAGATAAACACTTTGAAAATCTATTCAATGATAAATTATTTTGGTAAATATAGTTAGAAACACTCAAGTAAAACGTTTTAGAATAAAATTAGGCACTTTTTGAATCAAAAAATCACATAAAAACAGAGATATGTTGGAACAACATAAGTCTATTTAACTATCCCTCATTTTTGTGGATAAGAAAACCTGTGAAATTAAAAAATATCAAAACAAACATTTAACATTAAAAATATTATTCCATTGCATTAATGATTCTAAAAAATATACATTCTTACTCTTCCTTTTGAATACACTTTTTCTTCTTTAGAGAGTAAAATTTTGAAACCTAAATTTTCGTATTCTCCTTTTTTCTCACTCATTGAAATAAAAAATAAAAATGATTTTTTTATTTTCATAAAATTATTCATATTTTCCTTTTCATATCCCAATTTATGTGATATCAAAAAAAATTATTACAATTATTACAATCAATTTTTCACATAAACAATAGTAAATAGTTATTTCTACTAATTATGAATGGAATTAGACCAAAATTTATTATTTGAATAATGAGTAAGGAATCAAAAATGAAAAGTAAATGTAAGGAATTAAATAAAAACATATTAAAGGTATGAATAAATAAATTCAATAAAACACTATAAAATAAAGAGATATAAATAACATAGAATAAGAACAATGAATAACTACAAAAGAATATATATTAATACCGAAAACATCCATTTTAGTATAGAAATAAATTTCTGAAAATAATTTAATGTAAGAATTAATTTAAATTTTGTTGTATAAAATCTTAATTATCCAAAACTAATTCAAATATTTATGAGAAACATTCAACTTTTGAAAGGTAGTCATTAAAGAAATAAGGATTCAGATGTTTGTAAACTTTTCATCCATCAGGAAACCATAAGATAAACCTGGAACTGTGAGTGTTTTTCAATCCTCCAACTTAATATAACTTTTTTTGGGATGTGTTTTTCAATGATAAGGGTTTCCTATAGGTAGTGTGGGTAAAGGAATCTGTGAATCAACTATCTCTCTAGAAATATATCCCAATTTAGGTAATGATGATTCAAGACATGCATGATCATCCTGAATAATCCAAATAGTTTATGAACTCATACTACTAACAAAAACATGATGTAAATCATAAAATTTATTCTCAAATAATTAAATGTTATTATATAGGGATCCATCCATCCTATACAGACTAGTGAAAATGGAACTTAAATGTATTTTTTCTTTTATATCATCAATTATTGAACTACATTAGTATAATATAGTATCAAGGTGGTGATTGTATTCTTATATTGGTCATTTAACATAAGATAATTCTGAGGAAGCATTGGCATCCTTCTCCATTCATATATTATGTATATTTTAAGATCATGGATTACTTCCAAGGGTTGCAGAACACATTTTATAGAGGAAATTGTAGAATTCATTGTATATATCACTATATAAACTCCTTCTAATCGTGAAAAATTTTCCATTTTATTCATGGATTCAATAGAGGGTTCTATTATCATTTTATCAACCACATTTAAAACTAAAAAAATTCACATCACTAACATCATCATCTGAAACAACATTATAACAAAAATTCCAAATTTCATAACTTGATTCCACTGACAAAGATTTCATGGATTATACTTCGACTACCAAATTATAATATCTCACTTGAGATCTATCTATATTATCACAATTAAATTGATTTTATTATGAATTTCTATAGTATTCATTGATAGGTGATAATATTTCTATTTGAAATTTTATACTTTCAACATGATTTGGTTGACCTTCTCCAACAATAGGAATTTCTTCCAAATTTTGTTATTCCCATGATTTATATCTAATTGTAATTATTGATAATTTACTCATTTATTGAGAATTATAATCAATAATAATATGTAAATTTCGTGGTATTGTTGAAATTTTCTTTCCTTGATCAATATACCAAATCAACTAGCAGGAGAGGCCAACATTTCACTATAGTCTCTAACTAGAACATAGAAAGGAGAAAGTGGTGAACTATACTGATCATTAGTTTTTTTCTGCATTCAATAACAAATCTATCTCTAATTTTTCTTTTGGAATGATTCTTATTAACATCATAAAATTCAATTACATAAATACTCTGAAGATGTATATTTATTAATATAGGTCTTATTTTTAGGCAGGAGAACTATCCCTGAGTTGAAGTTGGATTAGATTTAGCTTATAATGGTATAAGAACCAACTTTTTCAAAGAGTAATTCCACCAAAAACGACTTATTATCAAAATAATTTTACTTAACATTGAATATAAGGCCCTAGACTTAAACAACACATAATCTTAAGTTATTACAAGATTACACATTGAGGATCTTTCCAGGTTTAGAGTTTTTGAGAATTAGATCATAAAACATGCATTACATCCCACATTTAAACAAAGTGGTTACAATAAAGGATAGTATTATTTTTTTCCATCAACGGAAACATATATAAAATAAAACATGGATTCATTATTGACACTTCCTTGACACTATCATCATATATTGTACCCTTCCCTTAACCTGTGAAAAACATTTCAAAAACTTGGGATGAGCATAAAAAGCTCAGTAAGCGATATAAAAATATGGAAAGGAAACATGATTACATATATACATAAGAATAAAATCAAACTTTACCCATAAAACATAATCACTTTAACATACCTCATCCAAATTATGAATAAATCATAGAAATCATAATACATAAAGGTAACTTGAGGCATTCATAACAGTCTTACGTCGGGAGTAACCCTCTTGGTAACATTTGGAATACCCATCACAGTATATTCCCTAAATCTCTTCGGAGAAACCTCATTGTTTAACTCCTTTGCATTACCCAATGCACTGGAGAGCTATATCAGGCTCACCCGCCCTTATTTTTTCATGGAACCACCCGTCTACATAATAATTCCCATTAACTATAGCATAATTGTATCACATAAAACATGCATAAAGGAAACAAAACATTTCCACATTTCAATAACAAGTTATCTATAACACAGTTATATAATAAAAACATTATCAAAACCATTTTAAATACCAAAATAAAAGAAAAGTAAAACATGGTATTTATTTTTCTTTAGAAAAAAGGTATGGCTTGTAGAGGAAGCTGAAACTCAAATAACGGTCACGGCGGTGGAGAAGTCGTTGTCGCCGCATACGTACGACAAAAACATTCCATTTTGTCCTTTTCTAAAACGCTTCATATAAAAAAGATTACTTTTGGATAAATGTAAAAGTAAAAGGGTTTTATACACCGTATAAATGAAGATTGTGTATAAAATAAAATATGCCCCAATGAAAGGAGATTGAGACGAAGTCCCTTACCTCGGGTCCGACTTGACTCGATCGTTCTTTAACCTCCTGAATAATAAACCTCAGTTAATTTATACTTTCTTAAGAACCTTTTTCAAGTTCATTATTCTTTTTATACCACTTATTACTATTTCATGAACACTATGTAATTATTTAAGTTAATAACGGTCGTTTTAACGATCATTGGTACTTGAGTCAAAAATAATATCTTTATAATTACAATTTGTTCATGTATCCACTATACCCAGAGTTATACTCATGATGTATATATCATATATATCATATATATCTAGTATATAAATGCATTTATAATATTACATAACGTTTAGAGGTAAGAAATGAAATGCATCGTTCGTGGAGATGGTAAGTCGTACGTACGCATGAACGCAACTTTCATTTCTATTTCATATTTTATGGAATGGAATCATAATTATATAAAGGTATATTATATTTCCAGTATAATATCATATATAATACCATTAATTACATCCTTTATACGTCCCACATATGGCATTAACTAAATCAAATCACATTGAGGGGGCGACAGTCCACACCTCCTAAAATGAAGATATC
This sequence comes from Viscum album, assembly GCA_963277665.1. Taxonomy (NCBI): domain Eukaryota; kingdom Viridiplantae; phylum Streptophyta; class Magnoliopsida; order Santalales; family Viscaceae; genus Viscum; species Viscum album. The sequence goes on from OY728121.1 coordinate 444,613,714, forward strand.
GCATTTACCCATAATGGTAACCATAAAGGTATGCCATAAATGAAAAATACATAATCTTAAGTAAACCATAAACATATTATATATAATATATAAATATATTGACATCTTAATGGCCATCTTTTATGGTGTTATATGAGTGTTGAACAATCATCGTTTCGTGTGGCAGAAATTCGTCATCCACAGAAACAGTATGTTCTTTAACCATTAGATGTTGGTGTGTGTAAGTGTAGCTCGAATTATTCTTATAACAACATCCTAGTATATGGAATATATTGTTTTTGTTACAAAATAAATGAATAAAAATAGTTTAGGGGGTTGGAGAAGAAAAATAAAACATAAGAACATAAGAGAAAACACTACCTTTAAATCGGGTAACTCTTTTTGATTTGATCTCAAAGGCTTCCTTGGGAAGACTTCTTCCCAATGTGAGTCTTCAAGGAGTAATAGAGGGATGTTGAGAGACAAAATGGGCAGGGTTTGGCCAATCCAAATACTTTGTAGGTGTGGGTAAAGAGGTAGAGGTGGGGGCCTTTTATAAGAGGAGAGGAGGGGCACTCTTGGAAAGTAAAGAAATGTTACTTTATCTTAAAATGAGTTTCGGATTTAAAAGGTCCCACATTTATATAATTAGAGTTTAAGGTGATAAGGTTTCTAAATATACTCATCCAATAGGTTTTTGAAAAGTTTAGGTCTTAGATTTTACATTATCTATTTATTTTATTTAAATCGTTAAATAATGAGGTAATTGTTGCATCATCATGATGTCATAAATAATTTAATTTATATAATGTCTAAAAATTATGAAAAAAATACTATGATGTAGGAAACATTTTTATCTTTCCAATGAATATTTATAGTCCAAAATATCATCTATTTAGACAAAATTAAAAATGTTTTACTGAGGTGATACATTCTTTGTTATATTTACTTTCTTTAAAAAAATAAAAAGATAACAAGTCAATTTCCACAAACGTGATTCCATGGGGTCCCCAAGTATGGAACAAGGAATACCAAGGTCGGAAATGAGACAACCAGTATAATTAGGACACATTTTGGTGTCATTTTTTATTATTATGATATTAATTTATTATCCTTAACTACCCGATTACACATTAATCAAGATAATTAAATATAATTATCGTCGTTACTATTCATAATGTCCAAAAACAAAAGAGTCTTGATTACATAATTTAGACCTTATGATTCCAAATATTTAATCCATTTTACTGAATTCAAAACAAAGAAATTTCAGTAATTAATCTAAAAATATTTTCCATTGTCAAAACAAATAGAGGGTTTTTTTGAAACAATATCTATGAAAAGTTTGGCATTAGTTTATGCCCAATTAAAAAGTGAAGTTAATACTAATGACCACCATTGGATTAAATGGTAAAAATATATTCTATTTAAACTTTAAAACTAATTAGAAAGATAGTCTAACTATATAAATAAATTAGTTGAAAAATCAGTTTTGATGTAAAATGCAGTATTTTTCACTATTCATTAAAAAATGAACATTGTCAGAAAAATTCAAAAAATTTATCAAATATAAAGTTCGATGTCCCAATCAAAAATAATATATTTATTTTGAAAAATAGATCTTATAAAATTATCAAAAGTTTTATTTAAAAAAGGTTTTCTATCGAAAGGCAGTAAACCAATCTTTTAAAAATATTTGTGTATTCCATGCTTAAGATTGGATTTATTCTCACTTTAAGCCTCTAAACACTATCTAATTCATAAATAGACATAGATAAAAATAACTCATATTCATTACTTACATGGGATGTTACATCCTTCCCCCTTTATAAAATTGTGTCCCAACAATTTATTTACTTAACGAATAAGTAGGGGTATTTATCCCTCATTGCATTTTCAGATTCCCATATTGCCTCTTCAATCATGTGGTTTTTCCAAAAAAAACCATTACCTGATGAATCACCTTATTCTGTAACACTTGATCCCTGTGGTCAAGAATCTGGACCAGTTTTTCCTTATAAGATAGGTTCTCTTCCAGCTGAACTACCTCTGGACTCAAAACCTGAGATGGATCTGGCATATACTTTCTCAATATTGAAACATGAAAAACATTGTGTACCTAAGATAAACTCGGAGGTAAAGCTACTAGGTATGCAACTGATCCAACTCTCTCCATAATTTCATATGGTCCAATGAACCGTGGACTCAGCTTTCCTTTCTTGTTAAATCTCATCACACTCTTCCATGGGGAGACTTTGAGAAAAACATGACCACCTACCCCAAAAGAGAGATCCTTCCTCCTATTTTCCGCATAACTCTTCTTCCTGCTCTGAGTTGTTATCATGTATTTCTGTATCAGATGAACTTTTTCTGCAAACACTTCTACCAATTATGGTCCCATCATCTTCCTTTAACCCACTTCATCACAGAAAACTAGATTTCGACACCGCTTCCTATATAACGCCTCAAATGGTGCCATCTGTATACTGGAATGAAAACTGTTATTATAAGAAAACCGAACCAAAGAAAGATGTTGGTCCCAACTTCCCTAATAATCCATCGAACAAGCACGTATCATATCCTCCAAAGTATGAATTGTTCATTCTGATTTCCCATCTGATTGAGGATGAAAAGCTCTACTATAATTTAATTCAGTACCCAACGACTTCTGAAGGCCTTTCAAAAGGTTAGAAGTGAAGCTGGGATCATGGTCAGATACAATGGAGAGGGGAACTCCATGTAACCTGACTATCTCATTAATATACAAATGGGAAAGTTGATCTAGTTAAAATGTATCTCGTATAGCAAGGAAATGAGCATATTTAGTCAAGCGATCAACAATAACCCAGATTTCATTATTACCTCGAGATGTCTTCAGTAATCCCGCAACAAAGTCCACGGATATATTTTACCATTTCCACTCTGGCACTGGTAAAGGCTAAAGAATCCCTTTTGATAACTGACACTCTACTTTAACCTGTTGACAAGTCAAACACTTCACTATAAAATCAGCGATATCTCTTTTCATTCCATCCAACCAGTAATACTTTCGATGATCTCTATACATCTTAGTACATCCTAGATGAACTAAAAACGGAGAACTATGAGCTTCACATAACAACTCTCTCTTCAACTGTGAGTCACAAGGCACACACAATCTCTTACCAAATCTCAAAAAAAAAATCATTATCAATGTTGAATTCATGCAACTTACCTTTCTGAACCAGCTCTACCTTTTTCTGCAACTCACTATCTTGCATCTGTGCTTGCTTGATTCTGTCTGATAGAGAAGATTTCACGGATACCTGAAATAAAATAGAAGGACATCCTGCTCCAAAAACTTCTATGCCAAAGTTTATCAAATACATAACCAAAGGATCACGTTCCAAACTCAACATTATTAATGAAGCATTACTTTTTCGACTCAAATCATCAACCACTTTATTTTCTTTTCCCGGATGGTAATTAATTGTACAATAATAATCCTTGATTAATTCTAGCCATCTCTTTTGTCTCATGTTCGATTATTTCTAAGTGAATATATGCTTTAAACTTTTGTGATCGGTATATATTTCACACTTTACTCCATACAAATGATGCCTCCAATTTTTTAAATAAAAAACAACAGTAGCTAATTCCAAATCATGTGTAGGGTAATTTACCTCATGAGTTTTCAACTAACGTGAAGCATAAACAATTACCAGATCATTCTGCATATGGACACAACCAAGTCCTTCCAATGAAGCATCATTGTAGATAACAAACTCACCATTCCTGGAAGGAAGTTCCAAAACTGGAGCATTCACCAATCTTCTTTTCAACTCCTGAAACAATCAGAACATTCTTTTTTCCAGATAAACATAACACCATTTCGAGTTAGCTTAGTCATTGGTCTAGATAACCCTGAAAAAATTCTAACAAACCTTCGGTAATAGCCTTCCAAACCAAGGAAGATATGAATCTCAGTTACATTTTTGGGTCTTGGCCATTCTTCAATAACCTTTGTTTTTTTAGGATCCACAATTATTTCATCTTTAGAAATAATATGAACAAGGAAAGAAATTTGTTGCAACCAAAACACACACATGCTGAATTTCCAATACAATTTCTTTTCATTTAAGGTTTTCAAAATAACCCTTAAATGTCCTTCATGATCCTCTTTAATTTTAGAAAACAACAAAATATCATCAATGAAAACCACCAAAAACTTATCCATGAACTAATTGAAAATTCTATTCATTAATTCCATGAATACAGTAGGTGCATTGGTTAGCCCAAAAGGCATTACTACAAATTCATAATGGCTATATGTTGTACAAAACGCGGTCTTCGGAACTTCTTCTTCTTTTACCATCAACTGATGGTACCCCGACCACAGGTCAATATTTGAAAAATACTGAGCTCCCTGGAGCTGGTCAAACAAATCATCGATATGAGGAAAAGGATATTTGTTCTTAATAGTGATGTTATTCAAGGCTCTATAATCAATGCAAAGTCTCAAAGAACCATATTTCTTTTTAACAAATAAAACAGGAGATCTCCATGGTGATGTGATAGGTCGAATGAAACCCTTCTCTAATAAATCTTGCAATTTCTCCTTCAACTCAAAAAGTTCAATTTGATCCATTAGATAAGGGGGTTTTGAAATTGGCTTAGCATTAGGAACTAAGTCTACAGTGAACTCAACTTCCCGATCTGGTATTATTGCACGCAACTCATTAGCAAAAACATCAGGATACTCATTTACCACTATCACATCATTAATTAGAACAGTTCCTTTATTTTCAACGATGTGTGCAAGGTAACATTCATTTCCATCTTTTACAAGTTTCTCAGCCTCTTGATATGTTATCAACAGTAAGGGTTCATTCTTGTACACAAACTGAAAGACTTTCTAAAAATAAACTTCTTTAGCACTACAATCAATCTTAGCATGGTAAATAGAGAGCCAATCCATACCCAGGATTACATCAAACTCTACTAGAGGTAAAACAATAAGGTTCTCAAGTAGATTCTTTCCACTAATAAGGATAGGAAGATTCTTATAGATTATTTATTCCTCAACATTTCCCCTAGGTGTTTTTACCACAAGTTTAGGAGTCATTTATTGAGATGGTATTCCCATTTTATTAGAAAAGGTTTCAAAGATGAAAGAATGTGTAGACCCTGAATCAAACAACACACTGGCATAATCTGAAAAAACAAACAAAGTACCTGATACAACTTCATTTGATGGCCCGAAATCTGATGAAATAGTTGTAAAGGATTTAACCACCCCTTTCTGCTTGTAGTCTAACTACTTCCCATTACTCAATCTCTTTGTCGGACACTCGTTTGCATAGTTACCCTTCTCATTGCACTTAAAACATTTCACTAACTGTAAATAAAATTTGGTCTTACCATCACCCTGATCTTTTTTAGTGCAATCACGAGCCTTATGTCCCATCTTACCACATCTGTATCACATTCCAAAATTCAGAAGACATTCCCCAGCATGCCTTTTACCACATTTATCACAAACTGAAAACTTAGTTTTCTTACCATTACACTTTTTTGAAAAATTCTTTCCTTTCTCCTACCACCTCGGTCTCTTCTTCTGCTAGTTGTTAGAGAACACTTGATCATCGGAAAACTCCATTTCCACCTTCTCAGCACATCGAATAATCTTTCCATAACTTTTGAACTCATGATAAGCTAATTCCTTTCAATATTTTGGCTTTAATCATAAGTAAAAACGATTGATTTTACTATCAAGGTCTCGGATAAAATTTGGAGCATACCTTGCCAATCGAGAGAACCTTTCTTCATAGGCGGCCACTAATTGTTCCTCTTGCCTCAATTACAGGAATTGTTTTTCCACCCTATGTCGAACAGCCGTAGGAAAATACTTCTCAAGAAACATAACTTTGAATACATCCCAGTCGAGAGCATCAATCTCATCAGCATCCCTGACATTTTTAACCATCGACCACCACTGAACTGCTTCACCCTCCAAACGGTAAATCGTAAGACTAACCTTTTGATTGTCTGCACACCCCATGACATCAAAAATCTTCTCCAGTGCTTTAATCCACCCTTCAGCTAGCATAGGGTCCCATGATCCTCTGAATGATGGGGGATGTTTCCTCATGAAATGTTCCACCACTAACATGTTCATCTGCGGTTGATCTGGCTGATCTCATGCATCGATACCACCGCCATTTATCGCTTGAGTAAACTGTGCCGTTACTGCAACAAACTATTGAGTTCCAATTCCGACTATCTCAGGATACTGATTCGGAAGGTTATTTCATTCGGTATGCCTTCCTAGCACCACTTCCCTGTTCCCTCTCCAGAAAACCATTCTAAACAAACATGTCTTAGATGAACCAACATGTTAATCTTCAAATGCTATATCACTTCAATTTGACCATAAAAAAATATTTATGGATAATCATTTAATAAAATTCTAACTCTTAAAGTTATCTAAACCGACCTCTGATACCAACTATAAGGCCCCAGCCTTAAGCTTTACTTAATCTTGAGTTATTACAAGATTTCACATTGAGGATCATTTCAGGTTTAGAGTTTTAGAGAATTAGATCATAAAACATGCATTACATCCCACATTTAAAAAAAGTGGTTATAATAAAAGATAGTATTCATTTTTTTCCATCAACGGAAACATATTTAAAATAAAACATGGATTTGTTCTTGACACTTCCTTAACACTATAATCATATCATGTACCCTTCCCTTGACCTATGAAAAACATTTCAAAAACTTGGGATGAGCATAAAAAGCTCAGTAAGGGATATAATAACATGGAAAGGAAACATGAGTACATATATACATAAGAATGAAATCATAGTTTACCCATAAAACATAATCACTTTAACATATCTCATCCAAATTATAAATAAATCATAGAAATCATAAGACATAAAAGTAACTTGACTCATTCATAACATTCTTACATAGGGAGTAACCCTCTTGGTTACGTTTAGAATACCCATCACAGCATATTCCCTAAATCTCTTTGGAGAAACCTCCACATTTAACTCCTTCACGTTACCTAATGAATTGGAGAGCTATATCGGGCTCAACTGCCCTTACTTTATCATGGAACCACCTGTCTTCATAACAATTCTCAAGAACCATAACATAATCGTATCACACAAAACAGGCATAAAGGAAAAATAACATTTCCACATTTCAATCACAAGATTTCAACAACATAGTTATATAATAAAAACATTATCAAATCCATTTTAAATACCAAAATAAAGGAAAAGTAAAACATTGTATTTTTTTTAAAAGGTATGGCTTGTAGAGGTAGCTAAAACTCAAATAATGGTCATGGCGGTGGAGAAGTCGTTGTCACCACATACGTATGACAAAAACATTCCCTTTTGTCATTTTGTAAAACGATTCGTATAAAAAATATTCGTTTTGGATAAACGTAAAAGTCATAGGGGTTTATACACCATATAAAAGAAGGTTGTGTATAAAATAAAATATGCCTCAATGAAAAGAGATTGAGATGAAATCCCTTACCTCGGGTCCGACATGACTCGATCATTATTTAACCTCCTGAATAATAAACCTGAGATAATGTATACTTTCTTAAGAACCTTTATCATGTTCTATATTCCTTTTATACCACTAATTACCATGTCATGAACACTATGTAATTATTTAAGTTAATAACAGTAATTTTAACGATCATTGGTACTTGAGTCAAAAATAATCTCTTTATAGTTACAAGTTGTTCATATATCCATTATACCCAGAGTTATACCTATGATATAGATATCATATATATCATATATATCTAGTATATACATGCATTTATAATATTACATTACGTTTAAGGGTAAGAAATGAAATGCACCGTTCATGGAGACGGTAAGCCGTACGTACGCATGAACGCTACTTTCATTTATATTTCATATTTTATGGAATGGAATCATAATGATATAAAGGTATATTATAATTCCAGTATAATATCATATATAATACCATTAATTACATCCTTTATATGTCCCATAAATGGCATTAACGAAATAAAATCACTTTGAGGGGGCGGTAGTCCGCACTTCCTAAAATGAAGATATCACGTTTACCCAAAATGGTAACCATAAAGGTATGACATAAATGAAAAATACAGAAGATTAAGTAAAGAATAAAAATATTATATATAATATATAAATATATTTACATCTTAATGGCCACCATATAAGGAGTTATATGAGTGTTGAACAATCATCGTTTCGTAAGGAAGAAATTCTCCGTCCACAGAAATAATATGTTCTTTAACCATTAGATGTAGGTGTGTGTAAGTGTAGCTTGAATAAATCTTATAAAAACATACTAGTATATGAAAGATACTGTTGTTGTTACAAAATAAATTAATAAAAAGAGTTTATGGGTTTGGAGAAGCAAAATAAAACATAAGAACACAAGAGAAGAGACTACCTTTAAATCAGGTAACTCTTTTTGATTTGAGCTCAAAGGCTTCCTTGGAAGACTTGTGCCAAAAGTGACGCTTCAAGGAGTAATTGAGGGATGTGGAGAGAAAAATTGGGCCGGTTTTGGTTGATCCAAAGGCTTTAGAAGTGTGGTTAAAGAGGTCGAGGTGGGGGCCTTTTATAAGAGGAGAGGAGGGCACTCTTGGAAAGTAAAGAAATGTTACTTTATTTTAATATGATTTTCTGATTTAAAATGTCCCACATTGATATAAATCGCGGATAAGGTTATAAGGTTTCGAAATACACTAATACAATAGGGTTTTGACAAGTTTAGGTCTTATATTTTAAATTATCTTTTTATTTTATTTAAATCGTTAAATAGTGAGGTAATCGCCGCATCATCATGATGTCATAAATAATTTAATTTATTTAATGTACAAAAATTATGAAAAAAATACTATGATGTAGGAAATATTTTTATATTTAAAATGAATATTTATAGTTAAAAATATCATCTATGTAGACAAAATAAAAAATGTTTTACTCAGGTGATACATTCTTTGTTATATTTACTTTCATTAAAAAAATAAAATGATAACAAGTCACTTTCCACAAAAGTGATTCCATGGGGTCCCCAAGTTTTTCACAAGGCATCCCATGGTCGGACGTGAGACAACCAATAGAATTAGGACACATTTTGGTGTCATTTTGTATTATTATGATATTATTTTATTATCCTTAACTACCTGATTACTCATTAATCAAGATAATTAAAGATAATTACCATCGTTACTATTCATAATGTCCAAAAACAAAAGAGTCTTGATTACATAATTTGGAAATTATGATTCCAAATATGTAATACATTTTACCAAATTCCAAACACATAAATTACAATAATTAATTTAAAAATAATTCCGGTTGTCAAAACAAATAGCGGGTTTTTTTTAAACAATATCTATGAGAAGTTTGGAATTAGTTTATGCCCAATTCCAATGTGAAATTAATCCTAATGACCACCATTGGATTAAATGGTAGAAATATATTATAGTTACACCTTAAAACCAATTAAAAATATAATCTAACTATAGAAATAAATTAGATGAAAAATCAGTTCTGATGTAAAATGCAGTATTTTCACTATTCATTAAAAAAATGAACATTGTTAGAAAAATACGAAAAATTTATCCAATGTAAATTTCAATGTCCCAATCATAAAGAATATATTTATTTTGACAAATAGAGCTTATAAAAGTTTCAAAAGTTTGATTTAAAAATGGTTTTCCATCAAAAGGCAGTAAGACAATCTTTTAAAAATATTAGTGTATTCCATGCTTCAGATTGGATTTATTCCCACATTAAGCCTCTAAACACTATAAAATTAATAAATAGACATAGATAAAAATATCTATAATTCATTTCTTACTTGGGATGTTACATTGTAAGTATATAACAATAGGGTGGTGGTATTTTAATCAAATCAAATACCAAAATTTTGAAATAACAATGTTATAAATATTCCAAATGGAATGAAATTCAAATACATATTGTATAAATTCCAAATTTAACTCAAAACATACCATGAAATATTTAATTAATTTTCAATCATAAGAAAATATAACAAAATAACCTCCTGAAATAATACATTATCAAACTCAAATATTCACTGAACGATGGATAATTGGATTAACATGATAAGGAAATTTATTTCTGATTCTAAATCCTTCACTGGATTTTTCTCTACATTAGATGAATTGAATAGATAATTTAAAATATTTATTATACTAAATTTATCTATAAAATGAAATGATTTATTGATGTCTGCATATAATTCATGTGGGAAATTATGCTTTATCCATTTCTAATGAGGTTAACAAATTTTTTTTGGATTATGTTTATAGTTTTGAGGTCATCATTATCACTGAAATGAAAAGTACCAGTGTCATAGAACTCTAACACAGTGGATGACCAGGGTCGTCTCACTTGAGGAGCGTTACAGTTGGTTCAATCACTTATATTAATTCACTTAATCTAATTTTTATTTTTTTATTATTTAGGAATATATATTTTTATAGTTTTAGGAAATTTGAAATTTAAATTAAGCAGAGCAATATTGAAATCTAAATGCAAATTATTACATAATGAAATTATAAAATAAAGGTCTGGGTCCTCGGTTTGGATAACACGAGTCCATTCATTATTTGTTGATTATTTAAATTTGATTTGATAATTGATTTAGTGAAACCTAATTAATGAATTACATCTCATTGATTTATTATGTGTGTGATTTTAACATGCCTTCGGCACACCAAACCACAGCTCCTCCAGTAATCTAGTAGGGTAACACCTCAACCGAGAATATTATCCCAGCAAGACCCGACTCCACCGTATGACGTTTCAAACATTATGGAAAACCCAACTCCACCGTATGATGGTTTTTCCTTAGATAATGTAGGGGAAATGATTAATCAATAAAAAGAAATGGAATTGAAAATAATGTCGTAGTGGACAACCGCCACACCCGTGCAATATTCTCTCCTCCACCACAAATAGATTTAAATTTTTTTTTTTAAATTTGAAGTGAAATAATGAATAAAGACATGAATCCTCCCCTATTTCCAAGACTCAAGTTAGTCACTTTCCATGGAGAACTGCAAAGAGATCACAATGGAAAGATGGAAGAGAGATAAGAAAAATTAAAGTTATAAGTGAAAAGGGGTGGAAGATGAAATGGGAAACACTTTAATAAAATGATTATGAATGAATTACATAATAAATGAAAACTAAAATAAAAAGGGAAATAAAGAAATATAAATCCTAAATTTCCCTTTTTCCTCCTCTCCTTGGTGCCCCGGATGTTGTTGGGAAGTAATTGGAATGCCTTGGAGAGGAGGAGCTCCCCTCCTTTTATAGGCAGATTCTGTGCTCAAAGCGTTGTCACAATTTAGGACCCATAAATGACATCCTCATGCGTTACACCCTTCATAAATTTTGTTTGAAAATGTCTTGGCCGTTTTCCCTCAAAATTTATGAGTCTTTGGACAAGTGATTAATGATTTATGGCCAATTGACTCTGAGAATTTATTATGTCCAGTCAGAATCATCAAACTGCAAACCACCGTTTTGTAATGAATTAATATCCCTGAAAACGGCCATTTCAGGAATTGATTCCTTAATGAAACCTGTTCCAAATATTCGTATCCGTCAATCCAAAAAATATCAGCTCCATTATAGTCGTTTTGAGCGAGTTATGGATATTTCACTGAACCTTCTTTTTTTCCGGATGAAATTTCCAGGAAGCTTCCTTGGTGTTCCTGAATAATCTTCAAATTCATTGAATTGTTTGGACCTTAAGATGGTCGAATCAGATCTTTGTCCAGAAGAAAAAGTTGAAGGAAATTATATTAAGATTATAAAAAAATTATAATCATAAAATTTGGATTTATATTTTTTGTAAATGACCAAAATACCCCTGTAGTGAAAATCTGTCCAAAATGCAGAATTTGGTCATTTTTGCATTTAAACTTAAAATACTTCTTAAATCCAAAATTGTTACATATAAGCTCAAAATTTTATCTTGGGATTTTAAAACAATAGAAATTCATTAAAAAATGTGTAAATTATAAGCAATGTCATAATCCAAAGAGGAAAATTGGAAAATATATAGGAAAATATAATAAGGGAAGGAAAAAATGAAAATAAAAAGAATAAAAATTGTGTATGAACGTGACTGTAAAAATCAACCCAATGTTATGTATTTCCTATGAAAAATCACCCATTCTGGAATCAACCATGGATAGAGAATATTAGTCACGAGATTCCATTAAATGATATCCTTGAATGAAACTGCAAGAAAAAATTAGTATATAATTAATTAAATATTAAATATTCTATGAAAATTTTTATGGATTGTATTTTCATCAAATACCTATCCTTGGGTAATCCCTCCTGTCTGAGACCAATAGATTTGTTGAAAAAAATATCTAACATCAACATATAATAGAATTTAACATGTTTCCACTATAAACTATCAAGAATAAAATTATTCAAATTCACCCAAATTTTCAAAACATACAATGACACGAGGAATCACAAACACCCCCCTGCATATTTTTATTGCCCCCAATAAGTCTCAGTTGAAAACCAACATCCATGCCACCCACAAAGAATTGGTGCAGTCAATGTTGTCTCAACCATTCAATAACTAATCTTACAACATCCAAAACACTCTCCCAACTTGAGATACATTCCACCATTACCAATATGATGCTCCAAAACATGTATATATCCTAATCGCTACCTCTATACCAAAATGAAAAACAACATAAACCATGATACATCAATCATTAAATGCAATAGCTATACATGGTTAATCCACTCACACTTGATCACTAGTAAGAAAGCCCACAACCTCTGAACTCAACAAACCACTTAAATAATAATAACAACCTCTAATAGCTTATGGTGTGATCCCTATCATTAGGGTGTCCATAAACTACCCCTTAATTATAAAATATGATTCATGATCACAAATGCATAGTCCTAACGAAACTAGGATAACACGCATAAAACAAAGGAATTTTGTCCCGAAAAATGCCTAAATGAAAATTCAATATATGGTGAATTGAGTTCCCAAATTTTTCTTCTAGGAAAACCACCATCTTCTGCTTTAAATGATCAACTTTTTTTCATTAATATAAAATTATAGAATAAAGATAAATACATACAAGAAAGATATTAAATGCATGAAAATTCTAGAAGTTTAGGGAAGAAGCATCCCCTATTTCACACCACCCACAGTCTACTCCAAGTGATTTGGTGATTTTCACAGTAACAACCCTTCTTCTGGGGGGTTCCTAGTAGAGTAAAATAATATTTCACATAATACATTAGAATATGTGATTTAAACTATGATATCACTTTAGAATACATATCCATGGTCTCAACACTCACTCTTACAATGAGTATAAATAAAAGATAATGAACATTATTTTGAAATAATAATTACAATGAATAATTTGATGAAGAAACTAACAGTATTAGAATATTAATTCTATTAATATAATGTTCTTCATGCTGTAGCTCAGAATGATCATCAGTGCAACTGATAAAATTGTAATAACAACAAGGGTGCTTCTATTTGATCTTTTTAATTTACAAAAAATCAATGTATTAATATGTATGTATGTTTTCATTACTTTTTTATTATTATCAATCTATATCTATTTTTCATGAAGTAGTTAATTTTTCCATTTTTTCTCATTTTGAAATTAAGCACAAGATTATCATAATGGTTGATAGATCCATCCATTATGAATTTTATAGGACCATCTATTAAGGACATGCAACCAATATTTCTAAATATAGAAATTCATTTTGCTGCAGTGATGTCAGCCCTTCTTGTCCTTTAGCTATTTCCTTTCATGTAAATGATATATACTCTAATTATTAACAATTACTTATTTAAATAATTCCTTTTTCATATATGCTCTATGATAATGAAATGGATTATCATGATATTATCAATGTAATCACATCATTCTGAATAACAGTAATATCTCTATAAGATATTCAATTGACCTTGATGTCAATAATAAGATAACATCCTAAGTCATATTGAAATATTAATCTATTTTTTGAATTAAAATGAGTGTAATATAAATTTACATTATCATTGTATAATTTAATTCTTCAATATAGGATAAAATTTTTCACTGTGATGTGATACATATCTTCTTCAACATCTTTTAGCTTTTGTAAGATCTTGTTATACGAATATTTATTTTTATAATATAACATCTTATTATTGGATTTATTCTATCTAAAATATCTAACTATAGTACAAGGATATTTATTCATACACTTTATTAGATTATGTTATATGTAATAAGATATACTTTCGACATAAATCATTCTAATTTGGAGGTTAAATACATCATACATGATAGGATAAACACTTTGACAATCTATTCAATGATAAATTATTTTGATAAATATAGTTAGAAACACTCAAGGAAAACGTTTTAGAATAAAATTAGGGACTTTTTGAATCAAAAAATCACATAAAAACAGAGATATGTTGGAACAACATAAGTCTATTTAACTATCTCTCATTTTTGTGGATAAGAAAATCCATGAAATTAAAAAATATCAAAACAAACCTTTAACATTAAAAATATTATTCCATTTCATTAATGATTCTAAAAAATATACATTCTTACTCTTCCTTTTGAATCCACTTTTTCTTCTTTAGAGAGTAAGATTTTAAAACCTAAATTTTCGTATTCTCCTTTTTTCTCACTCATTGAAATAAAAAATAAAAATGATTTTTTTATTTTCATAAAATTATTCATATTTTCCTTTTCATATCCCAATTTATGTGATATCAAAAAAAATTATGACAATTATTACAATCAATTTTTCACATAAACAATAGTAAATAGTTATTTCTACTAATAATGAATGGAATTAGACCTAAATTTATTATTTGAATAATGAGTAAGGAATCAAAAATAAAAAGTAAATGCAAGGAATTAAATAAAAACATATTAAAGGTATGAATAAATAAATTCAATAAAACACTATGAAATAAATAGATATAAATAACATATAATAAGAAAAATTAATAACTATAAAAGAATATATATTAATACCGAAAACATCCATTTTAGTATAGAAATAAATTTCTGAAAATAATTTAATGTAAGAATTAATTTAAATTTTGGTGTATAAAATTATAATTATCCGAAAATAATTAAAAATATTTACGAGAAACATTCAACTTTTAAATGGTAGTCATTAAAGATATAAGGATTCAAATGTTTGTAAACATTTCATCCATCAAGAAACCATAAGATAAACCTGGAACTGTGAGTGTTTTTCAATCCTCCAACTTAATATATCTTTTTAGGGATGTGTTTTTCAATGATAAGGGTTTTCCAATAGGTAGTGTGGGTAAAGGAATCTGTGAATCAACCCTCTCTAGAAATATATCCCAATGTAGGTAATGATGATTCAAGACATGCTTGATTATCCTGAATAATCCTAATAGTTTATGAACTCATACTACTCACAAAAATATGATGTAAATCATCAAATTTATTCTCAAATAATTAAATGTTATTATATAGGGATCCATCCATCTTATACATACTAGTGAAAATAGAACTTAAATGTATTTTTTCATTTATATCATCAATTATTGAACTACATAAGTATAATATAGTATCAAGGTGCTGATTATATTCTTATATTGGTCATTTAACACAAGATAATTCTGAGTAAGCATTGGCATCCTTATCCATTCATCTATTATGTATATTTGAAGATCATGGATTACTTCTAAGGGTTGAAGGACACATTTTATTGAGGAAATTGTAGAATTAATTGTATATATCACTATATAAACTCCTTCTCATCGTGAAAAATTGTCCATTTGATTCATTGGATTCAATAAGGGGTTCCATTATCATTTTATCAACCACATTTTTAACTAAAAAAATTCACATCACTAACATCATCATGTGAAACAACATTATTACGAAAATTCCAAATTTAATATCTTGATTCCACTGACAAAGATTTCATGGATTATACTTCAACAACCAAATTATAATATCTCACTTGAGATCTATCTATAGTATCACAATTCAAATGAGTTTATTATGAATTTCTATAGTCTTCATTGATAGGTGATAATTTTCTTGTTGAAATTTTATACTTTCAACAGAATTTGGTTGACTTTCTCCAACAATAAGAATTTCATCCAAATTGTGTGATTCCCATGATTTATATCTAATTGTAATTATGGATAATTTACTCATTTATTGAGAATTATAATCAATAATAATATGTAAATTTCTTGGTTTTTTTGAAATTTTCTTTCCTTGATCAATATACAAAAACAACTAGCCGGAGAGGCTAACATTTCACTATAGTCTGTAACTAGAACATAGAAATGAGAAAGTGGTGAACTATACTGATCATTAGTTTTTTTTCTGCATTCAATAACAAATCTATCTCTCATTTTTCTTTTGGAATGATTCTTATTAACATCAAAAAATTCAATTACATAAATACCTTGAACATGTCTATCTATTAATATATGTATTATTTTTTGGTAGGAGAACTCTCCCTGAGTTGAAGTTGGATTAGATTTAGCTTAAAATGGTATAAGAACCAACTTTTTCAAAGAGGAATTCCACCAAAAACGACTTATTATAAAAATAATTTTACTTAACATTGTATATAATGCCCTATCCTTAAACCACACTTAATCTTGAGTTATTACCAGATTCTACATTGAGGATCTTTTCAGGTTTAGAGTTTTAGAGAATTAGATCATAAAACATGCATTACATCCCACATTTAAACAAAGTGGTTACAATAAAAGATAGTTTTAATTTTTTTCCATCAACGGAAACATATTTAAAATAATACATGGATTCATTCTTGACACTTCATTGACACTATCATCATATCTTGTACCCTTCCCTTGACCTGTGAAAAACATTTCAAAAACTTGGGATGAGCATAAAAATCTCAGTAAGGGATATAAAAATATGGAAATGAAACATGAGTACATATATACAAAAGAATGAAATCATACTTTACCCATAAAACATAATCACTTTAACATACCTCATACATGTTATGAATAAATCATATAAATCATAAGACATAACGGTAACTTGAGGCATTCATAGCATTCTTACGTAGGGAGTAACACTCTTGGTTACATTTGGAATACCCATCACAGTATATTACCTAAATCTCTTCGAAGAAAACTCAATGTTAAACTCCTTCACGTTACCCAATGCATTGGAGAGCTATATCAGGCTCACCCGCCCTTAGTTTATCACAGAACCACCTATCTACATAACAATGCCCATGAACCATAACATAATCGTATAACATAAAACATGCATAAAAGAAACATAACATTTCCACATTTCAATCACAAGTTATCAATAACACAGTGATATAATAAAAACATTATCAAAACCATTTTAAATACCAAAATAAAAGAAAAGTAAAACATGGTATTTATTTTTCTTTAAAAAAAGGTATGGCTTGTAGAGGAAGTCGAAACTCAAATAATGGTCACAGCGGTGGAGAAGTCGGTGTCGCCGCATATGTACGACAAAAACATTCCATTTTGTCATTTTGTAAAACACATCATATAAAAAATATTACTTTTGGATAAATGTAAAAGTAAAAGGGTTTTATAAACCGTATAAAAGAAGGTTGTGTATAAAATAAAATATGCCTCAATGAAAGGAGATTGAGACGAAGTCCGTTACCTCGGGTCCGACTTGACTCCATCATTCATTAACCTCATGAATAATAAACTTGAGTTAATTTATACTTTCTTAAGAACCTTTTTCAAGTTCATTATTCCTTTTATATCACTTATTACCATGTCATGAACACTATGTAATTATTTAAGTTAATAACGGTCGTTTTAACGATCATTGGTACTTGAGTCAAAACTAATCTCTTTATAATTACAAGTTGTTCATTTATCCATTATACCCAGAGTTATACTCATGATGTAGATATCATATATATCATATATATCCAGTATATACATGCATTTATAATATTACATAATGTTTAGAGGTAAGAAATGAAATTCATCGTTCATGGAGATGGTAAGTCGTACGTACGCATGAACGGAACTTTCATTTCTATTTCGTATTTTATGGAATGGAATCATAATTATATAAAGGTATATTATAATTCCAGTATAATATCATATATAATACCATTAATTACATCCTTTATACATCCCACATATGGCATTAACGAAATCAAATCACTTTGAGGGGGCGGTAGTCCGCATTTCCAAAAATGAAGATATCGCGTTTACCCATAATGGTAACCATAAAGGTATGCCATAAATGAAAAATACAGAATCTTAAGTAAACCATAAACATATTATATATAACATAGAAATATATTTACATCTTAATGGCCACCTTTGAAGGTGTTATATGCGTGTTGAATAATCATCGTTTCGTGTGGCAGAAATGCACCATCCACAAAAACAGTATGTTCTTTAACCATTAGATGTTGGTGTGTGTATGTGTAGCTTGAATCATTCTTATAACAACATCCCAGTATATGTAATATACTGGTGTTGTTACAAAAGAATTGAATAAAAATATTTTAGGAGGTTGGAGAAGCAAAATAAAACATAAGAACACAAGAGAAGACACTACCTTTAAATCAGGTAACTCTTTTTGATTTGAGCTCAAAGGATTCCTTGGAAAGACATATTCCCAATGTGAGTCTTCAAGGAGTAAGATAGGGATGTGGAGAACAAAATGGGCAGGTTTTGGCCAAGCCAAAGTCTTTGGATGTGTGGGTAAAGAGGTAGAGTTTGGGGCCTTTTATAAGAGGAGAGGAGGGGCACTCTTGGAAAGTAAAGAAATGTTACTTTATTTTAAAATGATTTTCGGATTTAAAAGGTCCCACATTTATAAAATTCGAGTTTAAGGTGATAAAGTTTCTAAATATACTCATCCAATAGTTTTTTGACAAGTTTAGGTCTTAGATTTTACATTATCTGTTTATTTTATTTAAATTGTTAAATAATGAGGTAATCGCTGCATCATCATGATGTCATATATAATTTAATTTATTTAATGTCTAAAAATTATGAAAAAAATACTTTGATGTTGGAAATATTTTTACCTTTCCAATGAATATTTATAGTTCAAAATATCATCTATTTAGTTAAAATTAAATTTTTTTTACTCAGGTGATACATTCTTTGTTATATTTACTTTCTTTAAAAAAATAAAAAGAAAACAAGTCACTTTCCACAAAAGTGATTCCATGGGGTCCCCAAGTTTGGAAAAAGGCATCCCATGGTCGGCCATGAGACAACCAGTAGAATTAGGACACATTTTGGTGTCATTTTTTATTATTATGATATGATTTTATTATCCTTAACTACCCGATTACTCATTAATCAAGATAATTAAATATAATTACCGTCGTTACTATTCATAATGTCCAAAAACAAAAGAGTCTTGATTACATAATTTGGACCATCTGATTAAAAATATTTAATCCATTTTAAAAAATTCAAAACATAGAAATTTCAATAATTAATTTAAAAATATTTCATGTTGTCAAAACAAATAGCGGGTTTTTTTGAAACAATATCTATGAAAAGTTTGGCATTAGTTTATGCCCAATTAAAAAGTGAAATTAATCCTAATGACCACCATTGGATTAAATGTTAAAAATATATTCTATTTAAACTTTAAAACCATTTAAAAAGATAATATAACTATATAAATAAATTAGATGAAAAAGCAGTTTTGATGTAAAATGCAGTATTTTTCACTATTCATTAAAAAATGAACATTGTCAGAAAAATACCAAAAATTTATCAAATATAAATTTAAATGTCCCAATCATAAAGAATATATTTATTTGGAAAAATAGATCTTATAAAATTATCAAAATTTTTATTTAAAAATGGTTTTCCATCGAAAGGCAGTAAACCAATCATTTAAAAATATTTGTGAATTCCATGCTTAAGATTGGATTTATTCTCACTTTAAGCCTCTAAACACTATATAATTCATAAATAGACATAGATAAAAAATAACTATTATTCATTACTTACATGGGATGTTACATCCTTTCCCCTTTATAAAATTGTGTCCCCGCAATTTATTTACTTAATGAATTAGTGGGGGTATTTATCCCTCATTGCATTTTCAGATTCCCATGTTGCCTCTTCAATCATGTGGTTTTTCCAAGAAAACCTTTACCTGATGCATCACCTTATTCCGTAACACTTGCTCCCTATGGTCAAGAATCTGGACTGGTTGTTCCTCATAAGATAGGATCTCTTCCAGCTGAACTACCTCTGGACTCAAAACCTGAGATGGATCTGGCATATACTTTCTCAACATTGAAACATGAAAAAAATTGTGTACCTGAGATAAACTCGGAGGTAAAGAAACTCGGTATGCAACTGATCCAACTCTCTCCATAATTTCATATGGTCCAATGAACCTTGGACTCAACTTTCCTTTCTTACCAAATCACATCACACTCTTCCATGGTGAGACTTTGAGAAAAACATGATCACCTACCTCAATAGAGAGATCCTTCCTCCTATTGTCCGCATAACTTTTCTGCCTGCTCTGAGCTGTTCTCATGTGTTTCTGTATCAGATGAACTTTTTCTGCCAACACTTCTACCAATTCTGGTCCCATCAGCTTCCTTTCACCCACTTCATCATAGAAAACTGGAGTTCGACACCGCTTCCCATATAACGCCTCAAATGGTGCCATCTGTATACTGGAATGAAAACTGTTATTATAAGAAACAAAAACCAAAGAAAGATGTTGGTCCCAACTTCCCTAATAATCCATCGAACAAGCACGTAACATATCCTCCAAAGTCTGAATTGTTCATTCTGATTTCCCATCTTATTGAGGATGAAAACCTCTACTATAATTTAATTCAGTACCCAAAGACTTCTGAAGGACTTTCCAAAAGTTAGAAGTGAACCTGGGATCACGGTCAGATACAATGGAGAGGGGAACTCCATGTAACCTGACTATCTCTTTATGATAGAAATGAAAAAGTTAATCTAGGGAAAAAGTATCTCGTGTAGCAAGGAAATGAGCAGATTTAGTCAAGCGATCAATAATAACCCATATTGCATTATTACCTCGAGATGTCTTCGGTAATCCCTCAACAAAGTCCACAGATATATTTTAACATTTCCACTCTGGAACTGGTAAAGGCTGAAGCATCCCTTTTGGTAACTGCCACTCTGCTTTAACAGGTTGACAAGTCAAACACTTCACTGTAAAATCAGCAATATCTCTTTTCATTCCATCCCACCAGTAATACTTTCGATGATCTCTATACATCTTAGTACTACCTAGATGAACTCAAAACGGAGAACTATGAGCTTCACATAACAACTCTCTCTTCAACTATGAGTCACAAGGAACACACAATCTCTTCCCAAATCTCAAAAAATCATTATCAATGTTGAATTCATGCAACTTACCTTTCTGAACCAGCTCTACCTTTTTCTGCAACTCACTATCTTGCTTCTGTGCTTTCTTGATTCTGTCTGATAGAGAAGATTTCACTGATACCTGAAATAAAATAGAAGGACATCCTGCACCAACAAATTCTATGCCAAAGTTCATCAAATCCTTAACAAAAGGATCATGTTCCAAACACAACATTGTTAATGAAGCATTACTTTTTCGACTCAAAGCATCAGCCACATTATTTTCTTTTCCCGGATGGTAATGAATTGTACAATCATAATCCTTGATTAATTCTAGCCATCTCTTTTGTCTCATGTTCGATTCTTTCTATGTGAATATATACTTTAAACTTTTGTGATCGGTATATATTTCACACTTTACTCCATACAAATGATGCCTCCATATTTTTAAAGCGAAAACAACAACAGCTAATTCCAAATCATGTGTAGGGTAATTTACCTCATGAGTTTTCAACTAACGTGAAGCATAAACAATTACCTGATCATTCTGCATAAGGACACAACCAAGTCCTTTCAATGATGCATCACTGTAGATAACTAACTCACCATTCCTAGAAGGAAGTTCCAAAACTGGACCATTCACCAATCCTCTTTTCAACTCCTGAAAACAATCATCACATTCTTTTGTCCAGATAAACTTAACACCCTTCCGAGTTAGCTTAATAATTGGACTAGATAACCGTGAAAAAATTCTAACAAACCTTCGGTAATAGCCTGCCAAACCAGGGAAACTACGAATCTCAGTTACATTTGTGGGTCTTGGCCATTATTCAATAACCATTGTTTTTGCAGGATCCACAGTTATTCCATCTTTAGAAATAATATGAACAAGGAATTAAATTTGTTGTAACCAAAACTCACACTTGCTGAATTTCCAATAAAATTTCTTTTCTTTTAGGGTTTTCAAAATAACCCTTAAATGTTTTTCATGCTCCTCTTTAATTTTAGAAAACACCAAAATATCATCAATGAAAACCACCACAAACTTCTCCATGAACTCATGGAAAATTCTATTCATTAATTCCATGAATACAGCAGGTTAATTGGTTAGCCCAAAAGGCATTACTACAAATATATAATGGCCATATCTTGTACAAAACGCGGTCTTCAGAACATCTTCTTCCATTACCATCAATTGATGGTACCCCGATCTCAGGTCAATCTTTGAAAAATACTGAGCTCCCTGGAGCTGGTCAAACAAATCATCGATATGAGGAAAATGATATTTGTTCTTAACAGTGATGTTATTCAAGGCTCTATAATCAATGCAAAGTCTCATAGAACAATCTTTCTTTTTAACAAATAAAACAGGATAACCCCATGGTGATGTGCTAGGTCGAATGAAACCCTTTTCTATTAAATCTTGCAATTTCTCCTTCAACTCTAAAAGTTCAATTTGAGCCATTCAATAAGGGGGTTTTGAAATTGTCTTAGCATCAGGAACTAAGTCTATAGTAAACTCAACTTCCCGATCTGGTATTATTCCAGGCAACTCATTAGCAAAAACATCAGGATACTCATTTACCACTAGCACATCATTAATCAGAACAGTTCCTTTATTTTCAACGATGTGTGCAAGGTAACATTCATTTCCATCTTTTACAGGTTTCTCAGCCTCTTGATATGTTATCAACAGTAAGGGTTCATTCTTGTACACAAACTGAAATTCATTCTAAAAAGAAACTTATTTAGATCTACAGTCAATCTTAGCATGGTAAATAGAGATCCAATTCATACCCAGGATAACATCAAACTCTACTAGAGTTAAAACAATAAGGTTCGCAAGTAGATTCTTTCCATGGATAAGGATAGGAATATTCTTATAAATTCTTTTTTCCTCAACATTTCCCCCAGGTGTTTTTACAACATGTTCAGGAGTCATTTCTTGAGACGGTATTCCCATTTTATTGGAAAAGGTTTCAAAGATGAAAGAATGTGTAGACCCCGAATCAAACAACACACTAGAATAATCTGAAAAAACAAACAAAGTACCTGATACAACTTCATTTGATGGCCCGACATCTGATGAAGTAGTTTCAAAGGATTTCACCACCCATTTCTGCTTGTAGTCTAAATACTTCCCATCACTCAAGCTCTTTGTCGGACACTCGTTTTCATAGTGACACATCTCATTGCACTTAAAACATTTCACTAACTATAAATCAAATTTGGTCTTACCATCACCCTAATCTTTTTTAGTGCAATCAAGAGCATTATGTCCTATCTTACCACATCGGTAGAACATTCCAAAATTCAGAAGGCATTCCCCAGCATGCCTTTTACCACATTTATCACAAACTAAAAACTTAGTTTTCTTACCATCAGGCTTTTTTGAAGAATTCTTTCCTTTCTCCTGCCACCTCGGTCTCTTCTTCTACTGGTTGTTATAGAACACTTGATCATCGGAAAACTCCATTTCCACCTTCTCAGCACATCGAATATGCTTTCCATAAATTTTGAACTCATGAGAAGCTAATTCCCTTCGATATTTTGGCTTTAATCTGGATTAAAAATGATTTATTTTACTATCAAGGTCTCAGATAAAATTTGGAGCATACCTTGCCAATCGAAAGAACCTTTCTTCATAGGCAGCCACTAAGTCTTCCTCTTGCCTCAATTCCAGTAATTGTTTTTCCACACTAAGTCGAACAGCCTTAGGAAAATACTTCTCAAGAAACGTACCTTTGAATTCATCCCAATCGAGAGCATCAATCTCATCAGCGTCCCTGACATTTTTAACCATCGACCACCACTAATCTGCTTCACCCTCCAAACGGAAAATAGTAAGATTAACCTTTTGATTTTCTGAACACCCCATGAAATCAAAAATAATCTCCAGTACTTTAATCCACCCTTATGGTAGCATAGGGTCCGATGATCCTCTGAATTATGGGGGATGTTTCCTCATGAAATGTTCCACCACTGACATGTTCCTCTGCGGTTGATTTGGCTGATCTCGTGCATGAATACCACCACCATTTATCGCTTCAGTAAACTGCACCATTACTGCAACAAACAATTCAGTTCCAATTCTGACTATCTCAGGATGCTGATTCAGAAGTTTATTTCTTTCTTTATGCCTTCCTAGCACTGCTTCCTTGTTTCCTCTGCGGAAAACCATTCTGAACAAACATGTCTTAGATGAAGCAACATGTTAATCTTCAAATGCTATATCACTTCAATATGACCATAAAAAAATATTTTTGGATAACTATTTAATAATATTCTAACTCCTAAAGTTATCTAAACTGACCTATGATACCAACTATAAGGCCCCAGCCTTAAGCCTTACTTAATCATGAGTTATTACAAGATTAAACATTGAGGATCTTTTTAGGTTTAGAGTTTTAGAGAATTAGATCATAAAACATGCATTACATCCCACATTTAAACAAAGTGGTTACAATAAAAGATAGTATTCATTTTTTTCCATCAACAGAAACATATTTAAAATAAAACATGGATTTGTTCTTGACACTTCCTTGACACTATCATCATATCATGTACCCTTCCCTTGACCTGTGAAAAACATTTCAAAAACTTGGGATGAGCATAAAAAGCTCAGAAAGGGATATAATAATATAGAAAGAAAACATGAGTACATATATACATAATAATGAAATCATACTTTTCCCATAAAACATAAGCACTTTAACATACCTCATCCAAATTATGAATAAATCATAGAAATCATAAGACATAAAGGTAACTTGACGCATTCATAACATTATTACATAGGCAGTAACCCACTTGGTTACGTTTGGAATACCCATCAGAGTATATTCCCTAAATCTCTTCAGAGAAACCTCCACATTTAACTCCTTCACGTTACCCAATGAATTGGAGAGCTATATCGGGCTCAGCCACCCTTAGTTTATCACGGAACCACCTGTCTTCATAACAATTTCCAAGAACCATAACATAATCGTATCACACAAAACATGCATAAAGGAAACATAAAATTTCCACATTTCAATCACAAGATATCAATAACACAGTTATATAATAAAAACATTATCAAATCCATTTTAAATACCAAAATAAAGGAAATTTAAAATGTTGTATTTATTTTTCTTTTAAAAAAAGGTATGGCTTGTAGATCTAGCTGAAACTCAAATAATGGTCACGGCAGCGGAGAAGTCGTTGTCGCCGCATACGTATGACAAAAACATTCCATTTTGTCATTTTGTAAAACGCTTCATATAAAAAATATTTTTTTTGGATAAAAGTAAAATTCAAAGGGGTTTATACACCGTATAAAAGAAGGTTGTGTATAAAATAAAATATGCCTCAATGAAAAGAGATTGAGATGAAGTCCCTTACCTCGGGTCCGACTTGACTCGATCATTATTTAACCTCATGAATAATAAACTTGAGATAATTTATACTTTCTTAAGAACCTTTATCATGTTCATTATTCCTTTTATACCACTTATTACCATGTCATGAACACTATGTAATTATTTAAGTTAATAACAGTCATTTTAACAATCATTGTTACTTGAGTCAAAAATAATCTCTTTATAATTACAAGTTGTTCATGTATCCATTATAACCAGAGTTATACTCATGATGTAGATATAATATATATCATATATATCCAGTGTATACATGCATTTATAATATTACATAACGTTTAGAGGTTAGAAATGAAATGCTCCGTTCATGGAGACGGTAAGTCGTACGTACGCATGAACGCTACTTTCATTTATATTTCATATTTTATGGAATGGAATCATAATGATATAAAGGTATATTATAATTCCAGTATAATATCATATATAATACCATTAATTACATCCTTTATATGTCCCACAAATAGCATTAACGAAATCAAATCACTTTGAGCGGGCGGTAGTCCGCACTTCCTAAAATGAAGATATCACGTTTACCCATAATGGTAACCATAACGGTACGCCATAAATGAAAAAGATAGAAGATTAAGTAAAGAATAAACATATTATATATAATATATAAATATAGTGACATCTTAATGGCCACCATAGAAGGTGTTGTATGAATGTTGAACAATCATCGTTTCGTGAGGCAGAAATTCACCATCCATAAAAACAATAAGTTCTTTATCCATTAGATGTAGGTGTGTGTAAGTGTATCTCGAATCATTCTTATAAAAACATACTAGTATATAGAAGATACTGGTGTTTTTACAAAAGAAATGAATAAAAAGAGTTTAGGGGTTTGGAGAAGCAAAATAAAACATAAGAACACAAGAGAAGACACTACCTTTAAATTGGGTAACTCTTTTTGATTTGAGCTAAAAGGCTTCCTTGGGAAGACTTGTGCCCAAAGTGAGGCTTCAAGGAGTAATAGAGGGATATGGATAGATTAAATTGGCAGGTTTTGGCTGAGCCAAAGGCTCTTGAAGTGTGGTTAAAGTGGTAGAGGCGGGGGCCTTTTATTAGAGGAGAGGAGGGAACTCTTGGAAAGTAAAGAAATGTTACTTTATTTTAAAATGAGTTTCTGATTTAAAAGGTCCCACATTGATATAAATCGCGGATAAGGTTATAAGGTTTCCAAATATACTAATCAAATATGTTTTTGACAAGTGTAGGTCATATATTTTAAATTATCTTTTTATTTTATTTAAATCGTTAAATAATGAGGTAATCGCTGCATCATCATGATGTCATAAATAATTTAATTTATTTAATGTATAAAAAATATGAAAAAAATACTATGATGTAGGAAATATTTTTATATTTCAAATGAATATTTATAGTAAAAAATATCATCTATGTAGACAAAATAAAAAAAAAATTACTCAGGCGATACATTCTTTGTTATATTTACTTTCTTTAAAAAAATAAAAAGATAACAAGCCACCTTCCACAAAAGTGATTCCATGGGGTCCCCAAGTTTGGAACAAGGCATCCCATGGTCGGCCATGAGACAACCAGTAGAATTAGGACACATTTTGGTGTCATTTTTTATTATTATGATATGATTTTATTATCCTTAACTACCCGATTACTCATTAATCAAGATAATTAAATATAATTACCGTCGTTACTATTCATAATGTCCAAAAACAAAAGATTCTTGATTACATAATTTGGACCATCTGATTACAAATATTTAATCCATTTTAAAAAATTCAAAACATTGAAATTTCAATAATTAATTTAAAAATATTTCATGTTGTCAAAACAAATAGCGGGTTTTTTTGAAACAATATCTATGAAAAGTTTGGCATTAGTTTATGCCCAATTCAAAAGTGAAATTAATCCTAATGACCACAATTGGATTAAATGTTAAAAATATATTCTATTTAAACTTTAAAACTAATTAAAAAGATAATATAACTATATAAATAAATTAGATGAAAAAGCAGTTTTGATGTAAAATGCAGTATTTTTCAATATTCATTAAAAAATGAACATTGTCAGAAAAATACCAAAAATTTATCAAATATAAATTTCAATGTCCCAATCATAAAGAATATATTTATTTGGACAAATAGATCTTATAAAATTATCAAAATTTTTATTTAAAAATGGTTTTCCATCGAAAGGCAGTAAACCAATCTTTTAAAAATATTTGTGAATTCCATGCTTAAGATTGGATTTATTCTCACTTTAAGCCTCTAAACACTATATAATTCATAAATAGACATAGATAAAAAATAACTATTATTCATTACTTACTTGGGATGTTACATCCTTTCCCCTTTATAAAATTGTGTCCCTGCAATTTATTTACTTAATGAATAAGTGGGGGTATTTATCCCTCATTGCATTTTCAGATTCCCATGTTGCCTCTTCAATCATGTGGTTTTTCCAAGAAAACCTTTACCTGATGCATCACCTTATTCCTTAACACTTGCTCCCTATGGTCAAGAATCTGGACCAGTTGTTCCTCATAAGATAGGTTCTCTTCCAGCTGAACTACCTCTGGACTCAAAACCTGAGATGGATCTGGCATATACTTTCTCAACATTGAAACATGAAAAACATTGTGTACCTGAGATAAACTCGGAGGTAAAGAAACTCGGTATGCAACTGATCCAACTCTCTCCATAATTTCATATGGTCCAATGAACCTTGGACTCAGCTTTCCTTTCTTACCAAATCGCATCACACTCTTCCATGGTGAGTCTTTGAGAAAAACATGATCACCTACCTCAATTGAGAGATCCTTCCTCCTATTGTCCGCATAACTTTTCTGCCTGCTCTGAGCTGTTCTCATGTGTTTCTGTATCAGATGAACTTTTTCTGCCAACACATCTACCAATTCTGGTCCCATCAGCTTCCTTTCACCCACTTCATCATAGAAAACTGGAGTTCAACACCGCTTCCCATATAACGCCTCAAATGGTGCCATCTGTATACTGGAATGAAAACTGTTATTATAAGAAACCAAAACCAAAGAAAGATGGTGGTCCCAACTTCCCTAATAATCCATCGAACAAGCACGTAACATATCCTCCAAAGTCTGAATTTTTCATTCTGATTTCCCATCTTATTGAGGATGAAAACCTCTACTATAATTTAATTCAGTACCCAAAGACTTCTGAAGGACTTTCCAAAAGTTAGAAGTGAACCTGGGATCACGGTCAGATACAATGGAGAGGGGAACTCCATGTAACCTGACTATCTCTTTATGATAGAAATGAAAAAGTTGGTCTAGGGAAAAAGTATCTCGTGTAGCAAGGAAATGAGCAGATTTAGTCAAGCGATCAATAATAACCCATATTGCATTATTACCTCGAGATGTCTTCGGTAATCCCACAACAAAGTCCACAGATATATTTTAACATTTCCACTCTGGAACTGGTAAAGGCTGAAGCATCCCTTTCGGTAACTGCCGCTCTGCTTTAACCGGTTGACAATTCAAACACTTCACTGTAAAATCAGAAATATCCCTTTTCATTCCATCCCACCAGTAATACTTTCGATGATCTCTATACATCTTAGTACTACCTAGATGAACTCAAAACGGAGAACTATGAGCTTCACATAACAACTCTCTCTTCAACTATGAGTCACAAGGAACACACAATCTCTTCCCAAATCTCAAAAAATCATTATCAATGTTGAATTCATGCAACTTACCTTTCTGAACCAGCTCTACCTTTTTCTGCAACTCACTATCTTGCTTCTGTGCTTTCTTGATTCTGTCTGATAGAGAATATTTCACTGATACCTGAAATAAAACAGAAGGACATCCTGCACCAACAAATTCTATGCCAAAGTTCATCAAATCCTTAACAAAAGGATCATGTTCCAAACACAACATTGTTAATGAAGCATTACTTTTTCGACTCAAAGCATCAGCCACATTATTTTCTTTTCTCGGATGGTAATGAATTGTACAATCATAATCCATGATTAATTCTAGCCATCTCTTTTGTCTCATGTTCGATTCTTTCTAAGTGAATATATACTTTAAACTTTTGTGATCGGTATATATTTCACACTTTAATCCATACAAATGATGCCTCCAAATTTTTAAAGCGAAAACAACAACAGCTAATTCCAAATCATGTGTAGGGTAATTTACCTCATGAGTTTTCAACTAACGTGAAGCATAAACAATTACCTGATCATTCTGCATAAGGACACAACCAAGTCCTTTCAATGATGCATCACTGTAGATAACTAACTCACCATTCCTAGA
The DNA here is from genome assembly GCA_963277665.1 of Viscum album. NCBI lineage: Eukaryota > Viridiplantae > Streptophyta > Magnoliopsida > Santalales > Viscaceae > Viscum > Viscum album. The sequence goes on from OY728121.1 coordinate 444,643,840, forward strand.
AGGAAGTTCCAAAACTGGAGCATTCACCAATCTTCTTTTCAACTCCTGAAAACATTCATCACATTCTTTTGGCCAGATAAACTTAACACCCTTCCGAGTTAGCTTAATCATTGGACTAGATAACCGTGTAAAAATTCTAACAAACCTTCGGTAATAGCCTTCCAAACCAGGGAAGCTACGAATCTCAGTTACATTTGTGGGTCTTGGCCATTATTCAATAACCATTGTTTTTGCAGGATCCACATTTATTCCATCTTTAGAAATAATATGAATAAGGAATTAAATTTTTTGTAACCAAAACTCACACTTGCTGAATTTCCAATACAATTTCTTTTCTTTTAGGGTTTTCAAAATAACCCTTAAATGTCTTTCATGCTCCTCTTTAATTTTAGAAAACACCAAAATATCATCAATGAAAACCACCAAAAACTTCTCCATGAACTCATGGAAAATTCTATTCATTAATTCCATGAATACAGCAGGTTCATTGGTTAGCCCAAAAGGCATTACTACAAATATATAATGGCCATATCTTGTACAAAACGCGGTCTTCGGAACATCTTCTTCCATTACCATCAACTGATGGTACCCCGATCTCAGGTCAATCTTTGAAAAATACTGAGCTCCCTGGAGCTGGTCAAACAAATCATCGATATGAGGAAAATGATAATTGTTCTTAACAATGATGTTATTCAAGGCTCTATAATCAATGCAAAGTCTCATAGAACAATCTTTCTTTTTAACAAATAAAACAGGAGAACCCCATGGTGATGTGCTAGGTCGAATGAAACCCTTCTCTATTAAATCTTGCAATTTCTCCTTCAACTATAAAAGTTCAATTTGAGCCATTCAATAAGGGGGTTTTGAAATTGGCTTAGCATCAGGAACTAAGTCTACAGTAAACTCAACTTCCCGATCTGGTATTATTCCAGGCAACTCATTAGCAAAAACATCATGATACTCATTTACCACTAGCACATCATTAATCAGAACAGTTCCTTTATTTTCAACGATGTGTGCAAGGTAACATTCATTTCCATCTTTTACAGGTTTCTCAGCCTCTTGATATGTTATCAACAATAAGGGTTCATTCTTGTACACAAACTGAAATTCATTCTAAAAAGAAACTTCTTTAGATCTACAGCCAATCTTAGCATGGTAAATAGAGATCCAATTCATACCCAGGATAACATCAAACTCTACTAGAGTTAAAACAATAAGGTTCGCAAGTAGATTCTTTCCACGGATAAGGATAGGAATATTCTTATAAATTCTTTTTTCCTCAACATTTCCCCCAGGTGTTTTTACAACATGTTCAGGAGTCATTTCTTGAGACGGTATTCCCATTTTATTAGAAAAGGGTTCAAAGATGAAAGAATGTGTAGACCCCGAATCAAACAACACACTAGCATAATCTGAAAAAACAAACAAAGTACCTGATACAACTTCATTTGATGGCCCGACATCTGATGAAGTAGTTTCAAAGGATTTCACCACCCCTTTCTGCTTGTAGTCTAAATACTTCCCATCACTCAATCTCTTTGTCGGACACTCGTTTTCATAGTGACACATCTCATTGCACTTAAAACATTTCACTAACTATAAATCAAATTTGGTCTTACCATCACCCTAATCTTTTTTAGTGCAATCACGAGCATTATGTCCCATCTTACCACATCGGTAGAACTTTCCAAAATTCAGAAGGCATTCCCCAGCATGCCTTTTACCACATTTATCACAAACTAAAAACTTAGTTTTCTTACCATCAGGCTTTTTTGAAGAATTATTTCCTTTCTCCTGCCACCTCGGTCTCTTCTTCTACTGGTTGTTATAGAACACTTGATCATCGGAAAACTCCATTTCCACCTTCTCAGCACATCGAATATGATTTCCATAAATTTTGAACTCATGAGAAGCTAATTCCCTTCGATATTTTGGCTTTAATCTGGATTAAAAATGATTTATTTTACTATCAAGGTCTCGGATAAAATTTGGAGCATACCTTGCCAATCGAGAGAACCTTTCTTCATAGGCAGCCACTAAGTCTTCCTCTTGCCTCAATTCCAGGAATTGTTTTTCCACACTAAGTCGAACAGCCTTAGGAAAATACTTCTCAAGAAACGTACCTTTGAATTCATCCCAATCGAGAGCATCAATCTCATCAGCGTCCCAGACATTTTTAACCATCGACCACCACTAATCTGCTTCACCCTCCAAACGGAAAATAGTAAGATTAACCTTTTGATTTTCTGAACACCCCATGAAATCAAAAATCATCTCCAGTACTTTAATCCACCCTTATGGTAGCATAGGGTCCGACGATCCTCTGAATTATGGGGGATGTTTCCTCATGAAATGTTCCACCACTGACATGTTCCTCTGTGGTTGATTTGGCTGACCTCATGCATGGATACCACCACCATTTATCGCTTCAGTAAACTGCGCCATTACTGCAACAAACTATTCAGTTCTAATTCTGACTATCTCAGGATGCTGATTCAGAAGGTTATTTCCTTCTTTATGCCTTCCTAGCACTTCTTCCATGTTTCCTCTGCGGAAAACCATTCTGAACAAACATGTCTTAGATAAAGCAACATGTTAATCTTCAAATGCTATATCACTTCAATATGACCATAAAAAAATATTTTTGGATATTCATTTAATAATATTCTAACTCCTAAAGTTATCTAAACTGAACTATGATACCAACTATAAGGCCCCAGCCTTAAGCCTTACTTAATCTTGAGTTATTACAAGATTAAACATTGAGGATCTTTTTAGGTTTAGAGTTTTAGAGAATTAGATCATAAAACATGCATTACATCCCACATTTAAACAAAGTTGTTACAATAAAAGATAGTATTCATTTTTTTCCATCAACGGAAACATATTTAAAATAAAACATGGATTTTTTCTTGACACTTCCTTGACACTATCATCATATCATGTACCCTTCCCTTGACCTGTGAAAAACATTTCAAAAACTTGGGATGAGCATAAAAAGCTCAGAAAGGGATATAATAATATAGAAAGGAAACATGAGTACATATATACATAATAATGAAATCATACTTTACCCATAAAACATAATCACTTTAATATACCTCATCCAAATTATGAATAAATCATAGAAATCATAAGACATAAAGGTAACTTGACGCATTCATAACATTATTACATAGGGAGTAACCCACTTGGTTACGTTTGGAATACCCATCAGAGTATATTCCCTAAATCTCTTCAGAGAAACCTCCACATTTAACTCCTTCGCGTTACCCAATGAATTGGAGAGCTATATCGGGCTCAGCCACCCTTAGATTATCACGGAACCACCTGTCTTCATAACAATGCCCAGGAACCATAACATAATCGTATCACACAAAACATGCATAAAGGAAACATAACATTTCCACATTTCAATCACAAGATATCAATAACACAGTTATATAATAAAAACATTATCAAATCCATTTTAAATACCAAAATAAAGGAAATTTGAAATGTTGTATTTATTTTTCTTTTAAAAAAAGGTATGGCTTGTAGATCTAGCTGAAACTCAAATAATGGTCACAGCAGCGGAGAAGTCGTTGTCGCTGCATACGTATGAAAAAAACATTCCATTTTGTCATTTTGTAAAATGCTTCATATAAATTTTTTTTGGATAAAAGTAAAATTAAAAGGGGTTTATACACCGTATAAAAGAAGGTTGTGTATAAAATAAAATATGCCTCAATGAAAAGAGATTGAGATGAAGTCCCTTACCTCGGGTCCGACTTGACTCGATCATTCTTTAACCTCATGAATAATAAACTTGAGATAATTTATACTTTCTTAAGAACCTTTATCATGTTCATTATTCCTTTTATACCACTTATTACCATGTCATGAACACTATGTAATTATTTAAGTTAATAACAGTCATTTTAACAATCATTGTTACTTGAGTCAAAAATAATCTCTTTATAATTACAAGTTGTTCATGTATCCATTATAACCAGAGTTATACTCATGATGTAGATATAATATATATCATATATATCCAGTGTATACATGCATTTATAATATTACATAACGTTTAGAGGTTAGAAATGAAATGCTCCGTTCATTGAGACGGTAAGTCGTACGTACGCATGAACGCTACTTTCATTTATATTTCATATTTTATGGAATGGAATCATAATGATATAAAGGTATATTATAATTCCAGTATAATATCATATATAATACCATTAATTACATCCTTTATATGTCCCACAAATAGCATTAACGAAATCAAATCACTTTGAGCGGGCGGTAGTCCGCACTTCCTAAAATGAAGATATCACGTTTACCCATAATGGTAACCATAACGGTACGCCATAAATGAAAAAGATAGAAGATTAAGTAAAGAATAAAAATATTATATATAATATATAAATATAGTGACAACTTAATGGCCACCATAGAAGGTGTTGTATGAGTGTTGAACAATCATCGTTTCGTGAGGCAGAAATTCACCATCCATAAAAACAATAAGTTCTTTATCCATTAGATGTAGGTGTGTGTAAGTGTATCTCGAATCAGTCTTATAAAAACATACTAGTATATGGAAGATACTGTTGTTTTTACAAAAGAAATGAATAAAAAGAGTTTAGGGGTTTGGAGAAGCAAAATAAAACATAAGAACACAAGAGAAGACACTACCTTTAAATTGGGTAACTCTTTTTGATTTGAGCTAAAAGGCTTCCTTGGGAAGACTTGTGCCCAAAGTGAGGCTTCAAGGAGTAATAGAGGGATATGGATAGATTAAATTGGCAGGTTTTGGCTGAGCCAAAGGCTCTTGAAGTTTGGTTAATGTGGTAGAGGCGGGGGCCTTTTATTAGAGGAGAGGAGGGAACTCTTGGAAAGTAAAGAAATGTTACTTTATTTTAAAATGAGTTTCTGATTTAAAAGGTCCCACATTGATATAAATCGCGGATAAGGTTATAAGGTTTCCAAATATACTAATCAAATATGTTTTTGACATGTGTAGGTCATATATTTTAAATTATCTTTTTATTTTATTTAAATCGTTAAATAATGAGGTAATCGCTGCATCATCATGATGTCATAAATAATTTAATTTATTTAATGTATAAAAAATATGAAAAAAATACTATGATGTAGGAAATGTTTTTATATTTCAAATGAATATTTATAGTCAAAAATATCATCTATGTAGACAAAATAAAAAAAAAATTACTCAGGCGATACATTCTTTGTTATATTTACATTCTTTAAAAAAATAAAAAGATAACAAGCCACCTTCCACAAAAGTGATTCCATGGGGTCCCCATGTTTGGCACAAGGCATACCATGGTCGGCCATGAGACAACCAGTAGAATTAAGACACATTTTGGTGTCATTTTTTATTATTATGATATGATTTTATTATCCTTAACTACCCGATTACTCATTAATCAAGATAATTAAATATAATTACCGTCGTTACTATTCATAATGTCCAAAAACAAAAGATTCTTGATTACATAATTTGGACCATCTGATTACAAATATTTAATCCATTTTAAAAAATTCAAAACATTGAAATTTCAATAATTAATTTAAAAATATTTCATGTTGTCAAAACAAATAGCGGGTTTTTTTGAAACAATATCTATGAAAAGTTTGGCATTAGTTTATGCCCAATTCAAAAGTGAAATTAATCCTAATGACCACCATTGGATTAAATGTTAAAAATATATTCTATTTAAACTTTAAAACTAATTAAAAAGATAATATAACTATATAAATAAATTAGATGAAAAAGCAGTTTTGATGTAAAATGCAGTATTTTTCAATATTCATTAAAAAATGAACATTGTCAGAAAAATACCAAAAATTTATCAAATATAAATTTCAATGTCCCAATCATAAAGAATATATTTATTTGGACAAATAGATCTTATAAAATTATCAAAATTTTTATTTAAAAATGGTTTTCCATCGAAAGGCAGTAAAACAATCTTTTAAAAATATTTTTGTATTCCATGCTTAAGATTGGATTTATTCTCACTTTAAGCCTCTAAACACTATCAAATTCATAAATAGACATAGTTAAAAATACCTATTATTCATTACTTAATTGGGATGTTACATTGTAAGTCTATAACAATAGGGTGGTGGTATTTTAATCAAATCAAATACCAAAATTTTGAAATAACAATGTTATAAATATTCCAAATGGATTGAAATTCACATACATATTTTATAAATTCCAAATTTAACTCAAAACATACCATGAAAGATTTAATTATTTTTCAATCATAAGAAAATATAACAAAATATCATCCTGAAATAATACTTTATCAAACTCAAATTTTCACTGAACGATGGATAATTGGATTAACATGATAAGGATATTTATTTCTAATTCTAATTCCTTCACTGAATTTTTCTCTACATTAGAATAATTGAATAGATAATTCAAAATATTTATTATACTAACTTTATCTATAAAATGAAATGAATTATTGATGTTGGCATATAATTCATGTGGGAACTAATGCTTTATCCATTTATAATGAGGATAACAAATTTTTTTTGGATTATGTTTATAGTTTTGAGATCATCATTATCACTGAAATGAAAAGTACTAGTGTCATAGAACTCTAACACATCACATTCAAACCCAAACACAGTTCACTTTTCATCAAAAAAATATTACCATTCTTGAAAATTGATGACTTTCTTAATGAATAGATTAGTTCCCTTATGTGTGGAAAAATTAATTTCTTATCCATTGATAAATTTTCTAGATGTTTTTTACACATATCAATAAATGAAGAAAATCTATCTATTCTATATTACTTTAAAAAAATTTAAAATTTAGTTTTTATGATTGATGTTTTTGTAATATTAGGGAAATAAGGGTTAAGATATTAGAGAGGAGAGAGGATTTTATGGTTTTCATGAGGTTTCACACAAAGGATTGACAACCATTCTTTTTTCACAGTAATCATAGGGTTGCGTGGTAATGTGATGGGTAATCATTACCAAATCTAGTTGAAATGTCAAATACTGATATTCTTAATACACAAAATTTTGATTCCAAAATTTTGATAGAAAAAAGTTGACAAATTAAATTCTTGAATACATGATTTATCAATTTATAGTAATTTAAAAATAACATTAAGATTATTTAAACAAACCAAATGCTGATTTAATAAAATCTTAATTTTCTGCATGCAAGGGACTAGTAAAAATGCAAGTTAATTGATTTTTTGTGACAAAAATTATAACGTTATATTATTCCTTTTTCAGGATCTCTTAATATATGATTTCATAAATCAATGTTATTTGTTATATGATATTTTATTAGATTCTCTGAAATTTACATATCATTAGTGAAATAAAATTTGATTGGAACACACTTGAAATTAAATAAAAAATATATTAAGGTGGGATTTTTCTACAACAAATCTGTAAAAAAAACTCCTGCTAGAATATATTTTTATTATCCAGTCAACAATTTTCTAATGTGATTATTCTTACTTGACCAAGATAATAGGTATTTTCAAAAAAAAATTGATTTGTTCTATAAGTGCACTTCCTATTTTTTATACATCCATAAAATCATTATTTTAATATGAAATCAAATTGAAGTCGTATATTTTTTTGAAAAGGGAGAAAGAGACACATTTCCTTTTAAATATTTTAAAATCATTTTTGAAGCATTTAAATAAGATTATTTGGTATTGGATTAAAATCCTACACAAATACATAATAATAAAAATATATATATTCTTATTATAGTAAGATATAAGAAACATACAATGATTCCCCTACACAACTTATTATCAACTGGTTTTCCAGTTTCATCCAAATCACGTTTGATATTGGAGTACATATGAATTGTGTTAGTCTTACTATTCTTGAGTATACAAATATTAAGTAAATCATGTATGGTTTTAATTTTGTTTAAATCATTTCCAAAATCAATTTTGAGATATTTTAAATCATATAAAATAGTTTAAATGACCCATCATATTCATTTCAAATTCCATTTTCCTATGTTTCGAAAAATCATTTCACAATTTTTTATTTTTCGATCAAAAACTAACATCCTAAAAATATATTTGAACTAAAAAATATATAAGGTTGAGTTTTTATTAAATAGTATACGGTATTCCATTCCTATAATAAAAACGTTTGATATATTAATAGATATTTATCTTTCATACATTGCTCTTGGTTATTGTTTAAGTCCATATAGAGCTTTGGTAAGTTTTAAATATAAATTTTGAATCTGAGGATCTTCAAAACAAAGTGTTTTTATATATATAATTCCTCCATAAAAGATACATTTATAAAATAAGGTTTAACATCCATCTAATATAATTTAATATTTATATAATATGCATATTATAGAATAAATTTAATTGCTTTTAACCTAGCTAAATGGTCAAATGTTTCTTCATAATATATTCATTCTTCGTGATTGTACCCATTGGAAACAATTATAACTTTATTTCCTGTTTTTACACCATGATCATCATGTTTGTTTATAAAAATCCATTTTTACCTTTTCCGTACAATCATAGTTTATTTCAACTAATTACCATACTTTGTTTCTTTTTAACTGTATTAACTCTTCTTGGATGGCCAAGAACCAACTTTCATATGGAAAAGATTAATCTACAGAATTTAGTTCCTATTGATATGGAATGTCATCGAATTATACTATGATTAATATATTTTTTCTATTTTTTACTCCTTATTCTATTATTTTGATATCAGTTTCTAGGGAATGGTCTTTAATGTTTATAAATAATCTAGGAAATACTCTTTTTGTTTCTCTAGTATCAACCATTTCTGGATTTGGTTTATTGTAGTGAGGTTCCAGATCATCATTCATGTTTTCATTCTTGTTTTAATGGAATTTTTCAGGTCTAATATCCTAAATAGAATCACTTTATTCATCATTTATGGTCATTTGGAGATCAAAAGGATCAATTTCATCAAAAATCACATGAGATGATTCTTCAATAATCTTTGAACTTTTTTTGAAAATTCTATTGTCATTGGATGTAATAAATTTACCTAGGAAGATAATTTCATCATCATTTGGATGAAATTTACCAATATTACCATCTATGATCAAGATATAAACATTAAATCCAAATAATTTTAATTATCCTACTTTTTATTTTCTATTATTCCATAGCTCATAGGGAGATTTTTCCATGACTGATCTTCGTAGAACTCTGTTATTGACATAACATCTTTTGTTAAAATATTTATTCCATAAATAAGAGGTAGTTTTATATTAACATAACATAATCGTAGAAATTTCTTGTATATTCTTATTTCTCCTCTCAACATCACCATTCTATTGAGGTTCCATGGGAGAAAAGGATTTATGTTTAATTCCATTACTTTAGAAATATGAATTAAATTCTTGATTTTCTGAATCCCCTATATGATCACTTCTCAAATTCACAATTTTCTAATCCTTTTATATTTTTACAACTTATATAAATTAATAAAAATAAAACAAGGGTCACCCTTAATTCCTAAAAATAAAACCTTGGTAAATAGAAAAAAACTCATAAAAATCATGTAAAAAATGACTTTCCAGAACTAATTTTAGTTCTTGTAGGTCTAAAATATCCTTATGGATATGCTCGAGAAGTATATGTGTAGCAATCACTTTATTTTTATTAAAATATTACTTGTTTTCTTTTCCCACTTCACATACATAACAATGCTTATTTTTCTCCAATTTATGGACTTTCATGTCATAAATATGATTATATATATATATAATTTCCCAAGATTAAACATTTTAATTTCCAATCATTCTATTCCAAATCAATGATTTTCCAATTTTAGCACTAAAGAAAATTACATTCTGTCTACACTAAGAATTGATAACTAGTGTATAGATATTATCTACTATTGTTTATTTAAACTTAAGATATTTATCTTTATAAAATTAATCTTTCATTGATAGAAGGAAAACATTATAAATATAAAAAAAATGTTGATATACTCTTCTCAGTTTGTTATTCATGGCCTTAAAATAAAGAACTTTGTTTATGAGAATTGATTGAGGATTTATAATAGATCCAATTCCAACTATTTTTACTTTTTCATTGTCCATAAATGTGATATAGCATCCATAAATCATGTATAGTGAGTAAAAATTTGATAATTATTAACTCATATGTAAATGATAACCACAATTCATAAACCATGTTACATGTATATTCATTGAGTTTTTCAATATAATGATATGCATGATCGAAAAGACACTAAATTTAGTATCAAAACAATGATGTAGATGCTCAAGATACAAGAGGGGGGTGAATTGTATACTTTAAAAAATTACTTGGGAACTTTTAATGATGGTAATCTATAACAAAGTTAAACAAGGTAAATACAAAAAACCTCTTAGTTCTACAAACTTGCTTGATTCCGAAAATGTGGTTCCAGAAATGAAACTTAAGGAACGTTTACAAAGATGATAAATCTACTTTATTTCTTAAAGAATCTCACTAATCAGAGTACATGTATAAAATATTATAATATTTTAATACTTTCCTCAAAAACAAAAATGAAATGGAAAACATGAATCAATTCAAGTAACATTTATTAAATCTTTTAACCCAAAGAGAAGGGTACACAACAACCTTGGATAAAGGTCCCTTGATTTATACATTCAAGAAAGTATATCTTTCCCACACTAGGGTATACCCTCGATACGAATATCAGAATTTGTCATGCTATTCCCGCAAGCCCTTGAACATCAAGGTATTCAGTACCACTTTCTTCCTATCCCCGAAAGCCCTCAAATGTACAAACCAACATTCAGATTCGCAAGAAAGAATTCTGAGCAAGATGTTTAGTATGCACAAAGCATGGAAGTCTCTCTCTAGAAATCACTTCTGAAGAATTTAATCTCTAGAGTCATAGAATAGTGCTGAGCTCATTCAAATGAACTTTTATTTATAGGCACAACTTCAACGGTCGGCTCCTTCCTCCAACGGTCATATTTTTCCTAGAATTTTGGAGGGACCTTTACATGTGTTACTCAAAAAATGGTTGGTTAGAAATAGAAAGCATGAAATCATTTTAAAACTCAAACAAGGTAAAGAAGAAAAATATGGTTGCTTAACCAAATCCATTTTTGGAGTGTAAGGAAAAATGAAGGATTAGATTCTAACCAAAAAACCATTTGGTGTCTATAATACATTAGTATTCAGATTCTATCATCAAAAGAATTCAGAACCTATATTCTATAGAATTCTATAGTTTGAATATCAATGAAAATTCAGAGTCTTAATTCATAAGAAATCAGAGTTTGATCTTAGAATGTTCGGAGTCTGAAGTCAGAGAATACAGAGTCTGAACTCAGAATGTTCGGAGTCCAAATTCAGAGAATTTGGAGTCTGAATTCAGAATGTTTGGAGTATGAATTCAGAGAATTCGAAACCAGAATTCAGATCTTGAAAACACAATGGTATATATATATTTGTACTTATAAGATTCCGAGGCTTTGGATATGAACCTGAATTTTATACTTAGAGTAAGAACAATGAAAACATGATAAGGATAAATTTCATTAGGGAAGGAAAATTTCCCTTATGAAAGAAATACTTGTTATGGAGAAAATTTCCTTGAGGAAGTAAAATTTTCCTTATTAGGATAAAATAAATATTACCTTATGATAGATTGTTGGTGATTTTCAAAACCAGAAGAAATGGAAAAGTCATAAGGAAACCATATTGACTCAACAATATCCCCCATTTTGGAGAGCACAAACATCCTTACGAAATAGAATAAAAGTACATAGAAAATATTTTCCGAACATTGAAAATAAAACATATCTCCATTAACACATGGGCATAGTGGAATACGACTGACTCCCCCTTAGGATTTGGAAACACTAAGGATCCTATTCTTGATTTCTGGATTGAGTCTTAGCATTTTATTGCTTTCAAAAATCTTCTTTGATAAGAAATCACCATTCGATGAACTCCCCCTAATTATGGAGATTTATTCATTTACTTTGTATTACTTTTTAAAAATTCATTTCTCCACCAAAGTGATTTTCAAAAAGGAATACAGGGAATGTAAAAAGGAATATGGTACCTGAAACATCAGTACTAAACAAAAAAAGTACGAGCAAGAAAAAAATTTCAATATGATTGGAATGATTTTTACAAAGAATAAATACAAAAACATACCAGAATTGAAAAAAAATATTATTCCTTCTCCTTCGGCATTAACTTCTTTAAAATGGTTTCAAGCTTCTTGAGCTCCTTGTGATCTTCCTCTACATGTTTAAGAATCTGATATTGATCTTTTGTTTTCTTCTATAATTCTTTGATTTTTCCTTCTTGTGCATCAAGAGATTCTACCTGCCCCTTTAGATTTTCTTCTGGCGTAGAATATTTTTCCAAAAGGTCAATTCTAAAATCTATTTCCCTCGTCCAACTTAGTGCAATTTAATACAACTTTTCATTAAGGTCTTTCACTTCTTGCATCCAAAAATCCTATTCCAGACTTAGCTTTTCAACCAAACTATTTTTGAGATCCTTGATCTACACATCTTCAGTGTCAAATTCATCCTTGACACTTTCTTGAAACTCATCAAGAATTATTATATCTTCTATAGTTGTCATTGACCATCTGGTCATCTTCTTGCAAGATCTTTTTTGGGAATTGTAGTTTATTAAAAAGGTTTTGAAATAGGCCTCAAGCTTGACACACTTATCCATAACTTTGGATACTGAATCTTATTTCATATTTAATGTTTGTTGAATCATTTGGCATCTTGTGTCTATAATGGGAAATTTTGGGATAGTTGCAACATGATTTTTAAAAGACTGGACTACAAAATCATGTCCAAGAGAGGATGATTCCATGTTAGATATTTTTATTGGTGAGGTTTCTTTTTCTAACTCAGCAGCTTTCCTCTTTGAAGAACTACCATCATCACTCTTCTATACCATAGCCTTGGTAGTTGTATCAACTACTAAATATTTTCCCTTATCAGATCTAAGAAAGACTTACTCTTGATCAGAATATTCATGTTCACTATCAGATAACTGAATGATTTTGTCTTCATCAAATTCTTCCATTTCAGCTCCCACCACTAAATCCTCTGGCTAAATGAAATCTTTATTGATGCATAATTCTTCACATGGTTTGTCTAATTAATCTTCACCATTATTGTCCTCATTTTTAGGAGTAGCAAGCTTTGATGATTCTGCTTCAGATGTTCGGAATGATAATTTCTCAAAAGGGCTATCCTTCTCATAAAAATAATCAACATGCTTTATTTGATCTTCAGAATCACCACTGTCTTATTATTCTTCTACTACTACTAATTTTTCTTCTAATACATTTTTTGGCCTTTTTCCGAAGTCACAAAATTCATTTCCAGAGTCTCTAGTAAAGGTTCCATCAAGAAATATTTGGGTACTGAACTATTCTCGAAAGCTTTCTCAACAGCCTTTAGAAGTAATTGCACTATTTCAGCCTCAGAAAACATCTTCTTTTCATTATTTTCTTTCTCTTGCTTCTCAAGCCCTTTAGTTGACTTTTCCCTCATTTATTTTTCTTCTATAGGGTCCAAGCCAAACATAGGCTCCCCTTCATTACAATTTTTCTTGTCTTCTCTCCATTTGGCCACAACCTCATCAGGATAGGCTTTTGCATCTTTGGCTTCGGTGGTGTAGATTGAGTTTCCATAGCCATTGGGGTTTTTTCCTTCTCTTCCACATCCTTCAATTTTCTCTTGCTTCCACCCTTTTTTGAAGTCTCAGCCACTTCCTATTTCTTCATAAATTCTTCTTCCTCCTCCTCATGCAAATCATAATATTTTTTGGATTCTTTAGAAAATAAAACATTCATTTTCTCAAAGTGTCATCACTCAACAACATGAATTTTCAATTTCATGATTTATATTTTCAATGGATTTTGATGGATTCTAAACATCGAACATTTATATTTGAAATAATGGATAGATACATAATAATCTGAGCCTTTATATTACCATTCATTATGTTCTTAGTCGTAATCGAAATATTCTTAACCCAGTTTATCTTCCTTAGGATTACCATGAATTTAAGAATGTTCATATCACTTTTCTTCAAAGTATCCTTGTCTCCCTTTCTTGGTACGATGAATCCTTGAACCCACTTCAAGAATCTGATAATTTGTAGTCAGATGAAGAATATTCTGAGTCCTTATTTTATGTTACCAAGGAAAGCCATATAATTTTCCTTAATAAAACTTCCTTGAACATTAGGTAGCTTATGAGAACAAAACTCAGCTTCTCCTTTATAAGGGATTCCAATTAAATTATCTTCCTTGGTATATGAAAGAGAATATGTCTTACCATAACACTTGAAAGAAAACTTACTCCTCCCTTCTTCCTCAAAAAAAAATTCTGACTCATTGAATTCTATTAATAATTCCAAATAATCCAAATCCTGAGCTTTTGGCTTTGAAAGGAAAAAACTTTCCCACCCATTCAGCTTTATGTTCATATAGATAATATAATCATAATTGGAAAAAATATTCAGATCGACTAACCTTTCTCTATATATCATTCATTCTATTAATGGTTTGAAAATTGACATATCTTTATAAGAGGAGACTTTGGCAGACATTCAAAATTAAAAAATATCTGAGAAGTTTGAAACGGACATATGTAGGAGTTAAAAGCTTCATCAAGCGAAGGATTGATTTTCGATGTGGGACAACCATCAGGGGTCCTTTATATAAAAAATTGAGGCGACAATTCAACTTCCATACTCAATCCAATGGTTAAAAAACATTCTGATCAGATCGGATGGTTGAGATGATATCCGGATGGAAATTTTGATAGACTCTGATCTTTTGAGGTTTTTTTTAAAAAACATTCTTATTTAAGAAATAGAGTGTACTCAAATTTAAAAATAGATGAAAAATACCAATACGTAAAAGATTATTTTGCAAATTTAATAAAGGATTCATACCTTTCATATTTCTAGGATGATTATTCATAATGAGGAATATTATTTTTGAACATTAGATTCCGAAACATTTTATTAAGAAAACAATTCAATACAAAAACCTCCATTACGAAAAATTTAAGTGCAAAAAACCTTCATACGAAAATTTTATGTATGAAAATCTTCATTACAAAAATTTGAATACGAAAATATTCGTCATGAAAATTTAATCTACAAAAACCTTCATTAATAAAATTTTATGTACAAAAATATTCAATACAAAAATTTGAATACAAAAATCATCATTACTAAAATTTAAATAAGAAAATTGTCATTACAAAATTTTTGAAAATTTTCATTATGAAAATTTTGAAAATATTCATTACGAAAAATTAACTACAAAGATATTTCATTACGATAAATTTTTTAGACAGTGAAATAATTTTTAGACACATAAAATAACTTTACACTATGAAAAATTTTAGACTACGGAAAAATTTTACACTACGAAAAATTTTACACTATGGAAAAAAATTTAGACTGTGAGAAAAAGAAATTTAGACTATGAAAAAAACATTAGACTATTAAAAAAATATAGACTACGAAAAATTATAGACTACGAAAAAATTTTGAAAAGTGAAAATTTTTAGAAATCTAACAAAGAAAAGTACTCCACCTATGAAAAAAAGTTCCTTAATTTAAGGAGACTGGTTTCAACAGAGATTTATCATGGAATATTACCTTACTCTTATCATTCCTAACTTATTTTTAATCTGTTCAAATCTATCATATGGTAATGATTTTTTGAAAATGTAAGCAAGATGATCTTGAGTTCTGATAAATTAAAGAATGATATCCTATTTTTGTTTGTGATCCCAAAGAAAGTGACGTCTAATATATTTTTGTTTTACACGAGAGTGATGTGTAAGGTTTTTACTTAGGGAAATGGCACTAGTAGTATCACAAAAAATTGTGTTTTAGTAAAACTCATTCCATAATATGTGAGTGTGTGTTGTAGCCACACCACTTGAGCACAACAACTTTTAACTGCAATATATTCAGCTTCAGGAGTGGAATGTGTTAATGAATGTTGATTTTGTAATGAGAAATAAACTGATGAATTTCCTAAGAAATGAAAAGTTCCATATGTACTTTTCATATCCATTCTACATCCACTAATGTCAGCATCCAAAAAACTGTTTTAAAAAATCATTTCTATAAGTGTAAGTGTCCAAGATCCATGGTTCCCTTTAAGTAGTGAAAAATCATTTTCACTGCCTTTATTTATATTCCATAGGATTGGATTGATATCTTGCAAATAATGATACTAAAAACATTAAGTCTGGATGACTAGATGTCAAGTAAAGTTGACTTCCTATCATTCCACTAAAAGATTTTTTATCTACTGGTTTCCCAGCTTCATCATGATCATGTGAGTGTGAGGTACCATTTGGGGTACTAATACTCTTAGTGTTGCCATAACCATACTTTTTTAGAAGATATTTAATATACTTATGTTGGGATATATAGATTCCTTCTAGTTTTTGAAAAATTTGAAAACCAAGGAAAAATGGTTACTCACCCATCATACTCATTTAAAACATAGATTTCCTTAGATCTGCAAAGGAATGAGTTAAATATTGCTTATTTAAACCAAATATTATGTCATCAACATATATTTTAACAATAAAATCATTTTTCATATCTAAATTTTTAAAAAGGGTTGGATAATTATTTCCCTTAACATAGTTATTTTGAAGAAAAAATCTTGTATGTCTATCATACCAAGTAAGAGGGGCATGCATAAGTCCATAAAAATCTTTGGTATTTTTGTAAACATGTTCAGGATGTTTTGAATCTTGAAATCTAGGACTTCGTTCAACAAAACAATTCTCTTGTACAATACCATTAAGGAAAACACATTTTACATCCATTTGAAATAGGTTTAAATTGAAGAAAGTTGCAATGGCAATTAGAATACGAATAGATTCATGTCTAGCTACTGGAGCATAGGTTTATTCATAGTCTACATCTTCTTGTTGATTATAGATTTCAGAATCCAATATATATTTATTTCATACAATAACTCCATTTTCATCACACTTATTTCTGAAGACCCATTTTACTCGAATAACAGAAGATTCCTTAGGACTTTCAACCATGGTCTAGACTTTGGTCCTTTCGAATTCATTAACTCATCTTGGATAGATTATATCCAATCATCATCACCAAAATCATCATCAGTACTTTTTGTTCAAAATTTTAAGAGGAATGGTAGAAGTTTGACTTCATTTATTATATAACTTCTAGTCCTTATAGGTTGGTTTACATCAACAATGATACTATTACAAGGATTATTCATTAAAATCAACTAATTTGGGTTTTTTAAAATATGTTCATCAACATAGGGTAGGAAGTCTTATGAGTTAAATGCTTTAGAGATATTTTCTTGAAATTTTTTATTTATCAGAAGGATCTTCTCACACTGGTTGATAATCCATTTTTGAAAACATATCGGAAGATATAGGTTGAGGTTTTTTAAAAACAAAAGTATCTATTTCATCACATTTTACATGTACTGTTTCTTCAACAGTACAAGTATTTTTACTGAGAACTATATAAGCCTTAGAAGTTGTGGAGTAGCCTAAGAAAATTCCTTTATAATATTTTGGTGGGAATTTTTATAGATTATCTTCAGTATTAAGAATAAATACCTTGCAACCAAAAAACATGATGTATAATAGTCTAGTTTTTCTACCATTCCATAAATCATAATGATTTTTATTATGAAAATGTCTAATCAAAACACGATTTATAGTATTACATGTAGTATATACAACTTCATCCCAAAAATGATTGGCTATCAAATAAACACTCAATATGGTTTTTGTTATCTCTTGAAGAATTGTATTTCTTCTTTCAACAACACCATTTTGTTAAGGTGTTCATGATGCTGAGAAGTTATGAGTAATGCCTTTTCTACTTCAAAAAGTTTTAAAATCAAAATTTTTAAATTCACCTCCAGTACCACTATGAATAGTTATGAATGGAAGGTTTTTCTCATTTTTAACATGGTCTCTAAACGTTTTGAAATATGAAATAGCTTCATATTTCTTTGAATGAAAATAAACCCACATAAATCTAGTGTAATCATCAACCATGAAAAATACATAATATTTTCCTCCAATGCTTCCAGTTTATATTGGACCTAAAAGATTCATATGCACTAACTGTAATGAATCAGTGGTTGAGATTTCACCAACTAATATAAAACATGATTTCATTCCTTTCCATACTGACAAGGGTTACAAGATTTTGAAAAATCAAATATAAGCTCTAGTAGATCCACAACTAGTCTTTTTATGGACAGTTTGCATAGGTTCCTATGATTACATCATCCTAACCTTTTATTCCACAAACAATAATGATATTCCATTTCACTAAGGCAAGGTAGATCTTGGATCCTATGGTCTTCTATGCTTAATGTGTAAACATTCTCTTTCCTATTGGAAGAAAGAATAAACTCTTCCTTGGAATTGAGTACTAAGCACTTTTCATTCCGTAAATTCACATGGCAACCTTCATCAAATAATTGACTTATCATAATGAGGTTGTGATTAAGACAATTAACTAATAAAACATTTCAAATAATTGTTTCTCCAAGAAGAAAATTGTTACCTATACCAATAATTTCTCCATTATAATTATCTCTGAAAGTTACTGTTTCCGACGCTGTCACCGGGGCGCGTGCGTCCGTCTGCTTGGGGCACGACAAGCATGGATTTTGTGTTTCCCCGCATTCCCGCTTTCCAAAGGTGGGTGGCAGTCATTCCTTATTCAGGTAAATCTGCTTCTTGATCGAAATGGTGTGATGGGATGTTAGTTCCTCCTTCCATGGATTCCTCCTCTGAACTCGTAACCTAGTCCGGGTCTCCCCCATAGATTTAATACGTTGTTTTTGAAACTCCTCCCAGTTCCATGTTTACATGGATGCCGGTTAATTACACTGCTTCTGTTAGGACATTCCAAAGAGTCCGGTCAGGGCAGCAACCTTCCGTTGGGGGAGTAGTCATGTCGAGGCATCATTAACATGTCTGGACACTGGGGAATTGGCGTTTCTATATTTTTTACCTTATTATAGGGCTTCTCGAGGGCACGAAAACCTGAGGAATCCCACATCGATCATAGAGAATCATATTCCATAGGCTTTTATCTTAGGTTTCCTCAGCTTCCCATGCTTAACATAGGGTATGCCGCAAGGTTAACGTCCTGAAAAGATGGATCGGGCTGATCATAACACTAGCTGGAGTGGATCAGATTGGGGAACCCTTCTTGATGGAACATCAATATCGGATCCAGGTCATGGGTGGCTTCCCGAATGCTGTGGAGTGGAATAGGGTGGCATGATCCCATAGGGATTTGGAGGCCCGGGTAAGAATCAGGATGGATGGTGGATGGATGAATGAAGTGTAGGGGGAATGAAATGGGACCATCGCAAGGGTGACGGGGAAGTTGGGATTGAGCCTCGAAGAGACCTCCTACATATCCCCATGGTCAGGAATCAAAGTCCGCGTAGTTCAAAATGAATGTGTGGGGATTACACTCTAGGTTGCCCAAGGTGGTGGGAGAACTGGCGTGAATGAGGTCGGAATGACCAGGTGGTGGGCTTAAACCTCGTGAGGCTTCCTATGTACCATGCCTTTACATGGATCAAAGTCCACGTAGTTCGGGTTGGGCACCGTAAAATCGACTTGAAGAAGGACCTTGGTCCAATGGGTGGTGGGCTTGAAACTCGTGAGGCTTCCTACATACCTTGCCTTGGCATGGATCAAAGCCACGTAGTTCAGGTATAGGGCTGTTGAACTGACATGAAGGGGTGTCGAAACAACTGAATGGTAGGGTCACAATGGCTTACCGCTGGATTAGGATGTGGTTTAATGTCACGTGGGATGGGGTGTGTCGGAGAACCGACGTTAAAAAGGAACTTGGTCTAGGTGGACGGTGGGCTTGAACCTAAGGAAGGCTTCCTACATACCATACCTTGACATCGATCAAAGACCACGTAGTTCAGGTAAGAATGAGGGCTTGGCACACCGACACAGAGATGGTCGGGGCCAATGATTGTGGGGCTTGAACCTCCAGAATGATTCCTATGTACCATGCCTTGACATGGATCAATGTCCTCGTAGTTCAGATATGAATGTGGGTGTTGGTGAACCGACGTGAAGAAGTACCTTGGTCCGATGGGAGATGGTGCTTGAACCTCAGGGAGGCTTCCAATGTACCATTCCTTGATATAGATCAATGTCCTCGTAGTTCGGGTAGGTTTTGTTTCGGTAAACCGACATGAGGGTGAACCCGAGGGTCCACTGGTGGTGGGCATGAACCTCGTGAGGCTTCCAACTTACCATGCCTTGGCATGGATCAAAGTCCTCTTATTTAAGACGTGCAATTTAGCGTAATGATGGACGGGGGCATACAGTTTAACGTCATGCTGGACGAGGGAATTATCGAGGTCGATGCTTAGTCTAAGCCCACGTGGGTCGTGCTCGGTGTGAGAAACAAGAGGCAGCAGAGACCTCATGATCACATCATGAAGGGTGAGTCCGTGAGAAGCATAGAGGGTCTTACGCGTTAGGCGGCCCATGGTGCTGGGACTTACTTTAGGATGGAGGCCTGAAGTGTGACAAAGTGCAGAGGGAGAGGGATTTGGGACTGAAGAAAGGTGGTGCCTCATTTCCTGTCACACCGTCCACTGGCCTTGGCGTTGAGGAAGTACGGAGGTGCATGGTTGCTACCTTCTACAAGAGAGACTAGGGGGATTACACCAAGGTGGTTTCCCTTCCCAGCAGAAAAAATCCACTCCAATAAAGAGGATATCATCCCTTGTGGGGACCAGGGGGGCGTAAATAATTTCCAAGGCGGGGGGCCCTACATGCGAGGCATGGGGTCAGGTCATTGTTTAACATCATGTGTTGAGGATGAGGTGCTTGACAGTTTAACGTCCTGCATCTCGGATGAGGTGGGTTTACACCGCACCCCTAGGGCTTACATGACTGGTACCCTCTGCTCCTTGTGGGAGGGAAGGTACCAGTAATTTTTTATAGAAGGGGGGTCGCATAGCGAACCATCGAGGGGTCCACGTTAGTGTGGCTATGCGAACAAGCAATATCCATTAGCATGCCTATGGGAATAAGTTTTTGGAAAATCAATGCTACGGGTGGTGTCATCCAAGGGACTTTTAAAACACATCGTGAAAAACTAGAGGGTCGCACGGGAAAAGGAATTTCCAAGTAGAGGGGTCCACAGGCATGGGTCTTTTGGAGCTCGGTTACTTTGAATAGTGGATGGAACTTGTGAAGGGGTGTGCTTCGTGAATTGGAATGCCTTGGACTTAGCATGGGGAAGAGATGCGAGTGGGAGGTTCTTCGCGAAGTGGAAGGGTGTTCGCGGAGCACTACCTCATGAAGTAGAGGTGCCTCATGAATCAAGGTGTTGTGAAGCAGTGTGCTCCGTGAAGTACAGTGACCCTGCCTTGGCATGTGGACCACGTGTACGGGATGGGCGTTTTGCGAAGCATAAACGCTCTGCAACTTCCCGGGTCCACTTGGGGATCCCCTTCCTTTGTGAATGACCTTAGGCTTTATGAAGGGAATTCCTCTCAGAAGAGGGGCTCAAAATAAGAAAAGATGGAGGCCTCTTGTGAAGAAAAAATACATCACGGAGCTCATGATTCCCAGAGCGAAGAGTGATTCGTGATTTGGGGGTTGAGAAGCTGAAAGGTCAGATTGTCCATCCGGAGAGCTCAGGGGGAGCTCGGTATTTATAGGCAAGGGGCGCCGCGAAGTAGAGCTCACACGGCACGAAGGGGGCTTTAGTTGCTTCACTGCGGGTCACGAACGTCAACCGGTTTCGCAGAGAGTTACCGCCTCTTCTGCTTTGTGGCGGGTTCGCAAATGTCAGGGCGTCCACGGAGTGGTACTTCCTCTTCTACTTCGTGGTGGGTTCATGAACGTTAGGGTGTTAGGGGAGCGGTACCGCCTCTTCTACTTCACGGTGGGTTCACATGTCTTGGGGGGGCTCTACGTCAGGGCTTCGCGAGGAAGGGCGCGAGGTCTCTTTTTCTTCGTTCTCTTCCTCCAATATTTTGGTGCCAACAAATGCCCCCTCAGACTTAGAGTCGCAGAGGGATCAAGTGTTGAAGTTTGAGGGAAATCACCAAAATTATCATCAGTTCGCAGTGATGACCCGCAAAGAGGGCACGCGAGGCGGAAGGGGGCCTCACAGTCTGGACGCGCCGCGATGCTCCGTGTGGGCTGGACTCGCCGCAAAGTTCGGGGGTCACCGCCTAAAAATAGGGGGCTGACCTCTCTTGTCTTTTTCCTTCATTGAGATTTTTTCCTTTTTCACGATCTCGATTAATGAAGATTTACGTCCTCCAAGTCATCACACCATGAATCGATCTTCGCGGCAAACCGTGAGTCTCCAGCTCCACGACTGCACCAAGCGAATGTCTGCTTGAAAGCTGAGGCTTGGCCCCTTGTCTTGGATTTGCGAACAAGCTTCGCGAGGAAGCTCTGCGAACGATCTTTATGTCCTGACCAGGAATTTTTCTAATTTATGAAACCGTAATGGCCCATCATGAAGCTGTACTGGGGGTGCTCGTAGGTGCCGTCTATAGGGATGAGATGTCCAACTGTATGGGCCTATGGGAGCTCATCCGAAGCCACTCAGACCACAAATCATTGACAGACCTGCTATCAGAGAGCCCAAAGAACTATCTGTTGTGCAAGAATATGCCCTTGTATGGCTTCGGGATGAGGGATGATGTCTTTATTCCTGAGGCGAGTATAGTAGAACCAGCTTGCGGGTTCAGGAGCACTCCATGCATGTGTCAATGGTTCAGGGTGGCCGATGGTCATGCGTGGGAGGACTTCACAATTATCACCGCCCACTGTCTGTACATACATCTGAACCACATCGATGGAAAGTCACTGCTACCGGAGACGTACCTTCCCATTTACCACACCATACTGAAGGTATCTTTGCAGGATTTGAAGAAGGGGTGGTTCGATGAGTGGGACCTGCGCTAGCGCGGCAACTTCACCAATGACTAGGAACGGGCCTACTAGGTAGGTGCCTCATGCGAGGAGTTTGGGGCCGATCTTGGGAGAGTGGGCTTGTATGAGGTGGCATGGGCCATCCAATTCCACATTTATCAACTGAAGTATCTGATTCTGGAGCTGTTGAGAAGATGGTCACCTAGGACCAACACGTTTCACCTACACCATGGGGAGGTTGGCATCAGTCTGTGGGATGTCTATCAGATCTCGGGGGTCCCAATCTTGGGGGCCATGTATGATGAGTTCCTCCCCATCACGAGCGCGTGGGTGGATCTGGAGAAAATTTCGTGGCTAGCGCTGACATTAATGGTAATGGTCCCCGGAGAGGACAAGGAGGCGGTGAGAGATGTCCACTTTAAAAAGTGGTTCAAGTGGTTCTTGATCTTCCCAGTGGATCGATAGTTCCCTCCAAGGCCTCGAACTTGTACGAAGGGGGATCAACGGGGATAGAATCACTCGTATTGATGGATCTTGGGGGAAAGCCAATGGAAGACCTGGGGTTTCAGTGTCAGCACTAAAGAGAATCCAATAGTCAGGCTAGCGGATTTTATCACGGCCCATATATGCGGTTGGATCCTACCAGTGCGGGATACCAACATGGGGGTGTGGCCCAGGTCTTTCATCATGGAATCCATGTTGGCCACAAGATGGTGGGTCAATATAGTGATTCCAATGCTCTCTAGATTATATAGGATGTTGTATCATGTTAGCGAGGGAAAGAAGCCACCGAGGATATGCGGGCCCTTCCACCTTCTGTATGGGTGGATCACGGCGCACATAAGGGGCGTTTACGAATATCCAAACCCCATATCGCCACCGGGGTCGAACTTTCACCCCTCCATTATGAATGCGGCCGGGAGCATCCCATTCAAACTAATCGTACCGATGGTGCCAAACCAGGTGTGGAAGGCAGACGAATTTAATTTCCACCCATTTCCATTGCCGACGGGGGTACTCAAAGATGATAGTTAGGGTATGAAAGAGCAGTGGTATTATCTCCTAGCATTTCAAGGTGGAGTTTTAGTGGAATGGGTGGACCGTGAGCTGCTCTGCGAGCCGTACACCCCGCACCAGTTGGTGAGGCAGTTCTGGTGCTTGCAGCAGCTGACCCCTCAGGTCTATTGGGAGTTGCACCATGAGGAGCACCCCTGTGTGATGAGGCAACTGTGGCTCATGTTCACATGGGAACATGGGAAAATGAGAAATGCATTGTCTCCATCCACTGTTGCCTTCGAACTGGTGAAGTAGTATGCCATTAGTTGGGAAGTAGCTTACCCAAGGGACATGCTAAAGCGGCCAACCATTAAGGCTGGTTACGGCGGCCCTCCCCTATCCTGAGTTTGGGGTCGGAGGGCAGAAAGGGCCTCTCACAGTGGTGGGGCGGCTGTGGCGGTGACACCTACACCAGCTAAGGATGAGGTAGCAGCGGCGGATCCAACAGAAGTGGCGGATCCTGTGGTCCTGGAAGAACGGAGCCATCCAATGGGGCCGCCATAGAGGGGATTCCGCAGGATATCCACTAAGGATCCGGGGAAGCAGCTGCGCCATATAGACATGCCAGAGAATACTATTTTCCCAGAGGCCTGGGACATTTGTGATGTAAACCAGAAACACCTCAGTCCGCCCAAGATGTTGGAACACTTGAACCGTCTTGGGATGGTTCTACCGGGTACATGCCATGTCCGGGCCGGTTTCACGGTGTCTCCAGCGGAGGTGGAGTAGTATCTGGATGAGCTGGGGGTCTTTGCCCATTCCAGTGGTGCCCCGCATCCAATGAATGACCGAGTCAGGGTACTGGTAGATCAGACGGTTGCCACACAGCTGTTAGCCACCGAATTGAGAGATCGCATCCCTCTGCTGGAAGAAACAGATGAATCATTTGGGGAAGACGAGGCTGGTGGAGGGAGCTCGTTGGAGGAAGGAGAAGTCGGCGATCAAGACTCGGATCTCAACGATTTCACAGAGGCTCTCAAGGTAACATTCCAAGTTTCTTTTCTCAGGGTCTTCTCACATGCAATTTTGGACCTCTCACGAACATCTGAATCGTGCAGGAGGAACTTGTACGTAGACCTCTCTCTCGCCCCTCAGTGGGTGACGATACAGGACCATCGGAACCTGCGCCTGAGGCTGCATCCAATTCGGTGTCTGGTGGGGCTAGAACACCAGTGGTGGCTCCTCCAGAATCTCCATACCTTTCGAC
The DNA here is from genome assembly GCA_963277665.1 of Viscum album. NCBI lineage: Eukaryota > Viridiplantae > Streptophyta > Magnoliopsida > Santalales > Viscaceae > Viscum > Viscum album. The sequence continues at coordinate 444,669,129 of OY728121.1, forward strand.
AATATACAGAGGGCCACGCCACGGGGTTCCGTCAGCATCAACTCAGGAGCAGCACCAGGAGTTCGATCTCTGTAAGTCTTCTCCCTTGAATTCATTGCATGGAATATGTATATTATGCTAACTGACGTCCATGCCCTTCCCTGTTGCGTACATTTCTATGTCTGGCATGGGCTGCTACGACAAGGCTGGTCGGGGTGTCTGGTAGCATCCCTACTAGGGGCATACCGGTGATTGTGGTGATAGTTACCCTGCCTACCCGAGATGCAGCACTCCCTATCGTCGGCGGGACCACTAGCAGGGTTGTGCCAGAGGTTATTGAGGTGGAGTCCGACGATGAGGATCAACCGGTCGACCCAAGTCCCACCACGTCTGCTCTGGCGCCAGATGTCGTGCCAGATTCAATACCAGATGCAGATCCTGTTGATGATTTCTTGTGGGCGTATCCTGCATACGAGCCTACCAATCGCGCGGACTCGGATGAAACGGCCACCGATAAAGAGGAAAAAAATAGTCTTCCGCCGATCATGGAATCTAATCAGGCGCTTCATCAATGAAACCCCCCAAGAGTTGTGGTTTAATGAGATGGACAAACTTTGTTTTCAACTATGCGAACTATGCGCTGGGGGAGTGGATTCCCAACACCCTCATACGATCATCTGATATCTCATGTCAGAGAAGATCTAGGAGTATGATCATGGGCTCAGCGTGGGCTGGCAACGAAAGAAGGCGATGAACATCAAGAAGCTCCAGGAGGCTGAAAATGAAGTCCATCACCTACAGATCCAAGAAGATGAGCATTCAACCCCTCCCAATGCACAATCTGAGATGATCTTGCGATTGAAGGCCCAGCTGGCAAAGGTAGAAGAGCGTATGAAGCAAGCTTCCGGTGAGATGGATGTTATTTAGGCTGAAAAAAGAGAGGGCCCGAGCTGAGGCTAATGAACTATGCCCTATCGCTGCTGAGGAGGAGCGAGAGCTAAGTCGGTGGCAGTAATTCCTAGATTCCACAAGGCAAAGGGTGCTGGAGCTGCAATGCTCTTTTGACGGGGTCAATCTGTCCATGGGGGGAGTTGACCCCTGGTGGTGCAATGGTTACAAAGACTTAAACATACATTCGTGCTTTTATTTTTTATTAATGCCATATCATGCACGCGTTCCACTGTTTGCACTGGTTCATTTCATCCTTACAATGTTTTCGGAATTCCCAGTGACAATTCACTAAGCTCAAATGGGTCGAGCCCTATGTGAAAAACAAGATATTGTCACCTCATCACCCCATCCAAACACAAGAGTCTAAACCAATATTCGGGCATCTGGGGTTTGGAAAACTGGTCTGGATTTCCAGGATAAGGGAGAGACCTTAATGGAGATGAATTTTCTCAGAATAGCCAAATTACTGTTTTTCCGGCGTGCTCTTGTGCACGAACGGTGCAATTCCAGGGGCACTAAAATCGGTCCGAATAGTTGGGAATGGGATGTGTGAATCACAATACCCAAGATTCGGAAAATTGTGAGGGAGGCATGACAATAAAGGACAACCATTAACTGTGGTGAAAAAATAGTATCATTCCTGCATTAGCCTGAAATCGGGACAACAAATGAGGGCCGACCATCGACCATGTTCGCAACAAGGGAACTAACTCAAATATCATCAATCAGTCTTCTGGAACATTGGCCCAGGATAGCAGGTGGACCATAGATCAAGCATCCATACTGTTAAGGGGTCCCTCCAAACATGAAAGAGGACGAGAGTCCGAATAAGGGGCATATGAAGCATAGAATGTGGAGTGATGGTTTTTTCGAACAAAATCCAACACTCATGAAATTACACCACCGTGGTGTGATTACGCCAGATGGGTGAATCAGTTTGATCATGGATCATTCCTTTTTTCAGATAGGGCCTCTCTGGCGAGGGGGTCTGTCGCTTCCCAATGTCAGCTAGGGGAATCCTGAACTTGTTCAGGGTAGCGTTATAGTTGTACGGTTCCCTACGAGGTGTCCGTCCATGGGGCCGGAAAGTGGAAGAATGGGTTTTATAACTCCTAGGGGATATACCCTTGGAAAAATATAGGGTGTCCCTACATATCCCATGAGGATGAAAATCAAGCAACACGTAGTTATAGAGTCACAGTTTAACGTCATGTAGGACAAAGAGAATCCTGGTTGCTCAGGTACACATCTTACCAAATCTATTAAGCCCACGTGAGTCATGTTCAAAGTGCGATACAAGAGGTAATGGAGAACGTTTCCGACCCATGAAGGGGAATTTTAGGGCGAAGGTATGCTCATTGAATACCAGCCCAATGATGCTAACACGTCCATGTGGTTCACCTAGATGCGCAAAGAGGTAGAGCCGAGTATGTTGGAATTCCACATGAACATAAGGAAGTGGAAATGTGTGAATCATGATTCTCGATATTTGGATCACAATGATGGTGGCATGATGATAGGGGATAACTGTTTACCATGGAGGAAATGCATCATCCACATCGCATTATCCTAGAATGGGGATAGACAAATGAGGGTCGACTGTTGACCATGTTCAAAACATGGGATCGTGTCGCAAATGTCGTTCGAGATCCTTAGGGACGTTGGCCCGAAACGATAGGAGATCCCTTAGGCCCAACATCCATGGATATCCCTTAATCCTAGAATCCATGTCTTCTAAGGGTCCTTTTGGATGTGGAAGTGGATGGGGATCCAAATAGTGAGCTCACGAAGCTTTGTCATGGAACGAGATAATGTCTCCATGAAAATTCCACATTTTGGACTCTTTGTGAAAACTAATTTGAATGCATTAATGAGAAATATTAGATTGTGGGATTCGAGTCCCTCCCCATAGGGAGATCTTAGTTTAGGGTCGTAGAATTTGGACCATGGGTGGGAGGAAACACAGGAGGCACATGGTGGGGTAACTCAAATACCCTACGTGAATTGAAACCGGGGGTTCCTACCACCACGTGCTTCTCGGAATGTTTTAGGTCGAGGGACCGAAAACAAGAGTTGATTTGGGCCTGAAGCAAAGTGAAAAGGCGTTCCTACATACCCCATGAGAATGGGGATCATGTTTCACATAGTTCTTGAGAGGTTCATAGTTTAAGGTCTTAGAACTCGGACCATGAATGGGTAAGGAGAGCAGGGGACACACGGTAAGGTGGTTACAAAACCAGACATAAATGAGGACATAAGCCCTACTTACCGTGTGTTCTTTGGGGAAGTGCTCAAGTCAAGGGACCAAACACGAAACTTAGGCTGGGCCAGTGGGGAAGTTCACGGGCGCTCCTACGTATCTCATAAGGATGAGAATCAAGCCATATGTAGTTCTACAGAAGTTTAAAGGGGCGTGCGGGTCTTTCCCTCGTACCAAGAGAAGCGGTATTTTATAGATCTTTTTTGTCCTTTAAGGTGATTGTTTTTTTTGTGAAGCGACATTCCTAGGGTAACAAGCACTCGTGTCACCCCATGAATCAATTCATGATAGGCGTTGAAAAATGGCATGGCACGTGACCAATAGACAATGTAATGTCCCCTATGATGGGGTCATCACAATGCAGTGCTGTTTTTCATCGTGCGGCCAGGACAATAATGTCACAGTTTAGGGTCGTGTGATAGGACAAAGCATGCATTTTAACGTCATGTAGTCTAGACGTAGAAGAGACGATTCTAGGTGGGGAATGTGTATGGTGTCATGCGACATAACTGACGTGGATAGGGACATGATTCCACAGCACACCGTATGCAGTTCCGAGATAGGAACCTCGGGAAAAGGGGCCCAAATAAGGGAAAGAAGGAGAGGGGTATGAGGAACTATCTCCCAACTGAGCTGGACTTGGAGACCAGACGTCCAGGTTACCCATCTCATCTCATGGGGATGAGGATAGAGCTGCACATATCCCTTAATTATGATCATAGTTTATGGTCTTAGAGCTCGGACTGTGGGAGCCCCAAGGGACGTCGTATTGTAGCTTTGTCCACATGACGTGCATAGGTGCTCTTAGGGATAGTGCCAAGAGTGTCAAGATTCCACCTAGACATAATGAGGTGAGACATGACATGAATCATGAAACCAACATTCAAGGCATGAATGGGCTGGCATGACGACGAAGTATTACTGCTGACGATGTTCTCAACACAGCATCCTGTCACGTTAGCCGGAAATGGGGACAAACAAATGATCATCGACCTCTGACCATATTTGCAACATGGGATTTGTATCAATTTGTTGTCTAAAACCCTCGGGGGCATTGTCCCGTAATGGAAGGAGTGCCTTAGGGTGTTGTATCCAGGCCATTATTGGGGGTCCCTTTGGGTATGAAAGATGATGAAAGCCTGAATAAATAGAAACACGAAGCTTGAAAAGTGGAAGGAACTTGACCAAGTTGAATCTGACACTCTTGGTCCTAGACCAGAGTACTCTTAAGACATGGGAAAACTAGGGCAAGGGGTTGAGGGACTCATCTTGAAGGAATCCAAGAGATGGAGGATTCCCGGGAGAAGGGGGCATGGTGCCGAAAACCCTGTACCACACCTATATATCCCCCTCGTGGAGAGGGAAAGGACAAGGGACCTATGTGACCAGGGAGATCGATAGATCTCTAAGAATCGGGGCTGGAATCAAAGACTAGGCATTCGGGTGGACCTACGTATCCCATAAAAATGGGAATCAAGCCACATTTAGTTCTTAAGGGCTCCTTTTAATGTCATGCGGGAAAAAAATAGGATGGATAATTCTTAGAATGGGGTGTACGTGGTGCGGCTATTGCAATCCCGACGTGAATGAAGACGTAGTCCCACACCACACCATGCAGTCCCATAGTCAAGGTCCTGAAGGCAGTAAAAAATTGATAAATTAGATGAAATAATGCTGGACCCAATGACAGGAGGTCTGGGCATTCCTATGTATCCCATGATGATGGGAATCAAGCAAGACGTAGTTCTTTGGAGATCTTAGTTTATTGTCTTAGAGCTCAAGACATGGATGGATGACACTTTCCAAGTAAGTGCAGGCCTCGACCCGATCCCAAAGACCATGTTAGTTAAACTCAGTGTGGGAAACAAGGGAGGATGATCCTAATCACAATGATCGGAATTTCCATCAAAGGAAATTCGGTGAAGAGCCCATAAGGACACCTTTAACGCATCTTTTTCCCCTAATACGTAGATGTGCACTGAGTAATAGTATCAATAGTTTCAAAGATCTACTTGTACATGATGGGGATGGAGAATGATGTGAATCGTGTAACCGAACTTTTGGACTTAATGGGGTTGGCATGGCGATGGAGGATAACTGTTAACAGTGGCAGAAAACAGTCTCCATATCGTGTTAGCCTAAAGCAAGAACAAAAAATGAGCATCGACCGCTGACCATATTCGCAACGCGGGATTTTTATCAATTTGTTTTCTGAAACCCTCAGGGGAATTGTACAGTAATAGTAGGAGATCCCTTGGGCATTGTATCCAGGCTGTTATTGGGGGTCCCTCTAGGTGTGAAAGGTGATGAAATCCCAAATGAAGGAAAAAACGAATCATAAAAAGCGTGTGTGGACGTGTCCGAGTAGAGTTCGACATTATAGGTAACTAAACCAGAGTACCCTTAGGCACATTGGGGAACTGCCGAAAAGGGTCGACAAAGTGGCTCAGGAGGGAGAGGTACACGACTTGGTCATTACAAGCCTGACATGAATGAAGATATAGTCCCACAACACGCTATATACACCCCTCTCCAGGGAATGGTAGGCCATGGGGCCAAGGTGTGATGAACATTTTCGAAAGATGGGGCTGGACACAAAGCTTCGACATTTGGGTGGTCCTATGTATCCCATAAATATGGGAATCAAGACACACATAGTTCTCGAAGATACCCAGGGGCAAGATACCCTAATGAGGATGTGTACGGCGTGACGAGTAACCTGACATGAATGACGACATAATCTTATGCCACACCACACCGTCTCATAAGAAAGAACTTGGGCCAGGGTCCCGAAAAGGCCAAAGGGCCTCATAGTTGGGCTCTGGTCAAGAAAAACCTGGCCTACTCGTAGTTTAACATCTTGTAGTGAGGACGATGGTCAGGGAATAGGAATCCCTAGATAGGGGAGGTGTATGGAATGAAAAATAACCTGACATGAAAGAGGATATAGTCCCACACCACACCGTATGCTCTGGGTATGAACATGCGATGAGGGGTCCAAGAAGACCAAGGGGCCTGAGGCTGGGCCTCGGTTAGGGAGATCTGACCAGCTTGAAATTTAACATCTTGTAGTAAGGACAGGGGCTGAGGGCCTGAAAAGGCCAAGGATAATGAGGCTAGGCCTCAGTTAGGAAGGCCTTACCAGCTTGCAATTTAACGTCTTGTAGTAAGAACGAAGGGGAAGGCCTCATCCGGGGACATGTAAAGCACGATCGGTAACCCAACGTGAATGAAGACATAATCCAACGTCATGTTGTATAGTCCTACCCAAGAGAACCTGGGTCGGGGGCCTGAAAGGACAAGGGGCCTGAAAGGACAAGGGGCCTGAAAGGACAAGGGGCCTGATAGCTGGCATCTCCCGAGGGGAGTTCATCGCATGGGGACGGGGCCGAACAAATCACTGCACTCGATGTTTGGGACATATTAGGGTGGACACGAAGATCCAAGACAACTATTGAACATGTTTGAAACACAGCGTCCCTGAGGTGACCCAATATGGGAGCAACGAATGAGCGTCGATTGCTGACCGCATTAGAAAAGAGGGACTTGAATCACCTTGTTGCTAGACATCCTCAAGGGCGTTGGCCTGAAGTGGTAAGAGGGCCCATAGGCCGAGCATCCATACCATTTAGGGGGCCTTATGGATGAGGAAAGTGATGGAATCCTAGTCAAGTAGTGGGTGAGGCATAGCTATGCCCATCTAAGAAAGAGGCGAAAATCTCTAGGAAGGGGTACGTACAGCCGGATCGAGGCTAACTTGACTTGAATTGGGGAAACAACATGCTCCCTGCCATATATCCTGACCCGAGGGGAAGAATTCTGGATTTTGGGCTGGTGCAACAGACAAAATGTCAGGGCGTTCCTACATATCCCATGAGGATGGGAATCAAGACATACATAGTTCTTGAAGGCCATGTTTTTAAACATCGTGTAGTGAAGATGTGAGAGGATAGAAGAACGGAAGTGGGAACATGGTGTGACCATTATAATCCTCATATGAGTGGGGCTAAGGAAGCCTACTCCTCATCATGCGAGGACCCCCCCCCCCCCCAAAGGAAACTATACCCAGGGGGGACAGTCAAAGAGAAGAACTCAGGGCGGGGATCATGACGAGACGTCTGAGCATTCCTACATATCACATTAGTATAGGAATCAACCCATACATAGTTCTGGAAGTAAATTTTAACGTCATGTGGGATGAGATACAGTTTAATGTCATGCGGGACGAGATGTGTCTCATCTGCGGATATGTATAGTACGGTGAATAACCCAACGTGAATGAGGACATAATCCCACACCACACCGTACAATACCGCAAGAGATCCTGAGTCGTGGAAGGCCAAGGGGCCTGAGGCTGGGCCTCGGTTAGGAAGGCTTGACCAGCTTGCAGTTTAACATCTTGCAGTGAGGACGAATGAGATCTTAGTTTAAAGTCACAGAGCTCGGGCTATTCTATAGTTTATTGTCATTCAGGACGATACTGAGTAGTTTGACATCATGACAGACGACGATGTAGTTTCGCATCATTTAGGACGATATTGCAGTTTAACGTCATGCAGGACTAGGTGCAGTTTAAGGTCAAGCGGGACCGTACAGTTTAAGGTCGTGCCGGACCATAATATGTAGTTTAACATCTTGACGGACAAAGATGAGCAGTTTATTGTCATGCAGAATGGTGGTGCAGTTTAAGGACATGAGGGACCGTACAGTTTATGGTCATCCATGACCATAGGGCTCAGACAATTTATTGCTTTGGTAACTTGGCCTTGGTGGGAGGAGTGATGCGCTCACCATCCATGGTAACCAAAGAGTATGCTCCATTGGGGTAAACCTTATGAATGATGTAAGGTCCTTCCCATTTGGGATCCAGCTTAGGTGGTTTCCTTCCAGGGATCATTGGCGCTCGAAGGGCCAACACCAGTTCGCCTTGCAGAAAAGAACAAAGGCGAACCTTCTTGTTGAAGGCTCTGGCTATCTTATTCTGATGCCTTTCCAGATTTTGCTAGGCAGGGATCCTGTTCTCATCTAGTGCTTCCAATTAAGCTAGACGGATTTCAGCCACCTTATCTGGCACCTTTTGGTCATATATTGTAGTGCGTAACGAAGGCAGCTGGATCTCAATGGGAAGGACGACATCAGCCCTGTACAACAGGGAATATGGAGTCACTTGGGTGGAATTGCGAGTCGTCGTCTGATACGCCCAGAGGGCATTGGGGAGCTTGTCCGGCCAGCTTTTCTGGTTCTGACCAACCATTTTCTGCAGAATGTTAGAGAGAGTTTTGTTGAATGCCTCGATCTGCCCATTTTCATGCGCATGATAGCGAGAGGTATGGTTCGAACGGATATTGTACTTGGCGTAAAATTTCATCAGCTCAGCTGCTCGGAAGTCGGTGCCGTTATAGGTGAGGAAAGCGTGGGGGACTCCAAAACGGTGGATGATATTGGAAATCACAAAGTCAATGATGGAACGGGGCTTGACCTCTTTGAGTGTAATTTCCTCTGCCCACATGGAGAAGAAATCTATAGCAGTCAAGATGAACCTACACTGACGAGTTGTCACCGGTGGATATGGTCCAACGACATCGAGTCCCCATAGCGCAAATGGCTAAGAGTACTTGGTGGAGTGGAGAGGCTCTGACAACCGATGCAAAAAAGTTAGCATGAACTTGGAACATGTGGCATATCTTGGAAAACTCAATACAATCATGGATCATAGAGGGCCAAAATTACCCCAGTCTCCGGATCTGATGGGAGAGCTTGGACCCAGCCTGGTGGGCACCGCAAGAACTGGCATGAACCTCTTTAATAACCTGAGAAATATCGACTCCATGAATGCAATGTAGAAGAACACAATAGAAGCCCCGCATATAGAGGATTCACTCAAGACTAGGACCACTATGGAGAGTAAATTGAACTTCACGACATCAGATTCGCTCACGCTCGGCCTGATCATCCGAGAGGCAACCATTTTGGAGATACTCGACAAAAGTTTCCCTCCAGTCGAGAGTGGCCTCAACCACTGCATCTGACGAACCCGGGACCCCTGACGTAGAGGGACCGGTGGTAAGGTGGCTTACCCATAGGCCGTCGTCATCCTCTGTGGTGACGGGGGTGATGACTCTCCGGTGTGCCACATGTATGATCAAATAATCATGCTCGGGTTCTGTGAGTGATGCAGCTAAGCTGGCCAAAGCGTCTACTCGACCGTTCTGTGACTGAGGGACATGGGTAACCTCTGGACGAGAAGGGAACTAGGCCATTAGATGGAAGGTGCACTCTAGAAATGGCACAATCTCCAGCTTCCTGACAACATAGTCTCCATTGACCTGCTTGATGACTAGTTCAGAATCCACTTTCACATGCAGATGGGGAACTTTAATCTCAAGGGCCAGCTCGAGGCCAGTGATGAGAGCCTGATACTCTGCCTCGTTGTTGGTGCAGCCTTCTGAAAATAGGAATGCGTATGGAAGAACGGCTTGCGCTAGGGTGGTGAATACGATACCCATACCCACTATATTGAGCTTAGGATCGTTGAGCCTCCTACCGGTGGGGCTCAGAGAGGCACCATCAAAGTGAATTTTCCATCATGAGATGGCATGATCGACTGATAGGATTCCCTCATTAGGAAAATCCTGGTCCAGAGATTGATCCACAGAGGATGGATCGGTAGCTAGGAAGTCTTCCAATGCCTATATTTTGATAGTATTCTGAGGCACGAACCTGATATAGAACTGCTGGAGGATCACTGCCCACCGCGCTAGTCGGCCAGTCAACATGGGGCGGTTAGGAATGTACTTCAATGGTTCTACCTGAGATATTTACTATACCTCATGGTGTTGTAGGTATTTCCACAATTTCTGTATGGAGAACACGTGCTCAAGGAAGTTTTTTTCGATGGGGGGGTTTCTGGTCTCCATATAGAGAAGCATGCGGTTGAGGTTGTAGAGGTTGTTCTCTATCCCCTCATTTTTCTTCTGGGCGAGAAGTGCATCGAGGGACCGTTCCAAGGCGGTCACATAAAGGACCAGCTGCATTCCAAAGATGGGTGGAATCAAGACTGGAGGTTGGAGCAGATACTACTTGATTTCCTCAAAGGCGGTCTGACACTCTTCATCCCATTCATAGGTGGAGCCTTTCATCATGAACTGGGAAAAGGGTTACACTTTCCAGACAGATTCACAATGAATTGGCGTATGTAGGATAAGTGGCCTTGGAGACCTCAAAGTTCCTGAATATTTCTCGGGGGAGGCATTTGGCTGATGGCCTTGATCTTCTCCGGGTCGATCTCGATGCCTCGATATCTGACAAAAAAGCCATGAAACTTCCCGGAGGTGACCCTGAAGGCACAATTCAGTGGGTTCATCTTCATGTGGTAGGAAAGGTGGAAGCCGAACACTTTCTTAACGTCCTTGAGAAGCATGCGCTGGTGAGATTTGACCACCAGATCTTCCACGTAGCATTCCACCAGTGTCCCGAGAATTTTCTTGAATATGCGATGCATGGCCCAATGATAGGTGGAACCCTCATTCTTCAGGCAGAAGGGAATAACCTGGTAAAAAAAAGTACCTTGGGGAGACTTAAAGGATGTGGAATCTTCTCCCTCAGGGGCCATCTAGATCTAGTTGTACCCAGAATACCCATCCATGAAGGAGAGGACCTGGAACCCGGTGGTGGCATCAATCAACAACTCTATCACTGGGAGGGGAAAATCATCCTTCAGACAGTGGTGGTTGAGATCATGGAAGTCGATGCAGATTCTGATATGCCCATTCATCTTCCTGACTAGCATGATGTTGGCAAGCCACCTGGGGTACTGAACATCCTTGACAATGTTGGCTTTGATGAGATTATCAACTTCGGCCTCAACCATGGCACTATGAGAAGGGTGCATCTTTATGGGAGGCTGTTTGAACCCGCGATGGTTTGTTAGGAGGCCAAGGCGGTGGACGGATACCTGGGGATCTAGACGTGGAATCTCGACATAACTCCAAGAAAACACGTCACGGTGCTATTTGAGAAAGTCCACGTACTATTGCTGCTCCTTGAGGGGCATGGCAGCACTGATCAATGTGGGTCTCGGATCTGATTCGCTTCCAAGGTTCACATGTACCAGTTCATCGACCATGGTAGAGACTCCTTCTTCAAAGGCATGGGGAGAATCCTCCAGATCCTCTTCTCGACCTGTGGAGGGATCTTCTGCGGGGGGATTCGTTTCCAAGCCACCAGACTCTGATGGGGGGATGGTGACAGCCTGAGTGGCAGTGGTAATTACTTCAGGGGAACCATGTGCCACTAAGACCATGGCGATAAAGGCGGTCGATCCTATCCCATCTTGCCTTCGGCCCAAGGGGCCATGCTTAATGATATCAATGCAGCAGTGACGTGTCTGCCTGAACCGGTTGATTCCAGCCCGGCGGAAGAGACACGTATGACGTAATACTAGTGCCATGATCTTGACCTCCTGACACCGTACAGGGGTAGGCGGTTCCGGGATCACCTGATCCTGGTTGGTGTAGTAGTACGAGGTGATTTTATGCCATCACTTGGACATGGGAATATGCCTTCCTCTTGTACCTAAAACAGCAAAACACTTCCCATGTCAGGGTTCGTGGCCTCCAACCGATGGATCGGGAAGATGTAGGCGTTGTTCACAGCTACCCAGGGATCACTTGTGACCGAGGCAGGTTCATCCTCACTTGCCAAAAATTTCTTATCCTTGCTATTTTAATAGTCGTCGTCCAGATAGCGGGCCTCAAAAGAGGAAAAAAGAGACACATCTCCTTAGAGCACACCTACTCGACAATTTTTGAGTATTTGAGGCATTGGTGATACGACGAAGGGAACACTGAATGAAGATGGAGCCATGGATTTCCCAACAATGCGTTGTACGCGGTGTCCTGGGAGACGACCATGAACTCGGTTCTACCAATTAGGCCCCCGAACTGGGTCTTCAAATGGATCTTACTGACCGGGGAATGCTCGGTCCTGTCGTATCCCTGGATTCGGAGGTCGGAGGGAGTTAAATAATCCTCAAAAAGACCCATCTTTCAGATTGTTTGAGTTGGGATTAGTTTAATCCCAGAACCCTTTTCAACAAGATAGCGGCAGATTTCTATGCCATTGAACTGGCCAGTGACCTACAGTGGGTGAATGTTCCCATGTATGGGAGGGTCTTCATCTTCACCAGAGAATGAGATAACTTCCTACCAATTGGAATTATCAATTTCCTCAGGGTGGAAGGCTTCTGCAGCTACTACCTCTGTCTCAAACTGGATGGGGCTTCTTAAGGCCTCGGCAAGTTCTTCACGCATTTCAGATGATAGGCGCAGAGCCTCAAGGATAGAGAGAATTGATGGAATTATGACAAGGTGCTTCAGAACATAATACTTCTGTGCCAAATGCGAACCTTTGTTACAGGAGGTCGCTCTACAATTGGAGGCACGTCGGGCCCTGTTAGATGGACTGGCGGCTGGCTGGTACTGGGTACATCCCGCTACCTGCTAGTTGATGCCTGAAGAGTAGCTACCAGATGAGGACCAGACAACTGAGATTGTCCTGTTGCAGGGAAAGACTAATCGCGGTATGAATGAGATAGATCTTCCAGATCTAGTAGCACAAACGGTAGCAGATGTAGATCTGAGGGCACTATATGAGGTTGTGTGTGCTGAGCTCTGTGTAAGGCCTGCTGTCTAGTTTCAGTAGCATGCACGACCTGGCTAAAAGCGCCCCCTGACGTGCCTTGATGACCCATGTGGTCGCGGTTCCACTGACGTTGACGTTGGCTGGAGACGTTGGGGAGGCTCTCCTAGTGTTCCCCTCATCAGGAGTCATATAGGGATTTACCAGCTCCACGGTATTAACCGAAGCATACCCCTAACTGTCTCTCAAAGAGTCATCCACCACTGGTCAGATTGTCGGAAGAATCCCCATCTCAGGGGCATGAAATCATCGAGAGTGTGGGATGATGAGGGCAGTGGTGGAGCGCGTTTCTTCTTCTTGCACGGTCGTTGCTTTCCCTTCTGGGTAGTGGCCAGCTGAGGTAATGGCGCAGAGTTACTGGTCCCATATTTTGAAGGCTCTGGATGATTCAGTCATTCCCGAATGATAACATGGACGTAGGTGATGGTTTTACGAGCCATCATGTGGTCGTACTTCTGTGACCCACAGCTGGGAACCTGCGGCCACTCGCCTTCGTCCTCGCTACCGCTTTCTGACCTTATAAAGACACCTTCCACTTGTGTCGGGGCCGTGCCCAACCTAACTATGTTATTTTAGACATGTTCTTGGAGCCAGTCTTTAAACACATAGCAATGCTTGAGGGTGTTCTCCATAATCCAATGATAGGGGCAGTATTTGGGGAGATCGGTGAGATTCACCTCTTCCGGCCTTCTGCACTCAGGTAAGCGCACAATCCCCTGCTTTAGGGAACTACCGAAGTAACTGGGGACATGATTCTCGTTAAACGAGTAAGTCTGGTGCCTTCTTTCTGGATAGGTGGCCCTGGGAGCTTGCACCTGACGAGGGGCCGGAGGGGTCTGTCGAGGAGGAGGAACCTAATTGTCCCGCCTAGCAGATGGTGGCGCATTGCGTGGGGGAACCTATAGTTTATGAGGCCGTCGTTGTTGGGCGGGAGCATATGCCTGATGCGGAGGGCCTTTGCGGGGTTGCAGATTCGGTGCCACTGGTAGTAATTCTAGCTAGCTGGGGATTCTATTCGCGCCACTTTGGTGGGCTCGGATCTGGCATCCCTCCTTGCTGGGATCATAGGGGGTAGCAGACGCGCCTGACTAGCCTGTTGTAGAGCTTCCTCAAGGCACTGAGCCTTATCTGAGAAGTTCTGGAACCCTCCAGGGTAGTTCTGAGTGATCAGGGAAGGAACCAGTTATTTTTTAACATTCTCTATGCACATCGTGAGAAATTTCTCCTGAGTCAGTGGCTTGTCGATGGAGTATGTAAGCCCCTTCCATCGGGCGTCGAAGTCCGCAACTTGCTCATCAGGCCTTTGTTTACACTTGAAGTGGTCTGCGATGCTAGTCTTTCGCATAGTGGAGCTGAACTAGTATTGGAACTGCGAGCGGAGATCCTTCTAGCAGGTCACCAATCTGATAGGGAGCTGGCTATACTAGAAAAATGAAAGTCCCTCCAATGTCTACACAAAACATCAGAGCTTGGAGGCTTCCTACTGTGTCAGGGTCCCCAACATGGGGACACACCTGGAGGAAAAATGATCCATGTGCTATGGAGGGCCCCCTATCCCATTAAAGGGAGGGAAAGTGGGATTCCCAAAACCCGGAGGTGCATGAATATCATCTTCCCACGTGGGATATGGTTGGCCATATAGTGTGACTGCGACCTGCCGCGTTTCCAACTCCTAGAGGCGGGCGATGAGTGCCACTATAGGATCATCTAGGTGGGTGTACCTATCTTGACGGGGATCCCTAATCACACATGTGTTTCCGGGATCTTCGACATGGCAAACAGCTTCAATGGTTGTGGAGCGACTAGTGGAACGGCACTTGGGGCGTCTGGGGGAACCCGGGATTGATTCCTCGGATTTCCTCGCAGTTCAAGAGGGTTTGGCGAGATGTATCACACCCTCTTGCCATGAGTTCCGGCTTCTGCCCTGTCTGCGGGAGTAGCATGATCAGGGTCTTTCGGAGGCATCTTGCCGGTGGGAAGTTTTTCCTTCCCCTGTTATCCCAGCTTAGGATCACCGTAGTCGGGTTGCCTCTCGATAGCGCACTCGGCTAGGAGTTTGTTGACCTACCTCTTCATCTCAGCATGTTGTTGGCGCAACACAACCTTTTTGGGGTCTTCGTCGTCTTAGGTACTAATGCAGATGGGTCGGAGTGCATGAAAGTTCTAACATGTTCTTTACCCTTACCGATATTCCGAATGTTTACCGGTGACTCGGTGGGTGTAGGGAGGCCTATAAGGTTCCTCTTCTGGCGAGTAATCCTCCCTGATGGGTCCAACAATGGTGGTACACCTTCAGGGGGTATGTCTCCATCGAGAAACTCCATCTTGTCCTCCTTGTCCACTATGTCAGCCATGTGGACCACAACCCTTCTTGGGGACATGTCCTCAATGTCGCATAACAAATTGGGTTGTCACCAGATAGGACTGAAGAGGAGGGAAGAATATTATCCCCAGCCTTGGACTTGCACATGGGGGGTAGCTTCCCTAATGATTTTGCAAAGTACCTTGAAACTCTGAACACATTTTTGTTGGAGGGCGCTCTGGCGACCTGGGGACTCAAGGCGCTGGGCCACAGGGAGTGCGGCCAAATAGACTAGACACCATTGATCACTGATTTTATGTAAGTGCACATGGCTCATAGGGTACAACACCCGATGATAGCGAAGACGAAAGTGTGTCACCTATGGGGTTTGACGGAAGCACTTGAATTCCTCCGGGGTGAGGGATTCTGGCACACAAAAGATTGACGATGTCATTGGACAGAACTTCACCGGGATGGGATCTGCTATGAGAATGTTCTAAAAGCACCTCGGCTCAGATTCGGGGTCTGTACCCATATTTCAACACTCATCAACCAAAGGGGGATGAGGAACTGGTAGGGGTACTGAGGCGGACCGTTGGGACAATAAAATGGGCGGCGGAGAATATGGAAAATGAGCTGACTGGACGTCGAATTATGGGTCATCCTCCGAAGACTACAGTGACTTGACCACAATGTCACGATATAACGGGATGATAGACATACCCTTTGGTGCAGGGATTGTGGTTACCAGTGATGGGTCACACTATTTCTCAACCGCCATCGGTCCCCAAAATAGCTCTATGTGATCTCTGTTTGATTTAGAGGGTGCTTCTGGTGACGACGGTGGTGACTGCATGGTCGGAACCTGTAGGATTACCACAATTTCCTCCTCTTGTATGTACCTACGAAGAGGGACAAGAATCTGATGGGCTTCACATTCCCAAAGGATGTGGCTGACACGCCTTGTTCCTACCCTTGTCCTTGACACAGAGGACCGAGGGGAGGGTTCCACCACTGAGTCACATTCT
Source organism: Viscum album (assembly GCA_963277665.1). Classification (NCBI taxonomy): domain Eukaryota; kingdom Viridiplantae; phylum Streptophyta; class Magnoliopsida; order Santalales; family Viscaceae; genus Viscum; species Viscum album. The sequence continues at coordinate 444,685,348 of OY728121.1, forward strand.
CCTTCAGAATCTGAGAAGCGGGCCAGTTTTATCTCCATCCAGGCCTCCCAAGGATTCTTTTTACTGCAGCGATGACCCACCCTCCTTACCCTAGATGTCTCCTCGGGACAAGGCTGATTCCCGACATTTATTCTTGGGGTCGTGCTGGCACCATGGCGGAGAGGACTTCTGCTTGAGACAACCTGGGTGCAAGGGGAACCAGGGAAAATGTAGAAGGGAACATTGGGAGGACCTCCATGAATAGCACCTAAGCAGGCAAAACCTCCATTGAAATGAGTGGGAGCATGGGGAGGACTTCCATGCCTGGTGCGGGTGGAGTGAGGTTTACCATCACCCCTTTGGTTGCTAGGGCGAGGAGAACCTTTTCCAGTTGAGGAGATAACGTAGGGAGGATCCCCACATTGGAGAGGGACTGGATGGGAAATGCCTTCATATCAATGGTCGGGGGTAGGAGGAGGGACTCCATACCCAGTGTGGTGGGCACGAGAGATGCTTCCGCGCCGAGTGTCACTGTCGCGAGGCAGGTCTTCATTCGTGTTGGGGGTAGCACGGGGCATACCTCCATGACGAGTGTCAGAGCAGGGAAGGCCCACACTCTATGGATTATTAGTATGGGGAGGACCTTCATATGGGGTGACATCACCACAGGTTTGTTCGCGGTGATCACCACTCAGGCCTGTGACCCGAAGAGTCAACCCAGCCTGCTCGTGGGGCGGTTGGGGCCTCTATCCCGGTTGGGCATAGGAGTGCCCATACTCAGTGCATGCAGGGACTTCATGACATACGTCGGTGGTGGATCGGGCCACAGTAGCTATCGACGTTAACACCCCTTGGAGGGCGTCCTCATCTCAGGCCCAATGCTAGTGTCGGGTCAGGTGAGCCGGTGTGGGTGGTGCAGGGGAACAGCCTACCTACTCCTCTGGCAAGGTCAGATGGCGGTGCTGACGCGGCCGGGTGGGGGCCCTTGTTTGGATTTCTTGGATCAGGACTCTAACCAGGCTGAGTTAGATGTCATCCACCTCATCAACGTAAGGTAGGGAGTCATCAAGGTGTTCTAGGGACAGGCTCCCAAAACTATTGAATGTTGGGGTGTGGAGTAGGGGATTCTAGCGTGGCCCTCGAGGGCGGCGTTAACGGCAGGTCCTGGATGCCTCCAGGTCCAGGAAGGCCATATCCCGGGTTGGGATCATACCCTCCTCCTCATAACAGTGTACTAGGTCATTAATCACCCTTCGTCGGATGAGATCTGATGGGGGGAGGGGGCGTGGGAACCCCATGTTCATGGACGCAGACATCGTTGTGGCAGTAGAGGAGCCGCGCAGAGCGTTTGTACTGGTATTGGCTCTACCTTTGCATAGGCGGGTGGGCGGAGATCGTGTCCCTATATCAGTAACCTGATTCCTTGGAAGCATGAAGATTAACTCATCAGCACTGCGAGGAAAAGAAATCTATAACCAGTGCCCCAGCGCCATTCCATCTTCTGCAGCCAGTAAGAGGTATCCACAACGACAACGTTTCAGAACGGCATTCCCCACATTCTACTGCCCCAACTCTGGTGAGTTTCACGCTAGGCCCACTATTTTCTTAGCAGGACCCGGTGCTGGATATTTGGATCCGGTGACACGTCAATATATTGATGTATCAAACTCTACTAGTCTCCACATTGAGGAGAATAATTTCACGTCGGGTTCACCATTTCTATTTCTAATGCTTTCCCCGGGGCGCGCACATATCTTTGCTTGGGGGCGCGACAGGCATGGCTTTTGTGTTGCCCTGCATTCCCTATTTCCAAAGGTGTGTGGCATCCATTCCTTATTCAGGGACATCATCTCTATGATCGAAACAGGATGATGGGATATCATTTCCTCCTTCCTTGGATTCCTTCTCAGAACTCATCACCTAGTCTGGGTCTCCATCATATATTTAATACATTGTTCATGAAACTCTTCCTAGTTCCATGTGTCCATGGACACCAGTTAATAACACTACTTCAATCAGCACATTCCAAAGGGTCCGGTCCGGGCAGCAACCTTCAGTTGGGGGATTAGTCACGTCGAGGCATCATTAACGTGTCTGAAGGCTAGGGAATTGGCGTGTCTAACTTTTGTTCCTTATTATAGGGCTTCTCGAGGTCGCTTAATCCTGAGGAATCCCACATTGAGCGCAGGGAATCATATTACATAGGCATGTATCTATGGTCTTTCTCAGCTTCCCATGTTTATCACAAGGTATGCCGCAAATTTTAACGTCCTGCGAAGACGGATCAGACTGATCATAACACTAGCTAGAGTGGATCATTTTGAGGAACCCCTCTTGGGGGAACATTTATATCGGAGCCAGCCCATGTGTGGCTTCCCAAATGTTATGGAGTGGAATAGGGTGGCATGATTCCACTGGGATGTGGTGGCCCGGGTAAGAATCAGTATGGATATTGTATGGATGAATGAAGTGTAGGTGGAATGAAATGGGACCATCACAAGTGTGACGGTGAAGTTGGGGTTGATCCTCGAAGAGACCTCATATATATCCCTGTGGTAGGGAATCAAAGTCTGCGTAGTTCAAAATGAATTTGTGGGGCTTACACTCAAGGCCACCCACGGTGGTGGGAGAACTAGTGTGAATGAGATCGGAATGACCAGGTGGTGGGATTGAACCTCATGAGACTTCTTATGTACCATGCCTTATCATGGATCAAAGTCCATGTAGTTCGGTTTTGGTGCCGGAAAACTGACGTGAAGAAGGACCTTTGTCGAATGGGTGGTGGGAATGAACCTCATGAGGCTTCCGACATACCATGCCTTGGCATGGATCAAAGACCACGTAGTTCAGGTAAGGGGATGTTGAACAGACAAGAAGGGGTGTTGAAACAACTGAATGATAGGGTCACAATGGCTTATCGCTGGATTAGGATGTGGTTTAACGTCATGCGGGATAGGGTATGTCGAAGAACCTACATGAAAAAGGATCTTGGTTGAGGTGGATAGTGGGCTTGATCCTCAGGAAGGCTTCCTATGTACCATGCCATGACATGGATCAAAGACCACGTAGTTCAGGTGAAAATGGGGGCTTGCCACACCAACACGGAGACAGTTAGGGCCAATTATTTTTGGGATTGAACCTCAGGGAGGCTTCCTACATACCATGCCTTGACATGGATCAAAGTACTCATAGTTTGGATATGAATGTGGGTGTCGGTGAACTGACGTGAAGAAGGACCTTGGTCCTATGGGTCACAGGGCTTGAACCTCAGGGAGGCTTCCTGCATACCATGCCTTGACATGGATCAAAGTCCTCATAGTTTGGGTAGCGTTTTCTCTGGCGAACTAACGTGATGGTGAACCCGTGGGTCCATTGGGGGTGGGCTTGAACCTCTTGAGGCTTCCTACATACCATGCCTTGACATGGATAAAATTTCTCGTAGTTCAAGAGTTAAGTTTAGTATCATGCTAGATGAGGGCATACAGTTTGACGTAATGCTGGATGAGGGAATTGTCATTGTTGATGCTTACTCTAAGACCACGTGAGTCATGCTCGGTGTGAGAAACAAGAGGTAGCAGAGACCTGATGATGACGTCACGAAGGGTGCGTCCTTGAGAAGCAAAGAAGGGTTTACGTGTTAGGCGGCCCATGGTGCTGGGACTTACTCCTGGATGGTGGTCCTAAGTGCGACAAAGCGTATAGGGAGAGGGATTTGGGACCAAAGAAAGGTGGTGACTCGTTCCATATCACACACTCCACTGGCCCTAGAGGTGAGGAAGTACGATGGTGCATGGGTGATACCTTCCGCAAGAGGGACTAGTGGGCTTACACTAGGCTGGATGCCCTTCCCTGCAGACAAACTCCAATCACAGAAGGTGGATATCATCCCCTATGGGGACCAGTGGGCATAAAGAATGTCCGAGCCGGGGGGACCCTGCGTGCGAGGCACGGGGTTGGGTCATAGTTTAACGTCATGTGTTGAGGACGAGGTGCTTGATAGTTTAACATCCTACAGCTCCGAGGAGGTGGGTTTACTCCGCACCCCTAAGGCTTACATGACTGGTACATTCTGTTCCGTGTGGGAGGGAAGGTACAGTCAATGCCATATCGAAGGGGGGTCATAGAGAGAACCATCAAGAGGTCCACATTAGCATGGCTATGGGAAGAAGCAATAGCCATTAGCGTGCCTATGCGAAGAAGAATTAGGTGAAGCAACGCTATGGGTGGTGTCATCCAGGGGAATTTGAAATCACATCGTGAAAACCTGGAGGATTGCATGGGAAGAGGAATTGTCAAGTATATGGGTCCATAGGCAGGGGTCTTACGGAGCTCGGTTTCTTTGCATAGTAGAGGGCACTTGTGAAGTGGTGTACTTCACAAAGAGGAGGGCCTTGGCCTTAGAATGGGGTAGAAATATGATTGGGAGGTGCTTCGCGAAGTTGAAGGGTGTTCGTGGAGCACTGCCCCATGAAGCAGAGCTGCCTCGCGAAGCAAGATGTTGTGAAGCAGTGTGCTCCGCGAAGTACATTGACCCTGCCTTGGATTGCAGATCACGTGTACAGGATGGGTGTTTCACGAAGCATAAATTCTCCGCAACTGCCCGGGTCCCCTTGGGTATCCCCTTCCTTCGTGAATGCCCTTAGGCTTCACGAAGGGCATCCCTCTAGGAAGAGGGGCTCAAAACGAGATAAGGAGGAGTCCTCTCACGAAGCAAAAATACCTTGCGGAGCTCATGATTCCCAGAGCGATGAGTGCTTCGCGATTTGGGTGTTGAGAAGCTGGATGGTCAGATAGTCCAACCAGAGAGCTCAGGGGGAGCTCGATATTTATAGGCAAGGGGCGCCGCAAAGTACAACTCACACGGTTCAAAGGGGGATTTGGTTTCTTCGCAGTGGGTCGCGAACATCAACCGGTTTCACAGAGAGGTACTGCATCTTCTACTTCTCAGTGGGTACGTGAACATCAGGGTGTTCGCGGAGCGGTACCACCTCATCTGCTTCACGGCGGGTTCGTGTGGCTTGGGGGGGCTCCATATCGGGGCTTCATGAGGCTGGACACTAGGTTTCTTTTTTTCATTCTCTTCGTCCAATATTTTGGCACCAACAGTTACTTTTCCTCCTTTTGTCTTGATAATATTTTCGATGAATTTTTTTTACCAGTCATATGCTGGGAACATCCACTATCCATGTACCATGTATTGATATTGGTACTATCATTACTTTCATGAAAATATTAGTGTTAGAATTTCTCAACCCAAACCATCTTGGATCCGTAAATTTCATAAAGAAATATTTTAGGTACCCACATTTTCTGGGAAAAATATTCTTTATGAAAACCTAATGACTGAGTTTGGTTTAAGGAACAATTTTTTGCCCAATTCCCACCACAGTGACACTTAGTGAAGAATATAGCACATTGAGGAAAAAAATAATTTTAAATAAATATTGGTTTTGAACCATTATAACCAAATCAAGAATTATTCCCTAGAGGTCAAATTTGGGAATACATCTTATCAATGTTTTCCTTACCTGAGGTAATGTTTGAGAAACACTTCCTCAAGGAAAATATTTATGACTTATTCTAATAACTATGTTTTTATCCTTAAAAAATCAGTTTTATTACTAGAGTTAGGTTCAAAAACATTTTATATAGAAATTACTTTTTCTTGATCCTTAGAATGTTTATCCTTCTCAGAAATAACTTTTTCATGGATTTTTGAAATACTTTCAAAATCAAATGTTCTCATATCACGATCTTTAGAAATATATGATATTTCATTAGTAAGAATCGAAATCCAAGAATTTTCCTTATCAATATTTTTCTTGACTTTAGAATTTTCATTCTCCTGAAGCATACAATTCCTAGAAACTTCTTCAAAGGTAGGTAAAGTATTATCTCCATCAGAAGAAGATTCTTCATCTGAGGATCCATATTATTTACTATCACTACAATTAGAATTCAATGATACATTTTTAATTGATTAAATATTGTGTACCTTAGACATTAAGCACTAATTTTCAACATGTATTCTTGATATTAGACCTAGATTCTTATATCTAGAAGATTCATAATCTGAGGATTTATCAGAAGAGTCTCCACCACTGGTACTCCATGTGTCCTTAGCTTTCAAAAAAATAGCTTTAGCTTTGCAGTACTTCTTTCTATTCCTCTCAGAATGATTTTCCTTTCTATTTTTGTCTTATTAATAGGAAAATATGGCCTTATATGTCTATATATTTTGCATTCATAACATGTGACATCAAAGTCTTTCTTATCCTTTCATTACTTATTATTGTGTATATACTAAAATTCTTTCTTCCCAACAATCTTGTTCATCCTTCAGGAAAGACTGGCTAGTTCATTCTCATAATGTTCACTTCCACTAGATTTGGATTATATAACATCCTTTATATATTTAGATCATGTAACTCTCTTAGGAGTCTTGGCTTTCATATGATTAGCAGTGGTTGTCAAAGCAACACTTCCATTCCCATTATTCTTCTTAACATTTTCAGTATCTCTTTTCATTCTAGTCTCGTGTTGAAGAAGAGTTCCAAAAATCTCATCAAGAGTATTTTGTGATACCTTCCTATTATAATCTATAGATGTTCTCTTTGATTCCCACACATTAGGCATGATGTCTATAATCTTGTCTACAAGTGCCTCATCATCCAAACATTTTTCACCCAAGTATTTTAAGTTGTTGACAATAGTCATAAATCTCTGTTGTACCTTACATATAGGTTCTCCATAAAGAATGATGAAAACCAAGGTACCCAGCTCTAAGCATAGTTCATCTAGTTTCAATAACATTGAAAGTACCAAAATGTGTGACTTCAAACTTCTTAAAAATACAATTTTCTGCTTCACAATAAGAAATATGGCTATATATATTCCTGGTCATAGAACACAACAATGTATTTCATACCGTATAGTTTAGTTGATATTATGACTTTTCTTGATTAGTAAAAGTTCTTACTTCCTTATCAAGAATCATGTAATCTCATGTAAGCATAACAAACTTTTCAAATCCAGTGTTAATAACAATAGTCTTCATGTGATGCCACCAATATTAGTAATAATTTCCTTCAAAAATAGGTGGTCCAGTAGGATTTATATTGTCAATTGGACGGACATTCATTCCTTCCATCTTAATGAAAATATTTCCACACAAACTTGTTAGTAATAAAAGTTTTTAAACAAGGATAAAAATATCCTAAGCAAGGTATATATAGAACAATGAAAACTTGAGCAAGAAAACATATATGTGAATATGAGTATTTCAGAGACCTGCTCTGATACCAATTATAGGATTGAAATGATATTGAATGTATTATCAAAAAAATGATGTAGATGATCAAAATAAAAGAGGGGGGAGGGGGTCTGAAAAGAATACTATAAAATTCTTTTTGGAACCATTAAATATGGTAATTTTTAACAAAGTTAAACAAGGTAAATTCAAAAAACCTCTTAGTTCTACAAAATTTCTTGATTTTAGAAATGTGGTTCTGCAAATGAAACTTAAGGTAAGTTTACAAAGATAATGATTCTACCTTAAAGCATATAGAATCTCACTAATCAGAGTAAAAGTATAAGAATGTATAAGATAGTTATACTTTCCTCAACAACCAAAAGGCAGCCGAAAAATTGAAACAATACAAGTAACAAGTAGTAAATCATTTAACCAAAAGAGTAGGGTATCCAAAAACCTTGGATAAAGGTCCCTTAATTCACACAATCAAGAGAGTTTGTCTTAACCAAACCAGGATAAGCCCTCCATACGAATATCAGAATCTGTCTTGTTATCCCAACAAGCCCTCGAACTTCAAGGTAGCGACACCTTGGTCTTCCTATCCCTGAAATCCCTTGAATGTACTCAGCAACATTTAGAGTCGCACGAATAAATTTTTAAAAAGATGTTTATTGTTCACAAATCATGAAGGTATTTCTCTAGAAATCACTTCAGAAGCATGTAATCTCTATAGTCATAGAATAGTGTTGAGCTCATTCAAAATAGCTCCTATTTATAGGCACATATTCAATGGTCAGCTCCCTCCTCCAATGGTCAAATTTTTCCTCGATTTTTGTAGTGACCTGGACACGTGTCACTCAAAAAACAGTTGGTTAGAAACCGAAATCATGGCATTGTTTTATAACTCAAACAAGATAATGAAAAAATATGGTTTCTTAACAAAATCGATTTTTGAGAGTGTAAGGAAAAATGAATGTTCGGAGTCTAACCAAAAAACCGTTTGGTGTATACAATACATGAATATTCAGATTCTTTCTTTAAAAGAATTCGGAACTTGAATTATATAGAATTCAGGGGGTCTGAATTTCAAGGATATTCAGAGTCTGAACTCAGAAATTCAGAGTCTGAATTTAGAGAATTCAGAGTCTGAACTCAGAATGTTCGGAGTCTGAATTCAGATAATTCGGAAACTGAATTCGGATCCTGAAAATAGAATTCTCTATATCTAATTATTTATAAGATTTTGAGGTTTTGGAGAGGAAACCGAATTTTATACATAGAGTAAGAACAAATAAAACATGATAAGGATAAATTTCATTTGGGTAGAAAAATTTCCATTATGAATGAAAAACAGGTCAAGGAGAACATTTCTTTGAGGAAGGAAAATTTTTCTTATTAAGATAAAATAAATTTTACCTTAAGATAGAGTGTTTGTGATTTTCAAAAAAAAATGTGGAATGGAAAATTCCTAAGGAAACCTTATTGGATCAACATGATAAACAAATCTACAAAACTATTTGGGACCTAAACTATTTTGGTTTAAAAATTTTACCTAAAAGAGACATAGGAATCCAAATTTGTTTTTGTTTTTCCAAAAAACATATCAACTTGTTTGAGAAATATTTTATTAGAATTTTTTTTTGATTTAATGAAGTTTATGATTTTTCAAATTACACATATTAATATAATTTCCATTTTCACAATAATAAATTAGGTAACTTTACAATGGTTTACATAAAACTTGTTACAAAATAGTTTTTACAAAATTTGGTCCTTTCACCCTGAATTTTTATTCGAAAATTTTATTTATTTTGTTTATTTTAACCAAATTTTTCTTCATAATATCATCCTTTATTAAAGACACAAACATCATCCATAATGTTTTTAAATTCATTTTATAAAATTTCTACTATATTGGTCTATTCAGTGCATGTTACAATATAATTTTCCAAATTATTTTTGAAATATGAATTTTTTAGGTTATTCTATTCATTAATATTATCCTTATAATAATTTGTATTTTCATTATAATTAATTTTTAATCTTTCAAACATTGTTTTAAACATGGTTAAATAGTCATTTAATTCCTCATATGGAAAATTTTCAATTTCTGATCCATGCTTAAGATTAGATGATAATTAAGAATGTACCTCATATTAAAGTTCTATAAGGTGTATGTCATACTTTTGATAAATATTTTTATATTTAAATTATGATGATTTTCACTTTCTAAAATCTTCTAATATACTCTAGGTGTCCTTAATAGCTTAATTAACTTTCTTATATCCATCATTCATGATGTATTTATTTCATATAATTTTTTCATCATTAATTTTTAGATAAGAAGGCTTGATTTGACTTGGCTTATTTAACGTATTGAATCTTAATTATTTAGATTTATCACCATGTTTCATGGATTTGTTGAAAGGTCTTATTAAACCACTACTCTTATTATATAATTTTTTGATCTTTTTTAGAAACATATAAAAGCTCATCATTTGATTCATACTTTCCTGAAGAGTCTTATTATTTATATGTTTTTGTCATTTCTATACTCTTTTTCATCTGGTAATCCTTATAAGTAGAAAATTACAAGGAATAATTTTCATTAATGGCCATTTTATGCATTCCAGCTTTAGCTTCCATTTCATCTTCATACATAATAATAGTTCTAATGAGATCTTATATATTTAAATTTTTTACATTTTCAGATTGTCTAATAGCAGTCGATATTCCACTCCACATGGGTCTTAAAAATCATAGAACATTCAATGCACGTTTAGGATTAGTTATAAGTTGTCCAATAGTAGTAATATTATTAATAATAATAGCGAGCCTTCAATTTAATTACGTAATATGTCCCCCTTAGACCATTTAGAATGTGTCAAAATTAATCATTATTGTATACTATCTAATAACCTTTACTTTTTTAGCACCTTCATATGCAACGCTATAGTGGTCCATATTTCATTATCTTTTTGACATTGATATTTTTTTAATTCATATAATCGAAATCCACATATTATAGCATTCATAGTTTTTGAATTCAGTTCATATTGTGCTTCAGTTGCAGCATCGAACATTTGAGGTTCTATCTTAGAAATTTCATATGGCTGTAATTCTTTGAGAAAAACATTCAAGACATGTTATTTAGATAGATAGTCTTGTGAGCCTTCAATCAATCATATATTTCACAATTAAAGTATGGAGCTAAATCCTTTAACATAAATTCTCCGTTATAATACATAACATTTATTTCAATATAGATCTCTGGACTTCAACCTTTGAAAACTATGAAATCAAGCATCAGGAACTCTGATACCAAATTTTTCCTTAGAAAACGTATGACTAAAAACTCAAAAGTGGTATGCATTGATTATCCAAAAATTTATTTACCAAAAATATACCTCTTTATGTATGAATGATCAAATATTTTTCCCTAATATGAAATTATATTGGAAATAAAAAATATAAAGGAAAGTTATTGAACATTGGAGATTATTATTTGTTCAGACAAAACAAATCACCATGTCCAGTCCAACAACACTCCACTCCATGAGTTTGGTTATTTCCCCAATAACATACCTTTTACTAGGGGCCACAACTAATTACAAGGATATTTCACTTATAAAATGGTACAAGATCATTCAACCAAGAAATATCTTTACAGGACCTATCCACTGTCTTAACACACACTCTAATAATTAGTGTAAAAAATAGATTACATAATATTTTTAAAGAAATAATGAAACACACATTTGTAAGAAGCAACTAACAGTAGTGGGAGATACATTGTAAGAAGAATATATAATTCATGGTGTAGATCATTGTGATATTTATGGAAATTGATAAACCTTTAAGCACAACATGAGTTCATCTACTTGAACTTTTTAATATACAACCATTAAAAGTATTCCTATATATTGATGTGTGTACTACTAATTATTCTTATGCATATGCCAAAAAAATTCATGTAGTAACTAATTATTCCTTCTATATCTCATTTTTAACATAATTCGGAGATAATAATAATGTTTGAGTAATCCATCCATGCAGAATTTGATATAGAAAACTATTAAGTACATGAGTCCATTATTTTTGAACATATAAATTACATTTTCAACAATGATTTACATAACGTCTTGTTGTAAGGATATTTACATTCATAGAAAAGAGATATAATGTACCAATTTAACTTTCCTTAAATAGATAATCCATATTCTCATACACTATAAAGCATTAAATTACATATCAAGATATTAGAAACTTAATGATGACATTCTGCATAACAGTTATCTCTTCTTATGATATTCAACAAGTTTTAGAGTTCATAAAAACATTAATTCAACTGAGACATTGTAAGATAAAAACATCATTCAATTAAAATGATTATAAAATAAACTGATATTAGAATGGGTAAAATAATTCTTCACCATAAGATTAAATATATTACTATGATGTGACACTAATAGTTTTCAACATCATCTGTCTTTAATAAGAAAAATAATTCATGAATTTATTTTTTATAATATAACATATTATTATTAGCCTCATTATATATGAAATATTTGAATTAATTATGTAGAGTCTCAATAATACTTTTCATAATATAATTTCATACCAAGAAAGATAAAAATTCAACAATATTCTTCCTGATTCAGAGGATAAATACTTCATACGTCATAGGGTAAACACCTAGAGAATCAGTGTAAGATAAATTGAAAAGAAAAATATAATCTAAAACACATATGTTTAACTTTTGAGAATAAAATTAGTGAATTTATGAATGATCAAAACACATAATAACTGAGATAGGTTGGGAAAACATATGTCATTATAATAGGACCATGATAGTTACACAACTCTGTTACAACAAATCAAATCACCCATTGAAATCTTATTTAAAAAATGCATCTAACTCTTACCAATTTCAACCATAAGAAAAATATCAACTCATGCATTAATATAAAGACATAATCATCCCACCATATTCTAACCATTTTACCCCAATAACGTCCAAAACAAGATGGGTTAGGGGTCCAACCAAAACTACCATATCAAGCTAACCATATGATTTGGATCACTCTCAGTGCTCGACTTATAAAAAATTAGGAATCATGCCTAACCACACCCAGGTGAATCCAGACATCAACAGATCCACTAAGGATGAACAATCACACCAACCTAAGACATCAATGATATTAGAAAAACATGCCTCATTCCATGACCCCATAGACAACACATTGCAATAATAGATCCATACCAATTAACAAGATATTAGGACCTTAGGGAAACCCCCACATCAGGGAAACTCTATCCAAATCTAAGTATATATTAGGCATCGTTTCCCCCATCCCTCCACTAACCGGGCCCTCAGATACCACATTGACCCATAAGGGTTGTATCCATCAATTAAGGGACAATATCTACATCACCAACAAACTTATCTTCACAATATCCACATAGCTTGTTCGTGGAAAATAATATATAAAATAATTCTAATTGTTTAGAATTATACCAGTTACTTATATGAGAAAACACAATGTGATAATTCTCTAGCATGTTAAAGAACTGAACCTCCATCTTTATTAAAACACATCAGACAAGCCTATATCTTGTGAAACCTATGTGCCTATAATGATGCATGAACATTGGCCTCTTTCCCATAGTCCAAGATACAAGATCCAGAATAAACCATAACAACAATCTCATGGCTTAAAAACATGGAATTACTGTCATAAAATAAGTATGTGATAAACTATTATGTTATCCATCAATATTTATGACACATTCCTAGACCACATGTCTACCAACTCCACAAATCATAAAACAAACAATGATGTGACACTATTTTGTAAGGAATCATCTAGTATTCACCTAACACATTACCCAACATGGATTTCCACAATTCCTAATGTATGCCTCCTCATATTCCAGAGCCTGCCATCTAATAGTGATTGTCTATAAGATATTGTGAGGAGACTATACTATCTATTCTTAGTTGAATAATTGAATAAAAAAACAAAACTCAGACACATGTATAAACAACATAGTATACATATTAAATAAATAGATAAAACAAAATGTTATAATAAATGAAATGTAGTATACGTTCAAATAGACTCAAAGCATGAAAAAACTACCAATCACCTAGTAGGTTGAATATATATATAAAAAAAAGAAAATAAAAATAAATGAAATAGGATATAAATCAAATAATAAGTTAAACATTATAACTAGTCTCTAGGATTCATCTGTTTCACTTTCCCGAGAATGAGACACCACACATGGAGATCCCCTCGATCAAGCACCACTTATCCTTTTTCCACTTCCATCGTGAATCCTATGCTCCATCCAAAAATCATAAAACACATATTCACACACACAATGGTGAATTTACAGGGGTTAATAAATCAATCAATTAGTCCACACCTATTTTTGAACCTATAATCTACAGTTGTAACATGTGCATGAAAACAATATATGCTAATCGTCATCAAAAACTAGTAATAGATTTGATAAAAGAAAACTACTATATAGAAAGGGTTAAAAAAATAAAACCACAAAACATGGGTTCTAGGTAGACACCAAAGGTAAATCTTCCCCCACTACTGCCCATACTAGAGTATTTACAGTATGTGGATCACCTAACCACACAAAAACCAGCACATATACCCAATAAACATAGGATCTCGAAGGGCCCTAAACATAGTAGAAATTTATGTAGGACCCAAGGTGTACCATTTAGAATCCACAACTGCAATGTGCATCTACTAGGCTCCAGGACACCAAATTCATGATCAAATCTAGTAATAAAACCTAATGTCCACATGATAGATATCTATCATGTCTTAAAAGTACATAAAAACAACTCAAGGTACAACATGAACGTATTAGACACACATCCCAATGGAATCCATCCACATGGACCTGAAGGATACATAAGAAAACAAATCCATACACAATAGAAAAATCATAACAAAGTAGATGGAAAACAAAACCTCTATCCAAGGCACACAATCAAACATTGGGAGTGAACTCATCAAATTCATGTATTATATCCCTAAACCTATCTAATTATATCTATCCAATAGAGGAGAGGAACAAATTAAAAAATATAGACAATATCCAATCCATGATTTCCCAATGGTATCCTACTCAATCGAAAGTATTGAGTAGAAACTGCATTAAACATCATGGCTAACAGAAAATAAAATATGGCATTATCCAATCTCAAATCCATCATCTAATAGCTGATCAATAGTTCTGATCCACTCTCGACCAACAATTTATGGTGCTCTCTTTTCCCATCGGATATCCTCATCCTACAAACAGTCACCATGGGCTCTTCCCAGCTCTACTCAAGGACAAAGCAAACCTAGGGCTACCACATTCCCTATAGCCATAACACAAAGTGACATCTACAATGGGACTCCCATACTACAGCCAGGATCATGGACGACACCAATAGTAACACCATAATATTGACTAATGGCCATAGAAGGAGCTATAAAACACTACTAGGTGTTTCTCTTGCTCATCTGGAGAATCTAAAATGACCAAAAAACCCCAAATGTCCCTAAGTGGTCTCCAATTGAAAATTGATCAACAACACACCCACAATGGAATCGAAAAAAAATCATTCCAACCAAGGAGTTCCTGACAGTCCTCATGAACACCTCAATATAATAAACCTATAAGGGATCCATATCAGAAGCCAAACAATTCTACACCGGAATCCATAATCGATGAGTACAACAACAATTGATCACTTTATCAATAACCATTCCACAAGGAAATCATTAAGGGTCCATTAAATACGTCTCATTATCTCAAAAACACTCGAATATAACTCCAATCTCATGGTATCAACCAATCAAATTAGCACCAATAGATATAGTATCCTCAAACCCTTGAGCTAAACCTTGAATTCTCTAACCTCAAGAAATTAGTCACATAACATATTGAAATCCTAGATATTATCATAGATACTACATGATCTCACCACCTGAAATATTTCTAAAGAACCTAAAATATATAAATAACTCACACTCTATCCATGCTAGTAACCAATCTCACAAACCTCCCTTGGGATTCACAGCTCACAACACATCCCTGATGAGGATTCATAAACCAAAACTCAATGAAATACATCTGAAAATTATCACCGAATCCAAATCACCACCAATGAAACCTCTTAATGTTAGAGGATTGCACCACCATGATTTAACTAAAAAACATAGAATGGACTACTCACAAGTACAATTCAATCCCCATGTTGGAAAACATACCAAATATTCTTTGGTGGAAAAAATTACATGATGTGTACTTTGGGCACACGATGTCTAACCAAAAACGCCGTCCATGTGCATGTGACTTTGGAAATTCTTCACGCACATTATATCACATGTATTCACTATATATGGAACATACACCCACCTAAGAACCTACCCACGTACCTCATTCCACAATCAGCATGTTCCCCTCCTGAGTACATGGCATATTCCCAAGGTACATGGAGTGTACTTCCACATGGTGTACCTGAACGCGTACCACACATCGCATGACCATGTTTTCCACTTTGATATGTATGAATACATGTCATGCATCCTACACAGGGTTTTTCCGTGTAATTTACATGGGGTGTATAGTAAAGAACATTGATACACCTTACTTCCCACATCAAAGAGTGCCCTCCCAAGTATACAACTTTTAGTCCAAAATACTCTATTTTCCCCAAACATAAATACAACTCATCAGGTGTTCATAGAAACATACACCATGTACATGGGTATTATCAAATTAAAACCCCATCAAACCACCTTATATCCCCTTTTCTCCCTGATTATTCCTAGATCGACCCTCATAGGATCCCTATAAACATATACAATGATTTAAAAACTAAAAAAATAATATATGGGGATTTATGGTCAAAAACATAAAAGGGATACCTATGGTAAAAAAATATCAATGCTTCATGCTGAATCCACCACCCAAAGATGATACACCTGAATCCAGACAATGGAAAAACCCTCCATAGAGCCTCATCCCTTTCATTCTCCCTCTTTAATCCCTCTACCTCTCTTATTCACGTGACATCAGGACCTCCAAGGGAATTCATGAGAATATAATGTTTAAAATATGAAAAAAGTAAAAAATTAATGAAAAAATAAATGAAAAAGAAAGGAAAAGGGGCCCACCCTATGCCTCATCGCCTGATGTAGGGTAATTACTCACCTATGAAAAATCCCCCATTGTGGAATCAAAAACATAAATGAAATGTCAATATGATGCTCCATTTAAGAGAAATAACCAAATCAAAAAAGCATGAATAATTAAGGTACAATAAATTTAAAATTACATAATTCATGAAAATTTAAATGACTCAAATTTACCCCAAACACCTGTCATATGGAAAATGATGGGACCAAGTTGGATGGAGAAGGATGTTTGAAGAGTTTTCTTTTGCGGAGTGTTGTATTTTTGTTGTGAAAGAAGAAAAACCAATTTACCTTATAAAGGACTTGAAACCAGTTGAATCTTTGTTGATATGTATTTAAAAAATATCAAAATTCAGGAGAACTTCTTATGAAAGCCTTATGATGTAAAGGCGGAGAAATGATGATTCCATTCATACATAGTTTTGATCAGAAGGAATGAAGCAGCTGGAATATAGGGATGTTTCTGTACATTCCATTGTAATTCTGGCGATGCCAAATCTGGTCTATCAAAGGTTATATATATCACAATAGTGGATTTTGTTATGAAAACAGAAGAATGGATATGGGAAGCAGTGGAGAAAGAAATGACAATAGAATAGAAAATCTGGAGATAGCACAAAAGAATAGTTTAAGGTGGTGTTGTTTTGGTAGTGGATGTTGGTCGAAATATTGAATATGGTATAGATTTTTTTTAGAAAGGCATGATTCAAGGTCAGAAAATAGAAAAATGACAAAGGCATGTAGTGCATGAAAAAATGGGCCGAGTGCACGAAAAAATTAAGGCAGCACAAAATGGTAGCAGGATTCGTGAAAAATCATTGGGATTTGGGAAAAATAAAAAGGATGCACCAAATATTTGTGAGATGCATGAAATATCATAGGGTTGTGCGAAAAATAATATTGTGTGCGAAATATCAACGGGATTCGCAAAAATTAGAGGTTTCATGAAATACTGGTGTGGTGCGCGGAATGAAGGAATTATGTTTATCACACAAAAGGTGTTTCAAGATCAGAATCCTGAAAATTGGAAAATGCATGAGGTGCGTGAAATTTTGGAGCTACTCTTGTTGAGTAGTGAACCTTGTAAATCTTCTGTTCCTATGGTCGTGTGTGTTCAGCAGAGAAGAAACTATTTAACAGTAGGTGGATATTGTTACAATTAGAAGGAAACATAAAAAGAAAAATGTATCACTGATTCACCCCTCCCCCTCTCAGTGATACTTGTATCCCAACAGGGAACTTAAAAAACAAACTTTTCTAAGACAAATGGGGAGGCCAAAAAATTATCTTAGATCATATTATTGTGTATTTTCCCATTTCTCCCCTAAACACTCTTATTAATATAAAGGATTAAATTTCCCATGATTTTCACATCACATGAATACATAAGGTGCCACACTGTCCTACTTGAATTGTTAGATTTATTTTATAATTATATATTTTTTAGTATTATTCAAGTTGATTTTTTTTGAGTTCCCCATTTAAAATTTATATTATGATAACAATTTAAGAGGCCACCCATGTAGTTGTGTTAGAAGTAGAGGACACATGCTATTTTATTCCGTCACCATACAAGTTGTACTTGATTTATATGGGGAAAGACCTATAGTAGTATATCTATGGAATTATATTCAACTAGTTCAAATTAAGTATCATTGGAAATAATGTGTTTTGGTGGTTCATGAACAAGAAACCACATCAACCATCATATCAGTGATCACCCACTATTACATCACAATTTGGTGTTTTCAAAAACCAATACCATATTTAGAGGTTAAACCATGATCTATCACTATTATTTTTCCCTTTTATCGTTATTTTTCCTTATTTATCATTCAATAAAGTTGTTATATTTTTTGTTATTTACTTCTAAGTTTTATGTGGCAAAAACTACGGGTATAAATCGAGGCATCTACCACCCCAATTAACAAAAACATTCTATTTTACCTTATTTATTAATTTTAGCTTAAATAAAATTTAATTAGATCTTCAATGTGTAGGTATTTCAAACTATTATTGGTATTTTTTTGTGTTTTTTCATGTTTTTATATCTTCTTAGATTTAATTTTCATGAATTATTTTTTTATTTTATAATTTTTTGATTTTATTTGGGATATTTAACTAAATAATATACTTTAACAAATCTACTAAATTTGGTTATATTTGGGGTACTACATGATTCAATTTTTTTAACAATTTAAATGATTGATGATATGGATTTTTCCTTCCTTGTGATTAATATTTTCATTTATGGAAGTTTGATTTATTTAGGAAATCATGTGAACTCATATTATAAAAAAAGAATATATATCACAAACTAAGAGGTTTATAAACCTTTTTGACATTGTCACACACCTCAACAAATCAACTTATCTGTGTTTTGGATAGAGAGCTATTATAAACTATAGAACACCTCCCCAGGGGATCCTAACTAGCAATGAGGGTCTAAGGTGTTAATGTGGGTAAACTATAAAATAATAATAGATTAGTAAAATAGTGTAAAATAATGAATCAACAACCAAAATAATTAAAAATATAAGTACACAAAATTAATAATATAGAAACATGCTATATCAAATGTAATGTATTAGTATAAAATCATACAGAATCCTGGTTATGCCAGTGCACATAGACTGATATCCCATTTTTTCGATCACATAAATGGTATAAATAAGTGAATAAAAGCTTATAGGATCTAATAAATACTGAAGTTTTACATCATCCATCTCTAGAATCCATCCCTTTTATACATCTAAACAATCCCAAATTAAGTATCTTCCCTATATAAACCTGTAAACAATGATGATCTACATTGGTATCCATGTCCCGTAGCTTATCAGGTAGGGTGAAAGTACAAATCAGTATGTCTCCATTGATGGGCCTCATACCTAACCATTAAATGTATTTTTGATTTTATATTATTAAAATAAAAAATATATATTTATAACCATAAATAAATAACTACTTTAGTTCATGAGTTTCTAACATGACATCTATGATTGAATCTACCTACTATGGCCACTGCAGGAGTGTCTTTGATAAAGTCATTGAACCGTGCCTACTAATAAGCCTAATGTAAATACAATAGTAGGTGCAATAACCAGATACTATGTTGTATCTAATGGTATCCTAATATTATTTTTCTCAATACCAATTCCAATGAGTATATCCTAGAAAATTTGGTAGTATTAGACATGTATTAGATTCCAAGGAGATAGTTCATGGAAATAATATAGTTGTGAATGATAAATCTCATCATATTGAGAATTAAATATGGACTCAATGGACAACTCCATAGGGATTTCCCACGGTATTATATATATGATAATAATAATAACTAGATACAATGATATTAACCAAGGAATTATCTATAAAATAGGCATGATATCCAAATCCAAGGGTATTTCATGGGGCACTCATATAGTATTTGAATCAACAGATGGATCCTAGGAGAACATCCAATATATCCCACAATAATCAAGAACTTATATCATATAATAATTTGGAACCCCATAGATATGAATTTATTAGTAAGTGTATCCATCTTGTAATATCTTATAAAAACATTCTATTAAGAGATGGAAATCCTCTTTAACAAAACCCATATAAATAGGGCTGGACACTAAAGTACATGAACTAACCTCAATATTATATCTATATCTTGCTCATGCAATCAATTCAGTTTTTCAGGTGACATCTAAAATCTTCATTATTTAACAATTGTAACTACCACTCTCGAGGGTCAATATTATAATGGGGCTTCCACCGGGGTCCCCATTGTCACACCATAACACAAACACCAAACATGGTCTCTCTAATCTCAATCTCATATCACAGGACAATACCCACTATATAGAGATCACATCTTTTCTCAAAATATATGTAGTCCTATAATGAACTCATTTTCCTTTTAACTAGATTTGGAAAGGGATATAACCTCATGCCCACCCCTTCCAATGTCACCATAGGTAACTCCTCTTAACCAACATATCCATCAATATTTATCTGGTCTACCAATATTGACAAGAACATCTCATCGGGGGTTGGATACTCATCACATGATCAACTCAATTTTCCAAAATTATTTAATGTGTGTCACAACTCTATTATATCCTACATAGGAAAATCATCCTAATAAAATGATATCCTCTACAAGGGGGAGTATAAGAGATCATATATATGATCCAATACAATTGCATGATTAATTAACACCCCTCTAATATCCAAGTGTCAAATTGAATGAGTTTATTATCAAGACCTCAACAATCATTGATTGAGGAATTCAATCTAGTGAACATGGTTCCTTTAACACCTTGACCTCTCTAGACTGGAGCCAGTGCATTGCATATTAAATTTTCATGGTTAAAAGGAAAGTAATATGAATTTAAAGATTAGTTTAGTAGAATTTATGAAACTAAATACATATTTGTAACTCATATTACATTGGGAAACATAACAAAATATAGTATATAACAAAAACTAATAAACTGCTTCCAAAAGAACTCAATAAATAGTCTCCTCTTCATAACCTATTGAAGGTATACAAATTAATGGGGTGTGATAAAATTCTCAGAAAGGGTTAAATATAGTAGAATTCTAAATCAATAATATGTGAATCATAAAAAAGATTACATATTCAATATGACCTAATGAATAAATGGAAAACACATGCGATTAATAAACTTAGAATGAATCTGCAACCATAGATTTTTTTAAAGTGAAAAATTTGTAGATAATAATAACTATAAATGAATAATGATATATTATAATTAATTGGAGGTCCGGTATGTATAAAATGATACCAATATATTGTTGTAATGGTTTATGTATATGGGGAGAAACATGTCTGACGTTTTGAATCAAACTCAAAGGGTTTGTCCACGACTAATTTGTCTCATTAGACTAGCCGATGCATCGAGGGGATAGAGCAGGCCCCACCATGCACTACTTTCTAAATAATTTATTATACATATCTTTAATAATATTATAATATTTATTCTCAATATCAATATATATTTGAGGATATATATTCATTAATATTTCCTTATTTAATGCATCAATCCAAAACACTGTATGTAAAAGGGTATACAGGTTAAGACAATAACCATATCCATGAAACCGGAATATGGATACATAATATATTTACAATTTCAAATAAAATATGAACTAAATTGGGATATTTATACACAACATAAGAAATATTAGGTTCACAATACTAGGTAAGTCTCTATGAAGTGGAAAGTTGAGTTAATGTCCCTTACCACGTTGTAATCAATCGAGTAGTATGCAAAAAAATTAATAACCACAAAATGTATCAAAGAATATAATGAATATAATAAGATTCATGGTATTATATATATCAAATTTAAGTACACAATACACCACATACAACAAATAATTGGTGGAAAATGGAAATATCAGAAAATTAAAAGTGAGATAAGAAACCCCTTAACCTATGCTAAAGTGTGTTCTTCGATTATTTTAATTACCTAAAAAAATATATCTTCATTAATTAATTTTTCAAGATCTACTTATACACGTAATTGTTTTGGTATAACCTTATTTGGTTCATTCATGGACCTTTTTATTGTTTTAAGATGTTTAATTTTATTGTTTTAGAAGCATTTTCATCCTTGGTTTTCATGATCTATTTACTTGTATTCAAGAATGGATGTCTGTATGATGTGTTGTTAAACATACATAATTATTAATATATCTCATTAATTACATTACAGATATATAAATGTTCTTATAATGATTTTGGGTTATATAGAATGATTATAATTCATTAGTTAAATTTTTTCCAAACTTTTTGATTAACATGGAAGTTTTGTTTATAACGAACATATTTTGTATTATTATTTTATATTACGAGTGTGTAAGGAATAAAAAAATTTAATACAGTGAAATACATGTATAATGATCTTCTTAAACCATTTAAAAATTTTCATGACCAATAATGAAGATATTAATTGAAATTTACATCCCATCATCCTTGAATGTGATAAATTAACACATCTTGGACACTGGTTTCATTTTTAGTATATAAGTGGAGGGGAAAGAGAGATGATGATGAAATATTCCAATAACATAATAAAATTACAGTTCATGTATGGTACTGTAATTATAATATAATTTTAATTAATGGATATTACGAAAGAAGTAATAATAGAAAATAATTCAAAAGAAAAGAAAATTGAGATACCCCTCATGAAAATTCGGCCACCTAACGACGTCACATAAAAATTTTGTAAAATAATTTGAAGAGAGAAAGGGGGTATCTAATAAATAATAAATAATATGTATAGAATGGGTAATATTAAAAGACATATCCAAACATAATTCAATATAAATGAAAATATAATATATAAATTGTATGCTTTAAGAAAAGAGAAGGGTGGTTAATTCTATTACCTTGTAGAGTAACTCCCAAAACATGATGGTAGGGACCTTGGGGGTTTGAGGAAACTTTTGTAGGAATTACTGGGATGTTAAAATACCAGATATTCGAGGATAATGTGTTTTTAATGAATAAATACGAGGGGGGAGTGGTTATTTATAGTATATGAGAGGAAGTATTTTATTAATTAAAACTGACACCTCACTTGTGGTTTTTGCAACACCATGGTCTTGAGCTTGGTATTTTCTCATGGTTTTAGCCACTTGGGACACCTCATGTAATATTTTCCTATAAATACATATACCATCATTTAATATTAATTATTACATCATTATGATGTCATTAAACTATAAAAAACAAAAACATGTACATTTTTTCTATTTGCGAAAAATTCAAGTATTTTAGAAAAATCCCAAAAAAATATCCTATTTATATTTCAATTAGTATAATTAAAAAATGTAATCAATTTTTTGAAAATAAATTTATAGTTATAATTAATGTAATTTTTAAATAAAATACTAATTTTAACAAAAAAAACAATTTTAAATCTATAACTAATTCTTTTAACACCTTGAAAAATTAATCAACATATCACTACCTTATAATACATATAAAAATAAAATAATAGTGTGGATCACTATTTATAAGAGTGATAATAAATTTCATATTTCTATTCATAAGGTTATGTTATTATTCATAAAAAAACAAGTTGGTTCTATCAGACTCCAAATACATTACTGATAATAACTGTACAGGACCATTTTTTGAAACTCAAAACACAAAAGTGGAAAATTTATGTTTAATATCTATGTTATAGGTTTCCCCAATATATTATTGTTTCACAGAGACATAGTGCTTCATGAAATATAGACTGTCTAAATAATAAAGGTTATTTAAGAAAAACATACCATTAAATGTTTGGGGCGTTACATTATTCCCTCATTCATGAATTTCTTCGTTGAAATATTATGTATTAATTTAAATAAAAAGATATCAGTGGTTCCCCATCAGAACATCAACAAGTTTTTGTGTTCCTTTTTCTATCCTATTGTTACTCCAATGATCCTTTACCAGATGAGCCAACTGATTTCTCAATACTTGATCTCTGGTATCAAGAATCTTGATAGGCTCTTCACAATAAGACAGATCATGCTCAAGTAGTTTTTCTTTATAGGTGACTACATGTGTTGGGTATAGAATGTATTTCCATGAAGTTGATATGTGTACGACATTGTGATCTTTGGAGATACTTGGAATCATTTCCATATGGTATTCTACAACTCCAATTCGATCCAAAATTTCAAAAGGTCTAATGTAACAGGGACTTAATTTACCCTTCTTACTGATTCATATAATACCCTTCCTTGGAGATACCTTTATGAAAACATGATATCCTTCTCAAAAATACAAATCCTTCCTTCGGTTATCAGAATAGATCTTCTTCCCATATTAAGATGTTTTGATATGGTTTTGGATAATCCTCTCATTTTCAATTTTTTCCTCAATATGTTCTGGGCCTAGGAGCTTTCATCATCAACATAAACCAAGCTAGTTGGTGTACGACAACTCTATCCATATAATGTTTCATATGGAGCCATCAGAATACTTGAATGGAATCTATTGTTATAGGAGAATTCTGTGAGGGGTAAATACTGATTCCAGATACCTTGAAAGCCATGTGAACAAGGTCTCAACATGTCTTCCATAGTTTTAATTGTCAGTTCTAATTATCAATCAGTTTGTGGGTGGTAGGAAATGCTCGTATGATGATCAATATCTAGGGCCAGCTAAATTCATTTCTATAATTGTGATATAAAATGGGGATCACAATTAGAAAGAACTGATAAGGGTAAATCATGAAGTCTTGAAACATCATTAATATATAGTATGTCTAAACATAAAAGTGGTAAATCTTCTCTTATAGAATGAAAATGTGATGATTTTGTAAGACAGTCAATAATGATCCATATCACATCACTATTTTTTGGAGTCATTGGTATCCCCATGACAAAGTACATTGTAACATCATCCCATTTCCTCATAGGTATTAGAAGGGGTTACATGACTTCTATATGATGTTGTCTTCCAGTCTTCCCCAGTTGAATGAAAACACCTCAACACATAATCATCAATCTCCCTCTTCCTGATGTCCTACAAAAAAAGTTCCTTTATATCTCTATAAATCGTTGGGATACAATGGTGTATTGAGAAATTAGAGCTATGACAATCATCCAATAGTTCCCACTTTAGCACATGAATAGTAGGAACACAAATCCTTCTTCCAAATTTCAAAATTTCACCTACATATATGAATTCAATCAACTTCCCATCATTTAGAGCATAAATTTTATTTTAGAACTCCTCATCATCAGTATGAGAACATTTTATCTATTCTTGTAAATAATGTTTGGAAACTATTTGGAAAGGTAGTGGTGTGTAAACTTCTGTGATAATTCCCATATACATCATTACCTGATCCATGAACATACGATCCCTTTCAACTCTAAACTTTTTCAGAATTCCATGGTCCTTTCTACTCAATGAATCTACAAACTAATTTTCCATCCTAGGGTGGTGGTGTATTGTTAATTTATAATTATTGAGTAGAAAAATCAATCTCCTTTTACTCATGTTGAGTTATTTCTGTGATAAGATATATTTCAAACTCTCAAGATCCATATATATCTCACATTTTTTACTATAGATGTAATGTCTCCAAATAATCAGAGAAAATATTACAGCTGATAACTCAAGATCATGAGTTGGATAGTTTTTTTCATGAATTTTTAGCTTCCAAAATATATAGGAAACCACTCTAACATTTTTCCTAAGGACACAACTTAGTCCTTTATTTGATGCATCACTATTGATCACAAATCATTCATTTTCTGATGGTATATTCAATATTGGAACATTCAGTAATATTCATTCCAATTGTTTAAAACATTATTGAAATTCCTTTTTCTATACAAACAAAACCCCTTTTGGTGTGATCATGGTCATTGGGTTGGATAAACAAGAAATGATTGGAACTAAACATCAATAATAACCTTTTGAACTAATAAAAATATGTACCTCAGTTATGTTTGTTGGAGTAGTCCATTTATGAAAAACCATTCTCTTCATAGGATCAATAGATATTCCATCCTTAGAGATAATGTGGCCAAGGAAGGAAACAAAATGATTCCAAAATTCACACTTCCTAAACTTCTAAATTAATTCATTTCTTCTAACTGTTTTCTGAAAAATATGCAAGTGATTCTCAAGGACCTTATATATTTTGGAGCATACTAAGATATCATCAATAAATATTAAAACAAATTCATCAATATATTCTTTAAAAACTAAATTCATTATATCGATGAAAATAGAGGGTGCATTAGTCAGTCCAAAATGCATCACTGTAAACTCATAATGCCCATACCTGGTTTGAAACACTGTCTTTAGAATATCTTCCTTCATCACACACAACAGATTATATCAAGAGCGAAGGTCAATCATAGATAAATATTGTGCTCCATGATTTTGATCAAATAAATTATCATTTCATTTTAGAGGATACTTATTCAATATTGTAATATAATTGGTTTCTCTCTAATTAATTCATAGCTCATGGATCCATCATTCTTCATGACTAAGAGGGCACAACCTACCCATGGAAAAACACTAGTTAGAATAAATCTTTTATCACTCAATTCCTCTAGTTGTTTCTTTATCTCCACAAATTCAACATTGGAAATTATATAGGGAGTATTTGATATAGGTCATGAACTAGAAAATAAATTAATTGAGAACTCAACTTCCTGCTCTCGAGGATGTCCAGGTAGATCCTCTAAAAATATGTCAATGTATCTTGTACTATAGGCACATATTACATTTGAAGATTTTTTCCTCACCCATAGATATTGGGTTATATTTCTCTCCATGAATTGCATTCAGTAGAGCCTCTAGGGGATGGATATTGATAAGAATTAGATGGAGTGGTTTCTTCTCTAAAGATGAGGGATTCTACACCATTTTAAAAAGTTGCAACTTCATTCTTCTTTAAATAGATATTCACATCATAATTTGATATCCATTTTATACTGATAATTATATCAAATTTCATCCTATGTATGATGATAAGGTTAGTAACTAAAGAACATTTATGTTTCATGAGGAAGACTGGTCGACATGCCTTTGTAGAAATGATACATCCACTACAAGTTTTTACTGATAACATTATTATGAAATCAAATTAGGCATGCCTAATTTTCATGGGAAAAATGGAAGATATAAATGAATTTGATGATATAGAATCAAATAATGCACTGTCTAAGATTGAAGAAACAATTAGAATACATGCCACCACATCATTAGAAACTTCATCCTCCATGGTCGTAATTTCATATGATTTCCCTTGCTCTCATGTCTTTTTCTGAGGCAAGATCCCTTGGCAGATAGCACACTTTGTGAAATAGTTCCCCATATCTCTATAACTGTATCATTGAAAATCATCAAATCATTTCATCCCATTGAATTCATTAGATCGATGAATATTTTCTCCATACATATAGTAGCCTCCTATTATTTTCAAAAAATTCATGGGATGATTTTTTCCATTGTTCCTTAATGATATGGATTTACTTTTTTCCCTCATTCTTGTTTGACACTTCACATTTTACTTGGTTATCTGAGTACCTCATATTATCATGGTTTTCCTTAAAAAATTTCAATCTTGTGAATTCCTTCTCTATTTGGATGGCACAGTACAATTTCATCATATGATGATAATGTTTGATATGCCAGTGCCCTTCGAGGACTTGGCTTAAGACCTTCAATGAAATGATCAATCATTTCTTCCAAGTCTCATACGTAATCTATGGCATACCTAGCTAGTTTTGTGAAGGTAGCCTTATATATTACAAAACTTTCTTTTTCACTTTTCATTAAGAATAATAATCTACTATTCATTTCGGTTCATTTCTCCCTAGGGAAGTATTTTTTTAGGAATATCTCTTTAAAAGTATTACATTCCATATCATCTTTTTCTTCTTCCTCCATGGTATTCTAGATCAAGGACCACAATTGATCAATGTCACCCTTTAGACAATATACTTCATGAAATAACTTTTCATTTTCATTACATCTTAGTTTCATGAATATCATTTCAAGGGACTTGATCCACTACTCAGCTACCACTAGATTAGTAATCCCACTAAAAGATGGGGGCTTCTATCACATGATATGATTTAACACTGAAGTAGAATGTTTATTCGTCAAAACCTGAGTAAGTTGTCCCAATATGGTCATGATCAGATCCGCACCACCATTGACTGTGTTGACTTTCTCATTGGGGAAATCCCTAAATTTCCCACGAGTATTGATTCCCCATTATCAATTTTTTGTCATCTCTAAATAATTTCGTGATTTATATTGGGTTGTGATTCATAATTTATAATCTAAACTAGAAATGTATATATCATAAATTAAAATTATATTCATAGATAATCTCATAAACATGGTTTATTTGAGGAAAAATTTACATCAAAATCCTTCATAACATCTTTAAAATAAAACTTGAATTATCCAAAGAATATCCCCCTAGATTTTCAATACCATGAGTGCAGCGAAGCCCATTGTCATGTTTCAGGATACCCAATTCCATCCTGATACTCCTTTTCAGAGTTTTCACTCTTAGGTACATCTGTGCCAGAGTCACCTCTACCTGTTTCTATTTAGATAGGGATTTATTTTCTAGAATGATCTGAATACTATATTCTTTATCAAAATTAAAGGGAATTCTATTATGTTTTTCTCAAATAATACCTAAGGTATTTGTTACCTAATCAATATTTTCTAATCTAGTATCCATGGTTCCTACTAAACTTCCTTTGATACAATTGTAACTCCTCGACACATCTAGAACTGAGCTATTGCATTAACTTTTTTACATTGGCATGCTAAATAGTAATGAAAACCCAAAGGAAATATCATTTTATTTTTCTATAATAAACTTGATACATTGATGTAAATCGTATTACTTTTGTAAAGGTATCAAAATACAATACCTAACAAAAACTGATAAACTACATCCACAAGTACCCAATAAATGGTCTCCTATTCATAACAGGTTGAAGGAAAAACAATGGAATGGGGGAGATCAAATTCTTAGTAAGGGTTACATATAGATAAATCATGAATAAAAAATAAGTGAATAATAAACAATTTGGAATAATCAATATGGCATGGTAAATAAATGGAAAACACACACCATTAACAAACTAAGTAAGAAACTACATCCGTAGATTTTGTCATAGCGAAAACCTCATGGATAGTAACTACTGAAAATGAATAAAAGGATATTTTTATTAATTTTAATTCATGTATCTGGAAAATGATACCAATATACCATAAAAATAGTTTATGTCTATGGGTAGAAACCAGTCTGATTTATGAAAACAAACTCGAAGGGTTTGTCGCCAACTGATTTGCCTCATGAGACATGTTGATGCATCAAGGGGCTATAGTGGGTCCACCCACCATTTGAAGTCCAAATCATTCTTTATAAATAGATTTAATTCAATTAAAATATTCCTTCTCAATAATTTTATAGATTATAGGATACAAATTCATCAATATTTCCATAGTTAAAGAAGCATTCCAAAACACCGTATATAAAATGGTATATAGCTTAAGACAACAATCATATCCATGAAACCAGAATATGGATATATAATATATTTAGAATTTAAAATGAATAATTCTTGTAAATGGGTAGTGTATAATCCACATAATAAATATTATGGGAACAATACCGATTATGTCTTAATGAAATGGAAATTGACACAAAGTCTCTTACCATTCTGTAATCAATTGAGTCGTATGACAAAAAAAATAGCCACCAAATGAATAAAAGAATACCGTGAATATAAAGAGAATCCTAATAATATATATATCAAATGTTATTACACAATACAATTCATACAATAAATATGTTTTGAACAATGTAAATATCATAGAATTAAAAGTGAGATAAGAAACTACATACCTTATGCTCGAGCATTTTTTTAGATTATTTTAATGAACTAAATAATCTAGCTTAGATTCATTAATTAATAATTCTAGAATAAACTGTACATATAATTTGTTTAGTATAACATTATTATGTCAATTCATGTCCCTTTTTATGGGTTTAAGAGAATCAAAATTTTTTTTTGGGAATCATTTTCTTCCATGGTTTTCATGATCGGTTTACTTGTATTCATGAATGGGAGTCCATTTTAAGCATGGTTAAACATTGAGAATTATTGATATATCTCATTAATGACATTAAAAGGATATAAATGATCATATAATTACTTTGGTTTATATACCATGATGATGATTCATTTGTTAAAATTTAATTATAAATGATTGGACTGAATGCGATAAATTAACATATATCAGATGTTGTTTTCATTTTTAGTTTTACTAAAGGAGGAAAAAGAGATAATGATGAAATATTTAATTACAATAATAAAATCCTTGTCTGTTTAAGGTACTATAATTATCATATATTTTTATTTAATGGATATGAGGAAAGAAGAAATAAAATAATGGATCTCAAAATAAATGAAAAATTGAGAAATCCCTCATGAAAATTCGGCACCCTAATGTCGTCACATAAAAAATCATAAAATAATTTTACAATTGAAATGGTGTCTCTCATCACTATTATATAATATTTAAATAATTGGGAATATGTAAGGTCATATCCCAATATAATCCAATTGAAAATAAAAGAGAAAACAAAAAATGAAAGCTTTATGAAAATAGAAGGGTGGTTGATTCTCTAACATAGTAGGGTAACACCCAAAACATGATTGTTGGGACCATGGGGGTCATAGGACACCGTGGGTGGACTCCTAGGGATGTCATACTACTAGATATTCAAGGATAATGAGTTTTTAATTAACAAAAACGAAGGGGTGGAATGGGAATTTATAGTAAATTAGAGGAAGTAATTTATTAATTAAAAGGGACCCCTCCTTAGTGGGTTTTAAAAAACCATGAGCATGACCCAGGAATTTTCCTATGGTTTTAGCCACATGGGATACCAAAATTAAAATGTTTCTAAAAATAAGTAGGCCATCCTTTTATATTAATTATTTCATTTTTATGATATCATTAAACTAACGAAAACTCTAAACTGTACTTTTACTATTCACGAAAAATTCAAGAATTTTAGGGAAATCCAAAAAATACACCCTAATAAATTTTTGATGTGTATAATTCAAAAATGTACTCCATTTTAGAAAATAATTTTCAATGTATTTTTAATTTAATTTTAAAACTAAATCGAAATTTATTCAAAAATGTCAATTTTAAATCAATAACTCATTGTTTTAACAGCTTGAAAAATTAATAAACATCTTATTACCTTATAATCCTTAAGAAAATAAAATAATAATATTGTTTAATATTTATATGGGTCCTATTACTATTCTTATGGGAATGTTACAATTTATTAAAATGTTGGTTCTATCAGAATCCAAATACATTATGGATCACAACCGTATAACACCATTTCTTGAAGCTCAAAGCACAAAAGTGGAAAATTTATCTTTACTGTGTATGTGAGAACATTCACCTATATTGTATTGTTTAAAGATACTTAGTGATCCATGCTCTATAGGATATCTAATTAATATAGTGTATTTAATAATAACATACCATAAAAAGATAGGGGGTTACAGTTCAATCATTGCCCATGGCACTTTGATTAGACTAAGTATATGATTTTAATAATATAACAATTCGTTTTTAAAAAATAGTTTCTCTCCCTTAGTGGGGAGACCACATATCACATGTATATATGTAAAATGTGCTTACCATAAGGTTATTCTTTATTTATCACCTACCTCATATGATCCATTTCCATTAAAACACATTCTGACAGCTTTAACTGTGCTTTCCTATTTCCAACTAGTCATTTTCCATTATCACGGGGCCCTATCTCATGGAAAAACATCCATACTAATAAATCATAATTAATTAAATAATTAAAATTAATTTTCATTAAATTTAATTAATATTCAATGGGAACAATTTCTTAAAACCACACTAAGATACCATGAAGCACAAAACATGCAACCAACCTATACTAGACGGTCTATGGAGAACCCCGTACACCTTTCTCTTCTAAAAACCTAACACAAGTTACTTGATAAATAGATAATTTAAATTAATGTAAACAAAAATCATGAATAAATTGACCTAGAAACATAATTGTATTGAAATGGAACCCAAATATACTTGATCATCATTTTAGGACATCCTATAGCTCTGAAGACCAAAATCCCCCTCATAATAGGATGATTCCACTATTCTTTAGTAGAATATTCAATGAGACCATAATAAAAATTTTCCAACATGGAAGAAGAACAAAATAAAAGGAAGAATGAAGAAAGTACAGTAGATATCACTTTGAGTCGCCACTTAAATAGCCTATAAGAATACCTTGGATTAAGGTGGATAATAAAGGAAGGGGAGATGGGGTATCTCCCTTAATTTGATTTGGTTCAACCGCACATGTGGGAGAATAGAGGATGTGATATGCATTTAATCCCACAGGGGGGAGTTTCAATTGCATTATTTTTTCAAGTAAGGAACACCATTACCTCCACCATGAAATTTTTCACCCCTATGAAGCCACTTGAATGTCATCCATGACAAACTCTATTGTGAAATCCCTCACCCATTCATTGTTTTTGAATAGAACGCCACTGAGGTCCCTGACATACATTTTTTAAAAAAATCCACCACTATGGTGTTGATGTACCTTTTCTACCACTATTATTCCAACCACCACAAAAAAAATATGATAATTTCACTTCACTCTGGGTGTTCCACCTAACATGATCCCTCAAACAAGTTATCAAGGTCACTTAACGAAC
This sequence comes from Viscum album, assembly GCA_963277665.1. NCBI lineage: Eukaryota > Viridiplantae > Streptophyta > Magnoliopsida > Santalales > Viscaceae > Viscum > Viscum album. The sequence goes on from OY728121.1 coordinate 444,718,117, forward strand.
TTGGTCACCAAAATTCATGGATATCCAAGTTTATAGCAGTATGTATGGAATTAAAATGAGGATTAAATTTATATTTTATGTAATATTATTATTTAATTTCGGAGTTTGGGAATTTAGATCCATTTAAGGTACATTATTCTTCCCCAGATGTGATAATTGAGTCATGTTTCAATTTTTAACACGGGAAGTTCGGTTTGACCATAGTAAAGATGATTTCATAGGAGTAAAATGGTGAAGTGTTAGGGATTAATTAATCTCACATTTTTACTATAATTTATAATTTAATTCAACATTTAAATCCCACCAATCAATTATTTTAATGATTATTTTTTTAATTTTTTGGTTTTATTTATAATTTAGGCTTAATTGTGAGAATTATTTTTTATTTATTTTATTTTTATTTTTTCCCATGACATTTTTAAACTCTTGAGAATTATGAATTTATTTTTTAAAATGATTCAATAATTATTATTATTCATTTAATTTTATTGTACATAAGGATGAATAGAACTATATCTGTCCCAAATGAATCTTATAAGTGGGGCCTCGAAATATGTGAACAGTTTGATTAAATTTTGAAGACGAGTACATATTTAATAAAGTACAAGCTCAAATGAGATGATGTTTTAAAAGAATATATATGATATTCCAAGTAAAAAATTAATTAATTGTTCATAATTATGATTTATCAATATTAATGGATATAAATGAATGGGATACTAGTGAATTGTAATTCGAATAGTCTTTTATACTGGAAGAGTTTTCTTAATTAACCCATTAATAATGTTTTCAACTCTTGTATAAGTATGATGATAGTTTTTTGAATGAATAAGACATATAGGATCAGTTTTATATAAGAAAACATTCCAATATTAATATATTCAATGTTACAAAACCAGCCTGAATTTCAAAAGATATATTTAGAATGAACTTTTTCACACCTCTTGCGTATAAATTTGTACATACATTTATTTTAAAATGAGTTAGTTAGTTTCAATATATATCATGGATGTTTTTCAACAATAATAGTTTTCCACATTTTTATTATATATTAGTTTTATCTTCATCTCACTTCTTATTTTCACTTTTGTTCTCCCCCATCATGATCCTCTTCTCTCTGTGATTGTGGAGAACTAACTCTCATTATGGTTTAGGGGGTATTTGTGATTTTTTGATTTATTTTCACATCAATATATTATTTTAATTGTATTCTAATAATTCATTAATGGTTAAATTTATTGTATTGGGTGTTCTACATAACATCCTTATTACTAACTTCTTGCACTTTTTGTTTTTTCACTCACATTCATAATTTCAATACTATATTTGGTGTAGTATTATTGAGGTGGTGATGTTTGGTAAAGTGTTTTAGAAGACATAATTAAAGATGGATTATTTTAAATTTAGAGGTATTAGTATAGGGTTATAACATTTTAAATAGGTCGGTTTTGATTAATAGTCCTTGGTCTCTATATTGGATTGAGTAATGAGATTTTTTTTTGACAAAAATGATAGATTTATTATAAGCTCCAAAAAAAATCAATTTATTTCTCATTTTGTACAAACATCATTATGATTGATTTTTTTTCTTCTACATTCAGTTTATAAATACATACATATGATAGATTTGGTGACCTAGAACTAACTTCTATCGACATTATGATAACTTTTATTCATGGTTTTGATTATTGATATACTACTTATCATATCATGATTATCCTTCTGTGTGACATATTATCTGATAATGTCCTAAGTGTAGTCCTCACACTAAAAGGTCATATCATTTACCTACTATGATGAGATCCCTGGGTTGGTATGAAAATATTAATGAGTAAATGTTTAATATTCGGATTATATCATTTTAGAGACACAAATGATATAAAAAATCAATGCTGGAGACTCATAGAACTTTGAGTAACTTTTTCATAGTGTACACTGTTGGTAATATCTAGTAGATATTATGAAAACAAGACCTGAAGGTAGGAAATAAAAATATATATGTGTCATTGGATGTTCCTAATAATGGAAATGTGTTTTGGTTCGTGGGAATTAATATTATTATTAATGAGTATTGTGAGATGTGCACAAAGTTGTATTGAGGAAAAGCGTGATGACATATGTTCATGGGGAAGTAACACATGTTGGGTGTGTCACGGTTAATATTTCATTATTGAATAATGAGATAAAGGATTTTTCCCTTCAATTCAATAATGGAAGTTTATATCTCAAGACCATTTATTGAAATGATATAGCCTAAATAAATTCATGGCCATGGTGTTCAACAGGAAAGTTCATTTTTTGAGAAGTAAAAGAATGATATATCAAGAACATAGTTTGATTGAACTATCATGCAACCTTATTGATTAGAGAAATAATGATAAAGGGATTATATTACCCAGTATGCATCCGTATGAGGTGACATATTATTTCAGCATTTCTGTCTTTCCCTATGGGTGACTTGGAATGTTGGTAAATGATAAATTTCCTTCTTAGGCTGCTTTTCCTAATTCCACAGAGAAAGATTCCTTGAGGGTCACACTCTAGGTGTATACAGAATCTTATTAAAATAATATATTATTAATCATTATTAAAAAAAATTAATAAATATTATTCTAATATATTGTTTAATAATTATTCATGTATGCTTGATTGCATATAAATATTCATTTTTTATTTAATGAATATAATATTTATATATTTATTAGTGAATAATGCATTTATATTTATTTAAAAAACAAATAATCATTTTTCAGGTTCTAATAAATATTATAGAGGAATGGAGGACCGTGATTTTAGGTCATGTTAGAAATAATAAAGATTGAATATCCATTAACTAGTTAATATTTAAATATAATTCCCAAGTTAAGAACGAGTTGATAAATAATGATATTATTATTATTGGACATGTGATTTTTATGGTATTAAATAAATAATTAAGGGCTCTTGTGAAATTATTTTATTTTAAACCATGAAATATAGAGTCCCAATTATGTTATTTCCTCAAATATTAAATTCATTTATCTTGGTTGTGAAATAAAAATTTGAGAAACCTCTAAATACTAGAGATCTCCCTTCTCTAGGAGCACACCCAAGAACAGAGAGTATTCCCCCTCGACCAGATCAAGGAGAATTGTTTGGAAGAAGTTCTCCAAGATATCAGAGGATGATTATTTGAAAATAAGGATCAATTATGTTGGCACCCGAAGATTCATTTAGCAATGTATGGAGATACATGGAACACATTCTGATCACCACTAATGGAAACCTATAATTGGATTATACCACACAGTGATGATGGGCTGCAGACCTATCGCTGAATTCTTGAATGAAAGAATAATTCTTCAAAGGTAATTATTTATTTAATTAAATTAATTATAAATAATATGTTATGATCCCCTTTCTAGTTCTAACATATATATCCATTTTCTATTTATTGGATTCCATTTTGTAGATCATGGTGTTCAACGTCAAATAGATTTCATATTGATCATCGATTATTAAAAAAATCAATATCTGCCACTACCCATCGCACATTTCCACTATGTATGGAAATTGAATGTGGTATCAGATAAGTCACATAATTATTTATAAGTATTTAAAAATCAATAGAGATTTATGAATTTCAAATTTATTTATTCAATTCATCTTTAATCATTATTTGAATCCAAAACATGATTTCTTCTTCCTCCTCTATAGTTTCTCATAGATCTAATAAAGATGATAAATTTTATGATTAAAATTAAATCATGGAACTCATTCAGAGGTGAAACAGTTTTTGGTGGGATAACATAAGACTACATACAATGTAACCAGAGTTACACACCCTAAAGACATGTTCAATGAATCAATATTGATTCAGAAATTAACTCAAAATTATGAATTAATTACAGGATTTAAAAGAACCACGTGTTAACTCGAATAAAATGGGGCACAATCATCCATATTACACGCTGTATAGCCCATATAAATAGTGTGTATCCCATTTGAGTCATTTATAGGCCATGAATTACCAATCATGGTATACCTAACTAGTGACTGTGTAATTTGGAGATCACACGACGTGTAGCCCATTAGACCCACCATGTACTCTATTTTCTAAGGTAAAATTTACAAACCGAGTCTCTATGTGTGTACATCATATAGATGTCAAGTGATATACTTGTTATGTTGCTCAAATGAACACACTAAGTACTTATCCCAAATTATTAAGCTTTAAAATTTATCAATTATATTGTGTAAACCTAGAGACATGTACATACATGTGGTCATAAAGATAAGACACACCATGTGATAGGTTTTAATATACATTAATATATAAATGTTTTATTAATATATATGTAATGTTCTGATCTAAATATCAACTATGGGTAATATTACAAGTTGTTAATCTATGTGAAATGAAGCATACTATGTGAATGAAAAATCATGTAATTTTTATAATCATCTGTGAAGTACACATTATGAAAGTATGTGATAATTCACGCATGTCATATGTCACAGGAGTAAAACAATATATGAGTATAATACATGTTAGGAAGAATCGAACAGTTATTCACTACATTTCCCCCAATTTATAATTATTTTAATAGTTAATTTTAAAATAAATTCATTAGTTTATCAAAAAATTTATGGATGAGAATCTCATGAAAATTCGGATGATAATTAATATAAAATAACTTATTTATTAAATTTATTAATTGATTGGTTTTTGCATGATTTATCTTAAATAAGAATGATTAATAATTGAATTGTAGTTTTATTAAATGCACAATTCATTGCATTCATGTGAATGATCATGAGAAAATGGAAAACTAGTGTATCATATTGGTTTCCTTTTAAATTGTTATTAAATTAAATTATTGGCATGTGTTCCTTCACTCCTATTATTATGTAAGGACTACATGCCCATGCTTTCATTTATGTAAAACATGTTTCCCTTCACCAACATGTGAGTAAAATGAATATGTAAATGATGGAACTCCAATTCTAGTGTAGTTTTTTCACATTCATATATGAGGTTAAACCAATCCATTGAGATAGAAAGGTGGAAAGGTTTTAAGTTGTAACATGAACCATAATCGGTTCAAGGGGTTTTTTGTGTTATGTTGGTGGGTTTTATATCAACCAATAGATAATATAACAATTAGTATAAGTTCATTATCATACCCATTATTATTTTATTTCTGTCAAGATTCATGGTAATTTCATTATGGTTTTATTGTTGTGAACACATAATTAATGAAGTAATGAGCATGAAAGAAAGAACTAAAATAAAAAGGCCTAGGCATAAATGTTATATAAGATATGGTTATTTACTTTAGTAAACCCACTTAATATTAACAAGCATGTGATAATGGTAATAATTGGAAATTTACACATAAAAGGATAAAATCTTTCAATAAAATATAATGTTAGTGTAACCTTCCATTACTTTGGTTAAAATCGAACAAAAATTCAAAGTTCTTGATAAACTGAAGTTGTGCTAATGGGAAGGGGAATATGGATCCGTAAAACTAGAATGACTGTGAAACATGATATTTTGAATCCAATGTTGAGGGATATTGGGTTTCAATTAAATTGTGGGACACTAATAAATATAATATTTTTTTATTTTCCTAAATTTTATCAGATAATGTACAATAATTATTCTTATCATTTTTTAGAAACAAAAATAAAATGAAATTAAACATATCATTGTGATCCTTACTTGAGAAGTAGAACCTTATCATTATAACAAATTTCCATGAATGGAAAAGTATCCTACATGGCATTATTCTCCATGAAAGGAAAATGTTTGTTCTAGAAGAACATTTTCCAGTTATGCCTTAATATGTGGAAAGTTTTGAATAATTATCTCTATGTGAAACATCAAAATTATGCTACATATATTTAGTGTTTCTTGCTATGAGAGATTTCCAATGATATTTTGAAACAACATGAGGATATGGATTCATATAGCATGATATATCACATATGGGATCCCTATCACGATAAGGTATGACAAGAGAGGTATGAGACCTCCAATCCCTTGTTTACAACTAATATTGGAGAGTATGTGATAGCTATACCTAATTTTTTCAAGCATATTGACTACATCGAATGCCCAAAAATCATAGGGATTAAATTCCTAGAAAATTTTCATAAAAATCTCATACTTTCATCACTTCCCAATACCTTCTCTATATTTATTATTAATTAAAATATGAAAAATAATGAGAAGAGTCTTTCATAAATTCTTACTTTAATTTTTCATGTGGATAAGGAAATGGGGCCTGAAAAGCCCACAGACCTTATTGTGAATAAGAAAAGTTAAAACAAGGAAAAGTGACCCAATATATAAAAATAATCTAAAACTCCCAAGAATCATCATTTAATGAAGAAGAAGATCTAGAGGTAGGGCTTCCAAAAAGAGGTTGTATGTTGTACATGTGGCATGTCATGCCACTGGAAGTGAAACTACCCAAAAAATGGAAAGCTAAAGATGTGTTTTTATTGAGTGAGATCATTCAATATCTACACATTGGGTATTAGATACAACTTTTGGGGATCACAATTCTATCCAAATGCATGAACTGTGTATCATCCAAAATATTTCTAGAGGAATGGTGGATCAGAGAGCTTCTAATGTTGCGATGTTGAATACTCTATAAATTGGTGACTACAACCTCTCATCCTCAACGTGAATGATTTTGGTTATGAAATATTTTTATCATGTTCCAATAATTACCAAAAATATAATTTCAGTATCACATCTAAATACATATGGGTTTATTTTAAAATTTGGAAATAAATGTAGTTTCTTATATCAGAAATACATTTGTTGTGGTATGGTGAATTTAGATAACAATATTTATGTTTTTAATTATGAAAACAAGGTGTTGTAAATCGATAATGAATCGTGTTAAAATGAATCATACAGAACCCAACTTTGGCATCATCATATTGGTCATGTAAATGATAAGTACTTCAAAAATCTATTTCTAGTTGGATATTTAGAATCTTCTAAGATAAAAACACTAGAATTGTTCCTTGCTTGTTTACAAGTTAAAATGACTGAACCACCATTTATTATATAGGGTTACGATGACCTATATATTCTAGTATTATCACACATTGATGTGTGTGTACCGTTTATAGTAGAAGCTAGAGGTGGGTATTACTACACCATATCATTTACATATAAATTTGGTAGATATATATATGTATGTATACATGATGAGGTATAAGTCTGATTTCATTGGGAAATTAATGAAATTAAAAAATTAAATAGAGAATAAACTTGATAAGAAGATAAATGATCTTTAATCAGATCAATATGTTGCATATAATAACCCATAATTCATCAAAATTTTATGGTGTTTTGGGATTCTACTCAACTATCTCCACTTTATACACTATAGTGGAATGGTGTCTGTGAAAGGAATAACTATTCCATTTTAGACATGGTATGGTTGATGATGAGTCATGCAGATATTCCATCATCATTTTGTGGATATTGATTAAAAGCTACATCATACATAATTAATCGAGATAAAAAAAGCGGAAAATGGAATTCCCTTCGAGTTGTGGAGTGGAAATAAACACATTTGTTCGCATACATGTGTATTGTGTTGTGAAGAGTCTATTAATGGATTATCATGAAACAAACTAGAACCCTTGGGATTAAAGTGTATCTTTATAGGTTATCCTAAAGAAACATGGGGGTATTACCTATACAACCCATCAAATAATAAAATGATCATTTCCAGAAAATTTTAATTCTCAAGAGAGACCACATCCTCAAGAAGGATTGTGGGATCAATATTGAATTCAAAAAATTTTATGTTCAAGATTCACAAGTGTTGGTATAGGAATAGATTCAACAGGTCCCCATGGAAGTAGTAGTTACTAAAACACAAATACAACGTAGGAGCATAAGATAGGTAATATACCTAGAGAGATATTATTTTCTATTCACTAAGGATAGTTACTCCTTATTGGTTCAAAATGATGAACCTCTATCCTATTGGACGGAAGTATAAATATTAGAAGTGGAAAAATGGAATGAATCATTGATTTCTAAAATGGATTCCACGTTTGAGAACCATGTTTGGGTTCTGGAAGATGCACTAGTTTATGTAAAGCCTATTGGATTAAAATTGGTATTAAAGAGGAAACTAGACATAGATGGTAATTTTAATACCTATAAAGTAATTCACATTGATAAAGGGTTTACAAAACATTAGGAAATTGACTACAATGAAACTTTTTCCCCAGATTCCATGATTAAATCCATTATAATTCTACATTATATATCATCTTACCATGACTATGAGATTTAGAATATGGATGTCTTAACTATATTCCTTAATGGGAACCTTTGAGAAAATTTCTACATGACATAACCAGAAGGTTTTATGACTCTAGGTAATGTCGAAAGGTTTTATAAGTTGCATATATCCATTTATGGATTAATAAAATTATCTAGGTCATGGAACATTAAATTTGAGGAATCCATAAAATAAATTGTTTTCAATAAGAATGGATTTAATCTATGTGTTTACAAGGGGTTTATTGAAAATTTGGTCATTATCCTTGTAGTATATGTTGATGAAATATTACTTATTGCAATGGACATACCAGTCTTACAATCATTTAATGATTCATTAAAAATGTGTTTCGCCATAAAGGACTTAGGTGAAGCAGCCTATATTCTAGATATTAAGATCATTCATGATATATTCAAGAGGATTCTTGGACTAAGTAGAAGTATATATATTTACAAAATACTGGAGGTATTTATTATTTGAAAATTTATGAGGGGATTGGTTAAAATGTCTCATAGTTTACATCTATTTATGAAAATGTGTCTTTACACACAACAAGATAAAGATAGAATTAGTAAAATATCATCCACTTTTGCGATAGGATCAATCATATTTTCCATGTCATGTACTATACATGATGTCTCATATGAATTAAACATGGTTGGTATATATAAATAAGATCTAGTAGAACAAAATTGGATTTCTATTAAGGATATCCTCAAATATCTTCTAATAACTTAGGGTATTTTCTTGGTGTATAGTGGATATGAGGTTCCAGTCATGAGTGGTTATACTGAAACTATTTTTCAAATTGATCATAATGATCTGAAGTCACAATCAGGATATGTTTTCTATCCCAACTGAGGAGCTGTGATCTAGAAGTTTTCAAAGAATCCAGTTGTCACTGATTCTACAATGGAGTTCGAGTATATAGAGGCCTATAGTGAAGCTAATGATTCCATTTGGATTCGAAATATTGTTCAGGAACATTATGTGGTACCTATAATTATATCCCCTATCACATTGTACTTTGATAATACTACAACTATGTCTCTAGAAAAAGAGCCATGGTCACACTAATAGATAAAGCTCATACTCCAGAATTATCACCTCATAAGGGATTTACATCATAGGGGTGAATTTGTTGTAATTAGAGTAACCACAATGTAGATTGTGATAGACCCCCTGACTAAAGACCAATCTTTGTTGAATCAGGAGTATCATGTGAGATCTAGAGGATTCAAGGTTGTTAGCTATAGAATCTTGGGAATGTCAGAGTCTGTTGGAGTTGGTTCCCTACAACCAACATTTATGTACATTATAATAACTTTTAATCAAGATTTTTAATTTTAATAAACTAATTATCACATCATGATTATTCATCTACACGAAATTATATATTATAATGTTTAAAGAGTATCTTTTGTACTAAAAGCTCATATCAGTTCCCCGCACTGATGAGAACTTGAAAGTGCTACGACAATATTTTTGTTCAATATATGTTAATAGATGGATGATATCAATAGAGGGACTCAAATGACACATTATATCATAGGTGGATACTCATAGTACTTTGAGGTACCATATCAGGGTGTAGTCCGATGGTAATATCTAATAGAATATTATAATAATGATAACTGCCATTAGGAAATCCGCATTTATATATGTCATTGGAAGTTACTGTTCTCAGATATGTGCGTTGTTCCATAGAATTTATGATTATTATTAATGAGTATTATTTTTCAAATACATAGATTTATTTTTGAAAACCATGGTGATAGATGTTTGTAGTGATGTAGGATATGTTGGTTGCATCATGATTAATATTTCATTAATGAATAACTGAAGAAATTATTTTTACCTTCCATTATTTAATGAAAGTTGATATCTTATGCACTATGATGGAAATTATATAGCCTAAATAAATCCATGGAAATGGTGTTCTATAGGTATATTAATTTTCCAAGATTTCAAATAAAGATACATTGGGAACATAGGTTGATGGCTGTGTCATGAAACCATCTTGATTAGAGATATCGTGATAAACGGATTATATTATAAAGTATACATCCATATGAAGTGACATATCATTATGGTATTAAATTATTTTTATATGGGTTCCTTAGTATGTTAATAAATGATAACCTTGGTCTTTAGGCTGCTTCACATAAAGCCACTAAGAAAGAGGCCTAGAGGGTCACAAACTACGTGTATCCAGAAGCTCAATTAAATAATATATTATTATTTATTATTTAATAGGTTGAATAAATATTACTCCCATAAATGGATTAATAATTTTTCAGGTATGATTGATCACATATAAATATTTATTTTCAATTTAAAAAATATAATATTTATTTATTTATTTGTTAATTATAGAGTGATATTTATTTTAAAGATAAATATTCATTATTTATGGTCTGATAAATATTATAGAGGAATGGGAGACTAGGGTTTTTGGTCAGATGAGAAATACTTAAAATTGAATATTGTTTGACTAAATAATATTTAATTATAATTTAAAAGTTAAGAACTTGTGGATAATTAATGATATTATTATTATTTAGCATATGGGTTCTTTAGGAATAAATAAATAATTTAGGGAACTTGTGCCATTATTTTATTTTAACCCTAGGGATATATAAACCCAGTTATGTTATTTTATCAAAGATACTATTCATTTTCTATGGTTTTTCACAATATATTTCAACAAACTCCTCAATCCTAGAGATATAAATTCCTCAATAATGCTCCCCAAAATGCCGAGCAGTCCCCTCCACTATATCAAGGAGAATGCTTTGGAATTTTGTTCTTGATGTGATCAAAGGTGGACGATTCAAGTGCAAGGATATGTCTGGACAACACCTGAAGATTACTTCAGTGACATCAAGAGACTCATGGAACATGATTGCATCCCTGCTAGAGGAAATATACACCTAGATTCTATAACACAATAATGGCGGACGATTGATCTATCACCAAATTCATCAATGAAGAAATAATTCCTTAAAGACAATTATTTATTCAATTTAATTAATCATAAGTAATTGGAGGTTATATTATCTCTGTTTCTAAAAAATTTATCAGTTTTATATTTCATTGATTCAATTCTTTGGATCCAAGTGTTCATCATCATATAGATCTATGGTTGATCATCAATTATGAAAAAATAAATTCTTGGCATCGTCCATCACACACTTCCACTATGTCCAGAACCTACTATATATAAATCACCACTGTTATATAAACCCTAAGCCTTTTTTGGTTTTCTCGTAGTATATTTTAGTTATTAAATACTAAAAATATAATTTCATTTATTTTTATTGGAATCCTTAAAAGGTGAAACATATTGATTCATTATATAATATACTTTGGTAAATAAGAAATAATTCCTTTGGGTTCATAAAAATCACACCATCAGCCACCCATGTCCATAAATTAAGGATTTTGGTGCATACATTGAAGAATTAGTTTCATTATCTCTTCATGGATAAGTCTAATATTTATACTAACAATAAAATTTTAAAATACACACTCTCCCATAAGTATTTTAATCATAGATAGAGGAAATATGATGAGTATCTCCATAATATTGACTTTTATTTTCCTAAACCATAGTAAAAGAAGTATATAATCTAGTACATGGAGCCAAAATATCTTGACTTAGGATGATGTTTTGTTTTTTTAATCTTCTCAATATTTTTTAGGAGAAGGGTATTCAAATATTCTTGACTAGTGTTCAAATAAAACTCATTGGATAAAATTATTCATCTAGTGGTGGAGGAAAATGTGAAATTTTAGTTAGAAAATTTCTAAATTTCAGGGTGACCAAATGTGATTATTTTTATTCTCATGATGGTTCAATATATTTTACAAATATGTTATTATATCTATTGATCTCAATATAGGAGTTAATGGTTGGTGGAAACAATTTGAGTTTATCAGTTAACCCTAGGGATACTAAGATATTCTATGATATTGAATGTTATTGTTGGTGGCCCGAGATGAGTTAGGTGATTATTGATTATGTGACTCAATGCATTACTTATCAATGGATTAAAGTTGATTATTATAAATTGATTGATTAAATAAGCCCACATAAATTTTGTTAAAGTGTTTAATAATATAAAAGATCTTCTAAAAATGCATCCCCAAGATACTGTGATACTTCATGGAATTGTTTTGGTGAATTTTTAAAATCAAGGATTTATCTTTTATTACTATTTCTAGAAGGGTCTTAGGGAAGAATTTGGTTCTTTTTTGAAGATGATAATAAATATTCACCCATAAATGGATTATTAGATATTGTAGGATATGCAGGTTCTTCACCCATAATTGGATTATTAGACATAGTAGGATATGCAGGTTCTTCAGTATATGTATTGAAATATTATGCATTATTTTGTTGGCTCATAGGTGAAAAATATATCAGTGATTGATTTATTTTATAATAATAGTTAACGAGCATCATTAAATATGTATCCAATTATATATATCTATGGAATAATAATTTTGTTCCCTTATTTCCAATCAAAGATGGGTGATTGTTCATTGTTGTAACTAAGCATTATCCAATAGATGATGAGGAATTTTCAATAGATTCAAAAAATATAAGTAATAGATTTGAGTCACTAGAAATTTTATGGAATCTATTAGTAAATAAATTGGAGTATTTTTAGTGATTAGGTGTTTCTAGAAGATTCTACACTGATAATACATAATTTATTGCGAATGAATGGAAATTTGATAGTGTGTTATGCCAAACCATTTGAGATTTGGGATCATATAAAGATTTTTCATACTATCTATATTTAGAAACTTAATTAACACTCATTCATGACATATTACATTTATACTAGTTGAATAAGTATCATTCAGACCCATATCATGTGGTTGAGTGAAGGGATGCGAATTTACAATCTAACACCAACATATTTGAGTAGCTCATTCGTATCATAGATCATCAGGATAGAGTGTGTCTGGGTAAAGCTATCCTTATATTTAGTGTGTTATGGAATTTTGGTGGAGATTGTTACAAGATTTAGGATCATGTTTCCATGGTGATAGATCAATGGTCACACTTAGACATTAGTGAAAAAAATTTGACAACATGGTTTTGGTAGATACTGACATTGTGGGTAGAATTGCGACAAACCTAGTCACTTGAATGTATTTATATTTGTTTTTTAATTTTTTTTGAAAGGTTTAAAAAGTTGTAGGATTAAAACATGAAAATGGGATTTGTAGGTCGGGTTTCATAGTTTAAAAATAGATTGTGGTAATTTTACACCTAGAACATGATATAAGGGAGGATCTTTCAATGTATTTTTTCATTGTTGGAACATGGTTATTAAAATAGTGTGAATCTCTCAGAAAACAACATGACCTTATTTGATATATAAGGGAGACTTTCATCATTTCATCATGGTTATGGGAAACTATAAATATGAAATGTGTGATTGATTAATACAGTTGGGGTTTCAATATAGTGACAACCACATGATTAACACATGACATACCACAATATGAGACCAAACCATGCGGCTACCCAAATTGCATAAAAATTGTAAAATCACTACTTCAATGATTTCAATTTTTTACCCTTATATCCCCAATTGTCTCCCATTGGTGGAACCTTCCTCTTCTCAGGTATGTATCTCTCATTATTCAAAATTTTTGGTGACATCCTATAAATTTTTGGTTTTTTATGAAAGGTAAACTCATGTTTAATTTTGTATTTATTCTTCCCCTATTTTATTCTATTTTTATTCCAATTTATTCAGTCATATTCCCATTATTGGCTATGTAATCTATGTTTATAACAAGGTAAATGTTTCTAAAGAGGAACTATGTAGTTTTTATCATGGTGTGGATCCTTCCTCTATTATTATGGTATATAATAGAGGTGAAAATATTAAATTTAATTTAAGTTATGTGCCTCAATATAATAGATCATTCCATTGGAACAGTTTTAGAAATTGAGTTTACATTGATTTTATACATCATATTATTTTTTAAATGAGTTCTTGTTTTTTTATAATTACCCATTTTCATTCCTGGTTTTTTCTTGAAAAGTTGGTGGTTTTACATCGATCAAATTAAAACCAATTTTATGCCTACGGGGTGTTTAAAAAAATATTTCAATGATTTTTTGTATAACAAAGGGATTTTTAAATGAGGTTATAAAGATAATTTTTGTTTTGAATTATATTTCCTTTATTTTTAAGTAATGAAAATTGTTAAAGGATTTATGATTATATAGTTATTATTCATGTTTATGTTAAAAGAAATTATTGTTATTTGGTTGCATATAGGGAACCTTGGGTGTATTTTAGGTACCCTGCACGGGTGATACAATATAATAGGATATGAATTTGATAGTGTTGTTTCTCTTGTGACTAATAGATCCAGTAGTATGTTTTATCATGTTCATATATTTTGGCTAATTTTTCTAGGATTATTCCTGGTTACAATCTATTTTATATTTATTTATCATTGTATATTGATACCATGGTGTATGTTCTATTAATTATTAAGATATTTTATTGATTTATATGTCACCTTTTCATTTAGATATCAAGATGAATATTATTCCATGTTTATCTTGGTTATATTTTATTTCATATTTTTTATGATTATTTTAGAAGATGATGATTTTATTATAAAACTTATTTTAAAATATTTTTCCACATTTTGATTATAAAATCATGGGTATTTATAGATATTTTTTTTCAAACTTGAAAAAATTGTTTTCATTGAAAAATATGTTTTAAAGAAATATTGTGGTATCCTTCTAGGATTTTTAAAGACACCCAACATAAATTATTAGGGTGTATACATACATGATTTTTTCATTCCTGGGAATGGGAAAATGAGACTAATTTTATGGTGCCACATATTGATATATTCATTATCCTTATGGGTGAGGGTTAGTGATGAACTTGGGTCACATAGAGTGACTCTTATAATGAATTTTGGGTACCCACTAGTCTCTTTGTGAGGAGTTTATTTGTTTTCTATACCGACTATGAATTTATTTGTTTTATTATGTATATATGATGTTATACTCAAATTACTTTTATTTTATATAGTGATGTTTGATTTTTGTTATTATTATTATTTTACTATATTTGGTTTTTTCTATTGTTTGGGTCTAATTATTTTTTGAATTTATTTCCAATGTAAGATTACATCATAGTAGAATTATAGTTAGAATCCATACTGTGGTTTTATGGATTTTTAGTGTGAAATTATTCCCACAAGATTAATATTTGATACTCTAGTTATTATTACCAGATCATATAAATTCGGGAAATTATTTAGTTTTTATAGAGAGTTCAATCATGTTATAGTTTGGGTCAACCTGATTGGGTTTGTTATAATGAAGAATACTATCGCTTATTCACCATTTTTTGAGAGGGTGGATGAGGATTTTCACTTTTTTAGGTGATTATATACCTTCTTTTTTACTATACTTCATTTAAGTCATATTTATGGTTATTTTAAATGAATTTTTTATATTTCCTAAGGTTTATAGTCTTTTCCACAATTGTCTCACAATTACTAAAAATTGTGTGGGTCCAACTCATAAATCATGCATATTTTATTAGAATCACAAAATATAACGCATGTTTAGTCCAACCTATTCAGCCTTCCCATTAAACCATGCGACATGGGATAAAGGTATTTCATATGGATGGAACATTTTTTGTTAATATGTGTATCTAATGCATGTAAATATTTTAGTAGTCCATAAACGGGTGCATAGTTGGTGAAAGATTTCCAAAATGTTCATCAAAACCATGTTACTTGAATTAATTAATCCATATTTTTATTTTAAGGCATGAAACTAATATTTTTTTCCTCTTTTCTCATCCGATGGAATATGATCTCGACTAACGAGTCACCATTTTGTGATTTTTTGGATTCAATTCCTCTCGGTGGTGAATTTAAATGAATCATTTGGTATTGTATCATTATTTTCAATTATATGTGTTTGTTTTATTTTTTCTTCTTTATTAATCTAGATCTTCTCTTATATCCTTTAACTAAAGATGAGATCAAGGATATTGATGGTATATATGAGTATTTAAAATGATCTAATTAATTTTTTATAGATCCATTATGGGATATGTATTTATTCTCTAGATCTTGATTCGAGTATTTTGTTTCTAGGATCCCCTCTTGGTTGGCTCGATCCCCTCATCTCTCTTACTCCAAATCCCTTATTTGGGGATTTATGAAATTATGAATTGAGGTAGGTAGTTTCATATTATATTCCATATCAACTGTAACCATTTATCTATATTTTAATTGAAATGAATTTTTAATTGAATTCCAAATCATGAATTTATATTCTTCGTAAATTTTTTCATATGGAATATTTTGTGTGAAACCTCTTTAGAAAATAATTAAAATGAAGAGTTAATTATGAAAACATTATTTTAAATTTAAATTAATGTATAAAAGAATAAATTTTATGATGATTCTTGAGAAATTATTGAATAAAATGTTATACGGATTTTTATTAAAATAAATTTCATTGAAAGGGATATGTTTTGATGAATATTGTTTGATGTTGGTTTCTAAAATGAAATGGCATATTGAATATGTTATTTTGGGATGCTTTAATGATGAAATATGAAACTGACTAGAGATGGATGATTTGAACAATATTTTATTTCCTTATATCACATGGGATCTTGGTTAATTAGGAAGGTAGTATATGAAAATAATTATATGAATGTTTTACCTCTACATAAAAAGGATTGATGATGAAAATGATAATAAAAATTAATGAGGGTAGAGGATTATTTCATTAGGTTGGGATCCTAGTCCTCCTAGGTCTGAGATCAAGGGATGTTTGTACAAATAGATCCATCTTTTACCTAGAGTGTGAGGATCACTGAACTTTCATCTAATTAACCTAAGGGATTATAACAATGGTGAAATGAATGAAAATAAATTATTTCATTCTAGTTCTTATGAAATGATTTATTAATTCATGTTTAATTGAGATGCTTATTTATTACAATTTTGACGAGTGACTGACTAAAATGTAAATTTTTTATTTTAAATAAATTTTGAGAAAATTTAGGAAACCAAACATTACTAGAAAACCCCATAAAAGGAGAACATGAAGTCATAAAACCAAATATATGTATATTAGAATCAACTATTATTTGAAACCCCAATGACACATAGTTACCTACATATTTGGATCATCATTTAAATGAGCGTCAATCTGATCATCCATGTTGTCCAATGTATAAATATATTCCTCCAAAGTGAGCTTTTCATCATTTAATCCACACACAAAAATGTGATCATATTTGTCAACCCAATTCCTTTAATCATTGTTAATGGAAAAATGAATCATTATATAATAAATGTTGTTGATTAAATCTTTTAGAGAAATTATATTGATGAATATTCTAATATTTCATCCTTAGAATGAAGGAAAAAATCCAAATATTTATTATTCCCCAATATCTCTTATCCTCTCACCCTATTTCTATCTTTGGACAACATTGTATAGTCTGGCCTCATCACTCCACCCTTAGGTACTTTGTAATCTATAGCATGATTCTTCGTTCCTATCTTTCATGAAGCTAGATTCACACCTTCAATCATTGTAGATTTCCAAATTTGAATTTTGTCCCGATACTCATTTCCTTACCTAAACATCTGGTTACTATTGTTTTTTTCTGTGTTTTAATCAACATTAGAGTATCTTAAGTCCCCCCTTATGGAATGGTATATTTCCACAAATAAAAATCCCTTTAGTTAATTTCATTGTGTCACACACAACTAGAGGGGTCCCGAGAGAGTCCTGATCTTAATCTGTTGTTGGTTGAGATTCCACATATTTGTTGGCAAATTATTATTTATATCTGATTTATAATTTCCATTAAAATAATGTGAACAAAATATTTTATTATAGGTTGTGAATATATTTACTATTAGATGTTCTATTTAAAATTAACAATATTTTGTTTATTTAATATGTACTATTTATGGAATTATTAGTGTGATGCTACTGGTCTAGTATTGATCACACAATATATATATATATATGGGGAATATTTTGACTTTCCTTTTATCAGGTCTAGGAAAAGGGAATAGACATCTCGTAGTCTATGTGTGTTCCTGATATGGGATCCTAGGGATTCATAAGTGATAGGAATACTATGTAATCCAAAATTTATGAGGAAATATTAGTGGTGATGTCATTTTTGAATTTATTTGTGACGGAATGGATTTTTTTTATATCATAGTGTATGTAATATCCTTTTGTATACATTTACCTTTTTGAATATATAATCATACATACAATTTATGGGTTCTCATCCACTACTATATATTGTGTGGTTATTCTTATGGAGAAAAATATCCCCTTGATCATTGTTGGTGCCCAAACACTGCTCTCCATCCAATAGGGGCCAGGAATTCTATTTAGAGAATGTCATAGCTAGCTTGGGTCCCATAATATAATGTTATCCGAGTTAGTTAATGAAAAATATTTATCAAAAAGGAGGTTGGGTCTCTTCTGGGATGTCAGTATGCAGTTTGAGATGTTTAGGTAGAAAGAAAATTTGATTTTCAAAACATGCGGTGATGGTTATTTGAAATTTATTGAACATACCTCATCATAGATAGACTTTAGTTATCTTATTTGGTTTGGAAAAGTAACATTGGGGAATTATTGATCGAAATATAATCTTTTTCCAAACACTGATAAGAGATTTGTGTTCCAAAGGTGAGTTCAAATTGATATATTTGTTTTTTTTGTGTCTCTTGAATAATGTTTATTTGTAGACTATTGATGTGGTGTAGTGTGATGTCTATAAGAAGACTTCTAATCAGAATTCAAAAAGGATCTATGAAGGAACAATAGTATTAAAACCCTCTATTCGACCAGAACCTCATATATATAGTAGTTCATCTGGTCGAATTTCTAGAAAAAGGGCTTGCACCTACCCCTTTTCAGGAAAGAGAGGTAGATCCTCAATGGGATGATGGTAAAAATCAATTCCAGGAGTATATTAATTAGAATACACCATCCTTAAAAATAATAAATTATCCCCATAATGCATAGTATTGTTTGGAAAATATTTAATGACTCTTTAAGATATAATGATTCTAGATTTTGTTAATGTGAAGAGTGTTGTCTTCAAGCTTGAGGGGACTAGAAATATATGGTGTTAATCTTTAGTTATGGTAATGTGGAATGAGGGATTAGAGAGTAAAAACAAAATAATCCTTTTTATAGATTAATTCCATCAATATTAAATGGTTTTTTTCTAAGTCTATTGAGTTTCTCAACCAACATCAAGGTGATTGGATGGTGACTCAATTTGCCAATATTTTTTGAACACATACTTATATTTCACCTGAGGTGGTTTCAAATGGGATGCTAAATCCAAGAGTTTTTAAATGGTAAATTTATGATATATATATTCATAGGTATTTATGATTAATCATGACTCATATATAGAGGTTTTGGATATGGCTCTGATGGTGTAAATTGACCTGGATGGAAATTTAGGGTTGACTAGTTTTTATATAACTCATAGTGTTAGATTTATTAGTTACATTAAGCTGAAAATAATGTGTAACGATCTCTACTGTGGAAATATTAGTGGAATATCATGAAAAAAATCACCGTTTAGATCATCTATTTTGTCTATTAAAGACCCAATAACTTCATTCCAATGTGGAATGATTTGGAAATTGGAGTACTCAATCATTTAGGAACTAAATATTTGTAACTCATATAGTTGATCAAGACACATGAAATGGATTATTTCATGTATTAACTACCCTATATTGTGTTGTGATCTCATCAGTATTGGGATGAATAATGTATCAACATGATTCTTCAAGAACACTCGGGTTCCAAGCAACAGGAACAAATCAACTTTATACAATGGTGGAATATCTATTGGGAACTGATGTGGTTCATATAATAGTGAGATGTGTTATTTCTATTAGTTCATCTTTAGTGAAAACATTATTTGAAATTGGTTCCACTCATTATTTCATATCATCTTACACTATAATCATGAATGATCTATTAATAGAGATAATTCCATATGTGATGGAGATTATGATAACTCTGGGAACAAAGAGGGACCACGGTATTTTATTCCTCTATTGGGCCATATATCAGAGATTGAGCACCTATATGACTATTTGGTTAATGAAATGTATCAATTAGAAGTTATTCTTGGAAGAAACTATTTGGTTTCTCAAAACTCATGGATTGACTGTTATCATTGGTCGATATCCTTTACATTACATAAGGGGGAGTTATAGGTTATCTTGGGAGAAAGTTACTTTAGTTACAGTCAAGCCATACCTACAATTCTAGAGATGGGTATATTGATATCCAAGAATTTTATTGAACTAGAGTTGGAATCCTCGTATAGTGAACTTCCTGTAGTAGTAGTTGATTTTCCAAAAGTGATTCTATTGTACTTTTTTCTTCTTCCACTAAAGAAAAAGTTAGAGTTCACTATCGACTTGGTGTTGGATACTCAGTTAATATTTATTCCCACATACCATATAATTCCAACTGAACTAAATAGATAATGAAATAGTTTTATGTATTTATGTCTAAAGGATTTATTCAACCTAGTGTGTAACATCGAGTATCTCCAATGATTTTCACCAGGAATTTTGGTGGAATCCTTCTCCTCTATATCAATTACCAGATGCACAATCAGGATATGGTCAATAAAAAGTAACATTTTCCCAAATTTGATTAGTTTTTTTATTAAATAAAATGAGAAATAAGTTATATTAGATTGATCATCGATCTAGTTATCACCATCTTAGGATCATGGTGTATTATATTCTAGGAACTACATAAAGAAGGTGGTATGGCCACTATAAGTATAATGTTATTTCATTCAACCTAAAAAATTGTCAAACTATGTCAATAAAACATATGAACATGATTTTATAAAAGTATCAAAACTCTTTAATTATATAATTTTTTGATGAAATCATGTTTTATTCAAAAATCTGGGAGGGTAATGTTCTTGATTTGAGATAATTCTTGGAAATCATGAAGAATCACTAATATTATTCCAATATATCAAAATCAAAATTCTTGATATAGGAGGTGAAGATCTTATGTCATGTAGTCTCAAAACATGGTATCTTAGTGGATGATGAAAAGGTGAAAGATACCTCTTCATGGGAGTAACTGTGGAAATTTATTGAGAGTTGAAGCTTTTGGGATTTAATAGGGAATTATTGTTGATTCATGAAATATTAATGCAAAATGGATTATACATTAACATCCCGTGAGTTTAAGGGAATGAATATTGTTTGGGGCTTGAAATTCCAATATTCCAATTATTATTTTATGCATTTTTTGTCTTCCTCTATTATATTGATTCTGCAAAAGGTTGGGTAGGGATACATGGTCTTTTGTGATACTTCACATTCAAAATATGGTTGTGTTCTCATGTAGGATGACCACATGGTGTCTTATGGTTCTTTTTAGCTTCAACTCAAAGATAATAAATATCCCCCATGTGATCTATAACACACTGTTATGATGCACACCCATTTGATTTGATGTCACTACCATTTTTGGGAAATGATTGTCCTTTACTCTGATGATGCACACCCTTAAGATTTCAATATCATGATTTGTTTTAAATGGATTTCAATTGATTTATAAAACATTTAATTGATGATATTTAATTATTGAGTTTTAAATGGAATGGAGTTTTATAAAAACACCAATTCCAATGGAATTGGAATAGTGGGGTGAATTTTTAAAATGATGGAATTAAAGAAATGATTTCAGAATTATTTTTAGAAAAAACTATTAAATTCATAATAATGAAAAAAATTGATTTCTTTTTAATAAAAATGAATTAAATGATGAAAAACCCATGTTTTTTATTTGGAAATGGAATTTATATAGTGAAACATAATATTTGGGTAATTGAATTGAAAATTATAATTGATTTGAAATGATATGATTTTCCCAATATTTATAGATTTATTGAGAGAATGAGAGCCTAGTAGTTAGTGGCTTATTTAGACAATAATTTTTGAATGTTGATCCCCTAGAAGTGGAGTGATGATTATAACTTTAAAAAATTGATTTTCATAATTATCCATGATGGGGTTTTGGTGAATTCTATTTAGCCTAAACCTGAGGGATGTGTGCCCAAATATTTATATGTGATCACTGATTTTTGAAGTGTGAGGATCATATAGCCAGAAACTAATGTTGTTTTGGGAATATTACCATGGTTCTTGTTTTTTTATGTTTTTATATATATAAAATTTATTATAGAATTGTTTAATTCATGGTAAATTATTTAAATAAATTCTTTCAGAAAGATAATTTATTTAATCTATGTTTGAAATGATTTCATTCCTTTGAAAAGAAAGAATGAGGTGTTTTAATTATGAACATGATATTTCATTCCATGCACTGTTTTATTTAAATATAAATACTGATTTGTTTTATTATTATGGAATAAATTATTGAACACTTGGAGAGACCCTAATGGGATTTATAGATCAAAACCTACCATTTCCTTCAAGAATTATTAGAAATTCTTGTGATAGGAATGACCAAAGGGGAAGCTCTACTTTGAGGCAGTTGTTGTTCTCAATCTTTTGGACCATGTAATGCTGATGGAGGTGACTGATGAAGATTCTATACACTTTTTACATGGTATTTTTGAGTTTTATCATTCCAGTTGATAAGTACAGTGATGATTTAGTAGTTTGGGTTTTTTATTCCTTTTTGGTTTATGGTGCATTCTCCCTTTGAAGTATTTACTATACAAACTTGTAACCATTTAGATTAAACAATTTTTTTTCAAATACATTCCCTCTTTTATCTTGTATGATGCTAGGTGATAGTTGACCACCTATGGTGATCTGGAATTCCCTTTAGGATATGTTAGAGACAACTTAGGTATCTAAGTTCCTGGATATCCAGGATGGTTCATGATAATAAATATTATATATATTTTATCACCTCCTTATAATATAATAAAGATATTATATGGTAAAACATGAGTCATTAACTCCACTCAACATTCCCACTAATATTAAATGATCCTTAAATATTAAAATAATATTCATTTTTATAAAAAATTTCCTATATTAACATAATACATCATGAATAAATATAATAAATTAATTCCACCAAATTATTTAGTACTCACATAATAATGAATTTATTTATTTATCAGTGAACGATTACATTAAAAATTCTTGGACCATATTGTGGGTCCCTCCTTTTCCAATAAATATATTCTTCGAAATAAGGCAGATTCTTAGATACACTATTATGTGTGACCCCTTAGACCCTTATCTCGATAGTAGTGAATAGTATTGACTGATTAAGAGTAAAGTCTAAAAACTCATCAGGGCCTCAAAAGAGATAATGTATAGTTATAGAAACAAGATCCAACCCATGAAGAGAAATTCTATAATATAATATATTTGTCTCATGATATCTCATAAAGAAGGATGTACTTTTCCATCCTCATCCTTTATTTATTTATTTATTATTTTTCGTCCTAATTGGATGAACATACCTCTCACTACCTTGGGAAAGTTGTTGTAAAGGTACATTCATCCTGATCAACCTAACACAAGATATCACTTTCTTCATCCTAGAAGTGACAAATTATATCTTGACCATTCAACAGCTGTCATACCCCCAATGTCAAACCCAAAAATATATCCCTCACCATATCCTCATTTTCATCGTCTTTTCCTTACATCAAAGTACATGATCAAATGGCACACATTGATAATTATAACATGTCCGAAGACTAGTACACATGTCCATAGATAATAATAACCAATGACACTTGAAACATGTATTATTCCTATTGGTGGGTTTGTCCTCAAGGTCTCATGTATTAGAGATCATCATGTGAAAAATTCATGAGAAGAAGTCACAATGCTTATGGCCCCCCAGCAACTGATAGTCAAATATCAACTCTATCCACTAAATATGATGTATCTAGACAATAATAAATTTATTTAAGATTAATTTAATATTATATCATGGTATGCATTATATCCAGGGAACTACTATAACCTTTTGATAAGACAAATAATCTATGGACATTACCATTTAAATAGTGGATGCAAAAATATCTACACTATAATGTTTTGTGTATATCATCAATATCTCGTTGTATAAATGTAATTTTAATAGAAAATTGATTTTTAGTTGAGACTAGGTCACCCACTATTAAAATGGATCAATCAATATTAGATTTTCATGAATAGGAAGCATGATAAAATTACGTTTCTATAAATTTTACGTATCAGTGCCTTTAATTAAAAAATACATGAATTATTTAAAATCAAATTATTTATTAAAAGTATTGATGCAGTCGTGCTATTAGTTTAATTTTATGTCAAAAAAGTAAATACATAAATAAAATTAATTTAGGGATTAAATTATTTAATTAATGAATTTTTTTTAGTTATAGTTAAATTAATACCATGATAAAATAAAATATTTGAATAAATTATTTGAATTTAAACAATTCGTTTAATTTATTTAAAGGATATCATACATTAAATTCACTGAAACAAAATTTTATTGCATTGAACCATTTGATGGGTAAAATTTTTAATGATTCTATAAGTAGAAATATTCCACATTAAAATGGAAGCGAATAATTAGAGGAATTTAATCTCATGGATCTCATTGCTCTCATGAATTTGGGAGTCCCAAAGTATGAGACAAAGTTTGTTCTTCTAAGGGATTAGTTGAAATCCTCACTTCTTGAGATGATCCTCCCAGAGAAAAAAGATGATGATATGTTACACGGTGTTAGGAATTATTTATAATGTGGGGATAAAATATGTGAATTTTCTCTGTCTACGGATTCCATTCTTTGTTTTAACATACTTCATGTTATTTTTTTTCTACACAGAAGGTTGTGATAGGGGGTTTTCATCATTCATAGTGATCGGTTCACCCAAGCACCAATAATTTGTTTTTTGATATGTGGGGTCAATATTTGTGTCCTTGTATGAAACGAAACATGTTTAATTTTCTCCCATTGTTATACATGTTAGTGGATAAAGGATGACCACCATAATCCTTTTGGTCTACTTCAACCCCTTCCTGTGATGACATAGAAATGATCTGTGATGTCAATGGATATTGGTGGTTTGATGTTTTGTAATTCTCAGCGAAATAATTCTATTTTTATATTGATTAAAATATTGACCAAATCAGCTAACATTATTCATTTTAATGATACAACCAAATTATGGATTTAATAAATCTATATGGGTATGATATTTTAAGGTTTTATGGAATTCATTCTTAAATAATTTTTGAAAGGGATCCCTAGTTCACATCCCAATTTCAGAGAGGCATCTAGGAGACAATGAGATCCTAGGTAAGATTGACCACATCGTACTATCCTATAATAGATGGTCAAACATAATGTTATATATAGATTCTTGAAGACAATATCTTTTATTTTGACATTGACTTTATTGGAGCATTGAATTTTCATTTGGGGATGGATGTGTCTTCCAAAAATAATATATACCAGCCATCCATTAAAATGTTTCCCTTCGAGGCCTTCTTTTATAGCCCTATAAATTTATGCTCTGTTGGTTGGAGATTGGTAAATCTTAATTAGTGTGACATAGTTTGGACCATGATACAATGTTGAAGGTCTAGATGATTTTTAATGTCCATTTATGGCTTATAGATTGTTTAAATAATATGCATGTATTTTCCTATATCCTTCATACTTCTTGTTTAGTGACCAATTATTCATGATATTCTCACCTCAACTAGGTCACCGAAGGTTTGGAAAACAAGGGGAGTCAGCACCAAGATATTGGAGACCTTTTTCATTTTTGATAATTTTGGAACTGTGTAATATCATTTGTCCTTACTGGCAAAAAGTACATCAATCCATGATTTGTTTCCTATGTCACAACTCAATAAATGTATTTTGAAACCATCTCATGTATTGGGAAAACCTTGATATGGAACCATATATTCCCATGATTTAGTATCCATTTTAGATTATTTATTCTCAAGTGAAGATGATATGAAGTATGGTTGTTCCCTTGGTCTAGGTTCAATATAATCATGGTTAAAACTCACATGAGACGTGGGAGTGGGTGTCTATTATGGGAGAGCAGTGGCTTCATCTTTCGTTGTGTACCCACCTTCTTTGACATAACTTTTTGAGGGTAAAAAAGGAATATAGTGGGGAGAATTGATACATCCCCGTATTTTTTTTAGGTACGTGCATCCCTTTATTTTTACCATATTTCATTTTGGTATTTTTTTTAGGTCATTTTGGGTGACTTTTGAATGTTTTTTTATTTTTCTCATCCTGTGTATTTTTGAAAAATGGTTAATAAAAGCTATTCTTCCTAGGAAAACATGATTCTTTTATTGGAGTCCCAGAGGTGGTTTTACAATTAGGTTCATGATTAGTCCATACAATGCACCATTACCCCTAAACTATTTAAAATTTGATAGAGGTGTTTCATATGGTTGGAGCATGGTCTTCGAAATCATGTAACTCCTACAATAGTCTAAAAAGAGGTGCATGGTTTGTGCCCGGATTTCAAAACTATACATCCATACCATGTGATATTAATTAATTAATATTAATTTTTTATTTTAAGTCCTATTACTCATCCATTTCGTCATTCTTCTTTCAGTGGGATAGTATCTCATGCTTGAAGACTCCACATGGAGATTTATGGGGACCCCTTTCTATTCGATGATCGATTTCAACTGATCCTCGAATGTTGGATCTATTTTTTCAATGGTATGTTTTGGTTCATAATAATTTTTCATTTTTATCCTAGATATTTTCTTCTCTCCATGAACAAAACCTTATATTTTGGCTCTATAACTAAATCTATGGTTTTTAACTTGATATATATGGTTTTCATAGAGACCATTCATGGGATTGGGATTTATTTCCTAGGTATTGATTTTGTATTGTGTTTCTAGGATCCCATCATCGTGGGTTCTATCCCTTCATGTCTTTGATGGTTTATCCCTTTTTGGGTGATTATTGATACCATAAATTGAGGTAGGTTGTTTCATAATATATTCCCTTTCAAATGAAATCATTATTTCTTGTCTGAAAAGAAACTGTTTCAATTGAATCACAAAACATTAATTGAGAGTCAAGATAAATGTTTTTAGATGTAATAGTACATGAAGAAATTGCTTTGGAAATGACTATTTATAAAAAAAATATTTATAAGAATATTATTTCAATTTGAATGGAATGATTTAATGAATTGTTTTGATAATTATTCATGAGAAATGAAGGCATGAAATTTTTTATAGATTTTGAATGAAATAGGTTTTTTAAAGCAATTACTTTTGATGAGAATAATTTGACATTCATTTTTGAAATATAAAGAAATTTTGAAGTATTAATTTTGCAATGTTAGAATTATCACTTGTGAAAAATTATTTGAGATTAATGATTTTCCCCTAATTTCAATTCATTTAAACACATGGGAGCCTGAGTAGTAAGGTGGGAATTATAATACAAACTTTCAATGCATTTATTGGCTCCATATGAAAATGGATTTTCAATGAACATTTTACGAAACTATTAGGAGGAATGGGGTTCATTCTTTGGGTTAGACACTATTTCCCCCTTGGACTAAGATCTAGGGAAGTGTCCACACCTGGACCCTTATTTCACTAAATGTTAGGATCCTTGAGGCTTGATCTAACTAACCTCAAGTATTATAAGCATGAGTTTATGATTGAAAATGAATTATTATATACCATTGTTAATAAAATGATTTATTAATTTTTTTTAATAAAGTGTCTTATTCATGATTATTTTGATGGAAATGATAATTTTTAGTTGTTTAATACATTAAATTTAAATAATTATAAAAGAAAGTATTATTACATACTTGAAAAAAAATTCATATCATGATTTTCTTAAAAACAAGCATATTTTATTTATTTGATTTGTATTTCATATGGAATTAATGATTGGGATATACTAGGAAAGTGTTTCTCACACCATAAATATTCCTTTATCCATAGGCTGACTTTTTTTTCTAAGTCTATGAAAAGTGAAATAACTGTTCGGTGGTGATGAGAGTTCCGGATAGAGGAACCATGTGAGTTGGTGGTGGTAGGAAAACAATGAGGTCCACCGATTATGGGAATATATTGGGGGTGATTTCATCTTTTACATTCTTTGTGATGTCATGTATTGTTCTTTCATCTTGGGTTTTTTACTTTCTTATTGTGGTACTTTTCTCTTGTTGACTATATTATCAAACCTACTATTTATGATTTCTCATCTATTGCTTTTTATTATGTGGTTATTCATGTGGAGAAATCATACCTATTAATCATTTTTTATGCCTAAACAGTACTGTCCATACCATGGTGATCTAGAATTACCTTTGGGCTATGTCTGAGTTGACTCTGTGTAACACCTCAATATTTTGTAATTTTTTAATTAATTTAATCCTCTTGATTTTTTAACATGGAATATAGTCTTTTTTGTACAAAAAACTTTGTTAGGAATATGTTATAAGCAACACCATTATAATATTTAACTACACTAAACCAAACTATTATATTTTATTATAAAAAAATTATGTTTGGTTTGTGTTACACATAATACCGAGTCCCTTCTATAGTTTCTGTTATACACAAGACAATGTTTTTCTGAACTACGATATTCAATTAATATTATTATTCAAAAAACTAACACATAGTTGTTATAATACATGATATGAATGAGATAGAATAAATTTATAATATATGGTATAAACATGTGTATAAATTATATCATTTTGTTATCAATTATTTTAAAATTAAATAAATAACTATTTGAGAATACAGAAATTCCATTTCTAAGAAGACCATTCTCCTTTGTACAAATACCATTTTATATCAATGAATTTAAAAAATCCAATTTTGAATAATGTTTTATAAAATTTTATATATTATATGTTAAATTAAATTTTTTGACACTCATCCAATAGGTTTTTTTTGCATAAGAATAGAATAAATAAAATTTTCTAAATAAAAATATGTATTTTTTAAAAAGCTAAATTTAAAACCTTATAATGGTGAACCTATTTTGAATATAAGTTTTTTCACTTTTATAATATTAATCGGAAATAATAAAGATAATTTTTTAAATACTAATATCAAAATTTAATGTGGGAAATTTTTTGATATTTTTCTTAGAAATTGCATTTTTTGATGAATAATATAAAACAATTAATTTTAATTCAAAACTAATATTTCGACCAATTTTTTTATTTGTGTAAATTATATTTTATTTTTGTTTTAAAGTATAATTAGATCAATTATAAATAAATTAATACAATTTAGGTCATTTTATCTAATTTCATATTCAAATTGGATATAAAAACATGTCAAATGTTTGGACCTTTTCACTTTAAAAAATGTCATCTTATCTCGTCTCAAAGATTGACATTAAATAAATTTCTTCCAACTATGTGATTATAATTTAGGAAAATTTATTACTATATTTGGAATATTAATAATTTATAGTTTATAATAATTTTTTATTATATTATTATCATAATGATTAAGGAATGCAATTAAAATTAATTACAGTGTTTAAGGTAAAAATAGGATGACAAGGTAGTTAATATTTATTTTAAGGGGACCAATAAACTAAAAACATGTAAAAAATACATTTTATGACCACATTTCGACCAATTAACCTATTAAACCTATAATAGATATTTATTGGAGGGAAATTATGTAAAAGAGACCTCTCAATAGTGTTTACCGTGTTTATATTTACATGAAGGTCACTCCTCATCCACTATAAAATGGCACCCCTCATATATGCAAACCTATAAAGCGATTTTTATCAGAAAAATCTAGGAAACAATATCGTACAAACATCAACATATTTATCCTATAATCCTTCCTTTGTTAATAAATCCAACTAAGAAGTCCCTTTGGTGCAAACCAAGAGGAGTTACCCAAAGAAGAGATAATATCCTTTCACAAGTTATTTTGTTTTATTTTCTTTATCCAAAACCTTAATTATTCATATTAAATTTATATGAAATAATTTTTTATCAAAAATATTCTAATATTTTTTTATGATAATGTTTTGACCTACACTAACTCACACATCCATCCAATAGGATACACAATCATCATTTGTGTGTATGGGTGACTATAGCCTCCCAAACATATGTCGTTCATTATTCACTTTCCACCTTTGATGGTTTGAAATAACGATGTACATTATATTTTAAAATGAAATAATTTATATTTATGATTTATTTATACTTAATTAATAAATATATAAAATATAATATCATTCTTTCCATTTTGTGTAAATACGATAACTTTGTTTGTCTACTTGTGGACTACCGTCTCCCCAAAGTGATGTGATTCATTTTCACTTTACATGGAATGTATTTATGATTGGTTTAGTAAATTTATATGATAGTTATCACATGATATTGCATCTCGAATGATAATATATATATATATATATATTCATATATATCATTTATTGTCTTTCAATATGATAACAAAATGAAAACAACGTTCATGCATACATATGACCTACCGTTTTCTTGAGAGGTGTATTTAAATTCATATTTGTATATTTTATAAATAATTTTTAATATTTTATATTGAATATATATTATATTTATTAAATTTTTTAAATTTATTTTATAATTAAATCATTATTTAATTGAGAGGATCCAGAATAATAATTGAAACATATACGAAAAACCGAATGGATATTACCCGAAACGTAACACTAACATGGGATTATTCATAAAATGGAAATATAATTTCATAATAAAATAAAATATGTTGTTATATATAAGAATATAGTTTTTCTTACATTTATAATAAAATTATATTCATTATACATGTGTTTTTAATGTTTATATTGAAATTCGACACTTAAGGTAAGGGTTTTCTCAGCTCACATTTATTTTTATGATATTTATTTCTTATTCACCACTATTTTATTTTTTGTGGGGTATATACTGCCCATGAATATGTTATATTATTATTATACTTAAAATATTTTTATTTACATATCTATTTTATGATCTCTCTTTTATAGGGGGTTACATTCAAAAAGATACAACATCGATAAAGTATTTTTTGTCTCGATTTTTATTCTTTGGGATGCATGTCGTGTTATGGAAAATTATTTTTCTATGTAGTGTATATACAATCTATTTTCTGTTTTAACATTAATAAAACAATTTCAGTGATATTTTAATGTTCATCTATTGTTATTATATTATGTTGATTATGATTCAATGTTACCAATGTGGTAATAGTTTATTGTTATAATACCATTGTTTATCAAGATTATTTATGATTATGATTTTGTTTATGAAATATTATGATCCATATCTCAAGAATTGTCATGAATTTTATTATTGTCTAGTTATTCATTAAATCTTCATGTAATGGTACCATTTTTCACTCTTTGGTACTTGAGATAATTAATGAATTATTTTTAATAAATAAAGACTTTATCTCCCTCTTGGTTTGTATATATGTGTTCTTTCAAAACCATGGTTTTCTAAAATAGTTTTTAATCATGTTTTATAATTTTTCAAAAAACAGTTTTGAAATGTTTTGAAAGATTCATTTATATGTTTTGAATAATTTTTTTTCAAATTTTTTGTAGACTTTATTTATATGTTTTAATGAAAAAATTATTTAATATGTTTTCAAGATTTCATTATTATTTTTAGAAGAAATATGATTTCAAAATGATTTCATGAATACTTAATAATATTTGAAATAAATCATTTTTAAATTTTTTCCAATATTCTTTTATAATCATTCATGGAAATAGGTTTTCATAATTTTTTCATGTTTTCTTTATAATTTTTAAATGAAAAATTTATTCAAAATGTTTTTATTATTATTTTATATGTTTTCATTGTTATTTTTAAAAGATTTTTTTAAAAAAAAATTTGTTCTATAATGAATTTTTTAATAGATTAAAGCATATTTTCCTCAGGAGATATTTTAAAATATTTCTAAAAAACAATATTCTATATAAGATTAAATCCATTGGTGTTTCTCTTGCCTAACTGGGAATATTGTCCAAGAGTTCCATTCATATCCGTTCTTTAAATAATTTATGTTTTTATGGTATGTTGTTTATGAAACTCATTTTTATTTAATGGGTTATATTTTTTTTAACACCTTTATATTTCATGGGAATTATGATTATGAAACCCATTTCTCTTTCATTGTTTATATTCTGATGAAACCTATAACGACCCATACTTTACATACATTGTTAATACTTCAAAATTGAAGCACACTTATTACAACATATGACAAAACCACAAAGGACCGTATAGGTATAGTGTCTTTAGAAACTGGGAAACATAAACAACTGGTTCATAAATCTTCTAGAGTGTCTCCCATTTATTTCATCAAATCTAGGGTCCCTTTTAGCATATTCTACTTAATATCCATCTTCCTGACCTGGGGAAAAGAAAACATAAAATGGTGAGCTCAAATTCTCAGCAAGGGCAAATAATGGAAATAAAAATCATATCATATCTTTTTGAAAATCAAAACCTGCAAAAGAGATCATAATATATTAACATGGAATAAATCATAGAAGTGAAAATGAGATCCCCATAATCATAACATAAAACTTAAAACTTTGTGGCATGCACACATAATCATGGAAAATCATTTCTTGTTAGTCATGACTCATTGCCAAGACTATCTTAGTGGACAAAGTCCCTTTCTGAACCGAGTTCACTCCTCGTTTCAGTCCTGTATCACTGAACCGAAATAACCTTCCGTTCCAGCCATGTCTATCTCATGAGATATAAAATCTTTTCCCAATGAATTGGAGGGAGATATAGGTCCCACCCATCTTATAATGAATCCTTTCTTATGTGTGCCACATAATCATAAACCATACATCATAGCGTAACCCTTGTAATAAAAATGGGATTCTTAAACAACATGACATCATAAAACAATTCATATAAGATAAAGGAATTCATAAAAATATTTCCATCACAACATAATCAAATCCATGTAATAATAGGGATAAAAACAGAACCCTTTTATTATCTTAGATGGAAAATAATTTTGATAAAATACTTGAACTCCATTCTTGAGGAAAATATCCTTTCTATTTCAAAAACATTTCTCCTTTCATAACATGTCATATGACTTTAAAAAAAAGAAGATGATTAAAAATAAACTTGAAAACTTGTAAAGGAAGATTCTTGGAAATTTTGTTTTAAAAATCCATTCATGCCGTATAAGTTAAAAAAAACATTCTTCTCGTACTTTTGTCGGAAAAGTCAAAAAGTACCTCGTACGAAAAATGACAAAAGATTCCTTTCATTTATTTTACTAAAAACTCACCGAAGGGTAAAAATGGATTTAAACCATTGTAGGTGGATAGAAATAATATTACATATTTATGAAACATGGATGTGGATGATAAAATACACCCCAGTAAGTACTTCCGAATAAACAATCTCGGATAAAAATGAGATTGTGATATTTCCCTTACCTTAGGTCCGATTTGCTTTGTACGTGTCCGAAGCTCCTGTATAATGGTTTAAATAATGTTATTGACTTATTCCAGAATCATACATATTGATATGATATCATATATGGTCATATTCTTAGATTCTTGTTAGTAATATTTCATTGTTACTTGTTACTCGAGTCTTTATTGCCTTTTGTTCTTATGCGTGTTTTGCCGAATAAATTCTTATTCTTATTTTAAGGTTATAGATACCTTATATCCAGAATGGTATTAGTGTAACATATATCATATTTATTCATTCAATTCATTTATATAATTACTATGTAATGATGATCATGTAGAACGAGTCGCATCACATCGTGGAG
The DNA here is from genome assembly GCA_963277665.1 of Viscum album. Classification (NCBI taxonomy): domain Eukaryota; kingdom Viridiplantae; phylum Streptophyta; class Magnoliopsida; order Santalales; family Viscaceae; genus Viscum; species Viscum album. The sequence goes on from OY728121.1 coordinate 444,752,350, forward strand.
ACGATATTCCGTACGTACGCACGAGTGATGGTATCGTTCCTATGATCGTGGAATTGTATTGGAGTATATATATATTATTTCAGTATCAATATTACTTTATAATAATCATAAATAGTTACTCATTACACCATTATACCCATCCTTGTAAAGTGATGGTGGAAAAATGGATTACACCACGGCGTGGAGACGGTATTCCGTACGTACGCACGCGCGGTGATTTCATTTTTTCGTAGGATGGATAGAAGGTGAATTAGGGTTTTTTAATATTTATAATAACATATCATTATGTATGTAATACTGATATTATTACTTTATCATGAAACAACTAAAGAAGAAGAAGTTGAAGAAGAAAGAAATTGAAAAGATCGGTAATGGATATTACCTCTTCTTTGGAACGCCTCTTTGAATACTCCACTTAGGGAACTAAGATTGGTCTTTGAAGAAGACCAGGACATCTAGGATTATTCTAGGGAAGTAGAGAGGAGAAAATTTCAGGGGTTGGCCGAGCTTGAGTGCTCAAATTGGTGTGAGGAGGAGGGGGAGGAGGTGCCATTTTATAAGGGAGGAGAGGGGCACCTTAGGAATATCTCAAAATATTATTTTATATTAAAGTCAAAATCGTTTTATAATGGTTCCAAAGGGTCTTATTTCGAAGCTAAAGTGGGGATGGGTCTAAATCCTATAAACCAATAGTATTTATACAAGTTTAGGGTATTATTTTAACCTTATCAATTAGATTTAACTCTAAGTTAAATAATTTAACTTTTACCATGTCTTTTTGTTTTCTTTCACTATATGGTTAATACACTTACTATAACATGCCGAATGAACCCCAAATTGTTTATTATTAATATATATATCCTTATATAAGTCATTTGTCAGAACCTTAGATTTTTAGGAATAAAATAACAATTAATAATTAAATATTTGATTTAAAAACTATTTTGTGTCAATTTTGACACTATTTGATATATGATTTTTGTGAAAGTCATAATTGAATTATATGTTCGAACCAAGTTGATTAAATCAACACTAATATATCATAGGAACCTAGAAAATTAGTGGAATTCATAAAAAGTCTTAAATTACATTTATTTTGGTATTTATATTATAAATTATGTCAATATTTCATTAATAAGATAATTACTGCATCATATTTGTGTCATAAATAAATTAACTTATTTGATGTATAAAAATTACAAATAAAATACCATCACGTAGGAAATCTTTTTATCTTTCTAATTAATATTTACAATCGAATTTATCTTATGTATAACCCCATATTAAAAATTATTTACTTATTAAACTTTAATTTTAACTATTTTAACCCTTCTTTAAATAAATTAATAATAAATGTCCTAATCTAATCCAAGTGGGCCTAAATGGTCATATTTTATTCCTAAGTTTGTTTTTGGTCTAATTACACTTGTCCAATAGAATTAGGACAAGTGTTAGGGTAATATTAATATCATATTTACCGTTAGTTACCCTATTTACTATTAACTGCGGTAAAAATAGTAAAAAGTTACTATTCACCAAAAAATTATTTTTTATCTCATTGAACCACATTTTACTTACTGATATCAACCGTGTCTGTCGGATTTTTGAAATTTCATTCACAGAAGCGGTAAAATTAAGTTTTATGCAAAATTCAGTTTTTAACCTACCACTTGGTGGTTTCACTATTCATCAAAAATTGAAAGTTTTCAGAAAAATACCAAAATTTCAGCCTAGGCTAATTTCGATATTATGAGTCCAAAAATGAAGTCCATTTTGAAAAATAAAATTTATAAAATTTCAAAAAGTGGTTATTACTATTCATAACGTTTAGTTTTAATAGCATATTGTTGTTTAGTGAAACTCGGTATTGCGTACGACGCAAGCTATCGAGGAAGGTCGCGATTGCGTGTAAAGCAAGCCAAGAAAGTGTTGTGTAGAAAAAGATTCCTTTGATGATTTATATAACATAAAAGTCTCGGGTGTTACATTCTACCTCCCTTAAAAAGAATTTCGCCCTCGAAATTCGTCACTTTGTAACAAACAGATGAGGATACTTCTCCCTCATCATATCCTCAAGCTCCCATGTAGCTTCTTAAAGTTGGTGGTTACTCTATAAAACTTTCACCAATCGAGTGGTCTTGTTTCGTAGGACTTTTTCACTATGATCCAGAATCTCTATCGGCTGTTCTTCATAAGAAAGATCTTGCTCCAGCGGTACAACTTCTGAGCTGAGTACATGTGAAGGATCTGATATGTACTTTCTCAGGAGAGATAAATGGAACACATCGTGAACTTGAGAGAGATTCGGTGGAAGCGCCAATCGGTAAGCTACCTTTCCAACACGATCCAGTATTTCGAAAGGACCGATATATCTAGGGCTCAACTTCCCCTTCTTTCCAAATCTCATTACCCTCTTCCAGGGAGATATTCGTAAGAACACTTTATCACCCACTTCAAACTCTAGGTCTTTTCTTCGGTTGTCGGCATAACTTTTCTGTCGACTCTGAGCTACGCTTATGTGTTGTTGAATAGATCTGACCTTTTCTTCCATTTCATCAATGAGATCAGGTCCTAATAGCTTTCTTTCCCCAACTTCATCCCAGCAAGTTGGAGTCCTGCATTTCTTTCCATAGAGAGCTTCATAAGGAGCCATCTGAATACTGGAGTGAAAGCTATTATTATAAGAAAATTCCACCAAAGGTAGGTGTTGATCCCAACCTCCTTTGAAATCCATAGAGCAAGCTCTCAACATATCTTCTAGGGTTTGAATTGTTCTCTCAGACTGACCGTCTGTCTGGGGATGATAAGCAGTGCTGAAACTCAACTCTGTATCCAGAGTATGCTGAAGACTTCGCCAGAACTTCGAGGTAGATCTCGGATCCCGATCAGATATAACAGAAAGTGGTACTCCATGTAATCTTACCACTTCCTTTACATATATCCTGGAAAGCTGATCTAGAGAGAAATCCTCTCTAATAGGAATGAATTGTGCAGACTTTGTAAGACGATCAACTATGACCCATATAGCATTATTGCCTTTGGATGTTTTAGGAAGTCCTGTGACAAAGTCCATAGTGATGTTTTCCCATTTCCATTCGGGTATGGGTAATGGTTGTAACATCCCCTTAGACTTTTGTCTCTCAGCTTTAACTTATTGACAAACCAAGCATCGAGAGATATATTCAGAAACATCTCTTTTCATGCCATCCCACCAGAAGTACTCTTTCAGGTCCCTATACATCTTCGTGCTTCCAGGATGAATAGAGAATGAAGAACTATGAGCCTCATCCAGCAGCTCCATCATTAATTCGGTGATGGAAGGAACACAAACCCAATTCCTGAACTTTATTATCCCATCACAATCAAGGTTGAATTCAGGAACATTTCTCACCTTCTTTTGTAACTCGACATCTTCTTTCTGTGCCTCTTTAATCTTCACATGTATAGATGGTTGAACATTCATTTGAGAAAGATAAGATTTTTCCCCTTCCATTATAATTCCAAGATCCATCCTTTGTAGATCCATAAATATTGGATCTTTTGTGATCCTCATCATGGATAAACTAGCATGGTCTTGTCGACTTAATGCATCTGCCACCTGGTTTGCTTTCCCAGGGTGGTAATGGATTGAGCAGTCATAATCCTTAATCAACTCCAACCATCTTCTTTGACGCATATTCAACTCCTTTTGTGTGAAAATATACTTTAAACTTTTATGATCAGTATAAATATCACACCTTTCACCATAAAGGTAATGCCTCCAAATCTTTAATGCAATGATTACCGCATCCAACTCCAAATCATGTGTTGGGTAGTTTTGCTAATGGATTTTCAACTGTCGTGAGGCATAAGCTATCACCATATCATTTTGCATAAGAACACACCTCAATCCCTTCTTGGATGCATCACTGTAGATCACAAACCTTTCTCCACTACAAGGCAGTGTGAGCACAGGTGCACTGGATAACCTTCTTTTCAACTCCTTGAAATTCTCTTCACATTCCTCTGTCCAGACAAACTTAACTCCTTTCCGAGTCAACTTGGTGACTGGATTAGATAATCATGAAAAATCCTTTACAAAACGCCGATAATATCCAGCCAAACCAAGAAAACTTCGGATCTCAGTTACTGTTGTTGGTCTCGACCATCTTTCGATAACCTCTGTTTTTGATGGATCCACAGATATCCCCTCTTTTGAGATTATGTGACCCAAAAATGCAACTTTTTGAAGACAAAATTCACAATTGGTAAATTTGGCATAATGATTCTCCTTTCTCAGTGTCTTCAATATAATTCTCAAGTGATCTTCATGCTCTTCCTTGCTCTTTGAATAGACAAGAATATCATCTATAAAGACTACCACAAATTGATCAAGATAGTCTCTAAAGACTCTATGCATTAGATCCATGAAGATAGCAGGGGAATTAGTAAGTCCAAATGGCATCACTATAAATTCATAGTGTCCATACCTTGTACGGAAAGCCGTCTTTGGTATATCCTCCCTTTTGACCCTTAATTGATGATACCCTGAACGAAGATCAATCTTGGAAAAGTATTGAGCTCCGCGTAGTTGGTCAAATAAGTCATCAATGCGTGGGAGAGGATATTTGTTCTTGATAGTGATCTTGTTAAGTTCTCGATAATCAATGAAGAGTCTCATTGATCCATCTTTCTTCTTAACAAATAGAACAGGTGCTCCCCAAGGTGATGAACTAGGGCGTATGAATCCATTATCAAGATTCTCTTGGAGTTGCTTCTTCAATTCCTGCAACTCAATTGGGGCCATTCTATAAGGTGTCTTTGAAATAGGCAATGCACCCGGTATGAGTTCTATTGAAAACTCAACTTCACGATTTGGTGGAAGACCCGGTAAGTCCTCCAGAAAGACATCATCAAACTCTCGTACAATGGGATTATTCTTAATCGTGAGTTTCTCATCAACCATTTCAGATAAATAACCTTCATTTAGTGGAATCAAGACCCATAAGATGGAAGGAATTTCCACTGGAAGGTTATGTGCATCCTTTCATTGATAGACGATCGTAGATTGATCTGGAATATGAAATGTGACTTACCTTCTTTGGCAATTGATATGAGCTCCATGTAGAGAAAGCCAATCCATGCCAAGAATCACATCAAATTCCACTAAAGTAAGGATCACAAGATTTGCAGGAAGTACTTTCACACAAACTTCGACCGGAGAAGAATTATAAACTTTTGATGCGACTGTTGTGCCATTAGGTGTTGTCATAGCTAACTCAACATCTAATTGTTGAGGTAATATGGTGATACCCTTATAAAATTCTTTAGAAATAAAAGATTGGGTGGATCCAGAATCAAATAAAACATTTGCTACTTTAGAGTGGATGGTAAGTGTACCTTTCACCACTTCGTTATCGTACTCCACATCACTGATAGAAATTGCATGTGACTTTCCTTTGTCTTTAGCCTTAAAATTTTCGTGACGTCGACCATCATCATCAAACCTTGGATTTGGGCATTGATTGGCATAATGCCCCATCTCCTTGCACTTGAAATATTGAAGTGTAGTAGGTTCATTCTGTGTATCCCTTCCTTTGTTTGCGTCATTAGACATCTTCTTCCCATTATCACGGCATTCAAATGCCCGATGACCTTCCTTTCCACATTTAAAACATTTACTTGTCCCTTTAAGACAACTCCCTCCATGTTTCTTTCCAAACTTTGATCATAAGGAAAAGCTCATCTTCTTTTCCGTGTGCTCTTTAGATTTTTCTTTGAATTCCATCTTCCTCTTCTTATCAAACCCATGTGACTGATGGGTTACTCCAATCTTCATCTCGACTTTGAGAGCACATCAAACGATTTCCTCGTAGCTATTGAAGTCCCTTATGGATAACACCATTCGAAGACTTGGTTTTAAGCCACTAAAGAATCGATCGATCTTACTCTCAGGTTGGATAATAATACCAGAAGCGTACCTTGCAAGTCTTGTAAAATTTGCTTCATAGGTACCAACAGATTCATCATCCCTTTGCTTCAGTTCAAGAAACTCTTTCTCCATCTTTGTTCGGAGAATACGAGGGAAGTACTTATTGAAAAATAAGTTCTTGAACTCATCCCATTCCAGAGACTCAATTTCATCCCTTTGCCTCGTATTCTTAATAAGATTCCACCATTGATCAGCATCTCCTTCCAAACGATACACTGCTAGGATGACTTTATCATGTTCAGAACATTGAAGAACTGAAAATATCTTTTCAGTAGTACTAATCCATTGTTCAGCAACTAATGGATCAGTAGACCCACTGAAAGAAGGTGGACGCTGCCTCATGAAGGATTCAACAGATTGTTGCTCCTTCCTTTGCTCGTTTTGAAGTCCTGCATGATTCATAGCTTGAGAAAGTTGTGTGAGCATGGATACAAGATTTTGCATTCCAGCTCCCATATCATTTGGTTGCTCAGGGGGGCAATCATTGCATTGCCCATCACATTCCGTATTAACACGGTTCCTTCGGGTTCCAGCCATTGACTAAAACCAAGAAGAATAGTGTGAGCAACACTAATTATAATAGGAAAACCACATAATTCAAGAATAAAATTTTCATACTTAAGGTCTTATCCTAGGTTATTCAAGGCCATTTCTAAAACACTAAGATTGTGTTCTATGCTTAGACTCATCCTTAGGGTTCTTACTAAGGCTTTCACATCCTAGTTTCCAAAGGTTGACTATACCTTTCCTCTGATACCAACTATAACGACCCATACTTTACATACATTGTTAATACTTAAAAAATGAAGCACACTTATTACAACATATGAAAAAACCACAAAGGACCGTATAGGTATAGTGTCTTTAGAAACTGGGAAACATAAACAACTGGTTCATAAATCTTCTAGAGTGTCTCCCATTTATTTCATCATATCTAGGGTCCCTTTTAGCATATTCTACTTAATATCCATCTTCCTGACCTGGGGAAAAGAAAACATAAAATGGTGAGCTCAAATGCTCAGCAAGGGCAAATAAAGGAAATAAAAATCATATCATATCTTTTTGAAAATCAAAACCTGCAAAAGAGATCATAATATCTTAACATGGAATAAATCATAGAAGTGAAAATGAGATCCCCATAATCATAACATAAAACTTGAAACTTTCTGGCATGCACACATAATCATGGAAAATCATTTCTTGTTAGTCATGACTCATTGCCAAGACTATCTTAGTGGACAAAGTCCCTTTCTGAACCGAGTTCACTCCTCGTTTCAGTCCTGTATCACTGAACCGAAATAACCTTCCGTTCCAGCCATGTCTATCTCATGAGATATAAAATCTTTACCCAATGCATTGGAGGGAGATATAGGTCCCACCCATCTTATAATGAATCCTTTCTTATTTGTGCCACATAATCATAAACCATACATCACAGCGTAACCCATGTAATAAAAATGGGATTCTTAAACAACATGACATCATAAAACAATTCATATAAGATAAAGGAATTCATAAAAATATTTCCATCACAACATAATCAAATCCATGTAATAATAGGGATAAAAACAGAACCCTTTTATTATCTTAGATGGAAAATAATTTTGATAAAATACTTGAACTCCATTCTTGAGGAAAATATCCTTTCTATTTCAAAAACATTTTTCCTTTCATAACATGTCATATGACTTTAAAACAAAAGAAGATGATTAAAAATAAACATGAAAACTTGTAAAGGAAGATTCTTGGAATTTTTTTTTTAAAAATCCATTCATGCCGTATAAGTTAAAAAAACATTCTTCTCGTACTTTTGTCGGAAAAGTCAAAAAGTACCTCGTATGAAAAATGACAAAAGATTCCTTTCATTTCTTTTACTAAAAACTCACCGAAGGGTAAAAATGGATTTAAACCATTGTAGGTGGATGGAAATAATATTACATATTTATGAAACATGGAGGTGGATGATAAAATACACCCCAGTAAATACTTACGAATAAACAATCTCGGATAAAAATGAGATTGTGATATTTCCCTTACCTTAGGTCCAATTTGCTTTGTACGTGTCCGAAGCTCCTGTATAATGGTTTAAATAATGTTATTGACTTATTCCAGAATCATACATATTGATATGATATCATATATGGTCATATTCTTAGATTCTTGTTAGTAATATTTCATTGTTACTTGTTACTCGGGTCTTTATGACCTTTTGTTCTTATGCGTGTTTTGCCGAATAAATTCATATTCTTCTTTTAAGGTTATAGATACCTTATATCCAGAATGGTATTAGTGTAACATATATCATATTTATTCATTCAATTCATTTATACAATTACTATGTAATTATGATCATGTAGAACGAGTCGCATCACATCGTGGAGACGGTATTCCGTACGTACGCACGAGTGATGCTATCGTTCCTATGATCATGGAATTGTATTGGAGTATATATATATTATTTCAGTATCAATATAAATTTATAATAATCATAAGTAGTTACTCATTACACCATTATACCCATCCCTGTAAAGTGATGGTGGAAAAATAGATTACACCACGGCGTGGAGACGGTATTCCGTACGTACGCACGCGCGATGATTTCATTTTTTCGTAGGATGGATAGAAGGTGAATTAGGTTTGTTTCATATTTATAATAACATATCAGTATGTAAGTAATACTGATGTTATTACTTTATCATGAAACAACTAAAGAAGAATAAGTTGAAGAAGAAAGAAATTGAAAAGATCGGTAATGGATATTAACTCTTCTTTGGAACGCCTCTTTGAATCCTCCACTTAGGGAACTAATATTGGTCTCTGAAGAAGACCAGGACCTCTAGGATTATTCTAGGGAAGTGGAGAGGAGAAAATGGCAGGGTTTGGCCGAGCTTGAGTGCTCAAATTGGTGTGAGGAGGAGGGGGAGGAGGTGCCCTTTTATAAGGGAGGAGAGGGGCACCTTAGGAATATCTCAAAATATTATTTTATATTAAAGTCAAAATCGGTTTATAATGGTTCCAAAGGGTCTTATTTCGAAGCTAAAGTGGTGGTGGGTCGAAATACTATCAACCAATAGGATTTAGACAAGTTTAGGGTATTATTTTAACCTTATCAATTAGATTTAACTCTAAGTTAAATAATTTAACTTTTACCATGTCTTTTTGTTTTCTTTCACTATATGGTTAATAAACTTACTATAACATTACAAACGAACCCCAAATTGTTTATTATTAATATATATATCATTATCTAAGTCATTTGGCCGAACCTTAGATTTTTAGGAATAAAATAACAATTAATAATATAATATTTGATTTAAAAACTATTTTGTGTTAATTTTGATACTATTTGATATATGATTTTTGTGAAAGTCATAACAGAATTATATGTTCGAACCAAGTTAATTAAATCAACACTAATATATCATAGTAACCTAGAAAATTAGTTTAATTCATAAAAAGTCTTAAATTACATTTATTTTGGTATTTATATTATCAATTATGTCAATATTTCATTAATAAGATAATTACTGTGTCATCTTTGTGTCATAAATAAATTATATTATTTGATGTCTAAAAATTACAAATAAAATACCATCATATAGGAAATCGTTTTAGCTTTCTAATTAATATTTACAATAGAATTTATCTAATGTATAACCCCATATTAAAAATGATTTACTTATTAAACTTTAATTTTAACTATTTTAACCCTGCTTTAAATAAATTAATAATAAATGTCCTAATCTAATCCAAGTGGGCCTAAACGGTCATATTTTATTCCTAAGTTTGTTTTTGGTCGAATTACACTTGTCCAATAGAATTAGGACATGTGTTAGGATAATATTAATATCATATTTATCCTTAGTTACCCTATTTACTATTAACTGCGGTAAAAATAGTAAAAAGTTACTATTCACCAAAAAATTATTTTTATCTCATTGAACCACATTTTACTTACTGATATCAACCGTGTCTGTCGGATTTTTGAAATTCCATTCACAGAAGCGGTAAAATTAAGTTTTATGCAAAATTCAGTTTTTAACCTACCACTTAGTTGTTTCACTATTCATCAAAAATTGAAAGTTTTCAGAAAAATACCAAAATTTCACCCTAGGCTAATTTCGATATTCTGAGTCCAAAAATGAAGACCATTTTGAAAAGTAAAATTTATAAAATTTCAAAAATTGGTCATTACTATTTATAACGGCTAGTTTTAATAGCATATTGTTGTTTAGTGAAACTCGGTATTGCGTACGACGCAAGCTATCGAGGAAGGTCGTGATTGCGTGTAAAGCAAGCCAAGCAAGTGTTGTGTAGAAAAAGATTCTTTTTATGATTTATATAACATAAAAGTCTCGGGTGTTACAAAACTCCTTTATTTCCATGGGTTATGCCTCCTTGAAATTGTTATGAAACCTATCTCTTTTACATAGGTTATGATATGATAACATGTTTATGATACACATTTTCAATCATGTGTTATGATATGATTGTGTATTATCTTATGGAACTCATATTAAAGATTTTATTACGAGATTGATGAGACTTATATCCCTTTATAATGCATTGGGTAATGATTTATAACTCATGAAATAGACATGGATGGAATGTAGAGTGAACTCAGTTTGGAAAAGGACATTGTCTTCTAAGATGGTCTTGGGAGTGAACCTGGACTATTAATATGTTCATGGGAGTGAAAAATGACTACCAACATGGTATGGGGAGTGAAGCCATATTAAATTTATGCACATGAAAATAATTTTTTAATACTATATAAATCATTTTATATACCTCTTTGTCTACTACAACTCTATGTCTTATTCATAAGTTATGATTTCGTGGTTATGATCTTGATTCCCTTATGATTCATGTCTTATGAAATACAAATATTTATTCAATGACTTATTTATAAGATATTTGATATGTACGGTATGATTGTTAAATGATATTATCATGGTCTAATTCCATTATGCTCATGTTATGATTATGTATCTACCTTCTTTACCCTTACTCAGCATCTGAGTTCACCATTTCTTATGTTTCCTTTCCTGATGTTATAAAGAGAGGTATAAAGTAGGTTTACTAATGGGGAACATTTTTAAATGCCTGGTTTATGATATTTCAGAAAATTATAAGAATTTTTTCTAAATTTAGAAAGACACTAAACTATTACAGACCTTACACATGTAATTTATTAATTTTCTAAATATTAATTTAAAATGATTTAAAATTTATGTATGTTAATCCTGGGTTTTTATAGTTTATATGAAAGGGACAATTTAGTCAACCATTATAAAGTAGGATGATAAAACTATAGTGAGATACAGAGGGATATTTCTAAGGATATGTCTATTGTTGTATTCAATGTAACCCTAAGGTTCCACATATTAATGAAGTGGTTTCCATGATTTAGACATTATATAAGTGACTTATAATGATAACGTGTTTATATTCTATGATTTTTGCTACTCACAATATTCATTCTGGTTTTAGTCAATGGATGAAACTAGAAGACACACGGTTAACGTTGAATGTGAAAAAAATATTGTTTTTGAGCAGTCAAATGTGATGATAAATGGAGTGAATTATGTTGTTATCATTCCTAATCAGTTTTTATGGAACCTAATTAACAATTTGTTCATTAACCAACTCATAGACTCACCAAATAAGAAAAATAAATAATTTTATGACATTTCAGTTAATACAGGCTATGGAGGAATGGAGATTCAGTTTCCTTGGTGTCATGAATGTAGAAAAAAACACCCATGTGAAGGTATTAGGGGAATTAGAAGATGTTTTGACTATGGAAAAGAAGGAAAAAAATCATGTAACTGAAAATAAAAAATGAAGATTTCAATTGGGAATAATGGCCTCTTAATGATATAATCAATGGTTAAATGGGGTAAGTGTGTAATGAATGGTCATTATTTAAATCATTGTCCCTTGTATAGATATAAAGAAGAGAATAAAAAGGTGGTATATTTAATGTTTATTATTGGGGAAAAATCTTTCCAGTCATCATCTCAGTATGTTTTGTGTGTGGTTATGTTTGTTGAAAAAACAAGGTGGCCGCAAATGAGAATGGTTGGTGTTTTCTGAAGACATTTATTAAAGGTGGTGTAGTTTCCCAGTGTTTTACAAATTTTAGGGCCTCAAAATTGAGAGTTTGATGTTGATGAAGGAAGGATTTATTCATATTAGTGAATTGTATGAAGAATGTTGAAGAAAGTCAGTAATGGGTGAGAATTGCGTACCATAATACATGGGCTGCATACCATGTTCTGGGAACGGTACGCAGAGAGGAAGGACCGGTTCGTAGACGCGGTTCATGAAACCAAAAATGGATCGAGGTTGAGAAACAAAGTGGTGAGCGGGTGGATAAAGTCAGTTGAGGAAATTGAATGTGTAGTAGCAAAGGCAGTACATGGAGCTCATAAGGAAATGGTTTGTAGATGTATTGTGGTTTACAACAGTTGATGATTTGGTACACGGTGGGGCTGTATCGAATGAATATTTGGTAAATCTTGATTTAGTAGATTAAGAAGATATCTTTTCCTATATAAGAATTTATAAACCCAACAATCACTATGGATATTGAACATAATTGGAAAGAATATTTGGATCTAAAAATTTGGAGAAGTACAAAAGAGGTTTTCACTAATGTTTGTAAAGATTCTCAACCCGTAGAAGAAGTATAGTACATAGATGAGGATGTATGGTATGCAGAAGGTGTTATATTAGTATGAGGAGGAGGAATCTTTAGTACGCGAGAGAGAGAAATCTGCAAGCGGTATTGTATGGACCCATCCTTAATCATTACGTAATCCTGAATTAAATATATAATTCCAATTGAGGATATTTTCAGGTTTAGTGTTTTAGGTAATTAGGTCATAATATTTACTTAATAACATGAAAATTACATGTAGACAATTCTGCTCAGTATCCATTTTTCATAAAATAAAAATTTTTGAAAAAACAATCATGTATAATTCCCTGTTTTATACAACATAACATTTATTTGATCCCATCCATGTCCCTTATTCATAATTAAGTCCCACGGAAAACATTTCAAAAATGTGGGATGAGCATAAAAAGATCAGTGAGGGATATAAATTAAGGAATGAAAACACTTTCTCATCAATAAATTCAAAACAATGAAACCACACATTCAATCATAACATACCTCATGAAATCATAAGATTTATCAATAACACATAGAAATAATAAATCATAAAGGTAACATGTGGAATCTATATCAAACATACATTTTAGCTATCACAGTTACATAGGGGTTCAGATTTAGAATACCCATCACATTATATTCCCTAAATATCTTAGAAGAAACAGTCATGTTTACCTCCGTCATGTTACCAAATGCATTGGATAGCTATCTCGGGCTCTCCTGCCATAGGTTTAACATGGATCCACCCATATATGTAAATATTAACCAATATCCATAGCATATTCCTAACACATAAAATAAACATAATGGAAATATAACATTTCCATATTGCAATAAAAATATATCATTTTGAAATATTGACAAAATCGATGATTTTATCAATCCATTTTCAAAACCATTTAAAATATTAAAAAAAGAGATTTTGGAATCAAAGTGTCCCATACAACTTTGAAGATTTTGAAATAAATTTAAATTTCAAAACATTCATGTCCATATGAATAAATCTTTAAAACCATTTTTAAAACATGGACATTAATCTGAAAGAGTTATAAGAATAAACCTTTAATAAATTTAAAATGATATTTTAGTTAAAGTATTTATAAAAAAATGAGAGACACAACAATACAAATAATTGAGGAATAACATTTATTAAAAACATAATAATATCATGGGAATAAAGGTATTCATGATATAATATTCCAAAGGACAGTATATACACCATATAAAAGTGAATTGGTGTAGATCAACAAAGAAGACTCAATGGAAATGTAAATTGAGACGGAATCCCTTATATAGACAGTATCCTTGGATTAAAAATAAATCTATTACATAATTATGCGTTAAAAATGTAAATATAACTAATATAATTAGATATTATGTGTAAAACAATAAGAGGTTATTCAAAAATATTTATTTCATGACATAATCAAGAAGTATATGTTTAACCCAAAAATCAAAATTGGGTTAAGAAGTTTTCTTACAGAAATTCAACAGCCTAACGACATCACATTAAAATTCAGAAAATAAGTTGATTAGAAAGAAAAGGAAATCTTATAACATGGACACAAAATTTACATAAAAAAGGATATATAAGAACATATCCCAACATAATAATATGTAAATTAAAAGACATAACAAAAAGAATTCATTTAAAAAGAGGGGGGTGAAAGGTTACCTTACCGATTTGGGTAACATACGGAAAAGAAACCCCATGAAATAATGATCACACAATTAATATGTAAATACCCATAAATTAACTTATATTACATAAATAATAAAATCATGGGTATTACATCCACAACACAAAAGGAAATAATGGCTAATATAGCATGAATATCACGGGAATAAAAAGTGAGATGAAAAAACCTTACCAATTTGTAATCAATTGATTCGTATGAGAAAAAATTAATAAACACAAAATGAATCACATAATAACATGAATATAAATAGATTCATGATAATATATATCATATTTTGGTACACAATACACCACCTGCAATATATAAGTGGTGAACAATGTAAATCTCATGGAATAAAAAGTGAGATAGGAAATCCTTTACCTCGTGTCCAACTTGACTTGTATGTTCCTCGTTCATCTTAAATAATAAACATATATTAATTTATACATTATTAATAACCTTTTTAATGTTTATTATTGCTTTTATATCACATATAACCTTGTAATAATAGTTAGTTAATTTTTGGAGTTCATATTGGACTTTCTTTCAATGTTAGGAATTTGAGTAAAAAATGAACTTGTAATAATTAAAATTTGTACATGTGGTCAATAATCCATTATATAAAGAGTGATATTAATTATTTAGATATGATATATATAATATATGTCATATATATCAAGTATATGAATATATTTATATTAGTACATAACATTTGGAGTTATGAAATGAAATGCAACGTTCATGGAGACGGTAAGTTGTTGTACGCATGAACACTACATTCATTTCTATTTAATAATTAATGAAATGAAAACATAATGATAAATACGTATATTATAATTTATTTATAATATCATATAAAATATTATTAACTCCATCCTTTATACATTCCACATAAGTCATTAACGAGTCATATCACTTTGAGGGGGCGGTTGTCCGCACTTCCTAAAATAAAATTACCATGTTTACCTATTATGTAAACCATAAAGGTTTTCTATAAATGAAAAAAATAAAAGCATAAACAAAAAATAAACATAATATATATCATATATAAATACAGTTCCATTATAATGGACCCAATGTGAGCCGGTAAGAGTTAATTGAACAATCATTATTTCGTGAGGCTTTAGTCTTCCATCCACAGAAACATTATGTTATTTACACATTAGATGGAGGTTTGTGTAAGTGTAGTTCGAATCCTTATCATAACAACATCCTAGTATATTGGGGATACTATTTTTGTTATAAAATAAATGAATAAAAAGTTTTTAGGGGGTTGGATATGTAAAATAAAACAAAAGAACTTAACTGAAGACGTTACCTTTAAATCAGGTAACTCCATTTGGTTTGAACCAAATGGGTTTCTTGAAGTGTTTCCTGCCAATGGTAAGGCTTCTAGGATGACGAGAGGGATATTGGGAGGTTATTGGAGTATATTTTTCATGATAAAATGGATTTATAATTGTGTGAAATGGGTTAGAAGTGAGGGATTTTTATAAGGGAGAGGAGGGGCTCATTAGGAATGTTTGAAACAATTATTTTATTATATCCTAATATTCACTTTCAAAAGGTCAAATATTTGATAAAATAAAATTTACAATGACTCATGGTCTAAATAAAATAATAAAAATATAATTGGATAGGTTTTTGATATTATTTTAATATTTATAATCTTATTTATTTAAATCATTTATTAATGTTGAAAATATGGCATCATTATAGTGTCATAAAAAATTAAATTTATTTGATCTCCAAAAATTATAAAAAAATACCATCATATAGGAAATATTTTTTTCATTCCAAATAATATTTATAGTCGAAAATATAACTTATATAAACCCATGTAAAAAATTTATTTACTAAAAGATATTTGTTTATGTCATATTTGTCTTTACTTTAAAGTAATTAATATAAAATGTCATTATTACTCTCAGGTGGCTTCAAGAGGTCCCAAATTCTACCCAAGGATGAACACGGTCGAATATTTATCAGAAAATAGGATTAGGACATATTTTAGTGTAATGTAATATTATTATAAAATTATATTTTACCTTTACTTACTATAATTACCATTTAATCATGGTAAATAAAATATTTACTGAAGTAAATATTTAAAATTTCAAAAAATAAAAGATACTTATTTACACAATTTGGACCTACTGGTTCCAAATATGGAATCCATTTTCCGAAATTGAAAAGACAGAAGTGGCATAATTTAATGTAAAATTAATTCCCACTGTTAAAATAAATAGAGTGTTTTTATAAAATAATAACTATCAAATGAGTGACACTTTTTTATGTCCAATTTTGAAATGAAATTACTTCCAATGACCAAAATTAGATTAAATGGTAAACAAATACTCAAATAAAACATTAAAATTAATTAAAAAGATAATATTACCATAAAATTAAATTAGATTAAAATGCACTTTTGAATTAGTTTTGATCTCTTCTAGATGGTGCCCTTCCCCCCGGCTCTCCCCCTCCCCCTCTCTTGGCCTAGGGTTTCCTCTTAAAACCCTCTTCTTCAAAGTTGGCAGCTCATCCGCCTGATGATCCCTCCCCTTCCCTTCCTCTCTTCCTTTCCTCTATTTTTGGCGTTGATCTTTTCTTTTAGGTGGTGCGGCATTTTGGCGTTTTTCTCACAGGGACGACGATGGTTGTTGAAGCCCCCGACCGCTTCTTCCCCTCTCTGACCTCGCGTTCCTTCTCGCCTCTCCAGGTTGGATATGGGGATAAGTCTACTCTATGGTTTTCAGTTTTTTGGGTTGGTGGTCGAGGGGTTTCAAGTGCTCTCTTGTCAGATTGTTCTTGTTTTGTTTTCTGGTTCCAATCATGGACTTATTCTATTGTAGAGCCATCAGCTGCTCTTTTCCCTGCCCTGACCCTGAGACCCTCTACTCCTCTTCGATTTAGTTATGGAGCATCATTTCATCGAGGTTATGGGTGATGGGATTTGGCGGCAAAAGATGCATAATGCACGACGTGATTTGGATCTGTATTATGTGGTTTTATGGTCAAGATTATAATCTATTCTCTGGTAAGGTATTGTTCTAGTTTTTTTTATGGTGGTGGATGGTGGCTATCCACAATGTTGGTGTTTTTATGCGGTTGTTCTATGATGTTATTCGATGATCGATGTACAGTTGGTTGATGATGGAGGAGATGATGAAGGTTTTTTATCGGCGATGATGAACTCCGATAGAAGGTCTCACCGACAATTTAGTAATGGATCAGGGATGATGATAGTGATGATGATGACGTGGACTCTTGTGAGAAGATAACGAAGTTGTCTCACCAGCGTTGTGATGATAGTATGGATGTTCGATGAGATGTGTGTACGACTTGAGGAAGGAACATGACTTGAGATGAAAGATGTGTGATGATGAATTTTGAATTTTGAAATTTGAATATCGTGGACGCCGTGTTGTTTTTTGTTCAACACATTTGAAGTGTTTGTTTACCTTTAATCCTTAAAGAGACTTTTTAGAAAATGAATAAAATGGATTTGGAGGATGGAATTAAAATAAAGTATTTTTTACTATTCATTAAAAATGAACATTTTCAGAAAAATACCAAAATTTCATCCAACGTAAATTTTGTTGTCCCGATTCTAATAAAGAATTTTATTTTGTCAAATAGAACATATGAAAATGAAAAAAATTAGATATAAAGAGGGTTCACCATTAAAAATTAGTAAATAGACCTTTTAGTGAATATTAAAGTATTTTTTTCCTAAAATAGAATTCTTTACTTATTTTAAGCCTCTAACTTTTATTGGATAAATTTAGAAATATTCAAAAAACATGTATAAACATATTATAGTTAGTTCTATTCATTCTTTCCAATAAATTGACTAGGCATTAACTACAATTAAAAAATAATAATATTATATTATTAGTGTGCAATGTATGATTTCAATGAAACCCACTGTTGCGTATCGGGTACGCCATCGAACATAGCATCCCCTTTAAAGTATAATTAATATTAAATTCCCAAAAATTAATAAATAATAAAATCGGCATTATCTTTATTTACCTAAGTTGTTACATCCTTCCCCCCTTTTGGGAATTGTGTCCTCGCAATTTTAAAATTGGGATTGGAAAATTCATTAAAATCCCCGCATCGAAAAAGAGTCAGTAAAACTATCACTTTAATAGAACGAAAGAGAACTAAAATGGTCACCTGAGATAACCCATACTCGGATTCCATGTATGAAAACATGGATATGGAAGGGAGAACAAATGATCATGTTCTGATAGAGATTGGTAGAAAACACGATTATGATAATGTTAGCCACCAGAAAATCACAAGCTTATGATGTGTCAAATGGTCTTTGATTGCCCAGTAGGATACATAAACCAACAATGTTTTTGGTTTATATTTCTTTTCAAAATTTTGAGTGATTCATTTACTACATAGAAAAATAAAATAATTACATATACATACCTTCCAGTAGAGTTTCATCCTTTAATATGTTTCTACCAAAAACATAAATTTTCTCCAAACAATGAGCATTCAAAAATACATGGTCACATCAAAAGCACAACAATCATATTCTAGGGAATCACATAATCCAAAAAAGAAGAACTATATATTTCCCTTGTTTTTAGACATCAACTGAAACCCAAATGGTTAGTAAGATATCATATACTCCCCCAAAATGATAATCCTTTATAAAATCAATTACAACTATTAATCGCCAAAATTTGAAAAATGTATCCAATGTTCAAGAAAGATGATTCAATGAATAGTTGTCCTTAAAATTCTTCAAAATAATCCAAACTAAGATTGAAACCCAAAACTCTGTAGGATTTTTACCACATAGTTTTCCATAGTAAATCATAACATTTAACTCCAAAAACATATACTACTCTTAAGGTCTCATACTAAAGAATAATTAACAAAATCACATATTCTCTTTGATAGGTTAATCATTTCCATAAATAACCCAAATCTTTATATGTACAAAAAAGATATTCTAAAAAAATAAAATTTTAATCATTACTCCAAAAATGAGATCCCATAGTATTCTATTTTACTTAGGAATATAGTTTTTATTCAAAAGATATAACGTATTCCAAAAAAACCTTTATCACTTAATCCCCAAATCATTTTACTATACTAAGGATATCCATTTGATAAAACATAACTTCCAAAAATCAACTTAATATTGATCCATAAATCCATTTAAATTAAAATAATAAGTCATACTAACCAGGGTCTTCACGTAGGCCAGAAGTAAGTGATGCACCCTTGTCGCCCTTCAGTTGTGGGTTTGATTCCAATGGCATTGCCAGAGGCAACAAGTTATCACCCATCATATGGGTTTTACTTTTTATAAAACTCAAAAATAACCCTAACATATTATAACCTCAATGGTTTCCTTATACCTATCAATTTGACCACAAATAATTATGATCTCAACATCTTAATTATTGATGTCTTTTATATATTGTCAATTATTTTTATTTTCACCACCTTATGATTAAATGAAAATATCCCCAGAATAAATAACATCATACCTTGATCATGGTGTCCACTTGGATTAATCATTACTTGTTCATGGAGGTAGAATCTCCATGCATTGAAACAATGATTTAGATATCCTTGAAAATAATTTGATTCCTTAATCCAAATACACATTGTACAACTCGGGTCATATAGGAGTTCACTGAAAAATAGTTTTGGAAAATAATCAGGCATGACATATAATTTCAAATCATCAGATAAAACATGATTTCTATAAAATAGTCGGACATAATTTGAGTGAAAACATTCAATTAACGTTCCTTTTCAAATACCATAATTATGTTCTAAGAGACTATATTGTAAAGGAAAATATAAATAGGTTGTGCAAGGGTCTCCTTCTTCATCTCCTTTTTCAAAATCATAATATGCTTCAATATATTTTGATATGGTAAAATATTTGAAAATTCCTTTAAAATATTTACCTTTCCTGAAAATATGAAAATATTTTGAAAATAGGATTTGATTAAATACAACCCACGATCCATGATGATATTAGTGTATAGTGGAGTTTTTTTATATCTCAAACAATTTCTCGTAAGTGAGTTGTATGTTAGAAAAATATTCACAATCATACAAACATGACTTTGTAATAATTATTGCAAGAAAGTCATTAGGAAGTGAATTGAAAGTCATCTGATATCTTCCTCCTTCCATTTATAACATACTTTCCATGATCTGAAAATAGTTATAAAACAAGTATTTAACTAAAATAATAGACATAGGGACTAACCATGTGTTTAGCGAAATCTCATAATCCCTAAATTTGTTTAAACCGACCACTGATACCAACTATAAGGTCCCATCCTGAAACATTACATAATCTTGAATTAAATGGATAATTCACATTAAGGATCTTTTCATGTTTAGATTTTTAATGAATTAGGTCAAAACTTTTACATAACAACATGAATATTACATGTAGACAATTCTACTCAGTATCCATTTTTTCATAATATAAAAACTCTTGAAAAAAAGTCATGTCTAGTTCCATGTTTTAGATAGCATGAATTTTCCTTGATCTTATCCTTGACCCTTATTCATATTTAAGATATGTGGAAAACATTTCAAAAACACAGGATGAGCATAAAAAACTTTGTAACAGAAATAAAATAATTAAGTAAAACACTAGCCCATCCTTAAATAAAAAACAATGAAACCATACTTTCAATCGTAACATACCTCATGAAATAATAAGATTTATGAATAACACAAAGAAATAAAAAATCATAATGATAACATTTGTAATCCATATCAAACATATATTGTAGCTATCACCCCTATATAGGGAGTGACATTTTTAATACCCATCATATTATATTCCCTCAATCTCTTACGAGAAACATTCATGTTTACCTTCATCACGTTACTCAATACATCGAAGAGCTACCTCAGGCTGCCCAGCCATAGGTTTATCACGGAACCACCCGTATACGTAAACAATGCCCAATATCCATAACTTATTCATAAAACATAAAATAAACATAAATTAAAGATAAAATTTCTATATTGAAATCACCATATATCATTTCAAAATATTGAAAAAATCAAAGCTTTTATCAAACCATTTTTAAAATCATTTAAAATATTAAATAAAGAGATTTTTGAATCAAAGTGTCCCATACCACTTTGAAGGTTTTTAAAGAAATATAAATTTCAAAAACACTCATGTCTATATGGATAAATAATTAAAAACATTTTTAAAACATGGGGAATAATTTTAAAGATTTAGAATAATAAAACTTTAAAACAATTAAAACGATATTTTAGTTAAAGAGTTTTTAACAAAATAAGAGTCCCTAAAATAAAAATAATTGAGTAATAAAATTTAATCAGAAAAAAATAATATAATTATAATAAAGTTTTTCATGATATGATATTCCAAAGGATGATATATACACCATATAAGAGTGAATTGTTGCATATCAACAATGAAGTCTCAAAGGAAATGTAAATTGAGACGGAATCCCTTATAAAGATCATATGATTAGATTAAGGATAAATCAATTACATAATTATGTGTGAAAAATATAAATAAAACCAATATATGTGGAAATTATGTGTAAAACAATCAGAGGTTATTCCCACATATTTATATTATGACATAATAATGAAGTAGATGTTTAACCCAGAAATTGAAATTGGGTTATGAAGTTTTCAAACCAAAATTCTACAGCCTAATGTCGTCACATTAAAATTCCAAAAATAAGTTGATGATATAGAAAAGGATATATCACAACTTGGACATAAATTTTACATCAAAAAGGATATTGAAGAACATATCCCAACATAATAATATGTAACTTAAAAAACATAACAAAAGGAAGTCTTTTAAAAAGAGGAGGGTGAAAGGTTCCCTTACCGATTTGGGTAACTTATGAAACATGCACCCGATGAAAGAATAATCACACAATGAATATGTAAATACCAATAAATTAAATTATATTACACAAAGAATGAAACCATGGGTATTACATCCACCACACAAAAAGAAATAGTGGCTAATATAGCATGAATCTCACAGGAATAAAGAGTGAGATGAAATAACCTTAACACATTGTAATCAATCGTGTCATATGAGAAAAAGTTAATAAACACAAAAAGAATCAAATAATACCATGAATATAAATATAATAATGATAATATTTATCAAATGGAAGTACACAATACACCTCATGAAATATATAAGTGGTGAAAAATGGAAATCTCATCGACTTAAAAGTGAGATAGGAAATCCTTTACCTCATGTCCAACTTGACTTGTATGTTCCATGTTCTTACTGAATAAGAAACATAAGTAAATTTATAATTGATTTATAACCTTTTTAATTTTTATTATTACTTTTATATCCCTTATTACCTTGTAATAACATTTAGTTAATTATTTGAGTTCATATCAGACATTTCGTCGATGTTCGGAATTTGAGTTTAATATGAACTTCATATAATTACCATTTGTCCATGTGGTCAATACTAAATTATATCTAGAATGATATTAATGATTTTTATATCATATATATCATATGTATCTAGTATATACATCTATTAATATTAGTACATAACATTTTGAGATAAGAATTCAAATTCACCGTTCCTATAGACGGTAATCCGCACGTACGCATGAACGCTAATTTTCATTTCTATTTAATATTTAATGGAACAAAAAAGTAATTTTAAATAGGTATATTATAATTAAATTTTAATATAATATATAATATCATTAACTGCATCCTTTATACATCCCACATAAGGCATTAACGAGTCATATCACATTGAGGGGGCGGTAGTCCGCACTTCATAAAATGAAATTATCGCGTTTACCCATTATTGAAATCTTAAAGGTATGCTATAAATGAAAAATACAGAAGCATAAAGAAATATAAAACATAATATATATCATATATAAATATATTTCAATCATAATGTCCCCCATGAGAGGTGGTATGAGTTAATTTAATAATCATTGTTTCGTGAGATGTAATTTTTCCATCCACAGAATCATTATGTTCATTACCCATTA
This sequence comes from Viscum album, assembly GCA_963277665.1. Taxonomy (NCBI): domain Eukaryota; kingdom Viridiplantae; phylum Streptophyta; class Magnoliopsida; order Santalales; family Viscaceae; genus Viscum; species Viscum album. Next base: position 444,775,727 of record OY728121.1, read on the forward strand.
GATGGATGTATATGTAATATTAGTTCTAATACTTCTAATAAAAACATACTAGTATATTTAATATACTGGTTTTGTTATAAAATAAATGAATAAAAGGATTTTAGTGGTTGGAGAAGTAAAATAAAACAAAAGAACTTAAGAGAAGACATTACCTTTAAATCGGGTAACTCCCTTTAGTTTGAATCAAAAAGGTTTCTTGAAGTGTTACCGACCTAAGGTAAGGCTTCTAGGATGAAGATATGGATCTTGGAAGCTCATTGGAGTAGAGTTTTCATTAGCTAAATTATTGAGAAGTGTGAGAAACGGGTTAGAAGTGATGGATTTTTATAATGGAGAGGAGGGGCTCGTAAGGAATGTTTGAAACAATTATTTTATTATAACCCCGTCATTGGTTTAAAAAGGTCAAAAAATCGTTAAATTAATAGTTAATATGACTCATGGTCGAAATAAAATAATATAATTTGAATCATACAGGTTTGGGATAATGTTTTAATATTTATAATCTTATTTATTTAAATCATTTTTTAACGAGGTAAATATGGCATCATTATAGTGTCATAAATAATTTAATTTATTTTATGTCCAAAAATAATAAAAAAACCATGACATTGGAAATCATTTTAGAATTAGAAATAATATTAATTGTCTAAACAATAACTTATATAACCCCCTGTAAAAATTTAATTAATATAAGATATTTCTTATGTCATTTTTGTCTTTAATTTAAATTAATTAATATAAAATGTCATCATTGCTCCCATGTGGCTCCATGGGGTCCCAAATTCAACCCCAGGATTCCCATGGTCGGATATGTATCCTCTATTAGGATTTAGACATAATTTAGGGTAAATTAATATTATTGTAATATTATATTTTACCCTTATTTATTATATTTACCCTTTAATCATGGTAAATAAAATATTTACTGAAACAAATATTTATAATGTTTAAAAAAAGTTACCTATTTACACAATTTGGACCTACTGATTCCAAATATGGAATCTTTTTTAACAAATTAAAAACACCGAGGAGGCATATATTAATTTAAAATTAATTTCCTCTCTTAAAACAAATAGTGTGTTTTGAAGATATAATAACTATCAAAAGATTGACACTTGTTTATGTCCAATTTCAAAATAAAATTACTTCAATGACCAAAATTATATTAAATGATAAAAATATATTAAAATTTATCTTTAAAACCAATTAAAAATATAATAGAACTATATTAATAAATTAAATTGAAACTCACTTTTGAATTAAAATACAGTATTTTTCTCTATTCATTAAAAAATGAACATTATAAGAAAAATACCAAAATTTCATTCAAAGTAAATTTTGGTGTCCCTATTATAAAGAAGAATTTTATTTTGTCAAATAGAACATATAAAAGTGACAAAAACTATATTTAAAGATAGTTTTCCATTAAAAGGCAGTAAATCGTCCTATTAGTGAATAGTAGAATATTTATTCTTAAAATCAAATTATTTACATATTTTAAGCCTCTATCATTTATTAGATAAATGTAAAAATATTAAAAAAACATGTATAATCATATTTTAGTTAGTTCTATTCATTCCCGACAATAAAAACGGTAGGAATTAACTACCATTTAAAATAACAATATTATATTATTAGTGTGCAACGTAATATTTCAAAGAAACCCATTGTTGTGTTTTGAGTACACCATCGAACAAAGTGTCCCCTTTAATGCATAATTAATATTTAATTCACAAACACTAATAAATATGAATAATTTCTTGTTCTTTATTTACTTTGGATGTTACAGGTATGCATATGGGGCACTTTGGATCACAAATGTGAAGGTAATCCAAAAAAATGAACAGTTCATGGATAGAGGGTGATTTTACCTAAAACGCTGCCTTAACATGGAATTTACATAAGAACAGGTAATATAAAGTCATAATTGAACCATATATGATATCATAACAATGAATATGATTCTTTAATAAGTCAATGACATTATTTAAATCATTATATAGGAGGTTCGGATAAGTACGAAGAATATCGGACCTAAGGTAAGGGATAATTATTCCAATCTCATTCTTATCCGAGATTGTTTATTCGTAAGTATTTACTAGGGGTTATGTCTATTATTCATGTCCATATGTTCTCAAAATGTTTTCATAAAATTTTTACTTTTCTTCCATGTATGTTTAAATTCATTCTTACCCTTTTTTTACTTTCACCACATCATATGGAAGGAATCTTGCTTTTGTTTACTATACAAGGTAGTTTTTGACTTTTCCGACAAAAGTGAGAGAAAAATTTTATTTTTAACTTATAAGGCATGAAAGGATTTTTATGGTTTCATAACACCACATTTTCATGAAGATTACTCTACAAGATTTTATGACTATTTTCAAAAAAATACTTTTCGTTTAAAATTGCATGGAATTTTGTGAAAAGAAAATGTTTTTATAGAGGAAAGGATATTTTCCTCGAGAATTAATTTCAAGTGTTTTATCAAAACCATTTTCAATCTAAGATGACATTATTTCATATGTGTATGTTTCAAGTATAATGTCTCTATGATTTACATGGTTTTACTTTTCTTATGATGAAATATCCATTTGTTTTATATGGATTATGTGATGATGGGATGATGTTTATGAAACCCACTTTTTTGGGTTATGATGAATGTTTTAAGTTTATTTTGTGGAACAAGTAAGAATAATTTCATTATGAGATGGGTGGGACCTATATATCCCTCCAATGCATTGGGTAAAGATTTATATCTCATTAGATAGACATGGATGGAATGGTAAGTTAATCTGATTCAGTGTTACAGGACTGGAATGAGGAGTGAACTCGATTCAGAATGGTACTTCGTCCACTAAGATGGTCTTAGCAGCAATGTCTTGCCTACTATGGAAATCATAACATGTGCTTAATGGATTCCAAAATTACATGTTTTATTCACATGCTAGTTTATCAAGATTAATTTTCCTTTATGCTCTATGCCTTATGTACTTCGATGATTTATGTCTTTACTCAAGATTTTGATGTTTATATTTTATGTTCATGTTTTTGCATTCAAATTTTTATGGATTGTTTTATGTTCTCTATTCTTAACCTTACTGAGCAATTGAGCTCACCCTTTATATATTTTCTTTTCCTCAGGATTTAAATAATGGTTTTAGGTAAGAAAACAAAAGGGCAAGATCTTTATGGGATATGTTGAAGATCTTTCGCCACGATTAGAAGATTATTTTCGGAGTTTCCAAAGAAATTAAAATATTACGGTCTTTGTGTGTCTATTTTTTTTATGTATTAAGTATTCCGCAAAAGTAATGTAATTTCCATGTACGTCAAGCTTCGGGTCTCTACAGTTTGTATCAGAGGAATGGTTTAGTTAAACTTTGGAAACAAGGATGCAAATACTTTAGTGAGATCCCTAGAGATATTTTTAAGGTATGTCTAGGGATGTCCCTAAGGTTAAGTATAAGTATAGATTATAGTCCTAGAATTATGGTAACGATATTTGAATTGAACCTAAGATGTTAGATATTAAAGGTAGTACCCCTTTATTATGTTGTTTTCCTCGCATGATTTTTGCCTCTCACACTGTTCTTTTTGGGTTTTAGATGATGGCTGGAACACAAAGGAACTGTGTTGATCAATGTAATGGACAGTGCAATTATTTTCCTCCTGAGCAACCAAATGTGATGTAAGATAGAGTGAAAAATCTTATTACTATACTTACAAAAGCTTTGAATCATTCTGGATTTCAAAATGATCAAGGAATGGAACAATATTCTATTGAATCCTTCATGAGGCAACGTCCACCATCTTTCAATGGGTCTTCTGATCCACTTGTTGGTGAACAATGGATCAGTACCATTGAAAATATATTTTCCATACTTTGGTGTTCAGAACATGAAAAAGTCATTTTAGATGTTTATCATTTAGAAGGTAAATCAGACCATTGGTGGACTCTAATTAAGAATACAAGGCCCCATGATGAAATTGAGTCCATGGAATGGGACGAGTTCAACAAATTATTTTTCAATAAGTAATTCCCTTATATTCTTCGAACAAATATAGAGAAGGAGTTTCATCATATAAAGTAAAATGATGATGAATCTGTTGGTATATACGAAGCGAAATTTACAAGGCTTGCAAGGTATGCATCTGGCTTTATCATCCAACCTGAAGGTAAATTTGATCTATTCTTCAGTGGCTTAAAACCAAGTCTTCGAAGGGCATTCGCTATAAGAGACTTCAGTAGCTATGAAGAAATTGTGCATTGTGCTATCAAGGTAGAAATGGAATTTGGTGTTAGATATCCATATCATGGTTTTGACAAGAAACGAAATATGGAGTTCAAGGAGAAATCTCAGAACAATGGTAAAATGAAGATGATTGTTTCCTTATGCTCATAGTGTGGAAAGAATCATAGTGGAGATTGTCTTAAAGGGACTATAAAAATTTTTAAGTGTGGAAAAAAAGGTCATCGAGCAGCTGAGTGTCGAAGTAATGGAAAAACGGTTTCCAATGATGTGAATGAAGAAAATACTGCAGAGAACGCACCACCAACACTTCAATGCTTCATGTGTAATGAAATGAGGCATTATGTTAATCAATGCCCTAATCCAAGGGTTAATGATGATCTACATGAGCAACCACTTAAGGAAAAGGACAAAGGGAAGTCACATGCGATCACTGTTGGTGATGTTGAATATGAAACCAATGTGGTGGAATGATTAAGTGTTTGTGTAATGGGATTCCAAAATAATGTTGTATATAGTATCTTGCAATATTGGAATATTTATGTATTGATCTATTGTGGATTTCAATAATTTTATGGTACCGATAACCATGGAAATTTATTGATATATTTTTGGAAAGAAGATGATATGTGCATAATGAAGGGATAAGGAGAAACTGAAATGCTTGAAAGTATTCATGAGCTCATGATTGATATAAGGAAAAAGTTATATCATAGTTTGAGTATATTGAATTTTGGGGTTTTGGTATGTGGAAAGAGTTATCTTTTAATAACACTCATGTTTTCACAAAGGTTCAATGGGTATTCATTTTTCAAGAGAATACATTATTAAGGCCTTAAAATGTTTGGAATGTGACCAAAAAGACATATCTTATGTAATATGGGGATCAACGATGGTATTAACATGCATGTTATATGAACTCTCCGATAATCATTTTCACTATAATATGAGAATGGACAGCAGAATTTTGGATAAGCCTAAAGATTGGAATGGATTATATTGGACATAAGTTAGCATTGTTTAAGGCTAGAACCTTTTCACTATTATTGATGGAAATTTATAATATTGTATTTTTAGAAAAAAAGGACAACCTGCAGGACGGGCGACAACCAGTCATGTCGGACATGGCTGTGGGAATCGAACCCACAACCGAAGTGTGACTTGCCTTTATTTCCTACCACTGGCCTGTAGGAAGTCCCTGGTTAGTAGAAACTAGTTTTATTTTATTATGCAGGATGATAAATGAAGTATAAGTCCATTTTGAAACCATATATGACTAATCTCACCATAGATGGAATTATGCATATAACTTTTTCTAACTTATGATTGAGACAGATGGAATGACCTATCATTATATCGCATGATCTGCTAAAACACTACGAAAGACAAATTCAGCTTCATTTTTTAAAGATATGAGGTGGAAATTGTTCAAGGCATGAAAAACGGTGATATTATACCAAAATAAAATAAGTATTTCTTCTAATTCAAATTCTTCAACATTAGGGAAATGATCTTGAAAACCAAAAATGTTGTCCTAGTGCACTTATATCCGATGAATCAGATATTACCCTAGATCATCACAAATTTTTGGCTTTGTGATTTTTGGCTTTTTCACATCCATGTTCTCTACCACTCTCCATCAGAACATGACAGTTGGATTTCTCTTCCATATCAATATTTTCACTTATGTTCACCTATGTGGAAACCCAGTGATTAGTTAATTTGGGTAACCATTACGTTTCATACTTTAGTGTTTAAAGTCTTGTTTTGGTATTTCTTTTTACGATGTGGGTTTCTATTAATGAAACTTTTGAGTAGTAAACCATTTATAACCCCGATGAATTTCGAGGGAGAAATTCATTTTAAGGGGCTAGAATGTAACACCCTGAGATTTTATGAAAAATATTCTTTTTAATTTCATTAATGTCTTATGTTATAAGCTACATCAATAGGAGCTTGCACAACACGCATCCCTGACTTGTCCTTCATTAAACGCAATCACGACCTTCCACGATAGCATGTGTTGTACGTAATACCGTGTTTCGCTAAACAACGATATGTTATATACACTAGCCCTTATGAATAGTAATACCCAATTTTTAAAATTTTATAAATTTTATCTTTCGAAATGGACTTAATTTTTGGATTCAAAATATCGAAATTATCCTAGGGTGAATTTTTGGTATTTTTCTAAAAACATCCAATTTTTAATGAATAGTGAAAACACTGGGTTACTATTTAAAAACCGACTTTTTATTTAAATATTAATTTATTTTATTTAAATTTATTTTAGGTAAAAATTGATACATAATACTTATATAAGTTCAATTTAATTCATTGGAGTCATTTTATAATAATTTTAGATATATAAAAATTTTATGAAACTTTTCACTATCTTTTACCCACCTCCTAGGAGAATTTGGAAATTCACATAAAACTTAATTTTACTGCTTCTGTGAGGGTAATTTTGAAAATCCGAGAGACAAGGTTAATATCAAGGACTAAAATTTAGTTCAATGAGATGAAAATAATTTTTGGTGAATAGTACCTTTTTACTTTATTTACCACAGTTAAAAGTAAATAGGGTAATTAAGGTTAAAATGATATTATTATTACCCTAAAACATGTCCTAATTCTATTTGATAAGTTTAATTCGAAAAAAAAGAAACCTTAGGAATAATATATGACCATTTAGGTCCACTTGGATTAGATTAGGACATTTATTATTAATTTATTTAAAGAATGGTTAAAATGGATAAAATGAATGTTTAATAACTAAATCATTTTTAATATAGGGTTATACATAAGATAAATTAGACTATAAATATTCATTATAAATCTAAAAATATTTCCTACATAATGGTATTTTATTTATAATTTTTAGACATTAAATAATTTTATTTATTTATGACACAATGATGATGCACTAATTACCTTATTAATGAAATATTAACATAATTGATGTTATAAATACCCAAATAAATGTAATCTGAGACTTTTTATGAATTCCACTACTTTTATAGGTTAATATGACATGTTATTATTGATTTAATTAACTTTTTTAGAACTAATAATGCTGTTATGATTTTCACAAAAATCAATTACCAAATAGTGTCTAAATTGACATAAAATAGTTTCTAAATCAAATATCATATTATTAATTGTTATTATATTCCTAAAAATATATGGTTCGGCCAAGATACTTATATCATTATAGGTGTATCATTAATGGAGCACATTGGGGTCTATTGGATGTATATGGTATGTTTATTAACTATATAATATAAAAATACAAAGTGACATGGTAAATGTCAATCTAATTAACTAAGAGTTAATACTAAAAGATAAGTTCAATATAATGGCCCAAACCTGTCTAAAATATATTGGTTGAGATTATTTAGACCCATACCCACCTTATATTCAATATAAATCAACTTGGAGCTATTAAAAATCGAATATTACTTTATTATAAAATGATATTTTAAGTTTTTCCAAATATGCCCCTCTCCTCCCTTATAAAAAGGTTACCCCTTCCATCATCTCTTCACACCCCTTTGAGCCTTGAAGCTCATAAAAACCCTGAAAATTTATCTTATCCACTTCTTTAGAAACACCTTGGACATTCTGGTATTCTCAAAAGACCAACTCTTCCTCCTTAAGAGGAATCTTAAAGGAGGTGCGTCGAAGAAGAGGTAATCTCTTCTAACGATTCTTTCAAGTTTCTTTCTTCCTCAACTTATTCTTATTTAGTTGATTCATTATAAAGTAATAACATAAGTATCTATAATATACTGATATTTTCTTATAAATATGAAACAAATCTATTTCACCTTCAATCCATCCTACGGAAAACGAAATCACCGCGTGTGCGTACGTACGGAATACCGTCTCCAAGCCGCAGTGTAATCTGTTTTCCCACCACCGCCTTACTTGGATGGGTATAATGTTGTAAAGAATAACTATATATGGTTATTATAACATCATAATAATTCTAAGATATTATATCATCCCCTATAATTCCTTTCAACAAATATGGGAAAGATATCATCGCACGTGCGTACGTACGGATTACCGTCTCCACGATGCGATGAGATTCATTTTCCAAGATAACAATTCAAGAATCATTATAATGTATATATAATAAGTAACCAGGAAATATATGACATAATAATTCTACTATATTTATGTATATATATATGTATGTCATCTACTTAATTCAATATGGAAACAAAAAAAAAAGCGTTCATGCGTACGTAGGGCCTACCGTCTCCATGAACGGTGTATTTCATTTCATTTCTCTATCTTTTATATATATATATATATGTATTTACTCAATATATATATGATATATAAATCATTATTTACATTATGGAAGTACGTAAATAAATATATACATAATAATAATATCAAGAACAACAAGTCCAAACACGTACGATAAATAAAACGATTAAACCCAAAACGCTCCTTTAACATGGAATTTACAAAAGAACGGGTAATATAATGTCATAAGTGAACCATATATGATATCATAAAAATGAATATCATTATTTAATAAGTCAATGACATTATATAAATCATTATACAGGAGGTTCAGATACGTATGAAGTATATCGGACCTAATGTAAGGGATAATTATTCCAATCTCATTCTTATCCGAGATTGTTTATTCATATGTATTTACTGGGGGTTAGGTTTATTATCCATGTCCATATGTTCTCAAAATGTTTTCATAAAATGTTTACATTTCTTCCAGGTATGTCTAATTTCATTATTACCCTTTTTTTTACTTTTACCACGTCGTATGGAAGGAATATTTATTTTGTTTACCATACGAGGTACTTTTTGACTTTTCCGACAAAAGTGAGAGAATAATGTTATTTGTAACTTATATGGCGTGAACAGATTTTTACGATTTCATAACACCTAATTTTCATGAAGCTAAATCTACAAGATTTTGTGACTATTTTCAACAAAATACTTTTCTTTTAAAATTTCATGGAATTTTGTGAAAAGAAAATGATTTTGAAGAAGAAAGGATGTTTTCCTCAAGAATTAATTTCAAGTGTTTTATCAAAACCATTTTCCATCTACGATGACATTATTTTATATATTTATGTTTGAAGTATAATTTCTCTATGATTTACATGGTTTTACTTTTTTTATAATGAAATATCCATTTGTTTTATATGTATTATGTGATTATGGGAGGATGCTTATGAAACCCATTTTATTTTTTTGGGTTATGATGAATGTTTTAAGTTTATTTTGTGGCCCAGGTAAGAATGATTTAATAATTAAATGGGTGGGACCTATATCCCCATAAAATGAATTGGGTAAATATTTATATCTCATGAGATATACATGGCTGGAATGATAAGTTATTTCGGTTCAGTGTTACAGGACTGGAACGAGGAGTGAACTCGATTCAGAATGGGACTTTGTCCACTAAGATGGTCTCGGCAGTAATGTCTTCCCTACTATGGAAATCATAACTTGTGCTTAATGGATTCCACAATTACATGTTTTATTCCCATGCTAGTTTATCATGATTAATGATTCTTTATGATCTATTCCTTATGTACTTCCATGATTTATATCGTTGCTCAAGATTTTGATGCTTAGGTTTTATGTTCATGTTCTTGCATTCAAATTTTTATGGATTGTTTTATGTTCTCTATGATTACCCTTAATGATAATTTTAGCTCACCCTTTATATGTTTTCATTTCCCCAGGATTTAACTAAAGGTTTTAGGTATGGAAACAAAAGGGGAAGATCTTTATGGGAGATGTTGAGGATCTTTCTCCATGATTAGAAGATTATTTTATGAGTTTCCAAAGACACTAAACTATTACGGTCCTTGTCTGTCTGTTTTCGTTATGTATTTTGTATTCCGCAAAATTAATGTAATGTCCATGTATGTCAAGCTTTCGGTCTCTACACAGGAGACATGTTTTTTTATCTTGAACTATTTGTTTTTATATTTTTGATTCTTTCAGAGTTCTTGCAATGTGTCTTGTATGATAGCAGCATCACATTTAAAGTCCTGTTTATATTCAAATATAATTTGTGTAAAAACATTACATAAGACCATTATTAATAACCTATTATCCATGAAATAACTTGTTAGGTATCCTCATTGAAATCCATTAATAAAATTCCAACCTCTTCATGATGTTAATTTCCGGATTATTATTAATCTCAACAGTGAGGGATGCAGAAGATGAGCTATATTTTTTTTCCTAAAGAATCTATTTGAGATAAAATTACAAAACGGTTTCCATATTAATATCTTCCTTGGTGGAAGAAAATCCATGATTTAAATTTTGATGGATGGAACATAATATCAATATAAATTTTTTATGGTTGTACACCTATAAATCGATATCTAAAGCTAACCATTTTCATAAAAAAATTATTCTAAAGAGAAATCCATATCTGTATTAAATATAAAGTAATTATAAAAATTTAGGAAAAAAGGAATGAAATTATTGATTAATTATGAAATTAAAACTATAAACATTCCAATGAAATAAATAACTTTTTGGATTTTAATCCTTTTTGAGCTGATTGAGGAGCACATCATTCTTGAGAAAAAAATTCATGAAATTACATAATTTTGGAGATTAACCATTTCTATTATGCCTGAGATGTTTTTTACATTTCAAACCATATAACCCTCACCCATATAATAAGAAATTAAAAAGACCTCATGATTAAAAAAATTATTTTTTATGTAACTATAGTTGGAGGATAACAAATCTATGGGGATCATATTTGTTCTTGAGAATGAGAAAAAATCCAAACATAAAAATCCTTGAGTGAATAGAGTAATATTTTTATGTGGAGGATAGTACAACATGAATTTAAAGATTATCATTAGATTGAATAGAGAATTATTATTTTTGAGGATTTATGGAATTTTTATACTTATATGAGGTATGATATTTTCCATCGATTTGATACTTAAGTTGTGTGGTCATTTATGCTTTAGGATGCTCTTTTGACCTTAGTATTAGATGATTTAAAATGAGTGAAATGTTTAGTTGTGGTAGAATTTAAAGATAAAATATTTTCAATTATTTTAATTTGAATTTCATTGTTTTTAATCCAACCTAAGTGTTATTATTATGGAAACTGTCGTATTTTATGGGTTTTGAAGTATTTTGAGAATTATTGCAAAAATGAATTATTTTGGATTTTAAATATTTTAATTTATTTCTTGGATTAATACATAAAATTTTCTATAATGATCCAAATTGTGAAATTATATTTTTTATACTTAAATTCATCATGGGTATAATTTCAATATTATGGGCCAAAGGCTCAATTAACCATTTTTTGGCCCAAATCTATATCACAATTTGGGCCTCTAAGTCTATGTATATATTTAAATAATTTTATTCTTGGGAAAATACCTCAAATTGTCCAGACCAAATTAGCTAATATTTGACAAATACCTGTAAAATATCCTAGGGGAACAACTTACTTTACCGGGAACCCACCTGATTCGGGTTTCTTCAATGTCATTAGTGCATGGGAATGTAGAGCATTGGAATATGAAGAGTTGCTTGTATAAAATTAATTTCTCAATATAATATGGCTATAACTACTACATCCTATGGCCAATAATGTTGAAATGTTTAGGGTGGACGTGACTAAAGATGTGGAACAACATTAATGAATAAATCATTTCCCAATTCTTCCATTTATTTGTTCTATCGTGCGCCTCATTTTATAAACATAATTGGATATGAAAAATTAATCCATTTGCTTATAAAAATGCATTTATTCTTAATTTCAAAGGTTTTAAACTTTAATTGGACATTTTCTATAGTTTATAATTTAATTTTATTTTATTTTAATTCTATAATTTCATTTATTGTTTTAATTTAAGTGTTTTCCTTTATATATTATTCTTTCTATCTTTTGTTTTCTCTCACTATTTTAATCATTATTATGAACTCTTATACTCATGATCATGAGTATATAACTTGATAATGTTCTTGAGGGGGTAATAATGTGATGAACCCATGTCTTTGAATAATCATTCATAATGTTTCTTATTTTTGTAGAGTTAGGTGAGGGGGATCTTACTAGAAAATGGTCATTTGTGTCTCCACTTTCCACCCGAGGTTTAGATTTCACTTTTGAAATATTCTCCCATGATCAAGGTGGGGGATGTGTGATCTCTTAGATGTAACTGAGAGAAAAATATTTTCACAACCATATTAAGAATATTGTGTTCATACAGACGAGGGAGTATGATCATTATGTAACTTTTAACTAAAAATAAGACAAAGAACATTCAATCATGGTTATTATCTCATTATTTTCCCCTTTCATTACAAAATTTTACTATTTTTATTCATTTTGTTTTCATTGTATATGAATTTTTAATTTTAGTAATTCATTCTCAATTATCAAAAATCGACTTATTTTAGTCTTTTTTTATAAAAACATATAAAACACAAAAAAGTGAATTAAAATTTCTAAGTGATTAACTGCAATGTTTCCTCGTGAGAATTACCTAGGTCATCCACTATGGAGAAAATAGTTATAAATATTTATAATGGAGTGTGCCAAAACTCTTCATTATTTTACATATACTCTCACACACTTCTATAAAATGGGATACACAATCATCGTTCATATGTACATTGGACTATCGACTTGCAACCTGATGTCATTCATTCTTCCATTGCCACCTCCCACGATTGGAAATAATAATAGGATTTCTATTTTTATATGAAATATTTTATATTTATTATTATTTATTTTTCTATAATTATTATATAAAACATACTTTCTTTATTTCTATTTGGTGTAAATACGATAACTTCGTTGGTGGACATGTGGACAACCGCCTCCTCAAGGTGATGTGATTCGCTCACACATTACATGTAATTTACTAAGGATGAGTTTATTAAATATATATGATATATATGAATTAATAATTCTACTAGAATGATAATATATACATATATTTAATTTACTTTCTTTAAAAATAATAAGAAAATAGAAACAACATTTTCACGTATGTACGACCTACCGTCTCCTTTGGCGGTGTATTCCATTTCATATTTCTATATATTATATATTATTATAAATGTTTTAATATTGAATATATATGATATCTATACCATGTTTTACATTATGTAAATATGTATATTAGGATCAATGTTATAGGATCCATAATAAAAAGTCAAAACATATATGAAAAAAGCCGATATTACCCAAAACATAACATTAACATGGAATTATTAATATATGGGTAATATAATGCCATAATAAAATCACATATGGTGTTATATATAATAATATGGTTTTTTGGTAGACTTAAAATAAAATTATATTTATTATATATGAGGTTTTAATGTGTATGAAAAAATTAAATACTTAAGGTAAGGGTTTTCTCATCTCACTTTTAATTATGTGACAATTGTGTCTTATTCAACACTTGTTTATTTTATTTAATTAATATACTTCCCATAAATATATTCTAGGATTTTAACATTAGGTTTATGGGTATTTATATATTTATTTTATGATCTCTTTTTCATGTGGGTTTATATTTCAGAATTTATCAAATCAGTAAAGTAGTTTTTATCTCAGTTTGCCTTCTTTGAGATACATGTCATGTTATGCAGCTATATTTTTTTATGGGGTGTATATACTACATTTTTACATGCATTATCTTGAATGTTATTATTTTCATTATATTTTATTATTTATTTAATGTTATTATCACATGGGGATTATGATTCAATGTAACCAATGTGGTCACATGTTTTTGCGACAATCTCATTGTTTAAAAAAATTATGATTATGACACCATTGGAAAAATATTATGATCTATCAGTAAAAAATTATTATTAATTTTATACAACTTTCTTCATTAATGATATTTTATTTTAATGTTTTCATTATTTACACTTTTGTACTTAAGATACATAAGAACGTGGTTTTAAAAAAATTACATTATCTCTCTCCTCAGTGGAAAATATATGTTCCTTCAAAACTATGTTTTTATAAAAACGTTTTAAAGCCTCAATTATAAGTTTTCAAGGAAAAAGGTTTTAAAAATGATTTCAATATTCCATTATATGTTTTCAAGGAAAAATATTTTGAAACTTTTTCAGGATTCTATTATATTTTTTCAATGAAAAATGTTTTCTAAACCTTCTCAAACATTGTTTACATGTTTTTAATGGAAAAATTTTGCAAAAGTTTTTCAATATTCATTTATATGTTTTTAAAAAAAATTCAAAATGTTTTCATGATTTATTTATAAGTATTTGAGGAAACATTTCCTCAAAATATTTTCAAGTATCTTTAATATGTTTTCTGGGTTATTTTAAAAGAAAATGGTTTTCAAAATCATTATGATTTAAGAAGTATTTTTTAAGAATATAGGATATTTTACTCATGAATTTTTTTGAAATTATTTCTCAAAAAATATGTCCCCTCAAAGATTATATATGTTTGTGTTACTCATTCCTTACTGGTGATATGATCCATTCGTTCAATTCCTATTGTTTCTTTTAATGGTTTTTATTTTGATGGCATGATGTTTATGAAACTCATTTCTCTTTCATGGGTTATGTGTTTTTGGAACTCCTTTCTCTTTCTTGGGATATATGTTTATGAATTCCATTTCTCTTTATTGTGTTAAATTATTATGAAACCCACTTATTTCCATGATATTTGGCTTGATAAAATGGCTATGAAACCTATATATTTTCCATGGGTTATGATATGATGACATTTTTATGATAATCATTTTATTTCATGGGTTATGATATGACAGTTTATGATTTTTTGACACACGTTTGTATGATGTCGGTTTGATATGGGTGATACCTATATCTCGGTCCAGTTAATTTGGTAATGATTTAAATTTCATGAGATAGTCATGGATGGAATACAGAGTGAATCTACTATTGTAAAGGTCTTTTTCTGCTAAGATGATATTGGGAGTAAACCTTGATTACTAAGATAGTAATAGGAGTATGCCATGACTGCCAAAATGATATGGGGAGTGAACCCTTATTAATAACATGACCATGGAAGTAAGGTTTCACTACTATGGAAGTCATTTTATAGGTCGATGTTTCTTAGACAATTTTTTAACTTATTCATATGTTATGTTTTCATGTATTAGGTTATTCATTCCATCATGATTCAAGTTTTATGAATTCCCAATAGTTATGTCATGGCTCATGTATAAGTTCTTTGATATGATATTTATGATATTTAAATGTTATTCTCATGTTCTAATACCCTTATGTTCATGTTATTCTTTGTATCGCCCTTTTTTATCCTTACTGATCATCCAAACTCACAGTATTTTATATTTCATTTCACCATGTTGTGAGGAAATTTATTATGTTGTTGTACTAAACTTGATGATCATTAAGGGGATTCTTTAAGATCCTTCACTAAATTAAACGAAAAATTTCATGATTCTAAATATATTAAACTATTATGGTCCCCATGAATTTACTTTTTAATGTCCTAAATATTCATCTAAAATTTTGTAATATCCATATATGTTATCTTTTCTTGCTATACTCGAGTTCTGTCTTGGCGGTTTATTCGGTTTACTTCATGACATGATTTATTACTAATTTCTCTCTACTCAAGAGAATTATCTTGAAATAATTCAATATGCACAATAATTCACTATAAATCCAAGATGTTTTAATCAAGAAAATATATTTAGGGTTAAAAAATTATTAATTGTATAAAAATACCATTTATAATATTTTATTCTACGTAAAAATGTTAAATAATAATAATAATATTATTATTATTATTACATCCTATGACATTTTCTAAATGCGCTAATATGAAAATATAATTTGTTAACCAAATAAATGAATATTTATTTAAATGATATTTATTAATGTTATATCATTTTATTTAGATCTGTTAACATGGATTACCTCATATAATTAAATATTTATTTCAATCAATAAATATCACTATATAATTTTGTTCATTAAATATATAAATATTATATTTACTAAACTCATGAATTAATATATTTTCAAAAAACAATATATTCATTATACTCATTTAAAATAATTTACTTTAATACTAAAGAAACTAACAAAAATTTTAAATTAATCTATTCACTAAATAGGTGAATAAATATTTATTTATTTAAAAAAACCTAGAGATAAATTTCAACTCAGGTATTCTAAACTTAATTATCTATTGAATGAATATATATAATAAATATTAATTGAATAATTTTTAAAAAATAAGTTATGAATGTTATATATTCTTAATGTTAAATCTCTAAAAAATCATTTAGAATCATTTTTAATTGACATTAATAATAATTATAAATGTGACTAATGTATTTATCAAGATTTTATATAAACATGGTTAAATGATATGTTAGTAAATTTTCCTCCTTTTCACTCAAAATTATTGTTGTTTCCCCATCACATTAGAAAATAGTTTCATATCTACAATGGGGGTAGATAGTATTTTATTTTATAATCTCAAATTTTTTTCTTATTTTTCTTTATCATGCCCAGTTCCTACACCCCTCCACCCCCCCCCCCCAAAATCAACCCACTTCCCACTCTCCCATGAGAACACCACAATCGCACATCTCGTGTCATGCCCACGCCCCTGTGTATATCACACGCATGATGAATCCCCCTTCTCCCGTTGTAAAATAATGGAGGTCACGACTTCCCTGAAAGAGAAATACACCAAGACCAATCAGTAATCAAATTTTATCAATCTAATTAAGAAATAATTTCATATTTATATTTATTTATTTAATGTATATATAAATACTCAAATTAATATAAATATTATTATATTTATATAAATATATAAATTAATATAAATTAATATATATATGAAATTTCAATACTTGATAAGATATATGTATATATTTATATGTATATATATATATATATATATGTGTGTGTGTGTGTGCGAGTGTGTGTATAAATTAGTCCCATTTCTGCTCTTGATGAGGTCAGGACATTGTATGAACTCATTCCTTCTGTGTCTTTCACTTTTCTCTTTAATAAAGGGGCTTTGTCCCTAACCTATTAATATAAATATGTAGGTATAATTTAATATAATTATAATTATATATATATATATAATTACAAATCTATAATATCAATACTAATTTATGAAAATATTCATAAATGAGTAATTAGCCACATTTTAAAATACAGCTAAAAAATACAGCTAAATTAAACACAATTTTAAGTAAATACGAATAAAAAATTGGTAATTAATTTTTATTTTATTTAATTATAAAAATAATTTAATCTAGAATCGAGATATATTTATCATGTGACACTTTTTGTATCTTTCTCGGTGACATTTGGTTAGATTTCCTAAAATCTAATATTAGCTTCAAGAAACATGTCGAAACATGACTAGAGAAAAAAATTAAGTTTGAAACCACAACTACCTCCCACTAATGATTATAATGTAATATAATCCATGTTTTCAATATATCATCAAAATTGATACATACCTATTTCATAATCCAACATTATTTATTATTCTTTCTTTGATTCCATTGAATAATCCCTTCGATGAACTACAATGGACATAGATTTAGTCAAACAGTTTTATTCCAATCAATGAGGCAATGATATATTTTTTTGAATACATGGAAGGGGTTAATCATTTGATGTTAGATTAAATTTATTCCATATCATTAATGACAACCCAAACATATCATATATATTCATGAGCATGTGTCCTCGTAGTTTTTTAATACATCAAAGTATGTGATTCAGGATATAAAATAATAATAATATCATTTCTAAAGACCAAAAAACAAGTACATAGATATGAATATCCAATGACACATAAAATGTTAATTTAATATTTTAATTTATATCCTCATAAACTAATTTATTATATATTACTATGTGTATACTTCTTGAGATGTAGTATCGATGTATTATGAACCCCCAACACCTGATAGTCAATCATAATCTATGTACCTTCAAAAAAATGTCATTACTACCATAAGATATATGTTTATGAATATTTTCATATATATTAATGATTCCCATTATAGAAAACAATTTATATAACCATTAAATGTCAAAAATACTCTAATTAAATTATAACATCAATTTTATGCTTAACAAGAATCACCATGTGATAAGTTATTCATTATTATTCCTTTAATCGAATATGAAAGTAATTAAAGGTATGAAGTTTGTTAGCTTTAAAGAATTGATTCCTCCCGCATTCACTAGAGAAAGTTGTAAACTGATTTGTTAGAATTCACATGAAAAAAATATTTTTATAATGTATGTATATAGCTGTTGGGCCTACCACATTCTCCCATGGATATTATGATTAATACGGCTTCACTCATTTGAGAAAATCCCCCAAGAAGTGGTATCACCAAGTGTTTACCTTCTGATTTTTTTTATAAACATGGAATCTTGTATATTATTATATTATTAGGTTTATAATAATATATATATATTATTATAATACATAGTTAACATTCATTAATGGAAATGTCCTGAACAAATCATTATTAAACCACTTCTTAAGGTGCATCATAACTCAAAACGTATTCTGTCAATATAGAAATGGAAACCACTGACATAAATTATCTTATATTTCTTATTTTCATATCCATACTATGATACTATTTAAAATTTATCTAAAGAAAAAATATTTTTGTATTAATAATACTCTAAGTACTAAGAACATATCCCTTTAACTTTCTCAAGCATTGTTGTATAGTTTTGACAACTACAACTTATAGTTCTCCAGGTCATGTTTGATATTATCCCACTATGTTTTACACATAAGAGCTATAATAAATTAGTACATATCATGAAATATGTGAAAAATTATAATCACTTAATAATATGTGATTCTATTCATCATAACAACATTATCATATTCCTTAACACATTTACATAGAGAGATCTCAAACCATTTGACATCGACAACAATTCTCTCCTCCATGTTGTATTTTTCAAAATCTTGTTAATTTATTTACAAGGAATATATCTAAATAACATAATGTATATATTATGGTATAAAATTCCACATCTGTGATGTTATTATTTTGTATTTTCTGGTTTATTTTGGTTATATCTTTGTTTCATAGCTTTCCTGAGAGTTTTTAGTGAAAAATATAGTCTTGGTCACGAAATCTAGTGGCACATTGTTGATATAGGTTAGTAGAAACCAGATTCCAAACTAGAAGAGAATTTTCACCCACCTCAAAAAAACCATGCGGCCAGTTTTCACTTGGACAGAGGAGACCGCACAGTTTCTGAAATGTTTTCCAAATCGTGCTACAGGTCCAGGTCATTAATAATTTCAAATTTACTATTTTACCCTTCTCTAATTTAACCCAATACCACATATTTCTTCTCACACTTAGGATTTACTTCCCTGTGAGCATCGACGTCTCCTCCTTTCTCCCATAGACCTCAAAATATATGGATTTTTTTGTGGGGATCTTCTAGGAATCATTGAGTAAGTCCCAACCATTTCTAATTTATTATTTCATCTAGGGTATCTTGGGTTATTCTCCCACTAGTAGGTTGGTTTCCCTAAATTTTTTCAACCATGGTTCATTGGGTTTAATCTTGGTGTTTATGGTCTGATATTTCCTTTATCTGTAGTTGTGTATTCCACTAGAATCTGGAATTATTTAAAAATTTAGTGATTCGATGCTTTGTAATTATTCGATGATTTTATTAGGCATTATTATATTCATAAATTTTGTCAATGAATTGTATGAGTGGTGAGAATTGTGATTTATAAAATATTAGCGGTGTATATGGGTTAAAAGATGGATTTCTAAATAAAATTTGATGGGTTTCATGTGTTCTTCCTTGTTTTGTTTTCTAAATGTGCCCTATAAATTTTTAAAATGTTGAAAAGAATTTTTTTAGGTGGATTTTCTAGACGTATGGATTTTAAAGAGGGTTTTCTTATAGAAATTGATGGTCTCCATATGTGTTTCGTTCATTAGATATATGTGCATTTGAAAGAAATGGTTTATGTGATGTAGGATGAGGAATTGTGTATGAAGGGAATCCTTGGTATTTCAGTTGGTGTACTAGGACTAGTAAGCTTGTCGGATCAACAACTTTGAGGCTTGGTTTCTTCTAGTAGGTTTGATGATACAACACTAACTAAATTGTTATGATGATTGAAGAACACTAGAATTTAAATAGGTCCTTCTGTTATGTCTCATTCATGAGGACACTATGGGTCATGGTAAAATACCTAAAAAACACATATATGAGGTTCCTAGGGTCCCAAGAATGTATGTTCCATTAGGGGATGCTTGTGGTGCTCTTGTGATATGGTGCTTATCATCCGCACATGGTGAACCTTGCTTTCATTTCAGTTTCAAAGAATTATTTTCTTCAAAAAAATTCCATTAAATGTTTTCTTTAAAATGTTTACAACATATTTCATTAAACATGCATGTTAATTAGAATTTTAATGTTATGGCATGGAATATCTTTAGGGTGGCATCCCACTGGACTTTGGATCACACCCTACATTCACCCTTTGGTGTATTTCGACCATGATATGTTTAACCCAAGTATTGGAAAGATGTTCTGTAGTGGTGGTGGATCTTGCTAATAATTTTCCTATCTAACATGTGTTTATGGAGGTGTCTTGAGGTTGATGGACATATTGTTTCAAGAAGGGTTTTGCGTTTTGGTCAAGTTGGTTCCCCTCCTATTTTGGTATTTGGGTTTTTGGAAAAAAGATGAAAAATGTTTAACTATAAATTGTTGTGTCTCTTTTGGTTGTTTTTGTTTGATTATGTTATGATGTATTATAGTTGAGGATCATTTGTGGTTGTTCTTCATGGGTTAAATTAATACCATAAGTATAATTTTGTTATCTAGGCACTAGTTTGTCGGTTATGGGGATCGGGAATTCTTTTATGGGCATGCCATGGGTCGGGTTGGGTGTTGCGTTGGATGGAATCCCATATTGGTTCATAATAAAATGGAATTAGAGAATGTTTTCATCATTTATGTAGGTTATCATATTTGGGAGAGTATGGATATACCAGAGTTAATATTGTAGAGGCTTGAGGATTTGGTTATGACTAAGGAGTTTGAACTACACATCTTGTAACGACACTTGATTCACCATGGGATGTTTTGAATTCAATTTGACTTATCCCCTAGGTGATATATAAAGGCTCCATACTGTTCATGGAAAAAAGGTGGCAGAGAAGAAGTTTGGGCCTATTATTAGGTTTATTATTGTTTTTCTCTGGGGATGTTTTTGAAATGTTTTATTATTGCATAAAATTTTATGAATGATATATTAATGATGATATTGATTGTTTCCTTGTGTATATCGATTTCTGTAGTAGGATTACTCCCCAGATACATCCTATGAAACCGTAGAAATAAGTCATATATAGTTCCCCTCACTAGTTGATCTAAGAATAGTTGATTCCAGGGTTTAGATTGTCCATGAATTGGGTTAGGGAGAAGGCTCTAGTCCTAATCATATAGGGGAAGCCAAACCAGGTCTTATAACGGACAAATATTATGATTTACTCAATAAAAAGACTCATACATTATAGGGTAGCATTAATCCACAAGAATTATTGGATTATAGTGAGCTGGTTGAGAGGGTTATTGGTTATCAGGATACTCTTGAGGAAGTTAAGGTGAAATTTGTGTTGTTCTTGTTGGATGGTCCCATTCAAGGGTGGTGTGACTCATTTGTTCAAGATGGGAATCTCAAGAATAATGATTGGAAGGATTTAACGGTATTATTCAATGAAAAGTATTTCCCTAATACCTTGACCTTAAAAAAGACCCAAGATTTTATAGATATCCATTAGGGGGATCAGAGCATGTTGGGGTATTCCAACCATTTCATCGAATTAGACTGATTCACACACAAGGTTATTTCTAATGAGTGGCTAAAGGATCAACGATACTAAATGGGTTTGAGTACATATATTTGATCCAATGTATTCTTGGTTAAGTATAAGACTTATTCTTAGGTGGTTGATCATGCTTGGATAGTGGAGATCAATCATCATATAACATTTGGTTTCTCTATATCTGTGTCAGTTGTGGGCCTAGGAAATGGAAGTTCAGCTTAAAAGAAGAGAAAGTAGAAATATCAGGGGAATAAGAGAGGTGTTTGTTCAGGAAATCCTTCCAGACCATCTTTTTTAATGGATTCAGATGCTGGATCAGTCACGTTCCATCAGTGTGGGAGGCCAGGGCATGTGTGGTTAGCATGTTCAACTCCACCCAGACCCTACCATCGATGTGGCCAAATGTGGATATTTAACATGTTTGTTAAATCCAAACATCCATATCATGGTGGTTCATATTCTTTGTCATTTAGAGGTATTTTATCACAATCATACCCTTCTAATATAGTGGGATTGTGGTTTGGGGGTTATGAAATGAAGGCTCGATCTTCTTTTGGGAAGATTCATCTGAACGCAAAACCACATATATTTTACCATTATCAATATATAGTAGAGATGAGGAATATTAATGATTTGGATTAGGTACCCATATAATCTGATGAAGTACATGAAATATTTTGATGTACCATTCTCATTTCATTGCCTATAGTTGTTGGTTGTTTTTAAAACATGTTCCTTTTCTTCTATTATTGCATCACATCTGGTAGATTTTTTGAATTTTCCATCATATTTTTTTCCATATGTAGTAGATATTGTGACACTGAATGGTAAGTAGATAGGGACGGGTTTCATGTTTCTATCTTGTGCACTCACCTTGTTAGTTGTCATTCTGGAATGGGATTTCCTAGTTTTGGAAATTTACCTCTTTGACATGATCCTCAGTACGGATCTGATGGTTAATTTTTAGGTGCACATCAATTATTATCAATGGTGGTTGAGTCTTGTGGAATGTGATGGGAGTACCTAGGTTTTCCATGGTGAATGTGATGCTCAGTTAGGTTACGTTGGACCTCCACTTCCAAATTTGGGAAATCTTTCTTTCAGATCAAGTCGATCTAGTTGGAAGAAAATGAGAGTGGTATTGATAGTGGATTTCCACCTATGGTGGATGAGTTACCTGAGGTGTCACTCGATGACTTCTCGATATTTACTCTAGAGTGAGATGTGGTGTTCACCATCAATTTGTTTATAGGAACACAACTAATATCTCTTCCCTTATACCTTATGGAAGCCACCTAGTTGAGTGAATTAATGATTCAACTGGAATATTAGAATCCAAAGGATTCATTCTCCATAGCTTATCACCTTGGGTTTTACCAATCATTTTTTTCAAAGATGGCTGATGGATCTCTCCAACACTGTATCGATTATCAGAAGTTGAATAATGTGAAAATCAAGAATAAATCCCCCTTCCCCTTTATTGAAGACATTTTTTATCTGCTTAAGGGGAGGAGGTGGTTCTCCATGATCAATTTCTACTTTGGTTATAACCAGGTCAGATTCAAAGAAGATGATGTCACTAAGTGAGATTTATGAATAATGAATGCCCATTTTGAGTATTTTTTCAGGCCTTTTGGATTGAATAATTCTCAAATGGTTTTCGTGGTTCTCATGAACTCAATCTTCCTTCACTATCTCGATTCCATAATTGTGGTATTCCTGGAACACATCATGGATTACTCTGGAACTGATTAGGATCATGAAGGACATTTTAAGACCATTTTGTAAACTATTTTTGATCATAGACTACATGAAAAATAATCAATGTGTACCTTCTGGATGAGAGACCTAATTTTTATGGGTCAGATGATGTCATAATTAATGGTTTTAATGGACCCAGAAAAGTCTAGTGTACTAATGTCATGGGATCCACTAAAGAATTTTTTTGAATCTATGAGATTCTTTTCCATGGTGGTGTATTATTTCTCTTGAATTTCATCGCCCATGATTGTGATTAACCAAAAGGGGTTATGCTTGGGTCAATCCTGATGTGCCAACATTATTTTGAGGAGCTATAGTGGTGTTCGATGAAAACTCTTGTTTTGATCTATTTGGGATCTAGAAAAAGATATATATTCTACTGTGATGCCTAAGGTATGGGTTTTGGGTGTGTGATAATTAATGATGATAAGATGGTGGTGTATGGTTCATGCCAACATCATCCATCTAAAAACAATTACACAAAACAATACAATGATTTATTAGCTATGATACATGTATTAATTATGCAAAATCATTTTCTTTTTGGGGAGAAGTTAATAGTCTATTATTATCATAAATTATTTTCCTACATATTCTCTAAAAAATATTTGAATCTAAGACATTTTTTTGTTTTAATTACCTTAAGTGGATTAATTTTGATATCTTCTATAACATGTGAAAAGGTAGTGTGGTAATATATGACTTAAGTAGGGAAATGATGGTGTAGGAAGTGAAAGAGTCCAATAATGAGTGGACCCTAATGATTCTTTTTTCTCATATGCATCTAGAGAACAATGAGCATAGTAGAGGAGAATTGTTGGCCAATGTTCAGCTGACATCTTCCCTCTAAGAGTAGATTGGAAAATAGTATCCTGATGATGAGTTGTTCCTTCAGTCTATACAGTACATAAATGGTGTGGAGGAGTATAATTATTCGTCATTGTCTTCATATGCATTTATTTTCTTCAAAGGCCATGTGGTGGTTCCCTTGTCATAGTGGAAGGTGGCGATGCATTATAGCCACTAGTCTCGTTATGACATTTTTAATAGGAGCACTGGGATATATAATGATGTGTGTCATCATTTCTGGTGGTCGGGTTTGAGAGATGACATAGTTAATTTTATATGCTGATGTTATACTTGACACGAGGTCAAATTGGGGAACCAAAGGCACTATAATTTTGTGTATCCATTACCCATTCAAACCTGGAAGTCGGTCGAGGTCTCCATGGATTTCAATATCATCTTACCTCTTACACCCCAAGGGAGGAATATGATTTGGGTAGTTATTGAACTTATGACAAAATAAACTCATTTCATTTCAATAATAGATTCCTTCAATGTAGATGAATTGAGAGGGTAGTATGTTTTGAAAATATTGAGGATTCTTGGTGTGGCATAAGCTATCATTTCAGACAAGGACGCCATATTATTCCATGGTTTTGAGAAGACCTTCATAATGAAATGGGGTCACAGGTCAAGATGATTATGATATACCATCCTCAAATGGATGGTCAGATGGATTAGAAAAATAAGATCTTGGAATGCACACTTTGGTCATGTGTGTTGGATTTCAGAGGCTCGTGGTATATCCATTTGGACTTGGTCAAGTTTCCATATAAAAATAGATTCCAATACTCGATTATAATGGAACCCTTTTAGGTTCTTTATGTTTTACCATGTTGTCCAGCCTGGTGTTAGGAGGGGGTGGGTGAAACCTCGTTATCGGTATTGGGACATATGAAGTAAATGTATGATAATGTTCATTTGACAAAGAAAATGTTGACTAATGCATAGAAATTCCATAAGTATTATTCCAATCATAGGAATTAAGCCTTGTAATTCTTTGTAAGTGACCAATGTTTTCTAAATATGACACCTCGATTGGGTCGCTGCCGCTCTAGAAGGAAGTTTAAGCTAATTCAGAGGCATGTTAGATCATTTTAGATTACAAAAATAGTTGTTAAGGCAGAGTAACAATTATATTTTCATTCTCAATTAAAATCAATTAATAATTTGTTTCATGTTTCTAAGTTAAATAAGTATAATATGGATCCAACTCATGTGTTAGATTGGGAAAATTTGGATTTGGAATTTTATTTTTTATGTTTGAGAACTGAATAAGGATTGTGGATTCCCAAGAAAATGTTCATTGTGTAAATCCATATCATGGTTCATGTAATTTGGTGGTATGAGGATGATGGACCTGAGACATGAGAGTGAATGTCTTGGGTTGAATAGATGTATCCATTTGAGTTATCTAATCAAACATCATGTTAACTTTATTAGGGTGTAATGTTTTAATGGTGGGGATAATTGTCAAATATGGATTTTATTTTGAGGTACTTCTCTAGTTTATTTTGGTCTTTTCATAGTTCTATAACTATATAGGGAATTTTTAATGGAAAATATAGTTTTTTGATTCGACAGTTAGTGGAACACTGTTGAGGCATGGTTAGTAGAAACCATGCCACATCCCAGAAGAGACCATGTACCTATTATAGTGTCACTATCTGGCCCCATGTCCTAGTACAAGGGCATATGCTCCCTCCATTAAAACTGTGTGGCTAGTTTCCTCTTTGACAGGTGAGAAGACATGGTTTCCACATAGTTTGAAAAACCATGCAGACAAACCACGCGACCTGTCCTAGATATTAAAAATATGGAATTTATAGTTTTTCCCTTTCCTAAATCAGCCAGAATTCCATCCATTTCTTCTCCCACTCAAAATTTACGTCCCTAGGTGCCTCTCCCTCTCCACTTTTCTCCATTTTACCCCTAATTTGGGGTTGGTTTTGGTGTGTATCTACATGAATTCATCATGTAATTCCCTTAATTATTGATTTTTTACTTCTTTTAGTGATCCTCTTTTCTCTTTCTTCAGGAATTCAATCTCAAGTGGTTTGGTTTCCCTTAAATGAATTTAACCCTGATTCATTGGTTTTAATATTTTTGATTATGGCCTGATCATGAGTTTATAGTGTTTTCTTGTGGTGGGATTTTTGTTTTCCATTGGATTTATTATATTTCCTTCTTGTGGTAGGTGATTCCATGATTTAGATTTATTATATGATTTTTGTATCCATTATTTTATTTATAAATGTTTTATATGAATTATTTTGGGTGGTGAAAAAAAATTGAAACGTTTTGTGGTGTGTAATGATTAAAATACATTTTTAAAAAATAAATTGGTTGTGTTTATTGTGTTATACCTTATTATGATTTCCAATTGTGTTTTTGAAATTGTGTATATAGTGAAAATATCATATATACGTGAATTTATTGTGCGTATGGATTTGAAAGAGGGATATATTATGGAAAATGGTTGTATACATGGGTTTATTGTTTGTTGGATTTATATTCATGAAAAATAAGTGGTTTATGTGATGTTATATGAGGAATTTAGAAAAAATGGAATCCTTGGTATCTAGGTGGGAAGACTAGGACTAGTACACTAGTCATATTGGTGGGGCCAAGGCCCAGTTCTTTCAAGTATGATGGATACTACAATGCTAAATAAACATTGATTACAATTAAATACAACATGAACATTAAATATATTCCTCTTTAGTGACCCATACATGATCATTATTTGGGTCCAGGATTTTATACATTTATCATAGAGATATGAGGTTCTGAGGGTCGCACTAGTTCAAGTGCCTTTAAGGGTTATCCATAATTTTTACCATCAATATATGATGGACCGTTCTTTCATTTTAGATTCAAAGAATGATTTTCTTGAAAATGTTTCCCTTAAAACATTTCCCTTAAAATGGTTCTAATTTCTTTATTAAAACATTCGTGTTAATTTTTCATGTAATGTAATGGAATGGAATCTATTTAGGGTCAAATCATACTTGGTTTTTTATCACACTCTACATACACCCTCGGGTGTATAATGACCTTCTTATATTTGACCTAGGAAAATGAAAGTTATTCCATGGTGATGATTATGGATCCACTTCATAGTCTTTCAATATTACAGGTATTGGTGGAGGTGGCATGGGGGTGATGTCCCACTTATTTCATTTGGGATTTTGGGTTTTGGTATTGTTGGTTCCCCTCCCATTTTTGAATTAGTGTTTTGGGGTAAAATTTGTTGAATGCTTAATTTTTAATTGTTGTATATATTTTTATTATTGTTATGTTCTTACGAAATTATATCTTAAAATTGAGGATATGTTATGGTTGATCTTCATGGATGAAATGTTTCCCAAGATTGTAATTTCTATACCTGGGAACTAGTATGTAGACCATGGGGATCGTGAATGGCCTTTGGGCCAAGCCATGGGCTGGATCAGATTTCATGTTGGATGGCATCTCAGGCGGGTTCATGACATATATTTTATTGAAGAACCGCAGTTTCTACTTTAAGTTATTGTTGTGGAATAATAAATTTCGTATTCTTAAAAAATAATAACACTTAATATCTTTTTTCTATATGTTATTAACATATTTTTCATGAAAAAATATAACACATTCACTAACCTCTTATATATATAAGGGTCACATTATTCATAATGAAACCAAACTCTATTGTGGATTCATTAAATGAATATTCTATGATCACAATACATTATTCAATCCATAATCCAATTTATTTTAATTGCATACATTGTCATATTAATTTTGTGTCAACAAATATTTTGTTAATGTCATATAGAAATCTTATTTAGGGTTTCCATCATGGAAGGTGGTCTTAACATCCATTATCCTAATATAATGACCATAGAAATTTTATTTTACAAGTATTATTATAATGGATTTTAGTATGATGAATGGTGTATTATTTCATCATACACTATGTCTAGAAATATATTGAAACAATCTGTAACCATTAAATCCTTATTAGTGCCATATTATATAATCCATAACTTGTTTCCTCTTTAATAACCAATAATGAATTATATATCAAATGGAGAAACACCCAAAAGAAAAATAGAAATTTCGTGCATGGAATTTATCTTTGATTTCTCATATATAGTTCAATCATTTTTTTCATTTATCATATCCTTATGTGATTCATTTTTTATATCGAATAAAATTTCACATTTTTTCTAGAATATTAAACCATCTTTTTATTTCACTTTACAATATTGTTGGTTCCTCTTCGTTGATTCCTCTAAAAAAATCTTATAGATTTTAGTGTTCTTATACTAACTCATGTGCATATTAATCCATGAATACATTAAAGTATTCCTTTATAATAAAATATCAAAATAGATTTTATTCCCTCTTATAGAAAAATATTTGATCACTTGACTAATACCTTTATATTATAGGGATAGTAATATTCTGATTAGCTTTTTAAACTTACTAAGAGTGTTTCATAGATATGTCACCAGTCTATAGGGCCACCAAGACTCAAGTTCATATGTTTGTATGCTAGAGGATGTCGGATGACTACAATGGTGTATGGTGGTATAGTGGGGGGGGTATACCATTTTTATTAGGGTGAAAGACAATGGTAAATATAGAAAACAGATAACCCATCCTAATAATAAGTAAACATATAGAAGTAAAATATCATACTACAAAAAATGAAGTCAATGTGATTCAAAAATGGAGGTAGAAATCTCATGGTTTCATGCATACATGGAATTAATGTATAAAAAATAAAAATAGGAAAAAAATGTTATACTCTATTAGAATGATGTGTATAAAACTAGTCCTTTACATGTATTCTCTATCCTAATAAAGAGACCAAACATCCATAGTAAGGATCATCCCTTTATATCTTCTTGCATAATTGAAACCACCCCAGGTAACAAGCGGTGGGATGAACATGTTGTTTGAACAAATTAGTAGGCCACCAATAATTTTGTATAAAGAAAATAAATTGATTGTATGAGGACATATCCTTAAAAAATAAGTAAAATGAATCCTCTAAAAATAATTCACTTTCTTTTATTTCAAGTATCTTTATAGTTTATAGTTTTAGAGAATAAGACCATAACTCTTACCTAGAAAACCAGTATATTTCAATGTTGACACTTGTACCTAATATCCATTTTTTCCAAAATATAAAACATTTAAAATCATATATCTTCCATTTCATGAAAAATAATCATCCCTTTTAAATTGAATTATTATTTGTTAATACCCACCCTTAAACCTTATGATTTTTTTAAATATGGGATGAGAAGAAGAATCTTGGTAAGGGACACAAAAAGAATAAATCTATTAGTTTAGTGAGAAACATGAAAATACCTTAAATTCAAGCCTTTTTTACATTATTAATTGAGAATATGAAATAAATCATTTTCATATGACAACATATACTTTTTTTTAGAGAAAAACACTAAAACTCATAAACAAAAATTTGAAAAACAGTTTAGGTACATTAGAGAATCATATTTATAAATCATGTCACAAATAACTAGATCCCAATTAAATCCAGTGGATAAACCACACTGGTTGACTCCCTCGGCTCTTCTTTTGAAGATAAGGAACATTACCCAATGTATTGAAGAGCTATAAGGGGGATCACACATTGTATATGCGGTATCATGCTCACCCATTTATATTATATAATTAATAAGTATAATATCTTTAATAAAATTTTTATTATTATGACTTTCCATTATAAGACCCTAGAAAAAATTATTTCAACTCGTATACAGAACACATTCGAGTATCCAAATTCCATTTACTTTTAAATAGACATATTCATAACTAAAATTACAAGAATAAATTGAAAGATGATTTTTTATTGAAAAAATCATTAATTATTGTAATGAAATCAAATAATAAAATAAATTTTTTTGAGGAATGAAAATCCACTGGAACTTTATATGTTAAAATTATACATTTCTTTAACCATTTGTAAAGAATATCATAATTTTCCATTAAAATATTTTGTTTGAAAAAATATATGTGAAATAAAAATAAAATGTAAATGTACCTTTTATTTAATTTGTATCCATATAAATAAACAAAAATAATAATTTTAAGACCATGTATATAGAATAAAAATATTTATAAAATAAATAATTAAAACATTTAGAATGAAGTTTTATGTCAAAGTGTCTCTTAACTCGAATCAGTCTCATCCCATATGTTTTTTTTCTTGAATAATAAAATAATGATAATTATTTATGTGATTAATTTCAATTTTCATGTCTAATAATCATTTTATTTAATCAATTACCATATTATATTAAATTACATAATTACTTTTCTTAATATCAGACATTTTGAAGACCATCAGCTCAGAAGTCCAAAATTAATTTGGTAGGTTGAATATGGTCAATGAGGTCGTCATTCCATCATATCTATAATAATAATAATAATGAAAAAATAATATTTTTTATACATAAATGTAACTATTAACACCATACATGAATGATGATTATGAAAAATTACATATGTTACACTCATGGAGATAATGTGTGTTATAAACACATAAGTAACATTTCTATTTTTCAACAATTATTTTGGAAAGAAGGTAAGTATTATTATATATTTACAAAATTATATTTATATCATAAATAATATATTATTTATTTAAATATAATTATTAATATATTCTATTTTATGTGGTGATGAAAAAAGAATCACATTGCTTTGCGGAGGTGGTAATCCACACGTACGCCCAAACAAAGTTATGATTTTTCAATGAATGGAAAGGAAAAAAATATATGATATATTACATTTAAAGAATTATAAATATATTATCATTGTCCTATATATACATTAAATTCCACATTATAATAATATTTTTGATATGGTTATGAAAAACAAATTACATCGGTTCCTGACGAGGTAGTCCACTATACACACGAATGATGGTTTGGTTTGCCATTTAATAGAAGAGGATATGGATATATGTTATGAGAATTAAAAAATAAAATATAATTATATGGAATATATATATATATTATGTAATTGTGTGTATTCAATACATTATGGTAGTATAATAAAAAATAAAAAATTCTTGGTCAAGAACTCTACCACTTCTTCAAACAACCTCTAAAGGATTACACAAAAAAATATCCTAAGATGGTTTTCTGATAAAAAAGTCCTATAATACATATGTTGGGATATAAGGATGGTATTTTAGTAGGTAATTGATGAACCAATATTGTTTTTATGTGCAAATAAATGATGAGAGGAGGTGACCTTGTATAAGTGAGGAGAGGGTTACTCTTGGAATTTATTAAAGTATTAAATTAATATATATTAATATTCGTATTCAAATGGATAAAAATTGAAATGAAATGAATAAAATATTAGGATGAGTCTTAATTCTCACATACAATAACAATTGGAGAATTTTAGATTATTTATTTACCCTTATATTTTTGTTTTATCCCATGTTAACCCTTTTTGAGGATTACCATGATAATAATATTTTTTACTTGTTAGATTTCAAGATAGTTAATCTTAAATGAAAATGATCCCATAAAGGGATCATGGTTTATATTTTAAATAATATTCCAACAACATGGTTGAAGATATATTTTTATTAATTTTAAATCATTTAATAATGTATTATTTTTTATAAAATATCATTAATTTCATTATTGAAAGAATTCATTTAATATGACTTTGATAACAACATAAAAATAAAGGAATTTGAATACAACAATTATAAAAATACCTGAAAAGTTAAATTTATCTTGAAAAATCCATGAAACAAAATAATTCATTCAAATCACATTACTTTTAATATTTTTAAAAGAATTTCTTTTACTTTTCTATTAACTGAATAAATATTATATTGGAATCACATGCGCATTTAAAGAAATTATTTCATCCCTGAAAATTATAAATAAATTATCACTATAAAAAATATTTTTTTTGAAATTTTTTTTATAATAGAATATATGTTGTCATTATAAATATCACAAAATATTATAGTTATTAAAAACAAGAAAGTGAAATTTCAATCTTTTTTTACTTAAATATTATAATTGTAAAAACAAGGACATATAAACACAATTTTGACATATTTTTGAATGTTATAAATTAATAAACGAATTAAAACCGTCCAATATGATCAATCCAATTGATATGATCATTTTTCCTCAACCTATTTTTTAACATTAATTACCCGTTTTAGCCTTACCGTAGTGAAAATTATTCACAACACTTTCTATTCCTAATGAAAAAATAAAAGGTAGTTATTTAATAAAAATGATATTAATTATTAAAATAATGAAATACAAACATCAATATTTAATTCATAGATGTAGAATAATCTCATTTAAAATTAAACCATATAACATAAAGAATTTATTTCTAAAAAAATTATTTTTACGTGGAGAATTGATTTTATAAAAAATTAAGTTATAAATTTAATTAGAGGGATTAAAATTATAAAATTTATAATTATAATTAAATATTTAAATATTAAAAAAATAAAAAATATAATGTAAAATTTTAAATACATTAAAATAAAACATAGTTTTCAATTAAAATCATTATTTTTCAATATTCATTGAAAAATCATTTTTTTTAAAAATTATAAAAACTTCATCGAATGATCATTTGGAAATGATAAATATAAAATTTAAATAATTTTTTAAAATTCTAAATCAATAATTTTGAAATTAAAAATTTAAATAAAACCTTATTAGAATAGAGTTTAATAAAATTATTTCCATTTTTATTTAATAATTACACAATATTTTTATACTGAATATAACTATATATTTGATGAATAATAATAATAATAATAATAATAATTTATTATATAATTGCCTATTTTATGAAAACCCAAGACATTATTACACATTAATTCATAATTTATAAAATAAAATCACACTTAGTACAACCTAGATGATTGAAAATCCTAGTGTCTTTGGGAACTATGTACATATTATATCAATTTTTACATGGATAAAACATATAATGGAAAACTTACATAATGTGATTCTAATATTCCAATTCTTATTTTACACTACATGGGATAAACAGGGGAAACCGATAAGAAATGGGTGAGCAATAAAGCATAATAATATAATAAATAATGTATAACATGAAGAAATTATTGCTTATTAGAAAATTTGATTTTAAATGGGACATAAAAATGATGAGAATAAAAAAAAGAGACATGATATAGCTTTATAAAAAAACAAATAATGCGTATATCGTAATAAATTTAAATATGACATCAGAAAAATAGGTAAATTCTAACCACCAAGACATCATCGCATGGTGGGAAAAGTCCCATAATAGATTAGGATTTCTCTATAATTCCACATATTATGTATCATGAGACTAAAAAATTACCAAATGAATCAGACCACTATGTAATTTTGGGAACATCTGTTGCATTCATATCATGTATATATATATATAAGTGTTCCACATTGAACATTCAACATAGGATAATTTTTAATCACATTTAATCTCATGATTAAGGAATGTGGGTTATATACATGGAATTACCCAATAACTTAAGTATAGATATAACTTGATTAATATCCTTTATTGAATAAGGTCACAAGTATATAATTCTAAAATCAATGGTGTGGATTATCATAGGGACATTTCAGTATCATAACAATAGTACTTAAAGATTCATTAAATTATTTAATGAGAGATAATGGGGTATATCATCACTTTTGATTAGAAATGATATTATTAGGGGTATGTAATAATATAATCCAACTAAATATTGGTAATTAAAAGTTATAAGATAAAAATAGGGCTTCAATTAAAATTTATCGAAGAAAAATCACATGGTAATTTCATCATCATAACGGGGGAATTTAATTAATCATGATGGAGATAAATCAGAGTGAAAGAGGTCTAAAATAACATATAAATAATGAGGTTAGTAATAGGGATGTGTGATAACATACCCCAACAAGAAACAATGTGTATCAAAAGTCACAACACAATTGTGGTTCTAGAATAAAGAGTTGAATGGGATGATCCCTTACTAAATTTTGAAATAATAACAATTTATGCAAAGGTTATAAAGAGAGGTGTTAAATGAAATATCATTATAAGAATATATATTGAATATTAAAGGGTAATTTATAAAGTCATTACAATATTTCCAATTGAAATTCGTAATTCTAAATAAAAACAATCTTTAATGGAAAAGAGGAGAAAGAGATCTCTTCCTAAATTTCTATAGTAATATCAAAGGTAAATGTTATAATGAGAGGGGATGAATGATATATCATTATATGAAAATAAATTTGATTTTACATATACATTTCAAAATAATTTAAAACCGATCCAATTGAGAATAAAAAGGAAAAATATGAAGAAGATTTTTGAGTGGAAAAGAAGAGAATGAGATCCCTTACCCTGAATACTTTCTACCTAATATATAAGAGTTGAACCTTGACACCATGGGGGAACCTTTTTTGAACTATTTGGGAATAATAATGAACCTAAATTTGTGAATTATAAATTTTTAGTTGATATTAATGAACAATTTGTGGTATTTGTACAAGAGGAGGGGTGAGTTTTAAATGATTAAATATTGATTATTTTACCATATAAGCCAACCACTAGTGGGTAAATTGAATTCCAACCAATTTTACAAAAAATTAAATAGAGATATAGTGTGGTTGGATGTTAGTGTAATTCAAAAACCAATTCATGGCTAGTATACAACCTAATAAATTTGAAAAATCCAAAAAAATGAATACTACTTCAAAAATACAATTTTTGGTCAAAAAAATAAAGATTAAATTTCTAAAATATAATTGATATTTTTAATTTTTAGTAATTAATATATTAAATTTTATTATATAATCTTTAATCACACAGAAATTATAATATTTTCATAAAATTAGAATTCTCATAAAGCGGAAATTTTCTTTTTTTTCACTAAAAAGACTACTTCCTCAGAGAATTCTCAAAAAATAATCCTACGATAAATTTGACATTATAAGTGATTAAATTAAATTTATATTATCAAAATAATTCTATTTTTATAAGTATTTTATCTTTTAAATAAATACCAATTTTAATTAAAATTAACAATTTAATAGAAAAATCAACATTCTTATCTTTATAAAAATTGCATTTTGATTCATTACAATAAATTATCATTTAAAAATCGTATTATAATATTATTTTATAAAGTAAATTTTTATTTAGAACTTCCATATAAATCATATTTTAATATAACATGATAATATTCACCAAAAACAATAAAATTTTTCATATTAAATAATACTTATGATTCTTTAAATGTATTAACATAGCCAACAATAATAATGATCAATTATTTTATTGATTAATGTTCATAATGCTGATCAACTATAATAGTTGGTAAACATAAAGTCTAATGATCATATTTCCCAATAAATAATGCATCATTATTACTCTTCATCATTCAATTTAATTCATATAAAGGTTCAAAATCATTTTAAAAATTAATATTGTATTAACAACTCTCTGTTACTCTATTATAGTGATTCTTGTAGGTGAAAGGATTCTAGGGGATCAAAGCATGTCACGTTTTTATATTGTAATTTATTTATCCACCATTTTTCTTCCAATAATAATATTTGGTATGATATTGGGTGTTGATTTAAACTAAATGTAATTTTATTAAGCAATAAAATAAATTAATTATGTATTTGAGTATTTTGTTTCAATAAATTTACTATACCTACTCTTACTAGTACATAAAATCACATGATGTTAAATGTTATTATGAAATTTATGTCTTTTTATCTTATTATATTGTAAAAAATAATAAAATTTTAATGATATGTACAATATCAATTATTAAAAGAGGAAATTTTTTAGGGTCATTACATTCTTCCCCCTTTAAATAAATTTCTCCCCAGAAATTTTTATTATTTTTAATTCTTCAGAAAACCATAAATAGCAATTTCAAGAATCAATATTGTCATTTTTCATACTTATAAAAATAATTTTTTTTATTTTCATCTATCATTAAAATTATATTTAACAATTTTCATGAAATTATTCATACCTTTAATAAGTTATTCAGTCTTGGAATCTCTCATAAAGAGTACTATTATATGAATGATAACTGTACCATAGAGAAATTTAAACAAAAACTATTTATTTTATCCAAATGAAACTAGTGGAGTTTAGATCAAATTAATTAAAATATGGTTAATCACTTAAAAATGTTTTATTATTAATATATAATTTCAATGCATCTATTTGAACCTAGTTTTTATAAAATAACCTCTTTGATCTTTCTTCAATGGTTACAAAATTTTCCTTTTTACATCAAAAAATATTGAAATTTATAATTTGATATATATATATATATATATATATATATATGTTGAGCGGAGGACACTCTCTTCCCAAGCCCCATCAAAATTAATAAGTTCTTCATATTCCTTAGTTATGGTAATGTGTTTAAAAATATAGGGATAGTAACTTATATACTAAATATGGTAGGTATATTGAGATTAAAAGTTTAATTCATATACATCCCATGATCCTAAAAATGGAACAGTGGAGGTATTAAATGCCTAGTAATATTTTTGTAGGTAACATGGATATTCAAAGTCATTTGAGCATGAATTCTGGATAATACATGCATATAGATATTCTATAAGGAAGGTAAGTGTTATTCATGATCTTCCTCCATCCACTTCTAAAAATAACATTTATCTATTTTGAAATAATATAATTAAAACATTAAATGATCTACTCACCACATAATTATAATATAACCAACAACCTCATTTTTACTATAATAAAAATATATATAACTATGAGTGATCAACCATATCTTAAAGGTATAATGTACATAAATATAAAATAATCCATATTAGGATGTTTAAGGATCCAAAATATTTATAATAGTCTTTTTTAGTTCAACCTATATAACACGTGATAAAATCTATGATTCTTTTATATTGAGTTTTCTCATACCCTTAAAATAATTCCTTAAATAAATATTCTAAAACTACCACAAGATTTCCTTAAAAAATCATTAAATTTTATGATCATTAATTTTTTCACATAATTTATGTTGATCAAGTGTTCTTTTCAACAACACTCTATTTTTTTATTATAAAGGGGAGATTATTGAGAACAATACACTATCTTTTTATGATAATTTTGATGCTCACAAATACCCTTGTTTTTTATTCTGATGATTTTACAGTTAGAACATTTTAGGAAATTAATATTCTTTATATTCATTTTTTTGGAGTTATATTAATGCATTTAAACCGCATGGAATATTTGAGAATGTATTTGGAAATTCATTTAGCATGTTCTAGAAACATTGTTCATACTATATTTTGAAGAGAGTAAGTGTATGGATTAAATTCTATGTTTAAATTATGGGAGTACAAAAAAGTATGGTTATTCAACCATACATTATCGGAAAAGTATGCTAAGGGAACCTTATGTTTGAAATGAACCTTACGTTTTTAAAATCAAAAAAGTATGGAAGAAGAACCTTACATAAGTATGCAACCTTAAATTTGCTTCATAAATTTATGGATCATCAACCTTATATTTATAATGAACTATACGATCTATTAGAAATTATGGATCGTGTATCTTACAATTTTATAAAGAGGAAGGTTTGGATAATATACCATACATTTGAAAGTTAAAGAGAAAATATATAGATGATCAACATTTATTTTGAGATCAACCTTACTTTTTCAACCTTTCATTATGAGAAAGAATGATGTGCAGTTCAATCCTATGTTTTGCATCAGAAATGTAAAGTTCAATTTTATCGAGCATTGGGTTTTATGTGGATTATCAGGAAAATTTCAAGCCAGATTCAAATCCCATTTTTAAAGTGCGTATTTGACTGATTTAAAGTCTTTTATTTATGATTCGAATGATTGATTTAAGAGGTGGATTTTTTAAATATTATTATTGAATGTTTGGAATTCTTTGTTATTAAAAAATTTGAATGACTTGATTCTAAATGCGACATTTTTTGATATAAATTTGAAAGGAAAATAGTCATATTTATTCATTATATATCTGTGTTATTTTGAATTTCAAAATTAGTTAGTGGTTATATCACGGAAAAGATCATATGAAAAAACTCTCAAGTTTCTTGACTTATGTTTACAGAGATATTAGAGATATATAGATCAGTTGATAAAAAGTATGAAAAAACGTTGTTCTCTAAAGAAGAAGAAACACAGTGAAGATTCACTGATTCTATATTGAAGATCTATCTTGAATATATTGTTTTTGGAGTTTCTGAATTTATTTCTATATCTATTTCCACCAAATCGACTCAGAACTTCTCTTACCCAAATAACATATTTTTTTTAGATGACGATCCATTTACTGTCAGTTACATATTACTACAACTATGAAGAACAACTGGAATGTATTTTTAAGCACGTACTCTCTTCATCTGGAGTAACTAGTTTCTTGTACTATCTTATATATTTGGTTCTTTGTATGAACCATAAGGAAATGTTTTTAGCCTTTACATATAAAGGTTTCAACTACATGAAGCCATTTATGGACGGTCTGTTGATGGGAGGACCAGATAGTGAAAATCACCAAGCTAATGGAGTAGAGAGTTGGTGGAGTAGACTATGGGCATTCTGTTCCACGAACCACTATAAATCATTATATCGTGATAACTATTTATTTTTACTGAATATGAATTTTTATAAAGTTAAAGGACATATTTTGCAATCATCACGATTTGTGAAAAAATTATAATAGCCACAATTCACCCCCTCTTGTGCATATTTGGTATAAATAGATCCAACAATTTCTATCAAAGGAAAAGATTTTTTCAATGCTATAAGAAGATAAAAGTTTCAATGGATTACACTCAGAGCACAACGGCTGATACGCGATAGGTAATTTCAATGGTCTGAGCTCCATACATCAGTGGTGAAAGCATATGGATGATGGATGTTGAGTATGATAATCTATATATAAAATCTAGGATAAATAGCCTAATCAAAAATTAATACTCTTTATGAAATTCATAAGAAACCCGAAACATGGAATGCAACTACTGAAGTAGAGTATGGCCTAAATTTAAAAGCTGTGAATTCTATCATCTGTGTTCTAGGTCTCGATGAATTCATCAGAGTATCTCAGTGCCTGACTGCTAATGAAATGTGGAAAACAATTGCGGTTTCTTATGAAGGAACTGAAAGTGTTAGACAAATGAGGTATGCAACTTCTATATTTAAATTCATCACATTTAGAATGTTTGAAGGAGAAAGAATCACCTAGATGAATTAATGTAATACAGAAATTGAGTATTATATCACTAACTTGGGTGGGCCTAATGAACAACTGAAAATACTGATAGTACTTCTAACCCAATGGAATGGGATATCATCAACCATTAGGCAATCATCACCATTTAGATATCTATCTTTGATAGAATTTATTCGAACTCTGATGATGTATGAATTTGAGATGCAAGACAAAGAAAATGAGCATAAATTCATGATCAAAATTGAAAATATAGATTTGAAAGTGACATCCCAAAAGAAGATAAGAAACATGAAGAATGAAATTAAAGTCAAATTAGAGAGTTCATATTAATCTAATTTCGATATAGAACTAGCTCAGGTAGCCAAAAGGTTTATCAAGTTTTATATAAAGGAGAAGGGATTCATCAAGTCCATCAATAAATATGAAAAAGAACCAAAGGTTATAAAATTATATGAATGTAAAATGATGGGTCACGTAAGACCCGACTGTTAACAATTAAAAGGAGAAGAGAAAAATAATTTTTTAAAAAAACTATGATTATGAGAAGAAAGAAAAAAGACAAATGAAAGATACTTTGAGTATTTCTGATGATTCCAACAACTCATTAATGTTTGGATTAGAAAAGTCAAAATAAAATATAAAAGAAAATATTTTCTTTATGGAAGAATGAGATGAGTTATAATCATATAACTCATCTAATTCAAATTCTATATCAAGTTGCTCAAAAAATAAATTTTCATCCAACTGCAATATGTTGGAAGAGAAATATGATTCCATATTTAAAAAATATAAATCACTAAAAAATATTCACACTTCTATTTTAGGAGAAAGAGACACAATACTAAAACAAAGAAAGAGTTATTTGAAAAATATAAATCATCAAACATAATTTTTACAGATAATGAAACAAAAATAAAGACACTAAAAATAGAAGTAGAGACATACAAAAATGAAGCTCTTGTGTTTACGAAAGGAGAAAATTTACTAAATTAAATTCTTGGAAAAATTTTGATTAAAAATGAATGATATGGAATAGGAAGTATAGTTGAGAAACCCAAACTATATATGAACTATTTTATTCCAAGTAAAAAAGTTATAATTTGAAACTATTGTGGATCAAAATGTCACATATCTAAAAAGGTTATTTAAGGAAACATCAAATAAGTGGGATTATTAAATGCTTGGATGTAAACACATTATATGATTCTATTGATGATAGAAAAAAAAGCATGTATGGATTATCAGATCTTTTCTAGCTAACACTCTTGGACCCAATACATTAAGGGTACCAAACCAAAAATTTGTTTGAATACCTTTACAGAAAGCAAGTCAGACAAGATGTACTGAAATATGGTATATGGAATTTGGTTTCTCTAGTCATATGAGTGGGAACACATCAAACATTATAAAACTAGCACAAAATGATGGTGGATTCATCAGATTTGGTAAAAATGCCAAAGGAATAATTATTGGAATTGGAAAGTTTGGAGATCCAAAAGATATCTCAATTAATAATGTACTCTATTTACAAATATTGAAAGAAAACCTGATAATTTTCTCTATATTATGTTAGGATGGTTATTTTTTTTATTTTTCCAACAATTGATGTTCTGTTTTTTAAAAATAAAATAATTAAAATTAGTGCACCCAGAACTGATAATTTTTATACTCTGGATATATATTCCCAGTGTAAACTAAAAGTAAACTGATTAACTACTACGATAAATTAATCATGGATCTAGAATATAAGACTTGGACAATGAAATATATATTATTTACATATGTTATATAAGAAACCTATAGATTCTTTTTTCCCAAGTCTCAAATTTGAACATGATCGATTCAGTAGTGTATGTCAACTTGGGAAGCAGCACAAATCATATTTCAAATCTATTAACAAAATTGTTACATCTGAACCTCTAGAGCTTGTCCATATGGATTTTTTGGACCTTCAATAATAGCAAGTTTGTCTAGTAAATTTTTTTTATATGTATTAGTTGATGACTATTCTAGATGAACTTTTATTTATATTCTAAAATATAAAAATGATGCATTTACAATATTTTAATGTTTTTGCAAAGATGTTCAAAAGGAAAAAGGTTTTAAAATAATTTCACTAATAATTGATCTTGGTGTAGAATTTGAGAATCTAGAATTTAATTCCTTTTTATGAAATATGTCTATTAAACACACATTCTATGCACCAAGAACACCTATACAAAATGGAATTGTTGAAAAAAGAAATAGAACTATTCAGGAAATGTCTAAGACTATGCTAAATGAATACAATCTTCCTACCTACTTTTGGGAGAAAGCTGTAAGCACAACCTGTTATATAACGAATAGATTTTTAATCTGATAAATATTCAAAATGACACCCCATGAACTCTGTAATAATAGAAAACCAAATGTAGATTACTTTAATGTTTATGGATACAAAGTTTACACCTTAAACACCATAGACAATATTGGTAATTTTGATCCAAAATCTGATGAAGG
Source organism: Viscum album (assembly GCA_963277665.1). Classification (NCBI taxonomy): domain Eukaryota; kingdom Viridiplantae; phylum Streptophyta; class Magnoliopsida; order Santalales; family Viscaceae; genus Viscum; species Viscum album. The sequence goes on from OY728121.1 coordinate 444,818,286, forward strand.
ATTTATTAGGATATTTATCTAGTTACAAACCATATAGAGTTTTTAATAAAAATTAAAGGACTGTAGAAGTATTATTTCATGTGAAATTTGATGAATTAGATCCCTTTTAAGAAAAAGAAATATGAAAATGATGAATTTGACTCTAATGATAAAATTATACTTGAGAACATGAAAGATGATTTAAAAAATATATATATAAAATTTAGTCTAGTTTAGAAGTTCAAATATCTAATGAACCTAAAAGTGTTTTACCTAGATATTTTAGAACCCTAAAGAATCACCCTTTAGAAACTGTAATTGATGACCTAGACACATGAAAAAAAACTAGAATGAACATAGGAAATCTTGTTGTGTTTTCTTCCTTCCAATTCCAATTAAAACCTAATTCAATAGAAGAAAAATTTTTTGATGAAAGATTGATGATATCCATGCCAGATGAACCAATCCAGTTCAAGATAAATGGATTATGGAATTAAGTTAAAAGACTACAAAACTATCCAATTATCAGAACTACATGGCTATTTAGAAATAAACAAGATGTCCAAAGGAAAATAACTATAAATAAAGAAAGACTAATAGCTAAAGGATATAATCAAGAAGAATGTATAAATAATGATGATACCTCTGCACCAATAGAAATATTATAATCCATTAGGATTATTTTAGCCTATGCATATCATATAAACTTTAAATTATTTTTAAATGGAAGATAAATATTCTTCCTTAAATGGTTATTTAATAGAGGATTTTATGTAGAGAAACCTTCTGGTTTTGAAAATTCTCAAAAACCTAATTCTGTTTTTAATCATACTAATGTGCTTTTTGGCCTTCAAAAAACACCTAGAGATTAGATTGAATGATCATGTTATTTTCTTTTGAAAAATTATTTTTACTATTGGAATGGAAGATCCAACATTGTTTATGAAAACTGTAAACTCTAATATTTTATTGGTTCAATTTTATGTTGATGATATAATTTTGGTTCAACAAACAAGAAAACATTGTCATTAGTTTCCAAATTTAATTGAAAGTTAATTTGAAATGGGTATGATGGGAAAATTAAATTTCTTTATAAGACTTCAAATTTTTCAAAAAAAATTGGGAAGTGTTTTGAATCAATGAAAATAAAATACTGATTTACGGAATAAATTTGGACATGAATATAACACATCATATAAAACTCCTATGTTTACTAATATAAAACTTGATTTGGATGAAATTTTATAATTAGTGGACAAAATGTTATATAGAGGTATGATTGGATGTTTATTATATCTTACTACTAGCAAGCCTGATTTATTGTATTCAGTATTTTTTTTTGCTAGATTTCAATCAAATCTCAAAGAATCTCATCTGAGGGCTATAAAATTAATTTTTAGATATTTAAAAAGAATTGTTTTTTAAATATATTATCTATAAGAAAAATATGATTTTAAATTCATTTTATATTTTGATGCTAACTTTGGAAGCTATATATTAGATAGAAATAGCACCTCAGGAAGCTGTCACATTTTCAGAAAATTATTATTTTCATTGTCTACTAAGAAACAACACTCTATTTCTTTGTCAATAGCTGAGGTATAATATGTCTCTACAAGCAGTTGTTGTGCACAAGTGTGGCGGATTAAAAACACTCTTATAGAATTTGGAATAAATTTTAAAATACACTTATTTTATGTGATAATACAAGCGCTATAAATATTTCAAAAAATCGTATTAATCATTCTTGGACTTAACATATTGATATCATACATCACTTTCTAAGAGATCATGTTCTTAAAAATAATATATTATTAGAATATTTATGTACTAAAATTAAATTATCTGATATTATTACTAAAGCACTTTCCGCTTGAAGGTTTTATTTTATTAAGGGAGAGCTAGGTTTTTTAATTTTAAATGAAATTTTAATTTTAATTTTATTTAAATGATTATATTGATTCTTATTTTTTTTAATATTCAGAGATTTCAATAATTTATTTATTCATTTTTAGAATAATTTAAAATATTAGTCTATAATACTTTAATTTTTTTCCCATTTACATTTTATTTTGTTTAAATAATGTAAAGATTATTATATATGTAAATGACATGGGAATAAAGGTTGTCAGAGATGTTTCAAATTCTAAACCCGTTCATTTCTCTTATAACCTATCGAAACAAAAAAATATTTACCACTCTTTTATATCCAAACCTGAACCATTGAAACCCTAGATCTTTGAGACTTCAGAAATATGCAATAGAAATGGCCATGACCAAGATAACTGATGAACCAGAATCCAAAAACACCAAGCGTCAATGCTCAGCAGGAAGATAAATCCAACAAGGTAAATTTATTTACTAGTAATGTATGTTCCAAATAAATATGATACTATGGAAAGCTCTCTTTATTTATTATCTAGAAAAGAAATCCATCAGAGAAAACACTGAATTTTTATAGGAGATATAACTACGTCATTTCTTGAAAACTATTTAATTTAGTATGGGAGAAAAAGAAGAAGATATATTATTTTCAAAAAATTGACGATCATGATTTTTCTATCTCTACTATGAAAATCACTAAGATTCCTCATTATGGTGTTTATTATTTTGACTTAAAGAATATTGGTGATAATGTACATAATTTTGAGGATATTATTTCATTTCTATTTGGTTCTACGAATGTAGGAAAGATGATTTCCAAGGATTTAGGACATGATCAGAAAATACTTGTGAAGTATGTGAAAATAGGGATTGCACCAAGAATGTCATAAATGGAAATGATTTTATTTCTAGATATGTATTTGATGTTTTTACATCTGAGTGACATAATGATGAATTTTGTAGAGACCCAAAGCTTGAAGTACATGGACATTAGATTACTTTTGTGTAATACTTAATACACATGGACCGTAATAGTTTAGTGTCTTTGGAAACTCGAAAAATAATCTTCTAATCATGGTGAAAGATCTTAAACATCACCCATAAAGATCTTCCCATTTTTGTTTTCTTACCTAAAACGTTTCTTTAAATCCTAGGGAAAAGAAAACCTATAAATTGTGAGCTCAAATGCTCAGTAAGGGTAAGCAAAGAGAACATAAAACAATCCATAAACATTTGAATGCAAAAACATGAACATAAAATCTAAACATCAAAATCATGAGCAACAACATAAATTTTGGAAGAAAGTAAGGTGTATATCATAAAGGAACATCAATCATGATAAAATAGCATTGGAATAAAACATGTAATTGTGAAAACCACTAAGCACATGATATGATTTCCAGTGTAGTCAAGGCATTGCTGCCAAGACCATCTTAGTGGACAAAGTCCCTTTCTGAATCGAGTTCACTCCTTGTTCCAGTCCTGTATTACTGAACCATATTAACTTACCATTCTAGTCATGTCTATCTCATGAGATATAAATATTTACCTAATGTATTGGAGGGAGATATAGGGCCCACCCATCTCATAATGAAATCATTCTTACATGTGCCACAAAATAAACATACATCATTCATAATAACCCAACGAATAAAATGGGTTTCAAAAACATCATCCCATCATCACATAATCCATATAAAAGAAAAGGATATCATTTCATAATAAGAAAATTGAAACCATGTAAATCATAGATACATTATACTTAAAACATACACATATTATATAATGGCATCTTAGATGAAGAATGGTTTTGATAAAACACTTGAAATAAATTCTTGAGGAAAATGTCCTTTCTTATTAAAAATAATTTTCTTTACAAAACATAACATAAAATTTTAAAAGAAAAGGATTTTTTTGAGAATAATCATGAAATCTTGTAGATTACGCTCCTTGAAAATAAGGCGTTATGAAACCGTAAAAACCCTTTCGTGCCATATAAGTTAAAAAAACATTCTTCTCATACTTTTACCGGAAAAGTCAAAAAGTACATCGTAAAAGAAAGATTACATACATATCATGTAGTAAAAGTCAAAAATGGGTAAAAACTACTTTGAAAATACATGAAACCATTTATAGAAAATAGGGACATGGATGATAAATATAACCCCTGTAAATACTTACGTATAAGCAATCTCAGATAAAAAAAGAAAGATTGGAAAAGTTATCCCTTACCTTATGTTCGATATGCTTCGTATGTGTCCGAACCTCCTGTATAATGATTTAAATAATGTCATTTACTTATTAAAGAATCATATTTATTGTTATTATATCATATATGGTTCACTTAGGTATTTATATTACCCGTTCATTTGTCAATTCCATGTTAAAGTAGCGTTTTGGGTAAACTTGATTCATTTATCGTACGTGTTTGGACATGTCGTTCTTGATATTATTATTTATTATGTCATAATTTAATTACTTCCAGAATGTAAAAAATGATTTATATATCATATATATTCAGTATATATATATAATATATAGATAAATGAAATGAAACACACCGTTCATAGTGACGGTAGGTCGTACGTACCCATGAACGTTGTTTTCCTTTCTTTATTGACTTGAATGGAAGTAAGTAGATGACACATATATATATATACATAAATAAATTATCTTCATTATTTGATATATTTCATTATTATTCATTATATATACTTTATAATCATTCTTGAATGGTTAACATGGAGAATGAATCTCATCGCGTCGTGGATACGGTAGTCCGTACGTACGCACGAGCGATGATATCATTCCCATGATTGTGGAATTGTATTGAAGTGTATGTATAATATTTAAGAATCAATATCAATTTACAATAATCATATATGGTTATTTATTTACACAATTATACCCATCTATGTAAGGTGGTGGTCCAAAACAGATTACAGCATGGCGTGGAGACGGTATTCCGTACATACACACGCGCAGTGATTTTGTTTTCCATAGGATGGATAGAAGGTGAAATAGGGTTGTTTCATATTCATAATAACATATCATTATATATGTAATACGGATTTTATTACTTTATAATGATACAAATATAGAAGAATAAGTAGAAGAAGAAAGAAACTTGAAAGAATTGGAAGATGAGATTACCTCTTCTACGACGCACCTCCTTTAAGATTCCGCTTAAATAAGTAGAGTTGGTCTTTTGAGAAGACCAGAACCTCCAGAATTTTTCTAGGGAAGTGGAGAAGAGAAATGGGAAGGTTTTGGCCGAGCATCAAGGCTCAAAATGGTGTCAAGAGAAGAGGGAAGGGGTGCCCTTTTTATAAGGGAGGAGAGGGGCACCTTTGGAAAAACAAAAAATATTATTTTATAATAAAGTCGTATTCAGTTTATAATAGATAAAAATTGATTTATTTAGAAGATAAAGTGGTTATGGGTCAAAATACTCTCAAAAAATAAATTTTAGACAAGTTTCGGTTACAATTTTAACCTTATCATTTAGATCTAACTCTAAGTTAAATAATTTATCTTTTACCGTGTCTTCTTTTTTTCTACACTATATGGTTAATAAACATACTATAAAAAGACAACCGAACCCCAAGTGGTTTATTATTAATATATATATCCTTATCTAATCCATTTTTCCGAACCTTAGATTTTTGGAATAAAGTATCAATTAATAATATAATATTTGTTTTAAAAACTATTTTATGTCAATTTTGACACTATTTGGTAATTGATTTTTGTGAAAATCATGTCAGCATGATTAGTTCAAAAAACGTTAATTAAATCAATACTTACATGTCATATTAACCTATAAGATTAGTGGAATTAATAAAAAGTCTCAAATTACATTTATTTGGGTATTTATAATATCAATTATTTTAATATTTCTTTATTTAGGTAATTACTCAATCACCATTGTGTCATAAATAACATGAATTATTTAACGTCTAAAAATGATAAATAAAATACCATTAGGTGGGAAATATTTTTAGCTTTCTAATGAATATTTATAGTCAAATTTATCTTATGCATAACCCCATATTAAAAATGAATTAGTTATTAAACATTGATTTTAACTATTTTAACCCTTCTTTAAATAAATTAATAATAAATTTCCTAATTTAATCCAATTGGACCCAAATGGTCATATTTTATTCATAAGGTTGTTTTTGGTCGATTTACACTTATCCAATAGAATTAGGACATGTGTTTGGGAAATAATAATATCCTTTTTTACCCTTAATTACCCTATTTACTTTTAATCGTGGTAAATAAAAGTAAAAATTTATTATTCACCAAAAATTATTTTCATCTCATTGAACCACATATTAGTCCTTGATATTAACTGTGTCTCTCAAATTTTCTAAATTCGACTCATAGAAATGGTAAAATTATGTTTTATGTGAATTTCCAAATTCTCCTAGGAGGTGGGTAAAAGAAGATGAAAAGTTCAATAAAATTTTTATATATCTAAAATTATTATAAAATGACTCCAATTAATTAAATTGAATATATATAGGTATTATGTATCAATTTTGACCTAAAATAAATTTAAATAAAATAAATTAATATTTAAATAAAAATTCGGTTTTTAATTAGTAACCTAGTGTTTTCACTATTCATCAAAAATTGAAAGTTTTTCGAAAAATACCAAAACTTCACCCTAGGCTAATTTCGATATTCTGAATCCAAAAATGAACTCCATTTCGAAAGATAAAATTTATAAAATTTTAAAAGTTTGTATTACTATTCATAACGGCTAGTTTATATAACATATCATTGTTTAGTGAAACTCAGTATTGCGTACAACACACACTATCGTGGAAGGTCACGATTGCATTTAATTCAAGCCAAGTCAGGGATGCATGTAGTGCAAGCTCCTTTTGGTGTAGCGTACAACACAATACTTCAATAAAATTAAAAATATTATTTTAAATAAAATCTCAGGGTGTTACATTCTACCCCCTTAAAAGGAATTTCGCCCTCGAAATTCGTCGGGGTTATAAATGGTTTACTACTCGAACGTTTATTTAATAGAAACCCGCATCATAAAAAGGAATACCAAAACCAATCTTTAGAAACTAATGTATGAAACATAACAGTTACCCAAATTATCTAATCACTAGGTTTCTATATAGAATAACATGGGTGAAAATATGGATATGGAATGAAATATAACCATGATGTTCTGATGGAGAGTGGTAGAGAACATGGCTATGAAAAATCCAACAATCACAAAGGCATAGATTTGTGATGATCTAAGGTACCATCTGATTCATTGGATATAAGGGAACTAGGACAACATTTTTGGTTTTCACGATCATTTCCCTAATGTTGAAGAAATTGGAATTGGAAGAAATACTTTATTTATTTTGGTACAGTCTCACCGTTGGTTGTTCCTTGGACAATTTCCACTTCATCTCTTAAAGAAATGAAGTTGAATTTTTCATTCGTGAAGTGTTATCATATCATGTGATAGAATGATGGGTCATTCCATCTGTCTCAAACAAAAGGTTAGAAAAAGTTATCAAAAATACATAAGTCCATCTATAGTGAGATTAATCATATATGGTTCTTAAAATGGACTTATACTTCATATATCGTACTGCTTAATAAAGTAAAACAAGTTTCTACTAAACAGGGACTTCCTGTAGGCTAGTGGTCGGTGATAAAGGCATGTCGCACTTCATTTTTGGGTTCGATTCCCACAACCTTGTCCGACGTGACGGGTTGTCGCCCATCCTGCAGGTTGTCCTTTTTCTAAAACTACATTATTATAACATTCCAGAAATAATATCGAAGAAAAAAATTCTATCCTTAAACAATTCTATCTGATTTCCATCTTAATCCATTCCAACCTTTAAGCTTATCGAAAATACTTCTGTCCAATCTCATAGTGTAAAGAAAATTATTACTTGAGAGGTTACATAACATGTACATGAATATCATCATTTATCCCCCATATATCATACGATATATCGTTTTGGTCACATTACAAACATTCGAAGGCCTTAATCATGTATTCTATTGAAAAATGAATACCCATTGAACCTTAGTGAAAACATGAATGCAGTTAAAAGTTAACACTTTCCACATACCAAAATCCCCAATATTCTATATACCTAAACCATGATATCACTTAGTCCTTATATCAATCATGAGCTCATGAATATTATCAAACAATTTATTTTCTCCTTATCCCTTCATTATGCACATATCATCTACTTTCCAAAATATTTGAATCACTTTTCATGGTTACCGGTACCATATTATTATAGAAAACCACAATGGACCAATACATAGATATTTCAAAATTCCATGATACTATAAATGAGATTCCATGATACTATTTTGAAATCCCATTACAAAAACACATAATCATTAAACAACATCAATTTCATACTCAACATCAAAAATAGTGATCGCATGTGACTTCCATTTATCCTTTTACTTAATAGGTTGCTCATGTTGATCATCATTAACCCTTGGATTAGGGCATTGATTAGCATAATTCCCGATTTCCTTGCACTTGAAGCATTGAAGTTTTGGTGGTGTGTTCTTTGAAGTCTTTCCTTTATTAACATCATTAGCAACCATTTTTCCATTACATCGACACTCATCTGATCGATGACATTATTTTCCAAACTTAAAACATTTTATAGTCCCTTTAAGACAATCTCAACCATGTATCTTTCCACACTTTGATCATAAAAAAACATTCATCTTCTCTTCACCATTATTTTGAAATTTCTCCTTGAACACCATATTTCGTTTCTTGTCAAAACCATGAGATGGATATGTTACACCAACTTCTAGTTCTACCTTGATAGCACAACACACAATTTCTTCCTAGCTACTGAAGTCTCTTATAGCTAATTCCCTTCGAAGACTTGGTTTTAAGCCACTAAAAAGTCGATCAACTTTACTTTTAGGTTGGATGATGAAGCCAGATGCATACCTTGCAAGTCTTGTTAAATTCACTTCGTATATACCAACAGATTCATCATCCTTCTGCTTAAGCTCAAGAAACTCCTTTTCCATCTTTGTTAGACGAATACGAGGGAAGTACTTACTGAAGAACAAGTTCTTGAACTCCTCCCATTCCATGGATTCAATTTCATCTTGGGGCCTTGTATTCTTAATTAGAGTCCACCACTGGTCTGCTTCACCTTCTAAATGGTAAACAGATTAAATGAATTTTTCATGTTCTGAACAACGAATTATGGAAAATATCTTTTCAATGGTACTGATCCATTGTTCAGAAACAAGTGGATCAGAAGACCCAATGAAAGATGGTGGATGTTTCCTCATGAAGGACTCAATAGAATATTGTTCCCTTCTCTGATCATTTGGAAATCCAGAATGATTAATAGCTTGTGTAAGTATAGCAATATGATTTTTCACTCCATCTCCCATCACATTTGGTTGCTCAAGAGGAAAATCATTGCATTATCCATTACATTGATCAACACTGTTCCTTCTGGTTCCAGCAATTGTCTAAAACCCAAAAAGAACAGTGTGAGAGGAAAAAATAATTCTAGGAAAACAACATAATAATGGGGGGGGGGTACCTTCAATATCTAACATCTTAGGTTTATTTCTAATATCGTTACCATAATTGTAGGACTATAACCTATACTTATAATTAGCCTTAGGGACATCCATAGACATACAATAGAAATCTCTCTAGGGATCTCACTAATGTTTTTGCATCCTAGTTTCCAAATGTTAACTAAACCTTTCCTCTTATACCAACTGTAGAGACCCAAAGCTTGATGTACATGGACATTACATTACTTTTGAGGAATACTTAATACATAACAAAAACATACACCCAAGGACCTTAATAGTTTAGTGTCTTTGGAAAGTCGGAAAATAATCTTTTAATCATGGTGAAAGATCTTCAACATCTCCCATAAAGATCTTCCCCTTTTTGTTTTCTTACCTAAAACCTTTCTTTAAATCATGGGGAAAAGAAAACATATAAAGGATCATATCAAATTCTCAGTAAGGGTAAGAATATAGAACATAAAACAATCCATAAACATTTGAATGCAAAAACATGAACATAAAATCTAAACATCAAAATCATGAGCAGCGACATAAATCATGGAAGTATGTAAGGAATATATCATAAAGGAACATCAATCATGATAAAATAGCATGGGAATAAAACATGTAATTGTGGAAACCATTAATAACATGATATGATTTCCATATTAGTCAAGGCATTGCATCCATGACCATCTTAGGGGACAAAGTCCCTTTCTGAATCGAGTTCACTCCTCGTTCCAGTCCTGTATTACTGAACCATATTAACTTACCATTATAGCCATGTCTATCTCATGAGATATAAATATTTACCCAATGGATTGGAGGGAGATATAGGTCCCACCCATCTCATAATGAAATAATTATTACATGTGCCACAAAATAAACATACATCATTCATAATAACCCAATGAATAAAATGGGTTTCATAAACATCATCCCATCATCACATAATCCATATAAAAGAAATGGATATCATTTCATAATAAGAAAATTGAAACCATGTAAATCATAGTGACATTATACTTGAAACATACACATATGAAATGATGTCATCTTAGATGGAAAATGGTTTTGATAAAACACTTGAAATAAATTCTTGAGGAAAATATACTTTCTTATTCAAAATCATTTTCTTTTCACAAAATGCCATGAAATTTTAAAAGAAAAGGATTTTGTTGAAAATAATCATGAAATATTTTAGTGTAAGCTTCTTGAAAATAAGTCGTTTTGAAATAGTAAAAATCCATTCGTGGCGTATAAGTTAAAAAAACTTTCCTCGCATACTCTTGCCGAAAAAGTCAAAAAGTACCTCATAAAAGAAAGATTCTATACATACCATGTAGTAAAAGTCAAAAATGCATAAAAAGGAATTTAAAAATACTTGAAACCATTTATATAAAACATGGACATGAATGATAAATATAACCCCATTAAATACTTACGTATAAGAAATCTCAGATAAAAAAAGCGAGATTGGAAAAGTTATCCCTTACCTTATGTCTGATATGCTTTGTATGTATCTGAACCTCCTGTATAATGATTTAAATAATGTCATTGAATTATTACAGAATCATATTAATTGTTATTATATCATATATGGTTAACTTAGGTATTTATATTACCCGTTCATTTGTCAATTCCATGTTAAAGTAGCGTTTTGGGTAAAATTGTTTCATTTATCGTACGCGTTTGGACTTGTTGTTCTTGATATTATTATTACATATATCATGATTTAATTACATCCAAAATTTAAAACATGATTAATATATATTATATATTCAGTATATATATGTATATAATAGATAGATAAATGAAATGAAACACATCGTTCATGGTGACGGTAGGCCGTACGTATGCATGAACGCTTTTTCCTTTTTTATTGACTTGAATGGATGTAAGTAGATGACATATATATATATATAAATAAATCCAGTAGCATAATTATGTCTTATATTTCATTATTATCATTATATAAACTTTATAATCATTCATGAATGGTTAACATGGGGAATGAATCTCATCGAGTCGTGGAGACGGTAGTCCGTACGTATGCACGAGCGATGATATCATTCCCATGATTGTGGAATTGTATTGAAGTATATGTATAATATTTAAGAATAAATATCAATTTACAATAATCATATATGGTTATTTATTTACACCATTATACCCATCTAAGTAAGGTGGTGGTCGAAAACAGATTACACCACGGCGTGGAGACGGTATTCCATACGTACGCACGGGCGGTGATTTTGTTTTCCGTAGTATGGATAGAAGGTAAAATTGGGTTGTTTCATATTTATAATAACATATCAGTATATAAGTAATAATTATGTTATTAATTTATAATGAGACAACTAAATAATAAGAAGTAGAAGAAGAAAGAAACTTGAAATAATTGGAAGAAGAGATTACCTCTTCTTCGACGCACCTCCATTAAGACTCCTATTAAGAAAGTAGAGTTGGTCTTTTGAGAAGACCAGAACCTATAGAATGTTTCTAGTGAAGTGGAGAAGATAAATGGTCAGGGGTTGGCCGAGCTTCAAGGCTAAAAAGGGTGTGAAGAGAAGAGGGAAGGGGTGCCCTTTTTATAAGGGAGGAGAGGGGAACCTTTGGAAAAACTTAAAATATTATTTTATAATAAAGTCATATTCAGTGTATAATAGCTCGAGTTTGATTTATTTCAAAGATAAAGTGGGTATGGGTCTCAATAATCTCACCCAATAGATTTTAGAGAAGTTTAGGTTACAATTGTAACCTTATAATTTAGATCTAACTCTAAGTTAAATAATTTAACTTTTACAGTGTCTTCTTATTTTCTTACACTATATGGTTAATAAACATACTATAACACTCCAAAAGAACCCAATGTGATTTATTATTAATATATATATCAATATCTAAGTCATTTGTCTGAAAATTATATTTTTAGGAATAAAATAACAATTAATAATATAATATTTGTTTTAAAAAAAAATTATGTCAATTTTGACACTATTTGGTAATTGATTTTTGTGAAACTCATAACTGCATGATTAGTTCGGAAAAAGATTATTAAAATCAATAATAACATGTCATATTAACCTATAAAATTAGTGTAATTCGAAAAAAGTATCAAATTTAATTTATTTGGTTATTTATAATATCAATTATTTTAATATTTTATTATTTAGATAATTACTACATCACCATTGTATAATAAATAACTTGAATTATTTAACATCTAAAAATTATAAATAAAATACCATTAGGTAGAAAATCATTTTATATTTCTAATACATATTTATAGTCTAATTTATCTTATGCATAACCCTATTTTAAAAATTAATTAGTTATTAAATATTGATTTTAACTATTTTAACCCTTTTTTAAATAAATTAATAATAAATGTCCTAATCTAATAAAAATTGACCTAAATGGTCATATTTTATTTCTAAGGTTTTTTTCGGTCAAATTACACTTATTCAATAGAATTAGGACATGTGTTAGGATAATAATAATATCATTTTTACCCTTAATTACCCTATTTACTTTTAACTGTGGTAAATAAAAGTAAAAAGTTACTATTCACCAAAAATTATTTTCTTCTCATTGAACCGAGTTTTAGTCCTTGATATTAACTGTGTCTCTCGGATTTTATAAATTCCACTCACAGAAGCTGTAAAATTATGTTTTATATGAATTTCTAAATTCTCTTAGGTGGTGGGTAAAAGACGGTGAAAAGTTCAATAACATTTTTATATATCTAATATTATTACAAAATGACTCCAATGAATTACATTGAAATTATATAGGTATTATGTATAAATTTTGACCTAAAATAAATTTAAATAAAATAAATAATTATTTAAATAAAAAGTTGGTTTTTAAATAGTAACCCAGTGTTTTCACTATTCATCAAAAATTGAAAATTTTCAGAAAAATACAAAAAATTCACCCTAGGCTAATTTCGATATTCCGAATCCAAAAATACAGTCCATTTAAAAAGATAAAATTTATAAAATTTTAAAATTTTGGTATTAGTATTCATAACGGCTAGTTTATATAACATATCATTGTTTAGTGAAACTCGGTATTGTGTACAACACACGCTATCGTGGAAGGTCGTGATTACGTGTAATGCAATCCAAGTCAGGGATGCGTGTAGTGAAAGCTCCCTTTGGTGTAGTATACAACAAAAGACATCAATAAAATTAAAAGGAATATTTATCATAAAATCTCGGGGTGTTACAAATTTCCCAAGATATATTGTAAGATATATGAATTATTATTGTCAACTGGAAGGAAGAATGAACTTCTACCCATATGGAAGGTTCATTTATCAATAGTTTATTACATATTATATGGTTAAATTAGTGGATGTAATATTAATAATCCACCACTACAATTTTTTCAATGCTATTTCTTTGAGGAAGATTGGATTCTTCTGGAGTACTATGTAAGGAATGATCATGCCTTTTGGAGCTGTGGAAGACCAGTAATTATCTTTGTGGGAGTAACCTAGAAATTCTAAAGAATGCATGGCTGAATCAAGAGTAAGTGATGTTTCAAAAACATCATGAAGACTGATATTTGAAGAAGTTAATGCACCAGTTTATGAGCAAAGTCAGGAGGGACTTCAGAGGAAATGGTATAATGTGGCTTAAGCTTGTAAGTATCCTACTTAAACAGATGATGTCACAACTGTAGATCTTTTAAGATATATATATTTTAGAGAATATAAAGTACAAGAACATCAATAACCAATAGTTTCTCAGATTGAGATGACTCTTGAAATTGAAAATGAGATTGTGCCTCAGGTAGAGGCTGAGACTGAAGTGAATGGAGTGGCTCATATTGAATCTGTTCAAGAACAATCTACACACACAAAAATTGTTCAAGGGGATCAAATTTTAGAAGGAATTCAAAAAAATATTATCATGAGGAGAAACATACTACAGATGTGAATATAGAAGAAAATCATTCTAAAATTTACACTAATGTTCTTAATGAATTTTTTTTGTGTGGATGACTCAGGGAAGGACTTTGAGGAAAGATTAGTTTAAAACCCATAATAATGGGAAGAAAGGGATAAATCAGATCCAAAATCACTACCTTTAGTTCTGTTTAATCATATTGAATCTCATACTATGAATCAAACACAATATGCCACTAATTATGAGAATAATCACGTGGATGAGTTAATCAGAAAATTTAATAAAGTTCTAGCTAAAAAGAATTCTTTGTGATGAGCATTAGAAAAGAAGATTCATAAGTTTCATAACATGAATGAAAGTACAGTTTCAAAAATATAATTAGAAGATTTTAAAAAGGGTATTTTATCCTGAGTTGGAAAATTAAAATATTAAATTGTACAAAATCAGATTTGGAAGTCTTCAAAATATTAATGGAGAAATAGTTGTAAACTGTCAGGGGAATCAAGCATGTTCATTAGGTACGTCCCCTGATCTGATTAAGAGATTTCAGGACATTACAACTATAATGAGAAATATGAATGAAATATTTCAGGATATTCACTTTAAAAGTTCTCCATTGTTTGTATTGTTAGACTATCAAAAGTATCTTTTTGACCTACTAACATAAGATGAACCAGGTGTAAGAGAATTACTTAAAAGGTTTAGTGAAAAGATAAATCATTTCAAAGATAAGGAAGATAGGTTACATGAGTTTTTCGAAGACAATTTGATGGAATACATTCATCCGATGCAGGAAGGAAGAGATATTATAGTCCATTTAGGAGACAAACTGATGAAAAGCTTGAGAATAGAGATGACAGATCTCACAGAAGTCATTTAGAGGTGTTGTACCCTTTTTTCAAAAACCTTTTTAGCCCAATCTTGATTCATTTTTTCATTTCTATAATTGTATATTTATTTTTAGTAAAATATATTTTCTTCTTGTTTTAATATGTTTTGATTTGTTTTAATATATTTTTTTATTAGAATTATAGTAATTTTGATTCAAATATTGTTAAAAAATACACTATAGCATTTATATAGGTTCAGTGCTAAATTTAAATGTTTTATATTCGTTATTCTATCATTATTTTTGATGTCCCAAAAAGGGGGAGAAATATTAATAAACACAACATTTTATTTTAAGTTATTTTATTATTTATAAATATTTTACTTAGGGGACAAAAGATATATTCATATCATTTAAAGGGGAAAATTTATAAAATATATTTTTTTATTTTGTTAAATCAATGAAATATGGATAAATACCAGAGAGAAAAATATGGATTTTCTTGAGGAGAAATTTGGATAAACATAAAATATTCTATTATTATTTTACTTCATAAAGGGTGAGTGTTTATTTTTATATATGAAAAATTTTGATAAGAAAACCTTTTTATTTCTTTTTGAAATAATTTGGTTAAAATTAAATATTGTTTTTATCCTTGCAAAATTTTAAATTATATATAATTAATTTTGTAGGTTAATTTCATGGGTTTGGTGATCATAAAAAGGGGGATATTTTTGTGCATGTTTTTTTTACAAATACACTCTATTTTTATTAAAAGGGTGAGATTTTTGAGAAAAATACTTTATCTTTTTTTGATAATTTTGATGCTCACAAAAACTATTGTTTGATATTCTAATTATTATACCTTGATAATATTTCAATAAATTAATATTCATTATATTCTTATATTTGGAGATATATTAAAGCATTTAAAACACATGGAATATTTGGAAATGTATTCGAAAATCCTTTTAGCATGTTTTGGAAACATTTTTCAAACCCTTCGTTGTAGAGCGTAACCGTAAGGATAAAAGTATACATTTACATTTCCAGAGTTCATAAAATAATGGTAAATCAACCATATGTTAAAGATAAAGTTTGGAAAAATAACCTTACATTTGAAAGGAACCTTAAATTTTTAATATCATAAAATCATGGAAGAAGAACCATAAATAAGTATGAAACCTTACATTTGCTTCATAAAAGTATGGATCATCAAACTTACTTTTTTAATGAACCTTACATTCAATCCAAACGTCTGGATAATGTATCTTACATTTTTCTAAAGGGGAAATGATGGTTAATATACCAGAAGTTTGAAAATTGAAGAGAAAAAGTATGGACGATCAACCTTAGGTTTGAGATGAACCTTACATTATCAACCTTTTCTCTGAGAAAGAATGTTATGCAGTTCAATCCTACGTTTGGTGTTGGAAATTTAAATTTAAATTTTATCGAGAAACGGCCTTTATAAAGATTTTTTGGACGATTTCAAGACACATTCAAAGCCCCTATTTATTGCAAGTCATGGATTGATTCCAATCAAGTTATTTATGATTAAAAGGATCGATTTAGGGAGAGGATTCTGTACCAATTATTAAGGGATGTTATGAATGCTCTATTATTCAAAAAATTTGAATACCGTCATTAATAATGAAAATTTTGTGGATCTAAATTTGAAAGGAAATTAATCATATTTATTCATTATATATCTGTTTTATTTTCAATTAAAAAATTAGTGAGACAGTTTATCGCTATAAATATCCGAAGAACAAACTCCCAAGATTCTGGTGTTCAGTTTAAAGAGATATTCAAGATAGAGAAATATGATGTTATAAAGTCCGATAAAACACTATTTTATAAAAAAGAAGAAACATGTTGGTGATTCTCTAATTATACATTTAATATCTATTGTGATTCCATTATTATTGGAGTTTCTGAAATTATTTCAATATCAATTGCAACCAGATCGACTCAGAACAACTCTTACCTAAAGAACATCTTTTCAGAAGATGTCGATTCATTTAGAGTCAGTTACAGATTGATGAAACTATGTAGAACAACTATAAAGTATTTTTAAAAAAAATAATATTTTCATTTTTTTTAATTTTCTTCTCATACGATGTTGTGTATTCGGTTATATGTATGATCCAGAAGGCTTTGTTTTAAGCCTTAACATGTAAAGGTGTCAAGTTCCCACACTTAGTTGTGAACGGTCTGTTGATAGGAGGACCTCATAGTGAAAATTACCAGTCTCAGGGAGTAGAGAATTGTTGGAGTGGACTAGGGGCATTCTGTTCCCTGAACCACTATAAATATTTGTGTCCTGATAATTGTTTATTTCCTCTACATAAACATTTTGATAATTTTAAAGGATATATTTGGCAATCATCACTATTTTTAGAGATATTATAAAATACACCATTCACACCCTCCCCTCTTGTGCATATTTGATATAACCTGATCCAAAAATTTATCCATAAAAGTGCATACAATATAAAATACTCTTTAAATTAATATCCATCATGTTTTAATCTATGATATCCTTGATCTCTTTTCTATCATAAACTCTCTTGGGAATTTTTTCCCTTTAATAATGGATCATAACAAGATTTTGAATTTACCAAATCATATCCCTTGGGAGTATCAAAATAGGTGTGCATCTACTCCCATTTTCAAGAACTAATTATTGTTTGATTCTTTCCCAATACAGTGTTTTTGAGGTTTTTTAACCCTAGGTACATCAATTCTATATCCAAATCCACTTGGAGTATGAAGACAAAGATGTATTTTCTTGGAAACTACGTACTCTAACTTTAACAAATTCTATGATTGTCCTATTATTCTTTGTATTGTACGTAAATATTTTTATAATTTTTTATAATCATAATCCTAAAAATTTATTTACTTTCATCTGATACCAAATATAACAACACTTTCTCTTATTACAAATTAACTCTTGAATAATTACAAAAAAACATAGTTAGTAAAAACTCGTATATTGAGATGCCTAGTGTATTTAATAATTATGTACATATAATATCAACTTGTAACATGAATAAAACACCATTATTTAACTTTTTATTAACCTTCTTATAATATACCACTGCTCATTTAGAACTACATGAGATTACCTAGGGACAAACCTAAGAAAAGGGGGAAATATAAATCCATGTAAAGGGGAAAAATAAATAATAACATGTATAATGTATTAGATGTTTGAAAATATGAATTTATATGGGCCATAAAATGGTCTAGAATCATAAACATAAAAATGGAGGCATGATATAGTATGATAACATAACATTAACATGGGAATGTGGTAGAAACATTAAACATTACATAATAAACATAGGTCAATGATTACCTTTTAGACATTATATAATGGTGTAAAATTCCAATAACGAATTAGGTTCAATAAATAATCTCATTAATTATTTATCATGAAAATGAAATGTCACCCAATGAATTTATGTGATACATAATTCTAAGAGAAACTATCATCTTCATATCATTTACAAGCATAATTGTGCCAAATAGAAAATTCAAAAAAGGATAATGCTTTATCACTTTTAATTTGAAAATTTATCGAGTTTGGGTTACATATAAAGAAATTAATTGATAAATTATTTTTAGGAACAAATATAAGAATAACATTGATTGAGAATTGGTACGGGTGTACACTTCACAAATAACTGGTGTGGAAAACTTCAGGGAAATTTTGACAACATTACTATAGTACATTGAGATTAGTAAAATGAATTAATATAAGATAAATGGACCAAAAATCACTTCGAATTAAAAAAAAGTAATGTATGGTTGTTACATAAGAATATAACACCATATTAACGTATAGGGAATTTAAAAGAATAACATAATTAGGGTGGTTTAATAAAAATTTACCATGGATAAACATTGTGTAATTATGACATCATAAAGGGGGTACATAATGAATCATGGGAGAGACTAATGATATTGAAGGGGATATGTAATCAAACAGAAATAATAATATCAGTAATTAATATTTGTTAGAACATACACCAAGATGAATAAATGGAAAATAGAAGACAAAACATAAAGGAGGTACTTGAATAAATTGGAGAATGAGATAATCCATTACTAAATTTCGTCATAGTAATGGATTAGGTAAACATTATAAATAGAGGGGATAAGTGATATAAAATTATATGAACATAAATTAGATAGTAAAGTGACATTTATAATTTCTTGAAAACATATCTAGTTGAGATTAAAAAATCTAAATAAAATGTGGGATTTAGAATTGAAATGAAGAGAGAGATATCCCTTACTAAAGTTCATCATAGTAAGTACTTATATAAATGTTATAGTGAGAGGGGTTAAATGATAAATAATTGTAAGAACGTAAATTGGATATTAAAGGGACATTTATAATGGCTTTAGTACATATCCAATTAATATTAAAAAGTCTAAATACAAAGAAGATTCTTGAATTGAAAAAATTAGAAAGACATCCCTTACCATGAAGATTTGATTCCTAAAACATGAGGGTTGGACATTGAAACCTTTAGGGAACCTTGGAGGGACTATTTTCAGAGTTAAAAATACATAAATTCACATATTATTAATTTTTAGTGAAGAGTAATGGATAATGGGTTGTATTTATACCTGTGTAGGGGGATTTTTAAAGGATTAAATATTTATTAGTTTATCATATAAGATAACAACGTTTGGGTAAATTGAATAACAACCAATTTCATGTAGAATTAATGATTTATAGATTTTTTTTTAAAAACCATTAAAAACCGTAACACACATTATAAGAAACATAATAAATTCATATAATCCCAAAAATGAAAATAATTTAAAAAATTCAATTTTTTGGTTTAATAAACATAGTATAAATTTATTAATCTAATTAAATATTTTTAATATTTTTATATTTGTTTAAGTAAATTATATATTATAAAAATGTTTCAATTTTTATAAATCAAGAAAATATAATAATGTCATAATAACACAGTTATCGTAAATTGGCACATTTCACTTTTTCTAAAAAAATTCAAATTTGACAGAAAATTACAAAAATATTCCCCTAAGATAAATTTGATATGATGATTCCTAAAATGAAATTTATTTCATAAAAATGATTTTATAAGTATGATATTATTTACTTTTATATAAATAATAATTTTAACAAAAAATAACAATTTGATACAAAAATCAACATTTTTACCATTATAAAAATTACTTTGCACTTCATTAAAATATATCATAATTTAAAAATATTTTTATAAAATTATTTCATGGCGTAAAATTTTATTTAAATCATCTACATGAATCATATTTTTATATAATTTGTTTTTATTCTCTCAAAATTATACAATTTTGGTTATTAGATAATCTCTATGATCATTTAAATGTGTCGACATAACCAAAAACAATAACAACCAATTAATTTATTTAATAATGTTCATAATGTCAGTAAATTGTATTAGTTGAATAAAATAAAGGTTGATAATCATATATTTCTATAAATACACCATAATTCTTACTCTTGACAATTCAATTCAATTCAAAAAAAGGTTCTATATCATTTCCAAAATGAATATTGTATTACTATTTCATCGGTCCTCTATTATAGTGATGTTTGTGGGTGAAATTATTCAAGTGGATCGTAGCATCCATGATTTTTATATTACAATTTATTTTTCCTCCATTTTTCATCCCATTGTAATATTTGGTTTGTTATTGGGTGTTGTTTTAGAATGTATTTAACATTCTTAAAAAATGAAATAAACTGTCGACGGTTTATAGTTTTTTTTCTATCCCTTTACTGTTCCTAGTCGTACAACTTCATAGAAACACAAGATGTTCTACATTATTTTGAAATTTAAATCTATTTCAATGTTAATATATTGTAAAAAATATTACAATGTTGTTTACTGACATGATATATATTATTAAAAGCAGAATATTTTTGAGTCGTTATAGGGGTTTTTATATTCTTTCACACTTTTGGAAATTACATCCCTGTAATTTTATTCATTTTTTAAACAAGTAGGGATATCACTCCCTCACATAATTTTCATAGTCCCATTTTCCTTCATCAATCATATTGTTTTTACAAAATAAATTAACCTAATGAATCTCTATATTCTATAGCACCTTCTCTTAATGGTAAATAATAGGAGATGGATATTCTAAATAAGAAAGGTTATCTTCTAATTGAACTACTTCAGGGATAAAAACCAGAGTTGAATCATGAACCTATTTTCATTACATTAAAACACGAAATATGTTATGTACCTTGGATAAACTCTAAGCTAATTCATATCAATAGGTAACTAATCTAAAATTATCAAGGATTTCATATGGTCCAATAAACCATATACTTATCTTCCCATTTTTACCAAAATGAATAACAATTTTCCAGGGATTTAATTTGAGAAACAAATTAGCGCTAACCTCAAAATAAGTGCATTTCCTTCAATTATCCACATAAATTATCTAATTGATATGAGTAATACATATATGTTAAAAAGTATTATTCGTCTTATCGACCACTTCCTCTACTATCTTTGATCGCATAAACATACATTGTCTTACTGAATCACAAAAAGTTGGTCTCCAACACCACATTATATATAAAACTGCAAAAGGTTCCTTCTATATACTGGATTGAAATCCATTGTTTTAGGACAACCAAACCAATGAAATATGATGATACCAACTGCCAGAGTAATACTTTGATCAAGAATTAAGCATTTCATCAATGTTATTAATTGTTTTCTCAGACCGTACATTAAAATGAGGATGAAAACTATACTGAAATTTAATTCAGTACCCAGTAACATCTAATGTCGTTTCGCAAAATTGAAAGTGAATTTAAGATCATGTTCAGATAAAAATGTGATATTAACTCCATGAATCCTAACTATATCTTTATGGTATAGTAGAGAAATATGGTTTAATGAAATTCTATGTTAAATAAGAATGAATTTTGAATTTTTAGTTAGTTGATCAATAATTATCCAAATTGAAAAATTACACCATGACATCTCTAATAATCGCTTCCTAAAATCCATAGATATATTTCCCCACTTCCACTCTATTATTGGAAAAGGATTCAATATCCCCTTAAAAAAATTTCATTATACATTAACATATTGATAAATAAAATATTTTTTTGAATTTTCAAAAATATCTCTAATAATTATATCCCAGTAGTAATAGTCTCTAAAGTCAATATACATCTTAGTAAATCTAGGATGAACAGAAATTGTGGAACTATACACTTCTCTCAATAATTCTATCCTGAATAGGGAATCACAGGAAACACATAATCTTTTTTCCAAATCTCATAACACATTATTCATCAGCATTAAACATTGGAAACTCATCCTTTTTAACATATTCTACCTTTTCTAATAAAACACAATCTATATTTTTAGATATTTTCTTATTTTTTGTAGAGATAATTTTATTAACTATTAAAATAAAATAGAGGAAGTTTTTGCTTGCACACTTTAAAAAAACCATAAACAATAGGGTTATGTTACAACTTTAACATTGTTAATGTTGTATTATTTTTCTGAATCAATGCATTGAATATTTTTTTTTTGATTTTTAAGGATGATAATTATTCATTAATTTATAATACTTAATTAGTTTGGACAATATTTTATGTGTCATGTTATACTATCTCTATGTGAATATATACTTCAAAGATTTATGTTCAATATATATTTCACACTTTACACCATTTAAATGATTCCTTAGAATTGTTAGAGAAAAAGTAATAGAATATAATTATAGATCTTATGTGGGAAAATTTATCTTAGGATGTTTTAGTCTCCAAGAATCATATGTAATTATGTGATCATTCTACCTAAGTACAAAACGAATTCCCTTAAATGATGCATTACTATCGATGAAATATCACAATTTCTTGATGGTAGGGGAAAAATTTATCATTAACCAATCTTCTTTTTAGATACATAATACAATAATAAAAATATTTTATCCAGATGGATTTTACTCATTTTTATGTTAACTTCATCAGTGGTATATATAACGGAGTAAATCCTTAAACATTCTGATTTTAGTAACCTGTTAATATATGAATATTATGACACTATATGACATTTATTGGTCTACTACATTCTTAATAATATTTATTTTTATATGGTTCAATAACTATTCCATCATCAGAAAAACAATGTCTGAGGAATGAAATTTTTTGAAACCAAAATTCACACTCACTATGTTTTCCATATATTTATTTTTTTAAAGGTCCTAAAAATAATCCTTAGAGGTATTTCATATTCCTCAAGAAATTTAGAATATACCAAAATATCATCAATAAATAAAACCAAAAACTTACCTAAATATTCATGGAAATATCTTTTCCAATAATCCATGAATACAACTAGTGAATTAGACAAACCAAAGGGAATAAATACAATATCATAATTCCCATATCTATTCTAAAACAAGGTATTTGAGATATCTTCATCCATTTCCTTCAACTAATGATACCCCGGACTAAGATAAAACATTAAAGTAATACAGCAATCCCTAGAGACAATAAAACAAATCACCAATATGAGTTAAAATATAATTGTTCTTAATAGTGATGTTATTTAGGTCTTTATAATCAATGATATTTTTCAATAAACATTTTTTATTTATAAAAAATAAAATAGGAGAACTCCATGGTGATGTGCTAGGATAAATGAAAATTTTATCTTCCATCACATAAAACTAACTTTTTAATTTCAGAAGTTCCACTTGATCCATTCAATAATAGGGATATGAAATTTTTGTGACATCAAGAAATAAGTCAATTGTAAACTCAACATCCCTATTAATAATAAAAACAGTAAAATCAATAGGTCATATGTCCACATATTCATTTAATACTAACATTTAACTAAATTCAATAGTTTCTTTATTTTCAAAAATAACCTTGGGAACATTCCCTGTCAAATTTAATCAATTTTATAGCTTCCTCATAGTTTATTATTCATATAAAATCATTGAATATAAGTTTAATAGATTTTATAAATATTAAAAAATTATAAACTGAAATCAAATCCATACCCTAGGTAATATCCATCATAACTATGGTTTTTTTCAATAAAATTTACAAGAAATACCATCTCACTAATAACAATAAAAACAATTCTATAAATATTAGATGATTTAATAAGTCCACACAGATTTTTTTTAAGGGTTGGTGTCCTCAGAACCAACTGTTTTGTACTTTGATTACATGGATGTTCACTTATTATATATTGTTCATTGTTCTGCATGACTATAATATAATAATGTCCTGGAATATTTGTTAAATTAATAAGTTCATAGCAGATCCCCGCTATGATGAGAACCTTGAAATTCTATAACAATATTCTTAAATAAAGTTCTACGGTTGGATGACATACTATGATAGGACACATAGTATAGAGACCGTCATGTGCGAGTACTCGTAAGAAGACGAGACTCTCTCTCAACGAGTTCACACTTGGTAATCTCCAAGAAGGGAGATTATGAGAACAGACCCACCAATAGTAATTCTGCATGTCTTGGTGTCATTGGACATTGCTATCTACGAGCGTTTGTAATGGTCCCTAGACTGGAATATTATCATTAACTCATGTCATGACTCGCACACTTAGATTTACTGACGAAAACCGTCACGCGGACAGTTGGTGGGAAGTAGCGTATGTTGGGTGCGTCACGAGTGACATTTTGTTGATGGATAAGTCGAGGAAGGATTTGTCCCTTCCATTTATGGAAGTTGATATCTCTTCCCTTTGATTGAAATAGAACTATCACATTAAATTCCATGGCCATGGTGTGAATGACGAGTTTCTTTTAGGTAGTCAAAGAACGACAGATCAAGCATATAGGTTTAACACACTGCCATGAAACCGGCTTGATGAGATATCGAGACAAAGGGATTAAATTACATAGTAAGCATTCGTATGAGGTGATACATCAATGCGGCATCAAATTATTTCTCTTGGGTTCCTTGACCCGTTGCTAGATAGTAATATTGGACTTTAGGAAAGCCCGCCTAATGCTAATGAGAAAGAGGCCTAGAGGGTCACACACTAATTGTATCAAAGTATCTCAAGTTGAATAAATATTATTCCCATACGTGGTTTAATAATTATTCAAGGAAGCCTAAGTTGTTTTAAATGATGGAGGAAAAATAAAATAAAACAAGTACATGCCATGTATTATTAAATGTACACGCCGTGTAGTTTTATTTTGGAAAGGAAATGAATAAATGAAAACAAGATATAAACGATGTGTACATTTAATGTACACGCCGTGTAGTTTTCAATGAAAAACAAGTACATGCCGTGTAGTTTTTTCAGTCAGGATTTTGAGGATATAATATTGTTTTAAATGATATTTATTATAATCAGCGTGGGCGCATGTCAAGGAATTATTTATTCGACATGGGGGTTTTAAATAAGAGTCAATGAAATAAACAAAACACGTAACGCGTTTATTTATTTTCATAACTCTATAACCCCACACACCCAATTATAAATATCCTCACAACCCCAACTCTTTTAACACACAAGAGAATCATTGTGCACAACATCTATGGAGAATTCATTCAAGGCTGAAAGAACCTCTTCCTCCAAGAACGCTCTCAAGACTGAGAGAGATCCTCTTCCATCAGATCAAGATGATCTAAGGCGGGCAACGCAAGCAAAGGCTTCTCCATGCTAGCACCCAGAGAATCCTTTGGCGACGTCCAGAGATACGAGGTACATTTGTGGATCACCGCTAGAGGGAGTCTACACATGGCTTCTGTGACGCGACGACGGATCACATCGACAATGTGATCAAGAACATCCATGAAGAAAGAACACCCAAAAGGTATTTGTTTATAATTAATTAAATTAATTATAATCAACCTCTAATGATCCTTGTTTTTTGTTCCGGGACAAACCATCTTCTTTGTCTCTTTCTTTGATTCGATCCGTGGAGAGTGGAGTTTATCATCGTATTGATCCCGGATTGATCATTGCTAATGACAAAAAGCCAAGTGGGCACATCCACCCATGCGCTTCTGCTGCGCCCAGAACCTTCAAATGGTATCAGAGCGAGGATACAATGTTTATTATAGTTATTTAATTTTAGTTGACAATTTACGCATTTATATTTGATTCAATTCAAAATATATCATTCTATTAATTTGAATAAATGAGATCTATTCTTCCTCCTTCGTTTCTCGATTCATATCACAGAAACGACCTTTTAATTTTAATTTTGATTATAATAAAAATGAGGAATTCATCCAGAGGAGTCTCTATTTCTGTCTATACAACACAGGATTACACGGTGTGTAATTAAAATTACATGTTGTGTACTTAGGTTCAACGAACCGGCACTGGTTCGCCAAACCACACCGTGTGAATTGATTATGCCTAAGTTTTAATCACGCGATGTTGACCAGAATTGAACGGTGCGTGGAAACCGGAATACATGACATGTATGTTAGAGAAACACGTCATGTAGTCAGTTCCGGCCCATGTCAAACCGTATACAAAGATAAGCCGTGTACCGCCTACACGGGATCGCCAGGTCGGTTACCACGTAACAAGGAAGCACACGCCGTGTATGATTCATCTACACGCCGTGTACTCCAAAATTTCCAAAGTACAGAAAACACACCAAAGCCCTGGCGTGTATTTTGGATAAAGGGTGAAAAGAAAAATACATGTCGTGTAATTATAAACTACATAACATGTACTTTACAGAAATGGAATTTCACCAGGTTTCCTCCAATGTACAAAGACCCATACAAGGAATATGGATGAGAAGAATCTCAAGGAAATTCAGAAAGGAATTTAAGATAAAGAATTGATTAATTATAAGATCATAATTAATTAAATTCGAGCGTGTCTTATCTTAAATAAAATCTATATTAAAAGAATTTGAATTCTAAATATGCGTAAATGTCGTCGCATATTATGGATGATCATGAGATAGACCAAATACCCTTTGTATGTGTATGGTTTCATTTAAATTTATTTAATTTAAGTTTTTTGGCCTGCGAGCCTTCTTCCAATAAAATGTAGGGCCTGCGTGCCCATGGTTTCTTTAATGTAAACCCATGTAATGGAGGATATCCCAAGCCAGAGGAGATGGTTCAAATCCCAATGACAAGGAGAAACTGACGTAAGAAGATACAAAGGTGGACAGGTGGGAGCTGCAAAACACGAACCAACAGGTTCAAGGTGTTTTCCCTAGGTCAGGGTTAACTTATCAAAACTGCTAGATAAGATAACCAATAGAAGCTCATGATCATGCCATCTTATTTTATTTCTATCTGATTTCATGGTTTATTTATTATGTATGTGTTGTCACGATCACTTAATTAATAAAATGAACAAGCATGCAAAGATGGAATAAAATAAAAACCGGACTATGCGTAAACATTATCATAACATAGTTAATCACTTAAGAAAGCATCAATTAATATTAACAAACATGTGATAATGTGAAACTACACATAAAGGAATAAAATCCCTCAATAACATATTAAGTCAGACCAAGCCTTCCATTACCTGATTAAGGGCAAGACTCAATAAAACTATGTGTTTGACCAACCCTTGTTGGGACACTTACTTTTATAAATGAATCCCTTATGAAAGGTTTCGGGTTGACTTAACCAATTACATCAAGAGAAGTAGCCCTTGCTAGACTTGGTGTAATATTGGAGGCAAGAGTTGAGGAAATCCAAGTCAAAATTTCAGGATTGGGGATTCCACTCAACAGATCAAGGAACTGTAAGCTCACAGTTGGCAAAGACCTGCCTACCTAAATACCTTGAAATAGCTTGACCAACCCTTTTTGGGGTTACGCGAAGGGAAATATGGATCCTTTACACAAGAATGTCAAAGAAACTGGACATTCCGAGTTCAATGGTGAGGGCCATTGTGACTTGATAAAATAGTGGGAGAATTAATTAATTTATTATTTCTCATAAAATTTAATCAAAAAAAGTACTGATAAATCAGCTCTTTTAATTTGTAGAATGGAAATGACAAACTCATCAACCACATTTTCTCTACGATCAATACTGGATAAATATAATATCCTCACCAGTAGTAACTTTTAGGAATTGTTTAGGCGCCTTCGGGTTATCCTACGCCATGAACGAAATTTTTACGTGCTGGATTCCTCACTTCTTGATTCTCCTACCCCATGGGTGAGTGGTGATGATTTCTTGGTCTATGAAAAATATTTGAACGATGCTCTCGATGTTCAATGTTTGATGCTATCATTGATGTCTAGTGAGCTCATGAAGTCTCATGAAGACATGGATACCTATAGCATGCTCGAGCACCTCCATGGTCTATAACAAGAGAAATCAAGACAGGAAAGGTGTGAGATCTCCAAGGCTCTATTTCAGAGAAAGCTTGGAGAGGGTGCCCTAGATGGGCCTCATGTAGTCAAGCTCATTGACTACATTGAGCGCTTGGAGGTTCTAGGGTTTAAACTCCCCGAAGAACTGGGTACCAATCTCTTTATTGCATCACTCCCCCAGAGCTTCTCAAAATTTGTTGTAAACTTCAATATGAACAACATTGAGAAGTCTCTGTCTGATCTTCTCATCCTCATTCACCAAGTGGACACTAACATGAAGCGTGAAAAGCCTTATATCCTCATGGTAAATAAAAGGAAAGGGAAGGCGAAGATCTTTAAGCCCAAAGCTTCTTCAAGGCCTTCCAAGAAAATGAAATCAAAGGGGAGGAAAAGGAACAAGATGTTGTTTGTTTTTCATGTGGCAAGAAGGACCACTGGAAGAAAAACTACACCCAGCTAAGGAAGCAAGGGGAAGCTTCAGGTGTGTTTGTTATCGAATGCAATCTATCTGTTTCTACTAATTGGGTATTAGATACTGTTGTGGTTCTCACATCTATATTCAAATATAGGAACCAAGTAGATTCAAGAAGATTTATCAAGGGGAGGTAGATCTACAAGCAGCCAACAGAGCCAGAGTTGCTATTGTAGCTGTCGATGACTACCACCTCACATTGCCTACGGGGATGGTCTTGGTTTTGAAAGGATGTTACTATGTACCCTCTGTAACCAAAAACATTATTTCAGTATCCAGATTAGATACTGATGGATTCATCTTCAAGTTTGGAGGTGGATGTTGATGTTTTTATAAATATAGCATTCGTTTTGGCAGGTCACATTTATATAACGGCCTTTATGTGTTAGACTACACAAACCAAGTAATGGCAATCGATGACAAAGTTAATTCACATGACTCATACCACACCCAACTTTGGCATCACCGGCTAGGTCATGTCAATGAGAAACGTTTGACAAAATTACATCAAGATGGGTATTTAGATTCTTTCGAACTAAAACCACTTGGTGTATGTCATGCGTGTCTACAAGGAAAAATGACCAAAGCCCCATTTATTGGGAAAGGTGAAAGAGATAAAGAGCTTTTCGAATTAGATCACACAGATGTGTGTGGGCCATTTCCAGTTGAGGCAAGGGGTGGGTTCTCAAACTTTACAACTTTTACTGATGATTTTATTAGATATGGATATATCTACTTAATGAGGTATAAGTCAAATTCTTTTGATCGGTTCAAAGAATACAAGAATGAAGTAGAGAACCAGCTTGGTATGAAGATTAAGAAACATTTCTCAGACAGAGGAGTATAATATCTTAATCAGTACTTCATTGATTTCTTACGAAAGTTTGGGATTCTATCTCAAATCACTCCACCTTACACGCCACAGTGGAATGGTGTACGTGAAAGGAGGAACAACACCCTGTTGGACATGGTGAGATCAATGATGAGTCATGTGAGTCTTCCATTATCCTTTTGGGGATATGCATTAAAAATAGCAGCACACATACTAAACCAAGTACCAACTAAATCGATAAATGGTATTCTATACAAGTTATGGAGTGGATGCAAAGCCATGTTATCTAATTTACATGCGTGGGGTAGCAAAGCATTTGTTAAGGCCTCTTCAGGTAACAAACTCGCGCCTCGAGGCACAAAGTGTATCTTTATAGGATATCCCAAGGAAACAAGGGGATATTTCCTATACAAATCCTCAGACAAAAATGTTACAGTGGCAAGACACGCCATATTCCTTCAGAGGGAGCACATCTCCAAAAGAGATAGTGGGAGCGAGATAGACTTCGATGAAGTCGAGGCTCAAGATACACATGAGTTTGTACAAGAACAGATTCCACAAAGCCCCATGGAAGAACAATATTTTCCAGAGACACAAGAACTGTGTAGGAGCACGAGAGAGGTGAGAGAACAAGAACGATATGGTTTTCTTGTCACCGAGGATGGTGACTCATTATTGGTTGACAATTATGATCCTCTTACCTACAAGGAAGCATTTGAAGGCATAGACGTTGCCAAGTGGCAAGAAGCCATGAATTCTGAAATGGATTCCATGTACTAAAACCAAGTTTGGATTTTGGTAGATCCTCTAGTTGATATAAAACCTATTGGTAATAAATGGGTATTCAAGAAGAAACTAGAAATGGAGGGGAAATTCAGCACCTATAAGGCACGACTGGTTGCAAAAGGTTTTAGACAGTGTCAAGAAATTGACTATGATGAAACCTTTTCACCGGTTGTGATGCTGAAATCCATCAGAATCCTATTGGCCATTGCTGCATACCATGACTATGAAATTTGGCAAATGGATTTTAAAACATCTTTCCTTAACGGGAACCTCCAGGAAGATGTCTACATGACACAACCTGAAGGGTTTGTGACTCCAAAGGATGCCAACAAGGTATGCAAGTTTCAGAAATCCATTTATGGATTAAATCAAGAATCAAGAACATGGAACATT
Source organism: Viscum album (assembly GCA_963277665.1). Classification (NCBI taxonomy): domain Eukaryota; kingdom Viridiplantae; phylum Streptophyta; class Magnoliopsida; order Santalales; family Viscaceae; genus Viscum; species Viscum album. Next base: position 444,849,320 of record OY728121.1, read on the forward strand.
CGTTTTGATGAAGCTATAACGAAATTTGGCTTTGTTAAGAATGATTGTGCGCCTTGTGTCTACAATAGGTTTAGTGGGAGTGCAGTCGTTTTCCTAATAGTATATGTTGATGACATATTACTAATTGGAAACGAAGTACCTGTCTTACAGTCAGTTAAGGCATGGTTGCATAAATGCTTCTCCATGAAATACTTTGGTGAGGCGGCATATATTCTTGGGATCAAGATCCATCGTGATAGATCCAAGAGAATGCTGGGCCTATGTCAAAGTACATACATTGACAAGATACTGAATAGATTCAGTATGGAACAGTCCAAGAAGGGATTGTTGCCAGTGTCACATGGCATTCATCTTTCCAAGAAAATGTGTCCTCAGACACATGAGGAAAGAAAGATAATGGAAAGGATCCCTTATGCATCTGCGAATGGGTCAGTCATATATGGCATGCTATATACGAGGCTAGATGTTTCTTATGCATTATGTGAGGTAGGCAGATATTGTGACACCCCAAGATTTCATAGTGTGTTATTTCTTCAAAATAATTCAATAACTTGCACTACACGCAAAACCGAGTTCAATCGCACCATGACTTACCAAACAAGCCTTTTAAAAGAGGTTGTGAATAGTATTAACTAAATTTTAATCTTTATATAATCCTTATAATTTTAGAATCCATATTATGAGTTTCTTAGACATAATGTAAGAACAAATTCATTTTCAGTATTGCACATTTACCAACTTTTAATAGTGAACCCTTTTTAAATACAATATTTTAAACATTTTGACTAAATGGGGACATCAAAAATTTAAAATGAAACATCCCAAACTTCCATGGTATGCTTTCCTTTGAATAATATTGTAGCGTGTGTTATAGGCAACTTCGAGTTCTAACACAGACCCCAACCAATCAAACTATCAGTTATAAATAGTAATACATACTTTTTAAAATTATATATATTTTATATTTCATTTTTGGATTCGGAATATCAAATTTATCCTAGGGTGAAATTTTGGAACTTTTTGGATAACACTTATATTTTGATGAATAGTGAAAATTACTAAATTTTAATTAAAAACAAATTTTTTAATCAAAATAATTTATATTTATAAATTATGAATTTGAGTGGTTTTAAAGTATATTTAGAATATAATTTTACCATTTAATATAATTTTGGTCATTGTACATAATTTTACAATTAAACCGGATATAAACAAGGGTCAATCTTTTGATAGTTATTATCTCTTAAAAACACACTTTTTGTTTTAACAACGGGAATTAATTTTAAATTAATTTCTGCCACTTATGTGTTTTGAATTTGGAAAAATGGATTCCATATTTGGAATCAGGATGTTCATATTGTGTAAATAGGTAACTTTTATTTTTAATCATTTTGAATAGTTACTGTTGTAAATATTTTATTTACCATGGTTAAAGGTAAATCTGGTAAATAAACGTTAAACAATAATATTATAATAATACTAAATTACCCTAAAACATGTCCTAACCTTATTGGTGGATACATGTCCGACCATGGGCATCATTGTGTCTATTTTTAGACCCCATGGAGCCACTTGTAGATGATAGGAACACTTTATTTTAATTCAGTTAAAATAAGTACAAAAATTACATAAGCATATATCTTTTAGAAAAACAATTTTTACATAGGGTTATATATGTTGGAGTTTTGACTATAAATATTCATTAGAAATAAAAAAATATTTCCTACATAATTATATTTTATTTATAATTTTTATAAATTACATAAGTTAATTTATTTATGACACAATGATGATATAGTAATTACCATAATAGTGAAAAATTAAAATAATTGATATTATAAATAACCAAATAAATATAATTTGAGACTTTTATTGAATTAAATTAATTTTCTAGGTTAATATGACATATTAGGATTGATTTAATTGACTTTTTTCGAAGTAATCATTCTGTTATGAGTTTCAAAAAAATGAATTCTTGAATAGTGTCAAAATTGACATAAATGAGTTTTTAAAACAAATATTATATTATTAATTGATATTAAATTCATAAAAATATAAGGTTCGGCCAAGAGACTTATATAATGAGATTTGTATCATTAATGGACCACTTGGGGGTCTCTTGGATGTATATAGTAAGTTTATTAACCATATAATATAAAAATACAAAGAGACATTGTAAAAGTGAAACTAATTAACTTAGAGTTAATACTTAAAGATAAGGTTAATATTGTAACCCAAACCTGTCTAAATTATATTCGATGAACGGTTTTCAACCCATACCCACATTAACCTTTAAATAATAAACTTTGGAGCCATTAGAAACCGAATATAAATTTATTATAAATTAATATTTCTAGCTTTTCCAAGGGTGCCCCTCACCCCTCTTATAAAAGGGCACTCCCCCTTCTCATTACTTCACACCTTAAAATCCTTTCGGTTCAGCCAACCTCTGCCCAAATACTCTTCCAACTTCCCTAAATACAACCTAGAGGCCTTTTTTGATCAGAAAGCCAACCTAAGGAGCCCTTTTGATCAAATCAAAAGGAAGAACACGAAGAAGAGGTAATGATTTCACCACCCTTTTTCAAGTTCCTTTCTTCTTCCACTTCTTCTTTCTTTGTTATTAACATTATAAAATAATAACCCCAGTATATTATATATAATGTGATGTTATTATAAATATGGTACAACCATATTCAGTATTCTATATACCCTTTGAATAACATGTCACCATACGTGCGTACGTATGGCTTACCGTCTCCATGTTGTGGTGTAATTGTTATTCAATATATTATTATTTGGATGGGTATAATAATGATGTGTAACTCATGTAAATAATAAATATAACATGATAATTATTCTGTATATATGATATATCATCCAATTATATATTATTTTAATATCAAAAGAATGATATTGTCGCTCGTGCGTACGTACGGACTACCGTCTCCACGAATGCGATGAGATTCATTCTCCATTGTATCAATTAAAGTATAATTCTAATTTTATGATTAATAATAGTATCTAAGGACTTGATATCATTCTGGATATGATTAAGATACAACCTATCCATTACAAACATGGCTTACACAACAAAACATATAAAAGAAAATGAGTAAGTTAACACCCGAAACAACGATAATACTAAGATATCATTAACAAATCAATGTTAAAAGATCATATATGATATCATATTAATGTATATGATTCTTGTATAATTTAATAACAATTATTTCACCATTATACAGGAGGTTAACCTACGCCAACTAAGGAAAAGTACAAGTTAAGGGTTATTTCACAATCTCTTCATTATCTGAGGTTGTTTATTCGTAATAATCTACTCGGATCTATTTATCATCCACATCCATGTTTATTAAAAATGTATTTCAAAACATTTTTATATTTAAAATAATATGGGTTAAAGTCATTTATACCCTTGCTTGACTTTTTATAAGAGTTTTATAACGGAATCATTCTGGTCTTTTCTAAACAATGTTCTTTTTATCCTTTTCGACAGAATTAAGGTAAGAATGTTTTTTTATCTTATACGGCGGGTGTGGTTATTTTACACCGTAATAAAATCGTCGAAGCATCCCTTACAAGATTATAAGAATATTTTCAAATAAAATGTTTTATTTTATAAATATATGACTCTTAAATGATTTCAAAATAGAAAGAGATATTTCTCTAAAAAGAGTTTTGATTTCATCTATGTCAACATCATTTGATGGATTTTACGCTTATTTGAAGTTGATTTATTTTGGTACAAAACATCTATATTGTATTGAATGTTTTGTGATATGTTTTACTGTGGATGTGCTATTTTTATACCATTCATATTTTATGGTGAAAGTATTGACATTTCGTATGCTAGTTTTAATACGAATGTTTATGTTATGTTTAAACCTTTTCATATGGGAATGCATTGGACTTAATATGTGACGGGTGGAGCTCGTTATAGCTCCTCGATGCATCGGTAGGTGTCATGATACAAACTAGTGTCTTGGAACAAGGCCTTGACAAAATCGTATTTGTATTCTTGGAACGAGGCCTTGGCTATGTGGTTATGATAGTCTGGCATTATGCATTCCATCATTATGAAATTGGTTATTGATATTGCATGTGATTATTCGATTAGTAGAATATCCTTGTGAATAAGTAAATGGAATTATTTCATTTTATTTTTTCCATACTATGTTTAAGTTCAAGTTTAAAAGGCTTTTGTTTTAGTTATACACTGCCTTAAATGTTTATTCTTATTTATGAAAGTTTCGGCTATATTGTTATTCTTACTGGGCATTTAAGCTCACCCCTTTTATATGTTTTATTTTCCCAGGATGTGAAGAAGTAAATTATGAATGACCTGTAGGGATACTATGAGGGTATAATAGTGTGGACTATAGAGACAATAGGTTGTTGTAGTAGTTTTTTACTTTACGATGTAATGTAAAACATTATGAATATATCTAGTGTTTCCAAGGCTACTAAACCAATCGGTCTTTCGAGATTTGATATTTCTTTTTATCATGCCAATGTTATGTAATAATGCACCGACTCTGGGTAACTAGGGTTGGGGAATTACAGTTGATATCAGAGGAAGTTTAGTATAAACCTTGGAAGATAGATTTATATAAACTCCGATTAGAGCACATAGGTTTAAGATGGACTTTGAGGTTTAGTATAGAAGAACATCCTAGAATTTTGGTATTGTAGAGATTTTGTGAGTTTTCAGAGCAATACATCCCTGTCTGGATACGAGCAGGTAGAGGCGGCTCTAGCACAGATGTACCTAGGTTAAAACCCGAAAACACCGCTTTGAGCTGGACTCGAATGGGAACTGGTGCACGACAATGGGCCTTGCTGCACTCTTGGTTACGACACTCCCGGGGGATATGCATAGGATAATTTACATTTTCCTTACAAACCATTATTAAGGGGTTATGAGTATATACTTCCTTAATGGAAAAATTTTTATGATTATGGATTATATCCATAAACTATTTAATTTATGTTATGTGTCTTACAAGTTTGGGATTAGGTATTTTTATTCATAAACTAATCTAGTGTATGCCATGTTTTAGAAATGGCGCCCAGTAGAAGGAATGAGAACTCTAGCAATGCACATGATTCAATGAGAAATATGGATCATATCTTTCATGGTCTTAAGCCAGAATTTATAAGAGAAATATTCTCCCATGTATTATCATCATATGAAGAAATAATATCATGTGTTGATAAGATAAGTAATGATTTTACTGAGTCCTATGGCTTTGAAGGGAAGCAAGAGAAGAAAAGGATGGTAGATAGAAAAATGGATAAAGGGAAGATGGAAAAGAAGAATTTTCTCATATGTGATAACTGTGGGATGAAACACCCTAGAACTTTCCTGAAAGTAATGGGAGTTTGTTATAAGTGTGGAGGAAAAGGGCACAAAGTACGTGACTGCAAGGGTAAGAAAATGGTTTCAAATATAAAATGCTTCATTTGCAAGGAGTTTGGACACTACGTGAACCTATGTCCTAGTCATCATACTATGCCGCAAATGATGCTATTGGATAATAATCAAGTTATGATACTACCACAGATGAAGAGGAATGATTAGAGTTTTTGTGTTGATTATTTCATTTGAGTGTTTTATCAACAATTTACTTGTTATAATAATTATTGAGTATATAAGGATTGTACTGCAGTACTATTTCATTAAGGACTTGAGATTGTGTGGAAAAAAGAAAAGTGACTCAATAGCATGATAAATTTTGGGAAAATATATGGTTGAGAGAATGATAAACCATAATATAGTTCTTATACTGAGGTAGTGATTTTGGAATAATACATGATTGATTTGGATAAATTATATTGGATATTCTTGACTACCTTGAAACTAATTAATGATTTGTATATTCCATCATTGTTGGGGTTTAAAACACTTCTGCATTGAAGGAGTATATCTATTATTCTTTAATGAATAAAGGATCATGAATGTAATCAATAAAGTTTTATGGTAATTCAGGATGTTGAAGTGTTTTAAAGGAATAAATGATGAAGGTGTTCACATGTTATTATGCGGAAAAAAGGATCTTTATTGTGTTAACTTCCTTATAAATTTTGGACTGATGTATTTTGGATAGTTCTAGTTTGGATTATTTTGGATTGCCATAAAAGGACAACCCGAAGGTCGGGCGACTACCCGTCGCGTCTGGCAAGGCCACGATAATTGAACCCACAACCGAAGGGCGACAACGGTGTATCACCTACCACTAACCCACGTGATGTCTGAGATTAAATAATGTAGTTTTTTTAAATGATCTGGTAGATGAATTATAAATTCGTTTTTTTGGAACCATATACGAATAGGATAAATAGAATATTTTTTTATGTTCTATTACCTTTTAAAGTGAAAGATGATTTTGTGGTAGAAATTAGTTAAAGGATGGAACACTACTTGTCAAGAATATATTTTTCTTCTTCTATTATTCTATGAAGAAATTAATTCTTATACTTTATTTAAGGAATCCTAAAACCAAAAATGTGTTATCCTAATACCCTATGTTTTTTTGAACTGATGGTATTTGAAATCATCATAGATTGATCAATTTAATGACCTCAATTTTACACATGATTGTGATTGATGAACTCAATCACTACCTATAAATATTTACATTTTTCCTCCAATTATATGTCTCTAATTTCCACCAATTTTCTCCTAATCGAGATCATAATTTGTTGGTGACCCTTTCATTTCTCGTTTCCTCATATTAAGACTAAATTTTAGTAACCCAATTTCTGATGTGGGTTTTCCCACAAAGATATTTTCTATTTTCAACCATTTATTTTCGAAGAACAATTTCAAATTGCGAGGATGCAATTTATTGAAGGAGAGGAGAATGTAACACCCCAAGATTTCATAGTGTGTTATTTCTTCAAAATAATTCAATAACTTGCACTACACGCAACACCGATTTCAAGCACACCATGACTTACCAAACAAGCCTTTAAAAAGAGGTTATGAATAGTATTAACTAAATTTTAAAATTTATATAATCCTTATAATTTTAGAATCCATATTATGAGTTTCTTAGACATAATGTAAGAACAAAATCATTTTCAGTATTGCACTTTTACCAACTTTTAATAGTGAAAACTTTTTAAATTAAATATTTTAAACTTTTTCACTAAATGGGAACATCAAAAATTTAAAATGAAACATCCCAAGCTTCCATGATATGCTTTCCTTTAAATAATACAGTAGCGTGTGTTGTACGCAACTTCGAGTTCTAACACACACCACAACTAATCAAACTATCAGTTATGAATAGTAATAACTACTTTTTGAAATTATATATATTTTATATTTCAAAATGGACTTCATTTTTGGATTTGGAATATCGAATTTAGCCTAGGGTGAAATTTTGGAACTTTTCAGATAAAACATATATTTTGATGAATAGTCAAAATTACTAAATTTTAATTAAAAACAACTTTTTTAATCGAAATAATTTATATTGATAAATTATGAATTTGAGTGGTTTTAAAGTATATTTAGAATATATTTTTACCATTTAATATAATTTTGGTCATTGTACATAATTTTACAATTAAACCAGACATAAACAAGTGTCAATCTTTTGATAGTTATTATCTCTTAAAAACACACTTTTTGTTTTAACAACGGGAATTAATTTTAAATTAATTTCTGCCACTTAAGTGTTTTGAATTTGGAAAAATGGATTCCATATTTGGAATCAGGATTTTCATGTTGTGTAAATAGGAAACTTTTATTTTTAAACATTTTGAATAATTACTGCGGTAAATATTTTATTTTCCATGGTTAAGGATAAATCCGATAAATAAGGGTTACAAATAATATTATAGTAATACTAAATTACCCTAAAACGTGTCCTAACCTTATTGGTGGATACATGTCCGACCATGGGCATCTTTGGGTCGATTTTGGGACCCCATGGATCCACTTTTAGGTGATAGGGACACTTTATTTTAATTATGTTCAAATAAGTTCAAAATTGACATAAGCATACATCTTTTAGAAAAACAATTTTTGCATAGGGTTATATATGTTGTATTTTATACTATAAATATTAATTAGAAAGATAAAACGATTTCCTACATAATTATATTTTATTTATAATTTTTATACATTAAATAATTTAATTTATTTATGACACAATGATAATACAATAATTACCATAACAGTGAAAAATTAAAATAATTGATATTATAAATACCCAAATAAATATAATTTGAGACTTTTATTGAATTGAACTAATTTTATAGGTTAATATGACATATTAGTATTGATGTAATTTACTTTTTTCGAAGTAATAATTCTTTAATGAGTTTCACAAAAATCAATTATTGAATAGTGTCAAAATTGCCATAAAAGAGTTGTTAAACAAATATTATATTATTAATTGATATAAAATTCATAAAAATCTAAGGTTCGGCCAAGAGACTTATATTATTATAGGTGTATCATTGAGGGACCACTTGGGGGTCTCTTGGATTTATATATTAATTTTATTAACCATATAATATAAAAATACAAAGAGACATTGTAAAAGTGAAACTAATTAACTTAGAGTTAATACGTAAAGATAAGGTTAATATAGTGACCCAAACCTATCTACATTCTATTTGTTGAAAGGTTTTTGACCCATACCCACCTTAAACTTTAAATAATCAACTTTTATGCCATTAGAAACCGAATATGAATTTATTATAAATTAATATTTCTAGCTTTTCCAAAGGTGCCGCTCACCCCTCTGATAAAAGGGCACTCGCCCTTCTCATACTTCACACCTTTGAAGCCCTTTGGTTCGGCCAACCTCTGCCCAAATACTCTCCTAACTTCCCTAAATACAACCTATAGGCCTTAGTTTGATCATAAATCCAACCTAAAGAGCCCTTTTGATCAAATCAAAAGGAAGAACTCGAAGAAGAGGTAATGATTTCACCACCATTTTTCAAGTTCCTTTCTTCTTCCACTTCTTCTTTCTTTGTTATTACCATTATAAAATAATAAATCCAGTATCTTATATATACTTTGATGTTATTATAAATATGGTACAACCATATTCATTATTCTATCCACCCTTTGAATAACATGTCACCATACGTGCGTACGTACGGCTTACCATCTCCACGCCGTGGTGTAATTGTTATTCAATATATTGTTATTTGGATGGGTATAATAATGACGTGTAACTCATGTAAATAATAAATATAACATTATAATTATTCTTTATATATGATATACCATCAAATTATGTATTATTTTAATATCACTAGAATGATATTGTTGCTCGTGCGTACGTACGGACTACCATCTCCACGAACACGATGAGATTCATTCTTCATTGTATCCATTCAAGTATAATTCTCATTTGATGATTAATAATAGTATCTAAGGACTTGATATAATTATGGATATGATTAATATACATCATATACATTACAAAAATGTCTTACGTAACAAAACATATAAAAGAAAACGAGTAAGTTAACACTTGAAACAACGATAATACTAAGATATTATTAACAAATCAATATTAAAAGATCATATATGATATCAAATTAATGTATATGATTATTGTATAATTTAATAACAATTATTTCACCATTATATAGGAGGTTAACCTACCCCAACCAAGGAAAAGTACAAGGTAAGGGTTATTTCACAATCTCTTCATTATCCGAGGTTGTTTACACGTAATAATCTACTGGGATCTCTTTATCATCCACATCCATGTTTCTTAAAAATATATTTCAAAACATTTTTACTAATTAAAATAATATGGGTTAAAGTCATTTATACCCTTTTTTGACTTTTTATAAGAGTTTTATATAGGAATCATTCCGTCGTTTTCCAAACAAGGTTCTTTTTAACCTTTTCGACAGAATTAAGGTAAGAATGTTTTTTTAACTTATACGGCGGGTGCAGTTATTTTCCGCCGTTATAAAATTGTCGAATCTTCCATTACAAGCTTATAAGAATATTTTCAAAGAAAATGTTTTATTTTATAAATATATGACTCTTAAATGATTTCAAAATATAAAGAGATATTTCTCTAAAAAGAGTTTTGATTTCATCTATGTCAACATCCTTTGATGGATTTTACGCTTATTTGAAGTTGATTTATTATGGTACAAAACAACTATATTGTGATGAAGGTTTTGTGATATTTTTGACTATGGATGTGCTATTTTTATACCATTCATAGTTTATGGTGAAAGTATTGACATTTCGTATGCTAGTTTTAATAGGAATGTTTATGTTATGTTTAAACCTTTTTATATGGGAATGCATTGGACATAATATGTGATGGGTGGAGCCCGCTATATCTCCTAGATGCATCAGTAGGTCTCATGAGAAATACTAGTGTCTTGCAACAAGGCCTTGGCAAATTCTTTTTTGTAGTCTTGGCATGAGGCTTTGGCTATGTGGTTATGATAGTCTGGCATTATGCATTCCATCATTATGAAAGTGGTTATTGATATTGCATGTGATTATTCGATTAGTAGAATATCCATGTGAATAAGTAAATGGAATTATTTCATTTTATTTTTGCCATACTATGTTGAAGTTCAAGTTTAAAAGGATTTTGTTTTAGTTATACACCGCCTTAAATGTTTATTCTTATTTATGAAAGTTTCCGCTATATTGTTATCCTTACTGGGCATTCGTGCTCACCCCTTTTCTATGTTTTATTTTCCTAGGATGTGAAAAAGTAAATTATGAAAGACCTGCAAGGATATTATGAGGGGATAATAGTGTGGACTATGGAGACAATATGTTGTTGTAGTAGTTTTTCACTTTATGATGTAATGTAAAACATTATGAATATATCTAGTGTTTCTAAGGCTACTAAACCAATCGGTATTTCGAGATTTGATCTTTCTTGTGATCATGCCAATGTTATGTAATAATGCACCGACTCTGGGTAACTAGGGTTAGGGCGTTACAGTTGGTATCAGAGGAAGTTTAGTACAAACCTTGGAAGCTAGATTTAGATAAACTCTGATTAGAGCACATAGATTTAAGATGGACATTGAGGTTTATTATAGAAGAACTTCCGAGAATATTGGTATTGTAGAGATTTTGTGAGTTTTCCAAGCAATACATCTCTATCTGGATATGAGCAGGTAGAGGCGGCTCTGGCACAGATGTACCTAGGGGTAAAACCCCAAAACACCGCTTTGAGCTGGAATCAAACGGGAACTGGTGCACGACAACGGGCCTTGCTGTACTCTTGGTTACGACACTCCCGGGGGATATGCTTAGGATAATTCTCATTTTCTTTACAAACCTATATGAAGGGTTTATCAGTCTATACTTCCTCAAAGGAGAAATTTTTATGATTATGGATTATATCCATAAACTATTTAATTTATGTTATGTGTCTTACAAGTTTGGGATTAGGTATTGTTATTAATAAACTAATATAGTGTATTCCATTGTTTAGAAATGGCGCCCAGTAGATAGAATGGGAACTCCAGCAATGCAAATGATCCAAAGAGAAAAAAGGATCATATCTTTCATGGTCTTAAGCCAGAATTTATAAGAGAAATAGTCTCCCATGTATTATCATCATATGAAGAAATAATAACATGTGTTGATAAGATAAGTAAAGATATTACTGAGTCCTATGGCTTTGAAGGGAAGGAAGAGAAGAAAAGGATGGAAGAGAGAAATATGGATAAAGGGAAGAGGGAAAAGAAGAATTTTACCATATGTGATAACTATGGGAAGAAACTCCTTGGAACTTGCCTGAAAGGAAAGGGAGTTTGTTATAAGTGTGGAGGAAAAGGGCACAAAGTACGTGACTGCAAGGGTAAGAAAATGGTTTCAAATGTACAAAGCTTCATTTGCAAGGAGTTTGTACACTACGCGAACCTATGTCCCAGTCATCAGACTATGCCACAAATGATGCTATTGGATAATAATCAAGTTATGATACTACCAGAAATGAAGAGGAATGATTAGAGTTCTTGTGTTGATTATGTCATTTGAGTGTTGTATCAACAATTTACTTGTTATAATAATTATGGAGTATATAATGATTGTACGGCAGTACTAATTCATTAAGGACCTGAGATTGTGTGGAACAAAGAATAGTGTCTCAATAGCAGGATAAATGTTTGGAAAATATATGGTTGAGAAAATGACAAACCATAATATAGTTCAGATACTGAGGTAGTGATTTTGGAATAATACATGATTGATTTGGATAAATTATATTGGTTGTTCTTGACTACCTTGAAACTGATTAATGATTTGTATATTCCATCATTGTTGGGGTTTAAAACATTTTTGTATTGAAGGAGTATATCTATTATTCTTTAAGGAATTAGGGATCATGAATGTAATCAATAAGTTTTTATGGTAATTCAGGATGTTGCAGTGTTTTAAAAGAATACATGATGAAGGTGTTCACATGTTATTACATGGAAAAAATGATCTTTATTGTGTTTACCTTCCTTATAAATTTTGGACTGAAGTATTTTGGATAGTTTTAGTTTGGATTATTTTGGATTGCCATAAAAGGACAACCCGGAGGTCGGGCGGCAACCCGTCGCATCCGACAAGGACGCGAGACTTGAACCCACAACTGAAGGCCGACAAGGGTGTATCACCTACCACTGACCCACGTGATATCTGGTATTAAATAATTTTTTTTTAAAAGATCTGGTAGATAAATTATAAATTCGTTTTTTTAACCCTATACGAATATGATAAATAGAATATATTTTTTACGTTCTATTATCTTTTAGAGTAAAAGATGAGTTTTTGGTAGAAATTAGTTAAAGGATGGAACTCTACGTGTCAAGAATATATTTTTCTTATTCTCTTATTCTATGAAGAAATTAATTCTTATACTTTATTTAAGGAATCCTAATACCAAAAATATGTTATCCTAATACCCTATGTTTTGTTGAACCGATGGTATTTCAAATCATCATAGATTGATGAATTTAAGGACCTCAGTTTTACACTTGTTTGGAATTTATGACCTCAATCACTACCTATAAATATTTATGTTTTTCCTATAATTATATGTCTCTAATTTCCACCAATGTTCTCCTAATCGAGATCATAATTTGGTGGTGACCCTTTCATTTGTATTTTCCTAATATTAAGACTAAATTTTAGTAACCCAATTTCCGATGTGGGTATTCCCACAAAGATATTTTCTATTTTCAAACTTTTATTTTCGAAGAACAATTTCTAATTGCGAGGACGCAATTTATTGAAGGAGGAGAGAATGTAACACCCCAAGATTTCATAGTGTGTTATTTCTTCAAAATAATTAAATAACTTGCACTACACGAAACACCGAGTTCAAGCACACCATGATATACCAAACAAGCCGTTAAAAAGAGGTTATGAATAGTATTAACTAAATTTTAAACTTTATATAGTCCTTATAATTTTAGAATCCATATTATGAGTTTCTTAGACATAATGTAAGAAAAAATTCATTTTCAGTATTGCACTTTTACCAACTTTTAATAGTGAACAACTTGTCAATAAAATATTTTAAACATTCTTACTAAATGGGGGCCTCAAAAATTTAAAATTAAACATCCCAATCTTCCACGGTACGCTTTCCATTGAATAATACAGTAGTGTGTGTTGTACGCAACTTCGAGTTCTAACACACACCACAATCAATCAAACTAGCCGTTATGAATAGTAATACCTACTTTTTTAAATTATATATATATTATTTTTCAAAATGGACTTCATTTTTGGATTCGTAATATCGAATTTAGCCTAAGGTGAAATTTTGGAACTTTTCGAATAACACTTAAATTTTGATGAATAGTGAAAATTACTAAATTTTAATTTAAAACAACTTTTTTAATCGAAATAATTTATTTTGATAAATTATGAATTTTAGTGGTTTTAAAGTATATTTCGAATATCTTTTTACAATTTAATATAATATTGGTCATTTTACATAATTTTACAATTAAACCGGACATAAACAAGTGTCAATCTTTTGATAGTTATTATCTCCTAAAACACGCTTTTTGTTTTAACAACGTGAATTAATTTTAAATTAATTTAGGCCACTTATGTGTTTTGAATTTGGAATAATTTATTCCATATTTGGAATCAGGATTTTCAAATTGTGTAAATAGGTAACTTTTATTTTTAATCATTTTGAATAATTTCTGCGGTAAATATTTTATTTACCATGGTTAAGGGTAAATCTGGTAAATAAGGGTTAAAATATAATATTATAATAATACTAAATTACCCTAAAACATGTCCTATCCTTATTGGTGGATACATCTCCGACCATGGGCATCTTTGGGTCGATTTTTGGACCCCATGGAGCCACTTGTAGATGATAGAGACACTTTATTTTAATTAAGTGAAAATAAGTACAAAAATGACACAAGCATATATCGTTTAGAAAAACAATTTTTACATAGGGTTATATATGTTTTATATTCGACTATAAATACTCATTAGAAAGATAAAACCATTTACTATATAATGATATTTTATTTATAATTTTTATACATTAAATAATCTAATTTATATATGACACAATGATGATACATTAAATACCATAATAGTGAAAAAATAAAATAATTGATATTATAAATTCCCAAATAATTATAATTTGAGACTTTTATCGCATTAAACTAATTTTATAGGTTAATATGACATATTGGTATTGATTTAATTGACTTTTTTCGAAGTAATCATTCTGTTATGAGTTTCACAAAAATCAATTTTGCAATAGTGTCAAAATTGACATAAAAGAGTTTTTAAAACAAGTATTATATTATTAATTGATATTAAATTCTTAAAAATCTATGGTTTGGACAAGAGACTTATATAAGGATAGTTGTATCATTAATGGACCACTTGGGGGGTCTCTTTGATGTATATAGTAAGTTTATTAACTATATAATATAAAAATACAAAGATACATTGTAAAAGAGAAACTAATTAACTTAGAGTTAATACTTAAAGATAAGGTTAATATAGTAACCCAAACCTATCTAAATTATATTGGTTGAATGGTTTTCGACCCATATCCACCTTAAACTTTAAATAATCAACTTTAGAGCCATTAGAAACCGAATATGAATTTATTATAAATTAGTATTTCTAGCTTTTCCAAAGGTGCCCCTCACCCCTCTTATAAAAGGGCACTCCCACTTCTCATTACATCACACCTTCAAATCCTTTTGGTTCAAAAAACCTCTGCCCAAATACTCTCCCAACTTCCCTCAATACAACATAGAGGCCTTAGTTTTATCATAAAGCCAACCTATGGAGACCTTTTGATCAAATCAAAAGGAAGAACCTGAAGAAGGGGTAATGATTTCACCACACTTTTTCAAGTTCCTTTCTTCTTCCACATCTTATTTCTTTGTTATTACCATTATTAAATAATAACTCCAGTATCATATATATACTGTGATGTTATTATAAATATGGTACAACCATATTCATTATTCTATCCACCCTTTGAATAACATGTCACCATACGTGCGTACGTACGTCTTACCATCTCCACGTCATGGTGTAATTGTTATTCAATATATTATTATTTGGATGGGTATAATAATTATGTGTAACTCATGTAAATAATAAATATAACATGATAATTATTCTGTATATATGATATACCATCCAATTATATATTATTTTAATATCAAAAGAATGATATTGTCACCCGTACGTACATACGGACTACCATCTCCACGAACGCGATGAGATTAATTCTCTGTCGTATCCATTCAAGTATAATTCTAATATGATGATTAATAATAGTATATAAGGACTTGATATCATTCTGGATATGATTAAGATACAACCTATCCATTACATAAATGGATTACGTAACATAACATATAAAATAAAACGAGTAAGTTAACACCCGAAACAACGATAATACTAAGATAGTATAAACAAATCAATGTTAAAAGATCAAATATGATATCATATTAATGTATATGATTATTGTATAATTTAATAACAATTATTTCACCATTATACAGGAGGTTAACCTACCCCAACCAAGTAAAAGTACAAGGTAAGGGTTATTTCACAATCTATTCATTATCTAAGGGTGTTTATACGTAATAATCTACTGGGATCTCATTATCATCCACATCCATGTTTCTTAAAAATGTATTTCAAAACATTTTTACTATTTAAAATAATATGGGTTAAAGTCATTTATACCCTAGTTTGGATTTTTATAAGAGTTTTATAAAGGAATCTTTCCGTCGTTTTCCAAACAAGGTGCTTTTTAACCTTTTCGACAAAATTAAGCTAAGAATGTTTTTTTAACATATACGGCGGGTGTAGTTATTTTCTGCCGTTATAAAATCACTTAAACATCCCTTACAAGCTTGTAGTAATATTTTCAATGACAATGTTTTATTGTATAAATATATGACTCTTAAATGATTTCAAAATAGAAAGAGATATTTCTCTAAAAAGAGTTTTGATTTCATCTATGTCAACATCCTTTGATGGATTTTACACTTATTTGAAGTTGATTTATTATGGTAAAAAACTTCTATATTGTATTGAAAGTTTTGTGATATGTTTGACTGTGGATGTGCTATTTTTATACCATTCATATTTTTTGGTGAAAGTATTGACATTTCGTATGCTAGTTTTAATACGAATGTTTATGTTATGTTTAAACCTTTTCATATGGGAATGCATTTGACATAATATGTGACGGGTGGAGCCCACTATTTCTCCTCGATGCATCGGTAGGTCTCATGAGACAAACTAGTGTCTTGGCACAAGGCCTTGAAAAAATCTTATTTGTAGACTTGGCATGAGGCCTTGGCTATGTGGTTATGATAGTCTAGCATTATGCATTACATCATTATGAAAGTGGTTATTGACATTTCGTGTTATTATTATATTAGTAGTATATCCATGTGAATAAGTAAATGGCATTATTTCATTTAATTTTTTCAATACTATGTTGAAGTTCAACTTTAAAAGGCTTTTGTTTTAGTTATACACTGCCTTAAATGTTTATTCTTATTTATGAAAGTTTCCACTATATTGTTATCCTTACTGGGCATTTGAGCTCACCCCTTTTCTATGTTTTATTTTCCCAGGATGTGAAGAAGTAAATTATGAATGACCTGCAGGGATATTATGAGGGGATAATAGCGTGGACTATAGAGACAATATGTTGTTGTAGTAGTTTTTCACTTTATGATGTAATGTAAAACTTTATGAATATATCTAGTGTTTCCAAGGCTACTAAACCAATCAGTCTTTCGAGATTTGATCTTTCTTGTGATCATGCCAATGTTATGTAATAATGAACCGACTCTGGGTAACTAGGGTCGGGGCGTTACCTATATCAAGCTGGTCTAAGAGACCTCCATTAGATGTTAGTCAAGACTATCCTTAAGTATCTGATGCGTACTAAGGATATGTTCCTGGTTTATGGAGGAGATGAGGAACCAGTCATCAGATGACATGCATATGCAGGTTTCCAGACTGATCAAGATGACATGAAGTCGCAGAATGGATACATCTTCAGTTTGAAAGGAGGTGCAGTGAGCTGGAAGAGCTCAAAGCAAAGTGTGGTGGCAGATTCTACAGCAGAGTTCGAGTATATCGCAGATTCTTAGGTAGATAAAGAAGCAGTATGGATACGAATCTTCGTCCAAGAGATGGATGTAGTACCGAACAGTAAAGATCATATCACACTCTATTGTAATAATACTGCAGTGGTGGCACTTGCAAAAGTTCCAAGGTCACATCAGTGGACAAAGCACATACTACAGAAGTATCATCTCTTGAGGGATTTTTCTCAGAGAGGTGAAGTTGCAGTGAGCAGTATTTCCATGGAAGACAACGTGGCAGACCCATTGACTAAAGCCTTGACTTAGCAGAAACATGATCATAATGTGAGGTCTAGCAAACTGAAAGTCGTAGGGAGTTGGCTCTAGTCCAAGTGGGAGTTTTTATGGGTTGGTGTCCTCAGAACCAACTGTTTTGTACTTTGATTACATGAATGTTCACTTATTATATATTTTTCATTATTATGCATGACTATAATATAATAATGTACTGGAATATTTGTTGCATTAATAAGGTCATAGCAGATCCCCGCTATGATGAGAACCTTGAAATGCTATAAAAATATTCTTAAATAAAGTTTTGCGGTTGGATGACATACTATTATAGGACAAATAGTATACAGACCGTCATGTTCGAGTACTCATAAGAAGACGAGACTCTCTCTCATGGAGTTCGCACTTGGTAATATCCCAGATGGGAGATTATGAGAACAGACCCGCCAATAGCAATTCTGCATGTCTTGGTTTCATTGGACATTGCTATCTACGAGCGTGTATAATGGTCCTTAGACTGGAATATTATCATTAACTCATGTCATGACTCACACACTTGGATTTACTGATGAAAACCATCACGCAGACAGTTGGTGAGAAGTAGGGTACATTGGGTGCATCACAAGTGAGATGTTGTTAATGGATAAGTTGAGGAAGGATTTGTCCCTTCCATTTATGGAAGTTGATATCTCGGCCCTTCGATCGAAATAGAACTGTCGAATTAAATTCCATGGCCATGGTGTGAACGATGATTTTATTTCAGGTAGTCAAAGAACGATGGATCAATCATATAGGTTTATGACACTGCCATGAAACCTACTTGATGAGATATCGAGACAAAGGGATTAAATTACAAAGTAAGCATTCGTATGAGGTGATGCATCAATGCGGCGTCAACTTCCTTCTCTTGGGTTCCTTGACCCATTTCTAGATAGTAATCTTGATCTTTAGGCAAGGCCGCCTAATGCCAATGAGAAAGAGGCCTAGAGGGCCACACACTAAGTGTATCCAAGTATCTCAAGTTGAATAAAGATTATTCCCGTACGTGGTTTAAGAATTATTCAAGGAAGCCTATGTTGTTTTAAATGATGGAGGAAAAATAAAATAAAACAAGTACACGCCGTGTATTATTAAATGTACACGCTGTGTAGTTTTATTTTGGAAAGGAAATGAATAAATGAAAACAAGATATACACGCTGTGTACATTTAATGTACACACCGTGTAGTTTTCAATGGAAAACAAGTACACGCCGTGTAGTTTTTCCATTCGGGATTTTGAGGATATAATATTGTTTTAAATGATATTTATTATAATCATCGTGGGCGCATGTCAAGGAATTATTTATTCGGTATGGGGGTTTTAAATAAGATTCAATGAAATAAATAAAATGCGTAACGCGTTTATTTATTTTCATAACTCTATAACCCCACACACCCGATTATAAATATCCTCACTACCCCAACTCTTTTAACACACAAGATAATCATTGTGCACAACATATCTAGAGAATTATTTAAATGCCTAAAGAACCTCTTCCTCCAAGAACGATCTCAAGACCGAGAGAGATCTTCTTCCATCGGATCAAGACGATCTGAGGCGGACAACGCAAGCAAAGGCTTCTCTACGTTAGCACCCGGAGAATCCTTTGGCGACGTCCAGAGATATGAGGTACACCTGTTGATCACCACTAGAGTGAGTCTACACTTGGCTTCTACGACGCAAAGACGGATCACATCGACAATGTGATCAAGAACATCAACGAATAAAGAACACCCAAAAGGTATTTCTTTATAATTAATTAAATTAATTACCATCAACCTGTAACGATCCTTGTTTGTGGTTCCGGGACAAACCATCTTCTTTGTCTCTTTCTGTGATTCGATCCATGGAGACTTGAATTTATCGTCGTATTGATCCCGGATTGATCATTGCTAATGACAAAAAGCCAAGTGGGGACATCAACCCACGCGCTTCCGCTGTTCCCGGAACCTTCATTTTTTACCAAATTTCCTATCTTATTTTCATGAGATGATATTCCCATTATATAGAAAATTTAATAGAATTTAGGAATGTGAAGATCCAATGTCAAACAAGGTAATAGAATAATTTGAATCATTACGTAACGTACCTTTTACAACTTCATTAGATGGCCCATCATAAACCCTAGTAGTGGAAAATTATATTTAAAAATATTTTTTATTTTAGTCATGATGGTTACTATCACATATAGATATATTTAGAAAAATGGTATAATAATTACCCATCTCATTTAAAAAGAAATATCTCACCTTTGGATGTCTATCTATTACCCCATTTTGAGATTCTTCTAGAGTCTTTTACATATAGTTATAATCCCTATAACTAATCTTACCACACCAGTGAAATTTTCCATGTCCTGAAAAACATTACCTATATTGGTTTTACCACACATGGAACATGTTAGGGGATTACCTCTAGAATTATCAGTTGGATTCTTCTCCATTGATTTCAACCATGATTGTTTTTTACGGTTATCATCTCGAGACACATAAGTGTTGGAAAAATTAGTCCCATCTTTCTCAGTGTAAAGAAAAAATTTCTCATAACTTTTGAATTTTCATATGGCCTACAAAAATATAGTCTTAATCATGAATAAAATATATTAGTTTAACTATAAATTATGTAATAAAATCTGATAAATAAATAGAAAATCTTTAAAAAAAATTCATACATAACAACCAAATCATCATCCTATTAGATTTAATTCAACGATTGATTCCCCATCATGAGCCAAAAAACCATAGGGAAATATCTCTCTATAAAACTTTCCTAAATTCATCCCATTCTATTCCATCATTATAATCATTCTCTATGGTATTATTAACCCGCTACAAGAATTGATTAGCTTCAACTTGAAAATGATATATAAAAATAGTATCCTCTTGATTTTTAGAACCTCCCATGACTGCAAATACTTTTTTCCAATGAATTGATTTATAATTTGAGTACCACTACATTATAATTTCCACAAAATTAGGGAATTTTATACTTAATGAAATTTTCAACTATTAACACTCTTTTTTGTCCAAAATATGATTGATCTCTATCACAAACACCACCACCATTTATATCCTATGTCAATTAAGACATCACTATATAAAAATATTCATTTCTAATTCCAACCATTTTGAGATACTTATTTGGAAGGATTTTTTCCGATTGATATGTTCCTACTTTAGCTTCCCTATTTCAACTAGGTAAAACCATTCTAAAAAACATATATTATATGAAGAATCATGTTAACCTTTAAATAATACATCTTTTCAACATAACAATTAATTATAATCTTTCATGGGTAAGATATTAACATTATATTCAACTCTAAAGATTTATAAAGCATTCCCATAATATAAACTATAAAGAGAAAAAATTAAATTATCTATCAATTGGATATTTAGAAAATAATCCAATTTATTTAATTTTGAGGATCTTTAGGATAAATAGTTTTATAGAATTAGGCCATAAATCTTATATAACAAACCCATGTGTTAAAAAGTGGTCTCTTCTTTTAAATATACATTTTTAACACAATATAAAACATTTAAAATTAAATGAGTTTTATTTTCATTATAAATATTCAAAACATTCAACTTGAAATCATATTTATCCTTACCCAACTGTAAATTGTATGAAAAACAGTTACAAATGTTGGATGATCAAAAAAAATCCAATTAAGTGATATAAAAAAATAAATCCATTAGTTTAATGTGAAGAATAAAACCCCATAAAATTATTAAATTTATCGCATTATTCTTTGAGTATTTGAAATAAATGATTTCCACATGAAAAACACACTTTTTGCAAAAAATAAAAAGATTAAAACTCTGTGAAAAAAACTGGAAACCCATTTTTGGTGACCTATAGAATAATATTCATTACACATGTTATAAAAAACTATAGACAAGATAAATCGTTATGAGAAACCACATCAGTTAACACTGTCCTTCTATTCTTTGATGACAAAAAGCATTACCCAATGTGTAGGAGAAATAAATTAGATCTCAAAGTTTATATAAGATGTATTGGGATTGCCTATTTCTCACATATAATTCTCATGTAACATATCATGTAGAAAATATTTATTCTTTCACCTTTTTATCTTAAAACACTTCGAAAATTCTTCTTATCATTTATGCATAACACTTTAAAGTATTGCAATGCCCTTTTATTTTAAATAATCATTTTCAAAATTTAAAATAACCAGAATAAATGGATATAGTGTTTTATTAGGAGGAAAACACAAACGATTATAAAAGGAACATAAAAATAGAGTAACAATTCAGGCAATAGACAAATACATTGACACCATATACGTGAAAATAGAATATTTCATTAACCTTTGGTAAATAAAGTCAAAAAATTTCTTAAAAATATTATTTTTTTAATAAATTTAAAGTTAGTCAAATGAAACATAAAATTTCACTTTTAATTCATTTATGTCAATATGAATACACACATAAAATAACTTTAAGAATATGGACATGGATAAAAGGACATAGAAAATAAATATTTAATACATTTAAATATCGGTTTTAACATAAAGTGTCCTTGACCTCAAGTATTAATCAGAAATTACATTCTTTATATTAATGAACAATAAAACTATGTTAATAATTTAGTTTCTTAATAATCTTTTTCATGCTTAATATTCATTTTATTTAATTTATTATTATGTTATTTTCAATTGCTCAATAATTTAAGTACATACCAGACGTTTTGATCATATTAGGCTCAAATTCCTAATTTGAAATTTGTTGGCTGACTATGGAAATTGAGTTCATTATTCTATGATCTAAATAAATAATAATTTTTATAAATAAATTATACTTTTAAAATCCGCAGTGAAATATAGTTATGAAAAATTATCTACCTTACAATAATAGAGGTGGTAGGCCGCATTTACGCATGAGTAACATCCCATTGATTAATGATCATTATTAAGAGAAGTTAAACATTATATTACCTTTATTTAATGATAATTAAATAATATATACCAAAAATTTTATTTATATATACTTATATATCATCCGTGTGATGTGGTGATACAAATGGATCACATCGCTTCATGGAGGTGGTATCCCACACATACACGCAAAAACATTATCATTTTTCGATGATTGGAATGGTAATAAAATATATGACATTAAAATTTTAAATAATGATAAATGTTTAATGAATATAATTTTTCCACAAAAATTCCATATTTATAACCAACCATGGGAGGCAGTGATGGAAAACGAATTACATCAGTTTGTGAGGCGGTACTCTAGAAAACACAAGAATGATGATAGGGGAGATGGATATAGGTTATAGTATTAACATAATATATATATATATATTGAAGATAATATTTTTTTGATTCGTCATATATGATGAATATTTTAAGGATATATAAGAAGAAATAAAATGAAAATGCTTGGATAAGAATTATACCTCCTCTTTTGAAAACTCCATATGGTTTACACAAAAATCATTCCTAGGTTGATTTTATCTTCAAACCAAGGCCTCTAGTACATGGGTACTAATTTAAAAGAAGATATTTTCTAAAAAAATTCTTTTTATGTGTGAATAAAGAAGGATAGAAGTTGACATACTATAAGTTAAATGTGTGGAACTCATGGAATGTATTAAATTAATAAATTGAAATAAATTTATTTTGATATTAAAATAAATAATATTTTATTTTATTTTATGATAATATTAGTATTACTTTAAATAATCTCATATAGTAAATTTTAAAAAAATCATTTATTTTATTCCCTTATATTTTGTTTTTAACTCATGTTATCCATTTTTGAATATTTTCGTGATACCTATGATTTTCAATCATTACGGGTCATCCATACAATCCTCCTCCATCTAGCTCAGCCTGGGATCGTCCCTCTAGGTCGAGGCCCTGGCCATGCTCTCAGGACTTAGTATTTGTAACCAGAGGAAGATGGACATCACATAGGTTAAAATAGAAACATTTGTATTACACAATGATTTTATAGGGTGAAGAGAGGTTATGTGGTCCATTTAATACACAATCATAAAAAGAAATAGTATTTTCCAATTAAACATTAGAATAAGGAACACCTGGAAGGAGGGAACAAAGTTTCTTACTATTAAGCTTGACTGGACACCCCAAGCTCTAAACGCCTTAACATTCACAAAATGGTCAATCTAAAACTGGAAGGGGTTAATATCATTATAGGTGATTACCTTGTACTCCATTACCTTAGACCCCCCTAATTTTCAATTAATCACCCTCGATTCCCCTTTCCCCATTTTTTCCACTTTCTTAGAATAAATAAATAACATGATGATTATGGTAATTAGGGGTGAAGATAGATACTATAAATGGAAAATTTGTCCATAAATGGATAATGGATTATATATAAACTATATCCAAATAAATTGATTGAATATAGGATTTTTATGAACTTTAAATCATTTAATAACAAATAATTTATTTCAAAACATCATTAAGGAAATTTTTGGAACTGTTCATTTAATTTGACATGAAAATAAAATGAAAACAAAATATTTCAAAAAAAAACATATAAAAAATACCTAACATATTATATTTACCTCTAAAATCCATCTAACATAATAATTAAATCATTTTATATTAATTTAAATATTTTTAAAAACTTTTATTTTGAATTCTTATTAATTGAATATATATTATGTCTGTGTTACGTAAGAATTTATGGAATGTATTTAATAAATAAAAATTATAAATAAATTAACATGATGAAAAATATTTTAACTATTTATAAAATATTTATAAGTTAATATAATTTATTTTTATCCCTGATAAAAAATATTATAGTTATTAAAAACAAGAATGTGACATTTTTGACTTTATCTTCTACTTAAATATTATAAACCTAATTGTCAATGAAATAAGTCATAAAGTTAATATTTTTTTTGGAAATATAGACTGAAAAAGAAAAATTAAAATAATAAAATAAGAAAAAGTTAAGTGTTAGTGTCATTAATTCCTTATCATATTATTTTATAACATTAATTACATAATTTACCCTTACTATTGTGAAAATTATTTATTATATTTACCATTCAAAATGACCAAACATATAAGGAACATATTTGCTTTATTTTGACCTCATAATTCTAAATATGTAATAAATATTTCAATATTTAATTCATATATGTTGAAGAATTTAATATTAAATTAAATTTGTAAAATATGACGAAAAATGGGGTTTTTGAAAAAATACATTTTTATGTGTAAATATGTTTTTATAATTAATTAAATTATAAAACACATTCAAATTAATATAATAATATAATATAAATAATATATAGTAACTAATTAATTATTAAGACTTATGTATAATTGAATATGACTTTTTAAATAATTTTAAAAAAATATTGTTTTCAAAATAAATCGGTATTTTTTAAAATTAATTCATAAATATATCATTCCAAAAAATTATCAAAAATTGATCCTAAATATAATATCAACATTACAAATTAAAAGATAAAATTCATTATATTAAATTTATATTTTATAATTTAACAGTTAATCTTTTAAATAAGACCATATAAGAAAAGTGTATAATAAAACTATTTCCACTTTTTATTTAAAACTTAAGGAATAATTTTATAATGAACATACATATCTAATTTAGGAATACTAAAAACATGAATATTATTTATTTTATGATTACATGGTTTTTTTCACTATGAGTAGAATGTGTAATAGTTTGTATGTATAACAAAATAAATTGTAAAAAAATGTGTTTGTTTTCTCTCCTCAGGGAATACCTTTCCGACCCAACCTGATTTGTCCTAGGAAATATGTATCATATCATGGTACCTTTTAATGTTCAAGGGAATCAATAATTATATAAATTATATCCATATATATGTAACCAGAAGGAATCCAGGGAAAAAGTCAATGAAATCCCACACTACATGACCATTTCAAATCATTGGGAGAACAATGGCATTAATGACTTTCAAAAGATAATCCAACTCATGATGATCAACCCATGATGTATGAATATTTGGGTTTGAGTGGTATCTAATGGATGAACCCTTGGAATTACACTCCTAATAGTTTCTAACCAAACTATGGAATTATATCCTTTCATTTTGGGCAGTTATCAATTAGAATCCAAGCGGCTACAACCACTGGTTACCTCCAAATCCATTTTTTTGTATCTTTGAAAGCCACTTTTTGGTAAGTGGTAACCGCACAGATGACCAGATATTTCAAAATTCAAAACAAACACACCGCCAAATTCAAACTTAAAACAAGAAAAGGGTGCATGATTCCATGTAAATCACCATGGATAGAGACTGATATCCCAGTCAACGCTGCGTCCCAGTCGTCCACTCCAAATACCATCACATCCAAGTCGTCATGCCACCCATTAGCATAAATTGAAACTTTAAAGGTTTGAAATTTTAAACTACAAACATAAACCATCATTACTGCCATGGTTGATGATCTGCCCCATGTCTCACACCCTAACCCAAATCGTACAACATTGCCACACCAGAGCGCCGGAGAAATCCACCCATCGGAATCCAATGTTGCTGCCAAAGACACACCAAACAGAACACCATATAACAACAAATCCATAACTGAATATTCTTCACAACCATCATGAGATCATTTCAAACAAAAAACCAAATAATCACCATCTTCATCATATCCCATAACCACAGAAAATTGAAAACAAAATAGTCACCAAGAATATAACCATCAATAAGAAAAAACAACATCACCGAGCACTATGGACTCCGGAAACGCCAACTGCCGCTCGAACTCACCTCCCAAGACACCTTGATCACTACCATTCAAAACCGACCTAGAGAAGGGTGTTGGAATCTGGTGCAAGAGCAGAGTGGGATCAGACACCGTCGAGCAGTAATGAGAGCACCATGATCTTCTGTTCTCATAGAGAATGAAAACCCTGAACAAACCTGAAACCTGATGAGACCAAACATCAATTGCCACCGGAAAATACCACCAGAGAACAGAACGACCCAAATCACTACCGGTGAAGAATCCTGAAACCCTATGGAAGAAGAGTGCCAACATGAATCCCAACTCATGTAAACCGATGATCTCTCAACCAAAACATCTCATATCCCCCACGATAGCCACTGCATCAGACCAAGATGGAGTGTAGTGCAGTAGATCTGGGAGAATGAGCAGAGATTTAGACAAATAAGGGCTCAACAGCGAGCCACCATCACGGAGAGAAAGAAACCCCGACCTGGGCGGATGGAAAAGGAGCAGAGGAGAGCATCAAATGTCAAGAAAGTGCCATGATTCACGAATATATTGGCCATCTAGAGGAAACAGGATTCCTCGGGAGAGAAACCCATCCGAGGAGGAGAAACAAGGATGTAGAGCCAAACCTGTAAATGAGACGAAGAGGAAAGCATCATTGACAGAACAAGAGAAGAGAGAAAAGGCCGGAAGAGGACGCTCCATAAACGTGGAAAACACTAAACGGAGGAAAGGTGTGGCACCCTCGAGAGAGCTATCTGGGAGAGAAGCGGGCCATAACACTTTTTTTACTGAAAATTAAATTTTTATTATTATCATAACCCCTTTTAAGAGTTAAGGGGAACCCAACATGACTCAAGGAATTAAAACATTAAAATATTCCCCAAAGGATCAAAGGCCATGAAGCCGGATCACATCAACAAGAGCTTCCCTGTCCCAACATCAAAAACTATTGGTTCATGTTCTATTACAAAAAAATAGAAAAAGTATAGAATTTAATTAATCACATGGTACATGTCTTTATTCTATAAAATAATTTAATTAGTAATGGTAACAAATCACATGGTAATGTAAGGAAATAATTCCATTTCAAAAATTAATTAATTAAATTGTAACATTTAACTTATATGTGGCTATAAAAATACAGCATATCCAGTGTCTTATATTGAGTTTGTTAAGGTAATTAAATAAACAAACACCCTATGTGGTTGCACATGTAGACATTGTTGATGTAATTTTACCAACCACACCCTAAGGGGGACTATGGTTGAGGTTTTTAGAAGAATGTATCCAATAAAATCCTAAGTGTTGGTTTGGGTTAGGTTCATCAGTCGCCAATGGTTGATGGGGGTCCAATGATACATCTAATTCTAGGTTTAGGAAACTAATTAAAAGAGTTATACGTATATGGGTAAAAACATGGAATTTCTGGTGTGTACAATAATGATACAAATGATAAACTACCAGAATGTTAGGAAAAAAATAATAGACCACCTACATAGGCCCTATATATGACTCCTCGTGTAGTACCAACCTCCGATTTAGAATTTAATGAAAACAAATCAGACAAAATCCTTAAAAATATGTTTTATTAGCTTGTATTGAGATAAAAAAAATGCTTATTGAATAGTAATAATAAAATAAAGAATGTGAGTGTTAGGATTAAAAAGGTTATTCAGTTGTGTTATAAGAAACATGTACTAGAGGATGAATGGATTGGATCAAAAAATATCAATGATAAGAGGAGATGATATACAAAATGGTTATACTATGCAACTGATGGGGATGAAGAGAAATTTATATTTAAATGAAAAAGGTGGGAAAAATAATTCCCCCCATTTATAACAGGGTGCATGGTTTGGCCTCATGGTTGGCCAAAGCATGTTTCGACCATGTATCCCTATTACCTAGGATCACTAGAACCCACAAAATTTTGTGAATGGTCAACAAAACTATGAAAACTATTCCTACAATAAATTGTAGTGCTCATGCTATTTTTGAACACCCTTCACATAGTTTCCAAAACATGTATTCTACACTTTATGGGCCTTATGGATGATATGAATAGTTATCCAAATCGTGTTATAACCATGAACATCATCCTACTTCATTAAATAAATGCAACTCTCGGCCCCAAACCTTCATAAATGATCCCTAAAATCCTTTATCCCCTTATTTACTTAATCATTGAAAAAACATGATGTTTTGATAGAATTATATATGTTTGAACTTTGATAAAGCACCAAGATCTTTCAACCAACACTCCATAAGAAAACTTGTCCCAAAGTTCCACTTTAGAGGGTGATTAAGCTACATTTGAGAAAAATTCAGGCCAGATTTCGTAGATTTTAGACTCTCATTCCCATGTCTCTTCATGTATATGGTCATTCTTCCCGAAGACATGAACCGTAGGAACTATAACAACTTAGAGAGTCTTCATTCTATGATTGATGATATGAATTGGATACTCATTAAAAGAAGAACTGATATCCAAATCAACTTCCATAGGATCAAAGAGTTGATATGGGTCAGAGTAATAATAGAAAAGGTAAAAAATATAGAATACATCATTTATATCCCTTTACCATTAAGGGGGATCTATCTGCTATTCCATTTGTATGACTCCATCCAATATTTCAGAAGGCCCAAAAATTCTATGTTCTAGATCATTATGCCTCTAAATCCTTAGATGAACCAACATAGGAGAAGCATGCAATAAGACTCAATCACTGATCTCTACCTCCATAGTTCGATGATGGTGATCAAAATAAGAATTCCATCAATAATGATCCATGGACATACAATTCTTAATTATCTACAAATATTCTAATATTTATGTAATGATATGTAGTCCCAATATCAAAACATATTATACCTTTAACTAATATAGAGGTGAAAAACATGACATACCATAGACTGCCTCTAAAGGATCCAACAGGATAGTCTCTTAAAAACCATTTTTATAATAAAACTCCAAAATTGGAATTTTATTTTCCCAAGACTCTAAAAATTCATGGATTCATGAATATTAATATCCTATAGTACATGTTTTGATAACATGATCTAGGAATCAGTCTGTGGGTGGTATGATATACTCATAAGTACCTATGAACTAAGATCCCTTTGAAACCTCTACTAGAACCATGAATTAAACATTGTATATCCGTTTTTTACAATGGTACATGGATTCGAATGAAGTAATATATTCTCTAAAACATATATCTCCCAATTACCATCCACTAAAAGGTCTTCTATGTAGGAAGTAAGTGGACAAGCTCAATTATCCTATCCACAACTACCTATATGAATTCATTTTCTTATGGTGACTATGGTAACCTAGTCATGAAATACATGTGGATATCATCCCATAACCATCCTAGGATGGGTAGTAGCTGTGAATGGTAAACAAGCCACTAGATTTTCACTTTCAATTACTAACAGGTTGAATACTGAGTAACAATGCTCGTGATCTAATTTTTCTTCCCATGTCACCAATACTAGCAGCACAAATCATGATACATCATTGGGAGTAAGGGAAGTCATAACCAAAATGAAGAATGATTTTACAACATTATTTCCTCTCTTATATTTTCTAGAAACTAGACACACCCATGGATATACATAATATCATCATCATTAACAACCCAACCAACATATTGGCCCACATCCGAAATTTTTTCCCTCACGATCAATCCTCCCATATCAAAAAGATTTCTCATATTTATTCTATCCAAAAGTGATTAAACCACATAAAAAAGGATAGATTATATGTGTCCAAACTGAACTGCAATATGTATTTTAGAAATCATAGCCACCAACTTCCATTCCACACTATATTTCAAAATAGCCAGATCACAAGTCTTTCAGATCGTAGCATCAGAAACTAAGTTTCCGTTCCATGGAACGTAATTAAGCTCAATGTCGAAATACTAAAGATATTAAAGCCATTTCAGCTTCTATAGGATCAAATCCCATCAATAAAATATACATCTTAGGTTCATGTGGTCTATGTATACCATAATTCACTACCCTTATATGTAATGTCTTTAGAAATGCAAGGAATGACTAAACATTTTTATCAAAAGGTCATGAATCTAGTAATTTTGATAATGAGTAATCAATTGTAAAGAATAATATAATATAAATCATCCCCCTACATCAAATAATATCCCATAATGATGCTTTTT
This sequence comes from Viscum album, assembly GCA_963277665.1. NCBI lineage: Eukaryota > Viridiplantae > Streptophyta > Magnoliopsida > Santalales > Viscaceae > Viscum > Viscum album. Next base: position 444,880,186 of record OY728121.1, read on the forward strand.
TCATCATACAAAACATTATCTCCTATTCCATGATCATGAAAATTCATGATCAGCATAAAGGTCAACCATCCTTTGAACTTTTGATAGGAATTATCATTTTCATTCACGAAATTTAAACATTATAAACGTCTTGGATGTAACGACCCAAAGTCCATCAATGATAATTTCCTTATTATATTTATGATATAAAATAACATGAAAACACAACAAAATTAACTACTAAGTGATAAGTGACCTTTAAACATATGTTTGTCACTTCTTTGTTTGAAATTTCGAAAATCTGACATACACGGTTGTGTTCAAGATGATTTTTGAAGTCTAATGAATCAAAAATAATTTTTGGTGAATAGTGACCTACCCTTATGAATAGTAACATACCCTTATGAATAGTAATATGACCCTTATGAATAGTAAATCATCCAACATAAGAGTAACATTACCTATGATTAATTAAATAAAATTTAGACATCTTTGAAACTGACAATTTGACCTTAGTAAACGTTTTGGTATTTTGTAAGTCATAAATAATTAATTATATTTAATTAATTAATTTAAAAGAATATTTCATTCCTTAAAATTTATTCGTAAATAATTGAATCAATTTATTATAGTTTTTAGATAATTTTATAAGACCCTACGTAATTTTTTAATGGACTATAAATCATTTTTAATCTTAAAAACTGTTTATATAAGTAAATTATGATTTTAATTAAATATTAAATTACTAATATTTAGAAAATTATTTTTGAAAAATGGACATAATTTTTTGATTCTACAAGTCAAAAAATGTTAGGGTTAAATTTTTGGGTTTTTTCTTAAATACTTCAATTTTCAGATGAATAGTTACAAATACAGTTTTCGCATAATCGGTGTATACTAAATTGCATCATTAATTATGTAATGATGACATAAAAAATCAAGAGCTTTAGTTTCGGCCAAATTATATTAAATTTCATAAATGGTTCTTTAAAATACAATAAATCTAATTCTCAAACCTAAAAAGAACTTTCCAAAGTCTAAAGTCAAAAGGTCATTTCTTAAAGTGTCTTTTTCTCTTTCTTTCACTTTCCTTTTAATAAATTAATGAATTCGAATTATAAAGAAGAATTAAATACTAAAACGGATTATATTATATTAATATATGATTTAGGATGTCAAAAAACTACAATTACAAGTCTAAATTTTGACATATTATTTTATTCAATATTTTATACTAAAAACACCTCCCTCCTCATGTATAAATAAGCCCTCCCGCTCCTCTTACCAAACCACACCTCTCAAGCTTCATGCATTGTCTAAGCTCTATTCAAAAACCTTCTCTATCCCCTCCCCCACGTCCAAGAGCTTTTGGTATCATCAAAACACCAAGCATAGGCCCTTAAGGTGGTTCTCAAGAGAAGGATTCAAGAGGTAATTTCCCTCCCTCTTCTCCTTTAATTCCCTTTCAAGTTCAAGTTCATTTCTTGATCTCTCCCCACCTATCTTCATCTAAATTATATTTTAACTCCAGTATTATACATATAATGTAATTTTATGATTCTAATGGGATATTATATCATCCAACCCCCATTTCCCTCTTTGTTTTATTTTTTTAAAGAGAACGCCGTTTGTGAGGTGTTAATTTATCACCTTAAAGAACAACATACCTTCTTCTTCCATTTTACCTTCATATATGGTCATGAAACCATTTTTATGTCTTAACCAGAATAAGTTATATGTATTATTTTCTATTTAATGTTCTGTAAATAACCTATGGTCGTATTACTAAGTGAAAAGTTAAAACAAGTGTGTTGTGATCCAAGAACCGCTCAAATTAACCCAAACAACCATCATTTAATTCTAATCTAATGATTCATCCACAAGGATATAATATAATTCATTATAAAATAATTCAATCTCTTATAATATCATTAATAACCATTAACATCATTTATATATGTTTAACCATTTTCTACCCAAAGTTCAATTTAAGAATACAACTGAACCACCCAAGAAAAACAATAAAAACGAACATCCCCGAACAATATTTTTAAACTCTATAAGTCATCCAATGGAACATAATATCAAATAATGAAACCAGAATGAACCCTATTAATTTAAACATGGTTCTTTATTTCTAATTAATGAATATAATTTCATTATATCGGACATTAAAGAGAAGGAAGCATTCGGGTACAAGGTAAGGGGAAATCTCGATCCCAATTTGTTTCCTTCAGGTTCTCCCTCTTTCACTCCATTTTTTATATGGTTACTCCTTAAAGATCATTTTTCCATCATTGTCTTTACTTTTATTGGGTATAAATGTTTGTGACTGGTTTTTATGTCTAACAAAATGTTTTCCGAAAGATCGCTTCTTTTATGAACACCCCTTTTACTTCTCACTCAAAGTGGACGGTTCTTGTAACATGTATGTTATTCCCTCTTTCTTTTGGAAACCCAGTGCTTATGAATGTATTATTATGAGATGAAACCCACTCCTTTCCATGAGTTAGTTGTGTTAATTTTTGGTATTTATTCTATGTGGAAACCATGATAATGATAATGTTATGATGTGACGGGTGCACCCGGAATTATATAGCGTAATATGAATGTTTCAAAGTGACGGGTATGCCCAAAATTATACAGCACTCCAATGCATTGGGTAAATTGATTAATCTCATGAGTAAATGTTAAATGATGTGTGAAAAATATTCTATCTTGGTTCACAAGTATGTCTTGTAGTTAACCACTAAGACATGATGTTTCATTTTTATGCATTTCCACATTTCATGTCTTCTATTCATGCTCCTCTCATGTTCATGATCTTTTTCCTATGATATGATTATGATCACCCCATGTTATATTATTCTTATAAATCATCTTTCTGGGACTCTAGCTCACCTCTTTTGATGTATATGCTCTGGTGCCTACATATACTAAGGAGAGGACAAGTTCCAATAAGAAGCTGGAGAAGAAGAAATTAAATAAATGTTTATGCTAGATGTTGTATTTGTTATGTTTGGTCCTAGTTTTCCCAAGAAACTAAACTTTTGGATCCTATATGTGTAATACTATTATGTTTTTTATCTTTTAAATTATTAAATAGTAATGTATGAAAAGTTCGGGTCGCTATAGTTGGTATCAGAGGCTAGGATTAGTTAGTTTGGGAATTAGGATTAGTAAACCCTAGAGAAAACCTCCAGTATGAGACTAAGAAAAAATATGCACACATGAGTATTTACCTAGGGATCCTATATGTTATGTTTTTGGTATAAATTTATTAAATTAATAAGTTATTCATGACTTTTTTACTTGTGTTTTGTTCTAACCATTTCTATTTTAGAAAATGGTGGGAACCAGTAGAAATCAGGCCAACAACTCATGTGAGGGCAAATGCAATGATTTCCCGAATTACATCCCCAATGATTTTGGAGGTGGAGTTCAAAACATCATGGATATTATTACCCAATTATCTCAGTTTATGAATAATAACCATAATAATGGGGAATGCCCTCTTTCACCAAAGTAGGAGAAACTGGCTATCGAGTGTTTTATGCGGCAACGACCACCGACGTTTTTTTGATCTTCTGATCCACTAGTTGTGAAATAGTGGGTCAACTCCATAGAGAAGTTCTTTTCTGTGCTTCACTGTTCTAAGAGGGATAAGGTGACTCTATCCATTTATCGTCTAGATGGAGAATCCGATCAATGGTGGGCTTGGATTAAGAACACCAACCCACGGGAGGAAATTGAAGAGATCGAATGGGAAGACTTCAAGATAATATTTCTTAATAAGCATTTCCCATGAAATCTTCACATGAAGATGGAGATAGAATTCATAGAGCTCAAGCAAAAAGAAGGATAATTTCTCACAACCTATGAAGAAAACTTCAAAAGGAACGAAAGGAATGCTTTGGGTTTTGTTATCAACAATGATAGAAAAATTGATAGATTCTTTAGTGGATTAAAACCACACCTTCAAAAGGATCTTGTAATTCGAGACATTGGGAGTTATGAAGAAGATTTTCAGTGTTCTCTCAAAGTGGAGATTGAGTTTGGAGAATGCTCCCATGGCTATGGTTATATGAAAATAAAGATGTATTTTCAAGCTGGTGGATCTAATGACAATGGTGGGAAGAAAAATCAATGACACACATGCCAAAAATGTGGGATGTTGCACCATTGGAACTGCCTCAAAGGTACGGGGAAATGCTTAAAGTGTGGGAAATAAGGACACCATGGTCAAGAGTGTCAAAAAGACATGAAAAGGAAGGAGAATGTGGCTGATGAAAGGAGAGAAACCTCATGGTTCAATGCTACAACTGTAAGGAGCTAGGGCACTATGCAACCCAGTGCACTAAACCTCAAGCTCTTGAGGGTAATCAGCATCAGCATCCACCAAAGCCAAAGGTACAAGGGAAGGCTTATGCCATCACTACTGCGGAGGTGGAGCATGATAATGAAGTCATACGAGGTACACTTCCTATTCAATCAAGAATGAAAGAAGTCTTATTTTATTCTGTTTCTATGCATTCCTTTATATCTTGCAAGTCTGCTAGAACCATAGAATCGAAGCCACGAAACCTTGAAGTAGAGATATCTGTAAAAACACCAAGTGGTGCAATCATTGAAACCCAAGTGTTTGACTCTCCTCCTGTTGACGTATGTGGGAAGATTCTTCCTGAAAATCTCATAATACTTCCCTTGGTGGAATTCGATGCTATAATGGGAATGGGCTAGCTCTCGTTATATAGAGCACATATAAACTGTCTGGAAAAGGAAATATCTTTTCATATTCAGAACAATCCCATGGTCCTCTACAAATTCAAGGAAGATCATGAATATCCTTTGAAAAATCCTTCAATGATGTGGGTGTTGATTCCCTATAAAGAATCATACCTCGCCTAAATGGTTGCGTCGAAGGAAAGTTCCAACCTTAAGGAAATGCCCATCGTGAGGGAATACGACGATGTATTTCCCAAACAGTTACCCGGAATTCCCTCGGATTGTGAGGTAGAGTTCTCAATTTAACTCATACCCGGAGTTACTCCTATCTCCAATTGCCCCTATAGGATGGCTTCTATCGAACTGGAGGATTCAAAGAAGCAGATGTAAGAGCGTCTGGACAAAGGGTCCATACGACCTAGTGCATCGCCTTGGGGTTCGCCAGTTCTCTTTGTGAAGAAGAAGGACAGAACAATGCAGTTGTGTATCAATTATCAGGAACTCAACAAGATCATCGTAAAGAACAATTATCCTCTCCCAAGGATTGATGACTTGTTCGAATAGTTAAGAGGATCTCAATACTTCTCAAAGGTGGATCTTCATTTTGGATATCATCAGTTAAAGTTGAAGAAGGAAGATATTCAGAATATTGCCTTCTGTAGAAGGTATGGGTACTATGAGATTCTGGTGATGCCCTTCGAACTTTCTAATTCCCCTATAATCTTCATGGATTTGATGAATAGAGTCTTTAGACATTACCTTGACAAATTTGTGGTAGTTTTTATCGATGATATTCTCATCTACTCCAAGAGAAAGGAGGAACATGAAGAACATCTAAGACTTGTGTTGGCGATATTGAGGAAGTAGAAGTTGTAAGCCAAGTTCAGCAAGTTTGACTTTTGGATGAAGCAAGTCACATTCTTGGGACATGTGATCACAAGTGAGGGAAATTCTGTGGATCTATCAAAGACAAAGGTGATCGAGGAAAGGCCCAGGCCCTCTAGTGTCACAGAAATCCATAGTTTTCTTAGATTAGCTGGGTACTACCGACGTTTTGTGAGATCCTTCTCATGATTGTAAATCCCGCTAACTAAGTTAACAAGGAAAGGGGTAATGTATGTCTAGATGGAAGAATGTTAGGGTAGATTCAAGGAGCTAAAGAGAAGGCTGATCACTTCACCTGTACTAACACTACCGAAAAGTGGAGAAATTTTTGTGATATATAGTGATGCTTCAAAGAAAGTCATGGGTTTCATACTCATGCAAAATGATAATGTGATAGCCTACGCCTCAAGATAGTTAAATATCAATGAACAGAACTAACCAACGCATGATCTAGAGCAAGCAGCCATGATTTTTGCCTTGAAAATCTGGTGGCACATCCTTTATGGTGAGAAGTGTGACATATACACCGACCACAAGAGCCTAAAGTATATATTCACACAAAAAGAGCCCAAAATGAATCAAAGGAGATTGTTAGATCTAATCAAGGATTACAATTTCTCTATTCACTATCATCCTAGAAAGGCGAACATGGTAGTTGATGCTCTAAGAAGAAAAGAACATGCTACTCTATCCATGCCACAGATTGAGAAAGACCCTATATTATTGTATATGCAAAGGATGGATCTGGGAATCGTAAGGGCAGGGGATACATCCTACCTTGGACAAATGATTTCACAACCATCCATCCAGGAGAAGATTAAGTAAGCACAAAGGGATGATGTAGAGACACAAAAGAGGGTGAATACTGTAAAGGAAGGGAAGCTGTAATAGTTCCATATCGGCAATGATGGTGTGATTCAGTTTGGAACGCGTCATTGTGTACCTTCATCACCCAGGGTAAAGAAGGATCTATTGGATAATGCACATAGCTCAACATTATCTATCCATCCTGGGAGTACCAAGATGTATCGTGATCTCCGAGAACACTTCTGGTGGGATAACATAAAGACGGATTTTGTTAAATATATATCAAGGTTTATGGTATGTCTGCAAGTTAAAGATGAGAGTCAAAAGTTTAATGGTATGATGCAGCCATTGCCTATACCCATTTGGAAATGGGAAAATGTTACTATGGAATTCGTCACAGGACTCCCGAAGACATCAACGGGAAGTAATTCGATATGGGTTGTGGTTGACTGACTCACCAAGGCTACCCATTTTATCGCTATTTGGGAAGACCTCTCTCTTGAACTACTTGCAAGGATATATGTGAAGGAATTGGAGAGAATGGATGGTGTTCCACTATCAATTGTCTCTGACTGTGATCCAAGATTCACATCAATGCTCTGGAGGAGCCTTCAACATGCTTTGTTTACTGAATTAAATTTCAGCACAACCTATCACCCCCAAACTGATGGCCAGTCTGAAAGGACTATTCAGATGCTTGAAGATATGCCAAGAGCCTGCCCTCTAGAATTCAAAGGTGGGTGATATCAGTGTCTCCCATTAGTTGAGTTCTCATACAATAATTGATTCCACTCGAGTATTCATATGGATCCGTATGAATCTCTTTATGGGAAGCGATGTAGAACTCCAACCTTTTGGGATGAAGTTGGAGAAAGAAAGCTACATGGGACCAATCTTGTTGAAGAGATGATAGAGAAGGTTCAAGTCATCCAGAAACACATCAAATCTTCTCAAAGTCGGCAAAAGAGCTGTGTTGACAATCATCGAAAGGACTTGGAGTTCGACGTTGGAGATAATGTCTTCCTTCGAATATCTCTATGAAAGAGAGTCAAGCGATTTGGGAAGAAAGGGAAGTTAATCCCAAGGTATATTGGCCCCTTTGAGATCCTTGACTACATAGGATCCGTGTCCTATCGTCGAGAACTTCAACTGAATTTGGATCATGTTCATGATGTGTTTCATGTATCACTACTGAGGAAGTACATATGAGACCCCTCACATGTACTAAACTCAGAGGTGGTGTTGCTGGAAGATGATCTCTCCTATGCGGAGCAGCCAGTATAGATTCAGGATTGGAGAGATAAGGTACTAAGCAACAAGACAACCCATCTTGTCAAAGTGTTGTGGAGGAACCATAAGTTTGAGGAAGCAACTTGGGAACCATAAGAGGCAATGAAGGAGAAGTACCCTCACATGTTTATGTAATGTGAAATTTCGGGGGAGAAATTTCTTAAGGGGGGAAGAATGTAACAACCCAAAGTTTTTCAATGGAAATTACCTTCTTATATTTATGTTATAAAATAACATGAAAACAGAAAAAAAATTAACTACTAAGTGATAAGTGACCTGTAAACATAAGTTTGTCACTTCTAGGTTTGGAATTTCGAAAATCCGACATACATGGTTGTGTTCAAGATGATTTTTGAAGTCTAATGAAACAAAAATAATTTTTGGTGAATAGTGACCTTCCCTTATGAATAGTAACATACCCTTATGAATAGTAACATGATCCTTTTAAATATTAAATCATCCAACATAAAAGTAACATTACCTATGATTAATTAAATAAAATTTAGACATCTTTGAAAGTGACAATTTGACCTTAGTAAACGTTTTGGTATTTTGTAAGTCATAAATAATTAATTATAATTAATTAACTAATTTAAAAGAATATTTATTTACTTAAAATGTATTAATAAATTATTGAATCAATTTCTTATAGTTTTTAGATAATTTTATAATACCCTACGTAATTTTTTAATGCACTATAAATCAGTTTTAATCTTAAAAACTGATTTTTTTAGTAAATTATGATTTTAATTAAATATTAAATTTATAAAATTTAGAAAATTATTTTTCAAAAAAGGACTTCATTTTTGGATTATAAACATTATGAAATTTTAGGGTTAAATTTTTGGGTTTTTTTCTGAAATACTTCAATTTTCTGGTGAATAGTAAAAAATACAGTTTTTTGCATAATCGGTATATACTAATTTGCATCATTAATGATGTAAGGTTGAAATAAACATTCTAGAGATTTAGTTTCGGCCAAATTATATTATATTTCAAAATGGTTCCTTAAAATACAATAAATCGAATTCTAAAACCTAAAAAAACTTTCCAAAGCCTAATGTCAAAATGTGATTTCTTAAAGTGTCTTTTTCCCTTTCTTTCACTATCCTTTTAATAAATTAATGAATTCGAATTATAAAGAATAATGAAAGCCTAAAAAGAGTTATATTATATTAATATATGATTTAGGATGTCAAAAAAATAATATTACAAGTCTAACTTTTGATATATTATTTTATTTAATATTTTATACTAAAAACACCTCCCTCCTCATGTATAAATAAGACCTCCCCCTCCTCTTGCCAAACCACACCTCTCAAGCTTCAATAATTTCCTAAGATCTGCCCAAACACCTTCCCTAGACCCTCCCCCACGTCCAAGAGCTTCGGGTCACATCAAAATTCCAAGCATAGGCCCTTAAGGAGGTTCTCAAGAGAAGGATTCAAGAGGTAATTTCCCTCCCTCTTCTCCTATAATTTTCTTTTCAAGTTCCTGTTCATTTCTTGATCTATCCCCACCTATCATCATCCAAATTATATTGTAACTCCATTATTATACATATACCATAATTTTATTATTCTAATGGGATATTATATCATCCCACCCCCTTTCCCCCTTCCTTTTATTTTATTAAAGAGAACGCTCTTCGTGAGGTGTTAATTTATCACCTTCAAGAACAACATACCTTCTTCTTCCATTTCTACCTTCAGATCTGGTCATAAAACCATTTTTATGGTTGAACCAGAATATGTTATATGTATTATTTTCTATTTAATATTTTTTAAATAAACTATTTTAGAGACCCGAAGCCTTACGTACATGGACATTACATTACTTTTGCGGAATACTTAGTACATAACATGTAACGACCCAAAATTTCATTAATGGAAAATCCCTCTTGATCCAGTTAAATGTTTCTTTAGAAAAAAACATGTTTTTATAATATGTCAACTTCTTTAGTTTAACGTTAAGATTTGTGACCGTTACTTTTATAGCCGTTGAAGAATGATCATCTGGGTAGTTTAAATATAAGGCTTTAACGAACCAATTTTCTACTCAGACAAAGGAAGCGATGGCCTCATCCAGTAGAATTGCCCCTTACGAAGCCCATTTGTCGGAGCTCGGAAAGGAGGTGGCGTCTTTGGGCTTTTCCCTTGACCAAGCCCAAGCTGAGCTTCATCAAGTCAAGCTCGAACGTGATCGTCTACGGAAAAAATGGAAGTTGATAGAGATTACCACTCGAGCGATGTTATCCGAGCAACCCCAAGAGTCTGTCACCATTGCACACCTTACCCTTAGGTCTTATGCGGCTATTTTAAGGGGTTATGTAACAAATAAGTAGCACCATGTTCATGTACATTATCTTTGTATATAATAATGAATATAATTTCTAGTCATTTTTGATACATTGTAATTAGTTTTTAAAGTACAAACGGTGTTTTTAGTTATTATTTAATTAAGAATTAAATTTTATTAAATTAAAGGATTTTTGAATTAAATAATATTTTAATAAAATATTATTATTAATATTAAATTAATTTTTATTAAATATAAATGATCTTATAATTTTATGAATGCAATTAAAATTCTTATTAAGGTTTGAAAGCCATTTCTGTCAAAACCTGTGATTTTTTTTATAAATGTCGGTTTTTATTTTAAAAGTGAAAATTCACATATTTAGAAAATTATTTAGATAAAATAAATATTATTTTTGGAATCAGGACGTCGAAATTATCCAATGGTGAATTTTTCATAATTTTCTGAGACAGTCAAATTTTTGGGTAAAAATTAAATACCATTTAAATATATAATGTGTTTTATGAAATCATAATGACCCAATGGTGATGTAATAAAATACCATAATCCTTATGTTCGGCCAATATGTGTTTTATCATTAAAATAATGAGGTTTTGGGTTTGTTTGACTCACTTTTCAAAGCATTAATGGAGCCCTCAGGACTTATTCAACACTTTGCCTTTTTAAATTAATTTCCATGGGAGTGTGACTCACCTCCACATAAGCAACCCTAATTTTTTAATAAGTTCGGACCTTGGCCTTGTAAAATATTTTTTTCCTCATTCCTTTTCCAGAAACCATGGGCAAATACCATGGGATGGTTTGTGGTTTGGATTATTTTAATATAAGGGGTCCCAAACCTAAATAATAAATAATTCTCTCACCTTTCCTATATAAACCCACCCAAGCTCCCACTTCCTCCTCACTCAAAGCCCTTGAAGTTCGTCTAACCTCTGCCCTACTCTCTCTAGAATCCTCCCAAGGTGCCCCAAGCTCCCAAGAAGCTCCTCACAAGCCTCTCTCAAGCCTTTGGAAGCACACTTCCAAGTAAGGGTTTTTCTTCCTTTCTCATTTTTGTCAATTTTGTTTAAGTTGTATTGCCCTTTTAGTTTCATTTATGAATGTTGGGGTATGGTTTTGCACCTCTCCCATACTGCCCTCTTATTGTTTGAATTATGGGAGACCCCTTTCTCTCTCATTAAATGCCTCCCATGTACACCCGTTACTATGCCGAAATTCCGAAAGGAACCTTTTTCTCCTCTTCTATATTCAAGCAATACTTTTGTATCATGAACCTAAATTCCTTTTCAATTGTTGGTACATGTATCTATATGACCTTCTTACTGTCCATTACATGTAAATATGATGAGGAACCCCTTTCTCTCTCATCAGCCTTTTTTTATGAATTCTTATGTCACGCCGTTACGCTGCCGAAATCACACCGATTTTCTAAGCCAATATCATTGTGTAGTGAATACCATGCCCATTTCTCCATCAAGGGTATTCACCTTTATGCACGTTTACTTATTGATTGTAAAGTTTCATGTATGAATTCCACATTCCTTTATCATGGAATAAATTATTATGTTTTATGAATCCATGTTTTATGATCCATGTGGCACACTTATGCATGAAATGAAATGTTTAAGAAGGGTGCGCCCTGATAGCGCTCCAATGCATTGGGTAAAGTATAGTATCATGATACGTCATGTGAAATGAGTGTTGACTCATGCTAATTCAAGTGCAACGAGGGTTTACTCGTGCTTCAAGTGCAATGAGGGTTTACTCATGCTCCATGTGCAATGAGCCTTGGCTCATGCTAAATCAATGTTAAGTGTTGTTGCCACATTTCCATGTTATGATTATCATGCTTTATCATGCCTTTATGTTCATGTCTCTCTTATGCTCTATTGATATGCCTATTGCCTAACATGTTTTGTACTCCTCATGTTATTCATTGTGTACTCCCTTACTGGGCTTTATAGCTCACCCTTTTTATGCATGTCCTCAGGTTATCCCATGCAATGCTAAGTACGAAGGAATGTAGTGGTCATGTAAAGGAAGTTTTCAATAAGGATGTTGTATTTCAAGTTTAATGTTTTTATGTAATGATCCTAAGCCCCAAAGACACTAAACCTCTTTATCTTCTTTGTTGTATCAAGTGAAGTTTTATGTAATAAAGCATGTTTAAGTTGTAAGAAAAAGCAGGGTTGTCATAGTTGGTATCAGAGGATTGGTTTAGTTATTTTTGGGATTAGGAAACCCTAGTAAAGCCTTAGATACAAGACTAAGCATAATAAAAACATCCCTAAGTTTTGTTAAATACTAAGTAAGTGTTTTATTAAACAAATACATCCCTGTCTGGATACGAGCAGGTAGAGGCGGCTCTGGCACAGATGTATCCTAGGGGTAAAACCCGAAAACACCGCTTTGATCTAGACTCGAACGGGAACTGGTGCACGACAACGGGCCTTGCTGCACTCTTGGTTACGACACTCCTGGGGGATATGTTTTGATAAATTCACAATCTTAGTATGAACCCTTATTAAGGGAAAAATGCCCCTAAGAATATATATTAGAAGGAAGATCATGAAAAGCCTGGATTGAATCCTATAGACTCATGAGTTAAAGAGATTAAAGTTTATTTATAAGTCATCAACTTTTGTCTTTGGATTACCCTTTATGTGTTACCCCTAACTTTCCTTTTATTCCAGCCAATGGCCGGTAATAGGAGAACTCGGGCTAACAACCGTTGTGAAGATCAGTGTGATGATTGTACTTATGAGATGCCCAATACAATGGGAGCGGGAATCGCGAACTTTGTCACGCTTCTCTCTCAGCTAACTCATGTTTTTAATAGAAACACTGGTCAAGAGGAACATTCAACCCCTCCTAAGAAAGAACAAGTCGCTATTGAAAGCTTCATGAGACAAAGGCCTCCTACTTTTAGTGGATCATCCGATCCCACGATTGCTGAACAATGGATCAACTCCATTGAAAAGATATTCTCCATCCCCCAATGCTCTGAAAAAGAGAAGGTTCTCCTGGCGGCTTATCGTATGGAGGGTGAAGCTGATCAATGGTGGACATTGATCAAAAATACGAAGCCTGAGGAGGAGATCGAGGCTTTGGAATGGAAGGTATTCCGGAAGATGTTTTTCGATAAATATTTTCCACGCACCCTCCGTCTTAAGATGGAAAGGGACTTCCTTTCCCTCAAGCAGAAAGTTGGGGAATCTGTGGGAGCGTACGAGGAAAACTTCACAAGGCTTGCACGATACGCTTCCGGCTTTGTCGTTACCCCCGAATGCAAGGATGACCACTTCTTTGGTGGGCTGAAGCCTAGCTTGCGGAAAGCATTATCAATCCGTGACTTCGACAGCTATGAGGAAATTGTCCGATGTTCCCTCAAGGTTGAAATGGAGATCGGAGAATCACAAGGGTATCATGGGGACAAGAAGCGGAAGGTGGACTTCAATGCTGGTGGTCCGATGGATAAATCCAATGGCGCTAAGAAATTCCAGCACCCCACTTGCCAAAAGTGTGGAAAGAAGCACCCTGGAAATTGCCTTAGGGGGACAAGAAAATGCTTCAAGTGTGGAAGAGAAGGGCACCTAGCTGTTAACTGTCAGCAAGAAGGACCCGCGGCTGCGACGGAGGGGAGGAACGCTCCGTTCGAACCTCAACGCGTTGTTCAATGCTTCAAATGCAAAGAACCGGGTCATTTTGTGAATCAGTGCCCTAATCCAAGGGTTATCGGAGGCAATCAACAACCTCCAAGACAGCAAGGAAGTGCTTTTGCCATCACTTCTGCCGAAGTGAACCCCGACAATGAAGTGTTGACAGGTACGCTAGTTATTCATTCAAGAATAGAGAACGTACTTTTTGATTCAGGTTCTACACATTCTTTTATATCTCAAAAGTTTAGTAGAACAATCCCTGCACCACCACAAATCATGGAAGTAAAGATGTCGGTGAGTACGGAAAATGGGGTAATCATTGCATCCCATGAGTATAAGTCCCCCCCTGTTATAATCTGCGGATTGAATTTCCCGGCGAACCTCGTCATACTCCCTTTGGTGGAATTTGATGCAATTCTTGGCATGGATTGGCTTTCCTTATATAGAGCCAACATAAATTGTCGGGAGAGGGAAATCACACTCCATATGGAGAATCGACCCCCGATTCTTTACAAGTGTCAGGAGGAAGATGAATCTCCTTTAGCTCCACCATCTCAAGAATGGATATTACTGCCTTATGAGCACGCATATCTGGCTCAGATGATTGAGTCCAAGGAAGAAACCACACTTGAAGAAATGCCTATTGTGAGGGAATTCGCTGAAGTATTTCCCGAGGAACTTCCTGGTCTTCCTCCAAGAAGAGATGTTGAGTTCTCAATTGAACTTATACCTGGGGCGCTACCAATATCCAAGACTCCATATAGAATGGATGTGGTTGAGCTTGAAGAACTGAAGAAACAACTATAGGAGAATCTGGATAAAGGGTTTATACGCCCAAGTGCATCACCATGGGGTGCACCAGTCCTCTTCGTCAAGAAGAAGGATGGGTCAATGCGGCTTTGCATCGATTATCGTGAACTTAACAAAATCACGATAAAGAACAAGTATCCTCTCCCAAGAATCGATGACTTGTTTGATCAGCTGCGTGGAGAACAATACTTCTCCAAGGTCGACTTGCGGTCGGGATATTATCAAGTAAGGGTGAAGAAGGAAGATATCCCCAAGACTGCTTTTCGTACAAGGTACGGGCACTATGAATTCATAGTAATGCCTTTTGGACTCACCAATGCTCCAGCAATATTCATCGACATGATGAATAGAGTCTTTAGAGATTACCTAGATAAATTTGTGGTAGTCTTTATAGATGATATTCTAATATAATCCAAAACCAAGGAGGACCATGAGAAGCATTTAAGAACTGTACTGGAGACTTTGTGCAAGGAGAAGCTCTATGCCAAGTACAGCAAGTGTGAGTTCTGGTTGAAGGAGGTCTCATTCTTGGGCCATATCATCACAAGCAATGGGATATCTGTGGACCCCTCCAAAACAGATGCAATTGAGGGATGGCCGAGGCCAACATCGGTAACTGATATCCGTAGCTTCTTGGGGTTAGCTGGATATTATCGACGATTTGTGAGAAACTTCTCACGATTGTCCAACCCTCTTACCAAGCTAACTCGAAAGGGAGTAAAGTTTTCTTGGAGTGATGAATGCGAAGAAAGCTTCAAGGAGTTGAAAAGGAGGCTTATCACTGCACCTGTGCTCACTTTACCCACAAGTGGGGAGCTTTTTGTGGTATTCAGTGATGCTTCGAAGAAGGGCTTAGGATGTGTGCTGATGCAGAATGATAAAGTGATATCCTATGCCTCAAGACAGTTGAAAATCCATGAGCGAAACTATCCAACGCATGATCTGGAGTTGGCGGCGGTGGTCTTTGCCTTGAAAATCTGGCGGCATTATCTCTATGGAGAGAAATGTGAGATATATACTGACCACAAGAGTCTTAAATATATATTCACACAGAAAGAGCTTAATATGCGCCAGAGAAGATGGATAGAGCTCATAAAGGATTATGACTGTTCAATACATTACCACCCTGGGAAGGCGAACAAGGTATCGGATGCCCTAAGTAGAAACGATCCAGCAATTCTATCAATGATTAGAATTGAGAAGGATCCAATCTTCTTAGACTTGATGAAGATGGACGTGGGAATCATAAAGATGGGAGCATCATCAATCCTTTCACAAATGATTGCTCAACCATCTCTTTTGGAAAGGTTAAAGGATGCTCAAAAGGATAATGCGAGAATCCAAGAAAAAGTAGAAGCTATCAAAAAGGGAAAATCCTCAGAGTTTAATGATAATGAAGAAGGAATTGTGCGGTTTGGGAAAAGACTATGTGTCCCATCATGTTCGGAGCTGAAGAAAGAACTTTTGGATGATGCACATAGTTCAACTTTCTCTATTCACCCAGGGAGCACAAAGATGTATCGAGATCTCCGAGAAAACTTTTGGTGGGATAATATGAAGAAGGAGATCGCCGAATATGCATCAAAGTGCCTGGTGTGTCAGCAAGTGAAGGCAGAGAGGCAGAAGTCTAAGGGGATGATGCAACCATTGCCCATACCATAATGGAAATGGGAGAACATCACCATGGACTTCGTCACTGGACTTCCAAGGACATCCAAAAGCAACAATGCAATCTGGGTTATTGTGGATCGTCTTACAAAGACTACACACTTCATTGCTATTCGAGAGGATTTCTCTTTGGATCAACTGGCACAGATATATATCAGGGAAGTGGTACGGTTGCATGGAGTACCACTATCTATTGTCTCTGACCGAGATCCAAGATTTACCTCTAAGTTTTGGAAGAGTCTTCAACATGCTCTGAATACTGAACTGAACTTCAGTACGGCCTATCATCCTCAAACTGATGGCCAATCCGAGCGGACTATCCAAACACTTGAGGATATGTTGAGAGCGTTCTCAATGGACTTTAAAGGAGGATGGGATCAACATCTTCCTCTAGTTGAGTTCTCTTATAATAATAGTTTCCACTCGAGCATCCAAATGGCACCATATGAAGCCCTGTATGGGAAAAGGTGTAGAACACCGGCATGTTGGGATGAGGTCGGTGAACGTAAGCTGCTTGGACCAGAAATGGTCGAAGAAATGGTGGAGAAGGTGAAAACCATTCAGCAGCATATCAAGGCAGCCCAAAGTCGACAGAAGAGTTATGTAGATAATCGTCGACGAGACCTTGAGTTTAATGTCGGAGACATGGTGTTTTTACGCTTATCTCCGTGGAAGAAGGTCATGAGGTTTGGAAATAAAGGGAAGTTAAGTCCAAGGTACATCGCCCCCTTCGAGATTCTTGATCGTGTTGGGGCTGTGGCCTATCGACTAGCACTTCCACCTACTATGGCCAAGGTGCATGATGTCTTCCATGTATCCCTCTTAAGGAAGTACATACCAGACCCTTCACATGTACTCTCTTATGAGGTGGTGCAATTAGAAGACGATCTTTCTTATGAGGAGCAACCAGTGAAGATCTTGGATCGTAGAGAAAAAGTTCTACGAAATAAGACAATGCCCCTCGTCAAGGTGTTGTGGAGAAACCACAAGTTTGAAGAAGCAACTTGGGAGTCATAGGATATGATGATGCTAAGTTACCCACATTTGTTTTAGTGTGGGAAAAGGAAAATTTCGAGGGAGAAATTTCTTAAGGGGGAATGTTGTAACGACCCAAAATTTCATTAATGGAAAATCCCTCTTGATCCAGTTAAATGTTTCTTTAGAAAAAAAAATGTTTTTATAATATGTCAACTTCTTTAGTTTAACGTTAAGATTTGTGACCGTTACTTTTATAGCCGTTGAACAATGATCATCTGGGTAGTTTAAATATAAGGCTTTAACGAACCAATTTTCTACTCAGACAAAGGAAGCGATGGCCTCATCCAGTAGAATTGCCCCTTAAGAATCCCATTTGTCGGATCTCGGAAAGGAGGTGGCGTCTTTGGGCTTTTCCCTTGACCAAGCCCAAGCTGAGCTTCATCAAGTCAAGCTCGAACGTGATCGTCTACGGGAAAAATGGAAGTTGATAGAGATTACCACTCGAGCGATGTTATCCGAGCAACCCCAAGAGTCTGTCACCATTGCACACCTTACCCTTAGGTCTTATGCGGCTATTTTATGGGGTTATGTAACAAATAAGTAGCACCATGTTCATGTACATTATCTTTGTATATAATAATGAATATAATTTCTAGTCATTTTTGATACATTGTAATTAGTTTTTAAAGTACAAACGGTGTTTTTAGTTATTATTTAATTAAGAATTATATTTTATTAAATTAAAGGATTTTTGAATTAAATAATATTTTAATAAAATATTATTATTAATATTAAATTAATTTTTATTAAATATAAATGATCTTATAATTTTATGAATGCAATTAAAATTTTTATTAAGGTTTGAAAGCCATTTCTGTCAAAACCCGTGAATTTTTTTATAAATGTCGTTTTTTATTTTAAAAGTGAAAATTCACATATTTAGAAAATTATTTAGATAAAATAAATATTATTTTTGGAATCAGGATGTCGAAATTATCCAACGGTGAATTTTTCATAATTTTCTGAGACAGTCAAATGTTTGGGTAAAAATTAAATACCATTTAAATATATAATGTGTTTTATGACATCATATTTACCCAATGGTGATGTAATAAAATACCATAATCCTTATGTTCGGCCAATATTTGTTTTATCATTAAAATAATGAGGTTTTGGGTTTGTTTGACTCACTTTTCAAAGCATTAATGGAGCCCTCAAGACTTATTCAACACTTTGCCTTTTTAAATTAATTTCCATGGGAGTGTGACTCACCTCCACATAAGCAACCCTAATTTTTTAATAAGTTCGGACCTTGGCCTTGTAAAATATTGTTTTCCTCTTTCCTTTTCCAGAAAACATGGGCAAATACCATGGGATGGTTTGTGGTTTGGATTATTTTAATATAAGGGGTCCCAAACCTAAATAATAATGAATTCTCTCACCTTTCCTATATAAACCCACCCAAGCTCCCACTTCCTCCTCACTCAAAGCCCTTTAAGTTCGTCCAACCTCTGCCCTACTCTCTCTAGAATCCTCCCAAGGTGCCCCAAGCTCCCAAGAAGCTCCTCACAAGGCTCTCTCTAGCCTTTGGAAGCACACTTCCAAGTAAGGGTTTTTCTTCCTTTCTCATTTTTGTCAATTTTCTTTAAGTTGTATTGCCCTTTTAATTTCATTTATGAATGTTGGGGTATGGTTTCGAACCTCTCTCATACTTCCCTCTTATTGTTTGAATGATGGGAGACCCCTTTCTCTCTCATTAAATGCCTTCCATGTACACCCGTTACTATACCGAAATTCCGAAAGGAACCTTTTTCTCCTCTTCTATATTCAAGCAATACTTTTGTATCATGAACCTAAATTCCTTTTCAATTGTTGGGACATTTATCTATATGACCTTCTTACTGTCCATTACATGTAAATATGATGAGGAACCCATTTCTCTCTCATCAGCCTTTTTTTATGAATTCTTATGTCACGCCGTTACGCTGCCGAAATCACACCGATTTTCTAAGCCAATATCATTGTGTAGTGAATACCATGCCCATTTCTCCATCAAGGGTATTCACCTTTATGCACGTTTAATTATTGATTGTAAAGTTTCATGTATGACTTCCACATTCCTTTATCTTGGAATAAATGATTATGTTTTATGAATCCATGTTTTATGATCCATGTGGCACACTTATGCATGAAATGAAATGTTTAAGAAGGGTGCGCCCTGATAGCGCTCCAATGCATTGGGTAAAGTATAGTATCATGATACGTCATGTGAAATGAGTGTTGACTCATGATAATTCAAGTGCAACGAGGGTTTACTCGTGCTTCAAGTGCAATGAGGGTTTACTCATGCTCCATGTGCAATGAGTCTTGGCTCATGCTAATTCAATGTTAAGTGTTGTTGCCACATTTCCATGTTATGATTATCATGCTTTATCATGCCTTTATGTTCATTTCTCTCTTATGCTCTATTGATATGCCTATTGCCTAACATGTTTTGTACTCCTCATGTTATTCATTGTGTACTCCCTTACTGGGCTTTATAGCTCACCCTTTTTTTATGCATGTCCTCAGGTTATCCCATGCAATGCTAAGTACGAAGGAATGTAGTGGTCATGTAAAGGAAGTTTTCAATAAGGATGTTGTATTTCAAGTTTAAAGTTTTTATGTAATGATCCTAAGCCCCAAAGACACTAAACCTCTCGATCTTCTTTGTTGTATCAAGTGATGTTTTATGTAATAAATCATGTTTAAGTTGTAATAAAAAGCAGGGTTGTCATATAACAAAAACACACACACAAGGACCGTAATAGTTTAGTGTCTTTGGAAACTCGGAATATAATCTTCTAATCGTGGTGAATGATCTTCAAAATCTCCCATAAATATCTTCTTTTTTTAACCTAAATCCTTTCTTTATGTCCTGGGGAAAAGAAAACATGAAAGGGTGAGCTCAAATTCCTAGTAAGGGTAAACAAAAGAAATATCAATCAAGTCATATTCATAAGGACATATCTTTTAGAAATCTTAACCTGCAAAAGAGATCATAATTTCATAACATGCGATAAATCATAGTAGTGAAATGTAATCCCAATAATCATAACTTAAAACATGAAACTTTGTGTCATACACACATAATCATAGAGAATCATTTCTTATTAGTCAAGACTAATTTCCAAGACTATCTTAGTGGACAAAGTCCCTTTCTGAACCGAGTTCACTCCTCGTTTCAGTCATGTTTCACTGAACCGATATAACCTACTGTTCCAGCCATGTCTATCTCATGAGATATAAAATCTTTACCCAATTCATTGTAGAGAGATATAGGTCCCACCCATCTCATAATGATACCATTCTTATGTGTGTCACAAAATATTAAATCATACATCATTGCATAACCCATGTAATAAAAATTGGAATCTTAAACATCGTGACATCATAAAACAATTCATATAAGATAAAGGAATTCATAAAAATATTTCCATCATTACATAATCAAATAAATGTAATAATAGGGATAGAAACAGAACCCTATATTATCTTAGATGAAAAATAATTTTGATAAAACACTTGACCTCCATTCTTGTGGAAGGTATCCTTTCTACTTCAAAAACATTTTCCTTTCTTAACATGTCATACAATTTTAAACTAAAAGAATTTGATTAAAAATAAACATAAAAACTTGTGAAGGAATCTTCTTGGAAATATTGTTTTAAAAATCCATTCATGCCGTATAAGTTAAAAAAACATTATTCTCGTACTTTTGTCGGAAAAGTCAAAAAAGTACCTCGTACGAAAAACGACAAAAGATTCCTTTCATATCAATTAATAAAAACTCACCGAAGGGTAAAATTGGATATAAACTATTGTAGAAGGATATTAATATTACATATTGAGGAAACATGGATGTGGATGATAAAATACACCCCAGTTAATACCAAAGTATAAACAATCTCGGATAAAAATGAGATTGTGATATTTTCCCTTACCTTAGGTCCGATTTGCCTCATATGTGTCCGAACCTCCTGTATAATGATTTAAATAATGTCATTGACTTATTCCAGGGTCATACTCATTGTTATGATATCATAGATGGTTCACTTATGGCGTTATATTACCCGTTCTTTTGTAAATTCCATGTTAAAGAGCGTTTTGGGAAAAATCGTTTCATTTGTCGTCCGTGTTTTGACTTGTAATTATTCATATGATTACATAGATCATGATTACTTAATTCCAGAATATAAAAAATGATTTATATATAATATATATTCAGAATATAATAGATCAGTAAATGGAATGAAATACACCATTCATGGAGACGGTAGACCGTACGTACGCATGAACGCTGTTTTCTTCTCCTTATTAAGTTGAATGGAATTAAGTAGATGAAATACATATATATATACACATAAATCCAGAATCATTATTATTTCATATATTTCATTATTACTTATTATATATACTTTATAATCATTCATGAATGTTTAACGTGGAGAATGAATCTCATCGCGTCGTGGAGACGGTAGTCCGTACGTACGCACGAGCGATGATATCGTTCTCATGATCGTGGAATTGAATTGGAGTGTATGTATACTATTTCAGAATCAATATCACTTTACAATAATTATATATAGTTATTATGTACACCATTATACCCATCCAAGTAAGGTGGTGGTGGAAAATAGATTACACCACGGTGAGTAGACGGTATTCCGTACGTAGGCACGCGCGGTGATTTCGTTTTCCGTAGGATGGATAGATGGTGAAATAAGGTTGTTTCATAATTATAATAACATATCAGTATATAAGTGATACTGATTTTATTACTTCATAATGAAACAACCTAATAATAAGAGGGGGAAGAAGAAATTAAGATGAAAGAATCGGTAACGGACATTACCTCTTCTTTGAAGCGCCTCTTTGAGATCTCCTTTTAAGGCACTAAAATTGGTCTTCGAGGAAGACCAGAACCTCTAGGATGTTGCTAGGGAAGTGGAGAAAATAATTTATCAGGGTTTGGCCGAGCTTGAAGGCTAAAAGTATTGTGATGAAGAGAGGGAAGAGGTGCCCTTTTATAAGGGAGGATAGGGGAACCTTTGGAATAACTAAAACTATTATTTTATTATAAAGTCAAATTCGGTTTTAAATAGCACAAAATTAGTTCATTAAGAAGATAAGGTGGGGATGGTTCGAAATACTCTCATCCAATAGAATTTAGACAAGTTTAGGTTCCTATTTTAACCTTATCATTTAGATTTAACATTAAGTAAGATAATTTTACTTTTACTGTGTCTTCTTGTGTTCTTATACTATAAAGTTAATGAACATACTATAATAATCCAAAAGAACCCCAAGTTGTTTATTATTAATATATATAACCTTATCTAAGTCATTTGGCCGAACCTTAGATTCTTAGGAATAAAATAACAATTAATAATATAATATTTGTTTAAAAAACTATTTTATGTCAATTTTGACACTATTTTGTAATTGATTTTTTTGAAAATCATAAAAGAATGATTAGTTCAAAAAAAGTTAATTAAATAACTAATAACATGTCATATTACCCTATAAAAGTTGTTCATTTCATAAAAAGTATGAAATTACATTTATTTGGGTATTTATAACATCAATTCTGTCAATATTTCATTAATAAGATAATTACTGCATCATCTTTGTGTCATAAATAAATTAAATTATCTAAAGTCTAAAAATTACTAATAAAATACCATTATGTAGGAAATATTTTTGTCTTTATAATGACTATTTATAGTCGAATTTATCTTATGTATAACCCTATATTAAAAATGATTTCCTTATTAAACTTTGATTTTACCTATTTTAACCCTTTTTTAAATAAATTAATAATAAATGTCCTAATCTAATCCAAGTGGGCCTAAATGGTCATATTTTATTCCTAAGGCTGTTTTGGTCGAATTACACTTATTCAATAGAATTAGGACATGTGTTAGGGTAATAATAATATCATTTTTACCCTTAATTACCCTATTTACTTTTAACCGTGGTAAAAAAAGTAAAAAGTTATTATTCACCAAAAATTATTTTCATCTCATTGAACCACATTTTACTTACTGAAATCAACCGTGCCTCTCGGATTTTTGAAATTCCACTCACAGAAGTGGTAAAATTATGTTTTATGAAAAATTCATTTTTCTTAACTACCACTTAGTGGTTTCACTATTCATCAAAAAATGAAAGTTTCCAGAAAAATACCAAAAATTAGGCCTAAGATATATTTGATATTATGAACTCAAAAATGATGTCTATTTTACCAAATTCAAAACATATAAGTTTCATTAATTAATTTGAAAATAAATTCCCATCATCAAAACAAATAGCGTGTTCTTAAGAGATAATAACTATCAAAAGATTGACACTTGTTTATGTCTGGTTTAAATGTGAAATTACATCCAATGAACAAAATTGTATTAAATTGTAAGAATATATTCTAAATATACTTTAAAACCACTCAAATTAATAATTTATCACTATTAATTATTTCAATTAAAAAGGTTGTTTTTAATTAAAATTTAGTAATTTTCACTATTCATCAGAAAATGAAAGTTATCTGAAAAGTACCAAAATTTCACCCTAAGCTAATTTCGATATTACGAAACCAAAAATGAATTTCATTTTGAAAAATAAAATTTACAAAATTTCAAAAAGTGGCTATTACTATTCATAACGGCTAGTTTTAATAATATTTTAATAGCATATTGTTGTTTAGTGAAACTCGTTATTGCATACTACACACGCTATTGAGGAAGGTCGTGATTGCATGTAATGCAAGGCAAGTCAAGGATGCGTGTTGTGAAAGCTCCTTTTGGTTTAGCGCACAACACAAGACATTAATGAAATTAAAAAGAATATTTTTCACAAAATCTCGGGCTGTTACATTCTACCCCCCTTAAAATGAATTTCTCCCTCGAAATTTGTCAGGGTTATAAATGGTTTACTATTCGAAAGTTTCTTTAATAGAAACCCACATCATAAAAAGGAATACCAAAACCAATCTTTAAAAACAAAAGTATGAAACGTAATGGTTACCCAAATAAACTAATCACTGGGTTTCCACATAGGTGAAAATATAGATATGGAAGAGAAATCTTACCATCATGTTCTGAGGGATAGTGGTAGAGAACATGGCTATGGAAAATCCAGAAATCACAAAGCCATAAATTTGTGATGATCTAAGGTAACACTTGATTCATCAGATATAAGAGCACTAGGACAACATTTTTGGTTTTCAAGATCATTTCCCTAAAGTTGATGAAATTGGAATTAGAAGAAATACTTTCGTGATTTTGATATAGTCTCACTATTTGCCATTCTTTGGACAATTTCCACTTCATCTCTTAAAGAAATGAAGTTGAATTTTCCATTCATGATGTGTTAGCAGATCATGTGATAGAATGATGGGTCATTCCATCTGTCTCAAACAAAAGGTTAGAAAAGTTTTCAACAAATACATAAGTCCATCTATAGTGAGATTAATCATATATGGTTCATAAAATGGACTTATACTTCATATATCATACTGCTTAATATAATAAAACTAGTTTCTACTAAACAGGGACATCATGTAGGCCAGTGGTACGCAATAAAGGCCACTCGCACTTCGGTTGTGGGTTCGATTCCCAAAGCCTTGTCCGACGCGATGGGCTATCGCCCGTCCTGCAGGTTGTCCTTTTTCTAAAGCTATATTACTATAACATCCCATCAACAATATCAAAAACATTTATCCTTAAACAATACTAACTTATGTCCAACATAATCCATTCCAATCTTTAGGATTATCTAAAATACTTCGGTCCAAGCTCATAGTATAAATAAAATGATCACGTGAATGCCATCATTTATCCCCCATATATCATAAGATATATCTTGTTAGTCAAATTACAAATATGTGAATACCTTAATCATGTATTCTCTTGAAGAATGAATATCCATTGAACCGTAGTGAAAACATGAATGCAGTTAAAAGTTAACACTTTCCACACACCAAAATATTTAAAATTATATATCCTCAAACCATGATATCACATAGTCCTTATATCAACTATGAGCTCATGAATACTATCAAACATATTAGATTATCTTTATTCCTTAATTATGTGCATATCATATGCTTTCCAAAAATATTTCAATCACTTTTCATGGTTACTGATGCCATAAAATTATTGAAAACCACAATAGACCAAATCATAAATATTCCAATATTCCACGATACTATATACAACATTATTCTCAAATCCCATTACATAAACACTTATTCATTCTACCACATCGCTGTCATATTCAACATCGCCAATGGTGATCGCATGTGACTTCCCTTTGTCGTTTTCCTTAAGTGGTTGCTCACGTCGATCATCACTAACCCTTGGATTAGGGCATTTATTAGCATAATGCCCCATTTCCTTGCACTTCAAGCATTGAAGTGTTGTTGGTGAGTTCTCTGCAGTCTTTTCATTATTTACATCATTAGAAACCCTTTTTCCATTACTTTGACACTCAGCTGATCGATGGCCTTCTTTTCCACACATAAAACATTTTCTATTCCCTTTAAGACAATCTCCACCATGCTTCTTTCCACACTTTGAGAATAAGGACACATTCATCTTCTTTTCACCATTATTCTGAGATTTATCCTTGAACTCCATCTTTAGTTTCTTGTCAAAACTATGAGATGGATAAGTAACACCAACTTCCATTTCTACCTTAATAACACAATGCACAATTTCTTCATAGCTACTGAAGTCTCTTATAGCTAATGCCCTTCGAAGATTTGGTTTTAAGCCACTGAAGAATCGATCAACTTTACTTTCAGGTTGGATGATAAATCCAGATGCATACCTTGCAAGCCTTGTAAAATTTGCTTCGTATATACCAACAGATTCATCATCCTTTTGCTTTAGTTCAAGAAACTCTTTCTCCATCTTTGTTTGAAGAATACGAGGGAAGTACTTATTGAAAAATAAGTTCTTGAACTCGTCCCATTCCATGGACTCAATTTCATCTCTTTCCCTTGTATTCTTGATAAGATTCCACCATTGATCAGCTTCACCTTCTAAACGATATAGTACTAAGATGACTTTATCATGTTCAGAACATTGAAGAACTAAAAATATCTTTTTAGTAGTACTGATCCATTGTTCAGCAACAAGTGGATCAGAAGACCCACTAAAAGAAGGTGGACGTTGCCTCATGAAGGACTCAATAGAATATTGTTCTCTTATCTGCTCATTTGGAAGTCCAGAATGATTCATAGCTTTTGTAAGTATAGTAATAAGATTTTTCACTCCATCTCCCATAACATTTGTTTGTTGAGGAGGAAAATCATTACATTGTCCATTTCATTGATCAACACGGTTCCTTCGGGTTCCCGCCATCGTCTAAAACCCAAAAAGAATAGTGTGAGAGGAAAAAATCATGCTAGGGAAAACAACATAATAAATGAGTAGTATCCTCAATATCTAACATCTTAGGTTAAATTTATGATCGTTACCGTAGTTCTAGGACTGTATCATATACGTATACTTATCCTTAGGGACATCCCTAGACATACCTTAGAAATATCTCTAGGGATCTCACTAACGTTTTTGCATCCTAGTTTCCAAAGGTTGACAAAACCATTCCTCTGATACCAACTATAGAGACCTGAAGCCTGACGTACATGGACATTACATTACTTTTGAGGAATACTTAGTACATAACAAAACACACACACAAGGACCGTAATAGTTTACTGTCTTTGGAAACTCGGAATATAATCTTCTAATCGTGGTGAAAGATCTTCAACATCTCCCATAAAGATCTTTTTTTTAAACCTAAATCCTTTCTTTATGTCCTGGGGAAAAGAAAACATGAAAGGGTGAGCTCAAATGCTCAGTAAGGGTAAACAAAAGAAATATCAATCAAGTCATATTCATAAGAACATATCTTTTCGAGATCTTAACCTGCAAAAGAGATCATAATTTCATAACATGGGATAAATCATAGTAGTGAAATGTAATCCCAATAATCATAACTTAAAACATGAAACTTTGTGGCATACACACATAATCATATAGAATCATTTCTTATTAGTCAAGACTCATTTCCAAGACTATCTTAGTTGACAAAGTCCATTTCTTAACCGAGTTCACTCCTCGTTTCAGTCCTGTTTCACTGAACCGGTATAACCTACCGTTCCAGCCATGTCTATCTCATGAGATATAAAATCATTACACAATTAATTGGAGGTAGATAAAGGTCCCACCCATCTCATAATGATACCATTCTTATGTGTGCCACAAAATATTAAATCCTACATCATTGCATAACCCATGTAATAAAAATTGGAATCTTAAACATCGTGACATCATAAAACAATTCATATAAGATAAAGGAATTCATAAAAATATTTCCATCACAACATAATAAAATCATTGTAATAATAGAGATAGAAATAGAACCCTATATTATCTTAGATTGAAAATAATTTTGATAAAACACTTGAACTCCATTTTTGAGGAAAGTATCCTTTCTACTTCAAAAACATTTTCCTTTCTTAACATGTCATACAATTTTAAACTAAAAGAAGTTGATTAAAAATAAACTTTAAAACTTTTAAAGGATGTTTCTGGGAAATAATGTTTTAAAAATCCATTCATGCCGTATAAGTTAAAAAAACATTCTTCTCGTACTTCTGTCGGAAAAGTCAAAAAAGTACCTCGTACGAAAAATGACAAAAGATTCCATTCATATCTTTTACTAAAAACTCATCAAAGGTTAAAATTGGATATAAAATATTGTAGACGAATATTAATATTAAATATTGAGTAAACATGGATGTGGATGATAAAATACACCCCAGTAAATACCAAAGTATAAACAATCTCGGATAAAAATGAGATTGTGATATTTTCCCTTACCATAGGTCCGATTTGCCTCGTATGTGTCCAATCCTCCTGTATAATGATTTAAATAATGTCATTGACTTATTCTAGAATCATACTCATTGTTATTATATCATAGATGGTTCACTTATGGCTTTATATTACCCGTTCTTTTGTAAATTCCATGTTAAAGAGCGTTCTGGGTAAAATCGTTTCATTTGTCGTCCGTGTTTTGACTTGTAATAATTCATATGATTAATTAGATCATGATTACTTAATTCCAGAATATAAAACATGATTTATATATAATATATATTCAGAATATAATAGATCAGTAAATGGAATGAAATACACCGTTCATGGAGACGATAGACCGTACGTATGCATGAACGCTGTTTTCTTTTCCTTACTGAGTTGAATGGAATTAAGTAGATGACATACATATATATATACACATAAATCCAGAATCATTATTATGTCATATATTTCATTATTACTTATTATATATACTTTATAATCATTCATGAATTGTTAACGTGGATAATGAATCTCATCGCATCGTGGAGACGGTAGTCCATACGTACGCACGAGCGAGGATACCGTTCTCATGATCGTGGAATTATATTGGAGTGTATGTATACTATTTCAGAATCAATATCACTTTACAATAATCATATATAGTTATTATTTACACCATTATACCCATCCAAGTAATGTGGTGGTGGAAAATAGATTACAGCACGACGTGGAGACGGTATTCCGTACGTACGCACGCGCGGTGATTTCATTTTCCGTAGGATGGATAGATGGTGAAATAAGGTTATTTCATAATTATAATAACATATCAGTATATAAGTGATACTTATGTTATTACTTCAAAATGAAACAACCTAAGAAGAAGAAGTGGAAGAAGAAATAAAGATGAAAGAATCGGTAAAGGACATTACCTCTTCTTTGAAGCGCCTCTTTGAGATCTCCTTTTAGGGCACTAAAATTTGTCTTTGAGGAAGACAAGAACCTCTACGATGTTTCTAGGGAAGTGTAGAAGGGAATTTGTCAGGGTTTGGTCGAGCTTGAAGGCTCAAAGTGGTGTGAGGAAGAGAGGGAGGAGGTTCCCTTTTATAAGGGAGGATAGGGGCACCTTTGGAATAACTAAAACTATTATTTTATTATAATGTCAAATTCGGTTTTAAATAGCTAAAAATTGATTAATTTCGAATATAAGGTGGGTATGGGTCGAAATAATCTCATCAAATATAATTTAGACAAGTTTAGGTTCCTATTTTAACCTTATCATTTAGATTTAACATTAAGTAAAATAGTTTTACTTTTACCTTGTCTTCTTGTGTTCTTATACTATAAGGCTAATAAACAAACTATAAGAATCCAAAAGAACCCCAAGTTGTTTATTATTAATATATATAACCTTATCTAAGTAATTTGGCCGAACCTTAGATTTTTAGGAATAAAATAACAATTAATAATATAATATTTGTTTTAAAAACTATTTTATGTCAATTTTGACACTATTTTGTAATTGATTTTTGTGAAAATCATAAAAGAATTATTAGTTCTAAAAAAGTTAATTAAATCAATAATAACATGTCATATTACCCTATAAATTTTTTTTATTTCATAAAAAGTCTGAAATTACATTTATTTTGGTATTTATATCATCAATTATATCAATATTTCATTAATAAGATAATTACTGCATCATCATTGTGTCATAAATAAATTAAATTATTTAATGTCTAAAAATTACAAATAAAATATCATTATGTAGGAAATATTTTTATATTTCTAATTAATATTTATAGTAGAATTTATCCTATGTATAAACCTATATTAAAAATGATTTCATTATTAAACTTTGATTTTACCTATTTTAACCCTTCTTTAAATAAATTAATAATAAATGTCCTAATCTAATACAAGTGGGCCTAAATGGTCATATTTTATTCCTAAGGTTATTTTTGGTGGATTTAAACTTATCAAATAGAATTAGGACATGTTTTAGGGTAATAATAATATCATTTTTACCCTTAATTACCCTATTTACTTTTAACCATGGTAAAAAAAGTAAAAAGTTACAATTCACCAAAAATTATTTTCATCTCATTGAACCACATTTTACTTACTGAAATCAACCGTGTCTCTCGGATTTCTGAAATTCCACCCACAGAAGCGGTAAAATTATGTTTTATGAAAAATTCATTTTTCTTAACTACCACTTAGTGGTTTCACTATTCATCAAAAAATGAATGTTTCCAGAAAAATACCAAAAATTAGGCCTAAGATATATTTGATATTATGAACTCAAAAATGATGTCTATTTTACCAAATTCAAAACATATCAGTTTCATTACTTAATTATAAAATAAATTCCCGTCGTCAAAACAAATAGCGTGTTCTTAAGAGATAATAACTATCAAAAGATTGACACTTGTTTATGTCTGGTTTAAATGTGAAATTATATCCAATGAACAACATTGTATTAAATTTTAAAAATATATTCTAAATATACTTTAAGACCACTCAAATTAGTAATTTATCACTATTAAATATTTCAATTAAAAAGGTTGTTTTTAATTAAAATTTAGTAATTTTCACTATTCATCAGAAAATGAAAGTTATCCGAAAAGTACCAAAATTTCACCCTAAGCTAATTTTGATATTACGAATCCAAAAATGAATTCCATTTTGAAAAATAAAATTTACAAAATTTGAAAAAGTGGTTATTACTATTCATAACGGCTAGTTTTAATAATATTTTAATAGCATATTGTTGTTTATTGAAACTCGTTATTGCGTACTACACGCTATTAAGGAAGGTCGTGACTGCGTGTAATGCAAGGCAAGTCAAGGATTCATGTTGTGCAAGATCCTTTTGATGTAGCGTACAACACAAGACATTAATGAAATTAAAAATAATATTTTTCACAAAATCTCGGGCTGTTACACCTATGGCCATATTACTAAGTGAAAAGTTAAAACAAGTTCATTGTGATCCAAGAACCGCTCCAATTAACCCAAATTACCATCATTAAATTATTATCTAATGATTTATCCACATGGATCTAATAAAAATAATTATATAATAATTAAATCTTATGTAATATCATTATTAACATGTTATATAATTTCTAGATGTTTACTCATTTTCTACCCAAACTTCAAATTAAGAATACAAGTGAACCACTTAAGAAAAACCATAAAAACGAACATCCCCGAACTATGTTTTTAAACTCTATAAGTCATCCAAAGGAACATAATATGACATATGAATCCATAATGAACCATATAAATGTAAACAAGGTTATGGATTTATAATTAATTAATATAATGTTATTATACAGGACATTAAAGATAAGGAAGAATTTTGGTACAATGTAAGGGGAAATCTCAAACCCAATTTTCTTCCTTCGGGTTCTCCCTCTTTCACTCCATTTTTAATATGGTTACTCCTTAAAGATCATTTTTCCATAATTTTGTTTACTTTTCTGGGATATACATGTTTGTGACTGGTTTTTATGTCCAACAAATTTTTTTCCTAAAGAGCTATTCTTTTAAGAACACCCCTTTTACTTCTCGCTCCAAGTGGATGGTTCTTGTAACATGTATTTTATTACCTCTTTCTTTTGGGAACCCAAAGATTATGAATGTATTATTATGATATGTAACCCACTCATTGTCATGGGATAGTTGAGTTCATTTTTTATATGTATTCTATGTGGAAATCATGATAATGATAATGTTATGATGTGACGGGTGCGCCTGGAATTATACAGCCCTCCAATGCATTGGGTAAAGTGATGAATCTCATGAGTAAATGTGAAATTATGTGTGAAAAAGATGCTATCTTGGTTCACAATTATGTGTGGTATTTAACCAATAAGACATGATGTTTCATTTTTATGTATTTCCACATTTCAAGTCTTTTATTTATTCTCCTCTCATGTTCAAGATCTTTTGACTATGATATAATTATGCTCACCCCATGTTATATTGTTCTTATCTATCCTCTTACTGGGATTCTATATCACCCCTTTTGATGTATATCCTCAGGTTCCTACATGTACTAAGGAGAGGACAAGTTTCAATTTGAACCTAGAGAAGAAGAAATTAAATAAATGTTTATGCTAGATGTTTTATTTGTCATGTTTGGTCCTAGTTTTCCCAAGACACTAAACCTTTGGATCCTCTATGTGTAATACTATTATGTTATTTATATTTCAAATTATTTAATAGTAATGTATGAAAAGGTTGGGTCTCTATATTGGATAATCCTATAATTGGTGCTTCAAGGTGTTAAAAGTTATAGATAAAGAACTTGTAGTAACTAGATTTCCATAGAACTGTCACATATCAGAAAAAATCATGGGTTACTCCAGAGATACAATGAATCACAACTTCTTTGTTTCTATGGATACACTTGAATTTTATATATTTTTTCCCAGTATGTGAACCTTTTCAATATAAAAGTGGCACTTTGTGAGATTTTTATATATTCATTTCTCTCATAGTGTAATCATAATGATTTCATGGTGTTTAACACGAACATAACTAGTATATGATTACATTAATATATCATCCAAAAAATGAATATAAATTAATCTAGGTATGAGTGGATAACCCAATTCATCATGGACATAAAGACTATAGGAATGTGCGATAAATTTGAAAATATTACTAGATACTCATATAAGTTATAACTACATAAGAATGTAATATGTGGAAATAGAGTGAATATCACATGATGATCACCTAATCTAAAATAAATCATAGAGAATACCATGGAAACTCAGCGCTAGTCCAAGAGAACATATATAAATGAGTAAATTGGTTACATATCTTAATTTTCAGCTGATTCAACTATCAAAAATCCACAAATAACTGTAATGCTCTATCCACCCTTTTATTGATAAGTATAACTTGTCCCTATGAATAAGTACTAGGTTGTATATACCCCTTGAATTTTTGGTCATCTATATACCATTGGGTTTCCTGAATCTTAGTTGAATACATTCTTTATAATGATATAGATACATATTCTACTCCTAGAGTAATACCAATGGTAAAATCTACATCTTACTCAGGAGGTATCCCAAAAAATTATTCAAGAAAGGCTTATCATAAATGGTCTACAAATATAGGAAATATATCCTTCTATAATCTCTAATAAACAGGAAAAAAATTCTAGAAATCTAGGTTGAAACTCCACTAAATCTATTATTATCAGGTCTATATCAAATTTACTAGACATCCTATTCCCCCTTATGAAATTATATAACACCCTCAGGTGATGAGAAAGACCCCATCTAGTGATAAGAATAAACGTGATCTTTAATATGTACTAACTAGTCTATAATGTAAATTATGAAAAATATTATCACATTGAGGATAAAAAGTATCCATATGAAATGGTACCTACCAATCTCAAGATGACACTCATTGCATCAATGAACACACTTTGACGAAATTCCCATAGGAGCATTAAGAGACATCACCACAAAAAGTGTTCAATCTCAAGACCAAGACATCAAATTAATGAAAAATATATGAATGAGTGTTATGTGACTATTTAAAATAAATAGGATTCTAAAGTCAAGGATATGAAGAACATACATCATATTTTCGATTTTTTGGACACATTTCACAATAGGTTAAAGCTACACTGTATATAAATGGCCATATCCATAAACCATAGCTATAATATAACCTCCCTATGTTAATCAATTCCACTAAATTTCCTAACCTTATATCTAGATCCCCCAAAATTAACCACATTTTTATCATGAAAAAACAATGTTACTCCTACTTCTCAACTGATTTGGCACTATATCACCCATTCATAAACTCAAATCTAGTGTAAATTCTCACTCACTATGCACAAGTAAAAATTTCCTACAAAATCTAAAGAGATGAACCATTATCTCATTTTCATTACACTCTACTGAACCCATTTCAATCTAAGGCTATATGTTACCCTTCATTAAATAGTAATGAAATAACACATAACTACCCATTTTTACTCTTTGACATTCATTTCCCTATAGAAAAATATCCATGTAATGCTTCATCCCACTAACTGAACAAATTCTCTAGCTAGCTCTTGAACCACTTTCCCTTATACCATTAACTTCCCTAAGATTATGATCAAATATAAGTGTTTGTTTCACCATATAACAGATGGTACTTAGTCAAAATATTTTCACCTAGGGTCCAATGGAAGATCATTTTCCATCCTAAAAATAGCACTTCCATGATAGATCATCATCATAAATAGTGGGTAAAAATCACTAGAGCTCAATTAAATGAGTAGAGTAATCCATGAAGGATATAGTTCCCTATTACAGATAAATAAATCAATTATGTTGATCTGGACTCAATATATTTAGAAAAAACTATTCCTAAAATCTACTATATAAGTCCCTATAGACATAACCCTAATGAAAATTGCCTGATCCAGAACATCCCGCCAACTATTGGATGATTTGAAAATCATGTAGGGTGCTAGATTCACCCTCATTTATGAATGGGAATCTTAGATCTTGAATTCATTATAGAAATCCTCAATCCATGATTTATCCACATAGTGACCTCCTTTCCCTAATAAAGTATATGGGTGTTGTTTTTGGGACTCCCTAATCCAATATTAAATTGTTGTTACAACACATGGGTATTTCTACATGGATTGTGTAAGGTGGGGGAATCTCTATCTTAACAGGGCATCCATGTCTATCCTAGGCTTAATAGGTGGTATTATAAGAGCTTCCACAAGTGTAACTACATGTGTTTAATGTCCCACCATCTCATGAGAATGGTTATTAACACCATCCTGGTGCTCTACTCAAGGCTATGTGAAATCATATATCTTTAATGAAAAAAAATTCTTCATAATGGAATTAATGGAAGAAGTATTATAGATAGGAAACAAAGGAAATTCTCATTTAATGAATATAATAGATACACCTACCTAACTAACCATTTATAAGACTAGGTTATAAGGTGATATTTCAAGTATTCATCATAATTTTTATGTTTTATGGGTTTTCGATTCCACGTTATAGTGGAAAAAACTCTTTAATTTTCAATTGTATTCTCCATTTAACGGAAAAAAATTCTCACTAGTAAATTAAAGTTATTATGTTTTTATATAGTGGTTCAATTATACAATTTTTCATTACTAATTTATATATTCATAATACCCTATAAATTAGAATTGGAACACCATTTAACAATAACTATCTTTTAGCATCATGTATTAGAATTTAACAAGACTATATATGATGGTTTTTATATGGATTTCCATTCCCAATTTATATAGGAATAATAATATAAATTTCAATTGGAAATCCATTTAACTAAAACCAGCCTAAATTTTTAGATTATTTAACCAAGGTTCCATAACTTTAACCACATTAAAATTTGTTAAATATGGTGTCATCATAAAAATAATCTGTAAAACATAATTTTGATTAATGTAGAAACATTTTTTTCACATTTTTTTCTTGAAACAATTTTTAGATGAAACAATTATAACTACCAATTCACACAGACAATAAGCAAATGCATTATAGGTAATGAAATATAAATGACATGGAATATGAATGAAATATAAATCCCCATGAGCCAATGATTATGAATGAGATAATTCCCCCTATCAATACTAGAAAAAGGGTATAAAACCATAAAAAATACATCATATACAATGTGTATCACCCACCAGAAAAAATAATACAATTGTACCTAGAGAAATCCAGAATAAGAAGTTGCATCCCTAGAAACATGGATTTATCCCCCCATATTTGGGTTAGATACTCCTAGGAATGTTCTCATTAAATAGAGCCAACACTTCCTAGACTCATATGTATCTCCCAGAAAGATTGATAAAATAGAAATATAACATTTTATTTCACCATCCATTATCCCCAACCTAGTTAATAGACAACTGACCAGTCCTTAGAGAAATATGGCCTCAAAGTATTCCTTCCCATATACCAGAGGCTAACAACCAATAATGAAAGTGTATGGTGGTATAATTTAGAGACTATAAACACTTTATGATATTGAAATGTAGTAATAAATAATAAAACACATAATCTATCCAGATAATAAGTATACACATAGAAGCAATAATATTACTACATTCAAATGATGTCATGGTGATATAAAAATTATTGTAGGCCTGTCATGGAAAAACATATACACAAACAATAGTCCAAAAAATAAAAAAAATTACAAAAAACTATGACACTCTATGAAAATCCTAAGTACTATCATGGTCCTCACATAACATTACCTAACCTACTAAAGAGATCCAACTTCTATAACATGGTGTTTCTCTTTATCCATTCTTATATTCAAGAAACTACCTCAGTACTATGTGGCGATCTAAATAGGGTGTCAGTATAACTTAGTAAGCCACCACCAACAATGAATAGTGAAAATAAAGTCTATTATTATAAATTGTAGTAGTGTGTATG
Organism: Viscum album; assembly: GCA_963277665.1. Lineage (NCBI taxonomy): Eukaryota > Viridiplantae > Streptophyta > Magnoliopsida > Santalales > Viscaceae > Viscum > Viscum album. The sequence goes on from OY728121.1 coordinate 444,916,687, forward strand.
TATAGAAAATATTTGGTAAATTAAATAGTAACATTTTCATCCTTTGTCTCCTCATGGAATACATGACGACCCTATCATCTTCAGCCTAATCTGAATGTCTCTGAGCATGTAACCTTTTAATAACAATGGAAACTGATTCTTATAGTGATGGATTCCATAAATAAGTTTCCAAAATAAATCCATGGAACAAGTATAAAAATTTCCATACAACACACCCATTTCATATCCAAGAGAGACCAAAGGAATTCATGGAATTTGGAATTTGAGGAAACTCATCGTGATCAACGTGTGATGATTGAATATTTGGTTTTTAGTGGAATAAAAGGGATAAAACCAAGGAATTATAATCATAGGAGTGTCTAACTGAGACAAGGAAATCTATTAATGTGTTTAAGGTAGGTATCGATTGGAATCTAAGGGGTAATCCAAAGGAATTCCTGGTCTAATGGCATTGAGCATAACCTTGGAGATCAAACTGAGAATTCAATATTTTTCTTCAGATCCAGATGAATCAATGACAACAACCCATGGAATTCATGAGAGTAAGGAGTTTACCATAACTAATTCATGTATACCACATGGAGTACATATAAATGAATCATGTTGCATCCTACGATTTCACTCATGGAAATAAAAATATTTAATCAAAGGCTTGCTCGAGGCATGAAACACCTTCAATAGTGTAACCTAGTTTCATAACAAAAAATGAACCAAATCATAATAAAAATGTCCAAGTATCATTGATGTTTAATATTATTATTAATAATAATAACAAATCACAATTCCATGTAATGCAATCAATAAATTTCACACCATTTATAATTCAATTTGGAAATTTCAGTTAGAATTGTAAATAAAATCACACCCTAAGGGGTCACATGGGTTACGGTTTAATAGTTAATTTAACCAAAAACAACATAAAGGTTTGAAAAAGTTGAGATTTTCATTCAAATATAACCATACACACCCTAAAAGGTGGTGTGGGTTGAGGTCATTAACCTCTAATGGTGCATAGGGGTCCCATGATAAATCTAGGTCAATGGATAGGAAATTAATTAAAGGGGTTACAAATTATATGGGAATAAAAAGAAAATTACAGCATCTGGAACAATAATAAAAATTTGAAACATATAAAAATTTAAAAAAATATTCTAACACATAACTAGTCCCAAAAAGAATAATCCTTGTCAAGTATCAACCTCAAATTTTGGTTGAAATTACAAAAAATGGAAAAATAGACAACATCCTAAAAAACATAGAGATAACACAAAAGATAATGATGAAAACTGAGAAATTATTTAAAATAAATTTTAGCCTTACTGTTAGTATTTTATTGTGATATAATGTTCTCAAATCCTAGTAAGAACACGAAATATCAACAAATATAGATGAGAGGAGGATATGAGAGCCATGATAGTGCTACTATTAAAATGTGGGGGATAAAGAAAAAAAATTATATTTAATGGAAAATTGGAAAAGGTTATTTCGAAATCAATTTTAATAGGGTCATTGTTTGTTAGCTTTGTTGGCCAATCCATGTGACAAATATGAAACAATTATTTGTAAGAGCACTAAACCCCTATATAGTGATGTGAATTATTAGAACAACCATTGCAAAATTAGGCAAAGTGAACTTATAATAAACTATAGATCTCACACAATTTTTAAGACTCCTTCACATTAGATCCCAAACCATTCTGCTCCCATTTCTGGGTCTCTTGGTTGAGGTGTATAGTTAGCCAAGCCATGTAATAACCACATGTCTTGTTCAACATCTCAATAAACTAGATTCTCATGCATTGAACATTTCTAAAATATCCAAAAAAACTGTTCTACCACCTTGTAAAATGTCATTTAGAAAAAAATAGTTTGGGATAGAATTAAAAGGGTATACATGAAGTAAAATCATATATATTAATTTTCTTCAATTCATGGTATCTCCTACTCCATTGACCATTCTGTATATATGTAATATATAAAACTTTATTTTTAGTGCACAATCTATAAATATCTTTTTTATTGGAATAATGTTGAAAAATATTCATTGGATTTAAATGTCACATAGTATTTTAAACCTTTCAGTCACTTCATTTATCCTAATAGGTGAGGATCCATGTTCCCACAAAATATATATTATTGATAAAACATATTTAAGAGATTTTGGATCATCTTATCCACACTATTCATAATATAACACTTGATAAATATAGAGAATCATTGTTATAAGGATGATAATATAAGATTAATTTATTATTTTATATCCATATAAAATACTGAATTCACTAACCAATTAGTTTAATTACAAATATTGAATGTAAGATCAAAACCATGGTAATAAACTTATAGGATTCACTTAGACATTTTAGTGACAATCAAATTTATATTTAGGCACTATTTCTCCATTTCATGTTCTAATAGATGAGTTATCACAGTGCATTCATCCATTTATTTGTGTTTCATATTCATCTCTCTAATAAAATATGTTACCATGATGCAATGTAAATTTGAATCATCATTTATATATGTCCTATATGCACCCTTTTCACCCTCACTCAATCACTAAGGTGGCTGATTATAAATAGGTTATTCTAACATATAATACAATTTTTCCTATAGTAATGTAGTTCACAGGATACTTTAACAATATTATAATTTTTACCGGTGAAGAAATATTCTTTTTCTATGAATGACCATAGGTTTATTTTGTGTTTTCTGTATATTTTCTATAATAAATAAATTAATATTTTAGTAATTTATCTTGATTACCAATTGAGACATCATAAATTATTTTTATTAGTCTCCCACTATTTTATGAAATTACAATATCCATCTCCATTGGATTCAAAATATTTTATCAAATACATATTATAATGGAAATGATATATATTCCAATTTAAATGATCTAGAAATGTACCTAATAAATTATTCAAAGGTATTTAGTTATGCTAGATTTAAAAATTCATAAACTCGCAATTCCTTGATTTGTTGACGATAATTCCCAATCCAAAAATCCTAAACAAAGATTTAATCAATTCATAACTGCATGTAACACCAAATGTTTCTTATGATATCAACAGTTGATTTCAACTATGTTATGTTGTTTCACGACTTTTTTTAACTCCCATATAATTTAATGCACCCTGACTTAGTCCAGATAAGTACTTTAAACTGTGGTTGTATTTTTTCTGATGTTATGGAAGGTCATATATAATTTCATGTTTTCTTTGAGATATTTTGTTTATATTATGTCAAAATATTTTTTATTTTATTCTAAAATTCATTTTTTATATTATTTTAATTTTATATAACAAATTTACCATTTCAGCTAAAATAATTTACAAAAAATAACTTATTTTCTTTTATCTTTCAGGTTTATTAATTTATTTACTATTTTAAATTACATTTAAAAACCATAAATATTGTGAATCTCGTAAATAAATACATAAATAATAATTGAAAAATTAATTAACTAAATGATATGACCATGATCCTATAATAATTGGTTGGTTAATTAAGATGAAGATAAACCACCCATGGCGTTAGGGAAAAGAACTTCTTATGATGATACATAGGTCATGGTAATGGATTCCTCTTACACGTATCCTTGGTTTGTTTCATCGCTTTAGGGGTCATGAACCATATCATCACACTAGGAGCTCTATACTATAAAATTTCTTACTAACTCATATGTAAAAGGAATTAATGATTTAGAGTTACATAAATAATCATCCAACACACAGACCCATACTTAAAAAAGGAAGAAAGGATAAAAAATATTTGGGAATCCAAGGTAATGTTAATAATAAATAAACATCATGTTTGAGTAATATTACTGATTATATTTTTTGGATATAGTTTTATTAAACTGATTTTATGTAATTTTGAGTCAAAAAATAAATAGATTTTCTCACCAAATTGTTTTACAGGCATTATATTGTTTTATTTTAAAAATAAATTTCATATATTTATGGATAAATTTTTATGAAATGTAATTATTTTTTTATATCATCATATAATTTTTATCTCAGGCTATATTTTTTGTATTTTTCAAAAAAAAATTATTTTTGAGTGAATAGTGAAAATGCCGATTATTGCAAAACATTCATTTCTTTTCTTTAAATAATGTAATTTAAAAGTGACAATAACTTTTGAATTAATTTTAAATTAAAATAACATCCCATTGATTTAACACACTAAAACTAATTATATATGAATCTACATTATATTTTATTTTGGTATAAGTTCATTTTAATTCTTATGAACAATTTTTTTTATAAAACTATTTTTCACTGCGTTTTATTAAATTATATTAAAAGTAATCTCTCCAAATTAAGTAAATTTGAAACTAAAAATGAATTTAATATGTGGATTTTGAAATATATTAACGATTACAACTTCATTTTTTCCCACCATGAATGGAAACATTGGAAAAAAAATTTTCACCATTGAAAAAGGGTAAAATATTTTAATTAAGATAAAAACATAGTGATATGGTCAAAAAAATATATATCTTCTTATTGGATGACAATACGTTTACCCTTAACACCTCATATTCATTAATTTTTTATGTTCCACATGATAGTGAGAGTGACTTAATATTAATTTAAAACATTGAATAATTATCTGTTTTCCACTCCCCTAACTTATAAAACGGAACCTATCTCCTCAAATATTCACACAAATATTTTAATTTATCTCAAAAAAATATATAAAATACCTTCTCATCATTCCTATATTTTCTATATAGTTTTTAGTCTCACCATTTTAATTACTTTATAATGATTATTTTTTATGCTTGTGGATGTTTTCCATATAAGTGGTATAATTATTAACTGAGTGTTTCATATAAATTTATTCTAATACCTCCATAAAATATTATTTAAACATGAAGAAATAATTACATTATTATTTTAATATAATAAAATGTTATTATGATTATGTTACAACGATTTTTCATCTCCTTATCCATTATATGAGAAATGATATCTTCACTCATTCATATGTGTGGACTACCACATCCAAGTAGAGATAAGTATTTTCATCACCAGATCATATATATGGTTAAAATGATGGTTGAAATGAATATATGTATGATATTTGTGTAATAATTATAATTCTATAAATATGAGATATTCCATAACATCTTACCTTTCCATCAATTGTAAAATTATAATGTAGCTCATGCAAACTTATGGACTAACACCTCCACGAAGTGATATGGTTTGGTTTTTATTAATTCCTAACATTTATTGTAATAATGATGGAAATTATAATTAAATATTAAATTTATAAAATATTTATTATTCTTTAAAATTAAAATATTATTTAATTTCATTCTTTTCTACCTAGTAGGAAAATCAATATAACGTTCATCATTATGTACAAAATACTCTTCCAATGAAAGGACATTGGTCATTTTTCATTACTACCTTACATGGTTGTTTTTAAAAGAATACTTAATTTATAAATATGATAATTATAAAATTTTTACGACTATTTAGTAAATTTTACTATAAGAATTTTGACCACAGTCAACCCATTGATGTTATTTTTTGGTTATAATCCAAAAGACCCCAAAAATCCAATTTTAAGATATTTATTTTAGAAACTAAATATTTATTTTTTATAAAAAAAATGACAAAACAAAACTGATAAGAACATGTAAAATATTTTAAAGAAATTATAATAGAATTATAATTTTATTATTTAGGAGTTAGATATTGTACAAAGCTAGAAAAAACATAAGTTAAAATTAAATTTTGTATGGTATTAATCTTGTCTACCTTTTTAGGGCAACATAACCATTATTTTTTTTACAAATAATAATATAAACATATTCATGTTTTTTAAAATATTATTTTATTCAAATTATTTAGGGAAACTTTTCTATAAAGAGTTTTTTAAATAAAGGGATGTTTCACTATATTTTAATATGTAAATGGTAAGTACAATTCTTATTGGATAAAATAAGTTTTTTCAAGGGATTTACAATGAAAAAGTGTAAAATTGGAATTTTTATATATGGTATGTTGCTTGAGAATTATATATGATGAAGGGTGATCCTTATATATAATATCATGATGGGTGATCCTTATATAGATATCTAATTCATTGGTCAATGAATAGACTTTAACGATGAAAAATGAGGGAGATAACATGATAGGTTACTCCTATAGAATTGATATTGACATAGATATTTCCTACATAGGTTAAACATGAGTGAAAAAATGATATTAATATAATCATATAAGATACATATTCCATTCTTATTATGTGTTTTATAGAAATCTTTTGACTTCATGAAGAATGAAATGTATATAATCTTTTATGGTTCAATGACAGATTTTTCGAAGAATGTTTTCATGGGTTATCATAAACCTTATTGTTTTATATAAATTTAATGGGTTTTAAAGGTTTTATTTTAAAAATGGTTAATTTTATAAAGTGGATATGTTTTAATTATTTTTAGAATGTTTTATTGAATAAATTTAAAACTTTTCATGGGGTTTCATGATTATAATTAGATTGACATGATTTCTTTATTTTCTTATCCATTATTGAGCTTTTTTGTCTAACCAAAAGTTATAAAATGACTTTCATAGGATTTAATGATGTGTTAGAAATATATAACGGTATAAAATTATAATTTTGATACATATGTAAGGAAGAAAAGGTGTCTTGAATAACATATGGTTGTAAAATTAAAGCCCCTTTCTTTGTAGAAAAAAATGTATACCATGTGGAAGTGTCCACTCTGTTACGTAATTTTTTACTAATTCTTTAAAAATATAAACGTAAAAGTTTACCAGAATTTAATAATGTGTCAACATGTTTTAAATTATGTACTTATGGTGTTTTTACGATATGAGGCATTATACATATGTGACCATATTTATTTTATTAATAAATTTATCTAAAAACCCATTCAATAAATAATTATATTAAATATAATCACAACACAAACAATATCATGACCTAGCCCCCTTAGGCCCTAATCCTATTCATCAGACCCCATGGGTCTCATGTTATACCATAGTTACCTTCCCAACACACCACATGTTATTGCACAATGGGATCAATTATCATATTAATGATTGTATCCATATGAAAAAGTGTGATTTCAATGTGGTTTTTCTTTACTCACACACAACCTGGGAATCTTCCTTGGAGGTCACTCATCTCCACACTACTCTAGTCCAAGAATTCATATCTATGGAGTTCTAATCATGTGGGAACCCAAAAAAGAAAGGTTTTCCTTATTGATATGGGTAGTAACATTTATTATTTTATGTGTCACATTTGAAAGGGTGTTATATAAATATTTTATTCATTCTAATAATAATTATTAACATACAATGAAAACACATCAATCTATATAAAATTCCTTTCAACTCATTATTTATTAAGATTAATTTCTTGAATTGATTAATTAATCAACTTATTATTAAATTAATTATTTATCTTAATTATTTTTTCAAACATTACTCTAGATACCTATACCATATAAATTTAAATTAAATGTATTTCATTAATTATAACATAATATTATGAAGTACACAAATTTTACTTCTGGGAACATGGAATGTACTCACCCATTCAGATTAATTTTATTACAGGAATATAATACACAGACACATAACATATATTGGAAGTGATGTAACATGTTTCATTCTAATTTTGATTAACCAGTATTATGGATTTTAATACTTATATTATGAAACTATCACTCAACATGACATGTAGCTTATGCTTTGCATGGTTCAAGTTTTTTACTGCGTACATACATAACATATATCCATGTATGATGTTTTTTTACATCCAATGTGTCTTTTTTCTTATGCCAATCCATGTATTGACCTTAATAATTAAATAATAATTATTTCAGAAATAATTGTGTTTTATATTATATTATATAAGTATTATATGCATAAAAAATCAAGAAACCAAAAAAATAATTAATTAATAAAAAACATAGTTTTCTACAAATCCAATGATGTTTCTAAACAAAATTGGATAAAATATACAATATAAGAAATCTAACATTGGAAAATATGGATGGTCCCAATCATCTTGAATCATCTCCTCACTGGCCAGCACTATAGAATTGAAACAAATAATTTTTAAACTTATCAACATAATTGATAAAAATTATATAACTTGGTTGTAATTAAGAAGAATATTTATTTAAATAATTAATAGGTATTTATATGAGTTAATATAACTATTGGAATAGTATCCTGACCATTTGGAATAGTAACATAACCATTAGCAATAGTAACATGACAATTGGAATAGTAATTGAAACTAAAAAAATAAATTTTGATATAAATAACATTTAAAATGAATAATTTATATAAAATTTTAATATTATAATGAAAATATAATTATTATCAGGATTAAAAATCTCATGTAAACTATAAGATCATATTCAGAAAACTGTATTATAATGAATTTAATTAAAATAAGAATTTTTTTATTAAAAATTAAAATTATCTTTGTTAGATATTTAATTTATTAAAATGAATATTATTTTTAAAACATGGAAATCAAAATTTTAATGGGTGATGTTAGGGTAATTTTCTAAAATACTTGAATTTCTAGTTAAATTTTAAAAATGACTTTTTTCTCATAATTGGTAAATCTTAAATAACATATTTTTGGATGTAATAATGACCTAATAATTTATATAAAATTAGGTTCATACAAACAATATCTAATTTAATAAACTATTCATTAAAATACAATAATTTCAATTTATAAACCTAAAAATAAATTACCAAATCCTAATGTCAAAAGTGTTCTCTAAAAATAAAAATTTATTCTTCCTTCAACATTTATTTTTAATAAACGGTTCGAATTTTAATTATAAATGGATTTAATGTCTTAACATCATTATATTATATTTATATATGATTTATGTTAAAAAAATTCAAAATTACTTGTTTTAATTTTTATATAATTGTTTATTCTAAAAACATCCCCTCCTAATGTAAAAAGAACCCATCTCCCTCCCATTAAAAAACCACTCGTTACTCACATTAAAAATCCAAAATAATTTCAAAACAATCCCTATCAATTACATTTTAATACCAAGGTATATTATATAGTAAACAAACTCCAATCACCGAGGGAGTTTTTGTGCATAAAAGAGATGCTACACCGATAAAAGACTAAGTTTCTATCAACTCTTATCTATTTTTTTATTCTAATTATTTTTCCTAATTACATTAGAACCAAAATATGGTAAAATTAATTAGGTAATATATTAAAATTATATTAATGATTTTAACCTACTATAAATATCATATCTATGACATATATAAATTTCAAAATTTTATTTTCTACTCTTTTGACAATTTCTATCAACAAACAGTTAATTGCCAACGAAGAAATTTCCTATCATTTTCTTATCCAAAAAACTATGTGTGGTTACAATAAATTATTTATGAAATATAAAGGTATAATTATTTTTTTTAATCTTAGTTAATTAATTATACTAATTATAAATTACCATGAAAATAATACCTTCATCGAAACAAAACAAGAATATTTAATGAAAACAAAATATCAAAAAAATCACATTTAACAAAAAAATTATAAATAAAAATAAAAATAATATAATGGGTAAATAGTAAAAAATGAACATAATTTTATTTTATAACTATGTTTTAGTTATCCAATGTTTAATATTATATGGGGTGAAAAGTGGCGAAATTAAGTAGAATTTAGGGTAAGGGGACTCTTGAATATAACTCATTTTCATTGGGTTATCCATATTTCACCTAAATTTTATTATGGATATACATCTAATTTTTAATAAATATCCTTTCTCTATTATTCCATTTTATTTTTCTGATATCCATGTTACACCTTGATTTATAATGAAAATAAAAAAATATCAAAATGACTTTTCTTTCCAAACACATCTTTTTTCTCTCTAGAGTAGCTTCTTATTTACTAATGAATAATGATTCTTATATAAAATATGTTTTCTCTTATTCATTTGGTAACAAAATTTTTTTTCATTAAGTAATTATTATTTAAATTATTATGAAACAAATTCCTTTCGTTGTTTAGTATCACAACTGCTAATGTTGTATGTTCTATGTGTCATGAATGTTTATATAAAAATTATGATGTGACAAATGAGACTGAAATTTTATAGCCCATCAATGAATTGGGTAAAGTGATTTATCACATGAGATAATTAATATATTTAATTATAATGATGATATATTTATTCCCTATTTTGAGGTTATTATTTATGGAAATATGTTATGAATGAACATAATGCTAGTTTTTTCCACAACTATATATGGTATTTGACTTCTATGACATGATAATTTATTTTTATTCATCTCTATTTCCCTAAAATTAACAAATTTTTCCCTCATGATGTCGATGATGATCTAATACATATGATATATTGATTATGGTTGTTCTCACACATGTTCTGATGATTCACGTGTCTAATGTTTTTTTTGTTATCTTTCCCATTGACTGAAAATTGTTTTTTATTATTATGCAAAACACTTTTAAGTAAAAAGTGAGAAAACATACATGACATCACCACATCACCAATTCACCACTTCACCACATCATCACTTAAAATCATACAAGCACAGTGAATGGAACCCAAACCAGCATTCAAACAAACAAACCATCACAGTTGGATCCAAAGTCACCAAATGTTATCTTTACCATTACTGGGAATTTAGCGCACCCCATTCTTTGATGTATATCCTCAAGTGACTATATGTACTAAGGATAAAATGATATTTTATAAGGATGAATAAGAAATATTTAAAAAAATATTTATTATTTATTATCTAATATTGATGTATGATTCGAATTTTCCCAAGATACTAAACCTTTAAATTATTGAACCCATAACTATTATGTTTTTTATCTTTAAAATTGTGTAATAGGCATGTCAGAAAAAGTTGGGTCACTATATTTTGTATCAGAGTTACTGTCCAGTTATTTTGTGAATTAGGAAATTTTTTTACACCCCATAGGATATGTATATGAATATATAGAAATCTATTAATATTTGTTTGAGGAAAACGTTAAATATAGGGACCCCAAAATTAAGAAATTATTGTTAATTTCAGATATGAATAAATTATTTATTCTTGATTTTTTTATTTATGTTTTTCTCAATTTTTATGTATTTTAGAAAATGGTGGTAACCAGTAGAAACCAGGCCCACAAACCATGGGATGACCAATGAAATGGTGGTCCAAATGACATCCCCATTGTCGTGGGAGGTGTATTTCAGTTTTTTGGAGATTTGAACACAAATGTCATTATCTATTTATAGTAACCTTAAACATAGGGATGTACTCTTTCAACCAAGAAGGAGTAACTAGATATTGAGTATTTTATAGGACAATGACCACATATATTTAGTGTATATTATGATCCACATGTTATATAATAGTTGGTTAACTCAATAGAGAAGAACATTTCTGTGATCCATTATTCTGGGAAATAAAAGGTTATTATGGGAATCCATTATTTATATAGAGAATCGGATCAATGGGGATATTTGATAAAGAACATCATGATAAAGGATGAAATTGAATAGATGGAGTGAGAAGAGTTTAATGAAATATTTATTAATAGTTATTTCAATAAAAATTATTGAATTTTTTTTGAGAGAATATTATCAACGATAAATAAAAAAGGGTGGTGAATTTTTAATGGTTTACATGGAAAACATCACATGGAATAAAATTAATGCCTTTTTTATCAAAAATGATAGAAAATTGGATTGATTATTTTTTGGATTAAAACCAAACCCTTGAAAGTCTCTTTATATCCAAGACATTAGAAGTGTGGTAGAAGTGGTTTGATGTGATATTAATGTAGAGATGGAGTTTTTATAATGGTGTAGTGTTTAAAGAGATAAGAAGAGAATAATGGATATTTGATAAGGTGGATCAAATTAAAAATAAGGATATATGATCCACCCACCCACATGTTTAATATTCATAAAGTGACATCATAGGAATTTCCATAGAGGTATGGGTATATTATTAATGTGTGTGAGATATTCCTACCAATCTCACAAATATTTATGTGATATGAAGAAGATGGCCAAAATTATAGATGAAATAAAGGAACCTCCAAATGTACCGCCCATAGTTCAATGGTCATGTTTTAGGGTTAAAGGGAACTAATAAATCTAGTGAACTAAACCATGGGTCTATGGGGGTAGTAAACATCATCAACCACTAATGCCTATAGAGAAAGGGAATGGTTATTCCATAACAATTTAAGATATGGAGCTCGTAAATGAACCGTTATAATGATAAATTCCTATTCAAAAAAGAATAAAAAAATTCTTTGATTTGCTTCCATGGATTCCATTATATCAGGAATGTTTTCTTTAAATAATGAATTGAAAACCCAAAACCATGAAGTATATGTATATGTTTTGAGACATATTGATGCAATCATTGAAACCCAAGTATTGGAATATTCTCTAGTAAGAATCCATTTGATTATTATTCCAATGAATATTTTATTCATCCCCATAGTTGAATAAATGCAATAGTAGTCACAGATTTTCTCTCATTATATAGATTGCACATGAACTGTTGGGGAAATCAGTTCTCTTTTCAAGTTCATAACAATACCATTTTCCTATACTAATGCAAGAAAGATCATGAATCTACTTTGGAAAATCAATAAATGAAGTTTGTGTAGATACATTGTTAAAAATCATACCATTCTAAATTAATTATGTCAAAGTAAGGTACAAACTTAGAGGAAATTCCAAATGTAAGGGAATACACTGATGTATATCCCAAAGAGTCCTCTCAACTTCACCCCATGAATGTTAGGTAGAGTTCTAAATAGAACATATACTTGTAGAAAATACAATATCTAAATTCACATTTAGGATTACCCCAATCGTACTAGAGTGATAAAGAAGTAGTTGTAAGATAATTTGGATAAATGGTTCACAATCCCTAGTGAATCCCATTGGGGTGTTTTGGTTTAATTTTACAATAAGAAGGATGGATCTATACAATTTGGTATTGATTGTCAAGATCTCAACAATATCCATATAAAGAAAACTAACATGTGAAACGGATTGATGACATGTTTGATCATCTATGAGGATCTTAGTACTTCTCAAAGATGGATCATCATTCTATATATCATAATATGAAGGTGATGAAGGAGGATATTCATAATACAACCTTCCATTCAAGGTACAAGCACTATGGGTTCATATTTATTCCCCTCAAACATACTAATTCAGCTATAATATTCCTTGGTTTGATGAATAAAGTATTTAAACACTAACTCAACAAATTTTTGGTAGTGTTTATATACTAGTGAGGGATTTTCATTGGACATTTATATTACAAAATTAATTGGGTAATGGCATAGAACCACTATTTTTTGGGATATATATAGTTTTTATCGATTAAAATGGATAAACTAATGTTTTTGGATAAATTTACTATGATTTTAGTCCTCAATAATAAAACTTTTATAGAAATAGGTAATATAGGTCCAGATAGAAGAATGTGATGCAATATTTATGGATCTTAAAAAGTGGCCAATTACTATACCAATACTCACACTACCAATAATTGTATATTTTTTTTTGATATATACTGATGATTCTAATAATGACTTGGGTTTTGTACTCATGGAGAACGAAAATGTGATATTATATGCCTCATAATAGTTGATGATCAATGAGAAGAACTACCTGACACATGATATGGAGTTACCATCTTTGATCATTTAATTGAATATTTGTAAACACTACCTATTTGGTGAAGAGTGTGAATTTTATATAGATCACAATAGTCTAATGTATATTTTCACATTGAAGGAGAAAAAAATGCATCAAATAATGTTGTTAGAGAGAATCAAGGACTATGATTTCACTATTCACTATAATCTAGGAAAGGTGAACAAGGTAACTAACTCTCTAAGTAGAAAATAATTTGATACTTTATCCATGATTATGATTGATAAAGACCATATCTTCATTTATATAAAAAGGGTGTATTTTGAAATCATAATTATACGGAATACATGATACCATGCCCAAATGATTTCCCTACTATTTATCCAAGATAATATTAATGAGGGAAAAAGGGATGATCTATAGCCAAAATAAAAGGAAAAGGTAGTTATTTATGGGAAACATGATGAATTATGTACCGATGATGGTAGTATAATTATGTTAGGAAGTAGTATTTTTGTACCTTTATAACATGTGATAATGAATGACTTTTTTTATAATTTTTATAACTTATCCTTATCAATCCATCACAAAAGTACCAATATGTAATAAGAACTTTGAGAGAACTTCTGGTGGGAAATCATGAAGAAGGAGATTGTGGAGTATGTATCATGGTGTTTGGTATGTCAAAATGTTAAAACATAGTGAATGAATTCCCAGGGTATGATGAAACCATTTCCTATACCCACCTTGAATTAGGAGAACATAAAAATGGAAATTGTCACTAGTCTCCTAAATACATCCAATGGAAACACTCTGAGATTGGTTTTAGTGGATAAAATTACTAATAATTCACACTTTATCAATATTTGAGATGATTTATCACTTGAAAAACATTTCATGGTATATGAAAAGGAAGTGGTAAGGTGGTATGTGGTTCTTCTTTTGATTATCTATGATTATGATCCAAGGTTTACATCTTGATTCTAGGTAAGTATTCAATGTGATTTTAGCAGTAAATTGAATTTTAGTATAGTCTATCACCTCCAATATAATGGTTAATCTGAAATAACTATTCATATGCATGAGTGCATGATAAGACTGTACTCAAAGTAATTTAATGGAGGATTATATCAACATATCACATTGGTTTCTTTATCATATAACAATAACTTCCACTCAAGTATTCATATGGAACAATATAGAGATTTGTATAGGAATAAATATAGAACAGAAACTAGTTAATATAATGTTGCTGAATAAAAGGTACTTGTACATTACCTTGTGAAAGAGATGAAAATGAATATTACATCCATCCAATATCATATAAAAGGTTCATCAAGTTGGAAAAATATATATGCTATCAACTGTTGAAGGGACATGAAACATGATGTTGGAAACAAATTTTTTTCATTAATACAACTATGTTAGAGAGTCATGTAGTTTGGAAAGAAAGATATTCTTATCCCTAGGTACATAACCCCCTTCAATATCATTGATCCCGTATGGGTAGTGGCATATAGACATGTTGTTCCACCAAATAATGCTCATGTTCCTGACGTCTTCCATGTATCTCTCTTAAGTATGTACATACCTGACCCCTCAAATTGTATTGAATCTGGAGGTGGTAAAATTGGAGAATTATGTCTCTTTTATGGTAACCAATGAAGCTTGTGTTCCAAAGAAAAAAAATCTATATAAAACAAGAAATATAACATTTTCAATGTGTTTGGGAGAGACAATATGTATGAATAAGTGGAATGGGAACCATAGGAAATAATGAAACATAAGTACCCTCACTCATTATCAACTGAGAGTATGAGTTGAAATTTTTGGGGATAAAATATTTAATGGGGGAATAATATAATGACCCAAACTTTTTTAATAATAATTTTTCCGTTTATAAATGTGTGTTATATTAAATTATATATGTATTATAGGCATAAATAACATGGAGAATCCAACAACACATTAATTCACTAGTAAAACATTAAATTAGTTAGATATAAAACCAATGAAAATTCAAAACATTAGAATTGGCCAAAAATTATAAAATAAAAAATCTAAAATGTGAAAATATAGATCACCCCAATTTTCTAGAATCATTTCCTCCAAGGAAAATACTATAGAAATAAAACAATAAAATTATTAATCTAATATAAATCATATAAAATAAAAATACATAACAACATGAGGAATTATAGTGAATATTGAATGAAAAAATTAAATTTTATTTATTATAGGTAATGTTAAAATTTTAATTGTAATGTAACTCTTGGAATTGTAACATGACAATTGAGAGTAGTAATGAGACAACTAGGAATAGTAACATGACTGTTGGGATAATAATTTTACCACAAAATAAATTTTTTTGATATAAATTATATTTATCATGACTTATTTAATTTAATATAAATATTAAAATGACAAAAAAATTATCATGATTAAAAAATTTAGAGAAAATATATTTTCATTTTTAATAATCTTTATTTTATAGGATTTAATAAATACTTGATTTTTTATATTAAAATTTATAAATACCTTTGTTATAAATTTTCATAGTAAAATCAATATCAATTTTTAAATAAGAACGTAAAAAGATTCAGAGGTTTAATGTTTTTGGTAATTTTCTGAAATACTTCAATTTTTAAGTGAATATTAAAAATACGACTTTTCTCATAATCAATATATATTAAATTACCTCAATAATGATTTAATAATGACATCAAAATTTTTGTAACATGATTTTGTGCAAAAAAAATTAATTTCAAAGATTATTCATTATAATACCATTAACATAATTTCCAAACCAAAATTCATCTTTAAAAGAATAAATAGAAAATTCTTCCATTAAAATAACAATTTTCCATTTTATCAAATTTCATTTTTATTAAACTATGTTAAATTGTATTATAAGGGGAATTAAAGTTTTAAATCTATTATAATATATTATTATATGATTTATATTATTAAAATATAATTATTTCTTGATTTACAATTGATATAATATTTTATTTTAAGACTACCCATCTCCTCAAGATTAAATAACCCCTCTCCCTCCCCTAAAAAAACCACTCTGAATTCAAGATAAAAATTAAAAATTAATCTCAAATACTCACTCTCAATCCCCATAGAATACCTAGGGATGTTCTGAAGTAAACTAACTACCAAAATCGATGTAGTTTTATTGTCATAGATGTGAAGCTACGTAGAAGAATGGTTATGTTTCTATCAACTCTTCTCCCTTTTTCTTCTCTTATTTATTTTTTACCAATACAATTAAAAAAATCACAACAAATTTATTATGTTTGATGTAAAATTATTTAAATTATTTTATTATACTGTAAATTTTATGTTTATTATATATAAAAATTTCAATCTTCCCTTTTGTTCTCTTCTGATAATGTCTCGTCAACGGTGGTTCAATCACTAATGAGGAAATTAAGAATTATTTTATTATCACCAAACCAATGTTTGGTTATAATAAATTATTTTTGATATATAAAGGTATATATATATATTTAATATTGTGGAATTAATTTTACTAATGTATAAATTATGGGGAACAAAAATAGTGACATCGAAGAAAAACCCAAAAAAATTAATATAAACACAATATCAAAATATTTCACATTTAAATAATTTTTTAATAAATCACAATCAAAAATAATAATGTATAAATAATGTGTGAATTAAGATAAATCACTTTTATAACAATGTTTTCATAGTCCCATGTTAATTATTTCGGTGGAAGAAAGACGATGAAATAATGTAGGATTTAATTTAAGAGTATTTTCTTACACAACTATTATCTTTAGGTTTTCACCCTTTCACAAAAATATCATTATAGATATTCCTATAATGTTTCTTACATATCTTTTCAATATTCTCCAATTTATGTTAGGGTATATACATGTTACCGCCTTGATTTATAATCCAAATAGAATGATTTTCAAAAAATATTTTTTAACAAAACACATCTTTTCCCCTCTTGATTGGTTTATTATTCACTCAAGAATAATTACTTTTATTATAATTAATTTTTCAATTATTAATTTGGGAACACAATGTATATTCTTGAAATCGTTATTAATGAAATCCTTATGATACCCATTCCATTCCATAGGTTTTTTCAGGACTATGAATCTTATACATTCTATGTGGAATTCATGATTATGTAAATATTATGATGTGATATATGGGTTTGGAATTATAAAACCATAAAATACAATGGGTAATGTGATATATATAATGAGATAATGTGTATTATGCATGAAAATTATTCAATATTTTTTACAATTATGATGTTATGATTTATGTGTATATTTTATGCATAGACAAGATTTTGGTTTTGTTCACTAATAGTTTTGGTATTTGGAAATTATGACATGATGTTTGTATTTTATGAATCCCCACATTACACAAAATTTAAAAATGTTTCCCTCGTTATTTTTATGATTATTCAATTATTAATATATGATGATGATGACTGTGATCACCCTTTTGATATTGATTCATGTATCTCATTTTGAAAATGTTATTCATCCCCTTACTAGGCTTTTAGGTCACCCATTTATTTGATGTAAATCCTTAGGTAACTACATATATAAAGGAGAATGTGAGATTTTGGAAGGATAAACAAGAAGTATTTAAATAATTTTTTTTGATTTACTATGTAAAAGCTATGTATGATCCAAATATTAATATGATAGCAAAACATTTAATCCTTAAATGTATATAAATTATATTTTTTATCATTAAAATAATGTAACAGTCATGTAATAAAATGTAGGGTCACTGTAATCCATGTAGTCCACATGAAATTCATGAACACATGACATTACATGAATATATATGTCGTGAACAACTGGATATGTTCAGGAATAAAATTATGCATATGATTAATGTACATGTAATGTATTTACATAATTTTAGGGAAATAATTATTAAATTATTTAATTCCAAATGATCTATTAAAAATCATTCAGCATTTACCTAGTGTTTAAAAACTTATCAATTGGTGTGTATAGAAACCTACATATTCTTTACTTAGGTTTCACTTTAATATTCCCTCTGATTGAATCACATGAATTTTTTTCTCGACATGTGCCTTGCATGAGTTATCTTGCATTATGTGAAAAGTGAAACTAAATAAGCTTCATTAAATCTATTTGTCGACACCTTTATAACATGAATAGGGATGTATCATGAATCTCACATGTGTATATACATGTTACATGGCATGTACAACCTGTTACACTTCATTTAATTCATGGATTTTCATGTCACTTGAATTTCATTCAATACACGGAGTGTAATGAAGCCATATACATTGATCACACAATATTCATAGTTTATATAGAGTCAAAACATTTGGGGTTACATTACATGTACACCAGATACAAGTTCTTCACTCCCTATCAAATTATGTGACACCAAGAGGTCAATAAGTTTTGTGTAATGAAACAATGTAACAACTCCCACCTGGTGTGCCATGATTATCATTACTTATACCTATGTGGTTTATCAAGGGTACCAATCATTTAATTTTTGTTACATTTCATGCAATTGTGTCCTATATTCAGGATCCACAACATATATGTATGTTTTTTTCTAGCATTATTTATATGTTTTTTCATGTTCTTGTTAATAGTAATTCAAATAAATTCATCATCTTTAATTTTTAATTAAATTAAAAAATATAAATGAATTCTTGCTAAAAAATAGTAAATTGGTCAACCAAATATTCAATAATTATAAATTATTATGTTACCACTCTGATGCCACATTAATATAATGGAACATAGGGGTATCATTAATGGAATTGCCCAATGATGTTTTTCATCAGTTTAAAAGGATACAATTGAAAGAACTTGATGAAGAAACCAAAAAATAATCTAAGATAGGATATTTAAAATATAATTTTCTGATAATTTAATATAATATTTACCTAGTCTTGATAATTCTTCTTTTATTTGATAAATTATGTTTTCTCTCTTTCCAAACCATTGTTTCGGTAAATAATTAATATAATAATTTCTCTAGTGGTTTCCAAAATTTCTCTAAAAAACATCACTCTTGGTATTTTGGGTGCCAGCCTGGATGAACTAAATACCTTGGTTCTTTTACCATTGATCACGAAAAAAATTATCTCCATTTCTATATATCCTGAGAGGGATAAGTAGGGTTTTGTCTCCCATTTATGATCAATTTTATTGAGAATTTCTCTCAATGTTGAGATATTGTTTTTGAGAATCCATGGTGCATAATGATCTACTATAACTCTAAAATTATGTAATAAAAAATAAATTGTTAGGGATAAATAATTATTAATTATACAAAAAAACCATTATTATATTGTTTATCTCATGTATACCCCATGTAAAATAAGAATAATAATAATATATTTAACGAAATGTGAAAATCTCTAGAATATTTAAATATCATTTATTAAATAAATTAATAAATATTTATTTCTATGTTTTTTAATAATATTATATCATTTTTATTGGGCCCTTTAAATCATATCATCAATCCTATTAATCATTTATCAAATATTGATTAATTATTTATTTATATAAATAAATTAACACAATTATATTATCCATTAAATTAATAAATAAATATTATTTTCTCTAAAATAATGAATAAAAATTTATTCAGTAAAAATTATATTCACTAAACTGAAAAATTAATATTTATTTTAATATTCACATAACAAAATAAATATTTATATTAATCAATTCACTAAACTGTTGAATAAATAAATATTTATTTATTACCTTGTGAATAATAAACAAGAGATTAAATTCAAATCACGTAACATAAAATAAAATATATGGTGACATGATTCATATGATCCATAATACCTGAATAAATATAAAATTTCTAGTAAGAAATAAAAAATTTTCTCCGTATTTAGATTAAATAAAATTTAATTGATATTTTGGATACACATAGTATCTGAACCATTATTCCTCTATCTCAAGGGAATTATAAGGTCTTTCATAATGTTAAAGATCAGTGTCTATCAACACATTAAATCAACCATAATGAATTGTGTTAATTTCATAATAATAACAATATACAATAAATTATTAATGTGAAATAAAATCCATTTTTCATTACATATCATCAAGTAGGTTGCATGCCTTTTTTCTCAAACAATATGAATTATTTATCTTTATTTAACACCATGTAATGAACATGTTGATGAATTACCATACATATGGATTTAATTAGATAGGTCCATTCTAATAAAATAGCTAGATATATCTTTTACTATTAAATTAAAAAGGGGGAATTATTTTATAACTTATTCTATTAATGTCATATTACTTTAGTAACACCCATTGTATCCAATCTCATTGTGTGGATATGTTGTCATTATTTCCATATATTCAATTGTACACATGATTGATGACTAAAATATGTAATGAAACATATAACTTTAGAATTCACATTGGAGGTTCTTCTATCCTAACCCACTCTCTTTGAGAATATAAAGTGTGAACATCCTCGGAAGTAGTCTCATTTTGTTATGACCCTAAAAATTGATAATAAAATATCATCTATATTCCATCAAAGAGATGTTATATAGACTATAATAAATATGTTTGAGAATATTATTAAAAGATTTCAAGTTTCTAATTATATAATGTGAGTACTATAACATTTTTATGTGGTATATAATCCATGGACAATGTCACATTAATATAACATATAATAAAAGTCATTAAATGATTAGTTATTATTTATTATTATAGTAATTGAATATACTTGTAATAAAATGTTAAAAGTCAGTTTGGTATATGAATTGACTCCCAAAAATAAGAATAAATCCTTTATCAACTTTTTATGTGTTAAGTTATAAACCTGAATCATTGTGACTTAAAAATCTATCCTTGCTATACGTGAACCATTTAATTCATGGTGATATAATATTCTTTTCCAAAAGTCAACGACCCTAATCAATTATAATGTGATTAATACTGAACCATATTATAAAAATAAATCATTAAAGAAATGAGAGTTTATAAAATTTATAATCGGATACTAAAAAAATAATATAACGTTTAAGTATACTAGAAAGATAAAAATAAGAAATGATGGTGTTTTATAGATGAAAATTTATGGTAAAAAATTAATAAAATATAACACACATTGAAAGTATTTTTTATAGAAAAAAATAGAATGGATATTTTTCTAACTAAATACATCAATTATCAAATCATAAAACATTTTATTATTGATTTTCCCTATAATACAATGATAAATCTATCCAAGATTAAAATAAGGTAAGATAATATTTTAGTATAAAAAGTGTAAATACAAAAATGGTTTCTTATAAATATAAAAATAATAAATATAATTTTTAGGAGTATGAATTTATAATTAAATTTATATTTAAAAAATGTGATCAGTTTTAATTATTAATATAAATAATTATGAAATGAAGGTTTAAAAAATTTTAAAAATAGAAGATATGATGACAATATACATAAAAATGATAAAATTTTTGTGTAACTTAAACTAATGTTTCATATAAAGAAGAGATAAATTATGTAAAAGGGGATTTTAAATTAAAATATGTAAATAATTTTATGAATGATTTTTCAATTTATCGATGAGAATAGTGATCAACCTGAAGAAACTACATTATTGATTGTAAAATATGAGAAGTGTATCTTTAAAAAGTTATTTAATAATATTTTACACACTTATATTGGTACTTTATATATGATAAAATATATTAACAATACAATATAAAATGTAATTTTATTGTTTTTGGAATTCATATCTTGAAAATAAAATCAGGTTAAAACTTTATTTTTAGTTATTATTGTATTAATATAGAATATTTTTCCACCATAATAAATACATAAAGAAAAAAATTTAAATCTTTATCTAACATAACACAATAACTTTCCAACACACATGTATCATAACACATGACCAACTATACTAGTTAGTTATGAAAATCAAATAATTGAATATGTGTAGTTCATTTTTATTGTACATATTATTGTATAAAATGATAAATTAAGGTTTGGGTAAATTAAAAAAATTATTAAAATTTAAAACATAGAATATTTTATAAATAAATTATTTAACTAATATATATATATATAACACTAAAATT
This sequence comes from Viscum album, assembly GCA_963277665.1. Classification (NCBI taxonomy): domain Eukaryota; kingdom Viridiplantae; phylum Streptophyta; class Magnoliopsida; order Santalales; family Viscaceae; genus Viscum; species Viscum album. The sequence goes on from OY728121.1 coordinate 444,939,546, forward strand.
TATAGTGGTTTTGGGGAATAAATTCATTCCAGATATCCACATTATCATTTCATTATACTCAATCAAGGGTTTAATTATGTTTAGATAAATTTTTTATAAGGTTACAAAACTAGAGAAAATATATCTATGTGTTGGTAGCTACAATATTACAATATTCATTCCACGTGAATATAATTTAAAGATACAAGGAGTATAAAAAATGTAATTGTGTTTTCAAAAGGATGAATGTAATGTGAATTATATGATTTCGTTTTCATAATTATAATGTTAAAATAAAATATGATTAAGTATAAATATTCAGAGAAATTACATTATAATTGTTCTCAATGGAAAATGTTAGAGTCAAGTTCGCCAGGACGATATAATGAGGGTAATTTTTATAAAACTATTTATATTATGTAATGTTTAATTTGATTTTTAATTTAAGGAAAAATATAATATTTTCCACATAATTGTTCTATTTTATTAAATAAATTTCATTATAATTTGACTATTGATCTTTAGGATCTATGAAATCATATATTTTATTGCTTCAAATAACATTAGTGTAAATGAAAATCATAAATAGTATTAAAAAATAATAATTGAATGGTTGTGACAAGGTATTTATGCATTAAGGTCATTTAAATCTGATTGAACATTGAATATGTTCTTGGTTGACATTATTAACATATCACTTGATTTTTTTATACTATTTAGTACATATATGGTATAAAAATAACTTTTTTATCAATTCATGAGGTAAATAAATGAACTAATAACATTAATTGGAAGTGATTGGATGATATATTTATCATTCATGATTATTAATAACAATTTTTACTTTCAAAACAATCTACTCACATATCATTAAATGAAAATCCATTTTATGACAAGTCCTATTGTTAAAAATTATATCATGGATAATTGTGTCATGACTAGAAATTGAATGACTCGATAGACTTACATAGTTATTATAGAACATGAGTAGTTATGTTACCTTACATATACATATATATATATATATTACATATCCATGATGATATGAATTTCTATCCTTCTAACTAGATTAGTTTGTGACTAGTTTTGTTTTTTCCTGCAATCTATCATCAAACACTTAATTGATTAATTATTTTAAAAATAGAACAACCAAAATAAAGATACAACTCTAGGTAGTCTCTAAAGAGATGATGAAATGGGATTGGATATGATTATTTTTTTATTTAATTTATAATCGATGGTGTTCAAAATGGTTTTATTGAAATAATTAATAAAAGAATGACAAAATATGAAAAATGGTTTGAAAAAAGGCTTTATAGATCCGGGTGATGTTATGAAAATGGGATGAAGTTTTGGATATCATGAATCATTAACATTTATCATGTAAAAATATAATCTCTTGAAACATATATGTTTTTTTAAATTTATACTAGGAATTTTCAAAAATCCATGTTATAACATAAATTTATTTATAAAACTGTTACACCAACAATTGAGTTTTTAGGTCTGTAGTTTTTTTATTTTCCCCTCTTTTATAAAATATATTTTCTGGGTGTTTTTATTTGGAAATTGAAATTCTAGAGTGGAGGAGAGTAGATCATGGTTAGATCACAATTAGTAGAAACTCAATGTCGACCCCAAAAAATTGTTCAAATTAGAATTAGATACTAGAGTGGACACAATGTTGAGTGCATGATTTAGTAAATTATGTGGAACAAACCCTGTTTCCGCTATAATTTGGGATAGTGACACTCACACGGTCTATTCATGGTTTTGAAAAATGTGCTGCCAAACCATGCAGCCCACCCGATTTTTAAATATTTTAGCTTTCTAAAAAATTAACCTTACTGATTTAACCCTCATAACACCTTATTTTTTAGAATATTATTCCCAAATAGCCCCAGTCAATACACCCTCTTCCCTACCTTACTATTATCTTTATATCATTGGTTATTTGAAAATGGTTCTTCAAGGAAACTCCATGTAAATATCTCATATCATATCCTCTGGGTGTAATCTCCATTATCTCATGAGTTTCCTTCTCTATAATTGTTTTATTGACCTATTGTTTGTTATAATATGGACTGTTATGGCTAGTGTTTGCATTTTTATGGTGTTTTATTACATATTTAAGATCTCCTCTCATTTTTGCTGGTGGTTTTCAACCAATCGGTAGTTATTTCAAATAAAAAGGAAGGTTATTCAATGTTGTTCAATTATTTTATGGGTTTAATATTCATGCCTTTATTTTTATTTATTTTTCAAAATTTTTGTGTGAGTATAAATAGGTAATTTCAAAGGTGTTAGGGTGTGTAAGGATCTAGAAATAGTTTAACCCGTATTGAATTGGTTGGTAAGATTGTACATTGGAATGTGATTATATGGTTTATGTATAAAAGTGATTTGTGTATTTTTATAAATGGGATAGAGCACATGGGAATCCGAGGTACATAAGAATATTGACTATGATAAGTATTATGGGCATATCCTGTTCCACCTAGTCAAATTATTGTATAACATTTAGAAAAATAAGATGATGTGGTGGGTTGGCTCGATCAGGATATCATACATTCCCATTAATGGTAGATTACTAATATTTTGAGAATACTATGTCCCCACTAATCGTAGATACATAGGTATTTTCCATGGTTCTTATTCTTTATTTATATCTAATTTTAGTTGTTCTTTCACCTTTTAATTTCCTTTCAAATATAATTCATGCTTTCAAATTAAACCATTTTCATTATTTATTCCAAAAAAATAGCATGTTTTTTATTATTATGGATATTCATGGAAATATTGGTGGCATTCTACTTGGAAATAAATAATAAATCTTATATATACATTATGGGTATATATAGACCATGTTTTTTCTATCTCTAGTAAAGATAAGGCCTCTTTGGTTGTGGAATTTACTCTTGTTTGTAATATATTTTATGAATGGTTTTATTGGTAGTGACATAGTGGGTGTTGGACCCTACTCCACAATGAGGAGTATGTTTCTTTTCTTGTTCCCTCACCCTTTATTGATTTCGTTTATTTATTAAGAAGGTAATAATAAATGTGATACTTGCATGTTCCTTTTTTATATCCCCTGTAACGGGTGTCGGTATTGATACATTATTTAATTGTTTTAATAGAAATTTATTTAGAGGTTGGATATCATTAATATGGTGAAATAATTCCAAAAGGATATATTTTATTCCTGAGAACAAGTTTCCATCCTCAGTGGATCAGGAACACCATTTGGACCAGGACATGGGTCGGGTCGGGTGCAATTTTGGATGGTAGCCCGGGTTGGTTCACGAGAAAATGTTATCATAGATGGGTTTTAACTTTATGTGGGTATTTTTATATAGTAATTTATATATATATTGATGTTAACAATTACATATTTTGAGTTGGAAGTTATGAGTGAGGTTTCTGAACAACACACCTTGTGAAAATCCTTGGGTTACCAGTGGATGTTTGGAATTTGGTTTGACTCCTCCTGAAGGTGCAATGAAGAGGTTTCTAAATTTTCATCGGAACCAATGTAGTGAAAATTAGTTTGAATTATATATTGATATATTGTGGTTTTTTATTTAGTTGATCGTTTTATCGTGTAATTTATTTATCATATAAGGGAGAATATATTGATGGTGTCTTCCTTGTATTTTTTGACTTCTATAGTATCATGCCTCCCAGATGATCTCTTTTATAGACACATGAGGAGGATGTAGACAGTTATTTTCCACTATTTGGTCATGGATTCGTATTTTCATAGGATTATGATGTCTGATACCTGGACTGGATAGTGGGGTCTGGTCCACCTGAGGTTATGGATGTTGAATCGGTGCCGAAAATGGAATGTGCTCGAGAGTTTCTAAATCATAATACCTCTTTATTTATGGGAAATCATGGATTCCTATGAAGAAAAATAATGAGTTGATAATATTTATATAATCTTTTAATTTCTCTAAACTTCTGAAGCTCTTAATTTAAAGTGTTCAACTTTTATATGGTATTCCCTAGTCACAGGTGGTGGGAGTCAGTGATTGAGCAGGGAAACATGAGAATATTTGATGGAATTACTTTAATTCCATCTTCTATGAGTAGTTATGCCTGTATACTTTTTCCCTCAATAAGTCCTATAAGTTCCTGGACCTCCAATAGAGAGATAATTCAGTGGTAGAGTATGCCAATAATTTCACTAATCTAGTACATTTTTCTATAAATCTATTCACCAATGAATAGATTCTATTTCAATGATTCGAAATGGGATTGGAGGTGTATATTTTTTTGAGTTATTCTTATTTAATTTGAAGACATATGCTGAGGTGGTTTTCTAGGATCTGATTGTGGAGATTGACCAGGATCATAAAGAAATAATGGATATTATTCATTGAGTACTAAGATAGAGCTTGATTGGAACATATAAAATGAACAATAAACATGGGGAGGAAAAAAATAAGGGTTTTATTGGATATAAATACCCACCCAACCACCTTCAGCAGAAACTAAAGGTGGTGGAGATATCATGTGTCAAATGTTTAGGATGTTTGGGAACATTTCTTCCCCATGTTTATCCCCACCTAGGTGTTTTCAACGTTATAGTTGTTTGAGAAACCAATAATGGTTTTATTATAGTACCCCCATATATCATAGTGGTTTAGTCTTACAAATTCTTATGGATGAAGAAGTCAATTCTGATTCATTAAGGGCTATGGGATCTCATTTTGGTGGAAAATGTGGTAAAATAAAATATTCTTATGGGAAGAGTCATTTTATGGTAGATCCAAAAGTAAGTAGTCAAAACCATTCCCAGTAAGAATTAAAGGATATTTATGTTATTTATTAAGAAATGGAAGAATACAACACAGGCCCTCTTATATTTCAAGGTAATATTATTTTTACAACATGCATAGTAATTTCTTTGTTTGATAAATGTGCTTCTCATTCCTTCATTTATTCATTCCTAGTGAATATAATGTAATATATGATTGAGTTTATACTGTATTTTATGGGGTTGTTCTTACCTCTTGGCACGATAAAGGAGAGGGGTTTTGAATTACCAACATTCATTTTATTATGGTAATAGGATTAGCCAAAATGGGATTTAATTGTCCCAGAAATAATCTACATTAATGTGATCATAGTGATGAAGAAGATGAAATTATTGATGGCCAACATCGATTTCTATCATTGGAAGGTGAGTTTAATTTCTCCTAATAGGATCACTAGAGTTTTTAGGGAGAATAAGATCCCTAGTTAGAATGATATGGACAATCACTTTCAAATATAGGAAGGTTGGCATGTCATTTAACTTCATGTATTCCAGGGGATAATGGGGAATTCAGGGAGAGTGTGTTTCCATATATAAAAAGTATGTTTCCTAAGGTTTTATAGAGTATTTCTTAAGTATTCCTCTTAAACGTGATGTATATTTCACCATCCATTTAACATGATGGACATAACTAACGTATCTTCCTTCCCATCACATGCCCCACAAAATTGAATTAATTAAATATTCAACTGGATGAAATCAAATTCAAATGGTTCATTCACTTGAGCATCTATCCTTGGGTCTGTATATTTTTTTCTATGAATGCTAAAGGATCCCATCATCTCTGAATTGGATTCATGAAGTTGAATCAGTTCCCAATCAAGAATAAATATCACTTTCCCTATGCCAATGATCATTTTGACTTGATTAAAGGGTAAATATAGTTTTCAATGATTGAACTCAAATCAAGTTATCACTATGTTTGTTTGAGAGAAGAGTATGTTCATAATACATCCATATAAATTAGGTATAACTCTTTCAGGTAATTGGTAATTCCCTTATAATTGAAGAATTCTCTCATATTATTCCAGGATATGATGAACTGGGTGTTCTGTAGTTACCTCTACACTATTCTTGTTGATGAAATTATGGTTTGTTCAGCATCACAAGAGGAGAAGTGGTATCATTTGGGTATAATCTTGTGGATTTTATAAAACCACTGTATTTTTAACATAATTTCAAAATACAGTTTCTAGATCCAGAAAGTTGAGTTTTAGGGGAATGTGATTTCGAAACATGGGGTTTCAATTGACAAAGAAAAGGATAAGGTAATGAAGTCATGGTTATAACTGAAGAATGTTTTTTATATTATAAGTATTCTAGGCCAGGTTGGGTACTATATGTGATTCATCAATGACTTCATTTGACTTTGTTCCCTAATCACATCCACCACACAAAAAGGGGTGATGTTGTCATTTATTATATAATTCTAATATTATTTCGATGAACATTAATGTAAGATGAACTTCAACACTATATTTATTTTACTTGAGGATGGATATGGTCTATTGGGATGCTTCATGTAAATGTTTGGGTTGCATGATTATGTTTTGTGACCATGTGGTGGCGTATGGATCTCACCAACTATGACCACATGAGAAGAATAACCCAAACCATAACTTTGATCTTTCTTCTATGATAAATGAAATTAAATAATAGTATCATTATCATTTATTTTAGAATATTATAGTCTACTAAGATCATAATATCCTTTTCTATATCTTCTCCCAGAATGATTTGAACCGAAGGCATCGATGGTGGATCGGGCTCCTTTAGGGGATCAAATTAGATATTATCTAAATCCTATGTATGGTAAATGTGGTTATTGATTCTATATGTATAAGTTTTTCAACCCAAGTACTGAAGTATACTAGTGGTGAGTGTGATTTTATGGGGATTATTTATTTAATGCACCTAAAATTAAAATAAGAAATAGATGGTATGTTTATGTCTTGTATTTAATTGAAAACATATCATATGGAATTTATTTGATATGTAAAAAAAGTATTTTTTAACAATAATTATACATAGATTATAAATGGTGGGGATGATCCTAGTTATTTTTTGTTATCTTTTGATGTAACTAGTTGATTTATGTATCTATCTATTGTGTCATTATCATTAAAAAAATTTGTAATGTTGTACTATCGTCAATCTCAGTGGGCAATCCATATTTATTCGAACAAGATGTTTAATGAAGTGAAAATATGGTTCTAGTGGCTAGGTAAAAGTCTTGATATCTCTATCAATGTATCTTGATGTTATACTTTTTATTAGGTTATGGAAAATCACCAAAATATCTCAATATTACTTCAGTATCATCCTATTCATGATTGTATGTTGGATGAGGTAGACATGGATTTAATTATTGTTTTAGCCTATACACCTCAAGGGAGGAATAATATTTGGGTGGATATCGATTGTTTGACCAAATAATCCCATTCCAGACTGATAAAGGATGAAACCAAAGTGGAAGATATGGGTAGGTTTTATGTCTATGAGACATTGAGATTACATGGAGTGCCTTTTTTATCATGTCTAATAGAGACCCCCTATTTTTTCTATTGACTCTGTAAAGGCTTCCCAATGGAATTTTGATCACATGTTACACATAGTACAACATAACATCCTTCAAAGGAAGTCCTTAAGGAGTTAGAAATCTATATTCTATAAGATATGATTCAATATTAATTTTTAGCCATTAGAGTCTCATATGGTAAACATATTGGGTTGATAGAATTTTCATATAATAATAATTACAAATCCTCAATCGGGATGGATCCCTTTAAAGCATTTTATGGTCAACCATGTTGGTCTCCTATATGCTAAATAAAAGTATTCGGGAAAACCTTATTGGGACCAATCACTATTCAAGGGATGAAAAAAATTACAATTAGGATTCACTTAATTACATGTCGACGACCCATTCATAATGCTATAACTTTTCTACTTTATTATAGATGAAACATTTACATTGTAAAATTTCTCTTATTTCCATTAAAATTTATTATTAAAATACATTATATGTCTTATTAAAATCATTTATATGAATATTTGGAATTCCATGTTGGTGGACAGGTTTTTCTAAAGGTGATACATCACGTGGGTCATTATCATTTTAAAAGGTAGGGGATGCACTGAGGTATATTGGGACATTAATGATTACCAAGATGATCAATTATGTGTCATAAAAAATCTATTTTCCATCTTATTAGATGATTATTCAAAACATTTTCCACATATCTTGCTTGAAAATAAAAAATACATACCTTCTCATGTGCAGATTTGGGATGAAATTATCATGTAACCCAATTTGTCAGTAATCAAGCATCCAATTCAGATTTTATATTAAAAGGTGAATTTGATTGATGGGAGATTCATTTCATTATTCTAGGTCATATGGATACAAGATATTGATGATAATGTGATGCAGGAATGGAATTATTTGGGGGAGGAGAAAATACCCACTCATTCTCGGATCATACTACGGTTTGAATTTCTAACAATGGATACTATCATGGTGGGGATAATTGGCACACCAATACTGAAATTTTTAGGAGTGTTTTGTTTATTTTTTAGTCCATATTATATAATTTATAATATCTATGTGTTTTTATGTGTAAAAATTTATTTTTTCAGAGACATAGGGTGGAAAAATATTTTCACACAGTTTGTATAAACCATGTTCCATCTTTAAAAAACTATGTGTCATGGACAATGTCACTAGAATTATTACATTGTTAGGAACATGGTTTCAGAAACAATATTGCCTAAACCATGTGGCCTCCATATTTTTTGATAGAGTTACCCACATTGTTGGTGTATGAATTAGTAAAATGTGTATCCAAACTATCCAACTTTCACAGTTTTTAATTATTCTCATTTTCAAAAAATACCCCTCCCAGATTAAACACACCTAAATCATTATTTATTATCCTATTTGACTGACACATCCCTAGGAACATCCACCCTCTTCTATATCATCCTCTATTCTATGTTTCTTTGTTTATTTTATCTTAGTTCTTTAGTGAAACTCAAATTAAGGGTCTCTTCTCTTTTCCCCTTGGTCTCTTCTCTCCCCTCTACTGATTTTCCCTCTTTCAAGTGGATGTGTTGACCTAGATTTGGAATCTTCCAATTTGATAGATATTTTTATGGTTTTTATGGTTTGTTCCTATTTTTTTTTGGATTTTCTCTCATATTTTCTTGTGGTTTTCACCCGATTGGTGGTGATTTCAATGATAGATATTTGTGGGTCCATGTTGTTCCATTATTTAATGTGTTAAATAAACCTTCCTTTATTTCAATATTCTTTTCCAAATTATGTTATGTGTGTAAATTGGTGATTTAAAATTATATAGTCTTTATTCAATAAATTAATGATTCTATAATGGATGTACTATCATGTTAATAGGGATTAAATTAATCCATAGATCCCCTAAATTCTATTGAATTTTACAATTATCCATTACATAGTTTATGTATGAAACATGATGTTGATAAAATAAATATAAATATATACTTATCAATATCATTGATCCATCCCTAATCTTAACACCACCTCAAGAGTTGTATTTAATCAATCAAAATTATGAAAAATTAATGGGATGTAATGATTAAATGTAATGTAAATAAGAAATTTGTGGAGAATAAAAGGAATTTATGAATCTTAAACATAAATGAATATTTAATTGAATTTAAAAATGTAATAGTGCCTTATAATGAATGGAAATTAATTTTATAGGGTCTTACAACTATAGAAAACAAAAACATAGAGACGAAAAGGGGAATTAATGATTAAAAATTTGGATGAGGGATGAATGTTTCCCCTTGTTCCAGCTCCCTAAACCTCTTCTTAAAGTTGTTATTTAATGAATTTTTAAAGTTCACAGTCTGTAATAATGTAAATTGTGTGTTGTCCCTTTTTTATGATTTCAACACATTTGGAACTAGAGTCAGTCACCACTTTATCATTGGTGGCTAACTGTTAGTACGGTGTTAACCCAAAATGTGCAGCACTAACATAAATGTTGTGCATATTCTTCCACATCCATCAATTGATTCGAGAATAAGGGTACATTGTTCATTATTTATTCAACACTTTATATTATATTTTATTATGTTCTTTTCCATATACTCTAGGGATCTTCACCGTGTTATCTCAAATAGCACCTGATGTATACCTAAAACATTACATAGTGTGTGTATTTATTTCTTCTCCAAACTACTCCTAGGATCTCCTCATCGCCTCCATATACCATGAAAACATCTAAAAATTGAAATTTCCCTTTTAAATATATATTTATATTCTAATCACATTTTAAAAAAGGAGAAGTTCAAATGATGCAAATATTTTGGAGTTGAATATAATAATCATTTAAAATATTATATGTCAGGGTCAAAAAATATAAAATATAAATTTTGAAAAGAAATACTAATGATATTTTTGAGAAGAATAATGATCCTGATGGAAAAGATAGTGTTTGGAGAGAAATTTGAAATGATTAGTTTATAAATTAACGTTCATAATAATTGAATATAAATATATAAATTGATTATTTTATAGATTTTTAAATAATGTTGATGATTAAAAGGGATCAAATATAGATCGAAAAAATTATTAATATATAATAGAAAAAAGATATAAATTTTATTAGAATGAATATTAAAACCATTGGAATAAAAAAGAAAATGAACTATATGAATATAGAAAGAGATATGATAAATTAAGAAATTTATTTTTAATTTTTAGATAATTTATCAAGGGAAATATTTAAAAAATATTATATGAATATGGAAGTGTGAATAATAGATAATTAAAACAATATATAGAAATTATTTGAAATTATATATTCATAATCATGAATTAAAAATAAAAGTTAGAGATATTATAATATTATATTACACCTAATAATTTGACTTAATGATATTATTAAAAATTGAGTTAGTAGATATTTGTATTTATTACTAAATAATATTTAGAAAAAAATTATGTGATAAATAATTATTAAATGAAATATAATGGTTATATTAATCATTATTTTGAATTTTTTATATTTTAATATACTGAAGAATATAATGATTTAATGTTTTATAAATCCTGATAAGTGAATATGTAATTTTAAACTATAAAATTGAAAAAATTATAGAATATAAATAAATTCAATAAATGAAAAGAATTTAAATATTTTATTAGTTTGACATGTAACAATAAAGTTAAGACAATTAATTAAAAAGAATTTTTTTTATATATTATGATTAATGAAAATTATTATAAAGATATTATTATATGTGGACTATAGATATAAAATCTTAAAATTAAGAAAAAATGAATGAGTTGATTATATTATTTTTTCAAAAAAATAGATGATATATTATATAAAGAGTATTCATTAGATGAAAGAAAAATAATATATATGAAATACTTATATGAGTGTTTTTCTATCAATAATAGGATAATCAAATAAAAGTTTATGATTTAGAATTAATAAATATGGATAAAATTAATTAATATTTATAATGATATTTTTAAAATATAATCATTATTTATATAAGAAATTTTATGAAATTATTGAATTTTCACACCCCCACAATAAAAACATTGCACTCCTTAAGAATGTCATATTTCATTAACACAAGAAAAAGAAAAATACATGAATAATTTTAAAATTACATGATTATTTAACACTATATTCTAATTCAAAATCAATAAAATAATTTAAACAAATAAATAATCACATGCATTTGAAATTCATAATAAGCATAATATGAAAATTTCTAAATAATTTTATAAAATTGAAATTAATTATTATAAATGATAAAAATCCAGTAAAAATATTGATGAGCCACCAATTCCACTAAATCCCCACATGTGTGTGTGTGTGTGTGAAAACCTATTCATGATTAATATTACACATTTTTTCCAAAAATACAGTTGATTTTAATGGTTTTCTACTAACTTTGTTCTTTCAACCGAACTTTACCTATATCCTTTCTAATAAAATTTCAAAAAACACTCACTTACTCATTCCTAGACTTCAACCCTTTAGCTCCTACTATAGATATACCTATATATTATAAATTTCATCACTCCCTTTATTATACATTATTTATTTAGTTATCTATTTAGAGAATACAAAATTCAGATATCATTTTCAGATTCATGGATTAATTGGGTACAATAATAAAACTCATTGAATAAAGAAGGAATATATAAATTTTGTATTGGAAATCATATGAAAATTAATCCTACCTTATATATACCATTAATTAATTAATTAATAAAATAATCACTTCTTTATTTTGTTAAATGTTATGTGGATATATTAAATTGAACAATTTTCTTATCATAAAATAACAATGATAAAGTTCTAATTTAAATGATTAGTAAAAATAAAAACATTTATATCATTTATAAACATCAAATTTTACAAAAAAAAATCTCTCATTGTTGTTAAATTCATACACTTATTGACATAATATCAAAAAAAAATTATAAACTTTTTTATCGACATTAAATATAAAAAACTAACATAAATTTTCAATTAATTACAATTACGTTATGAAGGTATGGAATGAATTTTTTCTATTATTTCTTAAAAAACAATATAATAAAAACAGAGAAAAAGTAAATGTGAAAAACATAATTTGTGATAATCCTCATTTTATTTTCATTATTTTTTAACATTTAAGAATATATAATGATAAAATTATCACTAGAAAAAACATACACAATGTATAGTCTCTACATGCATGGTGTACTCTTATTTTAACAGAAATGTATGGAATAAGATTAAACCTAGTTATCAGGGTGGGGTTTAATACATCCACTAGTCGATCCCTTGGGTTATCCACAACCACTGGGGTAAGGACAATAAAATTGATATTTTGTGATTTTTTTAATATCTAGAAAACAAATTCACACTTCACGATATACTGGAGTACTCAAAACATGCGGTGATATTTAAAATAAATTGGATGTAGTTGAGTTTTCCATGAGTACTTGGACTTATATTTTCTTATACCTAGGGTAGAGATCATACCAGTCGATCAAACTGTATCCCCAATTCTCTAATAATTTTTTTAATTTTAATATTTATGAAAATAACTCATTCACATGACACATGAAATATATATAGTTTAAAATTTTTATAGACATACAATTTTTTTGGTATTATTATTGATAAAAAGGATGGAATTAAGTTGTCTCAAAGGAGTCATCCTCAGGTCTTTTGGATCCAAGGTTGTGAACATACCATCCAATCCAACCCCATCCTAAGTTTAAAATATATTTTTATTTGAATTTAATATTTATGAATTTGTCACTCACTATGTAGTAAAAAATTATGCACATGCTACTTGGTGTGTATTTATTTAAATGAAATAAAGGGTACAAAACATGTCTCACATGGTCAAGGTTGGATTCAAACCATTGGCCAGCTTGATTCCTTGAAATTCCAAAGACTAGAATAGCCAAAATCCTTTCCCTACCATTTAATTATTATTATTTTATTTATATTTTAATAAATATTACAAAAAATATTCATAAATATACATTACTTTCAATATAAATAAATATAAGGAAAAAACATTCATCGTTATCTGGAGTGGGGAATCAAACTAGGGATCAATTACGTCCTAGGGAATGGAAAATACCCATTTAGATTCTTAATTTATGGTTTATTTATTCATTGTATATATATTAACAAATTTTTTATTGAATTTTGATTTTTTTATTGTAAAATAATTATACATATTATTAAATGTGATACAATTACTTTATTATTATATAAAGTACATAAATTTTATATAATTATAAATATATAGTATTACATAATTTCCTAAAATCTATAAATATGTTGTGTACATATATATTATTATTTAAACTATAAACTAATATGTAAAATGCTATCTACTAATGTGTGTGGGTTTTCCTCTATTGTTTATCCTTGATAATTAAAGTAAATAATATATATAGTGGGGGTAATAAAAATTATTTTAATGAGTTCCATATCAATGCGTGGTCACACTCCAATAAAAGGTCATGAAAACCAAGTCGTTACATTAATGGGTGTAAAATAAGAGTAAAGAAAAGAAAAACAATTTCATCCACAAAAGAGGTGTTTTATATTAAAGGGAGGAAAAAAGAAAAAGGGAGATCATTGAACACTTCTATCTTCTCAAAATATGAATCCACAGATATGGATGAACATGACTGTATGTAAATTTTCATTGTTTTTGGGCCTTGTGCCTCTAGGCCTTCAAATAAGTTGTTATCGCATAGGGGTTTCTCCAAAAAGTGGATTCATGTCTTCGACATTCCAAGGCCATGTACTGGACCTTGTGCCTCTTGTCTAATTGGTTCATGTATGATTCTTGTGCCTCTGGGCCTATGGGTCATGTAAAGATTCCCCTTCAACCATTAAAATGGAGATTATCCCAAAATAAATAAAACATATATGGAAAAAGTAAAAATTAAAAATATAGTGTAAAATAAGAGAATGAAGTAATAGAGAGAAAGAGATAATGAGGTAGAGAGAGAAAGGGAGTGTCGAAGAAATAGGGGGAGAGAGGTAGAGGGAGTGGAAGAGGTGCTTCCTTAATTTAGATTAGGTATCCATCCTTCTAATAATAATGATGGATACTTTCTGAAATAATATTCCAGTTCATAATATCTACATACAAAATAAAAATAAATGAATATAAAATAGATTTAGAATATAAAATCATTTAACCATTAAAACAATTTTATCCTAATTATAACCCCCTAAAAATAGTTCTAAAATTGAGATGAACTATCATCAAATACTCAATTTGTTAGTTATTTAAAACTAGAATAATTTTATTAAATTAGTAACCCTATGAAATATTTCAATGAGAACTGAGTTGGGATAGTAATTAAATATTTTTTTATTAAATATAAGAATGGGGGTGGAAATGTTTTGAAATCATAAATCAAAAAAATTTATCATTACAAATAAAAATTTATTTAACTATATGTGATAGTATTTATTTCCACTAAACATTGGCTTTAATACAAGTTATATACTGAATATATATTGTGACCATATTTAGTAAAAAGGTTTTATAACCCATAATACATCACATGTTCAGGTTCTATAATAATAAATGGATCCCCTAAATTCCATCAAATATAGAAATGATCCATGACACACACTACAGATGAAATAAAACATGGATAAAAATATCATAAAAATATGATTCTCTCTAACATTTCTCCATCCCTAATATTAATTACATCTTGAGAGGTGGATTTACAGAGTCGTCATTATGTCCAAATAAAGGGATGGAACAATGATAAAAAATAATAATGCAGGGAGGAAGATATGGAAAGATAGAAGATTGAACTCATAATAAAATGTATTTACATCTAATAATAACAGAGTATTTTATAATGAATGTAAGTTATAATAATAATGGATTAAAATTGAATTAAACGATTAAATAAGAAACAAATGTGTAATTAATTATCGATAGAATAGAAAATATGTCATCAACATTCACCATCTTTAAAACTCTCTAACCCTATACCCAAAGATTTTATTTATATAATTTATAAAGTAAATGGTGTGTAGTCTATTTTTTGATCATTTTCTAAAAAATTGCAACAAAACTTTATCCACCACTATGAAATTAGAGGTCAGAAATTGGTAGGTGTATGTAATTGAACATTGATATTTGACATAAATGGTGTGAGCAGTACTGTAGCAGTACAATAGTAGGTACTGTATTAGGAACTATGCAGTGCTGTAGTAGGTACAGTAGTGGGAACTATAGCAGACACTCTTTGGCACTGTATCAGTCGGGAATATTCCCCCATTTGGGCCTTCGGGCCACCGATTTTTTTCCCTCAGTCCTATAAGGCCTTCGGGCCACCCAGGCCTTCGGGTTAGTAAGGCCTTTCGGCCACCTTAAGTGCGTATGAAAACCAGAAAACCTACAAGGTACAAGCTCAATAAGGAGGATGAGCAAGGATCATTCACCACAACAGAAGCTAAACAGATTACAATAATGAAAGGTTATGGCACCTACCATCGGTACAAGCCTGTGCATGCATGGGAATGCCTAGCCGAACAGCCATGCATAGGTGGAGAGATGATTTCACGATGAAGATGCAGGGGAGGATCAGTTCCAAGTAGTTAGTCAGGGATGTATGTAATGTTTGAAGCCTACGGTAAATGAATTCCTCTATTTCCTACTTTCCATGTAATACATATGCCTTCGGGCCTTATAATGGTTCTAGCTCACCCATTGAAAGGTGGATTGTAAAAAATCAATAAAAAATGAAGGCCTTCAGGCCATTGGAGTGAACATAGTGTGTTTTATTTTCTCAAAAACATGGGTGTGTACTCCGCATATAATCTCTTTTTGATCTCCTAAGAAACATTATGTGTCTCTAAAAAAAAGATGACATGTATATATCTTTTTTCTTGAAAATACTCTTAGGATTCTATCATCACCTCCATCAACTATGGAAACATCAAAAGAAAGAAAATTTACTTTTTTAATATATATTTATCTTTACATATATTTAAAACATGATATGTGAAAATGATGTTAATATTATTGATTTAAATCCCATAATAATTTTTTAAAAAATTAAGGTATTTAAAATGATTGAAAATTATTTAATTATTAGTAATGACTTTTCATGACAAGGATTTTCAAAAAATGATAACAAGATTTAACTAGTCTTGGAGCCTCTCACACATGGTGACTAGTCAAAGAATATCACATTACAAGTTTTATTAAAAAAATATTTATTATAACTTTACATAATGGATTACTGGTAATGATTATATTTAACAATGATAAATGATATTTTGTTAGCCTTTTTAATTATGATGATGACTGAATATCCGAAACATTGATGAGTTTCACAAACATGATATTATTGTTTCTTCACGTTGTACATTTATATTATCTAACCAATTGAATTAATAGTGATTTATAAATCTTGGAATATTATATTGTTTTTATTTTTTATAATTTATGACCTCATGTTTTCCTCTAATATGTTATTTGTGCTAGTGGTTCCCAAAAATAATTATGGGATTATTAAATTATATATTAAATGTGAAATGAAATTATTATTAAAAATAAAATTTCATGTATAAGGTTACCTAAATAAAAATTCTTAAAAATATGACATCAAATTTAAATAATTTCATCATATAATTTCATGAGTAACGTTAATGAAATTTTACCCTATAAACCCCTTAGTGACCACTTATCTATAAATAGGAATTTATTAATATAATTGTCCTTATTTTTTGAAATTCATAAAAGGATATGGCACCTAGAGTATGATATTATGTGAAGATATGTCACCATATATAAGATTCTTGATACTCTTAAGTTATTCATAATTTATGAATTTAAATAATTCTATGAAATACAAGACATAATGTTTAGTAATATTTTATATAAAATTTTATTTATTTCAATTAAACAAAAAATAAAAAAATTTAATGTAACTAGGGATTCTACTAGATTCTCTTCCCATTATCTATAATTGAAATAATAACCCTAGGTTGCATCAATAATTGTTCGTAAGACAGAATTAGTAGGCTTCTATGAGAGGTTTTTCACTTCCCTTTTAGGAGTATTTTTTCTGGATATAGAGAGAAATATAATTTTTTTAAAAATTTATTAATTTTTGTTTCTTATTGAAAATAGGGTAGTTAGTTGAATTTTATCCACTTGCGGTTAATATTGAGACTACATACGAATGATGGTATGAGATCTATGGTCTTTGACAGATTTTATCATGGTGGTAGAGTCAACATCATTATTACACACAATAGTGATTGTGAGAAGGAGGGAAGAACATGGTCATCCAATCAACCAAGTGTTTAATAAATTATTTTCATATCTCTATGGAATTATAGACCATTCTAGGAAGTAGAATCATTGTTTTATGACGATTTAAACAATCCAAATGGTATATTCCACATTTTCATCATAAAAAGGTGAATTATATTAAACATATCACTATTTGATTAGATAAGCTGAGAGTCTATGGATTACTATATAGGGAAGGCTATAGAATATCGGATCACATCTCATGATATGATCAAATTCATATATAGTTATTTGTTTGGTAGATATATAAATATATAAATGGAATAAAAAAACAAAAACCAACACCATTATATTTTGAAATAAGTATATAATAAATAATATTGAAAATAAATATGTAATCTTCCTTAAACCAAGTGATATTAAATTTATGAGCTTGATGAATAATAATTATAAAAAACAAATAGGTTATTGTTTCCAAAGGTCATCTATCAAAAATAATATTTAAAAAATCATTCAGACGGAACATATTTGAATTCCCATGGTCTTCCAATAACCCGTTTCATGTAATATTAATTGATGAATATATATTGAATAATTATATTTAATAATAGTTTATATAAAAATAGTATATTTATCTCATTTTATAGACATGATAAATGATCATCTTTGAGTTAAAGTGTTTCATAAATTCTTATTTGCTTTAGATTGATTATGTAACATATGTAGATCTAACTCTCAATCATTTAAATTAAATGTTTATAAAATATTATTTATTAATTATAGTGATCATTTAAATATTCCATGATCAAATATAAGTTACAATTTAATAAATACATAATCAAAATATATGTATGTTTAATTTCATGATAGGTCACATTGAAACAAACAAATGTAGTACCTATGATATCATATTTGAAATATATATATATATATATATGGAATTCATGTAATGAACAATTATATAACCCATATCCCAGTATGTTATATAGGTTTTGGTGAAATATATCTTTCAGTCTCTCAGATACACTATTCATTATAGATTATATGCATTTTCAAAAACACATATGAAATATTACGTAATATATTTTTTGGATAAACTATCATAAATCCTTTTATGTTAGAAAATCACTTTGTACCAAAATAAATCCCCATTTCATATCCTTATATATGAACCTATAGGTATTTGTATCATTGATAATGATTATGATTTCCCAATTCATGACTATTAGAAAAGTGTGTCCACTATAAGAAGATAATTAATAAATAATATACAAACAGATATTTCATGAACTAAATTAAACACAAATGCATCCATATAAACTTATATACAAGATATATATCCCTACATAAATGAAAAATCAAATAATATTATTAACTGATATATCATCTAAAACTATAATATATGGAACATGTATATTTTATACAATCAAACTCATACTTCCCCAAATCTCCAAAATAGTATGATTAATACAAATGAGTAAATCACATTTCTATCATCAATATAGATTATAAAATTGCATGTCACAAAATTTAATCATTCTTTGTAACACCCCAGGTAAATAAATAATATGACATTTTCAAATTTATCAATATTTTTGAATAAAATATTAGTATTACTTTAAATGGGACGCTATGCTCGATGGCGTACCCAACACGCAACAACGAGTTTCTTAGGAATCTTACACTGCACTCTAATAATAAAATAATATTATTTTAAATGGTAGTTAATATGTAGCCGTTGTATTGGCAGGAATGGATTGAAATAACTAAAATATTATTATATATGTTTTTAAATTTTTTTACATTTATCCAATAAAAGATAAAGGCTTAAAATACGGAAAGAATTCAATTTTAGGCGTATATGCCCTAGTTTTCACTAAAGGTTCACTTATCGCCTTTTGATGGAGAAATGTCATTAAATATAGTTTTGTTCACTCTTATAAATTCTATTAGACCAAATAAAACTCTTCTTCAGAATTGGGACATCAAAATTTACTTTGTGTAACTTTTTGGTATCTTTCCAATAAAGTTCATTTTTTTAATGAATAGTGTAAAATGTTGTATTTTAATTCAAAACCTTTTTTTAATCTAATTTATTTATATGATTAGATTATCTTTTGAATTGGTTTTGAAGTGAAATTAGAATATATTTTTACCATTAAATCCAATAGTGGTCTTTGGAATTTATTTCACATTCAAATCAGACTTAAACTAGTGTCAATCTTTTGATACTTATTGTTTCATAAAAACACGCTATTTGCTCTGACAGCGGGAATTAATTATTAAATTAATTAATGTGATTTATATGTTTTGAATTTTTTAAAATAGACTTCATTTTTTAATTTGTAATATCAAATATATCTTAGGGATAATTTTTGGGATTTTTCTGAAAAACATCAATTTTTGATGAATAGTGAAACCACTAAGTGGTACTTATAAAAACTGATTTTTCCTTTTAAATGAAATTTTGCCATATTTGTGTTTTGAATTTCAAAAATCTGACATAAATGGTTGTCATTAAGAAGTAAAATGTGGTTCAATGAGATAAAAATAATTTTTTGGTGAATAGTAACTTATTAAGTTTTTAATCGCGATTAAAGGTAATTAGTGTAGTTTATGGTAAGAATAATGTTTTAATAAAATGAAATGACCTAGACACATGTCCTACCCTCATTGGATGTGTCATGGCCGACCAAGAAAATCCATTGGTCAACTTGGGGACCCCATGGAGCCACATTGGTTGGGAAATGACATAAATATCTTTTTATTTAATGTTAAAGTAAAAATGACACAAACATGAGATGTTTTACTAAAACAATTTTTACATGGGGTTATACAAGTCATATATTTGACTATAAATAGTCATTGGAAATCTAAAAATATTTCCTACATCATAGTATTTTTTTTATAACTTGTAGACATTAAATAAATTAAATTATTTACGACATCATGATGATGCAGCGATGACCTCATTATTTAACGATTTAAATAAAATGGAAAGAAAATGTAATATCTAAGACCTACACATGTCCAAAACCTATTGGATGAGTTGATTTAGAACCCTTACCACCTTAGCATCGAAATACATCAATGTGGGTCCTTTAAAATCAGAAACTCTTTTGAAAATAAAGTAACATTTTGTAACTTTACAAGAGTGCCCCTCCTCTCCTCTTATAAAAGGCCCCCACCTCTACCTCCTTACCCACACTCCCAAAGAGTTTTTCTCGGCCAAACCCTGCCCATGTTGTCTCTCCACTTCCCTCTCTTACTCCTTGAAGCCTCACTTTGGGCAGAAGTCTTCCCAAGGAAGCCTTTGAGCTCAAACCAAAGGGCGTTACCCGATTTTAAGGTAATGTCTTCACTTGTGTCCTTTTGTTTTATTTTGCTTCTCCAACCCCCTAAACTCTTTTTATTAATTTATTTTGTAACAAATACAGTATATTAAATATACTAGGATGTTGTTATAAGAAGTATTCGAGCTACACTTACACACACCTACATCTAATGGTTAAAGAACATACTTTTTCCGTGGATGGCGAATTTGTGCCTCCCGAAACGATGATTGTTCAACATTCTTCTAACACCTTAAAAGGTGGCCATTAAGATGACACTATATTTAAATATGATATCTAATATGTTTATGTTTTACTTAAGCTTATGTATTTTTCATTTATGGCATACCTTTATGGTTTCCATTATGAGTAAACGTGATATCTTCATTTAAGGAAGTGCGGACTACCTCCCCCTCAAAGTGATTTGATTCGTTAATACCATATGTGGTACATATAAAGGATATATTTAATGATATTATATATGATACCATACTGGAATTAAAATACTATTATGTATCATTATGTATTAATTCCATTAAATATGGAATAGAAATGGAAGTAGCATTCATGCGTACGTACGACTTACCGTCTCTATGAACGGTAAATTTCATTTCTTATCTCAAAATGTTATGTAATATTATAAGTACATATATATATATATAATGGATATATATGTAATATATTACATCTAAATTATGGATATAATTCTGGAATTAAAACATATATATATATATATATATATCTCATTTTGTTTTGTTTTAATTCCATTAATATGACAAAAAATGAAGGTAGCGTTCATGCGTACGTACGGCCTACCATCTCCATGAACGGTGCTTTTCATTTTTTATCTCCAAATGATATGGAATAGTATAAAATGAATATTTACTGGATATATATGATATTTTAATCATTAATACTATTCTGGAAATTATTTACTTATAACTACATGGGAAATCGTTTTTCAAACAAGTTCATTTTTGACTCATGTACCAAATATCGGCAAAAACGTCTTATATGAACTAACATTATTAAACAATTATTATAACATTATAATATGTGATATGAACTGAATAATAATCTCTAAATAAGGTACTTAGGCAATTATTAATTGACCAAAGTTTATTATTCAGGAATATAAAGAAATGAACAAGACAAGTTGGACTTGAGGTAAGGGATCCTACTCCACTCTTTCTTCTTAAGTAAACTCTTTTATGTCATTCCTTTTAAAGCTCATCTTTCTTGTTATTGGGATGTTCTTTTATATTAATCTTACTGTAACTTTTATTTTCATGTGATGAGAGACCCTATTCTATCTCATCAATCCATTTTGGAAGTTTTGAGTGGCGCCGTTAGGCTGCCGAATTTTCGTAAGAGATCTAACCTCTCTCTTTATTTTTAAGTACTCTCCTTTATGTCACTTATTTTAAGATCCACTTTTTTATGTTGGGGGATGTTCTTTTATATTCCTCTTTATATAAACTTTATGTTAATATGATGAGATACCCTATTTTATCTCATCAATCCATTTTTTTATATTTTATGTGGCGTCGTTAGGCTGATGAATCTTCGTAAGGGATTTTTCATCTCACTTTTATTCTCATGAGATCTATGCTACATTTTCCACAATTCCCTTTGAGTGGTGTATGTACTGACCATTATTTTACTCATTTTGTAATATAATTTATTATATGAGTATTTACATAAATGTTGTATTGTCCTTCTTTCACGAGGTGTATGTTTCGAAAGATACCCATATCGGTAAGGGAACCTTTAACCCTCCTCTTTTTAAAAGACTTCTTTTGTTGGGTCTTTTAATTTACATATTTTTATGTTGGGATATGTTCTCATATATCCTTATTGATGTAATTTTTATGTCCAAGTGATGAGATACCCTTTTTTTATCTCTCATCAACTCATTTTGATGTGACGTCGTTAGGCTGTCAAGGGAACTTCTAAACCCAATTTCGATTTCTTTGGGTTCAACATATAGTTATTGAATATGTCATCCTTTGAATATGTTTGAATGAACTTTGATTATTTTACACTTAATATCCACTTATATTTGGTTTATTAGTTTGTCACACATAATTATGTAATTGATTTATCCTTAATCCAAGGATAACGTCTTTGTATGGGACTTCATCTCAATCTCCTTTCATTGAGGCATATTTTGTTTTATACAAAACCTTATTTTATACGGTGTATAAACCCCTTTTACTTTTATGTTAATCCTAAAGGAATATTTTTATACAAAGCGTTTTACTAAACGACAAAAGGGAATTTTTTTGTCGTACGTATGCAGTGACATGACTTCCCCACCACCGTGACCATTATTTGAGTTTCGGCTTCCTCTACAAGCCATACCTTTTTTTAAAAGAAAAATAAGTACCATGTTTTAATTTTATTTTATTTTGGTATTGAAAATGGTTTTCATAATGTTTTTATATCAATGTGTTGTATTGATATCTTGTGATTTAAAAGTGGAAATGTTATTTTTCCTTTATGCATGTTTTATGTGATATGATTATGTTATGGTTCTTGGGCATTATTATTAAGATGAGTGATTCCATGATAAACTAAGGGAGCGTGAGCCCGATATATCTCTCTAATGCATTGGGTAACGCGAAGGAGTGAAATTTTAAGTTTTCTCCAAAGAGATTTAGGTAATATACTATGGTGGGTCTTCCAAACGTAACCAAGAGGGTTACTCCGTACGTAACAATTTTATGAATGCCTCAAGTTACCTTTTATGTCTTATGATTTCTATGATTTATTCATGATTTGATGAGGTATGTTAAAGTGCCTATGTTTTATGAGTAAAGTATGATTTCATTCTTATGTATATATGAACTCATGTTTCCTTTCCATATTTTTATAACCCTTACTGAGCTTTTTATGATCATCCCAAGTTTTTGAAATGTTATTCACAGGTCAAGGGAAAGGTACATGATGTGATTATAGTATCAAGGATGTGTCAAGAAAGAATCCATGTTTTATTTTAAATATGTTTCCGTTGATGGGAAGAATGAATACGGTCTTTTATGTGACCACTTTGTTTAAATATGGAATGTAATGCAAGTTTCATGATCTAATTCTCTAAAACTCTAAACCTCAAAAGATCATCAATGTGTAATCTTGTAATAACTCTAGATTAAGTAAGGTTTAAGGCTGGGGCCTTATAGTTGGTATCAATGGTCAGTTTACATAACTTTATAGGTTAGGGTATTCTTTAAGCATAAGTGGCATTACCATAATGGTTAGGATTTCAGAAAGAGTCCTAGTTTTAGATAAAGTGAATGAGTAAGTATATCTTAGTGTTTATCTTCCTCATTAGTACATGATGGTTTTTTTTGATATACTCACACTGACCTTTTTGGTTTTAGTAAATGGATGGATCTAGCAGGAACCAAAGTAACTGTGGATGTGAAGGAAACCGTGATAGTTTTTTGAGCAAGAAACTGAATGATATGGGAGCTGCAATGAGAACTATTGTGATTATCCTCAACCAACTATCTGGAGTCATGATTGACCACCTAAACCTTGGTGATTTCTCTAAGGCATCATATATGCGAGAAACAAATCCCTACGGAAGTACAGTTAACAATCATAATGGTTAGTGTGTTCAAAAACCAATGTGTCAAAGATGTGGAAATAAACACCTAGGAAATTGTTTCAAAGGGATAGAAATATGCTATAGATGGGTAAATGAAGGTCATAAAGAAAGAACCTGCCATGGAAAAAGGAAGCATCCAGTTGAATCGAGGAAAGGAAAAGAAGTTCTTTCTGAGGGATCAATTGAATGTTTTAAATGTGGTGTGCATGGTCATTATGAAAACACATGTCCTATGAAGAAGTTTCGTGAATGGGATCACCAAGAGCATACAAATGTTTGTTTACCAATACCTAATTCCATTCCGATTGAGGATGAAGAAACTGACAATGACCAATCAAAGGTATGTATTATTTCATGACTATTTTTTTCCTATTTTGGAATCTTAGGATATGATTCATGATTTTGTTTGTAGGAAAGAGGTATTTTGGAATAATTTGGAAAGGAATGGTTAATGGATCATGAAGAATGTTGAATGAGTAAGATGTCAACATATAAGGGCTTCAAGAGTTATGGTGAAATTCTTAAGATTATTAAGTCTCTTTTGATGATGGGGTTACATTAGAAGACTTTTTATAGTATGTGTAACCCTGATGTTTAATATATGAAAATTTTATTCATGGAATAGTTATCTATTCTTTTGTGGACATAGTTATAAAGAACCATTTGGGTTTATATGATCCTTACTTTTGAGGTAATTATGGGTTATTATATAATATTCTGGAAAATGAAAGGAATGACATAAACTTGAGGTTAAAATATGTTATGATCATTTTTGAAGATTTTATCTCGTTTTGGGAAATGTTTTGAGAATTATATAGTTTTGGAAAAAGGACAACACGCAGACCGTGTGACAACCCGTCGCGTCGGACAAAGCTGCGGGAATCGAACCCACAACCAAAGTGCGACTGGTATTTATCACCTACCACTGGACTACGTGAAATCCTTGGTTAGTTTGACTGATTATTTTTAGTTATATGATTTTATTAATTAAGAGTAAGTTTATTTTGGGTTATTTATGAAAATGATTAACCTATCATGGAGGAAATGTGATTAGGTTAATTACTTTTCAATACGAGACTTTAGGAGAAACTGATGTTTTTTGGAGATAAATGTTACGATTTAACTTGGAAGACTATGTGACTAAATCCTTAAAATAATTGGGTTTCAATCTTATATTGGTTTACTTTGAATAATTTTATGGACAAATTTTTTATCAGATGGTACTCATTGAACTTTGGGTTTTGTTGGACAAATTTTGGAGATTAAGAATAGATTTTCTTTTTAAAGGGTTATCCTTTTTTGGATTATCTGACCTTGTACTAACCTTTTTGGTTTTGTTTTTGGTTAAATCCTAAAGACATGGGAAGTATATAGTTCTCTTTGGTGGATTGGGTGATTCTCAAGAAGTTTATTATAGTACTCTTAATGCGAACAAGTCTCCATAAGTACTCGTCTTTTGGAAAAAATATGAGTTTGATTAAAGAATCTAGTAAAAGTTGAAAGTCAACATGATAATTGATTATGTTTCCTTATGAATAAATTCCTCAATAAAAAGTAACTTAAAACAAAAATGTTGTCTATTAACTTTTCCTACTGGGGAATCCAATATCGTTTAACCCATCACAAGTTTGTGATTTTCTTATGGTTAACTTTCTCCTAGACATGTTTACTATCACTCTCCCTCAAGAACATGACCCTTTGCTTTTTCTTCCATGTCCATGTTATTCTAAATGTAATCCTAGAATGGGTTAACTCGGGTGACCTCTGTACTTATCTTCCTTTATTTTAAAGTGATTGTTTTACGGACTCTTGTTCCGATGTGGGACTTTCAAGGATGTTTCCAAGCTCAATTTTAAAAATTGTGAGGACGCAATTCCCAAAAGGGGGAAGGATATAACACCCCAGGTAAATAAAGAATATGACATTTTCATATTTATCCATATTTGTGAATAAAATATTAATATTACTTTAAAGGGGATGCTATGCTCGATGGCGTACCCAACACACAACAACGAGTTTCTTGGGAATCTTACATTACACTCTAATAATAAAATAATATTATTTTAAATGGTAGTTAACATGTAGCCGTTGTATTGGTGGTAATGTATAGAAATAACTAAAATATTATTATATATGTTTTTAAATGTTTTTACATTTATCCAATAAAAGATAAAGGCTTAAAATACGGAAAGAATTCAATTTTAGGCGTATATGCCCTAGTTTTCACTAAAGGTTCACTTATCATCTTTTGATGGCGAACCGTCATTAAATATAGTTTTGTTCACTACTATATATTCTATTATACCAAATAAAACTATTCTTAATAATTGGGACATCAAAATTTACTTTGTGTAAATTTTTGGTATCTTTCCGATAAAGTTCATTTTTTTAATGAATAGTATAAAATGTTGTATTTTAATTCAGAACCTCTTTTTAATCTAATTTATTTATATGATTAGATTATCTTATGAATTTGTTTTAAAGTGAAATAATAATATATTTTTACCATTAAATCCAATAGTGGTTGTTGTAATTAATTTCACTTTGAAATCAGACTTAATCTAGTGTCAATCTTTTGATACTTATTGTTTCATAAAAACACGCTATTTGCTCTGACAGCGGGAATTAATTATTAAATTAATTAATGTGATTTGTATGTTTTGAATTTTGTAAAATAGACTTCATTTTTTAATTCGGAATATCAAATATAACTTAGGGTGAATTTTTGGGATTTTTCTGAAAAACAACAATTTTTGATGAATAGTGAAACCACTAAGTGGTACTTATAAAAACTGATTTTTCCGTTTAAATGAAATTTTTCCGTCTTTGTGTTTTGAATTTTAAAAATCCGACATACATGGTTGTCATTAAGAAGTAAAATGTGGTTCAATGGGATAAAATTTTTTTTTTGGTGAATAGTAACTTATTATGTTTTTAATCGCGATTAGAGGTAATTAGTGTAGTTTATGGTAAGAATAATGTTTTAATAAAATGAAATGACCTAGACACATGTCCTACTCTCATTGTATGTGTCATGTCCGACCAGGAAAATCCATGGGTCAACTTGGGGACCCCATGGAGCCACTTTGGTTTGGAAATGACATAAATATCTTTTTATTTAATGTTAAAGTAAAAATGACACAAACATGATATATTTTACTAACAAAATTTTTACATGGGGTTAAAAAGTCATATATTTGACTATAAATAGTCATTGGAAAGATAAAAATATTTCCTACATCATAGTATTTTTTTAATAATTTTTAGACATTAAATAAATTAAATTATTTATGACATCATGATGATGCAGCGATGACCTCATTATTTAACGATTTAAATAAAATGGAAAGATAATGTAATATCTAAGACTTACACATGTCCAAAACCTATTAGATGAGTGGATTTAGAACCCTTATCACATTATCCTCGAAATAAATCAATTTGGGTCCTTTAAAATCCGAAACTCTTTTGAAAATAAAGTAACATTTTGTAACTTTACAAGAGTGCCCCTCCTCTCCTCTTATAAAAGGCCCCCACCTCTACCTCCTTACCCACACTCCCAAAGCCTTTGGCTCATCCAACCCCGGCACATTTTGTCTATCCACTTCCCTCTCTTACTCCTTGAAGCCTTACTTTGTGCAGAAGTCTTCCCAAGGAATCCTTTGAGCTCAAACCAAAGGGAGTTACCCGATTTTAAGGTAATGTCTTCACTTGTGTCCTTTTGTTTTATTTTGCTTCTCCAACCCCCTAAACTCTTTTTATTAATTTATTTTGTAACAAATACAGTATCTTCAATATACTATGATGTTTTTATAAGAATTATTCGAGCTATACTTACACACACCTACATCTAATGGTTAATGAACATACTGTTTTCGTGGATGGAGAATTTCTGCCTCCCAAAACGATGATTGTTCAACATTCTTCTAACACCTTCAAAGGTGGCCATTAAGATGACACTATATTTATATATGATATCTAATATCTTTATGTTTTACTTAAGTTTCTGTATTTTTCATTTATGGCATACCTTTATGGTTTCCATTATGGGTAAACGTGATATCTTCATTTAAGGAAGTGCGGACTACCGCCCCCTCAAAGTGATTTGATTCGTTAATACCATATGTGGTACGTATAAAGGATATATTTAATGATATTATATATGATAAAATACTGGAATTAAAATAATATTATGTATCATTATGTTTTAATTCCATTAAATATGAAATAGAAATGGAAGTAGCGTTCATGCGTACGTATGGCTTACCGTATCCATGAACGGTACATTTCAATTCTTATCTAAAAATGTTATGTAATATTATAAGTACATATATATATAATGGATATATATGTAATATATTACATCTAAATTATGGATATCATTCTGGAATTATAACATATATATATCTCTCTCATTTTATTTTAATTCCATTAATATGACCAAAAATGAAAGTAGCGTTCATGCGTACGTATGGCCTACCGTCTCCATGAACGGTGCTTTTTGTTTTTTATCTCAAAATGATATGGAATAGTATAAAATGAATATTTACTGGATATATAGGATATTTTAATCATTAATACTATTTTGGAAATTATTTACTTATAACTACATGGTCAATCTTTTTTCAAAAAGTTCATTTTTGACTCATGTACCAAACATCGGCAAAAACGTCTGATATGAACTAACATTATTAAACAATTATTATAACATTATAATATGTGATATGAACTGAATAATAATCTCTAAAGTAGGTACTGAGGCAATTATTAATTGACCAATGTTCATTATTCAGGAATATAAAGAAACGAACAAGACAAGTTGGACTTGAGGTAAGGGATCCTACTCCACTCTTTCTTTTTAAGTAAACTCTTTTATGTCATTCCATTTAAAGCTCATATTTCATGTTATTGGGATGTTATTTTATATTAATCTTACTGTAATTTTTATTTTCATGTGATGAGAGACCCTATTCTTTCTCATCAATCCATTTTGGATGTTTTGAGTGGCGTCGTTAGGCTGCCGAATTTTCGTAAGAGATCTAACCTCTCTCTTTCTTTTTAAGTACTCTCCTTTATGTCACTTCTTTTAAGCTCCACTTTGTTATGTTGGGGATTTTATTTTATATTCCTCTTTCTATAAATTTATGTTAATATAATGAGATACCCTATTTGATCTCATCAATCCATTTTTTTTATTTTATGTTGCGCCGTTAGGCTGCCAAGTTTTCGTAAGGGATTTTTCATCTCACTTTTATTCCCGTGAGATTTATGCTACATTTGTCACAATTTCCTCTGAGTGGTGTATTTACTGACCATTATTTTACTCGATGTTTAATATACTTTATTTTATGAGTATTTACATAAATGTTTTCTTGTCCTTCTTTCACGAGGTGTATGTTTCGAAAGATACCCATATCGGTAAGGGAACCTTTCAACCTCCTCTTTTTAAAAGAATTATTTTGTTGGGTCTTTTAATTTACATATTGTTATGTTGGGATATGTTATCATATATCCTTATTGATGTAAATTTTATGTCCAAGTGATGAGATACCCTTTTTTTATCTCTCATCAACTCATTTTGATGTGACGTCGTTAGGCTGTCAAGGGAACTTCTTAACCCAATTTCGATTTCTTTGGGTTCAATATATAGTTATTGAATATGTCATCCTTTGAATATTTTTGAATGACCTTTGATTATTTTACACTTAATATACACTTATATTTGGTGTATTAGTTTGTAACACATAATTATGTAATTGATTTATCCTTAATCCAAGGATACCGTCTTTGTATGGGACTTCGTCTCAATCTCCTTTCCTTGAGGCATATTTTGTTTTATACACAACCTTCTTTTATATGGTGTATAAGCCCGTTTGACTTTTAAATTTATCTGAAATGAATCTTTTTATACAAATCGTTTTAATAAACGACAAAAGGGAATGTTTTTGTCGTACGTATGCGGTGACAATGACTTCTCCGCCGCCATGACCATTATTTGAGTTTTGCCTTCCTCTACAAGGCATACCTTTTTTTAAAAGAAAAATAAGTACCATGTTTTACTTTTCTTTTATTTCGGTATTGAAAATTGTTTTCATAAAGTTTTTATATCAATGTGTTGTATTGATATCTTGTGATTGAAAATTCAAAATGTTATGTTTCCTTTATGCATTTTTTATGTGATACGATTATGTTATGGTTCTTGGGCATTATTATGAAGACAGGTGGTTCCGTGATAAAATAAGGGCAGGTGATCCCGATATATCTCTCCAATGCATTGGGTAACGCGAAGGAGTGAAATGTTAAGGTTTCTCCAAAGGGATTTAGGGAATATACTGTGGTGGGTATTCCAAACGTAACCAAGAGGGTCACTCCCTACGTAAGAATGTTATAAATGCCTCAAGTTACCTTTTATGTCTTATGATTTCTTTGATTTATTCATTATTTTATGAGGTATGTTATAGTGCCTAGGTTTTATGAGTAAATTATGATATCATTCTTATGTATATACGAACTCATGTTTCCTTTCCATATTTTTATAACCCTTACTGAGCTTTTTATGCTCATCCCAAGTTTTTGAAATGTTTTTCACAGGTCAAGGGAAAGGTACATGATGTGATGATAGTGTCAAGGATATGTCAATAAAGAATCCATGTTTTATTTTAAATATGTTTCCATTGATGGGAAGAATGAATACTATCTTTTATGTAACCACTTTGTTTAAATGTGGAATGTAATTCAAGTTTCATGATCTAATTCTCTAAAACCTTAAACCTGAAAATATCCTCAATGTGTAATCTTGTAATAACTCAAGATAAAGTAAGGTTTAAGGCTGGGGCGTTATATTCTTAGAGATATAACATAATGATAATAAAATTTATGTGATGTTTTTTCTATATCATAGCTTACAATATGTATATGACATATTTAATGACATATGGGAAACTAAGGAAAACCATATGCCTCAGTGTGGGTATATCATAAGGAATTACATAAAGATATCCCTCCACTAGAGAACCTATCATATTTTAAAATATGGATACATCAAATGACAATATGATATGTGTTATTTGTAGTAATATGTCAAGAGGTAGTGGGTATGAATTTACCTTTTAAAAATAAAAAAATGTGAAATATAAATTTATAACTAAAAGATATTAATAAGATAGTGCAATATTATTGATATATATTGAAAAAATATTTTAAATATTAATTGACTAAGTATGAAAAAAATGTAAGAATAAAATTTAGGGAATTATTCATATATAGATAAATTCATAGAATAAAAAAATAATTGATGAAAAAAATAAAAGAATCGTAAAACACAGTTTAATAATCATGTTTGATAATAGATTGATATTATCCCCTATGTGTCATCCTCTCATGTGTATAGGTTTCTTGTTTCTATATTGATCTTTGGGGTGATCAAAAAACATTTAACTCGCATTTATGGTTGTGATGTCCCTCTTGAATATGATTGGAATCCAATGAACCCATCCCACACTATTAAGGTAGTGAGAACCTCTTGGAGAAGTATAAGATAAGGAGATGGGTTTTCTGGTTTCAAACACATTAAATTTTTTCTCCCTTATCTCTAATAAAAATATGTATAATTGGGATAACTGAAAGAGAGATGATGGAAGATGATTATAAAAACTAGGCTTAACATACATGGATTTGCATCATTTTAGATTAATATTCATAAAATTAAAAAAGTGAATGCCCAAGTCTTGTAATAGTTTATTATATTTAAAATCATGTAACATATTATTCTAATATTGTGAAATATATTAAACATCTACCTTAAAGATCTTACCCTTTAGTAATCTTACATTAAACCTTTCATCATAACCTATGAAAATGAATCATTAGAAATGGGTGAGCTCATATCCTCTGTAAGGGTAAAAAAGGGGATGCATAAGCACAACATGGTCACAAGGGTGTGAGAACATGATCATAACATTTAAAGATCATACCCTATATATCAAAGATTATAATCACGAGTTATGGAATAAATATTAGTAGCTCATATGATATGATTCATAAAAGAATATTAAGCATAATAAATTATATAATAACATGGGAATAAGACATGTAATTGTTTTATAAACATAATCATAGAAA
Source organism: Viscum album (assembly GCA_963277665.1). Taxonomy (NCBI): domain Eukaryota; kingdom Viridiplantae; phylum Streptophyta; class Magnoliopsida; order Santalales; family Viscaceae; genus Viscum; species Viscum album. The sequence goes on from OY728121.1 coordinate 444,972,241, forward strand.
ATTATATGAATGGATTCCTACCATGACCTTATTAACATGTTAGGATTGGGATAATCCCCTTTGTACCTTCTTTGAGCTTGGTATGACCTCCCATGTACCATCTTGTTGTTGTCTTGGAATTCTCTCTAATATACCCTGTTGTTACAATCTTGGGTTTCAATCAGTGTACCCTATTAGTTTGGTATCAGGATGACCTCCTATGTACCCTCTTATTATAGAATTGGAATGCCCCCCTGTTTAGCCTGTTATTATGAACATTGGATTCCCTCATATAAATTTCCTTATTAAAGGCATGATATTCCTTCCCATATACCATATTGTCTTGTGATTTGGATGCCCTCTCATATACCCTCTTATTATGGTCTTGGGATGACCTCGTGTGTACCCTTTGATCTCATTGAATATTTACCATTACCCAATGCATTTGAGAGAGATATAGGTCCCACCCATCACATAATGAAATCATAAATATGAATTCCACAAGATAATAGAAGAATCTTCATATCATTTCCTATAAAATGTAATGGGATTCATAAACATCATATCATAAACATCATATAATAAACAATGAAATGAAATGGATATCATAATAAATTAATCATATCCTAAAATGTGGAAAAGAGTCAGGTTTAACAATCATCTCATCAGTTAATAACCTTGGAAAAGAATAATCTATAATAATTATTTTAATATGGTAAATTGCATTGAAGATAAAGGGGGTACATAAGAAAAAAATTTATATTAAACATAAACCATCAAGAGATAGAAAATTAATGGTACCCTTGGATAATAATACTATTAAGAAATAGGTAACATAAAAGGATATCATCTTAGATGGAAATTTATTCTGATGGATCATTTAAAACTTTTTTTTCGGAAAATATCCTTGCCACATAAATTTTTTTTAATCGTAAAACCTTTTTAAATGTTTTTCTTTTAAAATAATCATGAAAACATTAAAATTATGATTTAAAAAACCATTTTAAACACCTTTTGAAAAATAAATATTTAAAAAAAATAATTATTTCTTTAAAAATGATTTTAAAATATCATTTTGTTTTTTGGAATCATTTTCATAAAACATTGTTTTTGAATAGAATATATTTACGGCTAAAGAGAGAAATAGGGCCAAGTTTTCAAAAAAGTACATTCATAATTATTTTAAGAACCAAATAGTGAAAAAATGTAACCATTACATGTATATATAATGAATAACCATAAGATAGTAATTTTAATGATAATTATTTAGATATGTATCATAATATTTCATCAATGGAAGAATAATCATAAATAATCCCAACAAATGATGAGATTGCTGCTAATAAACTATCATTACATTAGAATCTTTGAATATTAATCCATAAGAAATAATAACATTAAATGAAGATTAAAATAACATTAAAATAATGATATTCATGATATTACATTTCAATGGTTACTATATAAGCCTCATAAAAAAATATATGATCATAACATAACATGTTCCTCAAAGAAGTCCAATTGAGACAAAATTATATTTCCAATTTGGTAACGTTTATACCATAAACCTAATGATTGAGATATCATAAAATGGATTTCTAAATACCCATAATTTAAATGATAAGTATCATATAAAAAATTCTTGGGTTGTATATACACCTCACAAAATAAATTAGAGGTGAATAATGTATAAGTTTTAATGAAATAAAAGTGAGACTTGAAATCCTCTTACTACTTGATTAACAATTCAATCATGATTTCTCTAAAATAATAACATGAATTGAAACTTTTAATATCATTAAATAAATAAAATTCAAGATATAATAGGTAGTATGGTAGTATATACACCACACTAAAAGAATAAGTGGTGAATATATCATATATCTCACATAAAAAAATCGATACTAGAAAACCATTTCTTTTGGTCACAAATTTCTTCCTACACATTGAAAATTCAAATATATTAAATATATGTTAATTATAAACCTAAAAAAATTAATATTATTGTATATAATAAAATATATTATTTTATTATTAATTTATATTACCCTTTTATAAAAAATTACTTGTTAAAGTTACGTTTCGAGTAGTAACCACTTCATTTTTTGTATATGTTTGGATTTTTTATTATCAATCATATTATATAGATCATGATTAACATATTTAAATAATGTAAAACATGATATTAATATAATATATATTCTTCTTGTAATTATTTATATTAATTTATAAAAGATATAAATATGAAATTAGACATAGCGTTCAGGGACACGGTAGGTCGTACGTACGCAAGAACGTTGTTTCCATTTTCTTATCTTATTTAAAATTAATGAAAAATAAATGTTTTATACATATATATATATATATATATTATCATTATAGTATAATATTTATGTCCTAAATATTACATATTTTTAATAAAAACGTATTTAATACCTTCTAAGTAAAGTGTGAATGAATCACATTGCTTTGAGGAGGCAGTAGTCCACATGTCCACAAATGGTGTTATTGTATTCCCAAAAAATAGAAAAAATGAAGTTATATGTTATATAATAATTAATTAATCATAAATAAATCATAAATATAATATATATCATATAAAATTAATAATTATATCATTATTACCAACCATGATAGGTGGTAATGGAAGAACAAAAGACATTTTTTCTCAAGGATGTTGTCATCTGTACACATGAACAATGATTACATATCCCATTTCATGGAAGTGTGTAAAGGTGTAAGTCATAATCATAGACTAAATATATATAATTATATATAGGATACTTATAATATTATATAATATTGATAAATTAATAATTTATTGTGTTGGGAAATAAATAAAACAAAAGTTCTAATTGAAAAACATTACCTCTTGTTCGGGTAACTCCTTATAGTTTGCACTAATGGGATTATTTGGTTTGAATTATGACCAATGTTCAGACTCTATTTTAATAGGAGTAATATGTAGATATTATTTTTGGAAGGTTTCGGTTGATATTATGGTCTTTTTTATGTGTTATTAAGTGAGGGGTGGAGTTTCCTACTTATAGTAGAGAGGAGTGAAATTATTGTAAATATAAAAAGGTAAACACTATTGAGAGTATTAAAGCATGATCCCCCAATATTGGAAAATTCTCTAGAAAAAGAATTATATGATCTCAAAATGCATAGATAATATATTTTTTACATGTTAATATGTTATTTGGAAGGTTATGTTAATGATTAACCACTATATATATACTCATTATTACCAAAATTATTATAATTATTTTTAACAATTTTTACTAATATTTTAGGCATAAAAATAATTTTAACATACTATAAGTTTTATATGATGTTAATTAAAAATATTTAATCCATTTTTTCAAATTAAAATCACATAATTGTTGTAAATAAATTTAAAAATAATCCCATATATTACATGATAAATCATGTTTTTAATGTGATAATGTTCAAAATATTGAAATGTTTTTATATCCAATTTCAATGTGGAATTGATTAAAATTAACTAAATTGTTTTAATATATTTATTATTTATATAAATATACATTTAAACGTACTTAAAATATAATTATACTATATAAATATATTATATGGAAATGCATTTCTCAATTAAAATTCATTGTTTTTCACTATTCATCAAAAAAATGAAATTCAGTGAAAAATACAAAAAAAAATTAACCCAAAGTATATATTTATATTATTATTTAAAATAATAAGTTTTCATTTACAATTAAAAAAAATTAAAAAACTATCATAAATTAGTTTTTATACACATATTCCATTAAATGGTGGTAAAACTGCCTTTTAGAATAATACAACTTTTTATGCCTAAAACTAGAATTTTTCTTTTCTTAATCCTATAAAACATATTATATGATTGAATTTTTTTAATTTATACTATATAAATTTCATCAATATCATTCCCTAGTAGTGATAATTTTTTTTTATTTTGATAAAATTCCATTGTGGACAAAAAAAATAGATATTTCATAATAACTTATCCTTTAGATTAAATTTGATTTATTTTAAATTCAAATTTGTTGTCCAAAAATAATTCATTAAATAATCAGGTGAAACCCATAGATTTATAATATAAAAAATATTATTCATATATTTCATTCCAATGACTAGGAAATAACTGTAAAGATATTTTAGAAATACTAATAGTATATAGTAATTCGGTAAAACACGGTCTTGTGTGTATCGAAAGCTATCAAAGGAACATGAAATTATATATATATATATATATATATATATATATATAATCAAATCATTATGATTCATGTAATTAATGATACTATGGATTTTTTATGTGACACAATCTATGCTATTGGTTTCATGTGGGACACACTTAACTTGATTTGTTTTTAATGCAATCTTAACTCTGTGCACCGTGCAATAAAAGTCATCAAAAAAATTTAACTTATTCAAAAAATGATAATTCATAAAAAAAAATTAGGGCTTCAAATTCTACACCACATAAAATGAATTTCACCAAAAAAAATCATATTTTTTCATCAATGATTTAATAATTGAATTCTCCTTTCATATAAACACCCAATACAAAAATTAATACTAAAATTTCCATTAAAAAGAATGTTGGAATAATAACGATTACCCAAATTAACTCATAAATATGTTTCCAAATGCTAGAAATTATATTGGATGTTATGATTAGAGATGGATGAAAATAATAAATATTTATATAGTATGATGGAGTTCAGTGATCAAATGTATGTAAATGATTAATGGAATATTAAGGGCCTTAAAATTGTAAATATTTGATGGTTTATGAGACCATTGGTTTATCATAAATGAAAGTATGAGGATCAATATTTTTCAATATAAATTTCATATATTTTATTAATTCCATTATATTCTTTGAACATAAAGAAATATACATTGTTTATTTCATTACTTCTCATATGCACATTCTCACCCTTTGTTTGTGCCTTGATCGATTTTCCACATTATCTATTACTCAATGAAATGATGGTAAATTTTTCATTCCTGAAGTATTAATAGATGATTACGTACAATTATATGTCATTACATATGTCTTTAATTAACATCATATCATTATAGTTTCCATTTATTATCCCATATGCATAAATCCTCATACGGATAGGTAATAATTTAATCTCTTAAGCCCTATTCTATGTTTAACATAAACCATTCCATTAATGGTTAACCTTATAACCCTTCCAAAAGATGAAAATTGAAAACATTATAAATATGATAACTAATTCTTTTAAAATAATCTTAAAATTTACCCCCCATATATCTTAACATATATCTTTGTTTTCACATCCCAAAAATTTGTATACAATTAGCATGTATTCTACCGGAACATAGTAATAACCAGAATTACCATAATATTTTCTTCAAAACATGTTTTCTTTATTATTCCAATGATTATGGATAATATCCAATTTATCTAAAACATTTTTAAAATTCATCCTTGATAACATAGAACCTTTATTTGATGAATCAACAATCCATTCCAAGGTAATCGTTTCTATTCAATTTTTTTATCCATATCAATCATATCTTTATCCAAGGAAAATTTAATTTTATCAACATGAGGAACACATTATGGGTTACCTTCCATTAATCAAAATATCTATTTTTTAAATAACTTTTCTATACCATCATCACCATTCAATATAATTTTAAGAATCCATATGAAAAAAATATACTTCAGGATTCATATAACATAATTCTAGAATTGTTTTACTTATACACTTAAATAATCCAACCGTTTTCTTAAACCATTACTAATGGTTCATTATCATATTACATAGTACCCCTTTCCTATAATATAGAATATTATTCAATTATTAAGGTTCCTCAACCTCAATATAATCATTCTTCTTAGGTTTAATGTAAAAAATACTACAAGGAAATCCCATACCATTCGCATGTCCTTTAAGGTCTCTTTAGCTTCAGCAGTATATCCAATACTCATACAAACTTTTTCATTATATTCATAGTATTACCACTATTTAAATATATTTTCATATTTCTTATAATTTACACATTTGAAACATTCAATGTTAGCCAAGTTACTTCTATTTCGTAACATTGACTTAATCTAGAAAGCATAGTGTGTGAATGAATTATCATAATAGAAAACTAAATAATCATGAAAACAAATTTAATGATTCATAAATCATGGATCATAGTAATTTAATTTATTTAAACATGGGTTTAACCTAGGTTATTTATAGTTATATTCTACGTAAATCCTTCACGATGGTTTTAAAGAGTTTTTTAATTCAAAAAGCATATTATATGGGAGTGTAAAACCAGGTGTCCAACAAGGTCCATTACTATGCATTATTTCCTGGTTAAGTATAGCTTCATATAGTGTTTTTAGGGTTTTTACCCCAATGTATATATGTTCCATAGCCACATCTACCTGAATTTTCTAGATAGGGATGTATTTATAGGAAACAAATCGCTCTATCCTCTACCAAAATTCCAAGATATTTTTATATACTTTAACTCATCCTTAGACTCATCTATAGTGGCATACCTAGAAACGTCCTTAAAAATTTCCCTAGGGATATACATAATTTTTTATCATATTTGTTTACAAAGTTTTACTAATTTTTTTTATACTAGCTATTGAGACCAAGTATTAATATACATGGACATTACATCATTTTATATGAATATTCCAAACATTAAAAATGTAAATAACTGAGGATCATAATAGTCTAGTGTATTTTAAATCTTTGAACAAATTATTCTAACTTGGTGAAAGATCATCAACTCCTCCCTTGATGTTATTCCCCTTTATGTACTCCTACATAGAAACAATCTTCAAAAACATGGTAAAGGAAATATAAGATGTGGGTGAGCTCAGATGTCCAGTAAAGTAAAAAATGAGATATTTTTTCATTAAATGAGAATAATTAAATGAGAATTACATTTATGACATTTGAAGATGAAAAATTTCATAACAATGATCATCATAAATAGTTATTGAATAATTTTTGGCATTTCACACGAAATGAATCATAAGGGAATCAAGAGCATGGTCAAAGGGAGAATAACAAGGAATAAGACATGGAACTGTGACATACACATATTCATAAACAATCATTTGTCAAGTATATCTCCCAATATCTTGGTAACATGTTATTATTTGGATAATCGCCCATGTACCTTCTTCGTTCTTGGGATGACCTCCCGTGTACCATCTTGATAGGGATTGGGATGTTGTAATGTGTACCCACTTGTTACTAAATTGGGATTCCCTCCAGTTTATGATCTTGTTTTGTGTTTTGTATTCCCTACTATATAACCAATGTTTATTTTATTTGGATGGAATCCCATTTATGATCTTATTACGGATATTTTATTTCCACCTGTATACCCTCTTATTATGGTCTTGGGATTCCCTCCTGTATACCCTATTGTGATAGGCTTAAGATTACCTCTTGTATACCCTCTTGTTATATTCTTGGGATTCCCTTTTTTGTTCCCATTGTTCTCATAGAACAATTTCTATTACACATTTCATTGGAAGGAGATATTTCTCACACCCATCACATAATGAAATCATAAATACTTTTTACAGAAGATAATAAAACACTCATCGTATCATGATCCTTAAAAAGAGGTGTGTTTTATAAACATTATATCCTAAAACAAGGAATGAAATGGGTATCATAATAATTTGATAATATAATAACACATGTAAAAGATAAAAGTTTCATAAAAATTCCATTATATAATAACATGTGAAAAGATTCCATTGTAAATAGTATTTTAAAAATGTATAACATGTAGATGTGAAATAGGTTTCATAAATTACATTTCATCATAAACATAAACCATTCAGAGAAATAATATGAATGGTACCCTTGGATCATGACCCTAGTATGTCATTAGTAACATAAAATATTCCATCTTAGATCTAAAATTAATCTCAATTATCATTTAAATCATTTCTTGGGGAAAATATCCATTGTGAAAAAAAAAAAATTAAACATAATACATTTTCAAAACCCTTTTCTTTCATAATAAATGTGGAAACATATAATATAAGATTTAAAATCCATTTCAAAAAAAATCATTTTAAAAATTAATGAAAATTAAAATCCTTTTCCTAGAAAATGAATTAAAATATCATATAAAAACATTTTCAAAAACCTATTTAGAAAAAAATCTATTAGAATATAATAGATTTCTGACCTGAAGTGAGAAATAAGGAAGGATTTGTATTAAAAATTGTCCTTAATTATATTAATTACCAAAGATTATAAAAATTTACCATTGATAGGATATATAAAAAATAACCATCGGAGAAGAAAACTCATTATAATTCTTGATATATGGATCATAATATTTCTTTAACAGAATCATAATGATAACAAAATTTGATAAATGATGATATTTTTACAATAAACTCTAACTACTTTGGTAACATTGAATCCTAATCCCCATGAATGAATAAGATTACATGAAATATATAATATATTGAAAATAATTATATTCATTATTTTACATGTAAATGAGTAGTATATACACTTTGTAAATGAATAAAAGATCACATCATAACATGTGTCTCAATGAATGAATATTGTGACAAAATTACCTAATCGATTTGGTAACATTAGAAACATAAATTCCATGAAATAGTGAACATAAAATGGATCTATAATATAATAAGAAATTTAAGGATAAGTATTATATAATACATTTTTGGGAAATATATATACCACCAAAAAGAAAAAAGTGGTGAATAATGTATAAGTCACACCAAATTAAAAGTGAGACAAGAAATCAAAATACTAATTAAGTAACATTTAAATCTAAAGATCCATGAAATAATAACACCAATTTTTAATTTAAATATCAAAAAATAATGTATAATAATTAACTAACATATCATAGGGTATTATATACAACATAAAACAAAAATAAGCGTTGAATATAATATATATTTCATGGAAGTAAAAGTGAGATGAGAAAACCCTTACCTTAAGTCTTAACTTTCATTATACACATTAAAAACTCTAATATAATAAACATAAGTTTATTATAAATTAACAAAATGACAAAATTATTTTACATCATGCCATGAATTATCTTATTTTGATTTTATATTACTCATTTATTAACAATTTCATGTTAATGTTATGTTTCAGGTAATTACTGCTTAGATTTTCATATATGTTTTGACTTGTTATTCATGATCTTTGAAATTAGATCACGATTTAATTATATAAAAAAGTAAAATTTTATTTAAATATTATATATAATAACTATATAAGTAATTATAAAAATCTATAAAAGATATAAATAACAAATGAAATACACCGTTCAGGAAGATGGTATGATGTACGTACGTACGAACGTTGTCTCTACTTTCTGGTCATATTTTAAAGAATTAAAATTAAATTATGTATATATATTATAATTTAATTAAAATGTTTATTTAATAAATATTAATTTTTTTAATAAAACCAACCTGAATACATTCCATGTAATGTGATAATGAATCACATCGCTTTGAGGAGGTGGTAGTCCACATGTCCACAAAGGATGTTATCATATTCCCACAAAATGGATATCATGAAGGTATATGATATATAATAATTAAAAAATTATAAATGAATAGTATAAAAAAATGTATAATATACATGTAGAAATTATATCATTAAACCCAACCATATGGGGTGGTAATGGAAGAACTAATAACATCGGTTCGCGAGATTGTAGTATGCCATACACACAAACGATGATTGCTATCCCATTTGACATATGTCTGTGAAGGTGTATATTTTAACAATATAATAAAAGTTATTAGTATGTGGATGAAACATCAGTTATTATAAAAATATTCATATTATAGTAATTTAAAGTGTTGATAATGAAATAAATCTGAAGTGCTCCTTGAGGACCATTACCACTTATTCAGGTAACTCTTTTTGTATTGGCCCAAAGGGATTACATGGTTGGATATATTAAAAAATTGAGGACTATAGGATTAAATGAGGGATTTTTAATAGTTATATGGGTAGGTTTTTGATTATCCAAATATATTGAGTGTTATGAAGATGTGTTGGGGGGAGTTCCCTTTTATAATGGAGAAGGAGTTACATTCTTGTAAATATAAAAATATAAACACTATTGGGAGGTATAACTTGAATAATGTTCCTAAAATAAGTGTAAATTTTAGATAAAAGGTAGGATGTGTTTAATATATTTACAGATAATGTATTTTTACATGTTTGTAAGTTATTTTTCCATTAATATAAATTTTAACAACTAAATAAACTCGTTTTAACCTCAATCATTGTAATTAATTTTAATTACATTCACAAATATTTTTGTTAAAAAAACTAATTATAGATTACTATAAATAACCGATTATGATGATAAAAAATATAGAATCCATTTTTAAAAATTAAAATTATATAATTGGGAGAAATTAATTTATAAATAACCCCACAGACGGGACGAAACAACATGTTTTTAAAGTGAAAATGTTCAAAAATTGGAATTATTTTTATTGCCAATTTCAATTTGAAATTTGTTAAAATTACCTAAATTGTATTAATTGATATATAAAATATGTAAATATACTTTAAAAAATTAAAATATAATTAATTATATAAATAAATTAGTTGAAAAACCATTTTTTCAATAAAATTCATTGTTTTTCACTATTTATCAAAAAATGAAATTTTTTTAAAAAAATAAAGATTTCATCCAAAGTAAATTTTGAAATTATTATTTCAAAAATTATTTTTTATTTTTCTAATAAAAAATTTAAAATGAAAATCAATATTTAGTTTTAAAACATGTTTTCCATTAAAAAGTGATAAAACTTCCTTTTAGATCAATATATTTTTTATGCATAAAACATTATTTGTTCTTATATATACATATTAAAAATATTGGGTGAATGTAATAATAATTGGATGAATTTATATTATATAAATTTCTCCAATATCTATCACTAATATTGAATCATTTAAATAATTAATATAAAACATCTTTGTGAGCATAAAAATATTTTTTTTAAAACTCATCATATATATTAAATTGTTTTTTATTGTAATTTTTGATTAATTGATATCTGAAGAACTAATTTTATAAAAATGTGTACAAATAGTTTTGTACTGTAGTGATTCTTATTCATAATATCTCTTCCAATGACTATGTGATAACTATAGCAATATTGTAATAATAATAATATTATATTGTAGTTTATTAAAACTCGGTCTTGTGTGTAAAGAAATATATCGAAGGAACTAGGAATTGTTTATAACAGAATACAAACATATTTTTGAATATAACACAAGATAACCAAGGTTTTTTTGTTTGATTTAATCTAATCATGGTCTTGTGTGAAGTTCACACATTACCTGGAGTTGCTTTTAAAGAAATCAAAACTTGGTGTAGCGTGCAATGCATGCCATCAAAGAATTTAAATTTATTCCAAAAATATATTCACAAAAATCAGGGTTTTACAAAGATACCCTAATATATTTAAAAAAACATAGTTTTCTTGTGAAGTATAATTGATAATTGATAGAATATTCTAGATCTTTACCGTTGGTGTACCAAAATTTGATCAAGGATCTCATTCATAGTTGAGGCATTTCCATGTTTGGATATCATGGCAGTGTTGGTTGATCATAAAATCCATTATGAAGACAAATTTATAGGATCCATTAGTCCAATGAATATTTTTTAATTCATCTGTGTCCATTGAAACAGAAGATGATAGTATAAAATTATTTTTTTACAAACATAAATAAATCATTTGAATTAATTTCTCGATGCCCCCGACTACCTGAGATCCTCTACTATCAAGATAGTGGGATTCATGGTTCTTGGACTTTTTACATAGATGACATATTTTTTCATGTTTTTAGCATCATATACCTAGTGTTGTTGCTATATGTTGGATCTGGGGCCTTCTTTCTAATGGCTGGCTTTTAGTTACCCACCAACTGCTTGGCGGAAAATTTTCATCATGGGAATTGTTCCCATACTCTTCCAATAACCCAATACATTTACTAGCTAGGTGGGACTACCTAACCCTTAAAAGTTCAACTATATCTAACTATTATTCCTTCCAAGCCTTTTGGTTGATCCTCCAATTTCCTACCATGATCGCAAAACATGATAAAATGAAGTTTAAGATATCAATAAGATTCATCATGAGGATTTTTTATATACTTAGACATCTTTATTAAGTACACCAATGAAATTAATCAAAGTGAAAATAAAGAGAGTAAAATTTACTGAAATTAAATTTTTAGAAACACAATATTGTAATTGTGATCATAAAAAAACAATTATATTTAAACGGGTTCAATGATTTATCCCAATTTGATTATCACAAACACTCAATATAATAAAATATATCAAGTATAAGTCCTGATAGAAAATTATATAAAATAATTTTTGATATAAATTTATAAAATATATCAAAAATATATATACAATATGCTTATGAGGTAAATAAATAAGATATTCCATAATTCATAAATTATAAAAACCTTTAACTCCCCCTTTGAGAAACAATTAATCAATAAAACATATAACAAATAATTTCATCAAATTTATCCCCCTTTTCAATAAATTTATCCTCCTTTAATTTTAATAAAATCTTAGAGCGTTTATATTAAAAAAAATAATATAATTATAGGAAATTAATGATAATAAAACGAAACAATTGAAAAAAAAAATAAAGATAAATTTTAAAAGGTATTTTTGAAAAAATATAAAATGAGACTAAAAATGGTGTTTAAGAGAAAATTCAAAATATTCTCAAAATAAAAGCTAAAATAAAAAAATCCTAAATATACTATCTTACCAAATAAATTTTAACATGATAAATTGAGTTATAGATATATATAGAGAGTGAGGGACAATAAAGTTAAATAATGTTTTAAAAAGATTTTTAGAAATGACATAAAAGGAATAAAAGAGAAAGAGAACATAAATAAAGATTAAAGGAAATTGAAAAAGTGAATTGTTACATTGCATTTCCAAAACAAATAATTCACTCAATGAGTGTGTTTTACATAATATAATGATTTTGATGGTTTAATAAGTTCTTATGCATGTGAAAAGATACCTCAGAAGCGTCCCACCGTTTTCATTTTATCAAAGACGACTAGGAAACATTGTCATAGAGACATGTATATGTATATTTTTTTACTCATCCATAATATTAATTTAAAAGCGATAAAAGTACTATTTTTTCCAAAAAAATAATATATCATTTACATAATTAGTCATATAATTGTCTAAAACAATATTAAAATAGTTTTAATTAATTAATAATAAATAAATATATTTAATTTTAAAAAAAAATTAAAAAACCAAAAATTATAAATATAATAAAATTTAACTATCCTACAAAATATGACTTTGAAGTGAGATAAAAATAGTTTTTTTCCATTTTGAAATATAATATCTAAAAATAAGTCTCTCTTAAAATAATTTCATAATATAATAGAAAAGGATCCCCATAAAATGATTACACAAGTGATATTTAGGAATCATAACAATGATAGATGAAATAAGGGTTCAACCTCACCCCTTGAAAGGTGGATTATCAAAATCAATAAAAATGATGGCCTTTTGGCCATTGGAGGAGGAACGAAAACATGTTATATAAATACAAAATTAAATAAAATAAAAAAATTTAAAATTTTAATAAGAAATATAATAGTATTTAAATAAGATCATGAAGATTTAAGATAAATAAATTTTAAAAATATCACTAAAATTAGATATGGATAAGTGAAACTAATTACCAGAATACCATTCCAAAATATACATTAACAAAAAAATGATCATGTTTTACTGGTTTAGTGAAAATATCAATGAGTTTATAGACCATCATAATAAATTTAAAAAAGATACTACCCCTTTTTATGTGATCCCTTAATAAAATTAGGCATAGTTCATAATGTTTAATGAAAATATCATGTATAGGAATTTGTGATAAATTTATGGCACTATCATTATCACTTATAAATAAAGATATGGTCATATGTACTCATAAAGTATAAGGGAGTCTTTTTCATCTAGACTATTTGGGTGAAAAAACTCCATGTGTATATGTATTACACGTTGTATATATAAGGATAAAAAAATTATTCTTACTTCTCCATGTGATGAGGGAATTTACAAGTAGGCAGTAAGTCCGACTTTTACTTTTCTAATATAGTTAGCATCAACCAAAATCAAAATCAAAAAAATATTTAAAACAAATTAAGTTACTTTAAGATAAAAAACAATGATATTTATTTCATTTAAAATTAAAAAAAACCTCTTAAATGATTTAATATGATATTACATTAAATTTTACTGAGAATTAGAAAAGGTAAAAACAATAAACATGATTTCTGGTTGGGTTGTATTAAGAAAAATCGGAATAGTAATCATATCGCTATTAACCATAATTGTGGGTGACATACCATATTCAGCCAATGTTATCAATCAAATTATACTCTTGGGTATACTAATTTACTCAAATTTATTCATTACAAATCGTTTTAATAGTTCAATAGTGTATTTTCCTTGGTTTAGAAAAATTCAATTATTATTTTTGACAAATTTGGAAATTGAAAACAAAATTATGTTCACCAATAAATATAATCATAAATTTCTTTTTTGTTAAACAAAAAAATTAAACACAATTGGATTTATTGGTTGAGCTGAGAATCACCTCATCAATGTAATATTAAATAAGTAAAAATTCATTTTAGATTATTTTTAGAAAGTTATTTGAATAAAATGTTTCCATTTTAAACCATTTGTTATTAGAGAATTATTTAATAATTAATATCAAGCATATGAGGATTATTTTAAATGATAAAGTGATTTATTCTATCTCAAAACAAGATTGTCACGACCCCCTCCCCGCAAAGTGTTCCCCTCCTAGGTTTAAAATGTGAGAAAAGAGATAATGACCCTAGAGTCCCGCCTCCAGTAGGCCCCGGGTTGGCAACTAGCACCGAGGGTATAATAAACACACAAATGGGAGGCATTACCCTCTAAGAGAACAGAAGCGGAAGAGAGAGATAGAATAGGCACCAACCAACTCCAACTGAGAACTGAAATATAAAAGAAACCAAAGTGCACATAAGTAATGCCATGAAAAATTACTACAACTGAAAGGGAAAACTACAAGTACCCAAAGGAAGGTAAAATAGCAGAAACCGCAAGCCCGAACAGCTCCTCCATCCACAAGCTAGTAGTACCAGCTTGATCTCCAACCTGCTCCAAGTAACCTGAAAACAGTTTATATATACGTAGGGTGAGTATAACAGTATACTCAGTAAGATCCTCCTCTAAGCCTCTCATGAAAAATTAAAGAAAGCATGTTAAATCATAGTGAACGACGAGTGAAACTAACTCATCACCTACACAGGTATACTATGTTCCCAACCGCACCGTGGCTACTCTCACCAAGTAACACATACAAGAATATATCATATAATAAAGAATATCAAGGGTACCATGCTACTACTTCCCCACTAGTTTTCCTATTTTCCCTAACGACATACGTCATGTGAATCTCTCTCCAAAGGCTTACCCATATAAACATGGGTTATGCTCCACAATCTGCACCTCGTGCACCACAAAGGCTTGCCCACAGACACCTGGGATAAGCACCACACCATCCTCACAACCACAAGTAACCAGATAAGCTCCGGGAGCCACCACAGCTCGCGTAACATGTATCATACGTCAGGTATTATACCTCAAGCCATTACAGCCCATAAACAGAGTAAGGATCCTCAATCTATCACAGCCTATACACGTTACACCAATAGTAGTCTGTAGGAAACTATATCCAGGGTATATGTGCGTGAAATAACCACAATCCATTACAGCCCTCTACACACATATACGGGTAAACTAACCAATGTGTCTTCCAGTACAAGTAACTACCAAGATAAGAGAGCGGGGTCAAAAGGGGTATTCATCCATTCATTCTCCCATCGGAATGTTGGGGAAAACACCACCCCCCCCCCAGGGCTCAGAATCCCTGGGGTGTCATTTTCCCTTACTGGTAGGGTAGAGTAGCATATAGAAACACAAAAAGTACAGAATATAATAACTCACAACCGTATGATGGGCATAACCTAGTCTTAGACACAACTGTAGCTAACGTCTCTCGGAATTCAGGCTGCCACTTCTAAGACTAGGTAACCTATAAGCACACAACCATTTAGAGATATTTATTAGGATCCTTCATTCCCTTTTTCATCAATTCTACTTTACATTAATTAATTCTTTAACCTTAATTAACCATGAACAATTCCACATTAAACTTCATTAGCATCACACCCAAAGTCAATTGTTCCTTCAAAAGATTACAACCTCAAAATTATGTTCCAACGAACAACAAACCCATGAGTTAACACCATTTATTCAGATTTTCATTTCAGATTTACTTTTACATATTCGCAGGCACTTTAGAAAAGAATTCAATGATACAAAACACAAGGGGGATCAACACGGTGAGTAGATGGACTACCCATCAAGTCTTTGCCGCCTATAGAAGGGGTGTAGACCCATTCTCCCTTGAGAAGCTAGACATAGAAAGCACGTGGCATACCCCACGCGTCTTCACCTCCTTCTGAAGAAGGTTAAGCAAGACAAACTGCCTTGAGCAGTGGGAAAAAGTAAAGAAGATAAACATTCAAACAATGTTTCCAAACATCCAACCATCACATCCATCCCATTCCATCATCACTGGTGTCCTTACCGACACCCACATGCATAAACTGATGCATCTCGCCACTCTAGGCGTCATCCGCTGCCACAACCACAAGGCCTCCCTACCTCCACATATCACAAAACCGCTCCAGGGTCACATCACAGCACAGGAAACAGGAAATTAAACATCACATCAAATGGGCTCTTGGCCCTTTAACAAGGCATCCAACCTTCATACATAATGAGCACCCATGGCTCCAAATCACAAGTCATTCGTCCTTACAAGAAAGAGGGTAACTAGGAACCCTATCTTGTATTATCTTTTATCAACTACTAGTTCTTTAATCCCTCTTGAATTAACAATCTAGTTCGTTGGTCCCAATATCACGAACCAACCCAATAAGGTAACACAAATATTAATCATGATTACTATGACAATTAAACCAACATCAAATTTCAACAAGAACCAGGTTCTTTTTCATGCCAATTTATCTTTATCCAATTAATTAACAATTAATTCTGACTTTATGTTCTTTATCAATTTCATCAAGAACAATATGCTAACAAGCAATGCATAGATATCACACTATCTAGAAAAAAAATCAAGTGGCAAACCGTTAACATGGTACAAAGCAACACATGCGATCACCCAATTCTTTTAATCCGGTTCAAGTATTTAATTAGGTCAATTTCATCGTGATCCAAAGGGATAAATCATGCTAGCTCTACGATTTCACATAAAAAAATAGAGAAGCCATAAATCCCCTACCTCAAAGGTTTTGACGGAACCCACAACGGTGGAGGAATGCCCAAGAACCGGGTCGATTCACTGAGGATCTCCCTTAGATCTCTTCTCCTAACACAATCAAGACAAAAAATGATCACAAATGACATCCATCCACTTAGATCTACCCATAACGGGCATACACCTATGCTACTAAGAGAAAAGGAGGAGTATATCTAAGAAACCAACAAGAACAAGCACATAACTCAAGAAACCGGCTTCGATCCGCCAAGGTAAGCCTCCGGATCACCTACAAAACACTTGGAGAGGTTCTTATATCTCCAAGGAAGGGTAATACTGAGTTATTTCTGATTAGGGGATCAAACGAGGGAGTGATAGGCTAAACATTGAAGGTCCTAAATTTTAGGATCTAACTTTAACTGGATGCACGGTTAGTCCGCACGGTTTAGTAAACCGTGCACTAACCGTGCGTTAGCCTCTACCTCCCCAGACACCCCTCGCAGGGTTAGTCCGTATAGTTTAGGAAAACCATGTGCAGGCCGTGCAGAAGTTTCTGCCTCTCCAAACACCCCTCGCACAGTGTCCGCATGGTTTAGGAAAACCGTGCGCAGGCTATGCGGAACCTGCTGCTCCTTAATTTTCCATAAATGTCCACCCAATCGCACCCCCAACCCACCTCGATCCCCCGAGACACCTCTAACACCACATTTTCACAAAGGAATGGACCAGAGAGGTCCGAGACATTAAATTTATATTCAAAATATGAAACTTCAAAACCTAGTAGTTTATTCGAAAAATTCATTAATAAATCCAATTTAAAAAAAATTGAAAAAAATTGAAATAGTTTTAAATTAAAGTGAGTGGGGAATTTAAAAAAGATCTTAATGTACTCTAACTGATAAATAGTAAAAAGGATTCACCATTGTCAATTCCATCTTACTAGTTATAACCATTATATTCTAGCATATCAGTATTTATAGTGATATCACCATGCTCATCTTTCTTATTTGTAAACACCCATTTACTTAATATGAGAGTATTATCATTATTCCTTTCCATGAGATTCTATACACATTTTCTAGTGATTTTATTTACTTCCTCTTGAATGGAAAGAACCAAATTTTCATCATTAATGAAATTATTACCATTCTTGGGTTTTAATTGAGAGATATAGGATATATTTTCGATCACATTTTGAACCAATATTCTAGTATGAGTTAATGCTTTTAAATATTTAATGATATTTTCAAGGGGTTAATCTTTAGATTTTTTTATAGATTTAGGTAAATAATTTGAATAATATTCTTGTTCAACTTCATCTTCTTTATATTATAATGTTTCATTCAATGTCAAAATATCATTTTAAATAAAAAAATTGAGAAAGATATTTTATTGAATTTTCATAAAAATAATAATATATTCTTCTAACATTTTATTTATTATGTTAATGAATCAATATTCCTTGCATTATTTGAAGTTCCCAAGAAAGATTCCTTCACCAGATTTTGAATCAAGTTTTCCATTTTCAGCTTTAGTGTTGGGAACAAAAAATTTACATATTTTTTTTAAAAAAAACCCAATTTTTATTTCTAAAGATGGGATGGTCAATTTTTGAGAAATGGTCTTCTTAGAACAAGATTAATGATAAATCATCTATTTTGGATGAATAATCTTAACAATATATAGATAAATTAAATTTATTTAAAATAGATGGATCTTTTTATTAGAGTTCAATTTCACCTTTCTAATACCCCATTATATTAGCGGTGGATAAAGGATTATAAAATAAATTATTATAGCCTTGATAATAGAATAAATTATCAAATTTCAGGTTTTCAAATTATCCACCATGATCACATCAAATATAAATAATTTTATAACCTTTTAAATTGTTATCTTTTTTTGAAAACTGGAGGAAATATTTACAAGCCCCAATTTTATGAGATTCAAATTAAGCCTAATAGAATCATGTATATCCATCATATAAAATAATAGTATTTTATTTACTGGATTAGTTTATCAAATTTTTTATAATTAATAATTTTTTTAATGTAATAAAATTAATTTTACAAAACTATAACGAATATTCCTAAACCTGGATAATATTTTAATAATTTAAGAATAATTATTTATGAAAATAACTCAATTTAACATCATGAATGATAATATTATATTTATTTTGGATCATGGACTAAAAACCACACCCACTTGACCAATACTATGGGAAATCCCAAATGAGGCAATTTTTTGTATTTTTTATAATATAGTGTCCAAAAACTTATTTTAGAAACTAATGAAAACAATTTACCCAAATGTTTTTATAAATGCCACTAATTGTCTCATTCCTATCAACTCTCAAGTGTTTGAGAATGAATTTACTATCACTTAATCTCTCTAATGTTTTTATAATTACTTCTTATGGTTATAAGGATCACCTTCTAAGATCTAATAAGAACCCTCCCATGGTAAGATATTATCTTCCTCATTTTTTCAAGTAACTCTTTATAATAATTCCTAGATTTCAAATTTATTTTTTTCTCATGTGTTTGTCATTATAAAATTATTTTTAGTTCAATTACCTAATATTGAGAGTCATACATTCTCTATCATCAATCTCATTCGATAAACCACATTTTATAACTATTATGCTGTAGATATTATTCTTTGATTTTCCATGACACCACATTTTTTTGTGAATATCCTACCATATTCTGGTTAAGGGGAATTATTATATATGTAATTATACTTTATTGATTTATTATTTCTAGATTTTTAAAAAATATTCCATTTTCATGGGTTTATAATAATGAAAATTCCAATTATGTAATATGAAACCCATTTGTTATTTCCCATGGATTACTAATGAAATGAAATATTAAGATAGATTATATATATATCAAACATGAATTAATACATATAAATGGTTCACCTTGATAGAAATAAAATTTATTGTGAAAAGAATTAATTTATAGAGCCTTTTTATGATACCTTGGTGAATAACCATGGTAATATGTATTACGACACCATTGTGATGAACCATTGTGATACGCTTAGGTATATATCATTTTTATATTGTTACCATATTTTCATATTATATATCATATACTTATTATTATTATCTCATGTTATGAAACTTTTTTTAACCATATTGACCTCCCATGTTCCATTTCTATTTTTTATCCCCGACTGGGTTTTATGCTCACACTCTTATATTGATGTATGTCCTTTAGAAATCATTTATAGTGAGGTGTACTAGGATGGAATAATAATGGAGTCTTTAATATGGATCCAATAAAGTATATATTTTTGATTTTCTTTCTTTTATTCAAGTATTATCTACATAGATTCTAGGAACTAAAACTCAAAATATCATTGTAAGTTATGAATGTAATATTTTTTAAGTGATTATAATAAAAACCATGTCTGAAAAGGAGGGTTTCAGTAGTTGATATCAAATAATAGATTAAATAAATATAAAATCTATGACCAGAAAACAGTAGTTATAACACTTTGTAAAAGTATAAATATAGGAAACCCACCTAAATATTAGTAAATTATATTTTTTTAGATGCCAATAAATCACAACACCATATGAATATAAGAATGTTGATGTAGATATAGGATATATAAACCTAGGGGTAATCACAATGAAAAAAGGATGGTTGAGTACCAATTTTTTATTCACCCAATTCATGAAGAGTGGGCCTAACACTTGGATAGACATTCTTGTAGTTTGGTAGAAAACGTGAATTATATAAACCAATATAAAAATATGTAGATAAAATAATAATTTTTTTAGTTCATTGGATTATATTATAAGATCACAGATAAATGAAATTAGAAAACATTAGGATTAAAATTACCTGTCATGAACCAACCCCTGTCGACCCCAAACCGGCCACCCGGGCTAATTCGTGGCATGGTCCAAATGGCATTCCTGATCTCCATGGGATAACAACTAGTTCCAGGCATAAACAGAGCGAATATAATGAATGATTTCTCCCAAAAATAAATAAATATCAAAATACTTTAAATATATCCAATGCATTCCAACTGAATAAATAATCATCAGATTACATTTTACAAAGATGAAATTATAGCTTCAGAGTATAAAAAACCCAAAGTAAAGCCTGACAACCTAACATCTCTATGTGACCCTAAGGGTAACTCTCCGATACCAAGAACCAATATCACCCACGGTGATCAAGACCAATATCAGACGTACATACGAAGATAAAAACACAAAAACCTATAGGTGTGAGTATTGAAACTATATAGTTATTCCCAAACAATATAATACTAATGAACGTCCTTAAAAATAAAAGAAACACCATCTTCAAGTTTGAAATACAATATATCAAGGTTAACCTTTCCATCATTTAACTTTAAAATAAAACATGACCCATTATCCCTTTTATCCATTACAAAACCAGATTTCATTTTATTAATACAACCTTATCGTTTTCAATGGGTAATTGATGCTTTCATTTAAAAACAACAATAAGGGAGTATAAAATATTATATCATTTAAAACATTTTTCATAACATATTTAATTCCAACACATAACATTTGAAATAGGTACACCACACATGAATAAACTATAAGTAGCATATCAAAAGTTAATGTAAGAAAGCACACATGAATAACTAATCATCTTAATCATCATTGCAGAAAACTATGTGTAAATATACATGGGTGAACTGAGGAGTTCATGAATAATCCTAAACATACTAATACATTAGATAGATCTCTAGAATCATTCCTCACATGATGAAAATCAAATTTCCCTAATCACTCCTGGCCACCCTAACTCAACATAGACTGATGGGAAAATTCCATTGAAATAAACCTAATATATTTACCTACTATGGTCCATGATCCAGCGCATAATCAGTCTTGTATATCAATCATTATTAAAAAAATTATCTCACAATAATATGTTCCCCTGTCCCATGAATAAAGGTGTTCTCGAACATATACTAACCAATCATCCAATAACATGAACATATAATAGTAATTCAACAACATGCATCACATGAGACACCCCAAGGAATGATCTCATGCAATGGAACTAATAAAACTCAATGATTTTATGCCAAGGATATCCATTTTTGATAATAGATCACAATAATTACTCAATTATGATAGCCTATTCATTAAACACTAACAATTCATTTGAATCATCCAATGAATGTTTTCGTAATAAACACTTCCATTGTTTTCACAAAATTGCCAAACGACACTTGAAGATCCTTTGAGAAAACCATCCTTTTTAGAAGAAACAAACTATATTCCCAAAAATGTACAAACACAACATTTTATATTTCACAATTATTTAGAAAACTATCCCATGAACATACTATACATTTTTTAAACAAATATCATTTTTATTAAAATTCCAAATTTCAAGCTAACCAACAACATATGCCAAACGACATTTCAAAACCAATAAGAAATATTTTTAAATCCACAACTATATTTAAATACCATTCTAGGAACCCAAATAATCATTTATCTTAACATAAATATACTCACAATGCATAAACATTCTTTATATTTCACAAAAAACATACAAAATCCATGAAAGAATTTAATCAAACACTTGGTGTAATGAATTTAACAATATAATTATATTTAATATTATAAAAGGAATAAATCCCCAAATTTCACAAAAAATAAATATTTAATGTGTCAAAAATAATTAAATGTTCTAAAATGGATGTGTGAACATAATTTAGCCAATGAATAATAAATTAAAACGGAATAGTTCATTGGAAACCAGCCTTAAATCCAAGCCGCATTAATAATGAACACCCAAAACCTCAACAAAAAGGTTAGAGAATTAAATAAGATCCAAGAAGAGCCCAAAATGAACCAAAACCCTAAAATAAATAATGGAAAAACCAAAAATTAGGTTTACTAGACCATGGGAGAATAAAACCCATGGATAAAATAAAATAATGTAGAAGAGAGAGAAGGGGGGGAATACCTTGAAGATCTAGCCTGAAACCATTAAAAACACTGTCATCAATAGCAAGGGAGAGGAGATGAGTCAGGGAGAGAAAAGGATGGGATCCCTATTGGTCACAAAAAAATGTATAGGGGTGGAATATGTGTTTTAGGTATAAAATCATGAGAGGGAAAAGTTATAATTGAATTGAATTTTCATATCCTGTAAACTTGCATGGTTTGGCCACATTATTTATCAAACATTGAAGTGACCATTTCGTAGCCACTTCCTAATAGAAGATTGACCACATGAACATCCTACATGGTTTTACATATAGTGTACAAACATTGGGGAAGCTTCTGTCCAAAACCAACACCATCTGTATGGTTACCTGAGTTCGACCACACGATTTACCAAACAATGCAACAATAGTACGAAAACCACTGCCAAGACAAAAATCACAAATTCTCTTCATGATATCTCGAACTAACTAATGATCAACCATGTATTAAAACTATAAAAATATAAACTTTAAAATTTAACCCCTCACTACACCAAGATATTGATAGAAAGACCAAGATCCAAAAGAAACTAGGACAGAAGATAAAAAAGAAAGACCATGTGTTATATTGATCCCCAACATTAATGGTTTCTGACCCTAGAAAGTCACAAAATTATAGATTTGTTTTACCACTAACTAATGATATGATAAATATGTTATCCAACCTATTAAAGAACAAACATCTCACCTACTTCCAAGCATAACATATGCCTTTTCCGGAAATAGAACAACAAACCGATATAATATCTTGAGAAATTAAGGGAATCTGAGAAGAAACTCCACAACTGGGACTAGAACAGGACCATTGTGCCTTCTAAAATGAATCCAAATTCCCACCAAACTAAAAAAATGCAAAAAATGATTTCAATAGTTGTTGTAATGGAATTATCACCATTAGAAAAGAAAATATCACCCAACACATTCTTAAGAGAAAACACAATGAGACCTGTGGCGGTTCTTACCACCATTAAAAACTAACTAGCTCAAACCAAAAGAAAATTCAACATGAGACAACATAGGGTAATTCCCAGACAGTCCAACCAAAACTCTATGACCCTCTACTATCAACCCCGATTAAGAAGAACACAAAATTTACATTAAAACCACCCACACCCGAATAGAGGGAACAGGAACTGAGCCAAACATCCCCACACCCCTACCTGTTTTCTTACCGCACGAAATTCTTCACTGTAAGGCTTATAGTTGGAGATATAATGATTGAGCAATAAACTATATCAAAGTATTTAATTTACAATCCCATTAATGAACATTCATCATCCAAAATAAATTAAAATAAAAACTCTAATTTAAAAAATGGAAACCACACCTTTAATGAAAACATGATTTCATTAAAAGACTCACAACATTCCCTTACATTATGAACAAAAGAATAAAACATTTGAAAAAACACCACACAAAAAGACCCCAAACGACTTTATGAAAACTTACAACAAATAAAAATTAAATTTGTTGCCAACTATACATCCTCTTTTGTAAATTGGATCCATGAATATTTCTAAGAACACCCCGAAAAAACCGCTACAAGTGAAAAAAGAATCCAAATGAATGGAAGGTTCTTTGAGCAATTTGAAATGATGGAATTCAATTGAACCTTTATGACACACATATAACATACCAGGATCTCGTATCTTGAAGGGGGGAGATAAAATATCCTGAGGTCTTTCAATTCAATAACCAACTCCAAGAGCATTCAGCCACATTCCCACCTCTTTACCATAATTCACCCCACTACTTACTGGGGTGGAAGGTGGGAGTACTAACTCAAAAACTCCCACTATCATGACTTCAACATGAATATTTTTCCTCACTAAATTGGTGAATTATGTCAAACTAATCTATGACACATTCAATTGCAGACCAAGACGATGCCCAAACTCGAAATGTAGACCCTTTATGGAATTGTTTGCAACATACTCCGGAAGGTGGGTAACCAATCACAAAATGTAAAAAAAAAATCCAAAATTATCCTATCACCCTTATATAAGAATAAAATTACCATCCCCTTTATCACCCAATCATTCACATAAAAATAATGACAGATAAACGAAGCCATAATGAATTTCTAGGTGAGATCTTTACAATGATTTTTCTAAGACACTATCTTCTGCCACTTATAGAGTGAAACATCAATCATTAATGAAGAAATATTATTCTCCATAACCTAGTCAACTTCATGAGAATAATGTTCCTTTTTATATTTCTCACCCACTCTTCCTCTTAGAGAGGATACTTTTTATCATAAAATATAGGTGGATTTATAATTTGAAACTCCAGAAATAAATCCTTAGGATGATAAACTGATAAGTCTTCTAATAGGTAATCATAGATAGTTGTTCCATAATCACCCATTTATTAACTATGTGGGTATCTAAATAAATACATGAACTAAATCAAAATCGACTCATAAACCAAAAATCACCTCGAATAAATATTGTTCCCCATTCAAGAAATCAATCCAAAATTCTAAAAAACATTTTATATAAATCCACTAAACATCACTTCAAAACCAACACTCAAACATGAATTTAATCTCAAATAACCTCATCATTAACACTTCCCAAATAATTATAGAATGAACATACCAACTTCTAGTTTTTCAAAACATCACAAAATCCATCTTATTTTTTTCAAATAAAAAACATGGTGGGGTTCACACTCACTAATCAGATTCTATGTGGCTTCACAAATTAACATTCCATGCCACCCTAGGAATCCAACAAACCATGTTAATTTAGGAACATTCTAACCACATTCCCCGTATATTTGTGCATTTGATCACCCATTTAAATACTAAAGTAAAAACACATTCATATTTCAAAGGACATAATAAATTTTAAAGTACCACCAACCAAAAATTCACAACCATTTTTCAAACTCCACACTTCAGACCATATCTTCATCTATTTATAACATATCCCTTGAATTCTTGTAATAATACCCTTTTAAATTAATTTTACAAAAAACACTTTTCATAAATTCAGAGTTACCATATCATAAAAATAATTTTATTTAAAACTCAATCAATTTCATTTAAAACAGATTCCAAAACAAACAACCCCTTAAAATTTTTTTTCCATAAACCCAATGTTTTCATTATAAAATTTGATTCTCATTAAATCCTTTCCAATTTACCCCAAAATGTCATTTTATAAAAATTCATATTTCTAATGTATTCTACAATGAAAATTATGAATATCCTTTTTTCCACATTCCAAAATCCAACCATTACCACTAAAATCCCGTTTTCACAACTCAACATAAGGGTTTTCAAAATATTTTTTAGAATCAATAAATACTCAAAAAAATCATAAGGGGAAAGCTAGTATTGATTGGTGACTTGGACATACGGTTGGTGGACATATGCTAAACACACCACCACCACTGAGATCCTTCTAAGACCATGCCCTAGATCCACAAGGCATTCTAGGACTTGTGAGCTCACTGATACAACTATCCTAACTCCATTTTTATATCGCAAACACCAGAAAATCCATAATGACCAAAGAAACCAAAAAATGGACATCCTAAGGAAAATTGAGGATTAGAACGATAAAGAATTAAGGACATTCTTCCTATTCTGACCTATCAAGTTCCAAAAATCCTACTCCATATACATTGACATTCACATGTAATGATAGGCATTCTAAAGAAAGTCCCTCTATATATCTGACCTCCTCTAAACCAATTTTATTAGGAACCAACCCCTATCGATCCTGAACTTGTCACTCGATCTGATTTGCGGCAAGGCCCTAATGGTGTTCCCAATCCCCATAGACTAGAAACTAGTGATATTAATCATCAAAGTAAACAAAGGTATTGATTTCACCCAATAATAGATTAATTACTGAACATCATAAACATAACCAAATCAGCCCACAGAAATAAATAATAATCCAATAATATTTTAAAATTCTAAAAATACATCTCAACTTCATAATTAAACCCCAAATAAAAATGGACAACCCAACATCTCCATGTGACCCGAAGGGTCAGTCTCCAAACCCATGTACCACTATTTCCCACAACGATCAAGACCAAACTGAGACATGAACCACATGCTAAAAACAAGGGAAACTATAGGCGTGAGTATTAAAACATTGTTTTTGTTACCAAACTATATATTCCCATTAAGAATCCTTTAAAATAAAAATAACATAAACATCATGTTTCAAATACAATACATCAAAATTTGATCTCAAAATTTTCACTTGAAAATAAAGCCTAAAACATGTCCCCTTCTTCCATTACAAAACTAGATTTATTTTTATCAATGAAACTTTAAAATTTTATAGGGGAACATGATTTGATTATTTCAAGAAATGAACAAGAGAGTATAAAATAATATATTCTTTAACCTAAATTTCATAATTTTTTAAAAACAAAAAATTACATTACAAAGAGGTACACCACACATGAAAACACTAAAAATATCACACAGTAATGGAAATTGAAATAAACACACAAGAATAACCATACATCTCAATCATCACTACATAAAAATACGTTTCAACGTACACGAGTGAAACTAAGATATTGTGAATAATCTATAAAATAGAAATACATGAGACCCAGGCCCAGAATCATTGCTCACAAGATGAAAATTAAAGATCCCTAAACACACCTGGCCACCATAACATAGAATACACCAAATGGAAAATACCATATAAATAAACCAAATATATTCACCACCTTTGGGACCCCATCTGGTGAATAATCTAGAAAAGGTGGCAATCATTCTCATAAAATTCTCTCACTATGCCATTTTCCCATGTATTATTTATAAATGGGTGAAAACACTAACTCCAACCGAGCACTCAGTCATATAAACATATAATATTATTTAATAATAGATATCATATGCGTAACCCCAAGGATCAATCTCATGCCCTAGAACAAATGAAACTAAAGGAGTTTGTGACGAGGATCTCAAATTATCATAATGGATGAAAAATATTAAACAATTAGTAAATGAGATCCAATAAAAATAATCGAGGCCTGAGAATCATCAAACAGATATTTTTATAATAAACACGTACATTATTTTCAAAAAAATTAGAAACAAGTATTAATGATACCTTCACAAAACCATCATTTTTATAAGAAATAAATAATATTCACAAAATGATTTAAGCCACCATATTATATTTATAAATAATTTACAAAAAAATATTTTATATGTAATCAAATTTCATTTTTTCCAGAACCAATTTTTATAATAATACCAAACATGCCACTAACCAAAAACACATGCCAAACCACATTTGAAAAGCAATACTAAAATTTTAATCCAAAATTACGTAGAAATTCTATTCAAGAAATTGAAATTGCGTTTTTTCATATCAATAATATAATTCCAAGGCCTAATCATGCATTATGTGTCACAAAACACATGAAAACACTAATTGGGAAATTAATCGAACACTTGGTGTGAAACATTTAAAAAAATAATTCTATTTAATATTAAACAAAGAATAAATATCCACATTTCCCACCAAAAAAATATTTCGTTGAAAACACATCACTAATTAATAATTAAAGGATGATTGAAAATATTGATACCTGTGAATGTATAATTAAAAGGAAAAATTCATGGGTAACTTACCTTAAATTCATAGAGAATCAATAATGCACCTCGGAAACCACACTTCAATGGTTAGAGAATTCAATAAGATCCAATAGGATCCCTAATTGAGGAAAAAACTATTTTAAATCAAGGATAAACCAAACCCTAGGTCAAAATCACCGAGGGAAATGAAAACATAAAGACAAAATTAAATAAGGTATAAGAGGGAGAAGAGGATTGAGGAAAATACCTTGAATATATAGTCTAGAACGTTCAAGAAACACTATATTGATACCAAGGGAGACGAGGAGTTGATTTTATAGAAAAAAGAGGAATACCTATGGGTTTCAAGAACCTAGATATGGTTTGTGTAGTACATATTGGATTAAAATACCTTGAGGGAAATGTTTTTTAGATCTTGGAAAGTCACACAGTTTGGGCACACAATTTCTCAAATCGTGCGCCAATAATATGGTAGATAGTGCCTAAGAGAATACTGACTACATGTCCAACCCACATTATTTTAAATAAAATTTTCCATACGTGAAGTAGCTTCTATCTAAAACCAACACCTACTTCATGGTTACCTGGGTTTGGTCGCATGGTACAGAAAACCATGCACTAACCATATGGAGGCCATTTCCATGAATCAAACCCAATATTTTATTCTTGAACACCCAAACACATTGAGTATCAACCATGGGAATAACTAGAAAACGAGATACTTCATAATTTAACCCCCCTCACCACTCATGAAACTTGAGATAATGTCCAAGATCCCCATACAAACTAGTACAAAATATAATAAGAAAACTTGGGAATGGCATTACACATTTGAACTCTTATAGAAAGACATCAAATAATTGAAATATTATTACATATGTTTGGGTTTTTTATAAAAAGGGATTGAAATATAATTACCATAGTAAACAGATTCTATGATCGATAATGAATGAATTCTTTCATAATATTAGCGATACCATAGATAAAAAATCCTGATGACGTTTCATCAGTTATCTCATGTTATGAATACCATTCATAACCACATATACAATCTTGATTCACCATATAAAGAATAACTAGAAATTGATTTCCTCAAGAATTAGTGACCACCTGAATTTAGTGGACACTCCAATCCTTTGATCATAGATCTCAAGATCAACATAGTAGATAAATTGAATTACATAATCTAACTAAAATATTAAACTCTCAGTGATATGTTTTTAAATAAAATTTATAATGATTGAATGATACACATATATATTTTTCATTGATTTTAATGATAATATTATTGATTATTTGGTTGACTAATACCTCATACATAGAAGTTTATGGTAGTCACAAACATTGAGAGTTATGAGGAAATAGTTTGATGTTTTTTCCTAGTTAATACGGATTTTAGAGATATGAAATGATATCATATAATGAGTGATAATAAGATAAATATGGATCCAATACATGGGAATAATTTTTACAAAGACATTGAAGGGAGGAAAAAATTACTACCTAGGTAATAAATTGTGGGAAAATTCATTCAAGGAATTGTTTGCAAGGAAATAAAAATTGTTAATTTATAATAAAAGATGTCAATATAGCTTGAAACTATTACTGATATGTAGTGCTTAATCATCCAAATAAAAACGAGACAATGATTATGGTGAAATCACCACCTAATGTAAACTGATTCATGTGTGGCAATTATGGTCATTTTGAAAACAAATTTCCAAACCATATGGTAATATATTGAAACTTACATTAACACCTACCCAGGTATTGGGAGAAGGGATATGTTTTTCCAATCACCATGGATAAACTCAAGGATCCAAATGATGTATTGTAAGGTAAAATCATTTTATATTAAATTATAGAAACTCAACACTTTGATAATAGATATACGCATTCCTTTATTTCATTCATGTTTTAAAAGAACAAGAAATTAAACCCTAAACCACTATAGGAAGAGTTATTAGTTAAAAATAACAATGAAACTCTTCAAGCATCAATAGTATATATAAGTTAAACTATTAAAATTGGTGACTTTAATCTATCCAAAAACATTGTGGTCATTAAAATTGAGTAATGTTATATAATACTAGGGATGGATTGGATATCAAAATATAATGCCAAGATCAACTGTAGAAGTAATGAAATTTCATTTTACGTAAAGGTGAAACCTATATTGGTTTTCAATGGAGATATTTCCCAGCACTATCATTGTAACAAACCACCTCCTATAACCTTATTTATAGAAATTATTGGTGATGAAGGGAATGAATGTTAATGTATTAATATTGGATATGTTCACATTGTTTATGAATAAATTGATGTATTTTATAATGAATTGCATAGAACGCCCAAGAAATATAGGTATTTTTCTAAATTAAAATAATAAAGATATCCAAGACAATATCAAAGACCCCATATATAATGGAATATGTATAATTGAACTAATAAGGGATTAATCTTATGGATCATTTAGATAAGGGTTTTATTCGACCGAGTTTGATTCCTTACAAAGGACATTTTTTATTTATAAAGAAGAATGATGGATTAATATATCTATGGATTGATTATGGAGAAATTAATGGGATCAAAATAAATTATTAATATCCTCTTTTAAGGAATGATTATTTATTTGAATAACATAAATGGGCTAAAATATTTTCAAATATTAATCTTTGATTGGGTTATCATCAGCAAAGAATGAAGAAAGTTGATATTCTAAAGACTTCCTTCTAATTAAGATATATACTCTATGATTTTATTATTATGATATTTAGAACAACTAATTATACTACCGTGTTTTTATAGTTTTATGGAATATAGTCTTTAAGAAAACCATGATTAATGTATTTTGGTATTTATTGATTTTATTATGATATATTCCAAAATTCATGGGGACTATGGGGATAATCATTGTGTCATATTACAAACTATTAGGAGATAGAATTTTTTGGTAAATTTGGTAAACAAGAGTTTTTGTTATAATAAAAAGTATTCATAGGACACATTGTGAGTAGTGAAGAAACCAATATTTACTCAAAAATTCTAGAGGATATTGAAGAGTGACCTTGTACTAAAAAAGTAACTAAGATTTGTAGATTCCATGGTTTAACAAGATAATATATAAATTTTGTGAAAATTTTTTACTAGATTTATAATCCACTAACCATGTTAACTTTAATGGGAGTTAATATTATCTTGATGAAATATTGTATATAAAGGATACATGAACTAAAGAAGAAGTTATATAATACACCTGTGATAAATTTACCTTTGAATGGGAAATAATTTTTCATTTATAGTGACGAATAATTGAAAGGACATGGATGTGTACTAAGAAAATTGAAGATATTATTGCCTTTACATCTCTAAAGGTGATGTCTCAAGGAAATAATTATGAAACCCACGATTTTCAGTCATTTGTAGTTATATTTTTATTAATGATACAAAAAACAATCTTTGTAGGGTTGAGTTTTATATATTCACAAACCATACAAGTCGCAAGTATATGTTTACAAAAAAATGAAATTAACATGCGATAAAGTATATAATAATAACCTCTAATGGATTATGATTATTCTATTAATTATCACCATAGAAAAGAAAATAATGTTTCTAATTCATTATGTAGGAAAGACCCAATTTTTCTTACAATGATGTGAATTTATGGATATCCATTATTAAGGGACTTGGTAAGGGTAAAGATGGAATTCCTAAGGGATGTGACCTCATTAATCTTATCCCAATTTATTTCTCTATAATATATACTATAGAATATCATGATAGCTTAATGATGACATCCTAAGTTAAAAAAAAGTTAGAATTTATGAGGAATGGGAGGATTCTAGGGTTCAATGTTTGTCAAGATATGGTACTAAGGGTTTGTATAAAGAAATATATTGTATATATTAAATATTTAAAGAAATATATTACTGATGAATCTCCCAACTTTGTGTTAAATATACAACCCAAATCTCAAAAATTAAAAGAGATATACGTTATCATTATTAGTGGGATAACATAAAAAATAATATGTTTAATTATATTGTAAGATTTTTTCTATATTACCATGTGACGGTAGAGTGAAAACTTCCCTAAAGAGTGTTGTAACCACTACACAAACATGTATTGAAGTGGGACAAAATCACTATGGACATTGTTACTATCAATCCTAATAAATCCAAGGGAATCAATTATATATGGGAAAAAATTGATATATTAACAATGTATATTCATTTTATAAATAAATAAGAGTATTTATCCCTTTTGTTCATTACTAATCTATATATTCAAGAAGTCGTGAGACTTTGTATGGAACCACTATCAATTATTTCTAACTGTGATCCAACTTTTAATTCTAATTTCTAGAGAATCCTTCAAAAGGCTATAAATACAAAATTAAACCTTACCATATACTATAACACATAAACATATGGGGTGTATAGTATGACTATATATACGTCAGAGGATATGTTGAGGGATATCTCACTTGATTTTGAAAGAAGTTAGGACCAACATCTTCTAGTTTTTTAATTCTCCTATAATAACAATTTTTTGTATAGTATTCAAACTCATCCTTTTGTTGAATTCTATAGAAATAGGTATTAAACTACCACATTATGTTATGATGTTGGAGAAATAATACTTTTGGGACCATGAATTGTGGGAGAATATATGACTAAGATACAAGTATTCTAGAAACATATCAAGGATTCTTAGAGCAGATAAAAGAGATAAGCTAACAATAGAATAATAGACATATAATTTCTTGTTGGGGATAATCTATTTCTAAAAATATCACCATGGAAATGATTAGTTATATTTAAAATAAATTGAAACTAATTCAATGGTATATGAGACCATTTGAGATTTTGGAGCTAGCTATAGAATTTTTCTATCAGTAATCATTTCCTCCTAATAATTATAATGTTCATGAATCTCTATACTTGTCCTTATTTAGTTATTTAATATCATACACAAAAAATATACTAGAAACACAAGGTTGTGAATTATAATAAAAAAAAATCATGAAGAATAAATGATCTATTTTGTTGATAAAAAGGATCATGTGTTGGAGAACATGAAATCATTAATAGTGAACGTATTAAATAGAAATAACATGAAGCGGAATTTGACAAAAGGATACTGGAGAAAATTCTCCTAGGGAAAATTGAATCTCCGTGGGATTTGGTTTACCTCATAAGAAAATTAAAATTTTAAATCAACAAGGGGGTTATAGTGCAACACATATAGAGTGAAGGGAATTTTGCAGCAAACACCTTAGCTCATAGAGGAAGGGCAAATGAGACTCTCATCATTTACACTTGTTTGGGATATCTTCTTGTTGAATGTAATTATATTATTTAAGGGTGTTACATTGGTCATTGTCACTTTAGGCCCCCTTATATTATTTTCTTTTAATTATCTTTGGTGAGTGGTTTTACCACCTTATCCAATAATAAAAATTAGTTGAAAAGGAATCTTGGGATCCTAAAAATGTGATATAGGATAAATACACTTATTTATTTAAAGATAAGTTACAAACTATGAGTATGAAATTTATTAATGTTGTGGGGGGAAATTGTGACCAAAAAATTATTTTTTTATCAAAATAACCCATGTTTCAAAAATAATATTTTATTATGTTTTATAATAGAATCACAATTATGAAATTTTATATTTTATTATACATCCTTAAATAATTTTTACTATAAAAACTAGATATATTATAGACATTTAAATGAAAAATAATATGTCACAATCTAATACAAGTTACATATGATTAAATTATCCAATGAAGATATCCCCTTATATAAAAATAGTAGAATGAAATATAAGAGTGAAGTATATTATAAACATTATAAAGGAAAATTTATAACCTTCATAGAGAATAGGGAGGTTTGAAAGTAGTTGAGTACATATATAGAGTGTTAAAGTTATAGTAATTTATAAGATATGATCATTACATGATCATTGTTCAATATGAGCATTGGATAATATGATCGTTGGTTAGTATGACCGATGGAATATATGACCATTGGGTATTATACCCATTGTAAAATATAACCATTAGAAATTAAGACCATTTTAATTAGTTTATATAATCATTAATGATGAGTGATAATTGAAAACAAAATTGAGAAAAGATGGCCTCAATCAGTAGGATTGGGAATTTTGAATCCCATTTATTAGATCTTTGAAGGTAGGTAGCATACTTAGGGTTCTCCCATGACCAAGCCCAAGAAGAGTTTCAATATACTAGGCTTGAGAAGAATATCTTACAAAATAAGATCAAGTTAGTTTATATCACCACCCGATCACTGTTTGTTGAAAAACCCCATGAATGTACCACCATTTAGCACCTTACCCATAAGGTTTATACTGGTGTAATGAAGGGTAACGTATCTTGACAATAGTAATATAAAGTGTAAATTATATTAGAAATAAAAAATGGTTTCATAAATCCTATATTTTTAATTAGTGTGTCACATTTATATAATTAATAAAATTCACATTATTGGAATATGAAGATACAAAGATATATTTTTTATATAAATAAATCATAATTATATCTATGGAATATATATAGATGTGTAGTTTCTATTAAAATATTTTTTTATGATAAAATTAATTTTTTCATAATAATGTTCTAAAAAATAATTTATTCATACAAAAATAATTAAAAATAATTATATAATCATATTTAGTTTTTTAAAGAGTTGGAAATTTGATTTTTTATTTAAAATGAGTGTTTTCAATAAAAATTAATTCATTTTTAAAATACAAATTTTACAGTTTTTGAAATTTTCTGGATAAAATGGACTTAATTTATTTAATTCATCATGATTAAATTACCCAAATGATATTTTTTTCAAATTTTCTAAGATAATCGAATTTTTAGGTAGAAAGTAAAACATGGTATAAATAAATGGTTTGATTATGAAACCATAATTATATAAAAGATTTGTAATAAATAATGTAATCTCTTGGTCTACTAAAAATGTGTTTTCTCATTAAGATAATGTATTATAAAATAATAATATTAAATTTTCAAACTTATAATGAATCTGGAATACCATAAAAAAAATTATTATTTAAAAATAGTTATTGATTAATTTTAATCACTTCCACATCATGATTTATAATATTTTGAAGAGTTTTTATCATAAATTATTAAAATATTAAAACACTACCCCTTGAAATATAC
This sequence comes from Viscum album, assembly GCA_963277665.1. NCBI lineage: Eukaryota > Viridiplantae > Streptophyta > Magnoliopsida > Santalales > Viscaceae > Viscum > Viscum album. Next base: position 445,008,487 of record OY728121.1, read on the forward strand.
CATGGGATAAATCCATGGAAAGTCCTGTTGTTTTGTATTTTTTATAACATAGATTCAAAATACTATATTTAGAAATTACTAAGCGATTCACCCATCTTTTTATATAAATATACCACCATTATCTCCCCAATATCCACTACAAATTCATAGATCATGAAGCTCCAATAACATTATATCATTTTTTTCTTTTTAAAGTTGTTATTTGGGTTCTATGTATATCCTAAAAATATTAAATTAGAACTCCCTCAAGGTAAGGTATTGTCTTCATTTTTTTGAGTACTTCCTTATAAAAATTATTTTATTTAAAATTGATTATGTAATCATGTTTTTATCATCATCAAATTACAATCCATTTTATTCCATAATAATGAGAGTCTTCCATTCCCTCCCATTAATTCTATTCTATAAACCAATTTTTTTACATGTTATGATATTGAAATCATTATTTGGTATTCCATGACACCATTTTTCTTTTTTGAATACTGAACCCTATTTTAATGGAAGGGTATTCATCTATATATAGATATGAAACCGATATTCCCTTCTCATTGGTTTAAAATAATAATAAATTTATATATTTAATAATAACCTAATGTTTCATTTCCAATATGTTTTTAATGGAGTGTGTTCATATGATGATTGATCTATGTAGTTCTCATGAATTAAGACACATGAAGGGTGAAACCTGAGAGTGTTCCAATATGTTGGGTAAACAATAAAACTATAGATATAAAAAATTTATGAATCCTTGGTGAAAAAACATGTTATCGTGTCATATTACACATTGGTGATGATACTTGGGGATATATTTTTGAATGACTCAATGATATGTTATAGACACATTTACATGTTGGGAATCATATTCTTATGATTATTCTCTCATGATATGCAACATGTTTTCCCATGCTGATCTCCCATAATCCATTTCATTTTTTATACTATACAATGTTTTATGATTACCCTTTGTATTAAATTGTGTCCCCCAAAATTCATTTTCATTGAAGTGACCTAGGATAGAATAATAAAAGATTATTTAATGTGGATTAAGTAAAATTTTATTATTATGATATTATATATATTCTTCACATATCATATACCATGATTCCAAGATACTAAACCTAAAAATATCCTTTCGAGTTTTTAATGCACTTTTTTAATGAAATATGTTATAAACCATGTATATAAAAGGTGGGTCACCATATATCCTTTCACAATGTTTGAAAAAATTATAATCAAATTAATTTTTAATATTTTTTCAAGTCATAAAAAGATAATTTACACTGATCTATCCACTTAAATATCAATTATTTTTTGGAGAGGCCCACCATCAGTGATACAATGTGAGAGAAATATTGAATTAATCACCAACAAAACCATTTTAGCCAAAGGAAAAATTTAGTCTAAATCACATTCATAGTCATATCCCATGATATCAATGCCTCTAGTTTCTAGGGGTTGATTTATAATCCTTCCTACGATAACAAATTTTGGAGAAAAATCACCGGATGAATCCAAAATTTCCACATCGATTACATGAAATCTAAAATATGATCACAAAGAATACTCCATATGATCACCCGGTGTTGTGAATGTAAAAATAAAGTCTAAGAATAAATCAAAATTTTAACCACAAACACTATAACTAATGAGTCCGTGAAAGGATATAAAATATAGTTCATTGGATCTATGAACACCTATATTACATTTATAAGACTGAATTCCATCATAAGATACTCTTATTGTCTATAACTACATTGAAACACCATCGTAAATATATCCTTCCCCTTAACCCACAACTAGTGTTAACTGAATCAATAGACAATTTTAGTGAACCATAATGATCCTTTTAACTAATAAATGTGAATATTTATCAATGGATGTTGACACATGTTTTTCATTATGAAATAATTTAGCTTCTCATAATCAACTAACAATCTAATGTTCCCATATCCCTTCATGGGAAAAAATGGAATCAACCCAAGGATATGATGTTGGATGAATAAATTATTTTTCTTCATGATCTATAAGATTATTTTATATCTCACATATCTCGTATAGTTACATATGAAAAAAGGTATTAATATAGGCCTCAAACCCATCAGTAGTTCTATCATGAACTAAAAATCCGTCTAAAGTGGAAAATATGAGAAAACATCCTAAAATACATCATAAAAACAATCCACTATGTGAGGTATAATAGAGGAGCATGTTATTTAATCCAATTCTTGGATTATATCAACTATATATGCTCTAATAGTCTCTAACCAACTAAGGTTAGGTTCAACTCTATGACAAAACCTTACCACTACCAATTCAATTTTAATAAGAGTGTGGAATCTAATCTCACCTACAATAGGGCATGTGCTAGAGGCTAAAACTAAGAAATAATAACAAATTTAGGATAATATATCCTATTATATGCAGGAATAAAAAAATATCTCAATTGTATAAAATAACCATAAAAACTAGTAGTGTGTATAGAAAAACCTAAACCTAATATAATTTATGCATGGTATGGCACATTATAAAAAATATCTACATAGTTAAACTCTATATGTGCTGTATATTTGGAAATATGCCTAATATAAATGAAAATTATATAATTTATATTCCCTCATCACTATAAGGAATACTAGATCCAAATTTAATTATAGTGGACACCATTTTAGTCAGTAAAAACTATGATCCACCACGAACCATCAACATCTTCTCTAAACAAGATGAAACAATAATACAACTACCATGACCATCTCTAAACATAGTATCATATTCATAAACACTATATGTGTGGGAAAACATTTTATGTATGGGTGAGTATAGGAATACATAGTAGGATGCCCTATGTCCATAAAGGATAGACCAATTAACATGCTATCTTAAACACTAGAAACACCATTGTGACTACAAAAAAATAATAAAAAATTCATGAAATACTCATTATCAAAAATATTATGATATAAGAATATGACAGTAATATCCACTCTATGTTAACCATGGATCAAATCGGATGAGAAACAAGATATACATAGTGTAATAAAAGGATCATAATGTCTATATTTAATAGCTCAACTATAATTCACATATCAATGTAAACCAAGGGGTCCTTGAGGTTTCATAAGGATTTATGTATGATAATTACTCATCTATTATAAATTTTATATTACCACACAAAACCATAATGGAAAAATCAATATTTAATGAAGTGATAACATCAACCAAGTGAGTACCACACCCACTATTCAAAATTTCCATTTCATAATTCTAAAAATATATCTGGGAGCCTATTACTTGTCCATGAATAGTTTCCAGTCATGGTAGTTCTAATCCTTACTTGAATAACTACCTAGAAATGTATTGACCCACTCACCTCACATAATATAAAGGTGGACCCATAGTTCATGAATTATGTACATTAAATAAGGGACTACCAAGATCCATGGATATGGGACCCACACCCTAGGAGTGGGGACATATATAACTATATTTTTCATTGGGGGACCCACACCCTTCTGGGGACAAGGGATTACTGACCCTATTCTGGATCTGGTGGTCCCTTGAGACATGTTCATGAGGGAGTACCAAGCTCTATGATGAATATTTTGGGTGACCCATGGCATACAACCCGTACACCACTAGAGGAGTTTCTAACATTATGTTTACTATGTTTGTCATGATTGATCCTTATCATATACCCCATGGAGATAATGAAAATGATCTTATGTAACCATCATATGTCTTATTACTAATATATTATCAGGATACACAATCAAATTATTTATGAAAAAATACAATTGTTAGAATACCAGAGTCTCCAAATCATTTTCCAGGGAGTGAAGATTTGATAATATTAGACTAGAAAAGTAATCTACATGTACTATTGTGGTATATGAAATATATCCCTATGGTATAATTCTAGTTATGTAATTACATACATGTAATGTTGATATTGAATGTATACTATTTTTATAATAGTGTATAAGGGTTGTGAGACATAATGGTCCTTGGAATTTAATGATAGTTTTTCATGTCATAAATTTCCCATCTACCTAGCATGTCCTAATGGACACAAGGTGTGTAGTAAAAAAGTTCACTATAAGAATATTCTATAGTCTGGTATATATATTGTAGTTTGAATAGGGAGTGTACTATAACTACACACAACGTATACCGAATGAGGTGCTGGGTGTGTACTTGGTCGCACTCCAATTTGGGTAATCATGGATTATACGATTTCTATGTCATCGCACACATCATGTGCATCTAGAAAGGGTATCCTGGATCATTTAATCCTCTATCTGATGATTCAATTGAAATATCCCCATATGGAATTGGTTCCTATGTTACATTAACTATGGTATTTATAACCTTCCAAAACATTACAGTTGTCACCCTTGATCTTAAATGACATGTGATTTCATAAATTACACTATATATAATCATATTATCTATATATATTTGTGATATAATGTTATTTTCCTGAAACTAAAACTATATTATCTCCCAATCACATATATTGATGATATTGTTTTATTCTCCCCCAATCAAATCTATGGAGTAATCCCCCATTCATCTATGTATCTATGTAAGTTCCAAGATTAGGTCTCTTATGTGATAATGAAAATGAAGGGGGGAAATGGGTCAACTTGTCGAACACCCCTCCCAATCGTCGAATGGTAATATCTCCCATATCATGTTTTCTAATGATACTCATGAATTCCTTAATGGAATGATGTCTTATATGCATAAATATATGGATGTAATGGAGGTTTATGGCAATCTAAGTGGTCACATATCAATCAATTAAAGAGTAGAGTGTTTATCTCTAAGAGGTGTTCATATTAGAGGGCTAGAGATATACAATATTTTATAGGAATTAAGTGGAAGAAGTTTTCAATGCTTTACATCAGGGATACGATTGTTGATGGTCATGTTAATAATTCCTTCTTCGATGGCCCCATTAACAAAATTCTAGGACGGATCCAATGTAGGAAAAATAGCTTTCTGTCCTTTGGGAGCCACGTCATTATGAATATCAATGTTTTTTCATCTATTCTAATGAATTCCAGGTCCTTCATCAAACAACCCAATGGGATTATTCATATGATTTAAAAGATTATGAACATGTTTATTTGGGATAACAATTCCACATGCAATTATCATTGGGCATCATGGAATCGTTTGGAGAATCCAATTGAGAAGGAAGGCGTCAATCTGAGGGATGTGACTTATACCATGCAGTCCATGCATGCACAGTTGGCATCAGATTTTATTATTGCAGAATGACTTTCAGAAAATGTTATCAGAAATAAATATGGAAAGCATTGTCATTACTGGGATACCCAGAAGCTATCCCAAGTATCCCAAAAGTGTGTTGGTTCATATGGAGCTTCTTCAAGATGCTACATGAGGGTTGATTGGGAAAGGGGATGTGATTTTATAGAGAGATAATAAGATCGGTGAGAAGATGTTTTTCCTTGGATATTCGGTTACTGAAATTTTTATTAAATAAAATAATCATTTTCCCAGTATACGTGAACACATTTTGAACAAGTATCGGTTAGATTCATTCAAAGAGATCATCTTCAATGAAGAGGATGATAATTTTTTCTTTCCTAGAACTTATTATGTTCTGTTTTAGGGGTAGGATAATCATGACATAGCTCACTCTGGTGGTGTCCATGATGAATGGGCCGCTCGGTTATGGTGAAAGTATGTTCCCACTATGACGAATTTCTTGATATGAAGGGTGAGGGGTCAAGCTATTCCAACAGAGGATAATAATCAAATTAAGGGTATTTCTTTAGATTCTCACTATTATTAATGTTCCAACCCATAATTAGATTTTCTATTCCATATAGTTATTATGAGTTAGTGGGATGTTAGTATCTATTTAGATTGGGTCAGTGGAGATATTTTAATACAGCATGATTTTCCATGTATGAGTTCATTTATAATTGGTTTTTGAGAGCACAAGGTTAAAGAATATACTAAATTCTCCACAGCTTCACTGGTATCACAATTTTTTGGATCATATAGGAGGAATGGAACAAATTATAAATGGGGTTGAGGCTTCTTGTTTCATATCTTCACATGTAGATGAGGGCCCTCATGCATGAGATATGTTTAATTTTTTAGGGTGGGTAGTGGTATGTTGTAATCACCAATTTCCATAACAGACCTACTACTTTGTTAGTTTACCAAGTGTTTTTCGGTAAAATGGTGTCCATTGGGTAATAGACATAAACTAAATGTGGATAGATCCAACAAGACTAGTCAAATGAGTGGGGGTGGACATTTAAGGAATGCAACTGGTTCTATTTAGATGGATTTCAGTAGTTTTTATGGGCCAGGGAGTTCATAAGGTGCGGAAGTGATAGAATTGAATACTGTTGTCATGATTTGACGTAGATTTTCATTGTGGTTATTGGTGGAGGGATCAATGTTCTATGAAAAATATCCATAGGGAGTCCAACTTTACTGTGTATGCACTCTCACAGGAAGGCAGATCATAAGAACCTCTGATTAATTATTTTAGGTTGGGTTCACTCCCATTACCGTGTAATATTTTAGTCCTAGGGGATTCCCTTGAGCTTCATCATTTTAGACCTCTATGGTCTTTGTTTTTCTAGTCATGGGATTTTTTTCCTTATTTTATATTAAAAATCAATTTTTATTCAAACATCTATTGATCCCTTTACACTAACGGGGTTCTTCTTGATGTTTTAATCATCACCACCTTTACTCCCAAATCACAATGTTGTGACCAATTCTCTATTCTAAAATCCATTCTACACATTATCTATGATTTCCAAAAATATGACATCCCTATATGCAGAACCCCTCACCACACACCCTTAAGATGTTCCATTGATAAAATTACATTCAATATGACTTTTTTATCATCTTTTTTTGTCCACTCATGATCCCATATGATCCTCATCAAAGAACCATGCATAAAAAGATCTAGTGGTGATAATGACATGTGGAATAATGAATGAGGATAGACAAAGGAGTATTAAATGACCAATTATATTCATTGTCCACTTATTCAATGATTTTATCATTGATATTCAAGGAATAATGCAAAACTTCAATAAACTTCGCCACTAATTATTTACATATGATTTATAGAAATCAAATGGGAGAAATAATTCAATCAAAATTGGATAATGATCTGTGAGGGAGAGAGAAATAACATAAAATAATTTTTTAATTTTTTTATATATGAAATGAGGCATAAATTCAAACTAAATATCTACCTCGTGGATTTCAACACCGTATAATCAATTCAATCATGTTCTATCAATTCAGATTAAGTATTTGTTAGCTTATGAATTCATCTCTAATTATTGATATATTAATATTGTCACCTTCATCACCAAGAATGTGAGTGTCCATTCTCACAAAGCCACTCTAGGTTTCAAACCAATAAAAATTACTAACCTTATAAATAAATTATAAGAGGTATTTTTATATCATCCCATTATGTCCAATTATGGTTCTTTTAATAAGGTCCTTAAAAATACCTATTCCACATCTCAATGCCTAGACATGATATTTATGCCTTTACTAGGAAAAATCACCATATTTAAGACACAACATAGTGTTAGAATAACCGAATAGGCTCTATTTTAGATGATATCACCATTATCTTTCGCGGGATACTTAATTATTTAAAAAAATATTTAATGTTTTTTTTAAAATTTCAACATTATCCGAATTTCATTAAAATTTATGCCATGTGTAAAAACTATTCCCTGATATAAATTAATCCTTATAATTTTTTTGAGATCACCTATTTTTTTAAATATACCATTTCAACTCCATTTAAAAAGGCGTGAATTCAAAACTCAAATTTAAAAAAATCTCAGTTTAGAAAACTCCAGGTTATTTCACTCTACATAATTTAATATTGCATCATCTATAAACACATACAAATTTCCATTAGTATTTGAGAACATTACACACCTTCAGTAATGACTGATATGAGTCCAACACCACATCATTAAGTTATCCTAAAAATGAAATTGAATCTCAATAAATCAAATAAAAATAAATCCCATAAGTTCCTATAATTCCAAAACATTATGGAACACCCATGGAATATATGAATTAAAAAGAACAACTTCCCATTGGTCATTTTAAGAGATAAGAAATTATAAGAAAACACTAAATCCAACCCTAATCTAAAGACAAAATATTTCAAAAAAACATTTTATTACACACATAATCATGATTTATCACATAAACATATCTTACTAATGCCCATAAGATAGAGGGGCATAGAGGATTTGAGTCCTAGAAATATTTGATGATAACTTAAGACATAAAATACAACCACTTTATTTAAAACATCTTTTTTCTGACCACCACATTACATCGTACTTAGCATTGCATTGGAAAAACTGAGGACATACATAAGAAAATGTTTAGATAATAGTCCCATTAAGGGATAAAACAAGGCATAACATTAATAATACAATACATGTTAGGAAATAGAAATATCAATGGATCTTAAGAGAAACATGAACAAAAAGGCATGATACGGAATCATTATCATAACATCTAAATGTGGAAACAACTATAAAAATTACATCATTAACATAAAGGTATCTGGTAAACCCCTGTACCAACATAGTGGAAGAATTTGGTAAACTTATTCAGGTAAAAATATATCCCAACATGATGTATCATGATACTAAAAATTTCCCAATGCATTGGAGATCTATCATGGTGCACACTTCACAATCATTTCAATCTCAGGCTTAAGTAGGCCACATAGATCATATAACCTATATAAATTCAACATCATCATTTATTCCATGATAATGGAATTAGGAATACATAAATTAAAGTCTATAATCAATAAATATATGGGCATAATGGTGAATATCCATGATAGAGAAATGGGAATTGTATTAACTACATGATAATTTTGGCATGGAGAATCACTGTTTAATTTCGACTACTTATCAATGTGACATAAAAAGTCAAAAAAATGGTTTAGGAAATATAAGGGGATCTATCATTATATATTAATGAAATTTAAAGTATTGGGATCATATATGTACATGTAAAAATACATGAAATTTGGAAATATAAGGCATAACATAAAAAAGGAACACGAAAAAAGGGGTGAAATGGAATTACTCTTACAAAATTTTGTTATGGTAACATGAGTAAATGGGATGGATTAATGAGTGATAAATATATCTCCCATCACGAAAACATAGTAATGGAAGTATTTGTGAGGTGGAAAAACATACCCCATCATTTGTAATTGAAAATAAAATGGTGTATGAATACATGAAAACATGGATAAAATAAAATGGATGGAAAACCATACTTGGATGTGTGATCCCAAAGGCCTGGGAGAGGTTTATTTGTGGAATGGGGGTGCCATTAGAGGAATATAGGGAGTAAATATAAGAGTGAGGATGATATATAATTACTTTTCGTGAGGAGAAATGGTTTGATGGGTGGGTTTATATAGAAAGTGAGATGATAATTCTTAAATATTTCACAAATGTAGGTTTTGGAATCTATATAATTACATATTCAAAACCACAAATCATATTAGAGTTTTTTCCCATGGTTTTCTTCAAAAGAGTAATGGTTAAAATATTTTTAAAGGTAAATTTAATTATATTTTAAAATATTATCCTTGCATTTGTGGAGGTCAGTCACATTATTAATGAAATTAATTTAAAATCATAAAATATATTATAAATTTAGGGGGAATATCTCTCGATTTATAAAATAAGTAAAACAAACATAAAATCACATTATTTAAATGGGAAGGCATATATTGGGGTGATAATAACAATAACAGTATTTATTACATCATTTTGAGGACATTATGATGTCATAAACACAAATTTTATTTATATGGTATAAAATTTTTACATAAAAATTGACTATCTCAAAAAATTACGAAAAAGTCACCAATGGATAATTTTGATGTCCTGATTCCAAAAAAACAATATTTTTTTTATCTAAATAATTTTCTAAATATGTGAAATTTCGCATTTTTAATGAAAACCAACATTTATTGAAAATTCATGGGTTTTGACAAAAATAGTTTTCAAACCATAATACAAATTTCATTTGACGTCATAAATATTATATAATAATTTAATTTTAATAAATTAAATTTTATAAAACATTTTTTTAAAATATTAATTATTTCAAAAATTCAAAAATTCATTAGGATATATTATTTAGAAAAACACATTCCGTTTTATCATAAAAAATATAACTCTTATCAAACTGATTACCTAACCCTTTACAGATAAAGAACTGATATAATCATCGTTTATAATAATTGTTTTTAAATAATTATTAATAACAACCTTATTTTAATAAAAAAAGTGTATATTTTCCAAAAGTACAATTTTTACCTGAAGAATCAATTTATCAAATTCATCATTTTTTATAAAAGACTATTATCATAATGTAATTGATTAAATAAGAAATTTATTTATAAAAATGGATTACACAATAAGTAACTAATACCTTGTTACATAACTAAATTTAGCACCCACATATGACCCAATGGTAAGGTGTGTGTGGGTGACATACTCTATCAGAGGCTCGAATAACATCCTAAGGGTGGTAGACTCTTTTAACTTGAACTTGTACCATAAGTGATTATGTTAATGCTTAACATGTTTAATCATGGCATTGGATTGGTCATGAGTGAATCTTAGTGATGTTACATCCTTTCAAAGATTTGAAAAATAAGCATCGTAGGACATGAGTCTACTGGATGAGGCAATCCTCTATTTCATTGTTATCAAAAATATATTTTTTAAAAATACATATATCTATATCAATTGTGTGATAACTATTCAACAACTATATTATAATTTTTATTGATACTTAATGGTCATATAAATGAAATTATAATAGAAAAAGAGTGTGTATGTTTTCTATATCAATAAGAAATTAAAATAAATGTAATGTTGATTCAAAAATGAACTAGTCGTTTCAGCCACCCAACCTTGTGAAATTTATCTCGTGAAATTTCATTTTCCCAAAATCAAAAATATGAGGGTAACTCTACCTCATCCCTTCATTCGGTTCCCATAGTGTTTCTTCGAACATGTGGTTTTTCCACAAAACCATGATGAGGGCATCCTCTTATTTTGTTGAAAATTTTCTCTATAATCTAAGATCTTCATTGGATTCTCTTCAAAGGAGAGGTCATTATCCAATGGTACCCCATCTTGATTTATTACATGCGATGGTTCCGGAATGACCTTCCTCAAGAGTGATACATGGAATACATAATGTACATTAGATAGGTTTGGTGGTAGTGCAAGTCAATATTCCACTGCTCAAATGCATCAAGGATCCTAACAGGGATGATGTTCCATGGAATAAGCTTCCCCTTCATCCAAAATATCCCAACTCTCATCAATGGTGATATCTAGAAGAATACCATGTCTCTAACATCAAATTCTAGCTCAAGTCAATGATTGTCAACATTGCTATTTTGTCGGCTCGGAGAAGCATTATTGTGATGTTGGATGGTCTTAACCTTCCCCACCATTTATTCAACCCTTTCTAAACCAAGATGTTTTCTCTCAATAACTTCATCCCAACATGTCGGTGTTATGCACATCTTCCTATAAAGGGATTAATAAAGAGCCATTTGGAGGTTTGAGTGGAATTATAGTTGTAAGAGAACTCAAAAAGAGGATGATAATTCTCCCATCCTTCTTTGAAGTCTACAAATTCTGCTCTAAACATGTCCTCTAGTGTTTATATTGTCCACTCAGATTGGCCATCATTGTGATCATGATAATCCATAATAAATTTTTTCACATTATTTATATCATTTTGGAGACTCTTCGGGATCATAGTGGTGAATATTGGATCTCGATCAGATATAATCGATAATGGAACACCATAAAAACATACAACTTCTCTAATGTATATTTGTGTCAGTTGATCCAATGGAAAACACTCTCGAATTTCAATGATGTGTGCATTCTTTATGAGATGATCTACAACAACCTAGATTTCATAGATTCCATTATATTTCTTCAGATTTTTGGTAACAAATTCCATGGTGATGTTTTCCTATTTCCATGTTGGTATGGGTAATTTTTGAATTATCCCCATATAATTATTCCTCTCAACCTTCACTTGCTGAAATACTAGGCACCTTAATTTATATTCAGTGATATCCTTCTTTTTTTTATCCCACCAACAATTCACTCAGATTTCTTGATACATCTTTGTGTTTCTACGGTGAATGGAGAAATTAAAACTATGTGAATCTTACAAATGTTCTTTATTTAGCTATAGATTTGTGGGAACACACAATCTTGACCCAAATCTCACAATTCCTTCATCATTAACAATGAACTCTGATGATTTCCTTTTTCAATTAGTCCCCACATTCCTTTGAATTCCCACATCATCTTTTTGAGAATCCTATAACCTTTCTGAAATAGATGGTTGAGAAATAATTTGTGAAAGTATTGATGGCGTTCCCTTTATTGTGATTTCAATTTTCATATTCATCAAATCTAAGAAGATTTAGCCTTTTCCATTCTCATCAATGAAAGAGTTGTTGGATCCTTCCTACATGGAGTGTCTTATAATTAATTCTCTTCCCCCGGATGATAGTGAATTAAGCAGTAATTGTCTTTTATGAGCTATATCCACCTTCATTGGTGAATATTCAACTCCTTCTTTGTGAAAATATACTTGAGGATTTTGTGATTGGTAAATATTTCATACGTTTCTCCAATGGGGTAATGTCATGAAATTTTCAAATTATAGATCACTACATCCAACTCCCGGTCATTTGTTAGATAGTTGTACTCATGACATTTCAATAACCTTGAATCATAGTCAATGACATTTTTATTATTCATCAACACAGATCCCATGACCTTCTTCAAGGCATCCATAAATACCAAAAAAGGTATCCACTTGGGAGTAGTGTGAGAACAGATGAATGGATAAACCTCATTTTCAACACCTTGAAGCTATCTTCACATTTATTATTCTTATAAAACATGACTTCCTTCTAAAATATCTTGGGAATAGTGTTCGATAGTCATGAAGAATGTATCAAAATTTGACAATAGTTTTCAGCTAACCCAAGGAAGGTATGTATATCTTTCATATATTTTGGCCTCGACCATCCATAAATTTAATTTTTCATGGAGGGATCCATATATATCTCATTTCTTGTGATAATATTCCCCATGAATGAGTCTTTCTAAAACTAGAACACACACTTTTTTGTATTTTTCAAAGATATTGTCATTTCTCGAGGTCTCTAGTACAATACTTAGATTCTAATCTTGCTCCTCCTTTATTTTGGATTATATTAGAGTATCATCTATAAATACTACCAAAATATTATCGAGGTAATCTCTAAAGACTCTTTTTATCATGTCATTGAACATTTCTGGAGAATTAGTGAGTCTAAAAGGAATTAATATGAAATTATTGTGCCCGTACTTTGTAAGAAAATCACTATTGGGAATATAATCCTTCTTCATGCAGCTCTTGATTGTGAATTGTTCTTTCTGATGGGTGGTTGGATGTTCTTATTGTACCATTTTTCTATTAAATATTTTAGTTAATTAATAGTGTATTTTTATATTGTTTTCGATTCACACTCCCATCAGATTGGGAATCTAATTAGAACATTATTCACATTGATCTTCTCATCAGTTGTTATCATGAGTCCTCCTTTTACATGCCATTGGCTTGAAAAAAAATGCAAATTAGGGTTATGTATTTTAAACTAATAAACACATGAAAGGGAATCCAATAACAAAAAGGCACAAATTATAAATTAAATTTATTTCGTAATCTAATTAATGTATATGTTTTGATCTAAGTCATCCATGGTCTACTTCCTAAGATATATTCCTAGGGGAATTTAGTGTACCTTAATGATTTTTTTACTAATAATTTGTATTTACCCAATTATATCACCAAGGATTGTAGATAAGAGAGTGCACATATGCCCGTTTTCGTACACAAGTTTTTGTTCAAGTCTAGCTTAAAGCGGTGTTTTAGAGTTTCACCCCTAGATACATTTGTGCTAGAGCCACCACTACTTGTTTGTATCCATACATGGATGGATTTTCTTGGTCAACCACTTAATCGAAACTCACCAACTATAGTAATTTGTTTTTTATAAATAATCTTAACACTAAATCTTTCACAAGGGTTTTCTATTACTAATCCCAAATATCAATAAACATATCATTTGGTACCAGCTATAATAAACATAATATTTATTACACACTTAAACATGATTTAATACATAAAATTGCACTTAATACATATCATAATATCTATATATATAGTTTGTTTGGGTATTAGGAACATTACATTGAAAATTAAGACAAAAATACAACATCTGTATTGAAAACTTCTTGAACATGATGAAAACTTTCCTTCGTACTTAGAATTTAATTGGATAATCTATGGGAATCTATAAGAATAAGCTAATATATAAATGAAAATATGGGAGTAAATAAGGAACAACATTAATAATACAATAATTTTTAGCAAATAGAAAATCAATGGGTAATAAGAGAAACATTGATATAAAGGAATGATATAACATTATTATCAAAACATGGAAATAAGGCAACAACATAAAAAAATGCATCATTAATATAAAGGAATCAGGTAAACCCCTATCCCAACATGGTGAAAACATGTCCTAAATGGAATCAGGTAAACCCCTATCCAAACAATACATAAAATGATTCTAAACATTACCCAACGAATTAGAGCGCTATCAGGGTGTACCCTTCATAATCATTTCAATCTCATGCTTATGTGTGCCAAAAATATCATATAACATGGATTCATTCTACATAATAATTTAATCCATGATAAATGAATGTGGAATACATACATGAATTTATATAATCAATAAGTATATTTGTATAATGGTTAATACCCTTGATAGATAAAGGGGAAAGGTATTCACTACACAAACATTTGGAAATGGAAAACCATGGTGCAATTTCGGTAGCTTAACAACATGAAATAAAATATCAAACAATTATTTTATGAGAGAGAAATGTGTCATTAATAATATATAAATGAATGTTATAGTAACAGGGTCATATTTATACATCTCCCATCACAAGGAATATGGAAATAGAAGGCATAACGTAAAAATGAATCTTGAAGAAATAGGAGAAATGGAATAACTCTTATGAAATTTTGGCTTGGTAACTGGTGTATATGGGATCGATTAATGAGAGAGAAAGAGTTACCACATCTTAAAAAAATAAGGTATGTGTGGGGGAGGTTCAATAACATACCCCATATTTTTTAATTTAAAATTAAACGGTGTAACAATACAAAGAAACCTGGATGAAAAAGAAAAAGGAAGGAAAACCTTACATGGATGTGTAATCATAATGGCATGGAAGAGGCATTATGAAAGCTTAGTGGTGATTGGGAGTACTTTAAGGAATTGAAATCAGAGTGAGGATGAACATCATGGAGTCTGAGTGAAAGGGAATAGGTGCTTGGGTGGGCTTTTATAATACATGACTGTGGAATTCTTTAATATTACACAAACATAGGTTTTGGAATCTATTTAAACAAATATTCAAAACCACCAAAATTCCCTGGGATTTTTCACATAAATTTTTTCAAAGGGGAGTAAAAAAATTTAGTTTATTAGGCCAATTTCCCATCATATTAAAATATTATCCTTTCATATGTGTAGGTGAGTCAAATTATTAATGAAATGAATTTAAAACACTAAATTATATTATTCATTTTGGAGGATTAACTAAGGCGTAATAAAATAAGTAAAACCATTCTTAAATCAAATTATTTTAATATGAAAACATATATCCGGATGATAATACTCATTATTGTGTTTATTACATCTTTTTGGGGTCATTATGAAGTTATAAAACACATTTTATTTATACAGTATTTAATATTTAACCAAAAATTAGTTTATCTTAGAAATTTATGAAAAATTCATGGTCGAATAATTTTGAAATCATGATTCAAAAAATAATATTAAATTTATCTAGATAATTTTCTAAATATGTAAATTTTCAATTTCTAAATTAAAACCGACATTTATTGAAAATTCTTGGGTTTTGACAAAAATATTTTTCAAAACTTACTAAAATTTTATTTTTCCTCATAAAAATAATATACTCATTTATTGTTAATAAAGGTAATATAAAAATAATAGTTTATTAATTTATTAATTATTTAAATAATTCACTAATTATTTATGATAGATTCTTTTAAAACACAATGTTTTTATCTTATAAAATATAACTTCTATCAAACTGATTACCAAATTATTTGTAGATAAGGGACAGATATAATCATCATTTATAAGAATTGTTTTCATAATATTGTTAATAAAAACATTGTTTAATATAATAATGTAAATATTTCTCAAAAGTGCCATGTTTACCTGAATAATAAATTTTTCAAAATCATTATTTTTTAATGGGAGACTATTATCATAATGTAATTGATGGAATAATACTTTTATATATATAAAGGGATTAAAAAATATCTAACTAATAAATTGATATATAAACACCACATAGGACCTAAGGGTAATGTCTAAAATGGGGATAGACTCTTGAGGTAGCCCAGACCACATCGTTCAGTTTGTAATCTATATTAATAAAAAATTCTCCCGTATGTGATTCCATTCAATCATAACATGTTAAAGTTGAGCTTGGGATTTGTTAAGAGTGAAGTCCAATGATGGTACCTCTTTTCTAAGCTATAAAAAATTAGCTTTTTATGACCAGAGTCTAAAGTATGAGGTCATCCTATCCTTTTTCTAGGCTAGAAAGATTTTTTTTATTCCTTATATTTATATCAGTTATGTGAACACTGTTGAACGACTATATTGTCAACATTATTGGTACATAATAGTAATTTAAACCCATTAATAATAAAAAAAGATTGCATGTATTTTATATATAAATGAGACATTAAAATGAAAGGAATTTTATTCATAAATGATCATATTGTTACACCAAATGATAAATATGAAATAATGGGATGCTCCTATGTCAAATAATGATACATAAAGAATATAATTAAACAAAATCATAGATCTCATAGTGGGAGGAACCTCCTACACATCATCGTGAACTTATTATAGATTATAAAACCTACCTTCCTTATATTCACAACCTAGATACAATGATCCCTAACTCTCTTATCGAACTGACACATAGGTAGTCCACAACATCATTAGCCTCTGAGACACTTATCTAGATTTATGACCTAACCTACAACATGTGGTATTAATGTATATATAAGGCTAATATACCATGATTGATAAGAATACCTCTTCCATGATCCTCCACTAGAAACCAACTAAGGCATATTTTTTAATAATACATTATACCTGACTCTTCCTTCAACATGAAACAAACTCGAATTACCAACTAGAACATGATCTTTGATAATTCCCCTTCAACCCACACTTATAATACAACAAAACATATCATCCTAAAGGAGGAATCAAAGAAACTCATCCCTACTCAGAGTATCTCCCACCACCCTATAATATCTCATCTTACCTCTAATTAATATCGTTAGAAGAGGAACTGTTATCTCTACTCATATCTCTTGAATAAAAGGATGAGAACAAATTACATCACCCTCCACTATACTCTTTTTATCAGTAAGAGACATTCAAATAACATATGAATAAATATTAGGTTATATATACAATCCTGGAACCTAAAATGTAGTTAATTTCAAATCATGATCCTATTGTCTTTCTGAGCCTCATTTGTATCCAAGAAAGGAGTAATCTGTAGTATATTTGAGAAATTTGTGACATAAACCATCATTGACAAATCCCCCTAATTAATCCACTTAAACTCATAATATCTTTCCATATTGATCAACTCAAGGAACAACACCTTCAAAGATAGATCCTTGAAGTCCTCCCATGAATGATAATCTTTCTCTTATCCTATACCATTAAATTCATCCATATTTTGGAAAGTATCTTAAGAATAATTTTTCCCATCTTCAATCACTACTAATTTGGAGACATTACAATCTTGATGGTACCCTCGTGAAGCATGATATTCTCTTAGAATCCTAATGACCACTATTACCATAAAAACCTCTATTATACAGAATTTTAATGTCTATGGTTATTTATATCAAGTTATCTCTTACCTAATTCATATATCTACCTCAAATGAGTACTATAGAAAATACCCTAGGATAGAGAAGCTTTGCTATGTGATCTGAAACACCATCCCAAGGGGAATGCTTGGATATTCCCTCCTAGATATTTGAAGTCCTATGAGATCATTTTTAACAAAATTAAATACATAACCCTATCCTGGGGTGGCCCTATGATATATAATCATGATTTTTTGAAGAACATTTTGTGTTATTTTATAATTTAGTTATATTTGTTTTTAACATTTTTTCTGTGAATGTTCATGAATTTCATGTAAACTTGGTAATTATAATAAGGACAATGTTTCAAAACAACCCCAATATTGTGGACGTTTTTTTAAAAGACTAAATATTAAGTTGATATTTTTTGGATGGAAATTTGTTTCAAGATTTATGGTAATGAAGATGTATTTTTGTATGAATAAAAGTGAGATGAGCATACAAACAAGGTTCATGTTATAGGAAAAACCTTGGAATAATAAACCTCAATATAATCTAAAGAACCATAACAAAAATGTTTTTATTTATTATCAAAATATGAATGTATTATTGCTTTTTCAAAATAATTAATGATGTAATATTTTGTGTCCATCAGAAGAAGAGTTCACTGTGATAAATAATATACACTGTTACGACATAAAATTAGTTCAAAAAAAATATTGAGAATATGAAAATAGAAATAATTATTTTAATAAGTAAGAGTAAATTAAATGATAAAAATACATAACGAAACTGAAGTAGCACATTTACATATGCACACAATGTTGCATTAAAGGATATTTGACTTCAAAAAAAAGAAGAGGAAGAACTAAAAGAAGTGTAGATAAAGTTAAAACTAAAATTATTGATTACATAAAATGAAATTTTAGTAGGATATTCTATATGAAGATTATATTTTTATAAATTCAACTAATTATGTGGATGTTGAGTTAGATGATCATTATTAAATATTTATGAAACTATGTTCATTATTCTTGCTTAGTTTTAAGGATGAATATAAAGAATGATTTGATGTAAAATTTTATGGAGTTTTAAGTTAACATCAAAATCATATATATCCTTGATGTCATTAAAATATATTTATGAATGAAAAAAAAATATTTTTTTAAATTTCATATATTTCCTATTTGTTTGGGACATGAATGAGTATATACAGAAGCTAGATCCAGTAGGGTAAGTGTTTGAGTTTTTTAGATTATCAATTTATGAAACAATATAACTGGGGATTACTCTCTTTATTTAGAAAACTAGATGGGTTGAATAATATTTCTTATTATTTAAATATTTTTACTATGAAGATAATTCCAACTTCATAAACTCTTCAATTTTTAGAGGCTAGCAGTATACCATTAGTTAATGAAGTTAAAAAATATTTTGGATAGAGTTTATTGGTTTGATATTTTAAAATTATAATATTTCATTATTTTTGGAGAATAGTCAAGTTTATTAATTGGAAGGAACTAGAAATATCTCTTATTTGGAGACATAAGGAGTTGTATTGGAGTTTAATCATTTGTATCCACATTAATTATGTATTTGATATCTATAGATCAACAGGATTCAATATATAAAGGATTATGTATCTACATTTGGACCAAACCATAAAAAAACATGTGTGCCTTAAATTTATGTTGTTTATCATTTTTTGTGATTGAGGTTGAGTTTTCAGGTTGATAGGATTGAAATTTTAACAAGTTTAAGAGGCGAATTTTAGAATATGGATAATTTAAAAAGGATCGCCACTAGTTCAACCACCTTTTCAACGGTTCACATATTCCTAATAGATTAAATTGGAATCTGAGGAGGTTCACTATGTATACTACACATATTAATTATCATGCATAATCTCAACATAGTTAATAGCATATTCTTTCATACATTTTATGAAAAAAATACAGTATGGAAAAATAAAATTATATAAAATATTATATATCTTGACTTGGAAGTGATTGATGCAACTATTTTAGGGATTCCACCTATATAGAGGGATGACCTTATTTCATTTACTAAAAAACATAATCTCAAGGTTGATGGAAAAGAAATAAATTTTATTCAAATGCCCCTATCTAATAAGTTTTAAATGTAGGTGATGGGTCACTAAATAGAAATGGAAATATGTGACATAATTTAGAGAATCATCAAAGGGATTGAAAATTTAATAGAATATATTCTTTAAATTTAGAGAACCATTTTCAATGATATCATGATGGTGGGAGAATAAATCAATGAGGAATAATTTAGCTATGTGAATGAAATTATCAGAAACAACAGAGGATTCAGATATCAATTGGAAAATTAAATAATTGTATTAAAATTGATTTAGATAAATATTGACATGATTGATCCTAATGTCTCCACATCATATGATAAGTACAATTTGTAACTTTAATAACTTCATAACATTGTTTTTTTTATGAAATGAGGAAAGCAACAACATTTAGAAATATCATTAAGGAGGACATGACCTATGAAACTATGAGGAAGATGAAAATATAGGAATCTAAAAATGAGTTAATGGGATATAGTATATTATAAAATAAATAAGATGATTTTTAATTTAATAATTGGCATATATCATTTATCTCCAAGAATTTTTTAGAAAGAAGAGTGAAATAAAAAAGGAAAAATAACAATAATTTTTCTAGGTGTGGGTTGTTTAGAGATTTTGTAATAAACTATTTGAATAATAAATATTTATAATATGATAATGATGAATCTGGAGAAAAACATCGTAGGAATAAGTTGGACAAAACTACCATGGAAGTTAAACAATCCACCAGGAGAAATAAAATGTTCTTTGGACGGTTCAATAGAAGAATACTGAGTATGGAAGAATAGTATGAATAAAATGAGATCTATTCATTATAAGGAAATTTTATAGATAAGTTCAAAACCATAATGGCTCAAAACAAAAGATTGGATGATATATTAACAAGTGAAGAAGAAGAAAGTAAAGAATATTATATGTAACAAACGTTGAGATCATATCATGAGACATGTCTTGAGGGAAACATGGAACCCAAGAAATAATCCCAATTATTGAATTTGTATAGTTAAATGAAATATGGAAGAATAAAATAATTTATCAAAAGGTTATATGTGTACATCGAGAAAGTTAAAAATCTAAACCAGAAAGTTTCATAACATGGAAAAATATTGAATAAAAATGATGCAAAAAATCTACTAGGTGAGAATCTATATGTAAGAAACAATGAATATGTGTAATGGTTGAAAATAATTTGAAAAATATTGTTTAAAATATAAAGTAATCTCCATATTTGAAGGCTGAAATATCTCAAAAACATAAAATAAATTATCCAAAAAATTATTTCAATACCACATCCACTAAATTTAAATGATATTTCAATTTTAATAAATATTCATATTTATGAACCAAAAATGGATGATCATGTATTGATTAAGTATGTGATAAATATATCATATATACATTATTTAAATATAAAATATCAAATAAATGTTACCCCACAAAATAGTATTTAATATGTTATAACTATTTCTAAATATCAACACATTTATACCAAGGAAAAAACCAAACTTATATAGACATTCAAGGTTTTTCAAATTATTTTTTAATGATTTTAAAACACATGGGGTATAATTTTTTTCATAACATGTATCACCCAGGTAGTTGTAAAGAATATAGGGGGATAAATATTAGGGGAAAAGGAAGAATCTTATTGATGTTAAAGCAAGATACAAATGTAAAGCCATCAAATGTTAAAAACCACTCATGAGAAAATTGATTTGACTACTCATAATAAATTTGTGGAGGGTGTTACCAACTAGTTCACTAAGCAGATGATTACAGAATAACACTTTTCGGGATATTACATATACAAAAAAAGAAAACAGTGTTAGGAAAAGGAATATTGTAGATAAATATTTTATTATCAAGATTTATCTAAAGGTTAGGGAAAAAAATAAACCATGGATAACTGAAAACGGTGGTTCCTCACATATGACACATGATATAAAAAAATTGAAAAAAAGGAATTACATGATGGAGAATTAGTAACCTTCGAAAATAATAGTTTTCTTATAAATAGTTTTAGTTGGTAAAACTGATATAGAACCACAAAAGTTAAAGTCCTATGTTGTTCTATTTATTGATGGACATACGCATAATTTATTAAGTGTTATCCATTTATGTGATAATGTAATGGTAGATATCTTTAGAAAAGATTCATGTATTATTTTATCCATAAATGGTAGAAATTTGATTACCCATGACTAAAGATCCAAATATTATCTATTATATATTAGAGATCCTTGAAATTCATTATATTTTAGTATTGAGGATGAAAACAATATGTGGAACTTGATACATGACCATATTATCCATACATTTATGAGAATATTTTCATTGAATCATGTCATTATTTATTTACCAAATATGAATAGGAAAGATAAATAAATTCACAATATATGAGGAATGAAATATTGTTAGTGGAAACCATGTAAAGATAAAATTTAATCCCCTATACCACTTGATCTCATAAATTCCAACCAAAGTGGGAAGATGATACATCACTAAAAAAGGGTGAATTATACTTTATTACTTTTATTGTGAGTTAATTGAGTTTTTATATCTCAATATTGATAAAATCCAATGGAAAGGAGTATACATGTAACTCTTTTGAGTCTTACATGAAGAAACATGGAATTAAACACCAATTTACTATACCCGACCCTCCACAACAAAATGGTGTTGTGGAAAGGGAAAACAAAATTTCAGTTGATATGAGAATAATAATGCTCTCAAAATATAAAATTTATGTTTTCTTTTAAATGGAAGCTATAGGTACAACCATATATTTTCAAAACAGTTGATTTCTTTTACCAGAATAAAAACATACACTCTATGTGATGTGGTATAAGAATATTCATACAATGAAATAATTTGTGGTTTTTTAAAGTATATTATTAATAAATATTTAATATAAGGATTTTGGGTAGTTTTATGATAATGAATAAGAATGTTTTTTCAGGGTATATTCACCCAATAGAATAAGATAAGAGTAATATAATAAATAGATACATTAGATGGTCGATTGTATTTGTTTAAAATTCATTGAAAAAAAATTACACCATAACAAAATTTATTGAAGATAATGTGGATGGTTTAATGAAATATATAATGAAAACATCTTAAGTAATTATTGAAAAAGAAGGATAATGAGAGCCTAAACTTATACATATTCATTCTGATCAATCAAATGTTGAAGATAGTAAGATAAAAATAATAACACTAAGATTCCGGAATTTATAAAAACAATTTGAACCCAAAAATATCATTAGTGATCAGGAAGATTCAGTTTAGACTAGATGAAAATTTTATTTCGAAAATAAATCATCACTTAACTAATAGGTGGAACCAGAATCCATTTTAGAAGTACTTTCACTTAAATAATAATTAAATGTGATTTATAAAGTGTTTGATAAAATTGAAAAAAATGACACACAATATCTTGTTTCATGATCGAAAGGAATGATTGTTATAGGAAAAATTTATATTTAGAAACAAAATCATTGAACAAGGACAAAATTAAATTAATAAACATTGGTTAGTTTGAAATGGTTATTCATAGGTAGAAGATATGGATTTTTAATGAACATTTACCTTTATTTCAAGTCTTGCAAACATTACAATGTTTTTGAATGTTGCTTCTCATTGAAATTAAAATTTCTATCATATTGATGTTAAGTAATTATAGATTGAAGAAACTATGGTTATGTTTACATTGATAAATCTAGTGGGTTCATACATTATAATAATGGAATCCAAAATTTAAAATTAATGATAGCATTGTATGGGTTAAAACAACCCAATCATTACTAGTATTGAAATCTCAATAGTTTTCCGAAGTAGTTTAAAATTTCTAAATGTAAAATTTATAGTAACATATATGTGAAATATATGAGTATAGGTACCCTGATTTTAATTTCTTGTGTTGATAATATAATATTTTATAGTGACAGGGATAGATCATGAGAAAAATATTATGAAAATATGTAAAGAAACCATGAAATATAAATACTCACAGAGTTGAATTTTTTTTAGTATTTAAGTTAAATTAAAATGAATATATATATAACCTTCACAAGAAAATAATTCCCTGTATTTATTAATTAAATTTGGTATGGAATAGTTATACATAGTTATAATAACCAATAATTGTTTTGTGAGAATAACAAAATATGAAACTAGGAAAAGTGTGAATTAGAGGGAATATCATAATTTATTCAAAATTTAGAAAATAATTACACATGAAATCCTAAAAAGATCCTCATGTATATTAATGTAACATAAAATTATGGCATGATGCATAGACAACATAATTAGTTGAACATACATTATTTCAATCATGTTGATTAAGATGGAGATTAAAATGATTAAAAATCACCATCAAGTGGAAATTTTCCTATTAGGAAAAAGTTGTGTGGTTCAACATAGTAAAAAATAATGTTCTATAACAATGAGTATATTGAATGAAGAATTTGTTACTTCCATCCATTTTTTACCCACATGACATGGATGAAGTTTCAATTGGAATATTTGAGGTTGAATATAGAAAATATGCTAAAAATTATTTATAATAATTAGACTATAAATGATATCACTTAAAATTCATAACACCTTAAATGATCTAGGAAGATGATATTAATTTTCAACTAATCAATGAAATATTTGATAATTGATATGTAAAATGTTATTATATTTCAACGATAGATAAAAACATTAATGTATTAACTAAATCTATACCATGTGAAACATTTTATGAATTGAGGATGAAACTACATGTTCATCACCCACTACCAACTTAAGATAGAAATTGGGTGGAACCATATTATTTTTCTATGGATCTTTTGTTGAAAGTGGGGGAAAAATTTCAACTATACAATTTAATAAATATTGTGTTATCATATAAAGTTGGTGTAAAAGTTTTCGAAGTAATAATTTTTTGAAGACGTTTGAGGGGGATTATTTCAATAACTTGGTAATAAATTTCATATTACTAATGTATAGAATTAATTTAAAAACAATTATATATCTGTTTGTGTGGTTTCAAGACCCCTCTCTTTGAGAGAAGTGAGTTTTTATTGAAAATTAAGATAAGATTTATTTTTTATATCATATCTAACAAACCCAAATGAGGATTTTGAATAACCATTTATTTTATATATTAATGATGTTTTACTCATTTTCAACATTTTTTCGGAATGTTTTTATGTTTTAGATTAAGGCGATAATTTTTTGATGGAAAATATGATGGATGAAGGTTTCTTTTGTGAATGGATTTTTAGAAGATGAAATATGAAGATGAAATTTTTAAGAAGGATATTGAGACTGAGATGTTTTGATGTTTTTTTATAAGTTGGTGAAATATAATGAAGTGGATATGATAATTTGTGTTGATACTTTTTTTAGGGAATAAATCATCTTAATAATCACGTTTTTTTATAAGTTGGTGAAATATAATGAAGTGGATATGATAATTTGTGAATAATGTTCTAATTAGATTCCCTATCTGATGGGTGGTTGGATGTTCTTATTGTACCATTTTTCTATTAAATGTTTGAGTTAATTAATAGTGTATTTTTATATTGTTTTCGATTCACACTCCCATCAGATAGGGAATCTAATTAGAACATTATTCACATTGATCTTTTCATCAGTTGTTATCATGAGTCCTCCTTTTACATGCCATTGGCTTGAAAAAAAAGGAAAATTAGGGTTATGTATTTTAAACTAATATACACATGAAAGGGAATCCAATAACAAAAAGGCACAAATTATAAATTAAATTTATTTCGTAATCTAATTAATGTATATGTTTTGAACTAAGTCATCCATGGTCTACTTCCTACGATATATTCCTAGGGGAATTTAGTGTACCTTAATTATTTTTTTAATAATCATTTGTATTTACCCAATTATGTCACCAAGGAGTGTCGATAAGAGAGTGCACATATGCCCTTTTTCGTACAAAAGTTGTTGTTCAAGTCTAGCTTAAAGCGGTGTTTTAGAGTTTCACCCCTAGATAAATTTGTGCTAGAGCCACCACTACTTGTTTGTATCCATACATGGATGGATTTTCTTGGTAAACCACTTAATAAAAACTCACCAAATATAGGAATTTGTTTTTTATAAATAATCTTAACACTAAGTCTTTCACAAGGGTTTTCTATTACTAATCCCAAATATCAATAAACATATCATTTGGTACTAGCTATAATAAACATAATATTTACTACAAACTTAAACATGATTTAATACATAAAATTGCACTTAATACATATCATAATATCTATATATATAGTTTGTTTGGGTATTAGGAACATTACATTGAAAATTATGACAAAAATACAACATCTGTATTGAAAACTTCATGAACATGACGAAAACTTTCCTTCGTACTTAGAATTTAATTGGATAACCTATGGGAATGTATAAGAATAAGCTAATATATAAAGGAAAATATGGGAGTAAATAAGGAACAACATGAATAATACAATAATTTTTAGCAAATAGAAAATCAATGGGTAATAAGAGAAACATTGATATAAAGGAATGATATAACATTATTATCAAAACATGGAAATAAGGCAACAACATAAAACAATGCATCATTAATATAAAGGAATCAGGTAAACCCCTATCCCAACATGGTGAAAACATGTCCTAAATGGAATCAGGTAAACCCCTATCCAAACAATACATAAAATGATTCTAAACATTACCCAACGAATTAGAGCGCTATCAGGGTGTACCCTTCATAATCATTTCAATCTCATGCTTATGTATGCCACAAATATAATATAGCATGGATTCATTCTACATCATAATTTAATCCATGATAAATGAATGTGGAATACATACATGAATTTATATAATCAATAAGTATATGTGTATAATGGTTAATACCCTTGATAGATAAAGGGGAAAGGTATTCACTACACAATGATTTGGAAATGGAAAACCATGGTGCAATTTCGGTAGCTTAACAACATGAAATAAAATATCAAACAATTATTTTATGAGAGAGAAATGTGTCATTAATCATATATAAATGAAAGTTATAGTAACAGGATCATATTTATACATCTCCCATCATAAGGAATATGGAAATAGAAGGCATAACGTAAAAATGAATCTTGAAGAAATAGGAGAAATGGAATAACTCTTATGAAATTTTGGCTTGGTAACTGGTGTATATGGGATCGATTAATGAGAGAGAAAGAGTTACCACATATTAAAAAAATAAGGTATGTGTGGGGGAGGTTCAATAACATACCCCATATTTTTTATTTTAAAACTAAACGGTGTAACAATACAAATAAACCTGGATGAAAAAGAAAAAGGAAGGAAAACCATACATGGATGTGTAATCCTAATGGCTTGGAAGAGGCATTATGAAAGCTTAGTGGTGATTGGGTGTAATTTAAGGAATTGAAATCAGTGTGAGGATGAACATCATGGAGTCTGAGTGAAAGGGAATAGGTGCTTGGGTGGGATTTTATAATACATGACTGTGGAATTATTTAATATTACACAAACATAGGTTTTGGAATCTATTTAAACAAATATTCAAAACCACCAAAATTCCCTGGGATTTTTCACATAAATTTTTCCAAAGGGGAGTAAAAATTTTTATTTTATAAGGCCAATTTCCCATCATATTAAAATATTATCCTTTCTTATGTGTAGGTGAGTCAAATTATTAATGAAATGAATTTAAAACAATAAATTATATTATTCATTTTGGAGGATTAACTAAGGCTTAATAAAATAAGTACAACCATTCTTAAATCAAATTATTTTAATATGAAAACATATATCAGGATTATAATACTCATTATTGTGTTTATTACATCTTTTTGGGGTCATTATGAAGTTATAAAACACATTTTATTTATAAAGTATTTAATATTTAACCAAAAATTAGATTATCTTATAAATTTATGAAAAATTGATGGTCGAATAATTTTGAAATCATGATTCAAAAAATAATATTAAATTTATCTAGATAATTTTCTAAATATATAAATTTTCAATTTCTAAATGAAAACCGACATTTATTGAAAATTCTTGGGTTTTGACAAAAATATTTTTCAAAACTTACTAAAATTTTATTTTTCCTCATAAAAATAATGTACTCATTTATTGTTAATAAAGGTAATATAAAAATAATAGTTTATTAATTTATTAATTATTTAAATAATTCACTAATTATTTATGATAGATTCTTTTAAAACACAATGTTTTTATCTTATAAAATATAACTTCTATCAAACTGATTACCAAATTAGTTGTAGATAAGGGACAGATATAATCATCATTTATAAGAATTGTTTTCATAATATTGTTAATAAAAACATTGTTTAATATAAAAATGTAAATATTTCTCAAAAGTGCCATTTTTACCTGAATAATAAATTTTTCAAAATCATTATTTTTTAATGGGAGACTATTATCATAAAGTAATTGATGGAATAATACTTTTATATATATAAAGGGATTAAAAAATAACTAACTAATAAATTGTTATATAAACACCACATAGGACCTAAGGGTAATGTCTAAAATGGGGATAGACTCTTGAGGTAGCTCAGACCACATCGTTCAGTTTGTAATCTCTATTAATAAAAAATTCTCCCGTATGCGATTCCATTCAATCATAACATGTTAAAGTTGAGCTTGGGATTTGTTAAGAGTGAAGTCCAATTATGGTACCACTTTTCTAAGCTATAAAAAATTAGCTTTTTATGACCAGAGTCTAAAGGATGAGGTCGTCCTATCCTTTTTCTAGGCTAGAAAGATTTTTTTTATACCTTATATTTATATCAGTTATGTGAACACTGTTGAACGACTATATTGTCAAAATTATTGATACATAACAGTAATTTAAAACCATTAATAATAAAAAAATATTTCATGTATTTTCTATATAAATGATACATTAAAATGAAAGGAATCTTATTCATAAATGATCATATTGTTACACCAAATTATAAATATGAAATAATGGGATGCTCCTATGTCAAATAATGATATATAAAGAATATAATTAAACAAAATCATAGATCTAATAGTGGGAGGAACCTACTACACATCATCGTGAACTTATTATAGATTATAAAACCTACCTTCCTTATATCCACAACTTAGATACAATGATCCCTAACTCTCTTATCGAACTGACACATATGTAGTCCACAACGTCGTTAGCCTCTGAGAAACTTATCTAGCATTATGACCTAACCTACAACATGTGGTATTAATGTATATATAAGGCTAATATACCATGATTGATAAGAATACCTCTTCCATGATCCTCCACTAGAAACCAACAAAGGCATGTTTTTTATTAATACATTATACCTGACTCTTCCTTCAACGTGCAACAAACTTGAATTACCAACTAGAACATGATCTTTGATAATTCCCCTTCAACCCACACTTATAATACACCAAAAAATATCATCCTAAAGGAGGAATCAAAGAAACTCATCCCTATTCAGAGTATCTCGCACCACCCTATAATATCTCATCATACCTCTAATTAATATCGTTAGAAGAGGAACTGTTATCTCTACTCATGTCTCTTGAATAAAAGGATGAGAACAAATTACATCACCCTCCACTATACTCTTTTTATCAGTAAGAGACATTCAAATAACATATGAATAAATATTAGGTTATATATACAATCCTGGAACCTAAAATGTAGTTAATTTCAAATCATGATCCTATTGTCTTTCTGAGCCTCATTTGTATCCAAGAAAGGAGTAATCTATAGTATATTTGAGAAATTTGTGACATAAACCATCATTGACAAATCCCCCTAATGAATCCCCTTAAACTCATAATATCTTTCCATATTGATCAACTCAAGGAACAACACCTTCAAAGATAGATCCTTGAAGTCCTCCCATGAAAGATAATCTTTCTCTTATCCTATACCATTAAATTCATCCAAATTTTGGAAAGTATCTTAAGAATAATTTTTTCCATCTTCAATCACTACTCATTTGGAGACATTACAATCTTGAAGATACCCTCGTGAAGCATGATATTCTCTTAGAATCCGAATGACCACTATTACCATAAAAACCTCTATTATACAGAAATTTAGTGTCTCTGGTTATTTATATCAAGTTATCTCTTACCTAATTCATATATCTACCTCAAATGAGTACTATAGAAAATACCCTAGGATAGAGAAGCTTTTCTATGTGATCTGAAACACCATCCCAAGGGGAATGCTTGGATATTCCCTCCTAGATATTTGAAGTCCTATGAGATCATTTTTAACAAAATTAAATACATAACCCTATCCTGGGGTGGCCCTATGATATATAATCATGATTTTTTGAAGAACATTTTTTTTTATTTTCTAATTTAGTTATATTTGTTTTCAACATTTTTTCTGTGAATTTTCATGAATTTCATGTAAAGTTGGTAATTATAATAAGGACAATGTTTCAAAACAACCCCAATATTGTGGACATTTTTTTAAAAGACTAAATATTAAGTTGATATTTTTCGGATGGAAATTTTTTTCAAGATTTATGGTAATGAAGATGTATTTTTGTATGAATAAAAGTGAGATGAGCATACAAACAAGGTTCATGTTATAGGAAAAACCATGGAATAATAAACCTCAATATAATCTAAAGAACCATAACAAAAATGTTTTTATTTGTTATCAAAATATGAATGCATTATTTCTTTTTCAA
The DNA here is from genome assembly GCA_963277665.1 of Viscum album. Classification (NCBI taxonomy): domain Eukaryota; kingdom Viridiplantae; phylum Streptophyta; class Magnoliopsida; order Santalales; family Viscaceae; genus Viscum; species Viscum album. The sequence goes on from OY728121.1 coordinate 445,039,453, forward strand.
AATAATTAATGATGTAATATTTTATGTCCATCAGAAGAAGAGTTCACTGTGATAAATAATATACACTGTTACTGACATAAAAGTAGTTGAAAAAAAACATTGAGAATATGAAAATAGAAAGAATTATTTTAATAAGTAAGAGTAAATTAAATGATAAAAATACATAACGAAACTGAAGTAGTACATTTACATATGCACACAATGTTGCATTAAAGGATATTTGAATTCAAAAAAAAAGAAGAGGAAGAACTAAAAGAAGTGTAGATAAAGTTAAAACTAAAATTATTGATTACATAAAATGAAATTTTACTAGGATATTCTATATGAAGATTATATTTTTATAAATTCAACTAATTATGTGGATGTTGAGTTAGATGATCATTATTAAATATTTATGAAACTCTGTTCATTATTCTAGCTTACTTTTAAGGATGAATATAAAGAATGATTTGATGTAAAATTTTATGGAGTTTTAAGTTAACATCAAAATCATATATATCCTTGATGTCATTAAAATATATTTATGAATGAAAAAAAAATATTTTTTTAAATTTCATATATTTCATATTTTTTTGGGACATGAATGAGTATATACAGAAGCTAGATCCAGTAGGGTAAGTGTTTGAGTTTTTTAGATTATCAATATATGAAACAATATAAGTGGGGATTACTCTCTTTATTTAGAAAACTAGATTGGTTGAATAAGATTTCTTATTATTCAAATATTTTTACTATGAAGATAATTCCAACTTCATAAACTCTTCAATTTTTAGAGGCTAGCAGTATACCATAAGTTAATGAAGTTAAAAAAATATTTTGGATAGAGTTTATTGGTTTTATATTTTAAAATTATAATATTTTATTATTTTTTGGAGAATAATCAAGTTTATTAATTGGAAGGAACTAGAAATATCTCTTATTTGGAGACATAAGGAGTTGTATTGGAGTTGAATCATTTGTATCCACATTAATTATGTATTTGATATCTATAGATCAACAGGATTCAATATATAAAGGATTATGTATCTACATTGGGACCAAACCATAAAAAAACATGTGTGCCTTAAATTTATGTTGTTTATCATTTTTTGTGATTGAGGTTGAGTTTTCAGGTTGATAGGATTGAAATTTTAACAAGTTTAAGAGGCGAATTTTAGAATATGGATAATTTAAAAAGGATCGCCACTAATTCAACCACCTTTTCAATGGTTCACATATTCCTAATAGATTAAATTGGAATCTGAGGAGGTTCACTATGTATACTACACATATTAATTATCATGCATAATCTCAACATAGTTAATAGCATATTATTCCATACATTTTATGAAAAAAAATACAGTATGGAAAAATAAAATTATATAAAATATTATATATCTTCACTTGGAAGTGATTGATGCAACTATTTTAGGGATTCCACCTATATAGAGGTATGACCTTATTTCATTTACTAAAAAACAAAATATCAAGGTTGATGGAAAAGAAATAAATGTTATTCAAATGCCCCTATCTAATAAATTTTAAATGTAGGTGATGGGTCACTAAATAGAAATGGAAACATGTGACATAATTTAGAGAATCATCAAAGGGATTGAATATTTAATAGAATAAATTCTTTAAATTTAGAGAACCATGTTCAATGATATCATGATGGTGGGAGAATAAATCAATGAGGAATAATTTAGCTATGTGAATGAAATTATCAGAAACAACAGAGGATTCAGATATCAATTGGAAAATTAAATAATTGTATTAAAATTTATTTAGAGAATTCTTGACATGATTGATCCTAATGTCTCCACATCATATGATAAGTACAATTTGTAACTTTAATAACTTCATAACATTATTTTTTTATGAAATGAGGAAAGCAACAACATTTAGAAATATCATTAAGGAGGACATGACCTATGAAACTATGAGGAAGATGAAAATATGGGAATCTAAAAATGAGTTAATGGGATATATTATATTATAAAATAAATATGATGATTTTGAATTTAATAATTGGCATATATCCTTTATCTCCAAGAATTTTTTATAAAGAAGAGTGAAATAAAAAAGGAAAACTAACAATAATTTTTCTAGGTGTGGGTTGTTTAGAGATTTTTTAATAAACTATTTGAATAATAAATATGTATAATATGATAATGATGAATCTGGATAAAAACATCATAGGAATAAGATGGACAAAACTACCATGGAAGTTAAACAATCCACCAGGAGAAATAAAATGTTCTTTGGACGGTTCAATAGAAGAATACTGAGTATGGAAGAATAGTATGAATAAAATGAGATCTATTCATCATAAGGAAATTTTATAGATAAGTTCAAAACCATAATGGCTCAAAACAAAAGATTGGATGATATATTAACAAGTGAAGAAGAAGAAGGTAAAGAATATTATATGTAACAAATGTTGAGATCATATCATGAGACATGTCTTGAGGGAAACATGGAACCCAAGAAATAATCCCAATTATTGAATTTGTATAGTTAAATGAAATATGGAAGAATAAAATAATTTATCCAAAGGTTATATGTGTACATCGAGAAAATTAAAAATCTAAACCAGAAAGTTTCATAACATGGGAAAATATTGAATAAAAATGATGCAAAAAATCTACTAGGTAAGAATCTATATGTAAGAAACAATAAATATGTGTAATGGTTGAAAATAATTTGAAAAATATTGTTTAAAATATAAAGTAATCTCCATATTTGAAGGCTGAAATATCTCAAAAACATAAAATAAATTATCCAAAAAATTAGTTCAATACCACATCCACTAAATTTAAATGATATTTCAATTTTAATAAATATTGATATTTATGAACCAAAAATGGATGATCATGTATTGATTAAGTATGTGATAAATATATCATATATACATTATTTAAATATAAAATATCAAATAAATGTTACCCCACAAAATAGTATTTAATATGTTATAATTATTTCTAAATATCAACACATTTATACCAAGGAAAAAACCAAACTTATATAGACGTTCAAGGTTTTTCAAATTATTTTTTTAATGATTTTAAAACATATGGGGTATAATTTTCTTCATAACATGTATCACCCAGGTTATCGTAAAGAATATAGGGGGATAAATATTAGGGGAAAAAGAAGAATCGTATTGATGTTAAAGTAAGATACAAATGTAAAGCCATCAAATGTTAAAAACCACTCATGAGAAAATTGATTTGACTACTCATAATAAATTTGTGGAAGATGTTACCAACTAGTTCACTAAGCAGATGATTACAGAATAACACTTTTCGGGATATTACATATACAAACAAAGAAAACAGTGTTAGGAAAAGGAATATTGTAGATAAATATTTTATTATCAAGATTTATCTAAAGGTTAGGGAAAAAAATAATCCATGGATAACTGAAAACGGTGGTTCCTCACATATGATAGGTGATATAAAAAAATTGAAAAAAAGGAATTACATGATGGAGAATTAGTAACCTTTAGAAATAATAGTTTTCTTATAAATAGTTTTAGTTGGTAAAACTGATATAGAACCACAAAAGTTAAAGTCCTATGTTGTTCTATTTATTGATGGACATACGCATAATTTATTAAGTGTTATCCATTTATGTGATAATGTAATGGTAGTTATCTTTAGAAAAGATTCATGTATTATTTTATCCATAAATGGTAGAAATTTGATTACCCATGACTAAAGATCCAAATATTATCTATTATATATTAGAGATCCTTGAAATTCATTATATTTTAGTATTGAGGATGAAAACAATATGTGGAACTTGATACATGACCATATTATCCATACATTTATGAGAATATTTTCATTGAATCATGTCATTATATATTTACCAAATATGAATAGGAAAGATAAAAAAATTCACAATATATGAGGAATGAAATATTGTTAGTGGAAACCATGGAATGATAAAATTTAATCCCCTATACCACTTGATCTCATAAATTCCAACCAAAGTGGGAAAATGATACCTCACTAAAAAAGGGTGAATTATACTTTATTACTTTTATTGTGAGTTAATTGAGTTTTTATATCTCAATATTGATAAAATCCAATGGAAAGGAGTATACATGTAACTATTTTGAGTCTTACATGAAGAAACATGGAATTAAACACCAATTTACTATACCTGACCCTCCACAAAAAAATGGTGTAGTGGAAAGGGAAAACAAAATTTCAGTTGATATGAGAATAATAATGCTCTCAAAATATAAAATTTATGTTTTCTTTTAAATGGAAGTTATAGGTACAACCATATATTTTCAAAACAGTTGTTTTCTTTTACCAGAATAAAAACATACACTCTATGTGATGTGGTATAAGAATATTCATACAATGAAATAATTTGTGGTTTTTTAAAGTATATTATTAATAAATATTTAATATAAGGATTTTGGGTAGTTTTATGATAATGAATAAGAATGTGTTTTTAGGGTATATTCACCCAATAGAATAAGATAAGAGTAATATAATAAATAGATACATTAGCTGGTCGATTGTATTTGTTTAAAATTCATTGAAAAAAATGACACCTTAACAAAATTTATTGAAGATAATGTGGATGGTTTAATGAAATATAGAATGAAAACATCTTAAGTAATTATTGAAAAATAAGGAGAATGAGAGCCTAAACTTATACATATTCATTCTGATCAATCAAATGTTGAAGATAGTAAGATAAAAATAATAACACTAAGATTCCAGAATTTATAAAAACAATATGAACCCAAAAATATCATTAGTGATCAGGAAGATTCAGTTTAGACTAGATGAAAATTGTATTTCGAAAATCAATCATCACTTAACTAATAGGTGGAACCAGAATCCATTTTAGAAGTATTTTCACTTAAATAATAATTAAATGTGATTTATAAAGTGTTTGATAAAATTGAAAAAAATGACACACAATATCTTGTTTCATGATCCAAAGGAATGATTGTTATAGAAAAAATGTATATTTAGAAATAAAATCATTGAACAAGGACAAAATTAAATTAATAAATATTGGTTAGTTTGAAATGGTTATTCATAGGTAGAAGATATGGATTTTGAATGAAAATTTACCTTTATTTCAAGACTTGCAAACATTACAATGTTTTTGAATGTTGCTTCTCATTGAAATTAAAATTTCTATCATATTGATGTTAAGTCATTATAGATTGAAGAAACTATGGTTATGTTTACATTGATAAATCTAGTGGGTTCATACATTATAATAATGGAATCCAAAATTTAAAATTAATGATAGCATTGTATGGGTGAAAACAACCCAATCATTACTAGTATTGAAATCTCAATAGTTTTCAGAAGTAGTTTAATATTTCTAAATGTAAAATTTATAGTAACATATATTTGAAATATATGAGTATAGGTACCCTGATTTTAATTTCTTGTGTTGATAATATAATATTTTATAGTGACAGGGATAGATCATGAGAAAAATTTTATGAAAATATGTAAAGAAACCATGAAATATAAATACTCACAGAGTTGAATTTTTTTTAGTATTTAAGTTAAATTAAAATGAATATATATATAACCTTCACAAGAAAATAATTCCCAGTATTTATTAATTAAATTTGGTATTGAATAGTTATATATAGTTATAATAACCAATATTTGTTTTGTGAGAATAACAAAATATGAAACTAGGAAAAGTGTGAATTAGAGGGAATATCATAATTTATTCAAAATTTAGAAAATAATTACACATGAAATCCTAAAAAGATCCTCATGTATATTAATGTAACATAAAATTATGGCATGATGCATAGACAACATAATTAGTTGAACATACATTATTTCAATCATGTTGATTAAGATGGAGATTAAAATGATTAAAAATTACCATCAAGTGGAAATTTTCCTATTAGGAAAAAGTTGTGTGGTTCAACATAGTAAAAAAAATGTTCTATAACATTGAGTATATTGAATGAAGAATTTGTTACTTCCATCCATTTTTTACCCACATGACATGGATGAAGTTTCAATTGGAATATTTGAGGTTGAATATAGAAAATATGCTAAAAATTATTTATAATAATTAGACTATAAATGATATCACTTAAAATTCATAACACCTTAAATGATCTAGGAAGATGATATTAATTTTAAACTCATCAAGGAAATATTTGATAATTGATATGTAAAATGTTATTATATTTCAACAATAGATAAAAACTTTAATGTATTAACTAAATCTATACCATGTGAAAGATTTTATGAATTGAGGATGAAACTACATGTTCATCACCCACTACCAACTTAAGATAGAAATTGGTTGGACCCATATTATTTTTCTATGGATCTTTTGGTGAAAGTGGGGGAATAATTTCAACTCTACAATTTAATAAATATTGTGTTATCATATAAAGGTGGTGTAAAAGTTTTAGAAGTAATAATTTTTTGAAGACGTTTGAGGGGGATTATTTCAATAACATGGTAATAAATTTCATATTACTAATGTATATAATTAATTTAAAAACAATTATATATCTGGTTGTGTGGTTTCAAGACCCCTCTCTTTGAGAGAAGTGAGTTTTTATTGAAAATTAAGATAAGATTTATTTTTTATATCATATCTAACAAACCCAAATGAGGATTTTGAATAACCATTTATTTTATATATTAATGATGTTTTACTCATTTTCAACATTTTTTTCGGAATGTTTTTATGTTTTAGATTAAGGCGATAATTTTTTGATGGAAAATATGATGGATGAAGGTTTCTTTTGTGAATGGATTTTTAGAAGATGAAATATGAAGATGAAATTTTTAAGAAGGATATTGAGACTGAGATGTTTTGATGATTTTTTATAATTTGGTGAAATATAATGAAGTGGATATGATAATTTGTGTTGATACTTTTTTTAGGGAATAAATCATCTTAATAATCACGTTTTTTTAGGAGAAAGTGTTCAGTGAAATTTTTTTGATGATGCTTAAACTGGTTCTAAGTGTTTACATATCCCAAAAGGATTTATTGATGAAATAAAATTTATGTAGTAGAAGAATGGGTTCTATGTAACACAGTAGTTTATATATTGAGTTACATAAAATTTATATTCAATTAGAATATTTTTTTTACCAAATACATGTGTTTAACTGATTATGGAATGGTTCAGGATCATCATTGTCTTATTCAGAGCTTAGAGATCTGAATTTTAGAGATTTTGTATGAGGTGCATGATTTGTGAACGATTAGTAGTAACCAGAGATCTCAATTGTGTGGATAAACTTTGGGGACCATATATAAGGAATAATTTTTTGAATAACCATGAGAGGTTGGATAAATAGTCATGTTGAAATCTACAAAGCTGTTGAAATGGTCACACATAAGGGTTGTGCATAGTTTGGAAAACAGTGCACCTGGGAGACACCCTTAGTTCCACTTAGGCAGTGAGCCCACCTATTTGGATAATGGTTTTTACAAACCGTTCATGATATCTATTGGAGGGGTTACCTTATAAAATTATGGTCACATTGTTGTTTCATGTTTTTTCCAACCATGTGGTTAAACCATACAACCTATTGATGTTGGGTGACAAGAATATTTTTTCACCGGACCATTATAACATAACCCTTTTCCATACTCCTTCCACTGTATAGATCCCCTAACCACATTTAAGTTCCTCCATGCCTCCATGATAGGTTTGATGTTTCTTCACCATCCATCTTTTGATTATCTCACCATCTATCACATTGGATTCCTGTTAGTAAGAGCTTAGATCTGTTACATTCAATTCTATGTACAGCTTTCCATCATCAGTACTATTTGGGTGTGATCTAATATACCCTATTTTTAGGGTATTTATCTATTCATCTATTTAATATCATTTAAGACCAAACTAATGTATGATAATATAATATTGTTCGTCTAACTATATAATGTAGGTGTCCAAGGACTTTTCCTTCAAGTATCATTGATTTATTATTGTTTCTATTTCTCGATGTTACATTTTTACCGACACATCAACATTGAAATCAATTTTCCTTAAATTAGTTATTTAAATTGGTATTTTAATTTCATGATGGATTCCTCTATCACTATTTAAGGTCAATGATATCTACTTTAGCCGCCAATTTGGAGTTCCATTCCTATTCTTATGTTCCACGTACTTTTTATTAAAAAAAATAAACATTGATATGTTTTGTTTAGATTCTAATGGGTATGTGATTAATTTACAATGATAAATGGACATTTTTATTGTTCAAGCTTGTTTAGTTGAAAATTATTAATTTTAATTTAGAAAATTAAATGGTATACTCCTTATATATATATATGTATCCCTTTTTAATTGTTGAATGAAAATTTAAAGACATGAATTATTAAAAAATAATAATTGGAATTGTTGTATCATGTATATGCTTATTTCATTAATTTAAGGGGTGTATTTCTATTATAGATCATTTTATTATTGTATTAGTGGTGAGACTTGATATATCCACGGATTATAGAGGCAATTCCTTGATCACTCTAATGATTCCATCCAGATTCATTAGGATACATTCAAAAGGAGATACCCATATAAGAATATGGTCAATGGATTATTTATATGTGAATAAATCAATGTAGTACAAATGTGTAACATGAATCATTTTTTGATATTTATAATTCCACATATATACTCCTAGGATTCAACTGATGTAATCAAATTAGAGGCACCATGGATACTTACCTTGGGCCAAAAAATGATTATCCTAGGATTTACTATGGTAATTCTCCATAAACATGGTTAGATAGTTATCCAATGTAATTCCTTGGGGAAAATCTTTGGATTAAACTCATAAACCGTATCTAGGCTACATGGTTTCTGTGATGTAAGCTAAATTGACCTTCTATGGTCAAGGAGGTCTTGATTCCTCTTGATCATGTATTAATATTGTTATAACTCAGATTCCCTGGTATCTCCTTGGTTCCTATTTATGATTAATTAAACATGTACAATGTGGTTATTACATATTATATCGTAATCTATTTTTGGTCCTTTATATGTAAATTACCAGAATGAGCTGATGTAGGTATCTTCTGTTGAAAATCCCTTGCGGAGTTTGAGCCCAACATTATTATTATTTCACACATTTTATTCCACTTATTTTCTCTAAATATACACACTATTTCATTAATATCCACAGACATGATTTTGTAGATGTTATAGGTTGTATCCTACTGAGTATATCTCACACACTATTCATACCACCATTTGGTACCCGTATAGACATTATGGATGCAATTTATGATAAGTAAAAGCGGCCTATCATGGATGGTTAACTGATTATTTAATGGGTTCTTGGGGGCATGAGGCTATTTTTTGGATACTTATTCAATTATAAATAACCATTAGGTATTTTGGTTTCTTTTTATATAAATGTATGTAATGTATTCATGTATCCCTGTATGCATAAATTTTTTATATATTCATGACATAATCATCATTTTTTATATGATTTAACTTTTGGATTTATTATTACTTTTATTTGGATGATTTTATATTGGTACATTGTTTGTAGTTATTACACATATCTTATTTATTCATTATTATACCACTATAATACTTTTATTATGAGGGATTAGTCTCTCCACTGCTCTATCATGTAATCAAGATTCTATTTGGAACCCTGTAGAATCTGGGGATTCCTTCTTAAGGCCATGTGAGAAACTAGGATCAATTACTTTTGAGTGAATCGGTTCTAGGATTTTGAAAATTGGATTCAGAGTGTGACTTCATTCCTTTGTATTGCTATTTTTTTGTTATTACATAGGAGAATAGGATGTGTCATAATTTTATAATGAGACCATTTCTAGGAGTATCTAACCCATGTGAGGGTAAAAATATGAATTTTTTTATAAGGGAATTCTCATTGTAGATTATTCTTATTACAGTTGTACTAATTCCAAGGATAAGTGATGCACTTTTATTGTGTAATTTATTGTTATAATGAAGTTTATTTTTACCACTGTTTGAGTATGGAGAGGATTTAGTGTCAAATGAATCATTATAAAAATAATAGTATTTATATGTCATATGTTGTTTCATTCCACATTTAATTATTGTGTAAGTTTTCTGTTGCATGTTCTTTGTGCCTTGATAATTATATTTGAGCCTATGCTAATGTTTCCTATAGGGATAAAATAAATGAGAAAATTAAGGTACTTGTATCAACAAAAATGGTTTTTCCATATACATTGAATATGGAAACATAATATTCTAATTATATTATGTTTGATCAATGAACAATTGGACATAAAATATGTAACATTATATGGTTGTGATTATATATATTCAAATTAATATTTAAAGAGTGTCTGAGCCTCCATAAATTGGGAATGGTGGTCTATCTAATTCAACCATAGTAAAACCCTAGTTGTAGTTACATGTTGTACCATTTCCAATTTATAAATAATTGTAATTTATAAATTGGGAATGATAGAAACATATAAATCAACCTTGATATATATATATATATATACAAATAAAGATATATTTAATAACAATTGAGTTATAAATTTAAATGGAAATTGTTGTCCTTAAATTTTGATTCCAATTACAACTTAAATGGTGTTTTATCTATAACATGAAATTTACACACTTTATACAGGAGCTGATAATATAAAATAGAAAACTTTACCCATACACATACTTTGTTATGGTTCATGGGTAATGTATATAAAGATTCATCATGAGGATATATGTCACCGAGACCTAACTTTAGGTGTAGGGAGTGGGTAGAAACTCCTGTGTAAGAAATACTGACCCTATTATATTCTTATGTCTTCCAATTTTATAATTTTTAAAAAAAAATATGATGTGTAAGATTTTAATTGTATTGATATTCCACCTAGAAGTCTTCAACTCATGTGTTGGGAAGCTGGTGAGAACCATGTTCATAATGTTTTGGGGGACAACGAGCTAGTAGTGAAAACAAAAATACCTCTATTTATACATAACATGGGTGTCGATTCCATTTTTTAGAGGGTTTCCTACACCTTATACAGACTATTCAAGGACATTCTTGACCTTACCATACTATGGTAGAGTTGACAGAAGATTTTCAGCGGTAGCCTCCAACCATAGTTTCTAGGGATAGAGGTCCCGAGGCTGATACAACATGGATAGAGTCAATGTTGTATATCATTTGTAACCTGGTGACACCTGCAGATAGGAGGGTCAAGATCACTACATATATGAATCATGGTTATATCATCCATTATAGGGATGTTATCACATAGTAATACCATCATCATGATATGGTTTAGTTATATTTCAAGGACTCCTTCTATAACTATATTTTTCTAGAGACGTGAAGAGCTAAAGGAGATAGGGAATTCCTAAACCTATTGAGAGGATTCCAATAAGTTATGGATTCATCATCTCACATTATCTATATTTATTTTTCCCCTTCCCTTCCTACTAGTGATCTTTCTAAATAAACAATCATTGAGGATGGGTTTAGGTTTACCATTCGGTCTTAGATAAATATTTTCCTTTTGAGTACTGTCTTTGGAGTAGTGAAATAAGACCTTATCACTGGGTGAAATTTGAGAGAATTTGGTGATAAGGGCTATAATAGTTAAGTACAATGGTAGGGAAGTAGTTTGACTAGTGGAAGAAAAACTACTCTAGAGGGTTATCATTAGTACAGTGGAAACCAGAGTATCTGCACCGGTAGTTCTTTTACATTCCATCAATGTGGGAGATATTGTGACATAGTTACTTAGTGAAACTAAGACCCAATTGAGTGTTGAGTTTATTGTTTAATTTTAAATCTTCAGAGGTTTTGTTAGACATTCCCATATATTCATATTTGGATAGTTTCTACACCAAATCCACTTTCTAAGATAGGATAAGTATCTCTTTACTAGGCCATATGATAGACTACCACTTTATGTATAGGATATGGAGGTGGACGTGGCTGAGGAGGCCCGACTCAAGATAGGTAGAACTAGATGATTGGACCCACTATAGGTATTAAATTTGTAGATAAGGTCCATGGATTAGGCCAAATGTATTTAATGTATCCACTACCTAAGGGGAAGTGTTTTAGGATATCTACAATTTTAGGAACAATATTAGTATCAACTACATTACTAACATCTCTTTTAGACATAGGTGCTTCAAATTATTTTATCTCTCTGAATAATGTTCAAATACATGGGCTTTACATTCATTATATTTTTTTAGATAACACTTGATGCATTATTAAGAATTAAATCAGGGAATTCATTACAGAATAAGGGATGTCTCATTTCGGTTGGGAATAATAATTTCATGTGGGGTATATTGTTCTTTATGGTGACAAGTTTAAATATCATCGTCATGATGTAATTGTTGGTTATTTATCACACCTATGTGAATTTTATTTTTTAAGTCCATTCTTCACATCATTATAGGGAGATAATCATATTCAAAAGGGTTAATGGGATTTATATGAAATTTTAGAAAAACTAGAGCATCATGGGTTGGGTGGAGTAGAGATCCAAATTTATCTCCATTTTTTGGTTGAACATGGTGTAGATAAATAAAATTTCCCTCCTTTAGTATATAATTTTAATTATGTCATCCCTAATATTTTTTTTATCAACACCTGAGAGAGAGCGGTGGAGTTTTTTATCAATCAAATTCTAGGAGTAACAACAGTGTCCATTCCCCTTTATAAGATGGTCACTGTTGAGTGGAAGGAGTTCAATAGGTAGCTAATGAGAATGGAAATTAAGGGATTTATATGGCCCAATAATTCAACATGGGTTTCACCTATCCTTATTACATAGAAGTCGGAAAATATCCTCATGATTTTTATAGTCTATAATGAGATGAACCAACTCATGGTTATGAACTGATATACATTGCCTCATATAGACAACCTCTTAGAACAAATTTATGAATCTATGGTTTTCTCCATGACCAATTTGAGTTTAGGATAACACCATGTATTAGTTAAACCTCCAGACATACCCCTTTTATCATCTCATAACTTGTATGATCTTTATGAGTATCTAGTTATTCTATTCGGTCTCCAGAGTGTGGACAATGTATTCATTGTTATAAAGAATCATGTTTTCCACCAGTATATGGATTAAGTTGTGGTAGTTTTCATAGATGATATCTTTGTGTATTCTCACTCATGACACGGCCATGTCAAACATTTTTAGATTTTTTGAATACACAGATAGAGCAACATTTGTATGTTATGATTTTAAAATAAAACTTTTTTATTTATAGAGTTCACTTATTAGGTAACATCAGTTCAATGTGAAGAGTATATATTAAAACATATAACTTTATAGCTATAGTTACAAGGGAGTTGCCTCAGAACATCTATGAAATACATAGTATCTTGGGGATTACTGGATATAACATGAATTTCATTCAAGAATTTTTATTCATATAGAGCCTCTTAGATGCATTGCTATGAAGGGTTTGATGTTCATATGGTCATTATCTTGTGATAAATCCTTTTATGAGATAAAATAGATATTGAATTTATAACCAATATTTACTTCTCTTGATCCATTCTGATTATATACATTTTATTGTGATACATTAGACATCAGGATGGGTTCATTTCTGATGTCAGAAGATAAATGTGTACTGGTCTCATCAGTTGAGACCATGTGAAAGGAATTACCCAATTCATGATACTGACACATAATTCGAAGTTAATTTATTATTTTTTCAGAGGAAATAACTTTTTTATAGAATTTATTTTTTTAAAAAGTCCAAAAAATCTTTAATTATATTTTCAGGCAGCATGACCAGAATCTATGACAGAGGATTCATAAATAGAATGTTCAAGAGGATAGAAGTGAGTGGAAGATGATGGACCTATTTTTTAGTATTCACTTTGAGGAATATTATAATGATAATATTTTTATCCTTACAAATTTTTTAGTGACCTCTTCCTTTATAGAGAGAGTGAAGATGAGGAAACTATCAGATCATAAGGGTCATGTGCTAAGAGAGTGTATTTCATGAAGGGACCTGCCTCTAGGTAAGAACATTGATGAGGATGAGGTCTTGCACTTCCATGGACATTTTTGGTTTCTTATAAACATCTACGAGGAATTGATGCAAGAGTATCACACTTATACATTGGTGGTACACACTAGGGTTACAAATATGTATACATCTTCAATACTGGTGGCCTAGAATTAAAAGGTAGGTAACGAGTTGTTTTACTAGGTGTTCCACCAATCAGCAGTTAAAGGCAGAACAATAGAAACCAATAGGTATTATAAAACCATTGGACATTCTAGAGTAGAAACGGTATGATTTCACCATTGATATTGTGACTATATTACCAAGATCCCCTTGATGCAATGTTGTAGTATGCATGATCATTGACAGACCCTTGAAGGTATCTCACATTTTACCGATTATGATGATTATTTCTTTGTATGATCTTAATAGTCTCCTTGTCTGAGTCATTATATGACTACATGGAGTCCCATTTTCTATTATATCAGAAATATATTCTTTTTTCACTTCTCAATTTTGGAAATTGTTTCAAAGGTAATTTGAAAAAAAATTAATTTTCCTCACAACATTCCACCCTTAGACTGATGGGAATTCTGTGCAGACAATAAATATGATAGAGGAAACACATAGATAACATGTTCTAAATTTTATAGGTTCTTGGGAAGCACATATACCCCTATCTATGTTCACCGGAAATAACGGTTTTCAAACCATGATATAGATAGTTCTTTATGAGGCCCTTTATGGTAGCCCTTGTGGTTTACCCTCATGCTAGTTAGAGTTGGGGGAAAAAGAGTACATGGATCTCATCTTATCTGTTTGAATTTTGAGTAGGTTCAGTTGATCATAAAAAGATTTTTTACATAAAGTTATATACAGATGTCCTATTCCAATTTCCACTGACCACCATTGGAGTTTGAGGTTAGGGATTGAGTATTTCTGTGTGTTTCGACTAGACTATGGAATCTATTGTTTAGGTGGAAGGGTAAGTTTTCACCTCATTCTGTTGAACCTCTTGTGGTTTTGTAGAGGGTCAAATTGGATCATTATTAGGTATCACTCCATAAGAGATAAGGATCTATTCATGACATGTTTCACATTCTTCATTGGAATTACTATTACCCAGATCCATCTCAAATATTTCATCCAGATGAGGTTGAGTTAAAAGTAGATTCCTCCATTGAGGAGCATCCTATACACATCGTGGAAAAGAGAAAGATGGATCTATGAGGGAGGCCAGTTCCTTTATTCTGGGTGGAATGATTGAACATTCACATTGAGGATGAGACCTATGGGTGAGTGGCCTATGAACATGCATAGGGGTATGAGATTTAATTATATGGTGTTTTATCCATCAGGAGGGAAACTCAGGGATGATTTTTCATAATTGGGATGGCTATAACAACCCTATTTTTCTATTGAGGTATGAACCATTTATTTTTACTTTTAACATTTATTTGTAACCAAATATATGAGTTTAAATAATTATGAAAGGGTTCCTAAGTGTATGAAGCTTCTTTGGTGGCAAGGGATTTAAATTTTGGAGAAGTTGTATGAGGCACATGGTTGAGTATGGTAAGTAGTAACCGTACAGTTCACCAGTGCAACCCATATATAATGTAGAATTATTTGAAGAACCATGTTAGGTAGTATTCTTGGATATATAAAAAACTACATACCTATTATAGAGATAACCCACACGGGCTACACAGTTTTGAAAAATGTGCACCTAATCCACTAGCTCAGTGAATCCTAGACAGTGACATCGAATTCTTGGAGCATAGTTTTCCCAAACCATGTGTGATAGACATGTGAGGGTTGACCATGGACAAATATAGTTTTATATTTTGTCTATCCATGTATCCAAACCATGCTACCTCTTAATGTTTGGTGAATTGATGAGTTTTCCCTTGTACAATTATAACTAAACCCCATTTTCCCTCCTCTTTCAAACATGCACCACAAATCCCCCTATTCATGTTCCTACATGCCTCCAATATATGATTTTAGATTTCTTCACATTCAATTTATGATTCACATAATATCTATCATGATGGATTTCTCTTGGTAATATGTTTGATCGATTACTTTCTTTTCTCGATATATCTTACCTTATTTGGTGCTATTTAGGTGGAAGCTAATATGAAATATTTTTAAAATATTAGTATATTATTTAAATTTCATTTAATTAAGACCAACATATGGGTTGATATTGGATTATTATTTCTATAACACCATATGTTAGGTGTTCTATTAGTTTTCCCTCAAGTCCATTCAATTTATAATTTTCATTGTTGTGTCGCACATCGGTTTTAACCATCCTTCACCCTTAAAATTAATTTTCATTAAATTAGTTGTTTAAATTGGAATATAGATGCCCTATTAGATCCCATTAGGGATTATTGTAGGATAATGAACACAACTTAAGCCATCCATTGGGTGTACCACAATTGTTCCTATGTGCATATTACTTTTTATTACCCAGAAAACCCATTGGTGTGTTTAGTTTGTATTAACTATATGATATTATTTTTAGAAAATGGTGATTTGATAATTTATGATTGGTAAATAATTTTTATCTAGGATATTATTAATTTTAAATAAAATTTTTAAATTGTATGACCCCATATAAATCTATTTTTCATTGTTGAATGAAAGGGTAAGAACTTAAATTATCCAAATAGAATATATTGGAATTGTTATCATATGGTGTTGGTTATTTAATTAAATGTATGGTTCCTATTACTAATATGGACCATTTTTGTTGTTATAGGAATGGTCATAATTGAGCTATCATTGGATTATCGAGGTAATTCCCTGAGCACTTAGAGGACACCACTCTGATTTATTGATCCATTTTCTATGGTAGGTACCAAACATAGAATTTGATAAGCTAATTATTTATTTTTGAATGACTCGATGTGGTACTGAAGATTCACATGACTCATTTATGGATATTTAGAATACCTAAAATAAAATACATGGATTCATATGATGTCTTCGGACATGAGGCACCTTGGATACTTACATAGCGCTGAAGTCATTTTTATCTTGTGATTTACTATGGTCATGTTACATAGACATTGTTAGACACTTATCTATTAGAATGCATTGGGAGGAACCCTTGGATTATTGAGAGACCCTACAGATAGGCTACATGGTTTATATTCTATGAGATGGCTTGACCTTCTAACGTTAAGGATTCGTTAATTCCTCTTGGATCATATATTGCTATTATTATGAATTAGACACCCCGATATCACCTTGTGATCTATTTATAATTACATAAACTTGTAAAATAAGGTCATACATCCTAGAACCTAACCTATATCTAGTTCCTTGATCATAAATTATTAGTATGACCCAAAGTAGTTACAGTAGGAAGATAATTCCATAAGGATTCCATGTTTGATGTTATTATTACTTCCTTCATACAATTCCACTAATTATACTTATATATACTCACTGCAGATTTGATATTCATTGACTGGACTATTTGAATACATTATTGGTGGTGTCCTACAGAGTATATCTCTATAAAGACCCGCAAATTTCAAGGAAATTTTTTTCCCAAATTTTCTTTGGAATTTTACAAGAACGCAGTTTCTTACGGCACCTGATTCCGAGGCCCGGTGTGCCCGGAATCATTTTCCGAAGTTTGGCTCAGGTACGTTCAGTGAACGGACGAGCGGGTTTTTCTAAATTTTGAACCGGTGCCCGGAATAGAATTCTGAGGGCACCGATGGAATCGCAGCACCGGTAATTGCTTGGAAACGCCTCTTTCAGATTTGCATTTGCTCGGGTGTGGTTTTTAATTTTTTGGGTTTAAAGTTATGAAATAAAAAAAAGTTGTGCGACAATTTTATTTTGATTTCACTTAAAGCCACTTGAAAGCCACTAAAAGCTGCATAAGCAGGGTTGATACGGATAGGGTGATATCCAAAAATATCCTAGCCCTTGGTAGGATATTTGTGAGGTGGGGCCCGCACAGGCCCCACAGTTTCATTTCCGCTAAGTAACGCATCCGCGAAAACCCGTCATTATGAAAGTCAACTGACGAGTTTTCTTAATTTCTTAACGCACCAATTAATTGGGCGGTTCATTTCATTGAATTAATTCTACGAATTAATGGGTCGTTACTTATATCTTTTTCGTTTGTTGGCGTAATAATAAAATAAGACCAACACACGACATCTTGAGGATTACACGTTGAGAGGCTTTTGACAGGAATTCTTGTGCCTCCACCCTTCTTCGCGAAGAACGCGAAGAACGTGAAGAACGTGAAGAACTCCGGCCTCCGACGAAGAACACCGAACCCACGGAAATCGACGACGTGACGTCGTGTGCCGCGACACCGAAATTTCATCTCCCGCGATGTTCTTCTACGACGTTCCTTCCTCCTTGACAAAAATCTACGATCATCCGTTGACGTGAGATTCTGCGATTATTTAAATTCTTTTGTGGATTTTAACTCAATATGGATTTAATTATTAAATAATTAAATCTGTTGTTTCTTGGTCCTCGGAGTTCGTCGATGCAATGCCGGATTCCGCGACGACGCGACGGTCCCCACCTTCCGCGACGTTCAATTCCATGAAGAGCGCGCGTGCAACGACTTGACGAGGTAGGGGTTGTTTGTGAAATAACTTTATATTCCCATGATTGTTTATTTTAAATCAAGGAACTTGGATCAAGTTCAATTTTAATTTTATTAAAATTGTGCCTTGCCTTTATTCATGTGTTGAATAATTCTCTCGTCTGTTATTATCTAACGCGGAGGGTGCGGGCCAAACGAACATAGCCAGACAACCCTCCTCCGTTCTTCGTGGTTGTGCGGATTTGGCGGGCGATGACAAAACGTGACGCAAGGGAGATTTGATGATCCTGCAGTGAAGAACGGAACCCGGGAGGAACAACGGCACAGACGGGAAGGAAAACGGACCACCGGAGCAACTCTGGTGGCCCGCAGAAGCCACCGGCGGCGCGGGTCGCCGGCACGGCAGCGCCGGAGGCGGCGGCGCCAGTGGACCTGTGGCCGTGCGGGTCTGGCGCACACGCGGGACACGGCTTTTGTCGCGTCCGTTGACCAGGGCGGCCCCCCGCGGGGGCCACGGTGCTGTCACGCGGGGGCAGTGAGCCCCCCGCGCTGCTCGGCCACTCGGCCGAGCAGACCCGGACCGGCCGGCCAAGCCAGGCCACGCCCTGGCCTGGCTAGACCGGGTTCAACTAGGTTGGGTCCACCCAGTTCGGGTCGACCCGGTTCGGCCGACCTAGGGGGGGTCGGGCCGGGTCGGCCCGGGCCCAGACCCCCTGTCTCCGGATGTTTTCGGTCTTTCGCTCATAACATGAGCTACGAGCCTCCTAACGACGCGCTGTCAGCGGAAACGTAATCCTTGGATCGAGATGGTCGTTTTGGTATATCTCACTCAAGGATTCGGATTACTTTGTGTTCGGCCGGGGTGGTTCGTAGACGAAACCAACAGGGCCTTCGGAGCGGAAACGCTCATATCTTGAGCTTCAGACATCCGATCGACATGTCGTCGACTTCGTTGAATTCTTCTAAGTGAGATGGATCTTTTGGAATACCCCGCCTGAGGTTTGGACGCAGGTGGAGTACGGTCAGTTTGGTTTTGCCTTAAAAACCAACCGGGCCCCTAGGACGAAAAAGCCAATAACTCTCAGACCGGGCATCCGATTGACGCGCCGTCTGCGACATTGAGTTCCTGTTGATGATACAGAACTTTTGGATACATCAACTTCAGACTTTGTGTCAGTTTATGTATCAGCCTCTCTGCTCGTGGAGCGGACCCTCCCGAACGAGCTTACTGTGTGTGGGAACCCTAGTGCTGACTGCGACTACGACGACGACTGTGCCGAGATCCTCAGTGGACTACGACGACGACTGTGCAGAGATCCTTAGTGGACTGCGACGATGACTATGAAGATTTCCTCAGTGGAATGCGGCGACGACTGTGCAGAGATCCTCAGTGGACTGCGACGACGACTGTGCGGAGATCCTCAGTGGACTGCGACGACTACTGCACTCAGCGATCCTACGTGGATCAGTGATACAGATCCTGTGTGGATCTGATCCTGTGTGGGTCAGCGCTCAGCGGTTCTGTGTGAGCCAGCGCCTACAGGTCCTGTGTGGTCCCGATCCTGTGTGGGTCTTTGCGGGGTTTATTACCTTTCGATCCTTTGTGGGTCCGATGACTTAGATGGATCAGTGATCATATTTATCGTCATACGAAGAAGTATACCTGTGTGAGATGAATCTTGTGTTACTATCCTTTGTGGATTTACTGTTTCCTATCCTTGTGGATTGTGTTGAGCTATCCTATGTGGATTACTTTTTCTCTCCTTTGTGGATTTCGTTGTGCTATCATGTGTGGGTATACGTTTTTCTTTCCTGTGTGGACTGGGTTGTGCTTCGGCTCGGATGTTGGAGCCGAACGGGAATTGATGACTTAGGTATATGTATGGGAATATACCTAAGCAGTGTCGGTTGTGACTTCGTGATTGTATCTTTCCTTTGTGGTTTATCCTTTGTGTATTTTGGGAGACCTTCGGGGGTCTCGGGGTCCCTACTGAGTAGCTTATACTCTCCCCTGCACGGGTTATGCCCGCACTTCATTGTGTTGGTTGCAGACGATGGACAGCGCTGATCGTAGTGGAGGCTTGCGGAGCAGGACGGTACCTGGAGGTGGACCACTGGGCGAGATGTACTTGGAGCGGTCAGGTGGACACGAGGAGCAGTTGAGGCTATCTGTACCCACCCTTCAGGTGGGACTTCCAGACGACGGCTCGACGTAGCGGCTTTTCTTTTCAGTTGCTGTTTTTCCTTTCAGTTGTACTTTACAATTGGGCTTGTATTTCCGGCCCCTTTTTACTTTCATTACAGCTTGTTACAGTTTTTACTTTGTGTTTACTTTTCCACTTGCTTACTCTGTGGTTCTTGTTTACTTTTCAAAGGCAATGCCTTCCCTTTTTCCGGGATTTACGCCTTGGTGCTAGTCGCCAGCCCCTGGCCTATGGAAGGCGGGCTTGGGGTAGTCACGGCACGGGCCCCGAGGACGGGTCATGACAAATTGGTATCAGAGGTGGTCGGTTCTACCGCAGACTTTGATCTTTCTTCTATGTGAAGCAATAGTGTTTAGTGTATTGAGTGTGGTTATCAGTCCAGGGAGTCCAGTGTTGGTGTGGCGACCGACGTATCCGTACACCAGGACCCTGACTTCTGATTTCCGAATTAATGCACGAAAACATTGATTGCATGTGTGTTTCATGTTTTCTTTGTGATTACTTGTGTCAGCTCACTAGGTATACTGTACAGACCGTGGCGCAGTTGTTTCCTTTTCAGGATGGCCCGACGACGGCCGCCAGCTAGGGTTCCAAGAGTAGAGCGCGACGACAGCCCGCCGAGCGACGAGGCCTCGGTGCAGGGCCCTTTGACAACAGAGGCTTCGGTGGTACCTCTACCCGCCGATCCCCCGATGCTCCCCGCCACGACCGCTGACGATGCACGTCGCCTTGGAGCTCTGCACGAGTTCCAGTGCCAGCGACCACCTAGGTTTCGTGGGGAGACGGACCACCAGGTAGCTGAGGACTGGCTGGAGGTAGTCTTACGAGTTTTCAGGCTAGTGAGGACACCAGTAGACCTCATGGTGATCCTCGCGGCGAGCCTACTGTACGCGGCAGCAGGCCGATGGTGGATTTTGATGCTCCAGGTGCACGACTAGGAATCTCTTATCTGGATGGACTTCGAGAGCCTCTTCCACTCAGAGTTCGTCCCGGCCACCCTTCGTGCGATGCGCATCCAGGAGCTTCTTCAGCTGCGGCAGGGCAGCTTGACGGTCGCCCAGTACGCGGAAAGGTTTACCGATCTCTCGTGCTACTCGACAGATATGGTATGAGACCCCTTCTTCCGGGCCTGGACCATTGAGAAGGGTTTGAGACACGAGATCAGGGCATCGTTGATCTCCCTTAGCATCCCGACTCAGGCAAGAGTACTCGAGTGAGCCCTTCTGATCGAGAGCTTTCTGGATGAGTCCACAGCGAGACCTACCGTAGGGCAGCAAGTAGCGGAGTCTTCGGCAACAGGCAGCTGATGGATGACTCGTAGGTCTAGGCAGACCAGACCTTCCGGTAGAAGACCTTGGGATACTGGCTCAGCAGTGCGGGGCACACAGCGCGGAGCCAGCCTTTCGAGAGGCAGGCAGTGCTACGCATGCGGTGGGCAGGGCCACATGGCTCGTGACTGCCCGACCCACCGTTCCGAGGAGCAGCAGACGGTGGAGGGGCCACCCAGGCAGAGGAAGAGGGTTGACTGTGGTGGTCCGCATAGAGGAGGCGGACGAGGCAGAGGAGCTGGCCGAGCAGCAGGTGGTGGGCGACGCTTTGAGGCTCTGCCACCACCACCACCAGGAGGTCCGTCCTGACCACAGGGAGCTGGCTGGCAGAGACAGGCACAGCTCCAGGCAGCGGAGGCCTACGACCACGGCGCGCCAGAGATGATTCAAGGTACGATCTATGTATATTCCACCCTTTCTGTAGTTCTTATAGACACAGGAGCGAGTCACTCTTTTATATCCACTGCCCTTGTTCGGAGCTCGGAGATTCCGACAGAGCCGTTGGCACGACCCTTACAACTAGAGACCCCTACGGGAGCAGACTCGGCGATTACGCACTGGTTCCTGCAGAGTGAGCTTACTCTAGGAGGCGAGAGATTCGGCTGGGATCTTCTGGTAGCGGCGTCGAGGCCTTACGACGTCATCTTGGGCAAGGGTTGGTTATCCACAGTCCATGCTCATATTGACTGTATTAGGCACAAGGTTCGATGTGTGTGCACCGACGGGAGCAGGTTCACCTTCACCGGCGAGAAGGGAGCGTTAGAAGCACTGGAGGGACTCTCGAAGAGGAGGGGACAGCCCATTACTCATCAGTTGGCTAGCCTCATCCTAGGAGCAGTTGACGTGCGGAGTCCTAGTTTTCCTGCAGTGGTGGATCAGTACGCGGACGCCTTTCCTGATGACGTTCCAGGGCTACCTCCTCGCAGAGAGGTAGACTTTTATATTGATCTGTACCCCTGGACAGCCCCGATATCCACTCCAGCATATCGGATGGCCCCCGCTGAGCTTCGAGAGCTGCGGGTACAGTTGGAGGACTTGCAGGGAAAGGGGTTCATCTGACCCAGTGTTTCACCCTGGGCTTCCCCGATATTGTTCGCCAAGAAGGCGGACGGGAGCTTGCGACTGTGTGTCAACTATCGTCGCCTGAACCAGGTAACAGTGAGGAACAAGTATCTTCTACCGAGGATTGATGACCTCTTCGATCAGCTCAAGGGAGCATGGTGGTTCTCGAAGATAGACCTCAGGTCAGGCTATCATCAGCTTAGAGTTCAAGACGAGTACATGCAAATGACGGCCTTCAGGTATCGGTATGGCCACTATCAGTTCTTGGTTATGCCTTTAGGCATAACCAATGATCCATTAGTGTTCATGAGCCTCATGAACAGGATCTTCCAGCCATACCTCGATCGATTTGTCATGGTCTTCATCGACGACATTTTGGTGTACTCGACCACGGAGGAGGAGCACGTCTACCACTTGCGGGTTGTGCTAGACACGCTCCAAGATCACTAGCTTTATGGAAAGCTCTCGAAGTGCCAGTTCTGGTTACGTGAGGTCCACTTCTTGGGGCACATCATTTTGAGGCGGGAGTTGCGGTGGATCCCACAAAGATCGAGGCAGTGCTAGCTTGGGAGCCACCCAGGAGCGTGACGGAGGTGCGGGGTTTCTTTGGTCTAGCTGGATACTATCGAAGATTTGTGCCGAACTTCTCCAGAGTCGCGGTGCCACTCTCAGCTTTGACGAAGAAGGGGAAACCCTTTGTGTGGTCAGACAGATGTCAGCAGAGCTTCCAGGAGCTGAGATAGAGATTGACCAGTGCACCTATTTTGAGGTTACCTGAGGAGGGAGTTGGATACGTAGTCTACTACGATGCATCAGGGACCAGACTCGGATGTGTCCTGATGCAGTATCGGGCCATGATTGCCTATGGATCACGCTAGTTGAGGCCGCATGAGCAGAACTACGCTACCCATGACCTGGAGTTAGCAGTAGTGGACTTCGCTCTGAAGACATGGTGACACTACCTGATGGGCGAGCACATTACAGTCTTTTCTGACCACCAGAGTCTCAGGTACATCTTCTCTAAGAAGGACCTGAACCTAAGACAGTGGCAATGGCTCGAGTTCCTCCAGGAAAATGACTTTGAGATAGTCTATACTCCTGGGAAGGGGAACATAGTAGCCGATGCCCTCAGCAGGAGGACGAGAATTCAGCTACTTGAGGAGGTGAAAGAGTAGCTAGCCGCCTTGCAGATATCCTTAGTGGATAGGGACAGAGCAGCCTTCCTTCAGTCTCTCACAGTCTCTTCTCCACTTCTACAGCGGGTCAGAGAGGCACAGCGTGTGGACGCTGACTGTGAGACACGGCGTGCACAGATATCCTTGGAACAGGCACCTGATGGTTTCTCCCTTGGAGCAGAGCACGACGTCCTTTTCAGAGGACGTACCTTGGTACCAGTTGCCTTATGGGAGGAGGTTCTGAGAGAGTTTCACACTTCTCCTTTGGTGGTACATCCTAGAGTGGTGAAGATGTGCCAGGATCTCAGACGACAGCACTAGTGGCCGGGCATGAAGAAGGTTGTGGCAGAGTTCGTTTCTCGATGCCTCACCTACCAGCAGGTGAAGGCAGAGCATCAGGTACCAGAAAGCATGGTACAACCCTTGGAGTTCCCAGAGTGGAAGTGGGATGGCATATCTGTGGACTTCTTGACTGGACTTCCACGCACTTTCAGAGGTCACAACTCCATTTGGGTGATTGTTGACCGACTCACCAAGTCGGCACACTTCTTACCCATCAGAGAGCAGGGCTCAGTGGATAGCTTGGGGCGTCTCTACACTCAGGAGATTGTACGGCTTCACGGTGTGCCATCGTCTATCGTCTCTAATCGGGACGCTCTCTTTACTTCCCGGCCTTGGAAGGGGTTGCAGGAGGTGTTCAGGACGCGACTACGTCTGAGCACCGCCTTTCACCCTCAGACGGATGGTCAGACAGAGAGGACCATTCAGACTCTCGAGGACATGCTCCGGGCATGTTTCCTCGACTTTGGTCACAGTTGGGAGGATCATCTACCCTTGGTGGATTTCGCATACAATAACAGCTACCACTCCGCCATCGGGATGGCACTATACGAGGCGTTGTATGGCAGACCTTGCAGATCTCCTTTGTGCTGGACAGACCCTAGGGAGTCAGCACTTGTGGGACCAGAGATGGTCCGGACCATGACAGAGAAGGTCCAAGTCATCCAGGAGCGGATGAGGATAGCTCAGAGCCGGCAGAAGTCATATGCTGACAGGAGGCGGAGGCCACTAGAGTTTTGGGATGATGACCATGTCTTCTTGTGTGTCTCACCTCGACGTGGATTACGGAGATTTTCCCTAGGTGGTAAGTTGTCTCCACGCTTCATCGGACCCTTCCAAGTCCTCAGCAAGATCGGTGAGGTGGCTTATCGCCTGGCTCTACCACCTCAGTTGCACCAGGTGCATGCCGTCTTCCACGTATCTCAGCTGTGGAGATACGTGCATGACCCGACACATATCATTGACTATGGGGAGCTGGACGTTGATGATGGGGCGACTTTTGCGGGGGTCCCAATGGAGATCGAGGATCGATAGGAGCGGGTCCTATGTGGACGATCGATTCCTCTAGTGCGCATCAGATGGCAGCACGTGAACCTCCAGGAGATCACTTGGGAGCGGGAGGCTCAGATGCGTGCTCAGTACCCACATTTGTTTCCCTAGTTTGTGATGTATCTTTATGGGGACGTAAAGACCTGAGGTGGGAGTAATATAAATACCGGTAAATTTCAAGGAAATTTTTTTTCCTCAATTTTCATTGGAATTTTACAAGAACGCAGTTTCTGACGGCACCTGATTCCGAGGCCCGGTGTGCCCGGAATCATTTTCCAAAGTTTGGCTTGGGTACGTTCAGTGAACGGACGAGTGGGATTTTCTAACTTTTTAACCAGTGCTCGGAATTGAATTCTGAGGGCACCGATGGAATCACAGCGCCGGTAATTTCTTAGAAACACCTCTTCCGGAGTTGCGTTTGCTCGGGTGTGGTTTTTAATTTTTTGGGTTTAAAGATATGAAATAAAATAAAGTTGTGTGACAATTTTACTTTGATTTCACTTAAAGCCACTTAAAAGCCACTTAAAGCTGCATAAGTGGAGTTGATACGGATAGGGTGCTATCCAAAAATATCCTACCCCTTGGTAGGATATTTTTGAGGTGGGGACCGCACGAGCCCCACCTTTTCTTTTCCGCTAAGTAACGCACCCGCGAAAACCCGTCATTATGAACGTCTACTGACGCATTTTCTTAATTTCTTAACACACCAATTAATTGGGCGGTTTATTTCATTGAATTAATTCTACGAATTAATGGGTCGTTACTTATCTCTTTTTCGTTTGTTGGTGTAATAATAAAATAAGACCAACACACGACATCTTGAGGATTACACGTTGAGAGGCTTTTGACGGGAATTCTTATGCCTCCACCCTTCTTCGCGAAGAACGTGAAGAATGCGAAGAACATGAAGAAGGCGAAGAATGCCGACCTCCGACAAAGAGCGCTGAACCCGCGGAAATCGACGATGCGACGCCGTGTGCCGCAACGCCGACATTTCATCTCCCGCGACATTCTTCTACGACATTCCTTCCTCCTCGACAAAAATCTTCGATCATCCGTTGAGGTGAGAGTTTGTGATTCTTTAAATTCCTTTGTGGATTTTAACTCAATATGGATTTAATTAGTAAATAATTAAATCTGTCGTTTCTTGGTCCTCGGAGTTCATCAACGCAACGCCAGATACCGCGACGACGCGACGGTCCACACCTTCCGTGACGATCAATTCCATGAAGAGCGTGTGTGCGACGACTTGACGAGGTAGGGGTTGTTTGTGAAATAACTTTATATTCTCGTGATTGTTTCTTTTAAAGAAAGGAACCCGGATCAAGTTCAATTTTAATTCTATTAAAATTGTACCTTGCCTTTATTCATGTGTTGAATAATTCTCTCGTCTGTTATTATCTAACACGGAGGGTGTGGGCCAAACGAACACGGCCCGACAACCCTCCACCGTTCTTCGTGGTTTTGCGGATTTGGAGGGCGACGACAAAACGTGACGCAAGGGCAATTTGATGATCCCGCAGTAAATAACGGAACCCGGGAGGAACAACGGCGCATACGGGAAGGAAAACGGACCACCGAAGCAACTCCGGTGGCCTGCGGAAGCCACCGGTGGCCCGGGTCACCGGAGCGGCGGCGCCGGCGGCCAGCGGCCGCGCGGGTCCAGCGCACACGCGGGACGCGGATTTTGCCACGTCCGTTGACCACGGCGGCCCCCGCGGGGGCCGCGGTGCTGTCACGCGGGGGAAGCGAGCCCCCCGCGCTGCTCGTCCGCTCGGCCGAGCCGAGCCGGACCGGGTCCAGCCGGGTCGGGTCGACCCGGTTCGGCCGACCCAGGGGGGTCGGGCCGGGTCGGCCCGGGCCCAGACCCCCTGTCCCTGGATGTTTTCGGTCTTTCACTCATAACTTGAGCTACGTGCCTCCGAACGATGCGCCGTCAGCAGAAATGTGATCCTTGGATCGAGACGGTCATTTCGGTATATCGCACTCAATGTTTCTGATTACATTGAGTTTGGCCAGGGTGGTTCGTACACAAAACCAACCGGGCCTTTGGAGCGGAAACACTCATATCTTGAGCTTCGGACGTCCGATCGACGTGCCGTCGACTTTGTTTAATTTCTCTAAGTGAGATGGATCTTTTGGCATACCCTGCCCGAGCTTTGAAAGCAGGTGGAGTACGGGTAGGTTGGTTTTTCCTTAAAAACCAACCGGGCCCCTAGGACGAAAAAGCCAATAACTCTCCGACCGGGCGTCCGATTGACACGCCGTCTGCGACGTTGAGTTCCTGTTGATGATACGGAACTTTTGGATACATAAACTTCTGAATTTTTGTCAGTTGATGTATCAGCCTCTCAGCTCGTGGAGCGGACCCTCCCGAACAAGCTTGTTGTGTGCGGGAACCCTAGTGCTGGCTGCGACTGCGACGACGACTATGTAGAGATCCTCAGTGGACTGTGACGACGACTGTGGAGAGATCATCAGTGGACTGCGACGACGACTGTGCATAGATCCTCAGTGGACTGCGATGACGACAGTGCAGAGATCCTCAGTGGACTGCGAAGACGACTGTGCCGAGATCCTCAGTGGACTACGATGATGACTGTGCAGATATCCTCAGTGGACTGCGACGACTACTGCACTCAGCGATCCTACGTGGATCAGTGCTACAGATCCTGTCTTGATCCGATCCTATGTGGGTCAGCGCTCAGTGGTTCTGTGTGAGCCAGCGCCTACAGGTCCTATGTGGGCCCGATCTTGTGTGGGTCTTTGCGGGGGTTAGTACCTTTTGATCCTTTGTGGGTCCGACGACTTAGATGGATCAGTGATCAGCTTTATCGTCATACGAAGAAGTATACATGTGTGAGCTGAATCTTGTGTTACTATCCTGTGTGGATTTACTGTTTACTCACCTTGTGGATTGTATTGAGCTATCCTATGTAAATTACTTTTACTCTCCTTTGTGTATTGCGTTGTGCTATCCTGTGTGGGTATACATTTTTCTTTCCTATGTGGACTGGGTTGTGCTTGGGCTCAGATGTTGGAGCCGAACAGGAATTGATGACTTAGGTATATGTATGAGCATATACCTAAGCAGTGTCGGTTGTTACTTCGTGATTGTATCTTTCGTTTGTGGTTTATCCTTTTTGGATTTAGGGAGACCTCCGGGGGTCTCGGGGTCCCTACTGAGTATATTATACTCACCCCTGCACGGGCTATGCCCGCACTTCGTTGTGTTGGTTGCAGACGACAGACAGCGCTGATCGTAGTGGAGGCTTGCGGAGCAGGACGGTTCCTGGAGGTGGACCACTGGGCGAGACGTACTTGGAGTGGTCAGGTGGACCCGAGGAGCATTGGAGGCTATCTGTACCCACCCTTCAGGTGGGACTTCTAGACGATGGCTTGACACAGTGGCTTTTCTTTTCAGTTTTTGTTTTTCCCTTCAGTTGTACTTTACAGTTGGCATTGTATTTCTGGCCCCTTTTTACTTTCAGCATAGCTTGTTACAGTTTTTACTTAGTGTTTACTTTTCTGCTTGCTTACTCTATTGTGATTGTTTAATTTTCAAAGGCAATGCCTTCCCTTTTTCTAGGATTTATGCCTTGGTGCTAGTCGCCAGCCACTGGCCTATGGAAGGCGGGCTTGGGGTAGTCACGGCATGGGCCCCGAGGACGGGTCATGAAAATCTCACACCCTATAAGGGACACCATTTGGTACTAGGACATACTTCATATATTCTTGTAGGGAAAATGGAAGGTGCCCAGTATTTTATCTAAGATTGATTATAGCATGGGAGTGTGGGAGAATATGATCAATCTAAGGATTGTGATTATATTAGAGATATCAATTTCGTTAGTTTGGTTACTATTTGATATATATATATATATATGTGTATGTATGTATGTATGTATGTATTTTATGAATACTAAAATTTATTATTTATTTTGTATAGATCAATGACATAATCATCATTTTTTATATAATACCACATTTTTCATGATTATTACTATAGTTTGGTTTATTTTCTAAAACATATATGTATTTTATTATTATGCATCCACCATTTATTCATTATTATACTATTTTGATACTCTTTTTATGTGGCTATATTCTCCCCACCATACCATCTTGGAAACTCTCTACTAGTCGGTAGCCCATGATGTATTGGATGGAGTGCTAAAGGCCTTGTGGAAAATTAGGTTTGGTTACTTATAAGTGAACTGGTCCCGAGACATTACATTCCATTCCCAAGAACAAGGTATTGTTCTATAGAAGTTTATAGTAGAATATTTTCTTCACAATATTAGATTCCTATTCCATAGAAAGCCTAAATCAATTTGGTTTATTCCATATCATCAGTTTCCAGTTTACAAAGATACTGAAATCGCTAGTGAGATAGAAAATGTTCTACAATACCTCATTCTATATTGTGAATAAACATTCATAGAGGAATCTCAATTAGTGTTCTATAACCTATAGAGGGATTATATCTTTTTAGAGGAGGATGTGTCAATTTTTTACGGCCATGAAAAATCCAATACCTCCACGTCAAAATTCAATGAACTAGTTAATTATCCACGGTTGCATCAATTTCCATTCTATAGTAAAGATAAAATATGGAACACTATGCCATATTTTATTCAACACACCACATCGGATATTAGACTAGTTTTCTATGACTATAAAAATTTAATGGCCTTCATACTGTAGTATGTAGGCCATTCCTTAATGTGTCCAGTCTATTAATATATAACTAGTTTAAACCACCACCTTAAGACATAATGTCTGATGTTATGCCATAAAAGTGGTCATCTTGGAAAATTTGGGAAATTCGACCTAGAGTGCTGAATTGAATTCATATTAAAAAAATTTGGAAAATATAACCTATTATAACTGGAAATTAAAATTTAATGATAAATATATTGAATGTAGAAAATCCAAGTGTTGTTATTCAAGATTGGGATTTGAAATTGAAATTCAAATTCAAATTTGTTTTCTGTTTAAGATGGGTCTCTATGTTGATTTTGAAATATATTGAAAATTGAGAGGAAGAGTGTGCGAGATAGAAGAAGAAGAAGTTTTGGATATTTGATATATTGTTAAAATTATATTATTATCCATTGAATAAGGGAGAAATAAAATTAATTATAAGATTGAATTGGTTTTTTAATGTTCTATTCATAGATAATAATGAATAAGCTTACTCATCTGAAATATTAAAGATTATTTTTTTTTGATTGCTATACTGATAGTATAGTGGACATGGAATATTTAAGTAGGCTAAAACAATTAGACTAAATATATTTGATTGAATAATATTCATAGTTTCCCAAATATTTATTCTTGTAAAGAGGGGAATTTAATGTAGTATAGGATGCACTGAATCATAATTAGGGTGCATAAAAATATGAGATCCAAGGTTATACCATGCTTTTTGTACTCACATGATGATTTCAATGAGTATTCTGGTCATATAGGATTCTTTATCCCTCCATGGACTAAATATATTATATTGAGAGGTGAACCATGTAAATTATATGTTCCCTTATGTAGGTTTGTTTTGGGGCATGTTTCAGTTATCATCACTACTTCCTAACAGGTGGAGAAGCTTATTTCGAAAGAAATATAAAAACTATATTTATCACAAATTCACCCCATATCAGTGATCTGTCATTGATTATAAAGTAGTTATATAAGTTTTATCAGAGTTACATATTCTATTAATTTTTGATTTTATATTTTTGGTTTCATGATATTAAATAAGAAGTCACTGATTTATATTAGTTAAATGTATAATTAAAGTTAATTGTATAGAATGGTGATTCTTAAATTTAAAGGTATATAATACCATACATGGAAATACATGATGAGCCCATACCTATTATATATTTGTTATGATTTATTTTAATTCAAAACTAGATGTTTTTTCCCAGGTTAAAGTAATTTCAATGAAAGTATCTGATAAAAGGAATTTAGAGAACCATGTCCCTACAAAGAATTTTATCTTATCTACACTCTCAGAATGTGAGTTTTTGAAATTAAAAGGACTGAAAACCACTAATTCGATTTGGGATAAACAATATAATATCAATAAAGGAAATTGAAATGTGGAGGGAGATATGTTTTTTTATTAAATAATTATGTATGATAATCTCTGGATGGATGAAGATTAATTTTTTGAAATTTTTTTCACAAGAGTGAATGATTTTTTGAGAACCATAAAATTATATGGAGAGACGTTCTAAGATGTTAATATTATTGAAATAATATAGGAATCCTACTATATTAGTTTTATAATGAATTATATCATTTGGAAGAAATTTATGTGATTTTTCTCTAGGTAATTTTCATAGAGTCATATTGTCTTATGAAATAAAGAAAGATATCATTCTGTAAAAAAGAATGAAAATTTTGGAAAATAAATATTTTAAAGTCACTAGGAAATAGAATTTAAAGAAGAATATTTCGATTACCAAAATAAGTTTGTTTCTTTTTTCGATAAAGATTTATTGGATAATTTTCATATATCCACATCTCTTGTCTCATGAAAATTTATAGTTGGTAAATTTAATTACAATGGAAATCTTCCATTAATGTTTTTCAGTTGGGATTTTTGCAGAAAAGTTTCCAAAATCAAAATGGAATAAAGGTAGTAATATGTAATATGATATTACTATAACATTCAAAAATAAGAAATAGAATAATTCAAAGGATTATTATAATTAAATTGTTAATATTTTCTCTAAATTTAATTTTAGAAACTTCTTGTCTAAAAAAATATTTATAATGAAAATTAAAATGAAAACGAATTACCATTCAGTGGTGATGATACTGAAAAACTAATAATTTCTAAAGATAATAATATAAACTTTTCTAATGATTAAATAAGTATTCATGATATAGCAAGCGAAGAGACTGGTATATATTTCATACTAAATAGAGAATTAAAAAATGGCTCCCAAATATTTCCAAATAAGGGAAGTATATTAAAAAATTAATATTGATGATAAATATTTTATTTTCCACGTATAATTATTTATAATAGAAAATAATATGATTCATTATATATTTAAAGTATTATAATAATTTCATGATGATAATAAAACTCTTAACATATTTTTGGATCAAATATTAATGGACAATGAAAATAAGTATGATCATTTTCAAAAAGCCAGAGAGAACAAAAGGGGATTTAAGGTAGTGAAGATCCAATGTTCAGAATTATATATCAAAAGATAGATAATGTTCAATTTATTTTGCATATGAATAATACTAAAATATAATATTGAATAAATATTGAATTATGGTTGAAAAAGTTTGTTAAAACTCGGTGAAGAAGAAACATTTCATTAAGAACGAGGTTGTGTCCAAATCATGAAATCCAAAATCTAGAAATTATAGGAGTACCAAATTAGTTGAAAAATATGATAGAACTAGGATATCTTAAATAAATGAAAGAATACAGATATTAAAATCAATAATTTGGGATCTCACCAAAAAAAATTCATAAAATGTAGTTCAAATAGGTTTCTCTAATAAGGGTGAAAGACAATTGAGAAAATATGGAAAACATGTTACTTAAAAAGGTGAATATTATTTCCATGGTTATTTTTGGTATTATGGTTGATTTTGGAATATGGAAAACATGTTTTGGTTCAGTCATCGATATTATAATTGTATGAGAAGGAATTATTGGAATGAAATTAAGATGATTCATTTATCTCAACAAATGTGAGCGGAGAAATTGGTTAAGAACCATAAAAATAAATCATAGAAATTTTTTGATATTATTAAATAAGTATGTGGAAGGTTTGATCAATCTATTTATTATTATAATTATTCCATTATTAATTTTCAATCCCAAAAAAAATATGAGTTTTAGTACCCAAAAACCACAGATCAATATGAACAGAGGAAAAAAAGGCCTTTTTTAATGTAGTAGAACATAAATCATATAAAACAAAAAGTACATGGATCCTGAATAGTGAATGATCATCTATCATTACAAGAGATTTTTTAATTTTTAAAAATGTAAAAAAGTTTAATGATATATTTTTGACCATTGGTAATTATAGATATCTCAATATTAGATGAGTTGGCTCAACAGTTTTTCGAAATGAAAATCTAAAATCCAATAACACTATTTATTTATATATTGAAACACAATATCATAAGGATTTTATAGATCTATTATAAAGTAAATGAAGTGGTCTTAAGAAATTGTGGATTATTTTTTATGAATATTGAAGATAAAGAAGTTGTGATAAATGTATTGTGGACTAAAATAAATTTATTTGAAGTGGTTGATGATGTAAATTCATGAAATTTAAGTACAGAAAACGAAAATAAATCATGACACTGATGGATTTTCCATCTTGGATAAAATAAGATTAATTTTATCACTATAGAAGATAATTTTTGGGGTGATCATTTTCTAAATAAAAAGAAAATGGATGTGATTTATTTTTTTAAAAGGGGAAATTGTAATCTCTTTAAACAATAAGGTGAAGATCCAATATAAACAACCCCTAGAGTGTATTTATTCTGATATTTATGGTCCCATGAGGAAGAAATAAACCTATAGATATAACTATTTTATTAAAATAATTAATGACTTCTCTCATATTACTTGTGTAATTTTTTTGAAACCAAAATCAATGGCTCTATAATGCTATTAATGTTTTCAGAGAATTTATGAGAGAGAGTGTTGTTTTTCTCTCAAGAAGATCCATAAAAAAGTGGATTTGAAAATGAAAATAGAAAATTTTATGCTTATCTTGAGAAGCATCGAATCTGGAATGAAACTAGTGCATCATACACACTATAATAAAATTGTGTGGATTAATAGTAGAATGTGTGTTTAGGGGACATGGCTTCGATAATTCTAGTCAATCATGATAATTCTTTTTATTTTTGGAGACAAGATATTATTGAAAATATTCATATAAAAAACTAACGTTTTCGTTGAACAAACATAGATATGTCCCCATATGAGATGTGTTATAAAAAATACATATGATTTAATTTCCTTGAAGTGTTTGATAGTTCTTGTGTTATTAATGTATAATATAAAAATCAAGGAATGTTTGAGAATTGAGGAGTTGATGGGATTTTTCATGGATATCCTCCAAGTGGAAGAGGTTATCACTATTTAAAAAAAAATGAGAACTGACCATATAAATCCCAAAGCTGGTGTCTACTACAATTAAATTTGATTAATATATAGGTAAATTGCACCCCAAATGTTCAAAATATTTAGTAGTTTTAATAAAACAAAAAACATACATGATTAAAAATTAAAACATATTTTTATAGAATATATTCATACCACACAGCCTATCCTATAATATATTTCTTATCACACTTCAAAGAATCCTAGGGGAAAGGAAACATAATAAGGGAGATATAAATTCTCATTAAGGGTAAGTATAGTGGATTAAATAAGGAATTAATGAGAATAATCATACTGGAAAAGTAAATTATTGAACACACATGCCATGTATCTAATAAACCAAGAAGATGTTCAAAAATAGTATTTCAAGGAAAATAATTGATAACACATGCCATTTAAATATATATAAATATAAATTCACTATGGAAAAGAAAAAAACATAAAATACATTCCATTTAATCAATGATCTGATAATTAAATTCATCCATATACACTATAACAGTAATAATATAATGGATAATAAATATTTAATATTAATGAAGGAAATGATTAAAATTCAGATGTCATGTTTCATAGACACTAGATTTGTTTACCATTCACAAGATATTTTAGCATACTCTATTAAGACCTTCAAAAATACAACATAAATATTTGGGTAGAAATTTATTTCCATGACCCCAGTTACCCAGAGTTGGTGCATTTTTACATAACATTGGCATGATCATGAGGGATCAAAATCCCAAAAGGCTGATTAGATTAGTATCCTTGGAAGTACAATATAAATTCCTAAGTTTGACATTATATTATAAAATTAAAATAAAAGCAATAACATTGTCTTCATTGACCACTTTAATCCCTTAGACAATTTCTATAGGATATTCATAATATATTTTTCGCATCTGTGGAAAAAAACATAGAAATGGGTGAGCTCAGATGCTTAGTATGGATAACAACACAGTGGAAACATTCAAGAATAAGCATAAAGATTTAAGGAAACATATAATAATAAAACACATGACTTTAAAACATAAACTTCACCATAATAGGGAAAATATAAATCAAATAATTCCGTTTACTTATTCACATGAATATTCTACTTTTCGAATAATCACAACTAATATCAATAGCCAATTTCATAATGTTGAAATTCAAAATGTAAGCCTTCATAATGACACATTCAAGGACTTTTTCCAACACTACAAATAATATTTTGTCATGTTATAGTGCCAAGACAGTAGTTTGTCTCATGAGACCTACCGATTCATCGAGGAGAAATAGTAGGTCTGGATTCAATAAGGTTTTCCTTATGAATTTTCCATTCCTTCATAAATGGGGGGTTTTTTGAGTCAATAAGGCTTCTTTATGACTTTACCATTCCTTATTGTTTTGAAAATCACAAACACCTTCTCTCAAGGAAAATTTCAATTTTTCCCAATATTTTACTTCTCTAAAGAAAACATTCCTTCACTAAGGAAATTTTTCCTTACCTTGTTTTAATTGATCATATTTTGTCTAAGTGTAAATTTCGGTTTCAAGTATAAAACCTCAGAATAATATAATACTTAGATAAAAAGAATTCTGTTTTCAGGATCCGAATTTAGGATCTGAATTATCTAAATTCAGACTCCAAACTCTTCTGAGTTCTAACTCCGAGTTCTCTAAAATCAGACTCTGAACTCTTCTGACTTCAGACTCCGAATTCTAATGAATTCAGACTCTAAAATTTGTAAGTTCATACTCTGAATTCCCATGAACTATGACTCCAATCTCTTCTGAGTTCAAATTCAGAATTCTAATGAATTCAGACTCCGAAATTTGTATATTCATACTCCAAATTTTCATGAACTCTGACTCTGAACTCTTCGAGTTCAGACTCTAAATTCTAATGAATTCAAACTCCGAACTTCATAAGATTAGGTTCTGAATTTATGTGAATCCAGATTCCAAATTTTCATGAAATTTAGACTCCAGAATTCTGTAGAGTTCAGGTTCCTAATTCCTAGAAAATAGAATCCTAATATCCTATTATTATAGACACTGAATCCATTTTTTGTTAGACTCCAATATTTTACTTGATTGCATTCCGAACAGTTGACATTGTTCAAGTAACCATATTTATAATTACACTTGTGGTGTTATAAAACGATTTCATGCATTCAATTAATAACCAACCATTGTTTGAGTGACACATATACAGGGCCCTCTGAAATTAAAGGAAATATATGATTGTTGGAAGAGGGAGCAGACCATTGGTAATGTGCCTTTAAATAGGATCTCATTTGAAAAATCTCAACATTGTTCGATGATTCTAGATATTACATTTTTTTGATGTGATTTATAGAGAGAGACGCTCATTTCTTTGTGTGTACTGAATTTCTTATTCATATTTTCTTTGCGTGACTCTGATTTTTGTTGTGTAAAATTGAGGGATTCTGGGGATAGGACGACAGAGGTTCCCACTACCATTAAGTTGAGGGCTTCCTTACTGAGGAAGACATAGGTGCCGACTACCTTAAAGTCTAGTCCTTGTAGTGATAGCAAGACAAATTCTGATCTTTATATCGAGGGCTTACCCTGGTGTGGGTAAGACAGACTATCTTGAAAGTATAAATCAATGGACCGTTATCCAAGGTTTTTGGATACCCTTCTCTTTGGGTTAAAATATTTACAACTAGTTACTTGTTTTTTTATAAGATTTCTGCTACATTTTATTTATAGAAGAAAGTATAACTATCTTATACTTCCTTATAATCATATAATCTGATTTAGTGAGATTCTATACACTATAATGTAGAATATTTATCTTTCTAAACATTCATTATGTTTCATTTTCTATAACCATCTTTTTGGAATCACTTTCTCGTAATCATATTTCCAGAATAATGCATGTGTGAAGAACTTAGAGGTGTTTTGAATTACTTTGTTTAACCATGTTATAAATAACAATCTTTAAAAGTTCCAAAGGAATTTTTAATGTATACAATTCACCCCCCCCCCCCTCTTATATATTGATCATCATTAGATACAACATATAGTATCTATATTATTTCGATCCTACATTTAGTATTATATAGTATATCATAATCCATACAATCTAAACAATTGGTATCAGAGGATTGGTTCAATCTGAATTAATATCACGATTAGATTCAGAATAGAATTCATCTCATTCTTTTTCGGAATCAGTTTTTCAGACCAATAATGTTTGGATTCATTTTTTCTTAGAGATACTCTTGTTCTTCTTTTTCCAAGCTTAGGATATATTTTTATCTTGTTTACAAACTTTTTGTACTAATAGGTTTCTGTGGAGATATTTTCTTTAAGATGTAAGGAATCAATTTTGGTTCTATAGAAAATCTCAATCCAACAAGACCACCTATTTTTGATGGAAATGATTACAAATATTGGAGAGATCACATGAAGACTTTTATTATCAATACTGGAGTTGATAATTTTGTTATTCTTACTAGAGGATATAAAATCCCTGACCAGGAAGTTAGTACCTTCACCAATCAAGAAAAGCATTAATATCAACTGAATTATAAAGTACACAATACATTACTTTGTTCTATGAATATAAATTTATATATCCAAATTTCATCTCCTGAAGCAGCAAATTATATTTGAAAGAAACTTTAATTTACCCACTTTGTAACTTCTAATGTTATTGAAACTAGAAGAGCCATGCATAGAGCCGAATATCATGGTTTCTGCTTTCCATATGGAGAACCCATATGTATGGTGGAATAATGATTCATGACTATTTTAAATAGTTTACAATCCATGGGTGATAAAGGATTAGATGATGAATATCTTGTTGATAAGATCATAGAAATCATGGCAAATGAGTGGGAATCCAAGAGTAGTGATATTGATGAAAAAAGAAAGGTTACTCAGATTACTCTTGATGAACTTTTTGGAACTCTTCTTCAGCATGAGACAAGAATGAAGAGAGATGCTGATAATGTTATGAATAAAAATGGGAATGTAATTGTTTCTTTTACCAAAAATTCAAATCATATGAAAGTGAAGACTCCTGAGAGAGTTGCAGGATCCAAATATTAGAATATTGTTATCCAATCTGAATCTAGTTAATGTGAATCTTTAGAAAATGAATTATCAGTTCTTGCCCGTAGGATGAGAATGATTTTTGGATAGAATAACTTTCGATCCATATAAAAAAAATAATTAAAGGAAAGATAAGAATGTCTCAGAAGTCACATGTTATGAATGTATGAGAGCTAGACATATAAGGCCTGATTGTCTTATACTCAAGAGAAAAGAAAGAAAGGAAAAGAATTATGAGAGAAATAGAAAGAAGTACTATAAATCTAATGCTAATAAATTCATGAAAGAAAATGAAACCTAGAGTGCCAGTGGTGGTGACTCTTTAGATGAATCACCAGATTACGAATCTTCTGGATAGAATAATCTTGGTTTAATAGATAGATTACCTATTGAAAATCATTGTTTGATGGCTAAGGTAGACAATTATGAATCAATGACCACTTTTTCTTTAAATTAAAATTATAGTAATGATAAACATTTTAACTCTTTTGATGAAGAATCTTCTTCTGATCAAGATAATACATTACCTTCTTATGAATAAGTTTCATGTTTTTCCAAAATCCTTGAGAATGAGAATTCAAATATCATGAAAAAGCGTGATATGAAAACCCTAGGAATGCTATTCTTACTAGGGAAATATCAGATCGTTCTAATGATCTTGTTATGAAAATTGATGATTTTGAATGTACTTCAAAAAATCTTGAGGAATTAAATTCTGAGAATAATAATATTTCTAAAGATCTAGAAAACGTAATTTCTAAGAAAAATGTTTCAGAGCCTAACTATAGTTCCAAATAAAATGTTTTATAAGATAATAACTTGGTTATCAAATTGAAATCAGAAATTTTTTCCTTGAGGAAGTGTTTGTCAAACATTACCTTAGGTAGGGAAAATTTTAATAAGATGTATTCTCAAATACGACCTCTTAGGAATAATTCGGGTTTTGGTTATACTAGTTCTAATACAATTTTTACTAACAATTATTTTGTTCCTCAAAGTGATCCATTCTACACTAAGTTTCAGTGAAGTGGGAATTGGGAAAAAAATTGTTCCTTAAACAAAACACAGTCTTTAGGATTTCATAAAGCCTATTTTTCCAAGAAAATGTGGGTGCCTAAAATTTTTCTTTAAAAAATTTCTGGATCCAAGAAAGTTTGGATTCTTAAAGTCTAACTATTATATTTTTAGTAAAATAGATAGAGTACCAACAACAATACTTTGTACATTGATAGTGGATGTTCCCGGAATATGACTGGTAACAAAAACAACACTGAAAATATTATCAAGACGAAAGAATGAAAAGTTACATTCAGAGATAATGCTCAGGGAGAAATTTTTGGTGTAGGTAACATTTTTCTTCTTGGAAAAACATTGATTTGAAATGTTTTATTTGTTACGTGTCTTAAACACAAACTCATTAGCATAAGCCAATTATGTGATAAAGGTTACCTTGTGAATTTTAGGAATGATAAGTTCTCAGTACATAATTTCGAGGAAGAGTTTATTCTTTATTCCCATAGGAAATAGAATGTATACACACTAAACATAGAAGACCATAGAAGCCATGATCAACCTTCACTTAGTTCAATGTAAGATCGTTCTTGGATGTGGAATAGATGGTAAGGTCATTGTTACCTTAAGATCCTCTACAGACTTTCTAAGAAATTATTATTTAAGGATCTACCGAAGCAAAGATATGATTCTTCAAAAGTTTGTGACCATTTTCAATATGGAAAGAAACACAATTCAAATTTTAAATCAATCGGTGAACTCACAACTACTGATGCATTATACTTAGTGAATACGGATCTTTTTAGTCCAACAAAAATTGGAAGCATTGGAGGCAAGTATTATGTATTTGTCTTGGTTGATGATTACACTAGATTTACATGGGTATATTTTCTAGCAATGGAGTCTGAAGATTTTTCTTATTTCAAAAATTTTAGACCCTAACTTAATCATTTGAAAAACCTTCCATTGAAAACTGTTCATAGTAATCAGGGAAGAGAACTTCAAAATTATGATTTTAAAACTTTTTTGTAGTAGAAAAGGAATTACTCACAATTTCTCACCACCGAGAACTCCTCAACGGAATGGTGTTTTTGAAAGAAGATATAGAATTATTCAAGAGATAATAATAACCATGTTGAGTGAATATTCTATAGCCAAGCATTTTTGGACAGAAGATATAAGTACTACATGTTATACTAAAAATCAATATTTGATTAGAGATTTTCTTAATAAAACACCTTACGAGTTATGAAATGGTAGAAAACATAGTCTTTCCTACTTCAATGTTTTTTTTTGCATGGTATTCATCTTGAATACAAAATATAATCTACATAAATTAGCACCATAATATGATGAAGTAATTTTCTTAGGCTACTCCACAACTTCTCAGGCTTATAGAGTTTTCAATACAAACACTTGTACTGTTGAAGAGACAGTACATGTAAAATTTGATGAAACTGATGCCTTTGTTTTTAAACAACCCCAACCTACATCTTGGGATGTGTTTCCAAAAACGGATTATCAACCTTTGTTATATGATCCTTCTGATAAGGAAAATTCCCAATAAAATTTTTCTGAAATATTTTCCTAGGAATATTTTCTACCCCATGTTGATGAACAGGTTTTTCAAAACCCAAATCAGTTGTTTCTAAAGAATCATAATAGTTATAGTATCATTGGTGATGTGAATAAAACTGTAAGGTATATAAGATCCTTAATAAATGAAGTATAACATCTATAATTTCATTCCCAATTATAACCTAAAATCACTGATGAATCTTTAGGTGTTGATGATTGGATAAAAGTTGTGCAAGATGAACTAAAGGAATTTGAAAGGAATAAGGTCTGGACCATGGTTGAAAGACCTAAGGAAACATTTGTTATTGGTGTCAAATGGGTTTTTAGAAATAAGTGTGATTAAAATGGAGTCATAGTTAGAAATAAAGCTAGATTAGTTACTAAAGGATATAATCAACAAGAAGGAATAGACTATGAATAAACCCTTGCTCCAATAGCTAGACTTGAATCTATTTGCATTTTACTTGCCTCTACAACATTTTTCAATTTCAAACTTTTTCAAATGGATGTGAAATGTGCTTTCCTTAAAGGATATGTTCAAGAGGAAGTTTTGTTTTTGAACAACCTCCTGGTTTTGAATATACAAAACATCCTGATCATGTTTTTATAACTACCAAAGCTTTTTATGGACATAAGCAAGCCCCTCGAGCCTGGTATGATAGACTTACAAGATTTTTTCTTCAAAATAATTGTTTCCAGGGAAATTCATATCCAAACCATTCTATAAATAAAGATAAGAAAAATGTTTTGATTCTTCAAATTTATGTTGATGACATTATATTTGGTTGAACTCAGTAATCTTTAACGGATTCCTTTGCAGATATAATGAAATCTGAGTTTGAAATGAGTATGATGGGTGAGTTAACATTTTTCCTTGGTTTTAAAATTTCTCAAAAACGAGAAGGAATCTATATATCTCAACATAATTATATTAAATATATTCTTAAAAAGTATGGATATGACAACACTAAGAGTATAAGTACTCCTATTGGTACCTCAAATACACATGATCTTGACAAAGCTGGGAAAACAGTAGATCAAAACTTCTTTTAGAGGTATGATAAGTTGTTTACTTTACTTGACAGCTAGTCGCCTAGATATAATGTTTTTAGTATGCTTATGTGCAAGATATCAATCCAATCCTAAGAAATCTCATTTAAAGTCAGTGAAAAGAATTATTTGCTACATAAAGGGAACCATGGATTTATGACTCTTTTATACGTCTAGAAATGATTTTGTTTTGAAAATTTTTTCAGTTGATAACTTTGGTGGATGTAGAATGGATGGAAAGAGTACATCCGGAACTTGTCATTTCTTAGAAGATTCATTAGTTTCATGGAAATGCATGAAGCAACATTCTATATCACTTTACACTGTTGAAGCTGAATATTTAGCAACTGGAATTTGTTGTGTTCAAGTGATGTGGATGAAACACACACTCACAGACTATGTTATGAGTTTTACCAAAACACAAATTTTGTGTGATAATACTAGTGTCATTTCCCTTAGTAAAAACTATTCACATCACTCTCGTGCAAAACACATTGATATTAGGCATCACTTTATTAGGGATCACACACAAAAAAGAGATATCATTCTTAAATTTATTGGAACGCAAGACCAACATGCAGATATTTTCACAAAATCTTTACCCTGCGATAGATTTGAATACATTAAATAGAATTTAGGAATGATAACTGTAATTTAATATTCCTCATTAACTTCATGTTGAACCAATATCATTACAGTAATAAACTCCTACTCATAGTGGGAGTACATTTCCTTGTCAGTTCTAGAAATTTTTCTTAATGAAAATTTTCATAGTTAGTTTTTCAAATTTTTTGTAATGAAAATTTTCGTGGTTAGTTTTTCAAATTTTTCATAATGAAAATTTTCATAGTTAGTTTATCAAAAAATTTCGTAATGAAGTTTTCAGAGAAAATCATAATAAAGCTTTCAAAATATTTTTAATGATATTTTCAAAATTATTCGTAATGAATATTTAAAAAAAATTCGTAATAAAGCTTTCAAAATTATTCGTAATGAAGTTTTCAGAATTTATTGTAATAAAGCTTTCAAAAGTTTTCATAATGATTTTTCCAAAAAAATTCATAATGAAGTTTTCAAAAAAGTTTCGTAATGATGTTTTTTTGTACTAGAAATTTTTGTAGTTAGCATTTTTTTTCTCATAGTCACGTTTTTCTGGAATCTAAAGTTCTTCAAGGAGAATATTCTCTATTAGGAATAATCTTCCTAGCAATATGAAAGGTATGATTCTTTCTTCAGTTTTCGTAATCATCTTTTACGTTATGGTTCTTTCATCTCTTTTTAAATTTTTTGGAATCTAGATTCCTTAAATCCGAATGTTTTCTTTTAAAAACCTCAAAAGATTGGATCCTACCAAATTTTCCTTGTGGATATCATTTCAACTGTCAGATTTAATCGAAAGAATTTGTATCCATTTTATTGTGATGTGAAGATGAACTGTCACATCAAACACCTATATAAAGGACCCCTAAGGGTTGTCCCACATCGATTTCTTGCCTTTCTGTGTCGAAACTCTGCCCCTAATACAAAATCCCTTTAAGAACTTCTTAGATTTTTCTCATGTTTGAAGGTCTACAGAAGAATCCTCTCAAAAAATATGTCTATTTTCAAGATGATTCTGGAGTGGCAAGTATATAGAGAAATTTTGGTGCATATGAATTTCTTCAATAAATATGATTTTATAATCTCCAAAAACATCACGCTTAATGGATGGGAAAGTGTTTGCATATTGAAGCCAGGGGCTCAAGACTTGGTATATCTGGATCTTCTTATCATGTTTTATATGTTAGTTATTTTCTTTAAGGAAGAAGGAAGAGAGAAGTTTTTATTCAAAAACAATAGGAAGACCTTTTCTTTATCTTATACAGA
The DNA here is from genome assembly GCA_963277665.1 of Viscum album. Taxonomy (NCBI): domain Eukaryota; kingdom Viridiplantae; phylum Streptophyta; class Magnoliopsida; order Santalales; family Viscaceae; genus Viscum; species Viscum album. Next base: position 445,083,946 of record OY728121.1, read on the forward strand.
GGCAACTAGTTTGGTTGTAATTCCATTTGAAGTGGAAGTTGAATTTTGTTCCCATAAGTTGCTCGACTTTCAAGGAAGTTTTATCAAGGTAAAAGATATGGAGTGTCTTGCACTTACAGATGTCAAGACAGTGAAATTGTGCAGTCCCTTATGAGGGATACTGAAATAGCATCCGACAATATCCATGTACCGAAATCTCTCTTGGTTGAGAAGCAACCCAAAGAAAAGAAGAAGAAGAAGAAAGTGTCTCAGACCGAAATTGTGCAGTCCCTTCTAAGGGATACTGATATAGAATCTGAGAATATCCATGTACCAAAATCTCACTTGGTTGAGGATTTACCTAAGAATCTATGTAAGAAATTTCTCACTCCGTAAAAAGTCCATGAAAAGATTGTTGAGGAATAGGAAGTTGTTGAAGAAGATGAAAATGAAGAAAGTTTTGGTTTCACGAAAGATCTTTTAAAGCAAGTTGAAGGTTATCATGAAAAGGAAAACCCTTCCGATAATCTATCAATCCAAACATCCGAAGAAGAGTCTTTAAAGCTCCCAACTCCTAGGAAGGATGATGAAGGTGACGATGAGAAGGGTGAAGATAAATTTAAAAAATTATTTGAGGAAGAAAGTTATAATCAACACTTCATTCATCCTGAAGATTCTGAGGATAGAGCTGAGAAGGAGAAGATAGATGAAGATAGAATTGTTTAGTTGTATGGTAGTGAACATGAATCACCAGACGAAGAAGATGTTCCAAGAACCAATAAGGGTAATCATGTTGTTATTGATACACCAAATAAAGTTGTTTTAAGGAAGAAGGAAGCTGGTGGATCTTCTAAGGAGAAGCTTTTCGATCTAGGGGAAAAACCATCACCAAGAAAAGTCTCAGATTCAGAACCATCAGCTCTAGGACATGATTTCATCATTCAATCACTGAAGAAGCTGGTTGATACTATTCCGATTGTTCCAAGCATTGAATCCAGATGTCATATGCTCCAACACAACTTGAATCAATAATCGGATTCTGTATCCATGGTAATGGATATGTCTGTAAAGATTGAGTCTGATTACAAGAATATCCTCATCAACTATGATTCCCAAAAAAATCTTGTAAGAAAGTACTCATCTAGTCGAAGGATATAGTTGAGATTTCAGATATATTGATAAGTTTAAAGATGATTTTAAGGATTCATTTGATACTGAAGATGGAAAAATCAAGGATCTCACAAATAACATTGATGAAAATCTAACTCTTGATCCAAATACTCGGATTCATGAGGTCAAGGATTTGAATGGGAAGTTGTATTCTATTTCCTAAAGCTGGAATAGGGAACATGATCTTCAGATTAAGATCTAAGAGAAGATAGTGAAGCAATATAAACTGATGAAGGCTCGGGAAGAATATCTCAAGTACCAGGATGATAGAATCAAAGCCTTAGAGAAGAAAGCTGAGGATCATTATCAGCTTCTAAAGCAAGAAGAGGAAGAGCACAAGGAACAGAAAAAGTTGAAAACCATTGTGAATAAATTTATATCCAAGTATAAGGAATGAAAATAGTCATATTCCGATCATTTGTAGTATTTTCTTCCTTGTACAAATTCTTCCTATCTTAATGAAATTTTGGTTTCTCATTTTTGTTTGGATGATTGTACTAATATTTAAGGTACCATAATTTTTTTTCCATTCCCTCAAATTCTTTTTGAAAATCACAAATGGGGAGAAGGAAAAAGAATACTAAGTAAAGAAGAAATATCCCTAAGTAAGGGGGTGTTTATCTAAGGGGGATTTTTCATTACAGAGATTTCTGTACTCAAGATAATAGAAAATCTCATTTCATAAATCTAGAATATGATCCTTAGAGTTCCAAATCCTAAGGTGGAGTTAGTCATATTCATCCTTGTCCATGTGTAAAGGGAGATAAATTTTATTTTCAAAGTCTAATTTTTTTCTGTATTCTTTATTCTTTTTCGAAAGGATTTTTGTGCTTTCCAAAATGGGGGATATTGTTTCGTCAATAAGGTATTCCTTCCATCTTCTCCATTCATTCATACTTGGGGGAGGTTTTTGAGTCAATAAGGCTTCCTTATGACTTTAACATTCCTTCTTGTTTTGAAAATCATAAACACCTTATCTCAAGGAAAATTTCATTTCTTCCATGTGTTTTACTTCTATAAGGAAAACTTTCCTTCCATAAGGAAATTTTTCCTTACCTTGTTTTAATTGATAATATTTTGTCTAAGTGTAAAATTTACTTTCAAGTATAAAACTTCAGAATCATATAATACATAGATAAAAATCATTCTATTTTCAGTATCTGAATTCAGGTTCCAGATTATCTAAATTCAGACTTCAAACTCTTCTGTGTTCTGACTCCGAGTTCTCTGAAATCTGACCCCAAACTCTTCTGAGTTATGAATCATAATTTTAATGAATTTATACACTAAACATTGTATTTTCAGACTCCAAATTCTCATGAACTCTTACTCCGAACTCTTTTGAGTTCAGACTCTGAATTCTAATGAATTAAGACTCTGAACATTGTAAGTTTAGACTCCGAATTTTTATGAACTCTGACTCCGATCTATTCTGAGTTCAGACTCATAATTCTAATGAATTCAAACTCTGAACTTTTTAATATCAGGTTCCAAATTCTTTTGAATCCGGATTACAAATATTCTTGAAATTTAGACTCTGGATTCTATAGAGTTCAGGTTCTGAATTCCTAGAATACAAAATCTGAATATCCTTGAATTATAAACTCAGAATCCATTTTTGGTTAGACTCTGAACTTTTACATGATTATATTCCTAACATTTTACTTTGGTTATGTAACCATACTTTTACTTAAACTTGTTGTGTTATAAAACGATGACTTTCATTTAGTTACTATCCAACCATTGTTTGAGTGACATGTGTATAGGTCCCTCCAAATTTCAAGGAAAACTATGACTGTTGTAAGAGGGATCTGACCATTTTTGGTGTGCCTATAAATAGGATCTCATTTGAAAAGTGTCAACATTGTTCAATGATTCCAAAGATTATATGCTGTTGAAGTGATTTCTAGAGAGAGACTCTCATTGCATTGTGTATATTGAACTTCTTGTTCACATTTTCTTTGTGTGAATCCAATTTTTGCAGTGTACAATTGGGGGCTTCCAGGGATAGAAAGACAGAGGTGCCCACTACCTTGAAGTTGAGGGTTTCCTTGCTGAGGAAGAAAGAGGTTCCGACTACCTTGATGTTAAGTCCTTGCGTGGATAGCATGACAGATTCCTATCTTCGTATCGAGGGCTTACCATGGTGTGGATAAGACCGAATTTATTGAATGTATATATCAATGGACATTTATCCAAGTCTGTTGGATACCCTTCTCTATGGGTTAAAAGATTTACTACTTGTTACTGGTTTTTTTACAATTTTTCCACTGCTTTTTATTTTTTGAGGAAATTATATCTATCTTATACTTCCTTATACACATATACTCTGATTTAGTTATATTCTATATGCTTTATGGTAGAATCTTTATCTTTGTAAACTTTCATTAGGTTCCATTTTTCAGAACCATCTTTTCAGAATCACTTTCTTAGAATTATATTTCATGAATCAAGCCAGTGTGAAGAACTTAGATGTTTTGTGAATTACCTTGTTTATCCTTGATAAACATCACAATCTTTAAAAGTTCAAAAGGAATTTTTAAAGTTTACAATTAACCTTCCACCCTATTTTATATTGAATATTATTAGATACTACATATAGTATCTATATTATTTAGATCCTACAATTGGTATTATAGAGTATATCATACCCCATACCATCTCAACAGTGGGCTCAACCTATCACTTACTAGGTCAACTGCATTCCTCATATGAAAAGGTTTAATCATAACATAGACATTGTTATTAAATTTAACATACGAAATATCAATACTTTATCCCTAAACCATGAATGGTGTAACAATAACAGATCCATAGTAATAAATATTACAAAACCTTCAATATAATATGGAAGATTTGTATCATAATAATCAACTTCCAACAAGTTTAAAATCCATCAACTGATGTTTACATAGATGAAATCCAAATTTTTTTTTGAGAAATATCTCATTCTATATTGAAATAATTTAAAAGTAATATAATTATAAAAGAAAACCTTTATTTTGAAAATATTTCTATAATCATGTATGGGAATCTTCGAATATGTTATAACGGAGGAAAATAGCCACACCCGCTATATAAGATAAAAAAATACATTCTTACCTTAATTTTGTTGAGAAGGTCTAAAAGTACCTTATTTGGGAAATGACAGAAAGTTTACAATAAAAATAATTTTGGTCAAAAAAGGGTATAAATGACTCTACCCCAAAGTCTTGTAAATAGTAAAAAAAAATTGAATTTCATTTTTAAGAAAACATAGATGTGGATCATAAAGAGGTCCCAGTAGATACTTACGTATTAACAACCTCAGATAAATAAAGAGATTATTAAATTAACCCTTAGCTTGTACATTTCCATAGTTGAGGGTTCGTTAACCTGATATATAACTGTTAAATAATTTTTATTAAATTATATAATAATAATATACATAAATATGATATCATATATGATCTTATAATATTTCATTGTTAATAATATTTTAGTAGTATCATCGTTTTGGGTGTTAACTGATTCTTTTTCCTTTATATTCTTGGTTATGAAGGCCACGTTTTTTATGGATATGATGTATTTTATTCATATACATAATAATATTCTGTTCATAAACATTATTTTTAATCATTAAATGAATATTATTCTTGAATGATTACGATGGGGAATGTATCTCATTGCGTTTATGGAAGCAGTAATCCATACGAATGCACGAGCATCAATATAATTATATTTATGGAGAAATAGTATGTAATTATAAGTTCTATCATATATAAATAATCATTAACATGTTATATTTATTATTTACATTAGTTATACTCATTATTATACCCATCCAAATAATGATGTGTTTGGATAACAAACTACATCATGACGTGGAGACGGTAAGCCATATGTATGCTCGTATGGTGACATTGTCCTTTATTGGAATATAGAATATCAAATATGGTGGTACTATATATATAATAACATCACATTATGTATATGTTACTGGATTTTTTATTTTGATATGGAATGAACAATGAAAGTGGAAGTGGAAGAATAAAAGAACTTGAAAGAGGGTGGTGAAATTATTTCCTCTTCATCGAGTGTTTCCTTTTGAGTTGATAAAAAGGGCTCCATAGGTTTGCTTTATGATCAATGTAATGCCTCTAGGATAAAGGGACAATATTTGATAAGATATTTGGGTAGGTTTTGTCCGAGCCAAATGGCTTTAGAGGTGTTAAATTAAGACAAGGGGAAGTACCCTCTATAAGAGAGGCGAGAGTCACTTTAGGAAAAGCTTGAAATATTATGTTCTAATAAAATCATTTTTGGTTTCCAATGGCTCAAAAATGATTTATTTATAGAATATTGTGGAGATGGGTCTAAAAACTCTCAATTAATAGGTTTTGGACATGTTTAGGTCACCATATTAACCTTATCGTTTAGATTTAACTCTTGGTTAAATAGTTTGACCTTTACCATGACTCTTTGTATTTTTATATTTTATGGTTAATAAACATACAATAACAGGACAAGAGAATCCAAAGTGGTTCATTATTAATATATATAACCTTATATATATATCTTGACCAAACCATTTATTTTTAGTAATATTATATCAAATAATAATATAGTATTTTTTTAAAACACAATTATTTCAATTTTGAAACTATTTAGTATTTGATTTTTTTGAAAGGCATAAAAACTTAATCACTTCATATAAAATTTATTTTATCAACCATAAAATATCATATTAACCTATAAAATTATTGTAATTCATCATAAGTTTAAATAAAATTTATTTGGATATTTATAATATCAATTATTTTAATATTTCATTATTAAGGTAATTAATGCATCACCATTGTGTCATAAATAAATTAAGTTATTTAATGTCTGAAAATTAAAAATAAAATTCCATTTTTTATGAAATTTTTTATATTCCAAATGAATATTTTTATTCAAATTTATATTGTGTGTAACCTTATATTAAAAATGTTTTAGTTATTAAAATTTGAATTTAACTCTTTCAACTCTTATTTAAATAAAATAATAATAAATGTCCTAATCTAATACAAGTGGACTATAGAGGATCATATATTATATTTAAGGTTTTTTTTGTCATATTATGCTTATAAAATATAATTATGACTTGTTTTAGGATAATTATAATATCATTTTACCCTTAATTACCATATTTACTTTTAACAATGGTAAATAAAAGTCAAATGTTACTATTCACCAAAAAAAAATTAATCTTTTTGAACCACATTTTACTTAATAATGTCAACTGTGTCTCTCATATTTTTGAAATTCAAATCCAAAAAGATGAAAAATTATCTTTTATGGAAATTTGATAATCCTCCTAGAAGGTGGGTAAAAGACAGTAAAAAGTTCAATAAAATTTTATATATCTAAAACTATTATAAAATTACTCCAATTAATTTAATTGATAATATATAGGTATTATGTATCTATTTTGACTTAAAATAAATTAAGATAAAATAATTAATTAATTAAATCAAAAGCCGGTTTTAAACAATAATGCAGTGTTTTTCACTATTCGTCAAAAATTGAATGTTTTCAGAAAAATAAAAAAAATTCACCATAAGCTAATTTTGATATTTAGAATTCAAAAATGAAGTCCATTTTGAAAATTAATATTTATAAAATGTCAAAAATTGGGTATTACTATTCATAACATCTAGTTTGATTGGTAGTGGTGTGTTAAAACTCCATATTGTGTACAATGCAAGCTACTTCATTATTCAATGGAAAATGTATCGTGGATGTATGGGGCATTATATTCTCCCATCTTTAAAATAATTTCATCCTTGAAATTTCTAAAATATTAAAACATAAAAACATTTGGGTGGTTCATCATCATAAGTTTCTCGAGTTCCCACATTTCCACTTCTATCTTTTGGTTTCTCCATAGTAGTTTTACCAAATGAGTCGTGCAGTTTCTCAGCATTTGTTCTCTACTATCAAGAATCTTGATAGGCTCTTCACAATAGGATAGATCATTTTCCTATTCAATTTCTCCATTGGTGAATACATGCAATGGGTCATGCATATATTTTCACAACAGTGATACGTAGAACACATCATGAACTTAGGAGAGGAATAGAGGCATTTCCAAACGAAAAGCCACAACTCCAATTCATTATAGAATTTTGAAAGGTTTGTTGTACATGGGACTCAATTTACCCTTCTTAAAGAATCATATAACACCCTTCCATGTAGATACCTTCCAAAAAACATTATCCCCTACTTGAAATTCCAAATCCTTCCTCCAATTATCGGCATAGGTCTTTTGCCTACTTTGAGCTGCATTGATGTGGGTTTGGATAATATTTACCTTTTTTATTGTTTTCTCAAATAGTTATGGGCCTACAAGTTTTCTTTCACCTACATCAACCCAACATGTTGTTGTGTGACTTCTCTTTCTGTATAACACTTCATATGGTGCCATATGAATAAATGAATTGAAGCTATTGTTATAAGAAAATTATACCACAGGTAAATATTCATCACACATACCTTGAAATTCATGTGAGCAAGATATCAACATGTATTCTATGGTTTGAATAGTCCTTTTTGATTATCCATCAGTTTGGGGTGGTAGGTAGTGCTCAAATGAAGTTCAGTATCCAATGCCTTCTGATGACTTTTCCAAAATATTGATGTAAAACAGGGATCACTATCAGAAAAAATCGTTAGGGGTACAAGATGGAGTATTACAACTTCATTAATATATAGTCATGATAGAAATCCAAGTAGTAAATATCCTCTTATAGAATGAACATGTGCTGACTTGGTAAGACGATCAACAATGACCCATATTGCATTGTTACTTCAAAGAGTCTTCGGTATCCCCATGACAAAGTCTATCGTAATATTATCTCATTTCCACTCAGGTATGGGAAGAGGTTGCATGACTCATCCAGGCTCTTGCATTCCAGCATTCACTTGTTGACAAACCATACATCATGACACAAAATCAGCAATCTCCCTCTTCATGTTGTCCCACCCAAAATGTTCCTTCAAATATCTATACATCTAGGTGCTCACATGGAGTATAGAGAGATTGGAGCTATGAGAATCATCTAACAATTCTCTTTTTCGATCAAGTATATTGGGAACACATAGTCTCTTCCCAAATTTCAAAATTCCATCTTCATATACGAAGTCACTCAATCTCCCATAATTTACAGCATTAATCTTCTGTTGAAACTCTTAATCATTAGTCTATGAAATTTTTATCCTTTCTAGTAATGATGGTTTGGTATCCATTTGAAAAAATTTTGATGTGTCACATTCTATGGTTATTCCCATATCCATATTAACTATATCCATGAAAATAGGATCCCTTCCTACTCTCATCTTGTTCAAAACTCTATGATCCTTTAAGATCAAAGCATATTCCACCTTATTTCCTTCCCTTGGTGGTAGTGTATTGTGAAATCATAATCCTTGAGTAGTTAAAGCCTTATCTTTTGCCTCATGTTGAGTTATTTTTGTCAGATAATATACTTCAAACTATTTTGATCAGTATAAACCCCACATTTTTCACCATAGGGATAGTGTCTCCATTTATTCAGAGCAAAGATTATCGTAGTTAACTCCAGATCATGAGTGGGATAGTTTTTCTCATGAATTTTTAGTTGTCGTGATGCAAAGGCAATAAACATATCATTCTTCATTAGGACACAACCAAGTCCTTTCTTTGAAGCATCAATGTAAATAACAAACTCATTGTTCCATGATGGTTGAGTCAAGATAAGAGCATTGAATAATCATCTCTTCAGTTCATCAATACATTATTGAAAATCTTTGGCACAAAAAAAAATTAACCCCTTTACGTGCGAGCTTGGTTAATGAGTTAGACAATCGGGAAAAATTATGGATGAAATGTCGATAATAACCTACTAAACAAATAAAACGGTGTACCTCAGTTATACTCATTGTTTTTGGACATTCATGGATTGACTTTTACTTTGAAGGATCAACATAGATTCCATCCTTGGAGAGAATATGTCCTAGAGAATAAATCTATTGAGGCCAGAATTCACACTTGCTAAACATCCCATATAATTCATTTCTTTTGAGGGTTTTTATAATAGTGTTCATGTGATTTTCGTGATCGTTGTCATTTTTTGGGTATACCAAGATATCATTACTAAATACAACCAAAAATTCATTATGATATTCCTTGAAAACTATAATCATTAAATCCTTGAATATATAGGGTGCATTAGTCAATCCAAAAGGCATTACTATAAACTCATAATTCCCATACCTGGTTCGAAATTCGGTTTTCAGAATGTCTTCCTTCTTCAAACAAAACTGATGATATCCATATCGAAGGTAAATCTTTGAAAAATATTGAGCTCCATGAATTTGGTCCAATAAATCATCAATGTGAGGTAGGGGTTACTTGTTCATTATTGTTATAGCATTGATCTCTCTATAGTCAATGCACAACCACATAGATCTGTCTTTCTTCTTATCAAAAATAACAGGGGTTCTCCATGGAGAAAAAATAAGGAGAATAAATACCTTATTACTCAATTATTCTATTTGTTTCTTTAGGTCTAAAAATTTCACAATGTCTATTCTGTAAGGGTTCTTAAATATGTTCCTTGAACTAGTAATTAAATCAATAAAAGACAATATTTCTCATTCTGGATGATGTCTAATTAAATCCTCTGGAAACCCATCAATATATTCATGCACAATAAGTAAGTCCTCTATTGGAAAATTATTTTCCTCGCCAAAAATTATTTCATTCTATTCCTCCCAGATAATTGATTTTAGTTGAGCTACTGGGAGTGGATTTAGATAAGAATGAGGTGGTGACATTTGTGATCTAAAGATAAGGTACTCATTATCATCATCGAAAATTGTAACCTCCTTCTTCTTATAATAAATTTTCACATCATGGTATGAAATCCAATCCATTATGAGTATTATATCAAATTAAATCATGGGTATGATGATTAGATCAGCAGATAAAGAACATTTATATTCCTTAATGGTAACTGATTCATAAAACATTGTTGCAATTATAGCTTCCTTAAGAGTTTTTACTGAAAATTCCCTAGTTATGTGAAATTGAAAATATTTAATTTTCATATCAAACTAGGAAGATATGAAACAAAGATATGATCTAGAATCAAATAAAGTAATGCCTAAACTTGAGGAAACCATTAAATTACCTTCCCCCATGTCTTTTAGAGCTTCAACATCAGTAGTAGTGATCATATAATCTTGGACATGCTCACATGGACTTTTTTGAGGTATGTTCTCTTGTGGAATAGAACATTCATTTGCATAATGTCTATTTTATCTAAAATTTTAGCATTAAAAATTGACAGCCTCATTTTTTCCCTTGATATCACGAGTGTGGTAGCCTTTTTCACCACATTTGTAACAACCTCACATTCCATTCAGGCAAGTACCAGGGTGTTTCTTCCAAAATATATTATATGATGGATATTAAACTTTTTTTTATACCCCTTATTTACATTTATAGTGTTATTAGAAGATCTCTTCTTCTTTTTCTTTTCTTTGATGTAATAAGACATAGAGAATTTATTTTCATTCTTGATAGTGCATGAGACAATATCTCTGTACGATGAGAAGGATTATGAGAGTAATGCTAGATAGAGATATTGTTTAAACCCATAAAATAATCAATCAATCTTACTCCTTCGATACATATATAATTTTATGCATGACTTGATATCCTTGTAAAGATAGCCTCATTCTTTGCAACATTCTCATCCTTCGTTTTCCTCAGACTCAGAAATTGTCTTTACATATTTGATCGATGGAAATGAGGAAAGAATTTTTCTAATAAAATCTCCTTAAACACCCCCATTACATGTTCAATACATTTCATCTTCCATTGTGTCTTGTATTAATAGCCACCATTGATTTTCATCTCTCATGAGGCGATAAATTTCCATGACAACTTTTTCCATTCGCTACTCTCCAAATCATGAAATATTTTCTCTACAGAACATATCCATTTCCCAGTTACTAATGGATTTGTAATCCAATTGAATGTTGGTGGTTGTTTCCTCATAAAGCTGTATAACTTTGATCCTCTGCATTGTGGATTAGGGTTCTCCATATGGGTAAGGTTATTTTTCATAACCCGAGTGAGTTGTCCCAGTATGGTGATATGTAGATCAGCACCAATTACATCACCAGCTCGACTATAATTATCCTGAGTAGGAGGGAAATCCCTACAGGGATTACTTGCATTGATACAGTTTCCATTCCTTCCACTAGGTTCCATTTCTAAACAATGGAATACACTATATTAGTTTATGAATCACAATAAATAATTCCTATCTATTAGAACACATAACATAAATTTAAAAATTTATGAATATAATCCATAATAATAAAAAAATATGTATTATTTGAGGATTTATATACTCATAAATCCATCATATTGATTTTTATAGTAAATGTGAATTATTTTATGCATATCTCCCGGTTGTTTCATAACCAAGAGTGTAGCAAAGCATGTTGTCGTGTACTAGGATACCCCGAGTGAAGCCTGAAACTCTGTGTCAGAGTTTTCACTCCTAGGTACATCTATGGCAGAGTCGCCTCTACCTTCTCATATCTAGATAGGGATGTATTACTTGGAAAATACACAAAATCTCTACATAAACAAAATTCTAGGATGTTCTTTTATACTAATCTTCACAGTATATCTTAAGGTAATGTGATCTAATCAGAGTTTATCTAAATCTAGTTTCCAAGGATTGTACTAAACTTCCTCTGATACTAAATGTAATTCCCTGACCCTAGTTACCTATAGTCGGTGCATAATTGCATAACATTGGCATGATCACAAGGGATCACAATCCTAAATGTCCGATCAGTTTAGTATCCTTGGAATTACAAAATACATTCATAAGTTTTAAATTACATAATGAAATGAAAAACAATATAAACATTGTCTCCATTTACCACATTCATCCCATAGAATATCCCTACATGTCAATCATAATATACTTCTTCACATCTTGGAAAAAATGTGACATAGAAAGGGGTGAGTTCAGATGCTCAGTAAGGATAACAATATTTCAGAAACTATCAATAATAAGAATAAACATTTAAGTCAATGTATAATACCAAAACACAAGCCTTTTAAACATAAACATCACTATAATATGGAAAATATAAATCAAATAATTCCATTAACATATAAACTTCAATATTCTACTAGTAGAATAATCACATGTAATATCCATAGCAAATTTAATAATGTTATAATGCAGAATACCAGACTTTATAACCACATAGTCAGGGCCTTGTTCCAATACTACAATTATGATTTTGTCAAGTCCTTGTTCCAAGACACTATTTTGTTTCATGAGACCACCTATGCATCGAGGAACTATATCGGGCTCCACCTGTCACTTACTAAGTCCACTGCATTCATCATACGAAAAGGATTAGACATAACATAAACGTTCGTATTAAAACTAGCATATGGAATGTCAATAATTTATCCATAAACCATGAATGGTGTAAAAATAACACAACCATGGTCAAACATATCACAAAACTTAAATACAATATGGAATATTTGTATCATAATAATCTAGTTCAAACAAGCTGAAAATCCATCCAAGGATGTTAATATAGATGAAATCAAAACATTATGTATATAAATAGCTCTTTCTATTTTGAAATAATTTAATAGTCATATAATTATAAAAGAAAACATTTATTTTGAAAATATTTTTATAAGCTACTATCTGAAGCTTCGATGATGTTATAATGGAATAAAATAACTGCACTCGTTGTATAAGATAAAAAAAGAGATTCTTATATTAATTTTGTCTAGAAGGGTATAAAGTACCTTATTTTGAAAACAACAGAAGATTCATTTGCAAAAATATGTGTTCAAATAAGGGTATAAATGACTTTAACCCAGAGTCTAGTTAATAGTAAAAATGTTTTTAATTGCATTTTTATGAAAACATGGATGTGAATGATAAATAGGTCCTAGTAGATACTTACGTATTAACATCCTCAAAAAAGTAAAGAGATTGTAGAATTAACCCTTACCTTGTAATTTTCATTAGTAGAGGGTACATTAACCTCCTATATAAAATTTAAGTCATTGTTCTTAAATTATACAAGTATTATATACATAAATATGAAATCATATATGATCTTATAATATTTCATTGTTAATAATATTTTAGTAGTATCATCGTTTCAGATGTTAACTAATTCATTTTCCTTTATATTTTTGGTTACGTAAGCCATGTTTTTTATTGATAATATGTATTTGATTCATATAAAAAATAATATGATGTTCATAAAAATTATTGTCAATCATAAAATGAAAATTACTTTTGAATGATTACGATGGGGAATGAATCTCATCACATTCGTGGAGACGATAATCCTTACGTATGCACGAGCGACAATGTCATTATATTGATGGGGAAATAATATGTAATTGTATGGTATATAATATGTACAGAATCATTAACATGCTATATTTATTATTTACATTATTTATAATCATTATTATACCCATCGAAATAATGAAGTGTTTGAATAACAAACTAAACCACGACGTGGAGACGGTAGTTCATACGTACGCACGTATGGTGACTTTGTCATTTATAGGATGGATAGTATAAAAAAATATGGTTTTACCATGTTTATAATAAAATTATAGTATTTATAAGGTAATGGAGTTATTATTTTTGAATAGAAACAACAATAAAAGTGACAGTGGATGAAGAAAAAAATTGAAAGAGGGTGGTGAAATAATTACCTCTTCTTTGGGTGTTTCCTTTTTAGTTGATCAAAAGGGACTCTTAGGATGACTTTATGATCAAATTAAAGAATCTTTGTTGAAGTGAGTATATTTTATAAGATATTTGAATAGGGTTTAGTCGAGCCAAGTGACTTTGGAGGTGTGAAATTAAGAGAAGGGGAAGTACCCTTTTATAAGATGTGATGGTCACTTTAGGAAATGTTTGAAATATTATTTTATAATAAAATCATTTTCGGTTTCTAATGACTCCAAATTAATTTATTCCTAGGATAAGGTGTGTATGGGTCTAAAACGTCTCAACTAATAGGTTTTAGACTGGTTTATGTCACCATATTAAACTTATATTTTAGATTTTATTCTTAGTTTAATAGTTTGACATTTACCATGTATCTTTGTATTTTTATATTATATAGTGAATAAACACACTATAACAAGCCTAGAGAACCCAAAGTGGTTAATTATTAACATATATAACCTTATCTAAGTCATTTTTTGAACCTTTTATATTTAGTAATATTATATAAATTAATAATATAGTATTTTTTTAAAACTCAATTATTTAAATTTTGACACTATTAAGTATTTGATTTTTTTGAAATCCATAAAATCATTATAACTTCGAATAAATTTTTTTAATAAAGCCTTAAATGTTATATTAACCTAAATAATTAGTGTAATTCATAATAATTCTGAATTTTCAATTATTTGGTTATTTATAAAATCAATTATTTTAATATTTTATTATTAAGGTAATTAATACATCATCATTGTGTCATAAATAAATTAAATTATTTAATGTCTAAAAATTATAAATAAAATACCATTATGTAGGAAATATTGTTTTTCTATTTAATATTTATAGTGGAATTTATATTGTGTGTAACCCAATATTAAAAAAAATTAGTTATTAAATGTTGAATTTAACTCTTCTAACTCTTCTTTAAATAAATTAATAATAAATGTCCTAATCTAATCCAAGTGGACCAAAGAAGGTAATATTTTATTCCTAAGGTTTTTTATGGTCGAATTAAACTTATACAATAAAATTTGGAAATGTTTTTTCTACTTATAATATCATATTTACCCTTAATCACCCTATTTACTTTTAACTTTGGTAAATTAAAGTCAAAAGATACTATTCACCAAAAATTATTTTCATCTTATTGAACCAAATTATTACTTATGGGTGTCAACCGTGTCTCTTGGATTTTTTAAATTAAATTCAAAGAAGTAGTAAAATTATGTTTCATGCAAATTTAAAAATACTCCAAGAAGGTGGTTAAAAGACGATAAAAAGTTAAATAAACTATTATATATCTAAGCATATTCTAAAATGACTCCAATGAATTCAATTTAACATATATAGGTATTATGTATCTATTTTGACCTAAAATAAAATAAATAAAATATCTAATTACATAAATAAAAGTCTGTTTTAGACAATAACGAGGTGTATTTCACTATTCATAAAAATTCAATGTTTTCAGAAACCAAAACATCAACATAAGCTATTTTCGATATTCTGAATTCAAAAATGAAGTCCATTTTGAAAAATAAAATTTATAAAATTTCAAAAAGTTGGTATTAATATTCATAACGGCTAGTTTGATTGGTTGTTGTGTGTTAAAACTCCATGTTGCGTACAATGCAAGCTGTTGCATTATTCAAAGGGAAATATACCATGGAAGCTTGGGGTGTTACACGAAACCTGCCAATTTTAAGTGAAAAAAAACTCAAATTATTTGACTCTAACTAATTTTATCTCATGAGATAGCCAATGCATCAAGGTATATATTTTAAATGGTCCTCAACATGTATCCTGCATGTCCAAAGCATTCTTCATATATCAGATAATCAATTAAATTAAAAAATCAACGTTCGATATCAAATATGGGTTCTGAGTAATGGATATATATTTATTAATATTTCCCAATTAAATCAAATAACTTTTAAATTAAACATCATATATAATAGTGGAATATTTTTCCCCAACGTACATATCTATGAAAAATGATATGGATACATATGGTAAATTAAACGTTCAATGATTATAGAAAATTGAATACTTCAAGGGGACTAACAAGGAAATCATGGATGTTAATTTCAACGTTATCATTCAAAAATTAAATCATAAATCATCTAGAAGAAGAATAACGGTGTTTTCAATAAAACATTTAACATATGGATTAATATAAAGGGATGTAGTAGTTTATTAAGTTGAATACAAAAAAATATATATTTTAGTAACATTATTGGGGAACATATATATTTTTTTTAAAAATATTTGCAAATCCTTTCCTTTGAAAATCATTTTTTAAAAGAAATTATTTAAAAAGAAACATTTTAAAAATAAAATGATGCATTCAATAAATTATAGTGGGTAATTACATACACACTATACATTGTAAAAATATCATTCCTTACTCATGGTAAAAATGATATAGAAGTTTCCAGTTCAGAAAGAAATATAATATTCAATTGAATATATTTTTTCAGAAAAAATTGTAAAAATTTATTATTATTTTTTGATATTTTATTGATATTTTTGAAAACATTTTTAGAAAATTGGGTTCTGAGAAGAGAATAGGTTCTCCGACTAAAGATAGAAATGATATAGGCTTTTCTTAAAAATATTTTATAAAACATTCTGAGTTCCAAAGAGTGGAATAATGGTAATATTAGTGTAAAACATTCATAAATAACATGAGGATAGGAAAATGAAAATATTTATTAATAATTAGAAAATAATTTTCTATAATGGATATTTTTGTGTCAATAATCTCAAACAAAATGAGATTTTAAAGTAAACCATTGAAGAGATTATAAAGTTGATGTGTGAATCAATCAATTAATATATTGTTTCGTTTAAATGTAAATCCACATAAAAATTTGGAAATAAAAAATATATATATTAAAAAGATATTAAACACAATATCTTATAATGATAATGACAACGAAGAAGTAACGTAACTCAATGAATTGGAATCATGTTATGCGTTCTTTACCATTTGGTCACGTTTAATTAAAATACCTATATAAAAAATAATTCAAAATGATAACATGAAGATAATATAATTCATTATATAATATATGAAAATGGGAAGTATATACACCTCACAAAATAAGTATCTGGTGAATATGATATATATCTCACTGATGTAAAAAGTGAGATTAAAATCTGTTTCCACTTGGAAACTTTTGAATTTATAATCCCCATGGAATAAATAACATCAATTGACAATTTAAATAATATAAATATAAATTTATTCATGATATTAAATATAGTAGAGGGAAATATATACACAACATAATATAAATAAGTGGTGAAAAAAGTTTATGCCTCATGGAAAGAAAAGTGAGTCAAAAATCCCTTACATTGCATTTCATTTTGAGTTAACAACATTTATCATATTTTATAATGGTGTTATTCATATTATTAAATTATGACATAAACATAATTATATTTATAGTATCATATATTAACTTCTTAAAAAAATTTATTATTCTTTTGTAAACAACATTTCATTAGTCTCTTTATTTTGGGTGTTAATTGCCCAGTTTTTTTTGTATGTTTTGACATGTTACTTATTGTTCCTATTAATTTGATCATGATTTAATCATATAAATAATTTAAAAAATTATTTAATTATAATATATATTCATTATATATTTATTTATAATAATCTATAATATATTGTGATAAGAAATTAAATAAAATGTTTATGGAGATTCTAGGTCATACGTATGCATGAACGCTACTTCCATTTACCTAACATCTATAAAAGAATGAAAAGTAATTGGTATATATATATATATATGTTTATTATAATGAAAATATAATATTAATTTAAAATATTTCACACAGGTTTTGTAAAATATCCTTTATACATTCATTGTATTGTGTGAATGAATCAGATCACTTTGAGGATATGGAAGTGCACACGTCCACAACCAATTTTAATCGTATTCCCACATAATTTAAATCATAATGGTATGTGTTATATAAAAATTATAGAATTTTAAATTCATTATAAATATAATTTTTATCATATCTAAATTGTGTGTCCATCATAATTCCGAATACTATAGGGGGTATTGGAAGAATGAACAGTCATCGTTTCTCGAGGTGGTAGTTCACCATACACATGAACGGTAAATTTGTTATCTATTAGATGAAGGTGTGTGTAGTTTTTGGTCTAATATTAATATAAAAACATATCAATATATTTATAATACTAATTTCATTTTATAATCAATAAATAAAAATAATTTAATGGTTGGAGAATTAAATTAAAGAAAAGTGATCATTGAAGGATGTTATTTCATTCTGGGAAACACCTTTTGGTTTATACCAAAAGTCTTCCTTGGTGGGATTTATTACTTTAGTGTTGATTATTGGTTGCGTTTTGGGATATTGGAAATTAATTTTACTAATTTTTTGTGTTCCAAATGGCTTGAGATGTGTGAATAAGTGTGAGGGGTGAGTGCCTTTTTATAGTGGAAGAGGATTGGCATTTGTGTACATTTAATAAATGGGAATTCCACCCACATGTTTCTCGAGTAATGTGGCTCCCATAATGGAAACATTTATATCCAATGTATTATATGGTCAATATATAAATATTAAATTGATTTTGGACCAGTTTCAAGGCCATTTTGAGCCTTAAGGTTGTGTTTTAGTCCTTTACTAAGCTCATTACCCTCAGAATCTCTATAATTAATTTTAACTACATTATCTAATATTTTTGGTAAAAAACAACTATATAAGACTTATTAGAAATTATAAATTTTTCTAATTCCAAATATGGAATCCATGTTTCTGTATTCCTACCACATTATTGGTAAAAATTAATTTAAATTAAATATCGTAGATGGGATGACAAAGTCGGTTTTTAAAGTAAAATGTTCAAAAGTATTCAATGTTTTTATATTTATTTGAAAAATTAAATTGATTCCAAAAATTTAAATTGGATTAATTTATTTATAATAAATCTAACTATACATTTAAATGAAATAAAAACTTTTTTCAATATATAAATAAATTAGAAGCAAAATCAGTTATGAATTATAATATGGTATTTTCACAATTTATTAACAAAATAATCGACATAAAAAATACCAAAAATTAACCATAAGATAATATTAAAATTCCCATTTTAGAAATAAATTTTATTTTATATTTAAAATTTATAAATTCTCAAAATTAATATTCTAAATATGTTCTCCGTTAAAAGGAACCAAAATTACCATTTTAGAAATATAATAATTTTCATCACAAATATGGATTTATTATTATCCTATGATTATAAAATATATTGGATGAATTTTAAGAATATTTTATTTAATATATGACATATATATTTCAATAATATAATTTTCTATTAGTAAATAAATTAATTTATTGGGATAAAGATCCATTGTGAGCCTAAATTTTTTTTTTAATATTAAATTGGTTTTTATATTCATTTTTAATTAATTGGATACTGATGAATTAATATTATATTTTTATAGAATATATATAATAATATGTTAGTAAAAACTATTCATAACCAATTATTTAAGAGTGTGGATATATCTTATTATAATTATATTTTAACAATGTTCAATAAAACCAGGTCATGTATGTAATGTAAGCTGGAAAAGAATGTGGTTGTTGCATGTGACAAACATTAACTCAGTATTGTGTTCATTTCATGATATATCATATATTAACTTAAATTAAATTAATAATTATATTTTAATGTCTCAAGATATTATATTCCCTTACATGTGTGGTGTTGTGTTTTACACATGCTATCAAATATAATGTTCTTACTTTAGAATTTTGATGTTTTAAATTCTACCCACCTTAAATAAATTGAATCCTTACAATTTAAACTCAATATTGGTAATATATTTTTCGATATTTATTGTATTGAAATCCCACATCATGATGATATTTTGTTAAACTACCTCTATAATATAGATAATGGGATGTATAAAGGACACATGAACTAAGATATTTCTCAGTGTCTTAGTCGGAGAAAATTACTTTCATGTGGGGATATGTACCTAGAGAAAAAACATAAATAATTAAAGAGGATGATTGAGTTAATTGATCAAAAACTTGTGAATGGTCAATGGAATGTTGAGGGTCTCAAATTCATAAATACTTGATGATATAAAAGATAGTCGGTTCAACAAAAATTAAGGTATTATGACAATATTTTATTTAAAAATCTATTTCCAAATGTTGGGTAATTATTTTATTACCTATGAATATAAGGAAATATAAATTGTTCATAAATTTCAATTTCATATGAGAAATCCCATTTTATTTCTATACATTGATAAAATTCTAATTCACCTTTACTCTATGAAATGGATATCCTAGAATTAACCGTGTTTTTTTTAAGAACTAAAATATTATTTCAAGGGATCTTAATGACTATAAAAGGATTGAAACGTATTTCCATTTGTCTCTAACTATTCTCCAAATACAATATGGTTAATATATTAATCTCTAATCATAAAAGTAACAATATAGTTCAGGATTAATATTTGTTCATCTAATTGTTCTACTAAAAACAATGACATATTCACTTAGACATTGTGTAGGATAGCGTCAGTCATTAAACCTTTACGGTCCTTCGATCATGGGTTCAAGTCCCATAACCATTCCAAAATTATTGTTTTGTCCCTCGGCATACAAGATATGCTTTTCTAAATCCAAATTAATATTATTTACAAAATAAATATGAGGGACATATATGAAGTGGATTTTCCTAGTTTTTCATTGGATTGATGTTTTTATGGGTCTCCACATCATGATGGTGCTTCGTGATGCCCTTATGATTTCCCTCCAATAACCATACATCTCTTTCAGTTTTGAACCACCAAATCACCCTCCATCACACACAAACCACCATTTGATCACACTCAATCCACCCCTACCCACACCTCCCCATTTTACCTATGTTCACCATACTCTTCATGAATGGTTTAATTTTCAATCGAGGTCTCTCCTCGGCCTATTCCGCCTCACCAGTGCTTCTAGGATCATAGATTCACATGTGATTTTAATTTGTGTTCATGTTTTTTATGGTGATTCATCTTCTTCTGTTCAATGATCATCGCATTTATTTGGTTTGGGTGATTTCTATTAGCCGTTTTTTGGACCTCGTTTATTGATCAAGTGTGATTACTCGATTTTCATTTTGGGGCCCCAATCTCATCATTCTCTTCGTTTTTTCTCAATTTGATTTTATTTATTGACTTTTGATTTATAATTGGACATGTTCTCCCAAATCATATATTTAGGGATTCGATCTCATTTTTTCGGGCTTAATTTTCATTATTTTATGTGTCTACTCTATCTATGATTCCAGATTGGATGTAATTTATCAATTTTTGGTTCCCAATCAAATGTAATATCCCAATTTCATCAATTTGGGATTCATTTTAGTTTATAGTTCTAGATATTATCCCTCCTCGATCTACTCATCCTCAAAGTGTGTGTAATGATCCTTCTCGCCATCAATTGGTGGTCTAGTAATTAATGTTCTAATAGAGTTCATGGGATCTTTGTGATCTACTAATATTATTATATTCATGTTATAAATGTAGAATTTTCTAGATGATAGATGAATAAACCTATCAGTCAGAAACAAAGATAGATAATAAATTGTTACCAATAATGATGGTGATACCTTCTTAATACATCACTTGTCCCTATTATTAATCATAAAATCCATATTTGAAATACCATTCAACATGGTTGTAATGAAGAACATGTTTCAATCAGTATGGAACAAAGGTAATGGATATGAATTATGGGATGTATGAGTTGGACACATAATATTAAAATTCTTCAACTTGAAGTATACAAAAAAGTGCATCTTGGGAGGTCGTAGTTGATTGATAACAATCTCTTATTGATGAATGATATGAAGGGTGGAAGAGATATCCCCAATACTAATTTTTTCAAATCCTACATCTTGATGTGGCTAAATGTTATACCCTTTATTCGCAAATCATATCAAGAAATTCAAGAAATCCAAATTTTTATAGGCAAGTTCAGGTAATGGGATCAATTGGACCCCATTTATTGGGGGCCATCA
This sequence comes from Viscum album, assembly GCA_963277665.1. Classification (NCBI taxonomy): domain Eukaryota; kingdom Viridiplantae; phylum Streptophyta; class Magnoliopsida; order Santalales; family Viscaceae; genus Viscum; species Viscum album. The sequence goes on from OY728121.1 coordinate 445,105,996, forward strand.
GTAAGGATAAAAGTGATGGTTGAGATATCACAGCCAATTATAAGGGGTAAAATCCAAAAACACAATGGTTAAATATATTGGATATCTTTTAAATATGAATAAATTTTTATTTTAAACTTATTTTTTTATTCCTTGGATATATAGAAAAAGTATTGTACAATAAAAGTGGAAACCAAATATGGAATCCCGGTGATGCAGTATGGTTTGTGGTTTCCTAAATGTTTATGTGCATGTAATTCATCTCCAAATAAGAAAAGAAAATTGATATAAAGAGGCTCACTATGGATATCTATGCATAATAGTCCCCCCATTCATCAAAAGGTATTCTTATTGGACCTCGTATTTTCTAAGAAAATGTGTGTAACCTAGAGAATTTAAGTGGTGTAGATAAGCTATTATTAAATATCCCTTCAGTGGAAACTGATAACACTGATGAAATCTAGGTGACCCCCACAAATACAACTAAATTTTCCATTTAATTCATTCCTCCAACTATTGGAGATATTCCTTAACCACCAACTATCCTTAAATACATCTTCTCAGACACCCTAGAGTCCACCAGTAATACTGGGGGCAGCCCTCATGCATGCTCTTTATCTGGGAGAGTCTCGTACCCCTTCTTCTTTCTAAGTTCCAGAAATTAAACATATGTATAAGAGGAAGGATATAGGAGAATATAGATATGATATGGGTTTAACAGAAATCAGTGGACCGAAAAGATCTATAGAGTAACCATTGACTAATAGAAGGTACCACAAAAGCTGTAAAGTTACTGATGATGGAACTATGCTCGAATTGAATGATGAAAATGCTAGATTAAACTATCCATTATTATAGCAATGATCATCCTATGCTTGAACTATCATGGGATTGGAAACCCTCAAATGATTTGTATGATCTAGTTCCATTGTTGTAAAAGTTTCAATAATTTGTTTTTATTATCTGGAACCATATTGGAAAATGAGGAAAATGTATGTATTGCAATTTTTTTTGGCTTTTGTGGCTAGTTTCTCTCCACCCACCAATGCCACTCAAGCAGAATCTATCATTTATGGAGTGAAAACATATATTTTTGAATTATACATTACTCATATAATCATGTGGAAGAAGTTTTCCATGATACCCCTCTCCACCATATACATTGTGGGGTTTTATTGATGGACATCACTAAATGTGATATGAAAATCTTGGTTATTTATTTTCTCACTACGGAAAAGAATATATGGTTATATCTTGTTTGGAGGAGAAATCAATGAGATTTAATTTCAGAATGAAAAATTATGGGGAAAAAGATGGTCCTATGTCTCAAGGACAAGATATAGGGTTGCGATCTCTAAGGCTGATATGTCTGATCTTGGTTATGCAGGTTGTCCCTTAACATGGTTTCGAGGAAACACGGAATTCATATTAATATATGAATGCCTTAAAGATTTATTGTATAAACAAAATTGATCAATAGGTTTAGGATGTTCTATATTTCTCACATGGAACCATCTTTATCATATCACTACCCTATATTCTCACAAATTTTGCAACCGATGATACATTACACCTTTCATATTTAAATGTTTCTAGGAAAAATATTATTATTGTGATGATATTGTTCCCTTATGCTTGAAGGGCGGAAATTTAGACATTTGTAACAACCTTCATTAGGTGGCTTTTAATCAGAGTTCTTGAAGAAGAAAAAATATCTTCATCACAAAAAGTACTTTGACTCAATTGAAATATACATAAATGATTTATTACATGGTCTCTATCTAATTTTAGTCTATCTAGAATTAATTACCTCAAAAGTGGGTTGGAATCTACCCTCTATATTAAGGAGTGTTTTTTGGAAATACGTGTGCATGAAGTCCACAATAAATAAGGGGATGAAAACACCCGGTGGTACCACAAAATGGCTACCGCCAATCACTGTAAGAACACTATTTATTTTCATTCGTATCATGATATAATATTAAGTTCTAATTTTGAATAAATTCATAATATTATTTCATGTTTTCTTATAAGATTTACACTCTAGGGGATTCCACCATTTTGGAAAAATATTGACACCTATATTATAAATGTTATTATTGATGATATGATTTGGAATATCATGAAATATTTTTCAAATGATGAGACTTTAAGAGAACATAAGAAAATCCATTTCATGACATCCTAGGTCCAGATGGCTTCCATGAACTTTTAATTCGGAGATATTTGAATATTATTAGCCCTAACATCTTTGATCTAATGAAATATATTTAGGATGAGAATATCAATATGTTCTCTCTCAATGAGACCATTATAACCCTTATCATAGGGACCCCAAAAACCCCACATGGATTTAGACATCAATCCAATTATCGGATGCAATATTTCCTGCAATATTTATTCAAATATCATAGTCAATAAACTTCACATGTGGTTAAATTATATTATATCTGAAAATAAAAGTTTCATTGCTGTTAAAAGGATAATCACCAAGAATTATATTGTGGACCATGAGGTGTTTCATTCTATGAAAACATGCTCTGTTTAGAAAAGAGGAATTTTTGCTTGGATACTGTTTATGACTATGGTGTACAATAGAGTGGAATTTTAATTTATCTAGATGTTTATCACTTAAATGGGTTATTACTCTAAATGGACATATATGATCATGTACTATTTTTTGTATGTTTCTTTCAATATCATTGTCAATGGTGGAATCACTCAAAGATTTACCCCCACTCATGGCCTTCTCCTAGAGACCCCCTTTTACATTTCCATTTCATTTTAGTGGCAGATGTATTTTCCAATGTCATTTATTTAGAATCTTCTTCTAATACGATTCACATGGAAAAGGTGTACCTGATTAGCCTACCTATTTCCATCTCTTTTTTAAGATTATTGTCTTCTCTTAAGAAGACCCACACATAAAGAATGATATAATTTTTGTTATTTGATTCGTCTTTATGAGTGGTGTTTTTGAAATTTTGTAATCATGCAAAATTGGTAATTTATTTCAGTACATCTATTCCAAAAAATGTTAGATCTAAGTTTATTATTTATACACATATTAAAATGGAGGATAAGAATAATTAATATCGTAGGATACCTGCGATGGTCAGCCATTAAAATAAGAAATTTTCTATTATTCCTTGGTTAGAATTGAGAAAAAATTACAAAGATATATTCTGAAATGAATTTCTATGGTGGGAAAAGAAACACTAATAAATGCAGATCATAAATCTATTTCATGTCATTTCATGCAATTTCATGACCATGTTCAAGATTAATGGAGAAATTGTTGAACAAATTCATTTATATATTTAAAAGATCTGGTGGGACCACAATAAGGGTTGAAATAAAATCCACAATATTGCATGTAAATAACTGTGTTTCCTAAAAGTGGGTGTGGGAATGGGATTTATGAATCTATACCTTTTTAATGATTCCCTTTTGGATAAGTGATGTTGGAATCTTTTCATTCAACAATCATATCTCTATGAATAAATTCTCCATGAAAAATATTTCCCCCACTTGGATTTCCATTAATTGTTTTAAACTCCTTCCCTAGCATCTGTTGGAGAATTATTTGGGGATCATAAAAATTAATTGTTAAATTATTGAGATATTGGATCAAGGATGGAATGAAAATTAGCATTTGGAATGATCCATGGTTGATTAATAAAGATAGATTATTGCCTACTACCCCAACTATTCATGGATCATAAAATTACACTATCTGATACCATTTGGATGATGATGGTTATGGATGGTGTATAAAAGAATTAATTCCTTATTGAATGAAATGGATAAAATGACCATTCTTAGAATTCCCTATGTGATGGATTATGGGAATGATTCTATCTTTTGGAGAAATGATATTTCAGGATCCTATTTAGTGAAATAGGGTTATAGACATGATCTTAGTGTTCATGTAGTGGTCACAAGTGGAATCTTGAAAATATTATCATGAATGGAAGTCTACACAATGATCCACTACTTCTGGTGACAAATGTGTACTTGTATTCTTCCCATTTAGGATTTACTCTCCTTCTACAATGTTGATAATGAGAATTGATGTCTCCTTTGTCTGGATGATCAGGAATAACATATTTAGGCTATCATCCGTTTCTTAGGGGATTAGGTAATTTGGATTGCATGGGGATCTGTTATTGATCTATTTCTAGATACTGTGCTAGATCTCTCATCATTGCTGATGTTATGGTCTTCCATATTCCCTGTCGATAAGGAAAAATCATTGTGTTATAAGTTTCCTAGGTTTTTTGGGTTAGACAAAATGATTTCATTTTCAATCACATGTCAATATCCCATGAATTATGAATTATATGGGCCACTTCCTGGACTGATGATTGGAATTTTGAAACTACTTAGAATGGGTTCTTTGGATATTGATTAGATAAAACTAGATGTAGCCTACCAAAAGGGATCCTAAATAGGAATTTCAATGTTATTTTTTATATAGATTGGATTATCAATATTGGATTTATGGTCCATGGCCATTTTTTTAGGATCATTGTTGCTAGATAGGAGTTATGCCATGCTTTATGGGAACATGATTTTGAAAAATCCGACAAAAACCCTGTTGGATTCAATTTCACAAAAGATTTTGTATAGAATACTATAAACATTTAATCTCATTGCCACACTATAAACATCGCCATCAACAAAAATGATTAAAGTATCTAATATTTTGGCTTCCACATTAAGAAAATTCAGTCTCTCAGACATAGCTTCGCAGTTTATTCATTTTCCTCTATCAAGAGGGAGGGTCATGTAGTATCCCATCATTTGGATACTCTTTGTATGTCTAGAGAGGACCACTTCATGTTTCATTATTTTCTTTCATGGATTTTTTCTTTTTTTATGATCTTTATGATTAATATGATCTTGTTCATTTGTAAAAAAACAATGTTTATCAATAACACATCAATACATAAAAAATTCATCCCTTTATTTTCACATAGGTCCTTCCATGGTATAGATTTTATCTTATAAAGGACTTATTATCATAAAACCACAAATAATATTTTGATATTAAATTTTAATTTTGGAAAAACCATAATATCATTTTTACGATGTCTATATATTGACACCTTACTTTAAATCTAAGACACCTCAAGATTAAACTCAGTTATTCATTTTTATCATATATTTAAATCCCTCATAATGGTTAGTAAAGAAAATTTTAATTATATTAATCATATCACCCATGAGTGTCAAATATGGAGGGAATTAAGGCCCATTTTCATGTACTATTTTATGCTTAGGTTAGGCCAGAAGGAAAAGATTTGAGAAGTTACCCATAGGTACATCTGTTCTAGAACCACATCCACTTGTAGTATCCAGATAGAGATTTATTGTTAGGAAAACCACATAATCACTATCTAATTAATCATTATGATGTTAATCTATACTTATCCTAAAATTGTACCTTAAGATTATTTTCTCTAATCAATGTTTTCCAAAATCTAGTTCCCAAGGTTGATAATAAACTTGCTATGATACCAACCATAAAGGACTGTCTATAGAAATCTTAGATTTAGTGTCTACTATAAATAGATTGGAATAAGATACAAGAAAATATTATACCAATGGACCGAACAGTTCAGTAGTCTTGGTAAACCATATACATATAAGAGTAAAAATTAATTCTTTCAAGATAAATTCATTCTATATAACATATCCATTTTTTTACATAAATCAGGGAATCCTAGGGGAAGGGAAGCAGAATAAGGGTGAGGTCATATTCTCGGTAAGGGTATGTATAATGGAATTGATAATGAATCAATGAGAATAATCATAATGGAATGGTAAATAATTGAACACGCATTCAATGAAATTAATAAATTGATAATGAAGAGTATAAACGAAATGTAAAGGTAAATAACTTATAACACATTCCATATAAAAACTAGATATGGAAAAATCAATGTAGAAATGTACAAAACTGAAAACACATTCCGTATAATTAATCAACAGATAATGAAACGCATCTATAGACTTTATCCAAGTGAAAATATCATGGATAATAAATACATATTATTATTAAAGGAAATGAATAATTATTGGACATCATGATTCCTAGTCACATTATACCTTTACCATCATGACCTTTCACAAGAGTGTTTAACATACAATTTTCAAGACCTTTCATAAGACAATTTTAATATATGGGTAGAAACCCATTTATTCTGATTACAAAAAAACTCATAGGGTTTTTCTCCAAAAAATTTCATCTCATTAGACTATTGATACTTCAAGGGGATTACTTTAAATGGTCCAAAACAAATATCTTTCATGTCCAAAACATTTCCCATATATCAAACAATTGTTTTAATTTGAACAAAATGTGCCTTATAATATATTTGTACTAAGTAAAAGATACAGATTTATCATCATATAACTAATAAAATCATTAACATTAAAAGTAAACAAAATATGTAAAATTTTTATAATGTTTATGAAAATTTACATATCCATGATAAATGATAAGTATAATTAGGGGAAATATAATGTTCAATGATATGATAAAATTTAATATTTCAAGGGGAGTAACAATAGAAATCAGGGAAGTGAATTTTAATACTCACCTTGGCCAAATCAATCATAAACCATTCATAGTATGAATATGGATATAATCAATAAAATATATCCCAATTGGATTAAAATAATGGTTTTATTTTATTGATGAATGAAGATACTATAAAAAGATATTTTAAAAACAATCTTGAAGAAAATATCCTTTTCATTTTGATTTTTTTTATAATTTTCTTTGAAAATCAATGTCGAAAAATTTTTATTTATAAATTATCCTTAGATTAAAAAAATGATTCATTGAAATGATACCAGGTAAATATGTACATTCTATACATAGTAAAAATAAAATTCATTTTTCACTGTAAAATGGTTAGAAAAATTCCATGTTTAGAAGGAGACAATGAGATTCCATTGAAAACATGTATAAAAGATAAAAATGGTAATTTTTGTGGTTAAACCACTTTGGAATGGTTAATTTTTTTATCATTTTTATAGTATAAGGTTTATATATAAAAACATGTTATCTGAATAAAGAGAGAAATTAAATCATGTTTTCTTAAAAACATATTCTATAAACAGTTGAGTAAAAATGATTAGAAAAATGGTATTGTAACATTAAAAATGACAAAAATAACTTGAGGAGAAGAAAATTAAATGATTATTTAAAATTTCTCTAATAATTTCCTCTAATATAAATTCAAGTGCATACAATCACAAAAAAATGATATTGTGAAGTAAACTCTTTAAAAGACAATAATGTTGACGGAAAATTAAATAAGTAAATATACTATATGTTTCAAATGTAAATCCAAATAAAAATGTTTAAATACAATTTTTTATAGTAAATATTTATTACACACAAAATATTATAATATTAATTACAACAATGAAGTAATATCAACCAATGAAAAATAATTGGTTTACAGAATTCTTTTCCACTTGGTGTCTTTTAATTCAAATCCCCTTATAGTAAATAATTCTAATTGAAACCCAAATTAACATAAATAAAATATAATTAATTATATAATATATCTAAATTTCTTTTAGATGAATATAAAAAATAAGTAATTAGTGAATTTGACATTCATGTCACAAATATAAAATGTGAGATGATAATCCAATATTACTTTCTAACTTTTGAATTTATAATCCCCATGAAACAAATTACATAAAATGAAACATAAAATACCATAAATATAGATTTATTAATTATATTAAATAATATATTGGGAGTATATAGTCCACAAAAAATAAATAAGTTGTGAAAATGTTGTATGACTCACCGAAATAAATGTAACACATGAATCCCTTACCTTGCATTTACATGTGAGTGAAATTACATTAAACTCTATTATAATGTTTTAAAAATGTTGATAACTTATAAAAACACATAATTATATTTTTTTATCATATATTAACATCTTATAATATCTTATTACCCTTATGTAAATAATATTTCATTATTCTCACTATTTTGGCTGTTGATTACATAGTTTTTTAGCATGTTTTGACTTTTTACTTTTTATTCCTATTACATAAATAATTATTTCATCATCTACAGAATTAAAAACATGATTTAATTATTATATATATTAATTATATTTTTATTTATAATAATCTATAATATTTGGAGATAGGAATAAATATCACCATTCCTGGAGACAGTAGTATGTATGTATGAATTAATGCTATTTCCATTTCCTTATCAGGTTTAAAAGGATGAAAAGTAAAAGAAATATATTTATATGTATATTATAATTAATATATAATATTAATATCATATATTCCACATTTTTTTCTTAAAACCTTCATATATATATTTCATGTAGAACGTGAATGAATCACATCACTTTGGGGAGCCGGTAGTCCACACTTTTCGAAACAATGTTGTCTAATTCCCAAAAAATGAAAGCATAAAGGTAAATTTTTTATAAATATTGAAGAATCATAAATAAATTATAAATATAATATAAGTCATATGAAATAAATAATAAATATCAAAATTCTTACCATGAGAGGTTGTAATGGAAGAACAAACAATAATCATTTCGTGGGGTGGCAGTCCATCATACACACAAAGGGTCAGTTCATTACCCATTAGATAGAAGTGTGTGTAGGTGTTGGTAAAAACATTAATAAAAAATATGTAAGTATATTGAGGATAATTATGTTTTTATATAAAAATGGAATAAAAATAATTGAAGTGGTGTAAAAGTAAAAGAAATAAAAGTGATTAGCGAAGAATGTTACCTCATTTTGAGGTAAATCGTTTTACATTATACCAAAAGAATTCCTTGGTCAGATTTATTCACAATTTCATACCTATAAGTTTGTGGGAGGGATATTTTAAGATTATTTGCCCGATTTTGGTCAATCCAATGTTCTTTAGAGGTGTGAATAAGTGGGAGGGCGACTTCCTTTTTATAGTGGTGGAGGAGTGGAATTCTTGTAAATTTTGGAAAAGTGAATTCCACCAATGTTTTTACCATGTAATTTTCATCCTTTAATAGTCCATATAATATAAAATGGAGTATAGGGTCACAATATGATAATTAAATGCATTTTTGACAAGTTTCTAATTCATTTTGGGCCATATGTATGAGGTTTAGTCCATTGTTCAGCTAATTTTTCTATTAATCATTGTAATTAGTTATAATTACATCAACTAATATTTTTTGGTCCAAAATTGATTATAAATTTATATAAATTATTAATAATTATTATTATAAATTCTTAATTCATGTTTCCAAATTCAAATAATAGAAATTACCTAAATTAATTTAAATTTAATCTCGTAGCGGGGACGAAAAATCATGTTTTTAAGTGAAATGTTCCAATGTTTGCTCTATTTTTATATTCAAAACCTAAGTGAATTTGTTTTAATTAACTAAATTGGATTAATTTATTTATAATTGATTTAAATAAACTTTACAAAAAATCTAAACATAATTTAACTATATAAATAAATTAGACAAAAAAAGTAGTTTTGAATTAAAATTTTCTATTTTCCATTATTAAAAATATAATCAAACTTCACAGAAAAATAAACAAAATCCACCCTTTTCTAATTTTAACCATAATATTTCAAATTTAATGTTTTTTAATATATAAATTTTTTAATATTTTTAAAATTTAGATTTAAAATAGGTTCTCTCTTAAATGTTGGACAAATTTCCTTTTTCGAAAAATACAATTTTTAAGACTAAAACATGATTTATTTTAGTCCGATGCTTAAAAATTAATTTCAATGAATCTAAATTATATTTTATTGAATATATAAAATATATAATTCATTATTATCATTCATTAATATTAATTAATCTAATTTATTATGATAAAACAACATTTTAATCATAAAAACATTTCCTTTATCCTCATTTTGTTCTTTTTTCATTTATAATTAATTAGAAACTTATGGATTCATTTTATATTTTTATAAACCATATATTTTCATAATTTAGATAATAATATTCCTTACCTAGTAATTTTATGACTAGGTTACATATTATTATAATATTATTTTATATAATGTTTGCTGAAGATGGCTATTGAATGTAACATAAGCTATCAAAGAAAGTCGTTGATGTGCACATCACATGTTATCTAAGTATCACATGCATTGAAAGATTTAAAATAGAATTAATTTATATAAAATAGTAAATATATTTTATGTACTTGTGATACTTTATTCCCTTATTTACTTAGTGTTGTTTGTCATACACATTATCGAATATAATTTTCTTATATTAGAATATCGCGGTGTTACAATATAAAAAAGATAATTAATGTTATTGGTGATAAAGTACCGTAAGAATAATAAAAAGGAAGTTTTTATGGTAAATAAAGATCCATAAGTGATTTTGATTTTATTTCTACTAAATATTTTATATAAATTCTCAATAAATAAGAAATTGTTAAACATGTATTATCCAGAGAATAAGATTTAACCATTTAAAATGCCGAGGAAAAAATTTATTCAACTCATCCATGTGTAAGAATGTATGATTATGTTGAAAATATCAATGGGATCATTGATAAAAAGTTAAAACTAGTAGGGATATGATTAAAAAATGATAACTCTTTGTATTTTCAAGTTAAACCTAGATATTTTAAAGAAGATAAGAATCATCATGAATAAATTGATTCTATGAATGGAGAACATGATCAGATCAACAAGAAAATATCATGGGGTTGGGTTCCTAGGACTAAATAAAATAATATCACTGGGAAAAAGATGGCGTTCAGATATAATATGAATGACAAATGATAAGTGGAAATACTTAATGAAATATTTGTTTTTAATGATTATTCATAGTTTTAAGAGTGGCTTTTTAGGAGATATTTTCTCTCATTCCAAGGGTTGAAATAATAATATTATTTCTTTATGCATCATAAAAAATGAAATATATGATTTTTTAGATTAATGAAAAGTTAACCTTCCTCAATGGTGTATTGGAAAGGGAATCTTTTATTGAGAAACCACATGTTATATTTCAAAGAGAAGACGAGAATCTGGTTTATTGGTTGAAAAATCATTTATATAGGCTGAAAGAAGCCCCAAGAGAAGGATATTCAAATATGTACAACTTCTTAAAAGGAATTAATTTATGAAAGGAATAGGTGAAATCAATATCTAAATTAAACATGATAATGAAGAATATATTCTCGTTATTTTTTATTTATATGACATCATATTTATTTTGGAAGATGATGAAATATTTGAGAAGTTTTTCAATGATATTAATGAGTTATTCAAGATGTATATGCATAGAGAGATGAATTATTTTCTTGGGTACATATTTCTAAAAAGTATGATTAAATTTTTATTTATTAAAAATAATATGTCAAGTGAATTCTAAATAGGTTTGGTGTTGAGGATTAAATGATAGTTTCTACAATAGTTTCATTAGAAACTAAATTAATAAATGATAATTGAGGCAAGTATGTGGATTCCAGGGATTTCTAAAAGAAAATTGGTAGTCTACCATACATAACAAGTTTTAATTCAAATATTATATATGTTGATACACATTGTGAGCTATATCAAAGTGCACCAAAATATTCCTATTGCAGTGTTGGAAAGAGGATTCATAGATATATCAATGGAATATTAGATTTTTTGTTTTAAATATTTCATTAATGAAATTATTTATATTTTTAGTGATATATATATATATAGATTATGTAGGATATGATGAAGATATGATGTTAATATCTAGTGGGGTTTTAAATCTTGGAGATTTTTATGTTTTTTAAAACTCTATGTAGAAACATTTTGTGAAATTAAGCATGAATGAGTGGAATTTTTTGCTGAAATTAATTCCATAGATTAATTAATATGGATTATTTAATAATTGGATGTTTCAGAAGATTATGTGAGATTTCAACATCCCTAAGGATGTGAAAATAAAAATTCTATTATTTTACATAATATTCAAGTTCAATAATAAAAATATTTATGTAAAATATCATTTCATCAAGGAACTTATAGACAGAAAAAACATTCAAGTGAGTTTTTTTCTTACATTTTAATAAATTGTTTATGATTTCCCCAATACATTTCTATAAGAATCATTTTAAAATATAATATTGATGTTTCGGATTCAACTATATCCTTATCATGGATAAGGTATTTATTTTCAGTCCACTCTCTCAAATTTTTTTCGATATTAGTGTCGATGGGGGAGAAATTACAACATAAATAATCATTTATATATATTTATATATATCCATAAAATTTGGAAAAAAGGTAGAGAATATTTTTAGGAGGGATACACATTGTCATGTGTTTGGTTTTTAAGGGGTAAGAATATATTTTTGGGTAGTTTTTAAAATGAGAAGCTAAAATTTCAATATTTATGCTTGTGTGTGAGCTGTTATAATAGTTTATTTAAGTATATAGTAGTTATAATTATTATTCACATTCAAGATATTTCATTTTTCATCAATAAAATTGATCAGGATTGAAGAAATATGTTTCTTGATCACTGTTATGTTATAGAATAAATAAATTAATTATTCTATGTTCTTGTTTCCTCTATGATGTTAACTAATATAGTCTTATTATTATTTAATGATTTTAAATTTATATAATGTATCAGTTTTATAGTGATTTATGTTTATTGGTATTCAAAAACATCCACATGGGATTATTGTTGACACCAAGATGTGTTGAGGTGTTTTTGTGAGAAGATTGGGGGAAGAGATTAATGTTGATGGGATTATTTGTGATGGATTTTTTTTCAATTCATAATTCATATTCAAATCACATTTTTTGTGTTGAAGGTGTTTGGAAAAAAATTTAGACCATGCTTAATCTGGTTCAATGTGTTTAAATATCATAGATGGAGTTCATGAAAAAAGTAAATTAATGTAGTAGAAAATAGAGTTCCATGTTACACAAAGTAGTATTACAATATAGAATTTTATTAGATAATATATATTGGGCCTTAATTGATATACATTCCACATCCAACTAACATCATGTTAGACTGCACCATAATATAGTTTTCCACATCATGGTGATTCCAAACATTGGAATTGTGAAGGAAAATGGTCTACATGACCTCATGTCATAGTGTATGTATCTATTCCACAATAGAGAATCAATCACAGTTCTTCATGCTATAGAAGGAGGAAAATGTTTTTGAGGTTTCTTGTTTTATTTTCAATGGATTTAAAAAATACAAGGCATAAAGGTTGTAACATAGTTTCCTCATTATGTTTTTGATAAAATCCAGTGCACTACACTGTATGGAATAGACCATGTCGTAGAAGAGGTTATACTCGTTTTTATGAATTGGGAAATTTGGGGACCTCCAAAATATATTATTTATGATACACCACAATGTGTTTGATTAGGTAAAAATATACTAGTTTGAACCACCACCTTATGTCATAATGTTTATGGCTGCTCTATAGAAGTGATCTTTAGGGTAAATATATGTTGTTTGACCAAGAGTGTTGACAAGTCTTTATATTCAAATTTTGGTGGTTATATAAACCTATTATAACTACTATATAAAATTTAATGGTCATGATTGTGATGATATATTATCCATGGGTTTTGATTTAGGAATGGTATTTTTATTTGAAATTCTAATTCAAATACATTTTCTGTTGATGATGAGTTGTTGTGAATATTTTTAAATGTTGGAAAATTAAGTAGTGGAATATTGTGAAATATTTATAAAGAATAAGTTTTGGATACTTGATATATAGTGAATATTCTATGATTATATGGATAATAAAAATGTAATAAGAATAATAACTATATTTATGTGGTTATCTGCATGTGTTATGCATATAAAGTGAAGAATCGACTTTTTATTATAAAAAGTGAAGGATAATTTCAATATATTTATTTATATGTTAATAGATTGGTTAATAAAGATTTATTCATAATAAAAAATCCGGTTAATTATATATTATTTAATACTATTTAATTATTACCAAAAAATCATTATAAAGTGTGAGATTCACATGTCTTCAAGATGCACTGAATCGTTTTTAAAATACGTAAAAACATGAGTTTTTAAGTTATTCTCTACTCATTGAAATAACATTATTATTATATTAGGTAGTTCTCTATTATAGTAATATATATCACACCATGTACTTTCCTTCTCACATTGATAGGTGTACCATATGAATCTACATTATTCCCTTATATGTTTGTGTTTTTGGGTGTGTTATGGAAATCATGAAGACATCATCACAGGTAGAAAATATTATGTTCAAAAACAAATATAAAAACAATAATGTTCACTAAATCAACCCCACTCAGTGATCTTACTTTGATCGTGATGTGGTTCTATAAAGGATAATATTTTTTAAAAAGGGTGCTTCTATAGATTTATTTTTAGAAGAAGTATATTCAGATAAGCATACAATTAAGGTTTTTGTTACCAACATAACCATGGAAGAATAAACCTCCTTAGAACCTAAAGAATTAAATTTTTAATGCGGTTATTAATTATAAATTAAATATTGTGTCTTTTTTAGAAGAATATGTGATATAATCTGTTAGGTTTATCAGAAGAAGAGTTCGCCAGACAAAATACTGGATAGTGCAGCTGAAGTAAATAGAGTGGGCAGAAAAGTGTTTTGGATGATGAAACAATGAAGAATAATGATTGTAAGGAAGATTTAAGAGTTAACATAATGTTCATAATAAATGAATAAATGGGAGGACTAAAATCATGTAAAAATCAAAATAATATTTGAGTTGAGCAAAAGTGTAAGCAAAAATAAAACTGTTGTAGAACAATGTTAAAATTATAATTATTTATTACAATGGAATAAATTTTTTAGGAGTTGATATATGGAAATAAATTTTTTTCAAATTCAACTAATTATGAAAATATATATATAGATAATCAATGTTGAATATTCATAATATGATGTTTTTTATTGTATATGAGTTTTAAGGAAAAATGTAACGAATGATTTCATAAATTATTTTGTGGAGTACTATGTTGCCTCTATAAAGTATATGAATAGTTAAAATTGATCAATCATATTTATGATTTCATAAAATTTAAGGATTTAAAATTTCCTATAAATACCATTTTTTGAATATTTAAGATAATAAAAAGATGGTGGTTCCTTCAGCACTAGTGGTTGATTTCATGAGATTAATAAGTGATGAAACACTACATGTGAGGAAAACCATATTTATTAATAAAATTAGAAGGGTTGAAAATTAATTTTCATTCTAGAAATATTTATGCTCAAATCACAGTACCATAATCAAGAATTATTAAGAGTTTAGTGGATGTAAGTATATCTTCTGATAAATAATTATTTGAAAAAAATATAATGGGAATAGTTCATTATGATCAGATTTCAATGTTCTGATATTATATTGGAGCATAAGAAGAATAATATATTGTAGTTGTTGTCTACTATTAATTTTTCCAATTAAGAGATAAAATTGGTTTAATGGGAGTTGGTTCATTTATAACCACTTTCACTATATAATGGATATACATGGATCGATGTGAGTCGACACAACAAGGACATGGTGCCAACATTGGTGCCAAACATTTTAAAATCTGTTGCGCCTTATAATTATATTCGTTATCATTCCATATGAGTGAGGTTTATTTTCCATGTTTAGAGGATTGAATCTTCAACAAGTTACAAATGTTAATTTTATGTTAATGGAAATTGTAAAAATTTCACAACTGATTAAATTACTCCTTCTTAGTTTTCCCCAAATTCCTAACCAATTAATTATTTTTATAAGATGAAAAAATATAGACCTTGAAATTAATTTTATAGATAAATATTAACAAAACTAAATCGTAAATAGGTACATGATCTCAAAACCATCCTAAGATACATTCCCTTAAGGGCCACTAAAATAAAATCTATTTTACCACAACTTACTACCTACCTAAGGATTAAACCCATTTCACTTGTACATGTACATTAGTTAAAAATATATAAAAGAATAATTTAAAATTTATTAGGTAAAATTATATAGATTACATTAATAAATTTTTTGTGGAAAAAACTAAATATATTATTCACTAATTGAATAAATATTCATATACATAGACCTATAGACACAATTTTATAGGTTCTTGGTTATAAATATTTATATAGCCATGGTTTATTGAAAAACATGGTTATATGTTGTCTAAATCTATTGGACTATATGCACATTTAAATTGTATTCCCCAACATTTAAACCCCCCATGTTACAATCAAATTATACACACAATTCTCTTATCCAACCTAAAACATTGGATACCTTTAATAAATCCCTTCTCCCACCTAGTCATCGCATAACTAATATCTGATTCAAACTGATTTCTCCATTCACTTCCAACATCCCTCACACAATTATTCCAATACCCTTAATCATGATTTACTTCCCCCTTATGTCCCCTTAATTTCATATTTCTCATCTATTCAATGAATCAAATAAATACTATTCACTTTACTTCTGGACTGTGCATGACTGATACATCAATGTCTTCCTCAATTTAGTTTATCATCCAACCCCTTTTCTATATGAGAGTGGACTATATATGTGTGTTTCAATGGATACCTTCCATGAGTTGGACCTACGTAACATGACCCCTAACTTTTATGTGAACCATAGTCATATCACTCCTTATATTCTGTCTCCTTCCTTTATCTAGGTGGTTGTGTAATAACTTCCTCATTTTTGATAAAGGATATACTGATTAATCATATTATCTATTTATTTTTTATTTTAAATATTTATTCATTTTTTTAGTTTATTCTTTTATTTTTACATTACTCCATGATAATTATATAGTTATTTTTTAGATTTATATTGGAAATTTTTTAGAAGATGATGAAATTTAGATAGTTTTTAGAGATGTTTAAAATTTTTGGGGGTCAAAGAGAGTTTCAAATGAATGTTTAGACAATTTTCATGAATTTTTAAATTCATAATCATAGTTACCATTAGAGTGTTCCTTGGAATGTGCATTAACAATTGGAAAATTAGGAACATGGTGGAGATTTACTTGGTACCTTTTATCCCCATATGGTTGTTTTAATATTTAAATTAAATTTGTTCTTTATTTTAAAATAAATTTAAATATTCAACCCTTTTCATTTTTTCATCCAATCTACAGATTCAAAATTATCAATCATAGCATCTCACCTTACCCATATTAAATACTCTTCATTACTAATGTTTTCATTGACACATGAGTTATTGTAGTCTTTTAGTTATAAGTCCATCATTAATCACTATTTTTTTATTATTTTTCATATTCTTCAAAATCATCACCCAAAAATCCTTAATATAGGGGTATCTTAATTAATTATTTCGCACATTTTAAGTTGAACTGATACACGATTTTGGATGATTTTATTCATCCAATTATATAGATCCTTGTCCCTTTAATATTCCATTGATTTGTATGTACTTTTTTATATGATGGATAATGGTATGGATTAATTTGATGTTTATGGCCTAAATTTTTTCCATTATATATTAGGGTATTCATGTATAGTTGAAGGATCCATCAAATGAAAATGAATGAAAAATCGCCGATAGTTAGACATATTTTTGGGTAGTCACCCAATTGATACATGAAATGATGCAATCCCGTATATAGAATGTAAAAAAATTAAGGATTTTTCCCTTATTTGGATCTTATATAGAATCATGATATCTGATGGAATGGTATTTGAAAATTCCATAGAATGTGGTGTGTTCCCTTAGGGAATCAGGTTAGGTTATATTACATGTTATAATTAATGTATAGTTCTTAGAATAAAAACTTGATTCTTTTATAAGGATTTAATTGAAGAGAAATCATTTTTCTTTATATTCCCTTGAATAATATCCCTAAATGTGTATGCTAGATTATTATGTTAGCCCAATTATCCACTTTTAAATTATGGATAATAAAATCACTAGAATTATGATATTACTAATTTCTACTAATCAAATTCGAATACATTAATCATGTATGAAATTGATGGGTTGAGTAACTATAATAAATTTTTAGTGAGATTAATTTCTTTAATATCCAAATAATTAAATTTTGGAAATGATTATTTAATGATCTATATAAAATAATTATAAAACCCTACGCCTAACTACCACTATACTTCAGTATATTCCATGGAATGTCAATGTATGTTAAATAAAACAGTGTGCTTATACACTATTATGGATATTATTTCATTCTAAACATAAAAATTACAGAAATGTTAAATAACGACTAAAAAATGTTTTAATTAATATATATATAATAATAACCAAAATATTCTAACAATTTAGAAAATTTCCTTAATTGGTATCCCTTAATTCAAGAACTAGAACCATTTTATTAGGAAAACTTATAAATTACATAATTCATATGAAAAATACATTAAACTCAACAACATATGATATCTTTGCGGGTTGTGTGCATATATGATTGATTATAATCACACTATATGAAATTATTTTAATATTTACATATAGTGAATACAATAAAAAAATATATGAACCTATAATATTGTTTCAGATTATTCTGATGAAGCAATACTCTAAAAAATTTGAAAACAATGAATTAATTTATAATGAAAATTATGGATGGTAAATTTAATATAAATTAAAATTTAGCAGCATATAATATATTATTTTATTTAAAATTAATATAATTCATATGTTTTTTATTTAAATAATTTATTGATTATTGGTTTTTATCATACAAAATAATAATGGTAACATTAATTCATTGTATCAATTATTTATATAATGTATCTTTATTTTCCATAGAACATGTATATGTTTGATGTAAAATATTGATCCTGGAACTGATGAGTGTAAGATGTAATTGCAATATTTATTGGACATTTCATTAAATAATGATTTAAATGGGGTATTTATTTGATCATGATGTTTTGATAATGCAGGAAGACCATAATTAAATCATGGGGAAGTATGATACCATATCACTAAGAATAGTTTCCAAAAAAATATCATGTAGAGAATGAAATTGAATTATCTGAAAGAATTGGTATAAAACATTTATTTCTTATCGATTTCCATATCTTTCCAATCATATATTACCTTTTAGAATAAATTTATAGGAAATGAATATCAAAAAAAAAATTTCATCTGTTAATTAGAATGATGATGTTGAGAGTGTCAGAAAGATGACAGGAAATGTGAATACCTTAGTATATCAAGCATGAGGAAAAATGAGAAAACTTATGTTTTTAATGAGATTATATCATGGTAAAGAAATGATTGGATTTATTAATACTTTGTTTGAGTATATCCATGAATTTATTAAGGATATACTACCTGAATATTCATGTATTCCAGAAAATAATTACATATAATGAAATTTGGTTGAAAATTTTGGATTTTCATATAATAAGATCCATTCATTCCCAAATATGTTTTTTTGTTCTTGAATGAACATTCAGAGTTGATTAAGTGAAAATAGTGTGTCAAAACAACTTAAAAGACTAGTAAAGAAGGAACATAATCCCTCATACTCAAGATAGAGACATGGGACTTCCCTTTAATTATAAGTATTCAAATACTATTTATGTTATAACAAATGATAATTAATTTTAGATGGTATAAATATGAAATAAATATTGATAATGATAAAATAGTTCATCCTACATATGGGTTATCTAGAATGAAAATTGATAGATTACATTCTGATTCTACATATAACCCATGAAATGTTATATTGGTATTATCATGTGATTATTTCAACCCATTTAACCAAATTAATACAACCCATAGTACTTGGTCTATTTTCTTTCCCATTTATATATTTTGGTCTTGTATGTGTATAGAGATGTCATTTAATATCATTTGTGTATTGAAAAAATGACCATGTTACCCAAGAAATGATATTTACATATTCTCTAAACCATTAATAGATGATTTAAAAAGTGATTTTGATTGTTGGTGCACAATCATATGATGTATTCATGAATGTGTACATTATGGTTTGTGCAGATTTATTATGAAAAATAAATTACTTCTATAATAATGATGTAATTTATAGTTGGATTATAAAAGAAAAATTATTATGCATTATTTTTAGGGAAAATAAACATTCCTAGAAACTATAGTTTCAACCAAATTTCATATTCCTTGGGCATCGATGATTTCTACCGATGGATCATCCATAGAAGAAAAATTGGAGATAGTTCGATAATTCCATTAAGATAGATTAAACACCTCAAATAATGTTGTGGAATGATATTGATAATGGAAAAGATTGTTCTAATTAAGTTCTTGTAAAATTTTAATCAAATACTACAGTGAAAATGATGGTTAATTAAGTTCTAATAGTAATTGGAGAAACAAAATTACATTCTTTGAATTGTCGTAATGGTCATAAAAGTTATTGTTTTATTATTTGGATGTAACTAATATGAAGAAAAACCTTTATGAGTTGTTACTAGTTTCTCTTTTAAATATTAAGGTCAAAACAAAAAATTGATTTGCAGTCACATCTATATTTGATGTAATTGAGTATAAGATTACGACATCATCCTTAGTTTATTGGTCAAAATAAGTTGAAATTTCTTTTTTTTGTTATTTAATGAAAAATGTGGAGAATAAATAATTTATTTTGGTCTTTGATATTTTTATGGTTTCATATGGTTATTCAAGTAACATTTTGAAAAGGGTGAATACATAATATTAAAAACTAAAATCACATAAAACCCATGATTATATTGTCTTGTTACATGATTCGATTCACATATTTATTCATAATTTAATTTCAAATAATGTTAGATTTGCTATGATTATGTCATATAATTTTTATCCAGACCATTTTTTAAAAGACGATTCAGAAGTGTTTTTTGGAAATTATATATAGATGCACCTATTATTTATTTTGACTTAGGGAATATTTTCCCACCTTTATTTTTCACATGTATGTTAGATCTGACTGTGCATCTTCCCACATTATTTTTTTGGTGTACTAGTTTCAATTCAGTGGACGTATATGATAGAAATAATGATCTCTACATTAAAATATTATGTGATAAATAAATATCATCCAAATGGCTCTATTATAAATTAATTTTTAGAGTAATAATGCATGGAATTTTTTCATTTTACTTTCCTAACATCATTACAAAGTCAAATAGTCTAATAAGAACTAAAGATAAGAAACATGGTCCCATTTATCATATATTTACTTCACTATACAAAATACATAGGATATCTGAATCTTACTCATTGTGTACTTTAAGTAGCTAAGGGTAGAAAATGGATCATCATATTATATTATTAATATATATTGTGGTAGATTGTTACATCAATTAAAATAATTATTGATGGATTTTTTCATTGTGTTGTTTCTTTATAGATTCTATAATTTTAAATCTTTCATATTTATTGAGAAAATTTAGAAATTATAAAAATGGGACATTATTCTCAATCTATTATGATGATATAATAATTAAACAAAAAAACATTACTACTTGGTTGATGTCGAAGGTAATATATTTAATTTTCTTCTAATAAATAATTCATAGGTATATTTTTAATATCTGATGTTGTTATCTTTCAGGTTTAAACATTACTAGTGAATGGTTTATTAAATGAAATATGATCATTTTTTTGTCTAAATCATGGGGTACATGATTATAAGATAATTGTTGTCAGTGGATTTAAAGTTTTTTTAAATAGATAAAAAAATTTAAATATATCATGCTAGTGTCACAATAATCACCATAAAATATTTTAATGTGAGTGCATCAAAGATTCTACCGCGATCAAAAAATATATCATAATATGGTGTTGTCTAAAGAATAATATTTTTATATTAGAATGCACATATATGTGTCTCAATGTTGAAATGAAATTGGTTAGATTCATTGAAATTACAATACATACATATAGATAACTATGGATTTAGAGTGGTTGATAAGAACCATTAGCTTCATAATAATGAACCTTATATTATTTCATCATACTCTAGAAATTTTATTTATGTAACTGGCATATTGATACAATAATTTGGTGTTATTATTGATGTAATTCCTAGATGTATTTTTGATGAAGGCATGGTTGATAATGATTTTTGGTAGGAATCAATCGATATTTATTCAAATGTTTTATTTTATGATAGAGATGATTTAATTGTTAGAACAGATTGTGAACCCAAAATTTTTATAGAGAATAGATAGCATTGAAACATTAGTATGTATTTACCTAATATTATTTCAATATTTTATCTACTTTTTTATACAATAATATATTATATATAATCAATTTTTTTAGTTGCATTGTGCAAATCTAAAATGATTTGACATTGTGGTAAAAGAATATCAAAATATAATGAAATAATTATTTTTCGGTTGATAAATATGGTCAATAAAACGTGTTTTACATTTTTTAATTTGTTTTTTAAGTAAACTAGTTGTATCATATAACATTTTAATCATTTATATTTATATTAGAACACAATTTATAATTTCTTGGTCGAAATTTATGTTAGTGATGAATATAGCGGGAGAAGAATTTAGAGAAATGAACAATGTATTATAGCTTTTGGAATGTATCTTATGATCACCATTTTAGATAAATTTTAAGTTTAGATATTAATTTATTTAATATTATTTATCTTTTTATTATTTATTTTATTTTTTCATTAAGGTTATTTTAGGCTACATCATCGAGGAGATAATTTTATTATGTTGTGGATCATGACATTATGATGGGGGTCCTCATATAAAATATTTTATGGGTTAACTTAAAACAATAATACTTCTGTCACATGGAGTTTATTTAGTTTATCCTCCTTTAATTAAACATTATTCACACGGAGGACATCCTCTAATTATTCCATTTCCATATTTCCCATACCAAACTTCTCCATACCACTTTCATCCTACACCACCACAGGCTGGTAGTAATTAGGCTCCCATATTCTTATATTACATATTCCCACCATCCACTATAAAAGGAACATATCCCCCATATATCCTACCACTATATCCATATTCATATCCATATTCATTTTTATAGGTATATCAATTAGGTTATTCCATATACCAATACACTTCTCATCATTGTCTATACAATTTAATCCTACAATAGATATCCCATCAAACACAGTGGGCACTCCCCCACCTCTAGAAACAATACTCTAGGGGTAGACAGACACCCCATCTATTTTTTGTGTTTAAACATTACATATAGTGATTAATAAAAAAATCATATATATTATTTTCCTTTACTAACTATTTTTCATGAATACCAGCATCCTCTACAATACTGTGAGGTGGCACAAAAGATTGATATTTCTGGAATCAATGCACATATATCATGGTTCAATACCATATACATGGTGTCATCATTGAAAAAATGAAAAAGAATTTTGACATTTTATTGGAAGATTTTGTAAACACAACAATATTAATCTGGTTCAACCAACAAGTTGATGGGAATATAGAGACCAAATAACGGATAATTCATGGGAAGATATTTTAGAATGTAATCTAAATAAAATTATATATATTACATTATAACATAATATTAAAAAATATTTTTTCCCATAAATATCCATTATAATGTTTCCGATGACAAAAATTCCAAGGCTACAAGGTTAATCGAGTTGGGTAAAAGGTAGAGAGAATAAATGTTATTCTTTTTTTCATATTATAAAGAAATATTTGATAATGGCCTTGAATAAATAATGATCATTCCTAATTTCATGATATCAAAGTACAAGGATATTATTTGATATTTTAAGTGTCCAAACATCAAGTTATTAGTTATATATATATATTGTCATTATATAATTTGGAAATTATTTTTTAAGTCCAAATTATGTATTTTATTGATGTTAATGATATTATAAAATATTAATTTTATAGGGGAAATATGATAGAAATAAAAATGTAATGAAACACAATGACACACATTGACACACCTATCTCCTAGATCATGAGAATGAAATGGTAATTTACCATTTTAAATATTCATTTTCATTTTCATTTTCATTCAATAGAGATTTATTACCTTTAATGTTTTATCATGTGTCAAATTGGTTTGATTATTTATAGTTTTATGTCTATACCATTGAATCTGGACCGGTGTGTTTTCACTCCGTCTTCCTCGGGCACTTTCACTTCCATGGATTTTCATCTGGTTTAAGCCATGCAGGCTGGTGTAGGTGAATGGAATGGGGCTCTCTGGGACAAGTCCATTCCTGCGAAATTTAATTTTCTCCCTTGGAGGATCCACAACAGGTCAATGCCCACTGATTCGAACATCAAATATTGTGGCGTGAACATGGCATCCCATTATGTTTCCTGCAAGAGGCATTAAGAGGAAAACTCAAACCACATGTTCTTTGAGAGCGATTGGAAGAGAGAGGTTTGGGAGTGCTTTGGCACCTTCAATAGTTTTTTCGTCTCATCTATGGAAGACCATACCTTTATTATTCGTTGGTTCCATGGCGTTGGTGGTCAAGGACTAGAGAATAGAGCATGTTCTTTAGTTTTTCACGCAGGCTACAAGAGCATGCGGCTTGCATGCAATAGATATATTCTTGAGGGGGTGCCTTGTTCTATGAACATGATCATTATTGGCATGAAAAATCTCCTCATTGATATGGTCAGGGCGCTCAATGTCTAGATGGATGATCATACACAACAATGGCTTCTTCCCACCCACCTCAATCCTCTTTTAGTCATTAACCCCCACTCAAGTAATGGGTAAAATAGAATCCTTCGATCTGGGGCATCAAACATAATACTGACAGGTCCTGTGTCTCTTGAACTATGCATAGTGAAGGGATCGATCGTGACTCATCAGCCTCATCCATCTTGGCCTTATCCTCTCAGGTGGGCCATGGCACCTCAATTTTAGTTGATTCTAAGGCCATGATGGTGGTTCATACTATATAACGACAAAGTAGAATGATCCCTAAAAAGTTTGAGATGGATCCCATTCTTGTTTCCAATGCCCTTTAGGATCTCATTGTTGTTCCTTGGTCCAATTAATATGTAATTAATAAATTCCTTGGTATTATTGACAATTGAATCAAGGATTATCATACCCGGTGAGAGGTTAATAGGGTAGTAGACTACCTAGATTCACTTTACTTTCCTAACTCGAAGTGCTTATTATATAATTACTTTCATAGTCTATTTATGGCTGGTAAGATTTTTTTTAACGAAGTCTCCCTTGGTCATCACCACTTTATACCCCTTTGGTCTTGTTCATCCCAAAACACTACCTTAGGCCTTTGTGTGTACCTCATTTTTTTATTCAATAATAATTTTCATGATTATGATGATAAATGAACATATATATGCCATATTGTATGTATTTTGAAAATATTTAAATGAAATACTTAAAATTTATTATTGTTTAATTATCTTCTAGTTCTTTTGTAGTTGGATTCAAGGAACTAAAGGTCTTCGAAATCTTATTGTAGTTAAAAAATATCATTATCGTCTTTCCAATTGATCTTTAGAGATGAAACTATTCTTATTTCCAATATTTGAATTTTTTTTTATATTTATTAATTAAAAAAATTTATCTCAATCTTATTATTCTTATATTTTGTCATAAAACATATATGTATATATTCTCAAGAGTTTACACACAATGGTGGAATCCTAGAGTGCCTGAAGATAAATTTATATTATGTAAATAATATATTTTACATGATTATTTAAGGTTTCCTCAATCTCATATTATATCATATGTATATTTTTAATTTTATAATGACATGTTTTTATTCATGAATCCCTCAATTTCTTATCACTCTCATAAATAACATTGAGCATCTTCTAAATTTCATGAGTTGATTTTCATCCTATAAAACTGGTTTGATCATTCTCTAATAGTGGTGAATGATAAACCTTACATTTATTTCTATCACCCTTAGTCGTCTCTTAGTCTTGTTTTATTAGAATATCTTTATTCATTATGTTACCTAGAATATCATATCCTCACAAAAGTGGATTTGAAACCATCCATTATCTCGATAAAACCCTATTATATCACATATTTTAATTATTTTAGTGTAAACGAATTTCATTTTACTTATGTGATATCAATAAATTAATGATATAAATTAAAACAAAATCAAATACTTCAAAATATTTACATGGAGAAATTCCCCCAAATTCTTTGATTCCATCTTATGCTTTGTGGAATGTGTAGTAAGAACCATTAACGAGTGAATTAGTTTCTCAAAAAACACTATTAAAAATATATTTCCACCAATATTCTCATATTAGTTAGTTTATATGGTTAATGATAAATTGAAGATGATGTGACAAAAATATCAATATATTAAAGGTGACCACAAAAAATGAAGATATTTTTACACTGTTCAAATTGTAGTAGCACGACATCTATTATTATAGTCTTACCACATGATTCAAAATACATAGGAAAACCTAAATATCATGGATCATACATGTCCACATGAACAAAATTATTTTTCTTATTAGGGTTTGTGGTGTTCAAAAATAATAGAACCAAAAAAGCATTAAATTCTAATACAATATACTATTAAAGTGTATCAATGGCATTTTAAATTAATAATCCCAGTTCTTTGGATCTTTTGAAGCATTATACTAGTCCAAGAATCCTGGGAGTAATATATTCCATTATGATGGGATGAAAAATATTTCATTGTTAAACATGTTTGATACCAAGATAGTGGAATAGTTATCTCTCATAGATTTTGTCCATTCCGTAATTAATTCCTTATAATTCCTTAGGAACATATTTAATGTTCAATAAAAGGTATTCTGGAATGAATCTATTTTTAAGGGAACATTTTTCCCTTTTCTACAACCCTTTTATAGATAACATTGTATGCATGTGGTGTGAATTACCTATGTAAGAGTAAGCTTATCACATGTAACATACCTATCATTGTTTTTACTATGAATATATCCTAACAATCCTTAAAATTGAAAATCATTATTCCATTGAATCCTTACTCAAAAATAACCATTTCCATATATATCATGACTATGAATTCAATGAAAAATAAAAAATAAATAGTATCATGAATGATCATGTAATGTACATTATTATTTGATCTCTATGTTTTATAAAAACCAAACATCTATCTATAAAAACAATTACATTTTATGGTACGAATTCAGTTAAATTTTCACAAAAAATAATGAAATTTTTTTATTTTTTGGTAGTTGAAGTTGTTGGTAAGGACTCTTGGGTAAGTCATATAGAGTTTTACTTGATTTCAAGTGAAAAATATTTCCCATGATGATGGTCATGTTATATCCTTTAGATTTATTGTTTTATGAGGGGATCTGTATGATTTAGTTTTAATGTTAGTGGTTGGTAACACAACAACTTAGGATTTATGTTGTGATTGTTGGCACAGTGGTATGAATTAATAGTAGGGTGATGGCATTTATTAATTGAAGTCATAGAAAATGGGGCTATCATTTCACTGTGATGGGAATAATTACATAGTAGTATGATATTGGTTGAGGTTTCATGGTTTATATTTAATAATTGTAAAGTTTTATTGCATTTTCGGTTATATGCCTACACCATAATTTAATCGTAGGATTTTATTTTTATTACAACACATTTGATCACAATAAAACCCTAAATATGTAATTTTTTTAACTATTTTAATGATAATATGAATATTATAATAAAAGGATCTTTTTCCTCTTTTTCTAGTAATTATTAACCTGTAGATTTCTTCCTTGTTGTCTCCTTTATTTTATTTTTGAATTCTAACACATTTTTTCACAGATTTAACAATCTTTAATCCTGGTAAAAATCTTGAGGGTTGGCTAACACACATTGTTGATTATTTTAATAGTTGATTCCCTAATATTTTTTATTTAATAGATACCAAATAATTTAGTGACATTTTTAGTTTTTTTAAAAAAAATTGATTAGTTCATTTTTATTAAAATATTATCAATGAGAGAGATCATACCACAACTAGGAAGGTAGTATATATTTTTTCAATTAGTTTTAACAAGTGTGATATATGTTTAATCAGATGTAGGAAGTGATACCTTATTAACCATACCTAAAAGAATTATTTAAATTGTATCCTTAATTATAATGGTGATAATAAAATCCTATAGTCTCTTGAGTAGTCCTATGATATGTGTGAACTTACACAAAGGTATCTAATTACCCATCCAAATTCATATAATGATAAATAAAATCATCATAGAGTCATTAATTCTATACTCTTTTATATCATATGCTTAGGAAATTTAGTAATTCTATCATATATCCAATTTTAATCTCTATGTGAGTTAGTCCTATATTGATAGTATAAAAAACCAGTTTATCAATTCTGAAGAATGAATAAAATAATTTAGTATAAGTAATGGTTTAAGATTTGTTGATTTAAAAGAAATCACCATGATGAAAAATAATATACAGAATATTTTATTTTATGATTCTATAAAAAATTATTATCAAAATATCACACCATAAAATTACTCATTATGAATAATTAAAATTTTTCTATTGTTGTTAAATGTGGGGAACTGATTTGGTTATCGATGAAAAGGAAAAATAGTGGAGAAACATGAATTAATAATGCAAATGATGTCTATATCACTTATAAAAATCCTTAATCTATAGAGATAATGAGAATCCAAAACCTCTAATAAATTCAAATAACACATTTGAATAAAATGATGCCACATCATCAGACTAATTAAGTAATAATTCGTGAGACCCTTATCTTCCATAAAATCCAACTCTATCTTCCATAGATATAATCAATATAAAGAGTTCTAAAAAACATTCAGGCATCACAATATTTTCTTGTATCCATGAAATTTCCCATATTATTCTTTATAAATTTTCCAACACTGATCTTACATTACAGATAATGTATACCATTATTCTAGAATGAGAGAATATATTTCTCCATCTTTTCTTCTAGGTGACATTTTTTACTACTAAAAATGATTTGAATGATTTAGATATATTATATATTAAATCAACTATCCATCAACTTCCATAGGATTTTATCATTTTTAGAGTCCTGGTTTATCTTGATCTATTCAAAACTATCTCTAATACCGCCTATATTTTAATAGATTTTTTAATCTCACATAGACTCCTGGATTAATTTTTTAAAGAGATAGATTTATCAGAACTACTACATAGATTTCATCTTCGGAATTTAAATTATATATTTCATTTGTGCTTCCATTTTTGGATTATATATATTCTACACAAGGTTATCATATACATTTTATATCGTTATTTTATCATATGGATGTAGATTCTAGAATATATAATCATTTATAGTTTCAGAAAAAGATTTAGTTTATGTACAAATTAATATATTCGATAAAAAGAACTAGACAATTTCAGCCCGAACGTTTATCTGCATCAGGTATTATGAGATGATCATCATGTCATATTGAATTATCAAACTGGGATGAATATTTTAACATCTAGAAACTGGTTTTCCAATAGTGTTTCATTATGTACCAGTTTTGTTAAGGTCATAGTGGAAAAAATGATTCAAAAAAACAAGAAACTCCAAAATATGAATACGATACTTAGAAAAAAAAGAGTATAAATGAATGGATGATGGAAGCTATGTTTTCTATTTCTTCAAAACATCCATTTGAGTTTTATACAGTGTTTGATGGTTATTTTATGATGATGCATTCTATTTATGAGGAATCCTTTTCCACTAATAATTCTGATTTCAAAACTATATACAATTATACATTCACTGCTAGTGTTGATGTTGATGTTAGTGTTGGTGGTGTGATAGGTTTTGATGGAGTTTATGTTTTATGTTTGAAAGTGTGATGTGATGGTTCCAATGATACTGAAACTGAGGCTCATTTTTATGTGAATTATATTTTTAGTTTATTTATATGTTTAATTTTATAATTTTTATTATTTTATTATAGTTATATTTAATTGGTATTGTTGAATTATATTATAAAGTGGTTTTTGTTTTTTTTTCAATAGTGATAACGAAGATGGAAATCTTGATGGGTGGTGTAATAGCCTATTTAGATGGATTAAAACCCTATAAATTAGGTAGAAACCATGATTTCCACTATAAAAATACACTTATATCCATGTATTTAATTAGTGTCTTTATCCTTTCTTGGTAGAATCAATAACCACAATTTCTAAAAATGGCTATAGGTGTAGTTTAATGATGAAAACCATTAATTGTACTCTATTTCTAAAGTTTCAAAATTTAGTAATTTTAGAAAGAATTTTTATAAAAATGGTTTCAAACCATTGCAATAGGATGGGTCCTACTTCAATTCTAATAAGATCCATGACCATGTAAACAATATTTGTCACTAATATACATAGTTATAAATAGTGTCTATAGATTTATTTTCTAATAGTGATTGGTGAAATTTAATTAATTTAAGACATTAACCATTATAAGAAACCTAGTATGAAACATGGAAATTTATGTGTTCAATCCTTATGAAATAACTCACCCACTATCAAAACCATATATAATAGAGAACTTTAAAAAAATCTATAATAGTAATTAAATAAAATCATAAAAACCCAAAAAAAAGTTGATTGTACAACGCATGACACCAAATATTCATATTTCCAATATATATTTGTTTCTGAAAATTTTTCATAGCTGAGATCATCCTTCTGTTTGAGGGTGATGCGCTAATTGTTTCCCTAAATTCCTTCTTTCCAAAGGCAGGTGACATTCGCTGCTTATTTAGGAATGTTTTCTCCTTGATTGAAATACGATAATGGGATATCAATTCCTCCTTCCATTGATTCCTTCTCAGAACTCGTTACCTAGTCCAGGTCTCCCGTTAAGATTAAGATGTTGTTCATGAAACACTTCCTAGTGCCATATCTTTATGGACGCCGGTTAATTACACTGCTTCTGTCAGGACATTCAAAGGGGTCCGGTCAGGGAAGCAACCTTCAATCAAGGGAGTAGTCACGTTGGACATCACTAGTGTGTCTAGACGCAGGGACCCAGTTGCATCTGTGCTTCTTACCCATATGATAGGTCTTCTCAAGGGTGCAGAAGCCTGAGGAATCCCACATCGAATGCAAGGAATTATATTCCATATGTATGTCCCTGACGTTTTCCTCATGTTCACATGTTTGACACAGGGTATGTTGTGAGTTTAATGTCTGGCTGAGACAGATCAGACTGATCGGAACACTGATTTCAGTGGATCGGATGGGTACAAACCCAATAGGGAACACTCATGCTAAATATAACTTGTGTTTTGTTACCCTAGTGCTGTTAATTGCAGCGGGGATGTGAATTGGCTAGATCTCACCGAGATGTGGCCGCCCGAGTAAGAATCAAGATAGATGATGGAGAGTTGAATGAAGTAGTGGGGGAATGAGATGGAACCGTCATGAATGTGACGGTAGTATTTTCTTGAGCCTTGAAGAGACTTCCTATGTATCCCTGTCTTAGGGAATCAAAGTACGCATAGATTGGTGATTGATGGGACACCAAACATGGTGACCCGCATGAAGGGGGTTTGGAGGATGTGGAACTGCTAGGTTGGGTCATGACCTTCTCATAACATATATGATCAAGAGAATGACCAGGACGAGACATGGGTGATGGGATTGAACCTTATTGAGGAATTATACATTCCTTTCCTAGGAAAGTATCAATGGACACACATTTCAGGATGGGGGGCATAGATTTGGGGTGTACGCAGAGGACAGTGACCTAATGATATATTGGGGCTTACGTGTGGTTAGCAGCACAAGGTTGGTCTGATGCTCAAGGGAGAACCCGATATTTTGGACAAAAAAAGGGGAATACAATGGATTACCATCGATTGAAAAAACGACTTACCACTGGTCGGGATTGACAATGGATTATCATCGATCGGGGTATCACAACGGATTGCCGCTGGTAGGGGTTCACAATGGCTTTCATCTTGTTAGGGTTTACAACATCTTACCGCTGGATGAGGTCACAATGAATTACCACTGGATATGGGTCACAATTTCATACAAGTGATTGGGGGGATATGTTAGTGTCATGCAGGACAAAAAGGGGCATACAGATTAATGTCATTTAGGACGGGGGTTGACCTATGTAGAGTAGTCATGACCAATGGGTGTTGGGCTTTGACCACAAAGAGAATTCCTAAGTGCCTTGCCTTAGAAAGGATCAATTTCTCTGTATTTCATGAATGTGTGTGGGGATTATTCTCTAGGATTCCCAGAGAGGATGTCATGGTCAATGCTTATTCTAATCCCACGTGAGTCGTGTTTGGTGTGAGAAACAAGAGGCAACAAAGAACTGACGATCATGTTGCGAAAGATGCATCCGTGGGAAGTAGAGTGTGGGTTAAACATGGTTAGAGTCCCAAAAAGTAAATAGGGGATTGCACATTGTTAGTAGACCAAATAGGAAACATGGGATTACACGTAGTTTTCAGCCCAGGGAGAAGAAGATTGTGACTTACTCCATAATGGAGGCCCAAGTGGAGACAAATCCCAGCAGGAGAGGGATTTGGCATGATAGAGATGATTGTTCTGGTGCCCATATCCCTTATGGTCTTTGTCCAGGAAGAATATAGGAGGATAATGGATGTGTCCCCCAACAATAAAGGCTAGGGGATTACACCAAGGTGGTTTCCCTTCCCCCGCGGATAAACTCCTATCCAACAAAGAGGATATCATTCCGTCTGAGGAAGATCTCACTCTCGTGGAGACAATCGGGAGTAGGGAATGTCTGAGAAGGGGAACCCCACATATAATGCACTGGGTGGGGTCACAGTTTAACATCTAATGCAATGGATTGTGGCTCTTGGATGTTTAATGTCCTGCACCTCAGACGATGGTGGTTCACTCCGTACCCCTAGGACATACAAAACTGAAACATGTATGCCCTTGGGGAGGGGATGTCATTACCAATGATGTGGTGAGGGGTGTCATGGAGTGATCCAATGAGGGATCCACGTCAGTGTGGCTATGTGTAGAAGAAATAGTCGTTAGTGTGCCTATGTGAAGAATAATTTGGTGATGCAATGGAATGGGAAGTTCCTCCCGAGGGAATTTTAAGTAACTTCATATGATCCTAGAGGTCAGTATGAGAGAAGGTTGTGTAAGATAGATGTTTTGGGTGTAAGAAGCACCTGAAGATGATGCCCAGAAGAGGGTCATAAAACACATGAGAAAGAGCACACACATGGAGGGAGGTTTGTGCACAAACGGATCAGCAACTTGCAAAAGGCCGGGGGTGAGTGAAAATGGAGGTTGGTGCGCAAAAGGACGGGTGAGCAGAAAAGAAGGTGTGCGTGCAATAGGAGATGTATGCTCATAAGGGGACCAAGGATTTCCACACAGGTGGAGGGGTTTGTGCACAACACACCATGTACATGAGGAATTAGGAGAGGGTCAAAACCTAGTAGTCCTGCAAAAAGGATGACCCTCGGGATACATGTCGTCGAAAATCCCGCAATTGGAAGACATCTTTTTTGTGCCGAAAAATGAATTTCGTTCAGAGGAGATGGTACATATTCTTCACCTGTCGGAACAAAAAGGGGAACCCTTTATTTATAGGTGATCAAGGTCATCATGTCCATGTGGAAGTCAATCAACATGAAAAAAATGGTCCCAGTGTTGACGACACGGATGTTTCTGCACCCATGCATTAAATTCTTTCTAGTCCCACTATTGGCAGCGTGGATGTTTCTATGCCGGTGCGTAAAACTCTTTCTTGTCCAAGTGTTGGTGGCGTGGAATTTTTCATTCCTGTGCGTAAAAATTATTCTGGTCCTACTATTTATTACATTGGAAAGATGGTTTTCGGTGCAACACATAGATTTTTTGCGCAGCCCTTCGGCTCCTCCCAGAATGGGTCATCGAGTCGAAATATGCCTTTGTTTTATCCAAGGAGGACCTCTTTAGGGATTAAGTGGATTTTGGAATCTACAAATTCCTCCACTCAGATTTGGATCTATGAGGGGACGTGAAGGTCCGATTTTGAGGTAAATGCTAAGATGTCTAATCTCCTTAGGAATGTGTGTGTGAAACACTTAAGTTGCTCATAATACATTTTTGGTTCATGTGCGGAAACCCCACTCAATGTATATAAAAAATATCGGGGGGTACCATAGACCAAAGTAATTTTTTCGCGTGATAATCTCAGAGCTCTCGTGCGTGGAAAACCTCTATTTCCATTGTGTTTAATATGACATCTATTATGTCTAATCCCCTGATTCAGTCATGATGTTACGCGCATGGTCATTTTTTGGCACTGCTTCTTCGGTTTTTCATTACGATTTTTGATTTTTCGTGCACCGTGCCAACCTTTTCATGTGATCTCCTTTAGACACTACCGAACTAAGTAAGATGCTAATCGGGGTGACACTAAGAGAGAAACTGCATATGATGCACAAAGGGTCGATATAGTCACAAACCCTGAGGTTTAGGGTTCCTAGAAAGTTGTATCCAACACCCAAACTCCCTTAAACATGTTTACCCCAGCCCAGATGGAGTATGTGTTGTCTGAAATCCTACCGATATTGGATGACGTTATTTTAGAAGAGGTTAATGGGCCAGGATTCGAAGTCGATACACCACATTCATGGCTCACTCTTGAGGAGGATCTCCTCCAATGTAGTGTATAACGCCCCGACCCTAGAAGCCCAGATTCGGTGAATTATAAAGTAACATTGTCATGAACACAAATGATCATGTCTCAGAAGACCAATTATTTTAGTAGCCTTGGATGTACTAGATACATTCATAAGGTTTACATTACATTATAAAATGGAAATCTACAACAACATTGTTTCCAAAGAAAAGATGACATCCCATATACTATCTCTACAGGTCAGTCATAATATAAATCTTCGTATCCTGGAAAAAATTAAACATATAAAGGGGTGAGCTCATATTCTCATTAAGGATAAAAATATAGTGGAAACTTTCACAAATAAAAATAAAGATTTAAGGAAATGTATAAAACTAAAACATAATCCTTTTAAAACTTATCTTCAGCATAATATGGCTAAGATAAAATCAAATAATTCCATTTACTTATTTACATGGATATTATACTAGTCAAATAATCACATAAAATATCAATAGCCACTATCATAATGATGGAATGCATAATGCCAGACTTTCATAACCACATAGTAAAAGCCTTATGCCATGATTACAAATAATATTTTGTCTAGGCCTTGTTCAAATACACTAATTTTTTTCATGAAACCTACTGATGCATCGAGGAGCTATAGCAGGTTCCACATGTGACATACTAAGTCCAACACATTCCTCATATGAAAAGGTTTAAACATAACATATAATGACCCATACTTTACATACATTATTATTACTTCAGAATTTAAGCACACTTATTACAACATATAACAAAACCATGAAAGGACCATATAGGTATAGTGTCTTTAGAAACTGGGAAACATAAATAATTGGTTCATAAATTATCTACACTATCTCCCATTTATTTTATCATATATAGAGTATCTTTTGGCATATCTTACTTAATATCATTCTTCCTGACTTGGGGAAAAGAAAACATACAACAAGGGTGAGCTCAAATGCTCAGTAAGTGTAAACAAAAGAAATATCATTCGTATCATATTCATAAGAACATAACATTTTGAAAATATTAACCTGCAAAAGAGATCATAATATCATAACATGGGATAAATCATAATAGTGAAATTTAATCCCAATAATCATAACTTAAAACATGAAACTTTGTGGCATACACACATAATCATATAGAATCATTTCTTAGTAGTCAAGACTATCTTAGCGGACAAAGTCCATTTCTGAACCGAGTTCACTCCTCATTTCAGTCATGTTTTACTGAACCGGTTTAACCTGTCATTCCAGCCATATCAATCTCATGAGATATAAATCTTTACCCAATGCATTGGAGGGAGATATAGTTCCCACCCATCTCATAATTAAAACATTATTATGTGTTCCACAAAATCATAAATCATACATCATAGCATAACCCATGTAATAAAAATGGGAATCTTAAACATCATGACATCATAACATAATCCATATAATATAAAAGGACATTATAAAAATAATTACATCATAAAATAATCAAATCAATGTAAAAATAGGGATATAAATAGAACCCTATATTATCTTATATGGAAAATAATTTTGATAAAACACTTGAACTCCATTCATGAGGAAAATATCCTTTCTACTTCAAAAACATTTTCCTTTCTTAAAATGTCATATAATTATAAAATAAAAGAAGTTGATTAAAAATAAACATGAAAACTTGTAAATTAAACTTCATGTAAATAATTTTCTAAAAATCCATTCATTCTGTATAAGTTAAAAAAAAGACATTCTTCTCGTACTTTGGCCGAAAAAAGTCCAAAAGTACCTCGTACGAAAAATGACAAAAGATTATTTTCATATATTTTACTAAAAACTCACTGAAGGGTAAAATTGGATTTAAAAAATTATAGGTGGATGGAAATAATATTACATATTGAGGAAACGTGGATGTGGATGATAAATATGCCCTAGTAAATTCTAAAGTATAAACAATCTCGGATAAAAATGAGATTGTGAGATTTTCCCTTACCTTAGGTCTAATTTGCTTCGTACGTGTCCGAACCTCTAGTATAATGATTTAAATAATGTTATTTACTTATTCTATAATCGTACTCATTGTTATGATATCATATATGGTCATATTCTTAGCTTCTTATTAGTAATATTTTATTGTTACTTGTTATTCGGGTGTATATTGTTTTTTGTTCTTATGCATGTTTTGTTGAATAAATTATTATTCTTCTTTTAGGATATAGATACCTCCTTTAAATAATGTTATTAGTGTAATATATATCATATTTATTCATTCAATTCATTTATATAATCATTATGTAATGAAGATCATGTAGAACGAGTCGCATCACATCGTGGAGACGGTAGGCCGCACGTACGCACGAGTGATGATATCGTTCCCATGATCGTGGAATTTTATTGAAGTGTATGTATACTATTTCAGAATCAATATCACTTTACAATAATCATATATAGTTATTCTTTATACCATTATACCCTTCCAAGTATGTTGGTGGTGGAAAACAGATTACACCACGGCGTGGAGACGGTATTCCGTACATACGCACGCACGGTGATTTCATTTTCCATTGGATGGATAGAAGGTGAAATAGGGTTGTTTCATATTTATAATAACATATCATTATATGAGTGATACTTATGTTATTATCTCATAATGAAACAACTACAGAAGAATATGTAGAAGAAGAAATAAATTTGAAAGAATTGGTAACGGATATTACCTCTTCTTCGACACGCC
The DNA here is from genome assembly GCA_963277665.1 of Viscum album. Lineage (NCBI taxonomy): Eukaryota > Viridiplantae > Streptophyta > Magnoliopsida > Santalales > Viscaceae > Viscum > Viscum album. Next base: position 445,143,327 of record OY728121.1, read on the forward strand.
TCTTTGAAACCTCCTCTTAGGGCACTAAGATTGGTCTTTGAAGAAGACCAGGACCTCTAGGATGATTCTAGTGAAGTGGAGAATAGAAATTGTCAGGGTTTGTCCGAGATTGAAGGATCAACGTGGTGTGAGGAGGAGAGGGAGGAGGTTCCCTTTCATAAGGGAGGAGAGGGGCACCTTAGAAAAACTTAAAATATTATTTTATTATAAAGTCATATTCGGTTTTTAATAGCTCTAAATTTATTTATTTAGAATATAAGGTGGGGATGGGTAGAAATACTCTCATCCAATATAATTTAGACAAGTTTATGTTACTATTTTAACCAAATCATTTAGATTTAACTCTAAGTTAAATAATTTACCTTTTACCGTGTCTTCTTGTTTTCTTACACTATAAGGTTAATAAACATACAATAACAAGACAAACAAACCCCAAGTTGTTAATTATTAATATATATAACCTCATATGTGTCCTTTTCCCGAACATTATATTTTTATGAATAAAATAACAATTAATAATATAATATTTGATTTAAAAACTATTTTATGTCAATTTTGACACTATTTGGTACTTTATTTTTGTGAAACTCATAACAGCATGATTAGTTCGAACAAAGTTCATTCAATAAATACTAACATGTCATATTAACCTAAAAAATTATTGGAATTCATAAAAAGTCTTAAATTACATTTATTTTGGTATTTATAATATCAATTATGTTAATATTTTCTTAATAAGTTAATTACTGCATCATTATTGTGTAATAAATAAATTAAATTATTTAAAGTATAAAAATTATAAATAAAATACAATTATGTAGGAAATATTTTTATCTTTCTAATAAATATTTATAGTCTACTTTATCATATTTATTACCCTATATTAAAAATGATTTAGTTATTAAACATTGATTTTATCTATTTTAACCCTTCTTTAAATAAATTAATAATAAATGTCCTAATCTAATCCAAGTGGACCTAAATGGTCATATTTTATTCCTAAGGTTGTGTTTGGTCGAATTAAACTTATCAAATAGAATTAGTACATGTGTTAGGGTAATAATAATATCATTTTTACCCTTAATTACCCTATTTACTTTTAACCGTGGAAAATAAAAGTAAAAAGTTACTATTCACCAAAAATTATTTTAATCTCATTGAACCACATTTTAGTCCTTTATATTAACCATGTTTCTTGGATTTTCTAAATTCCACTCACAGAAGCGGTAAAATTATGTTTTATGTAAATTTGCAAATTCTCCTAGGAGGTGGGTAAAAGACGGTGAAAGGTTCAATAAAATTTTTATATATCTAAAATTATTATAAAATAACTCCAATGAATTACATTGAACTTATATAGGTATTATGTATCAATTTTGACCTAAAATAAATTTAAATAAAATATATAATTATTTAAATAAAAAGTCAGTTTTTAAATAGTAAAACAGTGTTTTCACTATTCATCAAAAATTGAAAGTTTTCATAAAAATGCAAAAATTTCACCCTAGGCTAATTTAGATATTCTGAATCCAAAAATGAAGCCCATTTTGAAAAATAAAATTTCAAAAAGTGGGTATTACTATTCATAACGGCTAGTTTTAATAATATTTTAATAGCATATCGTTGTTTAGTGAAACTCGGTATTGCGTACAATGCAAGCTATCAAGGAAGGTCGTGATTGCGTGTAAAGCATGCCAAGCTAGTGTTGTGTGTAGTGAAAGATTCCATTGATGATGTATATAACATAAAAACAAAATATTTCTCATAAAAATATCGGGTGTTACATTCTACCCCCCTTAAAATGAATATCGCCCTCAAAATTTGTCACTTTGTAACAAACAGATTAGGATACCTCTCCCTCTTCATATCCCCAAGCTCCCATGTAGATTCTTCTAATTGGTGGTTCCTCCATAAAATTTTAACCAAGCGAATGGTCTTGTTCCGTAGAACTTTTTTGCTACGATCCAGAATCTCTATCGGCTATTCTTCATAAGAAAGATCTTTTCTAGCAGTACAACTTCTGAGATTAGTACATGTGAAGGGCCGGGTATGTACTTTCTCAGGAGCGATACATGGAACACATCATGAACTTGAGAGAGATTCGGTGGAAGCTTCAATCGGTAAGCTACCTTCCCAACACGATCCAGTTTTTTGAAAGGACCGATATACCTAGGGCTCAGCTTTCCCTTCTTTCCAAATCTCATTACTCTCTTCCAAGGAGATATTCGTAAGAACAATTTATCACCCACTTCAAACTCTAGGTCTTTTATTCGGTTATCGGCATATCTTTTTTGTCGACTCTGAGCTGCTATTATGTTTTTTTGAACAGATTGGACCTTTTCTGCCATCTCATCAACAAGATCAGGGCCAAATAGCTTTTTTTCCCCAACTTCATCCCAGCAAGTTGGAGTCCTGCATTTATTTCCATAGGGAGCTTCATAAGGAGCCATCTGAAAACTAGAGTGAAAGATATTATTACATGAAAATTCCCACCAAAGGTAGGTGTTGATCCCAACCACCTTTGAAATCCATAGGGAAATCTCCTAACATATCTTCTAGAGTATGAATTGTTCTCTCAGACTGACCATCTATCTGAGGATGATAAGTAGTGATGAAACTCAACTTTGTATCTAGTGTATGTTGAAGACTTTTCCAAAACTTTGAGGTAAACCTCGGATCCCTATCAGATATAATGGAAAGTGGTACTACATGAAATCTTACCACTTCCTTTACGTATATCCTGGAAATCTTATCTAGAGAGAAATCCTCTCTAATAGCAATGGAGTGTGCCGACTTTGTAAGGTGATCAACTATGACCCAGATAGAATTATTAACTTTGGATGTTTTAGGAAGTCTGGTGACAAAGTCCATAGTGATGTTTTCCCATTTCCATTCGGGTATGGGTAATGGTTGTAGCATCCCCTTAGACTTATGTCTCTTAGCTTTAACTTGCTGACAAACCAAGCATTGAGAGACATATTCAGCAACATCTCTTTTCATGTCATCCCACCATAAGTACTCTTTCATGTCCCTATACATCTTCGTGCTTCTAGGATGTATGGAGAACGAAGAACTATGAGCCTCATCCAGCAGCTTTGTCTTTAATTCGGGGATGGGAGGAACACAAACGTGATTCCTGAACATTATTATCGCTTCACAGTCGAGGTTGAATTTAGGAACATTTCTCACCTTCTTTTGTAACTCTACATCTTCTTTCTGTGCCTCTTTAATCTTTGCATGTATAGATGGTTGAACATTCATTTGATAAAGATACGATCTTTCCCCTTCCATTATAATTATAAGATCCATCCTTTGTAAATCCATAAATATTGGAGCTTTAGTGATCCTCACCATGGATAAACTAGTATGGTCTTGTCGACTTAATGCATCTACCACCTTGTTTTCTTTCATTGGGTGATAATGAATTGAGCAGTCGTAATCCTTAATCAGCTCCAACCATCTTATTTGGCACATTTTCAGATCCTTTTGTGTGAAAATATACTTTAAACTTTTATGGTCAGTATAAATATCACACCTTCCACCATAAAGATAATGCCTCCAAATCTATAATGCAATAATTACCGCAGCTAACTCCAAATCATGAGTTGAGTAATTTTTCTCATGGATTTTCATCTGTCGTGAGGCATAAGCTATCACTATATCATTTTGCATGAGAACACACCCCAATCCCTTCTTGGATGCATCACTATAGATCACAAACCTTTCTCCACTACAAGGTAGTGTGAGCACGGGTGCACTGGATAACCGTCTTTTTAACTCCTTGAAATTCTTTTCACATTCCTCTGTCCACACGAACTTAACTCCTTTTCGAGTCAACTTGGTGAGTGGATTAGATAATTGTGAAAAATATTTCACAAAATGCCGATAATGTCCAGCCAAACCAAGAAAACATTGGATCTCAGTTACTGTTGTTGTTCTCGACCATCTTTCGATAACCTCTGTTTTTGCTGGATCCATAGATATCCCCTCTTTTGAGATTATGTGACCCAAAAATGCAACTTTTTTATGCCAAAATTAACACTTGGTAAATTTTTCACAGTGCTTCTCCTTTATCAGGGTCTTCAATAAAATTCTCAAGTGATCTTCATGTTCTTCCTTGCTCTTTGAATAGACAAGAATATCGTCTATAAATACTACCACAAACTGATCAAGATAGTCTCTAAAGACTCTATTCATCAGATCCATGAAGATAGAAGGGGAATTAGTAAGACCAAATGGCATCACTATAAATTCATAGTGTCTATACCTTGTACGGAAAGTCGTCTTTGGTATATCCTCCCTTTTGACCCTTAATTGATGATACCGGGAACTAAGATCAATCTTGGAAAAGTATTGAGCTCCGTGTAGTTGGTCAAATAAGTCATCAATGCACGAGAGAGGATATTTGTTCTTGATAATGATCTTGTTAAGTTCTCGATAATCAATGTAGAGTATCATTGATCCATATTTCTTCTTAACAAACAGAACAGGTGCTCCCCAAGGTGACGCAGTAGGGCATATGAATCCCTTATCAAGATTTTCTTGGAGTTTCTTCTTTAATTCCTGCAACTCAATTGGGGCCATTCTATAAGGTGTCTTTGAAATAGGCAAAGCACCCGGTATGAGTTCTATTTAAAACTCAACTTCACGATTTGGTGGAAGACCCAGAAATTCCTCCAGAAATACATCATCAAACTCCCGTACAATGGGCATATTCTTAATCTTGAGTTTCTCTCTAACCATTTTAGATAAATAACCTTCATTTAGTGGAATCAAAACCTATAATATGGAAGAAATTTCCACTGGAAGGTTATGTTCATCCTTGCATTGATAGACGATCATATATTGATCTGGAATATGAAATGTGACTTCCATTATTTGGCAATTGATATGATCTCCATATAAATAAAGCCAATCCATGCCAAGAATCACATCAAATTCAAATATATGAAGGATCACAAGATTTGCAGGAAGCACTTTCCCACAAACTTCAATCGTAGAATAAATATAAACTTTTTATGCGAATGTTGAGCCATTAATGGTTGTCACAGCTAACTCAATATCTAATTGTTGAGGTAATACGGTGATACCCTTATAAAAATCTTCATAAATAAAAGAGTGGGTGGATCCAGAATCAAATAAAACATTTTCTACTTAGAGTGGATGGTAAGTGTACCTTTCACCACTTCGTTATAGTACTCCACATCACTGATAGAAATTGCATGTGACTTTCCTTTGTCTTTAGCCTTAAGAGTTTATTGACATCAATCATCATCAACAACCCTTGGATTAGGGCATTTATTAGCATAATGACCCATTTTTTCTCACTTGTAACATTGAAGTGTAGGAGGTGCACTATGTGTAGCCTTTTCTTTGTGCGCATCACTAGACATCTTCTTCCCATCATTGCGGTATTAAAATGCCTAATGACCTTCCTTTCCATATTTGAAACAATTACTTGTCCCTTTAAGACAACTCCCTCCATGTTTCTTTCCACACTTTGAGCATAAGGGAAAACTCTTCTTCTTCTCAGTGTGCTCTTTAGATTTTCCTTTGAACTCCATTTTCCTCTTCTTATCAAACACATATTACTGATGGGTTACTCCAATCTCCATCTCAACCTTGAGAGAACATTGAACGATTTCCTCATAGCTATTGCAGTCCCTTATGGCTAATGCCCTTCAAAGACTTGGTTTTAAGCCACTAAAGAATCGATTGATCTTACTCTCAGGTTGGATAATAATACCAGAAGCATACCTTGAAAGTCTTGTAAAATTTCCTTCATAGGTACCAACAGATTCATCATCCTTATTCTTTATTTCAAGAAAATCCTTCTCCATCTTTGTTCGAAGAATACGAGGGAAGTACTTATTGAAAAATAAGTTCTTGAACGAGTCACATCACATCGTGGAGACGGTAGCCCATACGTACGCACGAGCGATGATATCATTCCCATGATCATGGAATTTTATTTAAGTGTATGTATACTATTTCAGAATCAACATAACTTTACAATAATCATATATAGTTATTCTTTACACCATTATACCCATCCAAGTATGGTGGTGGTGGAAAAAAGATTACACCATGGCGTGGAGACGGTATTCCGTATGTATGCACGCGTGGTGATTTTATTTTCCGTAGGATGGATATAAGGTGAAATAGGATTGTTTCATATTTATAAAAACATATCAGTATATGAGTGATACATATTTTGTTACTTCATAATTAAACAACTAAAGAAGAAGAAGTATAAGAATAAATAAAGTTGAAAGAATCGGTAACGGATATTACCTCTTCTTCAACACGCCTCTTTGAAACCTCCTCTTAGGGCACTAAGATTGGTCTTTGAAAAAGACCAGGACCTCTAGGATGTTTACAAGTAAGTGGAAAAGACAAATTGGTAGGGTTTGGCCGAGCTTGAAGGCTCAAAGTGGTGTGAGGAGGAGAGGGAGGAGGTGCCCTTTTATAAGGGAGGAGAAGGGCACCTTAGGAAAAACTTAAAATATTATTTAATTATAAAGTCATATTTGGGTATTAATAGCTCCAAACTGATTTATTTGAAAGATAAGGTGGGGATGGGTCGACATCCTCTCATCCAATATAATTTAGACAAGTTTAGTTTACTATTTTAATCTTATCATTTAGATTTAACTCTAAGTTAAATAATTTACTTTTTACCGTGTCTTCTTGTTTTCTTACACTATAAGGTTAATAAACTTGCAATAACAATCCAAATGAACCTCAAGTTGTTAATTATTAATATATATAGCCTTATCTAAGTCATTTTTCCGAACCTTAGATTTTTAGGAATAATATAACAATTAATAATATAATATTTGTTTTAATACTATTTTATGTCAATTTTGACACTATTTGGTACATGAATTTTGTGATATTCATAAAAGCATGATTAGATCCAAAAAATTTAATTAAATCAATACTAACATTTCATATTAACCTAGAAAATTAGTGTAATTCATAAAAAGTCTCAAATTATATTTAATTTCGTATTTATAATATCAATTATGTTAATATTTTCTTAATAAGTTAATTACTGTATCAACATTGTGTCATAAATAAATTAAATTATTTAAAGTCTAAAAATTATATATAAAATACCATTATGTAGTAAATCTTTTTATATTTCTAATTAATATTTATAGTAAAATTTATCTTATTTATAACCCTATATTAAAAATGATTTAGTTATTAAACTTTGATTTTAACTATTTTAACCCTTCTTTAAATAAATTAATAACAAATGTCCTAATCTAATACAAGTGTACCTAAATGTTCATATTTAATTCCTAAGATTGTTTTTGGTCAAATTACACTTACCCAATAGAATTAGTACATGTGTTAGGGTAATAATAATACCATTTTTACCCTTAATTACCCTATTTACTTTTAAAAGTGGTAAATAAAAGTAAAAAGTTATTATTCATCAAAAATTATTTTCATTGTATTGAACCAAATTTTAGTCCTTGATATTAACCGTGTCTCTTGGATTTTATAAATTCCACTCATAGAAGTGGTAAAATTAAGTTTTATGTAAATTTGTAAATTCTCATAGGAGGTGGGTAAAAGACAGTGAAAAGTTCAATAAAATTTTTATATATCTAAAATTATTATAAAATGACTCCAATTAATTACATTGAACTTATATAGGTATTATTTATCAATTTTAACCTAAAATAAATTTAAATAAAATAAATAATCATTTAAATAAAAAGTCAGCTTTTAAATAGTAACCCAGTGTTTTCACTATTTATCAAAAATTGAAAGTTTTCAGGAAAATACCAAAATTTCACCCTAGGATAATTTCGATATCTTGAATCCAAAAATGAAGTCCATTTTGAAAAATAATATTTTAAAAAGTGGGTATTACTATTCATAACGGCTAGTTTTAATAATATTTTAACTTCATATCGTTGTTTAGTGAAACTCGATATTGCGTACAATGAAAGCTATCAAGGAAGGTCATGACTGCGTGTAAATCAAGACAATCTAGTGTTGTGTGTAGTGAAAGATTCCTTTGATGATTTATATAACATAAAAACAAAATATTTCTCATAAAAATATTGGGTGTTACATAACATAAACATTCGTATTAAAACTAACATATGAAATGTTAATACTTTTCCATAAACCATGAATGGTATAAAAATAACTCATCCACTGTCAAACATATCGAAAAACATTCAATACAATATGGAATATTTTTATCATAATAAATCAACTTCAAACAAGTTGAAAATATATCAAAGGATGTTTCCAAAGTTGAAATGAAACTATTTGAAAGAAATGACTCTTTCTATTTTGAAACCATTTAAAAGAAAAAAATTATTTTGGAAATATTTTTATAAGATTTTAAGGGAAGCTTCGACGATGTAATAATGGAGTAAAATAGTTTCACCCACTGTATAAGTTATAAAATACATTCTTACCTTAATTTTTTCAAAAATGTTATAATGGACCTTGTTTGGAAAATGATAGAATGATTTCTTTATAAACATCTTAAAAAAGTAAAAAAAAAATGTGTATAAATGACTTCAACACATCTTCAAGTAAATAATAAGAATGTTTTGAAAAAAAATTTTAAGAAACATGAATCTGGATGATAAAGAAGTCTTAGAAGATAATTATGTAAAAACAACCTCAGATAATAAAGAGATTGTGTAATTAACCATTACCTTGTACTTTTCCTTGGTCGAGGGTAAGTTAACCTCCATTTCTTCGGGTTCTTCATTTTGATTTGATCAAAATGGATCCTTAGGATGTCTTTCTGACTAATAGAAAGCCTCAAGGATTAAGGGAGGAAAATTGAGATGGTATTTGGGTAGGGGTTGGCTAAGCCAAATGGCTTTGAATGTGTGAATTAGAGAGAAGGGGCAGCACCCTTTTATAAGAGGGGTGAGGGGTACCTTAGGAAAAGCTAGAAATATTATTTTACAATCAACTCATTTTTGGTTTTTAATGGATTCAAAATGAATTATTTAAAGGATAAGATGGTTATAGTCCGAAATCCATTCAACCAATAGGTTTTAGACATGTTTGGGTCACTATATTAACTTTGTATTTATGATTTTACCCTTAGTTAAATAGTTTGACATTTACAATGTCTCTTTGTATTTTTATATTATATGGTTAATAAACAAACTATATACCTCAATTAGAACCCCACGGGGTTCATAAATGATACACCAATCATTATATAAGTCTTTTTTCTAAACCATATATTTTTAGAAATAGAATTTCAATTAATAAAATAATATATATTTTTAAAACTATTTTTTGTAAATTTTGACATTTTTTGTTTTTTGTTTTTTCTAAATTCATAACAAAATTATTACTTCAAAAAACTTCTTCTAACCAACCCTATCATGTCATCTTAACCTATAAAATTAGTGTTATTTATAAAAAGTCTCAAATTAAATTTATTTTGATTTTTATAATGTCAATTATTTTAATCATTCATTAATATGGTAATTACAACATCATCATTGTGTCATGAATAAATTTAATTATATATTGTCTATAAATTATAAATAAAATACTATTATTTAGGAAATATTTTTATCTTTCTAATGAATAATTATAGTCTAATTTATCTTATGTATAACCCTAAATTTAAAAAGTTTTAGTTATTAAACATTGAATTTAACACTTTTAACTCTTGTTTGAATTAAATAATAATAAATGTCCTAATCTAATCCATGTGGACCAAATAGGTTCATATTTTATTCCTAAGGTTGTTTTTGGTCGAATTATACTTATCCAATATAATTATAAAATGTTTTAGTGTAATAATAATATCATTTTTCCCCTTAATTACCTTATTTACTTTAAACTGTGATAAATAAAAGTAAAAAAGTTACTATTCAACAAAAAATATGTTCATTTTATTGAACCAGATTTAACTTAATGATATCATCCTTGTCTCTCATATTTTTGAAATTCAACACATAGAGGCGGTAAAATTATGTTTTATATAAATTTTCAAATTTTCCTAGGAGGTGGGTAAAAGATGGTGAAAAGTTCAATAAAATATTATATATATAATATTTTTACAAAATGACTCTAATGAATTACATTAAACATATATAGGTATTATGTATCTATTTTGACATAAAATAAATTTAAATAAAATAATTATTTATTTAAATAAAAATTCGGTTTTAAACTATCACTCAATGTTTTTCACTATTCCTCAAAAACTGAAAGTTTTGAGAAAAAATACAAAAAAATCACCCTAAGATAATTTCGATATTCAGAATCCAAAAATGAACCCATTTTGAAAGAAGAAATTTAGAAAATTTCAAAAAGTGGGCATTACTATTCATAACGGCTATTTCGATTGGTTGTGGTGTGTTTGAACTCGAAGTTGCGTACAACACACGCTATTGAATTATTCAAAGAGAAACGTATTGTGGAAGATTGGGGCGTTACATTCTCCCCTCCTTAAAATACTTTCTTCCACAAAATTTTTGGAATATTACAGTATAAAAAGACTCTGGTGGTTCTTGATCATATGTACCTTTGGTTCCCATGTTGCCTCTTCCATCTTATGATTTCTCCATAGAACTTTTACCAGACGAGTCATCCAGTTTCCCCGCACTAGATCTCTTGTATCAAGAACCATGACTGGCTCTTCGCAAAAAGTCATATTGGGTTCCAGTTCTATTTTTTCATGGGAGAGTGCATGTGTTGGGTCAGGTATGTATTTTCTCAATAGTGATACATGGAATACATTGTGAACTTTGGAGAGACATGGCGGCATTGCCAAATGGAAAGCTATAACCCCAATTCATTCCAGAATTTCAAAAGGTCTGATGTACCTGGGACTCAATTTTCCCTTCTTATTGAAATGTATAACACCCTTCCATTGAGATACCATCAAGAAAACATGATCTTCTACCTAAAATTCCAAATCATTCCTTCAGTTATCAGCATAGCTCTTCTACCTACTTTGAGCTTCTTTGATATGGGTTTGGATTACCTTCACCTTTTCCATCATTTCCTCCACATGTTCTAGGCCTAAGAGTTTTCTTTCACCCACATCATCCCAACAGGTTGTTGTGCAACATCTCTATCGGTATAACACTTCATATGGTGCCATCTGAATACTTGAATGGACGCTATTATTATAGGAAAATTCTACCTGAGGTAAATATTGATCCCACATACCTTGAAAGTCAAGTGATCATGATCTCAACATGTCTTCTAAGGTTTGAGTAGTCTATTTTGATTGTCCATCAGATTGAGGGTTATAGACAGTACTCAAATGAAGGTCAGTATTCAGGACTTTCTGAAGACTTTTCCAGAATCTTGGTGTAAAATGAGGATCACAATCAGAAACAATCAATAGGGGTACTCCATGAAGTCTTAAAACATCATTAATATAAATTATTTCTAAACATTGAAGTGGTAAGTCATCTCTTATATCACGAAAATGTGATGACTTAGTAAGATGATCAGCAATGACCCATATTTCATCATTCCTTCAAAGAGTCTTTGGTAGTCCCATGACAATGTCCATCATAATATTATTCCATTTCCACTCAGGAATGGGAAGAGGTCGCATGACTCCTACAGGTTGTTACCTTATGGCTTTCACTTGTTGAAAAACCATACATCTTGACATAAAATCGATGATCTCCCTCTTCATGTTGTCCTACCAAAAATGTTCCTTCAGATCTCTATACATTCTGGTGCTCCCATGGTGTATACAGAAATTAGAGCTATGAGCATCACCCAATAATTCTATTTTTAGATCACCTATATCAGGAACACAAATCCCCTTTGCAAATTTCAAAATTCCATCTTCATATATGAATTCACTCAATCTCCCATTATTCAAAGCTATAATTATCTATTGAAACTCCTCATCATCATCCTGAGAAATTTTTATCCTTTATAGTAAAGTTGGTTTGGCAACCATTTGATAAATCATTAATGTTTCACATTCCATGGTTATTCCCATATCCATCTTTACTAGATCCATGTATATAGGATCCTTTTCAACACTCATCTTGTTCAAAAATCCATGATCCTTTCTACTCAAAGAATCTTCCACCTTATTTTCCTTCTTGGGTAGTTAATGTATAGTGAAATAATAATCCTTGAGTAGTTCAATCCATCTCATTTGCCTCATTTTGAGTTCTTTTTGGGAGAAAATTTACTTCAAACTCTTGTGATCAGTATAAATATAATATTTTTTACCATATAGATAGTGTCTCCATATCTTCAAATAAAATATTACAGTTTCCAACACAAGATCATGAGTATGATAGTTTTGTTCATGAATTTTTAGCTATCACGATGCATAGGTAATTACCCTATCATTCTGCAAAAGGATACAACCAAGTCCTTTCTTTGAAGAATCACAATAAATAACAAACCCATCATTCCCCGATGGTAGATTCAAGATAGGATCATTGACTAATCTTCTTGTTAGTTCTTCAAAAATTTCTTTACACTCTTTTTTCCAAACAAATATAACCCCTTTACATGTGATCTTGGTTAATGGGTTAGCCAATCGGGCAAAATTCTGGACGAAACACCGATAAAAACCTTCTAAACCAATAAAACTACATACCTTAGTTATAATCGCCGGTGCAGGCCATTCATGGATTGCTCTTTCCTTAGAAGGATAAAAAAAATATCCCATCCTTAGGGACGATATGTCCAAGAAAAGAAATCTCATGAAGCTAGAATTCACACTTGCTAAACTTCCCATATAATTCATGTCTTCTAAAAGCCTTTAGGATAATGTGCAAGTGATTATCATGATCTTCGTAGATTTTGGAGTATACCAAGATGTCATCAATAAATACCACTACAAAGTCATCAAGATATTACTTTAAAACTCTATTTATTATATCCATGAAGATATAGGGTGCATTAGTCAATCCAAAAGGCATTACTGTAAACTCGTAATGCCCGTACCTAGTTCGAAATGTTGTTTTCGGAATGTCTTCCTTTTTCACACACAACTGATGATATCTAGATCGAAGTTCAATCATTTAAAAGTATTGATCTCCATGAAGTTGTTCAAATAAATCATCAATGCGAGGTAGGGGATACTTGTTCTTTATTGTTATAGCATTGATCTCCCTCTTTTCAATGCACAACCTCATAGATCCATATTTTTACTTAACAAAAAGGACAGGGGCTCCCCATGGAGAAACACGAGGGAGAATAAATACCTTGTTACTCAATTCCTATAGTTGTTTCTTTAGTTCAACTAATTCCACAATGGCCATTCTATAAGGGGTCTTCGATATGATCCTTGAACCAGGAATGAAATCAATGGGAAACACAATTTCTCATTCTGGAGGATGTCCAGGTAAAACCTCTAGAAATAAATCAACATATTATTTCACAATAGGTACATCCTCTATTTGAACATTCTTTTCCTCACCCATAGTTATTTCATTCTCTTACTCCCCAATAATTGAATTTAGTTGGGCTATTGGGGGTGGATCTAGATAAGAATGAGGTGGTGATGTTTATGCTCTAAAGATAAGGTACTCCTTATCATCATCATCAAAAATTGTATCCTCCATCTTCTTACAATAAATTTTCACATCATGGTCTGAAAGACAATCCATACCAAGGATTATATCAAATTTAATCATGGGTATGATGATGAGATCAGTAGATAAATAACATTTATATGCCTTAATGGGAACTGATTCAAAAAATGTTGTGGCAATTATACTTCCCTTGAGAGTTTTTACTGACAACTCTCTTGTTAAATCAAACTGAAAATATCTAATTTTTGTAGCTAACTAGGAATATTTGAAACAATCTGATGATCCATAATTAAATAAAGCATTGTCTAAACACGAGGAAATCATTAAATTACATTACACTACGTCTTTCGGAGCTTCAACATCAGTAGTAGTGATAGCATAAGCATGGCCTTGATCCCTTGTCCTTTTCTGAGGTAATTTTCCCTAACGCTTAGGACATTCATTCGTGTAATGCCCCCCTTATTTAAAATTGTAGCATTCTACATCGACAACCTCTTTCTTCCCCTTGAAATCTCGAGCTTGGTGTCCTTTTTCACCACACTTGTAATAGACTCCCATTTTCATCAAGCAAGTACAAGGGTGTTTCTTCCCACATTTACTGTGTGATGGATATTAAATTTTTCCCTTCGTCCCCTTATTTCAATTTCTAGAGTTTTCAATAGATCTCTTCTTATCTTTCTTTTCATTAATGTCGAAAGACTTAGAGAATTATTTTTCTATCTTGATAGCACATGAGACAATATCTTCATACAACGAGAAGGATTGTGAGACTAATGCTAAATGGAGAAATCTTTTTAACCCACAAAATAAATAATCAATCTTACTTCTTGGGTTATTTTTATAATATTCAGCATGCCATACTAACCTTATAAAGTTAGCTTCATACTTTGCGGAATTCTCATCCTCCTTTTGCCTCAGACTCAGAAATTGTCTTTCCATATCTACTCAATGGTCATGAGGAATGTATTTATCAAATAAAATATCTTTAAACTCTCTCGATTCCATATTTGACACTTCATCATCTTCCTTTGTGTTTTGAATCAATGACCACCATTGATCAACATCTCCAGTGAGTTGGTAAACATCCATGACAACTCTTTCCCTTCCGCTACTCCCCAAGGTGAGGAATATTTTCACTAAGTAATTTTTCTATTGCTCATCTACTAATGTATTTTTATTCCCATTGATTGTTGGTGGTCGGTGCCTCATGAAGCGATCTAACATTGATCCAAAACGCTGCATATCAAGGTTCTCCATATGGATAAGGTTATTATTCATAACCAGAGTGAGTTTTCCCAATATAGTGATAAGCTAATCAGCACCAGTTGTATCACCAGCTCCACTATAATTATCATGAGTAGGAGGGAAATCCCTATATGGAGTGTGAGTATTTATATGGTTTCCATTCCTTCCACTATGAGCCTTTTCTAAACAAATGCATAAACTAGATTAGATTATGAATTGCAATGCATAAATCCTACCATGTAAAACACATAAAATAAATTGAAATGTTTATGGATATAATCCATAATCATAAAAATGTTTTCTTTGATGAAGTATAAACTCATAAACCCTTAATAATGGTTTTTAAGGAAAATGAGAATTATCCAAAGCATATCCCCTGGGAGTGTCGTAACCAAGAGTGCAGCAAGGCCTGTTGTCATGCACCAGTTCCCATTTGAGTCTAGATCAAACTGGTGTTTTCAGTTTTTACCCCTAGGTTCTTTAGTTCCATAGCCGCCTCAACCTTCCCGTATCCAGACAGGGATGTATTTCTTGGAAAACTCACAAAATCAATAAAATAACAAAAATCTTGGAAGCTATTCTATACTAATCCTCGAATTCTATCTTAAGGTAATGTTCTCTAATCAGAGATTATCTAAATATTGACTCCAAGGATTATACTAAACTTTCTCTAATACCAACTGTAACACCCTGACCCTAGAATCCCAGAGATGGTGCATTATTACGTAACATTGGCAAGATCACAAAAGATCAAGTCTCGAAAGACCGATTACTTTTTTAGCCTGGGAATTACTAGATACATTCAAAAGGTTTACATTACATTATATAATGGAAAAATACAACAATATTGTTTCCACAGAAAACACTGAGATCCCATAGACTATCCCTGCAGGTTAGTCATAATATAATTCTTCACATCCTGGAAAAAATAAAACATAGAAAAGGGTGAGATATAATGTTTAGTAAGGATAAAAATATAGTAGAAACGTTCATAAATAAGAATAAAGATTTATGGCAATGTATAAAACTAAAACAAAATCCTTTTAACCTTTAACTTCAGCATAATATGGCAAAGATAAAGTCAAATAATGAAATTAACTTATTCACATAGATATTCTACTAGTATAATAATCACATGAAATATAAATATACATATTCATATTGATGGAATGTATAATGACAGACTTTAATAACCACATAGTCAAAGATTTCTTCCAAGACTTCAAATAAGTTTTTGTCAAGGCCTTATTCCAAGACTCTAGTTTGTCTCATGAGACCTACTGATGCATCAAGGAGCTATAGTGGGCTCCACCTGTCACATACTATGTCCAATGCATTTCTCATATGAAAATGTTTAAACATAACATAAACATTTGTATTAAAACTAGAATACAAAATGTCAATAATTTATCCATAAAACATGAATGGTATAAAAATAACACATCCACATTCAAACATATTACGAAACCTTCAATAAAATATATAAGATTTGTATCATAATAAATCAACTTCAAACAAGTTGAAAATCTATCAAAGGATGTTAACATAGATGAAATGGAACTATTTGAAATAAATGTCTCTTTATATTTTGAAACCATTTAAAAGAAAACAATTATTTTGGAAATATTCTTATAATCTTGTAAGGGAAGCTTCGATGATGTTATAATGGAGGAAAATAGTTACACCCTCTATATAAGTTAAAAAATACATTCTTGTCTTTATTTTTTCCAAAAGGTTATAAAGGACTTTGTTTGTAAAATGACGGAAATATTTCTTTATAAACATCTTATAGAAGTCAAAAAAGTGTATAAATAACTTTAACACGTAGTCTTGTAAAAAGTAAAAATGTTTTGGAATACATTTTTAAGAAACATGGATGTGGATGATAAAGAAGTCCCAGTAGATATTTACTTAAAAACTACCTCAAATAATAAATAGATTGTGAAATTAACCCTTACCTTGAACTTTCCTTGGTCGAGGGTAGGTTAACCTCCTCTTCTTCGGGTTCTTTATTTTGATTTGATCAAAATGGCTCCATAGGTTGTCTGTTTTACTTGAGGAAGGCCTCTAGGATTAAGGTAGGATAGTTGAGAAGGTATTTGGGTAGGGGATGGTTGAGCCAAATGGATTTGAAGGTGTGAATTATAGAGAAGGGGGAGTTCCATTTTATAAGAGGGTTGAGGGGTACCTTAGAAAAAACAAGAAATATTATTTTATAATAAAATCATTTTCGGTTTATAATGCATTCAAAATGAATTATTTAAAGGCTAAGGTGTTGATGGGTAAAAAACCACTCATCCAATAGGTTTTATACAGGTTTGGGTCACTATATTAACTTTATCTTTTAGATTTAACTCTTAGTTAAATAGTTTGACATTTACCATGTCTCTTTGTATTTTTATATTATATGGTTATAAAAATTACTATATACTTCCATGAGAACCCCATGTGGTTAATTAATGATAAACCTATCATTATATAAGTCTTTTCGAAAAAACTTATATTTTTATGAATAGAATATCAATTAATAATATTATATTTTTTTTAAAAACTCTTTTATGTCAATTTTGACACTATTTGGTATTGTGTTTTTTCTAAATTCATAACAGCATTATTTTTTCAAAAAAATCATCTAACTAAACCTAACATTTCATATTAACCTAGAAAATTATTGGAATATATAAAAAGTCTCAAATTAAATTTATTTGGATATTTATAATTTCAATTATTTTAATCTTTCATTAATACGGTAATTACTACATCATCATTGTGTCATAAATGAATTTATATGTTTAATGTATAAAATTTTTAAATAAAATACTATTATTTAGGAAATATTTTTATCTTTATAATGAATATTTATAGTCAAATTTATCTTACGGATAACCCTATATTAAAAATGTTTTAGAAATTATACTTTGAATTTAACACTTTTAACTCTTCTTTGAATTAAATAATATTAAATGTCCTAATCAAATCCAAGTGAACCAAAGAGGTTCATATTTTGTTATTAAAGTTGTTTTTGGTCAAATTATAATTAACAATTAGAATTAGGACATGTGTTAGGGTAAAAATAATATCATTTTTACCCTTAATTACCCTATTTACTTTTAACTGGGGTAAATAAAAGTAAAAAGTTACTATTCACCAAAAATTATTTTCATTTTATTGATCCAAATTTTACTTATTGATATCAACCGTGTCTCTTGGATTTTTTAAATTCAACTCACAGAGGTGGTAAAATTATGTTTTATGTAAATTTGCAAATGCTCCTAGGAGGTGGGTAAAAGACGGTGAAAAGATCAATAAAATTTTATATATCTAATAATATTAAAAAATGACACCATTGAATTACATTGAAAATATATAGGTATTATGTATCTATTTTGTCCTAAAATAAATTTAAATAAAATAATTATATATTTAAATAAAATTTTGGTTTTAAACTATAACTCATTGTTTTTCACAATTCATGAAAAATTGGTATTTTTCAGAAAAATACCAAAAAGTTCACCCTAAGATAATCTCAATATTCCGAATCAAAAAATGAAGTCCATTTTGAACGATAAAATTTATAAAATTTCAAAAGGTGGGTATTACTATTCATAATGGCTAGTTTGATAGGTTGTGGTATGTTAGAACTCGATGTTGTGTACAACACATGCTATTGTATTATTCAAAGAGAATCATACCGTGGAAGCATGAGGTGTTACATAATGTCAATATCAATTTCCATAATTCTAGAGAAACTTGTAATATGGATATTTATTTCCTAAACCCTAGGACCGGAATCTTCTTGGGAAATGATCGGATTGCCGCAGATTCTCCAGCTCATTACGCAAGTACCTTCCGATAGAGAATCACTGATGAGACTAAAGGCAAGCTGTAGGACTGGGACATGATATCTGGAGGCAATTTTACAAGTGAGTGGGCCTAGTTTTATTGGGTACACCAATCGTCCAATCAGTTTGGGACAAAACTATGAAACATTGGGCTGTTTAAGACGGTGTGGATGTTGCAATTCCATTTCAACCACCAGCAAGAACATAGTCCTGAGCTGTTTACTCGGTGGTCCCTAGAAACTAACACCTTCCATCTCCATAATGGGGAGGATAGAGTTAGTCTTTGGGATGGTCATTTTATCAGAGGTATCCCTTTGTAAGGGCACCATTACAATGAATTTCTTCCGACATAGAATATCTGGGGAGTTCAGTCGCAGACTCCCATCCTAACATGGGACCTGCTAGAGATGGCCAAGGGGAGGCTAGGGGTTAAGGACATTCTGAATGAAATTTACTACACAAAGTGTTATATCCTATTTATGAATAAATACATGAATATCAAGATGTCAGGGTGAGGTAGACAATTTCTGACCATGGCACAGAAGAGAAAATTAGGATAATACTGGAGGATCCTGGAGGTAGGGGAATATCAATTCTGGGGGTTTATTGTGGTTGAGATCTAGGACCCGAACATCTGATACGATGTATTTCTTGCAACCTTCTTATGTGCATGGCTATTTCTAGTAAGGGACACAAGGATCATAGTTTTTCCTACAACATTGGTGATGGATGGAATTAAGGCAGACAACCTGAGGTTCAGTTTGGGGGTCCCTGTACATGTCCGACTATACGCCATCATGAGGCGTATTTCTAAAGGGGACTCACTGAGGAGGATATCTGGCCTCTCCAAATACATCATGGCTGTATCATGGCTCACTATAGTGGGTACATCTTCCCAAACACCATTTGTCCCCCCGGTAAAAGTCTTCGCCCATCCTTGTTGAACATTTCGAGGGTCATTCCATTGATGCTCAAAAAAGAGGCAATAAGGATCAAAATATGAAATCACACCAATTTTACCTTATGCCCATTCCCCACCCCAGCTAGATAGATGATAGACAGTGGGAAAGGCTCACTAGACCAAATGGAAATACTTCTAGAGAATCAGTGGTGGGGTGCTTGTGGCCTGGGTCGGCGAGAAGATTCTTTATGAGCCTCAGGAGCATTCAAGATTTTCTAGTAAGTTTGGATGCCTCCAGTAGATGTCGAAGAAATTTAATACAGATGTCCTAGACCAGTGGAATCCTTGTGTTCTTTTCCAAATGTGGATGATGTTTACAACTTACGGCTCTGGTGAAGTCATTACCTTTCCCCCCAAAAGATTTGATGTTGGCATTTTGATAAAATATACCAAAAATTGGGTTGTGGAATACCCTGAAGGGCTCCTATGGAAGTGTGTCATGTAGTTCAAGTTAGCCAATGTAGAACCTAGTTAGTGAGATAGAAAACATGGCACCATCGTGGAGGAAAGTCCGATAGCAAGTAAGGCAATTGGGCCAGCACAGTTCGCAACTACAGCAGCTAGAACATCACATTTTGTGGTCATTCCCTAATTGTTTGGGGGGAGAGAGGCTTGGGAACATCCTCACAGAGTAGTCAGGGAGCATCCCGAGATTATGATAAGGTACCTTCTTCAACCATTTTATGATTCAATCTTCTCTTCATTGTGGTCAGCCTGGTTGACCCTATGACATTCGATGGGCACCAAAGCTTTTTGAAAAAACATTATACGAGATAGAATCCATATTGTATTGGTCTAACTCATTTGGATTTATTAAAAGGTGAAATTCCATCATCAGCATGCATATTTGATGACCATGGATGCATATTAATGCCAGAAAGGTTGCAGTGATGAACCACCTCTCTTGGTGAAGGTAATGCTTGGACAGGAGCATGATCCATAAATAATGCCACTTGAGGAAGATGACGGCGTTGAGGAGTCAGAGGGAAGTGAGTCAAGTAAAGAAGACATAGAAGAAAGGGAATAAGAAATAGGGTAATCCAAAGAGGAGCATAGAGGTAGGGGGTCTCAAGAGAGACCCCTCCAAGGGGATCCTTACGATAGCTGAGAGATTGCTCACTCTGACCTTGAAATAGCCGAGATACTCGAGGTATGGATCAATCCTTATCATATCCATTCCCCCTTTCATCATTCACAATCATCAGTTACATTTTTTCCCTTCTGAGACGCATATTAGCACCACCCAAGAAGCTCATTCCAAGGAAGGATGTGCCAACAGAAAAAGGTGGGGACCCAACACCCATCATTGAACTGGAAAGTGATGAAGGATCTGATACAGTGATGTCTCATGTAGAAACTGAAAAAACGGAGGAGAATGTGTTGAGATCTTGTAAATTTCATCAAATAGACTCATGTATTTTTCTTCAGAGAGCTCCGTTGATCTAGGAATTCATTGTTTTTACAGTAATCATGGCATTGGAAGTTAGACTGGCTATCGAATCCAAACCATCTGTAGATGACTCGATGGCGGACGCACCGACCCACTTGGGAAACACGTCTCAAACCGAGACGGCCCGGGTACTTGGTGAGAAAAGGGATATGGGCACCGGTGATATCAACGCCAGGGCTGTGTCTGAAGTTGGTGGGGGAAAAATTGTTGTGCTCGAGATGATAGGGGATGGTCACCCACATGTTGATGAGCCTAATCCCATGAGTGGAATTCCATAAAGATACCCCACTACTAATCTTTTCGATTCTTTCCCTGACTATCAGCCTGCAGACCCTGAGAAGATGGATGACTCTAATTCAGATGCAGCCATTGAGAGCTGCATGATGCGGCATAAGGGGTGGATGAGTATAAAATGCTTCCTCGTCCAGCCATAGGCATAATGAAAAAACATATTGGATCACTCCACACCTGGTTTCTCATTCTCAAAACTATAGGGGTTGATGCTCACTATATTCATCTAACAATTCGCGACTACATGGCTGAGAAGATACTGGAGAAAAACCAATGCTCAGAATTTTCCTGATTCTAGAATGAGTCTAAGAAGACACTACCATTCAGGAAGTTGGAGCAAGAGGTTCGATGTCGTCAAGAGAAAATGAATCAAAGGGAGGAATTCCTAGAAAACTTCTTTGAACTAATTGAGAAATTGAGGGCCCAACAGGAAGATGCCCAACAACTGATAGTGGAGGTGACTCACCAAGTGACTGATCTTCAAACTAAACAGGCATGAGTACTAGCTAGTGCCAATGAGCTGTGCTCTATGGCCGCTAATGAAGAGAAGGATCTTACGGGGATATAATAAATGTTGGAGGACACAAACCAGAGGGTGGAAACACTGGGGAAATTCATCCAAAACGTCGAACCTTAAGGGCCCTTGTTTTTCTGAACTCACAAACATATTTTTATTTACTAACGTTTGGTCTGACCTTCATTCATGGATAGATTAATTAATTTCTTTTCTGTTTCATGCATTCCAACCAAAATTGTGAAATAATTAGCAATCCATTCCTAAACTGATGTGGGTCGTGACTGATGAGAGAAACAATGGATGGTCACATCATCACTTAATTTTATTGTGGGAATTCCAACCAAATTTCAGGCATCCGATTTATAAACAACACATTCGGGATCCCAATAATAAAGGGGGAGGCCTGACTAGAAAATTTAGGTCTCAGAATAGTTGATTTATCACTATCCTAATGTACACTAGTTCACTAGTGGGGTAACGCCATGGGCGTTGGAATTGATCTGAACATAGGGGAGTGGAAAGTGTGAATCATGATACCCAATATTCAGAAAAATGTAGGGATGGAATAAAATGAAGGATAACTATATATTGTGTTCAAAACACAATATTTATACTGCTTTAGCCTTAAATGGGGATAACAAATTAGGGCCGACTGCTGACCATGTTCAAAACATAGGCCCTGACTCAAAATGTCACCCATTATTCTTCTGGAAGGTTATCCCATGATATTAGGCATGCCATAGGCCAAGAATCTATACTATTAGGGGTTTCCTTTATACATGAAAGAGGATGATGGACCAAATAAAGCGTGTAAAAAATGTATAGGGTGGAGTGATTGGTTGTTTGAATGCATTCCAACATTGTTGAAATTACACCATTTTGGTGGAAACGCGTTAGGTGGGTGTATCGTTCTAATCAAAGATCAATAATAATTATGAACAAGGCCTCTTTGGTAAGGACCTTTAATTCTATTTAGTTTTACATCAAACCAATAACGATGATAGACACATAGTTTAAAGAATTGAATGGAGAGTACGATGCACATAGTTTTGAGGTCATACTTCCTCGACCATGATTTGGGCCGAGGGTCCAGAAGGGTTAATGGCCCAGAAGCGGGGTCCAAGTTGAATTTCTTGAGAATCACTATGTATCCCAAGAAGATGGTAATCAAGAAAAATGTAGTTTTGGGCATAGTGTGGCAGGAGTCCAACAATGATAGGGAAAATCAACACTAATGAGGAAGCTGACGCATACTATAGTTATCATGGGGCATCCTGGACTTTTCTAGGGTAGAACTGCAGTTTAATGTCATGCGTTGAGGACATATGGACCTGTGTTGTTTAACATAATATGATATGGTGAGGAGTTAAATGGAAGATTCGAAGAAGGTATAATTTGATGTGGTAACTATAAAACCAACGTGAAAGAGGAAATAAGGAGTTCGCACCACACCATGTATCATTAGAGGAAGTACTTTAGGTCAAGTGACCAAATGTTAAATTTAGGACCATCCCGAAGCAAAGTGGTCGAGCATTCCTACGTACCACATGAGGATGGGAATCAAGTCATACATAGTTATGAGAGTAAAATTTAGTGTCATGTCGGATGATGAATGGAATGTGGGGCATTGTTGTGGCAGAACATGACCTACCAAAACTACTAAGCCCATGTGAGTCCTGCTCGATGGGGGAAATAAGGAGTAGTGATGGGACATTCCTAGAACTAGGAAGCACACATTAGGGGAAATGGGATGCGTGGTGAATGACATCCCCATAATGCTGACATTGTTAACTAACACATCTAGATATGCAAAGGGGAGAAGCCGATTATGTTGGAATTCCACTTAAACATGAGGATGTTTAAAAATTTGAATCATGATTCTCGAGATATGGACCACAATGATGGTGGTGTGATGATAGAGGATAATTTATGACCTTGTTCATAACAAAAAATCCATATCTCATATGTCTGGAATGGGGACATACAAATGGGGGTCAACCACTAACCATGTTCGAAACATGGGACTTGTCGCAAATGTCGTCTGAGGTCATCAGGGATGTCGGACCAACATATTATAAAAGCCAATGTGGCATGAGACCTTGCCATAAAGGGGGTCCCTTCAGATGTGGAAGATGATGATGATCCAAATAATGGGATCAAAATTCTTGTACATGGAACAAGGTAATGTCCTAGTGAAAATTCCATACTTCGGGCTCTTTGTCACAGCTCTTCCGAGTACGAGAACAAGAAGTATCAGATAGAGGGAGTCGAATCCATTTGCATGGAAAAGGTTTTTGGGGTTTCATGCATCCAGGTTAAAGTTATAGGATTGGCCATTAAGGATAAGGGGGATTGATTTAATGGAAAGTTCACAAGGCGGTGAAGTAGCCAAACCTGACGGATAGTTCCCATTTAGAGATCTTTGTTTACGGTCTTAGAACTCGGACCAGATCTGTAAAAGGCAAGGGAGGTACATGGGGTGGCTATTGAAAAACCTGATGTGGATGAGAAACAAAGTGGTACTCACCACACCACATGTTCCAAAAAGAGTTCGGGCCAAGGGGATAAAGAGACGAGGAAGTATTTTAGATTCCTAGGGATGGACCCGAAGAGAAGATGCCTGGGCATTCCTATATATCCCATTAGGATGGGAATCAAGCCATCTGTAGTTCTGGAAGATGTCGTGCACTTTAATGTCTTTTGGTAGTTATGTGGAGTGGTCATAGATTATGGTCATAGATATCAGAACATAGTTAGAACTGATGGAGAGAGACACATGATGATGTAATTACTAAACATGATGTGAATGAGGAAAGTAGGAGTTCGTATCACAAAAATGTGCTCCCCGAGAATCTTCTAGTTTGGGGGACCAAAAGTGAAAGTTAGGCTGGGACCAAAGCAAAGTTCCTGGGGATACCTACTTACCCTAAGATATTGGGAAACAAGCAATATATATTTCTGAATGATTCATGGTAAGGTACCTGTGTCAGGGATAATAAGGTCTTGCGGGTTTTGCCTCTGCACCAAAATATGAGGCATTTGATAGATCTTGTTTTTCATTGAGTATGAATGTGTGTTTTTCTATGATGTGATGGACCTAGGATGGAGATTCCAAGAATCTAAAAAAGAATCAAGTCATATAAAGGTGTGGACAAATGATATGGTGGGTGGCCAATACCAAACATGATGTCCCATTGAATGATAACATCACAAAGTGGCACCATTTTTCATCATTCTTCCAGGATGATAATGTAAAAGTTTAGGGACATGTGATAGGACAAAAACCGGAACTATAACATTTTTCAGTATAGGCACAACAGTTTAAAGTCATGTGGTACAAGGACGTATGTTTTAAATTCATATTGCTTAGTAATATACAGGATTAACGAGTTTTAAGAGGGGATGTGCATGGAGTCATAAGGAATACCCGACATGGATGAGGACGAGGTCCACATCACACCACACATGATTCCAGAAATAAACCTTCATCCATGGGGCCAGAAAAAGTTAGTGAATATGGGGTAGGAGATACTATCTCCCAGAAGGGAAGTGCGTGGTTCAAATCTTCAAAACCTGACATGAATGAGGATAGTAGGAGTATATCACACCACACAATCCTAGAATAGAACTTTACCCATGGGGCTGAAAAGCATTGGGGGACCTCAAAAAAGAATTTCCCAGCCGACTATAGACACATGACCATTTATACGGGTAATGCCATACTAATACTCCTAATCCAATGTGACCAATGCTTGATGTGGAAAACATGGAACATGATCAGGATCTCCATAACATATAAGAGTATGGAAATGAGGTATGCAGATCTACAAAGGTCAGTCCACACCAAATCAATTCACCTATCCATGGTGGACGGGTGTTTGGAGAGGTATAAGGTCAAAGAAAACATTACACCCAATATTTGGGACTTAGAGGGGTGGAGACAACGATGGAGGATGGTTATTGATCATATTCATAACACAACATCCATTTTTTCTGACCTGAAATAGGAATTGAAAATGAGCATTGACCATAGAACATATTCACAATGTGGTACTTGTATCAATTTGTCATTATAAATCCTCAAGGACGTTGGACTGAAATGGTTGGTCAACCCCTATGCTGAAAATCCATGACATTCGGTGGTCCATTCAGATGTGAAGGGTGATGGATACCCAAAATGGAGTGGATGAGAAAAGCATGAATATGCTTGTTCAGTTTAACATCATGTAGGATGAGACTCAAGGGGAGACCATGGAGTTTTGGGGATGGGCCTACTGACCAATTGTCTAGGTGGTCCTACGTATCCCATGAGGATGTGAATCAAGCCATGCATAGTTCTGAAAGGGCCATGGAAATTAACATCATACGGTAAGCATGTGGGAGGATAGAATAATGAGGAGGGTAGCATGGAACAACCTTCGTATTCTTACCGCGAGTGGGACCAAACATGCTTAGTTTGTACCACATGGGATCCTCCAAGGTACTACACCCTAGAGGGGTAGTCAAACGAAGAGTGTGTGGGGCTGGAATTAGGATGAGGAATCCGAGTGTTCCTAGATACTCATGAGGATGGTAATAAATCCATATGTAGTTCTGAAAATACATTTTAACGTCGTGTGGGATGACATATAGTTTAATGTAATGTGGGACATAATAGCTTAAGGTCGTGCAGGACCGGATTGTTTAATGTCATGTTTTTCCAGATAGTTTAACGTCATGTAGCTCCATATATTGTTTATTGTCATGTAGGAACCTCTATAGATTGAGGAAATGTAGGACCCCTTATAGTTTAAGGTCATGTAGGAACCTTTCAGTATATGTTCATATATGACCCTCTATAGTTTAAGGTTATGTAGGACCCTCTTCACTCAGGAAATGTATTTCTTGAGGATCTTGGCATGGGTGGGAGGAGTTACACCCTCCCCATCCATAGTGACCAAGGAGTACGCACCATTAGGTCAACCCCTGTGAATAATGTAAAGTCCTTACCATTTTGGCTAACTCATTGGTGCTTCATTACAAGTATAATTGGTGTTATTAGGTCCAACACCAGGTCTCCTTGCAAGAAAGATAAGAGGAGAAAGTTATTATTGAATGCTATATCTATCTTGTTCGGATACATTTCCAGATTGTGTAGGGCATGAAACCTATTCTTGTCGAGTGCTTCCAACTCTACCAGACAGATTTCATCTACATTATCTGGTGATTTTTTGTCATAGACATCTATGCACAATGAGGGAAATTGAATCTCGATTGGCAGGAAGACCTCCGTTCCATACACCAGAGAATATGGGGTCACCAGGGTAGAATTACTAGTCATCGTACAATAAGCCCAAAGGGCATTGGGGGGATTGTCCAGCCAACACTTCTTGTTCTGACCAACCATTTTCTGCAGAATGTTAGAAGGGTTTTGTTGAATTCCTCAATCCTTCGATTTTCATGTGCATGATAAAGGTAGGTATGGTTAGAACAGATGTTTTACATAGCATACAATTTTGTTAGCTCAGGTACCCGGAATTTTATTTTTTTATCGGTGAGGATGATGTGAGGGACTCCAAATGGGTAGACTATGTTGGATCTCACAATGTCAAGGATGGAATGAGCCTTGACCTCCTTGAGTGGGACTACCTCCTCCCACTTGGAGAATAAATCTGTAGCGGTCATGATGAACCTGCACTGGAGAGCTATCGCCGGTGGATATTTTCCAATGACCTCAAGTCCCCTGACCACAATTTTCAAAGATTACATGGTTTTTTGGAGAGTATTTTGTGTCCTATACATAAGGTTGGCTTGAATTTTTTACTCATGGCATATTTTGGAGAACTCGATGTAGTCATGGATCATGGAGGGCCAAAAATATCCCAGTCTCCAGATCTGTTGATATAGTTTCGGCCTATTCTGATGAACCCCATAGGATCTGACATGAACCTCCTGCATGACCTAAGAAATCTCAACTCCTTGAATACAATGTAGGAGAACCCCATGAAACACACGTTTATAGAGGATCTTCTATGACCAGGACCATCCTAGAGGGTAAACTGTAACACAAAACATTAGATTTTCTCATGCTTGGCCCTATATGTTGGGAGATTTATTTTTGGAGATACACGACAAAGTAGTTTCTCCAATCAGGAGTCACCTCAATCAATGCATATGGGGGACCTTAAGGTCCTGACGTAGAGGCACCAGAGGTAAGGTGGCTCACATGCGGGTTGTCATCGTCATCTTGAGTGATGATAATGAGGACTCTCTGGTGGGCCACATGGATAATCAAATTATCATGTTTGGGGTCTATATGTGATGAAGTTAAGCTAGCGTAGGCGTCAGCTAGACCCTTCCGGGACCGTGGGACATGAGTGACTTCTAGACGAGATGGGTACTTGTCCATTAGATGGAGAGTGTGTTCCAAAAATGGTATGAGCTCTGGATTTCTGACGACATATTCACCATCGATCATCTTTATGACTAGTTTGGATTCCCCTTTCATATGCAAGTGGGGAACATCAATCACAAGAGCCAACTCAAGTCCTGTAATGAGAGCCTGATTCTCCGCCCCATTGTCTGTGAAGATTTTTGAAAATAGTAATGAATATGGTAGAATTTCTTATGCTTGTGTAATGATGATAATACCCAATACTGCTCTATTAAGCATGGGGGCTTTGATCCTTTTGTTGGTGGAGATCTAGGAAGCACCATCGAAGTGCATTTTCCAGCACAGCATGGCTTGTTCTATCAAGAGAATCGCCTCATCCGAAAAATTGAGATCCAAGGACTTGTCCATAGGATCTCGATGGGAAACAAGGAATTGTGCCAATGATTTCCCATTAATATCCTTCTGAGGGAAAAACCTTATGTCGAACTGAAAAAGGATTACATCCCTCTGAGCTAGATGTCCTGTCAACATTGGGTAGTTTAGGATATACATCATCATATCTATTTGGGACACTAGTTGTACCTCATGATGATATAGGTAATGTCACAAATTCTTTAATGCAAAAACCAAAGCAAGGAAGCTCTTCTAAATAGGGGAGTATCTGGTATCTGTATTGAGGGGAATTCAGATTAGTAAATAAAGAGAATTCTTAGTTCCCTCATTATTCTTCTAGGCAAGAAGGGTGCTAAGGGATTGTTCCTGGGCGGTCACATAAAGGACCTCTGGATTCCCATAAATAGGTGGAATTATAACTGGTGGATGGATCACATACATCTTGATTTCCTCGAATGTAGTTTGACATTCTTCGTCCCACTCGTAGATAGTTCCCCTCTTTACGAGCCGAGAAAAGGGATTACACTTTCCTTCCAAATTTGCGATGAATCGGCATATGTAGGCCAATTGGCATTGGAAACCTCAAAGATCACATAGGTTTCTCATAGTAGAAAGATTAATGATGTCCTTGATCTTTTCCAGGTCGATCTGGATGCCCCTATATCTGACAACAAAACCGAGTAAATTTCCAGAGGTGACCCAAACATCACACATAAATGGGTACATATTCAGGTACCGAGAACGAATAAAGACGATCACTTTCTCAAAGTCTTCGAGATGGTCCAGATGCTAGCGATATTTGACCACCATGTCATTCACAAAACATTCCTCCAATGTCCCGAGGATTGGCATAAATATGCGATGCATAACACATTGGTAGGAAGAAATTGATATATTTAAACCGAAGGGCATGACTTGGTAACATAATGTAACTTGTTGTGACTTTAATTCTATATAATCCTAATCCTAGTGATACATTTAGATATATTTATACTTGGAGTACCCATCCATGAAGGAGAGGGACTGGAACCCATAAGTGGGATCCATCAATAGATGCATCACCGGAAGGGGAAAATCATCCTTCGGACAGTGATGGTTGAGATCTTGGAAGTCGATGCAAGCTCTGATCTATCCATTATTCATATCAACATGAATGATGTTGGATAAACTTATGGGGTACTATAATTACTTATAAAAATAGGATCTGATGATCTTATCAAATTTGGCCTCGACTAGGGCACTATGAGAATGGTGAATCTTTCTGGGAGGTTGCTTGAACCTGCGATGATTTACCGGGAGACCGAGGTGGTGGATGGATACCTAAGGATATAGTCCTATAATATCATTATAGCTCCAAGAAAATACATCACATTGTTTTTTGAGTATGTCCATACACTAATGATGCTCCTCGATGGGCATAGGGGCACTGACCAGTGTGGGTTTTGTGTCCTCCTCGCTATTAAGGTTCACCTGTACCAATTTATCGACCAGGATGGATATGCCCTATTAAATGGCGAAGGGAGAATCCTATAAATACTCTTCTTCACTTATAGAGGAGGGATCCTCAGTGAGAGGAGTTTCCTCTGAGTCGATAGATGACAATTGGTGACTGGTTCCAGTCTGAGGAGCGGTGGACACTGCATTGGGGAACTCCAGTGCTACTGAAACCATAACAATGAAGGTTGTTGATCTAATCGCATTTGGTATTCAGCACAAGGGTCCACAATTGATGATATCAAATTAAAAGTTTGGTGTTAGATAGATCCATTTTTCCCTACCCCAGTGGAACAATAATGTATGTTGTATTACTGTTTCCATGGGGCAGATATCCAGATACCTTACAGGAGTAGGAGGCTCCAGGATCACCTTAGCCTAATTCATATAGGAGTACAAGGTGATCTTCTGGTGTTTCATATACATGGGATTGTTCTCCTCCTATATCCATAAATAATGAATAATTTTCCCATTTCTAGGGTTTTATCCTCCAATCAGTGGATTGGAATGATATAGGCGTCATCTATTTCTATCCATGGGTCGGTCGCAGCTGTAGCATGCTCAATCTCATTGGTAGGAATCTGCTTGTCTTAACTCCTGTAATATTCAACATCCAAATATTGTGATTCAGAAGAGTTAATGGGAGAAGTGTGACCTTGATGTATTCTCACTCGAACATTGAGGGAGTACATAGGGAAATGTTTATATGATGAAGGGACCGCCGCATTTAGGTGGTGCCATGGCCTGCCCATCAACACATTGTATGTAGTGTCATGGGATACAACCATGAACTCGGTGCTAGCTACTAGACTATCGAACTAGGTCTTCAAGGGGATCTAAGTGACTAGTTTGTGTTCTTACTTATCATAGCTTTAGATTTTCATGTTATAGGGACTTTTGTCCTCCTTGTACAACCCATGTTTTTGCAGTGTCTATTTTGGGATTAGGTTGATCTGGGAACCTGTGTCGACAAGACAATAATGAACCTACATGCCATTAAACTTGTTGGTGATGTACAGTTGGTAATTACGATAGTATTTGGGGGAGACTTCATCTTCTCTATAGAAAGAGATGATGGATTGGAATTCAGAATTCTCAATCACCTCATCATGATAGTCTTTTATGGCCGCTACCTCCATCTCAAACTAGAGGGGGCTTCTTAAAGCATCGGTAAAGGATTCACGAATACATTCTATTAGGCGAAGGGCCTCAAGGAATGGGATTCTAGCTAGAATCATGGAAAGATGCATGAGGAAATGATACATCAGTACAATGTGTGTGATTCTTCTTACATTAGGTCGCTCTATGATAGGAGGTATGGCGGGACCTAATGACTAGACCGACGACTGACTGGTGCTATGAATATCCTGCTACTCACTAGTTGAATCCTGTGAAGTGACCACCAGATGAGGGCTAGATGACTGAGACTGGTCCGTAGCAGAGCATGGTGTTCACGGCATGGTCGAGGGGTCTCTGCCTAATCAAACTACATAAACAAAGGTGAAGGCGGATCTGATGACACCTGATGAGAGGGATGTGCATTCTAAACTCTACACTAGGCATGATGTCTAGTTTTAGTAGAATTCACATCCTGTCTGGAAATATTGACTAAGTGACTCTGACGCCACATATTTCCATGTCTCCATTGACACTGGAGACAACTAAGAAAATTTGGAGGATACACCTACCACTCCACACCGTCAAAAATCATGTAGGGGTTTACCAGCTCAATAGTGTTAACCAAGGAATACCCTTGACTGTCACATGATGGTACATCCACTACTGAATGGATTATGGGAGGAGTTATCATCTTTGAAGGCATGAAATTTCCGAGAGTACGGGATGACAACAGCATTAGAGGGGGAATTTTTTTTCTTAGGCCGCAAATGCTTGCTCTTATAGGAAGATGAAAGTTGATTCATTGACACAAAACTACTAGTGGTGGATGGTGCAGCGTATTATGAAGGTTCAGATCAATTTAGGTGTGCATGGATAATTCCATGCACACAAGAGATTGTCTTATAATCCATCTGATCATCATACTTTTGTGACCCACATTTAGACACCTGATTCCACTCGCCTTCACTGTCACTACAACGGTCTATCTTCACGAAGACACATTCCACCTATACTGGCGATGGGCGTATGCAGACTATGTTGTTATATACCTGGTCTTAAAACCAATATTTAAACACATAGCACTATTTGAGGGAATTCCCAGTGATCCGGTGAGAGGGGAATTAATTAGGGAGATCCGTGTGGTTCGCCTCTTATGGCCTCCTGCATTACGAAAAATGTACAATCCCCTATTCCCAGGAACTTTAGAAATAACCAGGGATCATAGCCTCATTTAATGAGTATTTACAGTTGCACCTATTAGTGAATTGGGATTTGGGATACTAGCCCTAAAGTGGGGCTGGAGGATCCTTCTGTGAAGGGGGGCCTTAATTATATCGCCTGGGTATTTGTAGCACATTACTCTTGGGCACCTACCGATTCTAAGGAGGGCGCTTCTGGGCCAAATCCTACACCTTATGTGGAGGGATCCTACGAGACTGCGGAGGTGGCACCACTGGTAATAATTCTACTTGTCTTGGAGACTCTATTTGGGCCACCATAGTGGGTTTAGCCCGAGTGGACCTTCATGTGGGGATTTTAGGAGGCAACATACATGCCTGGATAGACTATTTCAAGGATTGTTCTAGGTGTTGGGCCTTATCAGGGAAATCTAGGAATCCCACGGGGTAATTATGAGTAATAAGGGAGGGGAATCATTCTATCTTTTCATTCTGCACACACAATGTCAGCAATTTCTCCTGAGTTAGTGGCATGTCAAGAGATAAGAGAGCCATTTCCACTAGGAAACAAAGTCTGAGTCATGCTCATCAGGCATCTTCTTGCTCTTGAAGAGGTTCACAATGCTTGTCTTCTTAGTGGTGGAACTGAACTGGTAACGAAATTTCATACGAAGATCATCCCAACTGGCTACTGATCCTCTGGGTAGCTGGTTGTACCAGATGACCACAGGCCCTTCCAAAGACTATATAAAGCATCAAAGTTTGGCAGCCTCCTGCTGCGCTGGAGTTCCCAACAAGATCCCACGCCTTGAAATAAATTGTGTCAAATGCTTAAATGGGTCACACATCTCTTTAATGTGAGGGAAAGGTGGGATTTATGAAACCCAGGGGTGATTTCATATCATCCACCCATGCCAGATATGGCTTGCCATCATGTAGGATATCTAGCTATTGCGTTTCCAATAACTCGAGGTGGACAATGAGCACCACCATGGGATCATCAGGGTAAGGATTCCTATCAGGATGGGGATCCCTAACCACCCATGTGTTGGTAGGTTCTTCGACATGATTAGTAGGCCCAACGACTCATGTAGTGGCTAGAAGAATGAGCTGCGGAGTAGCTAGGGGAACCTGAGCTGAGTCCTGAGGATTGTCATGCCACTTAGGTTGATTGGAAAACACATTCCACACCCTCTTTCCATATGTTCCAACCTCAACCCTGACCGTGTGGGTAGGATGTTCAGGGTCACCTAGAAGAAATTCATATGGGGGAGTTGTGTCTACCCTTTATGCTCCTGTCGAGGATCACCATAGTCCCGTCGTTGTTCCACAGCATGTTCAACAAGGAGGTCATCAACAATATTCTTGTCTTCGGTAAGTTGTTGAGGTAGCATAGAATTTTCAAGATCATCTTCCTCCATCAACACTAAGATAGAAAGGTTAGAGGGATTGATGGATCTATGGTTCTCTTTACCCTTGTTGGGATTTTGATTGAGGTCAAACTCCTCGGTGTGAATAGAAAGACCCAGTAAATTTCTCTATTGATGAGTAATCATTACCAAAAGAACCAATAGGTGTGATATTCCATCAAGGGGTAGGTCCCCTCCAATAATATCTTTCTTGTTCTCACCCCCAGCAGGTCAACCATGTTCATCGTGACCCTTTTCGAAGGCAGATCCACTATGTCACCTGACAAATTGGGATGGCACCCGATAGAACTGAAAATGGAGGGTCGTGTACTACCCCCAACAATGGATTTGAACATGGGGAGAAACCTCTTTGATTATCCTTCTGATCACTTTAAATCTCTATATGTATCATTGTTGGAGGGTCCCATGGCAGCCTAGTGACTCGGGGCGTTGGGCCACGGGGAGTGCATCCAAATCATCAAAATGGAATTGTTGAACAATGCCTTTTATGTGTGCTCTAATATTGAGGTTTTCCACTTGTCGATGATGAAGATGGAAATGAGTCACCTAGAGGGTCAGCTAAATGCATCCAACCTCCTCCTGGGTGAGTGCTTCTAGTTCCATGAAATTTGGCACTCCAACAGGCCAAAACATCTCGGGGAAATGGTCTACTGCAAGAATGTCCCACAAACTCCTCATATCAGATTCAAGGTCCGGCCCTTCGCTACCCCACTTTTAAACTGGTGGATTCTGTAGAACTGTTAGCAGTATTGAAGTAAACCACTGAGATGGTAGGTTGGTCGGTGGAGAGTACGGAGAGAATGCAGACAAACCGAAACATATCGGGATATCCTCTGAAGAGTGTAGTGACTTGGCCACCACGTTTCAATAAGACGGGATGGATACCATTGTTTCTGGTGTAGGGACTATAGCTGTTGGTGGTAGACCATGTTGTTCCTCATTCCCCATCGATCCACAGAATAACGCTATATGATCTCTTGTTGAGGTAGAGAATGCTCCTGGTGATGATGGTGGCGATTTCACAATCAGACCTAGGAGAGTTTCCAAATTGTTTTCCTCATGGATGTATCTATGGAGGAAGGTAGTGATCTTATTAACCTCACATTATATAATTACATGACTGATACACCATTTTCCTACCCTGGCCGTTGAGACAAATGATCTAGGCGAGCGTTCCATTGATGAATCATATTCCACCTCAGAATCAGAGAAGCATTTTTGTTTAATCTCTTTCTAAATCTTCTTGGTATTAAATTTGTGGGGGTTAAAACCTATCCTCTTTCCCCATGATTGTTCTTTGGGATAGGGCAGATTTCTGGTGCGAGGAGGACCTTCGGTCGTACTATTGCTGGGGAGTAGAGGGCTTCTGCCAGAGTGAGATGGGGTGTGAGGATCACCTAGATAGATATCAAAGGGAACATGGGGAGGACCTACATGTCCACTGATTAATGTGTAGATGAAATCACCAATGATAGTGTTGGAGCAGTTAGGTCCTCTGATGGAGCTAGTATGAGCATGGGTAGGACCTCCATTATTGTTTCCCCTGGCAGCTTCAACCGGAGGAAGGTCCTTGTACTGGTCAGTCTGAACATAGGTAGGGCCTCTGTGATGGGTTCTAATGAGGCAAGGATGACCTTCAATCATATAATTGCTAAGGTGAGGAGGAAATTTGTCGGTCGCTGTAAGGAAATGGGGGAGTCTCTCACACTGGAGATTGACTGGATGTGTAACATCTCTACGTCGGTGGCCTGTGGCCGGAGGAATGACCCCATACCTGATGTCATGAGCACAAAATAGGATTATTTACTGTGTTTCATTGTCGTGGGGAGGAACCTCATTCTGATTGAAGGTAGAACATGGTGGACCTCCACGCTGAGTATGGAAGCGGGTAGGACCCACGTTCTCAATAGTGGCAGTATAGGGAGGACCTCTGAAATTGGTGGCATTGCCGCTGATCATTCAGTGGCGGGCGCTCCCTACGCAAGCGACCAGGAGAGTCGTTCCAGCCTGCCCGTGGGGTGGTTATGGCCTCAATCTGGGCTAGGTTTATGAGGGTCCCTACTCAAAATACATAGAGGGATGATGATATATGTCAGTGATGGCCCAAGCCACGGTAGTTTCTGACATAGATGCCCCTTGGCGGGCGTCCTCCTCGGCTTGCTCCCGACACTGGCATCGGGTCATCCGGACTAGGGACGGTGGTGTAGGCACATTGATTGCCTACTCCTTAACATGTGTGGCTAGGTGGAGGCTTTGGCATGGCCTATTGGGGGGCCTACTAGGGATCCCCTAGAATGAATTCCCTGTCGAGCAAGCTCGGACATCCCGCACCTCATCAGCATAGGGGGGGGGGGGATTCATCGAAGCATTTCGGGGAGAGGCTCCCCAAACAGTTGTGCGGCGGAGTGGGGAGAAGTGTCTCCCTACATGGCCCTTGGTGGGGGTGGGGGTGATGAGTCACAGATTCCTCTAAATCATGGTGGTCCATATGCTAAGTTAGGATGATCCTCTCTTCCTCGTATTGGTGGATAAGGACGTTTATCACCCTTCATCGAATGAATTCAGACAGGGAGATGGGGCTTAGACACCAAAAAGTTGTGGACATGGAGACTATTGTAGAATTAGTGGATCCACGCTAGGTTTCCACATTGACATTTCCCTTATACATACATCGATGGATGGGCGATGGTCGGTTTCATGTTGTGTAATCTTGGGTACTGTAAGGAAAGGAAAATAAACTATTATGATTTAAAAAGTAAATTGACATCTAGTGCCCCATTTTCATTCTCTCTCCCATGGATAGTAAGAAGGATCCACACTAACAACGTCACAGATCGAGATGTCCTACTTTTTAAATGCCCGACATCTAATGAGTTTCAGGCCAGACCCACTTTTTGTTTAACAGGACCTGGCATTGGATACATGGATCTGGTGACATTGTACTCCACTGATCTCTCGAACTCTAATAATCTCCACATTTAGGAGAAGAACTTCACATCAGGTTCACCATTTCTATTTTTGACACTTTCTTTGGGGAACGCAGATTCAGAGATGTTTTCTCATTGATCGAAACATGATGATGGTATGTTAGTTCCTCATTCCATGGATTCCTCCTCATATCCCATTACATAGTATGGGTCTCCCATGTAGATTAAGAGGTTGTTCAGGATACTCTTCTCAGACTTATATCTCCATAGACGTTGATTAATTACACTACATCTATCAGTAAATTCCAAGGGGTCCTATCAGGGCAGTAACCTTTGTTCAGCGGAGTGGTCATATTGGACATCCCTTTCATTTTTGGATGCTAAAACACTGGAAAGTATGCATTTCTTCTCTTTATGATAGGGCTTCTTGAGGGTGCAGAATCTCAAGGTATCCCATGTAGAATTGGGGGAATTATTTATCATGGGCATGTCCCTAAGGTTTTCCTTAGCTTCCCATGTTTGACATTGGGTATACCGCGATTTTAACGTCTTGCGGAGATGGATCAAGATGATTGAAACAATGATTGGGGTGGATCAGATGGGTGCAACCCCTAGAGGTAACACTGATGCTAGAGATAACACATTTTTAGTTACATGAGTTCTATGAAGAGCATTTAACAGGTGAATTGACATGATCTCACCGGGATGTGGTGGCCCTAGTAAGAATCAAGATGGATGATGGAGAGTTGAATGAAGTGGTGGGGGAATGAGACAGAGCCATTGTGAAGGTGATGGTAGTATTGGGCTTGATCCACGAAGATACTTTCTATGTATCCCAATGGAATAGAATCAAAGTCCACGTAGTTCGGTGAGTGATGGGTCACCAATGGAGGTTACCCGTATAAAGGAGAGCCAGAGGAATTTGAACATCTGGGTTGGGGCATGACCTTTTTGAAACACATAGGCTCGAGGGAAATACTACTATGAGACATGGGGGACGAGATTGAACCTCAGGGAGGCTTCCTATGTACCTTGCCTTAGTAATAATAAATGTCCATGTAGTTTTGGATAGGGGCATAAAATTGGTGTGTACGCAGAGGAAAACGACCCAATGATATACTAGGTCTTACAAATGGTTAGAAGCTTGAGGTTTGTATAAATATTGAGGGAGGACGAGATATTTCTTTCCAAAAAAAGTAAACTATTATGACTTACCGTTGATTGGAAACACCATGGCTTACAACTAGTTCAGATTAAAAATGAATTACCATCAATCGGGGTGTCATTATAGCTTTTCACTTGTGGGGGTTCACAATGGATTACCGCTGGTTAGGGTTTACAATAGCTTTCTGAGGGATGAGGTCACAATGACTTGATGCTGGATAGGGGTCACAACGGCTTACGGTTGATTGGGGGGACATTTTAGTTTCATGTAGGACAAAAAATTGCGTACAATTTAATGTCATGAATTATTGGGGAGGACCGATGTAGAGTTGTAGTGATCAATAAGAATTGGGATGCATCCTCTGGCAGGCTTCCTATGTACCTTTCCTTCCCAGGGATCAATGTTCCAGTAGTTTAAGATAGCATCTTGGGCATAAAATCTAGACTTCCTAGAGAGGATTTCATATAAAATGCATACTCTATGTCCATGTGAGTTGTGATTGGTGTGGGAAACAGGAGGCACCAAAGGCCTGATGATCACGTCGTGAATGATGCGTCTATAGATGGCAGAGGCAGCACTCAATTACGCGCCGCATTGAAGAGAGTCGTCGAGTAATGATGAATCAGAGGAGGGGGACTCGTGTCCCTCATGTCCCTCAGACAACATAGCGGTGCCACATGGTGCCGCTGATTGAAGGAGCCGAACGGCTCCTTTGATTTGTTCATGATAAGGGAGGAGTGACTCCCCCTTCACATCGGCCACCCAGCTGGGTGTTGTGCTGTCTACTAGGCTGCACCGCCTGGCGAGCTAGGCCGGTCAATAGCACAACAGACCAGGCCCGCCATGGTCTAGCTAGGCCGTCCCAGGCTAGTTCGGGCTGGATCAGTCCCGGATCGGGTCGGTCCGATAGGGTCGGGTCGGACCCAGACCCCTCTTGGGCCCAAAAACACACTAATGGGCCATCTCTTGTGTACTAGACGTCCGTTTGATGAACCTTCTACTGAGTTGGGACCCTTGGAGTGAGATGGTCCTTTTTACATACTCCACATGGGGTTTGGAGGATGTTGGAGTACGTCCTGGTTGGATCTCACCCGAATCCAACCAAGCCCTCAACACTAAAATTCCTATAACAGAATGATCGGTTGTCCGGTTGATGTGGCGTCTATTGCGTTGGAACCCTTATAATGTGACTAATCATTGGGTTACATATTCATGGGAATTCATGCATATTGAAATACGACTGATGTATTGAGGAGCGGATCTCCCAGAATCAATCCAACTTGACCGTAAATCTAGTGGATGGTTGTGACATGAAGAAGAAGAGTGAACCATGAAGGATAACACCAGAAACATTAGAGTGGGATGATCTTGATGAATGACTAATCATCCATACATTTGTATCAATAACAAATATGGTTCATCACTAGTGACCAATATGGTTCAGCACCAACAGCCAACACGGGTCAGCACCAGCGACCAATACGGGTCTCCACCAGCAACCAATACGGGTCAAAACCAATAACCAATACAGTTCAGCATCTAGCAACCAGTACGGGTCAATATATAGTGACCTATATGGGTCATCAGTGGATTTACTACAAATGGGATGATCTGTCTTTATGACTAGTCATCCTTATCCGAGTAACCTTGAAGTTATACCGTTATAGTGAGGTGTCACTTTTGTTTTCTGCTTCATTATTTTGATCATGCTTGCGATATTAATTTTTTTGTACTTATTTTTGTATTTTCCTTTGAGGATTATTTAGAGACCTTCGTGGGGTCTCAGGATCCCTTACTTAGTATTGTTATTCTCACCCCTACACGGTATTCACTAGCGCGTGTGTGTCTGGTGCATACTACCGACGCTCTGAGGCAGTCATTGGAGGTTCGGGACTTGGTGGAGCTTGGCGAGATGGGAGCAGTTGAGATCCACTTCTTCAACTTCAGACATATAGATACTACACTCCTGGTAGAGCTCCAGGATACAGGCAACAATTGTTTACTTTCTTTTCAATTTCTAGGTCTTGTATTCTGGCACACTGTTTTTAATTTTTTTTTGTACTTGTGGTTGTACTTTTCATTCATGTTCGTACCTTACTTTTGTTGGTTGTTTACTTTATATTCCTTTTTATGTATGTACAATTATCTAAGGAAATTACTTCTATGTTCGAGAAAATCATTCATGTTCTAGTCACCAACCCTTTGCCTATGGAAGGAATGCTTGGGGTAGTCACA
This sequence comes from Viscum album, assembly GCA_963277665.1. Lineage (NCBI taxonomy): Eukaryota > Viridiplantae > Streptophyta > Magnoliopsida > Santalales > Viscaceae > Viscum > Viscum album. The sequence continues at coordinate 445,183,488 of OY728121.1, forward strand.
TCCGGGCCCCATGGGATGGGTCATGACAAAGTGGTCTCAATGGGAGTTTGGTTCCACTAAAATAACTAAGGGTCTACTCTTAATTAGGAAATGGTGTAAAGTGTCTTGAGTTTGGTTTTCAGTACATGAAGTCCAGTTTTGTGTTTTCAGCCGACATATCCATACACTGGGACCCTAATTTCTATTTTCTGAATCGGTACATGAAACCACCAGTTTCTAGTGTATTGAAAAACATTCTTGACCATTCTTGAGTCAGCTCACCGGGTATAACATTTTAACTGTGTTACATCTGTTTCTTACAGGATGTATCCACAATGAAATCCAGCTTGGATTCTGATTAAAGAACGTCATAGTGGTCCATCGAAAGACATGGAATCGGAACAAGGATTACTCATAGTGACGGCACCTTCGAGTGGTGTAACAGCAGCACCACAACCTGTTGAGCAGCTGATGATAGAAGTGGATCCTGAATTCCAGCTAAACGCATTTCATGAGTTCTAGAGACAAAGACCTCCGAGGTTTCGAGGTGATATGGACCCCCAGGTAGCAGAGGACTTGAATGATGTGGTTTCATGGGTCTTTATCTTGCTAGAGACATCTGACGAGTGGATGTAGATCATGGCTGCTAACCATCTTCAGGTCTCGATAGGATGATGGTGGAGCTCGATGCTCCACATTAATAAGAATATGACCCTCACCTTGCTTGACATTGAGAGATTTTTCAGGGTGGATTTTTTCCCAATGACACTACGATATATGCTTTTTAGGAGTTGCTACATCTATAGTGTGGAAATCAGACTATGGATCAGTATTCGGTGAGATTTACTGACCTATCCTGATACTCTGCTTACATGGTATGAGACACTTACTTTAGGTCCTAGTCCTTTTATCAGGGGCTCCAATGAGAGATCAGACCTATGAAAGTTTCTCCCAGCATACTGACATAGGATGGGGTGCTAGAGCGAGATTGTATGATGGAGAGATTTTATACCAAGCAGTCAATGACAGTGAGAGCCCCTACTGGATAACAGAAATCAGAGTTATCTGCATCTTTCTATAGACATATGACATAGAAGCCCAAGTGGTTAGATTTTCCAAAGGGAATCCAAGATATGCAGGGTCAGAGGATCAAGACTCGAGAGGCTGAGGGATCCACCAGCAAGGAATGATCCATTTTTCCTGCAGGGGACATGGTCAGAGATCTAGGAACTATCTGAATCCCAGCATGAATGATTGGTAGATAGTGGAGGGTCAACCAAGGAAGTGTTAGTGGTAGGAGTATGAGCATCAGCAAAGCGTCGAACTGGATAGGGTAGTAGGACCTGCATCAGGTGTTGGTTGGGGTCACTAGGAACTACCACCACAACCCCCAGACGGCCCACATCATGCTCAGGGAGCTAGTGGAAGGGGACATGCCCAGCTATAGGTAGAAGAGTCTCATGATCCTGAAGTACCTGAGATAATACAAGGTATGATCTGTATATTTTCTAATTTAGCAGTAGTTCTTATATACATAGGTTATAGAAAGTATTTCCTTATCACGGACATAGTTCGGGACTCTGAGATTCCGACTGAGATTTTAGACTGACCTTTGTGTCTGGATACTCATACATGAGGAGATTTAGTGGTCACACAATGGTGATGATAGTGTGATCATACTCTCGAAGGATAGAGTTTTTTAAGGGATCTTATATTAGAGGTTTTGAATCCCTATGACATCATTCTAGGCATGGACTAGCTATCAGCAATTCAGACACAGATTGACTGCTTGAGACATACAATGCAATGTACGTGTGAATATGAGGGCCAATTTTCCTTTGTTGGTGAGAATGAAATTAGAGTAGCATGAGATGGATTTTCACTCAGGAGGGTGCAACCTATTACATATTATCTGGCTTGCATGACCTTGAACACAGTGGATGAGTTGAGTCTACTGTTTCAAGCGATAGTGGATGAGTATGAGGACGTCTTTCTTGAAGAGGTCCTAGGACTACTTCCTTGTAGAGAGGTAGAATTCCGTAGTTAATTATACATAGAAACAACATTGATACAAACACCATCATATCAGATGGACCCTGAAGATCTTGGAGAGCTGTGGGTATAGTTGGAGGGCTTATAGAGGAAGGGATTCATAAGGCCCAATGTTTCTACATGGGAATCCCTGGAGTTTTTTTCAATGAATTATGATGGAATATTGAGGTTATGCGTGGAATTATGGGACCTAAACGAGGTGACTATGAAGAAAAATAATCATATACTAAGGATTGATGATCTATTTTATCAGTGGAATGGGGTGAAGTGGTTCTCATAGATAGACCTCATATCAGGTTATCATCATCTCAGGGTACGGGATGAGGACATACCAAAGACAACCTTCATATTTTGGTACAGAAATTGCGTGTTCTTGGTGATGAATTTTGGCAAGAACAATGATGTATAAGTGTTCATGATACTCTTGAACAATATTTTTTAGTCATACCATATTCACTTTGTGGTGGACTTCATCGAAGACATCATTGGGTACTCATCATCTGAGGAAGAGAATGTTGTACAATTGAGGATAGTTCTGGACACAGTCCGGGAGAACCAGTTATATGGTAATCTATCGAAGTGTGAGTTCTAGATATGGAAGGTCCAATTATTGGGGCACGTCATCTCATAGGATATATTTTCAGTGGATCTAGTGAAGATCGTGGAAATACTTTCTTGAGTGCCACCCGGAGTGTTACTGAGGTGTGGAGATTCCTTGGATTTTCATGCTACAGTTGGAGGTTTGTACCTGATTTCCCCATATTAGTATCCCCTTTGAATGCCTTGACAAATAAGGGAAAAACTTTACTATGGTCACAACCATACCAGTATATCTTTCAACAGTTGAGGCAAACCCTAACCAGTGCTCCCATCCTGAGGTTGATGGAGGAGGTCACTAACTACGTTTTTTACAGGGATGCATTTGGGACCAGACTGGGTTGTGTCTTGATGTAGGGTGACGCAGTGATTTCTTATTTCTCATGTCATCTGAGTCCTCATGAGCATAATTGTGTGACTCATGACTCAGATTTGGCAGCACTAGTCTTGGCACTAATTATGTGGTGACACTACTTGATGGGCGAGCAGTTCATTGTTTACTAATACAATAAGGGTCTCAGATATATCTTCACATAGAAAAATCTGAATCTGATACATTGACGTTGGCTAGATATCATCGAGGACTCTGAATTTTAGATATTCTATACTCCAAGAAAGGGGAAATAAGTGGCATATGCACTTATCTATAAATTGACTTCACAGCTACTAAACGAGGCTTCGGAGATTTTATCCACGATTTAGATATCCTACGTGGATAGATATGAGAAAGTATACCTCTAGTTAATGGTACTTTCCCCTCCACTCCTTCAGTAAGTCCAAGAGGCGCAACTCCGAGACAATAGCTGTGAGACTAAATGTGCTTAGATATCCTCAGGCCATGAAACTTATAGATATTTTGAATGTGGGGAGAAAACTATCCTTTTTAGATGATGTACAGTTGTACCATTTTTGATACAAGGGGTAGTGATGAGTGAGTTCCATACATGACCCTTGAAATTACATCCAGGTGTGATAAGATGTATCTGGACATCTAGCGTCAGTACTAGTGGCCAGGGATAAAGAAATTTGTGGCAGAGTTTCTTTATAGATGTCTCACTTTCCAGCAGGTGAAGGCCCAACACTAGTTACCAGAAAGCTTAACCCAACCCCTTGATATACAAGAGTTTCAGTGGGAAGGGATGTTGGTGGAATTTGTGGTTCAGTTAAAACATACATCCAGAGGGAACGATACCATCTGGATGGTTGTTGACCTACTCACCAAGTTAACCCACTTCATTGATATTCGAGAGAAGGGTTCAGTAGAGAGTATGGGACGTCTCTACATTTAGGAGATTTTGTGACTTTAGAGGGTTTCATTGAAGACAATATCATACTATGATGCAAGATTCACATCTCGGTTTTGGAAGGGATTGCAGGAGGCTTTCAGAATTCAGCTTCACTTGAGCAAAGATTTTCATCTGCAGTCTAATGGTCATAGTCAGAATACCATCCATATCATGGGGGAAGTTCTTTATTCATGTGTCCTATATTATGGTCGTTGTTGGGAGGACAACCTACCCTTGTTGGAGTTTATGTACAATGAAAAAAATCACTCCACCCTCAGTATGGACCCTTTTGAGGCATTGTACGAGTGACCGTGAAAAACACTATTATGCTAGATGAATCCAAGAGAGCTAGCACTCATGGGCCCAGAGATGGTACAGGATACCACTGAGAAGGTGTAGGTCATCCAAGAGTGGATGAAGATTGCACAGAGATGACAAAAGTTCTATGTTGATAGGCGATGGAGACCACTGAAGATCCTAAAGGGGGACTACGTATTCTTATGAGTCTCCCCTCGACGGGGACTATAGAGATGGTTGAGGTGAAAAACTCTCACCGAGGTTTATCAGACCATTATTGATACATCAGAGGATTGCCAAGGTGGTGTATCGCTTGACACTGCCACCGCAGTTGGAGAGGGTGCCCGACATCTTCCCCATATCCAAGCTGAAGAGATACATGCATGACCCATATCACATCATCGACCATGGAGAGCTGGAGATGGATGACGTGGTGAATTTTGTGGAGTTCCTAGTGGAGATAGAGGATTGACAGGAGTAGGTCCTTCATGGGAGGTTTATTTCTCTCGTGCAAGTTCATTGGTAGCAATGGAATCTTCATTAGAGCACATGTGAGTGAGAGGCTCATATGTGTTCTCAATACCCCTATTTGTTTTTGTATACTAGAATGGATTTTGGGGACCTAAATACCTAAGGTGGGGAGAATGTTAAGACCAATAAATTCAATGTAAATTTTTTTAAAATTATTTGGGATTATTATGAGTATTCAAAAATTGAAAGTGCGTAATTCTGAGGCCCAACGTGCCCAGAAAGAATTTCATAACTTTTTTTCATGTATGCTCAGTAAACGCACGAGAATAATTTTCATTATTTTAAACTGGTGCAATGAATGGAAATACAAGAGCACCATTGAATATGTGGTGTTGAGATTAACTTATGGGATGTTTCAATTCAACCATAGTTGGTCGGGAGAGAAAGATTGTTTTTGAACTATTAAGGAGTAATAAAATAACAATTTTATTGTAATTTTAATTTATTTTCTCCAACAGATGAACGACGTTGGTGGGACCGACAACATGTCAAGTCATTAAGTGGAATGAATCGTCAATCAAATAACTGCACCATTATGAATGGAATGTATTTCATTAATTTTTCATTTAATGAACCTCATTAAATTCCATCATGTGTTACTCACCCTTTCCCTTAACTATGTATGTGTAGCTCGGGGATGTGTTTTGACACGGATTTACCAAGAAGGGAAACTCTAGAAATGTACAATGATTCCATCCATCAATGGAGGATGGTTGCTTGGGTGGCAATGATCTGGGATCAACAAATGCTGACAACTCCATCCAATGAGGATGCTCCTCCCACTGAATACCCTCAAACATGGATGTACCACCATTTGTAGCAGTCACCATTAATTTTCGATATTGGAATTATAATTATTATAGTTTATCTATGATGATTTCATAGATCACACTTGTTATCATAATAATGCGGAGGGTGCAAGACAAATGAACAAGGCCCAGACACTCAACTGCTTCTCTCATGTTGCGTTATCCGGGGATAGTTTCCTCATTTTGACGGAAATGTGAAACAATTGGTCACACAATGAGGGAGGCATCCTGAGAGGTCTGTAGGAATAGAAGAGTGTAGAAAAGGAGCTCTGGATCACCACTAGAGCCCGAAAAAAGATCTGTCTGTGCGACATTAGTGCGGTGGCGGCTGAAAACGGCCGACCACAACGGCAGCATGCGACGCGATGACTTGAACAACATTGAAGAGGGATATGGAGTTATACTGCGGTGGGGGAGGGGGACCCATGGACCACATGGAAGTTCGACATTACATCACTATTTTAAGAAGCTGAACATCTCCTTTGAGCCATTTAGGAGAATGGGGGAGGGTGGCTCCCCCTTAGTGTGGGCCACCCAGATGGGTGCCGAAATGGCTACTAGGCCGCACCCCCTGGCGGGCCAGGCTAACCTAGGCCGGTTCGGCCAGCCCAAGATGGATTTTCAGGCATAGGATTCTATGGGTTGAGTTAGACCTAGATCAGGTTGGGCTGACCAGGGTGTTCCGATAGGGTCACACCGGACCCAGACCCCTCTCTGATCGGGAAATGCTTAAAGAGCCATATCTGGAAAACCAGATGTTCGTTTGATGAACCGTCTATGGAACTGTGATCCTTGTATAGAGAAGGTACATTTTAAATAATCCAAATTGTTTTTGGAGAATTTTGGATTACACCTTGTTTGGATCACACCCAAATCCAACAGGGACATCGGCACTAAATTGCCAATAACTCACATATCGGGAGTCTGGTTGACATGATATATGTTGTGTCGGATCTCTTATGAAATGATGGATCATCAGGTAACATCTTTGTGGGACTTCATGCCAGTTGAAATATGACTGAGGTTTTGTGGTGTGGTTCTCCTAGAGTCAAGCATACTTTGAGAGGGAATCTAGTGGGTGGCTGTGACAAGAAGAATAAGAGCGACCAATGCGGGTAAGAATCAGAAACACCAGGGTAGGAAGATCTATCTTTATGAATAATCATACATACCTCTGTATGAGGTACCAATACAGGTTAGCATGAGGTACCAATACGGGTCAGCACCAGTGACCAATATGGGTCATCACCAGTGACTAATATCGGTCAGCATCAGTGATTAATATGGGTCAGCACCAGGGACAAATATGTTTCAGCACCACTGACCAATATGGGTCAGCATCTAGTGACCAATATGGTTGAACATACATGAACTATACAGGTTAGTAGTGGATTTACTACTAATGGGATGATTTTTCTTTACAACTAGTCATCCATATCCCAGTAACATTGAATATATACCATTAGATTGAGCTGTCTTTTTTTCTTTATGCTTCAGGATTTAGATCATGATTGTGATATTACCTTTGTGGTATTTCATGTTTTTTTCCATTGTGGATTAATAAGAGACCTTCATGGGTCTCGGGGTCCCCTATTGGTTATGGTTATACTCACCCCTGCACGGGTTTCACCCGCACGAGTGTGTCTAGAGCAGACTGGTGATGCTCCGAGGAAAAAATTGGAGGTTCGGGACATGGTGGAGCTTGGAGATAAATGAGCAGTCAAGATCCACTTCTTTGAATATAGAAACACAACTACTACACTCTGGGTAGAGATCCTGGGTAGATGAAACTACTGTTTAATTTCATTTCAGTTTCTAGGGCATGTATTCCGGGACATTGATTTTAGTTTTCAGTTATAATTATAGTGGTACTTTGCTCTCGTGGTTGTACCTTACTATTATTTGTTAAGTTCAGTTTCTCTTTTTAGTAAGTACAATTATCTAAGGAAATTCCTTCCTTGTTTTGGAAAATCATTCATGTTCTAGTCACCAACCCCTGGAATAGGTAAGACGGTCTTGGGGTAGTCACGTTCGAGCCCTCTGGGACGGGTCGTGGCACTATTACAATATGGTAGCAAATATTATCATTTAAGAAATATGCCTTTTTATATTAAATGTCATGTGTGTTGGCCCAGAAAACATAGTTGATGGATGGTTAGAGGAAGATAGAGTGGAGGACTCCACGTCCCACTCATCTTTTGTCAAGCACTACTCCACCACCTCTACACCCCTCACAAACAAGCAAGTCACCATCCTATTTTTAATACAGATAAATCACTTTTTTAATTCTTTATGAAGAAGACAATGTATTCATCACCATCAGAATGTTTTCTGAATATTTCATTTAAAATATTATCTGCATGTTGTTTTATAATGTTTTATGACCCATGTTTCTTAACCCTTGTCAAACATTAAAGAGAAAGGGGAAAATTTGATAATTTATTATCTATAGGTTCACTTGAGTTGAAAATTTTTATGGTTCTGTTAGTTTCCTTTTCACCAAAAAAAATTTTACTTTTGAACACTGAACATTTAATTGTTTTTTGTGATCATTTATATGAAACCAATTTGACTTTAGGCATTCAAGCCTCCAACAAATTGACATTTTCAAAAGAAGATATCACATATCCAAACAACCCATTTGTGGTCATTGAGGTGGGTGACTATATCAAGAATTAGATACACAATATTGATATACCATGTGACATGATTGAAATTGTGAGATTCCTATAGATGAATAGGATATAGCCCGCCACCAACACTGCTGATAGGAGGGCCTCTATCCAACTCCATGGAATCTAGAACTAGCCAAAGATAAAATTATTTAATATATTTTATTCTATATCAGTTGGTATGTTTCATCATTTCTGATCACTAAATTGTTTCTACAATATGTTTTCTCATGTGAAAAAGTTTTCCTATTGTATTACGTGATTTTTATAAGCCAAATTTAATCTATCCCCTGAAAAAATTATTGTTAAGAAGAAAAATGGGGACTATATTTAGCAATAAACATTAATGTATTTTTTTCTACGGTTTTGATATGATCATGTGTAGTTATATTATAGGATTAATTATTTCTTTGAATTATTATTTTTCGGTTTCTCCTTATATAAATTTATGCGAATGGGGTTTATACCAGGAAGAGCTGGTGAGAGGGATTAATGGACATTGTATTGACATCCTTCAAGTTGAAGTTAATGAGGAATTAAAATCAAAACTCAAAAGAAACTAGATGTGGTGGTTCCTACTCTGAAGACCACACTCGCTAATGGTTTAGGGATGACCTAATGGAACTTTTCATCTATGGATAGGTTAACTATAACACCTTTTTTACATTTTAAACCCACAAATTCTCATCCATTTTAATTTATTTTATATAAAATATATAATTTTCTATTAAATAAAAAAATTTGTGTTTTCGGGGCATGAAAAAAGTTGTAAAACACCTCATGCACCTTTAGAAGATCAAATCAAAATATTGTGGGAAGAAAAAAACAAATATCCCTGGTCATGTTTCTAAATTGATTTCAATATTCGGGATGTTTTCCACCTTCAAATTTAATGTGAATGCAAGAAACTTCCCATTTAATGTGGAGGTTTCTCTAAAATACATTTAATGCACAAGTTTCAGTTCACTGTTATCCATGATGATATTTAGTTCTCTCTATAATGGGAATTTGTGAGACTATTCAGGTAAATATCTCCTTGGTTGGTGCACTCCACTACTTTTATTGTTCAATTTTACAAAACTAATCGAAAAATACTAATTACACTTGGCATTTATAATATGTTCTTTCATAATTTTGTCCATAATATTTTCCAATTTAGTATGTGTGTTTTTACCAATTCTTTAAATGTTTTTCTTCTGGATAAATATCCCATGAAGATGGGAGATGGGTCATGGTGTCTATAGGGTTGGGGGTTGGTGGTCACAAGATGTGTCCACCAGTATGTGGTATGTAAGTATACAAAAACTCATATACACCAATAAAAATAGGTTGATTGTGCCTCTGTATTTTAGTAACCTAATGAAAATAATTACGATAACAATGTTGTCACTCTACTCCATTCATTGGTTTTAGATCCATAAAGCCCTTGACAAATGTTCCTGACATCAGTTATTCAATAATCAGTTATTCCATTCCTTTATAAATTTTCAATTTTTGATTCTAACATGTCCTCTCATGAGAATATATCAAACTAACACATCGATTTTGGTTGGATCCAAAATTGACTCAAGCTTCCAACTGTGATACTAACATCTTATTTTTATTCCATTAAATAGATGATATAGAGTTTATATTTTGTAGCTGATATAGCCTTGGGATTATGGAATCAAGAAGGGGATCCATCGATGTATGTGGGTTATTATAGGAATTGTGTGTCTTTATGTAACCCAGGAAGAAAAATAAGTAACAGAGGGCTTTATTCAATGGAATTAAATGTTATTTTTTTAAATTTTTCCCATCCGGTTTATTGAAATTTATGCATTTTATTCCCAACCAATATGTTAACAAGGAAGTTTTGGAATACTATACATAAAATTCATATGGGTATTCAATTGATGGTGATGTGAAATAGGTAGAGATATTGATGATGAAATCTGATGCAAGTAACATAATCATCGTAGAAAAAGTTACTTATTTATTCAAATGTTCCATGCATGACATGATTATTAATTTTCGACATCCCACTCAAACTGTTCATTTGTTTTTTTTTCATTATGTTCAATATGTGATATTCTAAATGCAAGAAGTGGACCATGTATTCAATCAAATCCCAATAATTCTGATCACGTCTAAAGGCTCCAAGATAGTCACTCCCCCTAAATTGATGCTTTAAACATGTTTCCTTACACATAAACCTCCATTTGATGTAATTGTGCCATGATACCCCTTCGTCTCTTTCACTACGTATTTCATTTTACCCAATAATGTTTTCATACCCAATAATGTTTTGTATATGCATTTGAAATTGATTTGAAATCTCCATCCTAAAAAGTTATAAATTCCTTTACATTAAATTTATCATATATTTTATAAACTATTTTAATAGTGTCTCTATATGTTATCCAAATCTATTCCAATTTTATTCACCACTACTTTTTCCATTAATATTGATTCAATATTACTATTTTTTCTCATCATTTACTAATAGTATTCTCTTATTAAAAAATAACAATTAATACATATCACTGTGCGTATGCACGAGAAAGTACTATTTTATGATAAAAATATGTTAAATTTTATATTATACATTTCCTAAAACTACATAACTGAATGAGATAATATTTATATGAAAAATTATAAATAGTTAAAATTAAAGCATACAAATATTAATATTATAAAAAATTTAAATACATGAATATTAAACATGGTATAAAATAAATAAGTCAACAATTGAAATATTCATTATGAATAATGTAAATTTTTTAATAAAATGTGGAATTAATATAGGAATTTAATATTACAAATATTTATATAAATCTTTATATATTCAGTTTTCTATAAATTATATTCTCTTTATAAATTATTCATTTAATTATAAAAATATTTAAAAATTTTAATTTGTGTCATGGGAAAAATATCTTTATATCAATTCCAATGAAATAGGTGATTATATATCATAACTAAGGGTATACCATTTTCTCATAATGATAACCAAATTATTTTAAATCTATACATATACTTATAAAATTTTATGATATACATGTTCTCTAAAATTGATACTTGGTTACTCTGAGTTGCTAGTCACATTTTGTTTCCATGATAATTATATCTTCATGTTTCTGAAAACAATAAACCAAATATATAATTTATAAATAAAACACTTATAAAGATATCTCTATATCCCAATAGTCTTACAATGAAATGTTTTAGAGCATGAGAGAATAGAAAAATTCAAAAACAATGTCTCATATCATTATCCATGGATTCAAGAGGAATGTTCAGGATTATTTCACATTATATCATGAAAAATAATATCCATATTGAAGTGATAAGTGTATCATATAGGGATAATTGTGGAGGGGTATTATATTTAGAGAACCCAATTTTTCAAAGATTAAATTTATCTTTAAATTATCCCCTCTTAACCCTAGTACATATATCTCAATTTATATGTATGAATCAATGAATGGGCCCTATAAAGGTTCAGGAAGAGTTTATGTTTGGGATGTGGTATGCCTAACTCACATTTTATCATAATAGATGATTAATGAAAGATATAAATTGAGGATATACATCATACCCAAAGTAAATGAATCATTGAATAATTAATGTGAGATCATCAGAACAAAAATTAAAGATCCTCTCATAATGATTTATAATTAATTTATGAAATTAATAATTAGCTTGTGTTGAATTAATTATTTGTTGAGGAATCTAAAAATGGATCTACATCATACCATCATTTCATTGTAGTAGTCAAGTGTACATTCCCAACAACAGTGATCCACATATTCTCCAAAAACATGCAAATGTTGCCGTAGGAATTTTGGGTGCTAGCATAGTAGATCGTAAAGCATGAGTCATTCTTCTTTGATCATTATAATAATTTATTCAAGAAGTATTATAATTGGTCTATCTATAATTGACAGTGTTGGTTGATAAAGATCTCTATCTGTTATTTAGAGTGTTCATGGAGAGGGATCTCTCTAGGTCCATGATTAAATTCTCCAGATGTTGTTGTGCACAAAAAAATTGAAACCCCATTATAAAAAATATAATTATATTTAAATAGTTCTATGTTTTGAAAATAATAATTATACTCATGTAATAAATTATTTCTTTAATCCCTATGGAACCTCAGGTCTATAATAATAATAATAATTCATGAAATGTGAAAAACAAATTATTTAATTAAATTTTGATTTTTTAAATAATATTTAATATATATATATATATATGTATTTGAATTAAATTAAACGTGATTAGTAATTCCAATAAAATATTTACTTTTGAATGAATAATGAATATTTATTTTATAAATAATTATGACTATATTATTCACTAACAAATAAATAAATTTTATTTTAACTAAATAACGAAAACAAATATAAATATTCTTCTCACAAAATATTCTCCATAATAAACAGTGAAAGAATATATGAAAAAAAGAAAACATGAATAATTTATAAACCATTTGTTTGAATAATATTTAATCTAGACATTAAATAATAAATAATATTTTACATTTATTTTGGATATACTTATTGTGTGACCCTCTATGCCTCTTTCTCAATTGCATTCAGAAAAGTATCCCAAAGTCAAAGGTTGGATTCTAGAAACACACCAAGGAACTCATTGAGAAAAAATATTATGTATCAATGATTTAAAACCTCATATAGATGCTTATTGTGTACTATAATCCCTTTATCAAGATATTAGTAGTTAAGAAGGTTGTGTAATGGTTCCATCAATCTATGTTCTCGATATATCTTTATTTGAATTTTCAAGAATCAAATATAAACACATAACATAATAGAAATGGACTTATTAAGTATGTATCATTTCCACTCATGGTCCAAGGATATAAAATTCCATTAAATAATAAAACAGATATATCATATCTAGAATTATTCATTACTCAGATATTATTGATGATGTACCCAACATATACTACTTCATTATGAGCATATATCCTCATGAATTTAATCACTACATTATAGTATAAAACTCATTATATCAATTAATAATATTCATAAATTATTTTTATCAATTCAAAAATATTCATATAGGAACATCCAATGACACATATAAATGTGCATTTCCTATTGGCAGGACTCATTCTAAAAATCTCATACCATGAAAATTACCAAGGGAGAACACTATAAGAAGTTGTCTAAAACTATTATTAGTCTCCACGCATGATATCCTAAATCATCTGTGTCTATACAATTACTTAATATATTGATATAACACATATTTAATAATATTGTTTTGGTACATAAGGTTTCTTATCATAGTGGGGAACTACAATGGCCTTTCAGTGTGATAATTACAATCAGGACACTATCAAATTCTATGTCTTGTAGAATAAATAACATGATGTGTTATGTAGTTTATTAATATTAAAAATATTAATAATTGTAATAATAAAGATCATAGATTTTTTTTGTAGAACCAAATCCAATATAATCCCACTTACACTAGAGCCAACTGCTTATAACCATCAGTCGGCTAGCTTTGACATGATATTCATGTTTTTCTGGTGATAATGGTTTATTCAAAGGGTCCATCATGGTTTATTCCATGTAAACAATGAATACTTCAACTTCACTATAACATTACAAGAATTTACAAATAGATTTAATATATAATTCATGAATCACTAATTATGAAAATCTTTTTTATTATAACATAAACAATAAACATAATTTTTCCTCTTATATAATTTCAATTTCGAAAATATGACCCAAACTACTGTATTTATTAAGATATTTAGAGTTTGATAAGTTAAACATATTTTTTTATGAATAGTTACACACCCTTTTTAATAGTGTGGAATAGTAATGAATATTAATTTGTCTGAAAAAATATAAACTTCAACCATGAGTTTAAAAATACTATTTAGATATCTTATATCTGAAAAAAGACCATAGTATAAGTATTGGTATTATTTATATCATAAATATTTTAAATACAATTTTATGATTAATTTAATTATTTAAAATGGAAATGAAATTTCATAAAATTTAATCAAAAATTGTAACATTATTGTCTTGTTGTTATAAGATAATTTTATGGGACCTTGATTAATTTCTCAAGGTGTTATAAAACGAGTTATAGTTTTGAAGTTATTATTATGGAATAAAATAAGATTTTATTTAAAAATTAAATTAGAAAAAATATAGAATTTTTTTTTTCTAAAAATAGATTTATTTTTTAATTCATCACTTCGAAAAATGGTTTTGGTGAATTTTTTGGATTTTTCTTAAATAAATGAATTTTTCATGAATAGTAATAATATAGTTCTGACTTTTCGGTATATTTAATGAAATCATAGTGATAAAATAAATAATATCAAATTATGGTCAACTTTTTTAGAATAAAAATGAAGCGAGTTGCCTCATGTGGCTAATACCATGGGCAAATACCATGGGCAAATACCATGGGCAAGCCCATGATTTTTCAAAAACCGCAAATGAGGTGTCCCTATAAACCAATAAAAAACTCCCTCTAATTTACTATAAATACCCTCTAATTACATCATTTTATTTAATTACATACTCATAATCCTCAAATATATGGAATTTTTACCTCCCTAGTTGTCCTTCGAAGGTGTTCTCAATCCCCCAAGGTCCCAACTATCAAGTCTTAGGAGTTACTCTATAAGGTAAAAGAATTCTCAACTTATCTATTCCCATCCAAGTTCTCTTTTTTTTCTATGTATTTGCTGTTTTCATACCATGTTCTTTTTTCCATATTATATTGTCCCTATACTATTTTATGATTTTTTTATTAATTGTTGACCCCTGAAGCCTACCTTTTTAATTTTTTCTAAAACCATGTTGCATAGCCGTTTTGCTGTAGAATTTTCTTCTCAAAATCAATTTCTTTTTCAAGCACTCTTATTATGACATTAAATTTTATTTTTAATTTGATTATGCTGGGATATGTCATTTCATATCCCCTTCAGTGTCCATATTATGTATGAAATGTTATATACACAATTTTTATCATAAAAAATCTTATGAAATATTAAGAGACGTTGTTAGGTTGTCTATTTCTCGTGTGGGATTTCTCAACTTTTCATTTATTTCGTGTTCCGTTATTTTAATATTTCATCTCCACTCATCTAAATTATATGATAATTCAAGTACTTTACATGAACTAGAATTTTATAATTATAATGGAATTTTTAATCATCATCTCTCTTTTCCCCTCCTCTTATAATAAAAAATCAAATATCGTCTGAGATGTGTTAATTTATCACATTCATGGACTACAAGTTTTCAATTATTATTTCCATCTTCAAGACATGTCATGATAACATTTTAATGGTTTCCCCAGATCTTAATATTCATATTTTTTTGTATTAATGACTCCGGAATCCTTACACACTCATAATATTAAATTATAATAAAAAACAAGTTCATTTAGCACAAAACTACCATGTTAATAAAAGAGTTTATCATTATCTTTTATCAAATGATTCAACCTCATGGTATATAAGAAAATTCATTATAAGATCATTTATATCTATGTAATTTCAAAAATAAAATATATTAACAATTTGGAAATTATTACCTCATTTAAAATGAACTACCATTCATGAATACATGTATACTGATCAGGGAAACCAAGGAAGAAAATGCTTCTAAAACAATAAAATTAAACTTCTTAAACCCATAAAAAGGTAATGAATTAAACTAATAAGGTTATAATAAATAAATTAGATAAATAAATGGTTGGAACAATATTAATTAATGAATTTAATTTGTTTATAAATGACACTAATATCAAGTGAAGAACACCATTGGACTTAAGGTAAGGGGTTTCTTCATCTCACTTCCTATTTTGTGAGATATTCTATATTCACTACTACAAGTTGTGTATGGTGTATGTATACTTCCCATTTATGTTTAAAATTATGAGTCACTTAATTTTAATGATTTTTAATGTATCATTTAACTATTATTAATTTTGGGCATAATATTCAATTAATTACAAAGTTGTCAGTATTATCTACCCGAACCTCCATTTTTATTCAGGATGCTCTTATTCTCTACTCGCCTCTATGAAATTTTTGTTTATTATTTTTTACTACTCATAAATAATGTTTGAAGGTTCTATATATTTATACCAATAATTATTATTTTTATTTTATAGGGTGTTAGGTTTTTCAAAGGAATATTTCAAAAATTATTCCGAAATTAAAGCCTCATTCATGGAACTTCTCAAATTATTACATATTTGGATGTTCAACCAATAATATATTTTAAGCCATATTTATCATTAAAAAATCATATTGTGAAAAATATATTCTAGTTTATTTTTTATTTTATGAAAGCATGCATTCTTTTTCGAATCAACATCTCCTTATATAATTCCTTAAACCGTAATAAATGTTTGTTTTTTAAAGATTATTTAAAACCACTTTTTAAATGATTTCACCTGAATAAGATTTTATTTCAGCAAAATAAATAATATCAATGACCTTCCCTTTTATTTAATGGGATATAAATTTTTACAAATGAATTTCTGGAAAATTAAAAATTATTTTTCAAAAGAACTCAACGTTCCAAATTAAAAAAGGATTTTTCTCATCTTAGTTTATCTTTTATAAGATATAATCCAGGTTCACAAAATACTTATTAATTTTGGTGTATTTAATTACCTTTGGTATATCATATCAAGAGTAAATGTGTTCTCATCATATTCTAGGATATTATGACTTGAATGTTTCAAGGTGGTATGAGACACTTTATAATGTTTAAGGATTATTTCCTCAAGATTATTTCATTGGTATCATTTAAAGGTATCCTTATTTATAACAACATCTTTTGATGAATCTGCATCCTATACACTATATATATATTGATAAGGAATATTATTATTGTATTATATCTATGTATAATAAATTTTTTGGACTTTTAGTGATGGGTGGAGCCCCCCATAGCCCCTCCATGCATCGACAGGTCTCATGAGACAAATCAGTGAGTGAAAAACCTTTGAGATTGTTTCAAAAAATGAGATTGGTTTCTACCCACAAATATAAACTATTTCAATGGTATAGTGGCTTCACGTGACAGATACATTCTATCTAACTAATAAGCGTTCTATTTTTTCATTTTCAATTATTACTATACATGAGGTTTTCACTATGAATAATTTAATGGATGTAGTTTCATTATCAGTTTATTAATGGCATGTTTTTTTTCATTTATTCACCATGACATATTTAATATTCCAATTTGTTTATAATTTCAGTTATTATTGATAAATTCATATGATTTTTGTAACCCTTACTGAGCATTTGATCTCACCCCTTTCATATGATTCATTTTATCAAGACGTAAAGACGTTTTTTATGATTGGATAACAAAGATAATCTTATAGTTTTGGATGTTCTCAATAAAACATATTTGATGTATTTTTCATGTTGTAATGTAGAACCTATGTATGTATATGGTTTTTCCAAATCTACTAAGAAACTACATCCTTTATTATTTGATTCCTTGTATACCATCCAATGTATTAAAGTAATGAAATTGCTCCGAGCATCAGAGGCCGGGCATTAGACGTGGTATCAGAGTAAGATTAGAATAAAAAAAGAAAACTAGATATAAAAAATGCATAATAGTGATCCAAACACTATGATAGGGTTTTCGGATATGAATAAAAGGGCATCCTTGATTTTTTTTAGGAATAGATTATATGGTTTATCAAAAAAATACATCCTTGTCTGGATATTAATAAGTAGAGGTGGCTCTGGAACAGATGTATCAAGGGGTAAAACACGAAAACACCAATCTGATATAGACTCAAACGAGAACTGGTTCATGATAATGGTTCTTTTTTCACTCTTGGTTCGACACTCCCAGGGGATATTCCTTGGTAAATCATAATCTTATTACAAACAATTATAAATGATTTATGGCCCCAATGTGACCAAAGTATATGGTTCTAGGATTTATGATCATAAATTTATGGTAGGTGTCATTCCATGTTTAAAGATATGGAGAGTTAAAAAATTTATAAGCAAATATGTAACATGGAATTGATTAGAAATGGTGTCTAGCAGAAGGAATGAGAACTTCACCAATGCACGAGATGAAAATATTAAGAAGGATAGTATCTCTGATGGTCATAGCCTATCATTTAAAAGGAGGATTGTCTCCCAAGATTCCCTATCATATGAGGAACTAATATAATTTTTTGAAAATGTATGTAAAGAATTATTTTATTCCTATGGATTTGAAGTTATGAAAAAGAAGAAGAGGATGGAAGTAAAAAACTAGATAAAGGGAAGAAGGGAAAGATATATTTTCCAACATGTTATAATTGTGGAAGGAAATACACTGGTATATGCTTGAGAGAAAAAATATATGTCTTCGTGTGTGGAGAAAAGGGCCACCATGCTCAGAATTGTAAGACAAGGAAAGAATTTTCCTAAATTCGATGCTTCAACTACAGGGATATGGGACACTATTCGAATCAATGTCCCATGTGTCAAAGGAATATACCCTACATGATGATTTTGTATAATGATCATGTTATGATGCTTCCGTAGATGAATTAGAAAGGTTAATATGCCTATTCCAAAATCAAGTCATTTGAATATTTTTGTAAGTAATGTACTGGTTGTAAGAATTATGAGATATATTAGTATTTTACTGCTATATTATTTCATTAAGGATTTGAAGTCGTATTCTGAATGGTACAAAGGAAATGTTATTTAGTATAATGTTAATATTTTTTTATATATATCTAATGTTTGGATAATTACGAAGAAATGATTGATTCCGATAAATATTTCCTACATTGGAATAGATTATATACTTTTCAAGAAGTGGTCTATGCTATCATCTATTGTGTTTACAACACTTTTGTATTTAAGGAATATATCAAATAACATGTATTTTACTTAAGGAATATGGTATAATACATTTTTCCAATGTGGGTTTTATAGAAATTAATGTTATTACCATATTTCAAAATGATTCATGATGAATCTATTTACATGATTGGAATGTGAAAATTTAGAGATAAATCAAGTTGATTAAGGGTTAATGATAATATCATCTAGGAAATTCATATAACTTCATTATAAACTATTGAATAATCATATTTTGGAATGTTTAGTCATTTATGAAATGGTTTAAGATGATCATTATAAGATATTTAATTGGATAATGTATTACTTCACCATATGGACTAACTTGTTCAAGGTGACGAACTATAGATAGTTCATGGAGCAATCAAGGGATGTGTTTGTAAATAAAAAAATATATTTATACTATTATAGAGTGGAATAATTCATTAACTCAAGTAAAAGTGTCCTAAATAATTTTTTCCTTGTTATTATAATCATTGATAATATCGATGAGTTTTTTTACAGTAGATTATAGTTCTGTAGTAATCAACATTCATCTGATCATGTTCACTATCATTTTCAATTAGAACTTCATAGTTATATTTTTATTCCATGTCCATGTTTATAATTTTATCTAATGACCCCTCATTCTAAAGCATAATTTTTGGGGTGAACACCTCATCTCCATTAACTTTTTATTAGGAGGATATTTTAAAAACCCTATTTCAGATATGGATTTCCACAATGGAATTTTCAAGCACCAACCTTTAACTTATGATGTGGTGTTTTGAATTGCGAGGATACAATTCATTTGAGGAGGGAATAATGTAACAACATAATAATTTAAAAATAGATTTAATATAGAATGCATGATGCATCAATTCTCTAAAAAATAACACTTTATTATAACATAACCATTAAACATAATTTTTTGACTTCTATAATTTGAATTTCAAAAAACTAACATACAGGGTTGTGTTCTATATGATATTTAGAGTTTGATAAGACAAATATAATTTTTTATGAATAGTAACATACCATTTTGAATAATAACATACCCTTATAAATAGTAATGAATATAAATGAAAGGTAATCTTGGCCCAAAAATAGAAACTTCACCCATGAGTGTATAAATACACTTTAGAAGTCTTATAAGTGAAAAAATGACAATAATATAAGTTTTCGAATTTTTTATATCATAAATATTTTAATTACAATTTTATGGTTAATTTAATTTATTTCAAAATGGAAATGTTTTTTCATAAAATGTAATCATATATTTTAATATTATTTTATTATGGTTATAAGATAATTTTATGGGATCTAGATTAATTTTTCAAGGTGTTATAAAATAAGTTGTAGTTTTAAAGTTGCATTTAAGAATAAATTATGATTTTAAATAAAAATTAAATTAAAAATATTTATAAAAGTATTTTGGAAAAATGGATTTCATTTTTGAATTATACATGTCTAAAAATGGTTAAGGTGTCTTGTTTTATTTTTCTAAAATACTTGAATTTTTGTGAATACTAAAAAACAGTTTTGAGTTTTTGTTATGTTTAATGAAATCATAATGATATAATAATTAATATAAAATTATACTCAACTTTTGTATAGTAAAAATTATTTGAGTTGTCCCATGTGGCTAATACCATGGGAAAATACCATGGGAAAGCCCATGGTTTTTCAAAAACCACTAATGAGGTTTCCCTTTAAATTAATTACAAAACTCCATCATTTACTATAAATACCCACTCATTCCTCCATTTTATTTAATTCTAAACTCATCATACTTTGTGATCTGGTATTTTTACATCCCTATTTGTCCTCCAATGGTTTCCTCAAGCTCCCAATGTCCCAAACATTTGGTTTTTTGAGTTACACTACAAGGTAAGAGAATTATCATCTTCTCTTTTCCCATGCAAGTTCTCTTTTATGTGGCATGTATTTGATGTTTTCATTCCATGTTGTTTTTTCATATTATTCGAAACCTATAATATTTTATGAGTATTTTATTAATGGGAGACCCATGTCCCCTCTATTTCTAATATTTTCTAAAATAATGTTTCATTGACATTATGCTTTAGAATTTTCATCTCAAAATTAATATTTTTTTCAAGCACTCTTATTATGTTTTTATCTTTTAATATAAATTGATTTATAATGGGATATGTCATTTAATATCCCCATTAATTTCCATATTATATATGAATGATGAGATACTCCTTTTCTATCATAAAAATATTTTATGGAATATTAAGCGATGTTATTAGGCTACTGAATTTTCGTGAGGGATTTATCAACATTTCTTTTATTTGGAGTTCCATTATTTTATTTCTTCTTATCCCCTCATCCAAATTTTATGATAATTTTCATAACTTAAATAAAATGTATTTTTTTAATTCTAATGAAATATTTCATCATAATCTTTCTTTTCTCCACCTCTTATACTAAAAATGAAAATATTGTCTGAGATATGTTAATTTATCACATTCAAGGATGATGGGTTTTCAATTTCTATTACTATATTCAAGACTGGTCATGAAATCATTATAATGGATTAAATAGGTCATAATATATTTATTTTACCTTGTGAAATATTCTGTAATCGTTAAACACTCATTATATAAAATAATAATACA
This sequence comes from Viscum album, assembly GCA_963277665.1. Lineage (NCBI taxonomy): Eukaryota > Viridiplantae > Streptophyta > Magnoliopsida > Santalales > Viscaceae > Viscum > Viscum album. Next base: position 445,205,223 of record OY728121.1, read on the forward strand.
AAACAAGTTCATTTTGCACAAAACTGCCATCTTAATCCAAACGTTTATCATTAACTTTTATTTAATGAGTAAAACTCATGGTATATAACCAAAGTCATTATAAAATAATTCATGTCTACGTAATTTCACCTTTTATATATATTAAAAATTCTGGATTTTTACCACATTTCAAAGGAACTTCCATTCATGAATACAAGTAAACCTATCATGAAAACCAAGGAAGAAAATGCTTCCAAAACAGTAAAATTGAACCTCTTAGACCAATCAAAAACAAAATGAATAAACCTAATAAAGATATAATAAATAAATTATATAAATATGATGTTATGGAAATATTAATTAATGGATTTAATATGATTATCCAAGAGACTAATATCATGTTAAGAATACCATTGGACATAAGGTAAGGGGTTTCATCATCTCACTTCCATTTTTGTGAGATATTATGTATTCAAAAATACTAGTTGGGTATGGGTTATTTATACTCTCCATTGTTGTTTAAAATCATGAGTCACTTTATTTTAATGATATTAAATGTATCATTTAATGATTATTAATTTTAGGTCATAATATTCAATTGATTTCCAAGTTGTAAGTATTTTCTACCAGAACAACAATTTTCATTTGGGGAGCTCTTATTCACTACTCACCTCAATGAAATATTTAATTATTATTATGTACAACTCCTAAATTATGTGTCAAGTTTCTATATATAGTTTTACCAATAATAATACTTCTTTATTTTATATTGTGTTATGTGTTTTAATAGAATCTGTCAAAAATTCTTCCGAAATAAAAGCCTGATTCATGGAACATCTCAAATTCTTACCTATTTAGATTTTCACTCAATAATCAGTTTTAAGCCATACGTAACATTCAAAAATCACACATTTTAATGTGAAATTTATATTCTTTTTCATTTCTAGATTTATGAAATAATGCATTCTTTTGAGCATCAAAATATTTTTAAATAATTCCTTAAACCACACTATAATGTTCTATTTATAAAGCTTTTTTAAAAACACATTTTAAATGATTTCACCTAAATAAGATTTTATTTAATCCTAAAATATAATAAAAATTACATTCCATTTTATTTTCTAATATATATTATTTAAAAACTAATTTCATGAATATTGCAAATTATTTTCCCAAAGAACTCTTATTTCCAAAGTAAAAATGGTTTTTCCACATCTCACTTCATATTTTATATGATATATTCCATGTTCCAAACATAATTATTACATGTGGTTTATGTACTTCCCATTGGTATATCATATCAAGAGTCTCCTTATTCGCATGATATTCTAAGGGATTATGATTTGAATGTTAAAAGGTGGTATGGGACAATTTGGAATGTTTAATTATTATTTCCTCAGAAATTTTTCAATTGGTGGGACCCACAATAGCCCCTCGATGAATCAACATGTCTCATTAGAAAAATTAGTTGGAAAAAAACCTTTCAAGTTTGTTTCCAAAAATAATATGGGATTCTACCCACAGATATAAACTGTTTCAATGTTACAGTGGTATCATGATCGAGATACTTGAAATCCATCAAATAAAAATTCACTTTATTTAATTTAAATTATTAAAATCCATGAGAATTTCACTATGAAAAAATATATTTATGTAGTTTCATTCTCAATTTATTAATGGTGTATGTTTTTCATTTATTCACCATTCCATATTGACTTTTCCAATTTTTCTATAATTTCAGTTATGTTTTTTTCATGCTTCCCCTTTTTGTAATCCTTTCCGAGCATTTGAGCTCACCACTTTCATATGTTTCATTTTCACAAGACCTGAATACATTTTTTTATGATTGAAATTAAATGATGAAATTAGAGTTTTGGATGTTCTCCAAAAAACATATTTGATGTTATTTTTCAATTTGTAATGTTGAACCAATGTATGTATTTGATTTTTTAAAAACAACTAAACTACTTGGTCTTTTGGGATTTGATTCCTTATAATCTTTATAATGTATTAAAGTAATTAAACTACTCTAGGATTATGGGTTCGGGGTGTTACATTCACCCATATGTGAAAAATCACTCAAGGGGAGTAATATTAAGTGTATGTACTTTGTCTGTTGGAGTGATCTTAGTTCTTTTTTAAGAGATACTATTTCATTATTTTCACTATATAATGTGATAGGTAACTTATTATTAGGTACCAAATAATGTTCCTAGAAAAAGTTTCATATATTAATTTATTATTTGGCTACATCAGTGGATTTTATATACTCAGACTCAACTATAGAATTAGTGACAACCAAATGCTTTGATGTCTTTGAGTTCACAATACCTCAATTGAGACTGAAAAGATATCCTAACGATAACATGATATCATTATTATCTATTTTATATTAATAATAAGTCTAACCCATGTTGACTATCTCATCATCTCTTCCAAACTCTAGGAACCTATCCTTAGTTCTTCTAAGATACCTAAGGATAACCTTTACAATATAACAATGTAATTCTCCTAGATTAGCTTGATATCATATTACCATGGTCGATAAATTTTAAACACCATGTCTTGAATATATCATGGAATAAATTATAGATCATATCAGTGTATAATATGAGATCTTACGCATTCTCCCTTTCCCATGTTGTATTTGAGGAAACATTTTCTGGGAATGGTGTATACTATATCACACTAGAACCAATCCTCTCTTAGATTATTCCATACAAAATATTTTTAATATCTGTTCAGTGTATGTACCTTGAATTAGTTCGATAATCCTATTGGATATATCATGACTGATCATAGTCTATAGAAAGTAGGATTGTCCACCGAATTATATTATTGAGATGCATTGGTTTAACCAGTCCTTAACAGACTATAAAACTGTTATTTCATTTCCAATAAGTATTATGGATTCAACATATACAACTAGGATAATTACTACATTCCACTTAATCTAATTTCAAAATAAATTCTCTCATTCATTATTAATTAAAAAAAATCTTTTATAACTTTTTTATTAATGAATGTTCCATTACCTCAATGCTTTGTTTAGTCCATAATTGGATCTCTATAAATTGCATATATTTTTGGAATCACATGGAGTCACAAAACCTACTGGTTCTATTATATTTACATATACATAAGGATCCATTTAATAGAATATATTTTATCATCCAAATTTCAAATTTTATAGTCAATGTAATCTACTATAGAAAGTATAATTCTGATGGATTTAATAATGGAAACTAGAGAAAAAGTTTCGTCATATTCAATGTCGTAATTCAATTTAAACCATCTATCCAATATCCATTATTTATTGATGATTAATTTAACTTATATATCATTTTTTTATTGAATACATATTTGTAGCCAATAGTCATTATATCAACTAAATGATGAACCAGATCCCAAACAAAGTTATGATATATTGAATATATTTTAGAATTCATCAATTCTTTCTATATTGATAGTTCTAAACTATCTGCTACATCATTATAAAATAGAGGATCATTATTCTAAAAAAATAATGGTTCACCAATGTTGGTGAATGGAAAAACATATCTATATGGTTCCATTACCTCTATAGTGATCCTATACATTATTTTGGTTTTTGGAACACCTTCTTCAATAGAGGTCTATGGAATCAGTTCCCATACTTAATATTATTTATCTTGATCATAAACTTCATTCATGTCAATGATTTAAAAAAAACGTATTGATAATGTAATCCCTCTCAAGGAAGATTGATTTTCTATCGATAGTTTCTTTCATTTCTAGTGGTTGTATAAGATGTATCACAATTTTTTCATTATGATACCCTATAAAGATACATTAGTGCACTAAGTTGCAAGTTTTTTTTTCCTAATATGGAATTAATAAAATATTAAAAAACCCATAGAAAAAGTATATAATAAAAAAACTTCATTACACAATATGAACATAAGGGAATTATATATATTATTTTTGTGGTACTTTGGTTAGGGTGTATATTGTATTATTTAATGAATATTCACAAAAATATAAATGTATATATGAATGAATCGTCATTAAACATACCATGTCTACAAAGGTACATTTCTCCTTTTACTAACACTATTCCACTATGTTGTGTAAGGTAGAGGGTGTTGATAATGACTCTTAAATTCTTGTAAAATTTTAATAAACTCTTGGATAAGATATTCATCACCTCAATTATATCAAATCTTTTTAATCTTCTTTCTATGTTCATTTTCTACTTCAATCTTGAATTCAATGAATTTCTCACCAGACTCAAAATTATAAATATCATATAGGAATAACCATATCTTACCAAGTCATCATTAAAACATATAATGTATGAAAAGACACCTATATATTATTTTTTAAAGTGTTACACATTAGTGTGTATCCATCTTAGAATCTTTATTGACCTTTAAATCTATCCACTAAATAGAGGTTTAGAAATATTTCCTTATAAGAAAGCAAAAAATATTCAAGTGGTTTTATTTAAAATGTGTATAAACAACCATCTTGATATACTTTTGTTAGATACTAATTTTTTACAAAACCATAAAGGTAATTCCATAACTAGGTGTTATATGATTTATGAAAACATGTTTTTTTTATCAATTTATATCATTTAGATCCCATAACATAACAAATATTACATTTTTAAAAGTTCCATATCATAAAATATGTTTTCTTTATAAAAAAAATTCCTTCCAAACTTTAAAACAGAACCATATGTATCTTGGGAGGATTAAGAAGTTATGGTTTTGATAAAGTTATAATATTATAAAAGTATTTTAAAAACAATATCATTCCAATTTGAAAATTAAGGTGGTAGTTTCCAATGGATAAAGTACATTTCCTCTCACCATTGGTATACTTAAAATACACCTCTCTATTAGAAATAATTTTATATCTACTTGGTTATTGAATTCAGGTACATATGTGAGCACTACAAGCTGTATCTAATACTAAATGTGTTGCTATAGAAAGATTACACTACATAACGAACACACATTTTTTACCTTTGCATCTAGGTCAAATTACTCTTCAAGTGGAATTTATTTCCATATTTAAAACATAATTCATTATTTTTCGTTCTCACTTTTAGATCTTATTATTAATGGAAGAATGGATCTCGATATCTTTAGAAATTTTATGAGTCATGGGGGTTTTCCCTTGTTTATAATTTTCTTATTCACCATGTTGACCACATGTTTTTGACAACCCATTTCCTTATCAAATTTGTAAATGAGAGAGAGAAATTCTAAATTAATATTTTCATTATTTCTCTTTTTATAAATAATATCAAAATTGGAGAAAGACATGGCTAGTGTGATGAGGACAAAATTCTATTCCCAAATAATGTATAAATTTAATTCTCATGATGTTTAAGAATTCTATATATCCAATTATCTACACTAAAAGATTCCCAGCTACCACCGACTCTCTATGAGTACATGTAAATACTGAATTAGAGATATTGTATCTCTCATGTATCTCATTTTCTTAATAGGAATCATGATGGATATATGTCACTATATATTCATATATGACCTCATGTTTATTTAAAATCTCATTGGTCATGGATGATATCAAAAAAAATTGAACATCAATAGAATCATTTAAAGTTGTCTAATAGAGATAAAACTCTTCCTCACTAGCCTCTTGTCCAAGCTATTTAGTAATAGTGTTTTCTAGCATATATAATTTCCATTCATGGTGTAGGATAATGCATAAGTGAATTTTCTACTCCTATAAATTTGTTCCTATGAGAAGATTACCTATTTCTTTTATAGATCATAGTGATAAGTTTCAATGCATATTTTTTATTATTTATATAAAATAGAAGAAAATAATTTTAGTATATTATGGGATATAATTAGATAAAAAATATTATATTTATCAATATAAATATATATTATCAAAACTATATATAACTCCCATTTTTCTTTATAATATACTATTTCTTGGTCATTCTAGTATAAATGACATATATTTTCCTTATCAAAACCGATAAACGGTATAAAAATGTTATTTGAATGGTTTTAGGTAGTAAAAAAAATTAAAATTGTATTAACTCAATGTTCATTATTTGGTTGAGTGGAATCCCCAAATCGGGAATCCATAAATAATATTTCCTCAACTTTTTCCTCTTCAATAAACCTTGTTTTTTCTAGGAAGTAAACCCCTGATGTGAACTAAATTAAATTGACCCAAAAAATCACGTTATAATTCCCAAATAATTGAATGCATATCGACTTGGGTCAGCTAAGCACTTTGATCTAAAATTCAATTTTAACTTATGTAGTGTTATTCTATTCAAACAGAGTAAATATTATTGATAGAATTTGTCTTCATGAAAGAATTACACATTTTTTAGTATTATTTCATGATTCGTAATATTAAGTTGATTTACTTAAGTGAAAACCACATATTAGATAATGATAACATAAAATATTCTTTTATGTTCAATTTTTCTTGCTTGTAAACTCATTAATTCATGTAATCATGACAAAACCTAGATAATGAAATTATTCATTCATATTTTTAGAAATAATATAATAGGGTTTTTATGATCATGAGAATTTATTAATGGTTAGATTATCTAGTAGATGATAATGTAACTATCGACCTAGGGTAAAAACACCTTTTACAATGATTGGGATCATGTTGATGCATTTAACATTCCCACCCATGTACCTCTACACTGGTTTCACCATTGAACCTAACTTCACCTACCTCTACTCGTATGGAATCTCCACCCATTATATAGTTTTTTACTCACAATCATGTTAGGGGATCGAAAATATTAATTAAGGAACGACGAGCTAGTTTCTCTTTACATAATTTTAGGATGGATGGTAGGAATTCCATCAATTTAAATTAATAATAAATTTAAAGGAAACCATTAACATACCTAGTTCTAGACTTTTCTCATGATCATCCATGTAAATCCAATGAATTACACATTTAGTAAAATTACCTTTCAATTATAATCATTCTTATTTAAAATAAATCATTTTAAAATAAATTATATATCTTATTTAATTAGTCAATTCCATTAATCTTAATTCTCACAAAAAATTATTGATATTATCATAAATAATAATTTTAAAAAAATTAAACAATTTTTTTTTAAATTATAAATGTACAAAACATGTTCCATGTAGGCAAAATGATGATTACTAGTCTGATCTAACCAATAGGTATTATATTATTATACTGTTTACCCATGTATCATGTGACAGACATGAATTATCACATAATCTCGTGGAATGTACATTATAAAATAATTTACTCACAGAACACATGTTATTTACACAACATGTTATGTTTCAATGCACATATACTATTTAGTTTATTATTAATGATACCTGATATGTATCATAAAACATTTAGAGGAAATCAATTAGAATTTTAATAAATATAAAACCAATCCCATGGAATGTATATATTCAAATAAATTAAACCCGAAACATTTTTTGATAAGGTTTAAGTAGTAAAATTGTAACATCCCAAGTAAGTAATGAATAATAGATATTTTTATCTATTCCTATTAATGAATTATATAGTGTTTTAGAGGCTTAAAATGAAAATAAATCCAATCTTAAGCCTGAAATACACTAATATTTTTAAAAGATTGTTTTACTGCCTTTTGATGGAAAACCATTCTTAAATATATATTTTGACAATTTTATAAGCTATGTTTGTCAAAATAAACTTATTATTTATTATTGGGACATCAAAATTAAATTTGTGTGAATTTTTGGTATTTTTCTGACAATGTTCATTTTTTAATGAATAGTGAAAAATACTGCATTTTACATCAAAACTGCTTTTTCATTTAATTTAATTATATGGTTAGATTATATTTTTAATTGGTCATAAACTTTAATCTGAATATATTTTTACCATTTAATCTAATGGCGGTCATTAGGATTAATTTCACATTAGAATTGGGCATAAACTAATGCCAAACTTTTCATAGATATTGTTTCATAAAAACACGCTATTTGTCATGACAGAGGGAATTAATTATTAAACTAATTAATGTGACTTATATGTTTTGAATTTTTTAAAATAGAATTCATTTTTGAATTCGGAATATCAAATATAGCTTAGGGTGAATTTTTGGTATTTTTCTGAAAAACTTCAATTTTTGACGAATAGTGAAACCACTAAGTGGTACATTTAAAAACTGATTTTTTGTTTAAATGAAATTTTACCACTTCTGTGTTTTGAATTTCATAAATCCGACATACATGGTTGTTATTAATAAGTAAAATGTGGTTCAATGAGATTGAAATAATTTTTTGGTGAATAGTAACTTTTATGTTTTTAATCGCGATTAGTGGTAATTAGTGTAGTTTAAGGTAAAAATAATGTTTTAATAGTATGAGATGAGCTTGAAACATGTCCTACCCTCATTGGATGTGTCATGGCCGAGCAAGAAAATCCATGGGTCAACTTGGGGACCCCATGGAGCCACTTTGGTTGGGAAATGACATAAATAACTTTTTATTTAATGAAAAAGTAAAAATGACACAAACATAATATGTTTTACGAAAAAAAATTAAATGGGGTTATACAAGTCAGATTTTTGACTATAAATATTAATTGGAAATATAAAAAGATTACCTACATCATAGTATTTTTTTTATAATTTTTAGACTTTAAATAAATTAAATTATTTATGACATCATGATGATGCAGTGATTACCTCATTAATAACGGATTTAAATAAAATGAGAAGATAATATAAAATCTATGACCTACACATGTTCAAAACCTATTAGGTGGATATATTTCGAACCCCTATCACCTTATCCTCGAAGTATATCAATTTGGGACCTTTTAAATCTGAAACTCATTTTCAAATAAAGTAATATTTCTTTACTTTCCAAGAGTGCCCCTCCTCTCCTCTTATAAAGGGCCCCGACCTCTACCTCATTACCCACACTCCCAAAGCCTTTTTCTCGGCCAACCCCTTCCCATTTTGTCTCTACACTTCCCTATCTTACTCCTTGAAGCCTCACATTGGGCATAAGTCTTCCCAAGGAAGCCTTTGAGCTCAAACCAAAGGGAGTTACACGATTTTAAGGTAATGTCTTCACTTGAGTCCTTTTGTTTTATTTTGCTTCTCCAACACCCTAAGATCTTTTTATTTATTTATTTTGTAACAACTCCAGTATCTTCAATATACTAGTATGTTGTTATAAGAAGGATTCAAGCTACAATTACACACACCTATATCTAATGGTTAAATAACATACTGTTTCCGTGGATGGTGAATTTATGCCTCCCGAAACGATGATTGTTCAACATTCCTTTAACACCTTCAAAGGTGTCCATTAAGATGTCACTATATTTATATATGATATATAATATGTTTATTTTTTCCTTAAGCTTCTGTATTTTTCATTTTTGGCATACCTTTATGGTTTCCATTATGGGTAAACGCGATATCTTCATTTAAGGAAGTGCGGACTACCGCCCCCTCAAAGTGATTTGATTTCGTTAATTCCATATGTGGGATGTATAAAGGATTTAATTAATGGTATTATATATGATATTATACTGGATTTATAATATATCTTTATATAATTATGATTCCATTCCATAAAAAAATAAAAAATAGAAATGAAAGTAGCGTTCATGCGTGCGTGCGGCTTACTGTCTCCATGAACGGTGCATTTCATTTCTTACCTATAAATGATTATGTAATATTATAAATTCACATATATACTGGATATATATGATATATATTATATATACATCATGATTATAATTCTGGATATAATGGATACATGAACAACATGTAATTATAAAGGTTTTATTTTGACTCAAGTACCAATGATCGTTAAAACGACCGTTATTAACTTAAATAATTACATAGTGTTCATGACATGGAAATAAGTGATATAAAAGGCATAATGAACATGAAAAAGGTTCTTAAGAAAGTATAAATTAACTCAAGTTTATTATTCATGACATTAAAGAACGATCGAGTCAAGTCGGACCCGAGGTATGGGACTTCGTCTCAATCTCCTTTCATTGAGGCATATATTATTCTATACACAACTTTCTTTTTTACGGTGTATAAACCCCTTTAACTTTTACGTTTATCCAAAAGGAATTTTTTTTATATGAAGTGTTTTACAAAATGACAAAAGGGAATGTTTTTGTCATACGTATGCGGCGACAATGACTTCTCTGTTGTCGTGACCGTTATTTGAGTTTCGGCTTCCTCTACAAGCCATACCTTTTTTTTAAAAGAAAAATAAATACCGTGTTTTACTTTTCTTTTATTTTGGTATTGAAAATGGTTTTTATAATGTTTTTATATTAATGTGTTGTATTGATATCTTGTGATTGAAAGGTGGAAATGTTATGTTTCCTTTATGCATGTTTTATGTGATACGATTATGTTGAGCTTCTTGGGCATTATTATTAAGATGGGTGGTCCCGTGATAAACTAAGGGCGGGTGAGCCCGATATAGCTCTCCAATGCATTGGGTAACGTGAAGGGGTTAAACGTTGAGGTTTCTCCGAAGAGATTTAGGGAATATACTGTGATGGGTATTCCAAACGTAACCAAGAGGGTTACTCCCTATGTAAGAATGTTATGAATGCCTCAAGTTACCTTTATGTCTTAGGATTTCTATGATTTATTCATGATTTGATGAGGTATGCTAAAGTGATTATTTTCTATGGGTAAAGTATGATTTCATTCTTATGTATATATGAACTCATGTTTCCTTTCCATAATTTTATAACCCATACTGAGCTTTTTATGCTCATCCCAAGTTTTTTTGAAATGTTTTTCACAGGTCAGGGGAAAGGTACATGATATGATGATAGTGTCAAGGAAGTGTCAAGAAAGAATGTAATGAAAGTTTTATGAATAATATCTTTATGTAACCACTTTGTTTAAATGTGGAATGTAATGCAAGTTTTATGATCTAATTCTCTAAAACTCTAAACTTGAAAACATCCTCAATGTGTAATCTTGTAATAACTCAAGATTAAGTAAGGTTTAAGGCTAGGGCCTTATAAAAATAAAATAATTTTCCAATTTTTTTAAATTGGTAATGTGCACTATGTGTACAATCCAAGTACATGTTGTGTATAGATCTAACCATCTATTTGTGGAACACACCTTAGAACATGGTGAGTAATGAAGCCATGGAAATCAATGGGGTACATGGTGTTTATATAAGCCACATGTCATGTGGTCTTTGAATTACATGGTCTCCAACCATATAGGTCATGTAAAAAATGACGTGTCTATGCCTAATGGACTAAACAACATGTATGAAGGTTACATGAAATGTAGTATAACAAACCATGTTCTGTGATGGACTAGTTGACACATGGGGTATTTAAATAGAAAATACATGTAATAAATTTCCATGGATTGAATTAAATATAAATTAACTTGGTAGATTAAATAGAGTTACATAACATATTCCAATGGTATATGTAGAGCATACTCATATTTTATCTATCCTAAATACTCATCACCTCTGATTATGTTATTAGAATGCTTTTTATTCATTACATTATTTTTTTCATTATATTCATGTAAAACAAGAGTAATAAAAGAAGATCTCATTATTAATATTAATGAATGCTTAAACAGAAATTTAAAACTAATTAGAAATACATAAATCAATCAATTATTGTTATGTAATGTTTAATAACTATGAAACATCCCTTTCATGCCACATAAAGGCTCCAGGTGCAGTGAAAGCACCATATATGGTATTCACATCTAATGTTTTTTCATAATCCATGATTAATATGAGATACACATCAATGATAAATGACATGGAAAACAGAATTTATTCCAATATAAATTGACATGAGATCACTTGAATGAAAATTCATGTTCATCCTGTAATGTATTATAATTAATTAAAAAAATTAAATAACATCCTTTTGATTTATTCATTCTTTTTTGATGAATTTGGAAATCTCTCTATGTTTTAATTTCATTGTATTGTAGGAATAAAGTGTACATTCCATCCATAGATGACCCACACATGATCCAGAATCCTCTAATCAGCACTGTATGAATCTATGATAACTATCAGGGAGAATCATAATGTTTTCATCATTAATCTATGGTTACCCTAAGAGTTACATCAAAAATGAGTCTCTTTGATATCACTAGAATCGATAGTATTGTTGGGGGGTGATCTCTATTTGTTCCTGAGAGTTTTTTTTTTGGAGAGGGGTCTCTCTATAGCCTTGGGATAAGTATAAAGATTTTGTTGGGAACAAAAAATATTAATGGACACCCATTTAGAAATAATATTATTGGTTTTAAATTATTATAGGTTTACAAAATAATAATTATAAATGCACCCTTATTATTTCCTTAATCCATAAGGAACCCCATATATATAATTATAATAATATTTCTTGACATGTAATAAAATAGTGAATGAGATAAATATTAATAATTCATATTATATTTAACAAATATATATATTATTTATTACTAAAAAACCGAAATAGGTCCTCTATTCCCCCAAACTATTTTATTGCGCCATGAATAATGAATATTTATTTCATAAATAAATATCACTATATTATTCACTAATAAATAAATATTATATTCACTAAATAGAACATAAATATTTATTAAATATTTTCCTTCCAAAATATACTCATGAATAACAACTGAAAAAATATATGTGATCAAGTAAACGTGAATAATTATTAAAACATGCAAGAATGTAATATTTATTAAACATGTTAAAAAATATATATTATTTAAATAACATTATAGATAATAAGAGTAAGTGAACCTCTAGTCCTATTTCACAATTTCATGAGGATATGAAACCAAATTTACAATGTTTACATCTAGTAATATTCCAAGGAACCTATAAATAAATATGTAAATGTTTCAATTAAATTAAACCTCATATGGATTCTTCATATCTAATATAATCCCTTTACCCTGATTTTTCTAATCAAATAGGTTTCATGCTGTGGTCATCAAAATATGTGCATGATGCTCCGTTATTTTAATTTTTCATTATTGAACCTTCCCATAGAACACCCTGGTTATGGATTTATTTAGGCTATATAATTTCAATCAAAGGGTTTGATGTATCAACATCCAATTATTAATATAAAGTAAAAATCCTTTCATGCATTTTTCATTTGATGAAATTTTACTTGTTACACACCCAATGTGACCTACTTCATTGTAATCATATGGCAGCCTGTTTTCCACCAATTAATCAATGTGTGAGACTCATAATATCTATTAATAATAACTTTCAAGTATATTGATCAGTACATATAACGATAGAATGGAGAATCCGATGGAAAATATAAATGTGGAATTCCTACTGATGGGTTTTATTCTCATAATCGTCTACACTAGAAATAAAAAAGTGCATACATCATGATAAGATTCTTAAAAGGCATATGAGTATCCACCCATTATTTTTTTAATCATTTATTCCCTCAAATTTTTTAATATGGATAGAGAGAATATATTTAAGAATACATTAATGGATCTTCTGGGTTCTCATCATGGTGGGGAAGTACTATGACCTTTCAACATGACAGCTACTCTTAGCATTTTATCACATACTATGTCACACAAAAGAAAAATCATGATATAATATGTATTTTATTAATATTAAAAAATAAAAATTCCAATAATCATAATGCATCTAGAGGTTTTTAGGGAAAAAAACAAAAAAAAGACCACATATCATTAAAAAATGTAGAGTAAAACTAGATTAGTAGTACACAGTTATTTATATGGTTTTTATGTTAAAGCATAATCCCTTCCATGTTTTGGTTGAGTTTGGAGACATTTAATAATAATTACAAAAGAGAGAGTGATTAAAATATAATCAGGTAATTGTTTATCCTTGATTCCTGAATTAATTCTTAAACTATTTGACACATGTTTAATGAATGAAAATGGAAATGTTCTTTATTTAAATATTTAGAAGAATCTACTTCCCAATATATCTTCATCCTTATATTAGGATGGTGGAATTTTTATACCGGTACCACTGATTTATTATGGAAGTTACCCTAAAATAGTGAATATGTCTTCAACCTCTATGATATGATCAGAAACTCACAATGAATGTTTTCATGTTCTTTTCCTTGGGAACACTATAATTTGAAATATTAGTGGCTATTAAATCTCTTAGAGCCTCAAAACCAATGATAGATTAAGAAATCATAATTATATCCCCATAATCTAACTTTTATTACATGATGTGGTTGTATCCTAGGCTTCCCCCACATCTTATTTTTCATTAATTCACACAAACACTCCAAAATTCATCATTTTATTCTTTATTGATATTAGCATTTATTCTCCTGGAAGCTATATCAAGTTCTAAGACAATATCAACTCATTTATTCTTCATTTATTTCTTATTTTATATTTATATAATATTTCATCTCAATATAATTAAAAAATTATTTACATATTTTTTATGTAATTCCCTTCAATAATGATAAGTCATTTTCATCATTGAACTCATTATACTCATTGAAATTCATGTCAAGATTTTTATTGAACCTTACTTATGAGAAGACATATCAATAAACTCTTCAATTTATTTAAAATGTTATAATATCATTGAATCTCCATAAAATCCACATAATTAAAAAATTTAAAAATTAATCATTTCATGCCTAAATCCATGCACTGTGACATTGAAAATTCCCTCTATAGTACAGAACTCTTCTTTACATATCTTGAATCATTATCCAATTTCGTGATAATGATATTTTAATCTATGAAGATCATTTAATTTTTATCATTATTTTAAATACTTTTTTCATTAAAATTATTATTTTATAATTCCTCAATAATATCTTTCTAAAATTCTATATTTCCTTCTAAAAAACATATAATATTTTAGGTTGATTCTATAAGATTTGATGATTAATACCATTTTCATATCTTATTAAATCAAATATTCTTACAAGGTGGCCTCCTTATGAAGGTAAGGAACTTATACAGTAGATTCTTATGTGTTCCATATATCATAAATGGATCTCGTATCATATATGGTCTCATATCATATATGGACATGCAATCTTAAAAATTGGGTTCATATTCTAAAATGGAAATTATCTTACATATATTCATATGAAATAATATTCTTAAATTGATAAACTTAAGAATAATACAACCGTACTTATATTAAGATTTGGACTAATTATTCATAGGCTTTCTTATATTGATTGATTCATTATAGGGTTCATTGTTCCTTACAATGATAGTGAACACAATGATGTTCCTTGTACACTGTAAAGGTACCTTAAAATTCACCCAATATGTTATGAAGGCTTTATCAAAAGGTTCTTATAGCTTAAGAAGCACCATGCTCACAAAATGTAGGGTTATTGTCTTTGAAAAAATCATGTCTTATTTCTTCTCGTATGCTATAAAGAATACTTGTATCTTAAGGGGATCTCTTGTACCCAATGATTCCTATCATTGGGTTCATTCCATAAACATTTTACATATCTTTATATATAATATGTACCTTATGACTTTATTGAGTTTTACTCTAAGATTTTTCTAGCATACTATGAAGTTCATACAGTTCAGTATTAAGATATTTTTCTCATATTGTACAATATTTATAGACTTCTCAAAATATTATCAAAAATTCTTCAACTAAAATTTAAGGATTCTTAATACCTCCAAAATAAACTCAAACCATACTCAAAAGTTAATCCTTCTCCCAATTTAACAATTAATAGTTTTGGGTATCTATTGAATGTTATCTAATATCCATGAAAGCTTCTACGTACATCCATTTTATTTTATTGAATACACTTCCATATCATCACCACATATATTGGGCTTTAATATCAATTCATTAATCATCACATCTAGGGATGATTTTTCAATATATCTTACCATGGTATTTAATAATAAGAAACTATTAAATTTTCCCTTTTGATTGGGAAATAAATTCTCCATCTTCATTTCCAAGTATGACGATGGAAACTCAACCATCATTCCTCACACACCACAAAATTTTTGGTAGTTTCATATTTTTAAAAGAAACCTGCCTAATCATAAAAACTAAAAACATATTCTTGATAATGTCAATATCTTTTCTGTTTTGGTGACATTGTGTGTTTTTATTAATAGTTTTTAGGAATTAATTTTCATTTATGTACTATACTTCTCTCTTTAAAACATTTTTTTTCACATGACATTGACTTGTGTCAATTTCATACACAAATGTGTTTGGAATTTGAAATGTTTTATTCAATATTTTTAATCATTATAATTTATGAATAATAAGGTCAAAACTATTTATTGGTGAAATATATTAGTTAATTCAGTTAAATTTAATTATATTTATTAAAAATAAGCATAACAGGAAAATAAATCCTAATCATAAAGTCATAAATATAATATACACTTGGAGAAACCCATTTAAAGGACATATTTCATCCATTAACCTAACATTTTTGAGTTTTTTGTGTTTGATGTGACTTTTTATTGATAAAAATGGGGGTACACCTAACTTGTTTTCAATTATTATAAGTATGTATCCTCTATTCCACATAAAAGGACACCAAAGCTACCCATTATTCATAGCTAAATAACCTCTTAGTTTTGGAAACACTATACCTAATACACTTACAAAAATCCCTAACATCCTCCTTTAAGCCTATATTTGGGTATAAAACCATACAAGGAATCCCTTTGGTAAAAAAAAATGGAGTTACCCAATTAAGAGGTAACACCCACCCTAAAGCTATTTTATTTTATTTTATTTCTCCACTATTCCAATTCTCTTTATTCCATGATTATTTTAAAAAATAGTACCCTTAATATACTGATATGTTTTTTATATTAAGGGTTATATCTACTCATACACACACTTCAATCTAATGTGTAACAAAAATACTATTTCTGTGGTTGATGTAAAACCACCTCACAAAATGATAATTATTCGTCTTAAATTACCTTTTATCGCAGTGGGAATGATGATGAAAAATGTGATAATATATGATATATTTTACATCTTTAATCTAATTTAATTATTTTACAATACATATATTGATACAATTAATTTTTTTGTAAACACAATAATTTGGTTTCAGGAAGTGTGGACTATCCCCCCCTCAATGTGATGTGATTCATTCACACACTAAATGAAACGTATTAAGGACAAGTTTAGTGAACTTATATAATATATATGATATAATAATGCTACTAGAATAATGATATATATATATATCATTTAAATTCATGCAATCTATACTACAATAAAATGGAAACAACATTCATGCGTACGTACGGACTACTATCTCCATGAACAGTGTCTTCTATTTCCTACTTCTATATTTTATGGATTATTATAGTAAATATAAACTAATTATACATGATATTTTATTCATGGTTTAAATTTTTGAAATCATTATATATGTATAAGTACCAACGATAAAAAATCAAGAAACATGTGAAGAACAAATGAGATATTATCCGATATGAAACCTTAACATATAATTTTAAACAAGAGGGTAATGTAATGTAATAATAAATACATATAGAGTATTATATATATGAACATAGTTATTTGATAAAACTATAATAAACTTATATTTATTACTAAGGAGGGTTTAATTAATACTATTAGATTCTAGACATATGGTGAGTAAATTTATAGTCTCACATTTATTTATATGTGAATTATGCCATATTCACCATTATTATATTTTTTGTGGTGATTTTACTAAACTTGAGTATATTATCTGATTTCCACCATTAATTATATGGGTTTTGAAAAATCCATTTGATGGTATTTGTATCATTGGGTTTATGTTTCAAGAGTTACCAAATCACAAAAGTATTTTTGTCTCAATTTTTATTCTTTATGACACAATCCATTAAATTCAAGATCCTTGTTTTCAAAAATATTTTCAAATATGAAATGTTAATATAATTTTCAAGGGAAAAGTATTTAAAAATGTTTTATCATTTTTAATATTCCTTTAAAAAGTCAAATTGTTTTCATGAAAATGATTTTCAAAACAGTTTCCAGATTCTTTTATATGTTTTTAAAAGAAAATGGTTTTCAAACTGTTGGGAATATCTCTTTTTTTGTTTTCAAATAAAAAGGATTAAAAAAAATTTTAAATGATTTAATTATACCTTTTAACTTTTATTTTCGTCAAAATGGTTTTTAGAAGGTTTTATGTTATAATGATCATTTTTCAAAGAATAAAGGATATTTTCCTCAAGAAATGTTTTCATAATATATTTTTATGTTATTTTCAATATAAGATGAAATAAATTGATGTCAACCATTGCATATAGTAAATGATCACAATTATCAATTCATAATGTTTCTTTAATTGTTTATGTTTTAATGAAATGATACTCATGACACCTATTTCTCTTCCATGGGTTATTTTATTTTGAAACAATATTTTTTCATGGCATATAAATTGAGAGAATTATTATGAAAAATATATATTTTAAAAAGGTTATGATGTGTAGAAAATTTATTTTTACCCCTTTCATTTCATGGGATTATTATAGGATGTTTATATAACCCATATATTTTTATGGTTCGTGATATGTCGAATGATCTATTATATTATAGAACATTTATGAATAATTTTATTATGATATGGGTGGGAGATAAATCTAAATCCATTACATTGGGTAAAGATTTATAACCCTTGAAACTATGATTTAAATAGAGTTAATGGGTTCGATCCACTATGGTTAGATGTGGAAACCCAATACCTTACAAGGAAAGTATTTCTACTATATATGGTTATGTGTCCTATATAGTAGGTGTAGTCACCATGAATTTGGAAGTTGGGAAACCTGTTCCACTATGAGAAGATGGGTAAAACCAATCCCTTACAAGGAATTGACTATGATTAGGGATGGTGGGGTGGCCTCCCATTTAGGTGTGGTTCCCATGAAATGCCTTGATAAGATATAGATATGAATCTTTACTTATATGGAATGATATAATAGGTTTATTTTTTCCACAATTCTATGTCTTATTCCTATTATATAAATTCTTGGATTATGTTATTTATTTCCTTATGATTCATGTATTAGGAAATGACAAGATTTATGCCATGATTCGTGTTTTTGATCTTATGATATGAAATTTATGATCATCGAATGTTTTTATAACATTTTCATACCCCTATTCAAATGTTTATTATTACATGAATCCATTTTTTACCCTTAATAATAATCTGAGATCACCCATTTTTTTGTTTCCTTCCCCGTTTTATAAAGATATTTATTATTTTTTATGCGTCTAAAATGGTTCTAGTCATAATGAACCTTGTGGAAGATAATGTATCGCTTTTAATGTATCCATGTTTCCAAAAGAACTATACTAGTATAGTCTTTTGATGTATATTTGTATAATGTTTTATGTATTCCATGAAATTTATGGAATGGTAATGAATTAAATGAGAGGGTCACTAAAGTTTTGGTGGCTAATACCACCAAATTCCTATAATGTAAATATGTATTTTTGATAACAATTCATCTCACCCACTTATTGATAATAAATAAGTAGGATAATTCAAGGAAAGTAAATTTCACATCATCATCATGCTTCTTTAATTATTTTTTAACAACTTCTTCTCCATCATTTCTATAAATTGCATATTTTTTGTATTTGATAGAATAATGGAATGAAATAATCCTTACCAATGAGACTTCAATTATTTGGCTCTATGTTTATGTGGGAAATACTAGTGTAAAAATATATATATTTAACCAATAAATCACGGATATAAATAAACCAATATGATACTATTATAAACTTTTTTTTGGGGGATATTCAAATAGATTTATCTAGAAATTCATACCTCCTTCAACTCAAAAAATACATAAAAATGTATATAGAATGATACAAAAAACCCTCCATTTATCATATCTTATTCATCAACCTACACTCACTCTTGATTAATGACTTTGACCCAATTAAAAAAAGGATAAATAGTGTGACATTAAAAAGTAAACATCCTTTTTTAAATAGATTACCATAAAATCATCAATTGATGAAAACACACTTCTTGGATGCTCTTTCTTCATACTGTCTCCCCCTCATGGGATTCACATTATCTACTCTTCACATTGGTTGGTAAAAAATTTCAAGATATCATTATAGAACCCTTTATTCTCACTATATAAAGTGATTATGTCATTATCTTATTCTCCTAATTCAAAAATCAAACTCAATTGCCTTCTTAAAAACACATTTAAAAAATTTTCAGTAAAAAAGTTGAGTTCTTATATGGTCTATTAGTAATATAATAAAATATAAGACTTTTATCTCGTCATAATAATACTCTTCATGATATCTATAAAGTACGATAATCTCTTCATGTTAGTTTTCACATCGATTTTTTGGTTGTGTTATTCATTGAGAAATATGGTTTTATTCTCATAACTAGCCCTTTTCTTATAAATAATATGATTATTGAAATTGAAAATAGATTATTTTAAAAAAATTATTCTTTTCTATTGTATTTATTCTTCTTGAACATTTATACATAGTTTGGAAGAATTATATTGTAATTTATAGAAACATGTCGATCTTGGGAACCTCTCTCACATATATATTATTGTATATTTATATTATCAGTCGTAATAAAATGCTTATGAAATTTTATTTATTCATTTTTAATATTTTTTTCTTTTATTACATGAATTTCCTTGTGATTTTACTATTTATTTTTCAATTATGAATTTGGAGTTAAAATATATATTTCACTACTTCAGATATCATGTTTTCATAAATTCTCCACATGGTTTCCTTGAATAATTTTTGTTTCCCTTTTTTGGAAATATTTCCAAAACATTATCATGGATATATTCCAAAGACAATTATTTTATTTCATTGTTGGATTAAATATAATAATTGTTCCGAAATTATAATTTTTATCTTGATGTTCATGGCCCTATTATATTGTTATTTGATATGGACATTACTTCTAAAATATTATTATATATTACATATAGATTTAAAGAAACATTTGATATTTCATTACTACCATTCCTAGAGTGGTCGACTCATTTTTCTTCATTTGAAAACTAACCAAGAAAGACATACATTTAACATCCATTTTTATTCATCTGATCATATAACGCCCCTTCTTTTCATAATATGTTTTTTTCTGAATGGTACATACCAACACTGTTCATAATACTAAAAACATATGATACAATAGTCATAAATTTAATTTGTGTATTTTAATATCTTATTTATACACAAATTGTACCATTTTTTTGAGAATTGATTTTGAACTATTGATATTTTTCTATTTTCTTCAATGACCCCCTAAACCATGGAATACAATTATTTTAAAATGTTGGAAGATTATTCCAACATCCTATGGCCTTATGTCCATAACACCAGCAGCATTATAAGCATCTAGTCAAATGTCTCTTTTTCTTTACCTGTAATATTGAAAAAAAATCCGTTTGTGATACTTGAAATTTTTGGTTGGTAACACCTATCTTCTAGGATTTACATTGGGAGATTATTTTTTACACATTAATTCACCCACAATTGATGTCTTAGTGGATGTTTTTTATTTTCTTCTACCCAAAACATTCAAAATTTATATTTAAAACCCACACTACCAAAAAACCCAAATTATTAAAAACAATTTTATCAATATTTTGGTTACCAAATTAAATAATTTTATATAGGTTCTTCTCTACAAATTCTAAAAATAATTATTCCAAGACCATGTTCCATTAGGATGATAGGATATCCTCTAATTTTAGTATTACAGTATGTTTAATCTTATCTATCTAGGAAATTTCAACATGTGTGGATTCTATTTTTCTAAATATTACATCATTACTGAGATACATCATGTTTAAGGAATAATTATCATCCTAAAATGATCTCAAAATGTCCCCTGATTCAATCATCAACATGATAATATGATATTTATGAATTATTCATAATTATTATAAGGAGTTATCAAGCCATTTTATTCTTTTTTCAATGACCTCAAATTGAAAATGTTAATCATATATAGAGGTTTTATATAGTTTTTTAAATACATATATAGCCTTTTTAAGAAACATTTATGTTAAAAAATTCTCACAACCATTTATTTTATATTTTTCTTTAATCAATGAAATATTTTCATTGCAATGTAGTACTAATTTTTCTTTTTTATTCTAAAAGGTCAATGAGATCATTTAGCATTCAAATTATACCTCATCGTGTATTGTTTATTTAATCAATTTCATGTTTTGTATTTTATTTTTCAAGTATAATTACATTAAAACCCAAATTTATATGTGACTACATCAATAGGTACTTTATTCATTTACCTTCAAGTTCGATAATAAAATTATGTAATAGTTTTGATAGACAAATCCTCTTTATAGACTCTATAGCTAGTGGTGGTTTCCTAAAAAGGGTCACATTCCACTAATTTGACATATGAACTCTTATCATACTGATTATATTAATATAATGGTTGATTGTAATTTTCATTCGAAATATTTCTCTACTTACTTGACTCTCATTCGCATCCATTCCATAAGTATTTATTTGAAACCTCCATATTATTACCAAAAGTTGGAACATCCTCTTTCTCCATCTATGGTAGCACAAAAATATATTTTTATTTTTACATTATATAAACATTTAAATTTACATGGGAAAAAATTGATCCAAACATAGTTAGACTAGTTTAACATTTATACCCATTTAAATTCCTATTAGACCGTGTAAAGACGCTAGGGGGTGTACCCAAATTTTAT
Source organism: Viscum album (assembly GCA_963277665.1). Classification (NCBI taxonomy): domain Eukaryota; kingdom Viridiplantae; phylum Streptophyta; class Magnoliopsida; order Santalales; family Viscaceae; genus Viscum; species Viscum album. The sequence continues at coordinate 445,227,991 of OY728121.1, forward strand.
TACATCAGATTTTTATTGAAATGATCCCCTACTAAATCTAAAACCAATATCATGGTTAATATGTAAGAATAAATTAATGAACCCTCACCAAATGTGTACTTATACAATTAAATCTAAAACCCGATCAATTTCAAATTGTTTTTTAAAATGTATGTCCTTCAAAGCCATGTGTTTTCCACATGTGGGTTGAGTTTTGAGGCCTTGAGTAATCACTAATGACAAAAAAGTGATTAAAATAGAATTAGGTAAGTGTTCATCCTAAAATCCTAAAATAATGACTACATTGTATTACACTGCTGTTATTAAACATAAGGGAACTTTTCATCTTTGAGTCTTATACTAGTACAAACTTACATATAGTTCTTAAGCCTCATAATGTTATAGTGTCATTATTTATACAGCAACCAAAAATTCATAAAGGATCCTAACATGACCCTTCATATAGGACTTAAACCACCATTATATCATCATAAAATAAAGCTTATAGTATTATTTGTTCTTAACATTGGGAACATTATGATTTTAAATTTAGTGGTCTTCAATTTCTTAGAGTCTCAAAGCAAATAATAGAATACAACTACAACATCAGATCCTCTAATTTTGGATTTCCATCCATGAAACTATTTTATAAAAAACTCTTACTCTTATTCCTATTCTTCAATGCATATGGAATCCCCAAAAGGAATATTTTTCATCTACTTTGATACTAGATGATGTTCTTATAGAGGATTATTTATTTCTCCCACAATCTCGGATTAATTTTTAATTATTCCATCCTTATTTTATATTGATATAATATTTCTTGGGAACATTATTTAAATAATATTTCCAAATTTTATATGGAAATTCCCTTTAAATTGTGGTAGGATATTCTCATTTTTGAACCTATTAAAATTATTTATATTTTTTAAGGGTTTCATACAAATTTAATTATGACTCACCATCTAAATTACATCTTCATTCAATTTAATATATCATATAATCTTTTAATATAAAAATAAATTTAATTTTAAAATTTTAAAAACATCATCCACATATTATTTTATTTATGAATTGTTATGGGGAACTTTTCAAATGATACATGGAATTATTCTCATCACATATTGAAACTATATTCACCCTCAGGATTGTGATGTTTGAATATATAACAATATTATCATTATTATAATCTAATTTAATATCCTTATAATTAGAATTAATTATTATATAAATCCTTGATAATTTCATTCAACAATATGATATTTTCTTATGAATGGGACCTTGTAAAATTCAATATTCATTTCATAAAACTCAATGAATATTATTTTTAGTAACTTATGAAAAATATTTCTTCTTACCTTGGCCAATATCTTACATATAACCTTCTAAAATTATCCATATATCATACATAGAGTCTGTATTATATGATATCTCCCATAATTTATGTATCATATATCTAAATAAGTAATTTTTTCATTAGAAATGGAAGGTGTATTACATGAATTCCACATTATATGTTTTGGATTTCAAAGAATGAATCTTATTATGTGGATCTACTTTTTCCATTGAATTTAGAAATATTAATATTTAGCTCTTAACACATTATTCATAGGGTTTCTTATGTACTTTGATATATCATAGGTTTAATTTTAAATTATGAAGATCATGTTCCCTATAATATTTCTTTTACACCTTTTGTGGTACCTTATTAATTCACCTGATAACTTATGAAGACTTCATAATAGGGTTCATATACGCTGAAAAGCCCCATACTCTACCAACATAGGGTTTATCTCTTTGAAAAAATATTTTTCATTATTTATTCCATTACCATATAGAGCTTCCCTATACCTTACTAAGATACCTTATACCCTATGATGTGCATTATATGGTTCATACATTTTCCATTTTTCCAGTTCTTCTACATATGATATACCTTAATAAGTCACAGAGCTATACCCAATGATTTTTTTGATGTACCTTAAAAAGTAAAAAAAAGTGTCCATTAATTTACCATATTCCATGTGTATAAAAACACTTGAAAATTATCCAAAAATTATTTGAAATTATTTAATTAACATGTAGGGATCCTCAATTACTCCAAAACAACTCAACCCATCATATAATGGTTTTTCCTCACCCGATTTATATGTTTTCACACAATGTTCAACATGGATGGTTCTATACAAATAAAAAAAATACTTATATTAATTTTGTTTAGAAAAAAATCCAATATTATCTATAATTATCTGAAAAATGAAGGCAAGTTTATCAGTCATCAAATTTAGGGAAGTTACTTGAAATTTTCTATCCATGATTTTTAGGAAAGAGAAACAATTCCCTTTTACCATTTGATATGGACAACAACTTTATTTTCTTCATTTCCATGTGGGATGTAATAAATAAATCATTATTTCCTTATAAACCACACACATATTATAAATTTCATTATTATATATTTAGTCTCCCTAATTATTAGAAAATTAAATCTTATTCATGGGAATATAATATATATTGATGTTGGTGATATGAAATGTTCATTTTAAAAATTAATATTTCCAAAATTTTAATGATTTTTTAATTTATTACTATGTATAGATCTTATACCACTGATGGGAATTAAATAAATATAATATATATATATATACAATGGAAACATAAAATATAGAACTAGAATATTTTTCTAAAAGTAATGAATAAATAATATATAGAATAAATAAGTAACATACAATATATACACTAATCTGACAAAGTGTGTTTTATGATGAAAACATAACAATAACTTATTGGTTCTTACCTCAAATTTCGATCCACTAGAAATTGAATATTCAATAGTTCTGGATGCATTATTTTGATTTCATATTATAGCTAGCATACCATCAGGTAAGGTATGTGGAAGGATGAAGGGTGAATCATAAATTAATATATAATACCACTGTATCAATGAATTAATAATTTAAATCCTTTTATAAACATCATTCATAAATTCAATGGCCTCTTTTAATTAAACCATTTCCCAATGGCATGAATATTTATGTTTTGAACATTCCATAAATGATATAATGACCCTAGAACATATAGATTATACATTTATAACACATTATTTAAATAATTTTATTTTTAAACATTTCAATTATTAAATATAAGCCACACCCATATAAATACTTTTCATATGATGTATACGATGCATAATATGATAGTTCATGTAGAATATAAAAAAATATAGTAATTTTTATATCATAAAAAATAAATATATTTTTCTATATGATCCATATCATGAAAAATATTATAAACCATATCATATGTTATGATATATTATTTATTGCACTATAAATTTATTTTAGTTAGGGATATAGATCACATCAAGAAATAATTCAAACAACATAGTCATATGGAAGGTCATGATTTATGACATCCACCTTGCACCCATTGGTTGAAAGAGTAATTCCTTATAGATCATTATTCCATGGTAATAGTTACTATAATGTTTCATGTTTCATGTCATGAATATCAACTATATATAATGGTTTTCTTCATGAAATATGAGTTATTTCTCAGATGATAAATTTTCCTCTATTTTTGTGATATTGAGATACTATTTGATGATATATCATAGAGTTATATGGGATATAGTTCGTTTAAACATAAATCAATGAAAGTTGATTAATGATTAATTGTATAATATTTTAATTTTTAATAAATTTAATGTCATATCTGGTTTTGAGACTCTTAATGTCATTAGGAACATGGTTCCTTGATAGAAGTGATCATATTAGAGGATATTTATTCATTGATTCCAAACATAGTGATCTAATCATAGTAAGTCAATATAAATTAAAATTGTGTTGATATTTATCCCTTTTTTATAAAGGATTAAATAATTCATAGAAGGAAGAAAAAACATACATATTTGACATGTGATTCAAATAGAAAATGGACTATTTTATGAGTTGTGAGTTATTTGGTTGTGACTAAGTGATGTTCTTGAAATATATTAGAAAATAAAATTTAAATCTCATTCATGGTAACTGTAAAAATAATTTATGACTTTTAATTTCATTATTACCATTCCTTATATAGTAATTTATATTTATAAATGTTTTTATGTGTATTGGATGCCTAAAAAATGCATTAGTTCTAATAGAGATAATGATGATGAAGAAACTGTCGAGTAACTATATCAGAATTGATGTTAGGAAGACATTTTAATAATTCTTTAGTATCATGATATTTAATATGTAAAACATCATAGTTTATATTCAATTCCCAAAATTTAGGGTGGGGTTACAAATAAAGAATGTATAAATTCTTAAGGAATTGAATATTTTAAGGTCAAGTTTCTCCATTCCATGGTTTCTTGAAAATAATTGTCACTTGGAAGTTTAAATACATGTAGGTAAAATTTTTATAAATAATAATAGTACATAATAGAGAGAAATAAAGTAACAAAATTAATTTATTATTATTGAAAATAGATTTTTTCCATATAAAAAACCATTGACATGATTTGATTAACACAAGATAGTGAATGAAAACATGAAATAGTTTTAGGCTGATAAAATACTTTTTCTTTAATCCCCCACTCAGGTGAGAACATAAAGGCACCAAATTGATAACACATGACACTTTAAATAAACAAAAATATTATTAATATTTGTATTCTAAATTCAATATCTTATTCCATATTTGTGAGTGTTCATTAAATGTTTCTTGTTTAAATATTTTTAATGTGAGATTTTGAATATATTTCTTATTTTTTTTGGGAAAAGATATTTTTTAAGAGTCATTATCAATTATAGTTAATTAGAATAATGATAAAAAAAGAATAATCTTGAAAATGTTTATGAAAAAATTATGATACATGTAAGGAATGATTAAGCCTATAAATTTGGTCCAATTGATAGAAATATCCCACTCCAATTTTCCCAATTAATACTCTACTGAAGAGAAGATAATTTTTAATTTAAATATCTCTATAGATATATTTTAATATAGTAAATGTTTTGATCACATAACCAAATTATCTCAACAAAATTGATATTGATATTTTGACATATATGGTATGATAAGTACACTTTTTTATAGACCCAAATAGATTGATATTTTGAAAATACCACATGAATTAAACTATAATTTTTCTATTGATCCATGTTATTTTTGTTGATAACACAATTAGAATAAAATTTAAAGGTATCTCTATATCTTTTTTATCTTTTTATTGAGTTACCATTATGTTTTGGAGAGATGAATAGTACTTTAGAGGTCATGTTTTATTTCCCTGAGCAAGATTAACCCCTTTTCCACATCAAGATATTCTGTTTAGATAGAAATCACCAAATTATCATGCCCAAATATCATTATAAATTCATAATTTATAGTTTGAAGATATTAATTTTTGATAAATTACATCAAATATAAATTAATGTTTTGAAATGGTGTAGTATAATCAACCATAGCCCAAGTGACCTAATCATTATCACGGGTACTATTCTGATTAGGTAATTTAGCTCCTTATATGTTATTATTTTCTTAAATATCCACCTACTCACAAGTAACATGTTTATAAAAATTATTAAAACCCTCTTATGAGGATTCAATAACCTTTTATTGTATTTTAAAATCTACAAAAGATAATAAATCCTTTTTTAAATGCACTATACCAATAATAATTAAAAAACCTACATGAAGAGCCAAACTTTTTAATAACCTATGAAAGCTAATATAACACCCTCTTCCTTAACTAAATTTTATTTTCCCAATTTCATTTTATTTAGAATCCTTGATGACATCCCCCTTCTTTGTTTAATAGAAAATTAATGGTATGTATTGTTATATGTACAATAACTCCCTACCTATATTTTCAATTATCAAAACATTATATTGTCCTATTTTTCACCACCTTCACTATAACTCCTTCAGATTGAGATTATTTACTATTTTATTTAATACTTTCATCTATGAAATTTTTGTATTAGGACTCAAGAAGGTTATGATTTTTTAAAGTGTTTTCTACAAGTTTCTAAGGGTACAGAGTTTGGAAAAAAATATGGGATATTATACATTATTCCCTAAGTAATCATGTGAGATTTGGATTGTTATATTGTGAAGTTTCATTGTTGGTTCACATTCATGAGACTTGTTAAGTTTTAGAATAGAGACGAATCACTTGGTTAACACATTATTTTTCTAACTATAAGACTTACCATGAAATATGATTATTAAATCCATAAATTCCATGTAACAATTGAGAGTCTGTAAAGAACCCACAGTTTTCCTCCTCTAACCTAGGATGTTGAATTCCATCACTATGATATGATATTATTGTTATTTTATTTGTTTCTATAGTCATCTTCAGTTGATTTGAGGGTGCTGAATCTTGGAAATCAATGGAAATGCCCTCATTATTCTTATCTCTTCTTGATCATCTGATTTTATCTAAATAGGTACTTTATATCAGATCATCATTTCTTGGATTTAATTTTTATATCATGTTTTGATTAATATTAATTGGTATTCATTGAATAAATGTATTAATAAGCCCATATTTTCAAGATCATGAAATATTTTTCATTCCAAACACATCAATGTTAAATGGATTCTCATATTCTTTAACACTATTTTAGAATGAGGAGGCGTGTTATTTTCTAAGTGGGCATTTTTCTATGATTTTTATAAAACATTTGTGAAATATCTATTAGAAATATTTTATTACGTGGTTCATCTTCAAAAATATAATTTTGGGTAATTACAAAAATTTGTTTGATTAAATGAAAAAAAGAATTTCGTTTTCAAAATAATGGGTTTGAATGTGAGAACATTGAATGAACATGGTTTGTGTGTTTTCATAGAAATATTAATAGGTCCATGTGGTTTTGACATGGTCATAGTGACAAAACCTTTGGAACATCGGATTATGCTTCCAAGTGATCAATTAGGAATGGAGGGATGGAAATCACTCATGAGATAGATAGTTCAGTAGTGGCCTTCGAGAAGTGGTCACATTGGTTTGGGTTATAAATTGGTGCATGGATAAATGCCATAGGTTTCTTATGTTTTGTGAATTATTTCACTAACCTAGGAAATATATATATATATATATAATATTATTCGAACTAATTTTTATTCTTCATCATATATTATACCATAAATAAAATTTTTATCTATTAAGTTTATTTATTGAGGTCCATTTGGGGGAATTCTCAAAGTTACATACAAGGTTGTAAACTAACCCCCTATATATGGACTTCGATGCATATATAGATGTAGTTTATCATGATATGTTAATATCTAAGGACTCATATTTTACAAATAGGTCTTTGTGACGTACTTACCTTGAATATATAGAGTTGGAGTTTGGGGTTTCTACCAAGTCTGGTAGGTTAGAGCGGTGCCAACTTTATGCTTATGTCCTTTTACCTTGACTCTTACATTCATGAGTCTTATTTTTATTTATATTAGATTATTATATTTTTTTCTCTCTAATGTTACTTTGATTATGATTTGGTTAAACTTTTAGAATTTATTTTTGTCTTGTTTGATACACCATATTAGGTATCATTATTATTGGACACTTTCATGTTTTGTGTTTAGGAAAAAATTAACCCACACAATTTATTAAAGACCACTAGGGATGTAACTTAATGTTTGTCCCATTTTATTCCTTCCCGAGACAATTTGATGGGTCGATATATTACAAATGGTATAAATTTTTATGGTCCATCTACTAGGATGGAATTAGGAAGAAAGGATGTGCTAGAAGTTGAAATTTATATCATAAAATATGTGTCTTTCTTATTTATTTTGTACATCAATTTACTAGTATATTTTAATGAAAAAAAAATATTTGATAAAAAAAATATGTTGATTTTCGACTCATCATCATGGTTTTTTCCGACATGCTTCAAATATCATGTATCATTATAGAGACATACCACTAGGATAACATCATTCTCATGTTATTTCTTATTATTGATTTTGAAATTATGTTATATAAGAATTTATTTTTGTATTTAAAAAAAATAAGAAATAAAGTCTTATATAAACATGTGATACATAAATTTATAGGGTTATGATGTTTATATAATGATGGAATCAGTTAGAAGTCTCAGAAACCAATAAGAGGGAGTAATAGAGACCGTGGTTTCACCAGTACAATAGGTGAACTAGAATCATGTGAACAATATTTTTCACACACTTCATGTTATGGAAAATGTGAATTGAATTGGGAACAATACCATACTAATCTAATTCCATAAAATATAAAATACACTCCATTTACATAGATCATGTTTAGAACATGGTTGATCCACAAAAATAGGTAATAACCAGAGTCTATGTGGGTTTTTTGAATGATAACTAACATGTATAATAGAGTAACCACAGAAAATAACTCCTTTGTTTGAATTTTGTAATGAACAAATACATGGTATTGAATATGAAGAATCATTTTCACTAGTATCCATAATAATATTCATATATGTTTTCCATTCAGTAACACTTTTCTTTGATGATGAGAAATTCCAAATGGATAAAAACCACATCTCTTAATGAAAATATAGTTTAGGACGAGTGTATGATTTGAATGAGAAGTTTTTAAGATCTTGGTAGCATTGTTAGGTTACTGACGTCAAAATTATAATTTTATATATTAATGAAATATTATTAAAGTTATAATATTAAATTTGATGATGTTTTGAAAAAAATTTATTTCATGTGGAGTAGAAATGGTTCTGTGTGTGCATATTGGCTTGTGGGAGCATTGTTATGTTCTTGGCATTATATTTAGATTATATACTACTCATGGAAAATAATATATTGAAATTAATATAAATAAATAATTCATTTTAGATATTCTTATAAAAAATTTCATGGGATAAATAACTTATATATTTGTTATGAATATCAAAATAGTTATATCAAATAGGTTTCTATTATGGAGTCAAAACACTAATATTGGTATTGTTTTAAAGATATTTATTATAGGGAAATTCAATATGGGGTATTTAACAAATATATATGCCTATATTCTTATAAATAGTCAATATAATTTGTTGATGTAGAAAGGAAACATATGAATGATATAACTTGTGATTCTATAATTAGATCTATCATGAAAATAGTGGTATTTCTTCATACAAATGTATATTATTATTTTATCCTAATTTTTAATTAATCATAAAATCCTTGTGAAATTCACTCTGATTATATAATTAATATCATTAATTATTTATGCATAAATAAAAATTTATTCTTATTATTTGGATGTGGGAAATATATTCTTATAATTGGTTTCACCTACACTAGTTTCTAAAATAACAATTTTGATTGTATATCTCAATCTACAATTGTGTTCAGCCTCAATTATGGTGTGTCTAGATATAAGAGTTTCATGAATCCCACATATATTAATTTTACAATATAAGTTGAGTATATTATTTAATGAGATGATATGATGGAAACTATTTACATAAATATGTTTTTACATAAACTAGGGGTAGTACCTAACGTACTAAACTAGACAGAACTCTGTTGAAATATCAAAACAACTACCATACTGGTATGGAACATCAGTCTTAATAAAAGGAAAATCTCAATCTTTTTATGTACTATGTTATTAGAAAAATTATTAAAATGGATAATGTGAGGATTTCTTAAGTGGAAATATAATATAATGCCACATGTCCATTGAAAAGACAATTATAATAGATAAAAAATGATGGGTACATTAATTAATTAAAAATTAAATGTATTTATGATTGGATATATTTGATTTATAAGTCATAAAGAATTTATATATTATTTAAATTTAAATATTATATAATGTATCATGGAATTATTATTATTTAAAATTTAAAATTTATCATTTATTATTGTGTAATATATTTATTACATGAGTGAAGATTAATAAATAATCCTTAGAGTAAATATGTTAGTTTTCTATATTCACTAATCATCATGTAAATCTGTGGGATGTAGTGGTAATTCAACTTTAGTTTGAGTAGGGAATTGTATATTGATATAGATTTCATTAATGTGACCCATGAAAGGAATATAGTCTATATTAATCCCCTTTGTGTATATTATATAGATTATCAATCAAATTTTTCATTAGTATACCAAGGATTCTTCTTCATCGTAATTAAAAATACCTGATGTTAAGAAATTAATATATATATATATATACATTAATACCTTTTTTATTATAGCCTTAAAGATTTAGCTAATCTGGTGGTTGTTGGGTATATTTAGAATGATGTAGTGATTTTTTTAATTAAAATGAAAATTATCCTCATGTTTTATAGGTATAACATATTGTATATTTATTGATATATATAACAAGAATATATGCCCATGATTAGTTATGTGATGTGTGATATGCTTATATACATGAAAAAAAGACATATGTTGTATTAATCTATATTATCTAGTTTACATCAATGAATTAAGAATGAGAGGGTTGAAATGTATGGAACTAGTGTGTTCCATGTTTTGTGAATATAATGTATTTATTAGATAAAGGTATTTTAAGTATTAAATGTAATACATGTAAACATATCCATTTATGAATATCATATTAAGACACTTGTGTTTTCTAGACACCATATTAATTTATAGACTAAATAGAAATGAATTTTTTCTAGAGTTTACACTTTAGTTATGGTTAATTATTAGGAAAACATAATATTTTTCTACGATGCAAGGTCATACATGGTATCATTTAAGGATATAAGAATAAGAATTAGTTTTTCTAAAAATGACTTCCCAAATATAATAGGGCTTGCATGATATTTTATCCAAAGGTGTATGAATATCATTACACAATTGTTTTTAAATATATACAGAGTTTGTTATATATTTGTTCAAATTAGTGATTAAAATAATAATTACCTAATTTTATCTATAGTTTTGTGAAATTAACCATGATTTTATATCTATCATACAATGAATATTTAATATATTTCCTGGTTTTCATCATAAAATAAGATATATTTCTAGAACCATTACCTATTAACCATTTAATCATATTGAGACACTATTAGATGATGTGATATGAAGTTAAGTGGGATGCTGAAATTTTCAACGTCAATAAATTAAGGTGGATTCATGATAAATGTAAAAATATTTGACTATTCAAATTTCTAATCTCATATGTTGTTTTGAGTTTCTTGAACTTATTAAGATCATTATTCTTAATAAAGTGGTTATATAAAAGTATAACAATTTAATTCATCTAAAGAGAGTAATGTGATGATCATAACACTAATTGAATAAAATATCTATTTTTTCTTACTCTCACTGTGTTATTGAGGTTATAATGGGCCATGGGAGGAAACATTCACTTATTTATGTTATATGTGATTCTTATCAGATCCATTATCTAATTATAACATTTTTTAATGAGTATAACATTTTTCAATTAAATTAAATACTAGGATTGTTAGTGTTTTAGTTTTATCTCAATTTTTTATTTCAAGTAATCATTATGATTAGAGATGATATTCAAAGAGTTGAATCCCAAAATGGGTTCAAATCTAACATAATCTATATTAGGTTTCAATACAAATACAACTATGTTCTCACTGAATGACACAAACCCATATTTTTTGTGTTTCATTTCATGAATTGGATGTTCTATTTTTGTTCATAATCTGGCTAAATTAATATTATTAGTTACATGGTTTTTATGTTTTATGTGTTTTAAAAGGAATCAATTTTATTCAAACACTACTATAAACTAGTTAATCATTATTCATTCAGCTAGATGAATAAACTCGATGAAAAGAATACATTAAACCCAAAAATGTATTAAGTTACGTCCCAAAATAGTTTCAATGTAATTTTTTTAGATTTTTTTTGTTTTTATTTGAAGTAGAGATAGTTTTGTAAGAATAATGGTGTATTGTGACCAAACATATATAATGAACTTGTAGACATTGTACAAGATAGCTGATGCACACTATGATAAGAAACCATCACTTTTATACGACACTTTTAAGGAAAACATCACCATGATAATTATCTTCTATGTAATTATATAGGAACATGTTTTCAAGATAATGTAGTATCCTGTTCAATAATACATACATTATTCGATCATTAACACTTTATCATAAATGAACTAGGATAAAATTAACTAGAAAACAAAATATCTGGTATTAATGCTAACATTGATTATTTATAATGATAATTTGTGATGTTTCATAGAATTAAATTATCACAAAAATATGAAGACACATATGGATATTAGAAAATAACTTTTATTTATGTGTTAATGTGAAAATGGAATCTGGAAACATGGAAAAAAATATAGTTAATGATCAATTTAAAAAACTTATATTATATAAATATAATTAAGGAACCATTATTGTTACTAGTTATATAACATATAGAATATGATTACATGATGGGATGTGATATTCAACTAGGATACTTGTAATGACTATGACCTAGGTACCTAAATAGTACTAGAATGGGGTCACCTCAACACCTTATACACAAATATTGATTACTGATGTCAAGATTATTCCACATGGGATGACTAATAATAATATGGGAGATATTTATTCCTATTTATAACTAAATAATACTATCAAAGGATTATGCTAAATGTTCAAATTGACCATTGAAGACATAGAACAAATAAAAAAAATACAAAATTTTAAATTTGGGTACCCGTATATCAAGGTAATATCTATTATACATGGATAGTTTTATAATGAATTAACTATTTGAAAATAAACCACCATTATAATATATTCCTAAAACATCCATACTAGAATTTTCATATATATAAATATATAATTGAATTAAAATATACATATACACACACACACACCAAGTGATCCAAAAATCACCTAAAGAGTTTAAATAGGGGTCTCTTGAGTGAGATGTATCCAATTAGACATTTAGGAATGAAAAATATAATGTTAACCTGGATCATCCATCAAAAAATCCTAAAGTAACCAAACCAACTCCATACACCACATGCAATAAAAAAAACACATTTTATAGATCCATACAATAACTTGGGTTATATTACAATGGATATTCACACTTTGAATAAGGAAAAATTTAATGTGTGAATATATCATAACAAGTAAGCGGTCACCACCCAACACTTATTGAACTATCTTAAATCAAAGTGAATTTTGTAAAATTTTATATAGGTTAATAGGTTAGTCAAAATATCAGAATGATCTTTCATGGTGATAACCTCTAAAATGACAATCATGAATAACTTCTTATACTATGTTGATCAGGCCCTATGTAACTTACTCCATGTTTAGCCAAAAATCCTAGGAGTATAAATATGAATTATTCATTTTATAATTCCAATTTGAAGAAGAAATGGAATCAAATAAATCGAGTTAGGGTAACTATTTATCTTATTCTAGTGAAAAGAGATAGGGGTATACACTGTTTGGGATTCATGATTCCATCCAAAATATGACATCTTATGCCTTAATATCAGAAAACCTAATCATTGAATATATAAAAATAAAATAACCATATATATATTCATAAAAATTTTAATAATAATAATAAATAAATTTGATAAATTCTAAACATGAACCGTTAAAAATAACAAACTAAATTAGGATTTTAATAAATATCTTACATGTTCAAAGATATATATAAAATAATATAGAAAATAGAAAATAATTTATATCTTGATTATCATACATGAAATTATGATAGAAATATAGTCCATTTATAACATACAATACAACTATAATGTAAAGTGTATAAACTAGTAAAGGGATTTGTTAAGGAAAACCCAAAACAATTTAGTAAAAAATGTTTCATATTTTGTTAGAAAATTTAATATATATAATTATTAAGGAGGAAAATTTATTTTAAAAACATATCAATTTTCCCTAAATCGTTGTTATCAAATGCACTGAAAATAGTATATAAGTAAAGAGGGGTCACTTACCTAAACATAAATTGAACCCAATTTCACAACCTGAAGAATTAGGGTAACACCACCACCTAAGGGATTGAACATACATAGGATCAGGAAAATATATTTTAATTTGATTCTATCATATTTTTTCCCAAAAGAATTAAATTAATGCTTCCTAAACTCAATAACACGAAGAAAAAGCTTCCAATACACCCTTAGGGGATGAAAAAACAAATGATCTGATGAATTGTGATACCATGATTGAAGAGGGATTTAGGCATTTTATTTAAAATTATGGAAATTTAAAAATTTGGAGGGATGGATGAAAAATTACTTTCAATCAATCAAAAGAAGTCCCATAACTCAAATTTAAGAAGTTGTGTGGATCATGATAGTATGTATCACATAGATATGGAAGAATAAATTAGAGGCTAGGTGATCCTCCCAGGATATTTTATAAAATAAAACCCGAGTAAAGGGGTATATATATTATATGATTTTATGTAAAAAAAAATTCAATATTTTTAAAAAATAAAATCCAAATCCCATTGAGTCTCCATTAGATTACAACCTATCATATATTAATGAAAAATGGGGAACATGACTTTTAGTTTTGGACGTCCAAGGTTCCAATACCCTTTTTTCCCAATGTCCCTTTCTCCCATATTCCACTAAATCCCTTCCACTAATATTTTAACACCCTTTCAATATTAAACACTACCATTTAGGAAAATAATTGATAATAATTAAAACAAATAACAAACCCATTGGATGATGGTTATTAGAAAATCTATCAACATTTGGGATTTTTATCCCTGAGAAGCATTAATGTCAATACTAAGGAAATATATTCATCCATTATTTATTTATTTTAGTCATTAATTTTGAGGTTTATATAAAAAATCAATTAGATGTGTATCCATATCTCTAATAATTTTCAAACATATATGGTTAATTAAAATAGTTATTTTTTGATAAGAGACTTCAACTTCTATTTCAACATCCTCAAATCATTCAATATAAGTAGGATCGGGTATATATTTACATATTTGGGAAATATACAATAAATTATGAATTTTTTCGATTTTATTGGTAAGGTATGTTGACAAGAAGTATTTCAAATATTTTATATGATCTGAAAACGTCCAAAAATCTATATTTCAAGATTTCTATGATTTTTTATAGGTCTTTGACCCAACCATGGTGAAACACTAATGAATACATAATACAAATGTTAAATCCCAATGGTTCTCTCTAAGAATAAATATAATGTTTCATATGGATTTGGGTAATAATATTTATTTATTGAATCAATTTCACTTACTCCATAATTTCATAGAATATTTTTTGTATTATTGGAGAGGCATCACCAATCTTGAACCAACATATAGAAGAGAAAATGGTGTAATATAACAGGCCACAAAAGGATCCTTTTTTATAGAAGACAAATAAATTTTATAATATGGTATATCTGAAAGAGAAATATATTATTACTATGATCCAATAAATTTATGAATCTTAGAATATAATATATCTTCTAAAATATAAAGGATGTACCGGTACTATCCTTTGGTTTTAGGGTGATTGGTTTTATTAAAATTCACGTGAAAGCATAAATCAAGTTGAAACTCTTTCCAGAACAAAAATGTGAACCCCATGTCTAAATCCAAAATGATACAATATATTACCCCATTTAGATTAAAAATTTATCTAAAATATAATTTTCCCTGGTCATCATTAATGTATATTTCTCAAAGTGGAGACAAAATTATCCATCTCGGTCAGGTGGTCAATAATAACCGAAATAAAAAGATCACCTTTAATATATTATAGAAATCTGGTTACATGTTTTATTATAAATTAATCCACTTTACATACATGTAATTTGATATTACCTAATTCCCTATATGACCATTTATTTTCTTTATTAACTCATTGATAAGAGAAACTAATTGATGAAAATAGACATTTTTTAAATTTCAGGTCACTAGAATTAGAAATTAATATCATGGTATGTTTTTTTAACTCTAAATTATATAACCCACTAATATAAATAATATTTTATCATCACTTTATACCACATAACAATACATAATACTAACATACCATTCATATTTCATAAAAATCTATATTCATGAGACCAACCATTATGTACTTCCCTACCATTACGATTCTATCAAATTATGATACAATTATAATAAAATATATTAGTGTCATTGAATTAGTGAAAATTAGTTTTCATATGATCGATATGATGTAAAAACATCATACATAAATTCATTGGGAAATCTATAAAAATATCAACAAAGAATTATTGTATTCTTATCAATTTATTAACTTCTATGACCTTTTTTTGTTTATCATTCCTGCGATGAGAATCTATTACCAAATTTATTTTCCAAGGTGAATACTAAATTTAGAAATAGAATTATTATATTTATCTACCCAATTACATTTTCCTATATTTAAATCTATATAGGAAAATATATAATTGAGGATTGTATTATCAGCGTATATCACTAAATTATTTCTAAATACATAATTCCTCTATATGAGATCTCACTTCTTCCAAAATCATTATAAAATAGAATATGAAATCTCATATCATACATACTCTCATCCATTCCATAGTAATATATTGACAGAAAATATTTTTCATATATCATTTCCATTAAATGTAAAACTATCAAGATTAACTATGCATCATATTTCTTTGAAAGACCCTCTATGTGGTTAGTGTAATGTATTAAAGGATTTATATGATAATTTTACATGATTTTAATCTTAATTTTACATATACATACTTACTATATTCATATATCAATAAAAATTTAAACATGCTCTAGGTTATCCACTTTCTCCCCTTTTGTATTTTTCTTCTACCATCGCTATGAATTTATCCACAATTTATAATTCCACATATGATTATCATCAAATCCATCTATTATTATCGGAAAATAAAAAAATACATACATTTTGAAACAATTTTCAAATTTTTTATTTTAAAAAAACCAACATAACACATTTATACCACCATAATGAATTCATATTAATACAACCCCAAAACCACACTCCCATATATTGTGATAATATAATAAAAATATCATTTTCAATATAATATTAATGAACATGACCCGTTTTTCTACATCCAAAAAATTCAATGTCAAAAGGAAATTATGGATCCCTTATATAATCAAGGAAATTTTAGTTATAGATATTTAGATAATTTTGGAAAACTATTACATAAAAAATACCAATGTCTTTAAATGATAATTTCTCCTTTTTAACTAACACTTTACTTTTTCAAATTAAATCATCATGATAATCCATATTCTATCTTTCTAGAAATAATTCGGTCCACATTATTCTTAATAACCTTTGGAAATAAAAACATAAGATGTGTGATCTCAAATGCTCGGTAACGGTAAATATACTAATTAATAATTTAATATCATTAGTGAGTGTAAGAGGTGAATAAGGGTATGATGACATAATACATGTTCAAGAGAATAACATAATAATATTCATACCCATAAATACCATAATTATCAAACATTAAAACAAGTCATAAGGATTTAAAAAAGGAAAGAGTCATTGGAATCAATAATCCCAAGCCATGAAATATCAATATTGATCAAAGGAAACATTTTTAACTTATATAAGAATAGTAAAAATGTGTTTGTATCATGGGAAATTATCTTCATTGAACCCTTATAGAACCCTTTAAGTTAGAATAACCATATTTCGGACTTCTAATATAATTTTTCATAGAACATAATCATTTTAAATGCATTGTATATATATTTGGGTGTACCCATTAAAAAAGATATATTAGGCTCACCAGGAACCATATAATATCACCCATCATATAATAATGTCAAAAAACGATTAATAAATTTCATAGTGATTTCATTTCACCTTAAAACTTCTAAAACCAATTATTTTTCCAATTTTAACTTGATTAACACATGGAAAAAAAGTAGTTTCCATGAAAATTAATATTAAACATCACTGGCCCATGGAAAAGTAACATGTTCCATAATAATCAATTTGAATTGTGATTATCCAAGGGGAACAAAATAGGTTCCAAAAAATATATTTGAATCATGGTTACCCACTGAATAGAAACGAGTACCATAACAATCTTTATGAAATGTGATTAATCTGATGGAAGTAAATATTATCAAATATAATTTCCTTGAAATAGTCAAAATCCATCTAAATAATGTATAATTATGGTATCATTACAAATTATACCCAATGGATCACATGTAATAACATGTGGTATTGAATTTTAGGAATGGAAATACCATTGAAATATCATTAATAAATTTTTTAGAAATATAATCTTTTCTTTTTGAAAATAAATTCTAAATAAATTAAAAAATAATTTAAAAACCCCATTATTTTGAATAAAAATTATAAAAAAATTTGGTAAACATCAAGGGAGAAAATGGAAATACTGGAATAAAAAACATTTCATGTTATAAATCTTAAAAATAAACATTCTTTTTAAAAAATTTGGAATAATGCAGTAGAAATTGACCCATATTAAAAAATATGGAAAATATCATTGTAAAACAATTTAAATGAATGTAAAATATCATATAAAATAGATTTGGGAAATCAATTATTTTTATAAAAGATCATTTTTAATTTTTTTTTGAAAAAATGGATATGATAGAGAAATATACCCGATCAAAAAAATGCATGATCAGTAACACATAAAAAATATTATTGATATATCATCATTAAATAAAATATAAAATAAAAATGAAACATGTTAAATAAATTCATAGCTAATGGAGAATAATGAGATTTGGTTTGTTAAAATAAGAGCTTATTATTTCCACTAAATAACCTTGAATATTAAATATCATGAAATGAAGTAGATTATAATATAAAGCTTTTTCGACTTTGAAAACTATTCAGTTGTAGGAACCATATAATAATAAAAATAAATAATACATTAAATATCACTAAAATAAGAATTTCCATGATAAATAATGTCAAATTTTTGTGTATGCGCCCCACAAATGAATATATTTTTATATCACAAATGCATGTATCAAATAAAGTGAAGTAGAGATGAGTAAACATTTCAATAATCATACCACTGAATTTAATATCTAATCAATGAATAAATTAAGTTAATAAAATGCAAATCCAAATAAAAAGTTTAAATACAACATAATATTATTAATTAAATAGGTAATCATAGAATATCAAATACAATTAATAAGTAATAAATCACATTTAAAATATGTTGATTTATGAAATTCAATACCAATTGGCAATGTTCAATTAAAATCTCGTTCGATGAAGTAATTCAAATTTAAAAATGAAAAACTATTATTATTTAAGGATTCATGTTATTAAATTTAATTTGTGCATTATATACAAGATGAAATATAACTATTTTGTGAATATTTAATGTCTCATAGAATTAAAAGTGAGATGAGAAACCCTTACCTGTAGTCTAGACAATCCTTCAATTCTCTTTGACTATTGTATAATATGATTACAGAAATGATTTGATTTATTAAAAAAAATTCATGTTTTATAACTTACAATTATAAAATTTATTTTATTTCTTTTTAATGACATATTCACATAATTAATTAGCTAATTCCACATCGAGTGTTTTGAGGATGTTCAGTTAATTATTTCAAAAATGGCTTAAGTGTGTTGACTATAGTCAATGAGGTAATTATTCAAAATCTCTAAATAATAATCATGAATTAAATATAAAATTTATACATCACTTATAATTTTGATAACCAATCAGGAAATATGTTTATGAAAAATGAACTTCATCACAATCATTGATACGGGAGTCTACACGTACGTAAGAGTAGGATTATATTTTTCAATCATCATTATATAAAAAAGGTATGAATTTTTTTAAATTATTATAATTAAAATTATATAATAAATATCATAATATTTAATTAAATATACACACCCAAAAAACACACACACACAGATATATATATATATATATATATATCATCTATGTGATATTGTGATGAAAAAAAGAATCACATCGCTTTTTTGAGGTTGTAGTCCACATGGTCAAAAATAATGTCTTTATTTTTTAGTGTAATAAATCAAATAAAATATTATTTTTATATAATGATAAATATTTAATTAATATCATTATCATTTCATTTATAACACAAATATTTAATAATTATATCATTATTAACTTCAATGTAAATCTTTAGTGAAAAAACGAATCACATCTCTTAGTGAGGTGGTAGTTAGCCATACACACAAGTGGTGTTAACGTATCCCCCATGGAATGGAATATAAGAGGGTATATCTAATATAATAATTATGTAAGTATAAATATGTTACATATATTACACACACACAGACATACACACATAAATACATATATATATATATATATATTAAATCCATCATTACAAAAATCCATGAGATAAGATGATGGAAAACAAATGACATTGGTTCGTGAAGTGGTAGTCCACCAAACACACGATGGTTTATTTTTGTGTCAAATTTGATGGAAGAGGAGATAAATTTTTGGTTATGAAATTAAAATAATAAAATATAAATATATGAGATAAACTTTTTTATTATATAATCATATTTTAAGAGTATTTCAAGGAGGTGTAATAAGATATAAAATAAAGTCACATGGTTAAGTATGATACCTCTTATTTGGACAACCACTTTAGGTAAGCACAAAAATGATTCAGTGGATAGATTTTTTATCAAAATAAGGGATCTAGGAAATTTATATGAATGCAAGGAAGAAATTTTGGAAGAAAATACCAATGAAATATTCTATTAATGTGTTATGAAGTGAGTATAGCTTGTGACCTTTTATATGTGAGGGGATTGATAGACATGTAACATTTAAAAAAATAAAGGACCCACATTATTCACATGTAAAAAGGATCCAAAATGGTCAAATACAGAAACATAGATATGATAAGGTCTAAATATTTCCATAAAATATTTTCAATAATGTTTTAATATCAATTTTACACTTATAATTTCGGTATCATCCCATAGGAAAACCATTTTCTCCTTAACCGTAGTAGTTAATTTTTATAATTTTCACTATTTATTAAGGTAAAATAGTTTATAGACATTAATAAATAATAAAAATTATTCTGAATAAAAATATTGAATCCATTTTATTAAATTTTATTCATATATTTGGAGAAATATTATTTAAAATTAATCCAACAAACAAAATAAAAAAGGGGTTTTACGAATTGTAATTTCAATAAAAATGATTTTATATTTACTCAATGACTAATAAGAAATATTGTATGAATATAAAATAATATTTATTCAAAAATAATATATAAATTTCATTTAAATCATCCCTAATTAGTTTCTAGTAATTAATAAAAAAACGATAAACAATAATCAGTTAATGTTTTTTAGAAAAACCAATTTTTAAACTTAAAAATTTACATATACTAAAAAAATATAATGATTATTAAAATTAAATTATGTGAATTAAATTAATATAAATAAAAATTTTAAAATTTTAAATTAAATTCAATATATAAAGGGACATTAAATTTTTTTTAATTTGTGGAAAATAAATGACTTTGTTTTCAAAAATCAATATTTATAACAATTCACTGAAAAATCAATATTTTTTAAAAATAAAAAAAAATCCAAACAATTAAATTTTGATATGATGGTTTCAAAAAACAAAAATTATCAAATATGTTTTCTAATAGATCTAAAATTTAATTATAATTTCTATTCACTAAAAGAAATAAAAATAATTTTTGAAGAAAACATATTTTTGATGAATAAAATTAATTTACTGAAAATTGATTGATTTCTTAAAAAATATTTATAAAAAAATTATATTGAGTATGAAATTTATATTTATATATTTCATAATGTATTCTATACAATTTATAACATCAAATTTTACTTTTAGGTTATAATGGTAATCTATTTATTAAGTCATTTAAGTTCAGGGATGCGTGTCGAATACACTATCAAATATATTTTACTTTTATAAAATAATTGGGTGTTATATTATAAGACAAATTAATAAATTGAATCACCATAATTTCACTGTTATCTTGTTAATAAAATATTGGACATTTAAAAATACATTTTTTTGGAAACCCACATTGTAAAAAGGATTAATGAAATAACTTCTTAATAAGAGAGTAAAGGATCTATTATGGTCATTTAGAATAACACATACAATATTTAAAAATATGACAAAATAGGTGGTCAGTAAAGAATTATACAATAAAAAAAAGTTTAATGCCCAAATAACGATATAGTGTGACATAGATCATCAATAATAATGTGAATTATCCCAATAAAATTAACCACAAAACCATAATCCAAGGATGTGTGAAAAAGGATTGATATCATCATAAATGATGGTAATAGGGAAATATTTGGATTCAATATCATTTTAAAAGATTTTAGGAATTCATTTTCCATCTATAAAATAATTATAAAGAAATATACATACATTATGAGTATAATTTCATCCTTTTGGAAATTTCCACCACAATCTCATTTTTTCTCCCAACTATGAGTATTCTAGTTGAGTTTTTCATGACCGAATCATTATAAATAAACAATAAATAGATCATATAAAAATTAACGGGCTATAGACCTACTACACATGAATTTATATATTAACCAAAACCAAAATGGATTGTACATGGTAATATAATTACCAAAATTAGTAAACCATTATTTGATAAAATAGGACATTAATCTACAAATGTCAAAAATAATAACCCAATTTCAAAAAAAAATATTTATTAAATAACCTCAATAATAAATATAGTTTTAACCTCCAATTCTATCTCATAATATTCACCTTCATTGCAAAAAGAATGAAATTATTCTTTTTAAGTAACTTTAATCACGTTGTCACAAAATAATTTTTCAATCTCATGGTTATATATGATATACATGTATTCTAAATATACAAGATCATTTAACACCTAACTATTATCAATAAATTAAATCATATTTTCACAAAATAGACATGAATAATTCATTTTAAAACCAATATATACATGTACATAACCAATTTTTGTTTCCAAAAATGTAATTAATCACTTTTAGATCTCATCGCTAAAAACCTCAAAGAGGTTTCTATGACTTTGAACTTATAATCACCCATAATATTATAGAACTATGATATTATCCAAAAGTCATAATATAACATCACATGAATACATCATAATCTCCAAATTTATGTAAAAGCTAATTTGATACCATCTATATCATACCAAAACCCACACTCCCAAATTTGGCATTGAAATCAAAAATATTACATTTCTCGCATGATATCGATGATGGATACACAATTTTCTCAATAAAAAATATAAAAAGTGAAAAGAAATTACTGGATCACATAAAATATCAAGGAAATTTTAGGTTTATAGTTTCATACAATTGGAAAAACTCTTACATAAATAATGTTGATGTGTTTAAATGATCACTTCTCCCATTTATCATAGATTTTCGTATTTTACATTAATTCATCATCATCCTCCATATAAAATCCTACTAGATTAAATTCATTCCCCATAATTATTGATAACCTATGGAAAAGGAAACTTGTTGTAATGACCCGACAATTCTTATTGGCTTGAGAGCTCAACGAGTCATTACTAGGCCTTAAGCTACATCCCCAAGGTGCTAAAGGATGGCGTTAAATGCCAAAATGGTTTCAAAACAAGTGGGGGATGATTTACCCTTTTTGAACATACCACAGAACCAACAAACATAACCAAACAAAACAACTAAATGATGCATGATAAAATCTAAGAAAACTCAACCATTTATTTCATAATAATCCAACGAAGTGAAACAACGGAAAAAAAACCAAATTAGAGTAAACAATGGAAAGACAACTACAAGACTTCAAGATGGAAACCCAACTCCATGCTCCACGAGCTCCAAGATCCAACATCACGAATAAGCCCAAGAGTCCCGAAGTAGT
Source organism: Viscum album (assembly GCA_963277665.1). NCBI lineage: Eukaryota > Viridiplantae > Streptophyta > Magnoliopsida > Santalales > Viscaceae > Viscum > Viscum album. Next base: position 445,251,861 of record OY728121.1, read on the forward strand.
GCTATAAATGTGTGACACTTTACCTTTTCCAACATCCTGGTATATAACATCTGAAAAATCACCCTCGTTCCAAAGTAGGGGGTGAGTAATGAAACTCAGTAGGTTTTCCCCGATGACTTCCCAACCCATGCCACTTGGATAAAACATGTTAGCACATTTATATAAATCCATTTATATAGAACAATTCCAAAATAGTTCACAGTATAGAAAGTTCCATGTCAAGTCATTTTCCAACAAAAATCATTTTCCAACAAAAGAAACCAAGCAATGTTTCCCAATCAAATTCCCCTTTCCATTTTTGGCACTTTCATACCATTTCACAAATCCACACAACAAACCATTTCGCAACCCGTGAAAACAACTATGCATGCATCATTATGACAGTTTCATACTCATGAGCGGTCTCTCATTGATCTACCAAGTCGTCACAAGGTAATTATTCCCCATGTTCCATTACACTTTTTCGCACCGAGCACAAGGTAATATTTCAACCAAGCCTCGTAAATGCAATATGAACACACACACCAAGTTTTCCCAAAAAACACACCATTTCAACCACGCCAAAACCATTTCAATAAAACAACCCTTTTATTGAAACCTTTTTTCCCACAAACAATTTTCTAAATCTAGAAAATCTGTATTTTAAAATCACCATTTTAAAATCATGAAACCAAAACACTTTGCACAAACCATTCTTTTAATTTCCACAATTCCATCAAAACCCATAAATCATCACTAAAGAAGATTTATAACATGCTTTACACCCAATTACACAATCAAAAACAAGAAATTAAATCAATTTTAACTAATCCTTCTAGTTCTAAGAAATATGAATCGAGAGTGAAGCCACTTACCTCAATAAGTTGGGCGAAACCAACCAATGGACGAAGAACACCAACAAAACCAAGCCAATTCTCCAAAAACCCTCCTTAGATCTCTTCTCCTAACACAACCAAGACGAAATATTGTCATATTTTCCATACACCCCTTTATATCTACCCATAATGGGTGTAGATATAAGAAAATGAGAGAATAGGAGATGTAGATCTAAGTAGATCTAAGAAAACGATCAAGAACGATCACATACATTAAGAATCAAGCTTCGATTTTCCAAGAGAAGCCTTTGAATCGCCTCCGAAACACATAGGAGATGTCTTCCAACCTTCAAGGGTGATTAATCCTAAGTTAGGGATGCTAAGTAGATTTAATGAGTCAATTATTGGAAAAATGAATTAGATCCACAATTTTAGGATCTAATTTTAAGTGACTGCATGGTTAGTCCACACGGTTTAACAAACTGTGCGCTAACCGTGTGTTAGCTTCTACCTCGGCCAACCCTCTTGCACGGTTTTGCTGCATGGTTAGACAAACCATATTCCGTCTATGAGGAAGCCACTTCCTCCCATACCAACTCCGTATAGTTTGGCAGCATGGTTTAGACAAAATGTGCGCCTCCCATGTGACTTCCCTTTTTTCCCCAAAACTCATTCCAAGTTCTCCCGACTCTCTAATTTGAGACCCTTAACATTTTAACCATGAAAATCATCAAGTAAGGGTTACATAACAGAATCTAGGGGTACTACATTCTCCCCACCAATTGCCTTTTAGTCCCCAGAAAGTAGAAAACCACTGCTTGACTGGAATAGTTCTCGCAACTGCTCCTTTATTTCTTTCTCACGTTCCAAAGTATCTTCCTGAATCTGACCATGTTGCCCCAAAACCCACACTAGGTCGATGCTTTTTCCACGCAAGACATTATCCTGCCTGTCCACAATCTACACCGGGATATGTACCAACGAAGCATCCAGCTCTAGGTTAACGTGATCCCATCGGATCATATTGTCAGGATCGGGCTGATACTTCTTTACCTGAGATACGTGGAACACATTGTGCACCGAACTGAACCGTGGTGGTAATGCCAACAGATATGCCACCTCTCCAACCTGTTCCAGTATCTCAAAAGGTCCTATATAACGAGGATATAATTTTCCCTGCTTCCCAAAATGACAATGTCCAAGTCTTGGAGAGATCCTCAAAAAGACATGATCACCCACAATGAACGCCAACGGTCTGCAATGGTGATCTGCATAAGATTTCTGACGACTTTGAGTTGTCTCTATCTTCTTTCTAATCAACTGAATCTTCTCCATTGTTTCTTAGACAAGGCTCATCCCATCTATTGAATTTTCACCTGTTTCTACCCAGCATAGTGGAGGACGATAAGGACGCCCATACAATGCTTCAAATGAAGCCATGTGTATCAAGGCCTGATAACTGTTATTTTATGAGAACTCCACTAAGTGTATATTCTCCTCCCATGATCCACCAAAGTCCATTACACAAGCCCAAAACTTGTCTTCCAATGTTTGTATCGTCCACTCAGATCGCCCATCTGTCTGAGGATGATACGTCGTACTCATCATCAACTGAGTCCCCAGGGATTACTGTAATGATTTCTAGAAACGAGATGTGAACCTCAAATCCCTGTCTAGGACTATAGAAACTAGTACACCATGCATCTTTACCACTCCTCAGATATTGATTTTTGAATGATCTTCCACCATATGAGTTTCACAAATCAGAATGAAATGGGCCGACTTGGTTAGATGATCCACTATCACCCAAACGGCATAGTGTTTCCGGGCCGTTCTTGGAAGACCTGTAACAAAATCCATTGCTATATGCTCTCATTTCCTCACTAGGATAGTTAAAGACTATAACATACTAGCTGGTCTCTGATACTCTGCTTTAACCTGTTGATAATTTAAACATCACGAGACGAACTCGGCCACCTTACTTTTCATGCCGCTCCACCAAAATTGAGCCTTTAGAGCCTTATACATCTTATGTGTACTCGGATGTACATTCCATCTTGAATGGCGGTAAGAATTAAGGAGTTGTTCCTGAGAAAATATAGGTACAACCATCAGATCCCTGAAACACAAATCTGAACTCGCTTCCAGTTTCTAATTATCAATGGTCTCACCACCATTGAGTTTTGAACTCATTACCAGACATTCCGCATCAGATGTTTGTGCCTCTTTGACCAATTTTTCCAGATCCGGAACAAGCATAGCTAAAAAGAAAACTGCAACATCACCTCGGTTTTCACATTCCACATGCATGTCGGCTAAGACTGACATCAACTGCCATTATTCTGATGCTTCCTTTTCCAACTGAGCATATGAATTCTTGCTTAATGCATTGGTTACTGAATTGGCCTTACCTGGTGTATACATCAAGTCAAAGTCAAACATTTGAAGATAATTCATCCATATCCTTTTCCACAGATTCAAATCTCACTCTGATAAAAAAAATTTCAAGATTTTTTGATCTGTAAACACAGTGAACTTCTCACCAAAGAGATAATGACACGAAGTCTTCAAGGCATGGACAACTGCAGCTAACTCCAAATCGTGTGTTTGGTAATTCTTCTCATGCACCCTCAACTTCCTTGATCCATAAGCAACAACATGGTCTCCTTACATGAGAACACATCCCAACCCTTTTCCCGAAGCATCACAATACACCACATACCCTTGTCCTCAATCAGGAAAGATCAAGATAGGTGATAATGTAAGGTGAAGTTTCAACTCTTGAAAAGATCTCTGACATTCCTCAGTCCATTGAAATGCACTATTTTTCTTTGTCAATGCTGTCATAGGTGAAGCTATTCATGAGAAGTCACGCACAAAGCACCGTTAATAACCATCTAGACCAAGAAAACTTCTTATTTCAAAGACATTATTTGGAGGTTTCCAAGAAAGAACAGCTTCTATATTTTCTGGATCTACTGAAACACCTTTCTCAGAAACAACATGGCCCAGAATGCATACCTCTTGTATCCAAAAATCACACTTTGAGAATTTTGCATACAACTGATTGTCTCTCAAGATTTCTAACACTTTCTCCAAGTGTTTCTCATGCTCATCCCTTGTTCTTGAATACGCCAATATGTCGTCGACAAACACCACAATAAAAGAATCCAGATATTGCTAAAATATCTGATTCATCAAAGCCATGAAAACTGCTAGTGCATTTGTAAGACCGAAAGGCATGACTACATATTCTTAGTGTCCATATCTGCTTTTGAAGGTTTTCTTCAGAATATCCTCCATTTGAACTCGCAACTGGTGATATCCTGACCGCAAATCAATCTTAGAGAACAACTAATCTCCCCACAATTGATCAAACAGGTCATCAATGTGTGGAAGTGGATATTTATTCTTTATCGTAACTTGGTTAAGTATACGATAATCCACACATAGCATCAAGGTTTCATCTACTTTATTTACAAACACAACTGTTGCTTCCCATGAAGACACGCTTTTCTGAATAAATCATTTGCTTTCTAGCTCCTCTAACTGCACTTTCAATTCCTTTAACTCCGTTGGTGACATCTTATAAGATGGAAGTGAGATAGGACTGGTCACCGGGAGGAGATCAATCTTAAACTCCACTTCTCTTACAAGTGGTAACCCCGATAAGTTTTTAGGAAAAACATCAGTAAATTGGTCCACAACTACTAGAAAATTGTTACTCACAATCTTTTCCATCGATTCCAAGTTTAACACATCCAACTGGTAAGAGATCGTTTCCACTGCTGGTTCCAACAAGCCTGTTGCACCTGCCTTGACCACTCTTTCTTCTCTAAAGAGATGCTCGAAGCCATCCTCAATCGCAAAACTGACTTTTCTGCTATAACAGTCGATGTGAGCCCTGAACTTTTTTAGCCAATCCATCCCCAAGATTATATTATAGACATCCATCTCCAGCATAGAGAAATCTCATTTCATCTTTGCTCCATCAACAGTTATAGAACATGATCTACACACGAAGGCTCTACATTCTCTTTCACCGAGAGGTGTTTGAAGTTTTATCACAGAGGGCTTCATTACAACCATTAAGTTTAGAAAATCATCAATACGATAAGAAAAAAAAGAATGTGATGCACCAGTATCTAACAACACTTTCATGGGGGTAGAATTCAAAAGAATCGTACCTCTCACCGTAGATGTTCCAGACTGGTCATCTAGAATCACCTGTTCTGATCCGTACAATTGCTTTTTTGGTGAAATTTTCTCCTTATTGCCCAGTATGAGGAGTCATGGTATTTTTGGAATCACCATAACTAGATCTGTTCTGTTGGCGAGACTGATTTTGTTGTACTCGCCCTGTCGAAGCATAGGATGCTTGCGATGCCTGGGAAGTGTCATGTGCACCCGACCTCAGAGTATTGCGATAATATCACTGAATATTCCCCATATTATTACAATTGTGACATGATTTTGGTGGTGATGTACATTCCCGTTACATGTGATCAATCGTGCCACATTGAAAGAACTCAGCCTCCATCATGGGTCGTGGATGAAGGTTCACTGATCCAGCCATTTGATTCTGATTCGCACTCCCACATTAGAAGTAGGTGTCCCCCTTCCGCGTGTTCCCATCATTAGAGTTCCCACCCATTCCTATGGGTATCATCATACTTCCTCCTCCCATAAATCCTGATATGTCTATTTCTACTACTGTTTCTCTGTTTACCATCTCCGTGTAATCCTTAATATAGAGCGCAGCTATCTTCGAGTGAATCTTTTGTCGCAACCCTGATTCAAAGATGTGTTCCTTCAGCGACGCACTTACAGCAACTTCTGGTGAATTGCACACTAAATTCATGAATTTAGCTGCATACTTCGTGACAGAGAGATTCTCATACTTCAGGCTGAAAAATTTTGTTGTCCTCTAGATCTTGAACGTATGAGGATAGAATTGTTTATTGAACAATTCTTCAAATTCCTCCCAGCCCAGGCATTGATCAACCTTATCCTTTACTAGTAGCTCCCACCACTGTCGTGAAAGATCCCCAAGCATATACTTTTCCAACTTTACTTTCAGCACTATTGTTGTGCCGATGAAATCGAAGATAAGATTCATCCTGCTTAGCCACACCTCTACCTTTTCTGGTTCAGAATCACCCCAAAAGATGGGTGGATTCCGCATCTGAAACTGGACAGAATGGTCTACATGCCATGCCTCATCCCTCTGATTTCCCATGTCCATAGCCTGGAATGCTTGAACTATACTTTAGAATAGCTGCTGGTTCACCTGCGGTTCTGGTGCAACCACATTCTCCGCAACCTCTTCCATTTGGTTTCTATGACGTCTAACAGGTGCCATTTTGTATACAAACAACACATGCTGTTAGTCTCCCTTCCTAGCAACTGAAGGCTTAGCATTTAAATTTCTATCACATCACTATCACAACACTGATTTCAAATTATTTATAAAATAGATATTTTCTTTCCTTTGAAAATAAATCTATTTTCAAAATACATCAACCATTATCTTTTCAAAGTATTGCATTTGAAACCATGTTTAAAATTTTCTGAAAACATGATTTTGCATCAAACCATAATCCATTTCTCCAAATGAATTATGCAATCCTAGTGGGAAGTCATTCCTCTACAATTCATGTCATGCTCATCTCACTGGCTAAACCCATGAAAATGAGATTTTCAACATTATAGAAGTGTCTCCAAACACTTATGTACCAAAATCCCTGGTAACTTGAAGTTTAGCATAAAGGGGTTAGCTACATCTTTTTATGCTATACCTTTCAAGTTCTGACAATCCTACTCCTTTATAAGATTCCTACCCAAGGAAAAGGCAAGAAGTAATTTCAACTCCAAGACCAAGAACATCAATAAAAATTTGTTCCTCAAGGAAGGAACCTCCCTCTAATACCATTTGTAATGGCCTACCAATTCTCATTGCCTTGAGAGCTCAACGAGGCATTACTTGGCCTTAAGCGACATCCCCAAGGCACCAAAGGCTGGCGATAAATGCCGAAGTATTTTAAAACAAGTGGGGGACAATTTACCCTTTTTGAACATAACACAGAACAAACTACCATAACCAAACTAAACAACTAAATGATGCATGATAAAAGATAAGACAACTCAACCATTTATTTCATAATAAACCAACCAAGTGCAATAGTGGAAAACAAAACCAAATCAGAGTAAATAGCGAAAAGAAAACTACAAGACTTAAAGATGACAAACCAAATCCATGTTCCACGAGCTCGAAGCTCCAACATCATGAATCATCCCATGATTCCTGAAGTAGTGCTATAAATGTGTGGAACTTTACCTTTGCCAACATCTCGGTATATGACATCTGCAAAAGCACCATCGTGCCAAAGTAGGGGGTGAGTAATAAAACTCAGTAGGTTTTCCCTGATGACTTCCCAACCCATTCCTTTAGGATAAAACATGTTAGCACATTTATATAAATCCATTTATATAAAAAAATTCCAAAACAGTTCACAATATAGCAAGTTCCATGTCAAGACATTTTCCAAAAATAACCACTTTCCAACAAAAGCAACCAAGCAAAGTTTCCCAATCAAAATCCCCTTTCCATTTTTGGCACTTTCATACCGTTTCACAAATCCACACAACCAACCATTTCGCAACCTGTTAAAACAACTATGCATGCATCGTTATGACAGTTCCATACTCATGAGTGGTCTCCCGTCGATCTGCCAAGTCATCACAAGGTAATTATTCCCCATGTTCCATTACACTTTTGGCATCAAGCAAAAGGTCATATTTCAACCAAAACTCATAAATGAAATATTAACACACACACCAAGTATGCCAAAAAAACCACACCATTTCAACCATGCCAAAACCATTTCAATAAAACATCCCTTTTATTGAAACCCTTTTACCAGAAAACCATTTTCCAAATCCAGAAAATCCTTATTTTAAAATCACAATTTTAAAATCAAGAAACCAAAACACTTTTCACAAACCATTCATTCAATTTCCATAATTCCATAAAAACCCATAAATCGTCACTAAAGAAGATTTATAACATGATTTGAACCCAATTTCACAATCAAAACCAAGAAATTAAATCAATTTAAGCTAAGCCTTAAAGTTCTAAGAAATAGGAATGGAGAGTGAATCCATCTACCTCAACAAGTTGGGCGAAACCAACCAATGGACGAAGAACGCCAACAAAACTGAGTCGATTCTCCAAAAACCCTCCTTAGATCTCTTCTCTTAACACAACGAAGACCAAATCTTGTCATATTTGGAATCCACCCATTTATATCTACCCATAATGGGCATATATGTAAGAAAACAAGAGAAAAGGATAAGTATATCTAAGTAGATATAAGAAAACGATCATGAACGATCACATACCTTAAGAATCCGGCTTCGATTTTCCAAGAGAATCCCTCGGATCACCTCCGGAACACTTGGGAGAAGTCTTCCAACCTTCAAGGGAGATTAATCCCAAGTGAGGGCCACTAAGGAGCTTTAATGAGGCAATTAGAGGCAAAACGATTTAGATCCACAATTTTTGGATCTAATTTTACGTGACTGTAGGGTTAGTCTGCATAGTTTGACAAACCCTACGCTAACTGTGTGTTAGCTTCTGCCTCGGCCACCCTTCTCGCATGGTTTAGCCACACGGTTAGACAAACCGTGCCCCATCTGTGCGAAAGCCACTGCCTCCCATACCTACTCTACACGGTTTGGCCGCACGGTTTAGACAAACCATGCGCCTCCTGTGCGACATCCCTTTTTCCCCAAAACTCATTCCAAGTTCTCCTGACTCTCCCATTTGTCACCCTTAACATTATAACCATGAAAAGCATCAAGTAAGGGTTACATACCAGAAACTAGGGGTACTACACATGTGAAGGATTATCTAAAATTCTCAATAAAGGTAAACATTATCATTTACAATTTAATGTCGTCAATGATTATAAGAAGAGTATAAGGGTATAATGACATAATAAAAGTGCATGAGCATAACATAAGAATATTCATACACATCAATACATGTATAATTTAACATGAAAACATGTAATATTACTTTAAAAATATAAATAGTCAACCAAATCACTAACCAGTATCCATGTGATATCAAATTTTATCAAAGAAAATATTTATAACCCCTAACAATATAAAAAATTTGTTTCACTACATGGGATATTATTTTCATACAACCCTCAAAGAACCCAAAAATTAGAATAACCCTATGTCCAACTTCCAAAATAATTATATGAAGAAAGAAATTATTACCCAATCCATTGGATTAATATCTTGGTGTACCTATCAAATAAGCTATATAGGGCTCACTCGGCACTATCTCGGTGCACCCATTATATAAAATTCCCATAAAAATAAATAAAGTACATGGAGCTTGTGTTTCATCATAAAACACATAAAAATAATCATTATCCCATTGATAACTTTTTTAACCTGTGTAAATAATATATTTCAATGAAAATCAAAATAAAACATGATTAACCCCGGGAAAATCTGACGTACTGACCCGGGTCCACATAACCCATGCCCCAAGCTGGTGGGTCACATGGTCTCAAGAGATAATCCCCATATGGAAAAGGCTATTGACTTTAGAAAGTGTGTGAAGGTAGTAAAATGGGGAGACTCTACCCTCATTACAGAGTGGAATAATGTAGAAAAAAACATACTACATCTGAAGTATATATAAACAGACATATCAATAAACTGAAGATGCGTAAATTAATATATAGAATATGTAAACAGATAAAGATCAAACAACTAAATAATAATAGAAGGCTACTAGGATGATTCAGATACATTGATGCATGTCCTGCTCAATACAAAAAGGAAATTGGTAGATGAAACAAGCCATACAGGGTACAAAAAGAACAAAAAATCACCACTAGAATCTCGAGCCAATGTGTGGTACTCTAATGCAAAGCTCCAATTATAGGTAAGCATAACAAAAACCTGTATAAGGGTGTTATTTATAAATACCTATATAAAAATGATATTATTGGCTACTGAAGGTATCCTAAATAGGGTGTGAGATAAAAAATCTCTATGGGAAACCACTAATGATGCCTACACAATATCAAATCTATGCTAATAACTAAACAATGTGTGGGTATAAATAGAATAGGAAATAAATTATAAAATAAATAACTAGGCTATTCACATTCATAAAGGGAACCCAGTAGCTTAACATTTTTTAACACATAGCCTGAATAGAGTCTAATCTGTCACTATATATATAGTAATATATATATATATATAGTTATATATAGTTATATATTTCATCCATCTATATAAACCATGTAAATTTGGATGTAAGTGACCATATATATGGAATACTAGTTTATGGTTGTACTCGGGAATATCTCATACATACATAACCAGAATAAAGAGAATATAATCTCAAGAAATATGGTACATACCTCACATCGCATAATGAGGGGGAACCAAGCCCGTCACCCAAATTATTTTTTATGAGTATATACATATATTTTAAATGTCATATCATAAATATCCTTGTTTAAATGATACATTAATATGAATTTCATTATATTTTATAAAATGGAGTGTATGATCTTGAGTTACCAAGTTATAATAGTTCACCGAGACAACCTCATATCATTTCAAGATTGTTTATGTTTCTACTTCTTTTGATGAACTATTTTGATCCATCTTCCTTGAGAATTCATGAATTTTATTCACCTTTGAGTATAAATTATTTATTCATATATTTGTAAAATTTAATCCACTATTCGGAATGTTATATAGTAAACAATGTGTTTATGATATCCCAACATTATCCGATCATTGGTCAGAAATAGGTTTACTTCAAAATCCATGTTTTATAAAATGGGTTACCAGGATTAATCTCATAATCTCCTATTATCATTAAAATAAATTTTTGAATTTTTTTTCACTAAAATTTTTAAATGAATATTCTTGTCACTTTCAGAATCAGTCATTTTTCAAACCATATACTCATTCCAAATGAATTTTCTTTTTACATTATACTACATGTACATATTTACTTGTTAACATTTTGTTGAAGAATCCTTTTAATTTTTAACCTTTTTTTAGAAATTTTTTTAAAAGTAACATTCTGTGAAAATGATTTTCATAATATATTCAGTATTCATCTATATGTTTTCAAGGAATTTATTTTCCAAATGTATTCATTTTTTATTGATAAATTTTCAATGTATTTTCATTGAAATGTTTTTGAAATTATTTTCAAGATTATTACATATGTTATCAAGTAGAAATGTTTTTTGTAAAAATTTCATGATTTCATTGTATTTATTCAAAGTGTTTTCAAATATAATGGGGTTTAAAAATATTTTAAGCTTAAATTTAATGTTTCATGGAAAACGGTTTTCAAAATGTTTTCATGAATTCATTAAATGTTTTCGATGAATTTTTATTGAAATTATTTTAAAATGGTTTTGTGTTTTGAAATTCCTTTTTCAAAGTAGAAATCATATTCTCCTTAGGAATGATTCTTTAAAGATATTTGAAAATTATTTTCCATCTACGATGACATCAATTAATTTTATTCATCCCCTTCTAGGAAATAGTCTAAATGTTACATTCATATTCATTATATGAATATGATATTATTAATGTAATGGTATTTAAGAAACCTATCTCTATTTCATAGGAAATATGGTTATCAAACATATTTATATTTCATGGGATATATGTTTATGTAACTAGTTTCTCTTTCATGGGTTATATGATTATGAATCCAATTTTTCGTTCATAAGATATATGTTTATGAAAACAATTTCTCATTCAAGGGATATATGATTATAAAACCCATATCTCATTCATGGGATTTTTTATTAAATCAATTTAAATTTCATGGGTTATATTTTTATGAAATCTGTAATCTAGATATGGGTTATTCTTTTGATGAAATGGTTATGAATCCTATCTCTTTACAATGGTTATGATAAGATTATATGTTTAAATACACATTCCATTTAATGGATTATGATTTTATTTTGTATGATATTATGACACATATATTTATGATTTGAAAATGAGTATGGTGGTACATATATCTCCCTCAAATATATTGTCTGATGAATTATATCTCATGATATAGACTAATATTGCCTTGGGAATGTACCATGACTAATAATATGGTCATGGGAGTGAACCATGACTTCCATGATCACATGAGGAGTGATCTCATGCTACTAAAATGGATACGGTAATGAATTATGGCTATAAATATGGTATGAGAAGTGAAGTCTTGCTACTAATATGACCATGGGAGTCAACCGTGGCTAAAAATATTTTATGTGTAGTAAACCCATATTACCAAGAAAGTAATTCCTTGGATGCTATGGAAATAATATTATATGCTTAAGTGGTTACAAAAATTCAATATTTTATTCCTATGTTCTACTTTCATGAATTATACTCTTAATTCGGTAATGATCCATGTCTTATGAATTGGAAATCATCATTAGGATATCAAATATGCATGGTATGATATTAAAATGATATTCTAGTGTACTATTACCTTTTTTCATTGTGTGTATACAAATTTCCTTTATTTAAACTTTATGATCAAGTTAGATCACCCCTTATTATGATTCATTTCCCCATATTATGATGAAATGTTTTATGTTGAAGTACTAAAGTTGTAGATCCTTATGGGAGATGATGAAGATATTTCATCAGTATATAAGATTTTGTTTCAATGTTTCAAAAGACACTAAAATATTATAGTCCTCAAGCATGTATAATTTTAATTTACTAAATATTCATATAAAATGGTTTAATATCTATTTATGTTAATTATAGTTGTTTATAGAAACAATAACCAGAAACTAATTTTTTTTGAAAAATATTAAATGTCTATACAACCTATGTATCTACTGAGGAGAATAAAAATAATTTTTATGTGCCTATGTGATTTACCATAACTAATTCATAATATGTCACATTATTCTTCATAATGTAAGCGGTTTTTTGTAGAAAAAATTCACACACAAAAATTTATTCCTTTTTAAATATTATTCGTTTATAGAGATTCTGATGTGTATCATTTTTCCACAATATGTATAATTTTATCATTGAGAAAAATCATAGGGTAATTTACTCTATCAAATAGAAAATTGTTTCCCCTTAGAAAAATATAATATGTAATATTTATTAACTATACATAACATTGATCCTATAGAAATTTTGTTATGTTATATAATTCCTGAATGAAGAATATATATAGTATATAGTTTAAGGAGTATTTTCCAAAGCCAAAAATATATAATATATTAATCAATATGTAATATATTATTATAATAAAAAATATAATATATTAATTAATATTTTTTTTCCATATCCGTAATTCAACAGAAATTGTTTTTTTCCTCGTGGAATAATATTTCAACATAGGACATAATATATTTCCATTATATAATATGTATTTCATTATGAAATTACTGTATGTTTGATAGTCACCTAAATGAAAATATCCTCTCAACCAATGTATGCTTCTAAATTTAGCACATTTCAACTTAAACTCATATTAATATATTGTGTATTCCTGGGTGTTCGAAAACATATATAATTTTACTCTTCTTATAAATATCATACATATCATGTATTATTTTTTCCTTAGCATTTTTTTAGTATGACATCTAATAAATATAGTATGCATTGTTAATAAAATCATAACCATGGTCTAAGACCCTTATGAATTCTATTACTATTATTATTTATTTAATTTATTATAAAAATTCTATGTGAAAGTACAAAACATGATTTTCAAAAAGATATATTATTCCCTAGCTTAAATTTTCACCTTACACCAAAAAAATAAACATCTCCAGATCAATTTCTAATGGTATAAAGCTTCATCGTACTGGTTTTTCTGGCATTAAAATACCTACATAACCTAAAATCATATCATCCATCAAATGTATATTATAATTAATTAAATATATTTCACATAACTAATATTTTAATATTATTTATAAAAACACATTAAACTATAGATCCACTATCCACTATGTGGCTCATGGCCTCACAATTTTAGTATGGACTCTTGACCCTACACTATAGTCACCTGATCACCAAAAATATTTATCAGGTGACTAATCACATTAAAATATTACCATTTAAAATATATTTACATACAATTACCATTTTTATCAAATTTATATAAAATGGTTCCTACCATAGGACTAGAAAATTAAATTTCCATTGATTTTTAACAATTGGTAATGATCCAGGTATTCAGAATACAAGTTAGAATTCATCATTAATTTATATTCAATAAAAAATTTAAAATAAAAATAAAAATAGAATGGTCATATTTTATCATTTATAATATTTTAAAATGATTTAATGATTTAATTAACTATGAATAGTGATAATTCATTTCCATAAAATGAAAAATATTATAGAATCTGAATACCATAACTTTTAATTGAAAAAGAAACAACATTCTAGAAAAAAATAAAAAACATATAAGAACGTGTGGACATCATTTCCCAATTTAATTTTATTCGATATTTTCTATTATCTTTACTACGTTATTTCCAAAAAATCATCCAATTAAACAATATTCATGATAATTCCACTTCTATAAATAAATGAATAAGATATAAATTGAATATCCCACCTCAATTGATGATTCAATGAACAAAATTTCATAATTGAATTAAACCATCAATCAAAGCCCACCAAACTCGATGGTATCCCCCCAAAAAATATCCATAACATAATTCCATTAAAAAATTGACTACACATTAATAAATAAAAAAATAAAAATTATATTTCATCATGGATTAATTATGCACAAAAAAATATGTCAGGGAATTAGAAGAATTGGAACCATGGATTGATTGTCATTTATATGTTGATGAATTGAGACAATACCCACTAATGGATGTTGAATTATCTCCATTGAAAAACCATTATCGTCTTATGTTATATTGAATCTTGATGAAAAGTAATATAATATATATAAAAGCATAAAATTATATTATCAATCTAGAAACAAAAGATGAGGACATAATGGGAATTGTGATATTAAATGGGTGTCATGGTTTTGAATTCATAGATTGATATCCACAATTTTCTTTTGTAAAATCCATATAATGTCGATACACAAACGTAATGCCAATGTCCAACTTTGTCCCCAATGGTAAAATTATTTAGAACCCAAGAATAATTTCAAATTTCATGAAATATATTAAAACCCCCAATAACTCCCCATAAAAGAACATGATAAAACATATGAACATTAGTGAAACTATCCTAATAATTATAGAACCTAGAAATTCTTATACTAGCTATACATTGTCACAATATCCAATGACATAGTAAAACCAACCATATACAATATTAAACTATAACTAATAAAATAGAATCCATGTCCCAACTCAAATAATCATAATCTGACACATTAATCCAAACAAGTAGAAGCACCTCCAAATCTCATAGTCCAAGATCTATAACACAACATGGCTCCACATGCATTAACATTAATGGATAGGAAAAAAATTACTAGACTATAAAACCAATATTAGCTAGAAAACTAATCATGGTGGAATGTCTTCAATCATAAAAAAAATTACACAATTTCTTAAATTTTTTCTAATATTGAACTCATCCTCTATCACAAACCTGCAAATATCCTCCCGATGAAACCAACCCATAAAAAACAAGAGGTATATGGGAAAATATTCCTCTATATTAAATACCTCAAGAATAAATACAATCTAAAAGAATCAAGAAAAAATAAAGGAATATAAATTCATAAAACAAAATGTATATGGATAGTACTTATCAAATAAGGATATAACATGGGATAAATCCTGAAATCACACATCAAAAGAAATACTATTGAATTAACACCACAATTCCACTCATTTGAAAAATATTCATGTAAGAACTAAAATATTATAATAACAAAACCATATCATTCTAAACATGAAATAAATAAAAGGTTCATTCACTAAAATCACACTATAAAAATATGGTTTCTAAAATAGAATACATCATTATCCCACTCTGATATGATATGTTCTAAATTATGCAACCATTTGAGTAAAATTAAAAATAATAGTAACAATATTAAAAATTATAAACCATTTTATGTAAAATAATATTTAAAATTAATGAAAATGGAATATACCTAAACATCACATTCCTAAATTTTAATACTTTATAATAAAATAATAAATTGTTGACTTTATGCCAATAATATTATTCATTCCAATAAAAAATATCACTAACCGTTCAAAATAAATCACATTTAAAAACAAACCTATGAGTTATGTGAACAACAATATAAATCTTTAAGCATATTTAAATTTGGAAAGTTATCACTTGGTAAACTAAAATCCAATAAAAACATTAATTTTTTAATTTTTTTAAAAAAATTAAAATAACTAACATGAATATATTTATAATAAATAAGAAAATTAATGATTATTTTAATGAGTTTAATATGATAAGAATGAATTAATTTACATAAAATATAATTGATTAATCATTATTGGAAATATAGATATACAAAAATTGAAATCTGATTGGTTTTCTCAACCCAGAATATATTTCCACACTCTTATCAATATCATGACAGAAGACCCATTACTCAAGGAAGTAATCATTAAATTACTAATGGTATAGAGAGAACCACTCTCTATTATCTTATCATGAACCATCACCTCAATCCAGGGAATCAATCACAAACTCATCAATCACTATTGAATTTTAAGACACAAGGAAAAGTCAAAATGACTCACATGTGCATTATTATAAACAAATAAGTCTATAAATTTGAAAATAAAATAAACAAAATGAAGTACATGATTACATATAACAAAATATTCATTATATAAATATTAATGTACCAACATATATTCATGTATCCACACATGGAAAAAATTATCCCTCTTAAATAGAAAAAATAATCTTTTCAATGAAATATGTTATGTTTATCCATGATTAATATTAACCACATTCAGACCAATCCTCAATGAAGACCCACAATACAGGTAACTGAAAATTGATCCAAACACCTCATCATATTGAAGTCAATATAAAAAAAATTATCAACACCTCAAACATGATTTCTAACAATCCACGGAAGAACATCAACAATCCTGAAAAGTAAAAACTCTATAGAAACCTATGAAAACATTGTTACCATATAATTCTATTCATGACACCCTAATGATTTTTTATGACATAGATTAAAACCAATCATGAAAATCTACATGGATAATTAAAATAGTTAAATTACATTCCCTTAACTTATAAAAAAATAATCACATTGAATGAATTTTATTTACAATTACACCCATGAATGTCTAAACATACACATTCATTGTGATAAAATATCATTGTTATCACAAAACAAAATAACCCCTACTCCATCCAAAAAAACTTATTTATACCACAAAACCATCCATCAAAAATTATTTTAATGAAATAATAAACCTTCTCCTCCCTACCAATATTTACTACATATAACAATCATGACTATTCAATAATGAAAAAACAAAATGTTACCTTCTATGGAAAAAATCTCACATAAAATAAATTTAATAACATTAATGAATTATTTTTCTGAAATATTAAACAAAATAAATTAATTTAAAATAAATTACACAAAAAGAAAATGATAAAAATATTATTTTTCAAAATGAATAAATGGATAACATAAAAAACACGTTTACCAATTAAAATTTATAAAAAAATATTACCTTATTCTTTAATATAAAATAATAACCAATCCGTTGTTTTAAAAATATAAAATATTTTCAGTAAAATATTTTCAATCAAAATATACCATTAATTAAAAAAAATGAACTGCATTTTTTATTTAATGAATCATACTTCTAAAAATTCAATTAGCAATGAACTCAAATTTTTTTGAAAATAACAATAAAAAAACAACACAAATTATTAGAAAATATAGGATGAATTTTGAAAATAATCATCATCGAATCAAAATTTGTTGTCTAATTTTTTTAACTATTGAGAGGATCGATTATGTTACAAATTTAGAAAATATAATAGGTATTATATAACATGATAATAACACTCTGAATACTATTGAATAAAAATTTAACCTCTATGGTATTTCAATATTCGATTCAATATATAACATGGCTACAAGATGAAATATAAAACATACTAAACATGTAATCTATAATACAATATTAATATTGATTATTAATGAAATATGTATCTTTAAATTGAATGTATGTTAAATATTTTACATAATTTAATTAAAATCAGTTATGATCTATAAATCTTATGATCTATATAGTATTATCTTTTTAAAATTGAAAATTAATAAAATTTAGTTTTATTCCTTTCATGCTATTGAATTTACAAAAGAATGACTATATGAAAATCAATATTATATAAATCAGAGGTATTTAAGTAAATTAATAAATCCAAAAATATCCAATAAAGAATTATATAATTATAAAAATTATACATTTTAAGAAAAAACATAAAAATAATGAATCCATATTAAGTATTGTTAAGATTTACGTTTTACATTATCTGTTTACATGAAATAAATTTCATTACACAATAGAGTTAAAAATTCAAAATAATATTGTATAATATTATTCAATATGATTAAATGAAAATAACATACATATGAAGTCCAAAAATGATATCGTGTATAAAAATTGATTTTTTGAATAATTAACATAAAACATGTAGAAAAATTAAATCAGATAAATTATTTAAAAATAAAAAATTAGTGAAATATGAATACATGTAGAAGAAATTTTAAGTAGAATAACAATAACACCATTATATCACTATTACATTAATTTATGTCATAATCATGAAGCGATTCCCTATGAAGATAACATTCACATTAGATAGGGTATCTAAATTTAAATTTTTAACTAAATACCAATAAGATCATACCAATTCACATATTGGTGGAAAATCATGATAAATTTATGAAACCAATATATCATACCCTCAATCAGTATCTTCTAACATGGTACATTTATTTTGTGTAATGTCCTCTTGTAGGAAAATTGGAGTCCCTAAACTCCCATTTCACATATACTTTCATTTAATCCATTATATATTATGTTCGATTAATACCATTTACCATCCATACCCATACTTTTATAGCATATTGTTAACCATAACATGTAACGAAAATATAATTCTTGTATTTAAAAAACTAAGCCACAACCATCCCAAACTAGAACCCCTACTAGGATTGTGTTGAAGGGAATAATTAACCATGACGTCCAAATCTAATTAGACATGGGATGGTGACTAGAATTGAGGACAAATAAACACTCATATTGGAGGCCAGAACCTCATAAATTCAATTAATATATGCATTACAACACTAATTAAATTTGTCACAAAAAATAATCGATATCCCATAATACTAGTATTTATATAAATAGAATATAAAATGAAATTTATTAAAAAAAATTAATTATATACCATTCCAATTGAAGGAAAATCATCATAGTTTATTATCTCCATGATCTAGTAATGTCCATTTTGATCATAAAATCACACTTGGAAACCAATATATAAATATAGATATTTATGGTGTGAAGAAAATATGTGATAAGAAATAGGATCCTCATTAAAATATATATTGAAATGTTAATTTAGAAATACTCACATATTATTAAAGAAACATATAAACAATACTGTCACCTAATCTTTTCTAATATCCTCATATCCCAACTAAGGATCGCTTAAAAAATCTAAATCCAATATATAATTATAAAACAACAATAGAATATTTTATTTAAGGTACCACAAAACCATTTACTGACTAATATTCTCTCCATCATTCCCCAAAGATAGTCATGAAGTACTATTATTCCTTCAATATCTACATAATCATAAAAAACCTACTATATCATAGCCATGAAGACATATCTAAAATAAGATAGTATATATTTCAGCCACATAAAATCGAAAATAGTTACACATGTTATATCGTCACATAATAACTAAATATCACATCAATATGTTGTTATAAATATAGATATTAAATGAAATAATATGTTTGATAGTGTACAATATATAAATAACTATGTTAAAAATGAATATTTTTATTCCGATATGATTATTATAAAATTAATAATAAATTAGAGGTTATGAATTATATTAAACATGTTATGAAATATATATATTACCAAATAAATAATATTTTATGGATAATATTTTAATAAATAGTCAATAAATTTTTCATAAACACATTTTAATTTTTAAAAATATCATTATGTCAGAAAATTGGATATATTTATTTTTATGTGTGATTATGAATTTATTTATTTCAATATTTTAGGAAATATATATTGAAAAAGTTGTAATTTTAGGAATAACAATGTGAAAATTTACTTCGAGTGATTTATTTGGAATTTTTATGAAAATATGTATTTTCCAGGGATTAGGGAGAAAAAATAATTTTTTTGTAAAATATATTGATAATTTAAGAAATTATAACATTCATTTCTTATATTTTTTTGTTCAAATAATTGTTATATTATCATATTATGAATAATCATATTATGTTCAATGGAATAAATTTAATGTTTGAATTTGGTATAAAAACATTCTTAGACATAAAATTATTTTTTATTGAAAAAAAATCTTTTATTTCCAGTTGTGTTTTAATATTAAATTATTTTTTTCCACTGATTGAATTTTGAAAATTGACAAATTGGTTCTGTTTTTAGAATAATGAGGTGAAAATTTGATAAATAGAAACCATTTATTTACGTTCCATATGAATAGTGACCAAAGAAAATAATTATCACTATAGTAAGGGTAAATCATGTAATTATAGAAAAAATAATTAGTAAGGACAAACAAATTACCGTATCCAATTGCTTAATCATATTGGATCATTATAAAATAGATATTTCCATTCATGTTTTGAACACAAGAGAAATTGGTTCCATATTACATTGAATTTACCTTCATAAATTTTATGTAAACGATAATGTAAAAAATGAAACTTTACAGATTTTAATATATATAATAATTGTAATCAGTATCAAAAAGTATTATGTTAGTGGAGAATTGTCACACTTTTAAAAATTTATTTTATACCATGAAAACATATTTATAATATTTATTGAGGAAATAATTTATTTAAATTATTATATAAAATTTATAAAATAGTAATTCAATTAATAGAGAAGTAAAATAATTTTTATTTAAATATAAAAAATAATTTAATTTAGATGAAACATTATGTTACAAGATTTATTTAGATAAAAACAGAAAATTAAGTATATTTTTATAGATAATAAAAAAATAATATGGAAGAAACATTAACCATCTTATTCTGATGGAGAGTTATAGAATACATGATAAAAATAAAGTTGACAATATGAATACCACAAACATGTTAGGGGTTAATGGTCTATGATTCCCCAATTAGAAAAGTAAATGGGCATCAATTTTTTATGGACATTCTAATAAAATTGAGGAATTTAATTATGAGGTTTACTAATAACAAAACATCACATACTTACATTTCATGTGGAGTTTTATGCTTTAATAAATATTTTCCACAAACTCATTTTTCCTCCAAATGATGATTATTCAAGAGGACTTGATCACACCTGAAGCACTAGAATCAATTTAAAAAGAATCACGTAATCATTAACAGATTAACTATATATTTTCCATGTCATTAGACACTAACCAAATCAAAATTTCATAATATAGTATCTGATAAGCCCAAAATAAAAATCCCTTATAAAAAAAATAGTACTCATAATCTTCCATATTCAAAATATAATACATTAAATTTAAATCAAAATTATTAATTAATTAATTTCCCTTAAAATTCTTAATTATAATCTAAACTAAGATAGAAACCCAAAATTCAGAAGGATTTTATCACATTATCATCTAAGATAATTCATAACATTTATCTTCATATAACATCAACTACTCTTAATGTCTCATACATAAAAGTATTTAAAGAAATCTCAGGTTCTCCATGATAGGTTAATCATTTCCATAAACATACCAAATCACAATTTTTCTCAAAAAAAAGACAAATTATTCTGAAATAGAACTAAACCATTACTCCTCGTATAAAATGCCATTTTATTTGATTTTCCATAGGTATATAGTGTTCTTCAATGAATGAATTTCTTCTAAAATAACATTTATCACTTAATCAATACATAATTTTACATTATTAAGGATATTCATTTTATAAAATATACGTTCTCAAAATTAAATTATTACATATATATAAAATCATATAACTATAAAAAATAAGTCATATTATCCAGTGAATTCATGAAGGCTAGTGGTAAGCGATAAATCTCAGCCCCACATTAGTTGTCCGTTTGATTCACACATCGTTGTCCGGTGTGAAGGGTTTTCAAATAGATTAGGTGTTTTCCATTTTTGGGAACTATATAATTTTATTACATTCCAAAAAATGAAATAAAATCCTGAAAAAATAACAATAAATTTTTTTAATAGTAATGGTTATCTCATACGTCACATTTTGCATCCCAAAAAGAAAAAACCCATTGTCCCCTCAAATTAAAGGATAATATAAATAGTAATGGATATTTAAAACTATATCCAAAATATAAAAGATAACTCTTATTCAATTAACATTTTTATATCAAAATCTTAAGGGTTAAAAATACAACAAGTCTAACATTGTTTATAATCCTTTATCATTATTTTCGTTCATATTATATATTGATTCTTTCTTATAAAAAAATCACGCATAATGTCCTAAGAATCAAAAATGTCAAAACAGGAGCTAATAAATAATCCATACCATTCATGGGTTATATTAACATTCCTAATATTTAATTGGAAATGTATTAGGTATTTGTAGAAATATATTTGTACTATCATGTTGGTCCCATTAGAAAGATTATTTGTAATAAATATGAATTCACAATTAACATACACACAACATTTATGACTATCAATTGATCCCTCAAAAAGATCATCACTCCCTTTAATTGGGTCAAGTAAACACTTCATATTATCATGGTAGGATATTGCTTTATGACATTCATTACCACATCTATATCATCTTCTCGTCCCTTTGAAACATTTAAATAATAGATTCATCCCACATCCTTAATAGATAGGTTTTTGAATATAGCTAAATTTATTATTATTACGTGAACATCAATAGGGATTCATTTCTCGCATGTATTATGCCTCATAATAATCCCAAAGGTTCTAGTGGTCAATCATGTGTCCTGATGGATGGTTAAGAATAAAAAAAAGTGTTCTCATTGAAAATCCAATTTGATTTGGTTTCATATTCCAAACACCACCACAGTTTCCTTCACATCCATTGTTACTTTGGTTTCTAATAGATCTATCCATTTTCAATAACCAAAAAAGGGATGTGTGTCTATATCAATAAAATTGTAACATATTATATTATGGGGATGGTAAATACTAATTTATACATATTCATGTTATCTTAAAATTATTCAATTTATATTAAATAACTATGACTAATTTTAATATTCTAACCAATTTAGTTATATATAATATGTAACTTATTCATATGTAACACCAGAACCTCTATATTTATCTAAATCAACCTATGATAACAACTATATTTCCCAAGCCTTCAACATTACATAATCATGAGATGATTACATAATTTTGACTTTAATTCACATCAATGATCATTTTAGGATTAGAAATTTGGATAATTATGCCATAACTCATACATAGAAACATGAATTTTACATTTAGACACTTATTCTACCTATCAATTTTTTCATTAAAAAAACTCTTTCAAAAGAAACATGGTATAATTTCATGTTTTAACAGAATAGATGATCCTTGATCCAATACTTGACATTTTTCCTCATTTTGTACTGTGAAAAACTTTTGAAAACATTTTATTAGCATTAGAATATCAGTAAGGGATAGAAAAAAAGGAAAACTGTTAGTCTTGAGAAAACATAAAAACCATGAATACATTATCATATAGTAATATTTTTCACCTTTGAGAAGTCATAAATATACTTCACTAAATATAACCACATTTATTAACATTTTGGTAACCAAAATGTTACCATAAAAAAATTGAAATAAACATATAATATATAATGGTAAATTGGGACATAACAAACATAAGAATTTACCAAAAAAAGATTATTCAAATGACTTAAGAATTTATCAATCGGGTGATTATGTAGAACAAAAGTATTGTTGAAAAATAGTATTTTTAAATTAAAAAATATATAACTAAACAGTGATTTCACATATAATCATGGTATAATATAATCAACAAAGTATGCGTAATATCCAGTGAGTTGAAATTGGGTTTATAAATTCCATTACAAAGATCATTTTCTCAATAAATTAAATCGATTATTCATATTAACAATATATGAAAAAAATAATGTATTAATACAAGATATGACATCAAAATATATTTATCACATAATCAAATCATTACATAATCAGGAATTAGAGGATTAAAGAAAAGAATGGAAATTGGGTAAAGAAGTACACTTACAATGTTCAAATAAATGAACTGAGAATTTATAAATTGTATGATTATATGTAGAAACAATATATAAACATAATTAAACTTTCAAGTTAAAACATAAATAAATAAATAGTGATTCTATAGATTATCTCCAAACAATATACTCAATATTGTATGCGTGAAGAACAACAATTGGAAATTTTGTTTAGAAAATATCTTACCCTAAGTCCCAAAAATAAAGTATGTTCCTTGTTCTTCTAGAATAATAATAAGTTAATTTCTACTTTTTTAGAACCTTTTTCACTTTTATTATTCCTTTTATATCACTTATTACTATGTTATAACAATTACATAAATATTTTAGTTTGTATCCAACTTTTTGTCGATATTCTGTACTTGAGTCTAAAATGAATTTATTTGAATGTAAATTTTCCATGTTTTCAAAATTAAATAATCTATAGAATGATATTCGGGATTTTAATTTCATATATATCTATTATATATGTATTTATAAAAGTCCATATCATTTGGTTATAATAAATGAAATGTACCGTTCATCGAGATGGTAAGTCGTACATATAAATTAACAGTAAATTAGATTCTTGTTCATTTTAAAGGAATGAAAACAAAATGATACATTGGTTTGTTATACTTATAGAATAATATATATATATATATATGTTATATATGTTAAATAATTTCAATAATTGTTTCCTTTATATGTTCCATGTATTGCATGAAGGAGTCAAATCACATTTCGGGGGTGGTAGCCCACACTTCCTTAATTAGAAAAACCATATTTACACATTATGGAATCATTATTGTATGTTGTAAATACAAATTATAGAATAATATTGACAAAATTAATATAATATACAACACATATAAATAAATTTCCAATAATAGTGTACTCTAGTATCGGTGTTATGAGAGAATTAAATAATAATTGTTTTGAGAGGCAATATTTCATCATACGGGGAAATAGTATGTTTGTATCCATTAGATGGAGGAGGTTGTACGTGTAGTTTTGAATCCTTCTGAAAAAAATAATTGTATATTTATCATACTGTATTTTTTAATAAATCATATAATAATAATAGTATAGGGAGTGGACAATGAAAATAAAGGAAAGGAACATGAGAGAAGATGTTACCTCTGAATCAGGAAAATTCTTTTTATTTGTGCCAAAAGGCTTTCTTGAATAGCCTTTATCACATGGTAAGTCATATAGTTATAAGGAAGGGATTTTGGGAGCATATTTTTTAAAAAAATTAAGAGACAATGGTCTTTAGAGGTGTATGTAAATTGGTAGAGTTGGAGGCCGTTTATAATAGGGAGGAGGGGCATGTTAAGAAGGACTTGAAATATTAT
Organism: Viscum album; assembly: GCA_963277665.1. Taxonomy (NCBI): domain Eukaryota; kingdom Viridiplantae; phylum Streptophyta; class Magnoliopsida; order Santalales; family Viscaceae; genus Viscum; species Viscum album. The sequence continues at coordinate 445,277,568 of OY728121.1, forward strand.
TTTCTTATAATTTTTTTCAGTTTATAATGGTCAAAAACACATTTATATAAAATATATGATTAATTATGGTCATATAATCATCATCCAATAAAAATTATTCATGTTTAATATACCGAATTAAACTTATCTTTTAGCTTTAACTGATAGATAAAAATATTAACTCTAATCATGTCTTCATGTTTTTTCGGAATATATGGATACAATATTTATTATAAAATTTCAATAGAAAAAAATAGGAACATTACTGTATTTTTTAATGTTATGAAATTCATTTTTCCGAATATTATATTATTATGATCGTTAAAATATTTAATAAAATTGTATTTGTTTTAAAAAATCGTTTACGTCAATTTTGACACTATTTAGAAGATGCTTTTTGTTAAAGTCATAATAACTTGATTCCTTCGAATCAAAGGCATTAAATAAGATATAATATTTTATAATAACCAATAATATTTTTGTATGCTTAAATATTTTCATATTATATTTATTTTGGAAATTATAATATCATTAATTTGAATTTTTAATTAATATGGTAATCACTGTATCGTCATTGTGTTATAAATTAATTTATATATTTAATGCCTAAAAGTAATAAATAATATAAAATTATATAGGAAATATTTTTAGATTTAAAATGAATATTTATATTCAAATATATCAATTATTTAAACCTATATTAATTTTAAATAAATGATACAAATTTATATTATATTTCTCTTTACTTTAAATTAATTCTTATAACATGTCATTATCATACCCATGTGGCTCGATGGGGTCCCAAAATCTACCCACGTATCCCCATGGTCAGATATATATAATAAAATATGATTAGGTCACGTTTTATAGTAGTTTTATATTAATATAACACTATATATCAACCTTATTTACCTAATTTACCCTTTAACCATATTAATAAAATAATTACAGAAGTTATTATTCATAATGTCAAAAAATAAAAGGTACCAATTTTTCCGATTTGGATATTTTGATTCCAAATATTATGTCCCTTTCCCCCAAATAAAAAAATAGAATTGATAGAAATTAACTCATTCATAAATCGCTTTTTCAAAATAAGAAAGATGGGTTTTAATAAGTAAAAACTATCAAAATATTGACTTTTGTTTATGTTCAATTTCAATGTGAAATTACTTTCAATGACAATAATTGTATTAAGTTATAAAAAATAATCCAATTATACTATAAAACCAATTTTAATGATAATATAATTGTATAAATAAATTATATGAAATGACAGTTTTGAATTAAAATGCAGTATTCTTAATTATTCTTAAAAAATGTTCTTTATCCTAAAATTACCATAAATTTATCCAAATAAATTTAGAGGTTCATATTCTATAAAAGAAATTTATTTTATCAAATAATTCATATAAAAGTGTCAAAAACAATATTCAAAAAATGTTTATCCTTTAAAAGGTGGTAAAATGTACTTTTAAAAATATTATAGTATTTTAAACCTGAAATTGGATTCATTGTCATTTTACAACTCTAAAATCTATTCTATAAATTATCAGAAACAACAATCACACCACACAAAAATTGATTCACCAAATGTTAAATAGTATCGAAATGTTACAAAATACTTAAATAGTACTAATGATTCCATTGAGTACTTGGGTTCCCCCAACATACATGGGTATGCAACTCCCATGCACGAGATCGTTAGCATTCCCTAAATCTTCCTACACTCCATTATATAGTTCCAAAATAGAAATAAAAATATAGAAGAAAATATATCCACTGTAATACAAATTTAAAACATCCCGAACTAGGTTCAACAAACTGGTGCCCTCAGATAGTTTTCCGCATGACCTCATACACACCTCCCCAAACACCAGAGGTGTCCATACAATAATGAAGGTCCATTAAGTCAATAAGAGTTAGACTATAACTTATTTTATCAAAATAAAACACCATCGTATATAAATAAACCATTGGGGAATCATAAATAACCATAATCAATACTAGAAAATCAGAGTACTCAAAGTAGAAAATTCAATATTCAATTAAATCAGAAATCATGTAATGCTAATTAATATGTTAAGTGTCTAAAAATGAAGACCAAATAGTGTTACTCTCAAAAATCCCATATAGAACCTGATCCATGTCTGGCTCCCTCAGAAATGCCCCATCCTGACACAACCATCTATCATGGACCCTTTCCCCTTAACATGTCCTACATCAATAAAGTCTGTATGTGTATTATCCAAGAAGACAAATTAGGGTGTGAATATAACTCAATTGGCCACCACCAATGGTGTCTGAAAAAATTTCCACTCAAAATATCATATACAATTGTATAATGAAATTATTACAATTTAAAATTAAATATTTACTGCATTATTAATTAATAATTACTTAACTACTTAAACATTGGGTTCCCCTAGACAACCATACATTAATAACTACTTTATCCTATTCAAGAATCTAAACAATCCATGTGGGATATCCAGTGTCTAAATTACCATTATACCATTATTAATTTCTTAAATGAATTATCATGTAATTATTCATTTATATAAAAAATTTAAGGAACATGTTACCATTCATTATGATCTTAAAGCAATGCCCATGTTTCTATTCATTTATTCACACAATATAAATACCATGTTATCATTAATTATTTCACTCAAATGAATGACCATGTAACCATTCATTAATTATCACAATTCAATAACCTTGTTACCATTATTTATTTCAAACTAATGACCATGTTACCATTCATTAATTAACCCAACATAACGACCATTTTACCATTCATATTTCACAAAAATGAATGACTATGTAATCATTAATTAACATGCACGATTATTTGAACAACTAAATATCTATATCAATCCCAATAAAAAACCAACCATTTTTTAATCATCTCATTTTCATTAAAATTATAAAATTTGTCAACAAAAAAATTTCTTTAATTTATTCCCCATTAATTAAGCACATAGTTCTCATAAATTAATTAAAAAATAAATTTTCACAATCAATATAACAAATATTATCATTATTAATCCAATAACTATTTATCACTATTATAATATCAATATCACATAATTTATTTTTGATTTAACTTTCTCAAATTCAAAATAAAATAATCTAATAATTAATTATATAACATTCAACATCAATATCACATATTAAATTTCACAATTTATTATCTCAACTAAAAAATTAAATATTCTTTTAATTAATACAATTTTTAATTATCAATTTTGGAACATCAATATTATATGATTAATTCCACAAATTATTTTCCCTAGCTCCACAAATTCCCTAATTGCTTCTATATTTAATTCACTCAATTAATTAAATATATTTTGAAACTCTAATTTCTCAAAATATATAAAATTTATAAAAAAATTATACTCATAATAAAAATCAATAATAATGGATTTCAATTTTTTACAACCCTCCACAAACATCTATGATCAAACGCCTAATGAAAATCCTCAAAATTGGTAATTAAAAGAATATTGATTTAGTTTTGTATCTGAAAACCCAAAACCAAGATTAAGAAATAAATATTTATTTATTTATAGATCTAGTTACCTAATAATATATCTAGATTAAACAAATTTATATCTAGATCTAGAATGCATCCACCAAATTAAGGTTTGAATAGTGAGGGTGAAAGTGATAATCAACAAGATCAAATAAAAATACTGGGAGAGGAGAAGAGATTCGATTCATTAATTGAATTATGATGAACATTAGTTGGTAGATATTCAAATCCTAACAGAATGATTTTAAATCCTGAAAAATCATGTTTGTAAATGTTTGGGTTGAATATGGGATGTTTTGTGGGTTCCAATGGATTTTAAACTAATTTAACCATTAAAATTAATGTAAATGATTTCCTAGTTGGGGAAGATATTTTCACCTAACCATGCCCCTAGTATTTTTGGGTTTTATGGTTTCTCTCTTTTTGAAGAATGAATTGAAATACAATGTGCAATTTTTTGAGATCCCTTATTGTCCAGTGTTTCGTGGTTTCTTTGGTTTTGAACGCTATTTTCTCTTACTCTGTGTCAATCGCATGCATCCCAATTTCTTCCATTTTTCTATTTATTCACCAAAACATTCTGTAATGACCCAAAATTTTGAATAATTTTTTTCCTAACTTTGTGTGTTATTTTATTTTAAACTCAACAAAACTATTTCATTTAATAAAATGTGTATAATTCAAATAATATCATTGAGTGTCGACTATTATATGAACATTGGAAACTAAATGTAGTGATTATTTTCTGTAAATACAAGTGATATTGATTAATTAATATAGAAATAAGATTCTATAGCCCCATCCAGTAGTCTCGGGCCGGTCGAATCCCATCTGACAGAACTCTATAAGGTGGTAGCACCTTTGGGCTTTGCTCTGGACCAATCGCAAGCCTAACTTCATCGTGTGAAGTTAGAACGGAATCACCTTCTCGAGAAGTTCAAGCTGATAGAAATCACTACTCTTGCAATGTTTTCTGAGCCTCCCCTAGATTGTATCACCCTAGCACACCTTACTCTTAGGTCCTATGCCGGTGTTATAAGGGGTTATATAATGAGACCGTAACTTCCTTGTGAAATCCTTTGTTTTAAATAAAAATTTTAATTTCTTCTAATGTTGATGTTTCTTAATTTTAAAATGTCCGAAAAAATATACTATGCATATTATTGATGAATTTTAGATAAAGTATAGTTTAAAAATATTTATGTAAACCTCAAATATTTAATAATGTGTAATAATTTTCAAAAAATGGTATTCTATAGTTATGTTCAGTAAGAAATTTAGAGTCTAATTAGATCAACATAATTTTTAATGAATAGTAAATTATGAAAAGTGATTTTAAACTTATTATTAGTAATGTGATCAAATGGAATACGTAACCTCACTTAAGAAAGTATTAATATAATCTAGGAACATTGATTAAGTAATGTGGTTCAATAAAATAGGTAAATAACTATTTCAGAATGTACTGGTCAAGTATTAGTTATTTCGCGTGAATAGTGTTTTTTAATTTAAAAATAAATTAAAATATTTAGAAAATTATTTTCACAAAATGGAGTTCATTTTTGAAATAAGAGCATCAATATTTGGTTAAGGTGAATTTTTGGAATTTTTCTGAAACAGTTGAATTCGGAGTGAATAGTGTTTTTATTTAAAAAATTAAATAAAAAATATTTAGAAAATTATTCTCATAAAATGGAGTTCATTTTTGAAATCAGAGCATTGATATTTAGTTAAGGTGAAATTTTGGGATTTTTCAGAGATAGTTGAATTTTTGGTGAATACTGAAAATATAGTTTTTGAGTTTCGGGTGTTTAATGACATCATTAAGGATGTAATAATTATGAAATAATTCTTTTCGACTTATGAATAGTAATATAAGGTATTATGTTTCCCATGTTGACAATACCATGGGAAAATACCAAGGGAAATCCCATGGTTTTTTCAATACCACCGATGAGATGTCCCTTGGCAATTAATGCTTTGTCCCCTCACTTCTCCTATAAATACCAAGTCTGTCGCTCATTAATTTCATTTCCAAATCCTCCCCAACGATTTTATTTTCTCTTTAACTCCCATGGATTCCTCCAAAGGTTTCCAAAATCCTCCCAAGGTCCCAAACATCATGATTTTGAAGTTACTGTTCAAGGTAGGGGATCCTACCTCTCTCTATCTTCTCAAGTACTCCTGTTTATGTCATTTCTTTTAAGCCACAAGTTCTTTTTTTGGGGGTGTTATTTTATATTCATATTAAATTCCTTGTCATGATAATAATATTAGAGACCACCTCTTTCTCTAATCATTTAATTTTATTAATGTTTATGTGGCGCTGTTAGGCTGCCGAATTTTTGTAAGGGATTCTTTCACTCTTCCCATTTTCAAAGTTCTATTTTCAGGTCAAGTATTTCAAGTTCCTATTTATCATGTTGATGTATGATATCTATATTAATCATACTTTCCTTTTATTTTCACATGATGAGAGATCCTATTTAATCTCATCAATTCATTTTGTTGAAGTTTTATGTGACATCGTTAGGCTGCCGAATTTTCATAAGAGAAATCTTATTTTTGTCATCCTTTAATCTTTATCATTTCATATGGTTTGCCCTTAAAATTTCATTAGCATTTTCTGATATCCTTTATATTATATCCCTATAATGTTTTATGGATCAATTATTAGTGGGATACCCATGACCCCTCTCTTTCTTGTGTTTTCTAAAACCCTGCAACATAGAGGTTATGCTGCTGAATTTTTGTATCAAAATGTCTCTCTTTTTTGTCAAACACTTTTATTTTATTAAGTGAATACTCAAAGAGCTTTATTCTATAGGGGTATTCACACATATATCAAAATTTTCTATTTTAAATTCTGTGATTTATATACATGAAATCATCTTTCCATTTCAGTGGGTTTAAAATGACATAAAGATCGCGTCGTTAAAGCTGTTTTTAAAATGTTATGATAATGAAAAGAACACCATTTATTTTATGAAATATGGGTTATTTATGAAATTTTGATGATGATATATGAGGATCACATGATAATAATGAAAAATAAAGGGTCCACCATGATCACGTTCCAATGCATTGGGTAAAGACTTAATCTCTAGAGATGACCATGGTAATGATAACTTGGTGAATAACCTTGGTAATTTTTTAATGACACCATGGGGATGGATCTTGGAGATACGAAAATGATTGTCTATGTTAAATGGTGTAGCCACATATTCAAGTTATTATAAATGTTATTTTTATTATAATATACCTCATGATCTCTTTCTCATGCCTTAAAGTTATTTATCATGACATTATTGATTTATCTAAAGTTGACATGTAAAATGTTTCTCTTGTTTCCCTTATTAGGCATTCTGCTCACCCATTAATTTGATGTATGTCTCCAGGATATGAGATGAATTAATTGTACATAGGATGAACATATGATAAAGCCTTACAAGTGGATTAAATGAATGTTTTATGTGGTTTTCATGTTCTATGTACCTGATTTCCAATCCACTATACATTAAAGATAATTTGTTTCTAAATTGTAATGAAATTTTATCTTATAAAAATGCGGGATTGAATAGTTTGTATCAAGGGATAGTTTAGTTATTTATCGAAATTTGGATATGAAATCATTAGGAATAACCCTATTGAAAACATTAATTATAAGAAATATTCCTTGTATTTTGGTGAGTATTGAGTAAATGGTTTATCAAGCAATTACATCACTGTCTGGATACTCGCAGGTAGAGGTTGCTCTGGAACCGATGTACATAGGGGTAAAACCCAAAAATATCTCTTTGAGGTAGGCTCAAATGGGAACTGGTACACGACAAAAGGCCATGTTGCACTCTTGGATAAGACACTCCTGGGGGATATGTTTGGTTAATCGAAAGCTTTTTATGAATCATTGTGATGGAATTATAGAAAAATGTAATTGTCTTAGCATAAAGTTGTAAGACATAAAATCCTTTTAATTAAAACATTTTAAAATGAAAAAAGTTTATCATGAAGGATTTATTGTTTTATAAAATTCCCCCATCATCTAGGAATACATTGACGTATTTCCCGAGGAGTTACCCGGACCTCCCCCATAAAGAGAGGTAGAGTTCTCCATTGAACTCGTACATGGATATCATCCAATTTCAAAGACCCGCTATAGGATGGAAAATGTGGAGCTAGTGGAATTAAAGAAAAAACTCCAAGATATTTTGGAGAATGGGTTCATCCAACCAAGTGTGTCTCCTTGGGGAGCACTAGTTCTCTTTGTGAAAAAAAGGATGGATCGATGAAGCAATGCATTGATTATAAAGAACAGGATGTGATCACAGTGAAGAACAACTAATCTCATCCAAGAACTGATAACTTATTTGACCAACTTTGTGGGACTCAATTATTCTCTAATATTGAACTTCGTTTTGGTTATCATCAATTGAGGGTGAAGTATAATGATATTATAAAAACTGCCTTCCAATCAATATTTGGGCATTATGAGTTTGTTGTTATGCCCTTAGGACTGACTCAAGCACCTTCTATTTTTATGGATCAAGAATAAGTTGATTTTGGAAACTTGTTTTTATCAAATGAATATCCTTTTTATAGGAAAGTGAATTTTTTATTAAATGATAAAGGTTATTTTGAACAGTGTTCTCTATTTTGGAGTTCTATATGCCTAAGGAAAATAAAATAATACACGATTTTATTTGTGGAGGAATGGTTGAAATGTTTTTTTTTCTAAGAGTATATGTATTTATTGTGGACATATTTTGATTTGGGTTATTTCTGTAAAATCATTAACCTAGAAGAGAGAATATGTGATTAGGTTTATTACACTTCAGTATGGGACTTTAAGAGTACTCAATGTAATTTTGAGATAAATGTAAAGATTTATTATAGAAGACTATATAATTAAATCCTTCTATGTTTTTGGGTTCAATATTAGTTTGGATTATTTTGATGAATTTTAAGAATGATTGTGTATTGAATGGTCTTTCCTGGACTTTGTGTACTATTTATTGAATTTTAGAGATTAATAGTAGTATTTATTTATAAAGGATTATACTTTTTCAGATTATATGATATCGTACTAACCATTTTGGTTTCAGTTGATGTCTAAACACAACAGAAATATATAGTTCTCCTTTTGTGGATTCTGTGATTCTCTAGAAGATGATTAATGTTCTATTGTTGTGACCAAGTCTTTTTGAATGCTCATCGTTTGGAGAAATGATTATTTTTGGTAGAAACTTGTTAAAGGATGAAACTATACTTGAAGGTAAGTATATTTCCTTATGTTTTTATTCTATGTAGTAAATTAATTCCTGAATATTATGAAAATGAATGTAAAAAAATGTTGTTGGTATATGTTTCATACTGGGTAATCAAATACCATTTACACACATCATACGTTTGTCATTTTCTTGTGGTTAACTTTTTCCTAATCATGTTTTCTATCCCTATCAAATAGAACATTACCATTTGTTTTCTATTCCATATCCATGTTTCCCTACATGGAATCCTAGTATTGGTTATCTCGGGTGACCTTTTTACTCCCCTTTCATTCTTTTAAATTAATAGTTTTACTGACTCTTTTTCCAATGTGGGACTTTCAACGAAATTTCCATGCCGAATTTTAAAAATGCGGGTATGAAATTTATTAAGGGTGGAAGATTGTAACCACTCGAAATTTTGAATAAATTTTTCCAAAATTTGTTTGTTATTTTATTTTATAGTCATCAAAACTATTTCATTTAATAAAATGAGTATATTTAAAATAATATCGTTTAATTTTGACTATTATATGACCATTAGACAATATTACTATTGGAAAGTAAATGAAGCGATTATTGTCTATAAATTCATCTGATCTTGATTAATTAATATAGAAATAAGATTTGATGGCCCCATCCAGTAGTCTCGGGCCGATCAAATCCCATCTGATGAAAGTCGAGAAGTAGGTATCACCATTGGGCTTTGCTCTGGACAAAATCCATGTTGAACATCATCATGTGAAGATGGAACGAAATCTCCTTCGTGGGACGTTCAAACTGATAAAAATCACTACTCAGGAAATGATGGTCGAGACACCCCAAGATTCTATCACCCTAGCACACCTTACTCTTAGGTACATTGCTGGTGTTATAAGAAGTTATGTAACGAGATAGTAACTTCCTTGTAAAATACATTGTTTTAAATAACAATTGTGATATCTTCTTTGGTTGATGTTTGTGAATTTTCAAATGTCCGGAAAAATATATTATGCATATTAATGATGAATTTTAGAAAAAGGATATTTTAAAATTATATATGTAAACCTCAAAAATTTAATATTGTGTAATGATTTTCCAAAAATTTTCTTCTACGGTTTGGTTCAGTAAAAAATTTATAGTTTAATAAGATCAACATAATTTCTGATGAATAGTAAATTATGAATAGCGATTTTACACTGATGATTATTATTGTGATCAAATGGATTAAGTAACCTCACTTAAGAAAGTATTTATATAATCTAGGCACCTTGATTAAGTTATGTGATTAAATAAAATAGGTAAATAATTTTTTCAGAAAGTACTGGATAAGTATTAGTTTTCTCGGCTGAATAGTGTATTTTATTTTAAAAATATATTAAAAAAATTTAGAAAACTATTTTCATAAAATGTAGTTCATTTTTTAATCCAGAGTATCGATATTTGGTTAAGGTGAATTTTTGGGTTTTTTATAAAATAGTTGAATTTTCAGTGAATAGTGTTTTTATTTAAAAATGTAATTAAAAATATTTAGAAAATTATTATCATAAAATAGAGTTCTTTTTTCATATAAGAGCATCAATATTTGGTTATGGTTAAATGTTGGGATTTTTCTGAGAAAGATGAATTTTCTGTGAATAGTGAAAATATATTTTTTGAGTTTCTTGTGTTTAATGACGTCATTGAGGATGTAATAATTATCCAATAATTCTGGTCGACCTATGAATATTAATATAAGGGATTATGTGTCCCAAGTGTCTAATACCATGGGAAAGAACATGGTTTTTCCAATACCACCAATGTGGTGTCCCTTGGAATTAATGCTTTGTCCCCTCATATCTCATATAACTAGCAAGACTTTCCCTCATTCATTTCATTTCCAAATCCTCCCCAATGAGGTTCTGGTCTCTTTAACTCCCACGGAGTCCTCCCAAGGTTCCCTCAAGCCGCCCAAGGTCCCAAACATAGTGATGTCGAAGTTACTCTTCAAGGTAAGGGATCCACCTCTGTCTTTCTTCTCAGGTAACCTCATTTATGTCATTTATTTTGAGCCCCATGTTCTGGTATTGGGGGTTTTATTTTATATTAATATTAATTTCCTTTTCATTTTCATATGATGAGATACCCTCTCTTTCTCTCATCATTTATTTTTATGAATATTTAAGTAGCACGGTTAGGCTGCCGAATTTTAGTAAGGTACTCTTTCACTCTTCCCATTTTCAAAGATCTATTTTAATGTCAAGTCTATCAAGTTCCTTTTTTCCATGTTGAGGTTTGATATCTATATTAATTGAACTGTCCTTTTATGGTCACGTGATGATAGACCATATTTAATCTCATCAATTATTTTTTTGATGTTTTAAGTGACATCGTTAGGCTGCCGAATTTTCAAAAGAGAAATCTTATTTTTTTCTTCCTTTCAAGTTTTTCATTTCATATGGTATTCCATTAAAATTTCATTACAATGTTCTTATATCCTCTATATTCTGTCCCTCTACTATTTAATGTTTCATTTATGAGTGGTTGACCCATGTCCCATCACTTTTCAGTGTTTTCTAAAACCCTGCAACATAGCTGTTATGTTGCCGAATTTTCGTATCAAAATGTCTCTATTTTTTCCCATATACATTTTTTTATTATGTGAATACTCAAACCTCATTACTATATATGTTTATTGACATATATATCAAAATTTTCTATTTTAAATTCTAGGATTTACATAAATAAAACCCTCTTTCATTTTCCCTAGGTTTAAAGTGACATAAAGATCACGTCTTTAAAGAAGATTTTAAAATGTTATTATTATGAAAAGAAACCCATTTATTTTATGCTATATGGGTTATTTATGAAATCTTTATGATCATATATGTGTTTCACATGACAATAAAGATAATTTAAGGTTGTGCCTTGATTGCGCTCTAATGCATTGGGTAAAGAATTAATCTCTAGAGATGACCATTTTAAAGATAACTTGGTGAATAACCTTAGTAATTTTTTAATGACACCTTGGGGATGGTCCATGGTGATTCGGAAATGATTTTCTATGTTAAATGTTGTACCCATATATTCATGTTATGAAACACGTTGTTTTATTATGATATTCCCCATGATCTCTTTCCCATGCCTTAATGTTATTTATCATGTCTTTATTGATGTATCTCAAATTTACATGTAAAATGTTTCTCTTGTTTCCCTTACTGGTCCATCTGCTCACCCTTTACATTGATGTATGTCTCCAGGATATGAGATGCAATATTTTTACATTGGATGAACATATGATAAATCCTTAAAAGTTTATTAGAAGAATGTTTTATGTGGTTTTCATGTTCTATGTCCCTGATTTCCAAGCCATTAGACTTTAAAGATCCTCTGTTTGTAAATTATAATGAAAAATTATGTTATAAAAATATGGGATTCTATAGTTGGTATCAATGGATTTTTTAGTTAATTATGTAAATTAAGATATGAAAACTTTAGGAAGAACTCTAGAAAAAAATATAGAAAATCTTCATGGTATTTTGGTGAGTATTTATTTAGTGGTTTATCAATCAAATACATACCTTCTTGGATACAAGAAGGTATAGGTTGCTCTGGAATATATGTAAATAGTGGTAAAACCTGGAAAAATCTCTTTGAGATAGGATCGAAAAGGTACTGCTACACGACAACGTGCCTTGCTGCACTCTTGGTTTCGACACTCCCGAGGGATATGTCTGGTTAATCACAAGTTTTTTATGAATCATTGTGAAAGAATTATAGAAAAATATAATTGCCTATTCCTGATGTTTGAAGACAGAAAATCCTTTTAGTTAAAATATTTGTAAATGATATAAGTATCTCATGAAGGATTTATTATTTTATAAAATTCCCCCATCGTCTGGGAATACATTGACGTATTTCCTGATGAGTTACTCGGACCTCCCCCAGAAAGAGAGGAAAAGTTCTCCATTGAACTCATACATTGATCTCATCCAATGTCAAATACCCCCAATAGGTTGGAAAATGTCGAGATAGAAGAATTAAAGAAACAACATCAAGATCTTTTCGAGAATGGGTTTATCCAACCAAGTGCATCTCCATAGGGAGAACCAGTTCTCTTTGTGAAGAAGAATGGATTGATTAAGCTATGCATTGATTATAGAGAATTGAATTGGATCATAGTGAAGAAAAAATACTCTCTTCCATGAATTGATGACTAATTTGACCATCTTCATGGGACTCAATTATTCTCTAATTTTTAACTTCGTTATAGTTATCATTAATTGAGGGTAAATAATGATGATATTCCAAAAACTTTCTTCCAATCAAGATATGAGCATTATGAGTTTGTTGTTATGCCCTTCGGACTGACTAATGCACCTGCTATTTTTATGGATCAAGAATAAGTTTATTTGGGAAACTTATGTTTTATCAAATTGATATTATTTTTATAGGAAAATGATTTGGTTACTATATGGTAAAGGTTATTTTGGATGTTGTTTTATATTTTGGAGTACTATATGCCTAAGGATAATAAAATAGTACATGATTTTATTTTTGGAGTAATGGTTGAAATTTTTTATATTCTAAGAATCTATGTATTTATTGGGGACATATGGTGATTTGGGTTATTTCTTAAAAATGTATAACCTAGCATAGAGAATATGTGACTAGGTTATTTAGTATGAGACTTTAACAATAGTAAATGTTATTTGAGATAAATGATAAGATTTATTGTGAAATACTATATGATTAAATCCTTCTGAGTTTAGGGTTTCAATCATAGATTGGATTATTTTGATTAATTTTAAGGGAGATTGTGTATTAAATGGTCTTTCATGAACTTTGGGTACTATTTGTTGAATTTTGGAGATTAATGGTAGTAATTTTTTATAAAGAACAATACATTTTCGAGATTATATGATCTCGTACTAACCATTTTGGTTTTATTTGATTTCTAAAAACAAGGGAAATATAAAGTTCTCCTTTTGTGGATTATGTGATTCTCTACAAGATGATTCTTCTACTTTTTATGTGACCAAGTGTTCTTGAATGCTCATCATATGGATAAAAGATTAGTTATGGTAGAAACTTGTTAAAGAATGAAACTATACATTAAGGTAAGTATATTTTTTATGTTTTTATTCTATGTAATAAATTAATTCCTCAAAATTATGAAAAGGAACGTAAAACAATAACTTTGTCGGTTGATGTTTCCTACTGGGTAATCATAGACTGTTTACACACATCATAAGTTTGTGATTTTCTTATTGTTAACTTTCATCGAATCTTGTTTTCTATAACTCTTCATAAGAACATGACCCTTTGTCATCTCTTCCATATCCATGTTTCACTAGATGGAATCCTAGCACAGGTTAACTCGGGTGACCTTTTTACTCCCCATTCTTTCTTTTAATGTAATAGTTTTACTGACTCTTTTTCAGATGTGGGACATTCAACGAAATTTCCAAGTACAATTTTAAAATTGCGAGGAAACAATTTCTTAAGGGGGGAACATTTTAATGACATGAAATTTTGAATAGTTTTTTTCCTAAAATTGTGTCTTATATTATTTTATACTCAACCAAATCTATTTCATTTTAAAAAATGTGTATAATTAAAATAAGACCATTGAGTTTTGACTGTTGTTTGACCATTGGCCAATATGACTATTGGAAACTAAATGTTGCGATTATTGTCTATAAATACATGTGATCTTGATTAATTAATATAGAAAGAAGATTTGATGCCCCCATCCAGTAGTCTCAGGCCGAGCGAAGCCCATCTGAAGGAACTCGAGAAAGAGGTAGCAACTTTGGGATTTTCTCTGAACCAAACCCAAGCCGAACTTCATCGTGTGAAGCTGGAACGGAATCGCCTTCGCGAGAAGTTCAAGCTGATAGATATCACTAACCCGGAAATGTTTGCCAAGCCGCCCCAAGATTCTATCAACCTAGAACACCTTACTCTTAGGTCTTATGCTGGAGTTGTAAGGGGTTATGTAATGAGACCATAACTACCTTGTGAAATCCATTGTTTTAAATAAAAATTGTGATTCCGTCTTATGGAGAATTTTGTGAATTCTCAAATTTCCGAATAAATATAGTATGCGTATTATTGATGAATTTTAGAAAAAGTATATTTTAAAAATATTTATATAAACCTCATATATTTAACAATGTGTAATGATTTTTAAAAGATGGTCTTCTACAGTTATGTTCTGTAAGAAATTTAGAGTCTAATAAGATCTACATAATTTTTAATGAATAGTAAAATATGAAAAGTGATTTTACGCTTATGATTAGTAATGTTATAAAATGGATTAAGTATCCTAACAGAAGTAAGTATTAATATAATCTAGGAACCTTGATTAAGTTATGTGATTCAATAAAATAGGTTAATAACTATTACAGAATGTACTGGTTAAGTATTAGTTTTTTGGGTTGAATAGTGTTTTTTATTTTAAAATTAAATTAAAAATATTTAGAAAATTATTTTCATAAAATGGTGTTCTTTTTTTAAATCAGAGAATTGATATTTGGTTAAGTTGAATTTTTGGGATTTTTCAGAAACAGTTGAATTTTCAGTGAATAGTGTTTTATATTAAAATTAAATTAAATATATATAGAAAATTATTTTTATAAAATGGAGTTCATTTTTGAAATCATAGCGTCGACTTTTGGTTTAGGTGAAAATTTGGGATTTTTCTAAGAAAGTTGAATTTTCGGAGAATAGTGAAAATACAATTTTTGAGTTTCCGGTGTGTAATGACATCATTA
Organism: Viscum album; assembly: GCA_963277665.1. NCBI lineage: Eukaryota > Viridiplantae > Streptophyta > Magnoliopsida > Santalales > Viscaceae > Viscum > Viscum album. The sequence continues at coordinate 445,293,089 of OY728121.1, forward strand.
AGTATTTAATAATTATGAAATAATTCTGGTCGACATATGAATAGTAATATAAGGTATGAGGAGTCCCAAGTGTCCAATACTATGGGATAATACCATGGGAAAGCCCATGGTTTTTCCAATACCACCGATGAGGTGTCCCTTGGTAATTAATGTTGTGTCCCCTCACTTCTCATATAAATACCAAGCCTTTCCATCATTAATTACATTTTAAAATCCTCCACAATGATGTTCTGGTCTCTTTACCTCCCATGAAGTCCTCCCAAGGTTCCCTCAAGCCTCTGATGTTCTCAAACTTCATGATTTCGATGTTACTCTTCAAGGTATGGGATCCAACCTCTCTCTTTCTTTTCAAGTACTCTCGATTATGTCATTTCTTTTAAGAACCATGTTCTTATATTGGAAGTGTTCTTTTATATTATTATTAAGATCCTTTTCATGTTCATATAATTAGAGAACCCCTCTTTCTCTCATCAATTCATTTTATGAATGTTTAAGTGGCGCTGTTAGGCTGCCAAATTTTTGTAAGGGATCCTACCTCTCTCTTTCTTTTCAAATACTCCCATTAATGTCATTTCTTTTAATCCCCATGTTGTAATGTTTGGGGTGTTCTTTTATATTAAAATTATTTTTCTTTTCATGTTCATATGATTAGAGACCCCCTATTTCTCTCATCATTTCCTTTTTTTAATGTTTATGTGGCGTCGTTAGGCTGCCGAATTTTTGTATGGGATTCATTCACTCTTTCTATTTTCAAATTTCTATTTTCATGTCAATTATTTAAATTTCCTTTTTTACATGTTGAGGTATGATCTCTATATTAATAATACATTCCTTTTATTTTTACATGATGATAGACACTATTTAATATCGTCAATTCATTTTTTTGATGTTTTAAGTGATGTCGTTAGGCTGCCGAATTTTCAAAAGAGAAATCTTATTTTTGTCTTCTTTTCATGTTTTTCATTTCATATGGTCTGCCCATAAAATTTCATTTCCATTTTCTTATATACTTTATAATCTATCCCTTTACTGTTTTATGGATTGTTTATGAGTGGGTGACCCATGTCCCCTCTCTATTCAGTGTTTTCTAAAACCCTGCAACATAGCTGTTATGCTGTCGAATTTTCGTCTCAAAATGTCTCTCCTTTTTCTCAAATACATTTATTTTATTAAGTTAACACTCAACACTCATTAGTATAAATGGGTATTCACATATATATCCAAATGTTCTATTTTCAATTCTGGTATTTACATACATGAAACCTGTTTTCCTATTTCGTGGGTTTAAAGTGACATAAAGATCACGTCATTAAAGCAGTTTTTAAAATGTTATGATTATGAAAATAAACCCATATCTTTTATGATATATGGGTTATTTATGAGCTTTTGATGATGATATATGTGGATGACATGATAATAAAGACAAATTAATGGTGCACCCTGATAGCACTCCAATTCATTGGGTAAAGAGTTAATCTCTAGAGATGACCATTTTAACGATACCTTGGTGAATAACCTTGGTAATATTTTAATGACACCTTGGGGATGGACCCCGGTGATATGGAAATGATTGTCTATGTTAAATTTTGTATCCACATATTCATTTTACGAAACACATTATTTTTATTATGATATTCCTCATGATCTCTTTATCATTCCTTAAAGTTATGTATCATGACTTTATTGAAGTATCTTATGTTCACATGTAAAATGTTTCTCTTGTTTCCCTTATTGTTCCTTCTACTCACCCTTTACATTGATTTATGTCTCTAGGATATGAGATGCAGTAATTGTACATAGGATGAACGTATGATAAAGCCTTAAAAGTGGATTAGAATAATGTTTTATTTGGATTTCATGTTCTATGTCCCTGATTTCTGTTACACTAGACTTTAAAGATCCCTTGTTTGTAAATTATAATGAATCATTATGTTATAAAAAGGCGGGATGTTATAAATTCCCCATGTTATAATAAAATTAAAATATACTTAAATAAAAAATACCCAAATTCATTCACATGTCAACTCCTGAAATGGTCCAGATCATACAATTATAAATAGTTAAATGAGTCTTTAAAAATGATATTTATTAGGAATTATCATTATGGTAATTAATAAACTCACTGTGGAGGATCATCGTAAGGAAAATATTATTGATGAGGTGATGTTCTTTAGTTGTGTTTCAAATATGTGAGCAGTAAAATTATAGTAAATACATAGAATACAAACCAATATAAATGTATCAACATGTTCCAATAATATGAATTAATATAAATCAAATATGAATCACTCCCCCTTAACATCATTGTCATTTTTATTATGTTTTTAGGATAACCAATACAATCCACCTATGGAAAATAAATGATGATAATTCAAAAAATATCACATTAATGAAAGGGAATAATTAAATACACTAATTTATATGAATTTTTAACAACAAAAACAATATATCAATAATAAACTCCATATAAGGGAAACTATGTATTAAATAATATAATATGAGACCTTATATAAAAAAATAGTTCATCTCCCAATGAATTTTATCATTTAGTGGTAAACAGTCTCATTGGTTACACTATTTGATGCCTAGGGATTGAAATAAGATTAATGAATTTATATATATCAAAACTAGCATCTGAATTTATAATTAAACAATATTTTTATTGATTCTCGTCCTCATGTGTTATAACCATACTGTAATGGGGATGAATGGAACATACATAGGAATTCCAGGTTGTGTACTCCTCTCCTCTACTAGGTCTGACATTCCATACCTCTATAACACTATGAATAAAATTAATGTCAATGTGACACCACATTAGAAACATCATAATAAATATTCATATGAGAACCATGATACACCCCAAAGGCAATACATGGGGCCACAAGGGAATCATGAATTGATTATAATAAAAAATTAAAATCCATAATATTATCTACATGGACTTCATAACAAAGTGTTAATCACAAATGTTTAATTACGACTAATGTGAGGTTAACCAAATGATCAAATGAGAATATGCCATATGAAAAACATGTTACATAAAAACAACATAATTTAATATATATATATATATATATGAATGTATAAAGTCCACCATGATGTGATATAAACAATCAGAGAACCACTATCCTCACATATGGTGATCTCTTAGGGACTCATTCTAGATTAACCCAATGAATGTCCTTAAGTAAGAATTACTAGAAAAAAATCAATTTCACTACAAACTACATTCTCCCCAACTGAATTTCCTCCTCAAAATAAAATATCAATGAACCCTCATTACCCACACCCAACATCACAGAAAAAGAAATACAATTTTTCTCAACACTTCTAAAAAAAACATTAGATTATAAAACATTCTTCACATTAATTAATTTCTTCAAAATTAAATATTAGAATCATGAATCTAGTATCCTAGAGTTTGTGGTTACATTACTAAATTGTTAAATAATATTATAGATCACGTTTCATATGATCTTATTGTTTAATAGTTTTAGAGACATAACATACATATATACATATATATGTATAAATAAGGAATTATATTTTGAATCATAAATAAATAATAAAAAATATATAAGTATAATTATTATTCATTCCAAAATATCATAGAAATTATATAGCGTTCTCTACATTGTTATATGGGTAAAACATATAGCTGTAATATCGTATGATCAATAAGTCATAGCATATAAGAGAAAATATCTTGTAATTAATAAATAATGTTTAATATAGAAATAATAACAAATGGCCAAATGTTCAACCTAATTAATAACAATAGTATGAAATTTATTTATGAAAATAATAATAATAACAAATAACATTGATAGAAAAATCAATTTTCATAATTATTTAACTATTGAATATGTAAATCATTATCTTAATATCAATTCTACATGACAATAAATCAAACATAAATTGACATGAAATATTATAATTACCCCAACTAGATTTTTTCTTGAGTCCACAAAATACATTGGAGGGATAAATATTTCTATGCACCACTATTCAAAAAAAAGCTAATGTATTCAATAAATTAATTGAATAAAGAGTCAATATAATTCATAATCAACATTAACAAGTAATAAATAAACATATGAATCAAAATAACATTTTTATGGAAGGTCAATAGTTTATTAAATAATAAATGGGGTAATTTTGTTGATAAGGAACCTATAAATAGACAATATATATATATTAATGGGAATACAATTATTTTAGTATTATTAAATGAATTTATATATATTTTAAATGATATATAGCATAAATATGTCATTAAGTTACATGGAATAATGGATAAAAATAATTTTAATAGAGTATAGAATGTTGATTGATAACCTAGCCCTTGTGAACAAGATAATCTAACACACATAAATTAATTAGAGAGGGAAATAAATAATGGATACATTAGAAATGAATGAAAACTGGTTGTGTAAATTCCCACAAACATGAACATGAGTAAAAAAATATATAATTTGAAATTGAAAAATAAAATAGGAAATAAATTGAGGCATTTGAAGAAAACACATTTTTTTAAAATGATTTATTTTAAAATTAAAATTTAAAAAACAATGGGAATGTAAATTACATATGAAAAAATGAAAAATGAAAAATTATTACTATTTAAGAAAAAATAGTTGGGAAATCATGATAATAATATCATGTGGTAATCTTTAAAAATGATATTTTTCAATGTATTTTAATGAAAAATATATATAGCTTGTGTAGAAAATATAATTAACAGTCCATTTAAAAATATATAATAGAATAAATTAAATATAATATAATATTAACTAAAAATTTATGTATTTATATCTATATTAGATAAATAATGAAGTGAATGTAAATTTGGAGGATAAATATAAAAGATAAAAAAGAGATAAGTCAGTTCACATTTACAGGAAGCCCTTTAATTGAATAGGGATCCAAGGGGAGGTGAAATGATAATAAAACCCTTAAAAACTAAAATTTCCATTTTATAATAAAATATAAAATATTTTAAAAAAAATATAACATATAATTTATTCAAATAAAAATTCAAAAAATAATAATCATGAATTCACTGTGCGATTGGAAATGAAACCCCTACATCGAGTCCAATGTATCCCTATACACCCTCCAAAATACTAGATTATTAATAATAAACCTAAATATTTCATTTTATAATTTTATTACATTTTATTCCATGTTATATTAATTTATAAAATTTTTAGTACATATTTTATAACATTGATCATCAACTGTTAGTAGATTCTACCAACCCTTGTCTATTTTAGTTTAATAGTTCCGATCATGCTTCCATATACATAATTTAATTATTTAATGAATATTGATGTTGCAATAATAGATGGTTCATACTTATTTTTGGTGTTCGTGATTAATTCCATGGTAATTTTAGTTACAATTCCCCAATATGAAATTCCTAATATTATTTTTTTGGAAATTTCTAACAAATACTGGATTTTATATTAATAATTTGTTTATTTATTATATCACAATTGAATACCAAAAAAATTATTTCTTTATTTATATAATAACATATCATGAGTTATGTATTCATATTCATCAGTGTTATGAATTTATAGTGCCATTAATATATGTGGTAAAAATAACCCAAACAAGAACATGATTTAATAAATGAATGTACATGATTATGAAATGGTTTTGATACATAATATCATAATTCGATAATTATATTGTTATAATTTAAATTTTAATAGTATGATAAATTATAATTTAGATTTGTTTTTTGAATAAGTTAAATGTTAAATAATTATAATATTTTATTATTTACAATGAAGAATGTATATATCATCTAGTAAGATATATTGGTTTTTAATGATTTAGAACATTCTCTTAAGATAAGAGGGTAGGAAAAAGTGTGAGGAGATTATTAGTAAACTAAATTTGTTTAATTTAATTTCTATATTCTGTTTGTATGAGAAAGGGTGGTAATGGGGTGTCCTATAAAAACTAGAGTGGTGGAATCATGTAAATTCTTATTTATTAATATAAAATGAATTTCATATTCTATTCAGGTGGAACAAAAATAGATAAATGGAGAGGAAATGATATGTAAATATAAATAGATACCTCAAAAGACAAATAAAATATTGGTTTATATGATGTTTCCTAAACATTTATTGTAACAACTTTCATTTTTATTACACAAATAATCTTGATTTATTATATAAAACCTTCACTTGATACAATATATAAGATCAAGAGTTCTAGTTTAATTGAGGGTTAGGATCATTACATAACAGCATAAATCAAAAAAGACAACATCTTATTGAAATCATCTTTTACATGACCACGCCAATACTTCGTACTTAGTATTGCATGGGATTACCTAAGGACATGCATAAAAAATGAGTGAGAAATAAAGACTAGTAAGTGAGTAAAAATGAATATCATGTAGAATAAAATACATTTTCATCAATAATAATATCAATAGACCATAAAAGAAACATGAATAGAAAGCCATGCTATAACATGATTATCATAACATGGAAATGTTGCCATAAAATTTAACACATTATTGGCCTGAGCCAAGGCTCATTGAACATAGTGAATGACTAACCCCTAATTTGAATTGATTTACCATGATCAATCCCTAATTTCTCATTACATATCATGATATTCAATTTATACCCAATGCATTGGAGCGCTATCAGGGCACTCCCTTCTTAAACATTTCATTTAATGCAAAAGTGTGCAACATGGATCATATAACCCAAATTCAGTAAAAATTAGTATTTATTCCAGGAGAAAAGAATTTTTAATTTCTACAGGAAACTTTGTAACAAATAATTAAATGTTCATAAAGGTTAAAACCCTTGATATATAAATGGGAATGGCATTCACTACACAATGACTGTGGCTTAGAAAATCGCGGTGAAATTTCAGCATGATGACAACGTATCATTAGAATTCATAAAAATTTTGGATGGGAAATTAAGGTTTTTCTCATAAAATTAATATGAAATCGACAATAATGGGGTAATATTGATACATGTCCGAACATATGTATTAGCATTTTGATTCATAACAAAAAAGATGTTTTTGATTGAAAATTATAAGAGAGAAATTTCATACGCAACATTGTTATGGTAACGATTGTACATGAGAGGCATTAATGATAAAGAAAGGGGTATATAATCATCAAACATTAGGATTTATGTATGTGGGGTGTGTGAAATATGGGCCCAACATTTGTAATTTAATGTAAAAGTGTATAACAACATAATAAAATTTTGACTAAAAAGAGATAAGATGAAATCCATTACATGGAAGAGTAATCCCAAAGGCTTGGGAGATAGTTGAGAGTGGATTATTGGGATATTGGGGAACCTTTTTTGGATTCTAGAGATAGTATGGAAGAGTTTGGTCTATCTCTAAATGCTTTTAGTGAAGATGATGTTGGATCTTGTGTGAGTTACTTAAGAAAAGAGTGGGAATTATTTATTATTTAGGGTTTGAACCCCACACATTAAACTAATCAAAACTAAAAACCGAACTGTGGTTTTATCACAAGGTTTTTTTAAATGGGGATTGGAAAAAATTATTCTATAAGGGAAATGGATGAATTTATTAAAATATTCAGATTTCTTATATGGAGGTGAGTCACACTCTCAAGGAAATCAATTTAAAAAGTTAAAATGTTTTATATGTCATGGATGGTATACTAAGTCTTTGTAAAAAAACCCTTAAAACGAATTATTTTAATCGAATACATATGTTTTCCTAACATCACATTTATATTATTTTATTACATCAGTATTGGGTCATTGTGGTGTCATAAAACATATAATATAAATAAATGGTATTTAATTTTTACCTAAAAATTTGACTGTCTCCAAATATTATGAAAAATTAACTATTTGATATTTTTGATGTCCTGATTCTAAAAATAGAATTCATTTTATCTAAATAATTTTCTAAATATTTTATTTTTCACATTTAACATAAAAACTGAGATTTAAAAAAATCATGAGTTTTTTATAAAAACAGCTTTGAAACCTTTATAAAAATCACAATAGTATTCTTAAATATTATACTCTCATGTATATAATATAAAATTTAATTTAGTAATAATATTTTATTCAAATATTATTTAATTAAAAAACCAATTAATTTATTAGAACAAATTTCATTATTGAATATTTACTAAAAATACTATTTTTACTTTAAAAAATATTTACAAGGTAATAATAATAAAATTAATGTATATTATTTATTATATAAAATATAATTCACATAATAATAGTGTTAACACCATGTTAGATAACCCCATATAAAAACCACACAAGACCAAATGGTATGGTGTGTGATGTTGGTAGACTCTTGGGGTGGGTTGGATAACATCTCTTGGGTGGTAATCATTATTAGTTTCTGCTTCTACCGTAAGGGGTTCTGTTCAAGAATAACATGATGAAGCTCGGCATGGGCTTGGTCAAAATATAATTCTAGTGATTCTACCACCTTTCCATGCTCAGGAAAATTGGCTTCATATGGAGAAATTCTACATGATGAGGCCATCACTCCCTTTGTTTGAGTAATTTGGATTTTTTAATGCCCTGTATTTATATTATCGTGTGATCACTATTCAAAAGATATATTAGCAATGGTAACAAATCATAATGGTATTTAAAAATAAAAAAACATAAAACCACAGAATTTAATATTTTATATAACCATTTTACTTAATAATAAATTTAATTAGTCCAAGAGGAATTTTCCTTAATAAATGTTTGTGTTGTTACAAGCTTCCCCGTTATAATATTTTGTTCTAGATATTTGCAATTCCAACACTTAAATAGTTATATCTAACTCTAATTCATTATATTATATGATTCACATGTGGCTTCTTAAAATTTTTGGTTTATCCCGAACATCTTAACGAGGGGCATTGTCTTATTTCATATAACATTTTCCCTACGATCTACGATCTTCACCGGTTTTCATTCATAGGTGGGTTATTATCTAATGTTATCACCTATGGGTTGAGGACATGTGATGGTTTAGTTATGTACTTCCTGAAGACTGAAACATGAAATACATCATGTGCTTGAGATAGCTTCAGTGGGATTTCTAGTCGATAGGACACTGCTCCAATGCGATCAAGGTTCTCAAAAGGGACGATTTACCTTAGAAAATGATTTAAATTATTCAAAAATATCATAACTCTCTTATATTGTGATATGAAAAGGAATACCATGTCTCTGACATCAAACTCTAGGTCTCGTCGATGATTATCGACACATCTCTTTTGTCAACTATGAGTAGCTTTATTGTGCTACTGGATGGTCATAACATTCTCCACCATTTCATCGACCACTATTAGATTTAAATGTTTTCGCTTCCCAACATCATCCCAACTTGTCGATGTTCTACACCTCTTCACATACATGGATTCATAAAGAGCCATTTGTATTCTTGAGTGGAAACTAAGGGTGTATGGGAACTCATCTAGGGAAATATGTTGATACCATACTATTTTATTTCTATTGAGAATGCCTTCAACCTATCCTCTAGTGTTGTGAGAGTCTACTAAGACTGGTCATCAGTTTGAGGATGATAATCCATACTGATGTTAATCTTAGTATTCATATCATGTTGAATACTCTTCCAAAAGATATATGTGAAACAAAGATCTCGATCGGATATAATAGAAATTGGTACTCCATGAAGTCTTACAACATCACTGACGTATATCTGTGCTATTTGATCTAGTGAGAAAACATTCCAAATTTCATTGAAGTGTGTAGTCTTTGTAAGTTGATCCACAACAACCCAAATAACATTGTTTCCTTTGTATTTATTTAGTTGTCAAGTGACACAGTGGATGTTGATGTACTCCCTTTTCCATGATGGTATGGGTAATGGTGTCATCATCCCCTTCGACTTCTATCTCTCAGACTTCTAATGCTAACATATGAGGAACATTGATGTATACTCAGTGATCTCCTTATTCATGTTATCACACCTATAATTCTCTCAGATATCTCAATACGTCTTCATGTTTCCTGGGTGAATGGCGAAATTTTAACTATGTGCATCATTCAAATGTTCTTTCATTAACACTAGATTAGATGGAATGTATTTTCTTGTCCCAAATCTCAAAATTCCTTCTTCATTAAAATTGATCTCCATGGATTTACCATTTCTGATAGGTTCCACTTTCATCTGAATTCCCTCATCATCCCTTTGAGCAACATTTATCCTTGAAAAAATAGATGATTGAATAATCATTGGAGAAAGGATTGATGATGTTCCCTTCATTAAGATTCCAATAGAAAACTTTGTCAAATCTAAGAATATTGGATCCTATTCAATTCTCTTCAATGATAGATTTTTTTGGACTTTTCTACATAGATCATTTGCAACCTTGTTCACATATCAAGGGTGGTAATGGATTGAATATTCATAGTCTTTGATCAGCTCTAACCATCATCATTGGTGCATTTTCACCTCTTTTTCTTGAGTATATAATCGAGGTTTTTAAGGTCCATATATATTTCCAACTTTTTCATAAAGATGAAAAATCACAATATAATCAATGTGAAGATTATTGCAGCCAAATGTAGATCATGTGCTGTATAGTTTTTCACATGAGCATTCATATTCCATGAAGCCTAGGGAATGATTTTGTCATTTTTCATCATCACATATCCCATGACCTTTTTTTGATGCATCTAAAAGTACCCAAAAATGTTCTCCACTTGAGGTTATTGTAAGAATAGGCGTAATGATAAGATGCCTATTCATATCCATGAAGATTTCTTCATATTTATCACTCAATTATAACTTGACTACCATCCGAGTTATCTTGGTAAGAGAGTTTGACAATTGTGTGAAATATATCACAAATGGCGATAATATCCAACTAAACCCAAGAAGATATGGATTTCCATTACTGATGTTTTCCTCCTATTTCCCTCAATTTCATCTTTCTTGGAGGGATCAACAGATATCCCATGAATCTTATTGATAGGACCAAAGAATGAGACCTCTTTCCATCATAACTCTCTATTTATATACTTTTAATAATTCTTCCCATTTCACAATGTCTCTAGTATAGTTCATAGATGCTTCCCATGCTCCTCCTTGGTTTTGGAGGATAATATAACATCATCAATAAATACTACCTTAAATTTTTTCAGGTATTCACTAAAAATCCTATTCATCATGTCCATGAATATTAATAGAGAATTAGTGAGTCTGAAAGGAATTACTATAAATTCATAGTTCTCTGAAATTGTACGAAAAGAAGGCTTGTTGATATCCTCCTTCTTCACCCTTAATTGGTAATATCCCGACCTCAAATTCTCCTCAGAGAAGTATTTTTCTCCACGTAGCTGACCGAACAAGTCATCAATTCATGGAAGAGTGTACTTGTCAATTATCATGATTTTTTTGAGATGATGTTAATCAATGAAAATCCAGATTGAACAATCCTTCTTCATGATGAAGATCACTAATTCAGACCATAGTGAAGCACATGGGCGTTTAACCCTTTATCCAGATACTCCTATAGTTGTTTCTTCACCAACACAAGCACTAAAATATCCATTTAATATACATTCTTTGATATTTGAAATTCCCCATGTATAAGAACAATTGAGAATTAAAAATCTCTTGAAGGAGGAAGTCAAAGAAATTCTATGGGAAACACTTTAGTGAATTCCCTCACAATAGTAATGTCTTCAAGGACGGTTTATTCTTTATACTCAATCATCTGACACAGATACACTTTCTCATAGGGTAGTAATATCCATGAATGAGATGATGATGATAAAGATGATTCATCTTCCTCTTTGTACTTGTACAAAATATGGGGTCATATCACCATATAGGGATATATTTCCATCTCATGATAGTTTTTATTGGCTCTATATTAGTAATTCCAATCCATGCAATGAATTGAATCAAATTAAATAAGATAAATTATGATTAGGTTCACTGTGACGTTCAGTCAAACCATTATTGTAGGGGGAGTTATATTCATGGGATGTGATGATTTCCCCATTTGTTGTACTCAATGAAATAATTTCATAAATGATTTTTGGTGGTTTTGGGATTGTTCTAATAAAATTTTTTTATATAAATGAATGTGTAGATCCAAAATAAAAAAGTATATTCACTTTTCTATAACGAATAACTAGAGTAGTTGTCACTAGTTTTTTCTTTGGGCCCAATTCCTTTATAGTGATGGAAAAACCTCACCCTTGCTGCCTTAGAGGTTTTTGGTTTCCTCCAAAAACCCATATCATAGGGAACTGGTTATCAAAGGTCCCTTGTTTTTTCAGTTGAATACATTAACTACGCATTAAGGGGTGAATGAAGCATTACTCTCCCCTATCACAACCATGGGTTTATCTTGTCAGTAGTTAATGGATAGGTTCCCTTTTCATCCACACCTAAAACATTTCCTTGTCCACTTTATGTAGTTTCTTGGTGATTCATTCTGTATTATTGGCCAGTGGTGTGCTAGATTTTCTTAGAACTGTTGTATTTATCCATTACACTCCCAGAATAAAATTCCAACATTCACTTATTATCCCCATTATACCCCTGAGATATGTCAATATCCATTTTGACTTTCTAGGCACATCAGTCAATTTCCTCAGATCTCCCGAAGTCATGGATCGCATGGGCTTTCCGTAGGCAAGGTCTTATCCCACAAAAGAAGTGATCAACCTTTCATTTTGAGATAATGAAAAATCTAGAGGAATATTTGCAATCCTTGTAAAGTTTTCCTTATATGATCAAATGGATTCGTCATCTTTTTTCTTGAGGTAAAGGAATTCCATTTCCCACAGAAGTCAGATGGTTAGAGGAAAATATTTGTCCAAAATCATTTTCAGAAATTCCTTCCATTCCAAATCCTTAATCTTCACCTCACGGATCATATTTTTAATCATGATCCATCTTTGATCAACTTCACCATGAAAAAGATAAGTAGATAGATGAACCATCTCTTGTTTTGAACAATGAAGGAATGAGATAATCTTTTCAATGAAGTTGATTTTTTGTTCGGCAATATAGGGATAAAATGATCCATTTATTGTAAGAGGCCATTGTCTCATGAAGCCCTCAATTGTGACTTTTCCTTTATTGGGGGGGGGGGTAATCATCACATTGAACCATGTATATATTCGAAACATGAATTTACTGAGATATTATCCTAAAATATTTGAGATTCCTGCACCTATCGTATTGGGAGTATCATGAGAACAGTCATCACATTGATCATTACATCAGTTGTTATCCTGATTCCTCATTTTACAAGCCATTGCAATGAATAAAAGGAATTTTAGGGGGAAACATGCAGGGTAATCCAAAGAAAAAAACACATGACTTATAAATTACATTGATTTCCTACACTTATGAATTTATTTTCTTCAGTCTATGTTATACATGATCTACTAACCAACATATATTCTTAGGGGAATTTTTAATTCCCTTAATAATGATTCATACTAAGCATATCAATTTACCAAAGCACATATCATGGGCGTTTAGTAACAAATAGTTCCACAAGGTTGATTATTGTTAACAAGTTCCCGTTCGAATCTAGCTCAGAGCAGTGTTTTTATGTTTTACCATTAGGATAAATCTATGAAAAATCATCCTCTACCTGCATGTATCCATACCTGGATGTATATTCCTGGTAAAACACTTACTAAATACTCAAAAAAAAATAGTGATGTTTTTATTAAACATAGTCTTCTCCCTAAGGATTTCACTAGGGTATTCTAATACTAATCTCAGATATAATAAAACTTATCCTTTGATGCCAACTATAAAAACCATTCTCTTTATTAGACACTTAAATATTACATTTTGAATATAACATTCACTTGATACAACATAGAATATCGATAGGTCTTCTGTCATGGGATATTATGAACATTATACAAAATCTTAATATGTAAAATAAACATCTTAAAGAAAACATTTTTAACATGACCACATCTTTCCTTCATACTTAGAATTGAATGGTATAACCTATGGAAATTCATAATAAAAGGATGATCTGTATAGAATAGTAAGGGAGTAAAAAGAATTATATTTAAGAATACAATATATGTTATAAAATAGGAATATCCATGGAGCATTAGAGAAACCTGAACAAAAAGGCATGATATATCATTATTATCATAACATGGAAATGTGGGAAAACATATAACATGATATTATCTTGAGACTAGTCTCATTTCACATAGATAAAGAGTAAACCCTCATTTCAGATGAAATAGAATGAGTATACCATCATTTTTCTTGATGTATCATGATACAAATCATTACCTATTGAATTGGAGTGCTATCATGGCGCACCATTCTTAAAATTTCATTTCATGCATAAGTGTGCCACATGGATCATATAACATAGATTAAATAAATATCATAATTTATTCCCAGATAAATGATAGTGTATTTCATACCATAAACTCTATAATAAGTATTTAATTGTTCTTAAATGTAAATACCATTTATACAGAAATAGTTATGTTATTCCCAACATAATAACATTTTCTGGGAAAATCGTGGTGCAATTCTGGCAGCCAAACAGCATGGCATAAGAATTCATAAAATTGGATGATGTGAATGATAATAGTGTCTCATAATATTTAAATTAAATGGAAATTAAGGGGGTCATATATATACATGTCCCAAAAAATGTAATGATATTGAGATTCATAAATCAAAATAATTTCTTGAATGTAAATGAGAAGAGGGAAATTTCTTACCAAATTTTGGCATGGTAACGAGTATACATGGGAGGTATTAATGGGAGATAAAGGGGTATATCATAATTCAAGTATAAGTCTGAAAATTTGGAGGAGGTTCTAAATCATACACCAACATTTTTAATTTAATGTAATATGGTATAACAATATAATTAAATTAAGACAAAAATGAGAATGGAAGAAAACCCATACATGGAAGAGTGATCACAATGGTTAGGGGGAGGATTGAGAGGGGATAATTTGGATCTTGGGGAACCTTTAAAGGTTTAAATAGAGAGGAGGGAAGAGTTTTTTCGACTTCAAAAGGAGTTGAGTGAAGAGGAAGTGGGAAAAGGGGTGTGATTTTATAAGAAAATAGTGTGAATTATTTACTATTTTGGTTTTCGATAACACATAATAAACTAATAAAAACCACAATCAAACAAATGGTTTTTGAAAATGGTTTTTGAAAAATGGTATTGTAAAATATTATATTAAAAGGAAAATGGTTGAACGTATTAAAATATAAGGCTTTCTTATGTAGAAGTGAGTAACACTATCAAGGAAATTAATTTAAAAAGTTAAAATGTTTTATAAGTCATAGAGGTTCCACTAATACAATTTAAAGTAAAACTTAAATAAACATAAATCACAATATTTCAATGGAAATATATATATTTGATGAATAAATCATTTATAGTATTTTATTAAATTATTATTGGGATGTTATGATGTCATAAAACACATTATATAATTTAACGATATTTAATTTTTAACAAAACAATTGACTGTCTATGAAAATTATGAAAAATTCATCGTCTGTTAATTTAGACCTACTGATTCGAAAATTTATATTCTTTTTATTGAAATTATTATATATGTATATGATTCTTAAATTTTAAAATAAAAACATACATTTATAAAAAAATGGTTTCGATAAAAACAAATTTCAAACAATAATAAAAATTCCAATTGTATTCATAAAAATAAAATAATAATTTATATATAATAAAAAATAATTTAGTAATAGCATTTTATTAAAATATTATTGAATTAATAAATCCTTTAATTCATAAATATATATTACATAATTGAATATTAACTAAAAATGGTATTGTTTTCTTTTAAAACTTTTTACAAACTAATAATAATAAAATGAAATAATTGTATTTATTACATAAAAAAATAATTCACATGATCATAGTTCTAATGAATTGATAGATACAACATTATAAAACCTATATATGATCTAAGGTTAAGTTTTTTGATCGTAAAAGACTCTTGGCACGGCTCATATAACATCACTCATGTGACAATCTCTATTAGCTTCCACTTCTCTCGTAGGCAGTTCTTTTCAAGCTTAACATGTTGAAACTTAGCTTGGGCATGGTCAAGAGTGAAGCCCACTAATGCCACCTCCTTTATTAGCTCAGAAAAATGGGCTTCTTATGGATAAATTCATGTAGATGAGGTAATCACTACATTTTTCTCAGTAAATAGGAATTTTTAAAGACTTATATTTATACTAATCATGTGATCATTGTTGAATGACTATATTATAAATTGTCTCCATTATTAATGGTTTTTTGAAATCCAAAAATACAAAACCATGGAAGTTAGTATGTTATATAACCATTTTACATAATAATACATTTAATTATATCAAGAGGAACATTCATTAAAAAATTTTGGACTCATTACATTTATCTTAATTAAAGGTTTTTACTTAATTTTATCCATTGATTTGAAAATAATATTTTACACGAGTGACACAGTTATAAGATTAAATATCAAATTCAAAATTTTAATGTTATTTGAAAATTTGGATTATAAATATTGGTCGCCTTTATTATATTTAATATCAGATATTTATAAAAATTCACATCAATATAAAATGCATGAGACAATTTTTTTTTTGAAAAAATTATTTTATAAGAATAAAAAAATACTTTTTATTATATTGGAAAAATATTATATGAATTATTTATTACCATGGAGTTTATTTATTTATGGTTATTCATAAGATTTTTATATTAATTTAAATCCATTCCAAAGCCAAATAGAATATTTTAAATATATAATTAACTAGAAAGGTCAAAGGTTGTTTTTTATAGATACATAATTACACATAGGTTCCAGAATGTAAATCATAATTTTATTAATTAAAAATATTATTTTCAAATATAAAACATTACTAATAAATAATATATTTTATGATGAAATAATGATTAAATTTTTTTAAGAGATTCTTATGAATATATTACAACAAAAATGTTAATGTCTTATAAAAATAGCATTTTTTAATATTTACAAAAAACAATGTTTATAAAATAATTCATAAATGTTTACATAAATATTATTCGATATTATAAATAAAAAGATTTTAATATTAATATATATAATTTTTTATAATTTGAAATATAATAATTATATTAATTCATTGACTAATACTCTTTCAGTTTTATTATAATGATAATTTAATAAAATTTTCATATTGAAATAGTTTTTTGGATTTCTTGTATACTAGTTATTGTAGAAATTTTGGACTTAAATGAAATTGATACTTCTATATAGTGGTGTCTCTATTTAATCTATAATCCCAGCTATAACAACACCATAATTCTCCAAACCTCTCTTTAATATCACTAACACTGATGAAAACACAATGTAATTATCTCAGAGAGTCCAATATATTCTAAATAAATGGGTTTAATAATAGGTAAAATGTTTAAATAAATTTCCATTTAATCAAATCACACTATGTGGTTATTCATTTATCAAATGTGTCTCTCAATTAAATGAGAGTTTAAACTCTCAATTGATTTTTAAATGTGGATATTCACTCTTTGAATGATGTTTATAAAAAATAATGGTTTATCTGGATATTTTAGATAATTTAACTTATATTAGTTGAGTATTTATAGAGATTTAATGATATTTATGTCCTTCATATAGTTAGTTGTTTTTGGAAGATATTTAAAAACTATTTATTTCATGATAATGATTTCCAATTATTGTTTTTTATTTGGTTTTCAAGAGAAGAAATTATAAAATTTTTTATATAAATATTTTTAAAAGGCCTCATTGGTTGTTTATAGGGATATTTTATTGATGCATGTATTCGGTATAAATGGGTTATAAAGTGTGATGGTTTGTTATGAGTATTGTTTATCATATATATTATTATATGACACATGAATATTTGTTACATTAATTAATATATAATTAGAAGCATTTGTTATCTAGTATATAAATTTATAAATGATTAACAAACAATTTTATTATTCAATATAAAATGGTGACACAATATACGTATAACATATTGGATATGTGAGTTTTCCTCTTGTTCTGACCTAGTTGTGTAAAACAAAGTGTTTTTTAGCCCATAACTGGGGAATTTGAATGATTTTTTTGATAAAATTATTGTTCTGCATTTGATATAGGGAACATATGTGTTTCGATGAATATTAATTTTTGTAAATAAATTTATTATTGTGCATCTAACATTACTATGATCACCAATTTGTAGTTATATAATATTTTTGTATTATTTTTGTTTCTAAAAAAATTCTGATTTTTATTATTATCATTGTTATTTTAATTCTTTTTATGCTTTGTTTTTTGGTTTTATTCTCACATAAATGAAAAGAAATTTTTTTTTTTCAATTTGGAATGTTATTGTGGTGCAAAAGAATTTTTTTTATTTTAGTGACAATCATATTTTTTCTAGATTATATATAGAATTTTGTATTACTATTTAAAGGAATAAATATGTCTCAAATTTTTTATATTTATATATTTTAAAAAATTTAGAATACAATGTGTTATTTATATTATTTCCATCATAGTTTTATTTTCAAAGAATGCTTCAACACATTATCTATTAGGTCAAATGATATAATTTCTAAAATGATTGATTGGGTGTATGAGGTTAAATGTGTAACTATACACAATTTTTAGAATGAAATTATGTTATAGTATCTCCATATATTTTAATAACAGAATAAAAATATTACTTTTATTGTTATATTTAGAACCCTCAAAAACTGGGTTTACTTTTAAAGGTTATTCATAGTGTGTGGGGGTGTTACATATATGGAATTTTTTTCTGATATATAATATTAATTTTTTAGTATAGGATTCACATAGATATCTGATATAGAGTTTTATATATTTCCTACATATGTTTTTATATGCATGTGAGGATAATTAACTTGATTATTATATATGGGCGATTTAAGATTTCTCTTGCATTCTAATTTAATATATTTATAGTACATGCTATATATGAATCCTATATTGTTTTTTATCTATTTATTATTTTTTATTATGTTTTGTTTTGAAATTAATATTTATCCTTGATAATTTTCGGAAGCATTTTATGTATTTATTGGATTTAATTATGGTTTATGAGTAATTTTATTTTGTTTATTATATATTTGGTTTCAAATTTAATATATATTCCTTATAAAAATTAACAAGATCATCTAACATATAGAATAGTCATTTTGAAATTCCATGTTGGAGATCTTATATTTTATTGGTTTAATTTGTAGAATAATTCCTATTTGTGTATTTTTTGACCTTAAAACATCAGTTTCTATCCCATTGTGATAGTAAACATGCATCCAGACATCTCACATTCCCTCGTAGTTATTGGGATAAGATAGCACGATATGGTTCATGACCGTTAATTCATATGATTATTTGGGAACATTATGTCCACACAATAATCATATAGATTTATAGTATATTATAGGAATAATTTTTAACCTAAAGAGCCTTTGTTAAGAAAACCTTTTTAATAATTACATATTAAAATATGGATCTTTTCCAAAAAAAATGATTATAATGAATTTATAAGGGGTCACAATTTTAGTAGGGGTCAATTAATACAAATCCTTCATAAATACATCTAATACATGATAATCATTGGATAAATATTTTAATTTAGGTAAATCAAATCATCATTATCCACATGAGTTTTTGACCATTCCAATCGAAATAACAAGCTTAGTGAATATAAATTATTATTCATGTTAAGAATGTTAGAATTACTCTTATGAGAGGGATCACATTTTATAAGTTATATCATCACCTTTATAAAGAGAATACTGTATATTTTTTCCAACAATTAGATCTTCAATCTTATATGATGCATAACATGATTCATTTATGGATTTAATGTTATTATATTTGGGAACAAAAAAAAATATTATTCTCTACTAATATAATTAATGTTATTGAGGGTCTTAATAGCATGAAGAGACAGATGGTTTCCTTTATGACTTGTTTTGGATGTGGAAATCATTTTAGAATCATCATAGGTATTTTTTTTAAATCATGAATCAGTTAAATAATTGTTTTACCAAGTCATATCAAAATTTTGAGAAAAGTTGAATTGGGAATAATATTTCTAGTTTACATTGTTGTTTTGATAGTAAATTTTCGTGAATGTTCAAATGAGAATAATAAATTATATCTTGACTATTCATTAATGATTCTTCACTAAGGAAAATAATAGTCATTGAAACCAAAATGTAAATTTGGGAACAAATGAAATTTGTTCTAATTTTATAAAATTTCCTTATATAACAAATGGAATTTGTGGAACATCACAAAAATTACATGTCCAATATAAATTTTATAAAAACCAATTATTAAATTTTAATATATTTATGAATCTATTTTTATACTTTAAAAATAATCTATGTTTATAATTTGTTTCAACTGAGTTTTTAAATGATGAATATTTAAATTTTCAATAAAATAATTAAAGTATGTTTTCCAAATTATGATCAACCAAAGGGTTACTAATCATGGACATGAATATAATGGAATATAATAATCTGAGATTGAAATTTATAATGGAAATGTGTTTTCAACTAAGGTCACATATATGATATTGGAATTTACTTTCTAATAATGTGATGTTTGAAAAAAATAAGAGATAATTTAACTACAAATTTATTATGATTCATCATATTAAGTAATATTCATAAAAATATTATGTTATATCCAATATAAAAATGTTTACTCAGAGGTTTCATTAAATAGAATGGATGTAAACCCACCACCGATTACTAGAATTTTTTATAGAATTTTTTTTTTCTATACCTGAATCCAAAAAATACATTATACCATATATTATATGGATGAAATAGATTATTGGTTAAATATTTCCACTAAAAAGTAACTATGTATTATTTCATAACCCAAAAGTGTTTTCATATCATAGCATGATATTTTCAAAAGGATACATTTTCAATGATACTATTGGAAGTACTTGTGACAACTAGGCCCTGGTGACAGCACAACCACCCTGCCTTAACATTGTCGTCGGGTCCTGGCCCACCAGGTACCTCCAGTAGCCCCGCAGACACATGGGGCCCAACCCATGGTCCACCCACATGCCTGAACAGGTCATCTGACTAATAACAGTCCCCACATGCCAACACATGTCAACACATGTCCTTTCCAGTGTGCTTTATCCTCAATCACACACACCCTGGGAAACCTCCCAGAAGGTTACCCATCCCGATCACTACTCCAGGACAAGCACGCTTAACAGTGAAGTTCTAATCAGAAAGGCTCCCGAAAAGGAAGGTGCACCTTGTTGACATGCCTGAACAGGTCATCTGACTAATGACAGTCCCCACAGGCCAACACATTTCCTTTACAGTCTACTTTGTCCTCACTCACACACACCCTGGGAAACTTCCCAGAAGGTCACCCATCCTGATCACTACTTCATTGTAAAGCACGCTTAACAGTGGTGTTCTAATTAGAAAGGCTCCTGAAAAGGAAGGTGAAATATATTGACATTAGTCATATCATTTAGTCATTTAACCATTTATTATTTGGGGATGTTACAACCCCCCCCCCCCCCCCCCATTAGAGCACAACGCCCTCGTTGTGGGCCCTACATATCAACCCAAGTAGTGCACCACACTTAAGGCTGGGTACCTCCTCTAATACCATATGTGACAACTGGGCCCCGGTGACAGCACATCCACCCCGCCTTAACATTGTCATCGGGTCCTGGCCCACCAGGTACCTCCAGTTGCCTGCCGACATGTGCGGACCACCCCAGGGTCCACCCACATGCCTGAACAGGTCATCTGACTAATGACAGTCCCCACAGGCCAACACATGTCCTTTCCAGTGTGCTTTGTCCTCACTCACACAACACCTGGGAAACTTCCCAGAAGGTCACCCATCCTGATCACTACTCCAGGCCAAGCACACATAACTGTGGAGTTCTAATTAGAAAGGCTCCTGAAAAGGAAGGTGCTCCTTGTTGACATGAGTCATATGATTTAGTCATTTAACCCTTTATCATTTGGGGATGTTACAGTACTCTTGGATATATATATATATATATTCAAGGATAAAAAATAAAGTATTATTCCAATCAAAATGAGAAGTGAATGTCACCTTATAACATAAATGAGTTTGTTATATATTGGAAAAGGGAAAAGATAGTAGCACATTGCTACCAATTTTTTTAATGGGAAATGATTAATAATTTTTTTTAATAAAAATGATGATAAGGAACATAGAAATTATATTATGTAGATAAAAGATATTAACTTCATAATTTTTTTATTATTTTGTAAATTTTTTAATATTATTTTCAATTAGTGTACAACAGGAATATGATTCCTCAGTTTGGCCATCAATATTACCCAATAAAGGAGTGTTTTTGGGGGAATTTACAAATTTGTAAAAAATATTTTAATAGAGATGTAATGTGATTAAGGAAATCATTAAAGTGAAAAAATTATTGGCCATATCATATACTCTATCATATGGGATATGATTATACAAGAAATTATGCATGTTGTTAATTATTTTATTAAAAGTGTCTGTGATTATAAATTATATCCTGAGATTCTAATGGAATACTACATTTAATCATGAATTAACAATTTTCCAATATTTTCTGAAGTGAAATGATAATTATATTCCAAAAAAATGACATTAAATTAATAATAATAGAGGTTCATCATGGGGTATTAATGATTTTATTTTATTGTTAACCCATGTATGGGTATGATTTACATATAGGAATATGGAATGTTCTCATTGGGTAAAGAAATTTGTTTATTGGAAGAACCCCTTGTATACAACATGGAGTGTCATATATTATGTCACCAGTAAAATTGGGATTCATGTCTCATATATGAATTTTCGCATATAAGAGGTTGGAAAGATTCCATAACTGAGAACCTTCATACATCAGTATCTTTCATACAAAATCACCGAGGAAAAGCTAATCATTTGTCGGTATGGTGTGATGAGGATCATTAATAAATGAAGGCCTAACGAAGATCTGAATTTCCCTTTTTATTATTAATATAACATCTTGACCATGATTGAGATATATTATAGATGTTAATTGATATTTTTAAATAAGACATTTTATTTTTGTATATTATTGGGTGAGGGAATGATATTTGAACATCTTACGAGATAAAAAACATATTATGTATTCTTCTATATAGTCATTTTATAATGAGAGAATTAAGATTGATTAATTAACTATTTGGGATTGAATGAATCTAGGTTTTATGGATACTTAATTTTTTTTACAAGCAGATCATATGAAAATACATTCATATATATCATTCAATAGTTGGAAATAAATATATGGATACCTGTATTTGATTGAGATCATGGTAATTCCCATTGTTGATTATGTTGAATAGATTATTTTCAGGAGGCCACTCAATTCATAAATTTACAAATTTATGATTTAATATTTGTTATTAAGACATCAATGTCTCATGGAATCCAAATTTATAGTTAATTTAATGGGGATTTGGTTTTTTAAATCTCATAAGGCTACTCAAAAAGTGTATAAAATTTTATTTAAAACATATTTTTGTGTATATTCATATGGTATTGCATATGAGGTAACATAATGTGAATATGATGATAACCTTTCAGAAGTATTTTTTGAATATATTAACTACTATTTTTGGGTATGGTTTCAAATGATTAAATATTCTATACAATATAATTTGGAATGATTTTATGATCATAAGGCTTCCATGATAGTTGGAGATTCCTGGAGATGTTCCCTAAATCTTTTATACATCTAATGAAAAGTTTTCTTATAAAACATGGAATGATATAGGCCTATTATATGTAATGAAAAAAATTCTTAAATTTCATTATGAAAAGTATCCAAGATGTTACTGGCTCGAGGATAATTACTTATTAACAACCCTTTATAGAGCTACTTTAGTGGTGGGATGGGGTCGATTACTAGGGAATGACTCTTTAATGTAGGTGTTTCTGAATAATGATGATTGAAATCTATTTGAAACAATATTGGAACAACTGTGAGGTTATTATGTTGGAAAATAGATTTCCTATGATAAAATAGTTTGGATTAAATTAATAATGAAATAAAATAAAAACTTATTAATGATTAAGAAAGATAAATCTGATGATAGATTTGGAATTTTTATTATTTTCAATAAAATTACATTCCTTTATTCATGAAAAACATTAACTTGTAAATTAATAAAACATGGAAGACAAATAATTTCAAATCAAACTATAACTAAATTATTACTAATATTTTCACCTATAATACCCATTCATTCATAAAATGTCGATCCAGTTATAAAAATAATAATATATTCCTCAATCCTAAAGTACAATTGAAAAGTGTTATTCACTTCGTTAATTAATATTATACAATTACACAATTAAATAAATTTTTTTCATTATTCCTCATCATAAACATGATGTTGTAATTTTAATATATGTATTATATAAAATTTATGATTAATAGAAAAATCAATAATAATTATACCTAAATCATGTAAATGGATTACCATCACAATCTAATTGCCTTTAAAGATAATAGATGACTATAATTCATGATCAACAAGGATCCAAAATTTCACTAAAATATATTCAATAAATATAGAGAAAAAACAATAAAAGAAAACGAAATAATATTTTTCTGATTATATACCCTTCTTTCTCTAATTTCACTATGTTTATTCCCCGACAAACACTAATAAAATCTACAATAGTTCAATGATAATATGCCTCTAAGAGTATTACATCATATTTAACTATATATAATATACAATTCAAACACCTATATCCTCATATTATAGACTAATACATTTAAATTAACATGGAAATATAAAACATTGTCTTCTAGTCACAACTCCATGAACATGTCTCTAGATTCTATATGTAATATTCAGTATGGACAATCATCCTCATCAGCGAACTAATCCAATCCCCATAAACCAAATAAAATAGTATATATATATATATGAATTAATCTAATCCCAAAAAATAGCTCAAGTATTTATTTCTACAAACTATACAACTCATCATGGAATTCCAATTAATGAATTTACAGTTCCACATTTGAATTTAGTTATCATGTGTGAAACGCATACAAATTTATTTTCCAATAATTTTCTCCAATTTCATATTCCACATGAAATAATTTATCTCTATTCAATATAATTTAACCTTAATATAAAATATCATATTCACATTCTCCATTATTCTAAATTTTCAATTATTAAATCATTTTCATTGTTGACAATCAATCTCAATCATTAATTTTGAGAAAAAAATTGTTCAACATCTAGAAATCCAACCATGAACTCAGATCATTAGTACTGGATATCTAGGAAGTATAGTCAATAAATATCATATACATAAATTAATATTTAGTTAATTTATTATATTAATAACATACAGTATTTATATGAATAAAGAGATTCACAACCTTGTATATAGTTGAACATTTACTATCTTAAATCGACATGGTGATCTACCAAATATAAAATACCATGAAGACATATTATTCATTATTTTGATCCTCCATACCATTTTATTTTCATATTTAAAGACCCTCTATATCACTAATTGTACATGAATGAAAATTAAAAGGTTAAATTGTCACAATCATTTCAATATCAGATAATCTTCAACAAATTATTTTTTAACCTCCATCAAATTTAATTTATATAAAAGATAATATAGCTACTTGAGTCATCCAATATTCAAACCAGATTCATATCATCCTCATCGATCATTTTTTTTGAAGTAGTGGTATTTATCTAGTAAAGGTTGAATATCTAGTAATTGCCTATTTTTTAATTCACCATTGGATGGGATTCACGGTTTCTTCTTTGATATATTCCCTACGAATCATTTTGATACAAATTCAACATTCTCATCACATTTAAAATGAAATACACAAAAAAGTTGTTGTCTGCTTCTCAATATACTCAAAAAAAATTATTTTGAGAAAAAAGGAATCCTTATATGTGATCTTCTTCATAGAGACCAGCAACGGGATCCCCTCGATTCACATTGGCATTTATTCTAATTCTAAATGATCTTTACTCAATATCTATTATATTCTATTAAAATGAATATTTTATGATATAGTTGAACTAAGTCCAATGAAACTCTATTTCATCAATTGGTATTCTAGAATTCGATACATCCAATTAATTTAGAATATTCTTCACTTTTTAAAAAATATAATTAGCCAGATACAGTATTCAATTCTTTTTTTCCTAATACCTCATGATTGTTAAATGTAAATGCTCCTTAATGAATTTACATGTGTGGGGTAGCTTATAGATAAATTTATAGTTGATGTACCACATTTTATCAACTTTTTTTATTCCTTATAAAAATATATAAATATAACTCTATAATTAAATGTCAGATGCTTTTTCAAATATCCTTAGTCAAAATCATCTTGTACAGTTACTTCATTGTCATATCGATGTGCTACATATTTAATTAGGGGAAGTATTATCACCATGTCTCAATCATGGTTTTCGTTTCATTTAATTTCATGTTCATTCATAATGTATAGGTTGAACATATTAACATGGATGAAATGATTTAACATGGAGCATTGATCGAGCATGAAATATAATTCCGGAATGTTTGGGAAAAAATTTAAATAGATATCATGGATAAATTCACATGGAATATATTTTGTGCACGCCATGGAAGAATGGGATGTTTCATGAATTATTTTGCAAACCAATGCTTTTCATTTTCATTCATGGCTAATCAATCTTTTACAGATGTTCATTTCTTTATGCACATTCAAATTTATTGGGGAATATTGTTATTTATTGTGAATGAATGACTAAATCTATTATTATTAGAGGAAAATTTTCCACAAAAAAATATATATAAGAGGGTATTAAATTATATTAATTGACCATTATGGATGGTTTTCCATGGTGTATATTGTGGTAATATTTATCTTACAAATGATCGATGTGGCACAATGAAGATTTCTCATTGATGAAATTTCATGAAATATCTTCACTACATTGAATATTAATTTTTTATGATCCCAATAATTATAGAAGTTGATTTGAAACGATGTAGAGATTAAAATTAAGTGAAAAATGAAAATTCCAAATAAGAAACTCGATATACCATTAAGAAATTATGTGATTAAATTTTAATGGGAATATTTAAAAAAATGATTATGGAAAAAATAAAAATAATGGAGTAGAATGAATTAATTCAATCAAAAAAAATTAAAAATTATTTACAATAGAAATTTTCAATGTAGAATCGTATTAAATTTTTTCATAAATAAATGGAAAATAAAAAAATAATACAATTAATCTATTTAGAACCAAATAAAAACACATTTTATCCTTTTCGTTAATGTATTATATTTACATCCTCATATTCCTAGAAACCAAAAAAATTTTACTAAATAACATCGTCATACATAAAATAATCATCATCCTTAATTTTTTATGGTCAACTAAAATAGAACTCATCAAACTAGGCAACAGATATAAATTTCCTTATCCACTATAAACCTATTTTCATTATGTTTTTATGTTGGAAAAATAATTTGAAATGTTTACATTTAGAGGAACATGATTGTGAGATGAGCCGAGATCCTTAAATAATGTTATATTAATTCTCACAACATGTGACCACCATGTTTAAAATACATCAATACCATGTTAGTATAGATTCATCCTCATTTTAAATTGTCCATCCTTATATAAAAATTCAATCATTTTCATACCAAAACACAATTTCACGTTCCAATTCAGAGAGTGTGTAAAAGAAAATATGTTCAATTAAAAAAACAAAATTAATAACCTTAAATAATTTCCCATCCCAAGGTTACTATAATAATAAATTTTGTTACTTCATTTATATATTAAAAATAAATTCTTTTAAGTTAACATTATTTTTCTACAATAAGGGTCAATATTTTCCTCACCTAAATGAAGTGGTATTTTAATAATTAGACACTTTATTTAGTTATAAATGTATTTTTTAAATCCTTGAATGTGTAAGGAACATTCAATTTAAACATGTAGATTTATTTTATTATCTATTCTATTAAGTATTCAATATGGTATCTCAAGTAAAATTTTTAATCTTGTTACAAAGGACATATATGTAGATCATTTCAGTTGGAGCCTGAGGTTTTTTGGTCTCACAATGACCAAATTCCTAATGGCCATGTTCAAATATTTGTTTTCCTCATGTTATAATTCTATTTAAAAAATGAAACATTCTATCAAACTCTATAATAGCCCTACCAAGTTCCTACATACTTGTTCCCCATACTGGTTGGTTACATGACCTCAATTTTTCTTCCCCAAATTCTAGATTCTACCAACTAGTATCAAGGGAAAAATATATTAAATGGGAAGACTATAAAATCTTTACCAAATCATCACCACATCAGAGTGATATAAAAAATAACTAAAATAGTAATAACATTAATGAAAATATTTCCAGTGTCATTTGCAGACCAAAACACCAATATAATAGATACACAAAATTAATAGATATTTCATCCCAAATATAAGTCAAATGTCAAATAATAAACACTACAAAATGACACTAAAAACAACAATTATTGTCTCAACATCTCGTAAGGTTTCTTCATCGAGTATCAATACCAACTCATCGATAAATCTTAGGGATGATGACCTAATAATATCTTACAAACATGATGTCTATATGTGTACCGATCATGTATCCCACGTTGGATGGGAGTACAAATTATTAGGCCACCACCACCAATGGTTTCTATAAAAATATCACATCTATAATATTATAGGGAGTTGTAAAAATAATAAGGTAAAATAACATAAAAAGATATCAAATTTCATAATTAATTAATTAACCACTTAATCCATCAATAAAAACTTTGGATTGTTCTCATGTCACAACCATAATACATTGGGGAAAAAAATTAAAACATGTTCATCAGTAATCTATTTAACATTAATTTACATCATGAAAACCAAGAACCATAGTTTTATGACAACATTTTGGGCCTATCACACCATGTGTAACACCCAATGGCATTTAATGTATATGTCCCCATCGAAATAACATTATTTGTCACAAATGTTTGTTTAAAGAATCATTCCATGTCCCACACATGTTTTTCAGGTAATCATATATGGAATTTTGAAGCATCATTCCTTGTACTACACACATATATCTCATCTACCATAATACCACATTTATCACAAAGATCACATAACCTCATATATCACATTAATCATGGTTTATCATTGATAACCTTTTTATCAAGCTTTCTCATCATGGTATATGAATTCAAATTATCAAACAAACAAGGTTCATCTCATTAACCACATTGAATAATTTTATCAATTCACTATTAATCCATTGATTAACATTTAATTTTAATAACCATTAACTATATAAACCCATTTCTTAATCAATTGACCAATTTATATAATTAATATAATGAAATTATATTTTTCCATTAAGTAATTAAACCACATAAATAGCCAAAATCAAGATTAAATTTCTTATCATTGATGTTGAAATTCCAAAACTCAATAGATGAAAATATAAATCTAGAAAATGAGATTCCAAATTTATAAATCCTACCCGAAGATCGCTGATGAGCATTATCCCAATATAAAATCCAAAAATTTAGAGAGAACAACTGAATTTAGAATAACACAAGAGTTGTAGAACCAAATAATAGAATGAAGATTTAAAAAAAAGAAATATCAAAATTTATATCAAAACCCTCACTAACTGTGGATAAAACATGCCATCTCATCTGGATGGTGGGAAAGGAGAGAGAGGAATCCTAAAGCGCATTGATTATATACAGATAGCGGTAAAACCCCATCAATCAGATCATCCATTATTCAAGAAAACTGTTCATAAGTGTTTGGAATTTTTTATTTACCCTCAAAAATTGTAAAAAACCTTACAAGATATTATAGGGGATAGTGACGGTGAAATCTGTGGGGAATGGTAATTTTAAAACAATTTTCAATGACATTAGAAACCACACACACGGTTTTTTAGGTAGGGGCCCATGGTTTTCTAAACAATTATCCATAATAAATCACCTCAATTAGTAGTCAAAATTTTACTACTAGTAGGGAACACCGTTTTATAAACAGTGTTACAATATTGAAAAGACATGCCATTGGAATTTTCATGGATGGGGGGATGGTGTATAGTCTGGGAAAACATTTCTCCAACCATGCTCCAACACATGCCCCCCAAATCTGGGTGCATGGTTTTCTTGAAAAAACTAAAAGGTCTTCCAAAAAAATAAGGTCTTCCAAAACTATATTATAACCATGAACATCACTCTAGGATTCCAAAATTATATCATTTCGACTATAGAAATCCCAAGATAAACTGAACCATGATGTACTCAAAACAGTAAACAATTTACCTATAAATAAGCAACATTATAATCTATAAAAGTCCATAATCATACAATATCCCCATATTATAGCATCTCATCCTCGATATGTACTCCAATGAATCACTATGATTACATGAAAAATGTTTTGGCCACTAATCCAAAATACAATAATTTACCTCCAATTTTTCCTCTTGAGCATGTCCATGTTTCTACAAAACATTAATATTTATTATGGTCATTCCACAAAACACATTCTCACCATGATGAAAAAAATATATTGAATTATCCTAAAAGGACCCATTGGTATCAAGATCACCATCATCTAACTCAATCATTTTTGAAGGGTCAGGCTGATACCACCAATGTTTTGACACTTGAAAAATGTAAAGCATAAAATCCGACCTCTATAGAAGAGATATTTAGTAATCCACTAGATTGAGTATCTCCACAACCACAAAATTTCCATCAAATATAAGAAAAAACTTTACCAACATATGAATCCTTCAGTGAACTAACAAAATTGGAAAAATAAGGGAAAATTTAACCCCCACCAAAATCTAAATGGGTACTTCGACATCAATTAGAATACGACTACTTTATATTATAATACACAAACATATATTTCATAATCAACTGAACATGGCTCAATTTCTTCAAGAAGTGACTCTACACCAATATTTCTAACAAACATGCCTCCCTCCATCATAGAGTTGATCTTCATAGACTACAATAAAGTGGCTAATATGGTGCTATCTAAATAGTTTCTTGACTAATATTGTTATAAAAGAACTCATCGATAATTGGGAGCTTCTACCAAGATCAACCAAATTCAAGAAATTAAATGCTTAAATAATATCTTTTAAAACATATATAGTATGTTATGACTTCCCATCCATCTTTGGGTAGAATAACAAACTCAAAAATAATTTCATAAAATGAACATTCTATATGCCCTGATAGAAATAAAAAATAAATCCTAATTTACAAAATGAAACTATACTATGCATCACCTCGTGAAGATAATATATCTCTAGAAAAAAGAATTCACTCAACTGGTCAACTGGGAAAATTTACTACATATGAAAAGAATGTGATTCTTTTATCAACCAGTCCTAATTCACAATCATAATTTCCATCTTCTATGGTTTCCTCAGGAGACCAACCACAAAATCCATGGTAGTTTCATCCCATCTCTATTCCTGAATGTTAAACATGTATTTCAAATCACTAGGTCAATGACAATAAATATACACATATTGATTAAATTATCAATGTCTATTGAACCCTACAATATCCTTCTTTATTCCTTGACAAAATTAAAGTCAATGTAGGTCATAATAATTTTTTTTCAACCCCAGATGCACTAATACCACTGAGGTATAAAATTCATTCGTTAGCATGTCACAAATACATTTAGGCCCAAAAAATTGATTCCACAAATAGATGATCTTTTAATGATATACTCTCAAAACTGATATTGACCCCCACCTTCAAGTCATTCCGTTTGAGTAAAAACACTCCCAATTAACATACTTCCATCCACTTATCCAACTCAGAAGTGTAAAGACTACTGAAATTGATATGAGGGTTGTTTTATAATAGACCACACGAACCAAAATATTCACCTCATTTTGTTATATCATAATCATAATCTTCTAATTAGACTCTTGAACCTCAGGAGTTTGAGTTTTCATTCTCAAATAAAACGATACTCTTTACCCCTTCATGGGAGTATAGGACAGGTCAAAAATGAATGGATAAAAATACTCAACCCACATCTACAACATGAGATTCTAATCACCCTATAATATGATATACATTAATCTTATGTGAGTATAAATTATTTTAAAATTTTCACCCAACAGATATTTATACCTACAAATTATAGCATAACCCACTATGGAATACACAAAATCAAGAATTCGGTAATTAATTTTCTTGTGGCATCAATAATTATGACCCATAAACTACATCCTGACCCCCATGCATCACTATTTCTTGATTACTAATCCAATAAGTGTCACAAATTACCATATTCTCCTCACGTATCTCTTGTTGGATAAAAAGTTTTGTGGTATTAAAATATTTCATCATCTACTAGAATGTATTAAAAATTTATCTATACCATTCAATCTTCAATCCCTTCTTGAGAATTCTTGAAAATGGTGCTACCAACTAAGAAATTTCTTGGGTGAATACTCTATAATTTCCTACTATTCTTATATATATAAATATATCCTAATAATTTTGGGGCCACACCAAATAAGCTACTTCCAACACCTTCTCTTAGTCATCTAAGACTCCTTCCTCTAAGATAATGTGAAAAATTAAATGTAACTGGTCTATCAATAATTGTATCTATGATATCCTGGAGTACATATGATACCATCCTAGTGTACATTAGACGAGTTCTATATGCCTGTCTTGATTTTCATTAGTGTTGGAGTACAAAAATATTTATTCAACAAAAACAACCACAAGATGATCCAAATACATGTGGATGATTCTGTTAATCATGTCTATAAAAATAATAGGATCATTCATTATCCCAAAAAAGATCACAAATAACTCATATATGCCATAGTTTAATCTTAGTGATCTCTATGACATATCTTATGGTCTAACTCTCACCTGATGATACCCTAACATTAAATCGGTCTTATAGAAATGTCAAGGTCTTCCCAATTATTCAAATATATCATCAGTATTTGGAATCTAGATATCATCTCGAGTATACATTGATAGTATTATATATTATTGATAACCCCTATGTAATGTGAATCGGTGGATAAATCCCTCATCCATCAATTCCACTATGAGATTCTTGAGTGCTTGAAGCTATTTTGATTATATTTTAAAGTATAATAGAAAACCTATCAACCCCAATCTTGAGCTCAATTGAAGAATCCAAAACCATCTCAGGGGGTATAACTACCTTGTCCCCAATAAACTCATCCTTTATCTATTATACTCTAGGAAGAATAGTATTCTGCTTTACACCCCCATCATCTAGTAAATGTATTGAGACCGAAATATTGTGCTCCCATAGTTTCAAGTGAATTAGACCTTCACAGACCACCTTGATATCCCACACTCCATGATGTACATAATTTACACCTTTATGAGACATAATGTTCACTCACCTATGGTAAAAATCAATGTGGGATTTCTATGTTACTTACCTATCCATTCTGAATATTAAATCAAATTAAGATATATCATGTTTGAAAACACCTCGGCATAAAAGGTACTCTCTAATTAAGAGTGAGCACCACATGAATATACCAATGTCTCCCGACTATACACTTTATTGTGTATTGATCATCATAATCCCACTAAAAAAACTCCACATCAAAACTCTACCTATTCTGATGTTTTAATGATATAATGAAATGGGAAGAATAAGAATCAAATAAGGCATATGTAAGTGTGAGAATACAAGAATATTACCTAAAATTATCCATGTCCGGCATCCCTATTAACATATATATAATGAAAAACATGGAAGTATATTGTCCTTCTTCACTATGATGTAGCATGAATCCCAAGATATGCATAAGTCTACTAATTTGTTTTCTCTTTCCTTGAAGTACCAAATCCACTACATAAACCCCCACGACTAGTTGAACTCCATATTCAATATTGATAAGGGGTAGAAGATTCCATTCAATCACTATAATCCCCCTACCACCACTTCCATTTACCATATATATTGTGTTTGTACAAAACAACTATACATATCATATCCTCCTACAATCATGGAACTCTACCGTTGGTCATGGGACTATCTAATAATGTATCATATCCTACCGTACTAGTGGGAGGTCATATGAGAAATGTAATATGTAATGGGTCCTTACCCTTATATACACATATTTATATGTATATAGATAACAATATTATAGGGATACATCATACACTCAGAAGATATAACACTAGGTCATCCATATCAAAACAAATGTGTCTCACTATAAGGCTACATTAGTTCCATTTTATATTACAGATATTGATTCACCACTTATGAACAATTTATTACCTAAATGGTATTATCCTAGGACATGAACTCATTATTATGTCCATTGAAAAATTCTTTTATGTAGTCTCCTCAACACCCACCAATGATTCAAAAACCCACTATAAGTAAGTAAATAACCTAGTATAGTTGATTATAGTCATTATTCCATAAGTCAACCTCATATAATCTCCAATAATATCCTTCCTAAGAATATCATGGTAAATGTGATCCAGGAAAATGTCCGTAAATTCCATCCATTCCATTTTCTATAGAATCCCATCCCTAGCCTTTTTGTCCCACTAATGTTTCTCTAGTGTAGATGACATATAATCCGATATTTTGAATCTCTTACTATATGGATTCCCTAAATTTTGAAGTATTTTCTAAATGACCACAAACTTGTTCTAAGATTCCTCAGGTTCACCCTCCCATGTGAATGTCGAAGGGTACATCAACCTGAACTCCCTTGTCAAGTCAAACAAACTCTTCATAACATTATCTAGGAACATTTCCATAAAAAACATGATGTGAGAAAATTTATCACCTAGATACTCTCAAGATCCTTCCCATTGATATAATACTACACCAGGTTCCACTATTGGAGGATCATTCCCTTCCATATTCTTATTCGGTCGTATCCAAAAGCATCACCATGATGGAATATCTTTACAATTCCAATACCACCCATTTTATAGAAAATAAAAAATTAACACATTTACATAAGTGTGCTTCATTGAAATTTATTACATGCCATCCCCTATAACACACCACATGGTAGGATCTAAGGAACTACCCCTAAACTCAACAATCTCTCATTTAGGTAGTTGTTATCACAGAGTAAAACACTTTTGGACTTGATGATTCCCATTTCCCTATCATTTATTAAAATAGTTTTCCATATTTAGATTTATATTTGAAATTTGTAAATACACTTTAAGAACCCATTTAAAAAATTAAAAAACAATATATATCATTTATTCTAATAACGCGACCCAAATCTGATTTTTTCATACCCAAAATGACGCATGTTGTAAAAAATCTTATGGGCCTAAAATGATACATGTATCTTCAAATACCATTACATTCCATGAAATGATGCTAATATTATAGAACATAGTAATATCACACAACATGTGCATAAATAATGATGAAATAACATTCCACTATTATAGTAAAAACCAATAACTAGAATCCCACCCTAGATACATAGACTTTAACCCTGTACATAGGATAACTAATCCCATGCATGAGATCTTATCCAAGACCTAAATAATCCTTGTATCATATAGAATATTCTTAAATACTAAGATGAAAAAAATGAAAATAAAACTACAATTAAAACCAATCTATTTCATCAAAAAATTGGTTCCACAAAACGGTGACTCGAGCATGTCGGTTACATCAACTCAAGGATGCCTCCCCATAAGTTATAGTCTTACTAATAGAATTGAGGGTCAAATACATAACATGGGGAAACAACACAGTATTTATGGAATAAGTAAAATAGTATAAATAAATAAAAAATAACATAAATGATAGTATCCATAACTACAATACTACTAGTATCAAATTCTCACCAAAAGAGGAATACAATATCAAAACTAATGTGGCAGATATGTCATGGAAAATATGTGTCCAATTTCAAATAAAAACCCCAATAATGACACTGAAAGCACTAAAGATGGTTCTGACATCATGTCAATTCCCAAATCCAGGCCCTATCATGTCCCAGTCATATAACATAGGTCTCATTCCCTAATCTTGTAAAAAAACTGAGGTATATTAGTGTACCGATTAGGTAACCATAGTAGGGTGTGAGTACCACTCAGTATTCCAAACCCAACGATGTCTAATGAAATATCTAATCAATAAATTTGTTTTCTATTTTATAATTAATAATGTATAATAATGTATTCATTTATCAAATATCATTATTCATTAATTTAACATAGAATTTAATCTGGTTCACAATTACACCCATAAAATTAATAATTGCATCAGTGTGTGCTTGAGTCAGAACCATGTCACATATGGAATAGAAATTAATTTAATAATTGGAATCAATTATGCATTTAATTTCAATTAATATCTTATTTAAAAGTATCTATCGTCTAATTCATTCATTTTTCATATAGAATTCAATTTCTATCACCCTATGAGTATTCGAAGCATAATTCATTTCCCCACAGCACATTGTTATGACAAATGGACTTTTAAAGTATCACTCTTTTCCCACACACACATATCAATCTGTCAAATATTGTCTTCTGATGAATCAATCCATGTACCACACATTTATATCATATATATCTAATATCACATTTATCACAAAGATCGAATTATCATAGATATGGCATTCATTAAGGATAATCATCATAATTTTTTTTCAATCATTATCATCATGGATTTCCATTTAATATTATCCAAAAAACAAGGTTCACCTCATTAATCGCATTTAATAATAAGAATAATTTACAATTAAATAATTATTTACATTTATCATAATAACCATTATCCCTTCTAGGTTCATCCTATGAACAATTTAATCACAATTATTAATCAAATTGGCCAAACTATTTAATCCATATATGCCAATTCCAAAAACCCATTAATTAATTAAATCCATTAATTATTAAAATCTAATAATCAATTTCCAATCATGGATATTAAAATTCCACAGCTCCATAAATAAAAAATATAAATCAAAACTATGGGATTTGACATTTTGGAAATCGTACCTAAAGATCGTTGATGAGTGTTCTCCCAATAAAAATCAACAAAATTGAAATGTAGCTGTTTAACTCACAACCACATAATATTGTTAGATCCATATTCTAGAAACAAGATTATACCATCTAATAAGAATGAAAATATGGTTTTAAACCCCTTCCAATAATTGATAAAACAATCCACTTCATCTAGAAAGAGGGATGGGAGATACAAGAATCATAATTGGGATATATAAAAAACTCAAAGAGGTGTATAATCACCAATCAGATCATTGATTAATAAAAAATAATTCATAGGGACATTTAATTAGATGAGGACCCTCCAAAAGAAGGGAAAAACATATCCATCCTAATAGGAGAGAATGAGGGTAAAATCTATGGGGTTTGGGATCTTTAAAAAAATTATTTGGAAGAATAAAAACCACATGCATAGTTTTCATGGCCAGGGAACAAGGGTTTCCAATTCATTCAATGAAACCATTAACCTTACATAAGGGTCTGACTATTATTACTATAATGGCACACATTTTGAACAATCATGTCCCAATTTTTAAAAAATCCATCTATTTGGATTTTCATAGTTTGCAGGTGGGTGGAGAACATACCTTTGGCCAAACCATGCACCAACCATTCTCCTCAAATATCCTCTCTAAACAAGATTTATGGTTTATGGTGTCAATCCCAATTGGTTTCCCTAACCAATATCAAAATATTTATATCTCTCTCAACATCAGAAATTCTAAAATATTCCCCAAATAACACTGAAAAATACCAACTATAATGTGATCAAAATAAAAAAATATTACCAATAAAAATAACACCAGTCAGATCCATAATATATTGGGATTTTAAAATAAAAAATTATTATTATTTCATTCTAGATATATAATCCCAATAATAAATAAGATTTAATGGTAAAATGATCCATAAATTGAGTGTACATATCATCTTCTCTCTTACATGATTTCACTCAATCATGTACATGTCGTGACAAAACACGACCTACCAACATAGACTTTCTCAGCAACATCATTCAAACTATGATACAAAAATATTAATGAATTCGTGTCAAATGAAACATTAGTTTCAAGATCAACATCATTGAAATTGATAACAATAGATAAGTTAGGATGATATCACCAATGTTTTACACATAATGATGGAATGAATTGAAACATTCCTCTGTGGGAGAGCTATTTAGTACACTACCGACATGCATATCTCCACACACTCAATAGTTACATCAAATTTCATAAAAAAAATCCCTTCCTAGAAATACTATGGTTATCAATTCAAGGAGAAAAATGATGTAAACCATTCTCCCCTAATAATAACTGAAGGGTTATTAAAAATCTATCAACATACAACTACTACCTACTCTATTACAGAACAATATGTCTTCAAACAAATTGATCATTCTTATATGTCACATGTACTAGACTCATTGCTAATATCTCTAAATAACATGACTTTATCCAACATATAGGTTATCTGTATAGTCTAACATAAAGAGTGTCATGTGGTACCATCTGAATGGTTTCCTCATTACTATTGATATAGGGGAACTCATGAAGCACTATATGGTTCTCCTAGGACACACCAGAGTTATAAAAAAATTACCAAATCATATCCTCTAATACCTGTATAGTTTGTTCTGAATTCCCATCCATCTGTGGGTAGAAAACATGACTCTGAAACACCATCATACTAAGAACATTATAGAAGCCTTTCTATTAATTAAAATTGAATCATGATTTATAACAATAAAATATACACTTATGAACCCCATTCAAATTTACTATCAATCAAACATACATTTCTCCCATATGATCAACTAGGAATGACTCTTACATAGGCAAAAAAATTTATAATTTTTTTCCATAAGACATCAATCGACCATATATTGTCATTATTTTAATGTGTCCCATGGAGACCCCCCCAAAAAAATCAATGGTTATATCATACCATTTCCATTATGTAATCGTAAACAACTTTATGAAAACTAGTGTAATTGATGCTCAACATTCACCAATTGACTTGTGTAAAATCATTTCACAAACCCTACAATGTATTTCCTTATTCCCTTTAACCAATAATTTCATTGTAAATAGAAATAGATTTTTGTCAAACCTATATGCACTAACCACATCGTGGTAGAAAATTTCTATGTATCTCTACATATAATCATGTACAAAAAAACCTATTTCTGACATAGACAATCTCATCCTAATCTTGTGTGCCAACTTTAGTTGACTCCCCACCTTCAAGGCATTCCCTTGAGGAAAAATACTCTAAATACTCATCCTACTTATCCTTTATCATGATAAAATGTATAGTATCTAGTGATACTTATATGAGGGTCAACATCTCGTGGAACTCTTAAACCATAACACTCATTTCATCTAGAAAAGACAAAATATTCCACTATTAATTAGAATATTAAACATATTATGATTGTGTTTTCTTACTGAGAGAATCAGAAACACTATTAACCTTCTCAGGTATATATTCTATATGAAAATAAAATGGTTACAAATATGAAGATACTTTAACACTTTGGTAACTAATTGTGGGTTGGTTAAGTGGTACCGTGTATGGCAGCCACTCCCTAGAATCAAAAATGGAAAACGTTTGAGTCCTACCACACTCAAATTTGGCAAATGGATTGTGGTACATATGTGGTGGGATTTTTCCGTGGTCGGTATGGCATGTCACCCACGTATAACTCATTACCCAATAACAGAGTTCATCACTTTATTTGAAAGGTGTAGTATGAATAATTGACCATTAAACTATTTATCAATATTTAATTATATAAAAAATTAACCATTCATGTTGAAGACAGTAAACCATTTAGTTAAAAATATTAATCAATACTAATAACAAATACATTTACCAATTTTATTAAGCCATATCTCGGAATTTTAAATTCCTATTAATTAATTTAACCAATTAATTAATGAATTCCCATATTTAATTTCCAAAAATGGAAATTTAATTTCTAAAATTACATACATGAAAATTAAAACCAAGGTTATGATATTTGACATTTATACAACCTTTCTCATGATCTTCGATGATTGTTCTCCATGTTGAAAACACCCAAATTGAAATGGAATGATTGAATTCAAAATAGTGTGTGAGATGTAGATCCAAATCAATGAAAAAATAATGAATGGAAAAAACCCATCAAAACCATGATGCAAACCCACTACAATGGACGATAAAACAATCCTCTTAATTTGTAAGGAGGGTATAGAGATATTGGAATCTGAATGAAGAGAGAATATATACTATAAGGGATGAAGATACGTAAATCTAATATTTGATTAATCATGTACCGAGATATTAGGTCCTTTGAATCTCTTTGTAAGTGTCTCAAACCACAGGAAAACATAGTAGTTCAAATAGGGGAGAATGAGGGTGAATGTCTAAAGATTCCCGAATTTTAAAAAAACTTTCAGAGTATTATATATTTCATGAATAATTTCATTGGTAGGGACATGGTTTTCCTAATCATGCACCCTAAACATGCACATCATTAAGGCGTATAACAGTTACTACAAGAAGTTATCATTGTTTGGAAAAAATGATAAAATACTATCAATCCACATTATTGGTGTTTTTTTAGTTCATGGGAATTTAATGGTCAAAATATCCGCCAATCATGATCTTTGTTTGACTCTCCATACATGGAACACAATTTATTGGGCTATAACACATATCCTGCCGGGAGAAAAATCATAGTTTTCCCTAATTTTTCATCGACCCTGAACAGACCTCTTTAATTTAAAATTTAATTTTTTTAGCTGAAACAAAAAAACCCCAAACAAATGTACATAGAAAAATACAAAATAGTATTTGAGAAAAGATCATGGGTCATGTCCTATAACGATAGGTTTTTATGCCCTCTCTATCCATGTTCCTGAGAATATACATAATTATTTTGTTTTAACAAATACTCAGTCAATTATTTAAGAATATTTAATAACAATTATATTTCTAGATTAACATGATCAATTTTTTATATAAGGATGGTTACTCATTTTTATAGAACATATAACCCAATGTATCATTTTATTGAATGATTTTATTCAATATTAAAAGGATTTGTGTTATATTCTTATTTAAAAAATATTAGAAATAGTAAACTGATTGGAATACACTACTCCCACATACATATAAACCCATTAATCCCAAAAGATGAATAAAATTGTGGGATAAAATTATAAATAAATTTATTCCATACCAATTTGAAATATGAAAGTATGATATCACGTAAAAGGGGTACATGAAATATTAATAATTTTTTGTGAAATTTACTAAAATATCTAGGATGAATTTTCATTCCATTTTTTTTAAGTAAAGATAAAATAATCTTCAATTTTTTTGAAATGAAATATGTTATGTAGTCATGTAAAACAACAAAATTATTATATAATGGGAATTTTATAATGTTATTTTGTTTTTATGTTCAAAAACCATGAAATTAGAAATATATGAAACCATATAAACAAAAAAAGACTC
Source organism: Viscum album (assembly GCA_963277665.1). Taxonomy (NCBI): domain Eukaryota; kingdom Viridiplantae; phylum Streptophyta; class Magnoliopsida; order Santalales; family Viscaceae; genus Viscum; species Viscum album. The sequence goes on from OY728121.1 coordinate 445,334,816, forward strand.
AATTATTTCAAAATATTTATGTAAATTACCATAAACAAGATTCCCAAAAACATGCAACAAAATAATTTATTTAGTAGTTTAAAAAATCCTACTCAAAATAAAATATTTTATTAATAGAGTTTAGCAAGATGTATTCTCAATTATTTCCTTGATAAGTACCTATTATTTCACTATTTAATTAATTATAAAATTTAAATACATTATAATTTTCTGTTAACCTGATTAAATATCAATGACAATAGAAAACGTGGAATTATTTTAGGAAATTTTATTCAAGAAATTTCCATGATGAATATCTAACTTTTGGTCACTCAAAGAATTAGGTTGATTTCCCAATGACATTAATTTTGACATGGAATAGGGGATAGATAATATGAGTGTAAATTATTCTTATTTAAAATGTATAAAAATAGAAAAAAAATAATTTAATCATTGTTTAGATCCCATGAATCATTGATGTCAAATTCCACTATAAAATACAGTGATAGATCATCTTTCAAGAAAGAAGATGGCATCAAAACAATTCAGTTGACCATGTAAATATAGTTTTATTCATTTAAAAGTAACTAGAATTTTTCAAATATTTTATCAAACTAGAAAAAAACAAAATTATCAAATACACGTAGAATATTGAAAGGTCAAGTAAAACTGGTTGTTAACTTAATTTCAATGAACATCAATTTTGATTTAAACATTAAGATTACATTACCAACATTGATGTTCTTGTGTTTTGACTCATATAATCATTGATGAATGATATTGTATCTTTTTAAATTAAATTATTATTATAATATTCCATTCCAATCACATAAATATCACTTAAACTAACGACATTCTCTCACAAAATTACTTTAAATAATCATTGTGGTCCTTCAGTTATTAAAGAATTATATTTCATCTCTATAGTTAGATGAAATGTTTTAAAAAGGTAATATCTAAAGATAATTTAATAAAATATTCTTCTTTGAAAATAATAAAGCACACAGAGATTCACCCAAATTGAAATATTATCTATTCTTAGATCATGAAACTATATTTAATAAAATCATTTTTAGATGCCATATAAAATTTAATCCATATAAATTGAAAATTGTTGATATGTATTTGTATTTATATTAGCACACCCTTAATTCTCCATAAGCAATAAAGACCTAAAATTAAATTATTTAAATCCATTATAATTAATTATTTCACAAGGAAATCAAAACACATATAAGATGTTATTCATGATGAGCTTGATAAAAAATACTGAATATTTTTTTTGAGAGAAACAACCTTAAACAATTATATACCTAATCTGAATATCAAATTAGGTATTGAATCCCATTAAAAGATGGGAATAGTACCCAAAAATATAAGACCCAAAATTTTAAAATCATCATTACAGATACCATTTTGTGGAAGACTCTATTTTTTACCAACATTTCATATCCATTCCCATTTTTGAAATCATATCACTAGACTCTGACAATATTAGAATAGAATTTTCTAGAAGAAAATTTCCTGTAATTCTTTTTGTGTAATTCTCTCTCCCCTCATTTATCCCCATGGTGTGAAATTATAACACCTATTAATGGGGAGTATATTCTACTTTGAGATACACATTCTATGAATTCCATTATCATACATTCAAAATAGCAATGGATAATGCCAAAATAAATATTTTAAGTTATAAATGAATATATATTTTTTTTTATTTGAATGGTACATGGTCTTGAATCTTATAGTATGATAATTTTGTTGACTCTATACTATGAATGGTTATTTATAGATAATTGTTTTGTATTTGACAAATAACATAAATTTTTATACAATGATGGAACAATATTTTATCAATAAATAATATATATATATATGACTTTAAAAATATAAAATGTGACTTAATTTAAGTGATTTATGGGGTTAAAATAATCTTATTGTTTAATATGACATATGTGTGTTGTTTTTTGGATTTTATCTGAATTAAAATATCAAATTTATGTTCTTTAAGTAAAATTGATATTACAGTGTCTAAATTGAGGGTAATGATATTTTATCAAAAAATTATTAAATTAAAAAATGTAATACAATATCACTTAATGGAACAATAAGGATGAGATACAATTAAAAATTTATTCTCTTGTCCATTTATTCTATAATGTTTACAATATATTACTAATTATTTCCTAAAAATAGTGATAATTAAATTACAACATTTATGGATAAAATAAGATTATTAATGTGTTAAAAAATTGAAAAGGTGTCAGATTCTTCACAAACATGTCCAAATATTATTTTCATGATAATATTTAAAAAATATCATAAAAAATATTTGAATATAAATCCATATGGATGATTTTTTTTGTATGGATTAATTATATTTTAACCTTTTTAGTAATTCCTAATGAGTCTTTCACTCCATAATAAGTGTACATCCCTTCCTTCGCTTATTTAGACAACTATAATCCTTATTCTTCAATAATACCATGAAGAATGAAATTATAAACACCCTTATAAAAATGATATTGGTATTTTTTCTTGAAATCACCAACTATTTGTTCTAGACGTGATGATCCATATGAGGTCTCCCAAGAAGGGGGAAATCGTCTATACTGACACATTAAAGATAATTTGTACTTATACATCCTATTCCTGTAATTAAAACAGAATTAATTAATAAATTTAGTATCATTAATATACTGAGATGTTATTATGGTTATCTTAAAATCATATTAAAAATATTTTCTATCATTTGAAAACTGAAAAGATCACTTGTGCATATATACAACTTGTCATCTCAATGTAGTAGCGTAATATGGTTTCCATCACCAAAATACATGGATGGTTATAAAAAGGAAAATAATTACTATATATGATATTTATGAAATAATTATTCTTATTCAATTGTAATATCATTTGTTCCTATTTATGTTACTCTCTATTGGAATAAAAAAATGGTTCTTATGAATAGGTGTGGACTACCGCATCCCTGAAGTGATGTGATCCATTTTTATATTAAAGATTATATAGAAGGAAATATGAATGTATTTAATGAATATATATTATATATATGATTTAATTATGATTCTATGAATATTATTCATTAATAAATTTTTCCCAAACATAAAAAAAACAAAAACATTGTCATTGACTGAACATGACCTATCATCTACCAGAATATTATAAATAATATTTTATATATAACTTTTATGTGTTAATATATGTAGGTATTTAATTAATTTTTATGATGATTATAACATGGTTAATATTATTTTTATGAATAAACAATGATGTAATTATTATAATTGATACTACAAAACCAAATCATACATGAAAATAAAATAAGATACTACCTGAAATAATGATGTTTTCAAAAAATTAATAACAACATAATATCAAAAGTTTATAATGAAATCATATATTATATGATATATTTTATTATGTTCATTAAATATATTTATTCTAAAAATATATTTATTATAACTGAGTGTTCTACATACATGATGAAATTAAAACTATAGGTAACAGTTTATTTCACTATATCATTATTATTTCCAGATTGTTTATGTTTATGTCTATATTAGAGAAATTATATGATAATCAGGTATTATAGAATATATAATTTATTTAGTTCTATTTATTTCATGAAATTATAAGTTTCCTTTTTCATTTCTCACCATTTAATTACTCATGATATATAAAACATATTAATTAAAAAGTAAGAACTAATTTTTCACATAGTCGATAATCTTTTTCTTAGATCTCAATGATCTCTATTTTTTTCAAGAATTTTTTTAATGTCATCATATGATTAATTCAATCGAAATTATGAAAATAATTAATTTTTTAAATGGTTTATAAAAATGATTTTTCTTTTCATTTTTTGAAGAATGCACAATTTGATCATTATACAAAATATGAAAGGTACGACTATTTAACATACACAACATGCATAGAATTTTATGTCATCATTAAAACGAATTGTTTTGAATATTTATATTAATGTTTCCATTATCCATTTTAAATGATTTATTTTTAATATTATTTTGAAAATGATGATTTTTCAAAATTTTCATTCAACATGAAAATGTTATTTTACACAAGAATGTTTTTAATGAGATTTTTTATTGTATTTATATTCAAAAAATATGTCAACTACTTTTTTTACATATATATCATTAGGGTTAAATTGAAATGTGACCACAATTATACTTTTTTTGGATAGCGTTTTATTATTTTTACTATTTAATATCATGGATTTATATATAATATTTTAAATAATATTGTTAATTATATGTTTTGGTTTCGTATTTATTTTGTTATATTTTTTATTAACATTATGAATTAATTGGAAATAGTTAGGGATTAGTGTAGAATGCCATTATATATCACCTAAATGCATTTTTAGGTTTCATTAGACAAACTATCTTGTTTTTTTGGAAGAGACCTTAGGAATTTATTAATGTTATCTTGGAAAGAGGCCTTGATGATTTGTTATTGATGTCTTTTCTAGAGAACTCATCTATACAGTTTATATGTCCAACATTATGAATTATATCATGATGAAATTATTTATCTACGTACATGTGATTATTTTATTCTTTATTAAATACATGAATATGGTATTATCTCATTTTACTATTTTATGTAATTATTTGATTATCATTTATTATGTCTATATTATTCACACCTTATTTAGAATCTATTTTATAAATACCCTTAATAAGAATCTACGCACACCATTTAATTATGATTCCATTAAATAAGAGGATAATAATTGTTTTATTACTTACATAATGAGTTATTTTAGAAGGGGTAATGATTTTTTCAATGAAAATAAAATTTATTATTTTTTGTTTTCAAATATAATAGAAAATTCATGTTTTTTTTGTTTTCAAACACTTAGGAACTAGTCAGTATTTTAGGAAGTGATCATATATATATATATTATTGAAGTATAATAATTCAACCATAGGATCTAGGATACAATATTAAAGAATATTACAAATGTAATAAATTATCCACAGGATCTGGGTTAATAGAGTTTTGGAGTTACAATATCGACTTCATAATTATATAAAACGATTCTAGGGAACCACGAAAGACAAATGGGGAATTCATCTAACAAAATGTCTCAAATGGAGAGGTAACGGTAGTTTCCTCCTATTCCTCAAAAGATATTTTAATCTAGTTATAGATTTAGTAATTAACAAGGAAACATGAGTACTCTTTTACATAGAAACTATATGAATTTAATATAAATATCGTAATTTGAAATGTTATTTTCTAATGTAATAATTTATTTTTATATAATATATATCAAATCCATTTTTTTCACTTACCTGGATTTAATTTTAACATTATTATCATTACTAATTACCATTATTCCACTTGTATTAGAGATAACCATAATATGAATAACCCATCTACAATCTAAAATGGGAAACATTATTACATTATCTATAAATTTCATTACTACCTCCATGGCTAACTTTTTCACATTAAGGTTTAATCTTTTTTTCCCTTCCACTTTTATTTCAAGATATAGTTCCAAGGGGATTATATGTGTTCATTATAATGAAATAATTCCATTAATATAATTAATAAAATAACCAATGAATGTTATTTATTTGTTGAAAAATGAAAAAAGTCCATTCGAGCTTATTATTATGTTGGGTGAAATGATGGTAGGTAATGAAAAATTCTCAGCCAAAAATACATATTTCAAATGTTCTAGATATATTTGGATGTCATGTTATAGTCACTATTTATATATCGGTAGAAACGTGGGTTGATAATGTTGGAGGATTAAAATATGATTCATAATGACAGTGTAAACAATAGAAAAAATCTATATTTTTTTTACTATTATTATATATTTATTCAAAAAAATTCCATATTGTATAAATCATTATTTTGACTGTCCAATAATGGTTGAAAAATGAATTCCTCTAAAATATCCATAAAACATCCATGATGTCATTATAAAAATATAAGCTCATATTTTTATATAGGAAATACATCATTATGGTCTCTAAAAACCACTAATTCTTTGAAATACAATATAGATACTACAAAAGTTTCTCCTCGGAAGGAATATACCAATTTTAATTCTCATCACTAGTGTCACTCTAATTTTTTACATGAGTTGAATTTTTTAGTTAATATTGTTTTTAAAAGTAAGATCATTATAATTTTCTTAAAACTATTCATTGTGATCATCCAATTATTATTCTACTTTTCTAGATATTACTCCCATGTAATTATTCCTTGGCTTTGATATTCTATTTTATTCACCCTTAAAAATCAAAAAAATACACATAATCTTCATAAAATAATTCTTCATATTAAAACAATTAATATATAAAAAATAATTTACATTAATAATGTATTTATGTTCTTCATGATATATTAAATTCACCATTTTTCTCTCCAAATTTGAAAAATCAATATAGAATTTGATACATTAATGACATCTCCATCCATGGTGAGGAAAAACCTTCCAATGATGATGACAACCACCATGTCACAGTCAATATCAAATATGAGGAAATCAGTTGGAAATTATAACTTATTAACACCCATAAAAAAAAGAAATGAAATCCCAAAATTAGTTGAGTAAGATAATAGATATAAATATTCAAGATAATAATAGAGTGTTTTGGAATTTATTTTCTTATATATTGGTAGATCAGTGAAAAAGATATATTCTGACACCATGAAAATAAAAAAAATTGGATTGGAAACCTCTCTCATATTTTCAATGGCATAAAAATCAGCGTGGTCCCTTTTCCCTAGGATGTATTTTATTCTTTAAAACAACAATAATATATATGTGATATTATATGTTTACAATTAATCCAATGTTCTTTTTTAAAATATTTTTTTTCAGTGATTATAAATACAATGGAATTTTAACTATTTACTAATGGAATGATGTATTAATTTGATATTTCTTAATAAACATTATGAATTTAAATAGTTCAATATCATTATTCTTCCAATATAATATATGACTGAGGAGATTTCTGAGTGGGAGGGGGGTGGGGGATTATTCATGGTAAATGTAATTCCCTCTATTTCTTCTAGAACCATTTTATTAACATTATTTGTTTTGATAACTATAATCCCCATTGGATTTAGACATGTAATATGGGTTTCAAATTTAACTTATCTTTTTTACCTATATTTCATTTAACACCTCAAAAATTCTAAAGGAGTAACTTTTAATCAATAGCAAGTACAACACAAAACACAAAACATAGAATGAAATATAACATCTCTAAAAATTACATTAATTTTAATATTTTAAATAAATTCAATGAAAAATATATATTTCAATTGAGACATTAATAAGTAATCCTCTGTCACATGAAAACCAGACATTCTTTGATATTTTGTATTACACATAATAATGAGTTTTATGAAGAAAAATTGTATCATTAAAATATAATTATTTAACATAATAGAATATAATGAAATTATTATGTTTTAAAAAATATGGCTTACAATAATATAAAATGAGATCATTAGTTTCCAATTTATTAGAAATGAATATAAATAACAAATTGAATATAAATGAAATGTTTTTATAGACAGCCATTTATTTTATTATGACAAATTAAAATAATAAAAATTAGAGAGTGATAATAATTTAATATATATATATATATTAATTATCCAATAAAATACTTTTCACATTCATCTAATATACATGATGAGAATAATGTTAGAAAAAACACATTTCTACAGAGAAAAATATATATTATTCTAAATATAGTCATACAGCTCTTTAATGGTGAACCTATTTTAAATTTAGTTTTTAGAACATTTATAAATATTATATGTGAAAATAAAATTCTATTTTTAGATTTAAATATATAAAAACATGTCAGGGTAATTTTTTAGGAATTTTCCTATGATGTTTCATTATTTGATGAATAGTGACAAATATTGAAACATAATTGAAAACACATTTTTTATCTGATTAATTATTATAGTAAAATAATTTTATTTTTCATTTTTAAATATTAATTAGTTCAAATTTATATTAGTTAATCCATTTTAGTTCAATGGAATAATTTTCAAATGGAAATTGTATATAATTATCTAGAATATTTTTGATTATATTTAATTTAGAAACTCACTTTGTCATCAGATATATGGGAATAATTTAAATTTAATTACTACCAATTCTATGATTTGAATTTTCATAAAAGGAATAATTATTTTGAATAAAAATATTTTAAATGTCTAATATGTTCAAATTTGTTTTGTACCAAAAATATTAGTTTAAGTGATTAAAATTAGTTACAAAAATAATGAGAAAAATTAGCATAATGAAGCACTAAAAAATAAACATAATGCCTGAAATGGCCTAAAAACTATTCAAAATCCATTTTATGGAAATATATAGACCATATAATCCCATTTAATGAATTTGGACCATTATTGGATCTGCATGCCATTGAAAAAAAATTGGGTGGAATTCCCTTTTAAAATGATTTAAAGAATGACACCCCTCCACCACTATAAAAAGGGACTCATCCCTCCAACTTATTAAAAAATATCTTTCCCTTTTCTACACCCAAAATATACAAAAAAATATCCTAAAATACCTCCTCGAAAAATAAAATCCTTACTTTGGTCAAATGGAAATCCAAGTAATCATTTGGGTTCAATCCAAGATGAGTTATATGATTAAGTCTTAACATTATTAAATGATCACTATCCTTATATTTAACTCTTCAACCATTAATATTACAATATCATTATTATTTAGAAACATATTTTTAACTAATATTCTATGATGTTTTTTTTCATGTGTTTTTCTAACACCTAGACACTCTTCCATCAATACACAAGGAATATAACATTCATGTTTGCAAAACTACAACCCTATGAAATGATGTCATTTTTTTCCATTACATACTATTATTATTGTAAATTATGATCAAAACATATTTTCTATATTCTATATATTAAATTTATGGTTTCTTCAATGTTTTGGGTTTTTTATAACACATTACCTCATTCATTCTATTTTATGTAAATACTATATCATTGTTGGTGGAAGTACGAACAATCACTTCCTCAAGGCAGTGTGACTCGTTCACACTACACATAGAATGTATAAATAATGGGTTTAATAAAAACATGTGAAATATACGACGTAAAAATTATAATATAATTATTATATACATATTTATTATTTAATTTTAATTTATTTAATTATGTAAAATATAAGGAACTAGCGTTCATTCTCATGAATGCTCTACCATCTTCAGGAATGGTGCATTTGATTTAAAAACTACAAAATTTATGAATTTTTATAAATAAATAAATATATTATATATAATAAATTTATATATTAAATTACATCTGGAATATGGTGAAATAAATATTTATGTATGATGGATAGAAATAAAAATTCAAAACAAACTTTAAAAACTAGGCAATGAACACTAGAAATAGTTAAAATAATGAATGATTTTTAAAAAATGGGTAATAATATATTATAATAAGTTAATATATGATATTATAAATATGAGTTTTGTACTGTAATTAGTTAGTAACATTCTTAAAAAATTTATATTGGAGTTAAATCTTATTCATAAAAAAAGAAATTGAATGTAAAATATTTTCATCTCACATTTTTTATATGTGAGATAAATGTAATATTAACAACCTAATTATTTGTTGGGGTGTATCTACAAAACATTTTGATACATTATCTCATGAGTTATATTTTTTCATTGTTTTTAAATATATAGTTTTATTATTATTTTGTGGTCATTTATGATTAATATGATACCATAATTGTAAGGATCATTGCCTGAGATTGCATTCATTGTGAAATACTTTATTATTGCTAACCTAATTTGTATATATGATGTAAATAATAAAACTACTACATGTTTTATAGTGAATAATAATTTATTCAATTTAATTTCAATTTCAATTTTTTTCATCTTATTGAATTTGAACAATAAATTACCATATGGTACAGAAATTTAATAACTAAATTCCTTTTTGTTAGGTTATATTACATCTTAATTGTTAGAAATATTATATTAATATGTGTAAAATTAAATTGAAAATATATTGATGTATATTTGAATCTTATATTTGGATTTGAATTTGACACGAAATATCAATTCATTGATTAATTCTCACTTCTTTGATATTTTAATTTTAAGGGGTTATATTACAATCTCATTCTACCCGAGAGTACATATTCTAAAAATTTTATTGAAGGAATATTATATGATACTTTTTAAATAAACCAATTATTCGGAATATAATACTATTATTCATGGATTTTTTAATTTATTAGTAATAGTTTTCTACTCTTTATATCACATATGTTGTTTAATTTTTTTTTAAAACCTGATATCATTTCTATCTTTAGTAGACGAACCCACTTTCTTCTAAGAACCTATTTTTTAATAATGATATACATTTATTTAACCATTACAATATTATTTTTTAGAGGTATTTTTAATAATTTTTATTTAAAAAATATTCAATGGATTAATCTTATCACTTTCCGAATGTGGAAGTATTCTAAACTTTTTATCCTAAAAAAGCAATGTAATTTTAAACATGTATGGCTTGTTTAGTTTTACACATTATCAATTCAGTTATTATTATTTTTCATATTGAGTAGGATATTTTCTTATATGAATTGATTTCTCATTTTAATAATAATGAAAATTATTTTTAAAGAATTTTTATATAAAGAGGATAACTTCTTCATGAATGATTTTAAAATATCATTTTGTGACATTTCCAGGAATCAAAAACAAAAACAATTTATTTTTACTCCTCATGAATTTTTTTTATTTGAATAATCCTTATTGTTTATATGTATACTTTAAAATCGATTTTTACATGGATATTATTGACATTAACTTCCTTGATTCATTTTTGTAGTCCCTTTGAAATATTAAATTTCCTATGATTATTGAAAATTTAATTTCCATAAATTATATATATCTTTTTTCAAGGATATGCTCATTTTCTAAACCATATACAATTTTTAAATACTGTGATTCTTTTTTACATGATTTTATTTAGAAAGGAAATATTGAAAAATATATATCCATTAATTTATACAGATATTTGATGAGGAACATTTTTTAGAAATAGATAGATTATTATGGATAGGTGGGATGATTTGGATATTTAAGATATAGTTTAGGGACAATTTAATGTTAGACAATAGAATCATCAGTAGTGTCAAGAGATAATATTAGTTGGGAAAAACCCCTAGTCTTTTTTTAACGTATATTTATAGAGATTATACCCATTGATTTAAATTTTCTTGTGAATGATATTGACATTAGTATGGTAAATCGTTTTTAAAAGGTATTGATAGTAAGGGTATAATGTGCATTTTAAAAATGAAATTTGATAATTAAGATTTTACTTAATTCAATATTCAATATTTATTTTCCATTAGATTTTTTATTTTACATTTTCAATAGATGCATTTTATTCTCATTTCATTGATTTAATGGCATGGGTTTCAACTATTTTCCTTTCCATATATATTTTTCCTTATCAGGTTATTTGAATGGAATGTGTTTAAAGTTATTACCATTCCAAATTATTCCCCACAATGTTATCAAAATATTGATTATATAGTGTATGAGTTCATTTATTTAACATTCTATATTTTTTATTTACTTCATAATCAATTTATTGTCTACATGGAACGTCTCATCAGTTATTACCTTTCCAAATTTATTATTCGGATATATTCATTATTTCATCCATTGTACATTACTAATACTCGGGAATTTGATGTAACCATTATTTTTTCCTTTACCCAAGAATCCCATAATTATAATATGAGTGATACGAAAGGATAAGCTATGTGGGAATAAATTTATGTTTGAAATAAAATATATTGTGTTTCAATTAGTTTATTGAATTTTATTTTAAGACTCATCTATTTATTTGGTTTATGAAAACTACTAATCTATTCAATTATTTCATATTTAATTCAATTTAATCATATTAATTTTTTTTCTTTAGTCTCAAACTCTAGTCTTTAAAGACAAAATCCCTATAGTTGGTATTAGATGAAGTTTAGTAGTAACATTGGGATGTAGATTTAGGAAAACATTGAATATATTATTAAACCCTACAATAGAATTTGATGATAATTTTAGAAGAACATCCAATAATTTTAGTAAGGTATTGAATATGAGTATCTCCATAGAGATATATCAATATACTTATACTATAATTGGACATTATTATAGAATAGATGTACCTAATGGTAACCACTCTGAAATGGTGCGTTAACCCTGACTTGAGCATAATCTGGTATATGAAAATGGGCCATACAATTTCCCCTGGTTTTAAATGAATGGGAAATATACATTGGATAGTTTATATTTTTTATAGACCATAATTATTAAAATTAATATATAATGAGAATGAATGACAGAGGTAAAAGCAATGTTATTTTAGATTGAAAATAAAGTTCAATGATTTAGAAACAATATAAATTACTATGTCTTTTCTCATTATGAATTTTGTTACAAACAATATTCTATCTAATTTTAGTTGATCACTGGAATGTGAATGAGTCGTGTTAACATTGATCATGAAGTAAAATGTTATGGTAATGAGAAAACCAATGTGGTATTTATAAGACTGACGGAAATCATGTTCATGCATAATATGTTTTCCCAAAATATGATTAACAACAAATACCTTAACAAAAAACCTAACACAATTGTGAAGATAATAATATAGGATTCCATGAGCATGAGTGGTGGATATTATAGGGAAAAGAATGCTGGATTTCCCTCAGGTAAGAAGTGTGGATGGAGACACATAAGAAATGTTTTCCAAAGGAACAAGTAAATTATTTTTATGTGGAATAAATGTGTGTAAATATAAAAATTTATGAGGAGAAATAATATGTACGATGGAGGTAAACAGATCTAATCCTCAGTATACATTTATACTTTGTTTCCATAAGTACTGGGAACATTGGTACTAACCGAGTCAATTTCTTATTCTAAATGAAAAAATATTGAATAAGGAGGGACCAATGTGGATATAAATGAATGATATATTTATGTATTGATGTGGTATTGAAATCCTTAGTTAAAATTATATTAAATGATTAATTTTAAATGTTGTAATTTATATTTATTTCAAAATATATATTATTATTTAATTGAAAAATTACAGCCTACATGCTGAGGGAAATCCCATGGTATATAAAAAGTGTTTTGTACTAAACCAATGAACAAAGGATGATAAGGGTTTCATGTATACAAATTTCTTTCATGATTTCCTTGTTAATGCGTTACAATTCTTAGATATGAAATTTTATGTATAAATAATAATTATGAACAAGTAGTGTCACTTTTTTAGACATTAATGTATTAACCTTATAGTTTCTGTAAAATAGTTAGAGACTAACTTAAATAATTTTTTATGGATCTTATGATCCTTATATTTTAGTGTTTAAGGTATAAAATGCATTTATGGATATTCATTCCATGGTGTAAAGGGGTGAATTTAATTTTTTTTGATGAAAAACCAAAGGTTGAATTTGTGTATTGTATGTATATGTTATTATAGTTTATGATGTATAATAATTCCTTAAAATTTGGAAAAGAATCCTAAAAAAACAAAAATAATATCAGCCAAATATATAATGTTTTTTTATACGACTATCTATTAAATCAAAATTTTTATGGAATTAAGGCCCTCAACATTCCATTGATCAATTAATTGTTTTATATCAATGAAATAAAACAATATATATAATTATTTACTTCTTTTAATTCGATCAATATTTCCACCTTCCACTATTTCCACCTTCCACTAATTTTATCCTACATAGAAAACTAGCCATATGTTATTTCATATGACCTTTGTAAATCTCATGTTATCTTCTTAATAGGATATTTTATCTTATATTATCATGATATAGAATTAAAAAAATGAATTTTCAAATATCAAACATTTTTTATAGAGATGGAGTTTAAATTGATATTATGTAATTTATTTTATGTAGGGAGAATATTACACTCTAGAAATTATAAAAGAGTAACATTTATTTGATAACTTGTATGACATGCCATTGTAAACATTGAATGAAATATAAACTCACAAAATATTTTGATATATTTAATATTTTAAATTAATTTAATAAATTATATACCATAAAGTGCATTAAATAATGAGTTAGTTTGTGGTTCATGCAACATCTTGTTTATTCAATGGCTTTTGTTAGAGGAAAAACTGTGTTTTACCAATCAAAAGAATATTATTAAAATATTATTATTCAATATAATAATATATAACATAGTAATTATTTTAGTGGTTAAACATAGTATTAAAAAAATTATGAAAATATATGTTTCAAAAATATATAAAATGATATATTTATTTAACCATTAATTAAAAATTATAAACAAAAAACCAATTGAATATAATGGAATGTTTTTATGATCATAAGTGTTTTTAATTATAATAAATTAAATTAATTAATTTTACTGATGGATAATAATGATATATATATATATTAATTATTCAATAAAATACATTTTAAATTCATTAAATATATTGGATAGTCATTATATAAAAATAATCTTAATTTACTCATAAAAACCTAATATTTTCTAAAGATAGTTTTACTTACTTTTAAAGTAAAAACTTTTTAAAATATATTTTTAGAAAATTAATAATATTTATATGAAAAAATAAATAAAATTATTTAATGAGATAGAAAAAAACATTGTTAGGCTGGATTTTTTTAATGTGATGTATTAATTTTTTATAAATAGTCAAAAATAATGAATTTTTATTGAAAATTTCTTTTTCATCTAATTTATTTATATAGTGACATAATGTTTCAATTTTTATTAAATTTATAATTTGAGATATTATATATCATATTAACCAATTATGTTAATTGAAATTTATTTCACGTTGAAATTTTATATATAAACATAGAAAACGTATGAACATATTCAAATTAAAAACTATCTTTGATTTAATTTTTATGGGTTTAATTTTTATTGAAATTATGTGGATTATATGATTTGAATTTGTAAAAATGAAATAATACTTTAATCATAATAATAAATAATTTATAATAATAAAAAATTGTATTTTTACAAAAAACTAGTAGTGAATATAGTGATAACTAATTACACTGATAGAGAGAAAAAATAGGATAACTAAGGATTAAACCATAAACATTAGGCCCCAAATGTCTTATAATATATTCCAAAACAAAATTTATAAAAATATTTATACCCTATACTACATTTTCTATAATATTAACTATTATAGGATCCACGTTACAAAGAAACAATGTGTCTGCAATTGCATTTTACAAAAATCATAGGAGTGTTAGTCCTCATCCACTGTAAAAATGTACTCACCCCTCCAACATATTCACATATATAATTATTTTTTAATAATTAAAAAATATTAATAAATAATATATAAACATCCTTACCCTTATCCAAGAATCCTCATATTGGTATTAAATCAATCAGAGGATGTATTTTGTTTAACCAAAAAGACTTACACGAATAAGATATAACATTATTCAACCATCAAATATAAATCTTTTACATCTAGAACTGTTCATATATTTTTATATCATAATTATATATTAAAATACGTATCCAAATTTTATTGATTTTTTTTAGGTTATTCTTTATATCTAGACCTACACAAACATCAATAAAATGGGTAACGAACTTTCCGTTTTCATATGGGGAACAATAGTCTCACAAAGCGATGTCACTCGTTCTTACATTACCTCTTATTATGGAAAGAAATTATGATGAACCCATATTTTTGATATAATATATAATATATATTTTTTAATACTTCAATATTTTTAATATAACTCATATCATCATGCTTTTTATTTTGTGTAAATATTATAATATCATTTTTGGAATTGGGGACAATCACCTCGTCAAAGCGATGTGAGTCGTTCACACTATATATGGAACATAGTATTATTTTAATAAAACTATGTGATATATATGAAATATATATGATATTTTAATTTAAATAAAAATATATATTATTTACTTTTTATATTCAGAAAATAAATGGATGTAGCGTTCATGCATACGTATAACCGACAATTTTCAATAACTGTGCATTTAATTTCCTATCCCAAAATAATATGGATTTTTGTAAATAATTATATATGGAATATATATTATATTACAAAATTTATTTACATTATATAGATTATTAAATCACGATATTCATAATATTAAAAATTAATACGTTAATATATACTTGAAAACTAAGTAATTATCACTGAAAATAGACAAAAAATGAATAATTAATAACAAACAAGTAATAAGATATTGTAATAGTTCAATATATCAAGTTATGAATATTATTGTTGTTATTTTATGAGTTATAAACATTATTATAAAAATTATACATTTGTAAAAATGTTTTTATCAAATAATGAAACATAATGTAAGGTATTATATTCTAACTTTTTGTATATGTGAGATAAATGTCATATTCAACACTAAATTATTTTGTATCAGGTATCTATTAAATCATATGATATATAAATATAAATATATATTTATATATATCATGAGTTATTTAATTTTAATGTTACCTAAATTTATCGTTAGTATTATTAATTTTTGGTTTCTGATTTAGATGTTACCACAGGTGTAAGGGACTTTATCTCAATTTAAATTATTTGATGCAAAATTTATTATTGTGAACCTAATTTCATATACATGGTGTATATAGTGAGTATTTTAAATATAATATCATTAATAAATAATTATTCATCATATATTGAATTTAAATATTTATTATATCATCTTAGTGTATCAAAACTAAAAATTACCATGTAGTAATGAAATTTCAAAACTCAATTCCTTTTCATTGGGTTGTGTTACTTACTCATTATCATTAATATTGAATGAATATGTGTACAATGAGATTTAAAACATATTTATTTGATTCAAAATCCTATATTAGGATTTACAGTTGATACAAATAATAAATTAATCAATTAATTCTAACATCAATGTTATTATTATATTAAGGGTTTATTTTACAATTTCATTATATTCAAGATTTATTATTCTGGATTATAAATTAAAATAAGTTATGTGATCATTGTTTTTTAAATCATTTTGTAATATTATGTTCTTTTTTCATGTAATATTTTGAAAAATTAATAACATTGTTTTTAATTGTTTGTAGTGGAAATTATTTATAAAATGTTTTTAAGAAAATGCTACATTATTTCTCTCTTTTATTCAGAGAAAGTTTTTTCTTCTAAAACCCATACTTTATAAAACAGTTTTCATATATGTTTTTATCCTTTTAAAAATTATTTTCTTATTAATTTTTACATAATTAACTTTTACAATTTTTTTGAATGGAATCTTCTCGTGGTATTCCAAATAAGGCATTTTTCTAACCTTATTATAAGGAAAATGTTGTGATCTTCTTAAGATTTTCAACCTAAACATATTTACCCATAATATTTTAGTTGAATATTTATTTTCATATTTATAAGGGTAATTGTAAAATAAAATATATTTTAATGTTATTTTTAGGCAAAAAATTATGTATATATATTTTTCAAAATAAAGGGGATATCTTCCTCAGTAATGTTTTAAAAGATTATTTTATAATATATCCATTCGTCAATGAAAAAAAAATTAATTTTATACAACATGGGATATATTGTTTTTGTTACCATCAATATTCTTCATCTGGATGGTATTTTATTTATTTGGATAAAGACTGTATTGAGATTTACTTCCTTCATTAATTTTTATTGTCCCCTTGAAATATTACATTCCATACGAAAATTATTCAATGAAACTCTACTAATTAAACATATCATTTCTCAAATATATGTTCAATTCCAAAATGATATAATAAATTTTATTATTTTTTTAAAAATTTATGGCTATTTTATTTAGTAGGAAAATATTGATAAAAATATATTCTTTAATCAATAGTGATATTTCATAAAGAAAATTGTTTTTGAATTAAATTGATTATTTGATATATGGGTAATTCATTAGACAAGAAATACATGTCTTTGGGACCATTTAAGGTAATCCTCTTGATTCATCATAGCCTCATGAGATGAAATTATTTGGAGAAAAACCCTTCAAGATTGTTTTAATGTATAATATATGGGTTTCTACCAATATATATAAACTTTCATGTGAAAATTCATAATAGTCATAATGTAAATACTAATTTGATATATCTTGATGGAAATGGTATCATGTTATTTGTAATCATGATGACCAATAATTAATAATTTCCTTCATTTTGTATTATATTATTATTATTTATGAGATTTTTTCTTTAACATTATCTATGGATACATTTTATTCACTTTTAGTTGATTAAATGGAATGATTTTCTACTATATTACATGTCATAATTATAATTCCATATCTAATTATTTTAATGTATTTTCTCTAGTAATTACCATATAATATTGTTTTCCAACTATCTTATCAATTTATTGATTATATTGAATATGTGCTGAATTATTTACCATGGAATATTTTTCACACACATCCTTCCATGTTCAGTGATTACATATCACAGGTCTTCAGTAATTACCATACTACATTGACTATTCTCATTTATCCTTTATCGCTTACATTGTACTTTACCATTAATAAAAATTTAACCTCATCCTTATTTTGTTACCTTTCCCTAAGAATCCATGATGTTTACTAAAAATGATATGTAAAGATATGTAAAGTGTGAATAAATACATCCTAAGAAGAAAAGTATGTTGTAATTTGTTGATTAAAATGTAATATATTACTCTTGTATTTATATAGTATAACAAGACTTCTAATCAATTATGTCTATTATTTTTTTATTCCCTTTATTCATGTGAAATTAATTTTGGTAGACTCTTACTATGGGTTTCTAATGTCAAGTCACTGATTTTTCTTTATTTTTAATTTCTAGATTTAGGATTTTAGTTAATTTATGATTTTTATTTTCAAGAGGTGTACATTCAATTTATGTTATCTAGTGTTTTTCTGTACCACTACTTGTTTTAATTTCCATTATATTTTACTTTACATTACTTTTAATTGTTCTTAGTATCTTTTTTTTATATATTGTTCATTTTTTATATAGTTCCATTATTTTAATTTTAATTTTGTTCAATATAGATTTGTTTTGAGCCTTATTTGAATTATATTTGGGGATTTGAGAATCCAAAATACCTATAAATAGTTTTAGAATTCCCATTATATCATGTTGTGAATTTTAGGTATCATCCATGTACAGGTTTTCATAGTTTTTCTAGGGTATTATTGAAATCCATTTGTGAAAATTTATATAAACCCCCATATCTATTCAAGTGAGTTATGGATGATTTAAATAGAATTAGATATATGATTTTGATAATTTATCATCCTTTGGTTATGTTCTGGGACTATAAATAGAAAATTAAACATTCACAGGACTCTAGTTATGATTGTAAAAAATTAGGGAATCATGAGTTTTAGTGACCGAATATTCTATAGCGGTGACATTTCTCAATATGCGTGTTTTGATTTTTTTTAAATTTAAATCCCATTATATATCACTCCAGCTCAATGTATAGGATTATTCTCCATCTTATCAATGGTTTTCCCATTCAAAACACGTACAATTAATTTTATGCATGAGTGTTAAATATTTATTTCAACTCCTAAACTAGTAAATCACTAGACTACCCTCTAAGGTAATGTTCAACCATCATGTGGTGGAATGAGGTTATGATATTTGAGATTATATCCTTGAGAAATTATAGATTTCATTTCTGGTTCATACAAAAATTTAGTAATCCATAAAATATGTTCCATATCTTATTAAATAACTCAATATCAACAAAAATAAATCTAGTTATTTTATTCCATATTTTTATG
The DNA here is from genome assembly GCA_963277665.1 of Viscum album. Classification (NCBI taxonomy): domain Eukaryota; kingdom Viridiplantae; phylum Streptophyta; class Magnoliopsida; order Santalales; family Viscaceae; genus Viscum; species Viscum album. The sequence continues at coordinate 445,354,747 of OY728121.1, forward strand.
GACATTTGTAATGGTATTTGTTTATAAAATAATTATAAATCCAATTTCATATATATAAATTTCATTCATTCATTTGAGGAAGATTGTTTTTTATAGTTCCGTTAAAGTAGAAAGATGGAAGACTCTCACTGTTATAAAAAATTCACTCAGTCTTCTATGTGTCATCTATTAAACCATAAAATAAGAGTCCCAAATGATGTCATCGGAGACATCATTGGTATTCCGTTGGTAAATATATATTTGACAATATATTTTCATAATTTCAACACATAAGATTTTACCTAATGTATGAGGAATTACTAGAGACTATTGGAACATGAATCTCTTAAAGCATATATTTCTCTATTGTCTAATATCCATGTTTATCTGGGTTTAAATTTCCATCCTTATAATTTAGGTTTCAGTAATTTTTTTCAATTTTAATCATTTTTTGATATACTATAGGTTTTCTAATTTATTTTATGTCTACTTCTCTATTCTCACAAAATAAAATAATTCCCATATATATTTTTTTATTTAAAATTATTTTCTACATTATTAAACATTCCCTCCCATAAACGATTCCATAAAATGTTTATGTTGTCCTTGGATCCAGGTTGGTTAAATAAAATCTCTACACTTATTTTATGTTTCGTGATTTTCAAGGATTGATTTTTGAGGGAATGTTTCTTATGAGTGTTTTTATGAAAAAATAATCATGAATTAAAACACATAAAAAATTATGGAAAAAGGTTATTTAGGGATTTATTAAAACAATATTACTGGTGTTAATGTATTTGGGATACCAAGAATAAATCAAATAGGAAAAAATATTTCGATGAGTATGTATGAAAAATTAGTTTATATAATGTCGAATTGGGATTTAATGTTTTTATAAATATTTTCCATCACTAATGAAAAAAAATTGTATGTAAATACATTTTATCATACCAAATATGTCACTGAATGAACCTTCAATTGAATGATTCATAAATTTTTTCTACCATATTATTAGTTTCATAAAAAAACTAGGATCTATTTATCGCTATAATCAAATTCCCCTCAATTGTGTAGTGAAATTATTGAGATCCATTCAAATTATTGATGAATCTATTAAAATTATGATGTTAAATGATTTTATATCAATACAGGTCACCATATAACATTATGATTTACATTTAATACATAACAAATTGTGATATTTATGATTGATAGTAATGACAAAAAAATTTAACATAAATAAATCTAATTGAATATCGATATAATCTTATTCCCCATAGGATGTATTGAAATGAAAATTATTGATTCAAAATGGAATAAAAATTTCACTAAAATAAAATTCATTAAAATTAATGAATGAACTAAATTATAAAAAGTCTTATCTTTTTTAGTATATTCTCTTAAATCCATTGTTACTGCATATTTTTGTCCATATGTAACTCTAATTAGAATTATTATTGTTTCCCAATAAAAGGCTTCTCAAATTGATCCCTATGATGCCTTTATAAGTCATATATTCTTCAATTCTATAGATCCTTATATGGTTATAATATTAATAACAATTTTCCCATTAATCACTACATTCTAAAAATATTCATTTCTTTGAGAATATATTTATGGATTCTATGTGGTACTTTCACCATGGATAATCATCATCACTTCGTGAACTGATCCAAGACTCTCCAAATAATTCCTCTAAATATTCTAATAAATTAATTCCTTCAATAATTTATATAATCAAATATCCATAAGATAAAAATATTTTTATCAAATCACAATTAATGAAATTATGGATCCTTAATAGAATGTAGTTACCATATAGAACATATAGAATTTATTTCCTACCTGATTCTTCAGATGGCTCTAATCTCCACATCATTGACATTCATTCTATCAAATCTCGATAAAACATCATTTAAAATATCATACTCAAACATCCCATTACGATCATGGTTAATACATTAAATAAATTATAGTGTTGATATTCAATTTTAATCAATCATCATCCACCAAAAGGTCACCAATATGTTAACTAAATCATGAAATCAGGCTACTAGTCTAGGATTTCATTAATCTATATTCAATGTCGATCAAATAATTCATGAAATAATAATTTGACAATTTGTATTATGGTTTAGTCTTAATGAATTGTGGAAAAACTATCACAACCATGTATGGAATTTAAATTCCACTTTTATAAACTCAAAAAATGGTGTCTCAAGGAGAACATTCTCTTAAAAATGTTGAGCATTGTTTCCCAACAATACAACATATTAATTTTAAACATCAAAATCAATCAATATTTTCAAATATAAAAAAAAATATAATAAAAATTTTTTCCCTTAAAACCCATTTAAAAATATATAATTGAGCTATTCCGATAGTTTTATTACAATACATCACTTCATCAAAACCCTTATAATAAGGAAATAATAATGATAAGCCTACCATCTTCTTTGAAAATATATATAAATGGAAAACCTAACAACACACATTCCATTTTACTAATTCAATGAAGTAATGTGTCATTATCTACTTGGATATCAATCAACGAATACCAATATCATCAATAAGACATATAATAGGACAACATGATTTATTAAATTGGGATCTTATATTCACCTAGTCCAATAGATTTCAAAATATTCATCACCTTTTTAGAAAATGATATATCTATGTACATTCTTTAATTATTCATGTCCCAATATCACATGAATCATAGTTGATAAAACTCCGTAATTCATTTAGATTCTGAACCTGACAATGAGTTAAATGAATATTCAACATACACATATTCAAATAATTATGTTTTTTTGGATAGAAAACTATTCAATTGATCTCCCTCAATAGAATCCTCATAATCCATTGGAATTATCTACAGTCCAAATCATCTCGTATTGTAGGACCAAAGTAATATCATTATCCAACATATTCAATCATATCTTTCATCATATTAAAGGATTAATATATTTTTACAATTCCTTTGATATCATGTTCATTATTCTCTACAGGGTATGAAACATGAAAATGGAATATAAGATTTCCCATGTATGGTTGATTTGGAATTAATGATATTTAATATAAGTTTATTGAAATAATATATGTGGACTATATTGATGAATTCATAAATAATTTTGGGGGTTTATTTTATGAAATAATCAAAATATAAATTAATTATTCCTATAAAAAATACATTTTCACTCATATATGATCTCTCTTTGAAATGAGTTCATTTCTTTGAGTAGTAGAATATTTATAGGGAAAGATTTTTATTTGTATTGGCATGAAAGAATTTATTTTTTTTCACGTATAAGGATGCTAAATAATGGAATATTTCTTTAAATAGGTAACAAAATAATGAGACATTTCATTAATTTAATGATGCATGGTCTACAAAATATGATCACTAAAAAAATTTGTGTGGAATCAAAAATTTTATTATCTAGTTTAATGGAAAATAAATATAATAACATTCAAAAAATATAGAATAAAAAAAATTATTTTAATGGAAAATAATGATATTTTATTTATATATCTCAATTAACTAAAAAATATAAAACCATTAATTAAAATACATTTTCAAATGTAATAACTAGAAAATAAAAAAATGGATTAATGTTATAATTCCCTGGCACAAAAACAAGATATTAGATATATCATTGCTTAGGATATATAGAAAATCTACTAATATTTCCATGACAAGTCATTGTCATTGAATTGAAATGCCATTTTATTTTGAGATTCATTATTCATAATGACTTATTCATATTAAATTTATTTAATAAAATGGTTAAAATACATTAAATGTAAACATTAAATTATACCTCCCATATTCAATAATATTGAGCATAAATATTTCATAATATGAATCTTATGTCATATATAACTATGATATACAGATACAAACATTAAAAATGGCAACATTTAATTAAATGTTTTCAAACATATTAATAATGTAATTGAATTATTCAAAAGTTGTCCAAAGTACAATATATTGAGGTAATAACCATAATATTTGTTTGTTCTTACCTTCCCTGTGATTATTACAATTATACCCAATTATTTCTTAATTCTTCATAATTTACCATCCAAGGTACCACCATATAATGGTTGTGAGGAGGTTCTATCCAATGAATATGGTAATTCATATCATCCCGTGGATATAACATGATCATTGGGATTTCATCTTGAAACAGATAAATCACTTTGTTAAAATTTATTCGTTTCCTAATTACAAAATATATTGATATATTATACTAGTTTTATGTTTTTGATACTAATAATTTCCAATAAGATGGTAAAAATATCATGGAAATGCAATCTATAGTCATTTCAATGGGAAATAATTTAAATTCTAGTTGATCGATATTCTAGATTACCTATAAAAAATATGATGAACCTACCATTGATTGTGGAAATCTAACATTGATATTGGATTTAGATTCATAATTTTTTATTGAAAATCACATCGAATTATAAAAAAAACTATGGCATGGAGTTTCAAATTCAATATCATTGAATACATGATATCTACATGTGGAATGAAGTCACTGTCAACCATATTTGAAAATTCCCATTCATCAAAAAAGATGTTCCAAATGTATATACTATTCAATAATGAATTTTTAATGTATTTTAATTACTGGATGCTTTATTGAATTTAATATAATTCCATTATATATTTTTTTATTTAGATTGATTTCACATAATAAATCAATGTGTTTCTTCTCCAATCATCACTTGACGAATTCCATGATACAATAATCAAACTTTTTATTCATTCGTAAATATCTTATAAACCTATATTAAATGAAGTTCATGATCTAATACTCATTGAATATATTCATTTAATTTAATAAGGAATTTTCTGTATAATTATTTAAATCTAAATGTAATATTTATATTAATTAATCAATGAAAATGAATAGGTAGATCAGAGTTATAAATATAAATTAAATATAAATATGAAGTTTACGATTTAATATATTGGGTTTTGTATAATGAGAGACAAGTAATGAATCACATAATAATTGGAAAAATGTAATAATTTATTTATATGTTGAATAATCCTTTCAAAATATTTAATAAACACTAATTATTAGGGAAAAATTCCCATGGATTATTGGATAATAGGTTCTGATGCATCATTCCATTTAAATATGGATATGTAATGTTTATGAAATTTTTTACATGGTGATTTTGGTAACATTTATCTTGATAATGAATAAACCCATACTAATTTTTGAAGATGTGATGTCATAAATAAAATCCATAATAGATATATATTGATGTTGATTAATGTTAGATATATATATGGACATTAAATATATTTCAAATTCATAGGACATTCTAAAGAAAAATGATATTTTGAATTATTTTTGATGGTATGCCCGATAATTTCGATACCTAATATTGTTATAGAATACGGAGTAATTAATGTAACACTTTACATGAGTAATGATTCAAATAAAATGGTGACTTCATAGACCAGAGAGGAAAATTCCCAAAACAGAATTAATTTTTGTGTTGAATGAGAGTGAAGGGGATAAAGGTTTTTGTGCTGAATATAAGAATTATACATGTGAAATCAGTTGAAATTAGATTCTATAAGGATTTTAATCAACAATTACTAAAGAATTTATCCTTTTTATAAAATAAAATACCGTTAATAGAAGGAAAACTAGAGGTAATAAATTCATAAGTATGTGAAATCATGATAATAATTTCCATTTGTGGATCAAATTATTACCAAATATTCATTTAAAATTGACATCAAAGTAATGGTTTATTTCAATAAAATGAAATATGAAGAAACTCCCATTTTTTTGAAATATAAGAGTCATTTAAGGAATGAATTAGATCTATAGGTGATGAGTTTGGGATTCAATAATGTTGGGAGCAATAAAGGCCAAGAAATGAAAGGGGTATAATTATAAATTTTAACTCATATATAGTATATTTTTCAATAAAAACAGTATAAAAATGAACTTCATGTTAATATGAAAATAAAATTTTATGGGAATGAATGGAATGTTAGGCTCCGTGTTGTTCTGCGAACTATTTTTGGTAATAATGCTGATTACATTGATACATTCATGATAAATCATATTCTTCTTATGTCATTGTGAGATAAAATTACATATAAATTATAGTAATAAAATAATGGTAGTATTTTAATTTTTAAAATAATCTAGTATTGAATCATTATTCTAATCATGTCATATTCTAGAGATAAGTATGATTCTATGGACGATAAATGTTTTTCCTGGTATTTGTGAATTAACAGGCTGATTTACAGTTTTTGGATGATGAAAATAGAAATATCATATGAAGAAGGAGTTCAATATTTCATGTACATGTTATTTACATGGATAATATAATGATGCATATTAATTTTTTTTGAAAGGAACCATTATATCAAGAGTAGTGTAGCACTCCAAACTAGATTCGGCTAAACCAGTCCCCTAGTCTGGTGTGAAACATGACCTTAGGAGAAGCATAATTCCTTAACCACGTTTTTTGAACATTGTAATTCCACTAACCCAATTGAAAAGTATAACTCATAGAACCATCATTGATATTCAGAATCCTGAATTTATTGGAATCCATAGGTCATAAATGATTCATTCCACAATAATAAGATAAAGTGAAATCCCATGATAACATCTCGTGACATTGAGTGTGAGAACCCAATAGGAATCCAATACATGTATATTTGGGATTTGAATTGTTTGAGGGGGAGGCATTGTCGGGGGTCCTGATGGGGCAGTTTAGTTGTCTTTCAGTAGCTTTTATAGCAATGGAAACTCTATTAGTGCTGAAGACTAATCTTTTCATAATGGGATGGATGCTTTCATGAGAGACAACATTTTAATTTTGGTAATCTAAATAGATTATTCAGTAATCTACATTCATATTAAAGGTAATTCAGATTCCCCTAGTTATATTCAGTACCACATTCATAGATGTAGAAACTATATTGTTAATGGAATAAGCATAGAGCACACTTGGCATGATGTTAATTAACTAGCAGACTTTCTGGCGGCATGGAGATACTCTAAAAACCTCATATGGTTATTTCTACCATGGTAGGTCTTCCATAAAAATGTGTTGTACTTTTTTGAGATGACGCACTTGGTTTGCATTCATTTAAAACCCCATTAATTTCCTGCTATTGTTCACTTTCATGATGTCAATTTTTTCTCTAGTGTTTTTTTTTAAATTATTAAATGTAATGTCATGTGTGGTAAATTAATTCATTAAGTAAATATGTTACCCCAATAAATGGTCGACATTCTCCCTAGTTACTCATTATAAGTAATCTCTTTATAATCTGTTGGATCACTCAAGGTATTCCATATATTTGGATCCCAATAAATCTATGAAATCAATCATTCTTTAGAAATAAATAGAATTACCAAATAGAATATAAGACACCTCAATTGAACTCCTAAATAATACATTTTTTATTAAATACAATTTTTATGAAATTACAAATCTTACAATCATTGTAATGGATGTACACTCTTCCCCTTATTCGTAGTAAAAATATAAATAATTTTATCATGTTAATAAAACATTACCATCTAATTAAATTCAAAATTTAATTTTGTGTTTCCATATATATGAAAATTATGGGGTCTTAAGGTTGTCCTAGGAAACCTATATCCATTAAATATTATTTAAAATTCCAAACACGAACCCAGCCACCACATTAATTTCCCCAATTCTATGGTTATATACTAGATAACAACTTTTGTGACCTCGATAATGTAATATTCAAAACCATTGGGATTATCAAATCAAATAGTAGTTTTCAAAATATAATAAGGGTAATAAAAAATATAGTCTACATTTGTAGGCCATATGTCTACTATGATGACATTCTTTTATATTTCAATATTAAATAAAATAGTGATACTTTAATGTAAAAGACCTAAAACCACCAACCACAAGTATAGAGAATTATGGTAATCCATTATCTGATTTGCGTTCATTTAATTCTATAATACAGAAAAATATATGGAATTAATTATTCATCGATAAAATTATAAAAAAAACAAAATGAAAATGAGTGAAATGAAGATTATATATAATTTTAGTTGAATACTGGGCTTATGTTCCCCAACACATCGGGTGGAATATAACAAAGTCTTGAAGAAAACTAAATTCATCCAAAATGATAGGGGAAAGTAGGAGGTGTGTCTGTAGTTTATTTTTTGTGTTTTGGGGATAGTAACATTAGTATGAATAAGAAGGGGTGACCCTATGTGATATTATGATGGATAACAAATTTATAAAGAACTTATAAAAATTTCAGATGGGGGGAGGAGACTCATCAGACAGTTAGTGAGCCTTATAGCCCACTTGGGAGAATATGTTACATACTCTATATTTATTTTGGTTGAATCATCATGTTTTAGCCTCATATTAATGTCTAAAACTGTAAAAACTCTCTCATAATGAATTATTCTTCTATGATAACATGGATTACATGTAACAAAATGTATTTAATAAATATTCTGACCAGACTATACATTATAGGGAAGATATTTTTACATATCTACATAATATGAGGACTAATCCCCCAAAATTACTATTTATCATCACCGAGCCTATATTCTAGAACCACACACTTATGTTGTCCGATTATTGGTTATGGTAACATGGGACCCTAAAATATTTTTTGAGAGTAAAACCTAATAGGCCTAACAATTACATCATCAATTTGTGTCATTCAAACTCTACAACACATACCACTATGGGTGTCAATTCAATTCTATAAACCTAACATCAGACGTCATTAGTTAGTCCTCTCAATCAACAGAAGTTGGTCCACTAAATGAATATTCTAATCCAAACAACAATTCTCAGTCATAAGACTATTCGAAATATGTGGACCATACTTATCATTCACATCGACACATGGAATAAGATTGATGAAGTCCCAAAGGCAAGAATACCACACATGACTATTTATTGATGATCCCATCTAGTCACAAAAAACTATGAATAAATCAATTATATTAAATACCACTAAACTAATACCCCCATTTAGGTTGCTTAAATATTTTTGTGAATAGTTGCATGATTTCTACAGCCACCACAATGCAATAAAATCATTTAATGGGTATGGAAATTCATTAATTATATAATTTTTTTAAATGTATTAAAAATAACTATTTTAGGATCACTCTATCCATAGTATTGTACAGACCATATTATTTCCATAATAAGATGATTCAATTTTTTGATAAAAATGCTTAATAAATCACCAATGACCCTCATTCCCTATTCCAAAAGAAACTGGATAGGTATTCAACACACAAAAAATGGACATGAACTAAATATATTCCTATTAGAAGCCATAGAAAAAACCCAAAAAATTGACAATCTCATTCTAAGGGAAATTCTCATTACACTTCCAAACCCCCCACATCATATTGTATGAATAATAGCTAGTCATAACTACTCTATCCAACTCCTCACATGAACACGCTAATTATGTAGATTACATTATTTTAATCAAATAGAATAAGATTACATGATATTTAGAAGCATCTCATGATCATCTCGACACGAACGAGGGTCAGTAACCAAACTGTCATGTGATTCATTTTTAAACAATCAATCACTAATACTATTCACTAAGATTTAATCAGGAACAAACATTCCACCACTACAGACCATTACTGAAACCAATAATTTTCTCTATATTATGAAGTAAAAAATTAGACATCAAAAAAACATGTAGAATCATACAAATAACATTTCTTGAGGGATTTAGAGAACATGAAAATTATATATAGATCAAAATAAAATTCCATTAGGACTATGTAAGGACTCATAACATGATTAGTACATATAATTAGTGACCCTTCTAATCATTGGGGTTTTATTCCTACTCTAGGAAAGATTCTCCCCATCATAGGATTGTCATTATCTATATACCACTTATCTAGACATCCATCATACATTTTGAAACTGAACATAGTGATCAAACATAACCAAACTCACTCATCCCCACGAACCACTACAAATGTATAATGTTGAAAATTACCAAATTAAATAACACCATCATTAGTACTGGGGGATGTAAATCTAATGATAGGATCATACCATCCATAGACATATTGTGGTATCCACCATCTATATTTTGGTACACTTATCCTAGAGAAACATCCCTATTATGTCCATCCATTAATATATGACTTTCACTCTTCCCAAGACACAACCATTATTCTATTAATGCCTCCCTAAAATTAATCTTTTGGGATGACTATTTTACAAATCCCAAATCAATACAAATTACCCATAAAACCATTTATATTTTCCCCATCATTCAAAATCCAATAGAACTATCCATTCAATATAACATCTTGGTCACTAGTCAATGAATAGTTCATGACCACTCACAAACAAAAAAATCAGCAGGAACCACACATTATTGTATAAGAATCCTAGATCCATTAAAACATTATAATTGTACACTCTTGCACCACCAAAATTGCATATCATGACAAATACAATTGTGAATTGCATTTTATCAAATCCAGGTTTGAGAGAAAAAAATAATAAACACAATCATACAAAGGCCATCAATACTTAATCAGTAGTACCATTTGTATTCCTCTCCAAAATGAAGTAACTTATTTTGTTCCAAGGTTCATCACATGACCGTCTGTAACATCCCAGGTAAATAAAGATTAAGACATTTTAATATTTATTAATATTTGTTAATTAAATACTAATTTTACATTAAATGGTTTCTATGTTTGATAGAATTCCTGATATGCAACAACGAGTTCTTTGAAATATTACGCTGCACACTAGTAATATAATAATATTATTTTAAATGGTAGTTAACATGTAGTCATTTTATTGGCGGGAATGAATATAAATAACTAAAATATGATTATATATGTTTGTTATATGTTTTTACATTTATCCCACAAATGATAAAGGCTTAAAATAAGAAACGAATTCAATTTTAAGCATAAATACTCTAATATTCACTAAATGGATGATTTATCGCCTTTTAATGGAGAACCCTCTTTAAAAATAGTTTTGGTCACTCTTATACATTCTATTGGGCCAAATAAAATCCTTATTTATAATCGGTACATAAAAATTTACTTTGTGTATGTTTTTGTTATTTTTCCGATAAAGTTCATTTTAAATGAATAAGTGAAAAATGTTGTATTTTAATTCAAAACCTATTTTTAATATAATTTATTCATATGTTTAGATAATATTTTGAATTGTTTTTAATTTTCAATTAGAATATATTTTTACCATTTAATCCAATGGTGTTCATTATAATTAATTTCACATTCAAATTGGACATAAACAATTGTCAATCTTTTGATATATATAATTTCATAAAAACACGCTAATTATTTTGAAAGTTGGAATTAATTATAAAATTAATTAATGAAACTTATAAGTTTTGAATTTTGTAAAATTGACATCATTTTTTAATTAGTAATATCAAATATATCTTAGAGTGAATTTTTGGTATTTTTCTGAAAAACATCAATTTTGATGAATAGTGAAACCACTAAGTGGTAGTTAAAAAACTAATTCTTCATGTAAATGAAATATTACCACTTTTGTCAATTGAATGTCAAAAATAAGACATTCATGGTTTTAATTAGTAAGTAAAATGTGGTTCAATGGGATGAAATAATTTTTGTTGAATAATAACTTTAAATTTTATTAATCGCGATTAAAGGTAATTAGTGAAATTTAAGGTAAAAATGATATTATAAATATATGAAAATATATTTCCACTTGTCCTACCCCTATTGGTAGAGTCATGTCTGACCATTAAAACCCATGGGTAAATTTTTGTGACCCAATGGAGCCACTTGGGTATGATAATGACATTTATACCTTTTATTTGAAGTAAAAATATAAATGTCACAAACATGCATTGTTTTACTAAAACAATTTTACATCGGGTTATACAAGTCATATTTATGACTATAAATATTCATTATAAATAAAAAAATATTTCATAAAACATGATATTTGTTTTATAATTTTTAGACATTAACCAAATAAATTTATTTCTGACACCATAATGATGCAGCGATTACCTCATTAATAAACGATATAAATAAATTGAAAACATAAGGTAAAATCTAAGACTTAAAATTGTCAAAACCCTATTTTATGGGTTGATTTCGAACCCTTATCACCTTATCCTTGAAATATATCATTGTGGGACCTTTAAAATCCGAAAATCATTTCATAATAAATCAATATTTTCAATCTTTCCAAAAGAGCCCACCCCCTCCTCTTATAAAAGTCCCCCACCTTTACCACCTTATTCACAAATTCAAAGCCTTTTGGTTCGGAAAACTCTTCCAAAATACCCTCTCAACATTCCTCCCTTCATCCTAAAAGTCTCACTTTGGGCAGAAGTATTCCCAAGGAATCCTTTGGCTCAAATCAAAAAGAGTTACCCGATTTTAATGAGATTAAAGAGCGGTTGAGTCAAGTCGGACATGAGGTATGTGACTTCGTCTCAATATCCATTCATTGAGGCATATTTTTTTCAAATAAAATAATTTATTTTATACACTTTATATACCCCTTTGACATATACTTTTCTTCAAAAGGAATCTTTTCTATATGAAGCGTTTTACTAAATAACAAAAAGTATGTTTCTTTTTAACGTACACAGTGACAACAACCTTTCCGCCACCGTGAGTATTATTTGATCATTGGTTTCATCAACAAGCATTAATATTTTTAAAAGTAAATAAATACAATATAATCTATTATCTATTTTTTTATTTAAAATGGATTTGATAATGAATTTGTTATGTCAATATATTTAAGTGATATATTGTTCTTGAAATGTGTCAATGTTTTCTTTCCATTATATTTGTTATATGTCTTATGATTTTATAATGGTACTTGGACATTTGACGGGTGGTTATGTGTTAAACCAAATTAAGGGTGGTGCCTTGAATACCAGGACAACTGGATATATTATTACCTCAAATGCATTGGGTATGGAAGTCAGCCGTATGGCTATTCCATTTAGTGATATGTGTGGAAGTCGACTGTATGGTTATTTCATTTAAGAATGTTTATGTCCTAAGTTACATTTATATGTTATGTGTTCTTTATATGGGTTTTATGGTAATAGTTTGGTTAAAAAAGGGTATGTAATGATCTTTTATTCAGGGGAGAGTATTTACTACATCATAAAGGTGAAAAGTATTACTTTGATAAAATATCCACGGTTTACTTATTGTTTTGAAAAACTATCAGTTTTACTTCTTTGTGTATCCCTTACTGGTATTTTTACGCTCATCCCAAGTTTTTTTGAAATGTTTTTCAGAGGACATAATGTGGAATATGGTCAGGGATGGGATCAAGTAAAATTCATGTTGTATTAATCATGTAACTAGACATGTCTCTTTTTTTAAGAGTTCATGTTTTGTAAAAGAAAAAAATGGAAACTATATAGTAGTGTCTACTTTGTAATATTTTGATATGTAATAGTTATGTCCTAATTCTCTAAAACTCTAAAACTGAAATGATCCTCATTTTGAATTATTCATTTAATTCAATATTAAGTAATGTTTAAGGTCGGGGCATTATAGTTAGTATCAGAGGTCGGTTTAGACAACATTAGGAGTTAGAACATTGTTAAAATTATAAATAAATTTATTGTATGATTGAAATTATATAGAATTTAAAGATTACCATGTTGCATTGACTATGATATTTCTGTGTTCAGAATGGTATTCCATAGAGGAAACATGGAAGCTATGTTGGGACGACATCAGGAGGAGGACAACCTTCTAAATCAGTAACCTGAGATGGTCAGAATCAGAACTAAATTTTTTTTTGTTGTGATGGAACAGTTGACTCATGCTATAAATGGTGGTGGTATCCATGCACAAGATCAGCCACATCAACCACAAAGTAACATGTCAGTGGTGGAACATTTCATGAGGCAACATCCCTCATCATTCAGAGGATCATTATACCATGTTCTAGAAGAAGTGTGGATTAATGAACTGGAGAAGATTTTTTATTACATGGGTTGTTCAGAACATCAAAAGTTTAGTCTTGTTGTTCACCGTTTTGAAGGTGAAGTTGATCAGTGTTGGTCGATGGTGAAAAAGTTCAGGGATATTGATGATATTGATGATCTTCACTAGGATGAATTCAAAGGTATGTTTCTTGAGAAATATTTTCCTAAGCTGGTTCGTCTTAGGATGGAAAAAAATTCCTAGAATTGAGGTAGGAGGATGAATCAGTGGCTACTTATGAAGCAATGTTCACTCGACTGTCAAGGTATGCTCCAAATTTCATATGAGATCTTGATAGTAAAATCAACCATTTTTACTCAGGGTTAAATCCAATGTATCAAAGGTATTTAGCTTCTCGTGAGGTCAAAAGATACGAAAAACTAGTTCGATGTGAGGAGAATGTGGAAATGGAGTTTTCTGATGACCATGTGTTCTTTGAAAAACAACATAGTAAGAGGTCCCGTTGGTAGGCAAAGGGAAAGAATTCGTCAAAGAATCCTAGAGGTAAAAAAACAAGATATCCATCCTGTTAGAAGTGTGGTAAAATATATCTTGGAGAATGTTTATCCATGTCTGGAAAGTGATTTCGGTGTGGTAAGTCTGGTCATATTCCTCATAACTGTAAGGCAGATGATCAAGCAGGCAATTGAAAGCCAGCGGTAAGATGTTTTATGTGTAATGAAATGGGTCATTATGAAAATGACTATCTAACGAAGAACTCACCTGGGGGAAAGCAGCTAGACTACAAGAAGAAAGGGGTGGTGAAATCCATTTCAACAACTTCAGCCGATGTAGGGCCATCGAATGAAGAAGTATCAGGTACACTGTTTTTATGTTCAGATTATGCCAATGTGTAGTTTGATTCAAGGTCTACACATTCCTTCATTTATGATAAGATTTCTAGTAAATTGGGAATTCCAACTCAAGATATCAATCTCAAACTTATGGTAAAAACACCCGGAGGAAATGTTGAGATAAAAAGAAATTATATGAACCTTCATATCCTTGTGTGCAGAAAGAATCTACCTGCAAATCATATTGTTTTTTCTCTAGTAGAGTTTGATATTATTTTTGGCATGCATAGGCTTTCTTTTTATCATGCTATGATTTACTGTAGAGCGAAAGAGTTTTATTTTCAGAAAGATTTTTAGTTTGTGTAAAACAATGAACCCTTTATTTCGATAACATATCAAGAAGTTGAGAAACCAAAAAAAGATGGAAATGAATTTTACCTTGCTTATATTGTTGAAAATAAAGTAACTGTTCAGATTAATGATGTGCTATAGGTAAATGAGTATCTTGATGTTTTTCGTGATGAGTTTCCTGGTATTATTCATGATCAGGAAGATGAATTTACTGTTGAATTAGTTCCTGATTCAAAGAAAATTTCAAAACCCCCTTATCAAATGTCTCATGTTGAAATTTTAGAGTTAAATAAGCAATTGTAGGACTTATTATATAAAGGTTTCATTCGACCTAGAAAATCACCATGGGGTGCTCCTGTCTTGTCTGTTAAAAATAATGATAGTTCAATGAGACTTTTCATTGATTATAGAGCATTGAATAAAATCACTGTTAATAAAAAGTATCATTTTCCTCATATTAATGATTTGTTTGATCAGCTCTAGGGAGCTCAGTATTTTTCGAAGATTGACTTGAGGTCGGGGTACCAACAGTTTAAAAGTATAAGAATCAGATGATCCGATGACTTCATTTCGTACTATATATGGCCATTATGAATTATTAGTTATGCCTTTTGTGTTAACCAATGCACCTGTTGTATTGATGGACCATATGAATTGAATTTTCCATGAGTTCATGGATATGTTTGGGGTTGTGTTCATTGAGGAAATTTTTGTGTCTTCTAAAAGTAAAGTGGAGCATGAAAGTCAATAAAGGGTTATCTTGAATGCCTTAAATGAAAAGAAACTATATGGGAAATTCAGAATGTATGAGTTTTGGTAACAACATATTTCTTTCCTTTGTCACACTGTTTCAAAAATATGGCATAATTGTTGATCCTGCTAAAAAAAGTTGTTTAAGAATTTCCTAGACCTACAGATATAACCGAGATTCATAGTTTCTTGGTTTGGAAGGATATTACCAAAGGTTTGTTAAAAAAATTATGATTATCTATTCTATTGAATAAGCTAATTCGAAAGGGTGTTAAGTTTATCCGGACAAAACAATGTGATGATTGTTTCCATGAGTTGAAAAGAAGATTAGTAAATGCTCCAGTTTTGGCACTTCTTTCCAGGAATGGTGAGTTTGTTATCTACAGAGATACTTAATTGAAAGGACTTGGTTGTGTCTTTATCCATAATGATCAGGTAATCTGTTATGCTTCACATCAGTTGAAAACTCATTAGGTAAATTACCCTAAACCTGATTTGGAGTTAGCTACTGCGTTTTTCACTTTAAAAATTTGGAGGCATCATTTGTATGGAGTAAAGTGTGAAATATATACCGATCACAAAATATTAAAGTATATTTTCAATCCGAGAGAATTGAACATGAGATAGTGGAGCTGTCTAGAATTAATCATGGATTATGATTGTACAATTCATTACAATCTGGGAAAAGCAAATAATGTGGCTGATGCTTTGAGTCGAAACAGCAATGCTTCATTAACCATGTTAAATTTTCAATGTGATCTTTTGGATACGGATTTGATGAACCTTGGAATAGAAGTTGTTGGTGCAGGAAGTTCTTCTGTTTTGTTTCAGGTGTTAGTGAGATCATCTCTATCCGACAGAATTAAGAATGTACAGAAGCAAGACACTAAGTTGCAGAAAAAGGTAGATCTATTTCAGAAGGGTATGTTACCTAAATTCAACATTGATAATGTTTTTGTTTTGAGGTTCGGGAAGAGATTATGTAACAGCCCGAGATTTTATGAAAAATATTCTTTTTAATTTTATTAATGTCTTGTGTTGTACGCTACACCAAAAGAAGCTTGCATAACACGCATCTTTGACTTGCCTTGCATTACACGCAATCACAACCTTCCTCGATAGCGTGTGTAGTACGCAATACTGAGTTTCACGAAACAACAATATGCTATTAAAATATTATTAAAACTAGCCGTTATGAATAGTAATAACCACTTTTTAAATTTTAGAAATTTTAGCTCTCAAAATTGACTTCATTTTTGGATTCGGAGTATCGAATTTAGCCTAAGGTGAAATTTTGGTACTTTTCGGATAACTTTCATATTCTGATGAATAGTGAAAATTACTAAATTATAATTAAAAACAACTTTTTTAATCGAAATAATTAATAGTGATAAATTATTAATTTGAGTGGTTTTAAAGTATATTTAGAATATATTTTTACAATTTAATACAATTTTGGTCATTGAATGTAATTTCACATTTAAACCAGACATAATCAAGTGTCAATCTTTTGATAGATATTGTTTCTTAAAAACACGTTATTTGTTTTAACAGTGGGATTTAATTATAAAATTAATTAATGCAACTTCTATGTTATGAATTTGGTAAAATAGATTTCATTTTTGAATTCGGAATATGAAATATAGCTTAGGATGAAATTTTGGCATTGTTCTGAAAAACATCAATTTTTGATGAATAGTGAAACTACTATGTGGTAGTTAAAAAACTGAATTTTTCATAAAACTTAATTTTACCGCTTCTGTGAATGGAATTTCAAAAATCCGAGAGACACGGTTGATGTCAGTAAGTAAAATGTGGTTCAATGAGATGAAAATAATTTTTGGTGAATAGTAACTTTTTACTTTTATTTACCACGGTTAAAAGTAAATAGGGTAATTAAGGGTAATAATGATATTAATATTACCCTAACACATGTCCTAATTCTATTGGACAACTGTATCTCGACCAAAAACAACCTTAAGTGTAAAATATTATCATTTAGGCCCACTTGGATTAGATTAGGACATTTATTATTATTTATTTCAAAGAAGAGTTAAAAGAGTTAAAATCAAAGTGTATTTACTATAACATTTTTAATATAGGGTTGTACATAAGATAAATTCGATTTTAAATATTAATTAGAAAGATAAAAAGATTTCATACATGATGGTATTTTATTTTTAATTTTTAGATATCAAATAATTTAATTTATTTATGACACAAAGATGATGCAGTAATTATCTTATTAATGAAATATTGACATAATTGATATTATAAATACCAACATAAATGTAATTTAAGACTTTTTATGAATTCCACTAATTTTCTAGGTTACTATGATATATTAGTGTTTATTTAATCAACTTGGTTCAAACATATAATTCTGTTATGACTTTCACAAAAATCATATATCAAATAGTGTCAAAATTGACACAAAATAGTTTTTAAATAAAATATTATATTATTAATTGTTATTTTATTCCTAAAAATCTAAGGTTCGTCCAAATGACTTAGATAAGGATATATGTATTATAATATACAATTTTGGGTTCGTTTGGCATGTTATAGTAAGTGTATTAACCATATAGTGAAAGAAAACAAAAAGACACGGTAAAAGTTAAATTATTTAACTTAGAGTTAAATCTAATTGATAAGGTCAAAATAATACCCTAAACATGTCTAAATCCAATTGGATGATAGGATTTCGACCCATCCCCACTTTATATTAGAAATAAGACCCTTTGGAACCATTATAAACCGATTTTGACTTTAATATAAAATAATATTTTGAGATATTCCTAAGGTGCCCCTCTCCTCCCTTATAAAAGGGCACCTCAGCCCCCTCCTCCTCACACCAATTTGAGCACTCAAGCTCGGCCAAACCCTACCATTTTCTACTCTCCACTTCCCTAGAATAATCCTAGAGGTCCTGGTCTTCTTCAAAGACCAATCTTAGTTCCCTAAGTGGAGGATTCAAAGAGGCGTTCCAAAGAAGAGGTAATATCCATTATTGATCTTTTCAATTTCTTTCTTCTTCAACTTCTTCATCTTTAGTTGTTTAGTTATAAAGTAATAAAATCAGTATTACATACATACTGATATGTTATTATAAATATTAAACAACCCTAATTCACCTTCTATACATCCTACGGAAAAATGAAATCACCGCGCGTGCGTACGTACGGAATACCGTCTCCACGCCGTGGTGTAATCTATTTTCCACCATCACCTTACAAGGATGGGTATAATGGTGTAATGAGTAACTATTTATGATTATTATAATTTAATATTGATACTTAAATAATATATATATACTCAAATACAATTCCACGATCATAGGAACGATATCATCACTCGTGCGTACGTACGGAATACCGTCTCCACGATGTGATGCGACTCGTTCTACATGATCATCATTACATAGTAATTATATAAATGAATTGAATGAATAAATATGATATATGTTACACTAATACCATTCTGGATATAAGGTATCTATATACTTAAAAGAAGAATAAGAATTTATTCGGCAAAACACGCATAAGAACAAAAGGCAATAAAGACCCAAGTAACAAGTAACAATGAAATATTACTAACAAGAAGCTAAGAATATGACCATATATGATATCATATCAATATGTATGATTCTGGAATAAGTCAATTACATTATTTAAACCATTATACAGGAGCTTCGGACACGTACAAAGCAAATCGGACCTAAGGTAAGGGAAATATCACAATCTCATTTTTATCCGAGATTGTTTATTCGTAAGTATTTACTAGGGTGTATTTTATCATCCACATCCATGTTTTATCAATATGTAATATTATTTCCATCCACCTACAATTGTTTAAATCCATTTTTACCCTTCGGTGATTTTTTAGTAATATGTATGAAAGGAATCTTTTGTCGTTTTTCGTACGAGGTACTTTTTGAATTTTCCGACAAAAGTACGAAGAATGTTTTTTTAACTTATACGGCATAAATGGATTCATAAAACATTATTTCCAAGAAGCTTCCTTTACAAGTATTCAAGTTTATTTTTAATCAAATTCTTTTAGTTTAAAATTGTATGACATGTTAAGAAAGGAAAAGTGTTTTTGAAGTAGAAAGGATATTTTCCCCAAGAATGGAGTTCAAGTATTTTATCAAAATTATTTTCCATCTAAGATAATAAAAGGGTTCTGTTTTTATCCCTATTATTACATTGGTTTGATTATGTTGTGATGGAAATATTTTTATGAATTCCTTTATCTTATATGAATTGTTTTATGATGTCATGTTGTTTAAGAATCCCATTTTTATTACATGGGTTACGCTCTGATGTATGGTTTATGATTATGTGGCACACATAAGAATGGATTAATTATAAGATGGGTGGGACCTATATCTCCCTCCAATGCATTGGGTAAAGATTTTATATCTCACGAGATAGACATGGCTGGAACGGTAGGTTATACCGGTTCAGTGAAACAGGACTGGAACGAGGGTGACTCGGTTCAGAAAGGGACTTTGTCCACTAAGATTGTCTTGGCAATGAGTTATGACTAACAAGAAATGATTTTCCATTATTATGTGTGCATGCCACAAAGTTTCAAGTTTCATGTTATGATTATGGGGATCTCATTTTCACTTCTATGATTTATTCCATGTTAAGATATTATGATCTCTTTTGCAGGTTATGATTTTCAAAAAGATATGATATGATTTTTATTTCCTTTGTTTACCCTTAATGAGCATTTGAGCTCACCCTTTTATGTTTTCTTTTCCCCAGGATATAAACAAAGGTTTTAGGTAAAAAAAGGGAAGATCTTTATGGGAAATATTGAAGATCTTTCACCACGATTATAAGATTACGTTCCGAGTTTCCAAAGACACTAAACTATTACGATCCTTGTCTGTGTGTTTTTCTTATGTACTAAGTATTCCACAAAATTAATGTAATGTCCATGTACATAATGCTTCGGGTCTCTACAGTTGGTATCATAGGAAAGGTTTAGTCAACCTTTGGAAACTAGGATACGAAAACGTTAGTGAGATCCCTAGAGATATTTCTACGATATGTCTAGGGATGCCCTAAGGTTAAGTATACGTATAGGTTATAGTACTAGAACTACGCTAACGATCATAGAATTAAACCTAAGATGTTAGATATTTAAGGTACTCCCCCTTTATTATGTTGTTTTCCCTAGCATGATTTTTTCCTCTCTCACTATTCTTTTTGGGTTTTAGACGATGGCTGGAACCCGAAGGAACCGTGTTGGTCAATGCAATGGACAATGCAATGATTGCCCTCCTGAAAAAACAAATGTTATGGGAGATGGAGTGCAAAATCATATTGCTATACTTACACAAGCTATGAATCATTCTGGACTTCCAAATGAGCAGAGAAGGGAACAATATTCTATTGAGTCCTTCATGAGGCAACGTCCACCTTCTTTCAGTGGGTCTTCTGATCCACTTGTTGCTGAACAATGGATCAGTACCACTAAAAAGATATTTTCAGTTCTTCAATGTTCTGAGCATGATAAAGTCATCTTAGCAGTATATCGTTTGGAAGGTGAAGCTGATCAATGGTGGAATCTTATCAAGAATACGAGGCAAAGAGATGAAATTGAGTCCATGGAATGGGACGAGTTCAAGAACTTTTTTTTCAGTAAGTACTTCCCTCGTATTCTTCGAACAAAGATGGAAAAGGAGTTTCTTGAGATGAAGCAGAAGGATGATGAATCTTTTGGTATATACGAAGAAAATTTTACAAGACTTGCAAAGTATGCATCTGGCATTATCATCCAACCTGAAAGTAAAGTTGATCGATTTTTCAGTGGCTTAAAACCAAGTCTTCGAAGGGCATTAGCTATAAGAGACTTTAGTAGCTATGAAGAAATTGTGCGTTGTGCTATCAAGGTAGAAATGGAAGTTGGTGTTACATATCCATCTCATGGTTTTGACAAGAAACGAAAGATGGAGTTCAAGGAGAAATCTCAGAATAATGGTGAAAAGAAGATGAATGTTTCCTTATGCACAAAGTGTGGAAAGAAGCATGGTGGAGATTATCTTAATGGGACTAGAAAATGTTTTAAGTGTGGAAAAGAAGGTCATCGAGCAGCTGAGTGTCAAAGTAATGGAAAAAGGGATTCTAATGATGTGAATAAAGCAAACACTACAGAGAACGCACCACCAACACTTCAATGCTTCAAGTGCAAGGAAATGGGGCATTATGCTAATAAATGCCCTAATCCAAGGGTTAGTGATGATCGACATGTAACATACCAAGGTTTTCTAAAAATAAATTGAAAATTCTTGGAATTTTGTTTAAGGTATATATTTATAAGTATCCTTTAAAAATAATTTTATTTCTTCTATGTTCTGAATTTCAAGAAACTGTCATCTACAATTGTGTTCAGTATGTTATTTAGAGTCTGATGGAACAAACTTGTTTTTTTGGTGAATAGTAACATGCCCTTATGAATAGTAATATGACCTCATGAATAGTAAATAATAATATTATTTAATTTTCCCATGGCAATAGGATAATGGGATCTTAATTAATTTTCCAATGTCACATAAAACTAATTGCACTTAAATATTGTTATTTTTCGAATTAACTGTGACCTTATTTAAAAATTAAATTAATAATATTTAGAAAATTATTTTTGAAAAATGGAGTTCTTTTTTGAATTCTACACATCGAAAAATGGTTGGGGTAAATTTTTGGTATTTTTCTGAAACTCTTGAATTTTTGTTGAATAGTGAAATACGGTAAAATACCGTATAATCAATTTATCAGTAAAAATGCACTATTTATGACATCATAAGTGATGCAAGGACACTTGCTTCGAACTCACTTGATATTTTCACTAATTAAGGGCACTTGTTTTGAGATTATTCATAGTCTTGATAAAAATATTATAATAATGATTAAAATAATCTAAAAAACCTCCCCTCCTCCACTATAAATATCTCCCTCACTCCCCTCTTCCTCTCACACCTCTCAAGCCATGAGCATTGTCTAATTTCTTCCAAATTCCCTCCCCAATCTTCTTACCCACGTCCTAGAGCTGCTGGTCTCACCAAAAGACCAAAACCAAAGCCCTTAAGGAGGATCTCAAGGAGAAGAGATCAAGAGGTAAACATCCTCTTTCATTTTCATTCTTTCCTTCCATTTAATGTTATTCTCTTCCTTTCCCTTTGTCTTTTGTTGGGATATTTCACTTAATATTTGCCCTTACTGTCCAAATTTTGTATGAATGATTAGATATTCCATTCCTCTCATCAATCTTATTTTTATGAAATTTTAAGAGACGCCGTTAGGCTGCCTAATTTTTGTAAGAAATTTCTCATGTTTTCTTCATTTCAAGATTCCCTTCTCTTCGTTATTCACCCCCTCTTATCCAAGAGGCATGAAATCTCCAGAATCATGTATATTCTGGATGTTTTCATGTTTATGGAAAATTACAAATCATTATTCCTCTCCTCTCTCACTTATTTAAAGAATCAAAAAACATTGTCCATTTGTGTCGAATTACCGATATCGTGGACAATGTATTTTCAATCTCCATTAATTCTTTCAAGTCTGGTCATGAAACCATTTATATGGTTGAAACAGGATATAATATATGTTTTATTAATCATATAAGGTTCTGGAATTATTTTTTACTCATGATTCAAACTTATAAGACTAAATGAAATTGTAATTATCAAAGAACCACTTAAATTATCTAAACGAACATAATTAATGTTTTAACTTATAAATCATCATCATATAAAGCACCAAAGTGATAAATGGTATAATTTATGGTACTGGAATTATGTAAATTATAATTCATTCCAATTTTGGAGTTTCACTTCCAATCAACAAGAACGATTCATCATGAACCGATTGTGAAAATCACAAAAGAACTCACCCAAAATAATGCAAGGAACAAAATACTAACAATTAAGGGGTGAAATGAGGTTATGAAATGACCATATAAGATGTTATAAACATGAACATGTTTCTGTAAAATACTAATAACACTCTTTTAACCATTATACAGGAGGTTTAAACAATTTTTAAGTAAGACAAGCCCAAGGTAAGGGAATTCATAACCCGATTTCCATTCTTTGGGTTAACCTTCTACTTTATAATTTATGTGATAATTAAATTGTTTGTGTGATGGGTTCTGTTTATATTATGTTTAATTATGTGTATTTACAGAGTATATACATATTCCATCCACTCAATTAAGTCTCACTTCAAGTATATGATGTTTATAAGGGACTTTTCTTCTAAAATCCTCTTTTAAAATTCTGTTTTATAAGATTCAAAGGCAATGTTTTTATGCTATTATTTATGTTGTATGATTATGTTTTGGTTATTGGGAATTGTTTATGATGAAGGGTGGGACCTATATTTCCCTCCAATGCATTGGGTATGAGTAAGTTGGAGGTCGGCCGTATGGTTACTCCAAGTGTAACTGTGATGGTTACACAAAGTAAGGTAGCCGTGAGGGTTACAAATTTTAAGGTAGCCAAGATGGTTAAAAGATTATGTAAGTAATACCCCAATATACCTCTATGATTATAATTATGTTTGTGTGGATCTTGTGTAAATCCCATGTTACAAAATTTAATGTTTTATGGGTGGAAATCATGTCTTTTGAAAATGTTTTCATACGTCATGCATATTTATGGACTAATGTGTTTTTTCTTCTTCTTCATACCTTACTGAGCTTTTGTGCTCATCCAAAGTTTTTAAATGATTTTCACAGGTTAATGGATGAGTAATACAAGGAAGGAAGACATGTTAAACTTTGAAGATTTGTCAAGGAGTCTTGTTTTGTGTTTAATGTTTTATATTCTGAGGAAAATGGAAACTGATTTTATGGTATCCACTATGTAACAATGTGAAATGTTATGAATGTTTTGTCTTAATTCTCTAAAGCTCTAAACTTGAAAAGATCTTCAATGTAAAATAAAGTGTTTCCTTGATTAAATTCAAGATTATGTATGAAATAATTGCGGGTCCTTATAGTTGGTATCAGAGGTCGGTTTAGACAACATTAGGGATTAGGAGTTCTTATGAGACACGTGATTAGTCCCTATATCTATTATTTCAGTTAAATCTTTGTTTTATAACTTTTTTTTTTCAGTTCAAGTAATGTCGGTTACGAATGGAAGGAGAAGGATCTCAAACGACATTCCTATCTCTTCCTGATGACATGCTTGCAATAATTATTGCGAAGTCATCTTCGGATGATTGTGAAACTTTTTCTAGCATACGACTCACTTGCAAGCAGTTTTTTGAGATATCAAACACCTCCTCTATACCTCGTTATCATCGTGGATCATGGGTTGATTTTATACAAATACTATTTTCACAATATTCACATAATTTCAAGAAAGGTAAATATTATCAAGGTATTTTCAAATATTTTACCTTATCACAAGAATTTGAAGCATATTATGATTTTAAAAATGGTGCTGAGGAAGGAGAACCTTGTACAACTTATTTATATTTTCTTTTAAACTATAGTCTCATATCGCATAATTATGGTATTTTAAAAGGACCAATAATAGAAAGCTTCAACTCAATTTCGGTCCGACTATTTTATAGAAATCATGTTTTATCAGATGTTTTGGAATTATATGTCATACATGATTATTTTCCAAAACTGTTTTTCTATGAACACCCATATGACCCATGTTGTACGAGGTGTATTTGGATGGAGGAAGCAAATGATTTTGAAGGATCTCTAAATCATTGTTGTAATGCATGGGACTTCTACCTATGTGAACAAGATGACGATGAAACCGAGTGGACACCTTGATCAAGGTACCCTTAGTTGTTTAATAAGTAAATAAAATTGCGAGGACGCAATTTCAAGAAGGTGGGGATAATGTAACATCCCAAGGCTTTCTAAAAATAAATTGAAAATGCTTGGAATTTTGTTTAAGGTATATATTTATAAGTATCCTTTAAACATAATTTTATTTCTTCTATGTTTTGAATTTCAAGAAACTGTCATCTACAATTGTGTTCAGTATGTTATTTAGAGTATGATGGAACAAACTTGTTTTTTTGGTGAATAGTAACATGCCCTTATGAATAGTAATATGACCTCATGAATAGTAAATAATAATATTATTTTATTTTCCCATGGCAGTAGGATAATGGGATCTTAATTAATTTTCCAATGTCACATAAAACTAATTGCACTTCAATATTGTTATTT
The DNA here is from genome assembly GCA_963277665.1 of Viscum album. NCBI lineage: Eukaryota > Viridiplantae > Streptophyta > Magnoliopsida > Santalales > Viscaceae > Viscum > Viscum album. The sequence continues at coordinate 445,380,896 of OY728121.1, forward strand.
TTCGAATTAAGTGTGACCTTATTTAAAAATTAAATTAATAATATTTAGAGAATTATTTTTGAAAAATGGAGTTCATTTTTTAATTCTACACATCGAAAAATGGTTGGGGTAAATTTTTGGTATTTTTCTGAAACTCTTGAATTTTCGGTGAATAGTGAAATACAGTAAAATACCGTATAATCAATTTATCAGTAAAAATGCACTATTTATGACATCATAAGTGATGCAAGGCCACTTGATTCGAACTCACTTGATATTTTCACTAATTAAGGCCACTTGTTTTGAGATTATTCATAGTCTTGATAAAAATATTATAATAATGATTAAAATAATCTAAAAAACCTCCCCTCCTCCACTATAAATATCACCCTCACTCCCCTCTTCCTCTCACACCTCTCAAGCATTGAGAATTGTCTAATTTCTGCCAAATTCCCTCCACAATCTTTCTCCCCACGTCCTACAGCTGCTGGTCTCACCAAAAGATCAAGACCAAAGCCCTTAAGGAGGTTCTCAAGGAGAAGAGATCAAGAGGTAAACATCCTCTTTCATTTTCATTCTTTCCTTCCATTTTATGTTATTCTCTTCTTTTCCCTTTGTCTTTTGATGGGATATTTCATTTAATATTTCCCCTTACTGTCCAAATTTTGTATGAATGATGAGATATCCCATTCCTCTCATCAATCTTATATTTATGAAATTTTAAGAGACGTCGTTAGGCTGCCGAATTTTTGTAAGAAATTTCTTAAGTTTTCTTCATTTCAAGATTCCCTTATCTTCGTTATTCACCCCCTCTTATCCAAGAGGCATGAAATCTCCAGAATCATGTATATTCTGGATGTTTTCATGTTTATGGAAAATTACAAATCATTATTCCTCTCCTCTCTCACTTATTTAAAGAATCAAAAAACATTGTCCATTTGTGTCGAATTACCGATATCGTGGACGATGTATTTTCAATCTCCATTAATTCTTTCAAGTCTGGTAATGAAACCATTTATATGGTTGAAACAGGTTATAATATATGTTTTATGAATCATATAAGGTTCTGGAATTCTTTTGTACTCATGATTCAAACTTATAAGACTAAATGAAATTTTAATTATCAATGAACCACTTAAATTATCTAAACGAACATAATTAATGTTTTAACTTATAAATCATCATCATATAAAGCACCAAAGTGATAAATGGTATAATTTATGGTACTGGAATTATGTAAATACTACTTCATTCCAATTTTGGAGTTTCACTTCCAATCAACAAGAACGATTCATCATGAACCGATTGTGAAAATCACAAAAGAACTCACCCAAAATAAGGCAAGGAACAAAATACTAACAATTAAGGGGTGAAATGAGGTTATGAAATGACCATATAAGATGTTATAAACATGAACATGTTTCTTTAAAATACTAATAACACTCTTTTAACCATTATACAGGAGTTTTAAACAATTTTTAAGTAAGACAATCCCAAGGTAAGGGAATTCTTAACCCGATTTCCATTCTTTGGGTTAACCTTATACTTTATAATTTATGTGCTAATTAAATTGTTTGTGTGATGGGTTCTGTTTATATTATGTTTAATTATGTGTATTTACAGAGTATATACATATTACATCCACTCAATTAAGTCTCACTTCAAGTATATGATGTTTATAAGGGACTTTTCTTCTAAAATCCTCTTTTAAAATTCTGTTTTATAAGATTCCAAGGCAATGTTTTTATGCTATTATTTATGTCGTATGATTATGTTTTGGTTATTGGGAATTGTTTATGATGAAGGGTGGGACCTATATTTCCCTCCAATGCATTGGGTATGAGTAAGTTGGAGGTCGGCCGTATGGTTACTCCAAGTGTAACTGTGATGGTTACACAAAGTAAGGTAGCCGTGAGGGTTACAAATTTTAAGGTAGCCAAGATGGTTACAAGATTATGTAAGTAATGACCCAATATACCTCTATGATTATAATTATGTTTGTGTGGATCTTGTGTAAATCTCATGTTACACAAATTAAGATTTTATGGGTGGAAAACATGTCTTTTGAAAATGTTTTCATACGTCATGCATATTTATGGACTAATGTGTTTTCTTCTTCTTCTTCTTCATACCTTACTGAGCTTTTGTGCTCATACCATGTTTTTAAATGATTTTTCACAGGTTAATGGATGAGTAATACAAGGAAGGAAGACATGTTAAATGTTGAAGATTTTCAAGGAGTCTTGTTTTGTGTTTAATGTTTTATATTCTGAGGAAAATGGAAACTGATTTTATGGTATCCACTATGTAACAATGTGAAATGTTATGAATGTTTTGTCTTAATTCTCTAAAGCTCTAAACTTGAAAAGATCCTCAATGTAAAATAAAGTGTTTCCTTGATTAAATTCAAGATTATGTATGAAATAAGTGCGGGTCCTTATATGACATGAGAAACCGCTTAAGGCAAAGGACAAAGGGAAGTCACATGCGATCACCATTGGCGATGTTGAATATGATAACGATGTGGTGGAATGATTATGTGTTTATGTAATGGGATTCCAAAATAATGTTGTATCATAATGTATTGTAATATTTATGTATTGGTCTAATGTGGTATTCAATGTGATTGAGATATTTTTGTAAATAAGATGATATGAGCATAATGAAGGGAAAATGAGAAAACGAAATGTTTAACAATATTCATGAGCTCATGATTGATATAAGGACTAAGTGATATCATTGTTTGAGTATATATAATTTTGAGGATTTTGGTATGCGGAAAGTGTTAAATTTTAACTGCATTCATGTTTTCACTAAGGTATTCAAGAGAATACATGATTAAAGACTTTGAATGTTTGGAATGTGACCAACAAAACATATCTTATGATATATGGGGATTGACGATGGTGTTAAATCTCTGGTAATTGTTTTCACTATGTTATGAGAGTGGACTGCAGTATTATGGATAAGCCTAAAGATTGGAATGGATTATGTTGGACATAAGTTAGTATTGTTTAAGGATAGAAGTTTTCTCGATATTATTGATGGTATTTTATAGTAATATAGTTTTAGAAAAAGGACAACCTGCAGGACGGGCAACATCCCATCGCGTCGGACAAGGCTGTGGGAATCGAACCCACAACCGAAGTGCGACTGGCCTTTATCACCTACCACTAGCCTACAGGAAGTCCCTGTTTAGTAGAAACTAGTTTTATTATATTAAGCAGTATGATATATGAAGTATAAGTCCATTTTAGGAACCATATATGATTAATCTCACTATAGATCGACTTATGTATATAATTTTTTTGCTAACCTTTTGTTTGAGACAGATGGAATGACCCGTCATTCTATCACATGATCTGCTAACACTTCACGAATAACAAATTAAACTTCATTTATTTAAGAGGTGAAGTGGAAATTGTTAAAGGCACGAACAACAGTGAGATTGTACCAAAATAAAGTAAGTATTTATTCTAATTCAAATTCTTTAACTTTAGGGAAACGATCTTGAAAACCAAAAATGTTGTCGTAGTGATCTTATATCTGATGAATCGGATGGTACCTTAGATCATCACAAATTTATGGCTTTGTGATTGCTGGCTTTTCCATAGCCATGTTCTCTACCACTCTCCATCATAACATGATGGTTAGATTTCTCTTCCATATCCATATTTTCACCTATGTGGAAACCCAGTGATTAGTTTATTTGGGTAACCGTTACGTTTCATACTTTTGTTTTTAATGATTGGTTTTGATATTCCTTTTTACGATGTGGGTTTCTATTAAAGAATCTTTCGAATAGTAAACCATTTATAACCCCGAAGAATTTCGAGGGAGAAATTCATTTTAAGGGGGGTAGAATGTAACAGCCCGAGATTTTATGAAAAATATTCTTTTTAATTTTATTAATGTCTTGTGTTGTACGCTACACCAAAAGGAGCTTGCACAACACGCATCTTTGACTTGCCTTGCATTACACGCAATCGCAACCTTCCTCGATAGCGTGTGTAGTACGCAATACTGAGTTTCACGAAACAACGATATGCTATTAAAATATTATTAAAACTAGCCGTTATGAATAGTAATAACCACTTTTTAAATTTTAGAAATTTTAGCTCTCAAAATGGACTTCATTTTTGGATTCGGAGTATCGAATTTAGCGTAAGGTGAAATTTTGGTACTTTTCGGATAACTTTCATATTCTGATGAATAGTGAAAATTACTAAATTATAATTAAAAACAACTTTTTTAATCGAAATAATTAATAGTGATAAATTATTAATTTGAGTGGTTTTAAAGTATATTTATAATATATTTTTACAATTTAATACAATGTTGGTCATTGAATGTAATTTCACATTTAAACCAGACATAATCAAGTGTCAATCTTTTGATAGATATTGTTTCTTAAAAACACGCTATTTGTTTTAACAGCGGGATTTAATTATAAAATTAATTAATGAAACTTATATTTTATGAATTTGGTAAAATAGATTTCATTTTTGAATTCGGAATATGAAATATAGCTTAGGATGAAATTTTGGCATTGTTCTGAAAAACATCAATTTTTGATGAATAGTGAAACTACTAAGTGGTAGTTAAAAAACTGAATTTTTCATAAAACTTAATTTTACCGCTTCTGTGAATGGAATTTCAAAAATCTGAGAGACACGGTTGATGTCAGTAAGTAAAATGTGGTTCAATGAGATGAAAATAATTTTTGGTGAATAGTAACTTTTTACTTTTATTTACCACGGTTACAAGTAAATAGGGTAATTAAGGGTAAGAATGATATTAATATTACCCTAACACATGTCCTAATTCTATTGTACAAGTGTATCTCGACCAAAAACAACCTTAAGTGTAAAATATTATCACTTAGGCCCACTTGGATTAGATTAGGACATTTATTATTATTTAATTCAAAGAAGAGTTAAAAGAGTTAAAATCAAAGTATATTTACTAAAACATTTTTAATATAGGGTTGTACATAAGATAAATTAGATTTTAAATATTCATTAGAAAGCTAAAAAGATTTCATACATTATGGTATTTTATTTTTAATTTTTAGATATCAAATAATTTAATTTATTTATGACACAATGATGATGCAGTAATTATCTTATTAATGAAATATTGACATAATTGATATTATAAATACCAAAATAAATGTAATTTAAGACTTTTTATGAATTCCACTAATTTTCTAGGTTACTATGATATATTAGTGTTTATTTAATCAACTTGTTTCGAACATGTAATTCTGTTATGACTTTCACAAAAATCATATATCAAATAGTGTCAAAATTGACACAAAATAGTTTTTAAATAAAATATTATATTATTAATTGTTATTTTATTCCTAAAAATCTAAGGTTCGGCCAAATGACTTAGATAAGGGTATATGTATTATAATATACAATTTGGGGTTCTTTTGGCATGTTATAGTAAGTTTATTAACCATATAGTGAAAGAAAACAAAAAGACACGGTAAAGGATAAATTATTTAACTTAGAGTTTAATCTAATTGATAAGGTTAAAATAATACCCTAAACTTGTCTAAATCCTATTGGATGATAGGATTTCGACCCATCCCCACTTTAGCTTCGAAATAAGACCCTTTGGACCATTATAAACCTATTTTGACTTTAATATAAAATAATATTTTGAGATATTCCTAAGGTGCCCCTCTCCTCCCTTATAAAAGGGCACCTCCTCCCCCTCCTCCTCACACCAATTTGAACACTCAAGCTCGGCCAACACCTGCCATTTTCTCCTCTACAATTCCCTAGAATAATCCTAGAGGTCCTGGTCTTCTTCAAAGACCAATCTTAGTTCCCTAAGTGGAGGATTCAAAGAGGCGTTCCAAAGAAGAGGTAATATCCATTACCGATATTTTCAATTTCTTTCTTCTTCAACTTCTTCTTCTTTAGTTGTTTCATTATAAAGTAATAACATCAGTATTACTTACATACTGATATGTTATTATAAATATTAAACAACTCTAATTCACCTTCTATCCATCCTACGGAAAAATGAAATCACCGCGCGTGCGTACGTACGGAATACCGCCTCCACGCAGTGGTGTAATCTATTTTCCACCATCACCTTACAAGGATGGGTATAATGGTGTAATGAGTAACTATTTCTGATTATTAAAATGTAATATTGATACTGAAATAATATATATATACTCAAATACAATTCCACGATCATAGGAACGATATCATCACTCGTGCGTACGTACGGAATACCGTCTCCACGATGTGATGCGACTCGTTCTACATGATCATCATTACATAGTAATTATATAAGTGAATTGAATGAATAAATATGATATATGTTACACTAATACCATTCTGGATATAAGGTATCTATAACCTTAAAATAAGAATAAGAATTTATTCGGCAAAACACGCATAAGAACAAAAGGCAATAAAGACCCAAGTAACAAGTAACAATGAAATATTACTAACAAGAAGATAATAATATGACCATATATTATATCATATCAATATGTATGATTCTGGAATAAGTCAATAACATTATTTAATCCATTATACAGGAGCTTCGGACACGTACAAAGAAAATCGGACCTAAGGTAAGGGAAATATCACAATCTCATTTTTATCCGAGATTGTTTATTCGTAAGTATTTACTGGGGTGTATTTTATCATCCACATCCATGTTTCATCAATATGTAATATTATTTCAATCCACCTACAATTGTTTAATTCCATTTTTACCCTTCGGTGATTTTTTAGTAATATGTATGAAAGGAATATTTTGTCGTTTTTCGTGCGAGGTACTTTTTGAATTTTCTGACAAAAGTACGAAGAATGTTTTTTTTAACTTATACGGCATGAATGGATTCTTAAAACATTATTTCCAAGAAGCTTCCTTTACAAGTATTCAAGTTTATTTTTAATCAACTTCTTTTAGTTTAAAATTGTATGACATGTTAAGAAAGGAAATGTGTTTTTGAAGTAGAAAGGATATTTTCCCCAAGAATGGAGTTCAAGTATTTTATCAAAATTATTTTCCATCTAAGATAATAAAAGGGTTCTGTTTTTATCCCTATTATTACATTGGTTTGATTATGTTGTGATGTAAATATTTTTATGAATTCCTTTATCTTATATGAATTGTTTTATGATGTCATGTTGTTTAAGAATCCCATTTTTATTACATGGGTTACGCTCTGATGTATGGTTTATGATTATGTGGCACACATAAGAAAGGATTCATTATAAGATGGGTGGGACCTATATCTCCCTCCAATACATTGGGTAAAGACTTTATATCTCATTAGATAGACATGGCTGGAACGGTAGGTTATACCGGTTCAGTGAAGCAGGACTGGAACGAAGGTGACTCGGTTCAGAAAGGGACTTTGTCCACTAAGATAGTCTTGGAAATGAGTCATGACTAACAAGAAAGGATTTTCCATTATTATGTGTGCATGACACAAAGTTTCAAGTTTCATGTTATGATTATGTGGATCTCATTTTCACTTCTATGATTTATTCCATGTTAAGATATTATGATCTCTTTTGCAGGTTATGATTTTCAAAAAGATATGATATGATTTTTATTTCCTTTGTTTACCCTTACTGAGAATTTGAGCCCACCCTTTTATGTTTTCTTTTCCCCAGGATATAAAGAAAGGTTTTAGGTAAAAAAAAGGGAATATCTTTATGGGAAATATTGAAGATCTTTCACCACGATTAGAAGATTACGTTCCGAGTTTCCAAAGACACTAAACTATTACGATCCTTGTGTGTGTGTTTTTCTTATGTACTATGTATTCCGCAAAAGTAATGTAATGTCCATGTACGTCAAGCTTCGGGTCTCTACAGATTATCTATACCTTGTGATTCACAGTTGAAGAATGATTTGTTATGTGAGGCTCATAGTTCCCCATTTTCAGTTCATCTTTGTAGTACTAAGATGTACAAAGATCCGTGGGAGTATTACTAGTGGTATGGAATGAAAAGAGATATTGTTGATTTTACTGTGAAGTGTTTGAATTTTAGGCAGGTTAAAGTAGAGAGGAAGTTCCCAAAAGGTATGATTCAGTCATTACCAGTGCCAGAGTGGAAATGATAAAATATTTCTATGGACATTATTGTGGGATTACCGAAGACATCTTGAGGTAATAATGCAATCTGGGTTATTGTTGATCGATTTACTAAATACTTTCATTTCCATCCAATTCGAGATACTTTGACTCCAGATCAACTTGCTCGGTTATATGTTAAAGAGATAATTTGGTTCCATGGAGTTCCCCGTTCCATTTTATCTGATTGTGATCCTAGGATTACATTAAACATTTGGAAGGGACTTCAGATGTCATTGGGTACTGAATTAAATTTTAGTACAGGTTTTCATTCGTAATCAGATGGGAATTGAAGACTAAAAATTATGACCTTCGAGGATATGCCATGTGCTTGCTCGATGGAATATCAGAGAAGTTGGGACCAACATCTTTCTTTGGTTGAAGTTTCATATAATAACAGTTTTCATTCCAGTATATAGACGGCTCCGTTTAAAGCATTATATGTTAAACAGTTTCGAACTCCAAATTTTTGGGATGAAGTAGGGGAAAGGAAGCTAATGAGACCAGAATTGGTATAATGGATAGTAGAAAAAGTTCAGTTGATTCAGAAACACATGAGAACATCTCAGAGCAGGCAGAAAAGTTATGCGGATAACCGGAGGAAGGATCTATCTTTAGAGGTAGGTGATCATGTTTTTCTCAAAGTTTCACCATGGAAAAGTGTTATGCGATTTGGTAAGAAAGGAAAGCTAAGTCCAAGGTTCATTGGACCATATAAAATTCTGGAGAGAGTTGGATCAGTTGTTTACTGAGTGGCTTTACCTTTGAGTTTATATCAGGTACACAATGTTTTTCATGTTTCGATGTTGAGAAAGTATATGCCAGATCCATCTTATGTTTTGAGCCCAGAAGTAGTTCAGTTGGAAGAGAATGTCTCTTATGAATAACAACATGTCTAGATTCTTGACCATAGTGATAATGTGTTGTGGAATAATGTAATTCACCAGTTAAAGATTTTGTGGAAAAACCATATGGATGAAGAGGAAACGTGGGAATCTGAAAATTCTATGAGGGATAAATACCCCCACGTATTTTGATAAGTGATTTAAAATTGTAAGGACACAATTCCCAAAATGGGGGAAGGATGTAACATCCTAAGTAAATAAAGAATAAGACATTTTCATATTTATTAATATTTTCAAATTAAATAGTAATTTTACATTAAATGGGATTCTATGTTCGATAGCATACTGGATACGCAATAATGAGTTCTTTGAAATCTTTCGTTGCACATTAGTAATATAATAATATTATTTTAAATGGTACTTAACACGTAGCCGTTGTATTGGTGGGAATGAATAGAAATAACTAAAATATGATTTTATATGATTGTTAAATGTTCTTATGTTTATCTAACAAATGATAAAGGATTAAAATAAGAAAAGAATTCAATTTTAAGCATAAATACTCTAATATTCACTAAAAGGTTGATTTATTGCCTTTTGATGTAGAACCCTCATTAAAAATAGTTTTGGTCACTCTTATACATTCTACTAGACCAAATAAAATCCTTATTTAGAATCAGGACATCAAAATTTACTTTGTGTATGTTTTTATTATTTTTCTGATAAAGTTCATTTTAAATGAATAAGTGAAAATGTTTTATATTAATTCAAAACCTCATTTTAATCTAATTTATTAGTATAATTAGATAGTATTTTTAATTGGTTTTAAATTTCAATTAGAATATATTTTTACCATTTAATCCCATGGTGGTCATTTGAAATAATTTTACTTTAAATTGGACAGAAATAATTGTCAATCTTTTGATATATATGGTTTCATAAAAACACGCTAATTATTTTGACAGATGGAATTATATATAAAATTAATTAATGCAACTTGTATGTTTTGAATTTTTTAAAATAGAAATCAATTTTGAATTCGGAATATCAAATATATCTAAGGTTTAATTTTTGATATATTTCTAAAAAACTTCAATTTTTTATGAATAGTGAAACCACGAAGTGGTAGTTAAAAAACTAATTTTTCATGTAAATGAAACATTACCACTTCTATGAATTGAATTTCAAAAATCCTACATACATGGTTTTATTATTATTTAAAATGTTGTTCAATGGGATGAAAATAATTTTGGGTGAATAGTAACTTTTATATTTTATTAATCGTGATTAAATGTAATTAGTGAAATTTAATGTAAAAATGATATTATAAAAATATGAATATATCTTGAAACTTGTCCTACCCCTATTGGACGAGTCATGGATGACCATTAAAACCCATGGGTTAATTTTTGGGACCCCATGGAGCCACATGACTAAGATAATGACATTTATACCTTTTATTTAAAGTAAAAATAAAAATGTCACAAACATGTATTGTTTTGCTAAAACCTTTTTTACATGGTGTTATACAAGTCATATTTTTTACTATAAATATTAATTATAAAGCTAAATAGATTTTCTACAAATTAATATTTTTTTATAATTTTTAGACATTAAAAAAAGAAATTTATTTATGACACCATGATGATTCAACGATTACCTCATTAATAAACGATTTAAATAAAATGAAAAGACAAGGTAAAATCAAGGACATAAACATGTCAAAAATCCAATTGATTGGGTGGATTTCGAACCCTTATCACCTTATCCTCGAAATTTATCATTGTGGGACATTTAAAATATGAAAATCATTTCATAATAAAGCAATATTTTCAATCTTTCAAAAAGATCCCCTCCTCTACTCTTATAAAAGGCCCCCATCTCTATCATCTTATTCACACATTCAAAGCCTTTTGGTTCATAAAAACTCTACCAAAATACCCTCTCATCTTTCCTCTCTTCATCCTAAAAGCCTCACTTTGGGCATAAGTATTCCCAACGAAGCCTTGGGCTCAAATTGAAAAGGGTTTCCCGATTTTAAGGAGATTAAAGAGCGGTCGAGTCATGTCGGACACGAGGTATGGGACTTCGTCTCAATCTCCTTTCATTGAGGAATATTTTGTTCTAATACAAGACATTATTTTATATTCTGTATAATCCCCTTTGACATCTACTATTATTCAAAAGGAATCTTTTCTACATGAATCCTTTTACTAAATGACAAAAATTATGTTTCTTTTCAACGTACACGGTGAAAACGACATTTCCACCACTGTGAGTATTATTTGATCCTTTTCTTCCTCAACAAGAAGTAATATTTTTAAAAGTAAATAAATTCCATATACTATTTTATGTATTTTGATATTGGAAATGGTTTTGATAATTGATTTGTTATGTCAATATATTTAAGTGATATATTGTTCTTGAAATGTGTAAATGTTTTCCTTCCATTATATTTGTTTTATATCTTATGATTTTCTAATGGTACATGGGAATTTGACAGGTGGTTACGTGATAAACCAAATGATGGGTGGTTCCGTGAATACTGGGATGGTTTGTGACGTTATAACCTCCAATGCATTGGGTATGAATTCGGTCGTATGGCTATTCTATTTAGTGATCTGTGTCTGTGTCGACCGTATGGCTATTCCATTTATGTATGTTTATGTCCCGAGTTACCTTTATATGTTATGTGTTATTTATATGGGTTTTATGGTAATCATTCGGTTAAGAAAGGGTAATTAATGATCTTTTATTCAGTGTATAGTTTTTATTACATCATAAAGGTGAAAACTATTACTTTGATAAAGTATTCATGGATTACTTGTTGTTTTGAAAAACTAACAGTTTTCCTTCTTTGTGTATCCCTTATTGAGCTTTTTATTCTCATCCCAAGTTTTTATTAAATGTTTTTCACAGGACATAATGTGGAATAGGGTCAAGGATGGGATCCAGGAAAATACATGTTGTCATAAACATGGAACTAGACATGTCTTTTTTTAATATTTAATGTTTTGTAAAAGATAAAAAATGGAAACTATGTAGTATTATTTACATTGTAATCTTTTGAGGTGTAATAGTTATGTATTAATTATCTAAAACTGTAAACCTGAAAAGATCCTCAATGAGAATTATTCATTTAATTAAATAATAAATAATTTTTAAGGCCGGGGCCTTATACCACCCTCCAACAATTTTTTTATAAAACCTATTCAATATTTATCTAATCTAATGAAGCTACATTATATACACCCTTACTCAATCTAGATAGTCATTCGATCAGTCTCTACCTCAAACCACATCCTATATACAAAGAACCATCTCCAAACATTCTTTAAAATTTAGAATAGTTAATGTTACTTTCATTACCATATGACAAACATATTCACTAAACATTTTCTCCAATCCAACACCATTAGGTGTTATACATGACTAACATGGGATTGTGTTATTATATAAATATAACATGATATAATTTATTATTTTCTATGGATCATATTGTCCTTAGATCAATATTATCAAAGAAATTTCAATCACATGGTCTTTACCCATTGATATTGTTTCATCAATATGAAACCAACCTATGATCCCACCATGTTTGTAAGGGAAAAAACTAAAATTAGTGGCTTTAAAGAACTAATATAAGAATCATAGTGATTATATATTAAAAACTATATGAATCCAGGATCCTTATATGAAACTCAGACCATTCTATTATAGCCTCATAATTATAATAAAAAATCAAGTGTCATCAACCCTAAAACATCCACCATTTACAGATTAGCTCACCCCAATATTAACCTAATAGTGAAGTCCATATAAGGATCCACGACCCTCTATCAAATTTTAATGGACCACTTCTCATCATGGTTCTACCATATGAAATCAACTGATATTTTCCCAAACCTAAATGACTCCCAAAGGAACTACACATAGAATATTACAATAATCTATTTCAAATATGGTAGGCACATACTATCATAATTCCAGTATAAGAACCTTTTTTATTACACTTAGCCGAATCATATTTAAACTAAAGGGTCCTAATACCTTTTGTGAACAATTCACATGTTTGAACACATAAATACATTATTAGATGGAAACTGATACCTTTCCCAAGAACCTAATCTCAAATCCAACTATTATTCCATCATTTAAACTTATATAACCATATCAATCCTGTGTTGTCCATTTGTATATGTTTGTTAAGATATATTTATAATTGATTCACACATGCCAACACATTATCCGGTGTTCAAATTAAATAATCCAAATTTCATACCTATAATTTTTCCATGTACCAAAATAACATTCTGACCAAACATGAAAAAGAATCATAATGATAATTCCCTTAATAATCAACCTAGGTAAAAGTAACTAACACTCAGGGTGTTTACCATTAACTGCATCAACACCCATAAAAAGTAATAATAAAATTACAACATGAGTGGAAGTATACATTAAATTGTAATGTATATAAAATAATCTATAAGATCCAACTACTCCTATCATGAGTAAACCTGAAATTAAATTAGATATAAACCCTCTAAATCCAATTTCTCATAATGTATCATTAGGTGTTACCACCAAATCATAAACAGTAGATAAAAAGGCTCACAAATATTTGGATATGAATGATCCCCATGTCAATGTTATGCATTTTATTTTGTTCCCAAAACCCACCTCAAGGTGTCATGTAATGAACGAATCTAATGTACACTTCCCATTATAAGGTCGTTTATAATCCAAAACGGTCATATGATTCCACTACTAATCATAGTTTCTAAAAACCCTTAAACTCCAATAATAAAATTAATGTCACAAAAAGTGTAAAATGTATTATGATGTGCACCACAAATCTATAAGGATTCCAATATAAATCTCTATTTTTATCCCCAACAATCCTTTACCATGGTTAACACTTCACTTATAAATATAATCCACTTCAACTTCATCGGGTCTTCAAAAAAGCATTAAATATAGGATATATGATTTTACATTGAACTATATATAATTAAGACTGATATTTTAAATTTATTTTTAAAATTATATAATCAATAGATTTAAAATTTTCAACAATGTTCACATATTAAATTTGATTCAATATCATTAAATCTATAAATTTTTTAATCATTCAATTCACACAAAACATTAATTTATTAATCATGAAAAGATTCGAATTGTAATATTTCCTTGACTTAAATATATTTTGAAATTCCATAGGATTTATTAAATAATGTTTAAATTAAAATATATATGTCAAAATAACATGTAGAATTTGTTCTAACTCTATATTTAACTAATAAAATCATTAAATGATTTATTTATTTTATCCTATGTAATAAAGAAATATATAAGAAATTACTCAAGTAAGATGAATCGAAATCCCAATATGATAAAACAACATATAAAAATATATTAATAGTTCAGATAACCAACCCAATATTACCAATAATTCCTTATATAGTATATTTTTATATAAATAAAAAATGAAAAATTATATTCTAGTATAAATCAATTAATAAAAAAAATCTATCATAGGATGAATATGAATGAAATACAAAGAAAATTTTCCTATAATGGTGCATGAAAAACTCACCATCTCTTTACATAGGAGGATATGAAATGAATTACCAAAAATCATAACATAAAACTCAAGTGAACTATTTAATGTCAAATAATATCAACTATAACATGTCAATTCCTAGAAAATTAAATCCCATTCCAATAAAAATTATTTCACTTGTATTTGGATTGAATACTAACAATATGGATCTCATTAAAAATTCCATACATATTAATAATATTATTTATATACTATGAAAATATTAAGAAAAAATAAAAGTAACACTACAAATAACATATTGTAACACCCAAACCATGATTCCACTAAACCATTTCTCCAAGATGCTACCCCACATGAACTGAAGTTCACCAACCCATATGCATCAAGATAGTGGTTAGTGGTATTGATCTATATATTTTTTTATGGTGAGTCCATACCATCAATTCATAGAATAATACAAAATAATTAATAATGAATGATATAACTCATAAAACCGATAATCATATAAAAATAATGGAAAGTGATGAAAATAAAAATAATAATAATAATATTGTGACAGTAATGTGTTACAAAAATTAGTTTATAGAAACCCCTTTTGGAAGATCATACAACAGAAACAATAATGAATTAAAAAAACCAAATCTCTTCCCTAAAATGAACCCTAGACCAGGATGGTGACAATTCCAATATTGAAATGAATTATTGTTTTAACATAAATAAACACTATGCCTTTCACTGAACCAATACAAGTGAAAAATAATAGTGTTTTTTTAGATACCCATTTAACATGGCAGCCCTAAAAGAATGTTAGTATACAAAATTAGGCCACCACCAATGGTTTCTAATGAAAATCATAGTTTTAAGCATAAATTATTATGTTAGTAATAAATTATTGATGTAATAATAATTGGTGTTGAGGAATAAAATTGAAACAAGTATAGAATAGTGTATCAAGGGTATAAATGAGGATAAATAAACTTGTTTTGGTTAAATATAATATCTGAAATCACAATGGAGAAATAAAATTTCATTCCATTTCATGACACATTACTGAGGAATCCATATTCATGTGACATAGTGTAATCTACATGGCTCATCCATGTTATACCATATGAAAATTGATATTGTAATCAAAGTGTTGGATGCCCCTTGGATGACAAGAAATATATTTTTATTTCCCTTTCATGAGACAACCCATTATATTCTATCCAATTATTTTCCAAATCCTTCATCTAGCAGGCTAAGAGCATGTTACCAATACTATATAGGTATATTTAAAAAATGGGATGAATTTTCTTAATGTACAGACATATACAAACACATATATAGGCCCATACATTTCTAAATTCTACAATAAATGAATCAAAATAATGAAGAAATCTAGGATCCCATAAATAGATTACAAAAATAAAGAACAACAAGAGAATGTGGGTAAAATAAAATATCACCCAAGAATAATAGATATTCCAATCTTCTGTAAGAGTCAAGACTATGATAATATTGAAGACCCTAAAAAACACATCATCTTTTCAAGATAACCCTAGGAAATTCCATCTCCAAATCAACAAATTATACAATAAAATGGTACACCATCTGCAGAAGATATGAAATGTGAATGTAAAGACCATGTCAAGGTGAGATTAAAAATTCCCAGTTGAACTCCATGAAATCACTAAAAATAAAGAATCCGGAAATGTCATATCAAGAAAATGATATAATAATAAATGTATAATATGAAAGGGAACCAAAATATAGTTAGGAAGATCACACAATAGGTGGTCACAACCATCTT
The DNA here is from genome assembly GCA_963277665.1 of Viscum album. Lineage (NCBI taxonomy): Eukaryota > Viridiplantae > Streptophyta > Magnoliopsida > Santalales > Viscaceae > Viscum > Viscum album. Next base: position 445,397,200 of record OY728121.1, read on the forward strand.
CAATCCACATGACTGTCCTTGAAGAAACTGTCATTATGAGAGAATCCACTCAAATAGCCATGATATTACTAGAGACCCACATCCAAGGGGACATGATCATTGGGTCCGCCCATGAAATATAAACATCATAATTTAAGGATCAAAATGTATATGAAGATTTCTCAATAACAAGACATGGTGAATTGTTGATTTAAAAAAAAAAATTTACATAAGAAAATATATTTTTCTCAAAGATAAAAATGATTGATTCATAATTTCTATTTAGTTTATAACTATGAAACTGAAACATCTAGGATCTTATAAGATGAATCTGATAAAAAAAAATAAGACAAGTCTACATATTGATGAATCTACCTTAAATAATATAGAAAATTATTTATTATAACATACAAGTATAAGAATGTATAATAATTTCATAATTTCATTCATTAAAAAATGCAGTGGAATTAATACATGTAACAAAACAGGACAAGTATAAGAAATATTTTATCCAAAAGAGAAGGGTATAACAAAACTAGTTATTAAGGTTCCTTTATTTATACTTTCAATAATGTTTGTCTTAACTGCACTAGGGTATGTCCACGATATAATGATGATAATTTATCTTGATATCATCACAAAACTTCAATCTCTATGGTGATCTGTAGCATTGACTTCCTATCCTCAGAATCCCAAGATTTATAAATTGATCGGTACCTCGGACTTTGTATCCCTATAGGCCCTTGATAGGTCAAAAATAATCAGAATCACTCTAGGAATATTGAACATGATTTTGTAAACATGAACAAGTCATTCCAATAGTTCACACAAGGAATATTTGAGAAGGGACTTTAGAGATCATCACATCATTATAGATATTAATTGATCTCAATGACAAGTCTCTACCTTGATATTTTTCAAATGACAGGGTATTTATAATAATATATTTCAACGAATGAATTCCTCCTCTAATTGTCATATTTTTCTTTCAATTTGGGAGGGATGTGAACACATTTCAGTCATCAAAAATTAGATAAGAACAATTTTAATGACATCGGTTTATTTAAGATGTCACGGAAAATTTTATCCATTTTAAGAAAAAATAATACATTAGAAAAACACTATTAAATATAAGAAACATTAAAATTATTAAGAAACATTAATATATATAGGATCCGATAAAATGAAATAGTAAATTAAGGTAATTTTTTAACTGTGAGAGAAAAATTTAATCATATTCTTATGAAAATGAAAATAAAAGTATTGGAATAATGAAAATCAGATTATAAAATAAATTAAAATCGGAGTCTTATTTCAAGAGAAATTGGCGTCTGATTTCAAAATAATGTGGTGTCTGATTTCAGAAGAAATCATTTTCACAATTCTCAGATAATCAGATTCAAAGAAATTATAAGGGTTTGAGTTAGGTGATGATCCAATTTCTAGAAATAAGAAAAAATTGTTAGACTAGGTTTGGGGAAAAATTAAATATGTCATTAAAACCAAGGGTAAGGTCAAAACTATTCTTACAAAAAGATATTTTAACTTAATTCAAATTCCCATTGATAAAGATATTATTTCATATGAAAATCTGTTTACAATTTTCAAAAAATAAATGAGTAGAAAATTCCTGTAGAAACTTATTGACTCAACAATAAACCACTTTTTGGAAATAAAGAAATTGAAAAAAATATAAGGATTGTGGTTTTCATTTTTAATTAAAAAATAATTATCTCCCATATTTGATGGTCCATAATTTATATGACTAACCAAACTTTGGTTTTGAAATCCATGTGAATCATATTCACTTATTTCTTATAGAAATTACTACTTCCTTAATTTATAATTTATTGATTAAGTAATGTCCCTCTAACTTAAGCAATATCATTCTTACTACTATTTTTTATCACTTTATTTCCCCCTTTGTGATTATTAAAAAGGAATGCTGTGGAATGAGAAAAATTGTACATGAATGGTTAGTAAGATACAAGGAAAATAAATTTTTTGACAATGTATTTTATTTAAATTGGAAACATTATTAAAAAGAACAAAAAACATGATTTGAGTTTAAGGGAAAATTATCTATCTTTATTTTCACCTTTGGCTTCATCTTTTTTAGGGTAGCCATCAATATCAACAATTCCTTATGATCATCTTAAAAATCCTAGATCAAATGATCTTGAAACTGATTTTTTTTAGATCAATGATTCCTTCTTCATAAGACTTATGAGTTTCTCCTTTATAATTTATCTCTTCTTACTAATATTTAGGTTTTTAAATGATCATTTCATTGATTTCCATATATATTTAAAATTGAGATAATCTTAATTTATCTTCTCATTCAGATCATTATAATCCTACTAACGGGTAGATTTATCTTCCTTTTCATTTCGGAAATACTTTTGGAATGGTTATATATTATTTCACTAGGCATATCATTATAATAATTGACTAAATCAGAAAAATCATAATTAATTTTATGATCATCAATCATTGACTTAGACCACATTGTTTTCACTTTTTAAGATCTCCCATTAGCATCATAAGTGATTTGAAAAGTCATAAATTAACCATATAGTTTGATAAATGTTGCTATGGTAATTCTTATTTAATTTGACATCTAATTGAGGGTTTTTTGAAGCATCTAACATGAGGAATCAATGAATGAAAATAAATGAATACTATTCACAAACATATTTTAGGACTAACCCAAAAAAACATGTCTTAAGGAATATGGAGACTCTCCTATGAATTTATCTTTTTTGTTCCAAAGACAACCTTCATGGATTTTCTACTAAATATTTCGTTGGAGAATAAAAACCACTTTTTTACCATTCTATTATTTAGATATTTCCTTCACTACTTTATGATAATAATGATATCATATAGATATTTGGACTATTCTATCATCATCAACATCTTATTTATCAACACCTTCATTACTAATTTATTTATCATCATCTGGATGAATAAAATCATGATTACTACTCTCATCATCTGATGGTTTATCAAGCTCATTTTGAGAAACATCATTTTTTGGAACATATTGTCTTTATAAAATTATCTTGGTGGATTTAGCTTGGGAATTAGTGACGTCCTGGACCTGGATTCCCCTCAACCTGGGCCCCGAGCCCGGTTGGCCACATGACCCTTGGCTCATCTCCCCATAGGTCAGGGGCTGTCGACTAGTAGTGGGGGTGTAATGGTAAATCAGTGGGGAGACTGTAACCCCATGTCAGAGTACATAATGGTATAGTAAGAAAGTAATAGAAATTGAAAAAGCACAAAAAATGGATAAACAGGAGAAAAAGGGAAACATATAGACCAAACAATAGAAATTGGAAAACCATGATAAATATACAAATTCCGCATAGGTAGTGTCTGATACAAAATGGATGCATGGCATGCTAATACAATGTGAATAGTTGTAAATAATGCAATAAAATAATAAAATAAGAGAACAAAAGTAGTCCATGAGAATCTCTATCCATTCTTAGTCCTATACTCTAGAACTCCAGCTAAAACATTAATGTATCAACAACATGAAGCTAGGTCTTTTCCCATACTAGTACCAACAGTCATAATGTTTACACGGGTGCCCAAGAGGCCACCCGGGTAGGGTGTAAGAAAAGTCTCAGTAGGCCACCACCAACGATTTCTACGTGTATTCCAAATATGTGTTCCCAAAATAAACGGTGTGTAGTAAACTGTACTTAAGTAATGAGACGAAATAGACAACCCTCCCACTCAGGTTCCTGAAGGACACCTGGTGGGTCTACCTGCTTCAGCACATGGCAGGGATTCTTAACAATCACTAGTGGTATAAGTACATAGATATAGGTTATCACTGGCACGAGGTAAACAAGCCTCTCTTCCATTCTATTCACATACGTACATTCATCACCAGCCCGAGGTATTAATGCCTATCGTGCATAAGCACCGTAGCTGGCGTGAGGAAGAATTCCACACACTCACACAGTTTATTTAGACACGAGGTATGAATTCTTCCCATTATATTACACAACTATTCATATGGAACAGGGTTAGAATGATTCCCACCTTCAAACGTAGATTCACCTGGCACGGGGTAAGAATGTATCCCACCCACAAATAGAGATTCATCTGGGATGGGGTAACAATGCCTCCTTCCCATACAGGGGTCATCACATGGTTGTAAACACAGAACGGAATTACCATTCACATCAAAATATATAAGGAAAATCATCTTATATTCTATCACATTAACAAATCATGGAAATTCCATCTTGCAATAACACATAATCACATATCAAGGCAAACATACATTTCAATTCATTTAAGGGGTTCAGGCTATCTCATCCTAGCGACCCTTTAACCATTTCATCTCATTTTCCTACAAGGAAAAATCCCTTTGAAGACATATGGTTAATGTTCAAAGATCAAAAAGGGACAAATGTCATGGCATATCACCTATGGTTGGCCACTCCCGATCCACACCAAATTTAAACACCCTAACATGGTAGATTCGGCAATCTCACACCACACGTTTCATTTAGACATAAGGCGGTCAATATATATAAGTCGTTTGAAGAAATTCAAACCATGACATGACGATAATAACTCAAAAAGTGGAAAAACCAAAATGGAAACCACATGACTGCCTACATTAGAGCTGTAGGCGTTGGATCGCTTGATGTCGACCTCAAATTCGTAGTAGGTTGGAAGAGATATGAGTTCTAGTCCAGTGCCCTGGAAATAGGGCATATGAACCTGCATCAAAATAGTGAAAAGAAAACCAATATTCACTGAGGAAAGAATCTTAGGTGTGGTAATCCTTACCTTGGCCTTTCCAATGCTTCCATCGGATCAAGAATTGTGTGTCGGACGACGAAGCAACAAAAAAAAGAGTGGGAGAGAGATTATGAGCTCCAAAAAGGGATTCCCTCGGTTTTGTCCGCGGGAAGGAGGAAGAGAGAAGGATCTTAGTCTTTAAAAACATGTAAGGGAAAAATGTAAATTTCACCTAGGTTAGGGCCGCATGGATTAGGCGCACGGTTTACGAAACTGTGCGTAAACTGTGCGCACCTCACTACCTCCCGAACAAGGGCCGCACTGTTTAGCTGCACAATTTACCCAAACAGTGTGCACCTCCCTGCCTCCAGACCAAAGGCAACCTGATTTATCCAAAACCATGCACAGACCAAGTGAAAGTCGTGCACCCCTATTTTCAAGTCCATTTCTCAAACTATTGGGACTTGAACAGACCCCGAACACCCCCCGGACCTTCCATAAGACATGAAACACAATAAAAAAGATTAAAGGAGAGATTCTAAAGAAAACGAATGATCTCTAACATTTCCAAAGAGTCGGTTAATTACAACCTCCCCTCCTTAAAGAAACTCATCCCCGAGTTGGCCTTCAGCGGGTACTGAGATTTCATCAATGAAATGCTCTGGCCATTGAGAATGTATATCAGCCTCTAACTCCCAGGTCTCGTACTGTACCCTGTCGTGATGCAAGGGCACCCATAAGAGAGGATCAGACCTGCCACAGAGTGTCTTGACAATCCCATTAATAATTCGCATCATATACTCCTCGAAGGAATCATCCAAATCCAGTTCAACATCATCAAGATGAAAAACATGAGTTGGATCTGAAAAGTACCCGTGTAGCTGAGATACATGGGAACCATCATGCATGGCTTGATATCTCTATGGAAGTGAAAGCTAGTAAGCAACTGGTCCAATCCACTTCACCACCTCAAAGGGTCCTACGAACCTTGGTTAAAGCTTACCAGGAATCCGTATAGGTCTCTTCCCCGTCCTGGGTGAGACCCTCAAGAAAACCCAGTTCCCAACCTCGAACTCAAGAGGTCGTCAATGCTTGTTAGCATAGGACTACCGTCTAGACTAAGCTGTCTGCATACGCTTCCTAAAAAGTTGTATCTACTCTTTTGTCTCCTACACAAGACGTGGTCCATGAAAAGATGAATCTCTTAATTCAATCCAACACAAATTTTAGAGACGAGGCCTATAATATATGGCTTTATAGGGAGCCATCTCAACGGTAGCCTGAAAGCTATTGTTATAACTGAACTCGACAAGAGGAATGTGTTTCTCCCATGAACCTCCAAAATAGAGAACACATGGACGTAACATATCCTCTTGTACCTGTATAGTCTGCTCGGTCTGTCCATCATTCTGTGGTTCATAGACCATGCTCAAAATTACTTGCGTACCCAAGGCCTTCGGTAAACCCTTCCAGAGCTATGATGTAAAATGAGGATCTCTGTCTGAGACAAAAGAACGAGGTGCTCCATGAAGGCCCACTATTTTATGGACATAAATTCTTCCCAATTCATCAACAGTGAATGTCTCCCGCATAGGTAAGAAATGTGAAACCTTTGTCAGACAGTCGACTATAACCAATACTGCATCATTTCCACGAGGTGACCTGGGTAAACTGGTTAAAATGTCCATAGTAACATCATCACATTTCCACTACGGAATGGACAACGATTGCAGAAACCCAGACGGATGCTGATGTTCCGCCTTCACCTGATGACATATGGAACAACGCGTGATAAGACCAGAAATATCCCACTTCATGTTAGGCCACCAGTACTGTCGTCGTAAATCACGATACATTTTTGTGATACCCGGGTGAACTACCTGTGCTGAGGCGTGGAAATCCCTCATCAGCTCCTCTATGATGTCTGCAAGGAGCCATACACACCCATGGAGTAATATAGTATCACCAACATCCATGGTCTATTCTGTATAGGAATCGTCTGCAAAACTTTATCGTAGAACAAGGCCTTCTGGATCTGATAACTTTCTAGCCTTGACCCGTTCCAAAAGAGTAGATTTCACCGCTAAGGCTGAGAGAACAGTTTGACCTTGACCCTCCTAAACCTCAACGTGCATCTCTGAAAATAGGGCCATTAGAAGCCACTACTCATTACATTTTTTAACCACATGTGATGGAGTTTTCCGACTCAGCGTGTCAGCTACTGAATTTTCTTTTCCCAAGAGTTTTGGCCAGTTCGAAATCAAAGGATTGCATGTACTTGACCCACCAGCATTTCCTGATATTTAGATCCCGCTGAGTGATGATATACTTGAGGATTTTGTGGTTAGTTTATACCACAAAATTCTCTCCAAAAAATAGTGTCTCCAACAGCGTAAGGCATGTACAATCGTTGCGAGCTCGAGGTAATGCGTCATATAATTCCATTCAGGAGACTTTAACTGAAGAGAACCATATGTAATGACTCCCTTGTCCTGCATCAAGACAGCTCAAATCCTGATACCTGACGCGTCGCAAAAGGTTGTATATGCTCTTCATGGCTCTGGAAAGACCAGTATTGCTGCTGAAGTTAGCCAACCCTTCAGTTCCTGAAAAGCTACATCAAAAGGTTCTGACCAATCGAATCTCACCTCCTTTTTGGTCAAAGTTGTAAGCAGTGATGCTAGGTGTGAAAAGTCCTGAATTAACTGCCTATAATATCCAGAACGTCCTATGAAACTCCTAATATCAAAGACATTCTTGGGATGCTCCCATGAAACTACAACACTCAGCTTCTCATGGTCAACTGAAACTCCAGACTTAGAAATAATGTGACCCAGGAAGTGAACCTTATCTATCCAAAAGTGGCATTTACTGAACTTATCATAGAGATGATGCTCTCTTAGTATATTCAGCACGATCTCAAGATGGGTTGCATGGTCATGTCTCGAGCGTGAATAGACAAAGATATCATCCAAAAAACAACCACAAAATAATCGAGGTAAGGGTAAAAAATCTGATTCATAATATCCACAAACACTACAAGTGCATTCGTAAGCCCAAACGGCATGACTAGATACTCATAGAGACCATACCTACTCCTGAACGTCGTATGAGGTATGTCTGAAGTCATCACATTCACCTGGTGATATCCCAACCAAAAATATATCTTTGAAAACACATTCGCTCCTCATAGCTGATCGAAGAGGTCATCAATTCGAGGAAAAGGATACTGATTCATACTAGTCACCTGATTTAACATACGATAATCCACACAATGATGTAGGGTACCATCTTCCATCTTGGCATAGAGAACCAGTGATCCCCAAGGGTATGTACTAGGATTTGTAAAGCCTTTTTCTTCCAGGTCCTCCAGCAAACTCTTAAGCTCCAGATGTTCCTTAGGTTCCATCATATAAGGAGGAATGGTCACCGGTGCTGCTCCTAGTACAAGATCAATAGTAAACTCCACCTCTCACACTAGAGGTAGACAAGAGAAATCATTAGGAAAGACATCACTAAAATTCTCCACCATGGGAGGATAAGCAGAGGGTTGTAACCCTTGGTCATCGAGATGAAGCCCGACAACATGTGCCGTGAAACCACTAACTCTCTGGTGTTCCATTCCAGATCTTGTCGCACTATGAACCCATTCTATTTAATGAATATATCTTTTTCCCTCTAGTGAAGTAAATGCCACCCTCCGACGATATCATTCAATCCAGGCTCTATAGGGAACTAACCAGTCCATCCCGACTATTACATCAACACCTGTCATATCCAGAACATGCAGGTTTCACATGAAAATGTAACCGCCTACCCCAAGGGAAAAATTCTGACAAAAATGATTTCCCTATTAACAGATACCTAAAGGGGTATCTAATGTGATCATGACATGATATGAATCAATGTCGAGGACCAAAGATCCGATATTCGCCTCTAATATAAAAGAGTAAGAAGCTCCCCTATCAAACAAAGAAGATACTAACGTAGAGGCAACTAGAATCGTACCTCATACATTATATGGTCCATCGTACTGCTCCTGCGGCATAGGCTCGACTGCATACAACTGGCCGGCACCGCGGAACTGATTCAAAGACTGGCTACCTTGAGTAGACCTGCCCTGGTAGCACTGAGAGTCATTCACCTAATTTCCTTTTCCCCGACTACCAACTCGTCCTGATTGGACGATGGTATTCCAGCCGCCTGACTGACGTGATCCTACCAATCAGGCACCAGATCGTGGAGTAGGTACAGATCCATGCTCACTGGGCCCTGAGGCTAAAGTCCTATAGAAATGGTGGAGATTACCCAACCTACCACATCCTCTTCACTCCACTGGATTATGCGTACATTGCCTCCTCATATGTCCTGTCAGACCACATTGGTGACAGATAGGAGTACCAACTGAGAAAAGGGTATGAGCACCACTAACACCATGAGAGTCCTCAAAACGATTCTTCTTCCCAGAAGTAGATCCAATGGAACCCTTAGGTGCCGAACCACCTAGGTCCACACTCTCCGCTTCTGTCAAATTCCTCTATGTGATCAAAGCCTGATTGACTATCTCTGAAATGGTCGCCAGCCTGAACACGTTAACCTGAGACCAGATGGTGTAACAAAGCCCATCCTCAAAACCCCTATTAGCTGTGAGATCATCAGCAGCTAGTATAGGAGAAAAATGTTGTAACTCAGTGAAACAAGATGAATATTCCATAACCATCACGGTCCCCTTCTGCAGATTCATAAACTCCCTAGCTATGTTAGCCGTCAAAGTCTGGGGAAAGAAGTAATTGTAGAAGACGGTCTGGAAATCTGTCCAGAGCATATCTCTCTGATGTCCCAAATGGGTGATGACATCTCATCACCTCTTATCTAATCAAAGTAGAATATAAGCTGAGATCTTGACCCTCCGCTCTGTAGGCATCTCAAGGTGCTCGAAGATGGTCAGAATAGCTTCCAACCAGGACTCTGCACCATGTGGTCTTCCATCTCCTGAAAATGTAAGATGATGTTGTGACTGAAACTCGCGGGTTAACCCTACCATACTCTGGGTAGGTCGCACTCCACCTTGCATACTCTACATCATTGGTAGGAAGATCTCATGGAACTGGGAATGGGCACCCATCTCAGGAATAGCAAGTGTACCCACAGGTGGCTCGACCAGAAGATCGACCGGAGGCTTAGGGCTCGCCACCTCAAAAATTTGATCGTCACCGCCTTCAGCATGCGTGACTCGAGGACGTATCGGAGGAATAGTACTACAATGCCAAAGGAACGTCTCAAAATAAGAAACCAACTAACTAAAGGTTGAACTCTAGAATTTAGGACAAGTACTAAGCCTTCCTACCACTAAGATCACCCATCCACACCCATTTTAATTCTTAAGAAAACCTGCCACTGTTCAGATTTAACTTAATACAGTGACATGGAATTTCCCATCCCATAAGGGCCCATACTCCTCATGAACTGAAATATGACAGACACATGGATGTCATTTCTCAATTACATGTTCTAATCATGTATTTGAATTTCCAATAAAGAAAAAGATTGGTTTTGTTGGATTGTCATTTTACTATCCATAAGGTCCCATAAAACATATGAACCAAAGAGTGACACCCACTAAAACCACCTCATTCCTCAATTCACAACCTGCAAGAAGGGTTATCATAGTTGCGCACATATTAACAAGGCATGGAAATAACCAAAAAGGAATGTTCTTTGAAAATTTAGATGTAGCATTGAAAGATGCATGGCCTAATCATATTGTGCATATCATGATGCATGTTCTAATGTATAACCCTCATTTCATCGGGTCAAACCCTGATTTCAAAATAACAACATTTAAAATCTCAAGAACATCACAAAACATGTGAAGCACACAACAGTGAAACAGTATCAATAGTAAGTAGGAAAATCAATAACAACCTAAAATAGGAGACTTGGCCCATACCCCGTACATGGGTTCACGACACCCATGCACAGCTCATGGCTATATCCCTACGCATTCCCAGTCTCCAAGTATGTCGTCTCCAAATAGTATAGCACAAAATAATGAACCCTCTGATACCACTTTGTGCCGTCGCGGACCCGGATACCACTCAACCTGATCCCCGAGCCCGGTTGGCCACAAGACCACTAGCTCGTCCTCCCATAGGCCAGGGCCTGCCAACTAGCTGCGGGGGTGAAACGGTAAATCAGTGGGGAGACTATACCCCCATGTCAGAGTACACAACGGTATAGTAGAAAAGTAATAGAAATAGTGGAAGCACAACCAACGGATAAATAGGAGAAAATGGGAAACATAGAGACCAACCAACAGAAAAAGGAAAACCCATATAAATATACAAAAGCCACATAGGTAGTGTCTGATTAAAAATGGATGCATGGAATGATGATACAATGGGAATAAATGGAAGTCATGCTATACAGTAATACAAAAAGGGAACAAAAGTAGTCCACGAGAATCTCTACCCAAGATCAGTCATCTTCTCTCTAACTCCAGATACAACATACATGTATCAACAAATTGAAGCTGGGAATTTTCCCCTACTACGACCTACTGTAGTAACGTCTACATGGGTGCCTAGGTGGCCTCCTAGGTAGGGTGTGAGAAAAGTCTCTGTACGCCACCAACAACAATTTCTAATTTTATTAAAAATAGGTGTTTTCAAAATAAAGGGAGTGTAGTAAACTGCAGGTAAGTTATGCAAAGAAATAAACAACCCTACAGCTTAAGATCCGGAAGGACACCTAGTGGGTCTACCTGCTTCAGCTCATGGCTGTGATTATGAACAATCGCCAGAGGTATAAGTACATAGATATAGGTTATCACTGTCATGAGGTTAACATGCCTCTCATCCATTCTTCTCACGTATATACATTCATCACTGGCCTGAGGTATAAATTCCCCTCGTCTATAAGAACTATAGCTGGGGTGGTGAAGAATGATTCCCACCTGAAAAGGTTATTTAGAAACCAGTTATGAATGCTTCCAATTCTATTACACGGAGATTAATTTGGCATGGGGTACGAATGATTCCCACCCAGTCATGGAGATTCACCTGGCACAGGGCATGAATGCTTCCCTCCCATACACAGAGATTCATCTCCAACGGGGTAAGAATGTTTTCTACCCATACAGGGGTTATCACATGGTTGTCTACACAGCAAAGAATAACCATTCAAATAACAATATTTATGGCAAACCATCTTATATTTTATCACATTATCAAAGCATGGAAATTCCATCTTTCAATACCACATAATCTCATCTCAAGGAAAACATACATTTCCATTCATTCAAGGGGTTCATGCTATCTCATCCTAGCCATCCTCTAACCAAGTCATATCATTTCCCTAACATAGAAAATTCCCTTTCAAGACATATTGTTAAGGTTCAAAGGTGAAAGGGCCAAATCTCAATTCATATCACCTATGTTTGACCACTCCCAGTCCACAAAAAATCTAAACACTCTAACAAGGTTAGATTCATCAATCTGTCCACACACGGGTCATTTAGACATAAGGCGATCTATATAAATAAGGGTCTTGGTGAAATTCATACCACGACATGACGATAATAACTCAAAAAGGAGAAACCCCACAATGGAAACCATGTGACCGCCTACCTTTGAGATGTAGGCATAGGCTCGCTTGATATCAACCTCAGATTCGTTGTAGGATGGAAGAGATCTGAGTTCCAGCCAATTCCCTTGAAATAGGGAATATGTGCCTGCATCAAAATATCGAAACGAAAACCATGATTCACCGTAGAAAGATGATTAGGTGTGGTAAGCCATACCTTGGCCTTTACAATGCTTTTGTCGGATCAAGAATCGGGTGTCAGACGAATATGCAACCATGAAAAGAGAGGGAGAGAGTTTTGGAGCTCAAAAGAGGGTTCCCCTCTGTTCTTTTCGTAGGAAGGAGGAAGAGTGAAGGCTATTAGGATTTTAATACAAGTAAGGGTATAATTTTAATTTTACCTAGGTCAAGGCCGCACGGTTTTGGTGCATGATTTACCAAACCGTGTGCAAACCGTGTGCACCTCACTGCCTCCGGACCAAGGGCCGCACAGTTTTGGTGCACAGTTTTGGCACATAGTTTACCCAAACCGTGCACAACTCCTGTACACCTCCATGCCCCTAGACAAAAGGACGCACTATTTATCCCATACCATGCGCAGACTGTGCTCATGCCATGAGCCCCTTTTTGCAAGTCCATTTCTCAAACTCCTGGGCTCCGAACAAACCTCGGGAACTCCCCAGACCTTCCTTAAGACATTAAACACATTAAACAAGAATAAAGGAAAGATTCCAGAGAAATCTAATGATCTGTACCATTTACAATGAGTCAGGTCAATATAGAATTTCTTATATATTTCTTTTCAGAAGGGGCCTATTTCTCTTGATATACTTTCAACATCTTTATCACATCGTAATATTCCTCTTCAACATATTTTCTTATTCATTATATATGTGTTTTTTAATAAATATATCATTCATTCTATCATTTTCAGCCGAATTTTCATTTGGGACTGATTCTTACTAAAATGATTCCTGTACATATAATTGATCATATACATTCTCGGTATCTCTATGAAAATCTTGAACAATTTCTAATTCTAAAACCTTATTCTTTAATTTCTTCTTATTAGATTTCCTCTCAGGATCTTCATCTCATTTAATCATTATGGCCACATCCTCAATGGGTCTAACTAAAAATCTACATCCATTTAAATATTTTACTTCGTTTACTCTATCTATTTGGTGAAAAAATTATTAGAAAAAGTATTTTGTTTCCTTTGATTTGGTGGAGCACATATGGGTTCAGCACCTGATGTTTGTCCTATTGGTTCTGTATCTTTACCTATTCTTTTCATTCGAGTGTTCATAGAGATTTCACCTAAATCACCTTTCTTGATGGTCGATTGATCATACATATAATGATGTTCAAATAAATATCATGTGATAATACTAAATCCAAGTTTCATCCTCCTTAGAGTATCATCACTTAAAAATATAATCAATTAAATGTTTGTCACTTGAGATGTAATAATTTTATAGGATTCTATGAATAAGAAAATAATCATTAATAATATCGAATGATTCATTATGACTTGAGACATAATGGTTCCATACAATATATAGCTGATGGTCATGGAAATATACTTGATGATGATTATCATCCATATATTCACCAAGAAATAATTCATGAAGACATCACATATCATAAGGGAATACTTCTCTCCCTTTATCAGAATCATAAAACCATCCATCCAGAGATCTAGAAATATATGATTGGTTGAAAGATGATAAATATTTGGTGTCATAACTCTAATTAAGACCAAGTCACTCAATAAATTTAAACTTATTAGAAGAACCTTACTTATCTATAATGTTGTTCAAGAAAAATATTGTTTCTCAAAAGTAAGGAATATCCAAGATACTAGTGGCCTTGTTTAATGAATAGGAATAATTCATTCCATAACTATTGAATTAAAACATTTATCTTCTTCATGGTTTATAAAACTAATAGTATCATATAATTATATAAGAATATCAGCATAAATCGGATCCCGAATCTTCTCCTTGGCTATGCATAGACATTCACTTCCATTATTCTATATGATTAATGATATCAGGGAATAATAATTTAAAAATAAATTATGATCCTCTAACCTTAATCTAATTATTTATCCAACAATTGAGTTCTATGTTTGAGGAAATTAGAGTTTGTTAGTAAACTTCATAAGACATTTAGATCAAAAAAAAATTGAAAACTAAACGAAAAACATTAATGGTGGAAGAGATTCGGTGCAAAATGACTAATAAAACCGATGTACGGTGCTAATTGAGGGTTCATTATATAGGCTTCATAGTGATGGTTCATATTCCTAAATTAATTCAAGGATTTAGATTATCTTGATCTGATCGGACAATTGATATCAATGCAAACAAAGGATTTATAGGATTCATTTTTTTATAGTTTTAAGGAAAAATTGGATATAAGGAATGTGAATCTGATAAAATTTTCTTAAAACTAGATTGAAAATACCAACATCTATAAATTCAATAATGATGATGATATAGATAAGGAAACATAAATTCATGATTATTTATTATGATTTTTAAATATTAATAAGGTTTCTATAATAAGACATAGGTTCTGAATGGTTTTATTATGGATTGAAATGTTTTTAGGTTCAGAAAATTATTGGTTCTGGAAAAAGATAACCATTATCGCATAATTAGATTGTGTTTATAAGGATGTTATTTAGACCATTAACAAATAATACATTTTAAATTAAATAATTTCATAGAAGAACACTATAATGTATTTCACTAATTTCCCTTTGAGGATTATCTCAAAAATATACTTCTCCACCATTCATCTTAAAAATATTTTCAAAGAATTGTTTGTTACTAGTCATGTGTTGGGAAAATACACTATTCATGTACCTAGAATTATTGTCGGCACTTCCATTGATTATATAACAATAAAATAGTTAAACTTTCAGAAACCAATAATTATTGGATCTTGAGTTGTTAGAAAGTAAAATCATATGTATCCACATTTCATTAGAAAAACAAGCTTTATACAAACCTAAAGATTGGTTTTATTAAAAAGACAATTATTCTCCCAATATACACCAAATTGACACTTAGTGCAGAAAGGATCACATTGGGGAACACAATAGTTGTGACTAAAACATGTATTTAATGAGAATAAACAAATCCATAATTATTCCAATGATGAAGAAGTTGTGAATATTTTTGTTCAAAACCATCCATTACATGAGTGATATTTTTAAAACCTTTCCTTAAATAAAATATTTCATATTTTACTTGGATAACTAAAATCCTATATTCAGAGTTATTATTATTCAAATATGAGTTTTTCTCTAAACAATTTTTTCATAGAAATAACAATTTCAAAATCAATGGAATGTTTTTCCGTCTCAGAATTAAAATCCATATGATAGTTTGGAACATTTTCCAAATCTAGTGTTTTATGATCAAGATTGTTTGAATGATCTTATACTTTTTTTGTTAAAATATATATTATATAATTCTCCTGAACAATTTTTTTAGTGACATTTCTTTTATTATTTGCTGGTAACATCATAATCCAATATTCATCATTCGATGATGGAAAAGTATTATCTTATGTTTTGGAAGTTTGATCATCAAAATATTCACAATATTCTTCTATAGAAAAAAATATATCTAAATGAAATATTGGTTAAGGATTTATAAGTATTTACATTTATCAATGAGGAATTAATTTTCAATTGGAATTGTGGTTATAAGACATATATTCTTCTGAAGAAAATTATCAATATCAAAAGATTCATCAAAATAATCACCACTACATGCACTCTATGTGTCATTAGCTATTTGTAAATTCTTAGACATAGATATGTGTTAATTATTCTTTATATTTTTCTTAATGTATAACCATTCATTCATTAATTTTGAACATAGGAAATTCTGGTATGATATGACATGATCTTTTCCATTCATATCAAGTCACTTCAGAATCATTCACATCCTTTCTAACTTTATTAATATATCTGAATTGGAAATATTTTATCCCAAAATCATTTCTATTCTGTGAGTAATATTGGAATGTTTATTCCTAGTATGATCACTATCACTTGATTCAGATATAACAGTATCTTTCCTAGCTTATGATCATGTAGCTCTTATAGGAGTCCTAGATTACATATGATTTTATGTAGTAATGAATTCAATAGTTCCATTACCATTAATTTTCTTATCGATATTTATATATCCCTTCATTGAATTTTCCTGCTATAGAACAGTCCCAAATAGCTTATCAAGAGTGATGTTTGAAATATTCATATTCACCATTATCATTGTCCTATTAGATTCCCACTAATTGGTCATAATATCGATTATCATATAAATAAGAATCTTATCATATTGTACATTCTCACCCATAAACTATAGTTTGTTGATAATAGTCATAATCCTTTTCCGAAAATTGCATATATGTTCTCCACCAAGAAATAGAAACCCATGATATTTAGTTGTATGTATTGATCTTCTAGGATCTATTACCATGGATGTGCCAAAATATGTGACTTTAAATTTATTTCATATTCTATTAGCATCTTAATAGGATGAAATCTAGCTAAATATATTTCAAGTAATAGAATATTATAATGTATTGTGTACATTAATGTCAAGTTGATAATCTTGTTTTTCATGATTGGTTAATTGTCTGATTTCCTTTTCTGGAAGGGTGAATTCCCAGTTAACAAGACAACGTTATCATCACTGTTATCGAAAATAAAAATTTTCATCCTATCTCTCTCAGCATTCATAATTATTTCCATCTAAAATTGGTGGTCTGTTAGAATTTACATTACCTATAGATCCAACATTTATTCCCACCATTCATTATAAAAAATTCAAAAAAATCACAACAACTGTAAGTTTCAAATTTTTATAAACCCAGAAGATTACAAAGATAATTTCTCATAAAAACATGAAATGGAAAAGAGATGAAAGAAAAGTGGATCTAGAAACATATATATATGTATAAGTGTTTCATTGATCTCCATTGATACCAATTTTAGGATTGAAATGTATATGTATATTTATCAATTACAAGAGGGGGTGAATTGTTGGATTAAAAAATTTATTTATCCTAAAGATAAAATATGATTTAAAAATTTAATTTAGATGGATTAACAAAACTGATTTAGTTCATAAGACATTTTTACATAGGGTAACATTCTACCTTAAATATTTTTTAATCTTATTTATCAAAATATAAAAGTATAAAAAATTATAAGAAAGTAATACTTTCTTTCAATAACACAATGTATCAGAATTAAAACTTTTAAAAAAGATAATTATAAGAAATCCTTTTACCCAATGATAAGGGTATCCAATAACCTTCTATAATTGTCCCTTCATTTATGCATTTTGGAATGTCTGTCTTACCCACATGAAGGTAAGCCCTCAATATTAAGATTAGAATCTGTCTTCAAATCCTAACAACCCCTCGATTTCTAAGATGATTGATACCTCTATTTCCCAATCACTGGAATCTATCAATCTCTATGGTGATTGATACCTCTTTTATTCAATACTCGTAAGCCCTCGATTGATTATAAAAAAGTTGAAATATCACTAGGGTGGTCAAAAAAGATGTTCTAAGATTGACCATGTAGTTCATAGCATGCGCAGAAAGCATATTTGAGTAGAGTTTTAATAGAGTATAATTAAATTATAGATTTGAAGAGATATTAATGAAAACTCTCCACATTGAGATCATTCAATTAACTTGTTATTTATTGGCATGTATTTTATTGGTCATCATACTACTACAACCGCCATATTTTTCCATAATTTTTAGAGAGACCTATAAGAATGTCACTTACCCAATGTTTAGTTAAAAATAAATATTATGACTTGCTTTTGTGTAAGAAATCATGGAAATCATTATCATGTCCATTAGACAATAATATGTAAGAAAAAAATTATCAGGCATAAAAAATTAACAATTTTATAAAATATTAACATGTATAATATCTGATCAAGTGAAACAATACATTAATGAAATGAGGTAACAATAAGACTAAAATTTAATCAGATCATTAAGAAACTGGGAATCAATGTTTGGGAATTATAACAATTAGATTATAAAATTAATGTTAATTAGATTCTGAAATCTGATGAATATAGGATATTATTTATATTGAAATGCAATTTTTGATTTAGAATAAGTCATTGTATTATTTTAGAGGAAATCGTAGTGAAATTTCAGAAGAAATTGGAGTCTGATTTCCATATAATTAGGAGTCTAATTTCAAGAGAAATCAATGTATAATTTCTAGAGAAATCATAGTATGATTTTAGAAGAAATAAAAATCTTATTTCAGAAGATATTTGATTCACAAATCTGTGATAATCAGATTCTATTAAATGATATTTTTCTGAGTTAGATGACAATAATATTTTTGGTCATTAGAATATCAAGGTTAGACATGGATTTGAGAAATCATTATATATTAAATTTAAAACCAAGGGTAAGGTCAAAACTATTGTTAGAGAAATGAAAATTTTAAGAGATATTTTATTAGATAAAGATAATTTTCCTTACGAAAATGTGTTTATGATTTTCAAATCATAAAGAAATGGAAAAGTCATATGTAATATTATTGACTCAACATAAATGTTGATCTGATAATCTGATAGGGGGTTAGGAGCAGAAACATCGTGGGACACAATGACCCCAATATAGATCAACCCACTATATAGGGGATCATATTACAGTGATACCCTGGATAAACCCAATACTACATTATAGATAGAGGATCAATACCCAACTCATAATGTCACACTGATACAAAGATCCCACATAGGGTACAACAATGATAGAGGACCACCCTCTAATCTGCAAATGAAATCTAGAAAACCAATCGAGACTCATCATATAGTGGGTATAAAAATCCTAATATGTGGAAATAATATTGCATTGTACCCTCAAAAATATATAATAAGGTAACACACACAACCTTGATTAGTATAAACAAATGGAATGAATGGACTAATACACTCTTTAAGAAGGTATATGATATATACATGTGGTGCTCGGAGTGTAAATCCAACCCCTAGTCTACACATGTTGTTTTTAGACACATAATATGTAAATATCCACACACACGATGAGAAACAATAATACATGACATATAGGGATCACGTCACACATTCAATGTTTCTTCTTCCCATAGTCATGTACCACGGGACATGCCTGTGATGCTACACATGTCCAGTTGACAATGTACTAGTTCAGGTATCCTCTAAAATATATGCCAAGCTACCGAGAAGGTTTCATAAATTTTGTGACATTGTCACATTATGTGTGTGACATTTACTTACATGTGAAAACCCTAGTTCCACATAGGTGGGACCCATAAGCGGTGAAATGAAGGATTACATGTCATGTATTATAGGACTTCTCAGATCTATTGGGATATCTTCTATCTGATTTTGTCCATCACTTGTGATTTGTTCTTCAACAACACATGTGGATCAGAGGACACTATGCGTTACCATTTGTTGCTCATCATATTTGAACCCTTGATATTGTATAAAAATGTTCTCTCTATCAAAAATATCACCGCCATAATCCTCCCTCATGTATCCATCATGGAAACAAGACGTGGTGCCATATCTATTCTCGCTCCACACAAAAATCATCAACCCTAATTTCCATCCATTTAATAAAAAATCCATCACATGTTATACCCAAATTAATGATTTATTGTTCTGAAGAACGGTCAAGAAATAAGAAAATATTGGGTAATCATTATAGAAGAGGATAATGTAAATATTCTTGATGAATTCAAAATGAAAGATTGGATAAATCAATATGATATAAAATTTTAGGATGAAATCATATCCATTATTCAATTGTCCATAGTCCATTGTATACAAAATAATAAGTATAATAGGAAACTAAACATAACAATTTAATTAAATCCATCAAATTAATTTACCATCATTCTGTGAATCTATTTATACAAGAAATTTATCTTAGTTCAAGTAGGATAAAATGATATGATTTAAATTCAATAAAAAACATCATAAAAATATTTTGGATTGGTCATTGATGAGGAAAGGTCCTACGACACTATAATTATTGAGATACACACATTTGGTTAGCCCATTGTTCCATAATACTGAACTGTCCTAGTGTCATCTACAATAAACTCTATCCAATATTCTATATAGTTTTATAGGGTTTCACAAGAAACCCTATGATATATATATAATTTCATATTTAATGAATATAATTGGAAATACATCAAAAATAAATAATATAAATAAACAAATTTTCTTATTTTATATAATTTTTCATTTGATATATTTTTCACAAAATCCCAGTGCTAGCAAAGGTTTTGTATCATATTGGTTAAAA
Source organism: Viscum album (assembly GCA_963277665.1). Lineage (NCBI taxonomy): Eukaryota > Viridiplantae > Streptophyta > Magnoliopsida > Santalales > Viscaceae > Viscum > Viscum album. The sequence goes on from OY728121.1 coordinate 445,417,909, forward strand.
CACGTGATTTTAAATAAATGGCCGCATAATATCTCTAATTCGGGCCTATGTTATGGTGTTATTCAACTTTTTATGGGAACATGAAAGTGAATGATTGTAATATATTAAATATGTTTCATACATTTATTCAATGTACACCAGGCCATAAAATCGCATGTCATCTCATCTCCTGGTCTCGTGGATATTCCATATAATATAAAAAAATAATACAAAAGGATTTTAAGTAAATAGATTTTTTCTATGTCGGTGGTTCTCATCACAGAAGGATAAAAACATAATAAAAAATATGAGGGCAATGGGGTCACATTTGAGTCACCCGCTACAAGATACTCTCCTAAAGATTCCAATGTTACCACTAGAAATTTACTAGTATAATCGATCCACCATAAAGGATCCAATCATTATGATTAATTATATATACTGGGTACATAGTAATTTTTGGTTCATAATCAATTTCTAGAATGACAAAATATTTACAATTAAGTGGTTCATGATCATACCTTATCAACTTCGGCATGTGGAAGACATAATGTACCTAGTCTAACAACATTAGTAGTGCCAAGTGATATTCCTCCTCACGAACACTATATTGTATATAGAAAGGGAAAATGAATCTCATATATAAAATTGTTCCTCGACCGAATCTTCATAATCCACATAATTTATATACCCTACGGAAAACATAATCTCCAACATCAGGCTCTAGATATCTTCATTGTCAATCCACATAAGACTTTAGATGGATATGTGCATTCATTATCTACTCTGGGGTGATCTGATACTTTTCTAGGGTAGTTAACACCAACATTGGGACCATCTGTATTGAATATCATGGTTCCAAAAAATTTGGGTGACATATAATTTCTGACAAATAAGGCCATGAACAACATAATACAGAGTGCAGAATGGTAGCTATTAATTAATAAAAACTACACCACGGTAAGATGATCCACCCAACTATGACCAAAGTCCATCTTGAAAGAGTCTAAATTATAGTCCAATATGTTATTGGTCCACTTAGTATAGAATACAATATTGGGGTGAAACATTTTTCTCAATAAAATCTTGGTCCTAAAGGCCACATGAAATCCTCTCTATAGTCGTGTTGTAAAGTGAGTTTCACCATCTAATCCAATTGTTGGGTAAAGTTAAATGAGTCAAACAATCTATTAAATATATATGAATACAATGATCTCTAATAAACTATGCTATCAAATATCTACGATTTGGTCCGACATATTGAGTCCATCCAAGTTCAATATGATTTGATCTTGTTTCTTAGATGTTTGTGGTAAGAACATATTTATATACTTGGTTATCCCATCCCAATTTGCCTCTGGAACCTCTTGGAGTAGAGAATAACCAATTGGGACCAAGTTCATGGACTTCAATTTTTGAAATGTGAGGCATCAAGATGAAATATAATCCAAAAAACACTTTATGTTTAGCCACCAAAATTTATATCCGAGTTACCAAAAAATCGTCACCACAAACCAATGTACCACCAAAGGGGATGTACAAAATTCCCATATCACCTCCTCAAATAATGTCTAGTGTACCACAATCCAACCTATAAAAATGATATCATATCCCCACCATCATAATATCAATCAGATGAATGGCCAGCCGTTATTCGAGTATGTAGGTTTTCAAATTTAGTATGTTCATTTTGATCATCAGGAGAATGATCAAAAAATAATGGCGTAATACCAATCAATAATAGATATAATGTTTAATCTATGTCTAATATGGACATCTACAATAAATCTAACTACTCTAATGTATTTTCCAAAAACATATAATAAAATCTCATCTGGGAATGTCTACATCCATATCCCCTTTCCTGGTAATATATAAAATATCAATGTCATATTATTGGATGAACACTATAGATCACCTAGGTCTCATGATAATATAATTTTGAGGTAAAATATAAATTATAATATTGTGGTCAATATAGATGATACACTACTCACCCATAAGGTAGTGTGGCCATATCATTAGTGTTCACATTGTCACTACTAACTCAATATCTAGGATCATGTACTATTTTTCATGTGGTTTCAACTGATGTTAAACATATGAAATCACCACCCATCTCTAAATAAAAAAAACATTTGTAGTTTCTGATGAATCATTAAACACTATGTACTCGACAACCTCCTATTGACATATAATGATGTGAGTGATATTCTAACTCCACCTTAACTTCTGAAAGCACCGATGGCCAATTTCCATCCACATGAAGTGCTACCACTTCTAGGTCTTTGATATCATATATTCTTAAAATCTATGGAAATTAGGTAAAACATGCAATAGTACCATGAAAAGCTAAGAAAAATTTGTACATTGGTAACAATATTGGAAGAACCCTATGAATGAACTGTCAAAAGCATCCTTAGGTCCACTAATACTGCTTCCACAATGTTGATGTCTCTGAAGACATGGACATATTTAATAAGAAAGTTACACATCAAGAGATTCCCATAACTTTGGAAATATAAGAGTTTATCAAGGAAAATTCTATAATACTTCATGATCTCGTCCTTAGATGCTGTGTACATAAGGATAACATCGACGAAAAGAAAAATTTGGTATAAGAAGGACTAGATGATCTAGTTTTTGAGTCCCAAAAACATAGCTAGGGAGGCCATCATTCCAAAGGGAATCACCGAGTACTCATATAAAATTATAAATTTATAAATTCCATCATCCTTATATCATTTTCTGATACTAGAAGCTCTAGATAGCCTGTTATATTATCAATCTTCATGAACTATCACACCCCTCCTAACTGATTGAAGAGGTCATTTATCCTTAGTAGTGGATACTTATTCTTCATGTTCACCTTGTTCAGTCATCATCAATACATAGATAACCTCATGATTGTATCCTCCTTAGTGACTAGCACTGGGGTTTCCCATGGGGAAACACTGGGTATCACCAAGCCAATGTCCTACAAGTTATCTATTGACACACTCGATGCAAAAATCATTAAAGGAGAATTTAGAAATGGTTTAATGGATATCTAGATAAGGTTAAGCTAAAATTAAATGCACATGTCTAGGAAATTGTGGATTGAGGATCCTAGAACACCCTCGTGAATGATTCTATTTTACTACACCCCCACTTTTGGAAATTAGTATCCCCTAGAATCATTGACTCTGTGAGTCCTTCCAGACAACTGGTATGAACAATCTATCTATGGTGGGGTAATGGGTTTATCCATTGACCACCTCCTTCTAATTTTTGGAACCCTCTTACATGATCGATGACCTTTAGAGCACACTATTCCTATATATGCTGCTAAAAATGTTGTACCATGTGTAACACCAAAAGCGTCCACATTACACATCTCTTTAAATAATGCAATAACTTGTGATGTATGCAACATTGAGTTCTAGCACACCATGACCTGTCAAAAAAGCCTTTTTAAAAATCATATGTTAAAATTAATCACCACTATTTGAAATTTTATAATTTTTTTTTCAAAATGGACTTCATATTAATTATATATCAAAATTATCTTAGGGTGAATTTTTGGTATTTTTCTAAATTCGTTCAAAATTTGATGAATAGTGGAAAACACTACGTTATTGTTTAAAACCATCATTTTATTTAAATAAATAATTTAAAATTATATTACGTTAAAATAGATACATAATTCTTATATTAATACAATTTAATTCATTCAGATAATTTTATAATAAGATTAGATATAAAATTTTTTATTGAATTTTTTAACGTATTTTACCATCCTTCTAATAATATTTGAAAATTTGAATAAAACATAATTTTATCACTTCTATGAATTGAAATTCAATAATTCAAGAAACACAGTTGAAATTAGTATGTAAAATGAGGTTCAATTGGATAGTTTTTTGTGAATAGTAAATTTTTAATTTTATTTACTATGATTATGATTAAATAGGACAATTAATGGTAAAGATTACGTTATAATTACCCAAACACATTTCTTAATTCTACTGTATAAGTATATTTCTACAAAAATAAACCTTACGGAAAAAATTTTATTTTTTTGATCTAGTTGGAATAGATTACGGCATTTATTTTATTTTATATAAAAAAGAGATAAAACTATTAAATTCAATGTTTAATAACTAATATTTTTTAATATTGGGTTACACATAAGATAAATTCGACTATAAATATTAATTATAAATATAAAATTATTTCCTACATCATGGTATTTTATTTACAAATTTTAGACATTAAATAAGTAAATATTTGTATAACACATTGATGATGCAGTAATTATATTATTAATGAATGATTAAAATAATTGATGTTATAAATACTAAAATAAATGTTAAATGATCCTTTTCATGCCATCCACGAATTGTCTAGTTTAATTTTACATGTTAGGGTTGATTAAATGTATTTTTTATGAAATATTATTGTTTTGAATTTTAATAAAAACCAAATACATAATAGTATCAAAATTATCATCAATGTGTTTTTAAAACAAATACTATTTTATTAAATGATATAACACTCATAAAAATATAATACTCATCCAATGGGCATTGATAAGGTAATATATGTAATTAGTGAACCACTCGATGTTCTATTGGCATTTATTAGTATGTTAAATATCCATGTAATATAAAAATACATGTAGACTTCTTAAATGATAAACTATTTAAAATAGAATTAAATCTAAATGAATGTTTAATATGGTAACCTAAAAATGTATAAATCTTATTTTTTTGAATGTATTTCGACCCATCCCAAAATTCTCCTTGAAAAAAATCCATTTAAATCTATTAGATACTGAAATTGATTTTATATTAAATTAATATTACAAACTTTTCCTAATGTGCACCTCACCTCTCTTATTAAAGGGTACTTCCCCTTCACTCAAAATCACACCTCTAAAGGCATTTGGCTCGGCCAAACCCTACTCAAATATCCTCCCAACTAGACTCACCTCATCCTAGAGGCCTTTATTTGATTATAAATCCACCGTAACAAGCCCGTTTCATAAAATAAAAATAAATCACCCAAACAAGAGTTAATTATTTCATCACCTCTTTTATGGTTCTTTTCATCATCCAATTCATCAATATTTGTTATTTACATACTAAAATAATAATTCAAGTACCTTCTATATATATTGATATTTTATTAATAATATGTTACAACAATATTCATTATTATTTCAATCCAATGAATGACCACGTCACCATACATGTGTGCGTAAGGCTTATCGTCTACATGTCGTGGTGTAGTTTGTTATTCAACACATTATTATTTGGATGGGTATAAAAATGAGTATAATACATGTAAATAATAAATATAACATGTTATTGATTCTGTATTAATAACAGAAACTTCAATTACATATGATTTTTCCAATAATTGAAAGATATTGTCACTCATACGTACATACGTCTTATCGTCTCCATGACGCAATGGGATTTTATTCCCCATCGTAACCATTCAAGTATAATTTCCATTTGATAATTAAAAATAACGTTTATGATCTTAATATCTATTTGGATATGAATTAAATACATCCTATTCATAAAAACATTACTTAAAAAACCAAACATATGATGGAATATGAATCCTTTAACAGCCGAATCAATGATACTACTGAACAATTATTAACAAAGAAATATTATAAGATCATATATGAAAGCATATTTCTGTATGTTGGTCTTGTATAATTTAATAACACTACTTTTTTCATTTTACAATATATTAACATACCCACGACTAAGGAAAAGTACAAGGTAATGTTTAATATTACAATCTCTTTATTATCCGAGGTTGTTTATACGTGAGTATCTTTTGGGACTTCTTTATCATCCGCATCCATGTTTCATAAAATGGTATTTCATAATTTTTTTTATTATTTACTAGAATGTGGGTTATTTTAATTTATACAATTCTTTAAATTTTAATAAAATGGTTTTAAATGGATATTTCATTCTCTTTCATAATAATTTACTTTATGAAATTTTTGAAAAATTAAGGAAAAAATATTTTTTTTAACTTATACGGAGGGTGAAGCTATTTTCATCCCATATAACCCTTTGAATCATCCCTTAAATTCTTATAAGATTATTTTCAAAATAATTAATTTCTATTATAATTATGTTACATTGAAAATTGATTAAATTATAAATAGATACTTTTCTAAAATAGTTTTGATTTCATATATGTCAACATACTTTTTTGGATTTTGAACTGGTTTTATATTGATATATTATGATATAATCTTCAATATTTTATGGAATGTTTTGTGATATGTTTTACTGTGGAGGTAATTTTTTTTATACCATTCAGTTTTTATGGTTATTTTATTTGCATTTTGTATGCTAGTTTTAATAGCAATGATTATTTTGTTTTTCAAAATTTTCATATAAAGAATACATTGGACGTAGTAAGTGATAGGTGTGGACCACTATAGGCCCTCGAAGCATTGTAAGGTCTCATGAGTGAAACTATTTTCTTCTCACAAGGCCATGAAAAAATTATTATTGCAATCTTGGCATGAGGCCTAGACTATGTGGTTATGATGTCCGTTATTATGAATTCCATCATTATGTAATTAGCTATTGATATTAAATTTCATAATACTAATAGTAATATATCCATGTGAATACAAAAAAAATTATTTGATTTATATTTTCAATATTATGATTATGTTTATGTTAAATGGGTTTTGTTTTACTCTTATACATTGCCAGAAATTTTTATTATTATTTATGATAGTATTTTCTATAATATTATCCATACTCAACATATGAGATAACCACATTCTTATGTTCTATTTTTCACTAGATTTAAAGAAGTATATTTTGATTTATATGTAGGAATAGGCTAAGATATATGAGTGTGTTCAAAGGGGACATAATTTTATGGATTTCCATTTCATAATGTAATGTAAAACGTATATTTGTATCTTGTACATACAAGGATAATAAACTAATTAGTCTATTGAGAATCGATCTCTTGTGATCTTGTAGATGATATCTAATAACGCACTGATTCTGGGAAACTAAGGACAAGGCATTATAGTTGGTATCCGATGATGTTTAGACCAAACTGTTGAAACGTGATTTAGAAAAACTGTGAATAGAGAATATTACACAAAGATAATCTTTGAATATTTTTATATAAGAACATCCAAATTTTATAGTAATGTATATATTATGTGGTTTTTCCATGAAATAAATAAGTATTTGGATAATAGAAGTGGACTTGGATCTGGAACAGTTATGCTTTGGAGTAAAAACCCTAACATGGAGTATCAGGCTTGACACGGGGTATCCTGGTACAAGACGACATGCCTTACTATGCACCTGGTTTGACACTCCTAGGGGATATGAATAGGATAATTCACATTTTATTACAAACCATTATTATGTATTTATGAGTAAAAACATCCTAAAAGAATATTTTTATAATTATATATTATATGCATTAACTTTTCAATTTATGTTAGGTATTTTACTAGTTGGGAATTAAGTATTTTGATTCATAAATTAATATAGTGTATTCTATTATTTAGAAGTGGGTCCTAGTGTAAGGAATGAAAACTGTATTACTACACAAAGTACATGTTGGTATTTCCCTCATACTCAAGATAATTGTTGTGGAGCTGGTAATGAAACTAGTGCTGAACAATTTATCACCATACTAGGGAAACACACTTAGGTTATGAATAATAGCCTTACCCATATAGAGCACCTTGATAAGCAATGCATAGGTTCAATGTTAGACCGATTCATGAAAAAATAACCACCAAAATTTATTGGGACTAAAAATACAATTGTAGATGATAAATGGATACGATTCTTAGAGAAAATATTTCATGATTTTGGGAGTAGCAAAAGAGAAAAATTTACCATGGTAGTTTTTCGCCTTATACGAGATGTAAATAAATGGTGGTCATCATTTCAAAACAAAATGGTGGATGAAGAGGTTTCAAATATATAATTAATGAAGTTTAAAGATATTTTCAAATAAAAATACATTCCTTATGATCATCAAGATGATAAGAAAAGGAAATATAAATGTCTGAGGAAAACAGATGAAGAGAATATCACAGTATATGAGGATAACATTAAAAAGTTATCAAGGTAGGGTGAAGATTATATATGTAACCCAAAGAGTAATATTGATCAATTATATAATAGGTTAAAACAATTTATCTTTCGAGGATTAGAATCACAATCCCTCTAATCATACAATGATATAGTCTAATGTTATATCAAGATAGAAAACGAATTATCTATGTCTTAAAAATCTAATGCAAAGAAATAGAATATGAGAACTACTGAACACTCTATAAATGGAAATAAGGTGAAGAATGATAATGTTGAATTTCCACACTACAATATGTGTGGGAAGAAACCCCATGGTACTTTCCTGAAAAGAATGGGAATATGTTACAAATGTATAGAAAAAGGCCACCAATAATGTGATTGCTAGGGGAGAAATAGGCTGTCAATGTTGAATTATACAATAGTAATGAAATGCGGCATTATGAAAATGATTGACCTAAGAGTCAAGGAAACCTACCTCAATATTGGGAAAATATGAAAGGCCAAGATTATGTTATCACAACTACGGAGATTGAAGTTCTGAATGACATGGTGGTAGGTACATTAATTGCTTCCTCAAATTTAGAGTATTCTTTATTTGATTATGTATCAACGCATTCTTTAATATCATCCCAGTTTTCCACGAAAATTAGATATTTACAATTTCATTTAACAAGGGAGTTGTATATCAATAAACCTAAGGGAAGTATTATTGCATCAATTTTTTTGTGAATCTGTATCAAATATGGAAAATAAATGTTCATTATCCACTAATCCCATCTTCATACCCATGATTTTATTTTATATAATCCTCAATATGAATTTTATTTTGGACCATGATGTGATATTTTATTGTAAAAATAAAGGGATTACAATTTTTGATGTTGATAATGAATACCTTATCATTCAAGAAGAAACATCACTATATGATTCTAATCTAGATCCACCCCTATTAGCTCTACTAGATTCAATTATTATAGAGGAAGAGAGTTAAATAACTGTGGGGAAGGAAAGAAACGTTCAAATAGATTATGTACCCATTGTTGAAGATTATATTGATGTGTTTCTTGGGGATTTACCCCGAAATATCCCAAAATGGGAAATTGAATTTTCTATTGATTTAATCCTTGTTCAAGGTCTATATCAAAGTCCCCTTATAGTATGGACACAATATAATTAGTGGAACTAAAGAAACAATTATAGGAATAGATTAATAAAAGATTTATTAACCATAATGTTTCTCTATTGGGAGCCCGTGTTAAATTTGTTAAGAAGAAATATTGTTATATGAGGTTGTGCATTGACTAGACGGAGAACAATGCAATAACAATAAATAAAATGTATCCCCTACCTCGCATTGATGATTTATTTTATCAACTTAATGGAACTTAATAGTTCTAAAAGATTGACCTTCGATCTGGATATCATCAGTTCTGCGTGAGGAAGGAACACATCCCAAAGACAACATTTCGATCAAGGTATGGGCATTTTGATTTTACGTTATTGCCTTTTGGACCGACTAATAGACCTTATGGTTTCATGGATCTAATTAATTAGGTTTTTATGGAATATAGTGAAGACATTTTAGTGGAATTTATTGATAATATATTTATATATTCCAAATGCTATGGTGATCATGAAAATCAAATGCACACTATTCTGAGAAATATTAGAAAAAATGAATTATATGGGATGTTTATAAATTGTAAATTCAAGAATCATGAGATTTCCTTTCATGGCTATATTTTCCCTAACAATGTAATCTCTTTTGAAACCTCAAAGATAGGGGAAATAAAAGAATGGATTGCGTTGATGATTATAACTAAGGTACATAGTTTTATTGGTTTAGTAGGTTATTATTAGAATTATGGATAGAAATTTTCCTGATTGTCTAACCCATTAACCAAAATCAAATGTAAAGGTGTAAATTTTTTTAGACAAAAGACTATGAAGAATGTATCAAAGTATTGAAAAATAGATTAGTTAATGTTCTTACCTTGACTCTACCATCAGTGAATTTTGTGTTTTTTATTTATAGCGATGCATCAAAGAAAGGGCTTGGTTTTGTCCTTATAGAGAATTATAATGATATATCAAATGTGTCATTATAGCTAAATACTAATGACAAAACTATCTTACTCATGATCTTGTGTTAGTATCTATAATCATTACACTAAAGATATGGAAAAAAATCTCAATGGTGAAAAAATGAGTGATATATACAGATCACAATTATTTAAAGTATAATTTATCATAGAATAAACTCCACATGAGGCATAGAGGATGAATTGAACTACTAATGGATAATGATTTCACAATACACTACCTCCCTGGGAAAGAAAATATTGTGGAAAATGCTTTGAGCAGAAAGGAACATGTTGTTTTGAACAATATGAGATTTGAAAGGGATCCTATGTTCATGGATCCAGCAATGATGGATATGGGAATAATCAAGGATGGTGAAACATAAATACATTTTCAAATGGTTTCCAATATATATTTAATAGAAAGGATAGAATTTTCTAAAACCGATGATGAGGAGTTTTAAATGTTCAGAGATTGATGGACTTTGTATATTAAGATGAAATTTTGATATTTTTGAGAGATATTTTGTTCCCGATATACTTGATCTAAAAAGGTAATTGTTTTATGATTATCATAGCTCAAATTTCTCAATACACATAGGTATGACTATGATGTATAGTTATTTGAGGGAACTTTTTTTGTAATAAAACATGATGAGGGAGATTGTTGATTTTGTGTCATGATTTATGGTTTTCCCATAGGTGGAGGCTAGTTGACAATGTCCTAGAGGAGTCATGAAACCTCATACCATACCTAAGTGGAAATTTTATGATATTACGATAGACTTTGTCACGGTGATACCAATGAATCCTAGTAGGAATAATGAAATTTTTATCATTGTTGATCATTTTACCATGTTAGTACATTTTCTTTCTATAAGATAATATTTACCAGTTGAACCTTTATCAAGACTATATATTAATGACATAGTAATAATTCAAGGTGTACCAATATTGATTCATTCTAATCATGATCCTCATTTTACATCAAGATTATGGAAAATTATTCGAAAATCCCAAGATATTGAACTTCTTTTATGCACTTCCAACCTCCATTAAACTGATGGAAAATCCGAATGGAATTTTTAAACCTTAGAAGACATATTTCTATCTTTCTCACATGACATTCATGGTATATTGAATTAGTATTTACATCAGTTATAATTTCCATACAATAATATCTTCCTTTCAAGTATTCATATGGAACCATATGAAGCGTTATATAGAAAGAGATGTTGCACATCAACTTGTTCAGTTGATGTTGGTGAAGGAAAACTCGTAGGCCTTGAACTTTTTGAGGAAACAATGTAAATGGAGAATATTTTCCAAATCAATATCAAAGTAGCTCAATGTAAAAAAATCAATATGATGGTATCCAAAGGAAGAATTTGAAATTTCATGTAGGTGATCATGTTTTTTGATAGTATACCTATGGAAGGGTGTTATATGGTTTGGTAATAAGGGAAAATTATGTCCCTAGTACATATGAAATTTCGAAATTATAGAAATAATTGGAGTTGTATATTACTATTTGTAAATGAAGAAAAGTCTCTCTAAATTTCATAATGTGTTCAACATATCAATTTTGAGGAAATACATGCCTGACACAAAACTTGTACTCACCAATGATGATTTAGAAATGAAACCAGATTTGTCTCATTGTGAACATCATATAAAAATTCTTGATACCAGAGAACATGTGTTGAGAAACCGCACGAATTGTTTGGTAGTAGTTTATAGGAGAAAGCATAAAATGGATGAGGCAAATGTAGAAACCTGGCAAACATATGATGATGAACCACCAGAATACATTTATACAGTAATATTTGGGAAATTTTGAGGTTGAAATTATTTGTATGAGGGAAAAATGTAACACCCCATGATTTCATGGTACGCTTCTCTTTGAATAATGAAATAGATTGCGATGTAAGAAAATTCGAGTTCTAACACACCACGACCAATCAAACTAGCCATTTAAAAAAGCAATAATGAATAGTAACATCCACTATTTGAAATTTTGTAAATATTATTTTTAAAATGGACTTCATTTTTCAAAATATCAAAATTATCATAGTGTGAATTTTTGGAATTTTTATGAAAACTTTAATTTTTTGATGAATAGTGAAAACCATGCGGTATTGTTTAAAACCTGATATTTTTTATATATTTATCTTAAAATAATTTTAATGTTAAAATAGATACATAATACCCATAATAATCCAATGTATTCATTGGAGTCATCTTATAATAATATTAGGTATATAAAATTTTATTGAAATTTTTAACGCCTTTAACCAACTTTCTAGGAATATTTGAAAAGATACATAAAAAATAATTTTACCACTTCTATAATTTGAATTTCAAAAATCTCATAGACACGGTTGACATCAGTAAGTAAAATTTGGTCCAATAGGATGAAAATAATTTTTTTTGTTTATTAACTTTTTATTTTTATTTACCACAGTTAAAACTAGATAGTGTAATTAATGGTAAAAATGATATTATAATTGACCAATAAAATGTCTTAATTCAATTTGATTAGTGTATTTCTACCAAAATATTACTTAGAAAAAAAATCTTATATTTTATTATCCAGATGTATTTGGTTAAGACATTAATAATATTTTATTTAAAGAAGAGATTAAAGTGATAAATTCAATGTTTAATAACTAAAGAATTTTAATATTGGGTTACACATAAGAAATATTAGATAATAAATATTAGTTATAAATAAAAAATTATACATCATGGAATTTTATATATATTTTTAAGACATTTAATAATTTTATTTATTTATGACATAATGAAGATGAGGTGACTACTTTATTAATGATAGATTAAAACAATTGATGTTATTAATGTTAATGTAAATATAAATTTAAACTTTTGATGCCTTGTACAATTTTTCTAGTTTAATATGTCATGTTCGGGTTGATTAAATGTAATTTTGTTTTTGAAAAATCAGATTGTTGTGACATTCAGTAAAACCAAATACTACATAGTGTCAAAGTTGACATAAATGATTTTTAAAACAAATACTATTATAATAAATGATAAAATAATCCTAAAAATATATGATTCATCTCAAGGACATACATAAATTTTTATATGTCATTAATGAACCACACTGGTTTCTCTTGGAATTTAATTGTATTTTTATTAACCATGTATTATAAAAATCCAGGGAGACATGGTAAATATTAATCTATGAGACCAAAAATAAAAAATAAAAGATAACATTAATATCGGGAAATAACATATCTAAAACCAATTTTTTGAAATTATTTCAACCCATTCCAATATTATCCTCGAATAAAAATCCATTTGGTGGAATTAGAAACTGAAAATGATTTTATAATAAATTATTATTTCATGCTTTTCCAAAAGTTCCCATGACATCTCTTATAAAAGGGTATCAACCCTCTCAAATTCACACCTCCAAATCCATTTGGTATGGACATCCCCTGCTCAAATATCCTCCCAAAAACCCACAATTTATCCTAGATTCCTATATTTGATCATAAGTCCATCCTATGGAGCACATTTGTTCAAATCAATAGGAAGCTCCTAAAGAAGAGGTTGTTATTTAATCACCTCTTTTGAAGTTACTTTATTCTTCCACCTCCTCATTCATTGTTTTTTCGATACGAAAATAACAAATCAAGTACCTTATACCTAATTAGATGTTATTATAAATATGGTACAACAATGTTCATATTCTATCCATCCTATGAATGAAAAAGTCACCATACATGCGTAAGTATGGCTTACCGTCTCCACGTTGTGGTGTAGTTTATTATTCAAAAAATCATTATTTGGATGGGTATAATAATGAGTATAATTAATTCAAATAATAAATAAAAAATTTTAATGATGATTTTTATATAATATATCATCCAATTATATACGATTTTACCACTAATATAATGATATTGTTATTCATGCGTACGTAAGGCTTACCGCCTCCACAACGTGATGAGATTTTGTTCCACATAACATCCATTAAAGAATCATTTCCAAATGATTATTAAAAATAATTTTTAAGAACATAATATAATTATGTATTTGAATCATATAAATACTATCTATAACAATCCAGACTTTAGTAACAAAACATATATCTGAAAATGAATCGGTTAACTCTTGAAACAATGATACTACTGAAATATTATTAACAATGCAAGATTATAGGATAATATATGGTATCATATTTATGTTTTAGGTTCATGTATAATTTAATAACTATGATTTAACAATTATATAAGAGGTTAATTTTCCCTAAACTAATGAAATTAATAATGTAGGGGTTAATTTTGAAATCCCTTTAATATCTGTGGTGGTTTACATGTGAGTATCTAAAGGGACATATTTATCATCCACATATATGTTTTGTTAAAATGTATTTCAAAACATTTTTATTATATACTGGAAAATGGGTTAAATCATTTTATACCCTTTTTTAATTTTTATAAAATGTAATTAAAAGAATATTTCTGTCACTTTCCGAATGTAACGTCCCGGCCCCGGGTGCCACTCAATGGGTGCCCCGAACCCATTTGATCACATAACCTCAAGCGCATTTCCCCAAATGCCAGAGGCTTCTAACTAGCAGCGAGGGCCCAGGTCTAATAGTGGGTAATCTATGCCCTCATTTTTCAAAGTGTAGCATAGCGGAATAAAATATACAAACATACAACAACGAATACAATTAAACATACACAGTTAAAATAAACAACTGCAGTAAAAGATAACCAACAGTCATATAGATAATGATGCAACATTTCTCATGTTCTAATAACACAGTTAGAACATCTTTCACAACTATACGGTAAAATATAATACAACTCAAGTACTATGTATAGTAAAACAAAACAAAATTGTCGGCAGAATCGTGATCCTAAGCTCGGTCCCATGCTCCCCTACTCCTCAGCAACAATCAAGTATATGTATATGGACCCTTACACTTATCCACACCTGCCAAAACATAATCTATTTGGCCTGAAGACATGACCCAAACAGGGTGTGCGAAATAAATCCTAGTAGGCACCCACCAAAGGATCGTGGAAAACAATGTAAAATTATGCAACAACAGTGTGCAGTAGTAAATGCAATAAACTAATAAGTACTCAAAAGTAACTAAATTTACCTGATATATTACCATTTTAATATTCATTTAATCTATTTATAATAAGAAATCACATTAGTGAATTTACTATGTAAACAATCAGTGTCCTCAAACACACAAACCCTTACCCTCAGGTAAAGAGAAGATAAACCCACCACAATATTCCCACAGACATATCAAATAATGTCCACTGGCTTATGAGGTCTCGCCCACAGGCACAAAATCTACCACCCACAGGCACGAAAGAAGTTTCCCTCAGACTGAACAGAGAACTTCCTAAAGGCTAATCACAACACTGCCCTTGGGCTGAACAAGTAACCTGGCCATGCCCAACATATACATAAGCAATCTCTATACAATTCCTCTCAAGGCAATTTATGACATGCTGAAATCACGGTATACCCTCGGGTAACCTGGCCAAACGTCTAAACAGAGGACTCACCCCAGGGGTGGTCCTGGATGCAAGTAGTGACCCCAAAGAATACTTATACAAGTTCATTATAATACCATTGCAATTCTAGGAATATAATAATGCAAGGCCTCTACCATACGACATCCCATTCATGGGCGCGTATCACAACAGAACACAAATTCACCACATCTTCGGGAAATAAACACTAGACCGCCTACCTCGATCGCCCCTAATTAATATACGTGAACGACACTCCTCAAAACGTCCAAGAATGATTTAGATATGATGTAAAATAAATCTCGTTAAAACCTAAGTAATTCCATTTAGAGGAGGAATTGGAAAGATCTACGCATGTAGAAGGAAGAAATCACCTGTGTGGTTCCAACGTGATCAACGGAGGCAGAATCAAATTCCCGGTGTTCGATTGGGTGATGTCCTAAGCTTCGGTCATCCCTCCCGAGTTCTCCTTCAGTTCTAAGCCTTCCCTGTGAATAGGGGAGGATACTTCCCATTTTATGAGAAAAAATATACTACACGGCATGTACTATTGGGTACACAATGTGTATTTTTCATTTTTTAACTGTTCCTTCGGCGGCATCTCTCCAAGGTGGCACTATTCATCTATTGACATGATTACACGGCATGTAATACCTGTGTACACGACATGTACTGTCGCTTATCTCCCACTGCCTTACTGTCTTCCTGGTGACTGACTACGCGGCGTGTAAATACCCACTACATGGCATGTAGTCAGTGTTTACACCCATCATCGTCGACCGGCCTACACACCTTGTGTACTCCTTCCACACGGCTTAAGTACACAGCGTGTGGAAAATTACACGGCATGTAGTCACACAATTTATGATTTTCCCCCATTTTATTTGTTTTCTAAAAAACACTTAATGAAAAGAGAAAAGAAGAAAATCATACCTTAAGAATAAAAACTGGGTTCTTACTAACTTCCCACCTTAAAGCAATTCATCCCCAAATTTACCCTTCCAAGGATGGTGAAGATAATGCTTAGAATAACTCTGGCTACTAACCACGTACGTCTGTCTCCCACTGCCAGGTTTTCTGCTGCACTCAGCCATGCTGCCATAGCACCCATATGAGAGGAACTGACCGGCCTCATAGAACCTTCATGCTCCAATCCACGATACAAATCGGGTTCTCCTCAAAGATGCATCTCTTTTTAGCTCATCCTCCTCTAGATGAAAGACGTGAGATAGGTATGAATGATAGCGACACAACTGAGATACATGGAAGATATCGTGCATGACCTAATACCTCTCTAGAAACTACAATTGATAGTCTACCGGCCTGACTCTCTCATGTATCTCCAATGGCCCCACATAACTTGGTGAATGTTTACCCAGTCTCCGGATCTTCCTATGTCACAACAACAGTGAAACATGCAAGAAAACCTGATCCCCGACCACGAACTCCAAGGCTCGTCTGAGGCGATCAAAAAAAGATTTCTTACAAGACTACCCAGTAGCCATCTGCTTCTAAATAAACTACACCTGCTCAGATGTCTCCTGCACGAGCTGTGGTCCTAGTAAAGCTGCCTCACCTGCCTCCAACCAGCACAAAGGTGATCAGTATGGCCTACCATATAATGCCTCGTAAGGTTCCATCTCAATAGTTTCCTAAAAACTATTATTATAGGAAAACTCAGATAGGGGTATATGATTCTCCTAGGATCCCCAAAAGTCTAGGATGCATGCACGCTCCATGTCCTCAAGAACCTGTATCATATGCTCTTACTGACCATCGGTCCGAGGTAGGTATGTTGTGCTTATAAAAACCTGTGTACCCACATCCCTCTAAAAACTCTGCCATAAACGTGACGGAAAATGGGTTTCCCTATCTGAAATGATAGAATGAGGAACCCCATGAAGACGTACGATCTCTCGGATATACAACTTTCTGAGATCATCAATACAGAATGTATCATTGATCGGAAATATGTGATCTACCTTCTTGAGTCTATCCACTACAACCCACATGACATCATTGCCTCGAGGTGACCTCGGCAACCCAGTAACGAAGTTCATCGCGACATCATCCCATATCCACTCCAGAATGGGTAACTGTTATAATAGTCCAGCTAGTCTCTGATGCTCTGCCTTCACCTGCTGACAGGTGGAACATCTCGTAAAAAAACTAACTACACCTCTCTTCATACCTGGCCAACAATATTGGCGTCTCAAGTAATGGTACAATTTTGTAACTCTGGGATGAACTTACCAAGCTGAAGCATGAAACTCCCACATCAGCTCCTCACGTATATCCTCTGGAACCCATACTCACCCATGGAAATGCAGTACCTCGTCATCTCCTATCATCCATCCAAGATGAGGGTCGTCACATTCCACCGACTCCCATAGAGCCAGGCCTTTTGAATCTGATAGTTGTCTCATCCTCACTCTATCCAGGATGGTATAAGTCACAGATAAATATGAAATATAGGTTTTCCCCTGATTGTCGTGCACCTCCAAATGAATCTTAGAGAAAAAATCCATTAGCGGTCCTTCACCACTGGCCTCCTAAACTGCCTTTGTCTGAGTCTTCTTGCTCAGTGCATCAACAATTGCATTACCCTTACCAGGTGTATAGGCAAGCTCCAAATCGATGGACTGAACGTATTCGACCCACATTTGATGTCTCAAATTCAAGTCCCACTATGTAAAAATATACTTGAGACCTTTTTGGTCGGTGAATACTACAAAATTCTCTCCTATGAGATAATGTCACTAACAGCGTAACACATGAACAACTACAACCAACTCAAGGTCATGAGTCGGGTAATTCCTCTCATGTGGCCTCAACTTCCAAGACCCGTATGCAACAACTCGATCACCCTGATTCAACACATCTCCCAGCGCAATACCTGATGCATCACAGTAAATTGTATAGCTATTTCCCTGCTCTGGAAGTATCCGGATTGGTGTTGATGTCAACATTCCCTTCAACTCCTGAAAGGCTGCCTCACATGTTTATGACCAAACGAACATCACACACTTCTTAGTGAAACCCCTAAATGGTGCTGCTAAGTGGGATATGTCTTGTATAAAATGCCTATAGTAACTAACCATCCCCAAGAAACTTTGTATCTTAAACAAGTTCACAGGCTGCTCCCTAGAAACTAATTCTCTCACCTTATCTAGGTCTACTCCAACTCCTTCCTTTCAGATGATATGACCCAGGGAGTGAATCTGGTCCATCCAAAAGTGGCACTTTGAGAGATTAGCATATAGTTGATGCTCTCTCAGTGTGCTCAATATGATATCAAGATGGGTGGCATGGTCATGTCGAGTGTGACAGAACACCAAGATATCATCCACGAATACTACCACAAAAAAATCCATTTATGGATGGAACACGCTATTCATTAGAGACATGAAATCTTCTGGCTTGTTTTTGAGTCCAAAAGGCATAACCAAGTACTTGTATAGAACATATATGCTTCGAAAGGATGAATGTGGTATGTCTAATGGTATCACGCACAGATGATGATATCTATATCTCAGGTCAATCTTCAAGAACACTCGTGCACCTCGAAGTTGATCAAAATGATCATCAGTCCTTAGCAAGGGATATCGGTTCTTCACCGTATGCTGGTTCAATTTCCGATAACCCACATAATATATGAGGGTACCATCCGCCTTCTTAGAAAACAGGATAGGAGAACCCCAAGGAGAAGTACTGGGTCAGATAAAACCCTTGGACTGCAACTCCTCTAATTGTCTATTAAGCTCCAACAACTCTGGTGTTGCCATCCATTAAGGAGGAATGGACATCAGTGCTACTCCTGGCACAAGATCAATAGAGAAATCCACCACACTCTCTGGAGGTAGACCTGAAAATTCCTTCGGGAAGACATCCTTGAAACGATCAACTACTGGATGGAGATCCTTCTGACCAGTCCACTGATCATCCAGATATAAACTCACAATCTGGGCTGTGACTCCACCATGCCCATGATGCTCTGGTCCAAATCGACTTGCCTGAGCATCCCATTCACCTTTGTATAGACACACTCCGCCCTCAGGTGACGTGAAACACACCCTACGAAGATAGCAGTCCACAAAGGCATGAAAGGGAACCAACCAGTCCATCTTGAGAATGACATCATAGCTCGTCATCTCCAAGACATAGAGGTCCCAAAGGATGTGACACCCACCAACCTCAAGGGGGTACTCCTTGCACTGACGCATAGCAGCCGTTCTAGCTCTCAACGGAGTGTCTAGCATCATAACAACAGAAGAAGAAGGAACACAGAGCCCTAGGCTCTTCTCAATGGGAACAGATATGAAACTACGTGAATCACCTGTATCAAAAAGTACTGATGATAAGACAGAATCTTCTAGAATAGTACCTATAATAGTAGAAGGTATGTGATCCTACTCTTGTTTGGTTTATTTCACTGCATATTCCTACCCAGTGCCATGACCCTGCAACATTGCATGGATACCCCAAGATGTCCCGCCCTATTGCCTCTAAGATCCTGGTGTCTGGAAACCACATCCATGACCACCATCCCAGCCTGCACGACCCGACTTATTCTGGTTTCCCGACTGGTAAGAAGATACTGGTCCTACTCCCACAGACGGAGTCTGCACAGAACCCAACTCACTAGCCACTGGTGGAAATTACCTGCAAATTCACTACAGATGACCCATCCTACCGCAAGCTTGGCATTCCACTGGGTCACGTGGACACTGCGGTCTCTTGGGACCCACCATACCACAATGTTAGCACATGACCTAGCCACCTAAAACATTCTTCTGGATGGTACTGCCAATGTGAGGGAAGTCTATCTGTCTCTTCCTCCTTAGAGTAGAAATAGTACTAGAAACTGGTGCTGAACCGCACTGGCCCACACCGCTAGCTTCCGGAAGGTTCCTCTCAGTAATCATCACCTGGTTCATAATATCATGTACTGTTGGAAACCTGAAAACATTCACAAGTGCTCAGATGACACACTGAAGACCATCTTCAATGCGTCTGGCTCTCAACGTCTCATCACCCACCAGAACGGGTGCAAAATGATGAAGCCTGGTGAAACGAGCAGAATAATCCATCACTGACACAGCGCCCTGCTGTAGAATCATGAACTCTTGAGATCGATCTACTCTCAGCTTCTTTGGGAAGAAGAAGTCATAGATCAAGGTCTGAAAATCTTCCTAGGACTTGACTCTGTGATGGTCTGTCTGAGTGGTAACATCCCACCACATCTTGGCGGAATCACACAACATATATGTTGTGAGCTTGACCCTCTGTCATGGAGGCATCTCAAGATGCTCTAAGATAGTCTGCATAGACCCCAGCAAAGACTCCACAGCTTGTGGACCGCCATCCCCTAAAAATGTAAGTGGATGCTTCTTCTAGAATATACGTGTCAGCTCAGCCATAGATGTGGAATCCGGCGGTGCTCCTTGAATGGTATGCATGAACCACATGAAGCCTTCACGGAACTACAGCTCCACGCCTATGTTCGGTATTACAGATGGTGCCGCATCTGGCTCTACAGGAGGATCCACTGGTTGCCCATGGCCTACCAACTCTAGAGTATACACATTGCCACTCTCTTGGCGATTAATGCATGGTCATCATGGCGACATGACCCTACCATGTCAAACGCACACCTTAGATTAAGATTATCAAAGACCTAAAACAAGGATATGTAGAAAGAAAAGTTATCAAATTTACAAAACTTGACTACACAGCATGTATAAAACTACACATAGTGTTCCTGCAAATGATTCTGATGGGTGTGTAACACAGCTTAAACTGGCCGTGTAACACCCCAAACACCCGTTGTGCCTTATAAATACACAACATGTACTTGAATCATTCTTCCCTGCCCGAGTCCTTCTACACGGAAAATTCACATATCTCACTTGAACAAGACTATACGACGTGTATAACATCTACACGATGTGTATTGTCTAATTTACAACTTCCTATGTCATTCGTGACATAGCCGACTACTCGGCTGACACCACACGATGTGTTACACCCGCACACGGTGTATAAACCACTCCGTCTTCCAAGCCACACAGTTAGGTCCACACGGTCTAGACTACATGGCGTGTCCCAGAGGTACACGACGTGTAATAGAGGAGGTAACACCGACTTGTGTTTCTTAGTTACACAGCTAGGTCCCCAGGTCATACTACACGACGTGTTCCATGATGGACACGGTGTGTATTCCTCAAGGTCTCCTCTATCTGTGTTGTCAGTTACACGGGATGACCCTGAGTCAACACTACACAGTGTGTATATTTGGTACATGACATGATGTTCCCAAAACATTCCATACCCCATGTCCCCGCCCACACGATCTATGACACTAGAAGAGACTACATGACATGTACTGAGGGTACATGGTGTGTTCTTAAAAATTTTTCATTTCTTCCCGAACAGAAGAACACATGGTGTGTGTCCAAGGAACAACGTGGCATGTATCATGGTTTTTTCGGACAATAATCCTCTGAAACTACTCCAGAAACCAGAAAATACTGAAAAACAACACGTAAGTGACAAATTCCATTCAGTGAGGGCCCATAATCCCTACGAATCAGTTGTTGGCATCATATATGTGTTAAAACAAGATAAACAGTCAATGATCCACTAAATTCCGATCAATGAGGGCATGTACTCCCTAAAAACCAATGTTTGGCGTCCATTCTAACATCAAACTCACTGAAAATAAATACCCTATCACATAGAAGGTATTTATCAAAGCATCTTCATCAACAACATTCTTTTCTAGAACAACTAATATCACAACAACATACAAGTTCTAAGCCACATATATGACATGGAACTATGTAGGACATGTGATTTCTAGCATGTGCCTAAATTTTGCATGAGATGGAATACACCCAACTCATCGGGTTGCAACTAAATAGAACCCATGGATTACATATAAATATCAAAATCTCAAGTGTGTCACCCAACGGTGAAAATCAAATCAAATGTAAAATTTTCAACGTCTGATGAATTGAAAAATATGTGGTAGACTAGTTTTTTCAAATACACTGGTTAGGTACTGTAATACCCCGAGAGTTTATGAAAAATATTCTTTTTAATTTCACTAATATCTTCTGTAGTATGCTACACCATGATTATCTTACGTGATATGCAACGCCGTATTAGCTTGCAGTATACGCATCCCTAACTTGGATTTCATTACATGCAATCGCGACCTTCCTCGATAGCGTGTGTAGTATGCAATACCGGGTATCACAAAACAACGATATATGGTTATAATATTATTATGGACTAGCCTTTATGAATAGTATTAGCTACATTTTTAATTTTATAACATTATTTTAGAACATGGTATGAGAACAAAATAAATTTTTCGGGTAAAATAAGTATTTTTAAAAAAATGCAGTTTTGCCGCCTTTTGATGGCGCACCCAAATTAAATCTTGTTTTTGGAATTTTTATAAGTTAAATTTGAAAAAATAAAATTCTTCCTTGGATTTAGGATATAAAAATTTAATTGGGATAATGTTTTGATATTTTTCTGATAACTTTCATATTTTACTGAATAGTAAAAACACGCTCTATTTTAATTAAAAATAACTTTTTTCATCGCAATAATTTATATGGTTAGATTATCTTTTTAATTGGTATTAAAGTGTAATTAGAATATTTTATTACCATTTAATCCAATGTTGGTCATTATAATTAATTTCACTTTGAAATTGGATATAAAGAAGTATCAATCTTTTGATAGTTATTGTTTCTTAAAAACACGGTATTTGTTTTGATAACGGGAATTAATTTTAAAATTAATTAATTCCACTTATATGTTCTGAATTTATAAAAGTAGATATCAATTTTGAATTCGGAATATCAAATAATTCTTAGGCTGAATTTTTTGTATTTTTCTAAAAAACTTCAATTTTCGATGAATAGTGAAACCACTTAGTAGTAGATAAAAAAACTGACTTCTTCATTTAAATGAAAATTTACCACATATGTGAATTGAATTTAGAAACTTCGAAAGAAACGGTTAATATAAAGAACTAAAATGTGGTCCAATGAGATGAAAATATTTTTTGGTGAATATTAACTTTTTACTTTTATTTACCACAGTTAAAAGTAAATAGGATAATTAAGGGAAAAAATGATATTATTATTACCCTAACACATGTCCTAATTCTATTGGATAAGTGTAATTCGACAAAAAAACAACCTTAGGAATAAAATATGACCATTTAGGCCCACTTGGATAAGATTAGGACATTTAATATTAATTTAATTAAAGAAGGGTTTAAATAGTTAAAATCAATGTTTAATAAGTAACTCATATTTAATATAGGGTTATACATAAGATAAATTGTAATATAAATATTCATTATAAAGATATATATATTTTATACATAATGGTATTTTATTTATAATTTTTAGACATTAAATAATTTAATTTATTTCTGACAGAAAGACGATGTAGTAATTATCTTATTAAGGAAATATTGACAAAATTGATGTTATAAATACCCAAATAAATGTAATTTGAGACTTTTTATGAATTAAACTAATTTAATAGGTTAATATGACATGTGAGTATTTATTTAAATATCGGTTTTCTAACTAATCGTTCTTTTAGGATTTTCACAAAAATCAAGTACAAAATTGTGTCAAAATTGACAGAAATACGGTTTTTAAAACAAATATTATATTATTAATTATTATTTTACTCCTAAAAATCCAAGCATTAAAAAAATGACTTATATAAGGTTATATATATTAATAATAAACAACTTTGGGTTCCTTTTCCTTGTTATAGTATGTTTATTAACCTTACAGTGTAAGAAAACAAGAAGACACGGTAAAAGATAAATTATGAAACTGAAACTTAAAACTAAATGATAAGGTTAACAAGAAACCTAAACGTGTATAAATTATATTGGATGAGAGTATATCGACCCATACCCACCTTAGCTTCTAAATAAATCAATTTGGATCTATTAAATACCGAATATGACTTTATAATAAAATAATATTTTTAGTTTTTCCTAAGGTGCCCCACTCCTCCATTATAAAAGGGAACCTCCTCCCTCTCTTCCTCACACCACTTTGAGCCTTCATGCTCAGCCAAACCTGGAAAAATTCTCTTATCCACTTCCCTTGAAACATCCTAGTTGTTCTGGTCTTTTTCAAAGACCAATGTTAGTTCCCTAAGAGGAGGTCTCAAAGAGGCGCTTCAAAGAAGAGGTAATGTTCGTTACCGATTCTTTCAACTTTATTTCTTCATCCACATATTCTTATTTTGTTGTTTAATTATGAAGTAATAACATCATTATCACTCATATAATTATATGTTATTATAAGTATGAAGATACCAAATTTCACCAGCTATCCATCCTATGGAAAATGAAATCACCGCACGTGCGTACGTACAGAATACCATCTCCACGCCGTTGTGTATTCTATTTTCCACCACCACATTACTTAGATGGGTATAATGGTATAAATAATAACTATATATGATTATTTTAAAGTGATATTTATTCATAGATATTATATATACACTTCAATACAATTCCAAGATCCTGGGAATGATATCATTGCTCATGCATACGTACGGAATACCGTCTCCACGACGCGATGAGATTCATTCTCTATGTTAACCATTCATGAATGATTATAACATATATATAATAAGTAATAATGAAATATTTGACATAATAATGATAATTTATTTATGTATATATATATGTGTCATTTAATTAATTCCATTCAATTCAATAAGGAAACGAAAACAACATTCATGCATACGTATGGCCTACCATCTCCATGAACGATGTATTTCTTTCCATTTATCGATATATAATATATATGTATATTATGAATATATATTATATTTAAATCATTTTTTATATTATATAATTATGTAATCATGATCTATGTAATTATATGAATAATTACAAGTCAAAACACAGATGACAAATGAAACGATTTTACCCAAAATGCTCTTTAACATGGAATTTACAAATGAACGGGTAATATAAAGTCATAAGTGAACCATATATGATATCATAAAAATGAATAAAATTATATAATAAGTCAATGGAATTATTTAAATCATTATACAGGAGGTTCAGATACATACGAAGCATATCGAATGTTAGGTAAGGGATAACTTTTCCAATCTCGTTCTTATCCGAGATTGTTTATTCGTAAGTATTTACTGGGGTTATTGCTCTCATCCATGTCCATGTTTCCTAAAAATGGGTTCATGTATGATTAAAGTCCTTTTTACCCATTTTTGACTTTTACTTCATGGTATGTATGGAATCTTTATTTTATGAGGTACGTTTTGACTTTTCCGGCAACAGTGCGAGAAGAATGTTTTTTAACATATACGACATGAAAAGATTTTTACGGTTTTAGAAAGCCTTATTTTCAAGCATCTTCCTCCAAATGATTTCATAACTATTTTCAAAAAAAATAATTTTCTGTTAAAATTGCATGACTTTTTTTGAAAAGAGAATTATTTTTAAGAAGAAAGGATATTTTCCTCAGGAATTCATTTCAAGTGTTTTATCAAAACCATTTTACATCTAAGATGACATTATTTCATATGTGTATGTTTCAAGTATCATGTCTCTATCATTTACATGGTTTCACATTCCTTATTATGAAATGATATTCATTTATTTTATATGGATTATTTGATGATGGGATGATGTTTATGAAACCCATTTTATTCGTTGGGTTATTATGAATGATGTATGTTTATTTTGTGGAACAAGTAAGAATGATTTCATTATGAGATGGGTGGGACCTATATCTCCCTCCAATGCATTGGGTAATTATTTATATCTCATGAGATAGACATGGCTGGAATGGAATGTTAAACCGGTTCAGTAATACAGGACTGGAACGAGGAGT
This sequence comes from Viscum album, assembly GCA_963277665.1. NCBI lineage: Eukaryota > Viridiplantae > Streptophyta > Magnoliopsida > Santalales > Viscaceae > Viscum > Viscum album. Next base: position 445,444,527 of record OY728121.1, read on the forward strand.
TAACTCGATTCAGAAATGGACATTTTCCACTAAGATGGTCTTGTCAAAAATGCCTTGGCTACTACGGAAATCATTACATGTGCTTAATGGATGTCATAAATACATGTTTTTCCCATGCTATTTAATCATGATTAATGTACTTTTATGATCTATTCCTTATGTACTTCCATGTCTTATGTCATTGCTCATGATTTAGATGTTTAAACATTTTGTTCATGTTTTTAAGGTCGAATGTATATGATTTGTTTTATTTTATCCATGCTTACCCTTACTGAGCATTTGAGCTCACCCTTTATTTTTTTTCTTTTCCCCAGGATTTAAAGAAAGGTTTTAGGTAAGAAAACAAAAGGGGGATGATCTTTATGGGAGATGTTGAAGATCTTTCACCATGATTAGAAGATAATGTTCTGAGTTTCCAAAGTCACTAAACTATTACGGTCCTTGAGTGTTGGTTCATATTATGTATTAAGTATTCTGCAAAAGTAATGTAATGTTAATGTACGTCAAGCTTCAGGTCTCTACATCTACCCTCGGGCACATCATATTACCAACTACCATTTCTATCCTATCCTGGAATAAGGCTCCAAATAGTAAGTCAAATAAAATAAACCCTCTGATACCACATTGTAACATCTCGTGCCCGGGGGCCACTCAACGGGTCCCCCGAACCCGGTTGGTCACATGACCTCAAGCGCATTTCCTCTAATGCCAGATGCTGTCGACTAGCAGCGAGGGCCAGGTCTGATAGTGGGGAACCTATGCCCTCATTTGTCAAAGTGTAGTGTAGTAGAATAAAATATACAAACATACAACATTGGAAGCAATAAACCATACACAGTTAAAATAACCAACTTTAGTAAAAGATAACCAACAGTTATATAGATAATGATGTAACATGTCTCAAGTTCAAAGAAAATAGCCAGAACATATTACACAACAATACTGTACAATACAATACAACTCAAGTATTAGGTACCGTAAAACAAAACAAAATAGCTGGCAGCATCGCGAGCCTATGCTCGGTCCCATGTTCCCATACTCCTCAGCAACAATCAAGTAACTGTATAGGGACCCTTTCTCTTATCCACACCTATAGAAACATAATCTGTTTGGGCCGAAGACATGAACCAAACAGGGTGTGAGAAATAAATCCTAGTAGTCACCCACCAAAGGATCATGCCCAATTGTGTAAAATTATTCAACAACACTGTGCTGTAGTAAATGAAATAAACTAATTAGTACTCAAAAGTAACTAACTTTACAAGTTATATTTACATTTTAATATTAATTTAATCTATTTAATATAAGATATCACCTCATTGAATTTTCAATGTAAACAGTCAGTTTCCTCAGACATTCAAACCCTTACCCTCTAGTAAAGGTAATTTAAACCAATTTTAATCTTCCCACATGCATATCGAATAATGCCCATAGTCTTATGTGGTGTCGTCCACAGGCACAGAATCTACCACCCACATGCACAAAAGATGTTTCCCTTAGGCTGAACAAATCACTGCCCACTGGCTGATCAAAACACTACCCTTAGGCTAAACTAGAAATCGGTCCATGCCAAATATATAAACAAGCAATATCTATAATATTCCTCTCAAGGAAATTTAAGACATGCTGAAATTACGGTATACCCTCGGGTAATCTGGCCAAACGTCAAAACAGAGGACGCACCCTAGGGGCAGTCCTGGATCCAAGCAGTGATCCCAAACAACAGTTATACAAGTTCATTATACTACCAATGCAACTATAGGTATATAATTATGCAAGGCCTCAGCCATACAACATCACATTCATTGCTATGTATCACAACAGTACACAAATTCACAACAACAGTTGGAAATAAACAACTGACCACCTACCTCAATCACCCATGATTGATATACATGAATGATGCTAATCGAAACGTCCAAGAATGACATAGATCTGATGTGAATGAAATCTCATTCAAAAGTAAATAAGTCCTTTTAGAGGAATAATTGGCAAGATCTACGCAAGGATAAGGAAGAACTCACCCATGTAGTTCCAACGAGATCGACAGAGGCAGAATCAGATTCCCGATCTTCCATCGGGTGATCTCTAAAGCTCTAGCCATCCCTCCTGAGTTTTCCTCCAGTTGTAAGCCTTCCCAGTGAATTGGGGAGGCTACTGCACATTTTAAGAGAAAAATAGACTACACAGTGTGTAGTTTTCATTTTTTAACTGTTCCTTCGGATGCAACTCGCCAGCGTGGCACTGTTCATCTATCAGCATGAGTACACATAGTATAATACGTGCGTACACAGAGTGTAAAATCGCTCTTCTCCCACCGCCTTACTGTTTTCCTACTGACGGACTACACGACGTGTAAATACCCGCTACATGGCGTGTAGTCTGTTTTTACACCCATCATCGTCGACCGGCCAACACGCCCTTTGTACTCCTTCCACACGACCAAATTACATAGCTTGGGGAAATGTACCTGGCATGTAGTCACAAAATTTTGGATTTTCTCCCATTTTCCTTATTATCTCAAAATCAATTATGGAAAAGAGAAAAAAAGAAACCCATAATTTAATAATAAGAACCAGGATCTTACACCAAACAAGGTACATTATGACCTTTTCGACAAATTAAGGAATGAATGTTTTTTACATATTCGGTGGGTGATAATATTTTCCACCATTATAATCCTTCAACGAATCCCTTATATTCTTATATAAATATTTTCAAAATGAATTTCTTCTTTTTTTAATTACATGACTTTTAACTTTGTTTCAAAATAGAAATATATATTACTCTCAAATTGTTTTGATTTCATCTATGTCAACATCCATTTTTGGATTTTATGCTTGTTTGAAGTTGATTTATTATGATAATGTCATCCATATTGTATCGTAGGTTTTGTGAGATGTATGAATGTGGATGTTCTATTTTTTAAACCATATATGTTTTATGGTTAAATTATAAACATTTCTTATTATAATTGTAATATAAATGTTTATGTTATGTTTCTACCTTTTTATATCATGAATGCATTGGACGTAGTATGTGACGGGCATGCCCTTTATATACCCTCGATGAATTTGTAGGTCTCAGGAGAAAAACTAACATTATTTCAAAAATACTTGAAATAATTAATATGTGAAGTCTTGGAATGAGGCCTAGACTATTTGGTAATGATGTCTGGCATTATGTGTTTCATCATTGTGAAATTAGATATTGATATTACTTGTGATTATTTGACTATTATAAAATCTACATTAATTAGTAAATGGAATTATATGATTTATCTTTTCCAAATTATGTTGATGTTTAAGTTTAAAAGGAATTTATTAGTGTATTATACATGGACTTAAATGTTAATTCTTATTTATGATAGTTTCTGCTATTTTTTCATCCTTATTGAGCATCTAATCTCACCCCTTTCATTTGTTTTATTATTCCATGGATGCTGAGAAGTATATTACGGTTTACATGCGTGAATCGACTAGGTTAAATGAGTGTGTTCAAAGGGTACATGATGTTGTTATTTTTTCATTTCAAAATGTAATGTAAAGATTATGTACATATCATGTACTTTCAAGGATACAAAACTAATCTGTATTTCGACAATTGAACTCTTTCCATCATGATAATGTTATGTAATACTGCACAGACACTAGGTAAATAGGGTCAGGGGGTTACACCTCGACTCTCTCTTGATAACTTAAATAATTGGTCATGAATTCTTAAGACATATGTCACCAACCACTATAAAAGAAACTCCTCATATCCCATAAATAATTTGAGATATTTTGACATTCCATAGATGGGGATATTTTTCCCTGTGATTATATCCTGATGTTTCTGAAACACTTGGACCTCGATGACTACCATCTGATACCAATTTAAAAATTCCTATTTGATATTTTTTAACTACCATCACCCACTGTTTGATCCAACATTTCCATAAAAATATTTTCTAGTAAGGCTCAATCCAACAATCTTTCATGAGTGGTAATGCATTGGGACATCACTAAAAACACGATATCTTATAATAAAGAATGATCATGGGTATTTTTATCGATAAATTTACCCCATGAATATCCATGATTTATAGAGAGAGATCATTATACCCGATCATGTAGTTATCCATGGTTAAATTACCCTACAATGGATATAGAGGTTCTTGTATACACACTGATGAAAAAGTATCCAGACATAACTCATCCTTGAAGTGAATCTCAATGTATACAAAAGGTGATATATCTCATCATGTGATTGAGTAAAAAACACAATTTCCTAATATTTCATGGAAAAAGTCACACAATAAAGTCTACCATATTATTTGTAGGAATCCTCATAGTGTGGAAAATGTGAGCGATTTTTTCTATCCAGTCATCAAAAAGCTAGTAGTCCAACTCAGCCATAATAATGGTAGGTTTCTTCCTTTAGTTTCCATATTGCTCATTTATACTATGGGAATCCCTAAATATCATTCTTGGAACTATTTCTTAATCAATAGGTGTAGGTGGAGCTAGAAAAACCCATGGAGGTTCTATATCACATATGTTCCCATGTACTGAAGACCAATCACTCATTGGATTATCCTTTTTGTAAGATAACATATCCCTATAAGGATTTATTCATAGTGATATCCTAAAATAAATTATATGTACCACAATAAAAAAAATATCTAAGGAGATGACTTAAGATGGACATTGAAACCCAAAAAATCATATATGGGGAATATAATAATGTTTTCCACATAACCAATATCAACATGTACCATGTTCAAAGGGTAGTGATCAGAGACCTAGTGTATGGATACATCGGCCACAACACTAGTCATGAGATTTCATGCCCTTAATTCCATACTCAAAATACTCAGAACTATTTACCCAAACCAATCTCATAAAATTTAGTCATATAATAGAACCATATCTCTAATACCACTCTTTCATAGACTAATAAGACTTGGTCTGACCCATGAGTACCCTAATCCCCACTCCAATAGGCTACTATATGGTGACCAATACTGAGTAGGCATATCACAAAGATGAGATGTAGTATACTAATATACCTATATACAGTTACACATATCCACACCCATTCTGTGTGGAAATTCAAAAAAATGAAACTAATGATGGAATACCTATATGATTTCACAAATATAGTCGAAGAGTAAAATAATAAAATAGAAAAAGGTTCCAAATACAATCCCAAAAAACTACATAGTGTCCACCATTATTTAAGGTAGAGGAATATGATCAAATGAAACCACCTAAGAAAAACATGGTATTTAATGCTATTCGTATACTCCACATACTCATTCCCCTACTAGACATCATTAACATGGTCTTTATCTTCATATGACATGAACAATGGGGAAATATCCCATTATGGTCCTGGAAAAACAATACCCAATAGGATAATCCGAAAACAATAATCATGAAGATTCAACAATAGTCAGTTCATAACAGTGATACAAAAATCAATGTGTAATAAGATATTGAACCCAAATATTCCCAAGAAGGAAATTGTGCCACCAAGAAGTCACAACCTTCTTCCAGCCACGTGGTTGTTCTCATTGAAATTATTATATCAGGGAATATACTCCATGAAAAATGGTATCACAACAGACACTCATATAAGAGTGTTTTATATTTTGGAACATACAACAAAGGCTCATTAGTCATAGAATTTCATAATACATAGTTATTTAGTCATTCATTGGATCATTGAGGGATCCCACACACAATTTGAAGTAACCTTATACATTGTATATTTTATTAATTACATACAAAAAACCCTAAACATACGACCTTCTATATGGGGTGTACCACCCTACTAAAGGAGGTCATATATATTCCACAAACCCCCTAAGTTACAAAGATGATAAGGGGTCCCACTATTGTCTTATAAAGGGACTCCACCAACTCTATCTCAGAAATATATTCTAATAGGGATGAAAATTAAAATTAGTTAATGTAAATCGATTTTTTCACTTCATGAAATAGACTAGGGGAAGAAGTCAACAATTTCTTGTCCCCACTAAATAAAATATGGTTAAATTAACTCTAAAATGGTTATCCTGTCCTATAATAGTGTCACACAACATGTCCATCAAATCCATAGACTGAACCTATTGATATTTCTAATGGATAAGAGGTGATATATTAGAACATTTATCATAACAATAATACATATTGATGATTTTAATGGCATTTATATAATTTCATAAAAAAATATTTATCATAAAATATAATAAAAGTAATTTCTGTCACTATTTATTTAACATGACATTAATTTTATCATTATTGTTGTTAAAATATATTATAAACCATTAATACATTCATAAAATAAAAAATTGATTTCCAAAATTGGTAGGACCTGATAACACAACAATGAACACAACCTACTATAATGAAAATACATCGTAATATATAAATATTCATTACAAAACATAATGATCCATTCTATAAGCATATAGGTATATTTATTTGAGAATCAGGGATATATAAATTTATAGTTCATGAAAGATCTTTGATTTATCGAAAGAACATCTTCTCACACTGTAATATTATTATATATATCATATATGAAACAATCCTTTTAACCATGGATAAGTAAACTACAAATAAATGGTGTATTCAAAATCTCATTAATTTTAAAAATGTCAAATATCAATGGTCACATAATCATAAAAAAAAGTATATTGGAAGGTGAAATCGAAATGACCATTTTAAAATCATACCACTGTGTCATAGAATTTTATAATGATCCATGGAATAAATCATGGAAGATTATAATAAATGTATCACATAGGAATCAATAACGATGAGTCATGATACCCTAGAATTGGAATAAGACATTAATTTTTGTAATAAATGTATTATTATAACATTGTGAACATTTATACATATAAAAAGGTTTACTCCTTAAGCTAAGGAAATGAAATTAGGCCCTCAAAGGAATTGATGGATATAAAACATGGTCCCCAAATAATCATATTCACAAGAAATATAGTTTCATAAATATCCTTATGGAAAAGAAAACTAGGACTATGATATATCTTATAGAAATGAAAACATGGTCCCATCATAAAATTATGGATATTGAAAATAGGTCCCAAAATAAAAAATTGTATTTGAATCTATGTTTTCTGAATAATGTTGTGAAAATGATATTAGGTTCATGTATGGAATATTTTCCTCATTAACCATCTATATTTAAATAAATAATTAAAGGGAAATAATAGATTCAAATTTCAGATATTCATAATTACTTCATGTAAATTCCTAAAGTATCTCAAATGAAAACATTATAACATGAGCCTATGAAAATTAAAGAATTTTTAATCATATCATCTTCATATTCATAAACCGTTAAGATATAGAATAACTTTGCTACTATTAGATCATTTCCTTTGTAATCATTTCTTTACATAAAATCATATTTTCCAAGATAATAAAAAAATTTGACGAATCACCAGAAACATTAATGGGGAAACATCATTTTTCTTTTTGAAAGAACATCTTCAAAAAATAAAAATTTGTAAATTTTAAGTGAATTTTTAATATAAAATATACATGGACAAATATATTTGATTTTGTAAATAATTGATTAATAATGAAAACAAAAAATATCATTTGTAACCTATACATTATAATAAAACAATTTTTTTTGACTTTTGAATAAAAATTATAAAAAAACCTTATTCATAAAATGAAGAGAATATTCTTTTGAGATTTCATTTTAAAATGTAAAAAGTGGAAAAATGACAATAAAAACCATATAAAATTAGTGATAACATTCATTAAACCATATTTATAGAAAATATAGTTAAAGAATAAAAAATATTATCATTTCAAGAGAGAAATGATGTTGATTTTGATATAAAAAATACCATTAGTCTCTTAAATAAATAAAGTGTGGAAATATGAGAAGGAAACTTTTAATTTAAATAAATAACTAGAGGACAAAAAACATTAATAGTTTCTTGAGAGGTATATCATAAGATTTTTTTACTGGAGAGTTGATCATAAAAATTATCTACCATCAATGATATTATGAAATAATTGCTTTATAACAGTGATATCAATTAAATAATAAGACCCCGACATCAAATAAACAATGATAGAAATATAAATTATAGTAAAAGTTAAAATAAAAATAATAAAATAATATTATGTATTATATACACTATATATATTTAATAAGTGGAAAATAATACATGTGTCTCCTAGAAATAAATAAGTGACAAAAATCCCTTACCTTAAGTCAATGTTATTTTGGGAGGTGTTCAATCATCATGTATAATTATTATTTATTTTATATGAATACATTACATAAAAATACTCATTTATTTAATAGAATATATTATTTAATTAAAACCTTTTTATCACCTATTCATTAACTGCTCATTATTTAAATATATTTTCTTTTGGATAATTACTTCATTTTTCATGTCATTTTTTGTTTTTATGTTCTGATCCTTGTATATTTATCATGGTTACATCATCTTGTAAATGTTAGTAATGATATAGATAATTTATATATTCAATATATATATATATATATTTTTATCCATAACATCTATAGACTAAAAGATGAATTACACCATTCAAAGAGATTGTATATCATACGTATAAGTGAATGGCATTTTCAATTTTTGGAGGATGGAAAAGAAAAAAGTTCAATAATAAATAAAAATTATATAATCATTATTTTTTAATATATATCATAAATATTCATTATATTTATAATTGTTTTAACTCATTAATGAAAAAATTAACAATTTGCATCAGTTCATGGTGGTGGTTTTACAAATGCACATAAGAATGGGGTTATCACATTCCAATAAATTGTAACATACGAAGCTATATATAATATTATCATTCAAAAATAATAACTATTTCATAATTATCATATATAAAAATTAAATTCATCACAATAACCAAATATTAAGTATGGTGACAAAAAATGAATTGCATCTCTATGTTAAGATTTTAAGTTATAAGTACACATGAGCCATAATTTTACTTCCATTTGAATGAATGAGGATTAATAAATGTAGTTTAATAATCATAATAACAATTATTTATATTATTGATAATAAATATACTACATTATGATTAATATAACATATTTATAGAAAGTAAATTATGAACTAAAAAGTATGTAATCAGTTAAGCTGATTACCACTTCCTTGATATATGACCTTTTGATTTCCAATTAAGGGCTCATGGGATGACATTTTCGGAATAATTGAAAAAACATGTTGTGTTTAATGATGTTAATAATGTAATTTTTCAGATCATGATTGATATATAGTTGTCAAAAGGTTGAAATAAGTTAGTGTAGGGGGTTCAATTTTATAATTATTTTGAGGGGATGTTTTGGAAATTCATAAAATATTAAAACATAATAAGTTATTATCTGGACCCAAATGACCCAAAAGGATAGCAATTAAAGTATAATATATTATGGGTTTTATTTAACATTAACTAATATTTTTTAAGAGTATATGGGGATTTAAACATTATCTCTTTATATAACACCTTATTATACCAAGTTTAACATAGTCTTATTGTGACATATTCATCACTGTTCAAGTGTTATAATTATAAATATTTTAAGAAAATTGGAGATTTAATGGAAAAGGGATGAAATTTTGTGATGCATATAATCCTCTAAGTAGTACCTAATGATTTTTATGATATTATGAAAATTTATTTAAATATTATTTTCATAAAATATTTTTAATATATTTTTTTTAAAAATATTCATTTTATTTTAATGTTTAATTAATTATATAATTTAAATTTATATAAGTTAAATTAATATTTTTTTCAATTTTGTTAGAATTTATGGTAATTATATAATTTTAAATACTTAAAATAAATTTAAATAATGAAAAACATTAGTAAAATCAATATATATGTTTACATTCATTTATAATTGGCCTTTTACCTATCTGAACAAAGGTAGATTTTTTAAACTTAAAGAGTTTGAAATTATAACTTTCATGGATTTAAATACTATATTGGAATTATTTAATTAAAATATTCCATTAAATTACTCAATATATTGCCTATAATGATAATGGGATGATTCCATTCATCCAAAAAAAATTGATGAGTTGTAATATAGTTATCAATAATTTTTATCCTCGATTAATATTATAAAACATTCACTAAGGGGACAAATATTTCCTCAATTACTACATGTATTGAAAAAAATTAATAGAACCTATAAAAAAAATATAACCAAATAATTTAAAATTTGTAATCCATTTTATTAAATTAAACTCATTAATATATTAAAAATTACATTACAATAAAATTGAAAATGTGATGAATATATCATATAGAAAAAATACATTCATTATCATGAAATTGGTTTTTATTATCCTAGATATAGGAAAATATTAAACGACTTTTAAAAAATTATTAATTATAAATTATAAATTGTTAGTATAATCATTCCACATTAGTGAATAATTTAATTTGTTAATATAATAATACATTGTACACATAAAAATAAGTTTTTTTAAAATATATCTTTTTACATTAAAAAGATTTTTTATATAAAATTAATGAATTCCTAATGAATTCATATATGACCATAAGTTTTCAATAAATTTAGTTTTCCTCTTAATACCATGAAGACCAATTTTAAAGAGATTAATATAACATAATAATATTTTAATATTAAATCATGGTTCTTTTAAACTCAATGTTTTGTCTAGTAAATGACAATAAAAAAATAATAATTTATTAAAAAAATATTTCATTAAATATTTGCATTGTACATTCTACCCCACTATAAATTGAATTTCACCATAAAAATTACTACCTATCATACCAGACAAATGTTAATATATCAACTTCATTTCAATCTATAGTTCCTATGTAGCTTCAATAAATTTGATATTTATCTGGTGAACTCTCACCACGTGAGTGGTTTTATTCTATACCAACTTCTCTCTATGATTTATTATTTATATCGGATTCACATACTAATAATGATTTTGATCTAGTTTTTGGGTACTTGAGTTTCGTACATGTGATAGATCATGTATGTAATTGGTCAATATAGATATATGGAAGACACCATGAAGATTTTAGTTATTCAGTGGAAATTTCATGTTAGAAGATACCTTCAATACTTGATCATGAATCACAAAAGGGAAAATATGAAATATTATCAAAAAAATTTCCACATGAATGTCATAAACATATTCTGTTGAGAAATTCATGTTTAACCCTTATCACCAACAACAAATTCTATACCACACCAATGATTTCCAGCATTAATTTTCTCTCATCTATGAGCAACCATATTGTGTTGTTCGGTGAATCTGAATTTATATACAAATTCCTCATTTATTTTTTTAGGTGATTTATTTCTTAATCATGAACACATCATTTTGGAGTTTTAAAATTATTTCCATAGAGGGATTCATATGGAACTGTATAAATTCTCAAGAAAATTTTATTATTGTATGAAATATGAAAATGAGGATGGTATGGATCTAAACTACCATAAAAATATAAAGATAAATTTCTTAATATATCATACATGTTTGGAATATATTGCTTCAAAATTCCAAAATTAGTACATTGTATTCAATAGTGATTATAACAAATAACACCTATCACATAAGGGAATATAATTTCCAAATTCATTACAATATATTTACTATTTTAAAAACATTAACTTAATATAATTCATGGAATGAATTTGATGATAATTTATCATGCATCACACACAACTACCGGTTTTTTGGTGATTGTTGTCACACACAGGACTATGTTTTACAAAACAAGAATAGATTAATAAAACATTTGTATTTCATATAATAAGATATATATTTTTTGTTAAAGTATTGGTTATGAGAATTATTAACTAAATTATGAAAATATTATAATTTATAGTAACATAAAATTAATATATAGGTTACAAATTAATTTGAAATTAATATTATAACCAAATGATTATAATGTGAATGTTTATATATAAAACTATTATAATTCCCAAAATGTTTTACACTAAAAAATTAATTTAATTATAATTATTGAGTATTAATAAATTAATATAAAATTAATATATATTAAATAAAATATTTGTGATATTAAACCAATTTATTGATATGAATATGATAATAACAAATACATTTTTATGTAGGAAACCTATATTTTTATAAAGGTTGTTTAATAATTTTTATTTTAAAACCTATTTTAAAACCATTTTAGGAACATTTATTGATTTTATATTTAATAATAAATTTCATAATTTAAATAATTACATTACAATTCTTATAGATTACTTTTTCTTATTTTTCCGTGATGTTTTATTTTTTGATGATTACTGAAAAATTATGATTTTTTATTCAAAACTACTTTGTCATATAATTAATTTATAGGAATAAATTATAATTTATATTGGTTTTATTGATGAATTACATAATATTTTTATAAAAAATCCATATTATTTCGTTATAATAAATTTCAAAATTATATTAGATAAAACATTATGTTTTTTAACATTTTTACTTTTAAAATCTGTATTGTCGTATCGTCTATGAGATTAATTTTAAACTAACTTCTTAAATTTATATGACAAATATTTGAAATAATTGATTCTATATTTTTAATTATATTTATTTATAATCTAAAATAAGGTAAAATTATATTTCTACCAAAAAGATTATGTAATGTCATAAAAATTAATTACAATGATTAAGTAAAAATATTGTTGAGTAGAGGACTCATCCTTAACCATAATAGTGAAAATGACCTAGAAACATGTAAATCAAATTTTTAACAAATTTTTAGATAATAATATCTTTTATATAATTTTTTATATTATTTATTTCCTGTTTCATTGGAAACACATGGGTGGAAGTCCCTTTCCTAGAAAATTACAAGAATACCACTCATTCACTATGAAAATGAATTCTCCGCTACAATATCCTCAGACCTATCACACCATAATTGATCAGCCAAAATCTGATGAAATATATTTAAACATCCCTTAAAAAATCGTAGAATCCTAAACATGTTAACAAATCTATCCAACTAATCCCTTTGGTGTAAACTAAATAGAGTTACACGAATTAGGTAAAACATATTTCCTCAAGATCAATTAGTTTATTTTCAGTATATACACCCTCAATTATACTTCATCAATTAAAAATAAAAACACTAGAATATTAAACATACATATATTTATTATGTTGTGTATTAGACATGATCTTATACACAGATACATCTAAGGGTAAATGAACATATAGTTTATGTGTATAGAGAACTCACACCCAACGAAACATTGATTGCTCGTATTTCCTTTGCCACCATTCATGGTTTGTAATTATGATGGACAAAAAAAATTTATATTATTTATATTATATTTACTATTTATTTAATATTATTTATTTTTTCTATAATAAAAACCCTTATATTGAACATTTTTTTATAAATACAATAACATCGTTTTTGTAAATATTGACTACTGCCTTCTCAAAGTGTTAATATCCATTCAACAAAGATATGGAAAATATTAGGGGTAGTTTTAATAAAAAAAATTGTATTTATATGAAATAAATATAATATTTTAATTTTAGTATATGTATATAATATACTATTAATAATTTGAAAATACAATAACTGAAAAAAATTAGCATTCATGCCTATATACGGTCTAAAGTCTCGACGAACAGTGCATTGCATTTCATGTCTCCAAAAAATTTAAATTAATATAAATACACATATATTGAATATTATATATTTATATAAATATATATATGAATATATATATATATATATATATCTTGTTTTAAATTATATATTAGATGATACAAAGACCTAATTACCAGGAACAACCCGTAATAAGTTAAAACATACTCGACAAACTAGTTATTTAACACCCAAAATAGTAAAAACTGTGAAAGATTAATAAGATACAGGTTATAAGAGATTACTAATAGTTAATATATTAGTATAGTTCTGTTATAATTTATTTAAAATATTAAAATCCTTTAACTAGTGGATAATTTACATTTAACCAAAAATAAATCAGAAGGTATGGGATTTTCAACTAACATTCTAACATCAATGTTATAAATTTCATATTTCCCACATACTTTTTTTGGGTGGTGTATATAATTCTCATTTTTTTATATTATATAATTTATTTATTTATATTAATTCTATTTTGAGTTTTAATTTTAATTATTAAGTCTACTTGTATTTGAGTTAAATGTTACGAAGTGGAAATGAATTTTCAAAGCCAAACACCTTTTCATTGGGTTATAGTACATCCTTATTTTCCTTAATATTTTGTGATTATTTCTATAATAATAGTGAATTTATATTGATTTATTTCCACTAATTAATGTTTATTTTAAGTTGATACACGTAATATAATAATTGATCTATTCTCACATAAAATTTACTATCTTCTCATGGGATTACATCACAATATAATTTGGTTCGAATTGTATACATATGAATATCCAGGAGAAGAAATATTTGGATCATTCTTCCTAAAAAAACCTTCAATTTTCTTCTCCAATGGTTATTCATGACACTCCCCATGTATTAGGGCCATTTTAAAGTCAATTATATTCAATATGTTTTATTAATTTTTTAATATAACAATAAATTATTTCTATATTTTGTTATAGAACTTATTTTCATTAAATGAACTATTTTCATAAAAAAATCAAAAATATGTTTATCCTTCCCAAACAAATTTATTTAAGAAAATTTTCCCCTTTTGTATTTTACAAATACATTCAATAGAATCTTCTTATATTTTTCCTATAAGGTATTTTAATAATCTTTTTGTAATTAAAAAAGTACGTACTTTCATCCTTTAATGACATGTATGAATGTACACATCATCATTTCATCAAATCTCCCCTTAAATGTTTAGATGGATAAATAATAATTTTTTTTGGAAAATGATTTTTAGTGAAAATTTTCTATAATGTTTTTTAAATTAATAATCGATATTTTCCTCAAAAATATGTTTAAAATAACCTTTTATAATATTTTCATTAATCAAAAACAAAAAAAAATATATTTTACTCAACAAGAGATATGTTTTATTAATAAATCCCTCTACTTTCCTTTGGATGATTTTTGATTCTTTTGACCTAGGATAGTTTTTTCATTCACTACCTTGATTCCTTTATTTTTTTTCATTGATTTACTCATTGATCATTATATTTCCCCTAATTATTTATATCATTTTTCAAGGATATGTTCATTTCCATGACCATATGTCATTTTGGCATATTTGAACTTGATAGTTATTTTTTTATCAGTCAATATATTGATAAAATATATAAATTCTACTCCATACAAATTTTTGATAAAGTATAATATTATATATATAACTTGATTTATGAATAATTCATTTGGAAGGTACGACCCGTGTAGGCCCTAATTATAGGTAGACCCCCAATGAATCTATAATCTCAAAGGATGAGTTAGTTTTCTAGCCATAGATTGGTTTTTCACTGATATGCTAAAATATATTGTGTAACATCTAGATTTTAATCGTTCCATGTACCTTGAAAACATGAGTCTAATAAATAATCATTTACAAAAGATTTAGTTATTATTTATCCAGGAGAATTTTGATTAATATATACATGAATGCATTCCACTATTAGCAGATTGAATAAATTGAATGTCTTTTCAGTTTATGACCCATGTATATTTATTTTCATATCAATTTATTTAAATATAATTTGTATTAAATTATTAACCTTTCCTTATTTTTATGTGCATCCTTATCAATTTATTGATTACACGGCATGTGTATTTGGGTAATTCATTTCCATATTGACTTTTCTTGTTGATCTGTTTTTTCATCTGATATAAATTAACCTTGTTAATCATTTGAGCTATCCCTTAGATTGATTTATTTCCCTAAGATTCTATGATCTATATTAAGAAATATATTTGTAGATATTTTATTTTAAAAGAAGTAATTATCCTAAACTAATAATATTTTTTAATTAGATTACTAATTTGTAATGAAAGACCCATGTATGTATCTAGTTTTCCAATAATACTAAAATGTTTTGTCCTTTGGGAGAATATTTACTTATATCTTATGACAATGTAATGGTAGTAGAAATCTGCTCCGGGATATTTGGAGTCGGGTCACTAATGATGGTGTTAGAGAAAGATTAATATCAACCTTTGGAACTATATCTAGGAAAATATATATTATTGAAAATATATTTTAGGTATACTATGAAGTAATATTATAGAGGAACATCCTTGAATTTTGGTATGGTAGAGATTATGTGGGTATTTAGAGAAATATATCATAGTGTTGATACTATATGTGGAGGTGGTTATGGAAAATATGTACCTTTGGTTAACCACTCTAACAAGGTGCGTCAAACCCGACATATGAATAACATGGTATATTAAAACTGGCATTACTACGCACTTGGTTTGACACTATTGGGCGATATATTAAGGATAATCCAACATTTATTTAAACTATTGTGTATGATTTGAAGAATATATATAATGAATAATATTGTATAAAACTAAAGTGATTTAGATTGAGAATAAGGTTTCAGGTTATCAAATAAATGATAATACATTTTTCTCACAATATATATTTGAACTCATACAATCATTTATTGTTTTAGTTAATGTATGGAAACCAATGTAGTCTTTTAATAATTGAACATGAAAGAAAACATGGTGATAATGAGAAACCAAATGTGGTGTCTGTATAAGTAAAATATATAGTGTTTATTCATAAACATTTTTTCCGAAATATGATAAACATAATATACCTAAACCTACTACTGAACTGTCCAAATACAATACTGATGATATTTTCTAAGAGTTCCATTTTTGGATACCATGGATAAAAAAGGTTTGATTTCAATCATCCAAGAAATTTTGAATTAAACAACCATGAAATTATCTCAATGTAATTAGGTGATTCTTTTTCTATTGGAAATAAGATAATAATGTGACGAATTTCATAGAAAAAATGAATAGCACAATGTAAGGAAATGAAATATATTTTAAAAAATCCATTATTGATTGTTTCATTTTGTGTGCAGAACCTAGTCATTAACTCTGTCAATTCACTCTTATATAGTATATAATCTAGACTATGTAAGGAAATATGTTGAAATAAATGGGGGAAGTATTGATGTATTTGGTTGTTTTGAAAACCGATATTAAAATCATATTTAGTGATTACCCTTATTTCAATGATATCCATCATAATTTTATGGAAATTATATAAATATGTTCATTGAAAAGGTTAACTTTTGTGTTGTGTGAACATCAATCATTTCAAGAATGTCTTAGGGTCTTGACCCCACTATCGAAGGACAATAAGGGTTTCATTCCAACCACATTACTTGATACTATTTTGGATAATAAATCATTACATATTGTAAAAAAATTGACAAAAAAATTAAAATTATTAAAAAATTGTATAGCTCTTCGGTTTAGTGATTAATGTATGAACCATTTTGGTTTTGGTGTGTAGTTAGAGACAAATATAATGAATATTTTTACAATCCCCTAAATAAATTTAGTTCTGCAAAATGGGTGTGCATTGGGTAATATCCATTTCATTTTTTAAGGGATGAATTTGAATTTTTTATATTAGAAAAAAATGAAATTGTTCTCAATAAATTAAAATTTATCATGAAATAATACATCATTATATTCTTAGGCAGTAAAATAATTACTCAACATTAGGAAAATAATGAAGAATGTTATTCCAAAAGTATATTTTTTTGGAACTGATGGTCTTATAAATCATTGAAAATTTATGTCTTTGAGGCTCTAAACTATTTAATGGTCATTCATTTATTAGTAATTGATGAACTCATCAACTCTATATAAATAACTTTTTATTTCCTCCATGTATGTATCATTACCTAAAAATAATTTTTTCATACCTCGATACGATATTATGTGGTTATCCATGTGAACTATGTACTTATCATTCTCTGTTTTCTAGAGGTTCTTTTTTGAAATCTTCTCACTATGTGGGACTTCAAAATAAGTAATATAAAAAGTAAATTTCCAAAGTCATGTTTTAATTGTTATGTATCAATTTAATTAACCCCGGGATTATGTAACTCCCCAAAATTAAAAAATAAGGACATTGTATTTGATATGGTGAAGGAGACACAATTGCTAACATATAAGGGAATATAATATACATAAAATTTTCAATATAATTAATAGTTTAATATAATTAACCATTGATGTGTGTTTAAATGAACACAACATTAATTTAGCATGTGTTGCAAAATATGTCATGTTTCATTGATGACATTCATTATGCACAAGACTGTGATTTATTAAACATATAGACATTAATAAATCCTTATTAATTAATATAATAAGAAATAATGTAGATGTCAAATTGGTGATTATCAATAGTTTTAACTAAATTATGGAAATATATGATTTATAACAATATAAAAATAAATCATAGGTTTAAATTAATTATAAATGAATAAAATAACAAATTTAATATAAAGGTAATGTTTTTATATAAAACATTATATATGCCAATAGTGATTTTTCACCATAATAAATTAAATTAATTAAACATAGTGTGTGATGTTAATGTAATATATATATATAATATTAAATAATTTTATTTTCAATATTTATCCCATATATTTTATTGGAATATGATAATAACAAACCCAATTTTAAACAAAAAATTGATATTTTTATATATGTAGTTTTATGAAAAATTATTGGTAGTCCTTTTTAAAATATAATGTTTGGATATTCAATTTATTTTATATGTCAAAATTAATGTAATCTTTGAATTAACATTATAAAAATTAACTTAATTTGTATGTTTTTTATTTTTCTGTGATGTCTCCTTTTTTGATGAATTTTGGGAAATATTGAATTTTAGTTATTTTCCGCTAATTCATTTATACGTAAAAATTATATATTATTGTTTTTAATCTATAATTCATTTATAATTGGAATTAGAAAAAAAAAACCTGGAAATTTTTTTAACATTATTACTCTAGAACCCCACATTTTCGTCTCGCCTCTGGGAGTAATTTTAAAATAATTTAATCCACTTCCTCGATTGTAATTTTTTAAAAAGGATTCCATATTTTGAATAATAACAATTTATAATGTCTAACTAGGTGAAATTTGTTTTTTATCAAAAATATTATTTAATGAAATTAAAATTAATTACAATGGAAAACTGAAAAATTAGCATTATATGTTTCTAAACAGTAAAAAAAGTGATATAATGCCATATAAAAATGCCAAAAATCCATTGGATTGACATATATAGTAACAAAAATACAGTTTATCGAAATCATTCCATTATTGGAGATTCATTTATTTGGGAATACATTTTTGGGATTCCCTTTTCAAAAATTTATAAGAACTCCCGTCCTCCTCCACAATAAAAATACAATCACCCCACACACATCCTCAGATATCTCAAGAAACATTGGATCAACCAATAACTACCATAATATATCCTCAACATCCCTACCCAAATCCTATAATCCTCATCATATATAGAAATATATCCAAGGAATCACATTGATTAAAATAAAATAGAGTGTTCAGAATAAGAGGTAACATTCTTCCCCATGATATTTTGGATTATTTCAATTCTACAACCCATTAATTATAATTTTTATAAAATTAAAAAATAAAATAAAAAATCTCAAGATAACAATTTTTATTTTAATATTTAGACATTTACTTACAAAAATATCCATATAATGTGTAAAAAACGTAACATAATGTAGATAGTTAAATTTTCTTTTACCCTCTCTTTTGGGATGAAATTATGATGAAAACTCTATTTGAATATGATATATAAGATATTTATTTTGTTTTATCATTATTTAATTAATTTATAACACATTCATTATTATGTTACATTTTTTTAATTATTATAACATCATTTGGGGAAGTGTGGACTATCACATCTTCAAAGTAATGTGATTTGTTCATTCCATACATAGAACACATTAAGGATGGTTTTAATAAAACTTTGTGAAGTATATGACATAAATATGAAAAAGGAATTATAATATAAATAATTATATATATAATATAGTTTATATTCTTTCAAAATATGATAAATAAATGAATGTATCATTCATACTTCTGTACAACCTACAATCAACATGAACGATGCATTATATTTCATATCTCCAATATTTATAGATTATTCTAAATGAATATATTCTGAATATATTATATATACAAATCATAGATTATTGTCAGTGAAAAATGAAATTGTTTACTAATTAATAATAACAATAAGTAACAAGTACAAATATACTAGATAGACTAGGTAAATAACACCCAGAATAGTGAAAATATTAAAATCTTAATAATAAAAAGGTAATATGATATTATAATTATCTAATATATAAGTATTATTTGTGTATAAAGTAGTGAAATTTTTAAAAACCTTATATAGGAGGTTAATGGATGTTCACCGAAAAAGAAAATGTATAGTAAGGTTTTTTCATATAACTTTTTAAATCTGTGTGTTAAATGCCATATTCACCAAATATTTATTTTTATGTTTTGTATATACTACCCATTTTGATATATTATATATTTAATTGACTTATCATATTGATATTTTATGTTTCCTTATTAATTGTTTCATATAATGTATTTTTTGTTTAATATTATGATGTAGAATAGAAATTTCACAATCTAGAACCTTTTCATTAGGTTACAATTCAACATCATTATTTTTAAAATAATATGATTATGAGTATAATGAAACATAATATATATAATTTATTTTAATTTATATATGTGGATTTATAGTTGATACCAATATTGTAATCATTGATTAATTCTTACATCAACATTATGGTCTTTTTATGTGTTCACAGTATATTTTTCACGATTGTGTACACATTAATTTAGATAAAACGAAATTAATGGTTGGTTGTGTAATGAAACCTTTAATTTTCTATTTCTCAAGTAATTCATGAGAATTCCCATATAACAGTACGATTATTACACTCTTTCGTATTCAAAATATTTCAAGTATTTTTTTTTAAAACGAGGATTTATTTCCCTATTTATTCTTAGAACATATTTCATCATAAAACCCTTGTTTTCCTGAAAAGGAAATAGAGATTGTTAATAAAAATTAGAAAACAATTTATTAAAGAAATTTTGAACCCTTGTGTCTTTTAAAAATACTTTCAAATAAATCATTTTAGATATTTATAAACAATTCAATTTTGAATCCTTCTTACCGTGAAAAACGAATTTCCTTTTTCCCTCATACAAAATGTATAGATTTAAAAACAATCATTTCCTTGTAGATTTATTTTAATATTTAAATGGATAATTTGTATAAAATATGTTTTTTAAAGTTTATCTTCAAATTAAATTATTTTTTAATTATTTTTCAAAATGAAGACATGATTTTCTCATGAATGTTGTAAAAAAATATTTTTTATAATATTTCAATTAATAAATGACAACAACCACTTATAATACTCAACATTAGATATATTGTATTTATACCATAATTATCATTTCTCAGGATTATTTATGATCCCCTTGACATGGTACAATATTGAAATTCTCTAGCATGATTCATTTATTTCTCCCCTATAAAAATTCATTAGACATTGCATTTCACCCAATTATCCATGTAATTTTTCATGGATTTTATCATTAGCTAAACCATATATCATTTTAAAATATGGTGTACCTGGAAGTAATATGATTAAATATGGAAATATTGATAAAATATATATATTGAAATCCATACATATATTCGATAAGGCACATTAATAAATCAATTAATCGATATATGAGGAGTTATTTGGGAATGTACATTTCAAGTGGGACTCAGTCTTTGAAATACCATTAATGAATAAGTAACCTCATGGGAAGATTTATTTGGTGAGACATTGATGTTTTTCCCAAAATTTTAAACAACCATGTAAAAGTCCTTGATGGTAATATTTCTACAATACATAGAAACATGGAATACTATAATTATGATATTAATTTAATAAATTAATATATTACTTATACACCATATTTTCATCAACATATCTATCTATTTATTTCATTATCAGTTTATTGATTAAATGATTTTTTTAGTTTATTACTGTTCATATAGATTTTTTCTAATATAGTTAATTAAATTTATTGGGCTTTTATTTTCTTACATTTTATACTTTTTTTCCTTATAAATTTATTTAAATGGAATATGATTTTAGTTAATAAAATTTCCATATTAATTACACACTTCTTTTTAAGTGTATTGATAACAGTGCTTGTTTCTAATTTTATTACCTTCCCATATTGAATATTCTCATTAATTAATTATTGATTCGGTTGTACATTACCTTTACTGTGCATTTAAGATCACCATTTTTTTTGTTTTCATTCCCAATGATACATTAAAGTTTACTATGAATGATATGAAAAGATATTATAGAAGCAATAATGTAATTATACACAAATAAATATAATATTGTATTTAGCATATTGATTTGTAATATAAGACTCATTTATTTATCTAGGATACCAAGAATAAAGAACTATTAGGTCTATTGGGAAATGTTTTAACTGCATCGTCATCTAATGTTATGGTAGTATACATCAACATTGAGATTTCTATGTCGGGTCACTATAATGAATAGTTCTCTCATGTTGAACATCTTTCTATGTAAGATATTCTATTTTGAAACTCAACTCTATATCAACATCCTAATTAATATTTCACAGTAACATTAAGGTAAACCTAATATCCTGTTCAAATACAATATAATTTGGTACTCCATGAAACATTACCACTTCCATAATATATATTACTAAATGAATATCCATGGAAAAGAAGCACATAATTGAAATTATGTGTGAATAATTTATAAGGTGATCGGCTAAAAAAAATATTGCATTGTTCCATTTAGTTGTCTTGGGGAGTCTCATAATGATATCCATGGTGTTTTTTTTCCCATTTCCATTATACTATGGATAATGTTTGTAACATCCCCTAGAAATATTTATCTTATCCTTTACATATTAACATACAGAACATCGGTATTCATGAATAGCAATATATCTCTTTATTATATACCACCATAAATAATATTTTAGATATATATATATATATAGTTATTCTCCATGGATAAATATACAATGTTGATCTATGAGAACCATTTAATATATCCTTTTCAAATCATTTATGTATGGAATACACAAAATGTTCATGCCTTTTATTATTCCATCAAAGAAGATGATATATTTGGGAACATTTCTAAGCTTATATTATAGCTCTATATCCCACTTCGACACGTCCATAAACATAACATAGATAGATGGTTTAAAAATGATTTTACTATTATAATATTTATTCCCATACTTCAGAATTTAAAGATCGATCATTTAAAAATTTTAAAAAATTGGATCCTTTGTTTTCCTCATCATATATAATATATAACTTTACATTTGAATCATAAAATATGTCATCTTATTTTATTTTCCAATGTGGTAATGTATTGGGCATCCCTAGTCATTAATAATATCCAACTCTCATCCTATGTACATGTTATAGTCATTTAATGTAATTATATATATTAATATATTTTGATTAGTATATATAAAAAAATAAAAATAAATATTATTCCTATATATATTTAATAAAAAAATATACAATGTTATTTCCATATAATTAGTTGGTAATTTTTCTCCAGAAATGTAAATTGGAATTGGGAAAAATCTATCACCATATTTTTTTCTAGATAAAACATTATAATTTTCTTTTAATTCATCACAATATATTAATAAATATTTCCTCTTGTGGACAATGTATTAATAAGTTCCCTAAATGACCATATATTTAGTTACATGAATGTTTAATCACATTATTCTATCTAAAGGATCCATTCTCTCTTCAAATATAATGTGGTGTGTGGATTATATAGTCTTTAAAAATTCACCACTATACACAAATAATACACAACCCATCTAATAATACTTTATTTCACTGTCGTAGACATTGGCCTAATAAAATTATCAAAATATTATGTCCATATCTATAGAAGAATGTTTGAAATGCATCAATATTCCTATCCCTTTTATCTAGGACTCGCACCATGCAGTGCTTACCAAAATTTACTTTCTATTATGTTCATCCATTTTCTAGGCCCCTATGAGTCCACATTCTTCCCACTATTTGTATCCTAATATCCATTATTCCCATATTCTATCCATGTATAATGGTTCATATTCAATGTGGATTAATGTCCATTCATAGAACGATGTCCTTAATTCAGTATGCTATATTTTTTTGATTGAAAAAATAATTTATTTTAACAGTTCTGCTATAATAGTGTTTTCATAGTTCTGATATAGTAACAAGGAAGATACTCCCAAATAATTTTACAATTGAGGACTCATTGATATGATCACATAGTTTTAACATCTTTATATATCCATAATAATATCTTGATGGAGGTACGCAGATGTTATCCTCACCGATGTGGGGTGGGATGAGAGTATAAAGGGTTTTTCATTCCTCACACATTGTTATTATATATTTTTGGGGATACATGATGTAATGTATTATATAAATATGTTACAGTTAAAATAATTGACCACTGTTGTGTTATTTAACTAGAACCATGTTTCCTTCATGTAGCACCTCAAATTGTATTAAAAGGGTATTTTTGATGATTATTTCAGTTGGTACTAACCACGATAAATTTTATGAATGGAGTCCACAGCATATGGAGGATTTGAGTTGAAAATCCTCTATATATTTTAATATATATATTAAATCTATAATTCTAACTGATGCTGAAAATGATGTTCTTCGTTAATGAGGTATTTTGACTATTTTCTCCATTTATTGTTAGAGAGATAATTTAAAAAATTCATAGGGTTAGGTTTATTGTTTTATTACATGATAAAAAAAATGAAATGAGAAAAAATTTATTGGGTTGAAAGGTTTTTCAGTTTTTTGATAGAATGGAATAATGGGAGATGAAAAATACAAAATCTTCTTAAAATCATCATAATTATGATTTTAAGGTTGATATAACATGTAATGTGAATTAGAGAAAATGATGATATCTATATTTATCTTACCTTATTTCTATACTTTAAATTCCTCAGATAGAAATATAGGTTATTTTCCAATGTATCATTACATTGAGAAAAATGATTCCACCCTTATCTTAAGAGGATCATATTACAAAATGTGTTAGATGATGAAATTTCATTAAATTATATGAATGAATTTCTAGAACTCAATGAATCTCAAAATATGGTGTTAAAAAATAATTATAATTAAATTCTATATGTTAAGATTAAATGGGATACATATTGACAAAAAAGAAATGTAATTTTATTGAAAAACCCAATGATGGGAGATTAAGGAATAAAACATATTTTTATGAATTCATTTTTTTTTCAATGAGTAATAAATTTTTCAATATGTTTTGGATGATTTACGAATAACATAATGTGTGATGAATACTATTCAAAATTTAATAGGGATGGAAAGAAACTACTTGGAAACAATAAAAATATATATCTGATTAATTGAGAGTATGTATTCATGATCTATAAAATCTCATTTACTATTAATGAAAAAATATCCGAGAAATGATTATACTTATAAAGTAAAAGTGATAGAAAAAATTATATAAAAAGGATTCAATTGATTGAAATACATATAGAAGATATAATATCATAAGATATGTTTTTAGTTGTTCTAAGGGTGCACGTACATTTGGATTTATTATTCATAAGTAATATATTTGTTTGATTTTATCATTTATAAAAATGTAGAAGGATTATAGAATTTATAATTTGAGTTATAACATATTGTATGTAGTGAATGTAGATATACCACTCAGGTGTGGATAACATTATAAAGACTCACATAATTGTAGGATTTGAATTATAGTGGAAATTTTTTATTATTTACCTCGCATGTTTTTTTAAGGAATCATTTACAATTCCCCCTAAAATATAATATAAAAATATTATATTAAGGATTCTCTTGGTGTTTAATTTTTTTTACGCTTGGGATTGATTTTTTTGATATTTCGAGAGATTTTATTTTTTAGAAATATTATTCTATTTATAAGATAAATCAGTATTATTCTATTTCTGTAATAAATGATATACCATAAAATTTATTCTAAATTTGAATTCATATTTTGAAGGTGATTTTTGAATATTTATGTTATCTCTTGGAATGGTGTTATTCTTGTTTGGGTTCCAGGTCCAGGGTGTTGTTTGACCTTGTATGTTAATTCTATTCTTTTTCAATTTTTATTGTGTATATCCACCACCAATTGTTTCACCATATTTATTGATAGGGATATATGATTACCTTACATAACATTTTGATTATAATATAGACATATTGAGATATAATATTGGGAGGTTCACCAGGATTTGTTTTAGAATAATTGAATCGAGGTGCAATGGTCGTGTTTTTCAAATACAAGATAAAGATTTTGATATTTCACCATGAGGAAGAAAAATTATTTTATTTTATATTTCTTTCATATATAATTATTGTTTTTTATTTTTTATAATTATGTAATTTATAGGATTGTTTTCTGGCACTTTTTGAATTAATTTGACAAAAAATAATGATTAGAGCAGTTCTCATGTGGTTTATATCCAAGAAACATGATCACACACACTGTTTTTCTGGAACACTCTTTTTTTTCATCGAGGTAAAACCAATATTATTGAGGATAATCTAAGTTTAGCCCATGATGTGGATCTTTTTATGATTGCCTGAGTTGTATCTGAGTATATCTTCAGATACCCTTTGTGGTTGTATATGGTCAGTGAACTACATTGATAGATCTAGTGTGTATTTTATGGCTAGAGACCTAGTGGATTATTTGGAAATATATTGTGTCATCCACATGGCTAGGAACATTTTATAGGCTAGACATCATGTCTGGTTGGATCACACCAAGTATTTTTGAGATACATCCAAATAATATATGATGTACACACCTAGAGGAGGCCTTTAACTTTGCAGATTGTGTACCACAAGGTAAATCTTTTGTATTGTTCTCATAGAGGTTTTTATTTGATTTACTCATTCCCTATTCCTTCATTTTGAAAAGTGATAAGATTATTTAGAGTATTTTTTCATGTAAAACATAATAATGTGAACATATTAGCAATTTTATGAATTTAAATTGATGATTCATTAATGATGATATATATAGAATATTACTTTCGACCAAAGGATGGATTGAATGTTTAAATATTAGATATATACTATGAGACAATTATGAATTTTGTTAGGATGAATTGATGACATATTTGCTGATCACGTAAGTATTTGGCCATTATAGTAACCAATGAGTTTCATAGACCACAGATGTTTGTAGATTAAATGTGTTAAGTGATTGTGGTAGGGTTTGATAGGTTTCTTTAGTTCTGGTGGGTATTAAATAAATTGTTTCTTCAAATAGTTGGAATGATTTGGACATGATAGAACCATAAGATATCATATTGAAACTATTTGAATTTTGATGAGCCTGAGGTTAGTGTTATGTCCGCCTAATATATGAGTACCAGAGTCTATATACGCTATGTAGATTATGGTTGTCTTGGTATTTTGAGCTGTAATCTAGGATGACATTTGAAAGTGGGATTATGTTATACAACCCCTCTTAATTTTTTCAAATAATGATTACCTTTTTTGGTTAATTAGGTGATACGATGATCATGGTGATTATATTGGATACTATGATCATCAAGTGATGATATATCCATTTGAGCTGAGATTTAGATAAAGTAACCCATTGGGTGTATATATTATGATGTAAATTAAGATTCCAATGTATATTCCACATGTTATGATGACAATAGGGAAGGTTAATGTCCTGAATTATTTGTGTTTTAAAAAAATTATTTATCACTATAGAAACCAAATCATTAGAGTGGTAATGAAATGGATATAGAGACATGAATTGACCTTACCCATGAGAGGTCTACCATGGATTTGTGTAATGGTTTAATTGGATTTCCTCCCCGGTCTATGATTATATAAGATTTTCCATATTGGGTTGAAGAAACAAACAATATGATTGTGGGTCTCTGGATTCCCTACAAAGGATCTAAATATTATTGATTATTTGAGGATTTCATGGATTTTCTTCAAGGATTTATAGGTTCTTGTTAGTTCTATAGGCTAATAAGAACAACATCAATAGGATCCATATATAGCAGAAGATGATTTAATTATATATATTACCTCTCTAGGTTCTACATAAGTTTCTATTAATGGGATGATTGGTATTAAATAAATATTATTCTATGAAACATGTGGATTTTCATATTGTAGTGATTACCAACCAATGATTTTGAGGTTTTTAGTGTTGTTATAGAATTACAAGGATTACCACCTTATGATCTAATGATTATTAATAATTTCAGGATTCCTTAGGATATAATTTTTGATCCATAGGATTTATCCACAGATCTAATTATTTTCATTACTTTGTCAGCATGTTCATGTAATTCAATTAAATAAATTTTATCATCTCTATAAAATGAATCATGTACAGATACATGTTTCACTATGAAAATCATGTTTAGTCAATCCAGAATATCCCCTTAAAAATTATTCTATAGGATGTTTTATTATTTATTCTAATGAATTATATTATTTGTAATACTAGGAATATAATATGTATGAAACCATTTTTATGAAGATATATGATGAGTACGATGTTGGTGTTGTCCTAATGAGATATTAATTATCTCCAATTTAATGGGAACAATAATGAGTATGTTGACATATTGTCATCTTTTGGTATAGTCATGAAACAAATAGTGGATTGGGATGGTCGTAGTGTTCCATGGTCTTGCTAGAGTAGCTCATCCAGGCTTTTGAAATTGGAACTATGGAATGAATCCTGGATGGAAGTAGAGACATTTTTATATTATTTCGTTTTATTTATTATATGTACAATCAAAATTATTAGAGATTAGTGGATATATAATAGTATCATTATATATCCTTATGTATAATTTTACTAAAATTATATATTATTTAATATAAAAATAAATTAATTTTTTATACTATGATGGATTTAAATTATAGATTCCATTTGGTAATTTCTACTTTTTTATCTGATATAAAACTGATGTGTCTCGTTGAAAATATGTTAGACCATTTCTCAATGTCAGTAGTAGATGGTTTATATGGATTCATGGATGATTTCCTGTGGGGATCACATATATAGGTACTTGTCCTGTGGTATGTGATAGTGGTGTGTTATCAAGTGGTATCACTGTAATTTTCTTTTATTTTTTGTTATAATTTTAAAGAGTAAGACATGTGATATAGGACTGTGTAATAGCATGTGATGGGCCACAATATTGTTCTTCTAAAATACATTTTTTTGACGACTTTCCATGGATAGATGAGATATGATATTCTATTCTTGGTCTTCTATAAATAACTTTTATGATTTCACATAGTGTGACATAGTTAGATTTTATATTTGTTTCCATTAATATCTAATAATATTATATCTTCTCTTATGTAAATTTTTGATTATTGGAATACATAATTACAATTATATTTTAATCATTGTTCATGATTGTTTCCATTTTTTGTGAACTTTTATACATTTAATGTTTCAATAAAAAATATAGAATTTTCCCTAAATATGTTTTTTTTTGAATTATAATATGATGGAAAATTATTTATTTTTATTGATTGATAGTTTATATTTTTCCCTATAGAGGTATTATAAAAAATTAACACTATATAGATAAATAGAATAATGGATTATGGTAACCCATTGTAGATCAGTGAATTCATTTCATGACTTCATAGTGAAATCATTTGTTGTAATTGTGATACAGGTTCTACCAAGTAAACGACAATCAATTACATTTATTGAAAACCAAAACATATATAGGGTTTCTTATAATGAATTTTCATGACATTATATTTTGAAAAAATATTACTACTATTGTTTACAAGAGAAAGAACATCATGTTATAATGTTGTTTTATTTATGTGTACTGATATGAGATCACGGGCCTCAAGGGGTAGTCTCAAATATAGATTCCAAGTGAGGATCAACTCCTTAGTAATAACTTGACATGATGGGTGATTCCAGATATTTCATTGTATCTTAGAACCATAGTGTTTTTGTGTTATCATGTTAATATCTAGTGATTTTTGAGACAATTATAGGGATTTTACTCATGGATTTTGTCGAATGATAGAGAGGATTTACATGATATATGTGAGAACCTCTAGGATTGGGATACATATTGAGATATTATTGTACTGGATTCTATACTTGAGTAACATAGAATATTATTTATACTATTTTGATGTGTTTTTATATAATAGTGTATCCACAAAGAGTAGATATCATAGGATTGCGAGTTTTTTGAGTAGGTAATAATACGTAAATATATTTTTTATATTCGATCATATGATCTGCCTATAGATATACGATGTAGTTATGAAGATTGATTGAGTTTTTATAATGAATATAACTACTGGTTCTTCTGTATTATGCTTTCATTTTGATGGAAATGATTATTAAGAATCCTAACCGTGGTGATTTCTATTGTAATTATATATTTAATTCTGGATTGTGATCATATATTTTTAGATTTGTGGATTATTGGAAATGTGTAGAAGAATACAAATTTTGAGAGGATTCCCATGTGGTGGGTGATATTGTGATTAGGGATGGAAAATGTGATATCATATGTTATTGGAGGGGATAGAAGTAGTATATTCAACATACATGCTTTTTAATTTTGAATTAGTGCATGGTCAATTTTTAATTGGGGACGGTGGTTTGATGGAATTCTTATGGGTTTGTCTTCCGATGGCTGTTTAGAAATGTTCTAATGTGATGATGATGATTTTGTGGATATATAGTATTATGGATTTATATTTTGGATGAACATAATTTGTGTAGAGTCAAACTCATGTGATATTTGAATGCATTATGGTTGTTCTCAACAAGTTATATAAAGGAATGCATATATTTGGGAGTTCACCTTTTCCTGTTTGAGGGTGACATCTTCATTATAGGTGATACAACTGAATTGATATGATGATGATATTAATGATATATGAATGTGTAATATATAATGAATTTATTACTTCTTTGGAATGATTGTAATGAAAAAATATATTAATTATGTGTCGTTATGGATGGATCATGTGTCATGGAGAAAAGAACCTCCCATTAGGGGTTCTAAAATTTTATTAGAGATGTAATTGGATTATTAATATAGAAATAGTATAATGGTATATTTGGGGAACACATATTATCATGATACATATTTAATACTAGATGTCAATTTTAGATAAATATAGTATCCCCAGTTCCTAGTAAATAACCCTTATTTTATGCTTTTAAAGTACATGAAGCATATTAGAAATGGTTGGGAATGTTTGGATAATTTTAAAGTGTTAAAGGGAAAAAAGTGGTGATGCAGGGCTTTGCATGGGTTGCCCAAACCGTGCGGAAGCCATGCAGGTGGTGGTCACTCTGGACAGAGGAGACTGCACAGTGTGCGCACGGTTTGGGAAAACTAGGAAAGGAGGCCATGCGTAGTGCCCCTTCCAAGGAGTGACAAATGCATGGTTAGTGCACGATTTTCCTAGCCGTGCAGAATAACTGTGTGCGTGGTCTTATTAGATCCTATTTTTAAGGATATAATCTGTTTTATCTTATAATCCACTCGTTTTTCTCATAGACAACAATAACATGGGATTTCTCTCTGGTGAAGGTGGAAGAACACTTACCAGGCATTTTGGAATTGATCCGGAGGTTTTCCTTGGCGTTTAGATGCCTGTTGATCGAGGTAAGTATCGTTTCCTTTTTTTTCTTAGATCTCCTTCTTCCATATTGATGGATCCTTATATCTACTTCAAAGGTGGGTATTTATCATGTAGTGGATGACTTTTAAGTCGGGTTTTGTTTTTTTTCTACTAGGGGAAGAGATCAAAGGATGTTTCGGGGATTATTTGATGTGGTTTTGTTGGAGTTCTTTGTCCGTTGGTTGGTTTCGCCAAATTTGTTGATGTTGGTGGCTTCACTCCGGATTCATCTTTCTTAGAACGTGATGTCATTGTTTCAAATTTATTTCCTTGATTTAAATGGTTTGTTTATCTACTGTGAAAGAATGGTTAATGCCCCTTTTATGTAACGATTGATGAAATTGCGTGTTTTTGGAAATTCTTTGTTGAAGTGAATTTAAAATGGTGATTTTAAACTGGTTATGTTTTTTCTATTTGAAAGAAATGGTTTTCAAAAAAAGGTTTGATGATTTATTGAAAGGTTTTGAACACACTTTGTTTTGGAATGAATTTTCATGTGTTGTGGTTTGTGTTCAAATGCATTGGTATGGATAATGGCGAGAAGTACCCCCATCAAAAGGTTGGGATGGATAAGGGCGAGAAGTACCCACATCAAAAGGTTGGGATGGATACAGGTGTGAAGTACCACCATCATGGTAGTCCACTAAGTGATGGCTAAGTGGAAGGTAACTCACCACTCGTGAGTATAGGGAGGTTCAGGTTTCATGCATGGTTGGTTGTTTGGATTTGTGAAATGGAATTTATGTGAAAAAATGGAAATATAAATTTGATTGGAAACATTTCTTGGTTTATTTTCTTGAGAAAGATAGGTTTTGTTGAAATATGGTTTTGACAGGTAACTTGTTATATTGTGAAATGTTTTGGAATTGTTTTTTAGAAACTTTTTTATATAAATTGTTTTATATAAATGTGCTAACATGTTTTATCCTAGAGGTATAGGTTGGGAAGTCATCAGGGAAAACATACTGCGTTTCATTCCTCTCCCCATACATTGGCATGTCGGTGCTTTTGCAGATGTCATATACCGGGAAGTTGGCAAAGGTAATGTGTCACATTTTTATAGTACTACATTGTGATACTTGGGCAGGTTCATGATGATGGATCTTGGAGGATGTGGAGCATGGAGTTGGGTTGTCGTTTGGTAATCTATTAGTTTTTCTTTCTGCTATTTACTCTGATTTAGTTTTGGTTTCTACTTTGGTACTCTTGGTTGGATTATGATAAAATAAATGGTTGATTTTTATTAGCTTTTATCGTGAATCATTTAGTTGATTTGTTTGGTTATGGTTGTTGGTTTTGCGGTATGTTCTAAACGGATAAATCGTCCCCCATTTGTTTTGAAACCCTTCGGCATTTATTTCCTGCCTTTGGCACCTCGGGGATGTCACTTAAGGCCATGTAATGACGTTTTGTATTCTCAATCCAATAAGGATAAGCGGTTCATTACAAATGGTATCAGTTTGTTTGGTCCATTGGGTATAAATACTATCAGCTTGTTCCTTTCTTTGTGGAGAAAATAGTCATCAGTTTTTGTTAGTCTTGGCATTGAATTATTACATGTCTATTCCTTGGGTGGTAATCTTATGAAATAGTAGGATTTTCAATACATGGAATGCAGAACATAAAAAAATGTAGCTACCCTTTTTATGTTGAATGTAAATATACCAGGGAGTTGGGTAAATAAGTGTTTTTGAGACACTTATAAGATAAAAAATCTCATTGTCATTGGCTTATCCAATTAGATGAGCATGGCATGCATTAGAGGAATGAATTACCCCAAGGAGTGCATATATAATTCTGAGAAATGAATTATGGTTTGACGCAAGAGCGTTATTTATGAAAATTATAAACCTGTCTTCAATGGAATGATTTTGAAAAGAGAATGGTTAGTGTATTTTGAAAATAAATTTAGTTTCAAAAGAATGAAAAGATTTTTTTTAAATGGGTAAATGTGGAAATGATTGATGGTTCGAAATCAATGTTTTGATAGTGATGTGATAGAAATTCAAATTCTAATCCTTCAGTTTCTAGGATGTGAGACTAACAACATGCGTTGTCTGTATAGAAAAAAGCACACAATAGGCGTCGTAGAAACCAAACGGAAGAGGCTACAGAAAATGTGGTCTCACATGAGCCATAGGTGGACCAAAAGCTAGTCCAAAGTATAGTTCAAGCATTTCTAGTTGTAAAAATGGGGAATCAGAGGGATAATTCAAGGCATGTAGACCATTCTTTCTAGTTCTAGAAGTATAATCCAATCCTCTTTCGGGGTGATTCTGATCTAGAAAGGGCGAAGGTGAGGCTGAGTAGGATGAATCATATCTTTTATTTCATTGACACACCAGCAGAACTAAAAGTAATGTTGGTGATGTAAAAGATGGAGGATATTTCATGACATTGGTGGGAGCCAGTGGTTCAGGCTAAGGTGGATCAAGGCCTGGCCTAGGAGAAATTTGAGGAATTTTTCAATAAACAATTTGATCCTCACTTGTTCAAGATACAGAGGATGATGGAATTTTTCAGCTTGAAGCAGTAGAATATCTCTGTGATGGAGTATGATGCTAAATTCATGAATTTAGTTCACTTTTCATTCGAATTTTCTGCAAGTGCATCACTGAAAGCACATATCATTGAATTAGGCTTGCGACAGAAGATTCACTTGAAGATAGATGTGATCTGTATTACGGATTATACGGAGATGGTAAACAGAGCAACAGTAGCTGAAAGAGACATCTCAGGAGTTATGGGAGGAGGAAGTATGATGATACCGACAGGGATGGTTGGGAACTCTAATGCTAATAACAAGCGGAAGAGGGACACCTACTTCTAAGGTGGCAGTGCGAATCAGAATCTGACGGATGGATCAATGATTCTTCCTCCACGACCAATGATGAAAGCTGGGTGTTTTCAATGTGGATCGATTGATCACATGAAATGAGAATGTATAACACCACAGAGAGAATGCCACAATTGCAAAAAAAAGGGGCATCTTCAACGATATTGTCATAGTGCTCCACGGTCGGGTGTTCATGACACTTCTCAGGTGTCACAAGCATCTTATGCTTCGATAGGGAGAGCATAGAAAAACCAGTCTCGCCATTAGAATAGTGCTATCTTTGGTGATTCCAGGAATACCATGAATCCTCTGACAAGGCAATCTCAACATGGAAATAAGTGGAAAGTGCAGAAAAAAAAATTGTATGGAGAGGAACAGGTGATTTTGGATGACCAGTCTAGACTGTCTACGTTGAGAGTTACGATTATTTTGAATTCTACACACAAGAAAGTGTTGTTCGATACTAGAGCATCACATTCTTTTCTTTCTTCTCGTATTTCTGATTTTTTGAACAAAAAACCTGAAATGATGCCTCCTATGATAAAACATCAAACTCATATCTGTGAAGGAAAATGTAGAGCCTTCATGTGTAGAGCATGTTCTATAACTGTTGATGGAGGTGAGCTGAAATGCGATTTCTCTGTGCTGGACATGGATGTCTATGATATAATCATTGGTATGGATTAGATGACAATGTTCAGGGCTCACATCGACCGTTATAGTAGAACAATAAGTTTTGCGACAAAGGATGGTGTCGAGCATCTCTCTAATGAAGAAAGAGTGGTGAAGGTAGGTGCAACGGGCTTCTTTGCACTAGTAGTGGCAACGATCTCTTAAAAGTTGGCCGCGTTAAAATTTGAATCGATGGACGTGATCGTGAATAACAATTTTCTATTAGTAGTGGAAAAATTTACTGATGTTTTTGCTGATAACATCTCAGGGTTACCAACTGTAAGAGATATGGAGTATATGATTGATCTCCTTCCGGGGACCAGTACTATCTCACTTCCATCTTATAGGATGGAACAAATAGAGTTAATGGAATTGAAAGGGTAGTAGGAAGAACTAGAAAACAATGGTTTTATTCGGCCAAGCGTGTCTCCATGGTCAACACAAGATTTGTTTGTAAAGAAAGAAGATGGAACATTGAGGCCATGTGGGGATTATCGTAAACTTAACCATGTAACGAAAAAGAATAGATATCCACTAGCACAAATTGATGACATGTTTGATCAATTGAGGGGAGCTATGTGGTTCTCTATGATTATCTATTGGTCAGGATATCACCAGTTGTGAGTTCGGAAGGAGGATATTCAGAAGACCTGCTTCAAAAGAATATTTGGCCTCTATAAAAATTAAGTCATGCCTTTTATTCTTAAAAATGCACCAGTAGTCTTTATGGAATTGATCAATAAGATATTTTAGTGATATATGGATTATTTTGTTTTGGTGTTTTTGGACGACATATTGGTGTATTCATGAACAAGGGCTGAGCATGAGAAACACATGGCGATAGTGTTGTAAATATTGAGAGACCATAAGTTGTATTCCAAATTATCATAGTGCGCTTTTTGGATACAAGAGGAACGCTTTCTAGGCCATGTTGTTTTTGAGAGAGGTGTTTTAGTGGATCCTGAAAATATAGAAGCTGTTCTTTCTTGGAAACCGCCGAAGAATGTATTTTAAATAAGAAGTTTTCTTGGTCTAGCGGGTATTTTATGACGCTTCGTGCATGACTTCACATGACTATCATCGCCTATGACAACATTGAAAAAGAAGAATAGTGTAATTCAATGGACTGAGGAATGTTAGAGATCATTTCAAGAGTTGAAATTTTGCCTTACATAACCACCCATCCTGATTTTGTCCGAATTAGGACATGGGTACATGGTGTATTGTGATGATTCAGGATCTGGGTTGGGATGTGTTCTCATGAAAGTATACCATGTTGTTTCTTATTGCTCAATATAGTTGATAGTGCATTAAATGAAATACCAAACACATTATTTGTAGTTAGCTGCAGTTTTCCTTGCATTTAAACCTTGGCGTCATTGTCTCTTTGGAGAGAAATTCACTATGTTTACGGATCATAATAGTTTTAATCACATTTCGTCACAACGAGATTTGAATCTGAGGTAGAGGAGATGGATGGATTATCTCCAAATGTTCGACATTGACTTGATATATACACTGGGTAAGGTAAATTTGATGGCCGATGCTTTAAGTAGAATGTTTTATGCTTAGTTAATGCAAGAAGCATCAGATGAGTGAGAGTTGATGTTGGTCCTAGATGACATGAAAATTGAATGGGAAGCCCAATCTGATGTTGCTATTTTCTTTCCAATAGAGCTTGTTCCTGATTTAGTGGAGATAGTAAATGAGGCACATGCATCC
This sequence comes from Viscum album, assembly GCA_963277665.1. NCBI lineage: Eukaryota > Viridiplantae > Streptophyta > Magnoliopsida > Santalales > Viscaceae > Viscum > Viscum album. The sequence continues at coordinate 445,481,653 of OY728121.1, forward strand.
GATGTAGACTGTGTTGCAATGTGGTCAAAACTCAATGGTGGGGAGACCAATGGGGGAAGGAATCTAGATTGGAGTTCAGTTTTGTGGTTTTGAGATCGGATGGGTGTACCTTTAACTAATCAGTAATAACTCCTTCATGTGTACCACCATTCCAGATGGGCTGTTCATCCAGGAATACAAAAGATGTATAAGGCGATAAAGGCATAATTTTGGCGGAGCAGCATGAAACGGATGTTAGAAAAATTTGTTTCAAGGTGATTAACTTGTACGGAAGATAAAGAAGAACATCATGGGACAGTGGGTATGTTCCAGTCTCTACCAATTTTAATGTGGAAATGGGAGAAGATAGTTATGTATATCATTACATGTCTCCTATGAACGGTTCTGAAGCACGATGTCATATGGGTGATAGTGGATCAGCTTGCCAAGTCGTCCCATTTTTTCCCTATTCGTGAATCTAATATGGTGCGGGATCTGTCCAAAATCTATATCCGAGAAGTGTTAAAGAGACATGGCATACCCATTTCAACCGTGTCAGACAGTGATCTGAGGTTCACATCTCATTTCTAGAGATCCTTACAGAAAGCCCTGTCAACTCAGTTGAATATGAGTATGGCGTATCATCCTCAGACGGATGGATAATCCAAAAAGTCGATACAAACATTGGAAGACATGTTTCGGGCTTGAGTAATAGATTTTGGTGGCTTGTGGGAAGATTGCGTGCCTTTAGTGGAGTTCTCATATACCAAATGTTATCAGGGCTCGATACACATGGATACATTTGAATCATTTTATGGGAATCATTTTAGTTCTCCAATTTGATGGGTGGAAACAGGTGAAACATCACTGTATGGGCCAAGCCTTGTCCAAGAAATAATAGAAAAGATTTAGTTGATAATGAAGAGGATGGATATAGCACCGAGTTGTCAAAAATATTATGTGGATCATCGCTGAAGACCGCTGTCGTTTGCGGTGAGTGATCATTTCTTTTTGAGAATCTCTCAAGGATTGGACATCGTCATTTTGGAAAGCAAGGAAAATTATCTACTCATTATATAGGACCTTTTGAGATATTGTAATGGGTTGGAGAGGTGGCATATCAGTTGGCATTAACACCATGGTTTAGTACAGGGCATAATGTGTTCCATGTATCTCAGTTGAATAAATATCATCCCGAGCTCGACCATGTGACAGATGGTATCACGTTGACCTAGAGTCGGATGCTTCATTGGTACATATTCCGGTGAGGATTATGGATAGGAATGAGAATTACTTGTTTGGAAAAATCATTGGTCTAGTGAGAGTTTATGGAAACATGGCCAGATTCAGGGAGAGACTTTGGAACGTGAGATGAATAGAAATAGTAGTGTCCATAACTCTTTCAGGAAAGCGATGGTTTTCTACTTTCTGGGGATGGAAAGGCCAATGGTCGGGAGAATTTAGTACCCCCAGTTTCTAGTATGAAAGCCTTGTTTTATTCTTTTTAATTACATGATGCATATGTGAAATGGTTGGGAATGTTTGGAGACTTTTAATGTGTTAAAGGGAAAAAAGTGGTGTTGCACGGGCATCACATGGGTTGCCCAAACTGTGCAGAACCCAAGCAGGTGGTGGTCATTTTGGACAGAGGAGACCGCACAGTGTGCGCATGGTATGGAAAAACCGTGCGAGGAGGCCATGTAGAGTACCCATTCCAAGAATTTACTACCGCAGGGTTAGCGCACGATTTTCCTAGTCGTGCAGACTAACTGTGTGTGGGGTCAACTTAGATCCTATTTTTAAGGATATAATCTATTTTATCTTTAAACCCAAACTTTTTTCTCCTAGACAACCTTAACTCAGGACTTATCTCTGGTGAAGGTGGGAGAACCCTTACCAGGCGTTTTGGAATCAATCTGGAGGTTTTCCTTGGCATTTAGAGGCCGGTTGATCGAGGTAAGTCTCGTTTCCATTAGATATCTTAGATCTCCATCTTCCCTCTTGATGGATCCTTTGATCTATGCCCAAGGTGGGTAGATCTAAGGTTATTTATGACTTTTAAGTAGGTTTTTGGTTTTCTTAGTACTAGGTAAAGGATTCTAAGGAGGTTTCTAGGAGTAGTTGACTCGATTTTGTTGGCGTTCTTCGTATGTAGGTTGGTTTCTTCAAATTTGATGATGTAGGTGGCTTCACTCCTGATTCATCTTTCTTAGATCTTTAAGGCTTAGTTTCAAATTGTTTTCAATGATTGAAATGGTTTTTTATCTGCTATGAAAGAATGGTTGAAACCCCTTTTAGGTAACATGTGATGTAATTTTGTGTTTTTGGAAAGTGTTTGTTCAAGTGAATTAAAAATGGTGATTTTAAACTGGTTATGGTTTTGCTGCTTGAAAGAAATTGTTTTCAATAAAAGGATTGATTATTTATTGAATGGTTTTGAACATACTTGGTTTTGGCATGGGCATAAGGGCGAGAAGTACCCCCATCAAAAGGTAGGGAGGGATAAGGGTGAGAAGTACACCCATCAAAAAGTTGGGACAGATAAGGGAGTGAAGTGACCTCATCAAGGTAGTCAACTTAGTGAAGACATAGTTGAATGATAACTCACCACTCGTAACTATAGGGAAGTCCAGGATTCCTGGATGATTGGTTGTGTGGATTTTTGTAATTCAATGAATGTGCCAAAATGGTAATTTAAATTTGATTGGAATCTTTTCTTGGATTCATTTCTTGAGAAAGATGTCCTTTGTTGGAAAATGGGTTTGACATGGAACTTTTTATATTGTGAACTATTTTGGAATTTTTTTAAATAAATAGTTTTATATAAATTTGCTAACATGTTTTATACTACATTCATGGATTGGGAATTCATTGGGGAAAACCTTCTGAGTTTCATTACGCACCCCCGGCTTTGGACTGTTGGTGCTTTTAAAGATGTCATATACCAATATGTTGGCAAAGGTAAAGTGTCACATGTTTATAGAAGTACTTCTCTATAGTTGGGCTGGTTCGTGATGATGGAGCCTGGATCCGGTGGAGCATGGATTTGGGTTGTCATCTTGCAATCGTTTAGTTTGTCTTTCCACGATTTACTCTAATTTAGTGTTGGTTTCCGCTTGGCTCTATTGGTTGGTTTATGATAAAATAAATGGTTGAGTTGTCTTAGCTTTTATCATGCATCGTTTAGTTGATTAGTTTGGTTATGGTTGTTGGTTCTGTGGTATGTTCTAAAAGGGTAAATCATCCCCCACCTGTTTAGAAACCATTTGGCATTTATTTACAACCTTTGGCACCTTGGGGATGTCGCTTAATGCCAAGTAATGAATTGTTGTATTCTCAAGACAATAAGGATAAGAGGTTCATTACATATAATGCTTGATGGAGACCATGCCTTGATATTGAACTTATTTTTTTAATATGAGATAATGGCATGTTGGATTGAGGTTATGCTACTTCTCGAGATGAGAGCATGTTCAATGGCTCGGTAGGTTTATGCTCTAATCATAAAAATACACTTGGTGTCGAGTTTATATTTTATTGAAGGTGTTTGTATGATATCATGAGGTATTTGGTAATTTAGGAATATTAATCAAGCATTGGGATAGAGAGTTAATAGAGGCGGGATCTAATTTCTAATAAAGGTATGACATAGGAGGTTCATTTGTGGTATTTTGTAATATTGTTTTTGGTGAGTTTGTATAAATATTTTTCATGTTAATGGACCACTAGAAATTTATTCTGATAACAGATTTATATTGTATGTATCACCATGGATTGTAATAATCCATTTGCTAACTCTTTCAGTTGTTTAATCCAAGATTCTCATGCCAAATTTATCAATTACACTATAGTTCTTCAGAATAGTTAGGTACTGGTGAAATCCATATCGACATTTATAATTATGAAGTGTTTTTATCTTGGTATTTGAGGAAATGTACACCAAATGTTTGGATGTGCATAATGGAATCTTGTATGGCATTCTATTTTTGAAAAAAATGAGTTTTTTTGTGAATAGATAATCTAGATAGGCTCAGAATTTCTACATTTATTAAATAAATATGATGTGTTTCCATTTTTTAAATATTGGAATCCCAATGAATTATTAATAGATTGAATTCTTTACATTATGGTTATATTTGTAATGTTATTATTTTCTATGATATGTTAAATCCATATTCTAGTTATTCAACACCAGACATTTTTTTGAAACATGGTTATTAATTTACATTTTAGTTTATTATTTCATTTCAATTTTTACTTCCTCCCCACATTCTCTCACACAAATTCATCACATAGAGCAGTACTATCTCATACACCATGACCAAGTAGAGAAATAGTGGTGGGAAATATAAGATGTCAATATAAAATACTTTTTATGATCAGAGATGAATCAAGGTGAGGTAGAAATATGGAACATATTTGAGATCAAAAATCAAAGATTTCTTTCTAAGGTATTCATATTAATTATATTTTACATCACATCCCAATAGAATAATTAATTTATTTTCATAATAACTATTGAAATGTTTTGAACATTTTATGGACCAATTAGGCATGATTTAGGTAAAAACATGGTTTCCATGTCATGTATATGGGATTTCCATCCAAGACACACAATAATTTAACATGTATTTAAATTGAAAATGTTATTTATTACACATTTACATATAATATATAATATTTGTACAACATGGAATACATTCGTTATGGAAACATAGTTGATGATGACTTGGGAGAGGCTACATTCTCATCCAGACACCCTATGATGGGGTACATGAATCATGAATTATATTCAAAATAAATATGTGTAGTAAATGAAAAAAATGTAATTTGTATTATTTTTATATATTTAATTTGTGCCACAAATCCTTTCACCCAATGTTGATTTAATTACATTTATGTTTGGTTCATGTCATATTTTTAGGAGATACATAACTTGATTGGTTGATTTACACACCCAGGGGAAGGATTTAATAACAAATTTATTGTACTTATTAATTTATGATGTATAATCTGACATATATTCCATGTACTATTCCAAGAGATATATTTTTAATATTATTATTCCTTAGTGGTGGAAATGGAAAAAAGAGATTTCTATTCTAAATATGTTTCCATATATAACATGATAGTGTTAACCTCTTGGCATTTTGATTTCATTTAAAATATGACTCCGGGTTGATATGACGCGATTGAGAGGTTTATCCTCTAGGTGATCACTTGAGAGTTATATAATGAGATACATGAAATGTGACCTAAATGTGGTACAATAGGATCGATGTATGACTAGTCTAGGGCTCTCTATGCATTTTATTTATCAGGGTGAGCCTTGTGATACTCTGACCATAGATGGATGTGGATTAAATGAAAATGGTTGACATATATGTTATTACTTTGTTCACTTGATTATGGAAGATAATTTAATAAGAAATTATTATCCATAGTTATACATAAGAGAACTCTAATATGTTATAGATCCTTCTGCCCATTTTTGATAGGCGTGGGATGAGTGTACTTTCACACTGTAATATGAGAACCTAGGTGGGTAAAACATACATATATTATGGTTATGATGTGTGTGTTATGGCTAAAATATGATGACCATGGAAATTTTTATGGGAATTATACATCATATCTAGTGTTTGGTTAGTATGATTAATATTCTTAGAGAAGATAAGACACATGATGATAATTTTTAAAACGATAGATGTTATTCCCTCTGAGTGACGGTCTAGGCCCCAGTGGTAAAATTAAGATTGATGTACCCATATAGGCTCTAGATCATGATGGGAACAATAGGACCCCTGATGGTGCCTCAATATAATATTTTTCCTAGAATGCTGTGATACATAGACATATATATGCATTGCTAAATTCTTGTGTCACAGTTGAACATGAATACTTTGTGTGAACATGATGTGGTTGTGATGAAAGTGATGGTTCGTGCACTTTAGAGGATTATCATTGATGTGTGTAATGATTTTGGATGATGGAAAACCCATGTTGTTATTATTTGAGTATTTAAATTGTTGATTAAGGCCCCATGTAATATTATCGGGTTACCTGAGATTACATAGATAGGATCCAAAAATTCATGATAATTTTGTAATGTGGAGGTTTACCTCAATCTAATCAGGCGGTTCTCAATGGTGTTCTAGGATTTCAATTATTACCTCTAAAAAATCAAATGATGGATCATGATGATATGATTTTTGGGATTATATCACATAGATTAAATTAAGTTGGAAGTTTATGCATACCAAGGATTAATGTTGTGGGGTCTACATATTCATTATTACATTGTTATATCATGTATTTCCCCTATAATATACATAGTTTATGGGTGGAGGTTAGGTATTCTGGAGATTGACTCTATTGGAAGAAATGGTGCATGAACATTATGTGATTTCATAGTATTATATATCAGATTCATGGGATAGATCCATTTATTTTTTTTATGATACCCCAAGATCGTATATTTATTTCCATCGAAATAAACCAGAGATATTCAATATCCTTTTTTTCTTGAAATGCTACGTTTAAATGAATTTCTACATAGAAATAATTTTTAAACTTTCTATTATATTTATAGGTATGTATAGTAATAAAAATATAATGAAAATATTAGTCATGTTTTATATAATGTTTTTTCTTAATAAAATGTAAAAAAATTAGGTTATTTTCTGTAAATCCGTTTTCTTCATTAAAAAATAATTTTCTATAAAATTGGGTTTGATGAATTTTGTGTTAAGTGATTTTATATTATATCATATATTTTTTGGAATTATTATTTTATTGAATGGTTATACTATATTGATGAACCATTTCTATATTATAATAGTATATATTTTTATGATTTTTATAAAAAGGTTTATCATTTAGGGAATAATGAAAATGTTTTTTCATTCTAATTTAGTCATTTCAATTCATTATATTTCATAATATAAATATACCCATTTCAATTTGAACTTCATAAAAACTATTATATGTAATATTTAAATAAAATTTATCTAATTTTATAACTAATAATTATCACTATATATTATTCTTGTATAGGTTAATTTTTTCTATTAAAACACAAATATATATAAACCATTTATGTTTTCATAGTGTGTTTTTACCGTAATATTATATGTAAATATTTATTTATTAATTATATAATGAAATTTATATATTTTATATTTTATAATATATTTTAAAATACATTTTATTAGTTTTTTTTGGAACGGAATTGAATTAGATTTATGTTTATCTCAAAAAATAATTTTCTAAATGAAAGATTTTATTCTATTTTCGGCACTTATTTAAAATAAAATACATCCACATATAGAAATAGAATATATTAAAATTTATTCAATATTTTATATTAGTATAACTAATATAATGTAATATGATCAAGATAATGTTTCCCAAAATCAATCATCCAAAATGAATAAATTTATTTCTATGGATATGTTTAAAATGGGTTGATATGGTGCATTAAACTAAGAGATATTGGTCATATTGGGATATTAGGATAAATAATTATTATTTTATGAACAACTATAAATAATATGTTATCCTAAATTATATTTTATGTCCATTTTTATACGCATTACAATGATCATGACTTTATATTATTAAAATATTATGTGTATTTCCACGTTTGTCCCTCACAACAATTATAAAATGGAATTCCTTACCATTATAAATATGGTATATACATAATAACATGAGTAATAAAGTATAATAAATATAAATATATGTTATCATGAGTATTTCACAAAAATTCCTTACAAATTAATCGTTAAAGGGGTTATGCAAGTTTCACATGTTTGTGTGGGGGGGACTACCATATCCATAGAGAAATAAGATTCATTTTACAAAACATTAATTTTGGGATGGATTTTATTATAGATTTAATATATATATATATATATGACATTTATTATATTATTGTTTTTTGTAATGTTTAATTCTTTTGTACCTCTCTTTTGTTCCAACTATGGTAAAATAGAAACATCACTCGTGTGTTTATAAATACTTCCATCTAAACAATGTGATGTATTTCATTTTTCATCACTCATTTATATATGTATATATATATATATAATATATATATATGATATGTATATCATTATTATAATTTTTGAGATGTTGGAACCATGATCAATATTTAAGGACTATAAACGTCGACTAAAACATATAGGAATAATGATGTAGTTAACATATAAAAACAATTATATTAATTCAGAATTATAAATAAATGGGTATGAAATGTTATGAGAGGGAAAAATATGGAATAAAAATTATATATATGTATTCCTATATAATTATAATAAATAATATTTTATTATATGGGAGTTTAGATATCTTACGAAGGTTGAGAAACATTAGGTATGATTTTTGTGTCACATTCTCATTTGTTACTGATATTTTCATTCATAAATTTATGATGATGAAATTATATAATATATAACTCAAGAATATTTTTTATTTTCTTATCATGTGTTACTTATATATATTATCTTATTCCATCTATTTTCCTATCTTTTTGTACTAAATAAACATAATGAATGAATTTTTGGATAACCAGCATGATTTAGCTCTTCATTAAAGAATATATTTATTTCAGGTATATATATTTTTTAAAATATTTTCATGAATACTTTTTACATTAAATAATGAATTTATTAATTCATTTTTATGCATGTCAAAATTTCTTTTCAAATTATTAAATTTTATCGTCTTTTAATTACCCAAATGATATTCTTTGACTTTTTTTATGAAAACGTGGAATAAAAGTTTTTTATTATATACTCTACATTAATGAGTTTCCCCACCATCAGGAATTATATTTTAATTTTTTATTCTATTATATTTACTTGTATATTTTCAATGATACCAAATTCATTAATATTTTGGAATTTTTTAGATTATAATCAAGTAATTCTATAATGAAAAGGATATTTTCCTCATGAAATGGGCCAAATAACAGTTATGGTTCTTTTCATATATAACAAAATCCATTAATGTTAATTACTTTTAACTTGGGATAAAATGAAATTTTAACAACATTATTATTTCTCATTATGGTTTTTGATTATGAAGATGAAATATTGTTGAAACCAATTTCCATTTACATAGTATAATATTTTATGTAATGTTAAATGATTTTATTACCTTGTGTTATAAAAATTAATGGATTATTATTTCTCTTTGGATGCGAATGATATATCCCTTTAATGCATTTTTTAAATCTTATAATTTTTTGGTAATAATTTTTTTCTCCTGGAGTATATACCATGACTAAATTAGGCAACAAGAGAGGTTCTCCCAAGAAAAATATAGAGTACATAAGTGGAAATCCATTGCAAGAAGTAAGTATATCTCTTGTTATCCCTATGCAAAAATGGGATGAATATAATTGTTGTGTAAACATGATATGATATGTCTATGATTATGGTTATGAGAATTTTTTTGTAACACATATATGAAATGATCTAGAAATAATTTTATAATCACATGGATCTTATTATTTCACAAACCAAAAGCTAATCAACATCAATAATGGCACCCAAACTAGTCTATGATAAGGACATAAGGTCATTCCTTATCTCCATGGACTGTCACAAGTGGCTAAGTATCATAAATAATTGTTTGGGGATTATTTGCCTATGTTTATAAGCACTAATCAACCAACAAAAACAAGTAAACCGAATCTAAAAATAAATACCTAGAAGCCTTTAATATAATTTATAATTAAAATACATAGATTTAACCCCGCCCCCTAGAGGTAAACAACTAAAAAGTAGAATAATTTTTAAAATAAGAACAACCACAAGACAGGGGGACAACTCCCCCAATCCTTCTCCGAAATATCGCACCGGAAAAATAATCTATCAATCGAACTGCCATCTCCATTGGCCACGCCCATACCTATTTTAAATAGTATCATGTCCACTTACACCAAAATGTGTAAGTAGTGTTGGTCCATATCCCAATAAGATTCCACCATAAAGATTCTATGTGATAACTATTCTATGAAAAAAATATTGCATGTTTTTATAAACATGAAATGCTAGAACAATTTCTAAAAGGTGTAACACTTAATGAAGATAAATTCTCAGAGGTAAACATTGATGAATATACAATTTAAATAAAACACAAATCCTACTTAATTTTCCCATAAAACAAACCCTATGTTTTTATTATGTACAATATATCCAATGATCACTAGTCACGGGACCACCCATAAACACAAAGTAGTTGTGGGGCCCAAGGTACATCACATCTCAGTGTATGTGTAACCACAAACAATATCATTCTCATGAATGAGATACTAGGAGGGGAAAATCCATTATCCTAGTTATCCCAAAACATCATAAAGTTTTAGTTAGTGTTGTAATAATCGAACTTGCTAAGTGAAACATGGGTGATACAACTACTAGATCACTAGCATACAAGTCCTATTTCACCCACCTATATACTTGGGTTTCCCTCCATGTTCTCAAACAAGATCCATATGTTATTAAATACAATTTATACAAATTAATACCATTTCAGAATCATACAAAATCCAAAAAATCACCAAAAATATTTTTCCGCCTTTTATGTAACTCAATAATCCATTTATATATTTCATAAAACGATTTCATGAAGTAATAAAATTCATTTCACACAAAATCATTTTCAAAACAGGCATTTAAGGTCATATTCACCCCAATACCATACGAAAACAGCATTTCAATCCATAGAAACATTTAATAAACCATTTGAATATATTATAAAATGACCTCAAATGTTACAACCTGATTAACACATGAAAAAGACATATTTTGAAGAAAAATTGAAACATTTGAATCAATCTCTTAACCAATTATACCAAAAATAATTTTCACCACACACAAAATTGTTAATAAACATTTTATAAAGGAAAATTCTACGTTAAAACTCATAAATGAAATCTTACAAAAGAAAAAATCTACCATATATTTCAAAAAACCCAATTTGGTGTGCAAAACATCCACTACACCACAATGGGATGAATATGAAGACTAGTCTAAATGAATCAACCATGTAAAAGAGAAATTAAACCAAAGTGTTATAGAATAGTTTCTAAACATTTGGAAAATAAGGAAGGAAGAAAAATCCCCTAAGGAAAATTGAAAGAAAATGAGGTGAATTCTATTAACATAAGAATCATGATGTTCCACCATAAAATTCCCCATCAAAATTGGTTTTAATAAGAGCTTGAGGGAGAATTGGAGACTTCCATGGATGCAATGCTTGAATGTGGGAAAAAAGGGGGCATCTAGTGATATAGATAATATTTTCATCATTTTTTATATCTAATTCAATGATTTAATCCATAAAATTGACCATGTTTAGTTAATTACATCAATTTGGGATTTATGACGTGTTTTGGGCTAAAACTAGAAAACTGCTTAGTTTAGAAAATATTGACATATTTTAATCTCTTTTGTAATTCACGTATATATTTTAAAATATAAATCCAATAAAAGTGATGATTTTTTTATTCGGTTCATATATTTATTGTATTAATCTGTTATTTTTGGACCAGGATTTAATTTAGCCATTAATGGGTCAGAAAAATTCAATCAATGTTGACAATTATTCTGGAAGACCACGTGAACCCCACCTTAATGAATAAATCATAACTTGGTATACACACCTCAAATTTGGATGATTCCAATTGGCTGTGAAAGAATATTAAGTGAGGAGTTCTTATGTCGAAGGTCTTGAATATTTTCCTCCATTAAGGAGACCCATGGATGCTGAAATTGTGGGTAAGGAAAAAGGAAACATTCATCCAGAATAAATGCTCCAATTAAATTTCTCATATATCATACCACACATGGAGGATAAATCTGAAATTTTGTGACGAAACGTAAAATATATTTTGGATGATCTTTTAAGAAGAAACCATCTCAAAATTCAGCCATTAATTTGGTTGAACATGGTCAAACTATCGGTGAAAACAATCTGCTGGAAATCATAAAGAGGAATTATGAAGATCTTAAATTTGAAGTCCGAAGGATGACACCCCCTTGGCCTATATAAAGATGAGTTTACCCATGATGAGGAGGGGGTTGGACAACACAATTGAGATGGGAGGAAACCAAGGGAAACTCATTGAAATTCTTCTTTAGAATTATTCTGTTTCTTTCTTTTATTTTTCTTTACTTTTAAATGTCTCTTCTCTCCCGCATCATCTCGCTTACCCCATCCATAAAGGGGTAGTTTCATTTAAGTGATTGGAAAGAGTGGAGGCTGTACCTATGTGTTGTGTTTTAGTTTTTGTGCTTGAAATGTATAAAATTTCTTCTTCCTTCTTATAATGGTTTCAATTATTATTTCAGTATTAAATTTTGAATGCAGTACTTTTAAGTTTTTGATTCTGAAATTATAAATTTCCTTGGTCGATGATCACATCTCCCTCCACCCAATTATAATCTGTATATGGTGGAACATTATGAGGGTTAGGTGGTGATTGCTCGGCGGTTGTCAAGCACATGTGTAGGATTTTATGTCGAAATCTTGGTTTATTAGGGAACAACAATTCTAGGTCTGGGATTGCTCTAATTAATCAAGAGACCTTCTACAACCCTAAGAACATTGGAAGGAGGATAGAACAATATAAGGTTTTATAAAGGAAAATTCTCATCACATCTATCTAACTAAGGGAGAGAGAGGACTCGGTATATGAATCTCTCTCTTACCTGTTTATGGAAGAAGAAGAGATAAAATTTGGAAACCATGATTGCACAACACTAGGTCTAGCCGAACCCAATCCGGCCACCACCTTTATCAAATGTTAAAATCAATAATTTTTTTTGTTTGTTTCTATCATAGTCATTCAAATTGATTGAAACCAATATTTTTAATAATTCCAACAAAAATTGACAACCTTGTTTTGTGTGCACTCCTCTTCAAGAGACTACCTAGGATCAACTTCTGTACTATACTTAGGTAAATAAAATATTGTTTTTCCACACCCCACGACAGGAATCCATCAAAGATGGCACCGTTTCTGGGGTAGCAGTGCCTCAAAAGCTTTAAAAAACAATCTCCTTTGAATGACCAATAGTTCAAATAGAAATTTATTAGAATTCGATCTAGAAATTGAGCGCACAATAACCAAATAGAGAATTCAAAATCTTCCCAAATATTTCTAATAAATAAATTTCACTGATTCATGTGATACCTTGAGTGAAGACATTGAACCTTTAATAATGACTATAAATCCCAACCGAACCCTATGTGACATCTGTGCACCTCAATTTTCCAATCAAAATTATCAACATTCAATTTCTGCATTAGAAAGTGATATTGAATTGCGATTTAACATGATCCAAGTGCTTCAAAAATTTCATGGTCTTGCAAGTGAAGACCCTAATTGACATATTAAAGAATTCACCTATGTCTGATCCAGAATAAAACCTCGAGCAGTCCCAGAAGAGCATGTGATGTGGAGGGATTTCCCCTTCTCACTAGAGGGAGCAACGAAAGAATGGTTGTATAATCTGAAACCGGGGGAGATCAGTGACTGGGAAGATCTAAAAAAATTCTTTCAACAAAGATTCTTCCCAATATCTAGGTGAACTGCAATAAAGAAGGAGATTTATGTCATCCATCAATCAACTGGAGAAACACTCTATGAATACTTGGAACGTTTCAAGAAGCTTTGTGCAAGTTGTCCACCCCAAGAAATAGAAGGGGACCAATTCCTTGTGTGCTTATACCAAGGATTGCTTAACAATGACAAGAATCTACTAGATGCCTCATCGGGAGGAGCCCTCATTGATAAATCACCTGCAGTTATACGAATTCTGATCGAAAAGATTGCACAAAATTCACAGCATTTTGGCACTCGAGGTATGATCACCATAGGAATCCATGAGGTAAGAACATCTTATTAAGTAGATTTAATTAGGAATTAAATGGGTGAACACACCAGGTTGGTGCGACAAATAGCTGTGCACCATGTGAAGGAATAACAATAACCGAATCAAGTATGTGGTTTATGATCTTCTAATTCTCATTACAATGATCAATGTCCAGAAGTGTAGTGGAAAAAAAAGTTGTGCTGCAGCCTATCAACAATGGAAATACCAACCGCAAACCCAACCAGGGTATGAGTTTCAACAGAACCAAGTTAGAGAACCTTTTCAGCAGTAATATCCGAAACCGATAGCATTCCAACAACCTTATCCGAAGCCCTTCCAACAACAACAAACATTCCAACCACCACCTTTCCAGTGGAAGAATTATGAGCATCCATCCACAAGATCACTGACAAATGAAGACCAACAGCTGAAGACCAGAGTATCGGGAATAGAAGATAATATGGACAAGATAGCTGATAAATTTTCAAGCATTTTGGATTCTCTCACCAAGAACCAAGGTTATCTTCCTACACAAACAATCCCCAATAAAAAAGATAATTTTAGTGCAATCACAACCTGAAGTAGGAAGGAGGTAACACCACCAAAACAATGTGAGGAGGATGAATCTAGGGAACCTGCTGAAGCTCATCCTATACAACCGAAATATGTAGTCAACAACAAAGTAGAACGAACAAGGTTCGAGAAAGAATGACTGGAAACACCATAGCAGAAACAACAAAGGGTGAAAAAGGATATCCCGACACCATTCCCATCAGCATTGGTTGAGTCAAAGAAGGGTGATGATTAACGACATCAATGGGAAATTCATGAAACATTCCGAAAAGTTAAGATTAACATGCCACTACTGTATGCAATCAGGAAAATCCCTAAATATGCAAAATTTCTGATGGAGCTGCGTACAAAAAGAAAGAGGCTGGATAGAAATGAATGAATCAACTTAGGAAGAAGCATCTCAGCATTGATCCCACCACCAATACCGCAAAAATATCAATATCTATTTACTTTATCTATTCCCTGCACTACCGGTTCATTAAATTTTACATATACACTATATGATCTTGGAGCTTCGATAAATGTGATGCCTCACTCAGTGTTTTCATCTTTACAGATAGAAGATCTAAAATCAACTTGGGTGGTGGTACAATTAGCAAACAGATCCACCATTTTCCCAGCTGGAGTCATTGAAGATGTACTTGTAGGAGTGACAGTATTAATCATTTCATGATACTTTTATTTCCTTACCATGGAGAAAGACCGAGCACCATCCCAATCTCCCATCATCCTAGGGAGAACATTCCTGAAAACAGCAACGAGAATCATCAACGTGCATTAAAGAGCACACACCATGGAGCTCAGATATAGTTCAGTACACTTCAATATTCTTGATACGACGAAACACTCGTCCATCAATCAATCACATTATGCAATCTCCCATGATGAAGGTATAGAACAAATTGAAGACTCAGGTATGCTTAATGACTTTTTATCTATGGGATGACACTCTTCATTTGAATTTTATAACTCACATGAACCTAAAAATTAGGATATCATGTTGGAGGATGTGGTAAAATTTGATTTTTTCAGTGATTTGTTAAAAGGATGTGAGATTATTTCAGAGAATTCAACATTAGAAGTAGGAAACCAAAATGCAATATCATCCCTTGAACAACCCCCACGTTTAGAGATGAAGCCTTTGCCATGTGACTTGATGTATGCTTACCTAATAGAAGGAGTGAAATTGCCAGTAATCATTACTAATAACCTATACCATTCACAAGAACAAACATTGATTGACCTTCTCAAATGGAATGTCAAAGATGTAGGATGGAGTTTAGGTGATATGCCTGGAATCAACCCTAAGGTATGCTCTGGTAAGATATTTTTAGAAACTGATTCTCAACTTGTTAGACAACCCCAAAGAAGAATCAATCCCACAATGATGGAGGTCCTTATGAAATTGATTGAGAAATTGTTATCAACTGATATCATTTTAACAATCTCTGATTTTCAATGGGTCAGCCCAATTCATGTAGTCCCCAAGAAAAACGGTCTGACCACTATTGCAAATGAAAGAAATGAAATGATCCCCATGAGAATACAAAACATCTGGAGAGTGTGTATAGATTAAAAGAATCTAAATCAAGTTACCAGAAAAGATAACTTTTCTATTCCATTCATTGATCAGATGCTTTAAAGGTTAGCTGGAAAACTCATTACTGTTTTTTAGATGGATTATCAGGATATATTCAAGTACCAATTACACTACAATACCAAGAGAAGACAACCTTCACCTACCCTTTTGGAACATTATCCAACAAAAGGATGCCTTTCGGGATATTCAATGCCCTAGGTACATTTCAACGGTGTATGGTGGGTATTTTCTCGAACCACATTGAGGATTTATTGGAGGAGTTTCTTGATGATTTCACAGTTTTTGGAAATTCATTTGATCATTGCTTGGGAAATTTGGAAATTTTTTTGAAAACATGCATTGAAAAGAACCTTGTCTTAAATTTCGAAAAATTTCATTTCATGGTTGAAAAATAAATAGTGTTGGGGCACATAATTTTACAAAATGGTATTAAGGATGATAAATCAAAAGTTGATGTAATAAATTATTTTCCATATCCAACTTTTTTTAACCTTTTTTGGGCATGCAGGATTTTACAAAAGATTCACCAAGGATTTCAGTAAGATTTATCTCCTTCTATCAAGATTAATTTTAAAGGATGATGACTTTAACTTTTATTGTGAATGTAGGGAATCATTTGATGAATTAAAGGAAAGGATGATAACACCACCAATAATGCAGCCACCCAATTAGGATTACCATTTTGAGCTACATTGTGATGCATCCAACCAAGCAGTGGGAGACGCTCTATCACAGAGAATTAAAAGCAAGACTCAAGTCATCTCCTGTGCATCAAGGACCTTGGATTCAACGCAAATAAATTACACAACCACAGAGAAGGAGTTCCTTGCAGTTGATTTTGCACTAGATAAATTCTGATCATATATTCTGGGCACTAAAGTTGTTGTTTTTTCTAATAATGCAGCTCTTAGGTACTTAATGAAAAAGGATGATGCTAAACCATGATTGGTGAGATGGATGCTACTCTTAAAAGAGTTCAATTTGGAAATCAAGGATAAGAAGGGGACTGAAAATCAAGTGGCTGATCATCTGAGTTGACTACCCCACACCGTTGAAATAGAAATACCAAAGAAGAACCCACATAATGATGAGCTTCCAGGAGAACAAATCTACATCATCAACAGAGAAGTACCATGGTATGCCAAAATTTTCAACTATTTGGTAACATCTCAAGTACACTTTCATTTAAGCTCTCATCAACAACATAAGCTTAAACCTGAATCAAGATTTTACATTTGGGAAGACCCATTTTTTTGAAAAATTTGTAATGATCGAATCATAAGAATATGTTTCCAAGAAGTGAAATTGAATCAGTGTTTGAATTTTGTCATAAATTATCTTGTAGAGGCCACTTTAGACCTCAGAGGACTGCCCAAAAAGTTTTAGAATCTGGACTCTACTGGCCCACCTTATTCAAGCATGCATATGAATTTTTTAAAAGATGTGAAAAATACCAATTTTCTGGTAACATATCCAAACGACATGAGATACCACAAAACCAATAACCTTTTGATAAATTTTTGAAGTTTGGGGCATAGATTTCATGGGACCATTCCCAATGTCATTTGGAAACTCATATATTTATTTGGTTGTAGACTATGTTTCAAGATGGGTGGAAGCAAAAGCAACCAGAACTGATGATGCAAAAAAAATTTGTGATTTTTTTAGGGATATCATTTTCTGTAGGTTTGGCGTGCCATGACCAATCATCATAGATCAGGGAACTCATTTCTACAACAGGAAAATGGAAGCATTACTGAAGAAGTATGTGGTGCATCATAGAACCTATAACACATACCATCCCCAAACAAATGGCCAGGAAGAAGTATCCAATAGAGAAATCAAATCCATTCTGGAGAATACTGTTAAACCCAACCGGAAGGACTGGAGCCAAAAGTTAGATGATACATTATGGGCATAGAGAATGGCCTACAAAACACCAATAGGGATGGGTCCCTATAGATTGATCTTTGGAAAGAGTTTCCACCTTCCTGTGGAGTTGGAGCATAGAGCCTACTGGGTGGTCAGAGAGATTAATCTCAACCTTTAGAAAGATGCGAAAGAAATAAGATTGCAGTAGCAGGAGTTAGAGGAAATTAGAAGGGAATATTTTGAAAACTCAATGATCAATAAAGATAGAACAAGGATGGCCCATGACAAGATGATTCAACCAATAACCTTCAACCCTGGAGATCACATGTTACTATTCAAAACCAAAATTAAGCTTATTCCAGTTAAACTTCATTCTAGATGGGAAGGCCCCTTTACTATTATTCATGTATACCCCTTTGGTGCTATGCAGATTCAAAAGGAATGAAGAGGAAACCCATTCACTATAAATGGGTAGAGGCTGATGAAGTTACGTGGGACTGTACCTCAAGAACCAATGGAGGAGATCACACTCCTTCACCCTGAATTCAAATGAACACCTACCAGGTTGCATCATTCCTTTACACTTGATTAAATACAGTAACCCTATCTTTTTGAAACATATATAAAAAATTTCATTTACATGCATTGAGGACACTGTATCAATTATGTGTTGGGGAGGGAATCTTGTAGTCCAGGAGATTTTTCAAAAATATTAATTTTTTTTGTTTAGTTAAGCCAACGAAATAAAACAAGGGTGCTACCGGTAGGCAACCCTCATTTTCCCCCATTGTCCACTTGTCTTCTTAGTCATTTAACAGCATGATTGAACATGTCTTCACTATCAATTGATTTCATTTTTATATTTCAGGTCCATTAATGAAGAAGTTGTAGTGGGATTATACGTCGTGAAGAAAAGAATCCATTTGACAAGGGAGTAAGAGTCTCAATTCTATATTTTCCAGATTTATTCCCTACATTTATAGTCTTTTAAAGAGTTAATCAAAAAAATTAATTCCCACGCTTGAATTCATGTTTTAATTGACTTATCTAGGAGACATGAGTTTCATAGAAATCCAGTGATTCCATGTTTTAGATTTCAATGTTAATGAGATTGAATGATTTAAATGGATAATTGGATTATTAATGTGAAGTAAGGATATTGAAATAAGTACTCATGATTTTATGGAATTAATTGATTCATGTAAATAAAATTTCCATTCTATTTTTCATGCTTTGAATTTCTGAAATTCATGTGAATTAATTTTTTATTATTAATCATTCCATGAGCGATTTTCCAATATCATATTCTCATTCCTGAGAGGATTTCTAGACCAAATATTTCTTATTTTATCTTGAGCATATTTCTTGAGTGATCTTGGGATGTGGCACCTACTAGAACATGTATTGAAACTTATCAAAGTTATGATTGTACAAAAACACATTTAAAATTATTGAGGCATTACTTTGGCTAGCCACATATTTACCTGAGACCCACCATTACATTTATCGTTTGTTAGCCCATAGAATCCATGAATTTCCTTATAGGTTTAAGCCATATTAAAAGATGATATTTTCTTACCTACCTCCACTTTTAGTATTTTTGCATGAATATTTCAAGTTTGAGTGTGGAGGAAGGGACTTTCGTGTGAGTTTATTGGGATATGTATCATTTTTGGGTGGTGTAAGGTGCGTGTCATCATATTGGGCAATGTATTATTAGAAAATTGGGCATGAGATATCATTACATTATGATTCTTTAATTTCATCCAATTCACCTTAAAAATGAGAAAATAAAGATGTGCATTTTTGGAGCTAAAAAAAGAGAGAAAAATAAATTTGTGCCTTTCTGGAGCTTTACAAAAAAAAAATAAAGGAGGAGAACTTGGATGATATCATTATTTGTAATCATTTATTGACTCATGATCCATGTCATTAAAATGGGGTGGTGTTGTATTTCACATGATGAAAAGGGATTTGAGTGAGGTTAATCCTGTGTTTTCACTTGATTAATCATGCATTGTACTTAAGAGTCAAACCTCCTACTTCTGGCCTTAAATTATTTCAATTATTTACCCACCAACCCAAATCCACAGAGTCATTTGAACCTTTATTGCAAGTCCTCATGATTTTATGTGCGTTTTGTCTTTACAAAGTGGAGATAGTAGTTCCTTTACAATTATATAGATAAGTAGCATGTTATCATGATATGAGGATAACTCCACTATTAATTGTATCATGAGTGATGAGATAAAATATTCAAAAGAGAGGTATATCATGATTTGGCATGTTTAAAACTAATAAATTGAGAAACTTGAATGAATGAAAGAAGAAGCTCCATCATTTTCCAAGGGGAAAGGTAAAATGAATGAATTGATTGTTTCTTTGAAAAATTCGAAATTTAATTGATATTTTTTGTGGAACATGAAAATTTGATTGTTCATTGATAATTTCATGATTTTATTGCATTTAAATTTAAATATTAGTAACATTGGTACCCTTTGAATTCCATGTTGAGATTTTATGCTTGAGGACATGCATAGTTTAAGTGTGGGGGAATTGATAAAGATAATGTTTTCATCATTTTATATATTTAATTCACTGATTTAATCCCTAAAAATTGAACATGTTGAGTTAATTACATCATGTTTTTATTTATGATGTGTTTTGGGCTAAAACTGGAAAACAACTTAATTTGGAAATATTGAAGGATTTTAATAACTTTTGTAATTCATGCATATATTTTTAAATATAAATCCAATTAATGTTATTATTCTTATATTAGGTTAATATATTTAATATCTTAATCTTTTATTTTTTGACCAGGATTTAATTCATCCATTAAAGGGTCAGAAAATTCTATCAATGTGGACAATGATTCTAGAAGACTGCATGGACCCCACCTAAATGAATAAATTATAACATTGTCTACACACCTCAAATTTGGGTGATTCAAATTGCATGTCAATGAATATTATGTGAGGCGTTTTTATGTTGATGGGTTTGAAGATTTTCCACCATTATGGCACCCCATGGATGCTAATATTGTGGGGAAGGAAAAAAGGAAACATTCATCCAGAATAAATGCTTCAATTAAATTTCTCATATCTCATACCACACATGGAGGATAAATCTGAAATTTTGTGATGAAACGTAAAATAGATCCTGGAAGATCTTTTCAAAATAAACCATATCAACATTCGGCCATTAATTTGTCCGAACATAGTCAAACTTTTGGTGAAAAGAATCTGCTCGAAATCATAAAGAGGAATTATGATGATCTTAAATTTGAAGACCAGAGGATGAAACCCCCTTGTTCTATAAAAAGAGGAGTTAACCCATGCTGAGGAGGGGGTTGGAAAAAACATTCGGAGATGGGAGGAATCCAAGGGACACTCGGGGAAATTATTCTTCAGCATCAATCTGTTTCATAGTCATTCAAATTGATTAAAACCAATATTTTTTAAAAAAACAACAAAAATTGACAACCTTGTTTTGTGTGCACTCCTCTTCGAGAGACTACCTAGGATCCACTGCTATACTATACTTAGCTAAATAAAATATTGTTTTACCACGTACCACGATAGGCGTGCGTCTGCTAGGTTTAATCTCAGATGGGAAAAAAGGATTAAAAAATATTTTTTTGAAATGGAAACATGTGCAATGGTTTTCCTCACGGTTTAGTAAACCGTGCAGCCAAACCGGGAAGCCTGTTCTCCCCCCCCCCAACAAGTCTATTTTCAGAAACATTCTAGGGGGTTCTTGGGGGTCCTATGGGGAATATATATTCTGTGAATACAATAGAAAAATACCTTAATATAATGAAATTTGTCTAACACTTATCCCCACTATGAAAACATTAGGCCTCTGATAGTCATCCTGAAGATATATCAGAAAACAAGAATTTTTACTCTTACTCAACCAACAACATCCAATCCAGGGTGTGATGTACATCATTCCCATTCATCCAAAAGACCCATACTGATGTAATAGTCTTCCCTCTATAAACCTTCTCTTGGGAATCCACTATTCATGGTTTTTGTTGGAACACTCGTAAATCGGTGTCTATCTCAGTCTGTTCCCAATTCCATACATGAGACAGATCAGGATTGTAAATATTCAATTAAGAGACATGGAAAATGTATTGAATTTATGTCAACTAAGAGTGAAAATATTACTTATATACTACCTTTACAATGTTCTCAGTGATCTCAAAAGTTCCAACATACCTTGGCATTAGCATTCCCTCCATTCCAAAATTATGATGAACAAAATGATGGGCCACCTTCAAGAATACCTAACCACACATAAAGAACTAATGTTCTCGACGCATCTAGTATCATTAATATTTTTTTGTGTACATTGAGATATCAATAATTCTCTCCCGATCATCATGAAATTCATATATGTCAGTTGAATATGTCTTGGCCCCAATAATATGGTTTGACCTTCCTCATCCCAACAGAGTTGGACCAAAATGGGGGACCATAGAGAACCTCAAAAGGATCCATTAAAACCGAGGATTTTTAAATATTATTATATTAAAAATATCACAAATCTAAAATGGTTATCTAATAAACCTATGAATTCACAGACACATGAATGGAGTATATATATTCTAGAATCTGGTTCTCCGACTCGATCTGGACATTTCATTGAGGCCGGTATACCGTTATAATCATTATTTTTGACCCCAAAGTGTTCTAAAGCCATTCCCAAATCTGAGAGTAATAATGAGGGACACTTTTTAAAAAACTACTAATGACCCACCATAAGGCCTTTCCACCTTCTGAAAATACAATCAGCCTAGCTAAACCACATTTTCAGTAACTATAATCAGAATAACATGGGATAATCTGGTCAGATGATAAATCACTACCCAAATAGAATTCTAACCATGAGTTGTATGATGTAATCCAATAGTCAAGTACTTGGTGAATACACCCCACTTCCATATAAGAATGTGTAACGTTAGAAGAACAACTAGATGGCATGTAATTCTATGATTTTACCTGTTTAAATGTGTAATACATCAACCATGAAGTGATCTTTTTTTATATTTCATTCTTACAAATGTAACTTATGATGATGATCATAATGAATTTTTGTTGCACCATGATAAATGGAAGATTGAGATTGTTGTATATATTATACCACCACCTTTCTCATACACAATGACACCAATGAAAGTCCCTTGAAGCACCTTATTCACTAGGGAGATGCAGACCAATCAGAAGATGTCTCTCCACCATAAAATAACTGCATCAACCACTAACATATCTCATCACGGGGATGATCCCAAAAAATATAATCTATAAGGGAAGGACTCAACTAAAACATATCTTTGAACAAACCATTGATGTTCTCTTTTGTCTCCAAGTGCATATTGGAAAATAGCCACATAAGAGTCCACTCATCACTAAACATCCTCAAAGCCTACACTAGTACATTCTGGCTCGAGGCATCATCCACTACATTACCCTTTCCCGAGATATAGATGATATCAAAGACAAATCCTTCAAATACTTGATCAAATTGTGTTACCACAGATTACGATCCTTCTGGGAGAATATTTTGTCTAAACACATATAATCAGATTAGACCACAAATTTCTACCTAATGATGTAGTGATGTCTATTATTCAAATCATTAAACACTGACGTGAACTGAAATTCATAGGATATGTAAACATTTATATGTGGTCAAAGTTAGTGTCAGGCATTCGACACCACATGATCACCCTCGAGAAGCATACACCCAAGACCTATACCTAATTCATCGCAATACACCATATAAATATTTCTAGATTCTGGAAAGATCAACACAGGTTTGTATTCATCCACTGATTGAACTCCTAATAGGATTCTTGTCATTATGGTCCCCATTCAAACTCCACCTCTTTCTGGGTGATTATACTCATGCGATATAAAATCAAAGAGAAATCCTAGACAAACAATTTATATTAACCTACTAGGAATATGAAACTCTTGATACTGAACATATTATTCGGTTGATCTAATGAAATAACTATATTGATCTTGTAAGGGTCTACTGAAACACCCTTATACATGATAACATGACCTAGAAACGTCACCAACCTTAAATTTAAATTGTAAATGGTCAATTTTTCATAAATTCAATGATCACGCAGAGTGCCAAAAATAAACCACAAAATATTCTCAGGATCTTACTCTAATTGATATTAATCTAAGTCTTTTTCCAATAAATCCATGATTAATGATTCTAGATACATGTGGAATTCACTATTAATGATATCCATATAGACTAACATAGCATTGCTCAATCTAAAGGGAATGGCCACGTAATCAATGTGTTCGTACCTACATCGATTTATTGTCATTGGGATATATTTCTCTCAAACCCTAACATGTTGCTAACATGAAAACAAGTATATCTTGAACAAACAAACATAACCCATAAATGGATCAAACAATTCAACTATTCATTGAAAATGATTTTTTTTATGATGGTTACCTTATTTAGCTTCTAGTAATCAACGAACAATTATTGGGATCTATTATCATTCTTCGCAAAAATAGTAGTAGCGACCTAAGGAGAGATTCTTGGGTAAATGAGTCCTTTGGATTCCAAATATTCTACATTTATAATTAAATCCATCAACTCGGATTCATCCATATGATATGAGGGAGGAGATATTTGTTGTGTTCCTAGTTCCAAATCGATCAATAACTCAACATCATGCTTTTTGTGGAATGCCTAGAAAATAATCTCTATATACGTCTAAGAACTCATCCAATATAGGGGTAATATTACATAATGAAAATAACATCATAATATTGTGCAAGTGACAATAATTTATAGAAATGATTCACTAACTCTTGTAGTGGATGTCCTGCATGGCTAGATTGAGGATCCCATACTCCATGAAAAAACTTGATGACTCCCATCAGGTGCCATGAAAATCACATGTATCCTATAACAATTTATATATGGTTGAAAGTGAACTAACCAATCCCTAACATGGGTTTAATCGAATATTTCCATATCCATGACTGTTTAATCTCACTCCATATTGACAGCTAACACTGAAAGCGCACATGATGGGAACCCGAGACCTTGCTCTTTCATCTGACCCAACATGGTTACAAAATCCAACGAAAAATACGAATACTCGGTTGAAAAATTTATATGGTTCAAAATATGGGATGAGATAAAAGAAATAGTATATCCAGTTTCAATGAGAAGATAATCTATTTATTATAAAATCAAAATGTTACCTTTAACTATCAAGGGCCCTAAATATTATCTCACTAGTGCATGATCCGTTTCATGGAGAAGCGTAATACCTACATGAGATTGGAAACTCACATGTGGATCATACCTATGGTTTCTCTAAAGAGATGAAAAGATTTCCCTACCACCATGGTGGCTAAAATAGGATCCCAATATTTGAGATTCTTCTAGATGAACTGTCACTCCCATGGAAGCCGTTGATCCTACCCCACTATGTTGTTGAAACATCACCTTGAAAAATCATAGTATGTTCACATGCCTCTCGAACTGGTGGAACATGGTGGACCTCACTTAAGAAGACACATATGAGAACTTCCTTGGAGGATTTCCTGAACCACCGCCTCTTTTCATCCCTTGATCATGTTTCTTCCTATTTAAATCACATGAACTACCACATCCCATCATTGAAACCCTCAATGGAAAACCATACCTTCCCTTGGGATCAATCTCCACTATAATATACCAATCAATAGCCTCTACATATGTCTTCACCTTGAGTCGGAATACCTAAGAATATATCTAAGGCTGTAAACCCCTACCAAAATTTTGGGCCTTCATTGGCTCCTTGGAGAGAATTTCAGGTATGTATCAAAGTAGATCATCAATGAAATTGGAATACTCTATCACTGATAGACCCCCATGGATGAGTTCTGTAATCTCCGTGGATATTTTATAATCCATGACTTCTAGATTGTTCTAGTCATTTAAGGAAAACTTTAAGTCCATCCAACTCATCTTCTCATGTTTCCCTTCTTGAATAACTAATTTCACAACATCTATGGATAATCCCCTCTAACAGAAATGAAGGAAATTTATGCCTGACCCCATCATGTGTTTCATGGAACTCAAACATCCTCTCAATCATCTAAAACAACTCCTCAACTTCCTAGGTTTCCATGCTACTTTGGAAGGTATGAGGTGTGTTCTTCAAAAACTCATGGGCTTTTTCCATCCTAAGACCAGATTAATCTTCTCTAGCTTGGGCAGGACTAGGAGCAGGATACACTCCAATCAAAGAAATTAGATAACCAAGACCACTACTTATTACAACCTTTAATCACTGGGTGTGGGATAACTCTCTCAATCTTCCACTAGTGGGTGTCTAAAATCATTCTAATGAGGCATATTTCTGTAAAAGGAAACATTTAATAGAGAAAACCATAGTACAATAATTAAAAAAATTTCATAACATACATAAAATATTAACATATCAAACTCATATTAACAATGAAAAAAAATCTAATTAACCCCTAACCAATGACTATGTGTACTATACAGATCTCACATCCCACATAAATGTGAAGTCAAACCAGAATCACTACAACCCCTTGCTACATGAGTTATCTCATGAGTGGTGTTGGCCATACTACCTACTCACATCTATATCTCTGGGCCCAGATATTGTTAACTCAATTAGAACCATACCTATCCCAAACAATATGACCTAAAAAGAATAACCATGATGTGATACCATTTTGTCACGAACAATATATGGTTGCCATCCTAATTGTAACCTTACCTGATCTGTGACAAGGCCCGAGGGAGTTCCCAATTACCACATTCTGGAACAAGTTCCCTAGTATAACATACAATATCTTGGGAATGAATTAGCTTATATTAGAAGCATTAAACATTCAAAAACAATAAATATATCAAATATGAAAATTTATTCCAGGAAATCATTTTATAAGTTTAATAATTGAAATAAAAAAATTTAAACCAAAACCCAAGAGGGACATAACTAAAAAGTTGATGTATGTCTATGTCGAGAACCACCTCACAGAAAGTGGTCATCACCCCTTATCCTTCTCCACAACACCACACCCAAAAATGAAGCTATCAACTAGAATCATTTTTTCCATGGACATTTCCCTTACCTCTATCAAAAATTATCAAGTCAATATACACTAAATGGTTTAATTATGGTGTGATCCTAATACCAATTGGATTCCACCCATCATATTCAAGGTGATAAATATTTTTATACACAAATATAGCATGTTTTCACAAAAATAAATTCTATAAAAATTTCTAATATGTGAAAACTTTAATTAATAAAGTTTTCAGATGGATACATTGAAGAAGGTACACATGTAAATAAAACACAAATTATATTTAATTTTAAAAAATAAACACCATATGAAGATGGTATATACAATGTAGCCAGTGAACACTATTCATGAGAACACCCCTATGCACTATCATGTTTTGGGGTCCTATGTACGTCGTATCATTGTGTATAAGTAACAATAACCAATATCCTTCTCATGAATGATCCAAGATGAGGAGAAACCACAATTTCTTAGTAGTCCCCAAAAATCATAAATGTATACTTTGTTTTTTCATAGTCAAATTTTATATGTGAAATAGGTATGATACCACAATCGGGTCACTGTCGTACTAGTTCTAGTCCACCCACCTGGATTGCAATGATTCCTCCTTGTGCAAAAAAACCCACTTTTTATAAAATAAAATATTCATATAATAATATCATTTATGAATCATACACATTCGAAATAGTACAAACATGTTTCAAACAATTTTTTGTAACACAATATACAGTTTAAACCTTTTATGAATTTATTTCAATATGTAAACCAAGGATTTTTAGTCAAAATCCATTTAAAAATACAATTTCAAGGCCAAAGTAACACCAATTCAATACCAAAAAGTGAATTTTATGTCTTATAAACATTTAATAAACCATTTTCATATATTGTAAAATTTCCTAAAATGATATCACATGAGTTAAACATGAATAACAAATAATTGAATTTAGAAATCATCTTATGAATCATATTCTTAACCAAATATATCAAAAATAATTTTCTTACAAAACAAAATATCTTAGAAACATTCTAGGAAGGTCAATCTATTATGACTACTCATCAAAGAATTATTATACATTGAAACTACAACATTAGATGTCAAAACCCACAAATATTTGTGCGATACTTCAATCGCAGCACTGCTGCACCTCCACATAATGAAAACAAACCCTATTCCACATGATTATACAATGAAAGAAAAAATTATACCCTATATACAAAACTATAGTTTCTATACATTTTTAATATCAATAATGTGGAAATAAACCCTAATGAATATAGATGTAATGAACGAGGATTTCACTAATTTGTAGAATATTGATGTTTCACCAGCGAAATAACCTTCAAAATTGGCTTCCAAAAGAGCTTGGGGGAGCTTGGGGCCTTCTTTGGCTATAAGGCTCAAATGGGGAAAGAAAGAGGAGAGATATGATTAATCCCAAAAGGGAAAACATGGAATAAAAAATAATTTTTTGTGCCCTGGACACCAGTTTAAGGGTTTTCAATCATTATGATTAAATGAATTATTGGGTAATAAATATGAATATTATGTTATTATTATCATATTCTTATTGTAACGCCCCGACCACAATTACCAAGATCTGGTGCTTTATTTTAATATGTTGTCATGATTACATGGAATCAAGTCCCAAAGGACCAATCAATTTAGCAGTCTTGGAAAATAGATTACATACAATAACTTTACATTACCATTTCAAACATAAAACACAACATAATTAGTTATTTGAGAACTCCATTATCCCATTTAGCTTAACCCTACATACGAATCATAATACACATCATGTAATCCTGGGAAAATAATACATTAGAAATGGGTGAGCTCAGATGCCTAGTAAGGGGGAAAAATTTAGTGGAAACTATAAACTTTTAAGGAAAGATGTGTGATAAAAACATCATCCTTCTTAAACATAAACATGAACATAATATGGAAAAAATAAATCAAAAATTACCATATAAACATACACATGGATAATCTACTAGTCAAATAATCACATGTAATAACTAATTTTATAATGAGGGAATGACTAATGCTAGACATAATTTCCATAGTCAAGGCCTTGTGCCAAGACTACAAATAATATTTTGGTCAAAGAATTATGCCAAGACAGTAGATTGTCTCAAGAGACCTACTGATGCATCAAGAAGCTATAGCGGGCTCTAGCATTCACTTACTAAGTCCACTAAATTCCTCAAATGAAAAAGTTGAAACATAACATAAACATTCGTATTAAAACTACGATATGAAATGTCAATACGTTAACCATAAACCATGAAGAGTATAAAAATAGAATGTCCATAGTAAAACATATCATAACTCATTCAATACAATATGGAAGATTTTATTATAATAAATCAACCTCAATAAAAAATAAAATCATTTAAATAATGCAGACATAGTTAAAATGACGAGTAAATCTTTTTGAGAGAAAAATATTTTTTGTAAAATCATTTAAAAGTTTCACATCTATAAAGAAGTAATTTAAAATAGATTTTAGAATAAAAGTTTCTCATACAACATTGAATTTTTTTTAATAGAATTATCATTTCAAACCATTCATGTCCATATAAATAATTTCATAAAATCCTTTTGAAAACATGGACATTAATTAAAAAGATTTAGAAAGATAAATCTTTAAAACATTTAAAATTTGGATCATGAAAAAGATTACCATTCACAAATCCATAAAATATTCATTTTGAAATAATTTTTCTGAAAAATTGACGTGGATAAATAAATTATCCACATAAATACTTACACATAAACAATCTTAGATAATAACGAGATTGATGAATTAACCCTTACCTTGCACTTTTCATTAGTTGAGGGTATGTTTAACATCATGTATAAAGAGAATAGTAAGTTATTAAATTATACCAGTACTATATTAATATTTATGATATCATAAATTATTCATTTATGTTCTTACACTTAACATTTAATAATTATTCCCATGGTTAATTTAAATTTTGTGTAATAATCGCATTCTTTATCGTACATGTTTTAACATGTTACTCTTGATAATATCACTTAGATCTAGATTTAAATACATCCAAAATATAAATCATTATTTATATATCATATATATTTATAATATAAATATCTATAATAGACATATATATGAAACTCAAAACCCCGTTTTTGGAGATGATAGTCCATATGTATGCATAAACGTTGTTTCTGTTTTCATATAATATTGAACGGAACTTAGTGAATACGATATATGTAAGAACATATATATATATATATATATCTGCAGTAGCATTATTATGTCATATATTTCAAACTTATTAGTAATATATATTTTTATTATTGTTGATGAATGGTGAACGTCGAAATGAATCTTTTCGTGTCGTGGAGACGGTAATCGGTATTTACGCACGAGTGGCAATATAATTTCCATTATGGTGTGGAATTGGGTGGTATATTAATATTACAGAGACATTATAATGTTATTTTCATTATTTATATAAATATTAATCATCATTATATCCATCCAAATAACATATTGTTGAAAACTAAATTAGTCCACGGCGTGGAGAGGGTAAGTCGTACCTAAACACGCATGGGGACATTATCATACATAAGATGTATAGAATAATGAATATAGTTTTCCCATTTTTATAATAAAATCACAGTAAATAGAATATTCTAGAGTTATTATTTTATAATTGAAACAACAAAGAAAGTGTAAGTGGAAGAACAAGAGAACTTGAAAGAGGGTGGTCAAATTAGTACCTCTTCTTCAGGTTATTCCATTTGATTTGATCAAAAGGGCTCATTAGGTAGGAATTATGACAAAAGGAAGGCCTCTAGGATGAAGTTAGGATAGTTGGGAGGATATTTAGTCATGGATAGGCCGATCCAAATTAGTTTGGATATGTGAATTTGAGATAAGGAATGTTCAATTTTATAAGAGGGGTGTGGGGCACCATATAAAAAACTTAAAATATTATTTTATAATAAATTTATATCTGGTATATAATTGCACAAAAATAAATTATTTAAAGGAAAAGGTGTGTATGGGTTGAAAACCACTCAACCAATATGTTTTATACAGGTTTAGGTCAGCATATTAACCTTAACATTTAGATTTAACTCTAAGTTAAATAGTTTGACATTTACCACGTCTGTTTATATTTTTATATTATATGTTTAATAAACATACTATAAAATGACAATAGAACCCCAATTGGTTCATTAATGTCATATATATTATTTAATAATTGTTTTTTTGAACCTTAGATTTTTATGAATAGAATAACAATTAATAATATTATAATTTTTTAAAAACTAGTTTTTGTCAATTTTGACACTATTTGGTATTTTGTTTTTTCTAAATTCATAATAGCATTATTACATCGAAAAAAAATTAATCTAACCAACCCTAATATGTCATATTAAACTAGAAAATTAGTGCAATTCATAAAAATTTTAAATTACCTTTATTTGGATATTTATAATATCAATGATATTGATCATTCCTTAATATGGAAATTACCGCTTCATCATTGTGTCATAAATAAATTTAATTATTTAATGTCTAAAAAATATAAATAAAATACCATTATGTAGGAAATTTTCTTATATTTCTAATGAATATTATTAGTATAATTTATAATTTGTGTATCCCCATATTAAAAATGTATTAGTTATTAAAGTGTGAATTTAACACTTTTAACTCCTCTTTGAATAAAATAATAATAAATGTCCTAATCTAATCCAAGTGGAGCTCAAGAAGAATATTTTAGTCCTAATGTTATTTGGGTCTAATTACACTTATCCAATATAATTAGGACATGTGTTAGGGTAAAAATAATATCATTTTTACCATTAATTACGATATTTACTTTTTACCGTGGTAAATAAAAGTAAATGGTTAATATTCACCAAAAATTATTTTTATCTTATTGAACAAAATTTTTCTTACTGATATCAACCGTGTCTCTAGAAATTTTAAAATTACACTCCTATAAGTGGTAAAATTATGTTTTATGTGAATTTTCAAATACTCCTAAGAGATTTGTAAAAGTCCGTGAAAAGTTCAATAAAATTTTATTTATCTAATATTATTAAAAAATGTCTCCAATGAATTACATTGAACATATATCTGAATTATGTATATATTTTTACCTAAAATAAATTCAAATAATGTAAATAGTTATTTAAATAATAAGTCAGTTTTAAACAATAATTCAGTGTTTTTCACTATTGATCAAAAATTAAATGTTTTCAAAAAATACTAAAAATTCACCCTAACCTAGTTTTGATATTGAGAATTCAAAAATGAAGTCTGTTTTACCATATTAAATACATATAAGTTGCATTAATTAATTTTAAATTAATTCTCGTTGTCAAAACCAATAAGTGTATTTTTAAGAAACAATAACTATCAAAAGATTGACCCTTGTTTATGTCCAATATTAAAGTGAAATTACATAAAATGACCATAATTGGATTTAATGGTAAAAATATAATCTATTTATACATCCAAACCATTAAAATTTATAATAAACACTACAAATTATTTTGATTAAAAACATTTTTTCAGTTAAAATATATTATTTTCCACTATTCACCGTAATATGAAAGTTATCAGAGAAACACCAAAACTTTATTGAAACTAAATTCTTATGTCCCGATTATAAAGATGAAGCTTATTTTGTAAAATTGAATAAATAAAAGTCCTAAATATTGGATTTTTAAATAAATCACCATAAAAAGTAGGAAAAGAAGCATTTTTTGAACAATACTTATTTTATCTGAAAAAAATGAATTAGTTCTTACATTATGTCTATGAAAATCATAATATATACTCTAAAATTATAATGATTATATATAGTTCAAAATTCGATAAATACTATTCATAACTTCTTTTCAACGGCTCGTTTGGTATGTCATGGTGTGCTTGAAATTGGTATTGCGTGTAGTGAATGTTATTGAATTACCTTGAAGAAATAACGTACTATGAAATCATGGGGTGTTACATATTTCCCTCCTTCAATAAATTTCATCCTCAAAATTTGAAATTTTTCATCAAAAAATAATGGTTGAAAATAGAAAATACCTTTGTGAAGAAGTCATATAAAAAATTGGGTTACTAAAATTTAGTCTTAATAAGAGGGAATGTATATATATACATGGAAAGTGGAGTTACATCCTTTAACTAACTCCTACCACAAACTCATATTTCACTCCAAAATATTTCAAAAAATATTCAATTTATTTTAATTGTATAGAGTTCTAAATATAAGTAATTTAAAAGTCACCTATCATACCCATTAAAATAGCAAGATTATACCATCTAGGGTCTTCGTATAGTGCAGTGGTAGGCAATAAATTCCAATCACCCTATGGTGTGGGTTTGATTCTCACAGCTTTTTCCGACACGACGGATTGTCACACGGTTTACGTGTTGTCCTTTTTATAAAAATCCAAAAAAATAACCTTAACAAATAATATCAAATTTCAAACCAAATATATTCAAACTTTTAGACTTATAAAAAATAATTATATCCAAACTCACAATCAAATTTTTTTAAGGAATTTAAACATAATGAAGATCATTTTTTCCATGTTATAACATGTGAAAACCTTCATCATCTATTATTTTAAAACATGGTAACACCCTGAATTACTATAAAACCTTATTGATTACATTCATGCTCTGTTATCCATTATATAATACTGTATATATTCCTTATATCCAAATATTCCAACAAACATTAAATAAACACACCATTAATCAGTTCGAAGATAGTCTAAAATATCCAATATAATATATCCAAATCAACTCCCTCTTATTCCCAAATTACTACCTTAGTATCAGGACCATATAATCTCAAATTTCTAATCAAATAGTACTGCAGTAGAATCCTTATTTATTAGCATAATTCATAAAACCATTACATTGTTGATACAACACTAAAATGACACAATACTTTTATAACATCCTAAGAACTCTTAATCATTCCTCTTCATCTTCGGTATTATCATAAATTGATTCTTATCCAATAGCAGCATTTGGGGTATACTCAGATGATTTGGACATTGATATGCGTAGTGTCCCAAATCCTTGCAGATGAAGAATTGTACATTTGAAACATTTTTCTTAACCTTGAAATCATGTACTTGGTTTCCTTTTTCTCCACACTTATAACAAACTCACATTCCCATCAAGCATTTACCAAGGTGATTCTTTCCATATTTATCACATATGAGAAAATCATTCTCTTCCCTCTTCACTATATCCATATTTCACTGTTCCATCTTTTTCTTCACTTGCTTCTTTTCAAATCCATAAGACTCAAAGAATTATTTAGTTATCATATTAACACATGATACTATTTCTTCATATGTTTCCAATACATGGAAGTCTATTTCCCTTCTAAATATCTGATTAACACTGTCCAAGATATAATCTTTCTTATTCTTTTGATAATACATATTGCTGGAGTAAACATTTCTTCTACATGTCTTCATTTCTATACAATGGCATACACTAGGTCAGTTTATGAATTTCAATAAAAAATTTCAATATTTTAAAATACCTAACGTAAATTAAATAGTTTATGGATATAATCCATAAAAATATTTTATTTGAGGAGGTATATACTCGTAAATCTTTTATAATGTTTTGTAATGAAATTGAGAATTATCCCAAGCACATCCCTCAAGTGTGTCATAACCAAGATTGAAGCAATGCTTGTTGTCATGCACTAGTTCACATTCGAGTATAGATCAAAGGTGTGTTTTTGGGTTTTACCACTAGGTACATCTGTGCTAGAGTCGCCTCTACCTACTCGTATCCAGACATTGATGTATTTTCATGGAAAACTAAAAAAATATCTATATTACCAAAATTCAAGGAATTTCTTCTATACTATTCCTCAATGCCTATCTTATTGTAATGTGCTCTAATCAGAGATTATCTAGATCTAGTTTCCAAGTTTATTTCTAAACATCCTCTGATAAAAACTGTAATGCCCCGACCCCAGTTAACTAGATCCATCACATTATTTTAATACATTTTCATGACTACAAGGAATAATGTCCTGAAGGGCCAATTAGTTTAGCAGTCTTGGAAAATAGATTACATACATTAAAATTACATTAAAATTTAAAACATAAAACATAGCATAGATAGTTATTTTACAATTCCATTATTACCTTTATCTTAAAATTTCATATCAATCATAATACATATCTTGGAATCCTGGGAAAATAAAACATAAGAAAGGGGTGAGCTCAGATGGCCAGTACGGGTAAATAATTTAGTGGAAGCTGTAAACATTTATGGAAAGATGTTTGATAAAGACAACAGCCTTTTTAAACACAAACATGAACATAATATGGAAAAAATAAATCAAACATTTCCATATAAAAATGCACATGGATATTCAACTAGTCGAATAATCACATGTAATAACTGATTTCAAAATGATGGGATGCCTAACACCAGACATCAATACCACATAGTCAAGAAATTTTGCCAAGCCAACAAATAAATTTTTTTCCAGGCCTTGTGGAAAAACACTAGTTTGTCTATGGAGACCTACTGATGCATAGATAAGCTATAGCGGGCCCCACCCGTCAGTTACTATGTCCACTATATTCCTCATTGGAAAAAGTTGAAACATAACATAAACATTCGTATTAAAACTACCATACTAAATGTCAATACATTAACCATAAACCATGAATGGTATAAAAATAGAACATCCATAGTCAAACATATCATAACTCATTCAAAACAATATGGAAAATTGTGTTATAATAAATCAACATCAATCAAAAATAATATCTGATATAGAATGCTGACATTGTTTAAAATGATGAGTAAAACTTTTGGAGAGAAATATTATTTTTTGTAAAATCATTTAAAAGATTCACATTTATAAAGGAAGTAATTTAAAAGATATTTTTGAATCAAAGTGTCCCATACCACATTGAAACTTTTGAAAAGAATTATAATTTCAAAAAAATTCATGTCCATATAAATAAATTCTTAAAATCAGTTTTAAAACATGGAAATTAATTAAAAATATTTAGAAAGATAAATCTTTAAAAAATTTAAAATTCTAGTCATGATAAATATTAACATTCACAAATCCTTAAAATATTCATTTTGAATTTATTTTTATGACAAAATGGACATGGATGAAAAGAATGTCCCAGTTAATACTTACACATAAACAATCTCAGATAATAATGAGATTGAGGAATTAACCCTTACCTTTCACATTCCATTAGTCGAGGGTATGTTTATCCATTTGTATGAAAGTCATAGTATGTTATTACATTATAACAGAACAATATTAATATTTATGATAACATTCATGATTCATTTATGAATTTATACTACCCATTTAATGATAATTTCCATGTTTAATTAACATTTAATGTAATAATCGCTTTCTTTATCGTACATGTTTTTACTTGTTACTCTTTACTGTATCACTTAGATCCAGATTTAAATACTTCCATTATATAAAATAGGATTTATATATCATATATATTTATAATATAAATATGAATTGGAAAACACAGTTTATGGAGACGGTAGTTCTTACATACGCATAAACGTTGTTTCTGTTTTCATATCTTATGTAATGGAACTAAGTGAATAAGATATATGTAATTATATATATTTCAATTAGAATTATTATTTCATATATTACATACTTATTAGTAATATTTTTTTTACTCATCGATGAATGGTGAATGTAAAAATGAATCTAATCGCATCGTAGAGAAGGTATTCCGTACCTACACACTAACAACAATATCATTTAAATAATGTTGTGTAATTGTATGGTATATTAATTATACGTAGACATTATCATGTTATTTTCATTATTTATATACATATTACTCATCATTATATCCATCCAAATAACATAGTGTTGAATAACAAATTACGCCACCACGTGGACATGGTAAACTATACGTACGCACGAATGGTGACATTATCATTCATAAGATTGTTAAAATAATGAATATCGGTGTGCCATATTTATAATAACATGAAATTATATATAATATTCATGATTTGTTATTTTAAAATTGAAACAACAAAGAATGATTAAGTGGAAGAATAAGAGAACCTAAAAGAGGGTGGCGAAATCATTACCTCTTCTTATGGTTCTTCCTTTTGATTTGATCAAAAGAGATTCCTAGAATGGATTTATGACAAACGTAAGACCTATAGGATTAAGTTATGATTGTTGGGAGGATATTTGGGCATGGGTTGGTCAATCCAAATGGCTTTAGAGGTGTGAATTTAAGAGAATGGCATGTGCAGTTTTATAAGAGGGGTGAGGGGAACCTTAGAAAAAACATAAAATATTATTTTATAATAAATTCATTTTCACTTTATAATGGATAAAAAATGAATTATTTATAGGATAATGTGGGTATTAGTCTAAAACCACTCAACCAATTGGTTTTATATAGGGTTATTTCACCATATTAACCTTAACTTTTAGATTTTACTCTTAGTTATATAGTTTGACATTTACCATGTCTCTTTTTATTTTTATATTATATAGTTAATAAGCTTACTATACAATTCCAATTGAACCCCAATTGGTTCCTTAATGTCATATATATTATTATATAAGTATTTTTTCCATGAATTATTTTTGTAGGAATATAATAACAATTAATAATACAATATTTCATTTTAAAAATCATTTATGTAAATTTTGACACTATTTGGTATTTTGTTTTTTCTAAATTTATAACAGAATTATTAAATCAAACAAAAAATCATCTAACCAACCATTATATGTAATATTAACAGATAAAATTATTGTAATTCATAAAAATTCTCAAATTAATATTATTTGGATATTTATAAAATCAATTATTTTAATCATTCTTTTATATGGAAATTACTACATCATCATTGTGTTATAAATAAATTTAATTATTTAATGTCTAAAATATATATATATAATACCATTATGTAGGAAATCCTCTTATATTTCTAATGAATATTTATAGTCGAATTTATCTTATATGAAACCCTATTTTAAAAATGGGTTATCTATTAAATAATGAATTTAACACTTTTAACTCTTCTTTGAATTAAATAATTATAAATCTCCTAATATAATCAAATGGATATAATGGATCATATTTTATTCCAAAGGTAGTTTTGGTTCTAATTAAAGTTATCTAATAGAATTGGGACATGTTTTAGGGTAAGAATAATATCATTTTTACCCTTAATTACCCTATTTACTTTTAGTTTTGGTAAATAAAAGTAAAAAGTTACTATAAACAAAAAAATTATTTTTATATTATTGAACAACATTTTTATTACTGATAACAACTATTTGTCTCTAATTTTTTATATTCCACTCATAGAAGATGTAAAATTATGTTTTATGCGAATTTGCAAATTCTCATAAGAGATGAGTAAAAGATGGTGAAAAATTCAATAAAATGTTTTAAATATAATATTATTACAAAATGACTCCGATGAATTACATTGAACATATATAGGTATTATGTATCTATTTTTACCTAATATAAATTTTAAAAAAAATAACTAATTATTTAAATAAAAACTCGGTTTTAAACAACAACTCAGTGTTTTTCACGATTCATCAAAAATTGAATGTTTCTAGAAAAATATAAAAAATTCACCCTAAGGTAATTTTTATATTCCAAATTCAAAAATTAAGTATATTATACCATATTCAGAACATATATGTGGCATTTTTTAATTTAAAAATAGTTCCCACTGTTAAAACCAAAAAGCGAATTTTTAAGAAATAATAACTATCAAAACATTAACACTTGTTTATGTCCAATCTCAAAGTGAAAATACATAAAATGACCAGAATTGGATTAAACGATAAATATATAATCTATTTATACTTAAAAACCATTAAAATTTATAATTTAACAATATATATTAATTTGATTAAAAAAGTGGTTTTTAGTTTAAATATATTATTTTTCACTATTCACCCAAATATGAAAGTTATCAGGAAAACACAAAAAAATTATTGAGACTAAATTCTTATGTCATGATTCTAAAGAAGAAGTTTATTTTTATAAATTGAATATATAAAAGATTCAAATATTGTATTTGAAAAGGGTTCACCATTAAAAGGGGGTAAATGTGCATTTTTTTAAATATACTTCTTTTATCTGAAAAAATGAATTAGTTCGTAAATTATGTCTAAGAAACACATAATATGGATTGTAAAATTATAAGGATTATATATACTTCAAAATTCAGTAAATAATATCCATAACCATTTCTGAACGGCTTGTTCGTAAAGTCATGGTGCGCATGAACTTTGTATTGCGTGTAGTGCAAATTATTGAATTACATTGAAGAAATAATGTACTATGAAATCATGGGGTGTTATATTCTTCCCTCTTTAAATAAATTGAGTCATCAGAATTTGAAATTGTTCTTCATAAATTAATGGTTGAAAATAGAAAATAACTTTGTGGATAAATCATTTCAAAAATTGGGATAATTAAATTTAGTCTTAATAAGAGAATATATATATATATATATATACATGACAAGTAGAGTGATGTCCTTCAACTAATTCCTACCACAAACTAATCATTCACTCCAAAGATTTCAAAAAAATATTCTATTTATCCTAATAATATATTCTTCCTAAAATACTAAATTTATAATTCACCTATTAAAAGCTTTAAAAAACTAGTTTATATCATCTAGGGACTTCATGTAGTCCAGTGGCAGGTGATAAATCCAAATTGCACTATGGTGGGGGATTGATTAACGCTGCTTAGTTTAACGCGACGGATTTTCATACAGTCTGCATGTTGTCCTTTTTATAAAAATACAAAAATAACCTTAACATCAATATCCAATTTCAAACTTAATCTATTCCAAACTTTATAATTATCCAAAATACCTCTATCCAAACTCACAGTCCAAAATTTATGAGAAATTTAAACCAAATGAAGATCAATTTTTATATGTAATAACATGTGAACACCTTCATAATGTATTATATTAAATCATGGTAACACTCTGAAATACCATAAAACTTTATTGATTACATTCATGCTCCATTATCCTTTATATAATAAATGATATATTCCTTATGTACAAATATTCCAATAATCATGATATAAATAAACCATTAATCAGTTCCAAGACAGTCAATAAAATCCAATATAAGTTATCCAAATCAACCACCTCTTATTCCAAAATTACTACCTCAGTATCAGGACAATATAATCTCAAATTCTTAATGAAATATTATTATAGTACAATCCTTATTTATTTCAATAATTCATAAAACCAGTACATTGTTGGTACAAAACTAAAATGACAAAATACATTAAATAACAACATAAGAACTCTTAATAAATTCACTTCATCTTAGGTAATATCATAACATGATTCTTATCCAATAGCAGCATTTGGGGTATACTCTGATGAATTGGTCATTGATTCGCGTAGTGTCCCCACTGCTTGTAGATGATGCACTATACATTTGAAACATATTTCTTACCCTCGAAATCACATACATGGTGTCCTTTTTCTCCGCACTTATAACAAACTCTCATTCCCTTCATGCATTTACCAAGGCGAATCATTCCACAATTATCAAATATGGGAAACATATTTCTTTTCCCTCTTCCCTTTATCCATATTTCTCTCTTCCATCGTTTTCTTCTCTTTATTCTCTACAAAGCCATAGGACACAGAGAATTCATTACTTATCTTATTTACACATGATATTATTTCTTCATTTGTTTAGAATACATGGGAGACTATTCCCCTTCTCAGTGTTGTATTAATACTGTGAATGATATGATCCTTATTATTCTTTGGATCATACATATTGCTGGAGTTCAAATTCCTTCAACTGCGCTCCATTTATATACAATGGCATATACTAGATCAGTTTATGAATTTCAATGAATAATTCCAAACCTGTAAAATAGCTAACATCAATTGAACAATTTATGGATATAATCCATAAAAATATTTTTCTTGAGAGAGTATATACTCGTAAATCCATCATAATTATTTGTAATGAAAATTGAAATTATCCTATGCATATCCACTGGGAGTGTCATGACCAAGAGGGCAGCAAAGCATGTTGTCGTGCACCAGTTCTCGTTCGAGTCTATCTCAAAGCACTGTTTTTGGGTTTCACCCCTCGACACATATGTTCTAGAGCTGCCTCTACCTTCTCATATCCAGAGAGAGTTGTATTTTTTGTAAAACTCACAAAATCTCTAAATTACCAAAATTATAGAAAATTCTTCTATGATAATCCTCAATATCTTTCTTTGTGTAATATGAACTAATAAGAGTTTATCTAAATCTAGTTTCCAAGGTTATTGCTAAACTTCATCTGATAAAAACTGTAATGCCTCGACCCCAGTTACCCAGAGCCAGTGCATTATTTTAATATATTAGCATAATTACAAGAAATCATGTCTCGAAGGATAGATTATTTTATCGGTCTCGGAAAATAGATTACATACATTAACATTACATTACAATATCAAAAAAACGCATCATAGATAGTTCTTTGAGAAATACATAATTCCATTTAGCTTAACCCTTCATATCAATTATAATACACTTCTTGGAATCCTGGGAAAATAAGACATAAGAAAGGGGTGAGATCAGATGCCCAGTAAGGGAAAATAATTTAGCGGATCCAATAACTTTTTTATGAAAGATGTGTGATAAAAAGAACAGCCTCTTTAAACATTACATGAACATAATATGGAGAAAATAAATCAAACATTACCATATAAACATCCACATGGATATTCTACTAGTTGAATAATCACATGTAATAACTAATTTCATAAATAGGGGATTCCTAACGTCGGAAATCCTTACCACATAGTCAAATCCTTGTGCCAAGACTAATATAAAATTTTTGTCCGGGCCTTGTTCCAAGACAATAGTTTGCCTCATGAGACCTACCGATGCCTCGAGAAGCTATAGCGGGCTCCACCCGTAACATACTAAGTCCACTGCATTACTCATATGAAAAATTTTAAGCATTACATAAACATTCGTATTAATACTACCCTACAAAATTTCAATACATTAACCATAAACCATAAATTGTATAAAAATAGAATATGCATAGTCAAACATATCATAACTCATTCAATAAAATTTTGAATATTTTATTATAATAAATCAACATCAATCAAAAATAATATCCAGTAAAGAATGCAGACATTGTTTTAAATGATGAGTATAACTTTTTGAGAGAAATAACTTGTTGTAAAATCGTTTAAAAGTTATACATTTATAAAGGAAGTAATTTAAAATTTATTTTTGAATCGAAGTGTCCCTTACCACTTTTAAACATTTTGAAAAGAATTATCATTTCAAAACAGTAATGTTATTATAAATTAATTCCTAAAATCATTTTGAAATCAATGATATTAATTAAAAAGATTTAGATAGATAAATCTTAAAAACATTTAAAATTATGATCATGATAAATAATACCTTTCAAATACACATAAAATAATAATTTTGAAATAATTTTTATGAAAAATGGACATGTAATAATAAAATGTCCCATTAAATACTTACACATAAACAATCTCGGATAATAATGAGATTGAGGAATTAACCCTTACCTTGAACTTCCCTTTAGTTGAGGGTACATTTAACCTCCTGTATGAAGATCTTAGTATTTTATTAATTTATATGAGAACCATATTAATATTTATGATATCATACATGATTAATTAATGACATTATACTACCCATTTAATAATAATTTACATGTTTAATTAACATTTCGGATAATAATTGCTTTCTTTATTGTACGTGTTTTAACTTGTTACTCTTGA
Organism: Viscum album; assembly: GCA_963277665.1. Classification (NCBI taxonomy): domain Eukaryota; kingdom Viridiplantae; phylum Streptophyta; class Magnoliopsida; order Santalales; family Viscaceae; genus Viscum; species Viscum album. The sequence goes on from OY728121.1 coordinate 445,524,535, forward strand.
TTGTATCGCATAGATCCACATTTAAACACTAAAAGAATACAAAACATGATTTATATATCATATATATTTATAATATAAATATGTATAATAGACATATATATAAAATGAAAAACAATGTTTATAGAGATGGTAGTCCGTACGTACGCATAAACGTTGTTTCCATTTTCATATCGTATTTAACGGAACAAAGTGAATAAGATATATGTAAGAACATATATATATATATATCCATTAAAATTATTATGTAATATATTACATACATATTAGTAATATATATTTTTATAATCGTCGATGAATGGTGAATGTGGAAATGAATCTCATCGCGTCGGGGAGATGGTAATCCGTACGTACTCACGAGCGAAAATATAATTTCCATAATGGTGTTGAATTGGAAGGTATATTAATTTTACAGATACATTATCATGTTTTTTCATTATTTATATACATATTACTCATCATTATATCCATCCAAATAACATAATGTTGAATGAAAAAATAAACCATGGCGTGGAGACGGTAAGCTGTACGCACGCACGCATTGTGACATTATAATTCATAATATGGATAGAACAATGAATATAGTTGTTCCATATTTATAAAAATATCACATTATATTTAAGATATTGAATTTATTATTTTAGAATTGAAATGACAATGAATGAGTAAGTGGAAAAATAAGAGAACATGAAAGAGGGTGGTGATATCATTACATCTTCTTTGGGTTCTTCCATTTGATTTGATCAAAAGGGATCCGTATGATGGCTTTCTGATGAATGAAAGGACTCTAGGATAAATTTAGGACAGTTTTGAGGATATTTGGGTAGCGTTTGGCTGGGAAAAATGGCTTTGGAGGTGTGAATATGAGAGAATGGGACATGACCTTTTATAAGAGGGGTGAGATGCACCTTAGGAAAAAATTAAAATATTATTTTATAATAAATTAATTTTCAGTTTCTAATGGATAAGAAATGAATAATTTAGAGGATAAGGTGGGTATGGGTCGAAAAAAACTCAACCAATAGGTTTTAGACAGGTTTAGTTCACCATACTAAAAATAACTTTTAGATTTAACTCTTTGTTAAATAGTTTGACATTTACCTTGTGTCATTGTATTTTTATATTATATGGATAATAAAAATACTATAAAATGCCAATTGTACCCCAATTGGTTCTTTAATGTCATATATATTATTATAAAAGTATTGTTGCTGAACCATATATTTTTTGGAATAGGGTAACAATTAATAATATAATATTTGTTTTAAAAAATCTTTTATGTAAATTTTGACACTATTTGGTATTTTGTTTTTACTAAACTAATAATAGAATTATTACTTCGAAAAAAGATTATATAACCAACCCTAATATGTCATATGAACCTAAAAAATTAGTGAAATTAATAAAAAGTCTAAAATTACATTTATTTGGATATTTATAATATCAATTATTTTAATCATTCGTTAATATGGAAATTACAACATCATCATTGTGTCAAAAATAAACATAATTATTTAATGTCTAAAAAATAAAAACAAATACGATTATGAAGTAAATAATTTTACCTTTCTATTTACTATTCATAGTATAATTTATCTTATATTTAACCCTATATTAAAAATGGGATTGTTATTAAACATTGAATTTAAAACTTTTAACTCTTCTTTGAATTAAATAATCATAAATGTCCTAATCTAAACTATGTGGACCTAAAGGATAATATTTTATTCCTAAGGTTGATTTGGGTCGAATTAAATTTATCAAAGAGAATTATGAAATATTTTAGGGTATGAATAATGTAATTTTTACCCTTAATTACCATATTTACTTTTTACCATTGTAAATAAAAGTAAAAAGTTACTATTCACCAAAAATTATTTTTATCATTTTAAACCACATTATTCATACTAATATCAACAGTGTATCTTAGTGTTTCGAAATTCCACTCAAGGAAGTGGTAAAATTATGTTTTATCCGAATTTTCAAATTCTCTTTGGAGGTGGGTAAAAGACGATGAAAAGTTCAATAAAATATTATATATCTAATATTATTACAAAATGACTCCAATGAATTACATTGAACATATATAAGTTTTATGTATCTATTTTTACCTAAAATAATTTTTAAATAAATAAATAATAATTTAAATAAAATGTCGGTTTTAAACAATAACTTTGTGTTTTTCACTATTCATCAAAAATTGAATGTTTTCATAAAAAATACCAAAAATTCAACCTAAGTTAATTTTGATATTCTAAATTAAAAAATGACTTCTATTTTACCAAATTCAATAACATATAAGTTTTAGGTTATTAATTTAAAATTTATTCCCATTGTAAAATCCAAAAATCATATTTTTAAGAAACAATAACTATGAAAAGCTTGACACTTGTTTTTGTCTAATCTCCATGTAAATTAATTACAATGAATAGAATTAGAATAAATGGAAAAGATTTAATCTATTTATACTTCAAACTAACTTTTATTTATAATTTAATACTATAAATTATTTTGATTAAAAAATTTGTTTTTAGTTAAAATATATTATTTTTCACTATTCACCCAAATATGAATGTTATTAGAAAAATAGCAAAAATTTATTGAAAATAAATTATTATGTACCTAATCTAATGAAAAGGTTTATTTTTTCAAATTGAAAATACAATAGTTTTAAATATTGGATTTAAAAAGGGTTCACCAATAAAAGGTGGAAGAAGTGCATTTTTTTAAATATACTTCATTAATCTAAAAAATTAATTTGTTCTTAAATTATGTCTATGAAACTCATTATATAGATTCTAAAATTATAAATATTATAAATAGTTCAAATTTTAGTTAATACTATTCATAATTGCTTTGGAACGCCTAGTTTGGTAAGTCGTGGTGCGCTTGAACTCGATGTTGTGTGTAGTACAAGTTATTAAATTATACTGTAGAAATAACATACTATGAAATCATGGGGTGTTAAACATATTCTCATAATAATTAACTGATATCAACAATGATTGACCATACAGATTATATTATAATTGAAATTCTTATTTTTTTTATCCCAAGGATATGTTGAATGTTTTAATGTATGATATGTTTGAGAAGGATTTATGTTGTAATAAACCATATTGTATTTGATGTATATATTTTCAATTATAGTTTTTTATGTATCCATGATTCCGATAACACTGAATATATATGGTTATAGAATTTATTTCAAAGAAATGAAATTAATATTCATCTAATAAGATTAGATATTTATTTTTTAAATTTTAGTGTATATAGTTGTTATTTGAGAAAGGTTTAAATTTTTTTTTCTAGAAAATGGAATAATAATAATCAGTTAGAAGACAAGGGAAATAAATTTGTTTGTGGGAGCATCCTATGTAATAATAATGTAATGTTTTTGGTTTTATAATGAAATGAATCCATGTATGGGGAATATTATATTGACGAGATTGTTGAAATGATGCACCATGGGGTAACAATATTGAATAGTGTAGATTGGGTATTAGATTTGGTATAACGCATTCATGATTAGTGGACAAGAGATTTTAGTCTTGTCTAGATACTCGTGATTAATATTGATTTTTTAATTCAAATTTTCATTATCGACAATAATGATGAATTTTAATAGAATATGACCATTTAATAGTATTGTTAAAAATAATTTTTCTTATGTTTAAAATAATTTGTCATGATTTAGACATCCCATTATTGATTTTCATGATTATATGATTTTCATCTATGATAATTTTTTCACATTAATTTATTTTATGTTTCAGTTAGTGGATGTAACCATGAGGAAACTATCAGTATAAAATGTGATTGGAAAATCAATGATTGGCTTCAATAAAAACTAATATATATGAATATTGGAATGAAAAATAATATTTTTTATTCTTATCCAAATATCTCATTACATAAATCAATATTAGATTCAAAATGAGAGATGGAGGGAATAAAAAATTGTTGATTCTTTACCAAGGGAACTCCCATGTTATTTCAATGTTTCCATTATTACACATATTTATGAGGAACATATCCTCACCAATGAACATATAGATTTTATTCATTGGTACCTAGAGTAAGAAAAGGATTTTTTAGTTGTTTTTTACTTTAAAAAATATGAATATAAATAGTGAACTCTTATTAAGAATATATGGGAATGGGTAGAAATTAAAAGCATCAAATAATATGTATTTAAGAGATAATTTGTTTTTAAATACATTCCAAGTATTATGTATATAAAAGTGTGGCATTTATTACTTGAAATAAATAAGAAGGATGATAAAGTAATTGTTACATTAGAAAATTTTTTAAAATGGATTTCAAGGTACACTTATGGAAATATCTATGAAATATAATTTAATATTGGTAGAATATATATTGTCTAAAATGAAATCAAATTTATAGATTTATCGATAAGAGATATTAGTAGCATTTAAGGAATCATACGATGCGACATCAAGTTAGAAATGGATATTGGAATCAATCATCAAAATTTTGGTTCTGGTCTGAAAAGAAACATGAAATTCAAGGGAAATTCCCTTTACACAAACCATAGAGGGTTCAACATAGGTATTTCATTATGCTAAACTTCTATAACGAATCAAAGAGGAAATTGTTTTGGGGTATAATTAAATTGTTTAAGAGTAGAAATTATGTTTACTGGGATATCATAACATATTTTCATTGGATGAAGTTTACTAATGATTTGTGTGGACAAAAATCTACATAGAATGCACCGCCCTCACCCCAATGTTTCAAATTCATTGAGTATGGGCATAATTCTAACAACATATCGACAATAAGGGTTAATGGCAATGATCGACATAACAAACCTCATAAGCTTATAGAAAAATGGAAATCTAATGAAATCATTAGTGCCTATGTAGTGTATAATTATGAAGAACTGAAGGGTACACATACCATTCAATCATGAACTGGTAATGTCTTATATGATTTTGGTTTTACCCACACATTAATATTTGTCAAAATTTCAATTTGTATCACATTACCACAAAATTTATTAGATATTTAATTAATAGTAAAAAATAATATTGGTATGATGATCGCATCTTAATTTTATAATTTATCTCCAATTGATGATTTCCAGAATATTCTCCCTGAAAATATTAATAATAATCCTCTATTTGAATTTGAATTTGAATTTATTTTGGGAATGTATTACTTTTCATTACATTAAGACAATATAAATTTGTAAGGAAGGGATGTAACTATTGATATTGCAAATAATCGTATGATTTTGGGTTAGTTTTAGTATATATATGAAATTAAAATTGAAGTTTTCTCCATTTCATGTTACTTTGTTCCTTTTCAATGGGTGTATTTTTCTATGATATTCGAAAAAATACATAAATTATATGCTTTTTATTTGGATGTTTTTTATGTCATTCTATAATATTTTCATCATCAAACTCCAATTAAATGATTTTATATTTCAATAAAATCCATCCCTTGTTGTAACACCATTTCAAAGATAACATATTGTATAAAACATATTGAGTAATGGGAATTGAAGAGGAAAATTTAGGATAATCTTGATAAGAGATTCATTCAACCATGCGTATCATCTAGGGTAACACATATTCTGCTTTTTATGATCAATGGATTAATGTGAGGAAAAAATTATTATCATGAACATAACAATGTCACAATCAAGAGTAAATATTTTTTCCTTTTTTTGATTATTTCATTGAACTACAATACAGAGATCAATATTTTTACAAGATTGATCATCAATTTGGATAATATAATATGAGGTAAAAATTGAATAAATAGCCACGACATCCATCAGTTATATGTATAGACACTAATTATTTATAGTGAATTCATTTTTTTAATAATTTTGCAACTACATTCATGGATTTAATTAATAGTATATTTTTATAGTACCTTAATCCATTTTTGGTAGAATCTGTTGATGATATTTTTATATATTCACAAATAATGGAATATCATGAAGATAAAATAGGTTATATTGGACCTTATTCAAGGAGAATTTACATAGAATATTTAGTAATTCTTAATTTTTGGGATAGAATGGTTCATTTTTGAATAATATAATCTCATCAAGGGGTATATTAGTTGATCCATCAAAGGATAAATTTATAGAATATTATACCTCATGAAAAATTATGGGTGATATATATGGTTTAGATGTTCAGTATAGAATCCGTCGATAGATAATTAGGTATTACATAGGTTTATCTAATCCAAAGAACATGTTAACACATGTACAAAGACATATAAATATGAGTTAAAAATTTTATAGGGAAATTAATTTATGTCCATTACTAGACATCTATTTTTTAGAATTAGATGTTGTTTCTAGATTTATTGTTTTAAACAACATATAATTGATTATTTAAAGAATGTATGTTAGTATTGGGTGATCTGGGATAATGTATTGGTGTATCTGGATGGGTTTTGGCATGAATTATGGGTGGAATGAATAATTCATGAAGTGAAACATTGTGTCACACTATAAATTGCCATGTATAGTATCGTGATGTGTTATTAACAAAATTATAATGGTGCGAAACAATTTTTTACATTATTAATGTCTCAAATAACGTTTTTTATGTATTTTAACGTTTTGCGATTACTCTATAATTATACCATTACATTCCTCCAAACCCCGTATATGGTATTTTTTTAGAATAGGGAATTTCATCCTCTAGACACTATTCCATGGATGTTTAATCACCATTATAAGTCTATTCAACATGAATGGATTCCAACTAGTAATTATTAATCAATTAAATCACATATTGTATCATTTTTCTAAAAATTCCAATTGTTATATCCATTATTCTGATTATAAAAATAGATGGACATTCCACTACATCATGGGGGAATTATACATGAATTATGGATATTTTCAGCAATCTATAAAGAGGATATCTTTTGATTATGATAACAATCCATTAATGTGGATATAATTAATTGTATTTCTTCTTGGGATCAAAAAAGTTGTTTTTAGTATTCTTTTATAGATTACCATTATATCATGAAAATGATTTGGGGTTTCTGTCCACTTATAACATGGAGTATGTGGCATTTTCGTAAAACTAAATTTGGTCATGTGAAGATAAGGTACATAACATTTATTATTTACTTCAAAAGGGGCAATTTAGTTATTTTATGTTTTTTGTTCTTGTGTTTCAACATGAGATGGATTTTACTTGGAATGTATATGGAAGAAGGTTCATAACCACCCATGGATGACTGTCCATGGTTCCTATAGGGTGGTAACATTAGGTATGATATTATTTATGTGTTCCATTTCCCCATTAATGTTAGTGACTTCTAAAATTTTTAATTAATTATAATTGATTTATAATAATTTTATTGGAATAAATGGGATTGAGAAGAACAATGTGGCCATAAATGGATGTATAATGGACCAGGATAGAGTCAGATAGAGCCATTTCGGTTTTCACGGTTTTGGGTTTGTTCCAATTGAAGAAGTTATTCATGTTACACTAAAAAAATGGCATTTATTCAAAGTTTATTGTCATAATATATATTTTTTCAAATTGGTGGAAGGAAAATTTATTAAAAATTATGTTATGAACATATAATACATAATTAGGTATTGATGTTAAAGCCTTACACAATTAATGAAACAATGTAAAATTCATAATTAATTAATTCTCATTATGAATTAATTAATTAAATGGAATTTATCTAATATAATTGGACACATTGGGGTTTGTATTGTCTTTAATGGGACCTAAATCCGATGATATCTTGTATGAATACATAGGAGACAATTATTTTTTAATAGACTATTTGACCATGTATGATGTTAATAACATGTTTACTTTATAAGAATCTTTTTTATATTACATGATCTATATATATGTGAAATCCTATTTGATTTGGTTTGACAGATGTGTTAGAATAACTTATGGGCCTTGTGTAACAACTAGAACATTTTAATTATAGTTATTTCCTAATTTGGGTGATATTTTATTTTTAACTCAACAAAACAATAACCTTTAATTAATGAAGTGGGTATAAATAAAATGAGACAGTTGGGTTTCAACTGTTATATGACCATTGGTGAAAATGACAATTTCAAACTATAATCCTAACATTTTTTTATAAATATGGTAATCTTGGTTAATTAATACCAAAATAAGATTGAATGGCCTCATCCAGTAGACTCGAGCCATATGAAGCCCATATGTCGGAGCTTGGGAAGGATGTATCATCCCTGAGCCTTGCTCAGGACCAAGCCCAAGACGAACATGAAAATATGATGTTTGAACAATATTTCCTAAGGGAGAATATCAAGCTAATAGAAATCACCACTCAGGCAATGTTTTCTGAGCCACCCAAATATTCTATCACCATAGCACACCTTACACTTATGTCCAATACTGGTGTTATATGGGGATATGTAACGAGACCTTATATTCACTGTGTAATCCTTTTATATAAATAAAATTGTTATTTCGTCTTATGGAAAATTTTGTGAATTTCAAATATTCAGATAAATATATTGTGGGTATTATTGATGAATTTAGGATAAAAGTGTATTTTAAAATGATTTTGTATTCATTAAATAATTAATAATGTGAAATTATTTTCAAAAAATGGTATTCTATAGTGTGATTAGTGAGAAAGTTATGGTCTAATAAGATCAACAAGGTTTTTAGTGAATAGTAATGTAGGAATAGTAATTTGACCAAAAAATAGAAAGTTCACCCATGAATGTATAAATACATTTTAGACATCTTAAAAGTGAAAAATTGATCATTGTTTAAGTTTTGGTGTTTTTGTAGGCCATAAAACATTTATTTACTCTTTTAAAATTATTGTAATAATTTAAAATGAAAATTTATTTTAATAAAATTTAATAATAAATTGTTACTTTATTGTCTTATGGGTATACGATATTTTTAGTAGACCTTGATAACTTTTTTAAGGTGTTACAAAAAGAGTTATAGTTTTAAAGTTGTATTTTTGGAATAAATAATTCTTTTATTTAATAATTAAATAAAAAATATTTCAAAAATATTTTATGTTAATGGAAATAATTTTTGAATTTATAGCATTGATATTAGGTTAGGGTAAATTTTTTGGGTTTTTTCTGAAACTGTTGAATTTTCAGTGAATAGTAAAAATGCAGTTTTGAGTTTTGGGTGTTTAATAAAATCATTAATTACATAATAATAATGTATGAATTCTAGTAGACTTATGAATAGTTATATATGCTATAAGGTCTCCCATGTGGCCTATACCATGGGAAAATACCATGGGCAATCCCATGGTTGTGCAAATACCACAGATGAGGTGTCCGTTGGAAATTAATAATTTATTCACTCACTTTTACTATAAATACCAAGCCATGTACATCATTCATTTCTCTCCAAAATCATCTTCATCAAAGTTCTGGTCTCCTTACCTCCCAAGGAGTCCTCCCAACATGCCCTTAATCCTTCCAAGGTCCCGACATTCAAGCTTTCGAAGTCACTCTTCATGGTAAGGTATTCTTTCACCCTCCTCTTTTTAGTCATAAATTCTTTTATGTTGTGTCCTCTAGTTTCCATCTAGTTTTGTTGAGGGTATGTTCTTATATGTTCGTATTAACTTAATTTTCATGACCAAATGTTTTGGGACCCTTTGTTATCTCATCAATTTTTTTTGAAATTTTAAGTAACATCGTTAGGCTGCCGAATTTCTCGTAAAAGAAATCACTTCTTCAATTTACTTTTAAATTAATTTTTCTTGTAGTATGTCATTAAAATATCCATTCCATGTTCTTATCTCCATGATATTTGGAATTTATATTTTAATATTAGTTATTCATAAGTGTTTTTCCCTTATACCCCTACTTTTTATTATTTTTTTAATCCATGTTACATAGGTGTTATGATGCAGAAATTTCGTCTCAAAATTTCTATCTCTTTCTCTCAAGAAATTATCTTCTTTATTTACGTGAATACCCAGACCTATTTAGTTTCTTTTGGTGTTCATAAATATATAAAAATGATATATTTTATTCTGAAATGGACATACATATAACCCACACTCTCTTTCCATGGGTTATAAATAATATAATGATCTTATTTTTAAGAACATTCAAAACGTCATGATTTTGAAATGAGACCCATTTCAATTATTCTCTATGTGTTATTTATGATTTTTTTATTATTATCTATTTGGATAACATGAAATTAAAGAAATATTAACGGTGGGGGGTGATAGCGCTCCAATGAATTGGATAATGAATTAATCTCTAGAGATGACAAGTTTCATGATGCCTTGCTGAATAACCTTGGAAATTTTTATGACACATTAGGGATAAACCTTAGTGATATTTTCATGAATGTCTAAATGAAATTTTGTATCCACATATTCAAGTTATGATTCATGTTATTTATATTATTATATTTATATACTTCTACTACTCATGTCATTATGTTTTTATTGAAGTTCTTATTGATGTCACAAGTAAACTGATTCCCTTGTTTTCCCTTACTCAGCCTTCTTCTTACCATTTCCTTTTAATGTATGTGTCCTAGTTATGAGATGTTGTAATTATAAAATAGATGAACTTGATGAAGCCTTTAAAGTGGATTAGAATAATGTTTTATGTTGTTTTTCATGTATTATGTTCCTGATTTCCAAGACACTAGACTATAAAGATCCTCTGTTAGTAAAATGTAATGAAAAGTTTTTTCATAAAAAGGCAGGATACAGTAGTTGGTATCAAAATATAGTTTAGTTATTTATATAAATTAGGATATGAAATCATAATTAAGAACCCCATATAAATTATTAAATATTGGAAAACTTACTTTTATTTTGGTGAATATTTAGTAAGTGGTTTATCAAACTAATACATCCATGTCTGGATACGAGCAGGTAGAGGCGGCTCTGGCACAGATGTACATAGGGGTAAAACCTGAAAACACCACATTGAGATAGACTCGAATGGGAACTGGTGCAAAAAAATGGTCCTTACTGCTCCCTAGGTTACAACACTCCCAGGGGATATGTTTGGTTAATCATAAGGTTTTTATGAATCATTATGAAGCATTTATAGAGAAATGTAATTGTTTAAGCATGATGTTTTAAGATGTAAAATCCTTTATATTCATAAATTAAATACCATTCTCACTATGATTTCATTCATTAAGAAAATGGCGGGTAATAGGAGGAACAATAGAAATGGTGACTGAAATGGGCCATGTGCTGACAGACCTCTGATGGAAGCTGGAATGGAAACATTCACGCGAATGATGAAACAACTAATTCATGTCATGGGAAATAACATGAATCATGCTGAGAGTCCAATATCACCATGCAGGAAAAAATAGTTGGTTGAGTCCTTTATGTGTCAATTACCACCAAACTTCTGTGCATTGACTGACCCAATGATTTCTAAGTAGTGGATCAGCTTTATCGAGAAGATAATTTCTATGACCCGCTATTCTGTGCAAGAGATGGTCACCCTGGCTGTCTGTCGCTTAGAAGGTGAATCTTATAAGTTTTGGGAGATGATTTAAAACATGAGGCAAAGATTCTAGGGTGAAGCTTTGGATGGTTAATATTTCGGAAGGGTTTTCTTCAGTAAGTATTTCCCTTGATCCATGAGAACAAGAATCGAGAAGGAGTTTCTCAAGCTGAAGCAGAAGGAGAACAAACATGTCTGAAGCTATGAGATAAACTTCACCCAAAATTCACGATATAAATCTAGCTTTTTCATGGATCCAAATAGTTATGTTGATAGATTCTTTGGTGTACTGAGACATCATATTCAAAAGAATCTAGCCAACCGAGACTATGATAGCTACGAGGAGATCATGTGGAGAGAGATAATGTCGAACTGGAGTTTTGTGATATGCATTGGTCTCATAAATACAATGACAAAAATATATCAATGGATCCAAGATTATGGAGGATCATTTATCAAGGAAGAGGAGGAATGAAAGTGAAAAGTACCACATGCAATAAATACGGGAAGAAGAATTCGGGGAACTACCTGGTAGGGAGCGTGAAATGATGCAAGTGTGGAAGAGATTGACATATTAAGAGGAATTTTCATAGTGAGGTGAAGCCTCAACTTCCAAACACTAAAGGCAAGGGGATGAGGGTGAAGACCCTACTTAATGTAAAGTTCTTTATGTGTAGACAATTGGGGATCTTTTTCCAATGACTGTCCAAATCTGAGGGCAGTGGAGGGGAACACCACCAGCTTCAGCAAAGGCCAAGGGAGCTAGGATGTGATTTTTCTATCATGACAGATGACATTGAAGATCAAAATGATGTGGTAGAAGGTACTATTGTTGATTTCTTAATTATAGAAAGTACTTTTTTTTATTCTGGTTGTACACATTACTTTATTTCCTCCATGTTTTCAATGAATTCAGAATCAAACCCTGACTTGCTAAGAGTAAAGTTATCAGTCAAGACTCCTGGTGGGATTATGCAAGCATCATCAGTGCATAGAAAATCTAATATCTTCTTTGGTGAGCACAATATTATCACAAATATAGTAGTCATTACCATTCTAGAATTTGACATTATACTAGGGGTGTACTGGCTCTCAAAGTATAATTTAAAGATCAAATTAAGAAGTAAGGAAATCTAATTAGTCTTGAATAGAAAACCTACAGTTATCCTCCAAGGAGAGATATCTCAACCCTATTTTTGTCCAGAAGAACCTCCTATATTCTTCTTTATGGATTTGATTGGGGGATAAGAAGTAGGAAATGAGATTTTGAGGATAGAAAATGTACCGATCATTGAGGAATACATTGATGTATTTCATTAGGAGTTGCATGGACCTCCCACAGAAAGAGAGGTAGAGTTCTCCATTGAACTCATACCTGGATCTCATACAATATCAAAAACCCCTATTGGATGCAAAATGTGGAGCTAGTGGAATTAGCGAAACAAATCCAATATCTTTTGGAGATGGGGTTTATTCAACCGAGTGTTTCTCCTTTGGGAGCACTAGTTTTATTTGTGAATAAGATGGATGGATCGATGTGGCTATGCATTGATTATATAGAACTGAACAGAATCACAATAAAGAACAAATGCCCTCTCCCAGGACATTATGAATTATTTGAGGAACTTCGTGGGGCTCAATTCTTATCTAATTTTTATCTTCGATCAAGTTATCATCAATTGAGGGTGAAGAAAGAAGATATTCTAAAAACTACCTTCCTAACAAGATATGGGCATTATGAGTTTTTTTAAGCATTTTATATTGACAAATGGACCCGCTATTTTTATGGATTTGATGAATATAGTCATTAATAACTACCTTGAAAACTTTTTGGTAATCTTTATTGATGATATTATAATATATTCTAAAAGTACTAAGGAGAATGAGGGTCATCTAAGGGTTATTTTGAAAACTCTATGGAAGGAGTGTCTTTTTGGATTATTTAGTAAATGAGAATTCTGGTTACAACAAGTTTCATTCTTGGGGAACATTGTTACAAATTAAGGAATCATAGTTGACCCTAAAAATAAATAAAATTTATTGGAGTGGCCTCAGCATACAACAATAACTGAGATTCGTTGTTTCCTTGGATTCTCGGGATATTATAGGATGATTGTGAAAAACTTTTCACGAATATCTAATCCATTTACCATGTTATCTCAAAAAGTGGTCAAGTTCATCTGGAAAATGGAGTGTGATTAATGTTTCGATGTTTGGAAGAAGATATTAGTTACTGAACCTATGTTAACTCTTCCCTCAAGTAGAGAAGGATTTGTTATTTTTAGAGATGCATCTCTGAAGGGGCTTGGGTGAGTCTTCATGGTATATGGCAAGGTCATTGCTTATGCATCTTGATAGTTGAAGACTCATGAGAAGAACTATCCTATGCATGATTTGAAGCTGGCGGTGGTCGTTTTTTCTATGAAGATATGGACTCACTATCTTTATGGGAAGAAATTTGATATATACACAAACCATAAAAGTTTGACGTATATTTTCACACAAAAGGAAATTAACATGAGATAAAGGATATTGTTGGAACTCCATAAAGACTCTGATTGTTCTATTCATTGTCTTCCCGAAAGAGAAAAAAAAAGTTACAGGTGAATTAAGATGGAAATACCCCACTGTTCTCTCCATTATGAGGATTCAAATAGTTCATTTGATCAATGACCTAGTAAAACTAGACTTGGGAAATATAAAGGAAGGGACATCATCAACCCTAACCCAAATGATTTCTCACCCATCACTACAAGATAAGATCATGAAATCTCAGAAAGAAGAGTATTTTTCATAGAAGAAGTTTGAGGCTATGAAGGATGGGATGTTTCTTGAGTTCAATACTAATCAAGAAGGTGTACTCAAATTTCGTACAAGAATATGTGTACCATCTATTCCATAAATAATGAAGGTGCTGATGGATGAAGCTCATAGCTCTACTTTATTTATACATCCTGGTATCATGAAAATGTATAGGGACCTTCGTGATCATTATTTGTGGGATAATTTGAAAAGGGAGATTACTGACTATACTTCAAGGTGCCTAGTATGTCAGCAACTGAAGGCAGAGCTACAACTTCCTAAAGGGGTATTTAATCCACTATCCATACCAGCATGGATGTGGGGCAATATCACAATGGACATCATCACTTGTCTCCCGATAACATCCAAATGAAATAATGAGATATGGGTTATTGTGGACCTTCTCACCTAGACTTTCCATTTTATCTCCATTCAGGATGATTTCACTCTTGATCAACATTCCAGGATTTACTTGAAGGAATTGGTAAGGCATTATGGAGTTTGACTTTCTATCGTATCTCATCATGATCCAAGGTTCACATCAAAATTCTTGAGAAGTCTTCAACATGATCTTATCACTAAATTGAATTTTAGTACAACCTCTCACCCCCAAACTAATGGACAATAAGAAAGGACTATTCAAATACTTTATGACATAATGTGAACATGCTCAATGTAATTTAATGGTGGATGTGATCAACATATCTACTTAGTTGAGTTCTTTTACAACAACATCTTCCACTCGAGAATTCAAATGGCACACTATAATGTTTTATATGGGTAGCGATGTAGAACTCCATCTTGTTGGGATGAAGTTGGTGAGAGAATTCTTCGTGGGCCTGATCTTGTGCAAGAGATGACAGAAAAGGTCCATGCCATCCAACAACACATTAAGGCTTCTCAGTGTCTACAAAAGAGCTCTGCCGACAACATTCGAAGGGAGTTGGAGTTTGATGTCGGTGAAAAATTATTTCTTCATATTTCAACTTCAAAGAGAGTAATGAGGTGTGGGAAGAAAGGGAAGATTAGACCTAGGTACATTGGACCCTATGAAATCCTTGTTCATGTGGGAGTAATGGCCTATCAGCTTGAACTTCCTCCAAATCTAGCACAAGATCATGATGTCTTCCATGTATCTGTCTTGAGAAAATACATACCAGACCCTTCACATGTACTAAATACAGAGGTGTTACAACTGGAACATGACCTCTTTTATGTGATATAGCCAGTGGAGATCATGGATCGTAGATACAAGGTTCTACACAAAAAGACACCCCACCTTGTTAAGGTGTTGTGGAAGAACCACAAATATGAAGAATCCACGTGGGAACCAGAGGAGTCTATGTGATAGAAGTTCTGACAGCATTTCCCATCAGAGGGTATGAGAAAAAAATTCGAGGGTGAAATTTCTTAAGCAGGTAAGAATGTAACGACCCAAACTTTTTAATTAGATTTGTTTCCTAATTTAGTGTGTTATTTTGTTTTATACTCAACGAAACTATATCCTTTAATTAATGAAGTGGGTATAATTAAAATGAAACTGTTGGGTTTCGACATTGATATGACCATTGGTCAATATGACTGTTGAAGAATATAATATTAATGTTTTGTTTTTATAAATACGGTTAACTAGGTTATGTAATAATGAATGAATATTGAATGGCCTCATCCAGTTGACTCGAGCCATATGAAGCCCATCTGTTAGAGCTTGGGAAGGAGGTAGAATCACAGGGGTTTTCTTTGGAACAAGCCCAAGATGAACTTCAATGTATGAAACATGAACGAAATCACCTAAGGGAGAAGTTCATGTTAATAGAAATCACCACTCGGGTAATGTTCTCTGAGCCACCCCATGATTTTATCACCATAACACACCATACACTTAGTTCATATACTGGTGTTATAAGGGGATATGTAACGTGACCTTAGTTTCATTGTGTAATCATTTTATATAAATAAAATTGTTATTTCTTCTTATGGAAAAGTTTGTGAATTTAAAATATCTGGATGAATATAGGATGTGTATTATTGATTAATTTAGGAAAAATGTATATTTTAAAATGTAATTTTATTCATTAAATAATTAATAATTAGAAATGATTTACAAAAAATGGTCTTCTACAGTTGTGATCAGTGAGAAATTTAGAGTCTAATTAGATCAAATTAGTTTTTAGTAAATAGTAATGTAGGAATAGAAACATACCCATATGAATAGTAATGAAAATTAATTTGACAAAAAAAATGAAGCTTCACCCATGAATGTATAAATACATTTTAGACATCATAAAAGTAAAAAAATGATCATAGTTTATGTTTTGGAATTTTTGTACGTCATAAATATTTTATTTTGAATTTTATAATTAAATTAATAAATTAAAATGGAAATCTATTATCCTAAAATTGAATCATAAATTTTTACTTTATTTTCAAATGGGTATACGGTATTTTTATGGGACCATGATTACTTTTTTATGATGTAACAAAATGAGTTATAGTTTTAAAGTTGTATTTTTGGAATAAATAATTATTTTATTTAAAAATATATTTAAAAATAATTAAAAAATTATTTTCAGGAAATTGACATCATTTTCGAATTCAGAGAGTCAATATTAGTTTAGGGTTAATTTTTGGGTTTTTTCTGAAACAGTTGAATTTTCACTAAATAGTTAAAATGCAGTTTTGAGTTTCGGGTGTTTAATTACGTCATTAATGATGTAATAATGTTGTAATATTTCTGGTCGACTTATGAATAGTGAGATATGCTATGAGGTGTCCCAAGTGTCCTATACCATGGGAAAATACAATGGGAAAGACCATGTTTCTGCAAATACAATCGATGAGTTGTCCCTTTGAAATTAATAATTTATTCACTCACTTTTCTGACAAATTCCAAGCCATTTACCTCATTAATTTCATTCCAATATAATTCTCAACGAATTTTTGGTCTCCTTACCTCCCAAGGAGTCGCCCCAATGTGCCCTCAAGCCTCCCAAGGTCCCAACTTTAAATCTTTTGAACTCACTCTTCATGCTAAAGGATTCTTTCATCCTCCTCTTTTAAGTCATAAATTCCTTTATGTTGTGTCTTCCAGTTTCCATCTATTATTATTGAGAGTATGTTCTTATATTTTCTTATTACTGCCCTTTTCATGTCCAAATTATTATATACCCTTTCTTCCTTCATCAATTTTTTTTCTGAATAATTAAGTGACGTCGTTAGGCTGCCAAATTTCTCACAAAAGAAATCACATCTTCTCTTTCCTTTCATGTTTCCTTTTCTTGTGGTATGAAATTAAAATATCCATACCATGTTCATATCTCCATGTTATTCTGTATTTATATTTTAATATTTGTTTTTCATGAGTGGGTTACCCTTGTACCTCCTCTTTTTAATATTTTATAAAACCATGTTATATAGTCGTTATGCTGTAGAAATTTCATCTCAAAATTTCCATGTCTTTCTCTCAAGAAATTATCTTGTTTATTTATGTGAATACCCAGACCTATTTTGTTTATAGGGGTGTTCATAAATATATATAAAGGATATTTTTTATTCTACGATGGACATACATATAACCCTCACTACCTTTCCATGGGTCATAAATGATATAATGATCTTATTTTTAAGATCTTTTAAAATGTCACGATTTTGAAATGAAACCCATTTATTTTATTCTCTAGGGGTTATAAATGAAATTTTTAATTATGATATATGTGGATCACATGAATGTAATGACATATTAAGAGTGTGCCCTGATAGTTCTCCCATGCATTGGGTAAGGAATTAATCTCTAGAGATGAAAAGCTTCACGATACCTTGGTGAATAACCTTGGTAATTTTTATGACACCTCGGGGATAAACTTTACTGATATGTTCATGAATGTCTAAATGAAATTTTTTATCCATATATTAATTTTATTAGTCAATTTATTTTTATTATGATATTCCTATACTTACATTTTCCATGTTCATATGTTTTTATTAAAGTTATTATTGATGTCACAAGTAAACTGATTCCCTTATTTACCCTTTCCGGGCCTTCAGCTCACCCTTTCCTTTGAATGTATTTCTCCAGGTTATGAGATACAATAATTTTACATAGGATGAACATGATGAATCCATTCAAGTGGATTAGAAGCATTTTTTATGTTTTTTTCATGTATTTTGTTCTTGATTTACAAGACACTATACTTTAATGATCCTCTGTTAGTAAAATTTAATGAAATGTTATGTAAGAAAACAGCAGGATGTAATACCTTTCAGGATAACTATCACATGTGGGTTTGTGTGTATCCTATCTACCATTTATAAGGTATTTTAAATGGCTGATAATTTGTATATTATCTCATAATGTTTTATGAATATATCATGATTTTTTTAAAAATTACAAAATAGTAATTAATTTATTCCATTTTTGAAAATATATAAGATCTAACATGTTGATTAATATGCCATATTTTACTATAGAGGTGATATTTTTCTATTCAATTGTATGATTATCTTCAGTAAAATGGTAGCCTCGTTAAGGGAATTGTGTATGTATTTCAATATTAATGAAATTTTTCCATGACAATGAGATAGGGGAATGAAAATATTTCAACTAGAAATATGAATCCTGTAATTGGATTACATGATAAATTAGTTTATTCCATGAAGAATGATTACATGATTTCTATTGGATTTTGATTAGTTTTTTAACATCATGAATGGAGGATTTTAATTAATATCATTACATGATACATAGGGTAATTTCAGTAGCATGTAGTCTCATGGATATGTTATTACACCGATAATTTTCACTCGATACTACTAATATAAATGTTATCTTGATTCAGGGGGATGTCTACTAACATGTTTCCATGATACCAAATTTATCCTACATTTCCATTAATATTGACTAATTTTAAAATATATTATGAATGTCTCTTTGGAATAGAGTAAAAGATGTTATATCTAGGGTTTGTAGTGTTTTCAGAAGAACCTGACCACTAGACATATGGATAGTTATATTTGATGTGTTCTAGGTTATTATATGTTATACTTCCATAGTTATATTTTATCTTTTTACATTCTTCTAAGAATATCCCATTCACATACATTTATTCTTACAGATAAAGTATTAGACCATGTTTTTGTTTTCAGCATGGTTTGTATCCAGACTCATCATTGGTTGGTATGACTCATGTGTACATAAGTAGAGATCACTTTTTGCAGGTATATTTTGGGTTATATCTTGGTCTTATTGTTGATATGGTGGATTACTAAATGTTATGAGACATAGATGAGGGGATTTTGGGTGTCATGGAGACTCGAATGTTTTATTTTATTCTCCAACTGTGTTTTATATTGGAATAGTAGGGGTTAGTGGCATGTTTCTTTTTTGGTATCTTGAGACTCTCGATATCGCATTCATCCATTAATAATGGTCTATCATTATATTCTTCGTAATATGATTTATACTATTTACATATTCTGTAATTTATTTGTCACTATTACTCTGATTATGGGTATCAACACCCCACACTTTCCATGATAGACCCTCATTGCGATTAATAACCCTCTGAAATAAGTGGAGGCATCCTTGTTGCTATGTGGAATTCCAAATCATATCGGGTTATTGTGTTTTGGATTTTTAAACATGAATCATAATAATAAATACCTATTTTAAATATTTGGTATGTTGGTAGATTTGGTACATATAAATTTGTATGATCTTGTGATGAATCATATTTAGTTGTGCCATAATATCATTCACCAAGTGATGTATAGGTTACTAGAGAATGTGATCGATGTTGTTGGTTAGTGGAATTATGATCATATAGTTTCACGTAGTTCTATTCACATTCATTTTTCTGTTTTGATTTTATAAGGAGTTGACTCTTGGATTTATCAAAATGTGTTTTCTAATACATCATTTTCATCGAATATTTTTCACATTGGATACATTATTATGTCTTGTGGGTATAATGATGATAGTGTAATCAACTATTTAGTTTCAATGCCTTTTATTTTTTTGATCATATGATTTCCTGATTAAATTCCTTCAACTAAAACCCAATAATATTCTATATATTATAATAGGTCATTTGAGATTTCAATGTCATGTAATTGGGTGATTATGAAGACATAAATTTATATGGTTATAAGGAAAGTGACCAAGAAATATTCCCTCTATGTACAGATGGTTCAATGTCATGTTATGAAATTTTTGGGGCTGATTGTTTTATTTTATATCATTGAGTTAGTATAAATTAGATAATATTTATTTTATTATGGTTCTAACTATAGCCTATATGGATATATTTATCTTTCTCCTAGTGAAATTCTGTAAATACTAACTAGGTGTATGTAGAATTTGGATATCGTTAGTCTAAGAGAAATGGAATCATGAAATTTTAGTTGAGATGTTCCATGATGACATTTTGGAACCATTATCCCCTTCTAAAAACTTTTTTTGGGTTACAGATAATGCCTTGTGTCATTAAATGAAACACTTTTTTAATATAGCGTCTTTATATCTTACTGTGTGAATGTATCCTAAGTGATGATATTCTTTGTGAAGGAACATTAATGGTCTATTCTATAGGGGATGATTTCATTGAAAAAAATTACATTTCTATATTTGAATCATTTATAAGGAAGAATCGATGGTATTTAACTTTTAATTAAAACCTATAGAGTGTGAAGTACCTCAATTGTTAATATTTATGATAAAATGTTTGTTGTGGTTCTTGGATTATTGTGGAATCGATTTTTTGACCCTAGGATTTCTGGAGATATTTCGTTGAATGTAACACATATGTGATTATATGAGAATATCCTAGGTTTATGGGCATATGGTGTTTGATCATGGGTGGATTCTCAGTTTCTTGAGTTTATAAATATGTTTCTAGTGGAACAGTATGAATCTTAATAATAAAAAGATATCATAGGTCAAAGTAACAAACATTGTATAGGTAATGAGAACATCAGTTTTTGTATTCATAACCTTTACCTCTGATGTAAGGTTACACCATGCACACTAAAAATGGACTATTGAATAATGTTGACAATGTTTTGAGAGCTATACATGTGCATTGTTTACACTGTTTTTAACTGATTAGATGGAATGGATAGTAATTTTTTAAAAATTAATTTATTGATGGACCAATTAGGGGTTTGGTGGTTCGATGTAATAAATTTGAGGTGAAAGATAAAGATACCCTTTTGGTAGGGATCATCTACCTGGTCATGTAAAAATGACTCTTTTTATTGAATGGTTGTTCTATTGTGAAATATGTATCATTTAATGATCTGTAAGACTCTAGGATATTGATGAGTATTTAACTTGATGGTATTTTTTTTATTTTTCATGATTACCTCATGATTATTTCATATATTTAAATTGATGATGGAAACTTGTGTGGCAATGAATCATCAAGAAATTGGTGCAATAAAATAAGGATTCATATCACAAGGGCCATTGTAAATGTCTAATATAATTATGGATAGACCAAGAAGTTGATGAATTAGTATTGGGAATCCTTTAATATCATTTTCAGGCGTCAGTACGGAAGAATTATTAATTTAATGACAGATCCCTGAAAAAATGTACCATAAATGGATGATCATTGACTGTTGATTTCTAATACATGGAATTTTTGTAGGATCTTGGATGGAAGTGAACTGAATGGAGATTGTATAAAATAATAGGTTTGTGGGAACCTCATTCAACACGTCATTTTTATAATTATTGAGGTGTTAAGAACCCACGAGGGCTTTTTCATAAAATCATAATATTTATGATACATTTTCTCTGTACATAATTATTGGTTCAATTAGGAATCTATTTTGAAGGTAGAGTATAACATTTTATCCCAAATATAGGCTTGAAATGATTAGGAGGTGAAACCCAATTTTCTCACGTGGTTTAGTGGGTAAATCATTTCATTAAATTTTATGTGACATGATTGAAGGTGTGGAAACCAATTTCAACTCATATTTTTATTGAATCATGTTATTAATTGTACTAATGAATCATTTAATAGAGAACATACATGTAAATCATGGGAGTATTTTCAGATGATGCATGGAATGACTATGTTCTGATGTTTGGGTTCATTATTGAAATGTCATGTTAGAGGCATGAATTTAATTTTTTTTTGCATAAATGGAATGCATGAGAATATTTGGAAAATTATTTTGTGAGAATATGTAACAAGAACTCATTCTTGATGTTATATATATTGATATAGTGATTATTACAGGAATTTCATGTGAAACATTTTTTGAGGATTACTGATACTCTAATTTAGTAGCTTTTGGTAGGTTATTCCTAACGTGAGGAGGACCATTTTTTGAGTGACTAGTATAAAAATTAGTTAATTATTATGGTGAAACCCTAATTTTTATGAATGAATTGTAGTAGATTATTTGGAATACCAAAATAGATAGGTCAATGAGAACTATATCAGTGTTTATGTGGATGGATGTGAGATATTGTCTTAGATTTTTCTCCATATGTATGGAGATATTCAGTGGGGCATGGTGGGATTTCGTTATTGAAAATGAACTTTGGGCGATGAGTTAGGATTTATAGTTGGAACCTTATGATCATTTCATGAATTATTATCATGGAAGGTTAGGTGATTTGGATCTTGTGCTACCATATCCTTTCAAGCAAGAGAGGATGTAATTGTGGTTGGGATACTATAATGGATTGTTTTGTTAAGGTTTAAAAATTTCCTAGAGGAAATTGATTGTTTTCCATTTAGTGGATGATTATATATTTGGACTGGTGTTAATTTTCTATAGTCTGGTGGTCTGAATGAATTTAAGGGTTATTTTTAATTGTTGATAGTGGTGTTCGGTGAACTGTGAGGATGTTTGATTGAATCTGGATGGGTTCCTTCTACAATTTAGTGATGTGGGAAGGATTCATGTTGTGACACAATGTGTTATGTCAAGAATATTCATATGTTTTCTACTGCTGTGTTATGTCCTGAATTTTATTAAATTGAAACAATGTATAAAATTGATATATCATAGTAGTAAATATTTTTTTGTGTTTTAGAGTGATGAGAGTACTCTAGAAATCTCCCTTTTAACTCTTTATAACTCCTTACATTTGTTTTTATGGGAATAAAGTATTTTATCCTCTGAGAGATAAACAAATATCATATCCAAATAGATCATTGTGCTGCTGATTGAAATTTGTTAATCTAGGTTTTTATTATCAGATTAATGTCCCTTATATCACATTAGTCATTTAATAACAAGTTATTGTGTATATATTTTTATTGGAGATATCAGATTTCAATTCCTAAGTGTCTTTGACAAAATATTTGAGAATAATGGAGATTTTGATCATAATGGAAATTAGATACCCTATATCGTTGAATTCACGCTGTTGAAATCAGTTTAATTGAGGTTATCTACATTATTGATCTCTTATATGGTCTTTGGTTGAACAAATTTAGAATTGTCATCATATTCTAGAATTTATCTATAGTTTTTCATCTTCGTATATAAAAGAGAATGATAAAAGTGGATCAAACTATGTTGGATGGCATGCTAATAAGGAAATTCACATAGTATATTTTCATCAAAAGGGTCATATTTAACTATATTAATTTTATTTTTATTGAGTTTCTAAAATATATTATGTTTTTTATCTTATGTAGTGTAAAGTAACTTAAAGGCCTTCCATTGATTTTTGGTCAGGGTTTATACTAAGCGGTGATATTTGGTATAACTTTTGGAATGTTTTCCTTTTCCCATGAATGTTATTTAATTGTATATAAATTCATTCCTTATAATTATTTATAATTAATTATTTTTATTTATTTGTAATGAGGAGAACATCACATGGATATATGGTAGCCAAATATACTTGGATAAACTCAAAAAAGCTATTGGGATTTGTGTGGTTTAAAGATTTGTCTATTTGTTGTATATGGCAATGTGAGACATACCCTATGGTATTAATTAATATGTTTTTTTAGTGTGATATGAGGTTCATGACCTTTGATGAATGATTCAAAATTCATAATTTTTTTTGAAATTATCAGTCATAATTAGAAAATTATCTGTATGCATTGTAATATTAATAGAACCATTTCAGGTACATAATTAATTAATGTTACTAATATAATTATTAATTATAACAACCATACCAAATGTTACGGGACACCCTGGGGTTGGTATTTTGATTTACCATACCACAATCCCCTAAGTCCATGTATGATGAATAGTTCATTTGGTATACATTGATATCATATTTGACCATTTTTTTCTTGATAACATGTGTAGATACTATGTATCATGTTTATATAACATGATTAATTTAAATATGTAATGATTATTCTTTATTTGATACCTATATTGACATAACTTATTGAATTTTTTTTGGAAATGATCATATGTGGTTGTGTGCGCAGCCCATTAGACCCATTTAGATACTTTTTCCATGAGAATTCTTATGCATCTTATCTCTCAATATTTGTTAATGGTCACATATATTTGTATATTTATACAAATAATATATGATTTTATACTAATATATATATATATACATATTCTCTTCCATATTTTGTGATATATCATATAGCCTTTGTAGGTATTGTTTTGGTATTCAAAGAGTGGTCTATTGTTATCGTATGGTTATCCCATCAAGGGGGAGTAGGAATTACATGGTACATTAGTGATATAGGACATGATAATAGGGATGTGGTATGATATGCTTGTGGATAAACACATCAAGTAAGGAATGGGGGGTATGATGACATAGTTATTGTTGAGTAATATGGAAACTTTATGGATGTTTAATTATGTGAAGTAAATTCATTCGATGACTAGTGGATTCCAACAAATATGGTTACTTTATTAAAATAACATGTAGAGTATAATATTCAATAGATTTCTAGTGATAAATACTAACAAGAAAACAAGATTCCATTGTGAGACATGTAAACTAGATTTCCTGGAGATGTTGAGTGACATTCTAGTTTGATATGTTATAGACTATCCTTGTTAATTGATCATGATTTCTTTTGACATATTTTTTTACCATCGATCTAGCCTATATACAATTAATTTATAGTTAGGTTTTGTTGTGTATTTTTAAGTACATGACCACTTTGTATATGGTTTTTCATTTCTAATGTGTACTAGGTGATTAAATGATACTATTTACAGTAATGATTTCAATATTTATATCATACTGAGCATATCAAATGAACATCATCTAAATCTCAATGGAATGATACTATAGCTCATTGGTGGTGTCATAATATGTTTTAATTTTATACCTCAATGAAGTCCATGACACATTGGTAACCTTGATAACCAACTATAGTGAAGGTATAGGTTTCACTAAGCCCCATGATGACCATTGAGATTGAGAGTTTGGTATAAATTGGTTGAAAACGATGTGGTGAGGCTCGATGTCATAGAGAATATTTTATTTTTTCTTTTCTGTCATTTATGTGATTAGTCTAGTGGGAAATCAGTGACTTGGTTCCAGTAAAGTATACTGTGTCTATTTTCATCAATTACTAAATTATATTGCTAGAATTTTCCTGATCTTATTTTATAATGTCTTCGTATTTTATATTTTATTTACTATATTTAATATTATTGATTGAATTATATCCCCAAAATTCAACTCATGACACTTACCACTAGTCTATAAAATAAAAAATATGGGGAGGTATACTCAATGTCATATGAAATTAAAGCATTAACCCCATGATTTGGGTAAGTATCATACAAACCTGAATCGTTACATGTGTATTTGATGTAATGAATATGAATAATATTTAATGGATCTGACATCAGGGATAGTGATTGCACATATTTTCATAGTGTACTAAAATGTAGAATGGTTTTTGATTTATTGAGATTCATTTAATTAGGGTATGTAATGTGTATGTTTTTATAACGATAAATGTGTCACACCAATAGGAAATTAACAATACAACATACTCGACTAAGGTTATAATGTTAGTAGTGATAATCATTGAAATAATGATATGGCGTGATTATATATATGTGGAAATATATGAAAAATATAATTATCATAACATATTTAAGTAGATATTCACAGTAATATAGTTGAATATGAGGCATAGGAGAAGTATGGAATTGATTAAGGACTTTGAATTACATATACAATAAATCCATTTAAAAGGGAACTAGGTGGGTGATTCTATAGTTCAAAAGTATCATGATATAATGTATATGATGATGACCACAAAAGATCCAATAATTATGGATTTATAAAGTATGGAACATGAAATCTAAATATAATGGGATAAATTTTACCATTATCAATTGATCGTTGAACAATTTATCATAGTGGTAATTAGAAAGGATGAAAAGGAGCACGTAGATCATCAAATGATTGGGGGAAATATTCCTACGTTAAACATTTATTGTTAGGGAATGATATGGTTTACGAAATGATTTTTTATACCATAATAATTATAAATAAATTAATATTTATTTCAATAATATTATATCTCATCATTCTCTATTCATCCTAGAAGAATGAACATAATTATAGATCTTATTGAGAAATTCTTGGGGGGTAATATCAAGAGAGATATTACAAATTATATATAACAATGACTCGTATAAAATCATTTAATGTCTTACAAATTGATATTTTATCTATTTTTAAAAACATTATTCATACTATAATTGAAGGAATAATATATTAACTTCATTATTTTATCAGATTCCAAAAAATATATTATGTCCATTAAAATATTTTTGTCATATTCGATATCCTTAGAAAGTTAGAAAATTCAATTTCTACCAAATTGTATTTCTCTTTTATTTTTATTTATATGATGTATGTTAGGTATATTTTAATGTTGAATGGAGTAAAACATTCTATTTAATATGATATAGATATAGGGATTAACATGATGTTCTGAAGAAGTCTAAAAAATATCAGGATTCACAGTTTTGGTTTAGTGCAACTTATCAAAAATCAAAAAATGATAAATTTGAGGGGGACATTAAAACCATACATGGAATGTTGATATCCAATAAATGATATTATAAAAGGGTATTGGGGTTGACTAATTAATATTATATATTTTTCATATTATCATTATATTCACCCAATAATTCAAATTATTTCTTATAATGTACTATAGGGAATGATTTATGGAACATTTGCATCATTGTTTTATTTTAGAGAAGGAAATATATTATTAATCAAGATGGATGGGGATATTTAAGAGGATATAAAATTAATTTATAAAAAAATTATGTTAGGCCAGAGATGAAATACGAGTTATGATTATAATCCTTAGTGAGATAATGAATTTGAAATTACTATGAATGTAAATTTCTTATATCACTATGGAAGATGATATGATATTTTGAAACATGGTAAATGTGAGCCCTAGGAATTTTTATCACATCACTATTCTGGATTGAGTGTGGACTAATTCTTATATCTTATCACTTCAACTGAACAACACTCAAGATCATGATGTGTTACATGTATCTTGATTGTGGAAGTGAATACAAGATCCATGAAATGTACAAAAACAATAGGTTATACCCCTGGATAACTACCATTCATATAAATAATTGATTTTTGAATATTTGATAATAGAGATAAATTTATTTGGAACTACTCAATAAATTATTTTTCATTGGATGAATTGGATGTTTTGGAATCCCCATGGGATATTGGGTTCCAGATAAATTATATATATCATCATTTATTATTATAGATGTATGGAATTTTGAGTATGGAATTAATTATAGTGGCGTCTAATGTGAGACCGCAAAATTTCATATATAATTCTTTTATATTTGACCTAATGTATTCTACATATTACATTAAATGAAACCGAAAGAAAAAATGAATATTCGAATTTTAATCCATTATATGCCATCCATCTAATTGGATGGAATGATTTTTAATAACAACATTATCACAAACTTGTATATTGGTTTCAAATAATAATAGTTAAATGATTATTACATCAATAATAAGTACTCAATTTTACATAAATTTTTTTTTATTCTCGAATAACCGTTTTCTTATAAAATGATTTCCATGATTTTGTGGCCTATAAATTATAATTATTGAATAAATTTTTTGATATTATATTTTTTAAAATTTATTTTTTTATTGAAATTTACATTCAATGATTATTATACGGTGTAATTTTTATGAATTTTATAGAAAAAATATTATATAGTGAATAATGAAAATATGGATATTTTTAAAATTGTTAATTAATTTCATTATGTATGGTAATTTGAAAATCCACGTTAAAATTTATTATTAAACATACAAAAAAATTGTAATTTAATTATAATGAAAATAATTAATAATTCATTACTAATTATCATAGTTTATTTTTTAATGTATAATTTATGGTGTTAATCAACATTTTCTAAACACTGTTTTTGTTCCCACATTATGTTTTATCATAAAACTTTTATGTAACATATAATGATTAAATTATTTAATGAAATTTATAGATCATATATTCAATAACCGATTTTAACTTTATTCTATATTATTTTAAAAGGAACAAAATGTAGGTTAGTCCAATATATGATTATAATAGTTTTTTTAAAACAAGTATTCATTTTGTATTGTGGGATTATTAAAAAATAAATTATACCACATATAGAGACATATTCAGATAAAATTGATTCAAAATTAGAATCATAATAATTCATGTTATTTAATATGTTTATTTAAAATTTTAAAATAATAAATAGTAAATTCTATAAAATGTTGTTACTACAGTTAATGTTTAGATGAGTTTACTAGGGGGAGTTAAATTGTGTGATAATGACATAAAATCCACCTGAACATGTACATTTTTAATTTATAAATGATTCTAATCCATATATTATACTAAATACTAATTTATGTCCATTTTGATAAAAAAAATCATGATTTTGACATTATATTATTGTAACATTTTTACTAATTCCATTCATATCCCTCCGGTAACAAGTAGAAGGGAATCTATTCATCTATGTAATTAAAAAAATAGAAACCTACAAATTTGAAAATAACTACGAAATAAGCATCACAAATTCTATAAATTTACTCATGACATTCACTCCATTTCCCAAATCATATCTTTCATGGATTCTGTTATAAGACAAAGGAAATTTATTAAGGATGATGTATAAATCAGAACCGAGTTCTTTTAAATTTTCCCCATGTTCTTCATATACAACTATTTATACATGATAATGTGATGAATAAAGCCTAATTATTATAAATTTATGCTATTATGATAATTTAACAACCATTTCCCACCAATTCGTGTTTAAATGGTTTATGAAAGCATCACTTGAGTATACATGGGTGTTATCTCCACCACATAACCATATGATTTATTCTCCATCACAATGATTCATGGATGGATATTATGTTATGATTAATGTGTGTGTGTTTCTTAATATGTATATATATATATATATATATATATCTATATGAAATTAAATATAGGCTACTTATTTATTACAGGATAATAAAAATTTTCCATTCTTTTATTCCATCAATGAAAAACGGATACATGACTCGTGAGTATGTATAAACTAGGGTCTCCACATAGTGATTAAAATAATTTTTCATCAAAAAATTATATGAATGGTTATTAATATATATATATATATATATTGAATTTTTAATATATTTAGATATTTATTAATATTGTGGAGATTATTGAACCATTATCAAATAGCATGGACCATAATTGCTGAACCAAAACATTCATGAGGGAGAAAACGTTTAACTCCTTGAAATATTGATTTGAATAAATATTTTTTACTAATTGGGTATATAAAGATATATTTTTACAAAATATAGTATAATAAATACGAATATTGTTCTATTATGTAATTAAAATAATTTTAAAATTTTTATACTGGTGGTTAGATGGGTTACAACAAAATCAATACATGAGGTATGGGTTTTATGTAATATTATTAGTTTTTATAGAGATTGTTTATGCTTAAATTCATGTCAATAAAATTATAAAATACATCGCTCTAAAATATTAGTTATTTTATTATCATTTATTTATTTATTTATTTATCATTTTCCTTCTATTTTCGTGGTGGTATGTACTATAGAGACTGAAAGAATGTTATTGAACAAATCTAACTTAATTTCACTCTCTAGTGAAAACCCTTTTTCTTCTATGTTAATATTTTGAATTAAATATTATCCCTTATAATTTTACAATTTCCAATTATTATAAATATTAATGTTCATAATGATTTTTTATTAATTATATTTTTAAATGAATCATTTAAATTTTTTTTTAAAAATAATTTTTCATTTTCTACCAAAAATGATAAATTATTATTTTTCACGTATAATTCATTAATGATATTTTCAACCATCATGAATTATTCTTCTTTAGTTCATGTTCCATGTTTCCATTGATGTTTTTAGAAAATAATTTTTATTCATATTCTGAAAATATATAAATTTTCAATTTCTGATTTTAAAATAAAAAGTTAATATTCCTAAAGAATTGTTTATTTCATATTTAAATGAATTTTCATCTATAAAAACATAATTTTATGTATATTTTTATTTATTCATAATATGTTAAAATTTTTCCATCTTTATTGATTCTATTAATGATATCGGTCTTTTATAGTGAAATATTAATGAATCTGGTTTTCTATTCCATGGGTTATGCATTGAGATAATGATAAGGGTTATCATTTTCAAGTGATATATATATATATATATATATATCTGTGTGTGTGTGTGAATATATTATTATTATATGATGTGTAGGTATTTTATATACCTCTAATGAATTTGGTAATGATTAAGAGTTTTTTAGTTCAGTGCGGGTATAACTGAGTATATCTAAAGGTCAATATATGGTACATACGAGGTTATAAAAAGCCCAAAAGATGGCACATGGGAGGTTATCCAAAATATAATGTAGGTACATGGTTTGTTAGTCCATGAATAATAACTGATGAATATCTATGTGGGATTCATTAATATATAAATTCTATGATTATTCTTGTTAAACAAAATATTCCACAATTTTATAATGAGATATTATACCAATTTTAATCTCCAATGGATCTTGTTAAATGGTTATTTATTGATTCATGTAATACGAAAAACAATTATTTATACATTCTAGATGATTATATGAACCATAGAGGATTAATTTATAATGTTAATATCACGTTATCGTAAGTATATGCTAAAAATTTTTGTTTGACATATACCATGTTAACTATTACAAACCATTTTATCTCACCCTTTCTAATGAACCCTTTTACCAAAAAATGGGGAATGGTATTATTATTGATATGCATAATAAGGGTGATAATTTCAACAAAATGAGTTGTAGATGAAATAAATATTTTATATATCTTATATTAATGTATCTAATGTTTAAAATACAATAATTGTATATTGTTCTGGAATGGATAAAAAGATTTATAATGAATATTCATCTAATATGATGGATTATTTATGTATGAAATTTCTAATTCCCTACATCGATGGTGAGGCTAAAAGTGTTGGTACGTTCACTGTATCACATGTTAGTTCATTTATCCCCATGAGGATGAGGATCATGATTGGGTTAATTCGATACTATTTGTGGTAGGGTTGTTTTAACACTAGTTCAAATGTTGATAACGAGGATCAATAATATTTTATTTTATAAATTTTTTATGCACATATTTTTATAGCTTGAGTGTATCTCATGTTTATACACCTTTTTATGAAAATACTTTATATGAAAGTTATTTTGAGTTCCATACATTGAATTTATGTCCCAGAATCTATATGAGTATATTGGTATGTATAAATACATCATTTTTAATTTCATATTCAGCATGGGATGTTTAGTAGACCAGGTAAGGACCAAATGTTACATAATTCAAATTGATTAGATCGTCATGTTTTGAGACATTATGATAATTTTATTGTTAGGGGATGGAAGTATATCATTTTTTACCTTATTTTATCTATAAATTTAAACATATACTTATCCTCGTGCATGATTAGTTAATGTACTATCATATGACTATGTGTTTATATGATTATATCCATCAAAATTACATTTGATATTGCATTAGATTTTTTTACATTGATCAAATTTTCATATGGAGGTTTTTTTTAATTTATGATGTCATTGAATATAATGTGAGGGTTTATTATCCCCATGTATTTTCCCAAGACCATATTTTTAGTCATAGGATTCTTTCATGAAGGAAGGTGTTCCGAAGGTAATTTAGAAATCAAAGTTTGGAGTATTGGTTGGGTGGTACAAGGTATATGGTAGTTGTAATGATCTGAATGATATGATAAAATAAGGATACACCCATTGAAGATAAACTAACAGAATACCTATAGTGGATGAAAAGATCAAGTGAAACTAAAAGGTGAACACATGGAAGAAAATTTTCTTTAAGTGACTTTATCCATCAGATTAAGTCACAACAAAATATAGTCTTCCAAAATATGAGTTACTTATTCAAATTGTGTACATCTAGTAGATGTTTCCCTATAAAAACCACGTGGATGACTTGATGAGCTTAGTAATGTCTAGAAGAGATGATTAATAGAAAAAATAGAATATATTCTATGTGATCGGAATGATTAACGAAATCCTAAATATTGGTCCTCATGTAAAAATTAACGGTTTAAGAAGATGTTACATAAGAATAGTGTGTTAAGGAAAAAGTTATCCCACTACTCTTTATCAAAAAAAGTCCCTCACTCTAAATTATATTCATACCTATCAAGGCCTTTGGATCGAAAATGAACATCCCAAATCACTCCCCAACATACCTCCTATCATCATGGAAATAATATTTTTTTCAGAAAGAAAACACTTCATGGATTTACTTCAATCCTATGGAGGTAATTAGAAAAAAACCAAATGTTCTTAAAAAGGAAATTTTAATTTATTTCCATATCCACCTCCTAAAATTCCTATCATTCTTTGACAATATTATATTCTTAGTATATTCCGTATATATTATTTTTTTTCATTTTAATACACAAAACACGCATACAGCTATCAAATGGGTTACAAAATCATCATTCGTGTGTAGGGTGGGCTACCGCCTCACGCAATGATGTCATTCATTTTTCAATTACCAAATATCAAGGATGGTAATGAGGGAAAAAGTACTATTTATATATAATATTTCTGATATTAATGATATAATTATAATTCTGAATTATTATAATAGACATAACAACATGGTTTAAATTTTTTGGAATATATTAATGTTTTTTGTGTGTATGGTAGACTACCGCCTCACAAAGTTAAGTTATTTGATCACGCGTAATTATGAACATATTAACGATTTGTTTAATAAAAATATTTCATATTTATATACATGACATAGAAATAAAATAGAAATTGTAATATTTATATATAAAATTTATTTTTTTCTGTCAATATGGAAAAAAATGGAAACAACGTTCATTAATATTACGTCCTACAATCTCCTTGAATAGTTAATTAATTTTGAGTCATTAAATTTGATGGAATACATTAAATAAATAATAGATAAATATATTTTATATTTAAATCATGGTTTTAATTATTTATGATATTAAATAAATATTTAATTAAGAGTAATAATGAATAAGATACTAAATCATGATTGAAAAACAATGCAATTTACACCAGAAACATGGAAAACAATGAAATATTATTAACAAATGTGTATTAATATGTAAGGAAATGATCATATATGATATTATAAATATGAATATATTTACCTTATATATTTATAATATTCCTGAAATCATTATGAATGTGGTTCAATTGTGTAAAAAATGGTTTGATTAGTAATGGATTTTTGCAACATTTATATTCCATTGAGATTTACTTTTTTATTTGGAACTAGTTCAATTTTTGTGGTGTATATGTATCTCCAATGACATGAAACATCCCAGATAACTTTTTCAATTTTTTATATTAATTTTAAATTTTAATTACCTCACACTATTGTATTTGACTAGAAATCTTAATAATAGAAAATTATATTTTGCAATCTCATATTGTTTTCTGATTGTTAACTTTATTGGGAAACAATAACTTTATGTAATCATTTCTTAATGGAAATTAAATATATCATAAATATAAATATTATTATGTAATAGATATTTTTATTTACTAACATTTATACCATTTTAGAAATTATTTTTACTTTTAAATTTATTTGATAATGTTTTGAAATACCGATAAATTAATATCATTTACTCAATATTGATATTTCATATGTATAATGACCAAATATTTTCATATATGTTTTTTCTTCATTTTAAGATGAATAATCCTTAATTTAATCAAACACAAAACCATGTACCATAATAGTTTTGTTACTATTGATATATGAGGCAAAAATATTTAGTCTGGTGAATGGCCTTCAATGCTTTCCAAAAATATCACCCCCTTTAGTACCCCAAATTAAAACCATTCTTCATATCTTATTGAAAGAAAATAGATGAAAATGGTGAGGTCAGATGATCAGTATGGGTAAACATAATAGATATATATATATATAATCTATTATTGAATTAAATAAGAAAACATGGTATATAATCATGATAAAACTTAATTCACAACCTTTCATGGATCAAAATATTCATTCATGGAATAAACCATTATAATTTCAGAAGACATGAATCATATAAATGATATTTCATCACAACTCAATCAGGAAATACATTGTCATTAAATAGATGATTGTTGGGAAGCTCATATGTATAGGAAACCATTAATTATGTCATGAATAACTAAAAAACTCTCAGATTAGGACATATCAAAGTTTTACCCTAAAATATCACATACATCAAATTGTTTTCACTAACATATTAATCACATTTACTTGTTTCCTATCAAAATCATGAACATCGACTAGTTTCTGTCAAAAATATATTGATATATAATTTAATACACATAGAAATGGGGTGATATTTTGGTCCCAAAAATCAGATAATATAAACCATATTTATGTGGTCCATATGAAAAAAAACATTAATCATAACAGAACCCATGAGATGTAATGGGTATCATGATAATTTATTCATTTCATAACCCACAGAAAATTAATGAAACTAATCAAAATCAATAAATCAAAAAAATAATACTTATGAAGGGTATCATTAGATCATATAAAAATAAAAAAAAAATATAACCATCAAATATTGTTGTCTTAGAAGGAAAATGAAGGTGAAATACTATTTGAAATAATTCCTGAGGAAAATATCATTTCTTTTATGAAATAATTTTTTAAGAGATGCACAATTATAATAAAAAATAAATCATTTAAAATAAAGTTGTAATAATTTAAAATAATTATAAAATAATTAATTCTTCCTTAATGAGGAAAAATTAGAACATTTTATATATTTTTAAAAAATAATCCATCATTATCTTTGTTGAAAAATTCATAATGAGAATTATTTTGAAAAAGAAAAAAATATTCTTTTCAAAAATATTTTAAAAATCTAAAATTGGGTAAAAATGACATTAAAAAGAAATATTCAAATATTAATTATCTTTTTAAGATATTATATTAATATATGGATATAGAATATAATTATTCCCCAATGGAGACTTAACAAGAAACAATGATTAATATTTAAGATATCATTAAATAAACCCATACCACATTAATTTATCAATTGAATAGTATTCCCCAATAATGAATGAAATTTATATGGCTAGGAAAATATCATAATCATTAGGATAATAATCACAAAATACATTCATGGGAATTATAAATGTCAAAAAGAATAAAAAAGTTGTTTATAAGGCTTCTGTCCTGATTAATAAATAGATAAAATTGCATAGCTTATGTCTTTAATTTATTCATACACATTCAAAAATTATTTATAATAACAATATGGTAATTATAAATATAATATATAAACATTTTGATATATATAATACCATATATTAATTTCAAATGACTATATATTAATCATTTTTTATCAATTCTTTGTTAATGGTATGTTTTGGGTAATGAATGCTTTTTTTCATAATTGTTTTGAATTTTTATTCATGATTTTGTATGTAGATCATGATTTAAATCTCTAGAGAATTATAAATATCAAATTAATATCATATTTATTCAAAAAATATGTATTTATGGTGAGTCATAAAATTTATTTGTAGATAAATAAAATAAAACTTCTTTAGACATGGTATGTTGTACGTACTAATGAATGATGTTTTCATTTTCATTCCAATTTAAAATAATGAAAATAATTTGATATGTTATCATTAAATATTAATTTATATATCAAATATATCACATATGTTTCTTAAAACCATCTTTTAATACAATCTATGTAATCTGTTAGTGAATCACCATGCTTGGCAAGTCGGTAGTCTACCTATCACATGAACGATACTATCTTATTCCCAAAAAATGAAAATCCTGAAGTTATGTGTAATATAAAAATAACATAATCATAATAATATATTTAATATAACATATATAATATATAAAATTTAATGATATCATTATTCTCATCATTGGATGTTGGTAATGGATGAATGAAGGACGTCAGTTTGTGAGGCATTAGTCCACCACACAAACAAAAGATGATTTAATTTCCCATTTAATGGATGTGATCGATGTTTTAAATCATAATCCAAAAATATAAAATAACAAATATATTGAATATTTTTAGGATTTACATATTCATTAAATACATAAAATTTAGTTTCTTCATCAAGAAATAAAACAAAAACGTTCATTCTTGAATGTTAAACGTTCATTTTGTATCTAGATATTATTTTCATAATATGACTTCCTTGGATGGATTTAAACATAATGTAAGAATTATATGTTGAACCTATGGACGTTGGGGGAGTTTTATAATGCATTTTTTTCCATTCTAATATGTTATTAAATATGAAAAATAGAGAAGAAGAGGTTCTCTTTAATAAAATTGGGGAGGGGCACCTTTGGGATTTCTCAAAATATTATTTTATAATAAATTAATTCTTGGGTGAAAATAATAAAATATTTATTTATTATAATTTAATATAACATAAATTTTTAATATAATCATTAAATATATTTTAGACATGTTCTGTTGTCAATTTAAACCTTATCATGGTTATTAAACATTAGTTAATTGATTTTAATGTTATATTTGGTATGTAATGTTGTTTATTAAAATATTGTAATTTCAAATAATTTTTTTCATTTGGAACATAAATAGACAATTTATGAAACATAAGACCATAATTTATCCCATATTATATTATTTACGATTTTACGATATTTAATTAACTTAATAAAATATTTATTTTATAAAATATCATAACGGTCAATTTTCACAGTATTCATTACATTGATGATAAAAATATAAATAAAACAAGATATATTTAAAAAAAATACTCAATGATCCCTTAATATATCATAAAAATCTATAAATATCATTGATCAACTTAATTAATACATGTATATTTCATTTATTATTTTTATTATAATTTTATTGATTTTTTCATTATTTAATAATTATTACATCATCAATGTGCAATTATTTTAGATAATTATATTTTAAAAGAAAGTTTATTATAAATGAAAATGATGTAGATAATTTTTTTTTAATTTTAAATAATATTTACAGTCAAATATATATTCTAAAAATCACAATATCAAAAATGTTGTAATTATTAAAACATAAGTATGAAATACTTGACTTTTCATAAAAATAAAATACTATAAAAGGATTAATTTCAACCAAGTGTCTTCAGGATGGATTAAAAGAGACCCATAGATGATTTTGGACAACATTAACTCCTAAATAAAATTATGAAAAGTGTTAGGGTAATTTTATAACATTTATAATATAATATTTTACCATCATTTACCTAATTTTACCATAGTCATTGTAATAAAATTATCCAAACTATTCATATTATGAAAAAATAAAATAGAAATATCTAATAATTTTTTACTCTATAATTATAAATTATGAACTAATATTTTAAATTTCAAAACTCATAAGTGGATAAAATTAATATAAAATTAATCTCGTTGATGGAAGGACACAATATATTTTTTAAAGGGAAAATGCTTAAAATTTTCAAATTATATTTCATCGAAATTAAATGTGAAGTTGATTCCAATTATATAATTTGTATTAAATGATAAAAAAATTATCCAATTATACATGAATATTAATCAAAAATATAATTTACCACTATAAATTATTTTTATGAAAACGTTTTTTTCAATTACAGTTTAGAATTCTTTATTCTTCATCGAAATATAAAACAAATTAGAAAAATACAAAGAACTAAATGAAAATAAATTTTTATTTTCATATTTCAAATAATATTTTTATATTATAAAAAATAAATATTTATTATGCCATAATTTAGTTTTATTAATTTTTTCTCCCTTAAAAGGGGAAAAATCCTTTCAGAAAAATAAAGTTTTTTAAGCATAGAGCTTGATTTATTTTTATATCATGCTAAGAAAAGACATAGGATTAATATTAAACAATATATTTTTATTTCATATAAAAATATTTTTCATTAATATAATTTAATATGGTAATGTTTTAATTTTATTGGATTAAAAGTCATTGGTTCACATTTACGTAGTTTTTCGGAAAAATGATTCATTTTTATTTAGAAAGGGTTTTACATGCGTAAAACAATCATTCATAATTATGTTAATACTATTGTTACCTTCCATTCAAATGGCTATGTTATTATTTTATTATTTAACTAATTAAAATGATAAAACAATATTTCATAGAAAATCATTATTGTGTGTAATGAAATATGACCTAATGTTGCATGTAACACAAAACAATAATAAAATAAAATTATTTAAAAACACCATTTAATAAAATTATGATGGTGATACATTATATAACCAATAACATTAAATTTTCCCTCTGCATTCATTAGGGTCATTAAGGTATTAATAAATTAATGATATATTCATAGTGACCTACATTGTAAAAATGAATATTATTACATCCATTAAAAATGAATAAAAAATAATGGTTAATCAAATTAACTCTTAAAAAGATTTCCACATATGAGATCATTTGTTTCTTGTAAAAACATGTACATATAAGATAAATATGTCAATAAAATTCAATTGGAGTGTCATGGATAACATGTTCCTGATAAATATAATGATCATAAGACCATAGAATAGTCATATATAGAAATAGTCATTGATATATTCCAAAATATTTATAATAGGATAAAATTTTATTTATAAATCCTTTGAGAAGATATATATTCATTATTTCATCTTAAAATATCAACTATTCTTTATATATATACCTTGATCAATTTACATTAAATATATTTCTCCATGAAAATATGGAGTCCAATTCTAAACCCAGAAGAACTAGGGTATCATAAGATCTTTAATGGGATGATATATCATTCCTTTTGTCTCTAGTTATAATCACAAAAAATTGTTATCACATGTTATCCAATATTAATAAAAAATCATATTACAAAACATTAAGATCTAAATACTAATCCAATGTTTATTATAATCAATTTTATAAATAGTTACCCAAATCAACCATACAAAATATTAAAATCTTAGACTTTTGAATGAATGGAAATATATTTTAAAAATAATATTATCATTTTTTCATAAAAATACATGATGTTTCTCTTAATTGACAGAGAACAATCATATGAATGCCATAATCATGCTTTCTGTTGAAACTTTTTATCAAACATATGGACCATAACCCCTTTTTGGAAATAGGAATGCCTTAAAAAATTTAATATTTCCACAAATAAAAAAAAATAAATCAATTCATCATATCATAAACCACCTAGTAATAATATTACTCATATGGTCCATTGTTGTCAGTATTATCCTATTTATTTTATAATAATCAAAACATATATTTTTTCTAATTGTTTCCCAAACATCATTCAAATTATTTGGGTTAACTATCCCATCATATATCACCTTAACACCTTATTCATTTTCATGGATAGCATTACCATTCAATATATTCATTAAAATCCATAATGAAGTCTACAGTGGACCAATCCATATATTATTAATTATTCTGTAATACAATAAATCAACCATTATAACATTATTCTTGAATTCAAATACATAAAAACTCAATTATTACACTTCATTATCTCACTTCACATCACCAATTGTTATCACATGATGTTTACATATTTCTATGGAATTAATAAGTCATTGTTGTCAATAATCATCATTAAACCTTGTATTTGGGAACAAATTATCATACTAACCATTTTCCATATACATTATGTACTGATGTGTGGGGATTTAATCTATGTATCCCTCGATATTTTTGAATCATTAAAAAAGGTTATTCCTAATACCTGGAAATTTGTTTTCAGGATTGACTATCATTACATATATAAAATAATAAAAATTTATCATAAGACCATCTCAACCATTCCTCTTCCCACACAATGATTATAAAGGAAAAAATATTATTCATTTCTCTATGGTGGTTATAGTTTTATTTAAACTTCATATTCCATTTAATATAAAATATACATGATTGATATGTAAATCCAACTTACATTTCCAACTTGAAGGAACATTTGAAGATTTCCTTAAGTCGATTGAATAGACTTATCAAATACTCAATTTCATGACATTGTTTAAGGGCACTGAAAAATAAATCAACCTAAATTTCTTGTTGTATTCATATTTCATATGTGTACCTATAATTTCTTGTAAATTTTTTATGCACTAGTTCCTATATATTCATCATCCTTTTTCATTAACATAAGGAAGTACATAGAATTTTTTGAATGAATAATACATTGTAATTAATTATTAAAAATTATGTTCTTGAATTCCTCCCATTACTATGAATTAAATTGTATTATGGTTACACATATTCAGCAAAATATTCCACCATTGACCGGAATCACATTCCAAAAAATATATAGACAAAATAACTTTCTCATGTTCTAATCATTATAGAACCTACTATATCTTTTTACTGGAATAGATTGATTACACATTCGAAATTGGATTAGAGGACCCAAAAAAATATGGTTGATGCTTCCTTATACATGACTAAATACAGTATTGATCACTAAATTTTTCATTTGAATGTCCATAATCACTCATATCTTTATTTTTTAACAATATCAAGAAGAGTTTGCATTGCTACACCCATAAAATTTGGTTTCTCTAGAAGAAAAGCATTGCACTGATCGTCACATTAATCATTAACATAGTTCATTTTGGGACCATCTACTGAATAAACTTAGAAAAAAATGTATTATAAACAATAATTATAGTGGTATAACCTCATAATCGAGGAAAATTACTTCAATATTTCAATATATGAAACCTTCTAATTAATCCTAGGTTATTTATGATCATTATGAAAACTCTAGAATTTTAATATATAAATATAATTATTTGTTTTTATAATACTAATTTTTCCCATCCATGTGTCCAAATATTGACTAAAACATTCCTATAATATAAACTATAACGAGTGAGGATTTTCATACATGGATATTACATATTTTTATATGAATATTCAGTAAAATACAAAAACATATTCACAGGGAGCATAATAGATAAGTGTATTTCTAATCATGGATCATAAAATTATTGTTTGGAAAAATATATTCAATTTTACCCCCAAATATATTCCCCCTTAGCTCCCCAATATAAAACCATTCTTCCTTACTTGTAGAAATAAAAAATAATAAATGGAAGAGATCATATACTCAAAAATGATATTCCTAGAAGATAATAATTTATTATCTTGTTAAATATAGAATAATAAATATGTGTATTTAATAATGAAAAAATATTATACCTATCATGTGATTTATTGTACTCATGATTCCTAAAATAAATAATAACATTCCAAATGTCATGAACCATAAGAGTGAAATATAATCATAATGAGTCCTGATGTATAAGTTCATATCATAAA
Source organism: Viscum album (assembly GCA_963277665.1). Lineage (NCBI taxonomy): Eukaryota > Viridiplantae > Streptophyta > Magnoliopsida > Santalales > Viscaceae > Viscum > Viscum album. The sequence goes on from OY728121.1 coordinate 445,566,777, forward strand.
TGTGTGGAACCATAAATAGTATAGAAACCAATTTCTTAGGTCATGGATAAATATTTTGAATAATGGATAATTACTTTTCTTATTTTTCCACTAACATATCATGAACATCAACATGTTTCTTATCACAGATCAAGTACATCTGCTTGTTTCCCATCATGAATCCAACACATCATATTTTTTCCACTAAACATCTAATTATATAATATTAATTCAGCAAAAAATTTGAGATATATATAGTTCAATCCCATCAAATAAAGAAAACCATATATATTTTTTCAATTGGAACATTTATTATTCATCCTAACAGAACCAATAAAAATAATAGGATTCATAAATATTTCATCTTTTAATAACCCATAGAAAGGTAATGGGATTCATAAAAACAACATCATCATAAACAGAATCAATAATAATGTTATCCTTTTATAATATAACTATAATAACGTATGTAATCATAAAATATTTCTTTCTTATAAGGATAATTATTGTTAATGATTACTTGAAATAATTCACGAGGAAAATATGCCTTCCTTTAAGAATTAATTTTTTAAGAGATGAAAATTTATAAAGAGACACATTTTATTATCAAATTACGATGTATTATATTCAATTAATATTAAATTAATTATGGAATCACAATGGTGGGAAATTATTTTCATTCTATATACATTATCAAAAAAAATATGTATCTTTGTTAAATAATACATAATGGTCCTAGTTTAGAAAACATTGAAAATATTGTCTTCAAAAAGTGTTTTAAAAGTCCAAAATTTGTAAAAATAGCATCCTGTATACATATAAAAATACTAAAAATACATTTTCAAACATTTTTAGAAGACATGGACATGTAAGGAAAATATTCCTCAATGGAGTCTTCAAACATAAAAAATCACAAATATTAATGAGATTGGGAAGTAAACCGTTACCACTTTATAATCACATGACATGTATGCCACATGAAAGAAATAAACATATTTTGATATAAAATTTCAATAATATTAAGGATAATAGTGATTAAAAAATATCATGGGAAATAAATACAACAAATAGAAAAAAAAAACTTTTCTGTGATGCATGTATCTTCTATAAATAATATTGAGACAATAATCCATTACATTATGTATTAAATTCATTCATAGAAATTAAAAACTCTGGTATAATAAATATAATTTTATTATAAATCTATCAATGTTCCATATTCATATATATAAAACAATATAATATTTTATTATATATTTTAATTACTCCCTAATTAGCAATTAAATGTTAAAGTTATTTTTGTGGTAATAACGACATTGTGTTTTGAACATGTTTTGTAATTTTATTCTTCATACTATTTCATATATCATGATTTAATCATATATAAGATTTTAAAAATGACAAAAATATTAAAAATATTCATTATTTATTTATTTATGGTGCTATATAAAATTTTGATTTAGAAAATAAAACAAGCATCTCATGGAGATAGTGGGTCGTACCTATGCATGATTTTATTTTAAATTTTTATTAAGTTAAGGTAATGATAATTATATGATGTATTATCATTATAGAAATTTTTTTATTCATATAAATAATATATATTTTTTATAATCATTCTGAATATGTAATTTTTAATTTTTCAATGAATCATATCACTTCATGAGTTGGTAGTCTGGCACACCCACGAACAACATTATCGTTTTCCAAAAAATGGAAAGAATTATGGTATGTGTGATATAACAATGAGAGAGTAAAAATAATATAAAAAATTATATATCATAAATAAAATATATATAATTCATTATTTCAATAATTTAAAGGTTGTAATTGATGAATGAATGATATCAGTTCATGGGAAGATAGTTCGCAATACACACGAATGATGATTTCCTATCCCATTGGATGTAAGTTTTTGAATATTTAGGTCTTAACCATAAGATAACATCATATTAGTATATTTACGATACTTAGGATATTATAGATACATTAAATAATTATTACATAAGTGTTTTATAGAATAAATAAAACAAAAATGTTTTTTGCTGAATGTTACCTCAAATTCATGTATCTCTTTTTCATTTCCTGAAAAAAAATCCATCGTTGATATTTTTTTTAAAGGAAGGAATATATGATTAAGGGATGGTTGTTGGAAGGATATTTAGACAAATTATTGTAGATCCAAATTGTTTTTGAATGGATATAAATAGAAGAAAATGATCCCTTTGATCAGAAAGTGTAGGGACTCTTTTGGGATTTATCAAAATGGAATTTCTAATAAATTCAATATCAATTAAAATAAACCAAATGGATTTTTATTTGATGATTAGATGACCAAAGGGTGTAATATTATTAAAAAATATATATTATAATTTTTTTTTTCAAACCATATCATTTTGAATAAGTTATAGTTTATTTTAACATTAACTATGGTGAAAAATGTTTTATTTTTTAAAAATAAATATTTACTTTGATCCAAAATGGTCATTTTATAATATTTATGAAAATAATATTTCCAATTTTTACTTATTTAGTATTTCTTAAAATAATTTAATAAATTATTATTTAAATAAAATATAAATTTTTTTAATTTTGACACCATTTCTTAATTCTCTAAGAAACTCAATACAATAATATATATTAAAAAATATTTTATTACACCCATAATATAACATAAAATTCCATAAAATTCATGGATAACCATAAATACTTATATTATATATATATTCATATTTATAATATCCTTTAATTTATTTTTCCATTAATAGAATTATTATAATATCATCATTGTGTAATTATTCCGGAAAAAAATATTTAATAAAAAATTAAAATCAAAATTACATGATATAGATAATATTTTTATATTTAAAAATAATGTATAGTTAAATATATCTTATAAATAAATCTGTTTTATAAATCTTATTGTTATTAAATCATAAATATGAAAACGTTGACATGTCATAAATATTAAAAACTATATAGTGTTTAATTACATAGAGTTGATCTAAGTGGTCATAAAATATTCCCCAGAGTGATTTTCTTTGATTGTAACATATCCTGAAAAATTATGTCAATTGTTAGGGTGATTTTATATTATTTATAATTTTAATTTTTACACATAATTACTCGTTTTAACCTTAGTTGATGTGATAAATACTAGTAATTATAGTATTCATATTGTCCAAAAATAAATTGTTTATATTTACTAAATTTTAGAATTAAGATGTAAAATATGGAATCAATTTTTCAAAATTTAAAATAAAATATTAGATGAAGTTAATTCAATATTAATATAATTGATAGAACAAGAAAACATGTTTCTAAAGTTATAATGTTCAATATAATTGAATTTTTTTTGTATAAAAATTTAATGTGAAATTTATCATAATGACACAAATTGGATTAAATAATATATTGAATTTATATCATTATTCTTTAGAACCAATCAAAAACATAAATTATCACTATAAACTGTTTAGGGAAATAAAATTTAACTAATACATAAAAATTTTCACTATTAATCAAAATATAAAACATATTTGAAAAATGACCACAATTCTATTTTTTTATTAATATCTCATAGAAAAGGTTTTTTGGAAAATTAATTTACAAAATGGTTAAATTTTATTTTAAATATCAATTTTACATCAATCATTAATGAAAGAGGTTTTAGAAAAATATTGTTTTTTAATCACAATAATTGAATTATTTGTTAATCATTTCAGTAAAACACAAAGGATGAATGCTAAAGATTATATTGAATATTAAATATATAAAACTTCAAAATGACCCAAAATGATGGTTTTTTTCATGGTATAAAAAAACACATGGGCACATAAATATCTTTTTAGGAATATAATTCCTATTAACTTCGAAATAATTTTTCATGTATAATCCATACCTTCATAATTTAGTTAGAAATGTTCATACCCACCATTATAAATTATATGTTATAATTTTATTTTTTGAATAGTTACAATGAAAATATTTTGTTTTATAGAAACTCGGTGTTTAGTTTAACACAATATGATACGATGTTTCATGTAACAGACGACACCAATAAAATAATATTAATTTTAAAAAATCAATTTCATAAAAATAGCTGGGAGTTGAAAGAATGATTTTTTTTATGGAATTAATTATTTTTAATGAGTACTTTTTTAAAATGTTATTAATTATATTGGGGACTTTTTAATGTAGGTATCTTGATGTCTAGTTATTTCATAAGATTAATCAACTGGCCATATCATATTGGGTTTTATATCTTCTGTTTTAACCAGTCATTTGAATCATATTAATGGTAATGGTACCATTTACTAGGGGAAATTAGAATCTAATAATTTATAATTTATATTAATCAATTTTTTTATTATCATCTATGATATTTTATCTTTGATAAAATCTATGGATTGTTTTCATTCATATTTTATTTATTAAATTTTATAGTTCAAGTTTTTTACACTATAATATTTATTATTCTGTATCATCATAATTAATTCGATGGTGTTTTCAATTAGATAAATTTCCATATTGATTCTTCCAGATGTAATTATTTAACTCGAATTATTGTTCCATTATTTACATATCGATATTGATTTTGATTATTGATTCAGGATACCCTCCATTGTATATAATATTTACTGTTAATTTGAGAAAAAAATTATTATTATCTTTTCCACATATTATGGAGATGAATTCTTGTAATAGGTTCTATGGATTTTGAGATATTACATTTTTTATGATTTAATATATTTTCCCAATGTAAAATGGGAATAATTAATGTAATATGGTTTTACAAAACATTTAAACAATTCTATCCTTTAGGATTTTATTCGTATATGTATAAAAATAGAATAAATTCAGGAATAGGAAATAAGATATTGGAGTCTGGGTTATTAAAAATAACCATAAAGTCATATAATATTTTCCTCCAAATTGTTATTAAAACATGATACTTAATATAAAATCACATTAACTAATATATTGTTCTCTAATATTATTATGATATGAAAAATTAATCCCCTAATATCTTCACAACCCCATGGTTATCTGTAAGATAAAACATTTATTCCCATCATCAACAAATTATTTATATAATTAATATTTTATTAAAAATAAGAAATTTCATAATATAAAATAAATCATGTAGGTCGGTTGCATGTTTTATAGTTCTATATCCCTTCAGTTTTACGTCTATGCCCTCTGACCTTATCAGAGGTGACATGTTGTATCTTGGTATGATATTTAGGGTTATTATAAAAATGATATATTCCAATGAATATGGTGAAACTCCTACAAAATTAATAAATCATATAAATCCATTTTTTATAGATATGATTTACAATATGATATATCCCAAAAATATAACATTTCATTTATCCGAACAAACCATAATAAAACAAACCACAAATATCACATTATCACTAATATTTATCCTTAAAATTAATCTTCTGTAAAAAAATATAAAATATTTATTCCAAAGATAAAATTTTCACTAAAACATATATTAACCCAATGTGTTGTATACCATTAAAATTCTCCCAAAAATATATAATCCCATTTAACACCCTATAAATAAAACATCAAAAGGGTAACCGTTCCATTAGTATTTTGACCACCAATAGAAATATCATCCAAAGACACAATAGGATTACCCCAACATCAATCATGTCCTAATGTATATCATTCAATCAACCATGGGTTTTCCAAAAAATATCTGATTTTAAATAAATCAAATTTCTATGTTATCATTAAAATTCAACATATGTTTCGATATCCATAATTTAAAAATAATATTGACAAATCCTTATATGAATCATGATTATTATATCCAAAAATAATTAATATAATACATCTACAACATAATTCTAAAATACTAACAAATAAATTCTCAAATACTCAATGTTAAATTTTTTTAGATAAAATTACTTTCTATGACCAAGGAGTTTCCCATTATATCAGATAAATAAATCATATAATTAAAATATAATCCATATATAATTCATTGAAAAAAAATTTTATGTGTGATTTAATATATTCCTATATATCTCACTACTCATCTCCCTATAATTAATATATTTATAGCCATATTTCAACAAAATATAACATTTTCCAACACCATTGAGCCATTATCATGGTGTTTATTTCTATATATCAGATATCAAGGAATTTTTTTTTCTTTCATACCTCTATGGTCACCACTAACCATTCTCTCAATGAACTCTATCATTATCATATTGGGTGAATCCTAGATTTGGGAAATTCATTGTCATTATATTTAAAATAAAATTTTACATGTATATATTTAAAAAAAAATTCTTAATATTTAGGAAATTCATTATCATTAATTTTGTCTTCACTAAAATAGGTTCTCAAAAACTATTTTGTGGTTATTAATTCATCGTTTATAATATTTCATATCTATTTTTAAAGGAAATTTTTTTTAATAAATTTTATCGTTAAAAAAATATTTTAAATTTATTAATGAGTTAATTTTTCTTTTTCAATATATTTTCGAAGAAATGGGTTTCAAAAATATTTCAAGCATCTTTTATAACTTTTGAAAGAAAATTGTTTCCAAATATTTTTCAAGATATCTTTTTATATTTTAAAAAATTGATTCCTTAAGTATTTCAATGAATTTTTTATTTGTTTTCATGATTATTTTCATTTAAATTGATTTAAATGGTTTTATTTTATAATGATCCTTTTTCAAATAATGTAGGATATTTTACTCATGAATTGTTTTTAAAAGATATTAACAAATTATTTTCTCTTATGATGAAAACCATTTATGATAATCCTGCCCTTCTTGATAATGATTAAATGGATCCATTCAAATTCATTCCATGCAAGTGTTATGCTTTGATGTCCTTATCTTTATAATACATGTATCTCTATTAATATTTTTATTCTTCTGAATCCTACATCAATTCATTTAATATGAATAGATGAAATTATTATGAAACTAGCCACACTCCAAAATTTTTATATAATTACACGTTTTGGACACTAATTTCATTTCATGGTATTTTTATATTATATTTTTAAAAACCATCTCTTTCTATTTTTCCTGATATAATGAAATATTTATTACCTTGTGGAACAATTATTAATGATTTTACTATGAGATTTGTGGGACCTATATCTCATTAAAATTAATTGTGTAAAAATTTATATATCATCCTATAATGATGCAAGAATTAAATGGGCTTGATCCACTATGGAAAAAATTGTATTCAAGATACCTTATAAATGATGGGTTGTGACTAGGGATTGTGGTGTGTCCCACCCAGTTGATGTACTCACTATGATGTTGGATGATGGGGAAACTCAATCATTTATAGAATGATTGGGAAAACGGATCCCTTAGACGAAAAGGTCTATGAATGTATATTGTGTATTGTCCCACCCTATCATGACCCCTCGCCTGGGGCCTGTTCCAAGACAACCACAAACCCGCCTTCCATAAGCCAGGGGCTAGAGGCTGGCCCTGGAAAGGCATATCCCTAAAACTGGGGAGGCATTTCCTTTAAACTTATAAATTCACACAAAACAAGAACATAACAAGACACTAGCATGAAGAAAACTATACTGTAAAAAGAGTGTGTGTAGTATGCAAACGGGCCAGAATACAATCCCAACATGAAAGTACAAGTAATAATGGAAAAAACTCCTATTAACACCCTACAAGGATCCTACCTGAAGAGTAGATATTTCCCTCGTATGATCGTATCTCTAGTACGTCTCTCCTAATAGTCCACCTCTGAACAGCCTCCAATCCAAGAACCCTCAGCATCGATCAATATTGTTCGTCATCTACACAAGAAACAGTAAGGTGCAGGTGTAACCAATGCAGGGGTGAGTATAAAAATATATAGTAGGGACCATGAGACCCCCGAAGGTCTCCCAGAATCCAAAAAGGATAAACCACAAATCAAGACCTCAATCTCAAAGAACTATCAAAAAGTCATCAACACTACTATGGTGTATTCCAATACATATAACTAAGTTATAAATATATACTCATCTCACACATGAGAGAGCAATACCAAACTAGAAACACCATAAAGGTAGATGTAACACATACGGAACACCACGAAGATAGATGTACCACCCAGGTAACACAACGAAGATAAGTGGCACAATGGTAACGCCACACCGAAGAATTCCATGTTTGTATCACCACATAGAAGTTTACCACAAAGGTAAAGAATCATCTCACACTAGGTATATCTTATGTACAGATGTATAGATGATTACATGTATTGATAGATTATCTTACTTCATCGAGAAGCTCTGATATTAACCAACACATGATCAAAGATGACCCATTCAAGATTTGAAAATGACCCACACAGGGTCTAGAGATGACCAATATAGGTTCAGTATATGCTGACCCACAGATAATAGATGAGCACAGAACGACACAAGATTCAAATATGACCCACACATGATATGGATATTCTTCAAGTAAATCCATTGATAGGGTTCCTGCACTAACCATGCTCGATTTTGTGTGGTTCCACTTCTCAGGAAATCGTTAAATACTTCAACTTGCACAAAGTAACAAGAAAAAGTATCTCAAAGGACCACCATTTCATAAGGGTAAAAATGCATCAAATAGTGTGTCAATATGATACATGGCCTCTAAGTTATTAGTCTATGCATTCTGAGGGCCCGATTGGATTCAGGTTCGATCTAACCCATCCATAATCCAAAATTATCAAAAACTCTTGTGTAGTATAAAAAAGGTCCTTCTTGATCCGAGGATCCCAATCCTGTAGACAGTTTTTCAAACGGGTTCTCGGTTATCAAGATATGGCCAAAAAGTCCTACTTGGGCCTAGGTCTGGTCCGACTCGGTCCAGGTCCGGCCTAGATGTGATGAGCCATAGTGGGCACAGCTCATTGGGATGCAGTCCAGTTCGGCCCACAATGAGGAGGCACAGCAAGCACTAGGCACAGACCGCTCGGCTATGTGTGGTCCACCCTATTGGGTGTGGTCTGGACAGCTTGGTGTGGAACGCTGTTGTGGTACCCGCAATAGATGAACTGGGGGGAAGGCACCCACTGGTATTCCGAACGGTCCATTGGACCTTTCAGCTTCGACCAACCGGGCAGTGCCAAGTGGCGCCACCGGCTGGCCTGCAGGACTCACCGGAGGAGTCCCACTCCACATGACACTACCGGCCAAAAGATTGACCAACTCTTCTCCCAGTGGTGCGATAACGCCCCAGTCCTCCTGCAAATGGCTAGGTGTCGGCCACCCTCCGGGTGGACCACCATGGCTGAGAAGTCACGACCCCTTTCGTCTACCAGTGGCGCGGAGGTGCACTGCCCGACCTCTATACAGCTGGCTTCCATTCCAGTTGTTGTCCCCTTCTCAGCTGCAGCTGATGGCTTGCGACCTCTTTCGCTATCGGTGGTGTTGATGAACGCCCCATGTTTCATGCGGCCTACCAATGTGTCGGCTGCCGTTCTCATCTACCGCCTGATTGAACTATGGTTGGCCAGTTGACTGCCACCCTCCTCTCCCACGGGTCACTGTAGCTTCATTCTAATCCTAAAAAATATGATTATTGCAAATGCTCGATCCTTGGGTTGAGATGTTCGCATCCATATTCCACACTCAAAAAACATTATGTTTACAGCACACTTAATTATTTCACGTTGAAAAAAAAATAATGAATGCACGAATAAAAAAGAGAAGAGATCATGATATTTTTGTGGACCGATGGCCATGTTTGTTCGACCATTGTCATTGAGAATCGAGAATATGAAGAATCCAAATAAATATAATTATTATATCTCAAAATAAACCACCTACATAATTTTCTCGTTGGAGTTGGCATGAGGAAGAAGCTGAAGACACCGATATTCATCCCTCCTGCAACACGCTCTAGATCCGAGTTCGTGCATCAACCTCATCAGAGGTTTGTTCTTCAGGGGTGGAGGTTCTTAATTTGAAATGATCTTCTAAATTCTCTCCCAATTCACCTCTTTTCCAATGATCCCCCACCAGGATAGGTGAGAAGCCACATCAATTGAGTTATGTTTGTTAATTTAATTAATTTTGGTCCATTAATTTTGGGAATTCTAAGGGTTTCCTCAGATTAAAGGGGATTCCAGCTATTCCCCAACAATAAGATTCAAAATGGAGGTTTCAATAAAGAAAAATAAAAGGTTATTTATTTTATTTATCTTCTCACACAAAAATATGAAAATCAATCTTCCACCCTCGACCTACAGCGGTCGAGGTGATGATCTCCTTAAATGGATATCGGTGTTGTGTGTTCAATTGTGTCTTCCGATTTCAATTCATAGCAATGTTTCAAAATATACAAAATTCCACTCACACATTCACTAAATTTACCGATTTTTTTAGAAATTCATTCAGGAAACACTAGGCCTCGAAATCATGCGCCTTCAATTTTCAGGGACTCGTATTATTTCCATATATTAAAAAAAATTACATGGAAAAATCTAGGTCATTACATTCTCCCCAACAGAGGTCTTTGCTTCCCCAAAGCTACAATAGAAAATGGGGAAACATGTGTGGGTACTGAGAATGAATTTAATCATCCTGCTCCCATGTGCACTCTTGGAGGTTCCCGTTCTACCATGGTACACACACTAGAGGTATCAACCACCCACGAAGGACCCACTACTATGGATGCTCATTATCCACTAGAACCTCTAGAAACGTCGCCCCATCGACGATGTCCTAATCTCCCAATTCGATGATATGTGAAGGATCATGTATAACTATCATCAACTAGGATATGTGGAAAACATTGTTCACTGGATGTAACTAAGGGGGAAGTTCTATAAAACATGTCATCTCACCAACTCTGCTGAGGACTTGAATGGGTCAGATGAACTTCGAATATAACTGGCTGCTCGTACCGAATCTCAGAAAATCTCATCAAGGTGAGACTCGTTGGAAAACATGGTCAGCATCGTTGAACATGAGATTTATTCATCTCCAGTTAGCATACGAACTCTGCATACTATGTGTTGCCTTCATCCGCTGCTGGATTTCCTACACCTACTCTGTGGTTTCATGTACCATCTCAGATCCCAAGAGTGCTGACTCAATGAGGTTAGTCCAGCACAGAGGTGATCTACAAGGTTTTTGTATAAAGCCTCGAATAGTTTCATACCCATGGTGGAGTGATAGGTGTTTTTGTACATAAACTCTTCCAAGTGAAACTAATCCTCCCAAATGTAGATGAAATCAAGGACGTAAGCTTGAAACATGTCCCCGAGGGTCTGAATGGTCCACTGAATCTGACAATCCATCAAAGGATGGAATGCAGTTCCCAACCGAAGCTATGTCCTGAATGCCTCCTAAAACCCCTTCCATAACCGAGAAGTAAAATTTGCATCACGATCAGAGAAAATCATAGATGTAACCCCATGGAGCCAAACAATCTCATGTACGTACAGGCATCCCAAGCCCTCTACTGGTCCATGCTCTCTCATATGTAGGAAATTGGAGAAAATCATGAGTCGTTCAATGATCACCCAGATATAATCATGACCCCTGGATGTGTGTGGAAGACCTATCATGAAGTCCATGAAAATTATACCCACTTCCACTATGGCACCTCTACTGGATGAAAAAAGCCTTCTGGAAACTGATTATATGCCTTCAAATGATAACAATTGAGGGACCATGAGACAAACTATGCCACTAACTTCTTCATTCCCAGCCACCATTACTGACTCTGATGGTCCTGGTACATCTTTGGCACTCTTGGATGTACTTCTAGAGGGGACATATGTACCTCCCTCAACACATCCTCCTGTATTTCCACAAATAACATAGTACGCCATCTAAAGAGGATGATGTGCTCCCCACCATTAGAAAATCTATCAGGGGCATGTCTTCTGGATATATGAGCACGACGAGCCTCTCAGTCAGTTTCTCCAATCTGTACCTCCCTGACTCGCTGATGGAGTGTGGGAGTGACTGTCAGTGACTGAGGATAACATGTGACATCTTAATCTATGTATGATATTCGCAATGCATATTGCTACTCCATCTCCTCCATCAACAATTTTATACCAGATCTATTTCTAATGGAATCTACTACTAATTTCATCTTTTCAAGGGTATATACTATTTTTAAGTCATAGTCCTGGAAGAACTCAAGACAATGAAGCTATCTCTGGCTCAAGGCCTTATGAGTGAAGATATACCTGAGACTCTAGTGATCAGAGTATATTGTAAAACAGTCACCCATCAAGTATTGTATCAACATCATCAAGGAAATGACCACTACTACTAAATCAAGGTCATGGGTAGCGTTGTTCTACCTATGCTATCTCATTTATCAAGAACCATACTCAATCACTACTCATTCCTACATCAGGACACATCTGAGCCTGGTTCCTGATGTGTCACAGAAGAAAACGTACCCAACGCCCTCCCCCAGTAGCCTTAAGATGTGGGAACTCGTTAGTCTCTGCCTCAGCTCCAGGAAACTCTACTATCATATCTCTGAACATAATAAGGGATTCCCCTTCATTTTCAATGATGATAAGGATGCCTCAACTCTTGAAATGTCAGGGACAACCCTCCAGTAGTAGCTGGAAAAACCCAGGATACTCCACACCTCCATCACAGTCCTAGGTGGCTCCCAAGCTAGCACAACCTAAATCATCATTGGATCCGCCAAAACTCCAACCTATGTGATGAAATGTCCCAGAATGTGGACCTCCTGAATCCAGAGATGGAACTTTAAGATCATACCATAAAGCTGGTATTCTTTAAGTGCGTCCAGAACTATCTGCAGTTGATAGGCATGATCCTCCTCGGTAGCATAGTATATCAGGATGACGTTGATTAAGACTACCACAAAGAGATCATTATGGGGATTGATGATACTGTGTAGGAGTACAATAAACACTACTAGGGCATTTTTTACAAGGAATGGCATAACCAAGGACTCATAGTTGCTATACCAACATCTTAGGGCCATCTTTTTTACATCCATGTCTCATACCCTAAGTTGGTGATTTCCTGATTTGAGGTCTATTCACGAAAACCATTGTGCTCCCTTCTGCTGATCAATGAGATTGTAAATACTCGGGAGTGGGTATTTGTTATTCATAATCACCAGTTTTAGGTGCCAATAATTTAGACAAAGTCTCAAACTCACTCCCCCCTTATTGGCAAACAAAATTGGAAATACCCAAGGTAAAACAATAGGCCTAATGAACCCTTTTCTCTGCATTTCCTCCGGTTCTACTCAGAGCTATTGATTCTCCACAGGATCCATTTGATATTATTTTTTATATATCACTTTCATACTGGGGTACATGTTGATATAAAAGTCCACCTCTCTATGAGTATGTAGACATGGAACTTCATTAGAGAAAACTTCAGCGTACGAGTCCACCACTACCGGATATCTCGGACTCTCAATATCAATTTCCCCAAGGGTATGTCTATCCAACTGGTGTGTGATATTCTATACCATCCTCCGGGTAAGTCTCTCATATGATGCAACAGTTACCTTTTCACCAGTGCAGGGAAACCTGGTCTCATCCTCACGATCACACCACTCATTGCTCCAAATAAAGTTAATCTGAACAGGGACTGTAGATAAAAAATCCATACCGAACATGACATTGTAAGGCCTCGAGGCTGCTACTATAAAATCCTAGTTGAAGCTATCGCCTCCTAGAGTAATCTCACACTGCTATAACCAATGTGTAATCGTCAAATCCTTAACCGCAGGAGTCTATAATAATAAGGATCAAGCCAACGACTCCACCAGAATCTCCAACCTTCAAATGAGGGCTGTGGAATTAAAAGAGTGACTAAAAACTATATCTATAAGTACTACAACTAAGGTGTAATAGAAACATATCATACCTCAAATAATATCTAGAGTTCTGTGGTTATAGCCCTCAGCTTCATTGAGCTGAGATCATCCCTCTCCACCCAGTCCCTATGGTCGGGGTGGACCACCAAGTTGTTGTGGCGGTAGTACCTCATATCTTATTCGCCCACCTATTGCATGGCCATCTCCACTCTAATGTCTGCATCTTGCATGAGGAACTCCTTGATCAAATATTCAACTTTTCCCAGGTGGTCCATCGATCATCTACCGGTCATCCATATGGCAAGTCGGTCATTCATGATCCATGTGACCCTGCACACCGCATGAGTAAAACTACCTTTTAATCAACTGTCCTGCTTGGTCTCGAGATCCTCACACATCCGATCCTGTATTGTACGGTTTTCCATCTGCAGGGCTGGTACTCTTGGACCTATGTGTCATAGTTTGATTCCAGCTACAGATGACTCTGCTATGTGATGCCCGGTGATGGGACTCACTACTAGTGACTGCTCAACAAGGAACCTCTCCACGAAGAGAGATCACTCTTACAATCCATCCTACATTGGGATGCGGAGAGAAAACATTGAAGCTCTAATCTCTCATCTGAGCCCCGACTCAATGGTCTTGGCCCTGAAGAAAGGGTCCTGCAACATGTCAGGGGAGTAGTGTGAATGGTCTGTGAACCTCACTGAATACTGATCCATAATCATGCTACCCTTATGCAAGTGGTTAACCTCCTGAATACACACAATGCATAAGGTCTTTGGGATGATCTCTTCCCTAAAAAGGATCTCACTGTCTGCCGAAATGAGAGGGACCACATTATGAACTTGGATCATCATACTCCAACTTCTGCCAGCTGATTCCTAAAGGGGAATGGTGGAAATGCTCACCATGAGATCTTTTGGTGTCCCTAGTAGTTGAAAAACTCTAACCGCAACCTCCAGCCTGTCCTCAGCCGACTGTGGATCCATCTCACCCCATAACCTCAATGGCCTCTGGAACAGAAACTCATGCAACATGCTCAAGTTTCATAAACCCTCTGCTGTTGTGTCTTGTGGAATCATCTACACAATGGGTATTGGTGCTGCATGTACACCACCCGATTATAAAACTACTAAAAGGGGACCCGACACTGATTCCTCATTGCTCAGTTGGTTTTCATCACATACTCAACCTAGAACCCTAGATGGATATCTACGTGGAGGCATCTTGAAATGTAACAGGTGCACCATGGTCATTAATTTATACCTCGTGAGTTGAATCAGAGTGATCACAATGAAAACGTTTCAAAAACACATATTTAATCAGTTTTTTCATGCACTGAGTCATAAATCATAAGGTAGGGTCCTGGTGTATGGACGTGTTGGCTTCCGCACAATCACTTGATTCCAAAAACTGATAACCACACTCATAACACGTAATGATATTTCTAATTAAATGATAAAAGCCCATGTTATTTGGTAGAAAAGAATCCACTAATAAATTTTTTTCATGACCCGTCCCCTAGGGCCCGTGTTGTGACTACCACAAACATGCATTCCATAGGCTAGGGGTTGGAGACTAGCAACGGAAAGGCATATCCCAAAAATTGTGAAGGCATTTCATATAAAACGGTAAACCCACACAAACCACGCACTCAAAAAAACACAAGAACAACATAAACTATATAGTAAACATGGTGTGTACAGAGAGTAAAGTGGCTAGAATATAAGTGCAACTAGGAAATACTATTAAAACTAGAAGCAACTCCTGTGAACAAATGCTAATGATTCAACATTTAGGTAGGTACATATCTCGTAATGTTGTCTATATGGTACATATTATCTAATTATCATCCTCCAAGCAACCTCCAATCATGGCACCCTCAGCCTCGATCTATGTTGTCCATCATATTAACAAGACCAAATAAGGTGTGGGTGTAGCCCCTGTAGGGGTGAGTATAACCATACTCTGTTGGGACCCCGATACCCTCGAAGGTTTCCCAGATTCCACAAATGGATAAATCACAAAGAAAGACCTCAATATCAAATCATGGAATAATAGTCATCAACATTACTTATGTATATAACCATGCCCATTTCTATGTTATCAATATATACACATCTCACATGTGAGGGACAAATACCAAAAAGGTAACACCACAAAGGTATAATTACCACACAGGTAACACCATGAAGTTGATTTACCGCATAGGTAACACCACGAAGATAATTACAACAAAGGTAATGACGCACAGAAGAATAACATTAAGGTATCTCCATAAATAAGTGTACCACAGAGGTAAATACTCAGCTCACAAAATGTATAACTTAAGTATATAAGTATAGATAATTAGCTGTATTTCTAGATCAGCATACTTCATCGAGAAGATCTACTGTTGACCAACACATGATCGAAGGTGACCCACACAAGATCTAAAAATGATGAACATTGGATTTCTAGATTACCCGCACATGATTTATATACACTGACCCACATAGGATAGCTGAGCACTAACCCATACAGGATATGAAGATGACCCACACTTGATTTGGATATTCTTAAAGTATAGCTAGCCATAGGATTCCTGCAATATGCATGCTCAATTCTCGGAGGTTACTCACCTCAAAAAATCAATAAATTCTTAAACTTCCATGATGGACCATTTAAAATCATGTCAATGTACCACCACATCATAAGGGTCACAATGCATTAGACGATACATCAATTGGATGCATGATCTGTATGTTATTACTATTTCCAATACGGGGGCCCGAATCGATTCAGGTTCAATCCAACTCAGTCATACTCCAAAATTATCCAAAACTCAAGAGTAGTATACCAAAAGGTCCAACTCGATCATGGATCTTGACATTGTAGAATGTTAGTCAAATGTATGCTCGATTCTCAAGATATGTCTTAAAAGGTGTATCTGGGTCTAGATGGGCTCGGGTCCATTCCGACCTAGTCATACCAACCAGGCCGGACCCACTCAGGTCAACCCATCCCAGTCCAGGTCAAGCCCAGAGGGACTGTGCCATGGCGGGTCCAGACTGTGTGGCCGCGGTCTGGTACGACACACAATGGGGTGGTCCCATCCTGCGTGGTCGCGGTCCGGTCCATCCCACAAAGGGGTGGCCCGGCCCACTCAGATGGGTGCATTCTTCTGAGCTGGGTGAAGTCCTCCATTGGGGGGCATTCCCTAGACGCACCAGGGGGGAAGGTGCCCCCGGTATTCTGAACGGTCCATTGGGACAGTTGACTACAGCCGACCCGGCGGTGCGAAGTGGCTCTGCCTACTGAGCGGAAGGACCCGACAACGGCCTCCCGCTCGACGTGATGCAGCCAGACAGAAGATTAACCATCTCTCCTCCCAGTGGTGTGATGACGCTGATGTCCACATATGGCCAGCCGGGTGCCATCTACCCTCCAAGTGAACTACCATGTCTAAGCATTCGCGACCCCTCTCATCTACTAGAGGAGCGGACATGGCCCCCCTGCATCCTTGTGGTCGGCTGGCTTGCCAGCCTATATCCGCTTCTCCTCTATGGTAGACAAGCCATGGCCTCCTCTAGTCGAGATGTCCAAATACATATGTCGCGCTCAACATATTTTTTTTTCTTTAGCAAACTTAATTATTTGTTGTTGAAGAACTCACAATGAACGTGCAATGAACAAATAGCAATGATCATGGTATTTTGGTGGATTGATGGCCACGTCTTTTTGGCCATCTTCATTAATAATCAAAAAAAGAGAAGAATCAACAAAAAGAAAATTATCATATATCAAAATAAACCCCCTACCTAATTTTCTCATTGGATTTGGCATGAGGAAGAAGATGAAGTTGTCGACATTCATCGCTTCTGCAACACACTCCCGATCTGAGATCATGGGTCATCCTCGTTGGAGGTCCATTCTTTGTTGGAGGAGGTTCTTTGTTGGAGGATTATCTTCCAAAGTCTCTCCCAATTTTATTCATTGACAATGATCCACCAACACAAGAGGTGGGAAGAAAACATTAATTGAGTTATGTTTATTAATTAAATTATTTTTGGCACATTAATTGGGGGAATTCAAAGGGATTTCTCACATTGAAGGTGAGTTCGGGTGGTCCCCACAACTATGAATCAAAATGGAGGTTTCAAGAAATAAAAAAAATATTTATTTTATTATTATTATCCAATGAAAATATGAACTAAATCTTGCACCCTTGACCTACTGCGGTTGAGGTGAAGGTCTATTTAAGTGAATATTGGTGATGCGAGTTCAACGGTGTTCTCAGATTTCAATTCCGAACAATGGTTCAACATTTATGGAAGGCCTCTCTTGCGTTAACTGGATGTACCCAAAACAATGATCAGAATTTCATTTTGGGCACACCGTGCATCAGAATCATGCGCCATCAATTTTAACGGACTCGTAATATTTCCATATATATAAAATAATTACATTAAGAAAATTTGGGTCTTTACACGCACAGTAGGTGGGTCCCCAATATATGGCTTGATATGTTCTAGAAATGATTTTTGATATACAAAGAATGATATCACATGTCAATTCATGCCACAATTCCATGTATTATTCCTATGATATTCTTTCATGGATCATGATATTTATTTTCATATTATACATTTATTATAAACTAGATTGATTTATGTCATTATTCATGATTATGATATTGGATATGTTGGGTATGATCATCTAATTTAATGGTCATATTCTCAAACCCCTATTCTAATGCTTATTATTACATGTAAACATTGTCTACCCATAATGATCATATGATCTTCCCCATTTTTACATTTCCATCCCCAGGAAATAAAGATACGTATTAATTATGACGTGTCTATGGAGGGTTCATTTAATGAATAACTAGTGGGAGATAATGTAAATAACATATGCACCAGTTATTAGGAATCCACTTTTTCAAAGGAAATATACTAATGTTGTTATTGTTCAACTACTTTGTCAATGTTTTAAGTACTCTAAAAAAGTAATTTAAAGTCTATTTAATTTGAGAATGGTTTTTTGTAGGTGGTATCATTTGAATGATTTTTTTATATTCCATAATATAGTATGATAAATATTTATTGAGATTACGAGGTATATTTTTGATGACATGTCTCCTTATTCCAATAAGGATGTCTTTAAGGGTGAATTACTATTTCAAAAAATTACATGAGGATAGATTGAGTGGACTCCTAGTAATACATCACTGACAGGATTCTACAGTTATATATGGATCTCCCATAGATTTACTTTAGTATAACAACTCTGATGAGGAGATTCAGACCTAAATTTTCATTACTTAGTATATGACAACGACCCTTGGTCAAAACATAAATTAACACTACGAGTGGGTATATGCTTTGGGAATTCACAAAATCTTAATGAATCCTCATCATGGATTAAAATATTTGTTATTATTGAATAAACATGGATAACCCTGTACTTTTTGGTTTTAGTCGATGGAGATAAGAAGATGGAATATGGATAACATCGAATATTTCTACAGTGGAAATTATGGCCTTCTGATAATCAATTTCATAGGTGGAAATATCATTTGAATAATATGAAAGGTTGTATGAGTATAAGATATATTTCTAAAGATATATTTAACATAAATCCAATATGAATGGTTTATGATGTTCTATTAGTATTTATTAGATTAATAATAAAAAAATGCATATAATAAGGTTGAGTAACCTTAAATTTGATTGAGAATACATATTATAGTAAATTGGTTTAACGAAATACATTCATGAATCCTGAATAATGGTCTAAGAATAAATTTTTTAATAATGATCTAATAATGTTTTGGAATTAAAATATTTTTCTATAGGAATCATGAAATATATATTTATTTTTAGTTTATTTTTTCATTAAAGATTGAATATGACATGTTGAATAGTGATGAATATTTAGAAATGTGATATTTTTATTAGGGGAAGGTATCCCTAAATTAATGAAGGATGTTGAGATAATTATGTTTGGATAAATATCTGATGGATATAAATAAGTATATTGAATGGTATGGGCTACCCTAGAACATATTATAGAAAAATCGTTCAATGTCACTAAGGATGAAGTTTAAATCAACATATTTTTAATGAATATATTAGGTAACTAATAAATTAAGGAAGCGTGCAAGTTTTCCATAATTATATATGATAATTATGATTAATAACATGTTTCAAAGGACTATTCTATGAGGTTATTCAAAATTTTGGAATGTGAAAACAAAATAGTGCTTTGTGATATTTTTGTTTACCATTTTAAGTTAATTTCATTACTAAATTTGTTTTTTTTATTTTCATATTTCAGAAGGGTTATATGGTTAACCATTCTCGAAATGATTTAGTTAAACATTAGAGTAAATAATAATGTACTGATAATGTAATGATAAAAATCATTTAAATTCTATTCTCTGATTAAACATATTTAAAATAAGTTTATCATTTTTATTTTTGGATATTTCATTACTGTTGTTTAGAAAAGGTAATAATGTATATCAGGTGAAAACCAATCATGTACGGAAATGATATTGGTGTTGTACCGATGACCAAAGGACCGTAAGGGTTTCATATAATTGGGCTACGCGGTGCCCTGTGTAATGTGTAATAAATTTTTATGAATACATATATATGATCAAAAAATATTATTACTTTTTTTGTTTAGATAATAATTTATTAATCATATTTATTTTTATGGATATCTAGAGAAAATATCCATACTTTTCATTGTATTACATGTCGTAAGATCAGCTATATGTTTAATGTAGTGATTTAGGAATACAAATTCATTTCTATATGTCAATTTATTTTAGTAATGGATGAATTTTAAATAGAGAAATGCAAAAATTAATATAAAATTGTTTGTATTAAAATATATAAAGTTAATATATTTTTTATATTAATTTTCCATAAAATAATTTCTTAAGGATAGGATAATGATCAAAAATTGTGTTGTAAAAATACCTTAGCTTTTATTGAACTGGTGGCTTTTTACATCTAAACAACATTACGAGTTTGAGGCCCTAAAATATTATTTTTTTACTCAAGTTTTTTTGATTTATTATCTCAATCACCCCTATAAATATTTACTCTATTCATCCATGTCCATTCATTACTAACAACCTATGTTCTCTAAAATGGAAACATATTTATTTGTTACATTGGGTAACTGTTATGGTTTTAACATTCCCATTTAAGGGATGTTTTAGTAATAATTTTTACGATGTGGGTTTCCATGAATTTAACTATTGATAACCCAAATTAATTTTTATTATGAAATTATATTTTCGGGGGGGGGGGATAATATTACACCCTGTGGTTTTTTGAATTATTATTTTTGAATTAATATGATCTGTTGGATATTTTTCATTTCATGGAACCCTATAAAAGGTTTATTCTATATGTTTGGATTTCCTTATATTAAAATCTAAGTTAAACATGAACATAATTAATAAAATATCTTCATCTACATGGATCATACAGGGTATATTGTGTTACATGCAGATATGAACTTCATTAAGGTATTGTTTAACACACAAGGCCGAATAACTACAATGATTTATTATTAAAAAATTATATCATATATCATATCCATAAGATGTGTATTTATGAAAGGGTTAACTAACCTATGAAATAATATGTCCTACAAAATTATATAATTAATTCATTGGTTACAAATTAAAATGAAATAAATATTAAAAATGATTTAATATAATGGAATATATTATTTTTAGGCCAAAAAAACTATTTTATCCTAATAAATAAAATTAAATACACATATTAGGTGATATTAATGGGATATATATATATATATAAATATATAATATTCACTAAAATAATTTTTTTTGTCATCTAATATATTTGATAGGATTATGGTAAAAAAACTAAATATTATATGTAAAAAACTATATTTTAAATAATGTATTTTTAACTCTTTTTTGGAGAGACCCTATTTTAAATCCAATATTTGGAACATTAATGGACTATATATGTCAAAATAAACATATTATTATAAAACCAATAATAAAAACGTGGTTATGTTAATTTTTTGGTTTTTTCTAAGATGATTCGTTTTTTAATGAATATTGATAAATACTAATATTAAATTCAAAAATGTTTTTTCATTAAAAATATTTTTATGGATAAATTATATCTAAATAAAATTTTAAAGATAAATTAGATAAAACTTTTAAAAATTTATCCATTTTAGGACCTTTGAATCAATTTCACTTTGATATTGACAATAAAAATATATCAAACTTTAGGAGGTTTTTAATTTAAAACCTCCTGTGTATTAAGATATGTAGATTTAAATTTAAATCAATTTCAACCCCATATGTAATATTAATTAGGATAAATGGATTCAACATTGGTAATATTAAATATTTATAATTTATCAAATGTTTAAATTAGTATTTATAAAAACATTAGTGAAATTAATTAAAATTAATTACATTGATCAAGGAAAAGTTGCGCTTAAAAATGGATAAATGTTAAAATTAAGGGCCTAAATTACCTATAATATTTTTAAAATCAAATTTAATGGAATATTTCCACCATTTGTTTTAAATATTTTGTTATTTATTTTTTTGATGAATTTTTTTAGGTAAAAACATGGCCACACAAATTGTTTTTTCAAAAATGTCAAGTATGTCCCCTCATTCCATTTAAAAGTAATCCCCCAATATTTCATCTTCATATTACTCCAAAAACATAGGATTCGAAAATTTATTTTAATTACAATTCCAAAAATATATACCTCCCTCATTGAAGTATCGCTTTGTTCTAAAGCTATGCTTGGATTCCCTTTGGTGAAAACCAAAAGGATATAACCAATGAAGAGGTAACATCCCTCCTAAATCCCATTACTTATTATGGATAATTATCCAATCCATAAAATCGTATTATTCAATTATTGTATAAAAAATTAACCAAAATATACTAGGAATTTTTTATTCCAGGGTTTTTACCTAAAATTACTCAGACATCCATCTAATGTTTAGTGATCATAGAGTTTTCATGTATGGTGAACTACCATGTCACAAAACGATGAATGATTATTTTTTAAATTTATCTCATTGAGTAAATTACTATTATAAATATATTTATATATGACATATATTATATTTATAATGTATTTTTTATTCTATATTATTTATTTATAATATACCATTATGAATTCCGTCTTCTATAAATATTATAATTTCATTTGAGGAAATTTTGACAACTGCCCACTCAAAGAGGTGTGATTCATTCACACACAACGTAGAATGTATTGAGGATATTATTTGTGATACTATATGAAATATTAAAACTTATATAATTTAATTATATACATATATAAAAATATTTCTTTTTAATTTACCCTTTCAATACTATAATAAAACGGAATCAACATTAATGCGTACGTACGATTTACAATATACAAGAACGGTTCCTTCCAATTTAATTTAAACACATTCGATAGATTATTGTAATTCAAATATAAATAATATTATATATATATATATATATATATCCTATTTTACATTCCATAAAACAATATATTCATTAAATTACCAAAGATAAAAAACCAAACACCGATGCGCAAAACAAAATCATACTATTCGAAGGGAAACCCTAAAATTGAAATGATAACAAGAGGGTAATGTAATGTCAAAATAAAAACATACATGTTTTTAGATATAATAAATTTTTTCTATGATAGTTTTATAATAAAATTATATTTATTAAAAATGTGTTTTTAATGAGTATGATGAGAATGAAGACAGAAGGTATATGGATTCTATCCCAATTATTATTTCTTTGAGATACATGACTTTATCAACATTAAATTAATTTGGGTGGTGTATATTATTTAGTTAAAATATTATATTAATATTAATATTATATTTTTGGGTATTAAAATATCCATTATATGATACTTATTTTATGTAGTTTATCTTTCCAAAGATTCTAAATTCGTAATATAGTTTTGACTCAATTTTCCTTCTTTGAGAATCATGTTTTTTATACACTTACATTATATTTTTAGTGGTGTATTTTAAATTTTATATCATGAATCTCATAATATTAATGTTATTTTAGGACTCATGAAATTTATTTCTCTTATATGATAATTATGATTCAATGTTACCATGTGGTAATATGTTTATTAAAGTAATATCATAATTTATCTAGAATTTTTTTATTATTCTTCCATTTATGAAATAATATGATCGTCGTCAGTGTGGGATATGAGGTACTCAATGTCGGTCTTGTTTTGAGATCTTAGTGCAGCCTCATCCCAGATCGAGGTCGGCTCTAGCATGATCTGGTGTGCTCGGGGTCGATTGTAGTTCTTCATAGGGGGGAGGTCTTTCAATTTGGTGCTCATGTAAGTTTCTTCTAGGTTTTTATGTGGATATGGTTTGATCTTGTATGATCGGATGTTAAATTGGTTATATCGTGGTGGTATAGATGACGTGTTTGGCTGTGAATCTGCAGGTTACCAACATTTTGATTGTTGTTGGAGGTGAAATCGATTTACTGTTGGGGAATCCAAACATTCTATAAGATTTTGCTTCAGATGAGGATTGAGTTGATCATCTTTAACATTCATATATTTTCAGATTTAGACGAATTTGAGGGTATGATGTAGCCATCGGTACCGGGCCCGTGAATCCGTACACATGACCTCATGTTGATTAGTCGTACTTTGGCGGAGGTGTTCTTTAATGATATTGATGATGGGTAGAAGAAATTTTGTGTAGTTTTGTTATGGGTTTCAACACATTTATTTTTTTAATCATGTAAATCTCTTGATGATATAATGTTTAGCATTCCACCCTTTACCATTAAAAGGGGATTATCTGAAATCAATAAAAATATCGGCCTTTGGGAAATTAATTCAGTGAATATATCATATTTTTCGGTCAAAAATATGTGTTCTATCCAAAATGTGATTTGTTAAAATTATTTTAAAAGTATTTTAATTTTATCATGTGATGTTAAAGGAAATTTTTACCCATATATTACCTTTTTAAATCTGATTTTAGAATGAATTTTATGGTCATTTTTATGAAGATTATTTTTAGAACATTTAAGTAAATGATTAATGTTCTAAATGTATGAACATACAAACTATCATGACCATAATTTCAATGATTATTTCATTATAATTAATCATTTTTATTTATTTGGATTTTTTTTATTAATATCTGCGGAATTCATTACATTTAATGTGTGTTTCACTAAAAAGGTTGTCTAAAAATGTTTTTGGGTAATCAAATCCTCAATTATATGTTTTCATAGATATGATTTAATGATGACCAATTTAAAAAATAATTTTTTTTCATAAAATATTATATTAAATTTTTTCAAGAATTATTTTCCTGTTTTCAATGTATTTTAAATAATTTTTTTTAAAAAAATTGATCCTCTTTTATATGATTTAATTGAAAACTGTATTTAAAATGATATCAAAATGACTAAATGAGTTTTCAAATAATATTTTTTCCAAAAAGTTTTCAAATATTTCATTACATATATTTATATAAATATTAAAGACATTTGTTTTCAATGGTTTTGTTTTTTAAAGATAATTTTCAATATAATAAATGATATTTTTGTTATGAATTTTTTTAAAATACATTTCAAAATTATTTTACTTTTAATATGACATATTTTTAATTTTACTCAAGAAATTCATAAAAATGATCCAAATGATGCCTTAATATTTTTTAGATGAATTGTTTATGTTTAGATGGAATTTTTTTATGAAATATAATCCTCCTCTATGGGTTTTATTAATGTGAATCCCACTTCTTTTTCACAGTAATGTTTTTTATAAATGCATTATGAATCCTGGATTTTTCTATAGGTTAATAAATAATTACATTTTTATAACACCAATTTCATTTAATTGTATTTTGAGAGGATTTTTATAAAACCTGATTATTTTATGGGACATGATATGATAATTTTTCATTATCTTTTCAATATGGTATGGATGATTTTATAATGATAAGTGTGAGACCTATATGTCTATAAAATTAATTGTGTAGAAGTGTACATCTAATGAAATAATTATATATATTAATTAGGCAGGCTCGATCCAAAATGTGATTATGGGGAAACCCAATACCTTATCAGGAAAAGAATATGATTAGGAATTTTGGGGTATCATGCCCATTAGGTGTAGTCACCATGAATATGGAAATGGGAAGTCCTGATCTATTATGGGATGATTGGGAAAATTATTTCTTACAAAGATGGATTAAAATTGGGGATGGTGGTGTCTCATACACAGTAGGTTAGTTTTCCCTAAGTCCTTTAATATTTTTGAGAAATCAGTCATGACTTATATGAATGGATAACAAATATATATGTATTCATAATTCCTTTTCTTCTTCCAATGATATGTTTTTAGTTATTTTGTAATTTATTTTTATATGATTCACATCTTATTAAAACCAATATTTATTATATTATTCAGGTTTTTGATCTATGATATGCTTATTATTTCTAATATAAGGATCACGTTCTCATATTCTCATTTTTATTCTTTTAAATCTCCATTGTTAACCCTTATTGAGTATTTGAGCTCAGCCTTTTTATTATTCCTTTCCCGGGTTATAAATATATTTATTATTTATTATGAAAATAAGAATGTTTTTAGTCATAATGAACCCAATGGGAGATGTTAAATCTCAATTATGAACCAGTTATCATATTTCCATGTATCCAAAGGCATTATACCAATACAATAATTGTACTTATGTTTGATTAATTATTTAAGAATTCTGAAATATCAATGTAATGTATAGATATGTTTTGACCAGTTTTACATATCTCATTAAATTCATAATTATATATGATTCATGTAATTCTATATTATAACACGGAGAGTATGATTCCATGTTACAAAGTGGTATGAGTTTTTTTAAACAATATCATCATTTATCAGGATTATTCATGAATATGGTCACGTTGATGGAATAATATGTTCTATATCTCAATAACACTCATGAGTTTTATTCTACACTATTTATTCATAATATTATCATTATTTGGTAACATATTACCACTATTTGGATCATATGGTAATTAAGAAAATAATTTAATGAAAAATATGACCATATTCCCCTTGTCAGATGGAAATCTATTTTATTTAAAAACAAATTTTTTTTAAATGTTTTTTAAAATGTTTTAAAATGATATATTATATAATTTTCAGGAAAAAGGAAATTAATATTGTTTTAATATTTTCAAAATATACATCATAGGTATTGAAATATATTTTTAATAAAAAGGTTTTTTATATTTTTATTATGTTTTAAAAATCATTTTTCAATGTAGAAAAGATATTTTTTTAAAGAAATTTTTTTAATCGATCATTCAAAATAATTTCACATATAATATGACATATGTTGGTTTTACTCATGATTTTATTGAGAATTTATTCAATGATTCCCTTCAAATTTTCTCTTTGAATATTTTTTTTATATGGAATGTTGTTTATGAAAGATATTTCTCTTCGATTTATATTGTTTTGAAACACTGTTATTTTATTGGGTTATGCCTGGATTAAATGATTTATAAACTTTTATATTTGTTCATAGGTGAGGATATGACTATATGTTTATAAAATCAATTTCATTTTTTTAGATATGATATGATTTGTAATGATATTGTGGTACATGTATGTATGATTTCATAATGAGAAAGGTGGGACCTATATCTCCTCCATTTGGTTGGGTAATGATTTATATATCATTAAATATACTAGATAGTGTTAGGAGATAACCGTTGCTACTAAGATAGACCAAAGACAAAATCATGACATAAAAGATGGTATTGGGATTGAACTCATGATATTAATATATCCTTGGTAGTGAACCTTGACTTCCAAGATGGTATGAGGAGTGGAGCCTTTATGCTCTGATGGCCATGGAAGTATACCATGCCTACCAAGATGGTATGGGGAGTGAACCCATACTACCAAGTTGTATATAGAAGAGATTTATTGAATATAATGGAAATAATTTTTTAAGATAATATGTTTATAATAATTATTTAATTTATGACAATGCAATTATATCACGGATTATGTTTTTTAATTTATTATGTTTCATGTCCTATGAAATTCATATCTTTATTACCTGATTCATGATTATGCTATTTTATATTCAAATCATGATCTTATTATTTCATGTAAACTTTCTCATACCTGTATGATCATGATTATTTTTACATGTCTCTGTTGTGTACCCTTACTAAGCCTATGATCTCTATTTTTTTATGTTTCCCACCCAACGTTATAGAGAAGTGTATTATTTAGTATGTGTCTATCCTGGGATATAGTCATGAAAAAACTAGTGGAGGATATTTTGTCTCACATATTTAAAAGTTATTTTGTTTCTTTATTTCTAAAGGCATTAATATAAGACTAACTTTGGGCATCTATATTTTCAAATGTTTTCTATATTATGAAAATCTTATGTTATGTATATGTATGTAACAATAGGTTTTGTAAACATGTAATAATAGAAAAGGTTTATATGATAATTGTAAACTATGATGAGAAAAGATTGCTGATATCCCTAGGAATATTTCTAAGGATATGTCTAGGTATGTCTCTATGGATAAGTATAAGGATGAGTTTATATTAAGAAAAAGGCCTTGAAATTTTGGTAAAGTATATTGGGAGTATTTTATTAGTAATACATACATTAATTATAAAATAAAAGTATAAGTGGATGTAGAATATATGTGCACTAGTGTAACAATTCTGACAAGGTGTGTTGGGCCAGACTCAGCGTAATATGGTACAAAACAACGATCTTTTCTACACACTTAATCTGACACAATTGGTTGATATGTGAATTAAAAAACTAATCATGATCCATAATGAATGATTTAAATAGAATATTGATGTGAATAAACTATTATAATAATAAAGAGACATATATAATAAAATTTCTCATGATTTAGTCATCCAATAAGCTAAATTTCATGATTATGTGGTTCTCCATTATGATAAATGTCTCTTACACCATGATTTTTTAGTCAATATAAAGAACCTATAGGATCCATAATATATGTGATTCTGATGGAAAATTAAATGATTATACTCCTATGAAACCAAATTCTATAGGATTTGGAATAATAAAATATAGTTTATATGTTTCCTAAATCTTTTAATCTATGAAACGTGGTGGACTTCTAAATATGAAAACGATGGAACCAAATTTTGGTGAGTCCTTCAAGGGTATGGTCTACCATTATAAATCTGGTCTTATAATACAATCATTACAAAAAAGTGGATCAGTATTATTGAAAATATATACTATGTTCATCATTGATTTGATAATTAGATAGTCATTATTTATTTTTATCATTTATACGGTGAAGAAAACTAGTTGTGGAATCTAATAAGGAATACAAGGAAACATGATGATATTGAATCCATGGATTAAAATGAGTTTATGAACTTATTTTTTAATAAGTACTTCTAATGGATTATTTTTACAATCTGGGACAATGAGTTCCTTTAGTTTATACAAATGGATTCTGAATTTCATGGTACCTATGTGGATAATTTCCCATACCTTAAAAGGTATGCTTTAAGAATTATCACTCAAAATGAAAGTAAATTTGATATATTTTTTAGCGGCTTAACAAAATAATCAACAGGATTTCGGCTGGAAGATAAATCAGTATCAATGACAAGATTTCAAAATTTGAAATCTTTTTTGGAATGGATGTTAGAGTTGTGTATTAGTCTCAAGGTATTGAAAATAATTAGAAGATCCTGTTTAAAGGAAAAACAGAAAATCCACGAAGATTTTAATAAGATCCCTTCTTTATGTTCTATGTGTTGAAAGAATAATTGAGGAATGTGCCATATGGGATCTATCAAATGATTTATGTTATTATGGTAAGGTCATAGAGATTGTTTTACTAAATTGATAAGAATTAGTTAGAAAATTGTGAGAATAGATAAAAACAGGAACAAAATTCTCCTCCCCAACATTAGTGATAAATGTGTTTAGAGAATTAGAGTTACGATAACCGGTTCTCAAAACCTAGGGTTGGTGATGATGTTTGACTTTAGCAACCTATTAAACCAAGGGACAAGTAAAAATCCCATAAAATCTATATTTCAAATATGGGGTGCGATAATGAAATGTAAAATTGTAAACATACCATCCAATGTAAAAAATTAAATGACTTATTGGATTGTTAATCTACCCAATCATTCATATGTGAATAATTTTATAAGGATTTTATGATCCGACCAAAATAATTAGATCTAGAATTAGTAGTGAATCCCCCTAATGGTATATTAATTTTATCCTAAACCTATGAATATTATCCAGTTGACACATGTGGTAATTTTATTCCTATAATTATTTTCAATATTAATTTCATATAATTTGATGTCATAATAGGCATGGATTAGATTTCTCTATAAAATCGTAAATCTATTATTCATTAATATAAATTACATTTGATATTTCAAACCCTCATATGCTTATCCATTAATGTGATGATAATTATGAAATTAATAGGAATATTACATCCATTGTAAAGGTATAAACTACCATTTAAAAGGCCTTTTTATATCAATTTTTTTGGAAAAATTGAAATCGATGATATGGTTATTGGTTTAGAATTTATAGATTCATTTCTAGAAGAGTTTCCCATCCATCCATGAAAATGTGAGGTTCTCTTCCCATTAGAAACCATACTGGGTTATACATCAACATTAATGAATGCTTATTAAATTTCCTAGATTGAGTTGTGGGAATTAGAGAAGAATATCCATGAACACATTGTTAAGTTTTTAATTTCAACATGTGTGTCACCATGGGGTGAACCAATTATATTTTTTAAAAATAAATATGGATAACTGTGACTATACCCTGATTGTTGGGATTTGAACAATATCACATTCAATAATAAGTATCATATCCCCTGTATTGATAACTTGTTTAATTAACTACACATATCTCAATAATTTTCCAAGAATGGACTTCATACTAGATAGAAAAAATTGAAGTTCATGAAGTTGGATATACCCAATTAAACAATCAATACAAGGTATGAACATAATGAATATACTGGAATTGATTTTGGTCTTCTTTATTCCACAAAAATCATCATGGATTTGATTAATTATTTTTTTATAGATTACCTTGATCATTTTTTGGTAGTCTTAAATGATGATAATCCAATATAAAAAATCATCAAGGAATTTCATGAAGATAACATTATAATTTTACTAAACATTATATGAATGGAAAAAACATATGAAAATTTTACAATGTTTTTATTTGGGATGCACAATATTTCATTTTGGGGTCACATAATATCTATATATGGTAAAATAATAGATCTGTCAATGAATGAAGATATTTAATGACAGACAATGCTAACAACAGTTACTGAGAACCATAGTATTATTAGTTTAGTTGGATATTATTGATGGTTGTTGGAAAATTTATCATGAATATCAAATACTCTGATATTGTTAAGTTGAAATGGTATCTAGTTTCATTGGACCGTTGAATATGGGGAATGTTTCAAGGTACTCAAGGGAATGTTAGTCATCACACATTTTCTCAAATTACCCTATTGTGGATAAGATTTAGTAATGTATAGTAATGAATCCATGATGATATTGTGATGTTTTATTATGTGTAATAATGTGGTTAGTTCTTATTAATTATGGGCATTGATGAATCATGAAAAAAACAACCCAACAAATTATTTAGAGTTAGATACAATAATGTTTTCATTAAAGATATGGAAGAATTAAATTTATAGAGAAAAGTACGATATATATATAGATCATAATAGTATGAAATATATATTCAAATAGAAGGAGTTGTACATGCACTCGAGAATATGGTTAGACTCTACAACTAATTTTTATTTCTCAATACATTACTATTCTAGGAAAGTGTACAATGTAACTGAGACATTATGTCAAAAGGATCATTCAATCTTATACATGATGAGGTTAAAAAAAGATCCCATATTTCACGATTTGAAAATGATAAACCTAGAAATATAGAAGGAGTAGGTAAAATATTATTTTTTCGAAATGAATGTTCAAAACTATATTCTTGTGATGGTTATAGGGAAAAAGTATAAGATGTAGAGCAGTAGGAGAAGGATAGAAATTTTCTAGACATTATCTTCAATGAAGATGGAATTATAAGGATCAGGAACCTTGTATGTGTTACTTCCATACAAGATTTTAATAATGAGATATTAGACATTGTTCATAGTTCATCAATATTGAATCATCATGGAAGTATAAAAATGTATATTGATTTGAATGAATAATTCTAGTGGGATGGAATATAGGATGATATAATAGACATTTTATATGTGTACATGATATTCTATAAAGTTAAGATAGAAAGAAAAAACAATATATCGATGTTGAATCCATGACCCATAATAGGACATAAATGGAAGAACATCACTATTTTTTTTTTTGGACTACCAAAAACAACTAAAACACTTAATGACTTATGGGTTGTAGTTTATCACATTACAAAGTCAGCAAACAACATCATTGTCAGAGAAGACATGACTCTTGATCAGCATGCCAGGATATGTAGTAAATATTGGGTAAGGATGCACTGAGTACCAAATTCCATTGTATCAGGTTTTGATCCCTAGATTACCTCAATGTATTTTCTATGACTTCAGTAAGATCTTGATATAATATTGAGTTTCAACACTAATTATCATCAATTGGTATATGATCATTCCGAATGAATAATTTAAACCCTAGAGGATATATTGATATAATTTTCACTAGATTGTAAGATTCCTTGGGATCAATAACATCCTCTTTTTGATTTTTCATAAAAATAATTTTTTACTTATTAGTTCATATAGATAATTATTAAGACAACTCTGGGGAGAAATTTAGAGCTCTAATGTGCAATAATGAATTTGGGAACAAAATCTATTAGGACATGAGGTCACTGATGAAACTGTAGAGAATTTTGGAACCATTCAAATATCATATCATTGAACCTTGATGTTTGCAAAAACATTATGCTAATAACTGACATCGGGATCTAAATTTTATAGTTGGTGAAAATGTGTTTCTATGAATCTCAACCTGGAATAAGGTTATGAGATTCTAGAAGAAATGGAAACTAATCCTTGTGTGTATCATATCCTTTAATATTCTTGATCAATTAAGGATGTGTAATATCTCTTGGAACGTCCTAAAAATATCTCTCAGGTCCATGATGTGTTCTATGTATCTCTTCAATGGATGTACATACCCGAAACATCACATATACTCAATTTATAGTTCATATCGCTAGATTTGGATCTTTCATTTAAAGAATAACCATTTGAAATTTTGGATCATATAGATAATGTCCTATGAAATAAGACCACTAACCTGGTTAATTTTTTTATGGATAAATCTTATGTTAGTGGAAGAATTGTGGGAAATTGATAATATGATGAATTAGAATTATCATCATTTGTTGTTACCCGAATAATAAATTTTGTGGGTGAAATCCATTTTTAGGGGGGATTGAATTTAACACCCACAGTTTTTATATTTTTTTATTATCTATTTAATTAATTATTTATAAATTAAATATATTATTTAACTTAGTCAAACATTCATTTCTCAAGACAATGACTTTGAATATGTTAAACATAACATTGAGTTTCTATGAAACATATTATTTTTGTTATAATTATTTATAAGAGATAATTAAAACATAGACATTAAACATTGTTATTTTAATAGTAATAATTAATTTTAAATTTTTTTATATTTTTTATATAAATAAAAATCATTTTTAACAAAACATATATTTTTTTTGGAAAATTATTTATATTTGTAAATATAATATTTCTAAAATAAGATACTTTTTATGTCATTACATGAAAAATAAAATACATTTTACAAACATTTTATAAATTTCATATTTTAAATATAACATATTTTTTGATTTTATAATGTTGATATTACCAAAGGGTTGAATTTTTGAGATTTTTCTGGGAAACTTTATTTATTGTTGAATATTGAAAAATATTGAATTCAAATTTAAACAACTTTTTAATCAAATTTAATTTTAATGTTACAAAAATTTATAAATAAATGAAAATATTTAAATGTATAATATTTCACCATTTAATCAAATAATGGTAATTAGAATAAATTTCACATTGAAACTGGATATAAAATTATAGAATACTTTAGATCATTTTTACTTTAAAATCCAGCATTGTTTTCTCGTCTATAGGATTAATATTAAATTATTTTCCTCCCCTTATAGAAATATAATTAATAAAAATGGATTCCCTTTTTTAAATATTTAAACAATATAATTTCTAATATGTTCAAAATTGTTTTTTACTATATATATATTTCAATGTAATTAAAATTAATTAACTTGTTTAAGGTCAAATTAATCATAATAATGGACTAAGAAATAACCATAAGAGCCCAAAAGACCAATACACACGTCTAACACACATTTTAAGGCCAATATTAAACAATTTATCTTCCTTTATCTAGTTTTATTTGGTTTTATATGACTTTTTTATGTAAAAACATTGTTACACATATTTTGTTTCCAATAATACCATGTTAGTTATTTTCCTCCCCTATGAAAGTATGCCATCTATCCCCCCCATATTAAAACATCTCAAAACACTTAGATTCATATAATATCATTACAATTAACCCAAAACCCCCATGAATTTCTCATTAAATCTAACCTTTTTAAATAAATTATTCCAAGAAGACCATTGCTGAAAACCAAAATGAGTTACCACAAGAATAATTAATGTTCTTCATCAAGCTCATATATAGTATTTTTATTCTCCACCCCTCCGCTATACATATTCAATTATTATAAAAAAAATTATCCTTAACATTTTCATATTATTTTATGCTATTTAGACCTAAAATTATGCATAGATCCATCTATTGTGTTCAATCATATTTTTTATTTGTACAACAAACTACTACCTCCCGAAACGAGGATTTTTATTTTTTCTCCTTTACAACCTATAATTTATGGGAATTGGGATGTAGAAACTATTTATATATGATATATATGATACTTTTTTTATTAACCATCGTTGATTATATAAAACACATATCATTATAATTTCAATTTTGTGTTAATAAGATAATTGTGATTGAGGATGTGTGGACCATCTCCCCCTCAAAGCGATGCTGTTTTTTCACAAAATACAGTGAATGTATTAAAGATTAGTTTTGTGAATTTATATGATATTTATGAAATAATAATGATAATTTAAATATATTATATTCATGTATTTACTTTTATTTCATTATTTTAACATGATAATAAAATAAAAAAAGCATTCATGTGTTTGCACAATGTACCTTATATATAAATATAGTATTACATTTAATAATTAATTCTTTCATTGATTATTATAATATAAATATTATGAATATATAATATATTTATATCATTTTCTATATTCTTTAAATTGAAATATATTTATAAGGGTAAAATGTTGAATAACATAATTCAAATAAGAAAAAACAAGTGAATATTACGTGAAGCATAACTTTAATAAGAAATTGTTAACAATTGGATAATCTTATGAAACAATATAATAATATATAGTAATTGATATAAAATAGGTATTATTGTTATATTTATAATAATATAATATTTATTATACTAGAATTTTGTATGAGTAAAACAGGTGTCAAGACACATGGAAATGTATTTTCATCTCCCTTTTTTATATCCATGAGATAAATGCCATGTTCACTACTCTTTCATCTCACATGGTGTATATACTAAAAATGCATATATTATATGTTTTGTATTATAATTTTTTTCTGGTATTTAGATATACATTCTATGTTATTTATGTCATGGGTTATATGTTTCAATAGTTTCCAAAGAGGTAAGATAGTTGTGTCATATTTTTCTTTTATTGAAACTCATATTTTGTTATGTAACAACATTCTTTTTCTTGGTGTATATACTGATATTTGAATTGTAAAATCATGAATCTCCATATTTTCATGGTATTTTAAGATTCATTTAATTTAATTTTTTATACGGAGATTATGAATCCAATATTTTAAATAACCCTTTCAAAATATATTCATATATTAGTACAATTTGAACACAATTTACAAAATAATAGAATTAATAAATATTTTTTTTAAATATCATGATATTTCCCTCTTTATTCGGAATTTTTTTTATTAAAAACCCCATGTTATAAAAAAAGGTTTTCTAAAATGTTATCAGATATCCCTAAAATAACATTTCAAGAAAAATTATTTAAAAAGGTTTGGTAATTTTAAATTCTTTCTTAATTTTTATCAATGATACTATCATAGAAATGGGATTACAAAATTTTTTATGTTTTCAAATTAGTATTCAATACAGAAATGTTATTTTAATTAAACATATTTTCAAAAGAATAGTTATAATTATTTATCAATCCTAAATAACCATTTTAAACTATAGAAACATGGAAAATAAATAATTAAATTGATTATGTATGAGTTTACTTGAATCTACAATCCTCTCCGAACAAATTATGATCTTCCCATAAATAACAATAAAATTGACATGAGTAGGAAGGTGACACAATAAGATACCACTATGTGATAATCCATCCTAGTGTGCTCATCCTAGTCTATACCGCCACTTTTTTAATCAAGGATACAATGTTTTATATAGTACTATTAGAGGATTTCAATTTCAAAAACAAAATACATAATTGAGTATTTAATATCATTGATTAAATCTATAATATAGTATTTTAAATATCAATTATAATATTTTCATGTTCAAAATAAAGAATAATTTGAAATCCATTTTCTGTCTCAATATATAATATGAAATTTATTTTATGAAAGATTATAAAACACTCTAAATTCATTAATTAGTAATATTTGTATTAAATAGTTAAAAATTCATTTTAATAAGGGTAGAATATATGGATTTTTAGAAATGATTTTCCTGAATTCACATACATCAAACTCTAGTAATTTATTACAACCAAATATTATAAAATTTCCATGATGACAAAATGATATTAAGAAGTATAAAAGACCCATAAATAATTAAACAATTATGATGAATATAATATTCATCATTTTCATGATAAATATATCAAAAATCATTTTACCAAGTCAATTACTGAAAGAGAATATAATTATTTATGGAGATCTAGTCTCTACATTCCATTATAATAACATGTCAAAAAAATACCATTATATAAGGAACAACAAAATAAACTACATATGACATTCCTTATCTACATATATTTATGGATGTAGGTCTAGAATAATGATGAATAATAATAATTAATAATCTAATACATTCTTTTATACACATAATGCTTCATGATCCAATATAATTTCTCTCCAATATTATTGGGATATTCAAAATTTCCAAGAGGAATTAATTTTCTTGAGAGAATAGGATATTGAAGAAGAAATGGGGTTAATGAGTGTCATTTTTGAATAAAAAATAAATTTTTGGGTTTAATTAGTAATTATTTAATTATTTTCATACACTTTTTATAAAATCCTCTTCCAATTTCTATAAATAGAAGAATCGTCTTGATGCTATCACTTGGTTTGGATAATTTTCAACTATCCATGTGTATGGTTTTGTTCACTAGACTGGTTCAATGGATTCCTCACACAGTTGAGATGAAAATGTTCTAAATATATGATACCCAACTATCTTAAACAATCAAAAGTCTAATTAGTCCCTTGGAATGATACATAGTTTGGGAAAACCATGAAAATTCTATAAATATACCATAAAAACTCTAAATTAATCCAAATTATCCTATTAGTATTTTATAATATTTCAAAATCAAATACAGTCAAAACAAAACATTTTGACTAAATTAATCAATAAAAATGAGGTGAAATTCATCACATCACTGGTGATTGTTTTCTTGATGTTGTGCTTTCCATGAAGAATTCATAGGTGGTATTTTTCTACTAAATATATATATAGAAACCACATCTAATATACATATATATATAGGTGAAAAGATGTTTAAGATAATTAAGGGGATTAATTCAGATATGATATCAACCCAAGTGGAAATTCTACTTAAATTCTTGAGGATTTGGTCTACATATGGCAGATCGTAGATGTTTTCAATAGTCTAGGTTTTCATTAGTAAGAAATCAACCTATACCTTTGTCTTCTGGCATCATAATCCTATCTAATCCCAATTCAACAAATATATTATATTTTCTAATTTTCTTTAATTTGGGAGGATATATCAACCCATAGTCTCATTCCTCTATCAACATCAAGGTTCAACCTAGAACAGATTATTAGTTTTTATTTCAACCATAACTATAATTTCCAAAATGTCCTTATCAATGGTATTATCAATAGATAATTTTTAACAAGACAGTATATAATCTATGTATAGAAAAATACAATAATTTTACCATAATTATAGGAATAAGGATTGGAGAAGTCATGGATGTGTTCATCCGCAGTCTTGTATGTGTGTTTGGAATAGTTATTATAACGCCATAGAGGATCTAGTGGTAGATGTTTGAGATCATTTTTGGGGTATCATGTATTTATTTCCTACATAATATTATTATATATTAGAAACTAGAGAGTCTTAATATACTATTATATCATCCCTAGTCCACATCATGGAACTTATTGTTTAGAGTTTTTTATTTCCCCGAAAGTTTACTATTTCATTTAGAGGATAGCTCATTTATGTTGATATGTGATTGTATTGTTAGATAATGACAGGGAAGAATAATCATTGTAAAATTTATCCTTATAATATATAAAATACTATGATTCCATTCAATATTTTAACTGGTTGTATTTCATTTATGTGTTCGTCAATTTCTTCTGTAGGAGTGTTTTCACTATTGATGAGGAGGGTCAGTGCAATGTATTCATTAGTGAGAGTGATTATTAAATGTGTATTTGGAATTTATAACTAAAAATTTACTTTATTATTTATTATTTCATTAGGTTTAGTAATTTAAAATTTGGTGGAGTCTCATAGGGTCATTGATGTGACACTATATTTATTCCCTTAGTAGGTTGTGATGTTACCCCTTATCAAAATATCATGATTATTATTGCGTTATTGGATAGTTCTTATCTAATTTCAAAATTTATTTATCATATAAATAATTCTAATATATGTGATTTTAGGAATTGGGATTATTATTTGATTCCTTTGTGTTTCAATGAGATGAGTGTGTTTAAGTAGACCACTCAAGTGTTATTTTCTAAGAAGGTGGATGGTGGTTAGAGGTTTTGTATAAACTATATGTGGTTGAATTAAGTTTTTGCCCAAAATGACATTCCCCTTACCATGATAGATGATATCATTGATTTACTAATTTAAAAAAATATGGTATTAGACAATTTACATTTTATTTATTTATAATTCAATGTGGGTTATTTAGAATGATATAATGAAGAATCCATTCAGATAAAACTATAAGAACATTATATTTATAGAAATATCACATAGTATCATAAATTTCTCTAATTATTTTCATTATAAGATTTAATTATGAATTTATATGTTCTTGGATCTGTTTTACGGTCTATCCATTGATGTAATTCTTAAATACTGGTTGTCATATGATGATAATACTGACTATAATAGATATTATTTGATGTTACTTTGATAACACCAACTCGATATGAAATAATGCATGTTATTTTTTTTAATATGTTTTTTGTATTTACTCAATCATGTGGTCATTAAGATTCAATTGTATTTTAAACGATTAATGATTGTGGATAGTGTCTGATGGAGAGTATTGATGATTGTTGTATATGTTGATAGTAACATTGGCGTCATAAGATATTATTGAAGGATTCGTAATTAATTTTCCTGAGTATCATTCATATTATAATAATTTTAAAAGAATAACCTAGATTTTATATATAAATATTTATGCCTATAAGACTTCATTTAAATGATGGTCTTCATGATTAGCCAACTTTTTCTATAGATTCCTGAGGAGATACATAGTTTTTTTTATTTTTTA
Organism: Viscum album; assembly: GCA_963277665.1. Classification (NCBI taxonomy): domain Eukaryota; kingdom Viridiplantae; phylum Streptophyta; class Magnoliopsida; order Santalales; family Viscaceae; genus Viscum; species Viscum album. The sequence continues at coordinate 445,606,666 of OY728121.1, forward strand.
TGTGTTTCTTCTTATCATGGGTTGGGGTGCCTCTAAATGTAATAATTGGAAGTTATATCATATGGATCTATCCAATTACATGACTTCATTTGTAATAATTCCACCCATTACATTGAGATGAAAGTTATGATTTTTTCATTAAATATATGGGGACAATACATCAATGGTAAGTGTTGTTTTGTATTTTACTAATCACAATAGATAGAGTTAGATTTTCTATAACATGATCTGGATAAATAATCATGTTTTTGGATAGAGTTATTATGAGAATAATACATTGACATGTTTAATTGATAATGGCATGAGAGTGTAGTCATTGATACACTATGAACTATGTAAGGAGGATACTCCATCCGAGAGTCAAGATGATTATTGTACATGATACATGATTATGAATTAAAATAAAATTATGTGGTAGGGGATAGTGATAGAAAAATCATGAACTATGTTATGGTGAAATCCCACTTATTATAATATACAGAGGAGTCCAAATAGAGAATATCAGAGGTGGGGTTGATGTGTGATCATTTCATTAATGGTGAATCTACTTAATCACTATTGAGGGATTCTCAAAATCATATGTTTTGAGGGGATATTTTTTATTCTGAATATGATATATAAATATGTCATTTATGATTTCTGTAGCTCATAATTTGTAGTTTGTCCTAGGATATCCAAGATACATCATGTGTTGGGGGTTAATTCTGTTGGGGAGGTTTTTTTTTAATTTTTTGGTCATTTTTATCAGGGTGTGTAGTATTCTAGTAGGAAATTTTTTAACTTCTTGTTTATGATGTTTTTGAAAACCACTTGATATCCCCAAGTAGAATATGAATGATTTATCAATGATTTTATCTCTAGATGATCTGTGGCATATGGAGTGTACTGTTCGATTTTGGTGATTTTATACTTATTTTTAATGGTATATCATAAAATAACAGTATTTTAATAATGTTCATTGGATTTTTAGTCCAGGGTGAATATGGATGAAATTTTAAGTCTTCACTAGGTATGACGTTCCATCGTATTTGACTGGGTTCATTATATTTCCTTGAGAGACTTCAGATACCTTTAAAATTATGTTGGGTCTCAACTAATTCATAGCTATAATTTCCATCACAATATGAATGGGTAGGAAGCATATAACATTCCAAAGATAGATGATAAATTTCATTCCTATGTTTAAAATTTTTGTATATCATTGGTGAATGAAATTCCCTGGTAAAATCTTTACTCTAAAAGAACAACCACTCTTACATTGCAATTTTCCCATCCATGGAATTTTATGGGTGACCAGGAAAATATCAATTGTGGTAGTCCACGATTATGGATTAATAAATCCATGCACTATATATACTATAGTGTATGATATAGGAGGATCAAAAAATTCAGGAATGGGTGAAGATGAAACTAGACCATAAATGTCCCAAACTGATTGGAGGGAAATTACTATAGAGTTCAATGATAAAGATCTTCGGTTCCATATGATTTCTCATCATCATTGACATTAGAAACTTATTTTAGTATGAAATATTTATCCTATATTTATCATCCCTCTTATCATGTTTGGACACATCAGTGATGGGGCATATCAAATAATGTTTCATGTGCTATTGGAGAAATATTAAAATGTCGTTAATGTGTTGTTGATTTCAGGATATCATACAAATTATTTTCATATCATTGATTATTAGTGGGGGCGGGACTCAAGGATGATGTGTTTTTTTCATAGTTTCTAGTTTATATTCATGATGGATGAGATAATGTCTTCCATATTTTGGTAATCTATTTAAATGTTTTTGGATGCATGGTTGCATGGATGATACTACCAAGTAACCTGTGTTCAAGATTCATGATTAGTATGTTGTGATACTCTGAGAAATTTTCTGTTTGATAATGAGACACCTGATTTTTTATAAAATTGAATGAAATGTTTTTATATGGTATCTATGATTGAGCGAGTTCATACATTTTTTTTGATTTGTTGGTGGGGTTTTCAATATTTGATTTGTATCTCCCCAATGATTTTTTTCCTGGTTTTCGTTATAAGATATTATTTAGTTGTTATAGTAAAAGAGATGAATCATTTAAGATATATCTTATAGATAAAGTTAATTGATTTAAAATTTTAGGAATCATTTCATTGATCATTATAAATGATTCATTTCTATGAATCCTTGAAATATGATTGATTATTTTTTAGAATTTGTATTTAGAATTGTATAGGATTTTCTCCTGTAATTGATTGCAATTATAGACAATTAAATAATAAATTCCTATTTTATGAATTGAATTTCACAAATACAAAACACTAGAATGAAAATATTCTGATATTTAAATGCAATACAATATGTAAATTCATCAGATAAAGAAAACATAAGATGAAAAATATATTCATTATGTAAATAGCTTAAGCTCTACCACATCCGAACCTCCATGAGGACCCAATGAATTCAAATTTTTTCATGATTCCTAGTGATATGGAATACAACAGACTTGAAAGTTATAATTTATGATTTAAAATGTATATATATGTTGTAAATTTATCATGAATAAATAATAATTTTTTGAATGAGGTAACATGCTATTATTGATATATAAGGTATGTTTGTGACATCACAGCTATTTTCAATTTATCATTGTTTGTACTGGTAAGATATTGAATCAGGAGGATCCATATAATGTTGAATACATAGATTAACTCAACACTCAGATTTAACCAATTTCCTCTATAGGCTACAGGAGGATTTCCCATAGTGTACCTAGGTTACATAGTGTGTAAGAGTTGTTGGATTCTGGTATTGAAATGATTGATGATGTGAAAGTTCAATCGACAAAAAGCGATGCATCCCATTGGGAATATTTTAAAAAATGTATTTGAAATTGTGGTGATGGATTTTTTAGAATACGTGGGAAATTGTCAGTAACAAGTCGTGTCACTAGATTACACACCATATAATGTCCCTGTATAGTTTTTAAAACTAGTTTATGGATGATCTGATTTAGTTTCTTCACAAATAACATTATTCTATCAACACAAAACAATTCCTAGGATATTTTTGGAGGATCCTCTCATTCTATAATAGACTGATAAACATTTGATCTTCGTTGTAGTTACAATATATCTCTCTAGGTTTGTTTTCATTCCTGTAATTCATTTTCATTGATCACGGTTGTTTCACTGGGTTGTTTTTTTAAATCCCTTGGTACAATTTAGTGTTTATTCATTAATTCTTCTAGATTCGTTGGGTGATATTTTTCTATAGTGCATTCCACGGTTGGTCGTTTTGTAGAAGACAGTCATTTTTGTGGTATGTGGGTTTAATTATTTCTTATGAGACCTTATTTTATAAATTGGATCATCCATGGGAGTTGGATTTGATTCTAGGTCTATCGTAGATGTCATTGTGTTTTCATTTTTGGTGAATAATGTTGCAGGCATGTGCGACCCAGATTTTGATGTCGGTGGTTCCATCTCTATGATTTTTTGAAGAAACTTATTATTACGACTTTATAAATATATTTATACTAGGAATTAGAATGATTGATTTTTGTGTGTTGAAAATAGTTTTTAAATAAAAATTTTCTTCCTTGATTCGTTGAAACTATAAATAAAAATGGTATTTTAAAATCATTAAAATTATTTTGTGAAATAGTTATAAATTATTTTCAAAACATTGAAATGACTATCAATATGACTAAAAGGGTTATCATTGGTACTAGATGTATGTTTTAGGTTTATTCCATCGTCCATTGTTGGGTTTCACTTTCTAAATTTCTCCTCTTGTCATATATTGCATATTAATGGCTCTAGATATGTATATGTTGTGGGGGTTTCACTTTATAGGGTATATCCCAGGTCTTTGAGGGTAGATAAGTTGTAATAGGTATGAACATTCATGTTCTTAATATATTTTTTTATCAATAGTATTCTACCTGACCATTGGTGTTTTTTTGTGATTGTTTTGCTAAAACTTCTATTTTAGTTTGCATGGATTTTTTTACCAATAATAAGAATAAGATATGGGAAATTTTCACTGAAATTGATATACCATTTTTTTAGAACTGAGATAGAAGGTAATTGATTACCATGTTTTCTATTGTCATCATTACATATTATTATGACATGTTTTTTATAATGAGCATAATTTTTTGTCACGCATTGAAGTGTTGTGTAAAATTTGGTTTGGATCCGACTTATCCTATTAAATCACACCATTCTCACATCATCGGTGGTTCATAAACATTTCAATTTCATCCATTATAGCGAAATACAATGTTTCATGATGAGGTGATGACGTTTCGTATCAGCTGTGTCAGGTACCTAGTGGTGAGATAGAGGGTGATTTTCAACACCGTCTCTTATATTAGATATTTAGTTTTGGTCCTTTTATGTGGAAGATTTCTATTTTTTATCCACTTCTAGATTTTTTTTCATTGATTGTCCACTTATTATTAAGGAAAATATTTATTAGTATTTTGTAGTTTCATTCCCTTTTGTGTGTGTATATATTTTTATTTTGTCTATATAGGTTGGGTGAAATCATTCCCTTTAGTTTTTTGATTGATTCTACAGTTCAACTGGTAATCCCATGGATTTAGAGAACGCCATTAGGGTATGTGATAGATCAGGGATGGTGTATTTTTTTTGAATAACCCATGATGGTTCATTAAAATATGGTTTCAAATGTTGTTTCTTCCACATGAATCCTTGTCTTCGGACATTTGTTAGACTAGAGATAAGATTTTAAGGACTTTACAGTTATATTGTGACAGGTTCCTAGCCATCTCTTGTCATGAAAAGACTCACGATTCAATGGGATATTGGGATATGATTCCCTATTGTAGAATTTTGTTTTAAAATATATGTTTATACTTATGGTACTTCTGTTTTATGGTGTGATTTACTCTATTCTTTGACCATTTCATTTGTTTCTTTGTGTCGTAGAATACCATTGATACATCATCCACGTGTTCCTTAGAGTGGCCTAGATAATTATCCACAATGAACTAAAATAGGGGATTATAATCTCATCAAGAATATCATAGGGCAGTTATTATTATTGACCAAGATGCAACACAATTTTAGAAAATGGTTTTTAGGTACATCTCTGAGCTATATGAGAAAGTGATCAATCCTAGGAATTATTATGCCAGAAGCCAACATCCTATAAAATAACAAATGAAAATCAAAAGGAGGATGACTATATGGATATGATTTATCAAATACTCAAACTCATCGAGATAGTTGGGACTATTAGGACAATGTTCTAGCTTTTTGGCTCCAATGTTTTTTGGAATCTATGGTGGGATTATATGGTCTATGAAGGGAAACATGTTGACTTGGATTGTATGGGTATCAGAAACCCTTTCATCGAACAAATTTGTACAATGTCGATGATGTTGGACATGTCTCTATAGATACTATCTTCATAGCGGGGAGAGTGTTTTGTGTCAGCATAAATCAATTATATTTTTTGAACATGTCCATTTTTCTCTAAATGTGATGAATAATGTACAACTAAAGGCTTAGAATTAACTCTAGGTTTTGTGATCAGAAATCAGATCACATGAATTTATGTCGAAACATTATACTTATGAATATGTGGTAGATAGATAATTGATTTAATGAAATGGATATGGTGGTAAAGGATAGTTTTATAAACTCTTCCCTTCAATATGGTTAAATATTTAATTTTTTGTATGGGAAGAAGACGAAGTGTTAGGATCACTATAGAAGTGGTGTTGGTGGGTCTCAATTGTGAGCCTCTAACACACTGTCTGTTATAGATAGATGTGTGCCACTAACATTCTATCATAATGGTGTGGGTTAGAGACTCGAAAAAAAATTTCATATAGCCGAGAAGATGTAAAATAGATATGGAAGTGTTGGTAATATATAATGCTTCTGTTAGGCTATAACTACACATTGTTATTATCAGGGTTTATAGGCTCCAATGGAATCGAGAGTGTAGTCAAAAGCTTCAAAGACTATACGGATCCAGATAAAGGCCTTAGGAATGAACTAAATTCATAATGTAGAGTATAGTTTGATAGAAATCAAAAGAGGTCCATAAATAGAGATAGATACAATCCTTATTGAATCTTTTGTAAAAAAATATTCATTATTTGATAAGGGTTCCTCCCAATGGTTTCTATATGCATAATTTGTTTTTATTATTAAACATCGAAAGAAATAAATGTAATTTGTAATGTTGTTAGATACACCTCATGGAATTTAGAAAGAGAAGGGGTATAAATATCCTTCATGATCATTAATGAAACCTGATATGCATTTGGTATGGGATTTGATTGTTCTTGATCTGGATCTATTCTATGCCATCATCAAAACGTATTTTCAATTCACACATCGAGTTGAGGATGATTGTAACAGTCGACATGATTCATTTATTACTAATGATTGGAGCTCTCATATGTTTCAGTGGTTCTGGGACCCACGTTCTTGTTGTGTAGTACCTTCCCATCCAGAGTTCAAGTGTTTGTTTTCTATTGTAGCATTTGATTCTATTGAGGTTTTTCTATTTTTTGGCCTTCATTTAGTTATTCCAGACATACCAGATGTCATCTTATAGGACATATCTAGTGTTCCTCCAAAGATAGAGGTAGATTTTATGATTTACATGATTATAGGTACATAGCCTATATCAATTCCTTCATCTCATTTTGAACCTGTGGTTTTTAAAGAGCTCAAAATTCAGTTCATTGACCACATAGAAATAGGTTTTCTTCACCATATAATTTCATCTTGTTCATACCCTATGTTCTTTGACAAGAATGAATATAGATCATATCGGTTGTGTGTTTACTATAGGAAGGTGAACTAGGTAGAAGTTAAGAAAAAATACCATTTTCCACGTGTGGATGATTTTCTTGATTAGTTAAAGGGTGAAAATTGGTTCTCTAATAATGATATTTGGTAGCATTATCAACAGCTTGGATTTTGGGAGACTAATGTACCAAATATTTTATTAAAGATAAATTATTACCCTTATTAATATCATGTGATTAAATTTGGTTTCACTAACACTCCTGTAGCTTTTATGGAATTGATGAATGGAATATTCCATCAATATCATGAAACTATTTTGGTAGTATTCATGGATGATATTCTAGTTTATTCAAAATCTGAGAAGGATCACAAGAACCACATATGTTTAATTCATTAAATTCAGGGAAGTCGGTATTTGTATGAAAGGCTGTCAAAATGTAGATTCTAGATTCTTTAAGGGGTGTTCTTAGGGAACACAATTTCCAAACATGTTTTATCTACAGATCCAAAGAAAATGAAGTTTTTTTTCTCAGGGAAGGCCCACAAAATTTTGTTGAGATATAGTGAATCCTTGGCCTTTTTGGATACTATAGACGGTTTGTTTAGTATTTTTATAAAGAGGCTTCACCTTTGACTAATATTACTTAGAGTGTGTTGAAATTATTAGGGGATACGAAGTGTTATTCATCTTTAGATGAAGAAAAAAATTTATATCGACATGTAATATTATAATCTTTGTTGATCCATGTAACTGATACATGTTGTTTTTTTGATTCTTCTAATGATGGTTATCGATGTATGGTAATGTCGGATGACCATGTGGTAGATTACAGATCTCGTCGGCTTCTGCCACATGAGAGGAATTACAAAACTCACGATTTAGAGTTTGTGGATGTTATGCATGTGCATAAATTTTTGTGTCATAGTTTTTTTGTGGAGGGGCTCACAATATAATCGATCATAAGAATTTACGTTATATATTTTCATAGAAATACTTGAATCATGGAAATAGATTATTGGTGGAATAACATAAGATATTTTACTTTGATATAGCATAATCATTAGGGAATGATAATATTGATGTAAAATCTCTTGGAAGAAAATTTGAATCACATGATTTTCTAAAATAGAAGGAGGCGTTGAACCTCATGGGACATATTCCTGAGATGCAGCAAAATTACTAGGAAGAAATATTAAGTACAATTCTGACTAGTGTTTTGTTATCATTATCTATCCTAAAGGCCATTTTGCAGAGCTTACAGCATGTTGTTGATTTTAGAAAAATTTATGAAAAACATAACGGTAGGGGGACCATTTCAGGTTATTATCTCTCTTTATATGGTATACTACACTTCAGTATGAGGTTTGTCATCAAAGTATCCATGAGAAGTATATTATTTTAAAATTGTGAAAACACTATGTGGTCCTTTCATCCAGGATCTATAATGATATATTTTGAAATTAGATGATGATTCGGGTGGTCGTGTAAGAGCACAACATCACAAATAATGTTTTCTACTATTACACCTTCCAACTAAATGGTAGAGAACTTAAACCCTCAGGTTTTTTTAGCCTATTTTGTTGTCGGTCTAGAAATGGGGTAAGATGTATATGTGTTTTTGTTGAATTAAAATGTCCATCCAGTGGGAAAATGCTCTCTCGGTAATTGTTGATTTTTTTTGAAGTTTTCACATTTTATTTTGATCAGAGATACCACTATGGTTAACAATCTACGAAAGCTATATGTACAGGATATTATGATTCTTCCTGGGAGTCCATTTACTATTGTTATGGATTGGGATCAGATGTTTACCTAGAGGTTCTAGGGGAGTCTCCATGAAGAAATGGTAAATCACTTCTTGCTTTTCACAACACAACTTCCACTGAAAGATAGTATGAAAGAGAATGTGATTCATATTCTGGGTGGTATTCATCATACCTATGCCTTGAATTTCAGTGGATCATGTGATAGAAACCTAGGTCTAGTGGATTTTTTTTACTATAAGATATATCTGTCATAAAAATGATTGGTTCCTACTATGGTGTTTTATAAATGTCCATGAAGAAGGTCCGTTAGATGAGAGGAGGTTAAATATGTATTTTTAGTTAGGCCATTTTTGGTCTTTGAGATGTCAATAAATATTCTAGAGGTTCATCTTTTGTTTAATTACAACCCACTGTAAAAAAAACTTCTTTGCAATTCTTCGGCATCATCCTCCAGTGTATTTTAATGTTGATAAGATTTCTGCTCATGTAACTCCTTGTGTAGGGCACCATTTGCTTGAAAAATATGGAATTTTTGATGTGAGACATGTTTTCTAATTAAAGTTAACATAGGTTCTCAATAAAAATTATTATCGGTTTTTATTTCCATTTGAGAAGATAGGTTTTCATGCTTTTTCTCTCATATCGTAGCTCTGGAAGTACAATCCTAATTCTTATCACATTAAGTGATAGGAGGAAATTAATAGAGATATATTTGTTTTATTATTGGAGAATATAGTTCAGATTGTTGACTCTCAAGTGAATGCTTTATGTGGTATATCAATCATGTTTTTCAGAGTACTCTAGAATCGAAGGTTATATTCTTATGACACATGGGAAGATGAGTCATTTAGGAAGGATCACCACACTTCAGGGATTACAAATTCTATGTGGCTTCTCGGAGATGTAACATATTTGTGGTGTGTAATTTGTAACATCTTTTTACCGATGAATCTTGAAATTCATTATCCTCATCAAGGGATTCCATTTCATGTTTTTCATATAGGGATATGAATGAAATGGGTGGATAAGAGTAATTTTAAAGACATAGATTTTTTGGATGCTTAGCTTTAACTAGCTTTTTATGCAAGCTTTAAGAGTATTTCAGGATGTGTTACTATTTTATACACCATATAAGAGTTTCTAGATTCTATTCATGAATGGATTAACACTATGAAAGGTTACATAATGTGAATAGATGATTCACATTTTGAATATTTTAAATAAAATATTTTAATATGAGGAGATGTGTGTAATTACCCGACCCTAAAAGCCTAGAGTCGGTGCATTATTTCGTATCCTAGGCATGATCACAAAAGAACAAGACTCAAAATACTGATTAGGTTTGTAGCTTTGGAAGTACTAGATACGTTCATAAGGATGAAATTACATCATAAAATGGAAAAATACAACATCATTGTTTCCATAGACAATACTCAGATCCCAAAGACTATCCCTGCAGGTCGTTCATAATATACTTTTTCGCATACTGGAAAAAATACAACATAGGAATGGGTGAGCTTAGATGCTTAGTAAGGATAAAAATATAGATTAAACTATCACAAATAAGCATAAACATTAAACACAATGTATACAACTAAAACAAAAGCCTTTTAAACTTGAAATTCAGTATAATATGGAAAAGATAAAATCAAATAATTCCATTTACTTATTCACATTGATATTCTACAAGTAAATAATCAATTGAAATATCAATAGCCACATTCATAATGATGGAATTCATAATGACAGAATTCATATCCACATAGTCAAGGACTTGTGCCTAGACTAAAATAATATTTTTTTTCAAGGCCTCATGCCAGGACACTAGTTTGTCTCATTAGACCAACCGATGCATTGAAGAGTTATATCAGGCTCCACCGATTACTTACTAAGTCCAATACATTCCTCATATGAAAATGTTTAAACATAACATAAACACTCATATTAAAACTTGTTATGAAATGTCAATAAATAATCCATAAACCATGAATGGTATAAAAATAACACATCCATAGTCAAACATTTCACAAAACCTTAAATACAAAATGGAAGATTTGTATCATGATAAATAAACTTCAAACATGTTTAAAATTCATCAATGGATGTTGACATAAATGAAAATGATTTTTAAAACTCTTCGTGAGAAATATCTATTTTTCATGAAAACATTTAAAAGTCACACAATTTAAAAAAGAATACATTTAAAGGAATTTTTTGAATCAAAGTGTCACATACCACCTTTAATCATTTCAATGGAATTTAAATTTTAAAATCATTAGTGGCTATATAAATAAATCCTTAAAATCTATTTTGAAAGCATGGAAATTAATGGGAATGATTTAGAAGAATAAATATTTAAAAAATTTAAAATTATGTTTTAATAAAATGTCCCTAAAAAATAATCCATTTGAAAACACTTTTATGAAACATGGACATTGATAATATGTTGGTCCCAGAAGATTTATACGTATAAACAACCTCGGCTAATAAAGAGATTGTGAAATTAACCATTACCTTGTACTTTTCCATTGTAGGGGGTAGGTTAACCTCTAGTATCACAGTGAAATAATTTTTATTAAATTATAAAAGAATCATATACATTAATATGATATCATATATGATCTTTTATCATTTATTTTTTCATAATATCTTAGTATTGTCTTTGTTTTGGGTGTTAAGTGGTTCGTTGTCCATTATATGATTTCTTTATAAGATATGACTGTTATGGATAGTATGTATCTTATTCATATTCAGAATGATATTAAGGCTTTAAATATTGTTTTTAATCATCTAATGAAAATTATTCATGAATGGATATGATGGAGAATGAATCTCATCACATTCATCGAGAAAGTAATCCATACGTATGCATGAGCGACAATATCATTCTTCGGATATTAAAATAATATATAATTGGATGGTATGTAATATATAAAGAATCAATATAATGTTATTTTTATTATTTATATCAATTACACATCATTATTATACCCATCCAAATAATAATGCATTGAATAACAATTACACCACGACGTGGAGACGGTAAGCCGTACGTATGTACGTATGATGACATTTCATTAAAATGATAAAAAGAACAATTAATATGGTTGTACCATATTTATAATAACATCAATGTAGATATACGATACTGGATTTATTATTTTATAATGGAAACAACAAATAAAAAGGATGTGGAAGAAGAAAGGAACTTGAAAGAGGTGATTAAATATTTACCTCTTCATCGAGTTATTCCTTTTGATTTGATCAAAAAGGCTCATTATGTTGGCTTTATGAATAAAGGAAGGACTCTAGGATGAAGGGAGTATAGTTGATAGGGTATTTTGGAAGGTGATGGCCGATCCACATGGCTTTGAAGGTGTTAATTAGAGAGAAGGGGGAGTGACATTTTATAAGAGGGGTGAGGGGCACCTTACGAAAAGATGGAAATATTATTATATAATGAAATATTTTTCTGTTTCTAATGGATATAAAATTAATTATTTAATGTATAATGTGGGTATGGGTCGAAAACCACTCAACCAATAGGTTTTATTCCGGTTTGGGTCACAATATAAACCTTATCTTTTAGATTTAACGCTAAAATAAATAGTTTGAACTTTAACATGTATCATTTTATTATTATGTTATATGGTTAATTAACATAATATATACTTCCAAGTGATCCCCAAGTTGTAAATTAACGATTCACCTATCATTATATAGGTCTTTTGGCCAAACAATATATTTTTATGTATAGAATATCTATTAATAATATAATATTTGTTTTAAAAACTCTTTTATGTCAATTTAGTCACTATTTGGTATTTTGAATTTTTTAAATTTATAATAGAATTATTACTTCGAAATTTTTTTTTTACCAACCATAACATGTAATATTAACCAAAAAAATTAGTGGAAATCAAAAAAAGTCTCTAATTAAATTTATTTGGATATTTATATTATCAAATATTTTAATATTTCATTAATTATGTAATTACTGCATATTCACTATGTCATAAATAAATTAAATTTAATAATGTATAAAAAATATATATATAATAAAATTATGTTGAAAATCATTTTTGAATTTTAATGAATATTTATAGTCAAATTTATCTTATGTGTAACCCATTATTAAAAATGGTTTAGTTATTAAACATTGAATTTAACACTTTTAACTCTTCTTTGAATTTAATAATAATAAATGTCCTAATCTAATCCTAGTTGACCAAAATGATCATATCTTATTCCTAAGGTTGTTTTTTGTCAAATTAATCTTATCCAATAGAATTAATACATGTGTTAGGGTAATAATAATATCATTTTTACCCTTAATTACCCTATTATTTTTAATCATGGTAAATAAAAGTAAAAAGTTACTATTTAGTAAAACAAATTTCTTCATATTGAACCAAATTTTACTTACTGATAACAACCATTTCTCTCAAATTTTTGAAATTAAATTCATAGAAGTGGTAAAATTATGTTTTATTTAAATTTTTAAATACTCCTATGAGGTGGGTAAAAGACGGTAAAAAGATCAATAAATTTTTTATATAAATAAAATTATTATAAATTTACAGAAATTAATTAAATTGAACATATATAGTAATTATGTATCTATTTGGACCAAAAATAAATTTATATTAAATAAATAATAATTAAAAAAAATTGGTTTTAAACTATAACTCAGTGTTTTTCACAGTTCATCAAAAATTGAAGGTTTTCAAAAAATTAACAAAAATTCACCCTAACCTATTTTGATATTCCAAATTCAAAAATGAATTCTATTTTACTAATTTAAAAACATATAAGTTGCATTATTAGTTTAAAATTAATTCCAGTTGTCAAAACCAAATTTTTTTTTAAGAAATAATAACTATCAAAAGATTGACACCTATTTATGACCAATTTCAATGTAAAATTACATAAAATGACTATCATTGGATTAAATTGTTAAAATATAATATATTTATACTTCAAAACCATTAAAATGTATAATTCAACACAATAAATTATTTTTATTAAAATATTTTTTTCAATTAAAATATAGTATTTTTCACTATTCACCCAAATATGAATGTTTTCTGAAAAACACAAAATAATTATCAAAAATACATTATTATGTCCCGATTCTAAATAATAATTTTATTTTGTCATGTTAAATATATAAATGTTTCAAATAATGGATTTAAAAAGGGTTCTCCATTCAAAGGCTCCAAAATTCCATTTTTTGGAAAATAATTCTTTTATATGAAAATAATGAATTTGTTCTTACATTATTCCTAAGAAACTCATAATATTTATTTTATAATTATAAGGATTATATAAGTCCAAATTCAGTTAATATTATTCATAATTGCTTTTGAATGGCTAGTTTGGTAAGTCGCGGTTCACTTGAACTCAGTGTTCCGTGTAGTGCAGGTTATTGAATTACATTGACGAATTTACGTACTAAAAAATATTGGGGTGTTACATACATACCTCCTTCAAAAAAATTGAATCCTCGCAATTTGAAATTGTTCTTCGAAAATTGATGGTTGAAAATATAAAATACCATTGTGGGAAAACCCACATCAGAAATTGGGTAAATAAAATTTAGACTTAGTTAGAGAAAAAGTGGAATGAAAAAGTCACCACCAAATTATGATCTCGATTATGAAATCATTTTTGTAAATTAGAGACACATAATAAGAGGAAAATAATAAATATTTATAGGGAGTTATTGAGTTCATCAGTCACAAACTATTATATACTTGAGGGCCTTAAATCCATCAATCTATGATGATTTAAAATATCATCATTTCAACAAAACATATGGTATTATGATAAAACATTATTAGTTTTAAGATCCCATACTGAATGTTTAAGAATTATTATATTCATAGAATAAAAGAAGAAAAAAAAATATACTTCACAAATAGAGTTCCATCCTATAAAACATTTTAACAACAAACTTATCTTTCACTCTAAAAGATAATAGAACATAAAAAATTATTATACGTATCGTATCCATATAGGGTTCCAAAAAGATTGAATTTATAATGTATCTACTAGAACATTTACAAAAACTACATTATTCTATCTTGGAAATCATGTGGGCCAATGGTAGGTGATACACCCTTGTCGCCATTCGGTTGTAGGTTCAAGTCCCGTGGCCCTTCCAGGCGTGATGGGTTGATGCCTGACCTCCAGGTTGTCCTTTTTAAGGAAATCCAAAAATAATCTCAAACTACACTTATCCAAAATACTTCATTCCAAACTCATAGCCCAAATTTATATGGATGTAAAACAGAATGAAGATCCTTTTTCCCATGTCATAACATGTGAAAACCTTCATCATGTATTCTTTTAAAACATTTCAACATCATGAATTACCATACAACTTTATTGATTCAATATATTCTCCCATATTCCAAATATAATACTGGATATACTCCTTTTAACAAAAAATGTTGTAAACTCCAACAATTATGGAATATAAAAACCATTAATCAGTTTCATGGTAGTCAAGAATATCAAATATAATTTATCAAAATCAATAATAAATTATTACAAAATCACTAACTCAATATGAAGAACCATATTATGGTTTATATTTCTCTCAACCATATAATTCCTAAAATTTAACCTGCTATTGAGTCACTTTCCTTGGTTCCACACAATCACAAGTGCTAAATGAAATAGTATTGCAGTACAGTCCTTATATAGTATATAATTCTTATAACATGTAAATCATTAATACAATACTCAAATGACACAATACATTAATAACTACATAAGAAATCTAATCATTCTAATTATATTTGGAAGTATCATAACATTATTATTATTATCCAATAGCATCATTTGGGGCATACTCTGATGATTTGGACATTGATTCCTGTATTGTCCCAACTCCTTGTAGATGAAGCATTATACATTTGGAACTTTTTTCTTAACCTTGCATTAATGTACATTGTGTCCTTTTTCTCCACACTTATAACAAACTCTAATTCCCCTTAAGCAATTACCAAGGTGATTCTTTCCACAGTTATCACATATTGGAAAATCATTCATTTACCTCTTCCATTTATCCATCATTCTATATTCCTTCATTTTCTTCACTTGTTTCCCATCAATGAAATAGGACTGAGATAATTCATTACTTATCTTATAAACATATGGTACAATTTCTTCATATGTTGAGAATACATGGGAGACTATTTCCCTTCAAAATGTTGGCTTAGTATCATGAATGATATAATCCTTCTTACTCTTTGGATCATACGTATTGCTGGAGATCACATTCCTTCTACTGGGATCCATTTCTATACAATGGCATACACTAGGTTAGTTTATGAATTATAATTAATAATTCCAAACTTGTAAAATACCTAACATAAATTGAACAGTTTGTAAATATAATCCGTAAACATAAAAATATTTTCTCTGGAGAGGTATATACTCATAAATCATTCATAATGATTTGTAAGGAAAATAAGAATTATCCTAATTATATCCCACATGAGTGCCTTAACCAAGAGTGCAACATGGACCGTTTCCATTCACCAGTTCTCATTTGAGTGTAGGTCAAAGTGGTGTTTTCGGGTTTTACCCCTACGATCATCTGTGCCAGAGCCACCTCTACCTGGTCGTATCTAGACAGGGATGTATTTTCATGGAAAACACACAACTTCTCTAAATTAGAAAAATTCTAAGAAGTTCTTCAAATACTATTACTCAACGACTATCTTAGGGTAATGTGCATTAATCAGAGTTTATCTAAATCTAGTTTCCAACGATTGTACGAAACATCCTCTGATACCAACTGTAATGCCCAGTCCATAGAAGCCCAGAGTCAGTGCATTGTTATGTATCATTAGCATGATCACAAAAGATAAAGTCTCGAAAGACTGATTAGTTTTATAGCCTATGAAGTACTAGATACATTAATAAGGTTTACATTACATTATAAAAGTGAAAACTACAACAACATTGTTTCCATAGACAATATAGAGATCCCATAGACTATCCCTATAAGTCAATCATAATATACTTCTTCGCATCCTGGGAAAAATAAAACATATAACGGGCTGAGCTCAGATGCTCAGTAAGGATAACAATATAGCTGAAACATTCATAAATAAGAATAAACATTAAAAGAAATATATAAGTATAAAACAAAAGATTTTTAATCTTGGAAATCAGCATAATATGGAAATGATAAAATCAAATAATGCCATTTACATATTCACACAGATATTCTACTAGTCTAATAATCACATGAAATATTAATAGCCACTTGCGTAATGATGGAATGAATAATTCCCGACATCATAATCACATATTCAAGGCCTTGTGCCAAAACTTAAAATAAGATTTTTTCAAGGCCTTTTTCCAAGACACTAGTTTGTCTCATTAGACCTACCGATTCATCAAGTAGCTATAGCGGGCTCCACACATCACTTACTAAGTCTTTTGCATTCCTCATATGAAAAGTTTTAAACATAACACAAACATTCGTATTAAAACTAGAATATGAAATGTCAGTACATTATCCGTAAACCATGAATGGTATAAAAATAAGACATCCATAGTCAAACATATCACAAAACCTTCAATACAGTATTGAAGATTTGTATCATCATAAATCAACATCAAAAAAGGTTAAAATCCATCAAATGGTGTTGACAAAGGTGAAATTGATTTCTAAAACTCTATCAGAGAAATATCTCTTTTTTCATGAAAACATTTAAAAGTCACACAATTTAAAAAGTAATACATTTAAAGTCAATTGTTTAATAAAAGTGTCCCCTAACACTTTGAATCTTATCAAAGTAATTAAAATTTTAAAAACATTCATTTCTAAATAAATAAATCCTTAAAAACCATTATGAAAGCATGGAAAATAATGAGAACGATTGAGAAAAATAGATATTTAAAACATTTAAAATGATGTTTTAGAAAAATTTCCCTTAAAATTATCCCTTTAAAAAATCTTTTATTAAACATGGAAATGGATAATAAATATTTCCTAGTAGATAATTACATAAAAACAACCTCGGATAAAAAAGAGATTTTGAAATTAAAACATACCTTGTACTTTTCCTGGGTCAAGGGTAGGTTGAACTCCTGTTTAATGGTGAAATAATATTTATTAAGTTATAAAATAATCATATACATTAATATGATATTTTAACATTTATTTTTTAGTAATATCATAGTATTATCGTCGTTTCTAGTGTTAAATGGTTCGTTTACCATTTTATGATTTGTTGAATAAGTAATTTTTGTTATATATAGGATGTATCTTATTCATATTCAGAATGATATTAAATCATTAAACAGTGTTTTTAATCTACTAATGAAAATTAGTCTTGAATGGATACGATAGAGAATGAATCACACCGCGTTCATGGAGGAGGTAATCTGTAGGTACGAACGAGAGAAAATTTCATTATTTTGATATTAAAATAATATTTAATTGGATGGTATATCATATATTCAGAATCATTATCATGTTATATTTATTATTTTAATCAATTACTCATCATTATTATACCCATCTAAATAATAATGCATTGAATAAAAAGTACACAACGACGTGGAGACGGTAAGCCGTATGTACGCACTTATGGTGACATCTCATTCAAAGGATGGATAGAATAATGAATATGGTTGTAACATTTTTATAATAAAATCAAATTATATAGAAGATACTGGATTTATAATTTTATAATGGAAACAACAAATAAAAAAAGTGGAAGATGAAAGGAACTTGAAAGAGGTGACGGAATATTTACCTCTTATTCGATTTTTCTCTTTGATTTGATAAAATGGGTTCTTTAGGATGGATTTCTGACTATAGGAAGGCCTCTAGGATTAAGGGAGGTTATTTTAGAGTGTATTAGGGTAGGTTTTCGCCATGCCAAATGGGTTTTAAGGTGTTAATTACAGTGAAGTGTGAGTTCCCTTTTATTAGAGGGTGAGGGGACCCAAAGGAAAAGTTATAAATATTATAATATAATAAAATCATTTTCGGTTTCAAATGGAATAAAAATGAATTATTTAAAGTATAAGGTGGGGATTGGTCGAAAAATACTCAACCAATAGGTTTTAGACATGTTTGGTCACTATATTAACCTTATATTTTAGATTTAACTCTTAGTTAAATAGTTTGAAATTTACCATGTCACTTTGTATTTTTATATTATATGGTTAATAAACATACTATATACTTCCAAGTGAACCCCAAGTTGTGAATTAATGATAAAAATATCATTATATATTTATTTTTTCCAAACCTTATATTTTTATGAAGAGAATATCAATTAATAATATAATATTTGTATTATAAAATCTTTTAGCTCAATTTTGACACTATTTGGTATTTTGTTTTCTCTAAATTCATAAAAGCATTATTACTTCAAAACAAATAATATTACAAACCCTAAAATGTCATATTAACATATCAAATTATTTTAATTCATAAGAAGTCTGAAATTAAATTAATTTTGACATTTATAATGTCAATTATTTTAATATTTCATTAATTAGGTAATTACTGCATCTTAATTGTGTCATAAATAAATTAAATTATATTATGTCTAAAAAATATAATTAAAATATCATTATGTATTAAATAATTTTATATTTCTAATGAATATTTATAGTCGAATTTATCTTATGTGTTACCCAATATTATAAATTCTTTAATTATTAAACTTTAAATTTAACACTTTTATCTCTTCTTTGAATAAAATAATAATAAATCTCCAAATCTAATCCAAGTGGACCTAAAAGATCAGATTTTATTCCTAAGGTTGTTTTTTGTTGAATTACACTAATATATTATAATTAGTAAATTTTATAGGGTAATAATAATATCATTTTTACCCTTAATTAACCTATTTACTTTTAACCATTGAATATAAAAGTAAAAACTTACTATTCACCAAAAAATATTTTCATCTTACTGAACCAAATTTTACATACAGATATCAACCGCGTCTCTATGATTATTGAAATTCAACTCACAAAAGTAGTAAAATTATGTTTTATGTAAATTTTCAAATGCCCCTCGAAGGTGGGTAAATGGCGGTAAAACGTTCAATAAAATTTTTATATATCTAAAATTATTATAAACATACTCCAATGAATTACATTGAACATATATAGGTATTATATAAATATATAAATTTTTATCTAAAATAAATTTAATTAAAATAAATAATTATTTAAATAAAACTTTTGTTTTAAACTAAAACTCAGTGTTTTTCACTATTCATCAAAAATTTAATGTTTTCAAAAAAATACAAAAAACTCACCCTAATATAATTTTGATATTTGAAATTAAAAAATGAATTCTATTTTACAAATTTAAAAACATCTAATTTTCATTAATTAATTTAAAACTAATTCCCATTTTCAAAATCAGAAAGCGTGTTTTTATAAAATAATAACTATCAAAAGATTGACCATTGTTTATGTCCAATTTCATAGTGAAATTACATACAATGACCATAATTGGATTAAATGATAAAAATATAATTTAATTATACTTCAAAATAATTAAAATGTATAATTAAACACTATATATTATATTGATTAAAAACATTTTTTTCAGTTAAAATATAGTATTTTTTCCTATTCACCATAATATGAATGTTATCAAAAAAACAGAAAAAATTTATTGAAAATAAATTATTATGTCCCGATTCTAAAGAAGAAGTTTATTTTGTCAAATTGAATATATAATAGTTTATAATATTTTATTTAAAAAGAGTTCACCATTAAAACGCAGTAAAATTGTATTTTTGAAAAATAATTCTTTTATCTAAAAAAATTGAATTTGTTATTACATTATGTCTAAGGAACTCATAATATGGATTCTAAAATTATAAGGATTATCTAAAGCTCAAAATTCAGTTAAGACTATTTATAACTACTTTTAAATGACTATTTTGGTATGTTGTGGTGCGCTAGAACTCAATGTTGTGTGTAGTGGATGTAATTGTATTACTTTTAAGAAATAACGTACTATGAAATATTGGGGTGTTACAATGGGTACTCTAGAGTAAGTGGGACATTGATGGTTACTCATTGTGTAACTGGGAAACAAGTTGTGTAATGACCCACATATAATTTTTAAATAGGGTGGGTAACTACTTTGTTTCAGTTCATTATATAATCTCATTTATATTAACCAATTAAAATTTCTTTGAAAATGTATGACACTAAACTAATTATGTAATGTTTTGATCGATGTTCAATATTCATTGTAGTTGCAGTGTGTCTCAAAAAGTAAGTGATCTCTTTTTATTGTTGTCATTGATCATTGTAGTTCCCTTATGTGGTGTTATTAGATCATTTGTTCTATGTTAATTTTTATCTGTTTATTCATCATGATCCATTTTTTTATGTCATTTTGGAGTCAATTATATTTTTTTTCACTATGTGTTGGGCATTCATTATTGAGGTATGTGGGTTTCATACTATCCTCAGATCCCTTCTATTTTAAATTGGATTAATCTTATTATGTGGATTTGAATGTGTGGCCTTTGTATACATTGTTGGGTTTTTATTGTTAGTGGATCCAATTGAGGGCATGTGGGACCTAGGTTTTGAGCGATATGGTTTCTTCTCTAGCATATGATATTGAAACTTATTATTGTGGATTTGTAACTTGTGTCATAAAAGTAATTTTCATGATTGATTTGTGAGTATTGAAAACAATTTTTATAGAAAAATTGATTTTCCCGGATTGCTGATAAATGTAAGATAATAAATATTATTTTAAAATAATTTAAATTTATTGGTGAATCAATTTTTAAATGATTTCTGATACTTTTAGATTTTTGTGAAAATGAGCTCATGGGTTACCATGGGCACTATGGGTATGGTTTAGGTTAAGGCCCTCATCCATTATTGAGATTCACCTTCTGTCATGTTACTATTATAATAGATTGTATATTATCGGATTTTGGATTGAATATTATGTTGGGGTTCCACATAATAGGTTGTCTCCCTAGACCTAGAGTATTATCAATAGCTCAGGGTACCATACTGCGATGTTCATATTCTTTTGGTATAAGAAGTTTTCTTTATGAACTTTTGTATTCCCTGGTATTGAGATGATTGTGATTATACATCAATTCTATTTTTCATTATCTTTTTAAATATACTTGATATACACCAGATATGGAAAAAATTTCTCTAATTGGAATATCTTTATTGTTATAGAATTTTTATTAAAATCAAATGATTATCATGATTTCTCTAAAACAACTTTTCATCATATCTATAGCATCCTGGGTAAATAAAGAATATGAAATTCTCATATTTATCAATATTTGTGAATAAAATGATAATATTACTTTAAAGGGAATTCTAGGCTCGATGGCGTACACAATATGTAACAACAAGTTTCTTTGAAATCTTATGTTGTACACTGATAATAAAAAATATTACTTTAAATGGAAGTTAACGCCTAGCCGTTTTATTGGTGGGAAAGGAAAAGAATAACTAAAAAATGATTATATATGTTTGTCAAATATTTTTACTTTTATTGAATAAATTTTAGGGGAATAAAATTCTAATGAATCCAATTTTAAGCAGAAATATTCTAATATTCTTTAAAAGGTCGATTAATGCCTTTTTATGGAGAAACCGTTTTAAATCCACTTTTTCAAAATTTTATATGTTATATTTGACAAATTATAATCCTTTCTTTGAATCGGGACATCAAAATTTACTCTATGTATTTTTTTGTTATTTTTTGGATAAAGTTCATTTTTTAATGAATAGTGAATGATGCTGTATTTTAATTTAAAACCACTTTTATAATCTAATTTATTTATATGGATAGATTATCATTTTAATTGGTTTTAAATTTCAGTTATAATATTTTTTACCATGTAATCCAATGGTGGACATTGGAATTATTTTCACTTTGAAATTGGACATAAACAAGTGTCAATCTTTTGATATATATTGTTTCTTAAAAACACAATATTTGTTTTGATAATGAGAATTAATTATTAAATTAATTAATGTAAATTATATGTTTTTAATTTTGTAAAATATACATCATTTTCTAATTTGGAATATCAAATATAGATGACGGTGAATTTTTGGTATTTTTCTAAAAAACATCAATTTTTGATGAATAGTGACACCACTAAGTGGTAGTTAAAAAACATATTTTTCGTTTAAATGAAATTTTCTTGCATATATGAATTGAATTCTAAAAATACTACTTACAAGGATGTCATTATTATGTAAAATTTGGTTCAATGGAATGAAAATAATTTTTTTGAATAGTAACTTTTGAGTTTTATTAATCGCAATTAGAGGTAATTAGTGTAATTTAAGGTAAAAATAATGTTTTAATAATATGAAATTACCTTGAATAATGTACTACTATTATTGGATGAGTCATGGCCGACTAGGAAAATCCATGGGTCAACTTGGGGACCCCATGGTGCCACTTGGGAAAAAAATGGCATTAAAAACTTTTTATTTAAAGTTAAAATAAAATTGTAACAAACATGTATTGTTTTACTAAAAGAAATTTACTTTGATTTATATAAGTTATATTTTTTACTATAAATATTCATTATAATGATAATCATATATACAACATCATGGAAATTTGTTTATAATTTTTAGACATTAAATACATAAATTTATTTATGACACTATGATGATGCAACGATTACCACATTAATGAACTATTTAAATACAATGAATAGATAAGGTCAAATCTAAGACATTTACTTATCTAAAACCTATTGGATGGGTGTATTTAGAACCATTATCTACTTAAACTCGAAATATATCATTTTTGGACATTTAAAATCTGAAAAGCATTTCATAATAAATTATCATTTCATGACCTTCAAAGAGTGCCCCTCCTCCATCTTACAAAAGGCCCCCACCTCTACTCCCTTACCCACATCTCTCAAGTCCTTGGATCATCCAACCCCTACTCTTATAATCTCTACACATCCCTCTATTCATCCTAGAATCCTTAACTTAGGCATAAATCTCTTCAAGAAACCCTTTTGGTTCAAACCAATGAGAGTTACATGATTTAAAGGTAATGTATTCTCTTATGTTATTTTGTTTTGTTTTTCTTCTCCAATCCTCAAAACTAATTTTATTAATTTTAATTATAACAAAAATAGTATCTTCAATATACTAGGATGTTATAATGAGATGTATTTGAGCTAAACTTACACACACCTCCATCTAATGGTTAAAGAACATACTGTTTTTGTGGATGGCGAATTACTGCCTCACGAAACGATGATTGTTCAATTATCTCATACCACCACTCATGGTGGCCATTATGATGTCACTGTATTTTATATATGATATATATTTTATTTCTTTTTTCTATATACTTCTGTATTTTATATTTAAAACATACCTTTATTCTTTGCATGTTGTGCAAATGAGATAATTTCATATAAAGAAGTGTGGACTACCGCCCCCTCAAGTGATGTGAATCGTTCATGCAATACATGGAATTTATATAGAATGAAATTAATGAACCTATGTGACCTATATAACTTATATATTATAATTGAAATATTATATATATATATATATATATCACAAATTTATTTTTAATTACATTAATATGAAAAATAAATGAACGTAGTGTTCATGCGTATGTACGGCCTACCGTCTCCACGAACGGTGCATTTCATTTTCTATATCCAAATGTTATAGAATAGTATAAAAACAATTTATACTAGAAATATATGATATTTAAATAATTAATACTATTTTGGATATGATTATATTATAACTAAATGGACAATTCTTTTTAATCATGTTCATTTTTGACTCATGTACCGTACGTTGACAAAAATGTTTGATATAAACTCTCATAATTAACTAATTATTATAAATTTATAATATCTGATATGAATTTAATAATAAAAATTAAATTAGGTCCTTATGAAATTATAAATTTACCAAGGATTATTATTCAGAAATAAAAATAAATGAGCAAGACAAGTCGGACTTGAGGTAAGGGATCTGACCTCTCTCTTCCTTTTCATGTACTCTCTTTTATGTCATTTATTTTATGATCCATGTTATGATGTTAGAGGATGATCATTTATATTAATAATACTGTAATTTTTATTTTCATATGATGACGGACCCCCTCTTACTCTCATCAATTTATTTTAATAATTTTTAAGAGGTGCCATTACGCTGCGGAATTTTTGTAATTGGATTTCTTATCTCACTTTTAATTCTGTGAGATTTCCATTTTTCACCACTTATTTATTGCATGTGGTTTATTGTATACTGACATATATTATCATGATTCTATTTATATTCATGGTATACATAGATTAATTTTGTGTTTATTATCTTTTGGTCATATGACTCGATTGATTACAACGTGGTAAGGGGTTTTTTATCTCACTTTTATTCCTGTGAGATTCATGCTATATTTGTCACTATCTCTTTTGAGTGGTGTATTTACTGACAATTATTATAATATTTGTGTAATATACATTCATTTATGGGTTTTTACATCAACATTGTAGGGTCCATCTTTCATGGGGTGTATGTTTCAAAAGTTACCAAAATCGGTAAGGGAACCATTCACCCTCTTATTTTTAAAAGACTTATTTTTTTTAGGTCTTTTAATTTACATATTATTATTTTGGGATATGTTATTATATATCCTTATTGTTGTAAATTCTATGTACAGGTGATGAGATACCCATTTTATCTCTCATCAACTCATTTTATGAATTTTAGAGTGATGCTGTTTGGCTATAGAATTTCTGTAAGGGATCTTCTTAACCCAATTTCAATTCATTGGGTTAAAACTCTACTTCATGATTATGTCATACTATTAATATGTGTGGATGAAATCTGATTTTTTTACACTTAATATCTTCTTATATTAGGTGTATTTATATTTTTCACACATAATTTTGTAGTTGATTTATCCTTAATATAAGGATACCGACTTTGTAAGGGACGTTGTCTCAATCTCCTTTCATTGAGGCATATTTTGTGCTAATACAAGACTTTATTTTATACGATTTATAAACACCATGGACTTTTCATTTCATTCAATGGGAATATTTTTATACGAATTGTTTTACTAAATGACAAAAATTATGTTTTTTAATGTACGTGGTGACAATGACCTTTCTGTCGCCGCGAGTATTATTTGATCTTTGACTTCATCAACAAGCTATAATGTTTTAAAAGAAAATAAATACCATATACACTTTTAGGTAATTTGTTATTGAAAATGGTTTTGATAATAGATTCTTTTATTTCAATATATTTAAATGATATATTGTGATTGAAATGTTGAAATTTTTTTCATTCCAATATATTGGTTTTATGTGTTATGATTTAATTATGGAACTTGGACATTTGACGAGTGGTTATGTGATAAACCAAATAACGGGTGGTTCCATGAAAACCAGTATGTGTGGTTACATTATAACCTCCAATGCATTGTGTATGGAAGATGGTCGTATGGATATTCTCTTTAGTGATATGTGTGTAAGTTTACAATATGGTTATTCCATTTAAGTATATTTATGTCCCATGTTATCTATATATTTTATGTGTTCTTTATATGGGTTTTATGGTAATATTTTGTTTACAAAAGGGTATGTACTGATATTTTATTCAGTGAATAGTATTTACTACTTCATAAAGGCGAAATGTATTACTTTTCATGAAGTATTCACGATATAATTAATGTTTTGAAAAAACTAACAGTTTTCCTTCATTGTGTATCCTTTACTAAGATTTTTATGCTCTTCCCATGTTTTTGAAATGTTTTCCACATGACTTAAATATTAATAGGGTCAAGGATGGGATCAAGGAAATATATGCTATCTAAAACATGGAAGTAGACATGTTTCTTTTTAAGAGTTATTATTTTTTGGAAGCTTAGTAGAAGTTTCTACTTTGTAATCTTTTGAGATGTAATAGTTATGTCCTAATTCTATAAAACTCTATACTTGAAAAGATCCTCTATGTGAATTATTCATTTAATTCATTATTATTTAATGTTTTATTGCTGAGACCATATAGTTGGTATCAATGGTTTGTTTAGATAACTTTATAGGTTATGTTATTCTATAAGAATAAGTGAAATTATAATAATGGTTAAGATTTCATAAAGAGTCATAGTTTTAGATATAATGAATGGGTTTAAGATAACATGATTAGTTATATCTTATATTTTCCCTCCTCATAAGATATTATATGATTATTAAAATGATATACTCACACTGACATTTTTTGTTTTAGTAAATGGTTGGATATAGCAGGCACCAAAGTAATAGTGGATGTGAAGAAAAACGTGAATTTTTTTTAGAAGAACAACAGAATGATATAGGAGCTGCAATGAGAACTCTTGTGGTTATTTGAAACCAACTATCAGGAGTCATGATTGACCACTTTAACCATGGTGAGTTCTCTAATGCATCATGTACGAGAGAACCAACTTGATGTGGAAGATTAGGTAATAATTATAAAGGTAACCATTAGGGTTTATATGATCCTTAATTTTGAGGTAATTATGGGATACTATATATTATGATGGAAAATGAAAGGCAAGAAATAAACTTAAGGTTAATTATGTTATGGTTATTTTTGAAGATTTTATCTCTTTTTGGGGAATGCTTTAAGAATTATATTGTTTTGGGAAAAGGACATCACACAGACCGTGTGACAACCCGCCGCGTCGGACAAAGTTGTGGTAATCGAACCCACACCCAAATTGCGACTGGAATTTATCACCTACCACTGTACTACGTGAAGTCCCTGGTTAGTATGACTAATTTTTTTCAGTTATATGATCTTATGAATAATAAATAAGTTTATTTTAGGTTATCGATGGAAATTATTAACCTATCATGGAAGATATGTGATTAGGTTAATTACTTTTCAGTATGAGACTTTAGGAGTAACTCATTTTATTTGGAGATAAATGTTAAGATTTACCTTGGAAGAATATGTGATTAAATCATTCATAGATTTGGGTTTCAGTCATAGTTTGGTTTATTTTTTATGAATTTCATGGGAAATTATGTATTGAAAGGTCGTTGTTGAACTATGGGTTGTTTGAAAAATTTAGGAGATTTAGATTAGTTTTTATTTTTGTAAAATATTATCTTTTTTTGGGATTATCGGATCTTATACCAAAAATTTTGGTTTTGGTTAAAGTTTAAAGACTTGTGAAATATATAGTTCTCTTTTGTGGATTAGGTGATTCTATAAAATTTGATTATATCGCTCTTAATGGGAAAAAGTCATCCTAATTACTCACCTTTTGGAGAAAATATGGGTTTGTGCAATAAATCTAGTAAGAGACGAAAGTCAACACAAAAAGTATGTATGTTACCTTATGTTTTAGTTAAGCCCATAAATAAATTCCTTAATGAAAAGTAACTTAAAACAAAAATGTTGTCTATTAACTTTTCCAACTGGGGAATAAAATACCGTTTAACCCTTCACATGATTGTGATTTTATGATGGTTAACTTTCTCCTAGACAAATTTTCCCATTACTCTCCTTTAGAACTTGATGGTTTGTTTTCTCCTCCATGTCCATGTTTTCATGGAATCTTTGTATCTATTGTCTTAGGAGACATTTTTACGTTTCTTTCTTTCTTGTAAAGTTGTAGTTTAATTTACTCCTTTCCTGATGTGGGGCTTTCAATGATGTTTTCGAGACCAATTTTAAAATTGCGAGGAAGCAAATCCCAAATGGAGGGAAGGATATAAAAACTCAGGTAAATAAAGAATATGAAATTATCATATTTATCTATATTTCTGAAAAAAAAATTAATATTACTTTAAATGGAATGTTATGCTCGATGAAGTACTCAATACGCAACAATGAGTTTCTTTGAAATCTTACGTTTCACACTAATAATAAAATAATATTATTTTAAATGGTAGTTAACGCCTAGACATTCTATTGGAATGAATGAACAGAACTAACTACAAAATGATTATATATGTCTGTCAAATATTTTTACTTTTATCCAATAAATGTTAGGGGCTTAAAATGCGAATGAATCAAATTTTGAGCATAAATATTCTAATATTATTTAAAAGGATGATTAACCTCCTTTTCATGACGAACCCTTTTTAAATACAATTTTTGAAAATTTTATATGTTATATTAGACAAAATAAAATCCTTATCTAGAATCAAGACATCAAAATTTACATTCTGTATGTTTTTGGTATTTTTTTAGATAAAGTTCATTGTTTAATGAATAGTGAATGATGTTGTATTTTAATTAAAAACCTCCTTTTTAATATAATTTATTGATATGGATATATTATCTTTTTAATTGGATTTAAAGTGCAATTAGAATAAATTTTTACCATTTAATCCATTGGTATACATTAGAATTAATTTCCCTTTGAAATTGGACATAAACAAGTGTCAATCTTTTGATATATATTGTTTCTTAAAAACATGCTATTTGTTTTGACAATGGGAATTAATTATTAAATTAATTAATGCAACATATATGTTTTGAATTTTTTAAAATAGACATAATTTTTGGATTCAGAATATCAATTATAGCTTAGGGTGAATTTTTGGTATTTTTCTGAAAAACATCATTTTTTGATGAACAGTGAAACCACTAAGTTGTAGTTAAAAAACATATTTTCCTTTTAAATGAAATTTTACCCCATCTATGAATCTAATTTTAAAAATATGACATACATGGTTGACATTAATAAGTAAAATGTGGTTCAATGGGTTGAAAATAATTTTTGGTGAGTAGTAACTTTTGAGATTTATTGACCACGATTAGAGGTTATTAATGTAATTTATGCTAAAAATAATGTTTCAATAATATGAAATTACCTTGACACATGTCCTACACCTATTTTATGATTCATGTATGACCATGAAAATCCATGGGTCAACTTGGGGACCCCATGGAGGCACTTGGGTAAGAAAATGAAATTAAAAACTTTTTTTTAAAGTTAAAATAAAAATTTCACAAACATTTATTGTTTTACAACAACAATTTTAATTGTGGTTATATAAGTTATATTATAATCTATAAATATTAATTAGAAAGATAAAAATATTTCTTACATAACTGTAATTTTTTTAATCATTTTTAGATATTAAATAAATAAATTTATTTATGACACCACGATGATGCAGCGATTACCTCATTAATGAACGATTTAAATAAAATGAAAAGATAATGTAAAATATAAGACTTACACTTGTCTAAAACCTATTGTATGGGTGTATTTCGAAACCATATCACCTTATTTTGGAAATATATCATTGTGGGACCTTTAAAATACAAACATCATTTCATAATAAAGTAACATTTCATGACCTTCCAAGAGTGCCCCTCCTCCCTCTTATAAAAGGCCCCCACCTCGACTCAATTACCCACACCTCTCAAGCACTTGGATCGTCCAAACCCTTCTCCTATTATCTCTCCACATCCCTCTATTCGTCCTAGAATCCTTATCTTAGGCAGACATCTCTTCAAGAAACCCTTTTGGTTTAAACCATATGGAGTGAACAGATTTAAAGGTAATTTCTTCTCTTATGTTCTTTTGTTTTATTTTGCTTCTCCATCCCCATAAACTCATTTTATTACAATATTTTGTAACAAAACCAGTATAATAAATATACTAGGATGTTTTTATGGGATTTATTCTAGATAATCATACACACACCTCCATCTAATGGTTAAAGAACACACTATTTATGTGGATGGGGAATTACTGCCTCCCGAAATGATGATTGTTCAATTAACTCCTACCGCCTCTCATGGTTGCCATTATGATGTAACTATATTTTATATATGATATATATTGTATTTATGTTTTTTATATTCTTATTTATTTTATATTTAAAACATTCCTTAATGTTTTTTATGTTGTGCAAATGCGATAATTTCATATGAGAAAGTGTGGACTACCGCCCCATCAAGTGATGTGACTCATTCATGCAATACAGGAAATGTATAAAGAATGAAATTAATTAACAAATGTGACCTATAAAATGTATATATTATACGATAATTATAATATATATATCTCTCATGTAGTTATAATTCCATTAATATGACAACGAAATAAAAATAGCGTTAACGCGTACGTACGACCTACCGTCTCCATGAACTGTGTATTTCATTTTCTATCTCAGAATGTAATGGAATAGAATAAAATGAATTTAGACAGGATATATAGGATATTTAAATAATTAATACTATTCTGGAGATTATGTACTTATAACTACAAGGAAATTTTTTTTAAAACAAGTTCATTTTTGACTCATGTACCCAGACATTGACAAAAACGTCTGATATTAACTATCATAATTAACTAATTATTATAACATTATAATACGTGATATGAATTGAATAATAAACTTTAAATGTGGTCCCTAATAAAATATAAATTGACCAATGTTTATTATTCAGTAGTATAATGAAACGAGCAAGACAAGTCAGACTTGAAGTAAGGGATCCGACCTCTCTCATTATTTTCAAGTAATCTCTTTTATGTCATTTATTTTATGCTCCATGTTTTTATGTTGGAGGATGTTATTTTTTATTCAACATAATGTAATTTGTATTTTAATATGATTATAGAACCCCTCTTACTCTAATCAATTCATTTTAATAATTTTTAAAAGGCGTCGTTAGGATGCCGAATTTTTTTAAGGGGATTTCTTATATCACTTGTAATTATGTGAGATTTCCATTGGTAGCCATTTATTTATTTCACGTGGTGTATTTTGTAATGAAATATATTATCATTATTATATTTATATCCATGTTATTCAGAGATTCAGTTGGTTTTTATTATATTTTGGTCATACGACTCGATTTATTACAACGAGGTATGGGGTTTTTATCTAACTTTTATTTCTGTGAGATTCATGCTATATTTTTCGCTATATCCTTGGAGTGGTGTATATACATCCCATTATTATACTCTTTGTGTGATATAAATTAATTTATGGGAATTTACATCAACATTGTATGGTATTTATTTCATGGGGTGTACGTTTTGAAAGTTACCCAAATCGGTAAAGGAACCTTTCACAATCTTATTTTTTAAATTATTCTTTTTTATTGGACAATTAATTTAAATCTTCTTATATTGGTATATTTACTTATATATACTTATTTCTATAAATACTATGTACAAGTGATTAGATACACTTTTTATCTCTCATCGACTCATTTTCTGAATTTTAGAGTGACGTCATTAGGACGTCAAATTTCTGCAAGGGAATTTCTAAACTCAATTTCAATTCATTGGGTTAAACCTATACATCTTTATTATGTTATACTATGAATATGTCTGGATGACCTCTGATTGTATTAAATTTAACAACCTATTATATTGGGTGTATTTATATTTGTCACATATAATTATGTAATTGATTTATCTATAATCTAATGATACCAATTTTGATACGGTCTTTGTCTCAATCTCCTTTCATTGAGGCATATTTTATGCTAATACAAGACTTTCTTTTATACACTATATAAACTCAATTGAGTTTTCCTTTAATTAAAATGGAATATTTTTCTATGAATCATTTTACAAAATGAAAAACATTATGTTTTTTAACTTACAAGGTGACAACGACCTTTCTGATACCGCGAGTATTATTTGGTCTTTGGATTCCTTAACATGTCATAATGTTTTAAAAGAAAATAAATACCATATACTATTTTAGGTAATTTGGTATTGAAAAGGGTTTTGATAAAGGATTATTTTATGTCATTATATTTTAATGATATATTGTGATTGAAATTTTGAAATGTTATCATTCCTTTATATTGGTTTTATGTGTTACAATTTTATTATGGTACATGGACATTTAATGGGTGGTTACGTGATAAACCAAATGAAGGGTGGTGCCGTGAAAACTAGGACAGGTGGTTACGTTTTAACATCCAATGAATTGGGTATAGAAGTTGGCTGTATGTCTATTCTATTTAATGATATGTGTGGATGTTGATCGTATGGTTAATCCATTTAAGTATGTTTATGTCCCAAGTTACCTTTATATGTTATGCGTTCTTTATATGGGTTTTATGGTAATATTTTGTTTAAAAAGGGTAAGTAATGATATTTTATTTAGTTATGAGTATTCACTACTTCATTAAGGTAGAAGAAATTACTTATGATAATGTATTCATGATTTACTTATTATTTTGAAAAAACTAACAGTTTTTCTTCATTGTGTATCCTATATTGGGATTTTTATGCTCATCCCACGTTTTTGAACTGTTTTCTACAGGACATAAAGATGAATAGGATCAAGGATTGGATCAAGGTAATTCATTATATATAAAACATTGTACTAGACATGTTTATTTTTTATAGTTTTTATTTTATGGAATCTTAGTAGAAGTCTCTAATTTTTATTCTTTTGAAATTTAATAGTTATCTCTTATTCTCTAAAAATCTAAACTTGAAAATATCCTCTATGTGAATTATTCATTTAATTCATGATTATTTAATGTTTTAAGGTTGGGTCCTTATAATATCATCCCATGTTTTATTTAAAATAAGAATACAATGATTATGATACAAGAAAATGTTGTTTAAGACATGGGTGGTATTATTCTATTATTTAATCTCACACACAATGCACCTGTACGGTGGTGAGTAGACCTCAATATGTCTTACATTTCAATTAATGGCAAGGAATGAAACAAGGTTTCATTGATTCATGTTAGTTGGGTTGGGTAGCTAGTGGTGAGATAATGGGAGTTCAGCTAGGCCATCACATGGAGCTGCATGTTCATTTTTTTTGCAATGTAGTTGGACATATACATTGGTGTTTTAGCCACATAGAAAGTTATTTTCTTCTTATATTTTTTTACTATTGTGGAATATATTAATTAGTATTCCACTATCCCCATCTCTTATATGTATATATATATGCAATGACATTCTACAGGTTGGGATAAATCTTTCCCTTGGGTTTTTTGAGTGATGCCCATGGGTTTGTCACCAACCTGTGTGGATCATTAACGACCTTTGGGTATGTGACATATCATGTAAGAATCCACATTTGAGGGTGTCCTAGGCATGTTTGTTACAAATCATTATATAATGGACATTTACATTATTGGTTTTTTGTCTTTTTATTTTCCAAGAACCTTGACTTCTAGAATTAATTATCATATATTCTGTTTTATTCATTTCATTACACTGCATCTTTATAATTATATAATGTTTTATATAATTTTTATGATGTTACCTCATATTCAATTCTTATTTATCTTGTATTAAATTATTCTATGTAATATTTCACATTCGAATAGAATTTTAATGTTCATTATTTTGAATTCAAGTAAGTGGATAAATATGAATTGTGTCATTTTGAAATTATTTATCAAGTGAACATGTCATATATGTTTATATATTTAATAAGTAAAATGATATCCTCCACATGTGATGTTAATCATATTTGGTAGTGGGATTTGGAGTGGGTGATGAATAACATTGATGAAAATTTATATCAAAGATTGTGTAATTAGTTGGATAGGAATTTGTTTAACAATAAAATTATTTTTCATTCCCACGTTTGATATTTATAAGAGTGAATGTAAGGAGAGGAAACTAGACTAATTTGAATAAATCAAGATAGGAACAATATTTTTTCCTCTATTAATGTTACACCCAATACTCCATGGGTGAAAATGACCTATATACCAAATAGTGTTTTTCGATCTCTATAGATCCAATTTTCGTAACTAAAACCAAATTTTTTATTCTTGAACAACATTATGGACAATGCTAATAGTTCATATGATGTTTGATTTATGGGTACCTACTATATAAGGGACTTCAATGTTTTCCTAAAACCTTTTCAAATAAACTAAAATTCAATGAAATATTTATCTTATACCAAACATTAATGAATATATTTGAGGAATATTATCTAGGTACTAATCTATAAGAACCATCATATTCTCATCACCACCCACTGGGTTTGACCTAATACTCCCCCTTTCCTACATATATTATTAATAGTGGTATGTCTGATAAAATATAAATTTATAATCTAGGGGACTGGGGTCGAATTATTGATGTTGTGATGGCTTGTCAAATTTTGTCACCATTGCTAGAGTTTTTTTGGTAACACGCACAATTAGAGTAGACCTATTCGTACTTAAATTACTTTCCCATTCCAATTTCTTTTAATATTTTTTCACATAGAATTGTTTCATTTCCTTATTAATACACATGGTCATGATCTAGGTCCCCAAAATTTTTTCAAGTGGTCATTTATCAATAGAACCTCTTACTTTCAACCCTAAAATAAAAATATATGTTTTAGAATACCATTACATTATTATGGAAAAAAGTCATAATCTCAAAACCATAGTTCCTCCTAATACACAATTTTTAATCCAAAATAGTTAGGATTGTTTCCACTACTATAAGATTTATCCATCATGGACTCGTAATTTCAATAAAAATTTTGTGTTATTAATATCATTATTTATCCTCTCATTTATGAAATTACCTTCAAAATAAAACCCATCAAAATTCATATTTACCAGATTTTAGTTCAGATCAGTGGAATTTAGAGTGATGTATCTCAAGAATATTTTCAATATTTTATACATGTTAGATATACATTTATAAACTCAGGTTTATCATTATACACAATTTGGATTATAGTAATACAATAATCCTTATTAGATTGTCCCAATGAAATGATAAAAATGATGATCTGGAATAGAATATTCCATGGGATGAATTGATGATGAAATTAATACTAAAATACATTATAAACATCCATTCCCAGAAGACATGTGATTTTATTAAAAAATTAACCCAATTAAAAAGGGAATTGACCTGGGTGGCATGATATTGGTTTAAGGAATTGATATAAATGTTTCCATTAGTAGGAAATTTGGTTTAGACTATAGAAATTATTTCATATTCTACTATGAACCACTTAAATAATTTTGGATATAGATATTTTCATATATCTCATGTTAAGAACAAAAATTGTATTTTGAAATTTGTTTTAGAAATCTAAGACAATTCATGACTTGTAAAAGTGGGTTAGGGACTTCTAGAAATCATTTATTGCATGTATAAGAGAAAAATCTCCCTAAATCCAAATTCAATTCACTTAATTGAAAGAATAAAAAATACTTTCCTCAACTCTAAATAATAACACCTACACCATTAAATGTCATCCAAGCATAGGAAATGTGTTAAGGTCTACATCCATATTAGAATATTCACGTATGAATTAGGGAAAACTAATTTAAATATTGTATATATTTTGATTATAAGAAATAATCCCAATAATAAAATCAGCCTCAATAAAATTAATTTATTGGTAAATTAACACAACTAAAAATTCATTTGACGATTGTTCGTGTTCTACAATGAAATTAGTGAACTCCTAGTTACCCACCTCAAAAAAAAGGAGCCCATCAACTAAACCCAATTGAACAATAACCATTTCCCCCAAGGGCATAATGATTTCATCCACAAAATAATTTATAGAATCAATTAGCACTTAGACACCCATATGCAGGCACACTAGAATAATAATACTGGGAAAATATACTAACTTCATTTTTTTTCAAATGGTAGAGCGACACATGATTTTGTAAGAACATAAAATAATAAGAATAATGTTTTTTTCTTCACCCTAGAAAACAATCAGTATAAAATTTAAAATACTCTATTTTAACATTGAGAAAACTTCCTAATAATACCATAACAGTTCTTAGAAATAGGAATAAGGTTGTAGACCATTGAATTATAAACATTTTTAACTATAAATAAAACTATAAATGATATTAGTTTATGATTTTTTAATTAGATATAACTGTGGAAATATTAGAATAATAAAAAGAATAACATTAACCAGATCATAAATAATATGTAATTAAAGTAGAAATGAAAAAAGCATCACGAAGCAGTAGAAAAATATACCTGTGTGGAAACACCACTATATATTCCACTCTTCCATTCCCAAAGAGGAAGAAAGTGAAGAATATAAAGGTACTTTATAAAATAGTACTAAAAATTTAATTTAAATTAATATTAATATTATCTTTTCTAAATTAATATCCTATATGAACAATTCTACACAATTCATAGCAATGTTTCTCTCCAATAGGATAATAATAGAAATTTTATAAGTAGTCTCTTTGAATGATTAATGATATAAATTTTTTCAACAAAATCAACAACCATATATGATATGTGTCAATAATTTAAGGATATTATTTACTATTGGGACATGTATTTTCAGAAAATTTAAATGTTAAATCAGTATGATATTAAATCACATATTGATGGGTGTGTTTTGAAAACTAGGAATCCTGGAAAATAATTAAACATTGGTAGTTCTACAACATGTTAATAGATCAATCAATTTACCATCATGGAATCTATTATGATGTCATAGTTAATGTTGTATTGTTCTTATTCCCTTTAAACAACATCCTCTTAGATATGGGAGAACTGATATATGAATCTATAATTTGATACTTTATATTTTATTACTAAAAATGTATTGATCGATGTATACCATGTTATAATAATATTTGTAGTTAATGAAAAAAAGTAGTTATTGATCTGATACATGTAGCTAAGAAAATAAATGATTCACAAGAGTTTCAATATATTATTATGGTTTAACATGAATATGATATTAGGAATCTTGAACATGAGATGGTGTATGAGTCCTTTGAAATGGTTTGTAGTAATG
Source organism: Viscum album (assembly GCA_963277665.1). Lineage (NCBI taxonomy): Eukaryota > Viridiplantae > Streptophyta > Magnoliopsida > Santalales > Viscaceae > Viscum > Viscum album. The sequence goes on from OY728121.1 coordinate 445,643,986, forward strand.
AATAAGAAGAAATTTGATATGTATACCATATTACAAGAGATACGTTTACAATGTTCACATTGTCAAACACTATGAAACAAACATTGAAACTAAATTCTAGGTGAAGAATACTTAAATAATTAATATTAGAGACTATGGATACATTTAAAACCATCATAATATCATAATTAACATAATAAGATTAATAGAAAATGGTAATAGTACTTAAAAGGAATAAGAGATCAATTTCATAAAGTGTACCTGATACCAATGGAATCAGTCCCATGATACGAACATTGAATATTCTGTAATAAACTGTTTCCAAGCATAAAATCAATCCTCAAAGGACACTCACCAAACAAAGGGAAATTATCATCTAAAATGATGTTAAATACATCCATAAACTGATATAATTATATTTATATAATATATAGAATCGTTAATCCAATTAAAAGTGGCTCTCATGGTGAGGAAACTTATGGTAATAAAAAATACCTATTATGAATCGATTCATAGTCATTCAATTACTAGAAATTTTGTTTGTATATATTAAATAAATATTAACATGTTATCCTGGGGGACCATTTTCTTATCTGATTCATATATATGATATTTGAGTGATTATATGGGGTTGAATTGAAATTTTTCTTGTTTCGATATTCACGGTACAATAAAATTATTGTTGGCATGGTTGATCATTCAATGGAAACATTCACATTCCCATTTAGAACCATCACTTATATTTAAATTTCATTTGGAATGTGTAATTAATAGAAAGTTTTCCTATATTGCATGAAACATATATTTTATGATATTTTAGTGGGGTTTTTAGATATAGTTATGGATGATTTTACTATATATGGGAGATCATTATGGTTATTATTAAGTAACATGTAACTACTATTGGAACATTATGAAAAAAATATATTTTAATAAATTTTTTTTAAAAAAATCATATATATCAAGGAGGCATATCCCTATTGAATAAGATTTTGAGATATGTCATATATGTTAATCCATAAGTGACTAAATTAATAGATTAATTTCCAAATCTCACCACTATAATGGGAATCAAGATATTTTTATTACTTGAAGGGTTATATCAATGGTTTATAAAAGAAAATTTACAAATAGATCTTCAATCCAAATATATCCAAAAATAATTTTTTGAAGAGAGTTATAATCTATTTAAATTTTAAAAACAACAAATTGGAATATCTTATTATCATCATTCCTAGTTCAGAAAATGATTTTTAGTAGATTTGTGACACCAGTAAAATTAGTGTAGGTACTATTATTGTATTTTGGAATTGTAATATATTTCATCCCAAATATTATTGTATCAATAAAATCAAAAACAAAAAAAACTCTAATAAATTGAATGATCATATTTTAGTGTTTTTTCAATTTGATAATTTTAAACATCACCACATTCTGAATAACGTATTTTTTTAATATATAGTGAAATGTTAATATATGTTATAAATAAAAATATTGAAATCCTTTGAAGATATAGTTGATCTTCTTTCAAAAAGAAATATTAATTATCATAAATGATAACAATTGTATATTAAATGTCATTGCTAATCACCTTTCTAGGATCATATATCCTAGAGTTCTTTTATATGTCACTAACTTGTAGAAAACATGGGTCTAATTATATGATCACTAAAATTCATCAATGTGGTTGTCATGAAAAATCTTCATCGAGAAGAAAAGACCACAAGTAATGTTGTGTTCCGTGGAAACAAAACAGTCCATTGTAAAATTTTATAATATTCCACTAAATCTCTTATTTATTGTTGAATTATTCAATGTGTTAGTCATTAGTTTAATTGGAACCATTTTAATTTCCAATATATTTATCTTTTTAACATTCACATTTTTTTACTACATAAAATTATTTGTTGAAGCATAAGAATCCTATCTTAATAGGGAAAATGTTGTGACTACCATTGAAAATAAAAACATTTTCCCTTCATTTTGGATTATAATATTACTCATTAGTTATCAGGGAAAATATATCAATAATAATTCAATTAAATGTATTCTAGGAGAAATCAAAAATTTATTAAGAGAAAAAAAATTAATGATGAATCACTTGAACGAAATCAATGATGAGGGAGAAGGTCCTTTTGTTAATTTCACTATTAAATGTGTTCCCAAGAAAATATATATCATATTAGTTGAGTCTATTTTTCATATATGGATACATCCCTTATAGAATGGTGGATATTCACCGAGTCAGGGGACTATATTTTAATTTCAACCAAAAATGAGAAAAAAGTTACCAATAATATTTTCAGGAGAGTTGTTTCCTATAAATAATGTTCACATTATAATGTGTGGTTATCTAGAATATGAAATTAAATAAATCCCTATCTAGGAGGAAACCATGGTTTTTACCATCGGTTCGACAAGGTTCATTATGAATTTTATTATTGTCTCTTATATTCCATTGGAGGATATTCAATGTGAGGATATTTTTTATTAATCTGGATTCCTGATGTAAATTCGCATTTCTCATTATTGTTTGTCTTTAATACCAATGAATATATTTATTATGTAATTTTTTTTAATTTCATGAATTTGGTGTATTCTTAATTACGTACACTCACATATTTCCAACCACAAATTCAATATTTACAATGCGAATTTCATTACCGATACTTTTTACTTGTAAAAACTTGGTTTGTGGCGATGGTTCACCCTCTACCCATTCTGCTACTTCACTATTTCACATCCCCTCAACCATTCGCTTGAAGAATCTCTTAGATAACCCTCATCATACTTAAATAAAAACCCAATCATCCAACCTCATATTCCCATCAACATATGATATTCATCACCCTAAAAATTGAAAAATTAATGGTGATAATCCAACATCAATGTGAATAATACTAGGAAGGAAACATCTTATTACAATGCAAATAGAATGTAGTCATCGCCTCCAATACATATAGATACCTATTTAAATCCTTCCCAATAATTTTTGTCTTCGTATTCCACAAACCATAATATACAGTACACATTCCTAACATGAGTTTTTCATAAAGGATAGATATTTTCAAACACATAGTTTCTATTCTTCATGGACCATTTATAAGATAATCCCATATGAATAAAAAATGGCATTAGACCCTTCCTGTGGAACTGTGACCCTAGAATCCCATAGATGGTGCATTACATTATTACATTGAAATGATTACAAGAAATCAATTACTGATTTTCAAATCATTTTATTAGTTTTGGAAAACTAGTATCCATGTGTTATACCAATATTATATTTCAAAATAAAAAATAAATAATGACAAATAATTAAATTAAAATAACAAAATAATTGAAATATTATTCAGATATTTCATCTTCATGACGAGTTGAATGATAAAAAATACGTGTGTGCTCAAATTCTCAGCAAGGATATGTTCTATGGAAGAAATAATTTTTTCATAGAGAATATTTCAACCTGGAATGGTAAATAATAGAGAACACATACCATTTAAATAACCTAATGAAGAAAAATAAATATGATAAGGTAACTACATAAAACAAAGTAAAATTATTCATAAAACTCAGAATAAACTACATCCATAAAGAATGTGAAAATAAATAACCTGGATTAATATAAAATGAATCAGAATGAGTGAAATTCTTAAATATTTGAATCCATGATTCCTAGCTACATTTTACCTTTAAAATTTATACCTTTATCAAGATGGTTTATACCATATTGGGTAAAAACCATACGATTTATAAAAATGATTCATATCAAGCTGATAAGGATGCATTAATGGGAAATCTATAAACAGACACCATTAGTGGCATACTTTTCCAATGAATTCATCATATATCCCGTAATCATTTTAGTTCATGAACAATGTTCTGTATAATATATCCATATTGAGTAAAATATATGAATTTACAAATAATTACATAGTTAATAAAATAACTATAAAGGGAAAAATATAAATGTAAAAATTTTATTTGGTTTTGGAAATGACTATAACCATAAAATAACCATATAGATATTAAAAATGAATTTTATTTCCAATATAATGTCTTCATAAGGATGTGATTGTTTTAAGAGAAAATTAATAATCAAAAAATAATGTGAGAATCCAATGATATCTTCTACCACATGGTAGTTTTCAATTAAAAAAAATTGGACAAGAAAACTGATAAAAAAATTTAATATAAGATGAGTACATATGGATACATGATATTATATATCAAAAAAATATAGTAGACACACCACTGAAATGTACTAAGTGGTGAATATTTCATTTTATCTCCCAGAGGTAGGAAGTGATATGAAAATAAATTTCAATTTTGGAGACAACTAAACTAAAACTAAAAAATACTAATAATCATGTGAAAAAATTAATAACATGAATATAAATGAATTAATTATATAATATAACCAAATGGATAGTATATGCTCCAAAAAATTATTTAGTGATGATTATGATGTACACATAATGAAAGTATAAGTGAGACAAGAATCACTTACCTTGCATTTCCAATAGAGTGATTATCCTTAAAACCCATATATTAGGGTTTTTACAAGGTTAATATTTTATTCAAGTTCCATAATCATATTCATAATATGATATAGATGCTTCTTATAATACCTAATTACCCATTTGTTGACAACCATTCATTATTTTTACTATTTCTATTGTCAACTGCCATGTTTTTTTGAATGTTGGGACAAGTTAGTTTTTGTTAATATTATATTAATAAATATTTAATGATATAAAAAACTTAAACCATGATATTATTATTATATATATACTGCATATATGTGTTTATAATAATGCATACAATTTTGAAATATTATTGAAATATAGTTTTAATGGAGAAGGTAGATCGTACATATGCGTGAACACTACATCCTTTACTTTTATAATATTCTAAAACAATGAAATTTAACACACACTCACATATATATTATAATCATATTATCCTTTTTAAATTTATATGATAAAAATTATTATCAATAAAATAATTTATACATTCCATGTAATGTGTGAATGTATCACATTGCTTTGAGAATGTTGTAGTCGACATGTAAACAAACGATATATTCACATATACACAAACGAAACCTATAATGCTATAAATTTTTTGAAAATTATTGAAATATTTTTTAAAAATAAACATCATATTTATATTTCATATAAAAATATTGTTACCATAATATTTCTCAACCATGAGAGATTGTAAATGAATAACGGAAAACAACATTTCACGATGTTATATATCATCAAACACAAATGGTAATTTCATTACCAATTTTGTGTATGTGTGTGTAAGTTTGGTATGGTACCATTAAATAAAAAAATATCATTATGACATTGATAAATTTTTTATATTATCTTAGAATGAGAGTAATTTTATGTATAGATAAACAAATAAAATATAAATGCATGTTTGAAGAATGTTAACTTTTTTGGGTAAATCTTATAGGTTTTCAGAAAATAGAATCCTTGGATGGATTTTTTCACAAAAAGGATTTTAGGTTGATGGTAGGGATTTTGGGAGACTCTATTGGAATATTTTTGTATGATCCAATGTTCTAGGATTTGTTTTATGATGGGAAAGGAACAATACTTTTTTTATAATTGGTGGGGAGTGGAATTCATTTAAATACCAAAGTGTATAAACTATTATGTGGCCTCCATTTCATCATGCACCTCAAAATTGGATAAATAATGTACTAATGCGGATTTATTATTGAGAAAAAACTCCACCAAAAAAATAAGTGCAATTTTAAAAATATTTCCTTAACTTTTATGTTTACCCTCTTTTACCATTTTAATTATTAAGGTATCTACTTTTATATCATATGTAATTTTACCATAATGTATAAGTTTTGATGATATTTATTAGAAAAAATATAATATCATAATTATAAATATTATATATAATATAATAAATAGAAACATTATTCATGATAAAAAAAATTTGAAAACAAGAACATGTAATATCTAAAATCACTTCTTTAACAGAAACCGTGGGAAGAATGTTTTCATTAACTATGAGTCAATCTGTTAATAATAAAACTTCATTTGTCCCAAAAATGGAATATAAATTTTATTTAATAATTTTTACACATAAAATGGAATAATATATTATATTTATTAATTTTAATTCTTTAAAAAAAATAAAAAAATATTATATAGCTTTAATGTCATTTTGGAAATAATTTATTTAATTTTAATTTCAAATAATATAAATAATTATGGAATTAAAATATATTATGTTCAAAGAAATTTAACATTTTATAATCATCATAAAATCATAATTTAACACAATATTTCATTAAATACACTTTATTTTATTTTTTTAGCATCATTTATTTTCTTTAAATATGGAAAAATAATCAACTCATTAGTGTATGTTATGTTTTTAATGACAATATGTGATATCTAAAATGTAATGTGAAATTACCATGATAAAAAATAATTTAACATTCAATTTAATTAATGTAACTATAATTAAGAATCTTCTTTCTTACTCTAATTCTTTATAAATAAAGAAGGTTAGGAATGATCCTTTTTGTCATTTTTTACTTACTTAACATATTATATGGGTAAAATTCATGAACATGTGTCACAATTACACTTAATATTAGAACCTTGAGAAGTTATTTCAAATATATTTCTATCCAATTAATTTTGAACAAGTGTTTGGGTTATCGTGGCCCTTATATTTCAGGTTTAGTCCCATTTTAAACATAATTTTACCATAATTTCTATAATTTAATTTAGCTAAATTATCTAATATTTATTAAAACAAAAAATGATCATATTATCAAAAAAATAAATATTATAATGCTTAAAATCACGTATTTTTATTTTTATAAATTGAATACATAGAAGTGGATAAATTAAATATAAGGCTAATCCCACAAATATGGCAATAATGTGGGTTTTATAGTGAAAAGTATCAAAATATTATGATGTTTATATGTCTAAATCAACTATAAAAATGATCCCAATGAATGAAATTGGATTAATATATGTATAATGGATCTTTTTGAATTTTAAATAATGAAAATATATGATTTCTTAATAATAAATATTTAAATGAAAATGTAGTTTTTAACTAAAATGTTATATTTGTCAGTATGAATAAAAAAATTAAAGTTATCAGAAAAATAAAAAAAATACCCAATGTAAACTCATTTTAACATAAAGCATTAAAAAATTATGTTTATCAAAACCAATAAAATAAAAATGTAACATGGATTTTTATATCGAGAAATATAAAAAACATTTAATTTCTTATACAATAAAAACCTTTTAATGTCTTGGGGTGCTACATCATTCGATCCATAATTAAAATTTTTCCTCATAATTTAATCTTGATATTGTTAATCAAGGGTTTGATATTTTAAAATTTCATTTATTTATGAAAACACATATTAAATATGGTTAATAAAACAATTTCTTAAAAAGAGGGAATGTAAAATGAAATTTCTATAAAAAAACTAGTATATTGAATAGAATAATATTATTGAAAACATTCACATTTAATAAAAAACAAACTATCTTATGCTAATAGAGATTGATATAAAACATGTGTTTGTTAAAAGATGATTACCATAATATCATAATCTATATTTATGAAAAAATACATTGATCAAATAAAAATCGATTATTATTGAAGAAAAAAATTTCTTTAAGACCATATTCGAGGTGATATGTAATTATTTCACACTCTTTGAATATAAGTAAATATATATTTCTATAAATAAATCATCTCCCTTTGATTAAACCTTGAACTATTTGTACTTCATATCAAAGCACATGATGCTTCAAATGGTTTTGTAATATATTAGTTTCAAAAAAGTCATTCAATAATAATCCTAAACAATTACATAAATGGTATTATTATACAAAATATTATGATCCAATAACTTTAGATAAATGGTCACTGGGATTCCAAAATAACATATCAATCCAATTCAATCAATAAAAGTTTTTACATTAATCATCACATAACAAAAATAAGAACATGATAATAACTTGAATTACAATAAAAATTATTTAAATAAGGAATGATTTTATTACTCTTAAGTAAAATGTGTATTATTATATATATTCCTTAAAAAAATTGATAATACACTATTTTGTTGAATATTTTATTTATAATAAATGAAATAATTTCCTCACATTGTGTTAAATATTTTTATTTATAAAATATTTGGGATTTGATCATTCATTTGAAAATTTGGTGAAAATTCGAGTTTTACCCTTTATAGTGCACTGTAGTATTTCGAAAATAAATACGTTTATATTTATTATTTGAATTTGAAATTTTGTAACAGTGTTCCTAAATTAATTTTATACAACTTTCATTAATTACACTAGAGTTAAAAAGTGCATTTGGATGGAGTAAATGGTCCATTAAGACATTGGTGGGCTAGACTCGGCAGAATGGACATGGGTTCTGTATTTGGGACATATCTTCTACATTCGGGATTGGGTTGAGCCCAACTTTTGAGGAATGCTCGGGGACATGATTTGGCATAACGAATCCTTCTGGAAGGCCGGTCAATTCACACGTGTTTGAGGTCAACTAGGTGGTGAAACTTGGAATAAAATATATGGCCTAGTTTTTCATTTCACACTTAAAAAGTTATGTGTCCCTAGCCCTCACAAACTCTATTTAAAGGGGGGTTTTAACTCTTTGAGAGGGCTGGTAGAGGCTTTGGGACGGTGTGGCAGAAAGGTTGTCTGTTGGAAGCCCCTCACAACTCTTGGAAGAAGTATGCCTTTGTGAAAACCTCTCTTCCAAAAAGGCTCTCCTCTCCCACCTATTCTTTGTATTCCTTTTATTTCATGTTTGTTTCTTGAATTTTTTTTCAAATAATCTTCTATGTTCTTTCCGCTTATTCTTCTTTTAAACTTCTTAATTGGTTTGGAATCAAGAGTGGAGATAATATTGGGTTATACCCTTTCAATCCTTTGCTTATGCAAAACGTCTCCACGATGACTACACCGCCCATTGAAGAGTTGTCTTTTAGTAATTGGCCTATATTCTACCCTCTTCATTTAATTATTTTTAATAATTGAGCAACTATAATTCAATTAATATGATTCATGAATTGTGTTTTTAAATTTTAAGAAACTAAGCAAGCAATTGAACAATTAATACAAAAACATGTGTGGTCGGGATTTTGTGTAAATTGTGAGAGAGCAATTTTAAACGGTAATACAAGACCACACGAGATAAATTTTTAGAGTTCAAATATAATTCCTAAACACAATTCATCCTCATTTCCAGAATGGATATTTTCTCTAATTAACCACTGACCATAAGCTAACCTTACACCAACAGTCAAAGCAGAGTGCTGCGATTGCGTGTTCCGAGGCTAGCCTAGGGTTTAAGTAATTTCATCTTTGTGGTTAAGTTAACTCTCGTAGGGTTCGTGGGATAAAAACATTGGGGATCATAATTATGTGTATATTTATTTAAATTATAATGATTAATAAGTGAATGAAGAGGTAGAGTTAGATCAATTACGCCTTATAAAATATATTTCTAAAAAAACATCTTCTTGTTGTGTCATTTTAATCGAAATTAATTTCAAAAGTAAAAACAAAAAAAATATACAATCTTCTTCTAGAAAACATCTTCTAGATTCATAAAAAATAAAAAAACCATATCCTTTAAAGTAGTGTGTTTATTTTATTCTCTTTTATTTTAGTTCTAGAATACCTCTGAAAAGTTGTTTTAATTCACTTCCTCCTTTGAGAGACGACCTTGGTCAGCCACTCTGTTGCACCTAAGTATCCCAAAATCACACTAATCATTTGAGGGAACCCACGACAGCGCTCTATAAAATTGGCATCGTTTCCGGGGAGGCAAGTAATTATTTCAACCAATTAGAGGTATATATTTTATTTTACTTTTTATTCTCTTCCTCTCTTCTTTTTCCTTTTTTACCCAATCTGATTTCTCTTCTTCTTCCTTTATTTTCTTCTACTTATTTTTGGACCATCAACTCAAACTTCCCATTTTTATTTTACTATGGTCCACTTTCTTTTTTTTTATTTTTATTTGATTTATGACACGAACTAATCCCAAAGATCTCTTCGATCTTGACCCTGAGATTGAACGCAGCCTTAGGGCTCGAATCAGATATTCTCAGTCTACGGGAAGATTCAATATTCAACTAGTTAGTGAATTCCTCTCTTCTGGAAACATTGTAATTGGATGTTATTCAAATTAAAACACAAAATAGGAACCGATGGCTGGAAATAATGGAAATTAACTTTATAGAACCATTCGAGAATTGTCTCCACCTGATATTTACTATCAACCAAATTGTATTGCATACCCAAATCTCGAATCGGACATTGAACTGAAATCTGGGTTAATTCACTTACTTCCAAAGTTTCATGGCCTCTCTGGTGAGGATCCGAATAAACATTTGAAAACATTTAATGTGGTTTTCTCAACCTTTAAACAAAGAAATTTATCTGAAGACCAAATCAAATTAAGGGCATTAACATTCTCACTTGATGGAGCTGCGAAAGATTGGATGTATTATTTACAACCCGAAGATGTAACTTGTTGGAATGATTTGAAATGTCTTTTCTTGTAGAGATTTTTTCCAGCATCAAAGACCACTTCCATTCATAAGGAGATCTTAGGGATCAAGCAAGCACAAGGGGAGTCAGTGTATGAGTATTGTGAGAGATTCAAGAAGTTGTGTGCAAGATGTCGACATCACCAAATCAGTGAGCAACTCCTCATCCAATACTTCTACGAAGGACTCACACCCATTGAGAGGAGCATGATGGATGCTGCAGCTAGAGGAGCATTGGTGGACAAGACACCAGTAGCTGCACGTGCATTGATCGACAAGATGGCCAAAAACTCCCAACAATTTGGTGATCGAGGTACACCACATATCAGGGGAGTACATCAGATAAGTCATTCTTCTCTTGAGATTCATTTGATTGATACCATGTTAGAAGAATTGAAAACTATAGTAAGGAAAATTTCATTGGAACAAAAGACATCTCTACCCCCTCCTTCAAGGCCTTATGGCATTTGCACTGAGACAAGCCACCCAACTGACTGTTGCCCACAACTCCAAGAAACAGAAGATTGTGCCGCAGTGTTCCCTGGGAGACCATTTCAGCAGCAACAACAACCATATCCCCAAAAGAAGTTTGATTCATTTGCTCCAACATACAACCAAGGGTGCAAGGATCAATCATACATGAGGTATGGATCTGGACAATAAAAAAGGCCACCCTTTCAACAAAACTTCCAGCAGCCTCCACCCTACCAATAGGGTTTCCAACAACCTCAAAGGAGATTTGAAGCTCAAACATCAACAATCCAACAACAAGGGAATCCCCCACCCAAGGTAGATTCTAACACTGATGACCTTTTGAAGCAAATTGTTCTTAATCAACAGAATGAGCTAAAGAGTAATGGTTCGAAGCTGAGCGAGTTGAAGACTCAAATGTGCCAGATTGCCACCGCCCTCCATGATCTTGTAATTAAGAATTCCAGAAATATACCTTCCCAACCCACTCCAAATCCAAAGGGGAATGTCAGTTCCATAACATTGAAAAGTGGGAAGCAAATGAACAATACATTTGAACCTACCATTCCACCGAGATTCACCTCAACTCCAGAGAAGCCGCATTCCAAACCAACTAACGAGAAATCCAAGGAGAAAGATAAAGGTAAGAAAAAGATTGATGATGTTCCTTCTAATCCCCTTACATTTCCGAACAGGGTTGTTCAAACCAAGAATATGGTTGAAGAAGCAATGCAAAAGGAGGTTTTCGACACATTCAAGCATGTGGAGATCAACATTCCTCTAGTTCAATCCATTAAGCAAATTTCAAGGTATGAGAAATTCTTAAAAGAACTTTGTACCAATCGAAGAGGGCTCAAGGGAAAATAGAGGATCAACCTTGGAAGGAATGTCTCAGCACTCATTACACCAACTCTATAAATGCCAAAAAAGTGCAAGGATACCAGGACATTCACCATCCCATGTACCGTAGGGGAGTTCCACTTCTATGATGCACTTTCTGATTTAGGATCTTCAATAAATGTGATGCCTCACTCGGTATTCTCTTCCTTGAAGGTTGGTGAGTTGAAGCCAACAAGAGTAGTGGTGCAATTGGCGAATAGAGCTACGGCATATCCAGTGGGAGTCCTTGAGGATGTACTTGTCCGGGTAAGAGACATGATCTTTCCAGCAGACTTCTATGTGCTTAACATGGAGGATGATCAGGTAAGTTCTCATGCCCCCATTATCTTAGGTAGGCCCTTCCTTAAAACTGCAAAAACTATCATAAATGTCAATGAGGGTACACTTTCCATGGAATTTGGGGATGATGTTGTGATATTCAATGTTATGGATTCCATGAAGTACCCCTTAGATGATCATTCTGCTTTTGTTATCGCCCATTTTGAACCACCAAGTAAAAACACCACGGAATTGGATTGTCCTATGCTTAGGGATATTATGAGTATTGGTTCGAGTTTGATGTCTAAGAGAACTTCCACACATGTTGCTGATACACAATCCTCTTTTGGATTTTATTTTTATGTGGATTCATATTCAAATTTTGATCATGTGAACTCTGATTATGACATGGCTATTGATTATACTGATGGATTTGGTGATTTATTCTCTGATTGTGTTGATTTTTATTCTGATACTGATGTTCATTGTGCAGATATGTTTGTTGCATCAATTTCTCCATCCATACATCACCCTCATTCATTAGAACTCAAGCCATTTCCACAAAATCTAAAATACTCATACTTGTTGAGTGGTTAGAGATTACCTGTTATCATTGCCAACAATTTCCTTTTTGAACATGAAGAAAAGATTTTGAATATTTTGAGGGAGAACATCAGGGCGAATGGGTGGACCTTGGCTGACATATCAGGTATTATCCCCTCCATTTACATGCATAGGATTCTTTTGGAGGATGGGGATAAACCGGTGAGATAACCACAAAGGAGACTCAATCCCACCCTCCTGGATGTTGTTAAAAATTATGTTGAGAAATTTCTTGAGGCATGTATAATCTTCCCAATTTCAGATTCTCAGTGGGTAAGTCCTATTCAGGTTGTGCCTAAGAAGAGTGGTGTTACTATTGTTAAAAATGAGAAAATGAGTTAGTTCTAATGAGGGTCAAAAATAGTTGGCATGTGTGTATTGATAATAAGAAACTGAATCAGTCCACTCGCAAAGACCATTTGCCCCTCCCATTTATTGATCAAATACTTGAGAGACTAGCTGGGAGGACACACTATTGTTTCTTGGATGGATTTTCTAGATATTTTCAGGTTCCTATAGCTCCATAGGATTAGGAGAAGACTACATTCACCTATCCCTTTGCCACATTTGCCTACCGGAGGATGACATTTGGACTTTGCAATGCCCCAGGTACCTTCTAGAGATGCATGGTGAGTATTTTTTCTGATTTTATTAAGACCTGCATGGAGGTATTTATGGATGATTTTACAGTGTATGGGTCTTCATTTGATGAATGTCTTATTAGTTTGGTAAAGGTGTTGAATCGTTGTATTGAGAAGAATCTATTCCTGAACTTCGAAAAGTGTCATTTCATGGTAGAGCATGGAATGGTCTTAGGGCATGTAGTGTCAAAACATGGGATAGAGGTTGATAGATCAAAGGTAGATATTATTTCATCCTTACCATATCCTTCATGTTTGTGTGATGTTAGATCATTCCTAGGGAATGCATGATTTTATAGGCACTTCATCAAATATTTTAGTAAGATTGCTCTTCATGTGTCAAAATTACTTCAAAAGGATTCTGATTTTGAGTTTGATGTTTCTTATAGTAATTAATTTGAAGATAAAAAACAACGTCTGACCACTCCACCTATCATACAGCCCCCACGGTGGGAGATTCCTTTTGAGCTTATGTGTGACGACTCCAACTTCGCGGTTAGAGCTGTCTTATCTCAGAGGTTGGAAGGACGTTCACATGTGATTGCCTATGCATCGAGGGCAATGGATTCAGCCCAATCAAAATACACTACCATGGAAAAGGAGTTTCTTGCTATCATATTTTCTTTAGATAAATTCCGTTAATATTTATTGGGCTCTAAAGTAGTTGTTTTTTCTGACCATGTAGCTCTGAGGTACCACTTGAAGAAGCCAGATGCAATGCCACGACTTATCCGTTGGATGCTCCTTCTTCAAGAGTTTGACATCGAGATAAAGGAAAAAAAGGGGTCAGAAAACATGGTGGTAGACCACATGAGTAGGCTCACTCACACACTAGAGGATGAGACCTTGGACCAGGTACCACTTTTGGACACTTTCCCCAATGAGCATCTCTATACCATCTCAGGTACGCATCCTTGGTATGCTGATTTAGTTAACTACCTTGTTGCTTATGAAATCCCTGCAAATTTAAGGAATCATCAAGTCCAAAAATTAAATAGTGAGTCATGATTTTTATGTTTGGGATGATCCATACTTATGGCGCATGTGTAGTGACCAAGTTATTAGGAGGTGTGTTCCTGATCATGTGTTTGAGTCTGTTTTGCAATTTTTTCATACACTTGCATGTGGTGTACACTTTGGACCCCAACGGATAGCTAGGAATGTTTTAGACTCTGGATTATATTTTCCTAGATTATTCCATGATTCCCATGTGTTTTTTAAGTCATGCTCTCATTGCCAACTCACTGGGAATATTTCTAGGATACACTAGAGGCCCCAACAACCCATACTATTTTTTGAGATTTTTGAGGTATGGGGAATTGATTTTATGGGTCCTTTTCCTAGTTCATTTGGATTTTTTTATATTTTGGTTTCTGTTGATTATTTGAATAAATGTGTGGAGGTCAAGGCCACCAGGACTGACGATTCTCATGTTGTTGTGGACTTTGTCAAATCACATATTTTTTTGCAGTTTTGGAGTACCAAAGGTTGTCATCAGTGACCAAGGGACACACTTTTGCAATACGAATTTTTCTTCCCTCCTTCGAATTTATGGGGTGACACATAAAACATCAACGACATACCACCCCCAAACAAATGGCCAGGCTAAGGTTTCAAATCGTTTGCTGAAACAGATATTAGAGAAAATCGTGTAGCCAAATAGGAGGGATTGGAGCAAGCACTTGGATGATGCATTGTGGGATTATAGGATAGCATACAAGACACCCATTGGTATGTCCCCATTTAGTATTTTTTTTTGGAAATCATGTCATCTCCTAGTGGAAGTCGAGCATCGGGCATATTGGGCTTTGAAGAAATGCAACATGGATTTGGCCAAAGCTGGAATTCAAAGGAAGTTGCAAATTCAAGAGGTTGAGGAGATTCGACTATCATCATATGATAACTCAAGGCTCTACAAAGAAAGATCAAAAGCAGCTCATGACAAAATGATCCATCAAAGGGAGTTTCATGTTGGAGAGAAAGTCCTTCTCTACAGTTCACGACTGAAGCTGATGCCTGGTAGGTTGTGTTCCAAGTGGTTAGGTCTTTTTATTGTATCTAATGTTTTTCCTTATGGTGTAGTGGAGATCACATAAGAGGACACTGGAAAGATATTTACAGTCAATGGGAAACATTTGAAGATATACATTGAGGGGAATCCTACTGATGTAGTGGATGTTATCACACTGCATGACCCCATCATCACTTGAGCACATCAGGCAGTTCCTAACCCTTTCACTTTTATATTATTTGTCCTATTTAAAAATTCTACATTTCTTGTGCATAAAATTTTGTGTGTTTTTCAAATTTTGTGTGTTTATTTTTCAATTTTATTTGTGTTTTTGAAATTTTTGAGCTGAAGTGATTCTCATCACCATTTTTAAATACATAAAAATAAGTGAAACAATTTACCTCTTGAAACTAATCTTAAATGAATGCTGAAATGACATTGTTTAAAGGTCAAATATTTAGTAATTTCATGAAAAGTACACTGAATTTTGAATCCCATGCCACATCTCACTGTCTTTATATTTGAAATCACTTTCCTGTGAGGCTTCTGAACCATTATTTTCATATTCTTTACATTCACCTCACTTCTTGAGAGAACCAAACCATGCTTGATTTAACCAGAATTTGATCTATTCCTGTCAAAACTTGAGGGTTTGAGGTACATATGTTTAAATGATTGAGGCATTTGTTTGGTATTAAAGCCCCTATTTCAAATATTCTTTTTTTATAATGACATACCTTGAATGTTTAATCCTTTTAGCCCTTACAAGCCATGCATAGCCTATTAGGTTAGCCACATTACAAGCCAATTTTACCTATCCAACCAACTCTTGGAGTGAAATTGCATAATCTCGTTGAGCTTATGTGTGGGGGAATTTATCTTGTGTTATGCCACCACATTCTGTGATGCTTTGGGTGGAAAATTATATTCTGAAGAGATGTGTTTTCTACTGAAGAAAGTCATTATATTGAATGTTGTTCATTTTCTGGAGCTTTCATGGCAAGTGAAGCTGTGCCTTTTCTGGATCTTCTAATTGAGGTGGAAAGTTGTGCCTATCTGGAGCTTTCATGAAAATAATGTTTGAGAAGATTGAAATTTTTGATGCTGAAATGATGAATGGTGTAAACGTTTCATGACTTTTCATGATGATGGATCTGAATTGATACTATGGGTATTGATGAGAAGACCATATTTAAGTGAATATTAGATTAATGCAATTTTTCTTCAAAAAGAGTCAAGCCCTCCTCATTCAGCCTCAGAGTTTTTCACATCTTAATACTACCAACCGAAAGCCACAGAACAACCCTGAAGAGACCTCATGATAAACATATGTCCTTGGCTGAAATCAGGTAGCGATGTAGGAATCTATCCAGCCTACGGTGACCCTTGTATGAGTTTGGATGTGACAGACATTGCAAAAAAATTGATATTTGAGTGATGAGAGGAAATTCAAGCGAGGTAAGTGTTTTGTGCATGGGAGGATAAATGAAGTGGAAATATATTGAATGATATTAATAGAGAACTTGAAATAAGGTTTTTTATGAGGAATGATATCTTTTTATTGTTGGTGTGGAATTGATGGATCCCAATGATATGTGTTTTAAAATTGGTTTTGATTTGATATTGATGTTTACTTGATATGAGGTTTTTTCCCAAGAGTGCAAAAGGGTAAGTGTGGGGCAGTTGATAAAACACTATTTTGTTGAATATTTTATTGATAATAAATGAAATAATTTCCTCACATTGTGTTAAATATGTTTATTTATAAAATATTTGGGATCTGATGATTCATTTGAAAATTTGGTGAAAATTCCAGTTTTACCCTTTATAGTGCACTGTAGTATTGCGAACATAAATACATTTATATTTATTATTTGAATTAGAAATTTTGTAACAGTGTTTCTAATTTCGTGTTCTACAACTTTCATTAAGGACACTAGAGCAAAAAAGTTCATTTGGATGGATTAAATGGGATATTAAAACAATGGTGGGATGGACTCGGCAGAATGGACATGGGTTCTGTATTTGGGACATATCTTCTTCATACATGCTTGGATTGAGCCCAAATGTTGAGGCATGCTTAGGGACAGGATTTTTCACAAATAATCCTTCTGGAATCCCAGTCAATCCACGCGTTTTTTAGGTCAACTAAATGATGAAACGTGGAATAAAATATTTGGCCGAGTTTTTCATTTCACACTTAAAAAGCTATGTAACCCTAGCCCTCACAAACACTATTTAAAGGGGGTTTTAACTATTTTAGAGGGCTGTTAGAGGATTTGGGAAGGTTTTGCCGAAAGGGTGTCTCTTGGGAGCCCCTCACAACTCTTGGAATAAGTAAGACTTTGTGCAAACCTCTCTTCCAAAAAGGCTCTCCTCTCCCACCTCTTCTTTGTATTCCTTTTATTTCATGTTTGTTTCTTGAATTTTTCTTCATATAATCTTCGGTGTTCTTACCTCTTATTCTTCTTTTAATCTTATTAATTGGGTTGGAATCAAGAGTAGAGACAAGACTGGGTTATACCCTTTCAATCCTTTACTTATGCAAAACGTCTCCACGATGACTACACCGCCCATGGAAGAGTAGTCTTTTAGTAATCAATCTATCATCTACCCTCATCATTTAATTATTTTGAATCATTAAGCTACTGTAATTAACTTAATATTATTCATGAATTGTGATTTTAAATTATATGAAACTAAGCCAGAAATTGAAACATTAATACAAAAACACACGAGGTCGGGACTTTGGGTAAATTGTGAGAGCGCAATCTTAATCGGTAATACAAGACCAGACGGGATAAATTTGTACAGTTCATATACAATCCCTAAACACAATTCATACTAATTTATAGAATGGATATGTGCTCTAATTATCCACTGACCATAAGCTAACCTTATAACAACAATTAATGTAGGGTGCTGCGATTGCGTGTTCCGAGGTTAGCCTAGGGTTTGAGTAATTTCATCTTTGGGGTTATGTTAACTCTCGTAGGGTTCGAGGGATAACAACTTAGGGGATAATAATTAAGTGGATATTTATTTAAATGATAATGATTAATATGTGAATGAAGAGGTAGAGTTAGATCGATTACACCTTTTAAAATAGATTTCTAAAAAAACATCTTCTAGTTTGTGTCATTTTAATTGAAATTCATTTCAAAAATAAAAACAAAAAATATATACAATCTTCTTCCAGAAAAGTTCTTCTAGATTCATAAACTATAAAAAACCCAATCCTATAAAGTAGTTTTTTTTATTTTATTCTATTTTATTTTATTTCTATAATACCTCTGAAAAGTTGTTTTAATTCACTTCCCCCTTTGTGAGACGACCTTGGTCAGCCACTCTGCTGCACCTAAGTACCCCAATATCACACTAATTATTTGAGGGATCCCACGACAGCGCTCTATCACAAATCAATTTTGTGAACTTAATTAATTATTGAATAAATAAAAAATCATTAATCAGATCAAAGGTAGTCTATACTATCAAATATAATTTATCCAAAAAAGATATTTATTTATTCATACATATTTATAATCATCATCATGAATATAATAAGGGTTATATTTACCTATACCATGTGTTTTCAATAATATTAATTAGCTACTAAATAACATATCTTAGTAAAATTCAACATGTTTTGTTATATCCTTAATGAGAAATTACTATTGTACAAAACTCATATATTCGATAATTATTATTACCATTACCTCACAGATAAAACACTCAAATGAAAAAAAAAATCTACAAATATGAACATAAAAAACCTTAATCATTACTATTATTCTATATTATAATAATAATATTAACCATGATCCATTATCCTCTATTGGGTTATTTTACTTTGACACATGAGACATTGGTTTTCCTAGTATCCTATCTCCTTGGAGTCAATGCTTTGTGTGGGGGAAAACATTTTCATACCAATAGAATCAACTCCAATGCTTCATTTCCCTCAAATCATGTCAAAAACACCAATTAAATGAAAAAATGCAATAAGGTGTTTATTCCTACAAAAATAAATTGTGGGAAAATATATATCTCCCTTATTCCAATTGTAAATATTTTTCTATTCCATTCTCTTATTATCAACCTTCCCCATGAAGCCAAAGGCCTTCAATAATTAAATATCCATTTGACTGGCACAAGATACTATGTCCTCATATGATGATAAATAATAGGAGATTATTTCCCTTTGAATAATTACCATAATATCATAAAAGATATTACCCTTATTACTCATTGGATCATGTATATTAGTCTAGTTCACATTTCTTCTACTAGCATACATTTCTAAATGATGAAATATACAAAATTATATCATATCATTATGAAAAATAATGTAGGATCCAAAAAATTAAAAAAACATGATATAAATTTAAACATTTATGTTTATCTAATTAAATAATCACAAACAAGTTTTATTTAGGATATTATAATATATCCATCTTCAATGTCTATCATGTGTTTATTTTTTACAATCTATGTTTTATGTAATTTAATTTATAAGGTATTTACTAAACATCCATTGACGTAAAATATAGCGCATTGAACCTAGTATCCCAAAGTCGATGCAATATTATATTACATTAGAATGAATTCATGGAATAAAATACCAATGGAATTACCTATTTAGATTTTTTTGAAAAACCATATTAAAAATATCATACCCATATTACATTGTGAAATCAAAAATTAAACATGGAACCTAATAAAACAAAATGAAAAACATCATTGATATCTTATTCAATGATTGGTTATTCCTAACATGGGGAAAGGGGAAAAATATGGGCATGGTAAAATTATATATAATTTTATGTTATGTGTAATAAATAATGAATCAATGAAAATAAATTATCATGTTAAGGTATATGTCTAATAACACAGTCAATTTAAATAACTTGATAATAAAAAATAAAAATATAAAGGCATGTAACTGAAACACAATCCTTTGAATCAATAAACTATGAATGAAATAAATCAATTGAAAATTTAATATAAAACATATCATGGTTAAATAAAATTTGAATATGAAAAATGGAAATTATTATTTATTGGATTCCTTATTTTTTATGTAAATGGTACCTTCACCATTATGAACATTCACATGAGGGTTAATAACAAATCTGGTATAAACCCATATTATTTTTCCAACTAGTTCATCTCCGTAGAATATAGATGCATTGAGGGGATATCTATATCCAGGGCCCATCAATATCATACATGTCAAAAATAATTCCTTATATATTGAATAATTGAATTAGTTCGGGAACAATGTGTCATATCAAATAAATATATTCAGTAAAAGATATATAATTTAAAAAATTTCCCTAGTTAATCAAATAATTTTTAAGTAAACACCATATGTAAAAAATGGTAAACAACTTTGGCAGGGACTATTATCCTCACAAAAGAGTATGGATTTCAAAAATTAATTTTATTACAAAAATAAAGTGTTCATATCAATGTTATTGTTTTAAGAGAATATTAACAATCACAAATGAATGTTTAATTGCAATGATACCATTTACCACTTTGTAATTTAACATCAATAACCTTTAGAAGAGATAATTAATAGTAAAATATTAAATACCATGACTATAAAATTCATTATTATATAATATGTCAAAAGTATTAGTATATAATCCATAAAAAATAATCATGAGGTGAATATGATCTTTTTTTCTCACTAATGTAGAAAGTGAGATGATATTACCTTACAACTATGGTAAAATCGGAAAAGGATTCCCCCAAAGTAATAATAATAAAATGGAAAATTTAAATACCATTAATATAAAATAAATCAAGATATAATATATCATAATGGGGAGGATATACACCAATCTAAATAAATAATTTTTGATTATGATGTATACCTCATAAATGTAAAAGTGAGACCAGAATCCCTTAATTTGTGTTTCATTTTCGGTGAATGTCCTTTATCCTCCAGCATAGGTGTTTTAAACATGTTACTAACATATATATTCTTTATTGTTTTTATAATATCATATATTAATATATTATAATTTTTTATTACAAATTTTTAACAAGCAGTCAACATTTTAAATGTTTCTAGTGTTAATTCATTAATTTTTTGAGTATGTTAGGACTTGATACCTATCGTTCTTCTTAAATACATCCTTACATAATAATATATATAATTGAAACCATGGTTTAGTTTTCATATATGTTTATATAAAAACCCATAATATTTGGTGATAAGAGATGAAATGAACCATTCATGTAGATAGTAGGTTTTATGTATGCATTAACAATAATTTCATTTCTTTTTTGTATTTTAATTGAATGAAAAGGTAATATTTTATATTTATATTATGATTATAGTATCATATATTCCTCATATAATTTAATTATTTTTATTAAACCCATCCTTTGTACATTCCTTATAGTGTGTAAACGTATCACATTGCTTTGAAGAGGTGATAGTCCACATATAAATAAATGCGTTTATCATATTTAAACAAAATGTAAGGAATAATGTTATGTGTTATATAAAAATTAAATATGTATAACTAAAAAATAAATCCCAATTATTAATTTCACATAAAAACATGGTATCCTATATAATTACCATCCAAGAGAGGTGGCATTGGATAAAAACTAACGACACTGTTTTGTAGGGAAGTAGTTCATCGATAACAAACAATAATTTCATTCCCATTTGATGTAAGTATGTGTAGGTGTAGGATTTAAAATTAAAAAAATTTCTCATTATATTTAGGATATGGACTGTATTATATAATCATCAAATAGGACTAATTTAATTGTGGGAGGAAGAAATAAATCATAAATGATATTTTGAATAATGTTACCTCTTTTTTAGGTAACTCATTTTAGATTCCACAAAATGGATTCTTTTGTTGGATTTAAGGCCAAATTGAGGTTTCTAGGTTGAGTATAAGGATGTTGGTGGACTATTAGGGGTGTTTATTGAAAATAAATAGTTTCTTCAGTTTTTTGAGGAAGATGAGTAGTGAATTTATTTTTATAAAGGGGGAAGCTGAATTCTTGTATATACCAAAATGAATAAACTATTGGGTGGCCTCACCTAAATCATGTTACTAAAAAAGAAAAAATAATGTCTAAAATTTTATTTTTGGTTGGTAATAACCTTCATTGTAGAAATATAAATTCATCATTATAATATTTTTCCTTACGATTTATGTTTCTACTATTTTACCATTTTTTTTATATCATCAATAATTTAACCATTAAGACTAAATTAAAGTGATATTTATTAGAAAATATACAACCAAAAAATGAAAAATATTTTATCTAACCTACAAACTATATATCCGATGTTTTCTTGAAATTAAGTTTAATAAAAGCATTGTAACAAACTAAAATATTTCATTAACCCAAACCATGCAATTTGTTTTACTATATATGCATAAATATGTTAATTATAAAATATTATTTTCTAAATTAATGAAAAATATTTAATATTTTAATAATACTTATAGATAAATTAGTAAAATATATTATTTTAATTATTTTATACAATTCAATAAAATTTTATTTGTTATAAAAAAACATTAATCTCCACATTGATAATTTATAATTAATATTAATTTAAAATTATTAAAACCATTATGTAATTAAATTATATTATGTTAACAACTATGTTACATTAAATTTAATCTAAAGGATAAAGGATAAAAATAATCTATTATCTTTTTTATACTGTAAATTATTTTTCCATAATTTATTTTATTTAATTACTAAATAAATAATCAATGTGTTATTGTTTGATTGGCATTTAATTTATTATATCACCTCTAGAAATAAAATTTAATTTATGTTGTTAAAAACACATTAATTTCAAAATAATTTTTTTAACTGAAACATTGTTTCTTATTACATAATTAAATTCTTAATCAATGATAATGGTTTGGAGGGTTCAATTTTTTTCTTTTTCCTTACATAATTTATTATATTGGTCGCATTCATGGACATGTGTCCTAATAACTCATTAAATTAGAACAAACTGGGGATATGGTTGAACTATTGATAGCTAATTAGTTTTTTTTCTAGTTTATAGGTAATTTTTTCACATATATTATAGTTTAGTACACAATTGGGATCAATTTTACATTATTATATATCATTAATTATAATTATAGCCACTAATAATTTTTATTGTAATAAAACTAAGTGGATCCTGTTAGACTATAAATATTAAACTGATTACAACCGTGTATTTCAATTTTTTGAAACTAAAAAAAGTGGATAAATTAAATTCATATCTAATCCCACAAATGTGTTAAGAAAGTGTGTTTTAATGTGAAATGTTTCAATAGTTCATCTAGTATTTAGGTATAATGTTAATGTAAAAATGATATTAATGGTCTAAATTGAATAAATTGAGGAATAACTGATCTATTTTGACATTAAATCCAATTTCAAATATATTATAACATAAATTCATCTTTAAATTAAAAGAAATTTTTTAAAAAATATATATCATTTTTGAATATTCATAAAAAATCATTCTTCATTAAAAAATAAAAAATATTTTCCCTAATCTAATTCTAAAATTAAAAATTATATTTTTAATATTATTTTAAAAAAAATCATAAGAGTTTGATTTATTATTTTAAATGTTTTTGGGCCATTAAAAGAATATAACACTTGGTCATGTGTTTATCACAAGATAATTCAGTGTCGTGTGTAGTGTAAGCTTAACTTGGTGTTCCATATTATGTAATCTAGAATGAAAATAAATTTTATTCTAAAATGAAACTATTTTAATTTTTTGGGGTGTGACAATATTATCCTTTAAAATATACTCACAATAGAAAGACTAACGATGCCCCTTGATAGGACACAGATTCCTTATGTCGTTGTGATGCAACAGGAGTCACGCTGAGAAATATTTCGAATGTTCCTATCCATCATTGAGTTGGATATCATTTATATCCTTTTAATGTTGGGACACAGGCATTATGAGCTCAAATAGGGTGAGTTTTTAGTTTCCATAGGGATTTATTCACCAGATTTCCAACATCATTAATCTAGTAAATTCAAAGTATAATCCCCGACAAGACTATAATGCTGAATTATTGGGTGATGATGGCCCATGTAAGTACAAGAATCTAGGATCAACCAACATCTAATAGCACCTAGCTAATGGGTGCCACTATGAGGATCATTCATCATGATCTAGCCTATGTTTTTATGAAAAAAGATGAATATCATGAGGATTACACTCAAATTATGGTGGCCCTTATATCCATATATATGGGAGCCCCTATAGAGAACACGTTCATGTAGTTCACTCTTCACTATGAGGGCCTAATGATATAAAACCATAGAAATATTTTGGGTGGGATCCTCATCTTGAAACGAGTAAGAAATTATTGAATTTTTTATTCCTCACATCCCCTATCATCCATAGGAACAATGAATTACATTGATATAGTATTTCAACACAACAAGATGATCCTTTAGAAGGTAGGGAAACACTATAACAACGAACCAAGAAACATAATATCCACAGATGGGGAATCTGATCCTACTACTTTATGGCTCGTTCACCCCTTCAAATAAGCCCTCCCCTTCTAGGATTGAGCTTAGCACTTCTAGTACCATGGATTCCCATTCAACCAAAGTCATATATATATATATATATATATATATATATTTCATTACCCCTATGTAGTTTTTTTTATATTAGAAGTGGGGGATTAAAAATCCTTGTATAGAAAAATCCAATTATATTCTAATGACTAAAAATCCACAATATTATTTGAAAAAATCTTCCTTTTACTACTCTACAATAATATGATGCTTCAATAACAATAACTACAACCATGAACATCAGACTTTTACTAGTAAAATGAAATGTAATTCTATTCCTATACCATCCACCCTATAACCATATGCCACCCTATTATAGCTTCTTCATTAGGTCACTAACCCTAAAAAAGAAAGGAATTCATAGAGGAGAATTCAAGACAAATCAAGAGACATTTAATTCACTGAACATAGAAACCTAGAGTTAATTCGTTATCCTATTAAATTGGAATGATTATAAGGTATAAAATCCTAAAGCACTGATCATTTTAGTTGTCAGGGAAAGAAAAAATTAAAATTAATATACATAATAAATTAGAAAATAGAAATTACATAGGTGATACATAAATAAATTAATTAAATTTCACCCGTGAAATCGAAATCGATGATTTATTCTTTATTACTAGGAGAAATTAATCATAATAATGACGATCTCAAATTGTAAGAAAGGGAATGTATATAAGAAGTAATAACAAAACAGTAAGATTAATTTAACATGGAAAGGTAAATATCTAGTAACAAATTCACTTCAAATAAGTAGATATTTAAATATCAATATAGAAGTGTATGAAACTGAATCTCTTGCCATTTAAACAATTAACTGTACTGAAATGTATCCATATATATGTTGACACACAATTCTCATGTATAAATAATAATAATAGACAAATTTTCAACAACAAAAACTCTCAATTATCTGTTTTCATGATTCCTTCTCACATGATACCTTTTCCATCAAGAGACAGTTTAAATTATTTATCCAACTAACTCATCTCATGGGACTACCGATGCATCAAGGGGCTTGCAATGTCCAACCAACAACCTGTAGACACTTCTTAAAATAGACCACAACCCATGTATTTAATCTCTGAAGCATTCCAAATATATAAAATAAAAAATTTTCATTATAAAATATCCCTATTGAATAATGAATATTGATTTCTGAATAATACTTGTGATGAGTATATGTAACAACATGTTTATTTTACATTAAAACATTCCAAGTTATAAAAAATTTATACATTCCAATGCATCTCATAACACATTGAAGCATTTAAATCATTATTCATTAAGAGCTAAATAATACTCATAAAATCATGATAATATTTAGATTTGTGATATAACATGAGAAAGGAACATATATTCACCCAATAAAATAGAATAGTGGTATAATAAAAACAAATCTCAGTGGAATGTAAATAGACAAAATCACATACCTTAACCATACATTTGTTTTATAGTATTTATAAAAATTTATAATTGTTGAAAATATATTAGAAACATATAAAATAAACATAATAATGTTTATAAAATCATATATTAACATATTATAACATTTTGTTACTCTTTTTTTAACACTCCTTAATTATTTTATACATTTTGTGTGTTAATTACCTTGTTTTCACAAGTATTTTTTGGACATTTTAACTTTTTTCCCTATTTCATAGATCATTATTTAATCGTCTCTATAATATAGACCCAAAATTAATAGTCTTATATATTATTTACATATGAATTTATAATAGTAATTTATAATTTAAAGTATGAAATGAAGCTTAATGTTTATGGAGATGGTAGGTTGTACGTATGCTTGAATGCTACTTTCATTACTGTTTCATATTAATAGAATTAAAAATAAATTATGCATGTGTAAATTTTATTTCCATTATCATATATATGTTATAAATGTTACAAATTATTATTAAAATCATCCTTAATACATTCCATGTATAACATGAATGACTCAAATTGCTTTGAAGGGGTGGTAGTCGACACTTCCTCAATCAATGTTATCATATTAACATAAAATTGGAAGTATTAATGGTAAGTTTTATAAAAGGACTAATGAATAATAAATAAACAATAAATACATTATATATATTATATAAACATATTTTCCCCCATAATGGCCACCATTATAGTTGGAAAAAGAAAATTGAACGATCATCATTTCATGAGGTAGTAGTTCCCCATACACCAAAATTGTATATTCATTAAAAATATATATAGGATTTTGTAAATTTAGTTAAAAATTAAAACATAAATACAAACTAGTATATTTGTGATACATTTTTTAAATATAAACAAAAAATAAGAAGGTTATAGTGAATGTATAATGTAAATGAAATAAAAATGATTAAGGGTGTTTGTTAGCTCATAATGTGGAAACTCCTATCGGTTTGTTACAAAGGGATACATGTATGGATTTTATTCCATATTTTTGGATTATAAGTCGATGAGTGGAATATTGGAAGAATATTTTTTTAGAGATCAGTCAATAAAATTTGGATTTAGAGGTTCGAGGAAAGGGTTTAGTGCAGGTGTTTTTACAGTGGATGGTGAGTGCAACTCTATTAAATACCAAATGAAAATCACTAATGGGAGGCCTAACATAGCAAATGAGACACAAAAATTGTAAAATATTTGAGTAATATGTAATAATGGTATATTAAAATCTAAAATATTCCTAATTATTTTCATTTTAATAATTTGGTTCCCAAACATCTCTTACTCCTAAATTTAATCATTTTTGTTTTTATTAAAGAATCTAGTTTTACAATATAATTAATTTGGCCATTACGACTAAAATAAAGATACATTTACAAGAAAATAATGATCCACTGAATTATTAAAATGATATCAAATTTATAAAATAAAAATACCTTTTTTTTAATAAATTTAAATCAGAACAAGTGCACGTGACGTACTAAAACAATACTTAAACCCGAACAACGTTTTCAATATTTTTAAAGTATAGGATTCAATTTGATAATTATAATAGATAAATTGGTCCATTAATAGACCATATATAATACTTATTAACAAATTTCAATCACTTTTCATAATTAATTTTTTATTAATTTTAAATCATTTCATGAACTTCATTTATTGAAAAATTAAAATATGGTAAATTTTGACATTATTTATTTAACATTGTTTTTAAAATTTAAAAACATTATTTGAATTTAAATATCTTTATTTTATATATTTATAACATGATATTTTCATCTAATAATGATTAAATATAACAATTCAATAAATCCACTTCACTTTTAATATTATTATTATAATTTACTTTAGTAAATTACTAACTAAATAATCGAAACATTGGGGTTTCATAAGCATTTAATGTAACTAAAACATATATAATAATTATTTATAAATTATTATTATAAAAATAA
Source organism: Viscum album (assembly GCA_963277665.1). NCBI lineage: Eukaryota > Viridiplantae > Streptophyta > Magnoliopsida > Santalales > Viscaceae > Viscum > Viscum album. The sequence goes on from OY728121.1 coordinate 445,672,456, forward strand.
CCCATCTAACCTTTATATTTATATGTATAACAAAAAAATGATTTTTTAACATATCTAATAGATTTATAAATTTTTGAAGCATGGAATGATTTATTTTTGTCTTTTTCCATAACATTTCATAGAGGGAACTTCTATTATATAATACACCAAAATCCAAATAAAATCAAACAAAGTGGAAATATGGTATAATTATTGGCATAAAATGGATTTTTGACTTGTTCCTTGGTCATTTTGGTGCTTTTGAAAAATGTTTAGTCCCTTATTTTTCATAATTTTACCTTAATCTTTGTGATTATTTTTAATCATGTTCACAAAATTTTTAATAAAAAAATATGTTTATCTTATTACAATAAATATATTGTTCAGAATAAAAAATTTTATATACTTTTTCATAATTCAAGTCACAAATGTGGTTATATTAATATTAGTGCTATTATTTTATACATACAGAGGAAACATTTTTTAGTGTGAAAACATTAAAGAAACAAAAAAGGGTTTATATTTTATTCCAATATAAATAATATTCTAATGAAAATAATTTGATTAATAAATGTATAATTGATATACTGTGTCATTAAGAACCAATTTACCATATAATTCATCACTACTAATTATTTAAATGAAAACCCAATTTTTTAATGAAAACTCATTTTTGTATTATTGAAAAAATTAATCATCATATAAAAATAACAGAAATTCACCATTTTCTTATTTTCACATGCCAAATGAAAAGATTAAGATTACCTTAACAAATAAAATATAAAAATTTGTCAACTTTTAGTTTTTAAATAGGTGGTTCATTAAAGGTTTGTAAAACCCAATCATTCATTAAGACAAGATAACTTAGTGTGGTGTGTAATGTAAAAATAGCATTGTATGGCATATAAAGAGAGAGAAAATTGTAGTTTATCAAACATGAAAATATTTTTATTTCATGGGTCATTACATTCTACCCACCTTTATTAAATTTCATCCACACAATTTAATCTTGATCATAATAACCAAGGAATTAATTTTTGAAAATAATATTTTTAAATAACCCACATTGCGAATATAGTAAACAATATTCCATATTATTAAGAGATAATAGTAATTAAAATTCATACATAAATATGTTCTATAGTGGGAAAATGAGGTTGGAAAATGGAATCCTTGATATAGAGGAAAATATAATGATCATGTTATGATGGGTAGTTCTATATAACATTGTTAGGATATGGTTATCCATTATAAAACCCTAAATCTTTGATGATATAAGTCTATTTGATTCATCTGAAGAAATGTACAAGGTCAACATTTTTTTGTTTCAATGTCATTGTTTACTAGTGTTGAGTAATTATTTAACTTTCTTTTAATATAAGTTAATATACATTCTTATTACATTTCTATATTAACATTATTATCATTTGGTTGTGCCTTAACCATTTCATACATCATATTGTAGAATTTAATTCATTGTATTGGCATGTAATATATTTATCTATATAATCATATTCAATTTTTAACAAAATCCATTACATAAACGGTTAACTTTTCAGAATTATTATGAACCAATATGATAGAATGAATGTCACTAAACTTATCATTTCCCTTTTTGTCACGACTTCCTCCCACCAAAGATGCCCCTCCTGAGCTGGCAATGGTGAACGGGAGGTAATGACTCCTGAGTCCGACCTCCAGTAGTCCCCTGAGTGGCAACTAGCACCAAATGTATGATTTTTCACAAATATGGGAGGAATTACCATTTTTATTATTTATGATTGGGAAATAGGACGATTCAAACACCAAAAGATAAAAGAACAAGTAAATAAAAATAAACCCCAAACCAAACCCATATGCAAGTTTTATACAATACTGAACCAAGGTACAAGTACATGAAAAGATCCAAAGTAGGATACAAAAAGGAAAGAAAAAAAATGAAACCTGCAAAACTCAAATGCCTGACTAGAAAGGTCATGCACGGTCCTTGATGTCCTCCTGAAAACCTGAAAGAAAACGTAGGGTGAGCATACAAGTATACTAAGTAAGAAATCCTAAAGCTCTCATGCATAGGTGGGGAGACATCCTAATGCCTCGTGAGAAAACAGAAGGAACCAAAGCCTAGAAAGGAATCTATCCACCCAACCTTTCAAACCACACTCACCAAATATCACGATTCAATAGAGTAGTATAGTAATATTATCAAAGTATGGGTACCCCACAAGACCTTTGCACTGAATACTGCTCAAGCCCTCATGCCTAACGCTTTGATGCTTCACCCTCTTCCTAATCTAGTGTCGCAACCTGGCCATACGATGATCAAGCTAGAGCCGCAACTTGGCCATACGAAGCTCATAGTATCCCACCAGCACTCAATCCTCGGCTATTCATAATATCCTAATGGCACTCAATCCTCGGCCAAAACCACATCTCATCCCGAAGACACCTGGGAACCACATCACATCTCATCCCGAAGACACCTGAGAACATATCACATCCTCATCCCGAAGAGTCTTGGGAAACATCTCTTGAAACCTACACGAAGGATCTTGGGATATAATGACTGGAAGAGGGAGCACAGGGAAGAACAGTAACCATCCATCCTTTAGATGATTGAGAATCTCACCCTCCCATCCCACGGGTGTTCAGCATGTAGTGATCAACATGGGTGTGGTGCATAAAGAAACGTAAAATGTTCAGATTTATATAATTATATCAACCACTCAGCCCATCTGAAGGCGTCTACACAAAAGATCTGAGCACATGCCCCGGCACTGCTACCTCGAAAGAATGCACACAATAAACAGCCCCAAACCCCCATTAAGCTTTTTAGGTTTCAATTGTTTTATTTTATCAGTTCCTTAACTATCAACAAACTAACAACAACCAAACCAGATAAGTCGTTTATAAAATATATCCCTACCAACCACAAATAATGTTAGGGAAAACACAAGAAACACAATACCATTTTCTTTTATCAGCCAATCAATTCCATTGATTTTACGTATGAAATCAACTACCATTCCCCACAATTAATCAGTTAAATCTTCCACATTTATTCATATACACAACCCATCCCCTGCAGCCCTGCTTCTAACCACCATAACCTCAAACACATCGGAAACAAAACCCATACCACATCATCATTCCTTTGATACCAATTTCCGTAGCTCCAGTTCCCATCACAACCATATCATACACGCCAACCCACAACCCAGCCAACCACAGCCCCGCAGCTCACCCGTTCCACAACAACCCCCAAAACACCCCTTCACATAATTAATTCCCAACCAGCACCCACAAATTCATTCTTTCATTTAATTTAACCGGGGTGATAATAGGAGGGTTCTAGGAATATATTTAATCAACCAACTTTACAAGATAAACCAATTTCCACATTCTATGAAAGTTCATCCACAAAACAATCCAGAAAAACAGGGAAATGTTTAATTGTGCAAGAAAAGGCCCCCAACGACCATGATTTCCAATATGAATAAGCCTTCTTAGTTCACAACAGAATCAAAGGATAAGATTTCATGGTAATAAAACAACAACATCAACAAAAATTCCCCAAACCCATTATTTAACCAATTATTATATTTATTTAATGGATCAAATGTATCTGAAGAAAATAACAGGATACCCACCCCGTATGATGCACAAAAGAGAGAGATCAAGGTAAGATCCCTACATAAACAAGTTTTGATGTCCTTCTGCGAGAACAACCCCCATGAGGATTTCGATCACTCCTCCTGATTACTACGTCCTCCTGTGGACGCTGTGACATAACCACACTAACTACCAAGAGAGACTCCATTAAGGTATAAGGTGTCACTTTTCATAGCATGGAAATGAGGAACAGAAATAGGAGATCGAGGAAGGAATAAGAACGAGGTAGAACGTATCATTAAGATTAAGTTCATAGAAGAGAGTCATTCCATTAAAATATCATCAATATCCTCAGTAGGAAAATTCAAAGAGGATGTTGTAGAAGAGGTAAAGAAACTAGGTGTGCGATGTTCACCTCGTCGACATGATCCTACAGCCACCTAAGGATCGGCGATCGGAGTGCAAATAAAGAACATAGGAGGAAGGCTTTTAGGTCATCCGAGAGAATCATCGTGCGGATAAGAATTGGGGTTCGTAAATTACATGTTTCCCTCTCTTATATAGGAAATGAAAAGGTAAAACGGTATGCAGCGTGTATTAATGAATACATGACGTGACTGTACAACAGTTACACTGTTTGACTGGTCAACACATGACACATCATGCAGTTTCCATGCATTTAATGATAATAATAACTTCAATTAATAATAGATGTTTTATTGAACCGAAACATGAGTCATAAAAAGGTATTCATTATTGGTCTTAAAATGACCGTCATAATTTCAGGGTTGCAACATCACAGATTGTTCGCCATTCCAACACCGTATGAGGGAGATATGTTGTATACAAGATCCCGTAATAATAACAATATTATTATTATTGGCGGTTTCGTGGACCTGAGCCACACACCATAATTTAATATCCATCCTTAGACTTGAATTGATCATATTAATTTCAGGATCACATCGCCACTAACGACAAGTCAATTAGACGTCGTACGTGGGAGTTTTGGCGGGTCAAAGACTTAATAATAATATTAAATATATTAATTCACGATTGTTTCGGGTAACTTATCCAAAAACATAAAAAAGACAATAAATATTGGACTCATAATTTCTGTCTCGAAGTCATGGTTAGACTTCCGCGGACGGTTCGTAAAACTGAGCTCGCATGAAGGAGTTATAGTGAAAAAAGTGTTTTATCAACCAAATTGATAATAACAATATTTTTTTTTATTATTAATTATTTCTTTATTTCATATCTCTAATATCATTCCATGCATGACACATTTCATTTGATAATTATTTATCTATTTTCATTATTATCATATAATACATCCCTCTCTCCAATCTCATTCCTCCCCAAATATTCACGCTCTCTATACTCCCTTTATTTATTTATTTTTTAATTCCTCTTATCTTCCTATTCTATCTCCAATCTCCAATCCTATACCCCAATATTCATCACTCCCCCAACAATGTGGTGCCTCCTCATTCTCGAGGTGGGTGACGCCTCCCTTGATTTTCCACCATTAATTCCATTCTTTTTTATCAATATTATTTTCAATAATTATGATTAAATCTCCCTAAAAAACATGTAAGATCTCCTCCCATAAAACCCACATGCCACACCCCCATTTTAAACTTTTACCATTATTATTATTTTATAACACAATTATCATAAATAATATCATCTCTCATCTATTCTCATATCTCAAATCACATTGCATTTAATTGAAAATTTAAATCTCATTAAATCTTTATTAACTAATCATTCAAATTTTAAGACAACATTATTATTATAATTATTTAGTATAATAATAATAAAAATCCCCAATTACAATTTATTAACTTGTCACCAATTATTAATTATTATTATTATTATTATTGAAGTTTGTCGCGTTGACTATGTCCGACCACCATTGTGTCAATGCCGAGCAACCTCCCATTCCACACATAATTTAATATTTATTAAAATATAAATAAATAATAATGAAACCATGCACCTCCCCCCATTGAATTATGTACATTCAATTTTATTTCTTTTATTTCACAATGATTAAATAAATACCATTTAATCTAATTTACACCAAATATTTTCACGCCACCATTATCAATTATTATTATCAAAAATTATTATTATAACATGTGTCGTGTTTGACCCCACCAAATTTTTACAATGTAATGGACTAGAGAGGTCCGGGCCATTCCATCAATTACCTCTCAAAACATTATCATCCTCGAGAATTAAAAACCAACCCATAAAAGGGGGAAAATTCCAAACAACCACCTCGCAAGATACCTCTCAGGGATCTCATCATAACATGAATCCAACCACTATCCTAATTATATGAGTTAGTGGATTCCTTCCCCACATGTCGCGATATTATCTGGTTTATGTGGCACTAACATGCCTGCACGGGTTTAATGGAATCCACATTAATTCATCTCGATTAGGGATTAGGTCTTCCCACCCCTATAATTTAGGATTTCTCATACACACACTACCCCCAACACCGCACGAAATAAGAAAAACGCTTCCCCAACACATGGATTGGGAAATTCCTTCTCCCATGTCAAGATATTTTCCTCTTTGGGTGGTACAGACTCACTCACATGGGTTCAATCGCTTCCACATTAATTTGTCTTGATTAGGGATTAGGTCCTCCTCTCCTAAAATGTTAGGACTCTTCACACACATTTAAAAGAAAGAGGGAAACAACTTATAATTATAGACTCATGGAAAACAAGGTCCAGGAACAAATCATGGGAGATAATGAGTTTCATCCAAGGACTATGATGCTCTTGAATTTAATCAAAACATAAATGAGAGTATTTATGTAAAACCAAATACATCTCTCTCGATCTGTGGCCATGATAGGGTTACCGCCTTTGTTGCGTGCAACTATTCGTGTCTAACTCCTCTGCCTCTCTATTAATACCCACCTCCTCGACCACATCCTAGTTGGGGTCCTTGAGGAACTTCCTGTGGTTGGCCACTACCTTATCCATCTCCCCTTGGAGGGACTGGAGCCTCTTGCTGCTAGAAGGGTTGGGATGGGAACTACTACTGGGGCTAGGGATGAACCTAGCCAGTCCCTCCATACTGAGTCTGAAAAGGGTAATGTCTTCCAAGATTCCCATGATTCCCACATGAAAAGCACCTCAGTCCCTCTCCCATAGAAAATGGGAGGAAATTGTGAGAATGGTATGGGACCAGCTGAAGTCTGCTCCCTGTCGGTCGAAACATGGATGGTCCTGTTGCTGGGGATCTACTGTTGACCGCCTCCTTGGATGAACATGGGTGACTCCTCTCTCATGGTGGACCTACTTGCGAGCACATCCTCTCAATTATCTCCATCTTCTTTTGTACATCCGGGTACGTTGGTAAGGTGAATGGGGTCACCGCACAGAGAATAGAGGGGTGAAGTGCCTCCTCTAAATTTATGGCTCGGGAATCCTCATCCAAAATGAGATTTGGAAAAAATGAAGGAGATCCTTGAACTTGACACCTATTTCCCATAATGACATGAATCCTTGTTGAAGAGACAACAACTCCTGCATGTTCTCGGCCTTCCTCATCGAGGAATGAAATTCCTCATAGAACTCCTTCTCGACGTTGGCCCGTAGAACTTATGTCTCCTTCCCCTCCCCAAGGTAAAGCATCCACCACTGACGCACCGCTCCTCGCAGCTGGCATACTTCTAGAGGAACCTAGTATTCTGATGGAGCCTATATCAGCCCAATTTTGATCTCGAGTTCTTCCAACAAACTCATAGATTCCTTATCCGAAGAGTTTCCTTCATACATATTCAAGCTATATTGCTGGAAATCATGAAACGTGCACTGCCACAAGTCGCCTTCCTCATCTTGGTCAATCCACAGCTGATCGACCGTCTAAATCTACTGGGCCTCGACTGCCCGAGTCACCCGTGAATGATGTCCATGTGCCATAGTTGTACGGTAAATAACTAATTCCTATTCCCATGTAGAAAGGAAATTTTTTCAAGGTTTCATTTTACCATTTTATTTCTATTTCTTTCCCAGAACACCCAAATCATGTAAAACACTAATCATGAAGATGCATGTACCTTTCCTAGGGTCTCTATCCTAAAATAAATGTAGTCTTACATGGTCATTTGGTAAGCTCAGAGTCCTTGAATCAGATCATGGGGGGCGCTGAAATCCCATTTCCTAGCCGGTCTTCCCTGGCCTATGTCACGCACCAAGATCAACCAATAGTATTTCCCAACCATCCCACACAATCCTCATTGTTCCTAACTCCAGACTCCATCCTATCTCTCAGCCAACATCCTTTTATACCATTCTGTCATGACCCCTCCCACCAAACATGTTCCTCCTGAGATGACAATGGTGAAAGGGAGATAATGACCCCCGATTCCCACCTCTAGTAGGCCCTAGAGTGGAGACTACCACCAAGTGTATGAGTTTTCACAAATATGGGAGTCATTACCCTTTTTATTATTTAAGACCAAGAAATAAGATGAGTCAAACACCAAATGAAAAAGGAACAAGTAAATGAAAATAATCCCAAAACCAAACCCATATGCATGTTTTATACATTACTTAACAAAGGTATAAGTACAAGAAAAGAACCAAAGTACGATTCAAAAAAGAAATCAAAAGCTGCAACCAGCAAAACTCCAACGCCTGACTAGCAAGGTCCCGCAGAGTCCTTGAAATCCTCCTGAATAACAGAATGTAAACGTAGGGTGACTATACAAGTATACTCAGTAGGAAAACCTAATACTCTTGTTCATAGGTGGGGAGATATCCTAATGCTCCGTGAGAAAACAGAAGGTACCAAACCCTAGCAAGGAATCTATCCACCCGACCTTACAAGCCACACTCACCAAATATCTCATGTAAATAGAGTATTATAGTAATATCATCAAAGTATGAGTACCCCACACCACCTTCCCACTGAATACAGCTCAATCCCTCATGCCTAACACTCTGATGCTTCCCCCTTTTCTTTATCTAGTGTCGCAACCTAGCAATAGGAACCTCGAGCTAGTGCCGCAATCTGGCCATACAAAGCTCACAGTATCTCGCCAACACTCAATCCTAGGCCATTCATAGTATCTCACCAGCACTCAATCCTCGGCGATAACCGCATCTCATCCCGAAGACACCTTGGAACCACATAACATCTCATCCCGAAGACACATGGGAACATATCACATCCTCATCCTGAAGACTCTTCGGAAGCATATCTCGTAAACTTCTCGAAGGATCTTGGGCTATAGAACCTGGAAGACGGAGCACAGGGAAGAACAGTAAACAGTCATCCTTTAGATGTTTGATAATATCATCCCCCCGTCCCATGGGTGTTCAGCATGTAGTGCTCAACATGGTTGGGGTGTGTAACGAAACATAAAATGTACAGATTTATATAATTATATCAACCACTCAGCACATCCTAAGGCTTCTACACAAAATATCTGAGCACATGCCTCGGCACTGCAACCTCAAAAGTATGCACACAATAAACAACCCCAAACCCCATTAATCTTTTCATGTTTCAATTGTTTTAGTTTATCAGTTCCTTAACAACTGAGAAACTAACAACAACAAGACCAGATAAATCGTTCGTAAAACATATCCCTGCCAACCACAAATAAAGATAGGGAAAAGACATGCAACAAAATACCATTTTATTTTATCAGCCGATCAATTCCATTGATTTTCCGTATTTAATCAACTACCATGCCCTACAATTCATTAGTTAATTCTTGCACTTTTATTCATATGCACAACCCATTCCTGCAGCCCTGCTTCCAACCACCATAACCACAAACACATCAGAAACAAAACCCGTACAACATATTCATTCCTTCGATACCAATTTGCGTAGCTCTATTTCCCATCACAACCATATCATACACACCAACTAGCAACCATTCCAACTGCAACCCCGCAGCTCACCTGTTCCACAACAACCCACGAAACACCCCTTAACAGAATTAAACCCCAACAAGCACCCACAAATTCATTATTTCATTTAGTTTTAACGGGGGTGATCATATAAGTGTTATATTTATTTATTTAATCATCCAACTTTACATGATTTACCAATATCCACATTCTATGAAATTTCATCCACAAAACAATCCAGAAAAATAGGGAAACATTAAATTCCGCATGAAATGGCCCCCAACGATCACGATTTTCAGTTGGCATAAGACTTTTCAGTTCACAACATAATCATAGGATAATCGTTGATGGAAATAAAAAAAACAATATCAACAGAAAATCCCAAAACCCATTATTTAACAAATTATTATCTTCATTTACTGGTCTAACTGTATATCACAAAAACAAAAGGATACCCACCCTGTATGATGCACAAAAGAGAGAGACAATGGTAATATCCCTACTTGAATAGGTTTTGATGTTAATCTGTGAGAACAGCCACCACGAGGATTTCGATCACTCATCCCGACGACTACATCCTCCCGTAGATGCTAGGGCACAACCGCAAAAACAACCAAGAGAGACTCCATTAAGGTTTAATGTGTCACTTGTCATAGCATGGCAAGGAGAAACAGAAAGAGGAGATTGAGGTAGCAATAAGAACGAAGTAGAAAGTACCATTAGTATGAAGTTCGTCGAAGAGAGTCATTCCCATCTAATATCAGCAATTTCCTCAGTAGGAAACTGCAATGATGAAGTTGAAGAAGAGGGAAAGGAATGAGGTTCGCGATGTTCACCTCATCGACATGATCATGCAGCCACCGACAGATTGATGATCATAATCCGGATAAAGAAGATAGGGGGAAGGCCTCTAGGTCATCCGGGAGCATCAATGTGTGGAGAAGAAGAGGGGCCCGTAAATAACATGTGACCCTCTCTTATATAGAAAATGAAAAGCTAAAATGGTATGCAGTGTGTATTAATGAATTCATGACATGACCGTAAAACTGTTATGATGTTTGACTAGTCAACACACAACACGTCATGCGGTTTCCATGCAATTAATGATAATTATAACTTCAATTAATAATAGTTGTTTTATTGACCCGATAGATGAGTCATAAAAAGTTATTCATCATTGGTCTTAAAATGACAGTGATAATTTCAGGGTTGTAACGTCATAGACGGTTATCCATTACAATACCGTGTGAGGGATATATGTTGGATACAAGATCCCATAATAATAACAATACTATTATTATTTGGTGTTTCGTGGACCCGATCCCTGAATCATAATTTAATTTCCAACCGTAGACTTTAATTTATTGTATTAATGAAATGATCACATCACCACTGAGGACATGTCAATCGGACGTCGCACGCGGGAGTTATGGTGGGTCAAAGACTTAATAATAATATTAAATCTATTAATTCACGAGCGTTTCAGGTACCTGATCCAAAACCCGAAAAAGACATCCAATATTGGACTCATAATTTCCGTCTTGATGTCAGGGTCATACTACCACTAACGGTTCGTAAAACCGAGCTCACACGAAGGATTTATAGTGAAAATAGTGTTTTATCAACCAAATTAATAATAACAATACTATATTATTATTATTATTATTAATTGTTTATTTATTTCATATCTCCAATGTCATTCCACCCATGAACCACTACCTTTGATATTTATTTATCTATTTTCAGTATTATCATATAATACCCCACTCTCTCCAATCTCAATCCTCCCCAAATATTCACGCCCTTTATTCTCCCTTTATTTTTTTAATTTTTATTTCCTCTTATCTTCCTATTCTCTCTCCAATCTCAAATCTTCTCCCCAATATTCATCACCCCCCCAAAAAAGTCGTTCCTCCTCATTCTCCAGGCGGGTCACGCCTTCCTTGATTTTCCACCATTAATTCCATTCTTTTTATCATTATTATTTTCAATAATAATGATTAAATCTCCCTAACATACAAGAAAGATCTCCTCCCATCAAAACCCACATGTCGCACCCCCATTTTGAACCTTTATCATTATTACTATTTTAAACAAAATTATCATAAATAATAACATCTCTCATCTATTCTCATATCTCAAATCTCATTGCATTGAATTCATGATTTTAAATCTCATTAAATCTTTATTAACGGATATTTCAAATTTTATGCCCTCATTATTATTATAATTATTTTGTATAATAATAATAACAAATCCCTAATTAATATTTATTAACTAATAACCAATTAATAATTATTATTATTATTATTATTGACATTCTCTGTGTTTACCATGTACGACAACCATTTTTTCAACGTCGAGCAACCTCCCATTACACACATAATTTATTATTTATTGAAATTTAAATAAATCAAAAAGAAACCATGCACATACCCTCATTGAATTAAGTGCATTCAATTTTATTTCTTTGATTTCACAATGATTAAATTAAAACCATTTAATCTAATTAACACCAAATATTTTAATGCCACCATTATCGATTATTATTATCAAAAAAATTTATTATAAAATGTGTCGTGTTTGACCACATCAAATTTTTACAAAGTAATGGACCAGAGAGGTCTGGGACATTACACTTTTATCCACATCATACGGATTTAAATTGTCACAATCCAAACATGTATTGATCATATAACCTCAATAAATATGTCCATAACACACATTACAATAAAACATTTTTGAAAAAAATGAATTCTTTTTATTTCACTACGTATGAAACATGTTATAGGAAATATTCCTTAAATAAAAATGCGTTTTAAACTCCATCAATGATATCATAAACCACTTTTAAAAATGTAAAAAATTAGTTACAAGTTAGTCAAGACTTTTACAAATAAATCATTTCTTCATCATCATCCTAAAAGAAGGAGCATAATACCAGTTTCTTATTAATTTATTTGTTTTTCAACATTTTTATCTTTCCACATAATATCTATTAATGGAATCATTCAACATATGAATCCAAAATCCTTGATAAATTTTTTTGTAGTTTAGTCCTCATATATTCCATAATCCAACAAACTAGTATATTTTATACAAAATACTTAATTTAAATTATCCCTAAAAATGAACATTTATCAACAATATTCATATGAGGAAGTATATAATATTCACGATTATCCAATAGAATCAGTTTGTATATATTCCCTTTTAAATGGTGCTCAGATGGCCTATTAATTTCCTAGATTCCATTGGAGATATAAGAAATGGAGAATTATTTACCCATATCATTTTCACAATATACTATGTCCTCTTTGATGTAAATTTTTTAGAGACTATTTCCCTTTGAAATATTTTGTTAATACCAGGAATGATTTGATCTTTCTGGATCTTTGTAATACAAGCATCGGTGTGGTTTACATTTATTATACTATATGGTATTTCTAAATAATGGAATATACTTAATTAAATAATTACATAATGTATACTTATATATATGGTATAGAATTGAAATTTATGTACATTGAATCCAATAATCATAAACCTCAGCTACATTTTGGAAATGATTACATTCAAAACCATCATAATTGTCATTAACGAAAATGTGAAATATCATAAACTTATCCCTAATGAGGTTCAATCTAGGTGTGTAGTAACGAATTTTGTCCTGTATAATGTTACCCATAGTTAGTATTGGTACACCATGTCAGAGTTATTACTCCTAGGTACATTTGTTTTAGAACCACATCAACTTATAGTATTCAGGCATGGATGTATTTCTAGGACGACCCACACAATTTCTACCTTACCAAATTTCTTGGATTTTCATCAATAATTTTTCAAAAATTATACTATAGATTTATGTTCTCTAACAGATTATTTCATAAATCTATTTTCCAAGGATGATACTAAACATTCTATGATTCCAGTTGCAACACCCTAACCCATGAATCCCAGAGTCAGTGCATTATCTTATTACATTGGCATGATTGAAAGGAATCAAATACTAAATGAATTATCAGTTTTGAAGTTTGGAAAATACATATTAAATAGTCTTTTATCCATCAAATATTAGGAAATATAAATTACAAATGTTATACTTTAATAATTAAAATAATCAGAATCCTTGAAATCATTTTCAAATACTTCTTCTTCTTTCCATATAGAAATGAATCATAATAAGGTTGATCTCAAATACTCTGTATGTATATGTAAAATAGATGGAATAATACAAAAAATGTAAAAAATTTACATGTATTGTTAAATAACTAATTAATCATTCATTTAAAATGACTAGATAATGATAAATTAATATAGAATGGTTTGAAATTGAAACACATGTGATTAAATTAACATAAATAAAGGAAATGTATAACTTGATATGTCTATGAAAAATATCATAAATAAATAATAATAAAATAATTATCATTATTTGTATTTCATAAATATAGGAAATAATTTTTCCCATGCACATTATAACATTAATATCAATAGTTATTTTAAATGTTTTGTTTAAATAACTCATATTATGAGACTACTGATGCTTCAAGGGGCTTTCATTAACTGGTCTGCAATCCATATAGCTATTCTTAAACTGTCCCCAACCCCTATATTGCATGTGTAAATAATTCCATATATAAGAAATATACAATTTTCCATATATAATATAAATATTTAATAAATAATATGGTTTTATCAATAACACCTTAGAGGATGAGATGTAACAACAAGGGTTGTTCACATTAAATCATTCTAGAGGAAAAATAAATTTTAAACATCCCAGCGTGTGACATACCACATTGAAAGATTTAATTTATAATTCAATGTGAATGAAATGATGATTTTAATGTCCTGAGAATAAATATATTCATGATAAAACATAAAAAAATTAATTCATATTCATCAAATAAAAGTGCTTTCTTGCATAACAAAAACAATTCTCAATGGAATTTAAATTGAGAAGAAATCTCATACGTTATCCTTTATTTTATAGTGTGGTATTTATCCTCATATATAGTGGATTAAAATATGTTACTAACTTATAAAATAAAAAAATCATGTTCATAATACAATATATAAAAATACTACAATATTTTATTACTCTTTAATTAATTATCCTTCATTATTTTAACTATTTTGGGTGATAATTGCTAAGTTTTCTCATGTATGTTTTGATATGTTACTTGTTTTTCCTATTTCATAGATAATTATTAAATCATATAGAGAATTTCAAACATGAATTAATTATCTAATATATTCATTATATATAAATTTACAATCAGTCACAATATGTGGATGTAAGAAATGAATTGCAATATTCATGGAGATAGTAGGTCCTACATATGCATGAACACTACATTTTTTTTATTTGTTTTATTAATATAATGAAAAATTGAAACATATTTATATTATAATTACTGTATAATTAAAATTTTATATATATTGAATAGGGTTATTAAAATCATCCTTCATAAATTCATTTTATAGCGTGAGTGAATTTCTTCGCTATGAGGGGGAAATACTCAACACTTCCTAAAATGATGTTATCATATTAACACAAAATTTGGTGAATTAAATATATATGTTATAAAATAATATTATAAGTCTAATTATATATTAAATACAATATATATCATATATTAATATATTTCCCATCATAATGTCTTGTTGGTTAGGAGGTAATGGAAAAAAGCACAATAATCGTTTCATAATGTAATAGTTCCCCATAGAAAAAATGATTATGATAGTCTCCCATTAGATGGAGGATTGTGTAAGATCAGGTAATAATAATAACAAAACATCCATTTATATTTAGGATATTGGTTTTTATGTAAGAATATAATAATATTACTATTGGGAGTTTAGAATGGAAATGAACCAAAAATAATAAAGACGTTTGTTATAAATGAATCGGCTAAATTTATCTAGTTCATACAATATGGATTACATGGATGGATTTATGACCAAATTATATACTATAGGAAAATTGGATGTTTTTTTGAAGACTAAATGTGATTATTTTTTATGTTCAAATGTGTCTTGATATGTGTGAGGAAGGGGTAGAGTGCTTGCCTTATTATAGTGGAGGTAGAGTGGCACACTTGTAAATTCTAAAAGTTGTTCATTAATGTGATATCAACCTTAACTAAGCTGAATCCAAAATGGAAAAAATTTAATTACATAGATTAATTTTCTATTAAAAACTCCACCACACAAAAATATGTTCATTTTAATAATTTGGATCCTTATATTATATTATTCCCAAATTTTATCATTTTAGTTTTTATTAAATACTATAGCATTAGAATATAATTAATTTAATCAATAATTATAGACTAAATTTTTATTTATTAGAAAATATAGATACAACTAAATATTAATATTATTTCTAATTTATACCACATTTTTTAAATGTAATTTTAAAACAAGTGCATGTGAAATACTAAAAAAAATCCATAAACGTGGACCATGTTAACAATGTTTTTAAAATATATTGGTCAATATTTTAGGTATAGATGGTAAATTGGTACATTAATAGAATATATTTAATATTAATTATAAATATAAAATCTCTTCCCTGAATACAATTTTTTTATTTACTCTATTTCATTTAATAAAAAATCATTTATTGTAAAATATAAATAATGTCATGTTGACATTATTTTATTGACATTTATTTAAACATTTACAAACTATATTTCAATTAAAATATATTAGTTTTGATGTTAGTTACATAAGATGATTTCTGAAACACCAACACAGTGATCGATCGGTGCGACCGATCAGCATGACCGATCCATGTCACCCAGCCTTGTCTTGTTTCTCTTCTGTAGTTTTTCCGGTAACGCCTCTTTTAGGACTTATAAACCTTTTTAAGTGGTTCAAATCCATATAAAGCACATATTTAATTCCCAACAATTCCTAGAAACCTCCATAATGGGGAATATTAAATAAAAACTTAATATCATCATGCGTAACTACCCAACCTTGTGGGAAACCACGATCCGACTTCCAAGGCGTTCAAAATTCCATATCCTGTAAAAATAGGATATCATCTTTAAAACTCCCACTAGAGCTTCTTCCTTCCCCTCATCAGATGGATGTTTTTCTTCTCCCTGGTGTGCCTGCAGTCCCTCCTTTTCGAGTATTGTGGTGCACCTGTGCTGGAGTCTTTCTGCTCATCCTTTGATTTCCCGACGTTCCTCCCCTGTAAGTTGCGCTTTCCCTAGTTCTTGGGGCGTGGAGAATAACTTCGATCTTTGATCAATCAGGTATGGTTTTTCCTCTGTCTATCTTTAATATGTATCATACGGGGAGGGTGTTCTTTTGTTTCTGTGGGGATTGATGAAACCCAACATAATGAATATAATGAATGGACCTTTAAAGAATGAAGGGGGTGTGATCGATGTTCTGTTGTACTCTATTATGTTGATATGTGTTGTGAACTGTATGGGCTTGTTCTCACAAAAAATAATGGTTGTTGGTGGTCTTTCCTTGAATCCTAATGAACCCTTGAAAAAAATATAAGCAATTTTTCATAAAAAAATTATATGTATAACAAAAAAATTATGTTTTGTACATATAAAAAATGTTTATAAGTCTTAATGTTATGAGAAGTTATTTTTTTTCTTTTTCATTACTTACAAGTTTATATACAGATATTCCACCATATAAATTCCCTAATACACATAAAGTTTTAGAAAATTAGGGATATGGTAGGATTACTAGAATCCAATGGAATTATTACAATTTTCATAGTCATTTTGGTAATTATTATTATATGTTACTCCATTATTATTGTTAATATTATATTAAGCATCATGATTAATTTTAATCACTATAAATAATATTTGTGGTGAAAAATTATGTTTATATAATTAAATACAAAATATTATAATTTTTGAAAACATTTAGTTTCATTTTCCAAAAAAATTCCAATGATGGGAACATTAGGATTACATTATTCCCTCAGACGTGGAGAGAAAGCGGGTTTTTAAAGGGAAATGTTCAAAAGTTCAACAAGTGTGTATATCTAATTTCAATATCAAAATGATTCAAATGCCCTAAATTGGATTTATGTGTTTATTATTTTTCAATCATGACTTTATGTAATAATTTAAAATATAAATTAAAAATAATTATTATTTAATTGAAAATACAATTTTTAATTATGAAATAGTATTTTTACTATTAGAAACTAAAAACAATCATGAAATTTTAAAAAATTCACCCTAAGGTAAATTCAAAAATATAAATCAAAAAATGTTATTTCTTTTTATAACTAATTTTTTAAATTTAAAAAAAAATATTTTTAAATTAGGTGGTCCTTTAATGGGCTATTAAAGCTAGGTGTGTGTGTAACCCAAGATAATTCAGTGTGTTGTGTATCATATGGTTAACATGGTGTTTCATATAAAGAGATTAAAAAATTACATTTATTATAACATGAAAATATTGTAATGTCTTGGGATGTTATATTTCCTTCCATAATTATTCCATCTGAGGCACTCTTTATAGATCCAGCTTCCCGACATATTTCCTTCGTACGATTCTGCACATAACATCAACCATCATCTCACTAAGTCACTCTATGTGAAATCAATCTAGATTATTCAACCTTAACCATACATCTAATTGTTGATAATATTTTCCCTTAATATATTAAATATATAGACCGTACACTTTTTATTAAACCTTTTTGTATTTTTTTATGGTACAATAGATGCATATCATAGAGATGTTCCCCTCCATTGATATATTTTTCCAATGGGCACCGCTATTTTGATCATTGAGGGAAAATGTTTTTATATTGTATTCCCTATACCTGATTTGTTTAATTTTTTTTAAATTATGGAATTGGTAAAAAATTAATTCTGATGATGTACTATCATTTTAACCATTTCCTGTGCATCTGGTTCTTCAATGTCTCAATCCGACGATTGTTCTGTTATATATGAATCACCTAAATGGATACCAGTGGTATTCATCATCTGATCCTCCATAATGCTTCTTTGATTTATGAATCACTATAAGAGTTCCACCCATTAACATCATTGATGAATCATTTTGAGACATTAGTGGTTCAATTGGGATATTTATGAGGTAATGAATGCTCTATAGTGACCAATGTAATTGGAAGATACTACCTCTAGAAACATAAAGTGGTTAATAAAAATTTATTCAATGAAAAACAATTATGGTTCATTGTTCATCCATATAGATGATGAATTTATAATTTTTACATTATTAGATAAAAACCATAATATATTATTATGAGTCTTAGTTGTTCGAATTTACGTATTTTCCTTTCATTTCTAGGAATTTTTTAATAAGCAGTTCATTTAGGTGCTTGATTTGTAAATTGTTACATGTATATATCAGAGATAAAAACATATTTAAATATATGTGTTCTTATCATTAATTATATTAATTTGGATATATATTTTGATATAATCATTTCCAAAGTGGAGTAGTGGATTTTCTCTATCATTATTACATGTAGTCTGAATTCCCAACATGATTTCACAATTTCATCATAGTATTCTACGCTATTCAGGGATCAATCAATTATTGGATTTTATTTCATTTCTATAATTAAATACGTTATTCTACTATTTTCTATATCCTTCATATGTCACATCAAAAATGTAATGATAACTATTTCATTAGATTTATGTAGGGGGGATTTTGAGATTTATTACATTTTCATTTGGATTATTGTCTATTCCTGTTAACATATGAGAAATTATTAAATGGATATAAGTTTTAATAGGAAGTTTTGTTGCTTCAATGTATATTTACGAAAATATATATATTAAAATTATTAAAAAACATTATTATTCATTTTTATAATTTTAAAATTATTTATGAGTTGATTATTCTAATTAAGATTCTAAATAATATAAATTGTTTATCTATTGACTAATCAATTACAATTATTCCAGGAATGATTATATTTTTATATTTATTCAAATTCATTGGATAATTAAGGTCATAATGTTTCTAAATAATTTCAAAGAATATTTCAGGATAGACAGATGAGATATGTGGACATAACAATATTTAATACGAATATTATCAAGGATATGTCTAATGAAATTAATTTTTAATATAACAGAGTCCTTTAAATTGATTGATCCATTTTTTCCATGAGGCCCACATATACATTTTTCAAATATAGCATAGTGTTTCCATACACAACCATGATAGGATGGACCCATATGTCCTATCTATTTTTTCCCATATAAAAAATTTCATAATTATATTGTATTATATTGACATAAATATGTGTAAGGTAATGGTCATTAATAATGTAATTGATATTCCTACATTTAAAGAGATATTTAGTGGTATTTTTCCTAGATCTATAGGACATGGTTCATGATTTATTTTTTGTAAAATTATGGATACCGTGAATTCTTCTAAAAATCATATTGTATTTATTTTATTAAGGTCAAAAATAAAAATATTAAGACGATTAAATATTTTGAAAGATCATATTTTTTTCAGTGGTGAATGTGTGATCTTAACAAAAAATGGATTTTGAAAAAATAAGAAGAAAAAGGGAACCTACTTCCCACATTAAAGATATATTCTAAGATGTACATTTATCTATATTGTGTTGAGATATTAATTAATATACGATATAATTAATCCCACTATTCAACATTATCATTGATATATATTTATTGTCTACATTCCTTTTTATTTTTATTTCAACTATCAACCCACATACACTAAGACTCATAGTCATTTGAATAATAATGTTTATATGCACATGATTATTTTGGGTAATTTTTATTTTTGGAGTGGATATATTAAATCCAATTCATTATTTTTGTTAGGATCATATTATTAAGATATCATAAATATTACAATACTAGTTTACCTTGAGTTATGAGAGAAAATTAATGTCAAGGTAAATTAAAACATGGCTATAGATATCAAATGATTAATTGGTAAATTGAAATTAAAGATATTAGGGTTTAATGTAAGGAACTAAAACATAACGAATCCAAAATTTTCTTTAGAGGGATCATTTTTTAGGACTATAACAAATTGAGCTATTGCCTAGATAAAAAAAAGTTGGTAGAGGTGATTCAATGGTTACATTTTAGATTTTCTATTTTTAATTCATCCATTGTGTCTGGTTAAATACATGATATCTTATTCCATGATGTCCCAACCTCTCTTAAAAACGAATGAACTAAAAGTAAAATGAGGATTTTTAAAAGGGATTCTCATAATGTTAGAACCAAGTCTTATCCATGATCAATATACTGCAGTTTTATCTATTTTCTTATCACTATTAATTATAGTGATTACTATTTCTAATAAAAATCACATAATAAAAACATTTAATATAATATAACACTAATTTATTAATGTTATTTTTAAAATATCACTAAAATTTATCCAATATATCATTAAAAACCTCATATGATTAGGAAATTGTCCACAAATTCCTATTAATACATTGTTTATGTTAGCCTAGTTACATTTCATTCCCACACAACAATTTATTATTCTAAATCATTTATCGCCTTAGTCACCTTCAATTAACAGATCATGTTTGCATATGATATATCACCAATATTTTCAATATTCGTATATGAAATTTTATAAATAAATTCATTAACATCTATGGATTAAAATCAATATATCTATTTTGAATATACCAAAATACTCTTCTAAATATGTGGATGATTTTACATACACTACAACTCATTGAATTAATTAAATCTCTACTAAATGACCTTTGATACCAAGTAATAATAATTATTCCATATATACTACGGGATTTAACTTTCTCATAGTGAAATAAAAATGACATTATTTTTAATTTTATCATGCATGAAAGTAATGATTCATGGTTCTTCATGATTATAAATCCTAGTACATTTATTTTACACTCTTATTATAATTTTTTATTTTTTATTTTGTTTTTAATATTATTCCTTATTCTTCCATATCATGTTTTCTTATTTATACACACACTATAATTTTTTTTTCAAATTGATGAACATCAACATATGTATTCACGTAAATGTAAGTGGTGTCAAAGTTCCCTATTATACAACCCTAAAAGAATGTGCACTATAGATTGATATAATAATTATATAATATGTTATCTACCTTATTATTAATATATGTTTATGGTTTTACACTATTTGTGAGGGCTATTATACTTCATCAAACCATTGATATTCTCCCCAAAACTATGTATAATGAATCTCAAACAGATAAATATTTTGGACCAGAGAGGCTTGTAGAAATCCTTCATATTCATGTAATATTTTATCAATGGTTACAATTTCATCCCCAATCACAAAAAATAATTATGAATATATATTATTTTCATTTATTTACAATCATTACAATCTTTTTTACACCATACTGTGTTTGAAGAATCCATACTCCTCTCACAACTATTTCAAGTATAGGTTCACATATCCTTCGCTTACCCATCTTATGTACTTGTGAGGATCCACCGTAACATTATAGAATATGGATGGATCATGGTACTATGACTATTGTACATGTTAATTGATAATAAATATATATTTTCATTGAATTAAAGATATTTGAAAAAAAGATCTGTAGGAATGAACATTAATTGGATGAGTGTCTCATTATTTATTGACCACAACCACAAAAAAAATCACAAATGTTTTTTGAAACATAATGTCTCCCAAAACTAATGAAAAGTGGATGATTATATTTAAAATCCATAACAATCTGAATATTAAATCTGGGATTTAGGTTTCCATTTTATGTGTCATGAAAAATCATTGAATCTCAATCTCTAATATCAGCTTCACCACACAGGTAGTCAAATATGATCTCAGTCTCCTTTATATTTGTTACCCACCAATATATTTTAGATAAACGATTAAACACATATTTTTTATATCATCCTTGAGAGTCTTATTTTAATTGAGATACCATATCTATGAATGATTATGATTCTAAGAGAGAAATATATATGTCGCATATATTTTTTTAGTGTATGTATCAATAATATGATATATTCTGACATCAAATGATTGTTGAGGAAGAAAAATAATGTCATAAAGAATTAAATAAGTGAAATTGATAAAATGAGGTTGATGATGACTATTTATGGGCAAGGGGATCATTAGATTATCTCAGATTAGATGGAAATGAAAATTCAACATCCATGTATGTGTGTGAAAAATATACATTTTATTTGATTGCCTTTTAATATTTGAACTAACATGATTTTATTAATAAGTGAATCCCCAACCATATTAGTCTAGAAGTATAAAGTAATGGTACACACCCATGATCCACCATGTTATCGACCTATGAAATGAACCACATACTACGCATGTAGAATCACGCCATCACCCCATGAGAACTAATAAAAGGTGATGTCACGACCCGTCCTCGAGGCCCGTGCCGTGACTACCCCAAGCCCGCCTCCCATAGGCCAAGGGCTGGCAACTAGCACCAAGGCGTAAATCTCGATAAACAGGGAAGGCATTTCCTTTGTAAAGTAAACAACCATCACAGAGTAAGAAAGTGGAAAGAGTAAACACTAGGTAAAAACTGTAACAAGCTGTGCTGAAAGTAAAAGGGGCCGGAAATACAAGCCCAACTGTAAAGTACAACTGAAAGGGGAAAATAACAACTGAAAAGAAAAGCTGCAGTATCTAGCCATCCTCTAAAAGTCCCACCTGAAGGGTGGGTATAGATAGCCTCCACAGCTCCTCGGTCTAGCCGTTCGATCCGAGTATGTCTTGCCTAGTGGTCCACCTCCAGGAATTGTCCTGCTCCGCACGCCTCCACCACGATCAGCACTGTCCGTCGTTTGCAACCAACACAACGAAGTGCGGGCATAGCCCGTGCAGGGGTGAGTATAAGCTACTCAGTAGGGACCCTGAGAACAAGAAGGTCTTCCGAAATCCACAAAGGATAAACCACAAGGAAAGTTACAATCACGAAGTAACATCTGACATTGCTTAGGTATATGCCCATACATATACCTAAGTCATCAATTCCTGCTCGGCTCCAACGTCCGAGTTCAAGCACAACCCAATCCACACAGGAAAGAAAAACGTATACCCACACAGGATAGCTCAACACAATCCAAAAAGGAGAGTAAAACAGTAAATCCACACAAGATAGATCAACACAATCCACAAAGGAGAGTAACACAGGATTCAGCTCACACATGTATACATCGTCGAAAAGGTGAAAGGGATGATCAGATATAGACACTGAATCATCTAAGATGGGACCCACTGAGGATACAAGACCAGCTGTCTTCGTTGATTCATCTATGCTGGGACCCACATAGGATACAAGACCAACACTGAATCATCTAAGTTGGGACCCACATAGGATACAAGACCAGCACGGCTAGGACCCACATAGGATACAAGACCAGCACACTTCATTGATTCATCTATGCTGGGACCCACATAGGATAAAAGACCAGCCCTAAATCATCTAAGCTGGGACCCACATAGGATACATGACCAGCACTGAATCATCTAAGCTGGGACCCACATAGGATACAAGACCAGCACGGCTGGGACCCACATAGGATACAAGACCAGCACTATTCATTGATTCATCTACGCTGGGACCCACATAGGATACAAGACCAGCACCGAATCATCTAAGCTGGGACCCTCATAGGATAGAAGACCAACACGGCTAGGACCCACATAGGATACAAGACCAGCACTCTTCATTGATTCATCTACGCTGGGACCCACATAGGATACAAGACCAGCACGGCTGGGACCCACATAGGATACAAGACCAGCACTCTTCATCGTCACAGTCCACTGTGGATCTCTGCACAGTCGTCGTCGTCGAAGTCGCAGCCAGCACTAGGGTTCCCGCACACAGCAAGCTCGTTCGGGAGGGTCCGCTCCACGAGCCGAGAGGCTGATACATCAACTGACACAAGGTCCAGAGTTTATGTATCCAAATGTTTCGTATCATCAACAGGAATTCAACGTCGCAGACGGCGCGTCAATCGGACGCCCGGTCTGAGAGTTATTGGATTTTTCGTCCCAGGGGCCTGTTTGGTTTTTAAGGAAAAACCATCCCGACCGTACTCCACCTGCATCCAAACCTTGGGAGGAGTGAGCCAAAAGATCCATCTCACTTAGAGGAAACCACCAAAGCTGACGGAACGTCAATCGGACGTTCGTAGCTCAAGATATGAGTGTTTCCGCTCCGAGGGCCCGGTTGGTTTTGTGTACGAACCAACCCAGCCAAACCCAAAGTATTATGAAGCCTTTAGTGCGATATACAGAAATGACCGTCTCGATCCAAGTATCGCGTTGCTGCTGACGGCGCGTCGTTCGGAGGCCCGTAGCTCAAGTTACGCGCAAAAGACCGAAAATGGCCCGAATACGGGTGGTCCGGGCCCGGGCCGACCCGGCCCCACCCCCCCTGGGTCGGCCGAACCGGGTCGACCCGACCCGGTCCAACTCGGCTGGACCCGGTCGGACCGGCCTGGCTCGGCTCGGCCGAGCGGCCGAGCAGCTCGGGTGCCGCGGGGCGCTGCCCCCGCAGTTTGGAGGTGTCGCAGCCCTCGAAGGGTCGCGCTGTCAAGCGGACGTGACTTCTGCCACGTCCCGTGCGGGCGAGCTGGACCCGCGCGGCCGCGGGTCCGATGGCTGCCGCCGCGGCTGAAGTGGCGGCGCCCCGCGCTGTCGGCAGCTTCCGCAGGCCACCGGAGTTGCTCCGGTGGTCCGTTTTCCTTTTCGTCTGCGCCGTTGTCCCTCCCGGGTTCCGTTCTTCACTGCGGGATCATCAAATTGCCCTTGCATCATGTTTTGTCATCGCTCGCCAAATCCGCACAACCACGAAGAAAGGCAAAGGGTTGTCGGGCCATGTTCATTTGGCCCACGCCCTCCGCATTAGATAAAAACAACGAGAGAATTATTCAACACATGAAACAACAACATTAATAAATTAAAATTGTTCATATGAATCAAGTTCTTTAATTTTAAAGAAACGTTCATGGGAATATAAAAAGGGGTATTTCCAAAATAAAATCCCTACCTCGTCAAGTTGTCGCCTGCGGGTTCTTCGCCGAATTGGTCGCCGCGGAAGGAGGTGATCTTCGCGTCGTTGCGGTATCCGGCGTTGCGTCGACGAACTCCGAGGTCCAAGAAACAACAGATTTAATTTTTAGTAATTAAATCTGTGTGTTGTTTTAAACCACAAAGAATATTAAAAAAAAGAAAACTGAGATCTCTTACCTCAAACAGAAGGTCAATGATTTCATCGTGGAGGAAGGAACACCGCAGAATAACGTCGTGGGAGAGGAAACGTCGGCTTGCGGCACACGACGTCGCGTCGTCGATTTCCGCGGGTTCGGCGTTCTTCGTCAGGGGCCGGCGTTCTTCACTTTCTTTGCATTCTTCGCGAAGGAGGATGAAGAACTCTTGGTTTCTGTCAAATCCTCTCAACGAACCTTTTTCCAGAAGTCGTGCGTTGGTCTTATTTTATTATTACGCCAAAAAACGAATAAGAGGTAAGTAACGACCCATTAATTCGGAGAAATAATTCAACAAAATAAACTGCCCATTTAATTCATGAATAAAACCGCCCCATTAAATTGTGCGCTAAGAATTTATGAAAATGCGTCAGTTGACTTTCATAATGACGGGTTTTCAAGGGTGCGTTACTTAGCGGAAAAGAAATGGTGGGGCTCGTGCGGGCCCCACCTAACAAATATCCTACCAAGAGGGTAGAATATTTTTTGGATAGCACCATATCCACACCAACTCACCTTAAGCCACTTTATGTTGCTTCAAGTGGCTTCCAAGTGTCTTAAGAAAAATAAAATAAAGTTTGTCGAACAATTTATTTTATTTCATAACATTAAACCAAAAAATTAAAAACCACCACCGAGGAAACGCAACTCTGGAAGAGGCGTTTCTATGAAAATACCGGCACTACGAGTTCATTAGTGTCCTCGGATTTCAATTCCAAGTACCGGTTCAAAAGATAGGAAAACCCGCTCGTTAGTTCACTGAATGTACCAGAGCCAAACTTCGGAAATTGATTCCGGGCACACTGGGCCTCAGAATAAGGTGCCGTCAGAAACTGATTTCTTGTAAAATTCCAAAGAAAAATAAGAAAAAAAATTTCCCTTGAAATTTCCAGGTCTTTACATTACTCCCACCACAGGGCTTTACGTCCCCGTAAAGCTTCAACACAAACAAGGGATACAAAGGCGGTAGAGCTAGGAGGTAAGCCACCTCACCAAATCCTGCTGAGGACCTGGAAGGGTCTAATGAAGCATGGATACAACTTGCCACCTTGGCCAAATCTCCGTAAACCACGTCGAGGTGAGGCCCGCAAGAAGACGTGGTCGCCATCCCCAAACTCTAGTGGCCTCTGCCTCCTGTCAGCATATGACTTCTGCCGGCTCTGAGCTGTCTTCATCCGCTCCTGGATGACCTGGACCTTCTCGATCGTGGCCTGGACCACCTCTGGTCCCACAAGAGCTGCTATGACTTCTTCTTTGCCGATAAAAGAAATCTGGTCTCATCCCTTGGATGAACCACGTTCTTTGCCTAATTTCGTCAATCCCGACATGGATGATACAAATTCATACCAAGGATGACGTCGTAAGGCCACGATGCAACTACCAAGAGATCCAACCATTACTCTCGCCTCCAAGGGTTGAGTCACACTTTCGGCATCAGTGTGTGGTAACTGGGTCTCCTCCAGTAGATGTCTCACATGTGAGGTTCAAATCAACAGTCAAAACTGGAACCTCTTAGTAACAACACAAAAGAGGACAGGAATGAAAACATCACAAAGGTAAGTGTCTTTTACTATTGCAACTCATAAAACAAAGACACTACACAACAATAACAAGGAACTAGAAGTACAAAGGACGTATCCACTAGTTCCTCTCGTGTCCATCTGCTCCCAGAGCTCCATGATCGAAGGCCTCAGCTGCCTGAAGCTGAGCTCTCTCATGTCCACCAACTCCCTGCGGTCGGGGTGGACCTCCTGGTGGTGGTGGTGGCAACACCTCGAAGTGTCGCCCACCATCTGCTACTCGGCCTGCTGCTCCGCCTCGTCCGCCTGCACCCTGTGGACCACCGTGGCCGAACCTCTGTCTGGGAGGTCCCTCTACCACCTACTGCTCATCTGTAAGACGAGTCGGGCAGTCTCGAGCCATGTGACCTCGCCCACTGCATGTGTAGCAATGCTTGCCCCTCGTGTAGCTGGCTCTCCTTCGGGTGCCCCGCACAACCAAATATTCATCCTAAGACTGCCCATCTGATGGTCTGGCCCATTTGGACCTCTGCGTCACCGGTCTACTGCCAGCTGCAGAAGACCCGGCTACGGGCCGTCCTGCGGAGGGTCCTGTCACTGGAGCCTGCTCGGCTAGAAAACTCTCCACTAGAAGGGCCCTCTCCAACACCTC
Source organism: Viscum album (assembly GCA_963277665.1). Lineage (NCBI taxonomy): Eukaryota > Viridiplantae > Streptophyta > Magnoliopsida > Santalales > Viscaceae > Viscum > Viscum album. The sequence continues at coordinate 445,700,383 of OY728121.1, forward strand.
TGCCTCTGTCGGAATGTTGAGGGAGATCATCGATGCCCTAATCTCGTGCCTCAGTCCCTTCTCGAAGGTCTGGGCCTGGAAGAATGGGTCCCGTACCATATATGTGGAGTAGCGCGAGAGATCAGTAAATCTCACCGAGTACTGGGCCACTGTCATGCTGCCCTTCCGCAGCTATAGTAGCTCCTCGATGCGCACTGCATGGAGGGTGGCTGGGACGAACTTGGAGCGGAAGATGCTCTCAAAGTCCGTCTAGAGGAGAGATGCCTCGTCGTGCACCTGGAGCATCAAGCTCCACCATCTGCCTGCTGCTGCGTGCAGGAGGCTCGCTGCGAGGATCACCATGAGGTCTGCTGGTTTCCTCACTAATCTAAAAACCCAGACAACTGCCTCCAGCCAGTCCTTGGCGGCCTGAGGGTCCGTCTCCCCATGGAACCTAGGAGGTCGCTGGCGCTGGAACTCATGCAGTGCACTAAGGTGACATGCATCGTCAGCGGCTAGGGATGGTAGCATTGGTGGCTCGGCGGGTAAAGGTATCGTCGGTGCCTCTGCTGACAAGGAGCCCTGCACCGAGGCATCGTCGCTCGGTGGGCTGTCATCACGCTCCACTCTCGGAACCCTAGTTGGTTGCCGTCATGGGGACATCCTGAAAAAAAATAGGTGCACCATGGTCAGAACTATATACCTGGTGAGATGACACAAGTAATCACAAAGAAAACTTGAACACACATGCAATCAATGTTTTTGTGCATTAAGTCGGAAATCAGAAGTCAGGGTCCCGGTGTATGGATACGTCGGCCGCCGCACCAACACTAGACTCCCTGGACTGACAACCACACCCAATACGCTAAACACTATTGCTTCACATAGAAGAAAGATCAGAGTCTGCGGTAGAACCAACCACCTCTGATACCAATTTGTCACGACCCGTCCTCGGGGCCCGTGCCGTGACTACCCCAAGCCCGCCTCCCATAGGCCAGGGGCTGGCGACTAGCACCAAAGCGTAAATCCCGATAAACAGGGAAGGCATTGCCTTTGTAAAGTAGACAACCATCATAGAGTAAGCAAGCAGAAAGAGTAAAAACTAGGTAAAAACTGTAACAAGCTGTGCTGAAAGTAAAAGGGTCCGGAAATACATGCCCAACTGTAATGTACAATTGAAAGGGGAAAACAGCAACTGAAATGAAAAGCCGCAGCGTCGAGCTGTCCTCTGGAAGTCCCACCTGAAGGGTGGGTACAGATACCCTCCACAGCTCCTCGGTCCAGCTGTCCGCTCCGATTATGTCCCGCCCAGTGGTCCACCTCCAGGTACCGTCCTGCTCCGCACGCCTCCACCACGATCAGCGTTGTCCGTCGTCTGCAACCAACACATCGAAGTGCGGGCATAGCCTGTGAAGGGGTGAGTATAAGCTACTCAGTAGGGACCCCGAGACCCCGAAGTTCACCCGAAATCCACAAAGGATAAACCACAAGGAATGTTACAATCACGAAGTAACATCCGTCACTGCTTAGGTATATGCCCATACATATACCTAAGTCATCAATTCCCGATCGGCTCCAATGTCCGAGCTCAAGCACAACCCAATCCACACATGAAAATAAAACGTATACCCACACAGGATAGCTCAACACAATCCACAAAGGTGAGTAAAACAGCAAATCCACACAGGATAGCTCAACACAATCCACAAAGGAGAGTAACACAGGATTCAGCTCCCACATGTATACATCATCGAAAAGGTGAAAGGGATGATCAGATATAGACACTGAATCATCTAAGCTGGGACCCACTGAGGATACAAGACCAGGTGTCTTCGTTGATTCGTCTATGCTGGGACCCACATAGGATACAAGACCAGCACTTAATCATCTAAGCTGGGACCCATATAGGATATAAGTCCAGGACGGCTGGGACCCACATAGGATACAAGACCAGCACTCTTCATTGATTCATCTACGCTGGGACCCACATAGGATACAAGAACAGCACTGAATCATCTAAGCTGGGACCCACATAGGATACAAGACAAGCACAATTCATTGATTCATCTACGCTGGGACCCACATAGGATACAAGACCATCACTGAATCATCTAAGTTGGGACCCACATAGGATACAAGACCAGCACGGCTGGGACCCACAAAGGATACAAGACCAGAACTCTTCATTGATTCATCTATGTTGGGACCCACATAGGATACAAGACCAGCAGTGAATCATCTAAGCTGGGACCCACATAGGATACAAGACCAGCACGGCTGAGACCCACATAGGATACAAGACCAGCACTCTTCATTTATTCATCTACGTTGGGACCCACATAGGATACAAGACCAGCACTGAATCATCTAAGCTAGGACCCACATAGGATACAAGACCAGCATGGCTGGGACCCACATAGGATACAAGACCAGCACTCTTCATCGTCACAGTCCACTGAGGATCTCTATACAGTCGTCGTCGTCGAAGTCGCAGCTGGACCCGGTCGGACCGGCCTGGCTCGGCTCGGCCGAGCGGCCGAGCAGCTCGGGTGCCGCGGGGCGCTGCCCCCGCGGTTTGGAGGTGTCGCGGCTTCTGCCGCGTCCCGTGCGGGCGAGCTGGACCCGCGCGGCCGCGGGTCCGCGGGCCACCGGAGTTGCTTCGGTGGTCCGTTTTCCATTCTGTCTACGCCATTGTAACAGCCCGAGATTTTATGAAAAATATTCTTCTTAATTTTATTAATGTCTTGTGTTGTACGCTACACCAAAAGGAGCTTGCAAAACACGCATCTTTGACTTGCCTTGCATTACACGCAATCGCAACCTTCCTCGATAGCGTGTGTAGTACGCAATACTGAGTTTCATGAAACAACGATATGCTGTTAAAATATTATTAAAACTAGATGTTATGAATTGTAATAACCACTTTTTAAATTTTAGTTATTTTAGCTCTCAAAACGGACTTCATTTTTGGATTCAGAATATCGAAATTAGCCTAGGGTGAAATTTTGGTATTTTTCTGAAAACTTTCAATTTTTGATGAATAGTGAAACCACTAAGTGGTAGGTTAAAAACTGAATTTTGCATAAAACTTAATTTTACCGCTTCTGTGAATGGAATTTTGAAAATCCAACAGACATGGTTGATATCAGTAAGTAAAATGTTTTTCAATGAGATAAAAATAATTTTTTTGTGAATAGTAACTTTTTACTTTTTTTACCGTAGTTAATAGTAAATATGGGTAAATATGATATTACTATTACCGTAACACATGTCTTAATTCTATTGGATAAGTGTAATTCGGCCAAAAACAAACTTAGGAATAAAATATGACCTTTTAGGCCCACTTGGGTTAGATTATGACATTTATTATTAATTTATTTAAAGAAGGGTTAAAATAGTTAAAATCAAAGTTTAATAAGTAAATAATTTTTAATATGGGGATATACATTAGAAAATTCGACTATAAATATTAATTAGAAAGCTAAAAAGATTTTGTACATAATGGTATTTTATTTATAATTTTTAGACATTAAATAATGTAATTTATTTATGACACAATTATGATGCAGTAATTATCTTATTTATGAAATATTGACAAAATTGATGTTATAAACACCAAAATAAATGTAATTTGAGACTTCTTATGAATTCCAATAATTTTATAGGTTACTATGATATATTAGTGTTGATTTAATCTACTTGGTTCGAACATATAATTCTGTTATGACTTTCAGAAAAATCATATATCAAATAGTGTCAAAATTGACACAAAATAGTTTTTAAATCAAATATTATATTATTAATTGTTATTTTATTCCTAAAAATATAAGGTTCGGCCACATGACATAGATAAGGATATATATATTAATAATAAACAATTTGGGGTTCGTTTGGCATATTATAGTAAGTGTATTAACCATATAGTGAAAGTAAACAAAAAGACACGGTAAAAGTTAAATTATTTAACTTAGAGTTAAATCTAATTGATATGGTTAAAATAATACCCTAAACTTGTCTAAATCCTATTGGATGATAGGATTTAGACCCATCCCCACATTAGCTTCGAAGTAAGACCCTTTGGAACCATTATAAACCGATTTTTACTTTAATATAAAATAATATTTTGAGGTATTCCTAAGGTGCCCCTCTCATCCCTTATAAAAGGGTACCTCCCCCCCTCCTCCTCACACCAATTTGAGCACTCAAGCTCGGCAAAACCCTGCCATTTTCTCCTCTCCACTTCACTATAATAATCCTAGAGGTCCTGGTCTTTTTCAAAGACCAATATTAGTTCCCTAAGTGGAGGATTCAAAGAGGCGTTCCAAAGAAGAGGTAATATCCATTACCGATCTTTTCAATTTCTTTCTTCTTCAACTTCTTCTTCTTTAGTTGTTTCATGATAAAGTAATAACATCAGTATTAATTACATACTGATATGTTATTATAAATATGAAACAACCCTAATTCACCTTCTATCCATCCTACGGAAATATGAAATCACCGCGCGTGCGTACGTACAGAATACCGTCTCAACGCCGTGGTGTAATCTATTTTCCACCACCACCTTAATAGGATGGGTATAACGGTGTAATGAGTAACTATATATGATTATTATAAAGTGATATTGATACTGAAATTGTCTACATACACTTCAACACAATTCCACGACCATGGGAACGATATCATCGCTCGTGTGTACGTACGGACTACCGTCTCCACGACGCGATGAGATTCATTCTCAATGATTAACCATTCATGAATGATTATAATATATATATAATAAGTACTAATGAAATATATGACATAATAATCATTATGTATTTATGTAAATTTATATGTATGTCATCTACTTAATTCAATTCACTTCAATGAGGAAACGAAAACAGCGTTCATGCGTACGTACGGAATACCGTCTCCATGAATGGTGTATTTCATTCCATTTATCGATATATTATATATATATATATATATATTCTGAATATATGTTATATATAAATCATGTTTTACGTAATCATGATCCATGTAATCATATTAATAGTTACAAGTTAAAACACGAACGACAAATGAGACGATTTTACCCAAAATGCTACTTTAACACGAATTTACAAAAGAATGGGTAATATAAAGTCATAAGTTGGCCATATATGATATAATAACAATGAATATGATTCTGGAATAAGTCAATAACATGATTTAAATCATTATACAGGAGGTTCGGACACTTACAAAGCAAGTCGGACCTAAGGTAAGGGAAAGTATCACAATCTCATTTTTATCCGAGATTGTTTTTACTTTGGAATTTAATGGGGTGTATTTTATCATCCACATCCATGTTACATCAATATGTAATATAGTTTCCATCCACTTACAATATTTTAAATCCAATTTTACCCTTCGGTGAGTTTTTAGTAAAGAATATGAAAGGAATCTTTTGTCATTTTTCGTACGAGGTACTTTTTGACTTTTCCGAAAAAAGTATGAAGAATGTTTTTTTAACATATACGGCATGAATGGATTTTTAAAACATTATTTCCAAGAAGATTCATTTACAAGTTTTCAAGTTTATTTTTAATCAACTTATTTTATTTTAAAATTGTATGACATGTTAAGAAAAGAAAAGTGTTTTTTTTGAAGTAGAAAGGATATTTTCCTCAAGAATGGAGTTCAAATGTTTTATCAAAATTATTTTCCATCTAAGATAATATAGGGTTCTGTTATTATCCCTATTATTACGTTGATTTGATTATGTTTTTAGAGAATTATTTTTATGAAGTCATTTACCTTATATGATTTGTTTTATGATGTCATGATATTTCAAGAATCCCATTTTTGTTATATGTGTTATGCGATGATGTATGATTTATGATTATGTGGCACACATAAGAAAGGATTCATTATAAGATGGGTGGGACCTATATCTCCCTCCAATGCATTGGGTAAAGTTTTTATATCTCATGATATAGACATGGCTGGAACGGTTGTTTATACCGGTTCAGTGAAACAGGACTGGAACGAGGGTGACTCGGTTCAGAAAGGGACTTTGTCCACTAAGATAGTCTTGGAAATGAGTCATGACTAACAAGAAATGCTTTTCCATGATTATGTGTGCATGCCACAAAGTTTCAGGTTTCATGTTATGATTATGGAGATCTCATTTTCACTTCTATGATTTGTTCCATGTTAAGATATTATGATCTCTTTTGTAGGTTATGATTTTCAAAAAGATATGATATGATTTTTATTTCCTTTATTTTCCCTTGCTGAGAATTTGAGCTCACCCTTTTATGTTTTCTTTTCCCTAGGTCAGGAAGATAGATATTAAGTAGAATATGCTAAAAGGGACCCTAGATATGATGAAATAAATGGGTGACACTGTAGAAGATTTATGAACCAGTTGTTTATGATTCCCAGTTTCTGAAGACACTATACCTATACGGTCCTTTGTGGTTTTGTCATATGTTGTAATAAGTGTGCTTCAATTTTGAAGTATTAAAAATGTATGTAAAGTATGGGTCGTTATAGTTGGTATCAGAGGAAAGGTATATTCAACGTTTGGAAACTAGGATGTGAAAGTCTTAGTAAGAACCCTAAGGATAAATCTAAGCATAGAACACAATATTAGTGTTTTAAAAATGGCCATAAATACCCTAGGATAAGACCTTAAGTGTGAAATTTTATCCTTGATTATGTGGTTTTCCTATTATAATTAGTGTTGCTCACACTATTCTTCTTGGTTTTAGTCAAAGGCTGGAACCCAAAGGAACCGTGTTAATGCGGAATGCGATGGGCAATGCAATGATTTTCCCCCTGAGCAACCAAACGATATGGGAGATGGAATGCAAAATCTTGTATCCATGCTCACACAACTTTCTCAAGCTATGAATCGTGCAGGACTTCCAAACGAGCAAAGGAAGAAGCAACATTCTGTTGAATCCTTCATGAGGCAGCGTCCACCTTCTTTTAGTGGGTCTACTGATCCATTAGTTTCTGAAAAATGGATTAGTACTACTGAAAAGATATTTTCAGTTCTTCAATGTTCTGAACATGATAAAGTCATCCTAGCAGTGTATCGTTTGGAAGGAGATGCTGATCAATGGTGGAATCTTATTATGAATACGAGGCAAAGGGATGAAATTGAGTCTATGGAATGGGACGAGTTCAAGAACTTATTTTTCAATAAGTACTTCCCTCGTATTCTCCAAACAAAGATGGAGAAAGAGTTTCTTGAACTGAAGCAAAGGGATGATGACTCTGTTGGTACCTATGAAGCAAATTTTAAAAGACTTGCAAGGTACGTTTCTGTTATTATTATCCAACCTGAGAGTAAGATCGATCGATTCTTTAGTGGCTTAAAACCAAGTCTTCGAAGGGCATTAGCTATAAGAGACTTTAGTAGCTATGAAGAAATTGTGCGTTGTGCTATCAAGGTAGAAATGGACGTTGGTGTTACATATCCATCTCATGGTTTTGACAAGAAACGAAAGATGGAGTTCAAGGTGAAATCCCATAATAATGGTGAAAAGAAGATGAATGTTTCCTTATGCACAAAGTGTGGAAAGAAGCATGGTGGAGATTGTCTTAAAGGGACTAGAAAATGTTTAGAGTGTGGAAAAGAAGGTCATCGAGCAGCTGCGTGTCAAAGTAATGGAAAAAGGGATTCTAATGATGTGAATAAAGAAAACACTATAGAGAACGCACCACCAACACTTCAATGCTTCAAGTGCAAGGAAATGGGGCATTATGCTAATAAATTCCCTAATCCAAGGGTTAGTGATGATCGACATGAGCAACCGCTTAAGGCAAAGGACAAAGGGAAGTCACATGCGATCACCATTGGCGATGTTGAATATGATAACGATGTGGTGGAATGATTAAGTGTTTATGTAATGGGATTCCAAAATAATGTTGTATCATAAAGTATTGGAATATTTATGTATTGGTATAATGTGGTATTCAAAGTGATTGAGATATTTTTGGAAATAAGATGATATGAGCATAATGAAGAGAAAATGAGAAAACGAAATGTTTAACAGGATTCATGAGCTCATGATTGATATAAGGACTAAGTGATATCATTGTTTGAGTATATAGAATTTTGATGATTTTGGTATGTGGAAAGTGTTAAATTTTAACTGCATTCATGTTTTCACTAAGGTATTCAAGAGAATAAATGATTAAGGACTTTGAATGTTTGGAATGTGACCAAAAAAACATATCTTATGATATATGGGGATCGACGATGGTGTTAAATCTCTGGTAATCGTTTTCACTATGTTATGAGAGTGGACTGAAATATTATGGATAAGCCTAAAGATTGGAATGGATTATGTTGGACATAAGTTCGTATTGTTTAAGGATAGAAGTTTTCTCGATATTATTGATGGGATGTTATAGTAATATAGTTTTAGAAAAAGGACAACCTGCAGGACGGGCGACAGCCCATCACGTCGGACAAGGCTGTGGAAATCGAACCCACAACCGAAGTGCGACTGGCCTTTATCGCCTACCACTGGCCTACAGGAAGTCCCTGTTTAGTAGAAACTAGTTTTATTATATTAATATGTATGACATATGATGTATAAGTCCATTTTAGGAACCATATATGATTAATCTCACTATAGATCGACTTATGTATATAATTTTTTTCTAACCTTTTGTTTGAGACAGATGGAATGACCCGTCATTCTATCACATGATCTGCTAACACTTCACGAATAACAAATTCAACTTCATTTATTTAAGAGATGAAGTGGAAATTGTTAAAGGCACGAACAACAGTGAGATTGTACCAAAATAAAGTAAATATTTATTCTAATTCAAATTATTTAACTTTAGGGAAACGATATTGAAAACCAAAAATGTTGTCCTAGTGATCTTATATATGATGAATCAGATGGTACCTTAGATCATCACAAATTTATGGCTTTGTGATTGCTGGCTTTTCCATAGCCATGTTCTCTACCACTCTCCATCAGAACACGATGGTTAAATTTCTCTTCCATATCCATATTTTCACCTATGTGGAAACCCAATGATTAGTTTATTTGGGTAACCGTTACGTTTCATACTTTTGTTTTTAAAGATTGGTTTTGATATTCCTTTTTACGATGTGGGTTTCTATTAAAGAAACTTTCGAATAGTAAAACATTTATAACCCCGAAGAATTTCGAGGGCGAAATTCATTTTAAGGGGGGTAGAATGTAACAGCCCGAGATTTTATGAAAAATATTCTTTTTAATTTTATTAATGTCTTGTGTTGTACGCTACACCAAAAGGATCTTTCACAACACGCATCTTTGACTTTCCTTGCATTACACGCAATCGCAACCTTCCTCGATAGTCTGTGTAGTACGCAATACTGAGTTTCACGAAACAACGATATGCTATTAAAATGTTATTAAAACTAGCCGTTATGAATAGTAATAACCACTTTTTAAATTTTAGAAATTTTAGATCTCAAAATGGACTTCATTTTTGGATTCGGAATATCGAAATTAGCCTAGGGTGAAATTTTGGTATTTTTCTGAAAACATTCAATTTTTGATGAATAGTGAAACCACTAAGTGGTAGGTTAAAAACTGAATTTTGCATAAAACTTAATTTTACCGCTTCTGTGAATGGAATTTTGAAAATCCGACAGACACGGTTGATATCAGTAAGTAAAATGTGGTTCAATGTGATAAAAACAATTTTTTGGTGAATAGTAAATTTTTACGTTTTTTTACCGCTGTTAATAGTAAATAGTGGTAAATATGATATTACTATTACCCAAACACATTTCCTAATTCTATTGGATAAGTGTAATTCGACCAAAAATAAACTTAGGAATATAATATGACCATTTAGGCCCACTTGGGTTAGATTATGACATTTAATATTAATTTATTTAAACAAGGGTTAAAATAGTTAAAATCAATGTTTAATAAGTAAATCATTTTTAATATGGGGTTATACATTACAAAAATTCGACTATAAATATTCATTAGAAAGTTAAAAAGATTTCCTACATAATGGTATTTTATTTATAATTTTTAGACATTAAATAATTTAATTTATTTATTACACAATTATAATGCAGTAATTATCTTATTTATGAAATATTGACATAATTGATGTTATAAACACCAAAATAAATGTAATTTGAGACTTTTAATGAATTAAACTAATTTTATAGGTTACTATGATTTATTAGTGTTGATTTAATCAACTTGGTTCGAACATATAATTCTGTTATGACTTTCACAAAAATCATATATCAAATAGTGTCAAAATTGACACAAAATAGTTTTTAAATCAAATATTATATTATTAATTGTTATTTTATTCCTAAAAATCTATGGTTCGGCCAAATGACATAGATAAGGATATATATATTAATAATAAACAATTTGGGGTTCGTTTGGCATATTATAGTAAGTGTATTAACCATATAGTGAATGAAAACAAAGGACAAAGGGAAGTCACATGCGATCACCATTGGCGATGTTGAATATGATAACGATGTGGTGGAATGATTAAGTGTTTATGTAATGGGATTCCAAAATAATGTTGTATCATAAAGTATTGGAATATTTATGTATTGGTATAATGTGGTATTCAAAGTGATTGAGATATTTTTTTAAATAAGATGATATGAGCATAATGAAGAGAAAATGAGAAAACGAAATGTTTAACAGGATTCATGAGCTCATGATTGATATAAGGACTAAGTGATATCATTGTTTGAGTATATAGAATTTTGATGATTTTGGTATGTGGAAAGTGTTAAATTTTAACTTCATTCATGTTTTCACTAAGGTATTCAAGAGAATAAATGATTAAGGACTTTGAATGTTTGGAATGTGACCAACAAAACATATCTTATGATATATGGGGATCGACGATGGTGTTAAATCTCTGGTAATCGTTTTCACTATGTTATGAGAGTGGACTGAAATATTATGGATAAGCCTAAAGATTGGAATGGATTATGTTGGACATAAGTTCGTATTGTTTAAGGATAGAAGTTTTCTCGATATTATTGATGGGATGTTATAGTAATATAGTTTTAGAAAAAGGACAACCTGCAGGACGGGCGACAGCCCATCACGTCGGACAAGGCTGTGGAAATCGAACCCACAACCGAAGTGCGACTGGCCTTTATCGCCTACCACTGGCCTACAGGAAGTCCCTGTTTAGTAGAAACTAGTTTTATTATATTAAGATGTATGACATATGATGTATAAGTCCATTTTAGGAACCATATATGATTAATCTCACTATAGATCGACTTATGTATATAATTTTTTTCTAACCTTATGTTTGAGACAGATGGAATGACCCGTCATTCTATCACATGATCTGCTAACACTTCACTAATAACAAATTCAACTTCATTTATTTAAGAGATGAAGTGGAAATTGTTAAAGGCACGAACAACAGTGAGATTGTACCAAAATAAAGTAAGTATTTATTCTAATTCAAATTATTTAACTTTAGGGAAATGATCTTGAAAACCAAAAATGTTGTCCTAGTGATCTTATATATGATGAATCAGATGGTACCTTAGATCGTCACAAATTTATGGCTTTGTGATTGCTGGCTTTTCCATAGCCATGTTCTCTACCACTCTCCATCAGAACACGATGGTTAAATTTCTCTTCCATATCCATATTTTCACCTATGTGGAAACCCAATGATTAGTTTATTTGGGTAACCGTTACGTTTCATACTTTTGTTTTTAAAGATTGGTTTTGATATTCCTTTTTACGATGTGGGTTTCTATTAAAGAAACTTTCGAATAGTAAAACATTTATAACCCCGAAGAATTTCGAGGGCGAAATTCATTTTAAGGGGGGTAGAATGTAATAGCCTGAGATTTTATGAAAAATATTCTTTTTAATTTTATTAATGTCTTGTGTTGTACGCTACACCAAAAGGAGCTTTCACAACACGCATCTTTGACTTTCCTTGCATTACACGCAATCGCAACCTTCCTCGATAGTCTGTGTAGTACGCAATACTGAGTTTCACGAAACAACGATATGCTATTAAAATATTATTAAAACTAGCCGTTATGAATAGTAATAACCACTTTTTAAATTTTAGAAATTTTAGCTCTCAAAATGGTCTTCATTTTTGGATTCGGAATATCGAAATTAGCATAGGGTGAAATTTTGGTATTTTTCTGAAAACATTCAATTTTTGATGAATAGTGAAACCACTAAGTGGTAGGTTAAAAACTGAATTTTGCATAAAACTTAATTTTACCGCTTCTGTGAATGGAATTTTGAAAATCCGACAGACACGGTTGATATCAGTAAGTAAAATGTGGTTCAATGTGATAAAAACAATTTTTTGGTGAATAGTAAATTTTTACGTTTTTTTACCGCTGTTAATAGTAAATAGTGGTAAATATGATATTACTATTACCCAAACACATGTCCTAATTCTATTGGATAAGTGTAATTCGACCAAAAATAAACTTAGGAATATAATATGACCATTTAGGCCCACTTGGGTTAGATTATGACATTTAATATTAATTTATTTAAACAAGGGTTAAAATAGTTAAAATCAATGTTTAATAAGTAAATCATTTTTAATATGGGGTTATACATTAGAAAAATTAGACTATAAATATTCATTAGAAAGATAAAAATATTTCCTACATAATGGTATTTTATTTATAATTTTTATACATTAAATAATTTAATTTATTTATTACACAATTATGATGCAGTAATTATCTTATTTATGAAATATTGACATAATTGATGTTATAAACACCAAAATAAATGTAATTTGAGACTTTTAATGAATTACACTAATTTTATAGGTTATTATGATTTATTAGTGTTGATTTAATCAACTTGGTTCGAACATATAATTCTGTTATGACTTTCACAAAAATCATATATCAAATAGTGTCAAAATTGACACAAAATAGTTTTTAAATCAAATATTATATTATTAATTGTTATTTTATTCCTAAAAATCTAAGGTTCGGAAAAATGACATAGATAAGGATATATATATTAATAATAAACAATTTGGGGTTCGTTTGGCATATTATAGTAAGTGTATTAACCATATAGTGAAAGAAAACAAAAAGACACGGTAAAAGATAAATTATTTAACTTAGAGTTAAATCTAATTGATAAGGTTAAAATAATACCATAAACTTGTCTAAATCCTATTGGTTGATAGGATATAGACCCATCCCCACTTTAGCATCGAAATAAGACCCTTTGGAACCATTATAAACCGATTTTGACTTTAATATAAAATAATATTTTGAGATATTCCTAAGGTGCCCCTCTCATCCCTTATAAAAGGGCACCTCCTCCCCATCCTACTCACATCAATTTGAGCACTCAAGCTCGGCCAACCCCAGAAATTTTCTCCTCTCCACTTCCCTAGAATAATCCTAGAGGTCCTGGTCTTCTTCAAAGACCAATCTTAGTTCCCTAAGTGGAGAATTCAAAGAGGCGTTCCAAAGAAGAGGTAATATCCATTACCTATCTTTTCAATTTCTTTCTTCTTCAACTTCTTCTTCTTTAGTTGTTTCATGATAAAGTAATAAAATCAGTATTACTTACATACTGATATGTTATTATAAATATTAAACAACCCTAATTCACCTTCTATCTATCCTACGGAAAAATGAAATCACCGCGCGTGCGTACGTAAAGAATACCGTCTCCACGCCGTGGTGTAATCTATTTTCCACCACCACCTTAATAGGATGGGTATAATGGTGTAATGAGTAACTATATATTATTATTATAAAGTGATATAGATACTGAAATATTCTACATACACTTCAACACAATTCCACGACCATGGGAACGATATCATCGCTCGTGTGTATGTACAGACTACCGTCTCCACGACGCGATGAGATTCATTCTCAATGATTAACCATTCATGAATGATTATAATGTATATATAATAATTACTAATGAAATATATGACATAATAATCATACTGGATTTATGTAAATTTATATGTATGTCATTTACTTAATTCAATTCACTTCAATGAGGAAACGAAAACAGCGTTCATGCGTACGTATGGACTACCGTCTCCATGAACGGTGTATTTCATTCCATTTATAGATATATTATATATATATATATATATTCTGAATATATATTATATATAAATCATGTTTTAAGTAATCATGATCCATGTAATCATATTAATAATTTCAAGTTAAAAACACGAACGACAAATGAGACGATTTTACCCAAAACGCTACTTTAACATGAATTTACAAAAGAACGGGTAATATAAAGTCATAAGTGGACCATATATGATATAATAACAATGAATATGATTCTGGAATAAGTCAATAACATGATTTAAATCATTATACAGGAGGTTCAGACACTTACAAAGCAAGTCGGACCTAAGGTAAGGTAAAATATCACAATCTCATTTTTATCCGAGATTGTTTTTACTTTGGCATTTAATGGGGTGTATCTTATCATCCAAATCCATGTTCCGTAAATATGTAATATTGTTTCCATCCACTTACAATAGTTTAAATCCAATTTTACCCTTCAGTGAGTTTTTAGTAAAGAATATGAATGGAATATTTTTTCGTTTTTCATACGAGGTACTTTTTGACTTTTCCGAAAAAAGTACGAAGAATGTTTTTTTAACTTATACGGCATGAATGGATTTTTAAAACTTTATTTCCAAGAAGATTCCTTTACAAGTTTTCAAGTTTATTTTTAATCAACTTCTTTTAGTTTATAATTGTATGACGTGTTAAGAAAAGAAAAGTGTTTTTTTTTGAAGTAGAAAGGATATTTTCCTCAAGAATGGAGTTCAAATGTTTTATCAAAATTATTTTCCATCTAAGATAATATAGGGTTCTGTTTTTATCCCTATTATTACATTGATTTGATTATGTTTTGAGGGAATTATTTTTATGAAGTAATTTACCTTATATGATTTGTTTTATGATGTCATGATGTTTCAAGAATCCCATTTTTGTTATATGTGTTATGCGATGATGTATGATTTATGATTATGTGGCACACATAAGAAAGGATTAATTATAAGATGGGTGGGACCTATATCTCCCTCCAATGCATTGGGTAAAGATTTTATATCTCATGAGATAGAAATGGCTGGAACGGTAGGTTATACCGGTTCAGTGAAACAGGACTGGAACGAGGGTGACTCGGTTCAGAAAGGGACTTTGTCCACTAAGATAGTCTTGGAAATGAGTCATGACTATCAAGAAATGATTTTCCATGATTATGTGTGCATGCCACAAAGTTTCAAGTTTCATGTTATGATTATGGGGATCTCATTTTCACTTCTATGATTTGTTCCGTGTTAAGATATTATGATCTCTTTTGCAGGTTATGATTTTCAAAAAGATATGATATGATATTTTTCCTTTATTTGCCCTTGCTGATCATTTGAGCTCACCCTTTTATGTTTTCTTTTCCCTAGGTCAGGAAGATGGATATTAAGTAGAATATGCTAAAAGAGACCCTAGATATGATGAAATAAATCCGTGACACTGTAGAAGATTTATGAACCAGTTTTTTATGTTTCCCAGTTTCTGAAGACACTATACCTATAAGGTCCTTTGTGGTTTTGTCATATGTTGTAATAAGTGCGCTTAAATTTTTAAGTATTAACAATGTATGTAAAGTATGGGCCATTATAGCCGTTGTCCCTCCTGTGTTTCGTTCTTCACTGCGGGATCATCAAATTGCCCTTGCGTCACGTTTTGTGGTCGCCCGCCATATCCGCACAACCACGAAGAACGTCGGAGGGTTGTCGGGCCGTGTTCGTTTGGCCCGCGCCCTCTGCATTAGATAAAAACAATGGGAGAATTATTCAACACATGAAAAAACAAGTTTAATAAATCAAAATTGTTCATATGAATCCAGTTCCTTAATTTTAAAGAAACGTTCACTGGAATATAAAAAGGGGTATTTCCAAAATAAAATCCCTACCTCGTCAAGTCATCGCCCGCAGGTTATTCGCGGAATTGGTCGCCGTGGAAGGAGGCAATTATCGCGTCGTCGCGGTATCCGGCGTTGTGTCGACGAACTCCGAGGTCTAAGAAACAACGGATTTAATTTTTAGTAATTAAATCTGTGTGTTGTTTTAAACCACAAAGAAGTTTAAAAAAAAGAAAACCGAGATCTCTTACCTCAAACAGAAGATCAAAGATTTCGTCACGGAGGAAGGAACTCCGCAGAAGAACGTCGTGGGAGAGGAAACGTCGGCGTTGCGGCACACGGCGTCGCGTCGTCGATTTCCGCGGGTTCGGCGTTCTTTGTTGGGGGCTGGCGTTCTTCACGTTCTTTGCATTCTTCGCGTTCTTCGTGAACGAGGATGAAGAACTCTTGGTTTCTATCGAATCCTCTCAATGAACCTTTTTCCAGAAGTCGTGCATTGGTATTATTTTATTATTACGCCAACAAACGAATAAGAGGTAAGTAACGACCCATTAATTCGTAGAATTACTTTATCGAATGAAACTGCCCATTTAATTCACAAATAAAACCGACCAATTAAATGATACGCTAAGAATTTAAGAAAACACTTCAGTTGACTTTCATAATGACTGGTTTTCGCGGGTGCGTTACTTAGCGGAAAAGAAACGGAGGGGCTCATTTGGGTCCCACCTCAGAAATATCCTACCAAGAGGGTAGAATATTATTGGATAGCACCTTATCCGCACCAACTCAGCTTAGGATGCATTAAGTGGCTTCAAGTGGCTTCCAAGTGGCTTAAGAGAAATAAAATAAAGTTTGTCGAACAATTTATTTTATTTCTTAACTTTAAGACCAAAAATTAAAAACCACCACAGAGAAAACGCAACTCTGGAAGAGGCGTTTCAAAGAAAATACCGGCACTGCGAGTTAATCGGTGTCCTCGGATTTCAATTCCGAGCACCAGTTCAAAATATAGGAAATCCCGCTAGTTAGTTCACTGAACGTACCCGAGCCAAACTTTAGAAATTTATTCTGGGCACACCAGGCCTCGGAATCAGGTGCCGTCTGAAACTGCGTTCTTGTGAAATTCAAAAGAAAATTAAGAGAAAAAAAATTTCCTTGAAATTTCCGGGTCTTTACAGGTGATTTGTATCCCATTATCCACACACCATTACAACCTTGTCTACCACATTATGGGTTTCTTCTATAATACTAAATCCATAGTGATCAAATATGTGGTTGATCTATCCCATGGGGTTGAATTTGTATAGGATTGTTTTTTAAGACCTAACATAATATATAAATAATAATTAATATGTATTGCACTGTATCTAACATAGAATAAAACCTTAATAAGTTCTTGTTGAAAAATAATAACTTATTTTTCATGTTAATTATTATTACACATCTCTAAACATTATGAAAATTAATATTTTCCATGTCGTCAACATACATGACTGGGAAACCCATTGAACTCCACAACTATTTTACATATTCAATAAATATTTTTAAAATCATTGAAAAAATACAACAGAAAAAAATTTAGGTTCATTATCCCATTTTTCCAACACTAGAAATTACGGTTTCTAATTATAAACTATCTCTTTTGTTGTTATTATTGATATGCATATTTCTTGACCATATGAAATTTTTCAAGAGAATGTGAATTTTACTATATCAATTCATATATACATTTTGGAATCCTTTATCTATGTATCATAAATGATCTATTTCAATGATCCCTTAAAATATTTTTTTTATTAATTTAGACATGACATTTAAAAGGAGGTGATTCATTAAATT
Source organism: Viscum album (assembly GCA_963277665.1). Classification (NCBI taxonomy): domain Eukaryota; kingdom Viridiplantae; phylum Streptophyta; class Magnoliopsida; order Santalales; family Viscaceae; genus Viscum; species Viscum album. The sequence continues at coordinate 445,718,118 of OY728121.1, forward strand.
GATGCATATATTGACAGTTAATGGTATAAATTAATAATTAATTATTCAATTTTTAAATATATAACTCTGGTAAGCTAAAAAAATGATTACATAATGAAAAACATGTTATAAATTCTCCTGATAAATAAAAATAACGGTGTGAATGAAATCCAAAATAAAAAAACCCATGATATTCGTTATAAAAAACATCTTGAGGGCCTTAAGAATTTTATTCTAGCCATGATTTGATATGATATAGAATTTTTAGGACATTAATTGTTTAATTAATTATGAATGATGAATAATTATGATGTGAGAATCCTAGTAACACAAAATGGATGTTGAGAAATGATATAAATTCAATTTATTTCATCAATTTCTATGATATATTTATATCCTTGCCACGGAAGATTTTATATTAAATTTCCATATTTATAGTTTTATGTATTTCAATATTTAAAATTTGTATGTTTCCCTCTCAGTTTATACACATTTTTATATTTTTTCCCTCATAATGATTTTTTCATTTAATTTTTTTCAATTGTTTTAATGCCTTAGTAAAATTGAAATAATATTTTTGTGTTCCTTATATTTCATTCAAGTAAGAGTTTTTCACATGATTATTTTAACTAATAGTTTTCTCCATTAAATAATCATACTATTTATTCTATATCGTTTTCACATGTTAAATTCTCTCATTACAATGTGTGTCAAATATTACGTGGTCTATGGATCAGGAGTTTGGGTATCATTACATAAATTAATCATTGAATAAAATCATGTATAGTGTATTTGATAAGAATTAGGATAACAATACAATCACATTTCATTCCTATGTATGATCTTGATTCAGGGGAATGAAAGAAGAAGAAACATTCCTAGTTGGAATGAATCATCAATAGACTAATATATTGGATTGATTTTCTTATTTGATGATGTACCTAATGCACCAAGGATTACAATAACTTATATAAAAATGAATGGTTTTCAATCTAGTTAGATATATTTTTATTGACTGAAACCAAATTAGTTTTTTACACTATCACATACTATGTTAATTGAAACAATAATTCTATACTTGGGGATAGGTTATATAAATTCCCTTTGTAATGATCCTCAACCATTTAATTTTTGAAAATAATGTTAAACAATTCTATGATGATGTTTATCTTCATTGAATCTACCTGAGGAATCCTCACTATGATCCATTTCTGAAGTTTTATCCGATTTGTGTTTCTATATATTGGGCTTATTCTTATACATACACTATCCTGAAACAAAAAATTTAGTTTTGGTAGGTATAAAATATAAATTTATATTTTAATAAAACCATATTTAATTAACGATGTCATATGGGCTCATCATTGAGGTTACGATATAGACCATTGTGACTCATTAATATCAATATTATAGAAATTTCAGGTTGATATAGGAGATTAGTGGGATATAGGTATTATATAATATATATTTTTATCTAGAAGATGTTTTCCATGATATGGAACTCTAATTACTCATGTGAATGGATTTTTCTAGATTAGTATGGGTTTTTAGGTGATGAGTTATACAAACGAGGAGGCATCAAAATGCAACAGTATCAAGGGGTGAATTTTCTGAAAACAAATAAGGCATATTTTACTTTTGGTTGAGGGTAAATTTTTTTACTCATACATCGAACTTTTTTTACTCTTATGATCATCCCATTTGTTGATATTTTGGTCAGCACGTCTAGGTTTTGGTCATGACATAAATGTACCTTAGAGTGGATGAGAGATTTTTAGTGGAATGGAATCATGTTTTGGTAATAACTATTCTGATATGTGTCGTAATAGGAATATTATCATGATTTAGTGTTGGGTGACATTATCTATAGTTATATGGATATGGTTTTATATATCTTGAGTAATATCATAATAACGGATTGATAGAATCTAAAATGAACTCAGTTGTTGTAAATCATGGCATTGATCATGGGGTTTCATTTTATTTTTTCCATTCTCATGGTAAACATGAAATGAACGCCATGATGATGTAATTTATTTAACCTATATAAAATAGTCAGTTCCTTGAAAATCAATTAGATTCCTTCAAAATCTCTTAATCCCTGGAGGTCGAAGAAGTTTCCTTTGGACTTTTTGAGTGTATCGTGATTGGCCTTATCCCTTGGCTTCAAGAGATCCAAAAATGGCGATCTTAGGTGAGTAAAAATTCATTGTATTTTTATTATTTTCCACTTTCCTTCATGGTGTATGTTTTTTGAATTGTCTTGTTTTCCTTTTTTGGAAAATTTAGTTCGACAATTTGATTGGGACTATTTTTCTCCTGATTATTGATGATTTAGTTTTGTGTTTATTACATTATAATCATATAATTGTTAAATTTTTCTTTTTCAACATTTATAAATTTTTTTTTTGAGGTAGGTGATTTTATAAATATATTTTATTTGGGAATAATGTTGAGATAACAAATTTTTTTCTATAATTGGGTTGATTCAAATGTTTAATATAACGAAGATAATGAATTTGTATTATATAATTTTAATTTAATGTTGTGATGATATTTTTCTTCCAATATTTCATTATATATTCAATGTTAATGTGATCAATTTACTTTTAATCATTATAAAAACGTGTAGTAATGTGTTATTTGTGAAATTATTTGGATTTTATCATTGTAATCATTAATAATAATTGGTTAATCATTTGAATTTGGAAACAATACATTTGATCGAAATCAATAATATTGGTATGTTACCTACGTAAGTGATTTGAAATGTATATGAGGGTGTCTTTTTTAAAAATAATAACTATGGCCATTTTTTATATATTGAAATGGGTGATGTCTGTTAATGGATTCTCTTTGAATAATGATTTGAATTTTAGGGCATCGTTTGGTATTTTTATGACTTTTAATGTTTATTGGAAAAAAAATTGTATTAGGATTTGTCGATTCCATTCCATATATGTAATGCAGATGTGATTTTGTTGAAGTGGAATAATTTTTCGATCAATTATGTAAAAAATCGATGTAATATGGTGGATTTTTTTTGTATGTGTTCTATTGAGAATTGTACAAAAAATGTGGGTGTTGTTTTATTGGGGATATAGTCACTCGGTGATTTGGAATATTATTTTTAATGAAAAATATTTTATAGTTAATTCCATTGAATTTTATAATATGTGGGATATTAAATAATTTTGAATAATTGAAATTTATGAGTAATGATTTGAGGAAATTGATATTAATGTCTTAAGAATAATTTGTTTATACGTAAAAAATTGAATGAAATAATGAATATAATATGGATAGAAAATAGTAAATTTAGAAATATTAAATGATGCGATTTTATAGTAAATTATGAATGGTTATTATATATATTGTTGGAATGTGTGGATATTTTTTTGCATAGAAATTTTGTTGGAAAAAAATTTGTTCATTGATAAAAATAGAGATTGTTTTGTTATTGTTCTAAATATGCACATGGATTAATATGGAGTTTGCAAGGGACGAGGTCATAAATTTTTGGATGAAATCCCTATTGAATGTGGCATTGTTTTGCAGTGTTTTCAAATTTTTTGGGACTCAAAGGCCATGAGTTTGGTAACTGTTCACAGAAATGGTACATGTTGAAGGCACACAATAAACAATGAAGGAACATGATATGAGGTGATGGTATTCAATGTGTGGTGAAGGCTTGCAGTACAGAGAATTGTGCGCATAACTGAAAACATTTTTCTACGATGCTATGCAGTGAAGGCGTGCATTAAGAAAAATTATGATGAAAATAGTTCGATGCGGCGATATGTGATGAGGAAATGCATCACATGGTCCAACAGACATACGATACAAGGATGGTTATCGGTACTCAATAATGGTTAATAGTTTAGAGGATTTCAGTATGTGGTGGAGGCTATCCGTACACTGATAGATTTGAGTTTGTCCAAAATAGAATATTTGGGTAAATCATATTAATGAAATTTGTAGTGTTACTTGACTATTTAAGGAATAATAATCCCCTTTGTTAGATATGCAGATTGAAGATTAAAATATCATGAATAAATTTGGTGATGTCCAAATTTGAACGTTTTGGAGAAGATGATATGTAGAGTGAATAATCTGTGTAAAGAAAATAGTACGAGGTAGATAGTGTGGTTCCCACAAGTGGACCTCACAGTACGTGGCGGAGCAAGGCAGTACGTGGTGCATGACGGTATGCAGCGGAGTAGAGTAGTATGCAGAGCAGGGACATACACCGAGAAGGTTAGTTCACAGAGGATATGGATGGTTTGTGGAGTATATGGATAGTATGTGAAAATAACATTTGTATGAGGAAACAATAAATATACACATGAAACCGAAGGAATCCTGAAAATTGAGAAAATCAATTTACGAAATAAATTTCCATAACATATCAGTGTAAAGGAAAAATAATTACATCTGTGGGTGATTATAGGACTTCAACAGAGCATGAATTTATAGTTTAGGACGCATGATTTTGTTGATAAACCATTATAGAGATCTTTAATTTCTTAAACTGATTGATGATTTTTCCAACACAGTTAGCTAAGGGGAGTCAACGGATGTGATACAAGTGACGAAGTCTGTTATCCATAAAACCTTGTAATGGAAGTGTGACTGGAACATAGTGACTATGATGAACACTAGTAAAGCACAACTATTGATGATTAGTGGTTTCGATATGACCAACACATTGTCAGCGTATACTCCTTGGATGTAGCCCTTAGTGGTGGACCAAATAAAATTTTAATGACATTGCTTTTCATGTGATTTTTTATTTCATTCAAATAAACTTAAGACATTTTTAATAGGTTCTAACCGACATGGGAACACGATACACATATTTAAAAGGAAATTTTGACACCTGAATTCACCGCTCCCCAATCATGGTGTATTGGGGTCCTTTATGTGGTATCAATGGGTAAATTTTCTGGTGTTGAATCTGTATTCTCCTTTTATGGAGAATACAATCAACGTTATAGGAGTTCACCTCTTCAATGGAAGTAATTTTCCAATATTGGAAATTGGTAAGAGATTTCACCAAAATCTCATGGAATGGAAGTATAATTTTCTACTATATAGCGAATAAATGATAGTGATCCTACAGGACTTTCAATGACAGATATAGATGAGAAAAAGTATGATGCAGATAGAAAAGCACAAAATGATCTCACTGCATCCCTTTATGATCAGATTTATCTAATGTTAATGAGTTGCACATATAATATGTCAATATCGGATATGATGAAGATAGAAAAGTGAAGGAGACAAAACTTCATGTTCTACACAACATGTTTGATGATCAGAAGATGCTCTCTGATGAGAACGTTGACTCCTTTTCAATCGAATTACAGATGTTGTAGGTGAAATCTAAGGTCAGGGTGAACAAATAAAAGACAATGAAATAGTGATGAAAATCATGATAAGTCTTCAACCCCTCAACAATGAAATGGTTTCATCCCATTAGGAAATATATCTCTCCAAACTATAAGTGGAGTATCTTTTGATCAATCTATCAGCTTATGAAATGAGAATCAAACTAGAAGAAGCTACTGATCGTGTGATTAATTAAATGGAATTTAAAGTAGTGGAAAAAATAAATGTTTCAATAGATAATAGTGATGTATATGATTAGGAAAATGAAACTCATTCTCTCGTTTCAAATAAGAAACATGAATGGAACATTGAAATTTTAAGGCATGCAACCTATGGCTTGTTTTCACTATGGAAGACTTCAACACATTGCCACATATTGCTCAAGAAAATTTTATGAAGAAGAATGAAAAGATGAAAACATTGATAATCCTATAAAAATATTCTTAAGAAATGGAAACATAAAATTTGCAATGAATATACAAAAGAAACTTATTTTTGTGATGAGTATGATGATGATAATGAATTGCGTTAGTAAGATGAACCAGGATATATGATTGGAAACCATGCCCCCATGATGGATACCATTGAAAAGTCAGAACCATTGAAAAATAAGCATATAGATATTCATTTGACTACTAATGTTGATACCATGTTCCAAAATAGGGACTCTTTTGGTAATATTGAGATTAAATATAAGGGATGTAATTAGTGGAATGCAATGTTGGAGTATTCATCAGAATATGGTGATCAGATGGAAGTAGAAATTGAACAATTAGGAGAATTGTTGAAAGTTCAATCCTCAATCCTGGAAAGAACTGATGATGTTATGGAAATAAAAATAAGAAATTAAGAATAAGAAAAGGCCATCAATTAACATACCACGAGATAAGAGGAGAAGTCCATGTCCATTGATGTAATCGAAGAAGAAGTTGTTAATCTGTGAATTAAATATGGAAGTGAATCAATTTCCTTAGAAAGAAAGTAGAACATAAAATTTGTAAGATTCACTTATGTTGAGCTTCTAATGAGAGAAAAATGTGGTTCTTATAGAGTTGAAAAGATCACGAGTGATCAAAGAGACACATTCGAAAGAAATAGTGGAATTGGTTGTTATGACAAATTGTAAATTCTATAAATAAAGTGAACTAGAATAAAGGTAAGATAAAAATTGATCATGTTTATAAGCCACTAGAAGTTCTGAAAAATAAACACTTAAATAAAACTAAAAGGACAACTAAAGATTATCCTCTAGATTAAAATAATTATAGGAACTCAAACTATTTTCCAAAGGATAGAGGCATGCGGATAAATATATGATATAAGACATAACCCTTCATGAAGTGTCTGTTTTGTGGAAATATGGGTCGTACCATGTCATACAATGAATATGCAAGGATCTATATGAATGGGGAAGAGTTAGGTGTTCAAAAAATGAGAACATATTCATATAATAATTCTTATAAAAGAAATAATATCTATGTATATTGTTTCCATTGTTCTAACATTGGCCATAAAGCAATGTGTTTCATAAAGAGGCATGACATGAGAAATTCTTTCAATGCTCAGAGATGTGTCAAATCACATCAACCATGAAATGTTGCTATTTCAAATAGGAAAATTCCTCAAGAGTAAGAATATGAATATTAATAACCCATGTACATGGAAGAGAGAATTGAAAGGACCTCAGATTCTCAATCCAATATCTCATGGAATGAAAAGAGGAAAATTGAAAAGTCCAATTTTGTACAAGTTTCCATGAATTCTAAAAATAGAAAATGAACATGTATTCTTGATAGCGGATGTTCATCCAACATGATATGTAATGTTGACCAATTAATTAATTTCAATAAAAGGTCATTGAAACTATGAGGATAAGAAACAATGATCCTTTTCTGATAAAAGGCAGTAGAAGTTCCGAGCTAGCTAATGGAGAGCTAAAGAAAACTGAAGTCCATTATGTGGATGGTCTTTGTCACCATCATCTTTGTGTGAGTGAACTCTGTGACTCAAGACTTATTATGACATTCAATCATAATGGTCATAATATAAGTGGAATGTCTGAGAATTCACTCAGGAAATTTTGTAGAACAGAGGGAAACTTATATCATGTTGACAAAAAATATTACATTTTCTACTTAACTGTAGAAGGGGAAAACAACTTATGGCATCGAAGAATTGTGAACATAAATCAACAATACATGGAAAAGATATATATGCTAAAGATATTCATGGATCTCTCAAATCTAATGTGTGAATGAGAAAAGAACTATTATTTTCATATGTGAGGGAAACTGGTATAACGTTCCTACCGGCCAAAGAAGAAAAGAGCATTAATCTTCTTGACCATATCCATATAAATTTATATTTCCTGAAAACTTTTATTGGAACACATAGAGAAAGGTACTGTGTTCTTCTTATAGTTGATACAGTAGAATAGAATGTCTGATCATAATACATAGGAAGGAAAAATTGATTGATTGTATGAAAACATATCATCGAATCAATGATAATGATAATGGATATAAGAAAAAGGTCTTGCGGTCTTATAATGGAGGTTAATACATATCCATAGAATTTGAAAATTACCTAGAGAAGTATGGGATACAGCATGAGGTGAATATTGTGAAAACTCCACATCAAAATGTAGTTTTTGTGCATAGGAATCCATAGGTAAAAAAAATTTCCAGAACATTTCTAATCGAGAGTTGTATTCCTCGACCTTGCTAGAAAGAGGTAGTACAAGCACCGATTTATTTTCAAAATACAACAGGGATATATATTGGTGATACAAATACACCCTATTAATTTTGGCACGACTAGAATCCCTCATTGAAATATTTTCATGTTTTGGGAAGAAAAGGTATTATTCAAATCAAAGGTAGAAATCAAGGGATGTAAGGAGACAATGAAGTCGAAGGAATGTTCATTATATAGTCAATGAACAATAAATCCAACAAATGTATCATTAAGTTCATATGATGAATTGTGGAATGAATTGATGTAAATATCATTAAAAAGAAAAAAATGAATGCTTCATAGAATTCTAATACTTATGTGATAGAAGATGTAGAAGGATAGGAAAATCCAAAAATTTTAATACAGAGGAACATGAATGTGTGAAAAAATATCAGGTGTCACATCATGATGATGACTTTGAAAAATAATAAGAAGTGTAATCCATATCTGGAGAGAATTCAGTTAAACCAGAAATGAGATATCAAATAGAAATGATTGACTAGTCAAACATTATCGGGGATCAGAATGCACCTACATAGACAAGGATAATGAGGAATAATATATATTCATTATTTCTATTAGTTTTGGAACCATCTTCAATTGAATAGGAAACAAAGGATGATTCATGGGTAAATATAGTGAATGAAAAATTTGTTCAGATCGACATGAATCGAACATTCTATCTTATCAAAATACCTAATGGTCTCAATGTGATTGGTACAAAGAGGATTTTCCTGAAAAAAAATTGATGAGAAAGGAAATTTTATCAGAAATAATGCACGCTTGGTCATTAAAGGATATTAAAAAATAAAATGTGTTGATGTTGAAGAGAAATTTTCTCATGTAGTGAGACTATAGTGAATAAGGAAATTTTCTACCATTGTAATCAAAAGATGTTATAATGTGTATCAATTGGATGTGAAAAAATAATTCATAAATATATAATTAGAGGAAGAATTCTACATTGAACAACATGTTGGGTTTTTTCTAGGAAATGATGAACTGAAGGATTGAAAATTAATGAAATCACTATATGGCCTAGAACGAGCACTAATTTCCTGGAACTCGTGGTTGGACTCTCATCAGAGAAAGCCTGAGTTTAAAATATGAGGAGTGGATCACAAATCTCTATGTGAAAATTTTCAAAAAGATCAAATAATGGTATTGGTATAAGTGTATGTTATTATTTTTTGTGGATGTAGGCATGGATCAGTGGATGAACTATCCAATCACATTAAACCAGATTTTTAATTGTTCATGATTGGTGATGTCACAAACTTTTTAGGGTTGTGGGTGATTCAGAAGAAGGATTGGACATTCATTTCTCATGAAAAGTATGAAATAGCGCTGCTAGAAAAATTAAATATGCATGATTCCAACCCAATGTAGATTTCTAATGTGGATGGAACAAATCTTGGGGAGCATGATATTGGGACTTATATAGATCCCATCATGTAAAGATAAATCAATGGAATCCTACAATATGTACTAGAGACACGACCAATTTTTTTTTTTGAAATATGCCTTGATGCCCGCGTTAAGAGAAACATGATAGAAGAACATATTATTTTAGTGAAAAGAATCATGAGATACATTCAAGGTAAATATAATAATGTTCCATACATTGCAACAAGAAGTGGTATTGAGCTGTCCTCTTTTTCGGATTCTGACTGGGTTGGAGATAAAGTGGATTGAAAGTCTACCAGTGGTGGAGCAAAATTTATTGGGTAGAAATGTGTGGGATGGTTAAATAACAAATAGGATAGTACATATCTTAGTACTTTTAAAGGAAAATATATATCTACAACTGATGAATGAACTCAGTTACTCTAGATGAATCAGCAAATGACTCACATAGGTGATGTGTTGAAACATCCAAGGGTGGTTTTCTGGGATAATAAGAGTTCAATTGATCTTATGAATAATCATGTTCAGCAATCTGGTACAAAACAAATTGAGATCATATATCACATCGCCAAACAGAAAATATGAATAAGGCATTACCAAAATGGACCATGTGGGAACGAAAGAGAAAGTGGATGACATTATGACCAATCCACTATCAACGACTTTTTTTGAGAAACATCGGTTGAACCTCAATGTTCAGCCACCTCCCAGTTCATATATAGGTTACAAGATTCCCCTCTCCCTGATTGTTTTAACTGTTTTTAATTTATTTTCAGAGGTGTTGCAGGTTAATGGGGGAGATACGATCCAAGGGTAGAGTGTTCTGAACTCAAATTTTTTTAAGACTGGTATTTGGGATTATTTTCAATGAGGGAGATAATAATACATGGTGGTGATATTGTGTAATTTGGAATGGATGAGGAAGGGGTGCTTTTTATGAACCCCATAGCTCAATATTGTGTGTGACCATGTTATTCCTTTATTTTCTTATGTTTTATATACCCCAAAATCTAGTGATATAACATTGGTGACACATAATATTTTTTTCTTTCGAGTCATTTTCATCCAATATATATGTTGGGAAGGGAATGGATAAATGATTACCCCCTATTTATCACTCTCCCATTATGGTGTTATAAGGGTAGTGATAATTAATTATACGTAAAAGCATACTATCCATAGTGAATTAATGTGAGGTTATGTAATATATTGGATTATATGGTTCTTAAGATGATATGGTGATTCATGGGGGGTCAGGATTTAAATGAGGAGGGTACCAGGTTAATTCCCATTATTTCAAATTAAACTATTATAATAGACTTGTGTGATTATGCTTGATGTGTGGTTTTGATATGGAATTCATCACTTGTTATGTGATGATGATGATGATGACGATGTTGTTTTTATGTGTTTTATTGTTGGGGTTACAGATCTTGTATTTTTAGTCATAATTATCTATTGTATTTGGAGCTCCAATGCATTCTTTATTGTTTCGTTATAGTTAAAAAACAACAGGGAAAGGGATTTGGGGTACCATATTTTATAAAGTAGTTATTATGATATAAAAAATACACGTGATATTGGGTTAGTGAACCTTGCACTAGTTCTGAGATTATTGAATGAGTCGGTTCTTGATGGTTTTTCCCTTTTCCCAAAGGCATTAGAATTATTCATACACATTTTCATGAGAACTCTTAAGCATGATCATATATAGTATATATTTATTTTTCAAAATATATATATATTAAACAATTTATCATGTTTTCTGTAGATATTTGGCGATTGATTTGGGGGCTACTATCTAGGATATTGGGGATTAATGTCCAAATTTACTTAGTATAGTTTAATTATTGTATTTCATTTTAAATTAATTATATATTTTAAAAATTACATGTATTTTTTGGATACTGAATTTATTTTATATTATGTTATTTAATGGGGTGTTCATAGTATGTTCTCAGGACTTTTAATGGCAATTCCTCTAATTTGTGAAATATATACACTTGGTGCATTTCATTACAACATAACCTATTAGAGTTGGGATCCAGATGTCCCTCTTTTCTTCCATGTGCTCTAATGAGGGGTTCCCAATAAGGGTGGGTATTAAAATATCCACATTCAAAATATGGAATCAATATTCATGATATTTGATGAATGTAAAATAGTTGGAGAAAATTATCAAAAAAGAGATTCTTCGATATTTTTTTCTTTTATAAGATCAAATGTAATGAATGAAGAGAACATAATGATATTCATAATTTTAGAAATTTCTTATAGAAGAAATATATGAAGTGAATGAAGAAAAATAGGGCGCATGATCCCCATACAATTATAACATAATAATATATCTGAAAATATCATATAGAGTGTGGATGATAAAAATTTATACTATTACTGCTCATAACTTTTATTAAGACTTCTATACGACTGAACTTCCTTGAAAGAAGGTTGTTGTTTTTTTATTTTAGTAAAATGAAAAAAAATTATTCAATGATTCTAATTACATTATGGAGGTGAATACTTTTTTAACAGTAGAAGAAATATTATTACGGTGGTTACGTGACATATAGAGTTGATTAACGAACTAATTCAAGGCGTTTTTTAAGGATAATTGGAGATTGGTGGCTCATGTAAATAATACTATGATGTTTTAAACCAAAATAAAAATACATTTCCGAAGGAATATAATTATAGTAGTTGGGATGATACTATTCCAATGATCTATCATGATACTAGAATACCAATGTTTGTGAAAAAAGTGTCAATGTGATGATAAATTTCCAACAATATTTTGAATTATATAGTGGATAACACATTTTCACATACATATAATCATGAAAAATTTTATAGTCTAAATTTATGTACGCACTAGATTAAAAAAGTATAATAGATTCCCTAATTTGATCTAAATGATATAAAAACCTATACATGTTGATTTTATCTTTTTATTCACATAATTATATGTGGTGGTACAATTTTAATCCACATAAATATACGAATAACTCATAAATTATTCCCTTGTTTTAGTAATTTTTATGTGGATTAAAAGGATAAAGAGAATCTAGAAAAAATGCTACATTGTTACGCCCACCCTCTAAAAGGTGACTACATGGTCCATTTGGAGTATCAGGGTGGATATATTATTATTGGATACACATCTTCTATCTGTCATCATCATATTCTATTCAAGAGAAATTAGATAAACTATTTCAGTGTATAATTACATTAATGAAATTTAGTCAGAATTTGTAAAGGCCAGAATGATACAGAAATATGTTTCAATCGTCATTATGAAATGAAATGTTATTTCTATGTGAGAGTGTGAGTGTACCCACATAATGGATATCATTAAGGGGTATTTTCATGAGAGAAAAAAATTTAACGAGGTCTCATGAACAAGGAAATTACATCTTTTTTAAAGGTATATAAATTATATAACCCAATATATTTTATTTATTAAGGAATAATCTAAATTTTTCTATATTTTATAGATCAATCATTAATGTGTTGAGTCATTACATGGAAAATATAGGTCCCTAGATGTTTTACTTATATTATTAAATATTAATATATATAAAATGATGAAATACGTATAATCCTAGCGTTTATGAACATATATTTTAATGAATCAACCAATTAGTGTTTTAGAACCTGAAATTTTTTATATATAAATCTAAATTTAAATGATGTATTTTTTATAATAATTACCAGTTTTATACCATAAATGGGTTTTCATTAATACTATTAAATATTCACTTTTTTGTTATTCAATATGGAGAGTGACAATTCTATATCTTTATGGATGTCTAAGGCTGCCCATTTCAAAAAAATGATGCATATGGTCATGGTTGAAAATATTTTATCCCATTGTCATGGGTTTTTTGGTGATACAATTTGTTTTCAAAATAATTGTTACATTTGTGTGTTTGGAATAAATGTGTAATTAAATCATTGTGAACTTTTTTTTCCTCTTTTAGGTTCATGTGACCTTTGGAAATAAATTTTAATTTATTTTTAATCTCCTAGTCAGAGAAAAATTTATGTTTTATTTTAAGTGTCCATGGATATGATTGAAGATTAATAAAAAAATTTAATAATAATGAAAAAATTAAAATTAAAAGTAAATTTTTATAAAAACATTTGAGTATCAACAACATAGATAAAGGGTTTCACTATCATAATGTTCATCGTTCAAATATTGATGATGAAGAATGACTACCCATGTGGGTGGTTTTAAAAATTTAGGGCACATAAAATCTACTTAATAGGTGATAGTATTGGAATTATACATTAATTACATTATCTATAATAAGTTATAATGATATGAAATAATAGGGTCATGGATTACCACAATCAAATTTCGAGTGATAGGTTCCACAATAATGTTTTTGATAATGAATTTGGTTATTGTATCAGGTACTTAACTAAAATTCATGTGATTTATAAGATATAGTTGAGAAATATATGTGACAATAATGTCATTGTAATGTAAATGTTTCTTTTTATAATTAGATAAACATTTTACCACAAGCCATGAATTGTTTTTTTAGATTAAAATGATGTGGGTATGAATTATGTTATATGTGAAGACTATATTAAAATTCCAAGGAAATTATGTTGCATAGAATAAACTATGGACCGACTATTTTGAGACATCATAAGGTAATAGATGTATGAATTTATTTTTGTATGAGTATGGGGAAGACAACCTATAAATTACTACATACCTATTAAAAACATTATTTAATCAATAAGAGTTTACTAAAATATTATACGAGTGATCCCATTGAAAATTCAAATTTAGAAAAAATATATGCCAACGATGGAAACTATATAAGAAGAAAATATATTAAAGAAAAATGGAATATGTGGATGTGTCCATGATAGGATATCATGGTATCAAAACATATCTAGAAATAATATGAATCAAACTATGTTTAAGTAATATTAAATTACATTTAACCTTTTATACTATAAAACTATTAATACATATAAACAACACATGAATTTGGATGACCTTGTTCATGAATTTTTGGGAAATGGGATGAGAGGGGAATTTACTATGGTTTCTAGAATTGGTGATTTTGATGTTAAAAATAATTCATAAATTATAAGAATCAATCCATATAGTATTCATAAAATTATTTTCTAGGATCTATCTCATGAATAGAAAAAGATGGGGTTGATATATCAAGTGTCACATATCTGGTGTAGACCCAATGTCAATTAGTAAAGGCCTCATCAATTGTATTAATATTGTTGGTATTTAAATATATATTTGAAAAATGAAATCCAAGATTCATTACAAATTTCATATGAATAGTAACAAAGAATACATTATTCTTCTATTTTGAGGAATATTAAATTACATTATAATATTTTGGTTATGTATAACTACACACTAAAACTCTTTTATGGATTACAAACTCTGGATATGATTTTATGAAATATAGAATGTGCCACTCCAAATTGTGCAATGTTAATTTAGTGTGTTCTATATGTCACACAATGTAATATCAAAGGAAATGGTAAATATTATACGAAATTTAAATTCATACTATGATAATGTTAGAGAAATTAATTTTACATATATTTAGATCTCATGTAAGAAACAAAAATATGAAAATTGGATTATTTTCACAAAACTATCATGTTAATAGTAGAATACCATATATAAACTACTAATTTCATTGACCGTAGGATGGTGTTATTTATTGAGGGAAATGAAATTTATGGTTGTGTCTGAGATATGTGATCTAAATTTCACTATGTACCTAAAAATAATATTTTTCAAACCATACACATTTCTTAGTATTTAGAGAAAAAATTACAATGGGTATATGATATTTAATGTGAGACCGCACACACAAAAACCATGGATCGATAATTATCTAATGAATTAAAAAATATCATGTAAACTCTACCAAAATATTTTTTAATTAAAATGTTCATTCCTTTAAATAAATATATCAAATGTAAAAATATTTTCTATAAAAAATATTTAAATATTAGATAGAAGTAAATAATATAAGAAATGAAAGACATTAAAATGGTTTTTAATCTATTGAGTATAATATTTTTAGTTAATAAATTTTTGAATATATTGGACTTAAATATTTTTATCAAGTAAATAAATAAATAAATATATACATATTAAAAGAAATTTATTTTCATAACAATTAATGATATTACTATATAGAAAAGGATTAAAATTAAATTATAAAACAATCATTTATTATAATTTATTTATTTTTATAAAATATTTATTTTAAAAAAAAATTATAACATTCACAAAAAAGAATCTAAAAAATTGTTTTTTGGAACATAATAAATTTTTTGTTCGTATTACAATGAATAAAAAAATAATCAATTCATTTTAAACGAAATATTTGTTATTTTAAACAAATAATTTTAATTATGTATCATTTTTTTAAATATTAAAACTATTATATTTTAATAAAAATGTTTAATGAATATATCATTTTTATTCATATTAAATAAATTGAAAAATTAACTAATTGTAATTATGTGGTTTAAAATATATATATAATTATATTTTTAGATATTTTTTTTTAAAAAAAATTCATATAGCATGCATACTTATAGAAAAAAATTATTTTTCATTTTATTAAAATTGAATAATTTAAATTTTTTTATACTCATAATCCGTATATAAAATTATTTTAATATGTTAAATTTAATATTTTGTCGTAATAATATTTAAGCTAATAGTTTGTCTTCTCAAATGAGAGGAAAATTATATAAACGTGTTAATTTAAGAGTCAATCATAACAAATATCAAAGTGAATTATTATGAAATACATTAATGCTGTTATTCATTAACAAAAATTTCTATATCATATATAATTTTCAATTTTTTATCCACTTGATTTGAATATGAAACATCTTAATTATTAGTAAATAAGTATTTACAAAAAATATTCCCATCTAACACAAAATATGACCCCTTCACTGCCCATTCTAAGTGAAAAATAAAATTAGAATTATAATATATTTTCAACCATATTTTTCCCTAAATAATAAATTTCATATACGTTTCATCAATTTTATCAATAGGAGTTCACAAATCCATCAAAACCGAGAAGGAATCCAAGAGAAGATAAAACATACTATTTGTGCATAATGACTTCAGAAATTATTTTCAATTTAACATCAGCATTATTCTCTTAGAAAATATAATTTATCCTTTTCATAACATGATTGTGTCATCAAGATCTTATAAATGTGAAATTTTACAATATCATGTCATTTAATTAAACATTCATTCATTATAATGTGTTATATATTTTAACATTTTTACCTACTACATAAACGATGTCATAATGATTACCTTATGAATTGATAATAAAAATTAAATATTTGTAGATATATATATATATATATATATATTATTAATATAATATTTTTAAATAATTCTATAATTTTTATATGAAAATGTAAATTTTCATATCAAATGAATTAAATTGATAATTAAATATTAATTGAAAATGAATTTTTTTAACATTCCATGAAAACCATTAGCACGAGTTCCATCAAATGGAAAAGGCACAAAGGAACTATATCAATTTCATTTGATAAAAATTAACAAATATTTTTTTGTTTTTTAACCCATGATCATGGTGAAAATAATAGGATAACCAAAACAAATAAAATGACGAGGATATAAAAATTTTCAAAAAAATAATAATTTCAGCTATAAATAATTATTACATGGGTACTAATAAGTTATAAATTAATGATATAATGTGAGATAGATCTGAATAAAAAACATAATATTTTAATACATGGGGTCAGAACTCTTCTGAAAAAGAAAATGTTGGAGGTGAGGATTTTTTAATATCAATTTTCTATAACTAAGATATGTTCAATATTTAATAACTTATTTAATTTTTTATATATTATTCACATAAAGCTATTTTTATAATAATTTCAATGAAATTTTCTAAATTTATGAATATTTAATTGGATCTCTCATTAACTAACTCATGATTTCAATGAAACCAAAGTCGTATGGGTTTCTTTTATGATCACATTTTGACATTTATATTGTTCAAGTTTATATTCAAATATACTGAATATATGTTTTTATTCACCCTAAAAAATAATATTATATGTTCTCTTATTTTTATATCAATTTTTTTCATTCCATCATATAATTTCACCTCCAATTGGCACACAATTCAACCAAAATTATTCCTGTAGGTGGTGCCTCTAATATCATTTTGTTATATTCTTGAATATTTTTCCTCAATGTCTATACTCTTAGAACTATTATATATAAGTCATTTTAAATACATATTTGTTTTATTGTGTTTATTTTATATCAATATTTTCACAATTATATATTTTTTTATATTATTATTTTTAAATTTATTACATATGATTAATTTTCTAAAAAATTGAATTTCATAAAAAAGGTATCAATATAATATTCCATTTTATCATTATCTAGATGAATATTATATTCAATTTGTTTTATCTTCCTTTAATAAAAAATATTTCTCCCAATGTTTTGTTTTTTTATAATTTATTGTCAATTTTCTTTTTTTCTTTTTTTATGATTAAATTTGTTGAAAACTGTTTCTTTGTACTTATAAATATATGGAATGATACAATATTCTTATGAATTAGTTTTCATCAATATAATCATAAAAAATATTTATTATTAACTATTTCTTTTATTTTATAATGATTCAATATTCCTTATTCCATTACATGCCCAATTATTTGGATTTATACATGGTTTCGTGATGCTAATATCATTCTCATGGGTAAAAAAAAAGAAATAATTCTAAATATTTTAATTTTAACTTGTCCAAAATATATATGGTTTATGATTATTTGATGTTTGGGGACATTATATCCCACCGATGCATTGGTTAATTTTTTTCTATCTCATTCAATTTTGGTTTGGTTCATGAATATGATTTGTTGGTTTCTATGTTCAAATAATGGTGTGTGAATTTTACTTCTAAAACATATGTTATAAAAATATGTGTTCAAAATATTGGGGATAAAAATGTTTATAGATTTGTCTGTGGACATGACTGTGGGTTGATATGTTAAAAATATTCATCATTAAGAAAAGAGAGGGTAGATATTTTAAGAATGTCATTATTTCGATAATTTATACGTATGAAACATTTCTAATGTTGCAAAAATATTTCTATATTAAGTTCATATAACTCATGATTATTGGATCATATCCCCACATTCATGTGACTCATATTTTCCCAATTATTGATGATATGATTCATGATTTACAGTCCATGTTTTTGTTTGGTATTATTCTTTTCTATGTATAATGACTATATTATTATTCTCAAAAGTATATCATTATACCACATACAATACTTGATTATTATGAATTATTTTTATCATTAATAATAATTTGGTAACATCCTTCATTATGTTTATACTCCCTAGGTCTGTAATAATGGTGTTATGTAATATGTCTAGAAGGATATCATGGGAAATGATTATTTTTGGGAGATTTTGATGAAAATAATATGGTATAATCAAACTTTATGCTTTATCGATGAATAAACTAGTCAAATAGATTTTTTAACTATGTGAATTTTGATATGAATTATTGATATTCTCTAATATATTTGTGTGGTATGATTGGGTAATCTCTTTTGGAATAAATCACAGTGTATATAATATGTTTTTTTAAAAACTAGGTCCATTAGTGTGGGTCTTGGGTGTCTTGATTAGAATCAGAGTGGGGTTTAAATTTTTTAACATAGTATAAAACTTGTAAATAATGTTGAATAGAAAACAATCATTAAGGATCCAGAAGTGTGGTATGATAAAATTAAAAATCCTATATGATGAAATTAATGTGTCGTAATCAAGGAAATATGAATGCATAATTTTCTAATCTTATTATTTAATACTTTAATTATCTCATTATACTTACATTATACTCATCATTTCATAGGATTGGATAGGACATGTAGTCATTAAGTTAAAAATAACCATTTTGAACATACCAATGTGATATAAAATGGGTTAGCTGGAGTGAAAAAAATAAAATTTTATTCCAGGTTATTAAATATAACATTAACCATGTTGAGCATCTAAATGTTGAAAATTAAAAACAATCATCATGGTGGGTGTTTCATATACGAATGAAAATAATACATTATTGTGTATTGTGATAATTTTATTTCATAAAAATGGATCAATACAATGGAAAATATATAATTTTTCTCTAAATCAAAGATCATAAGAATTTTTTATCGGATATTTTAAATTTTTAATGTGAAACTAATGATTGGGGTCAATTTAAAATGAACATGATACAGGTGGATTATATTAACACCTTTTAATTTTAATAGGTTAAATTTTATTTTTGTATGAGTATCTTCATCAAACTATTCAAAATAAAATTAAAATATGAGTCCTTGTGTTAATCAAATGGTATGATTAATACATTTAAATATTTGAATGAAATCATTAATGATTTGACTATTATTTTTCTTATTTTATCAATTAAGATGACTATAAAATTGGAAATTGTATTACTGGACGAAAGTTAATTCATCAAAATGGATTCACTAAAAGAGACAAGGTAACCTATAATGAATTTGTTGAATTTGAACATATGGATGAAATTGAAATTATAGAATCTCATTTTCTATATGTTTTTACTAATAAACAATGGATAATGGAGTTTTTGGAAATTGAGATGATAATTCAGGTGGATAAAAGAGACCTCACCATCTTCTAATCTCATAATGTGGGAAAAATCACCCAAGTTATTGAATAAATTTTTTGGGGGAAATGCTTCATGATGTGACAGGTTTCCCATCAAGATGATGATTTTACAAGATTAATGTGGAGTGCAGTTGATATAATATGTTATTAAAAGGCCCAATGTAATACACCACCAACATATAAATTATTATATTTTAAATACTTTTTTATGATAAAAAATTTCCATATCAAATGGCTGATAATGATTGTTTATGTTATCAAATTTATGGGATGAATGGGGATATTAAGCCTTCTATGACCACAATATTCCATGTTGGACAAGAAAATTATGGGTAAAATGTATAGTGATCATCAACTCAAATCATTTGAAACACTTTTTCAATTATTTCATTAACTCATTAATCTATATATAGATTTTTTATATGATTTTGAAATCATCACACCAATAGAATTATATTAAATATCATGAAAAATTCCAAATTGTGTGATTATTAAATCACAGGTATACAATTATTCATCAATTTATTTTTTTGGAATGTGATTATTAAAAATCATAAGTCTGTTTTGTTATATAATATTTTGAGATTTTGGTGATTTATTTTATCACTTTAATATAGATTCCATTTCAAATTTAATGAATGGGATTTAAAAATAAATATATCATATAAGATCATGACCATTTATCAATTCTATATTGACTACACAATCCCTATGTAAATTATATACATATTATGTGTCTTAATTCCATATCATTTGCTGTAATTATCTAAAATGTAAAATAACAGAAAGATGATATCTCATTTAAAATTATATCTAGATACATTTCAATCTTATATATACCCATATTGTTTTAGAATAGCATATATTTAATAGAAAAATTATCTTAAGGGGGATAAAGGTAACATCCCTTATTTGAAGACCCATTTTTATTGATATAACTATATATATTAGAATTATAAATACATTTTATAAAAATATTGTAATGGAAAAGGATGTCAAGAATACAATATATGAATCATATTATGGGGTTATAAAACCATTGAGTACAATAATGATTTTTGAATTATTTTACTATACATTTTATATAACTAAATATTATTTATTTATTATATATATTTATATATATTCATTATAAATAATTTATCTTTAAAAATATATTTTGTAATTGAGAGAAATATACCAAAAATATTTCCAAAATAGAATTTATTTTAATGGAATTATAATTATAAAATATCCAACTATGTAAAATTAAGTACTTTTAAATGTTGATTTCAATAAAATGTATCCATGGAATTAAATTGGTTATTATAAATTTAATTTTTTTGAATGAATAAATTATTAATTCTCTTTATAATGAATATGTTTAATTTTAGAATGATTATTTTTAATATATATCTTATTTTTTAGTGTAAAATTTCTCATATCTTCAGGATTATGATTACAGAATTGAGTAATTTATATTCATATCCTTTAATGATACTAATCATTTTATATATATTATATGAAATATAATATGTATAAATAAATTTTTTCCTATGAAAACAATTTTTTTTATAAAAAATGATATGTTTCATTATAAATAATTATAATAAAATTATTTTATATCACCAATTTATAATTAACCGAGTAGAATAGTTTTTCCAATTTGAATCATCGTATCCAAATATGTTAATATATAAAATTTCCTTTATCTTATAAAAATGTTCTCTTAAAAATGTTAATCACTATGGAAAATTGTAAAATAAGTAAGGTGTGTTAATTTAATGGATAATCTGTCACAAACCATACTCCTGTTGATCATGAAAAAACTACCCAAATATCAACTCAAATAGGGAACTGGATGGAAACAAATTCCAAGTAGGCTTATCATTAAAATGAAGGGATTATCTAAAAAAACCTATAGACATGCACAGGTCTCGATGTCTATAAAATTCATATATGTAAAAAATGGATAAAACATACATTCATTCATATATATCTCACTACTAGAGTATAGTATCAATTATTACAAGAATAATTGAAAAATGAAAACCCACCACAATTTATTTGAAAATATCCCAACCATAAGACCACTATCATTATAATTGTATTAATGCACCTTAGTCTACATAGATCTTCATGGTCATCATTGTCCTGGTACCTCAAGGACCCCACAAAAAGTTTTATAATATTTAAAATTCATGAGAGATGGTGTAAAATAATATGATGGAGTGTGTATAAAAAAAATAGTATGACACTGTAAAGACCCGTAAATTTGAAGGAAATTTTTTTCTTAATTTTCTTTGTAATTTTACAAGAGCGCAGTTTCTGACGGCACCTGATTCCGAGGGCCGGTGTGCCCGGAATCATTTTCCAAAGTTTGGCTCGGGTACGTTCAGTGAACGGATGAGCGTGTTTTTCTAAATTTTGAACTGGTGCTCGGAATCAAATTCGGAGGGCAATGATGGAATCGCAGCGCCGATACTTGCTTAGAAACGCCTCTTCCGGAGTTGCGTTTTCTCAGGTGTGGTTTTTAATTTTTGGGCTTAAAGTTAAGAAATAAAATAATTGTACAACAAACATTATTTTATTTCACTTAAGCCACTTGGAAGCCACTTGAAGCCACTTAAAGCAGGATTAAGCTGAGTTGATCCAGATAGGATTCTATCCAAAAATATCCTACCCTCTTGGTAGGATATTTGTGAGGTGGGGCCCGCACGAGCCCCACCGTTTCATTCCGCTAAGTAATGCACCCGCAAAAACCCGTCATTATGAAAGTCAACTGATGCGTTTTCTTAATTTCTTAACGCACCATTTAATTGGGTGGTTTTATTCGTGAATTAAATGGGAGGTTTCTTTTGTTGAATTAATTCAACGAATTGATAGGTCGTTACTTACCTTTTTCGTTTGTTAGCGTAATAATAAAATAAGACCAACATGGATTTTGGAGGATTATACATTGAGAGGCTTGATGGAATTCGTGAGCCCTCATCCTCCTTTGTGAAGAATGCGAAGAACGCGAAGAACGCCGACCTCCGACGAAGAACACCGAACCCGCGGAAATCGACGACGCGACGCCTTGTGCCGCGACGCCGACGTTTCCTCTCCCGTGACGTTCTTCGGTGACATTCCTTAATCCGTGACAAGAACCTTCGATCATCCGTTGTGCTGAGTGTTTGAAAATCTAAAAAATTCTTTTGTGGATTTTGTAACTCAAGATGGATTTAATTTTAAATTTAATCTTTTTGTTCTTTGAACCTCGGAGCTCGTCGACGCGACTCCCTTCCGCGACGACGCGACGCCAGATACCGCGACGACGCGACGATCCCCAATTCCGCGAAGAAACCGCGAGCGACGACTTGACGAGGTAGGGATTTTTGTTTGGAAATGCCATTATTTCCGTGAAGAACCCGCGGACGTTCTCGGAGCGGACGGCGGGACCCGAGCACGTCCACCAAGTGGTCCACCTCCAGGTACCGTCCTGCTCCGCACACCTCCACCACGATCAGCATTGTCCGTCGTCTGCAACCAACACAACGTAGTGCGGGCATAGCCCGTGTAGGGGTGAGTACAAGCTACTCAGTAGGGACCATGAGACCCCCTATGGTCTCCCGAAATCAATAAAGGATAAACCACAAAGGAAAGATGACATCACGAAGTAACATCTGACACGGCTTAGGTATATGCCCATACATATACCTAAGTCATCAATTCCCATTCGGCTCCAACGTCCGAGCCCATGCACAACCCAGTCCACACAGGAAAGAAAACGTATACCCACACAGGATAGCACAAAACTATCCACAAAGGAGATTGAACAGTAAATCCACACAGGATTGCTCAACAGAATCCACAAAGGAGAGTAACACAGGATTCAGCTCACACATGTATACTTTTTCAGATGACGATAATGATGTTCACTGATCCATCTAAGTTGTCGGACCCATAAAGGATCGATAGGTAACTAACCTCCGCAATGAACCACATAGGATCGGGCCCACACAGGACCTGTAGGCGCTGGCTCACACAGAACCACTGAGCGCTGACCCACACAGGATCAAACCCACACAGGATCGGGCCCACATAGGACCCGTTGCACTGATCCACGTAGGATCGCAGAGTGTAGTATTCATCGCAGTCCACTGAGGATCTCTGCACAGTCGTCGCCAAAGTCCACTGAGGATCTTTGCACGGTCGTCGTCGGAGTCCACTGAGGATCTCTGCACAGTCGTCGCTGTCGAAGTAGCAGTCGCAGCCAACTCTAGGGTTCCCACACACAACAAGCTCATTCGGGAGGGTCCGATCCACGAGCCGAGAGGCGGATACATCAACTAACACAAAGTCTTAAGTTGATGTATCCAAAAGTTCCGTATCGTCAACAGTAACTCAACGTCATAGATGATACGTCAATCGGACGCCCGGTCTGAGAGTTATTGGCTTTTTCGTCCCAGGTGCCCGGTTGGTTGTTAAGGAAAAACCAACCCGACCGTACTCCACCTGCGTCCAAACCTTGGGCAGAGTGAGCCAAATGATTCGTCTCACTTAGAGGAATTCAACAAAGCTGACTGCATGTCAATCAGACGTCCATAGCTCAAGATATGAGCGTTTCCGATTTGAGGGCCCGGTTGGTTTCGAGTACGAACCGACCAGCCCGAACTCAAAGTATTCCGAAACCTTGAGTGAGATATACCTAAACGACCGTCTCAATCCAAGGATCGAGTTTCCGCTGACGGCGAGTCGTTCGGAGGCCCGTATCTCATGGTACGGGCATTTGACCGAAAAATGGTCCATAGACGGGGGTCTGGGCCCGGCCCGACCCCCCTGGGATGGCCGAACCGGGTCGAACCGAACTGGGTCGACCCGACCGGTCGGATCGGCCTGGCTTGGCTCGGCTGAGAGGCCGAGCGCATGGGCGCCGCGGGGCGCTGCCCCCACGGTTTGGAGATGTCGCGGCCCCGCGTTGGCCGCGCTGGAGAAGCGCGAACACGGCTTCACCCGTGGCGGCCTCGTCCGGCGGCGCGCATGTGCGCCGCCGCCTCCGGCTGCTGGCACCGACGCGCCGGCGACCGGCGCCGCTGGAATCTTCCTCGGGCCACCAGAGTTGCTCCGGGGGTCCGTTTTCCTTCCTGTCTGCACCGGTGCCCCTCCAGGGTTCCGTTCTTCACTGCAGAATCAACAAACTGCCCTTGCGTCACGATTTTCCGTCGCCCTCCAAATCCGCACAACCACGAAGAATGGCGGAGGGTTGTCGGACCGTGTTCGTTTGTCCCACACCCTCCGAGTTAGTTAACAAAAACGGGAGAAAAAATAACTAAACACAAGATACAACAATTTTAATAAATTAAAATTGTTAATTTGCATCCGGTTCATTAATTTTAAAGAAACGTTCACGGGAATAAGGGCATTTCCAAACAAAAATCCCTACCTCGTCATGTCATCGCTCGCGGGTTCTTCGTGGAATTGGGGATCGTCACGTCGTCGCGGTATCCGGCGTCGCATCGTCGCGGAAGGGCGTCGTGTCGACAAGCTCTGAGGATCAAGAACAAAAAGATTTAATTAAAAATTAAATCCATCTTGAGTTACAAAATCCACAAATAAATTTTTAAGATTCGCAAACACTCACCACAACGGATGATCGAAGGTTATTGTCGCGGATTAAGGAACGTCTCCAAAGAATGTCGCGGGACAGGAAACGTCGGCGTCGCGGCACACGGCGTCGCGTCGTCGATTTCCACGGGTTAGGCGTTTTTCTTCGGAGGTCGGCGTTCTTCGCGAAGGAGGATGAGGGATCAAGAATTCCATCAAGCCTCTCAACGTTTAATCCTCCAAATGCCGTGTTGGTCTTATTTTATTATTACACCAACAAACGAAAAAGGTAAGTAATGACCCATCAATTCGTTGAATTAATTCAACAAAATAAACCGCACATTTAATTCACGAATAAAACCGCCCAATTAAATGGTGCGTTGAGAAATTAAGAAAACGCGTCAGTTGACTTTCATAATGACGGGTTTTCGCGGGTGCGTTACTTAGCGGAAAGAAACGATATGGCTCGTGTGGGACCCACCTCACAAATATCCTACCAAGAGGGTAGGATTTTTTTGGATAGCATCCTATCCGGATCAACTCAGCTTAAGCCTGCTTTATGTGGCTTCCAAGTGGCTTAAGTGAAATAAAATAAAGTTTGTCGTACAATTATTTTATTTCTTAACTTTAAGCCCGAAAATTAAAAACCACACCTGAGCAAACGCAACTCTGGAAGAGGTGTATCTAAGCAAGTAGCGGCGCTGCGATTCCATCGGTGCCCTCAGAATTTGATTCTGAGCACCGGTTCAAAAGTTATAAAAACCCGCTCGTTCGTTCACTGAACGTACCCGAGCCAAACGTCAGAAAATGATTTCGGGCACACCGGTCCTCAGAATCAGGTGCCGTCAGAAACTGCGCTCTTGTAAAATAACAAAGAAAATTAAGAAAAAAATTTCCTTGAAATTTATGGGTCTTTACATTACTCCCACCTCAGGGCTTTACGTCCCCGTAAAGATACATCATAAACTAGGGAACAAATGTGGGTACTGAGCACGCATCTGAGCCTCCCGCTCCCATGTGCTCTCCTGGAGGTTCCCGTGCTTCCATCTGATGCACACAAGAGGAATCGATCGCCCACGTAGGACCCGCTCCTGTCGATCCTCTATCACCACCGGGACCTCCGTAAAAGTCGCTCCATCATCCACGTCTAGCTCCCCATGGTCAATTATGTGTGTCGGGTCATGCACATACCTCCTCAGCTGAGATACGTGGAAGACATCGTGCACCCGGTGCAATTGAGGTGGTAGAGCCAGGTGATAAGACACCTCGCCAATCCTGCTGATGACCTGGAATGGTCCAATGAAGCATGGAGACAACTTTCCGCCTAAGCCAAATCTCTGTAAACCACGTCGAGGTGAGACCCGCAAAAAGACGTGGTCACCATCCTCAAACTCTAGTGGCCTCCGCCTCCTGTCATCATATGACTTCTGTCGGCTCTGAGCTGTCCTCATCCGCTCCTGGATGACCTGGACCTTCTCTGTCGTGGCCCGGACCATCTCTGGTCCCACAAGTGCTGACTCCCTTGGGTCTGTCCAGCACAAAAGAGATCTGCAAGGCCTTCCGTATAAAGCCTCGTATGGTGCCATCCCGATGGTGGAGTGGTAGCTGTTGTTGTATGCGAACTCCACCAAGGGTAGGTTGTCCTCCCAGCTGCTACCAAAGTCGAGGATACATGCGCGGAGCATGTCCTCGAGAGTCTGAATGGTCCTCTCCGTCTGACCATCCGTCTGAGGGTGAAAGGCAGTGCTCAGACGTAGCCGCATCCCGAATGCCTCCTGCAACCACTTCCAAAGCCGGGAAGTAAAACGAGCATCCGTATCGGAGATGATAGTCGATGGCACAACGTGAAGCCGTACAATCTCCTGAACTTAGAGACGCCCCAATCTCTCCACTGAGCCCTGCTCTCGGATGGGTAAGAAGTGTGCCGACTTACCCTTCAGTTTTACTTTACAGTTGGGCTTGTATTTCTGGCCCCTTTTACTTTCATCACAGCTTGTTACAGTTTTTACTTAGTGTTTACTTTTCCACTTGCTTACACTATGGTGCTTGTTTACTTTTCAAAGTATATTCCTTCCCTTTTGTTGGGATTTATGCCTTAGTGCTAGTCGCCAGCCCCTGGCCTATGGAAGGCGGGCTTGGGGTAGTCACGGCACGGGCCCCAAGGACGGGTCATGACAGACACCCTGAAAACACTAAGCGTATATCCACAATAATAATAACCATCTCAAAAGAATTAATTTTCTACAACCAATATAACATGAATATCTAGATATACAAAACACACAAAAAATGTCTCTAGATAAACTCCCAAAAATAATTCCAGCAATGGAATCATCCTCAATTTTTGACATACCATTCATCAATGAGAAAATACTCCATGAATCACATAGCAATGATTGTTTCCATCCATGGTTCCTTTCTAATCAAATATCATCATAATATGTATATTATGGAAGTATTAAGAGGAAAATATATAAAGGAAACTCACAACCATGACTTAGGGGTATACTAATAACCCAGTCTTGAGTAATCCTCTACATGGAGGTACAGTTCCCATTTAGTGTTGGTCAATAAAATACCAAGAACATCACCTAAGGATAGTTGATGATAGAGGGTTCTACATCAGACATCACTGATGTATTCCAAACCTCTATCCAAGATGTCCCAATGAAGAGATCACCAATCTATGGGTATGACATGATTCTGTACTAACCCTCAACAAATGGATCAAGTGTACCCCACTAATGAAATATGTCTAATCTAATTGGATTCACAGACATCTTTCAATGATTACAATACATGTAATAGTGTGTCAGGACATGTACCAAAAAAACAATATATGTCTGTGTAAAACTGTGTGTGTCTGTTTTTGTGATTTTCCCTGAGTACACATAGTGTCTGAGATTTTTCACTCATTGTTGTGTTTCTATCCCATTATCCATACCAGTATATAGCTATCCATGTCTATGTATGGGTTTCCTGGTTTCCTCTAGGATACAAGAATAGTTATAGGAGAGGGGTACCATGGTATTTGATCGGGGTCAAAAACCTTTTTATACTGAACTCCACATTGAAAACCTTGCACATCACATGGGGCCCCACACACTATCAAATCAAAAGTCTCACACACAGTGTTGTGGGATTTTATTGAAACAAAAATAAATTTCATTCATCTTATCCCACTAATATAATAATCCATTCGGAAGCACACATCAGTAAGAAATGAAAATATGTTTGTCGCACAAACATTTTCATCTCCAATCACTAATATCCATCACACAAATTAGTTCATAATTCACCATAAAGAATAATCCATTATCATTTGTAGAAGAACATTAATATTTGAAATCACCCCATTAGTCTAATATACATCCACTTCCACTGTCATATGATCCCCATTTCATAACTAGAAAAATATGTAATTTTGATATATTGTGCCGTGAATATTATTCATAATGGATTATTAATATATATATTAGTCATACTACCATAAAAAATGAATACTAGTGATTAACAAAAAAAATTCATGTGATTTTCAAGGAAACCTTTAATGTGGAATGAACCTCATCAATATTAGATTGTAATTCATACATTTCCATTAGAACAAATAATGATGCCCCATTAATAAAGATAAACTATTAACCCAATAAAACCCCATTGATTGTACCATCCCACAATATCATCAATCTATGAATCAATAATTTGGTCCATTGAATTTTGTTCTTCATTGAATTAAATAATTGGAAAATAGAACAAATAAAATAACCTCCCTACATAAATTTGGATTCAATACTGCTGAAATATGAATATTCAATATTTTCATTGGAGAGATCCTTGAAATCACATTCCACAATTTTTTTGATCATTGATATGGTCTTCATTACCCATTTGAAGCTACAGAAAGGCTCCCATAGATATCTAGTGTTATATGGATAATTCATTGATATCCCATTTCTATATATTTATGAAAAATAAATTTGGTATCTATGTTATTTAAATATTAATAAATAATTTATTTTTTATCCACTTCAGTAATATCCCTTCGAAAAACACACAGTTTGAAACAAAAAATATTTATGCCATGTGTAAGACTCATGGTATAAAATTAATTATGGACTAATATTTCCAATCATATCCCATATATCAGATTTATTTAGATTTATTTTTAAATCTGTGTGCACATGAATTTATTATATTTAATATATTTATTAAATTATTTTCAACACAATAGGCCTCAAAATTACATTAAGTCTTAGCTCATAGGCACAAAAATATATCTTGATATATTCCAGGATATTAAATTGAATATAGTGGGACATTATATTCCTTTTACCTATGGTGTTTACATAATCAAAACCCAGAAAATATGATACACAAATATATTGGGGTACTAAGACCACATTCTATTCACATTCTCCCAGGTGATCTCCTAAATATTATAATGATTCCACTAGACATGCTCTATGGGTTTCGATTTCTAAAGAAGGATACATTCCTATTGATACTCAATGACTATTGAGTACTCCGAAATTGTTGATCTACCCTATTTGTCCAAATATCCTCATTTGATAACATCAGATAGATACTGAACATACCTCCTAAGTTACATCATTTAGAATTTTTTTCATACCAAGTATTATTTTGGTCAGAGATCCAAGCATTATTCAATCTCAAAAACCACATGAAGTATTAGAAATGGGCCCATGAATCTCAGAGATTACATGATTTTGTTAGAACCATGGGCGTTTTATGCTAAAAATGGATTATGGATTATGTTTGATTACAATACTAATTGTATGTTTAGGACATTTTCTAGGATAGAGATCATACCATTCAGGCGAGAAATAGTATTTAAGGTGGAACTTTTTCTTATTGTTTTCAAAATTTTATGATCCAAAAATTGAAAAATGGAGAAAAGTGATTTTGGATAAGGGAGTTGCACAAAATGTTGAATGTTCTTTAGAAACATATATGTATGGACTGGTTTGGGATCAGTGCATCAATATATTGAAAAGGATAAAAGTTCATAGAAGTCCTACATGTGCCTGAAAGATGAGGTTTCGTGGAAGAATCTTATGTGACCAATGCTACTTCAAGAGGGATTTGGAGAACTCAACAAGAACCTTTTGCGCACCAACAAAGAAGAATAAGAAACATCCACATAGGGTCATCGAGGCCTATAAAGAGAAGGAAACCCATTGAAGGACCTCTGAATTTACCAAAGGAAATCCAGTTTCTCTACTGCGTGAAAGATTTTCACTCGAAAGAATTGAAGAATGTTAATCTTGTGTACAATGTGTTCCTTTAGTCTGAAAAGTATTAGGGATCCCTTCAGTGTAGATTCACAAAAGATAAGGGGTATGTGAAAGGTAGGAGTTGCTTGAAATTTATTTTTTGTGAAAATTCTCAAATCTAGCACACATATTGATGTATTGCGCGCAAGTGTGGTGTTATGGTTTCAACAGGATTTAGAATATCCTGTTTTTGTTACATGTACCTTCCAAAGAAGAAATTATGTACTTTTATGTAGGTAGAGTCTCATGATGAATAGATAAGAATACATCATTGAAATTTTATTGATGTCACCTTTATGTAAAGAAACTGAGTTAGGCTTCTCTCAAAGCTGTGAGGTAGGGGGAGTCGACGGAAGTTACCTAAGGGAAGCAATGATCTATCCCTAATCAATTATGATGTTAGTGTGACTAGAACAGAGTGACATTGACCAAACCCTGTAATCCATAAACTAGTGAATATTAGTGTGTTTAGGTACAACCGACAAATTGTTGGTGTATTCTCCTTGGACACATCACTTTGTGGTAAACCATATAAAAGTGTTGTAACATCTCATTAATTTATTTTCACTGAATTATTTATCATCTTTTTTACTAGTGTGGGAACAAGATCTAGAACTTTAAAAAGAAAAATTTGAAACCTTGATTCACCAATTCTTTCTCGGGATGTTCTGGGGTACATTAAGTTGTATCAGTGGTAGGTTTGTAGTGGTTGTTATGTCTTATACCATCATTGAGATTTCAGGAAATGTTAGGGGAGTATCTCTATTCGATGGAATTAATTTCAAGAACTAGATGAATATAATGAGATCTCATCTAATATCTCTTAAAATGTACATCTTATTTTATGTTGTGCAAGGAATACATGTCACTGATCCAACAGGGATGGATATGAATGATTCAGACAAGAGAATTATTGATGTAGATACTAAAGCGCAGAATACTCTCACTGCAGCCCTTTCTGAACAGATCTATCTAATGGTGATGAGTTCCACCTCAGCAAAGTCTATAGTAGATAAAATTTAAAATATCTATAAAGGAGATAGAAATTTTTAGGAGGAAATACATCAAATCCTATTTAATACATTTTGAGATCTATAGATAAATCATGATGTGATTGAATATTGTTTCGTCAATTAAATTACTGATCTATTTGGACCAATTCATGGTGTAGGAGAAGAAATAAATTATTTTGATATTGTCATGAAAATATTGAGAAGAGGTACACCACTGTACAAGGTAAACATGTCATCCCTTGAGGAAATAGATCATTCCAAACATTATCTGAATGATCTACTGAGCAGCCTGGGGGTATAAGAAATAAGGGTCTTTCTAGAAGATTCTACAACTCGAGTGAGCATGGAAATGGGATTCCAATCCATGGACAAAATGAAAATTTAAAAAGATAGCCGTGGTGAAGATGATGAGGGAAAAAAATTATTTCCATCATTTCCAAGAAGTTCTAGATTTGAAAAGTGAAATTTAAAGGGAAGTTACCTATATATTTCTTTCATTGTGGAATAACTGGTCACATTGTGTCTCAGTTCCCTAAAACCTATGAAGATGATGAAAGTGAAGGATAACACATTGAGAAGCTTCAAAAATCGTTGTTCAAAAAGGGATACTTCAAATATATAAATAAACAATCGATGAAGTTTGTTTTTATGTGAATATCAAGATGATTACAATGAATTCTATGAAGAAGAAAAACTAGAATTTAAAACTAGAATCCAAGAATGCATGATGGATTCCATTTAAAAGATCAAAACCATTAATAAATAAAGCTATTTTAAACTATTGACTACTAATACTGATCCCAAATTACATCTTATTGAATATTTTGGTAAGCTTGAAAATAATTGTAGGAGATGAAATAAGTGGATTTAAATTGTTGAAGAATTGTTATAATATGTTCATCATCTTGAGGATGATATTAAATGATAGGAAGAACTGGTGATGGTATATTCAGAAATCCATGAATGGAAAGATCATGTACTATAACTAATGATGAAAATTAAATAATAAGACATGTTCATCAATAACCTTACCCCATGACTGGAAGAGAAGTCAACACTACTTGGGGTCACAAAAAGAATTTATTAATTTTATTCTTATTCTCAATATGGAATCATGTTCAAAATAATCTATAATGAAAATAGATTTTAGAAGGTTCTCAGATGCTGAGCTACTAGATAGAGAAAAAGCGGGTCTGATGGAGTTGATATGATTTTGAGTGATCAATATCCCACACACATATCAAATAAAGGAATCTATTGAGATGTTGTTACATCAAATATATCAAATAAACTGGACCATAATTAAGGAAAAATGAAATTTGATCATGTAGTAAAATCACCAAATGTTCTAAAAAAGGGAACACTAAATAAAACATAATAGTGAACAGATGGTCAAATATTTTTCCCGATGAAGATTTCATGAGGACAAATATAAGAGAGAATACATATCCTCTTATCATGTGTTAGTTATGTAGATATATGTGTCATACTCTGTCATATTGTGATGAGTCTAGGAGATATCTAAATTGGGGAGCAATAAGAGTTCAAAAGGGGAGAATAAATCCATATCCTACTACATGTAGAAGAAACACTTCAATGGATATTTTTTCTTTGTTATAACATTGGAAAAAACATAATTTATTACATGAAGAAGTATGAAATGGACACCTCATTCTAAAGATTGAGTCATGTTAACGATCAATAACAATAAAATGTTGCACTTTCAAATATGGTTTCTCTAATAGAAGAATATTATTCCTATGAAGAACCCATGTACTTGGAAGGGATAATAGAAATGTCTTTAGTTCCCTACCATCAATCAAATATCTAATGGAACGAAAAAGAAGAAAATTGTGAAATCCAACCATACAGATATATTTCGCAAAGTTACAAAAAGAAACAACACCATCATTCTTGATAGCGGTTGTTCATCTCATATGAAAGGTAATTCATACTTCTTAATAAGTTTCAATAAGATAGTTGATGTAAGAATATTGTTTCGTAGTGAAGGAGATTTAAAAATCAAAGGAAGTGGATGTAATGAACTAGAAAATGGAGAAAAAATTAAAACTAAAGTCCTTCGTGTGGATGGCCTACGTCATAATATCCTCAGCGTGATTCAGATCTATGACACATGACTTATAGTTACATTCAATCATTAATGGTGAACCTTCTAAGGAAGGACATGAAATTCTCATATGTAAGGATGCAGAACAGAATGCAACATTTATCTAGTTGATAGTAATGAAAACATTTTCTACATGACTATTGAAGAATAAAAGAACATGTGACATTAGAGACAAGGGAACATCAGTCAACAAGAAAAGGAAAAGATATCAAAACTGTGGATTGTCATTGATATTCCCACCCATATGCATTACTGTGAATAGTCATGTGATGTAAGCATTTAGGGGAAGTTGTTTAGTAGTTCATATCATCCAAAGAAGAAAAGGGCCTCTCATCTTATTGATCTCATACATACAGATGTACGTGGCCATATAAATTTTCTCAGAACACATGGGGGAGGGTTCTTCATCCATTTAATAGATGATTATAGTATAATGGTATGTGTAATGAATATACAAAGGAAAATAAAGGTTTATGATTGCATGAAAACATATCGTCAAATCACCATGAATTATACTAAAAGAATAATGAAAGTTCTATGATCTGAAAATGTAGGGTAATAGATATCCATTAAATTTTTAAATTACATGGATAACCCTGGGATACATCATGATTTGGGTTCTATGAAAACTCCAAAAGAAAATGGAGTTTTTGAGTGCATGAATCAGAAGGTGAACAACATGGAAAAAACTATGATGATTGAGGGTCTTATTCTGTGAAATTACTTGAAAGATTTCATTTAAGTTGAAATGTATATTGAAAATCATACAAGTAATTATTTTGGTGAGACGAAGACACCATATAAACTGTGGCATGAAAGGAAATCCTCATTGAAATACTTTCATGTTTTTGGATGTAAACGTTTCATCATAAAAAAAGATGGAAATCAACGGATGTATGGTGACAATGCCAATGAATGAGTTTTTATTAGATACTCAATGAAAAGAAAATTATAAAAGTGTTTCAACATGTTCCTAGGAAGGATTGAGAAATGAAGCAATGTTATGATCATTGAAGAGAAATCAACAAATGCTTTGAGGAATTAATATGCTTATTTGATGGTAGATAAGGATGAAAGTGAACCTGTTGAAACTGATAATACAAAAATAGAGAAAATTGTAAAAAATTCTCTAGATCCAGTTCATGAAGTAGAATCAGATGATAAATATGATGACAAAACAATCACTGTAGAGAATTTGGGGGAAGCTCAAATGAGAAATAAATTGGAAGAGATTAATTATTCTAACATTATCGAGGATCAGAATGAATCTACATAGACAGGGAGAATGGGAAATAATTCAAAATCTATATTTCTATATGTTGTGCAATCATCCTCATTTGAAGAAGGTGAAAAGGAAGATTATTTGGAGAAATCAATGAATGAAGAGTTAGATCAAATTGACAAAAATCATACTTAGGATCTTCTCAAGAGACCCGATGTTCATAAATTGATTGTTATGATGTGTCTTTTCGAGAAAAAAATTGACGAACTCTAAAATGTGATCGGAAATAAGATTGATTCATTTATAAAGGATATAAACAAATTGAATGCATTGATATTGGGGATACATTTTATCTAGTAAAAGACTGGAGTCAATCAGGATATTTCTTTCCCTAGAAATCTGAAGATAATATAACATGTATCAAATGGACATCAAGACAAAATTATTAAATGGATTCCTAGAATAATAAGTTTAAATTGAACAAAACATGGGGTTTAGTCTTGTAATGATGAAACAATGGTTTACAAAACTAGGAAATCATGAGGATGGGATGTTTGTAGATCCTACAACGTTTAGAAGAATCATTGGAATCTTACTGTACCTGATAGTGAAATGGCCAGATATTGTCTTTCCAACATGCTTACCAGCCCTCTTTCAAAGTAACCCAAAGGAAAGAAATATTAAGGTAGTTAAACAAAACATGAGGTACATTCAAGGTACCCCCAATTATGGATTATAATTTTATATAGTAAATGATAATGATTTATCTACATTTTTGGATGCTGACTTTGCTGGGGATATAGTATACCAGAAATCAACCGATGGTGGAGAATTCTATATTATAATGATATGTCTGCACTGTTTGAGCATGAATCAAGAGACAACTTCTCTTTTTACTGCTGAAGCTGAATAGATATCTACAACAAAGGTGTGCACTCAGTTACTCTAGATGATGTATAAACTAACTAAAATAGGTGGTCAGGTAAATCAATCAATGGTGATTCACTTTGATTACATGAGCACAATTTATCTTAGGAAGAATCATGTTCCATATTCTTATACAAAACATATTGAAATTAAATATCAGTTCATTAATGAAAAATATGAACAAGGTGTGAAAAAAATGAAACAGGTTTTAAAAGATGAGCAAGTGGAAGAAATTATTACCATGTCATTGTCAATTCTTGTGTTTAAGAAACATCAGTTGATCCTCGGTGTTCAGCCAACTCCTAGTGTAAGAGGAGGAAACGATATACCCCTCTCCTAGGTTTTGTTGATTTTTTAATGTTTTTTTGAATGGGATGTAGGTTTTTGGGGGATATAATTTCCAAGGTTTTATTGATCTTTACACTGAACAAATACTAGTAATTGGGATTATTTTCAATTTTGGAGAAAGAATAAATTTAGGACATGTAATGGTTCTGGGAACATGATAATTCAATGTTTGGAGGAGAAGGAATACATTTAGGACATATAATGATTCTATGACACAATAAGAGAATAGTGTGGGGGTAATTATGAATTCCAAAATAAGATAACCCAATTCAATCTTTCCCCTCTATTTTTCTACTATAAGAATTGATCACAAAGACATAATTTGTTGAATGAGTTGATTTTTGCATATCAGGTTTTCATAGTGCATAGTGATCTATAAAATTTATTTAGATATTTCCAAAAAACCCAAAGGGGGAGATTGTAGGAACCATGGACATTCTATGCTAGAAATTGAGTATAGTTTGGGTTTGTTCTCAATCCTCATTAGAAGTCAATATTTTTTCTTAGAAGGGGCTAATACAATTCAGTCAAGCAATAATATTAACGGTGGAACTGTTTCAAAGTGTTTTCCAAATTTTGTGTCAAAAAATTGAAATATGTAGAAAAGTGTTCATGGGAAAGGGAGTTGTGAACAAGATTATAGGGTGTTTAGAAACATGTGTGCATGGTCTAGTTTTGGATTAGTTAATCAAAATATGGAAAAGGAAAAAAGTGTGCACATGTACTAAATGTTTGCGGAAGATACAGTTGTGTGTAAAAGGTTTATGCACCAATTATGAATTAATAATGGCTTTTATGCACTCAAAAATAATATTGTGTGCATAGTCCAATATGTGTCTGATAGTTGTGAGCAGGGTCATTGAGGCCGATAAACAAGTGTCAAGCCCAGGAAAAACTTATGAATTTTCCAACGAAAATCGGGTTGCTCTGCTTTGAAAATGATTTGTGTATGAAATAATTAAAGAAAGATAATATTGCGTTCAAGGTTTTCCATTAGTCTCAAAATACAAAGATAACCCTTAAATGTAATAGTGAGAAAGATAAAGGTTGAATGAAAAGAAGTGTTTGCGTGAAAATTATTTTTTCACAACAATTCCCAAATTTTATATGCAAGTTGAGGTATTGCGTGAAGGTGTTGTGTTATGATTCCGAAAGGTTTTTGAATATCTATTTTGTTTGATAAGTGACTTAAAGAGAATCAATTCAGGACTTTGATGTAGGTATTTTCTCTTACTAAATAGAGATAAAGACTTCAATTCAAATCTATTTAAGTGAACTTCAAGTAAATATATTGAGTTTGGCTTCTCTCAATGTAGTGAGCTAGAGGGAGTCCAAGGAAGTGATCTGAGGGATGAAGTGATCTATCCCAAAACCATTATAAATGAATTGTTCCCAGAATAATGTGTATGTGATCAAACCTCTTAATTTATAAACTACTGATGATTAGTGGATTTTGGTACAACTGAAACATTGTGGGTGTACGCTCCTTGGACATAGATATTTGTGGTGAACCAAGTAAATGTGTTGTGTCAAATTAGGTAATTCTTTTTATTGATAGATTTAATAAGTTCCTACCAACATGGGAATGAGATTCACAAGATCAAAAAGAAACAGTTGACACCTTGTATCACCCCTTCCCTCACAGGGTGTTCTGGGGACCTTAAGATGCCCCATAAAAAAATATTTTAAATCCACATCGAGGTGAAACACATTGGTACACATGGTATACCTACTAGAACCCCATTAGACCCTATCATCAATCTTAGTAAAACATAAAACCATTTTGTTCAATATGAATATACTCATGGAAGATCTACACACACTCTATATTGCACCCAAGAAACTCTGGGGCCAGATGTTTTGGTTATACGAGGTTATTCCAACATTTTAGTGTCATATATGGTCGAACATACAAGACCTCAATTGGTGGCATTAATATGGTGGAATGGTCAATCTTTTTATAATGAAACACCACCGGTGGTAGGTGATTCTCCCTACTATTTACAAGTTCTATAATAAAAGTTTGCAATATGTCCTCCAAGACATGAATGGTCGACATAGTTTGGTTGCTAGGCTATTGGTGAAAATCAATGCTCAAACATAATAGAATCCCAAAATCCAGCTAAAATCCCTTCCATAACTATGATGTGAACTGATCATCATAGATATAAATGATCATTGAGGGTACTCTATGTAGTATGAAATTTTCCAACACACAGTGGAATCCTGTGATCTTTATTTAAATATTGTCCTGAATAGCTATGAAGTGGGATGGCATGATCCAGATGTATAAGATCTCCCTGATGGACTCGTTTCCCCTAGACATATGTGGTATCCCTACAACAAAGCCCATGGATATCTAATTCCTCATCATACTAGAAGCTAATGGGTAGAGAAAATACAATAATAATCTTGTGATCATCCATCACATGATTCAATTTTATTCATTGAAAATGAAACACTACATCTACTTTCTTCATCACTAGCCCTTGGAACTAATGTTGGTTTTTTGGAAACATCTGTTACATTGAGTGATTTACCTCCATAGGATATGAATTTAACACTCCAAAAACCTCCATGAACAATATTTTTGAAACCATTTTTTATCCTATTATAATAACTACATGCTCCACACCTATCAAAAATAAATCAGAATGATGTCTATTTGATATATGTGTTTTTTGGGAATCCATGTCAGTATCCCCAGTACATAGCTCCCTAATTCATTCTATAAGAAGAGGTGTAATAACCATTGTCTAGAATTAATTCTCTACACCTCCATCCTAATTGAATATAAAATGAGGACATTTAAAAAGATGCCTCACTAAGAAAATATGATTATTATCCCTAAATGAGAGCGTCTTTTAACACATTCACCTTCGGGGAAGTTTTTACAATTTGAAAGTCATAACCCTGAATGAAATTTGGACATCCCATGTGAATCATTTTATCATAAATGTTAAATAATATATACTTGATAACCTTATGGTATTAATATTTGATAAACCGCTATATTGTTATCTGGTGTCTCCACAACATTCTTGTGAAGACTACCTCTACTAGCTCATGATCATAGGGTATGTAGTTATTCTCATTTCTCCTCAAATGACATGATCTGTATGTAATCAAAACATTTATCTACATCCAAACACAACTAATCCTCGATTATAATGGATTTTAGAACACTACATTCTCGACAAACTCATTTGTAAATATCAAAATGGGAGAAATCATCAATTCCTTTCTCAAGATTTTGAATGATTGATTACACCTCACATTCCACATGAAATGCATACCCTATTAAGAAAATGTTTTCACTACTGTTGATCTTTTAGATATCATTGTATGAATCTATGAAAGTTGCATACCAACAAAGGTAATCTCTTTAACTATGTCACCCTCTTTGGTTGCTACCAAGATAATAGTAGCTCAACCATGGCCAGGCCCACTACAACACTATTTTTTGAGATATCATGTCCAAAAAAGTGGGCCTATTAAATATATAAATTTTATTTTCAAATAATCCCATAAATATGGTGCTATCAGAGTATGTCCAGAACCATCCTCGTGTTTCTCACATACTCCTCCTTTGATTTCATGTAAATTATGATTTCATCAATGAAGACTACCATGATCCTATCTTAGAAGGGATGAAAGACTCAGTTCATGAATCCCATAAACACTATTTGCATGTTCATCACCACAAATAGTTGAACCGTGTACTCATAGTGACCTTGGTGACAACTGAATTCCATCTCCATTATATAAATATCTCATACATGCAACCAGTGATATTCATATATGAATAAAATATTTGTGTACCATTATTCCCCTCTCAATTGATATAGAGTGTGTTGATAGTTAGTAGAGGATACGTATTCATTATAGTCACCGGGATAAAACAACTATAGTGAACACATTACCTCATGATTTCATAAACCTTCTTAGAGAATAAAAATAGGGATTCTCAGGGTGAAAGACTGATTCTAACAGTTCCCTTCATATTCATATCCTCCAACTACACCCTTAGCATTAAAATATTTTATGATATACATATGATATGTTCTTTCACATAACATGTCCACACCATAGTGTATGGAAATGCATCAGTTTATCATTCATTAGGAAGGTACTCCAGTAATATCCCCGGGAATTATATCCTCATACATAGTCAACACTATGGGGAATTGAAACCACATAGTAGCTAATTCACCAAGTGTATTTCTAGCCAACATGTCTGAAATCATCCAGACCCTTGTATGTATGATTTCAACCTATGCTAAATGAGTTTATTTTTCATTTATAAATAAATACAATATCCAATCACTGTAAAATAAACCACCTCCTCTACCTTAAATAGTTAATATGGTAATGAACCATAGACATCTAGTCCTCACATAATATTAATTCAAAAGGCATTATCAATAATAAAGTGAAATACATATAAAAACTCTCAAGTCCAGGAGTCTATTAAAACTATTAGTATATGTTTTTGATGACTATGTCTCCTCGCATCGGAGTATCCCAGTGCAACGGTCGGGGTAAGGGCTCTATCGAAATATATACATCATGAACCGAATATTGGGAAAATGAGGAATGGTTATGATCGATTTTTATCAGTAATAATGTTATTCTAAAAAACATATATCATAACTCAAATCATCAATAGAGAATATATGTCATAGTCATTTATTTCTTACATCTATCGCTCACCTTATTCTCTATCTCCCTAATCCTAGTTCGCCCCACATTGTGGTGGTGGTGGTAATAAATAAAACTGTAATGCACCTCTAGATTATCTCTCAAATACTAAGCCACATCTTACTAACTAAAACACTATTCTTCCCCTTCCACTACCTCTTCCTAGGAATCCCATCCACTCTCTCACTCTTTTAGCTATATAAAGGAATTGACAATCTCTCATTGGATATCCACAACTATCACTTGAGTGTCACCACCTATCCTTGAATCACCAATACCAATACAACGATCCCAAAATAAAATAAACATTATCATGTGATATCCTCTAGAAACACATCACATGTCTAATTCCATTATAATTACATCAGCTTCCAATTTCCAAAGTCTATGACCTTTTAGACCAACTATCAACAACAATTATTTGTGTTTTCAAGCCTATGAAACTCATGACTACAAAAGTATTTTTTATCACCACCCAAAAAAGATAGGTTTTCATTGGGGTGTAATATTTGAATGGATTTATACACACCATACTCTATTGAATGTTCAATCCCAAAAAAACATCCAGAACCATATCCACTGTGTGATTGGAGTGATTGATCAACATATCTAGAGAAAAATCCTCTCTGATAAGGTGATAAAAATATTACTATGAATGTGTCAGCTTGTCTTTCGACAAGGTCACTAAATCCCACCATATTCATGTAAATCCTATGAGATGGAGTACTCCCAATACCACAATTTTATATTCCTATTTGAAGATAAGAAGATAAAATTATGTCACGACCTCAAGATATTCCTTAGCAGCCTATGGGTCAAGATCAACATTGATCCTAATGGGTCACTATCACAAAAAGTAAATAAATAGTCTCATCCTATGCACATCAAATGCTGGTAAAAAAGAACCATATGCTTCTCAATAGGTGGTGGTATAATTGATGAACCACTATGAGGAAACACCTATCGAATTGGCCCTTATATCGATGACATTTCACTAAGTGTATAAGAATTAGGATCGTGATGCTAAATCTTATCTTAGATATGTCACGGAGGCAACCTAAAATATAAATGATATACAAAGGTCAATGCGTATATATAGAGTTATTCCTTAAGAATGACATTGAAATCATATAATATTATTATATAATATATTTATCAGCGTTCTTACTAAACCAAGAATACAAATGTATTGTGTTTAAAGGAAGATGATCAGAGTCCTGGTGTGTGTATAAATATGTTGGCTCCCTAGTACGAGAGTCCTGGGCCATAATTCCAAACACTAAACACTTCACACTATTTCCCAAAACTAATTGCATGAGCCCTTGTACTAATGTAGAACTAACTCTATCGATACAACATTATTCACAATCAATCCCTAAGGGGTCCATACCACATCTACTCACAACCATCCTCTATTATTAAAGGGGCAATCAACATGGGCTGTGTAGGAATACCATTATAATGGGATGCCATAGATTAATATACCTTTACCAATGTACAAATATTCTAGTGAATAGATTATTGAAGTGATAGAAAACGAATACAACATTTATACAAAAATATAAATCGAACTATCAAAGTATGAAGACATGTACTAAAATTAAACAGTTTGAAATAAAATCCCATGATAAATAATATGAAAATATGACCAACATAAATGTATTGATGGGGATCACAATCAAGGGGACTAAATAAAGAAACCTCAGTCTTTCAACCTCACTATGATCTAAATGG
The DNA here is from genome assembly GCA_963277665.1 of Viscum album. Taxonomy (NCBI): domain Eukaryota; kingdom Viridiplantae; phylum Streptophyta; class Magnoliopsida; order Santalales; family Viscaceae; genus Viscum; species Viscum album. Next base: position 445,761,306 of record OY728121.1, read on the forward strand.
TCTTGGTCTCTATTGGTATCTGAAAAAATCTAGATCATCTTTATAAGACATGACACGTGTTGTAAAATCACATGCATGGGTGAGAATAAAAACATCGAGTAATAACCCTTGAAAAACTAAGCATAAAAAAACAAGAATAACGATCAAGTCAACACATGTATTTTTCTCCAACACATATAATTGTAATATCTAGATATACTCAACAAAGACACACAATATCAATGAAATGACCAAACCATAATTCATCCCATGTATCATGTTTGATGTTACCAAATAGACTTATTCTATGATAATCATTCATTTAGTCACACAACATTGTTGGAGTCCGTCCTGGTATAAGATTTGTTAGGTATCTATATAAGAGGTATACATTGGATATATGAATATAATCATAAACATATAAGGATCAGACACAAGGATATAGGGAATAAGAATTAATTGTTTTTAAAAAATACACCTAATAAATTATCGGTGCTCACATAGTTTCGATCACGATGATACTAAGAAGTCTACATAGGGAATGATCATGATAGAATATCTCAATATGGTAATCAATATAGGATTCGTACAACTCTATAAAAGATATTTTTATGTTGGGATCACCATCCAATGTCTATGATGTTATTCCATACTAACACTCAGGGAATAAAACAATCACATGTATCCCAAATGAAACCAGTGCAAGATGATTAGGAAAAGTAATTTGAGCCTTATTTAAAGTGTTATAGGACATGTACTAGATGTGAATGGCATGATTGATTTGAAGCATGTTCCTCTAATGTAAAGTGAATCGTTTTCATGTATATGTCCATGACCAAGCACTCAAAGTATCTAAGCCCATGTACTACAGTCCATGTTTGTGTATGGACCGATTTGTCCATGTATGGGTAGTAGTGTCTATTTCTGTATGGATGTATATACTCTATGAAAAATTCATAGTGTTATGTGATGGGTAAAAGGTATTGTCATAGTTTTCGGACATCATCTGATACATAACACCACACTGAAACACTATTTTATCATTGGGCAATCCACATGTTGTATAATATAGGATTACACTCCATATGATAAAGGATATTAAAAAAATCAATATCTCCTTCATGTATATAACTAGTACTCCGCCCGTGTGATGCACGGAACATTAAAATAATAATTATTATTAAGTATAGAAAAATATTTATAAAACATAATAATTCATATTAATATTGAAAATATTTGAAAAGAAAACGACACACATAATATAGGAATAATAGTTACATAAATTGAGGAAAAAAAGTTACATAGTGAAGGAACAATATTTACATAAATGATTAATGTATAAGAATAGAAATTAGAGAAATTGAGGAATAAAAAATGACCTCTATAGATTGAAGAGCTTCTTATTTCTCAAATCAATGAGCGTTAGAATCCTCCTTGGCATATAAGAGAACGTCTATATCCGCTCCTAGTTCGTAAAAGTTGAAGCCTTATGTCACTTAAATGGGTATAGTGATTAAGTTGATTACATGGGATATGAGAGGAATCCCTCCCCCCCAAACATCTCAAAGAACTCTATAAAACTAAATATGTTTTCTCTTATTTTGTTGTATGATATATTATTGCAGTATTCATGACTATATACTTATTATAAAATGGATGGTATGATCTATATAGATATAAACTTGAAAAACATTTCAATCAAAACTACAAGCCCATAAATCATGGTCAAAAAGTTCCAAATATCATCAGTTTATAAAATAACTATACAATCAATGCAAGGTTATATCCATAATCCATTTTTTTATTTTATTAAAAACCCACTTTGAGGGTATGTGGGAACCTACAAAACTATCTCCATAATCAATTCACACCCATACAAAACACATGTTATAATGTTCAAATTTCAAAAAAAAATTAAATTGAGCAATTCACCCCCACCAAGACCGTCATATGCTCATATTCAAAATTCAAAATATACTCAAATCCCAAAAATCTAGCCGACTATGCCACCAGTGAAACCTACCCCACGTCACTACCATCATCACATCGCCAAAAAACCATCCCCATTAGAAGCAGGAGAAGTAGTGACATTTCCCCTCATCCGAAGACCTGCAAAAATGAAATTGAATCAAAAAATAGATTAAAAAAATGAATCTCGATATATCATGAGTCAGTATCACCATTCTATATAAACTCGAAGATGTATATTCTATAAGTGAGTATAGAACATGCATACACATAAGTGATACATATTCCAGAAACATTACTTCGGTGTTCAACAGAAGATAATGAATGGTTGGAAGGGGAATAGTATAATGATTAAAAACATTTACATAAACACCATACCTGATATATGGAGACATCCTTCTTGAAAATTTTTATTGAAGGTGATGTTTGAATAAGGGAACATCCATATTGAACACTTATTGAACATCTAAGACAAATTATATATAATTACAAAATATCATTATATAAATGTAATAGAATGTTCAGATTTTGAATCTAAAATGGATACTAAAATAATAATATTAAAACATTGTTTTAGTTTAGCATTAAAATAAATATGTACAGTAAGAAAAAACCTTGGTAAATGATGGAGATCCGACTTTTCATCAGTTCTATAAGTATATGGATGCCAAGTCCCATATTTGAATTGAATTTTTGGTTTGGAAAACATAAGGTAAGGTAGATGAGGTAATTAGAAAACCTATAATGAGGGTGATACATTAAACCAAAAATATTTCATACAGACAAAAACATGAAATAAAATTAAAAAAATAATAAGATACATACCTATGGTATGGATAAGAATGATACTCTTCCCGGCCTACTCTTCATGAAGCATGCATTATTGTTGGAAGGTTCTGAATCCATCTCTACAATCATATGTTAAATATTCAATAATAATAATTTACAGTGATGAATCTGCTATTAAAAACAACAGTTAATATGGGTTCTGTTTTTAGAGTATGTGTATAGTGGTGTTAAAATTGTATCTCCATCACATGTTTTATAACCTTAACTACCAATGATGGAACCCTTATAACAGCAAATGTTTCCAAAGATTAAATATTATGGAATTATAGAGGAAGAGTGTCATACATTTCTAATAAGATATAGCAATAATAAACATTGGAAAATGATAATTGAAATCCTAACTCTTAACATAAAAGATATTTTTTTTGAAACAATTGATACTTAACAAAAATTATGTAGAGAATGATTGGTTTGATAAAAAAACTGTTAAAACTAAAACAATAATAGTAGTTATTTACTGTATCTGGTGTTCTAGTCAAACTTAAGTTTACAGGTTCTTCCATCTTACTTCAAGCCTTCAAGATGTGTGCATGTAGGATACATTGTATGACCACGTCTGGATATTGGTTGAAAGTAATGACATACCCTATAGCTAAATAATTTTACTAATATAAAATAAATTGAGAAAACATTACACTATACAACCTATAATAATTAGATCCGATCGGATCAGTGTGCGCATTATATGTGTTAGTAGAAGAAAACCACATTCTGTAATAAAAGTAATATTAAAATTCGAAGTATAATTGTATAAGATAATTTCAAAAAAATCAGGTTCAATTAGGATGTTGCAGTACCTTGAAAATTCACCACCTAAATGGGGATGTCATTCATTTTCATGGTTTCTTAATGACGCGTCATCTTGAGACATTGAAATTATTCATTAGACTCCACAAAAAAAACCAAACTCATTCAACATATTTTTTTACATGAATAGATGAAGTAAATAAATAAGTAGAAAAACCCCAAGAATTATAATCATTTTCAGTATAATCTTGTGTTTAAAATAGAAAAATGACATAAAAAATGCAGAGCATTTTAATGATTCACTGTTGATCCCATGCATTTGTAGATCCTAATGAAAATTTTAATCAATCATGGTTATGCAATACGAGGGAAAATTTACTTGATTATTAATGTAACACCCCAGGTAAATAAGGAATATGAAATTTTCATATTTATCCATATTTGTGAATAAAATATTAATATGACTTTAAAGGGGACGCTATGCTCGATGGCATACCCAACACGCAACAATGAGTTTCATGGGAATCTTACGTTGCACTCTAATAATAAAATAATATTATTCTAAATGGTAGTTAACATGTAGCCGTTGTAATGGTGGGAATGGATAGAAATAACTAAAATATGATTATATATGTTCTTAAATATTTTTACATTTATACAATAAAAGATAAAGGCTTAAAATACGGAAAGAATTCAATTTTAGGCGGATATGCCCTAGTTTTCACTAAAGGTTCACTTATCACCTTTTGATGGAGAACCGTCATTAAATATAGTTTTGTTCGCTCTTAAACATTCTTTTGGACCAAATAAAACTCTTATTAAGAATCGGGACATCAAAATTTACTTTGTGTAAATTTTTGGTATCTTTCCGATAAAGTTCATTTTTTTAATGAATAGTGTAAAATGTTATATTTTAATTCAAAACCACTTTTTAATCTAATTTATTTATATGAATAGATTATATTTTTAATTGGTTTTAAAGTGAAATTAGAAAATATTTTTTACCATTAAATCAAATAGTGGTCGTTGGAATCAATTTCACTTTGAAATCAGACTTAAACTAGTGTCAATTTTTTGATACTTATTGTTTCATAAAACACGCTATTTGTCATGACAGCGGGAATTAATTATTAAATTAATTAATGTGACTTATATGTTTTGAATTTATTAAAACGGGCTTCATTTTTGAATTCAGATTATCAAATATCGATTAGGGTGAATTTTTTGGGATTTTTCTGAAAAACTTCAATTTTTGATGAATAGTGAAACCACTAAGTGGTACTTATAAAACTGATTTTCCGTTTAAATGAAATTTTGCCATCATTGTGTTTTGATTTCCAAAAATCCGACATACATGGTTGTCATTAAGAAGTAAAATGTGGTTCAATGAGATTAAAATAATTTTTTGGTGAATAGTAACTTATTAAGTTTTTAATCGCGATTAGTGGTAATTAGTGTGGTTTAAGGTAAAAATAATGCATTAATAAAATGAGATGAGATTGACACATGTCTTAACCTCATTGGTTGTATCATGGCCGACCAAGACAAGCCATGAGTCAACTTGGGGACCCCATGGTTCCACTTTGGTTGGGAAATGACATAAATAACATTTTATTTAATGTAAAAGTAAAATTGACACAAACATGATATGTTTTACTAAAAAAAATTTAAGTGGGGTTATACAAGTCATCTTTTTTATTATAAATATTAATTGGAAATCTATAAATATTTCCTACATCATAGTATTTTTTTTATAATTTTTAGACATTATATAAATTAAATTATTTATGACATAATAATGATGCAGCGATGACATCATTATTTGACGATTTAAATAAAATGGAAAGATAATGTAAAATCTATGAACTACACAAGTCCAAAACTTATTGGATGAGTGGATTTCGAAGCCTTATCACCTTATCCACGAATTATATCAATGTGGGACATTTTGAAACCGAAACACATTTTCAAATAAAGTAATATTTCTTTACTTTCCAAAAGTGCCCCTCCTCTCCTCTTATAAAAGGCCCCCAACTCTACCTCATTTCACACACGCCTCAAGCCTTTGGCTCGGCCAACCCCTGCCCATTTACTCTCTCCACATCCCTCTCCTCATCCTAGAGGATTCCCTTTGGGCATAATCCTTTCAAAGGAAGCCTTTAGGCTCAAATCAAAAGGAGTTACACTTTTAAAGGTAATTCATTCTCTCATGTTCATTTGTTTTATTTTGCTTCTCCAACCCCCTAAACTCTTTTTATTTACTTATTTTGTAACAACAACAGTATATTCAATATACTAGGATGTTGTTATAAGATTTATTCGAGCTACACTCTCACACAACTACATCAAATGGTTAAAGAACATACGGTTTCCGTGGATGGCGAAATTCTGCCTCCCGAAACTATGATTGTTCAATACTCATTTAACACCTTCAAAGGTGGCCATTATGATGTCACTATTTTTATATATGATATATAATATGTTTATGTTTTCCTTAAGCTTCTGTTTTTTTTTCATTTTGGGCATACCTTTATGGTTTCCATTATGGGTAAACGCGATATCTTCATTTAAGGAAGTGCGGACTACCGCCCCCTCAAAGTGATTTGATTCGTTAAATACCATATGTGGGACGTATAAAGGATGGAACTATGATATTATATATGATATTAGACTGTAATTATAATATACCTTTATATAATTATTATTCCATTCTATAAAATATGAAATAGAAATGAAAGTAGCGTTCATGGGTACGTACGGCTTACCGTCTCCATGAACGGTGCATTTCATTTCTTACCTCTAAATGATTATTTAATGTTATAAATGCATGCATGTACTGGATATATATGAAATATATGATATCCAAATCATGAATATGATTCTGGATATAATAAACATTTGACCAGACGAACAACATGTAATGGTAAGAAGTCCACTTTCGACTTAAGAACCAAATATCGACAAAACAAACATTATTAACTTAAATGTTTACATAATGTTTATAACATGGAAATAAGTTATCTAATAGAAATAATGAACTAGAAAAAGGTTCTTAATAAAGTGGAAATTAACTCATGTTTATTATTCATGACGTTAAAGAACGGTCGAGTCAAGTCGGACCCGAGGTAAGGGATCCTACTCCTCTCTTTCTTTTTAAGTACACACTTTTATGTCATTCCTTTTAAAGCTCATATTTCTTGTTATTGGGATGATATTTTATATTAAACTTACTATAATATTTATTTTCATGTGATGAGAGACCCTATTCTCTCTCATCAATCCATTTTGGACGTTTTGAGTGGCGTCGTTAGGCTGCCGAACTTTCGTAAGAGATCTAATCTCTCTCTTTCTTTTTAAGTACTCTCCTTTATGTCACTTCTTTTAAGCTCCTCTTTGTAATGTTGGGGGATGTTCTTTTATATTACTCTTGCTGTACATTTTATTGTAATGTGATGAGATACCCTATTTGATCTCATCATTCCATATTCGGAAGTTTTATGTGGCGTCGTTAGGCTGCCGAGTTTTCGTAAAGGATTTTTCATCTCACTTTTATTCCCGTGAGATTTATGCTACATTTGCCACAAATTCCATTTAGTGGTGTATGTACTGTCCATTATTATACTCTTTGTGTAATATAATTTCGTTTATGAGTATTTACATCAATGACCTATTGTCTTTCTTTCATGGGGTGTATGTTTTGAAAGATACCCAAGTCGGTAAGGGAACCTTTCACCCTCCTCTTTTTTAAAAGACTTCTTTTATTGGGTCTTTCAATTTACATATTTTTATGTTGGGATATGTTCTCATACATCATTATTGATGTAAATTTTATGTCCAAGTGATGAGATACACTTTTTATCTCTCATCAACTCATTCTTATGTGATGTCGTTGGGCCGTCAAGGGAACTTTTTAACCCAATTTCGATTTCTTTGGGTTCAACTTGTAGTCATTGAATATGTCATCCATTGAATATGTGTGATTTACCTTTTATTGTTTTACACTTAATATCCACTTATATTGGGTGTATATATATTTTTCACACATATTTTTGAGATTTATTTGTCCTTAATTTAAGGATACCTTCTTTATAAGGGATTTCATCACATTTGACATTTCTATTGGGGGTTCATTGTTGTTATGCACCAATTCACTCTTATATGGTGTATATATTGTCCTTTGGAGTATTATATCATGAATCCTTTTATTCTAATGATATTATAAAGTTCTGACTAAATGTTATTCCTCGATTATTGTATTCAAGTGTCTCTAATTTTGGTAAAACCCCTTTAACCAAAATATCGTTTTAAATGTTTTAATTATTTGTTCTTATTAATAGCCATGTTTTCAAAATTGTTTTAAGGATTTATTTATATGGATATTAATTGTTTAAAACGTTAAAAGCTTCAAGGTGGTATGGGACACTTTGATTCAAAAATCTCTTTATTAAATGTTTTAAATGGTTTTGGAAATGGTTTCTTTTTGAATGGATTCATTATTTCAATATCCTAAAATGTTATATTGTGATTGAAATGTGGAAATGTTATGTTTCCTTTATTCATGTTTATGTGATATGATTATGTTATGGTTCTTGGGCATTGTTATGAAGAACGGGTGGTTCCGTGATAAACTAAGGGCGGGTGAGCCCGATATAGCTCTCCTATGCATTGGGTAATGCGAAGGAGTGAAACGTTAAGGTTTCTCCGAAGAGATTTAGGGAATATACTATGATGGGTATTCCAAACGTAACCAAGAGGGTTACTCCCTACGTAAGAATGTTATGAATGCCTCAAGTTACCTTTATGTCTTATGTTTTCTATGATTTATTCATGATTTGATATGCCTATGTTTTATGGGTAAAGTATGATTTCATTCTTATGTATATATGAACTCATGTTTTCTTTCCATATTTTTATAACCCTTTCTGAGATTTTTATGCTCATCCAAAGTTTTTGAAATGTTTTTCACAGGTCAAGGGAAAGGTACATGATGTGATGATAGTGTCCAGGATGTGTCAAGAAAGAATCCGTGTTTTATTTTAAATAGGTTTCCGTTGATGGGAAGAATGAATATTGTCTTTTATGTAACCACTTTGTTTAAATGTGGAATGTAATGCAAGTTTCATGATCTAATTCTCTAAAACTATAAACCTAAAAAGATACTCAATGTGTAATTTTGTAATAACTCAAGATTAAGTAAGGTTTAAGGCTGGGGCCTTATAGTTGGTATCAAAGGTCGGTTTAGATAACTTTAGAGGTTAGGGTATTCTTTAAGCATAATTGACAATTACCATAATGGTTAGGATTTCAGAAAGAGTCTTAGTTTTAGATAAAGTGAATGAGTAAGTATATCTTATTGTCTATCTTACTCATTAGTACATGATGGTTTTGTTGATATACTCACACTGACCTTTTTGGTTTTAGTAATTGGATGGATCTAGCAGGCACCAAAGTAACAGTGGATGTGAAGGAAACTGTGACTGTTTTTTTGAGCAAGCAACTGAATGATATGGGAGCTGCAATGAGAACTCTTTTGATTATCCTCAACCAACTATCTGGAGTCATGATTGACCACCTAATCCTTGGAGATTTCTCTAAGGCATCATATATTCAAGAAACAAATCCATACGGAAGTACAGGTAATAATCATAAAGGTAAGTGTGTTCAAAAACCTATGTGTCAAAGATGTGGAAAGAAACACCTAGGAAAATGTTTCAAAGGGACAGAAATATGCTATAGATGTGGAAATGAAGGTCATAAAGCAAGAACCTGCCATGGAAAAAGGAAGCATCCAGTTGACTCTAGGAAAGGGAAAGAAGTTCTTTCTGAGGGATCAATTGAATGTTTTAAATGTGTTATGCATGGTCATTATGCAAACACATGTCCTATGAAGAAGTTTCGTGAATGGGGTCACCAAGAGCGTACCAATATTCTTTTACCAATACCTAATGCCATTCCAATTGAGGATGAAGAAATTGACAATGACCAATCAAAGGTATGTACTATTTCATGACTATTGTTTTCTTATTTTGGAATCTTAGGATATGATTCATGATTTTTTTTGTAGGAAAGAGGTATTTCGGAATAAGTTGGAAAGGAATTGATAATGGATCATGAAGAATGTTGAATGAGTAAGATGTCAACATATGAGGGCTTCAAGAGTTAGGATGAAATTCTTAAGAGTATTAAGTCTCTTTTGATGATGGGGTTACATTAGAAGACTTTTTATATTATGTGTAACCCTGATGTTTAATATAGGCAAATTTTATTCAAGTAATAGTTATCTTTTCTTTTGTGGACATAGTTATAAAGAACCATTTGGGTTTATATGATCTTTACTTTTGAGGTAATTATGGGTTACCATATGTTATGATTGAAGTGAAAGGCATGAGATAAAATTGAGGTTAAATTATGTTATGGTTATTTTTGATGATTTTATCCCTTTTTGGGTAATGATTTGAGAATTATATAGTTTTGGAAAAAGGACAACATGCAGACCGTGTGACAACCCGTCGCGTCGGACAATGCTGCGGGAATCGAACCCACAACCAAAGTGCGACTGGTATTTATCGCCTACCACTGGACTACGTGAAGCCCCTGGTTAGTTTGACCGATTATTTTTAGTTATATGATTTTATGAATTAAGAGTAAGTTGATTTTGGAGGATATGTGATTAGGATAATTACTTTTCAATGTGAGACTTTAGGAGCAACTGATGTTGTTTGGAGATAAATGTTACGATTTAACTTGGAAAACTATGTGAATAAATCCTTTAAATATTTGGGTTTAAATCTTATATTGGTTTACTTTGAATAATTTTATGGACAAATTGTTTATCGGATGGTCCCCGTTGAACTTTGGGTTTTGTTGGACAAATTTTGGAGATTAAGAATAGATTTTCTTTTTATAAGGGGTTATCCTTTTCTGGATTATCTGATCTTGTACTAACCTTTTTGGTTTTGGTTTTGGTTAAAGCTTAAAAACATGGGATGCATATAGTTCTCTTTTGGGGATTAGGTGATTCTCTAGAAGTTGATTGTAGTACTCTTAAAGCGAACAAGTCTCCCTAAATACTCGTCTTTTGGAAAAAATATGAGTTTGACTAAGGAATCTAGTAAATGTTGAAAGTCAACATGATAAGTGATTATGCTTACTTATGAATAAATTCCTCAATAAAAAGTAACTTAAAACAAAAATTTTGCCTATTAACTTTTCCTACTGGGGAATCGAATACCATTTAACCCATCAGAAGTTTGTGATTTTCTCATGGTTAACTTTCTCCTAAACATGTTTTCTATCACTCTCCATCAGAACATGACCCTTTGTTTTTTCCTCCATGTCCATATTTTCATACTTGGAATCCTAGTATGGGTTAACTCGGGTGACCTTTGTACTTATCTTTCTTTATTTTAAAGTGATTGTTTTACCGACTCTTCTCCGATGTGGGACGTTCAACGATGTTTCCAAGGGCAATTTTAAAATTGCGAGGACGCAATTCCCAAAAGGGGGGAAGGATGTAACACCCCAGGTAAGTAAGGAATATGACATTTTCATATTTATCCATATTTGTGAATAAAATATTAATATTACTTTAAAGGGGACGCTATGATCGATGGCGTACCCAACACACAACAACGCGTTTCTTGGGAATCTTACGTTGCACTCTAATAATAAAATAATATTATTCTAAATGGTAGTTAACATGTAGCCGTTGTAATGGTGGGAATGGATAGAAATAACTAAAATATGATTATATATGTTCTTAAATATTTTTACATTTATACAATAAAAGATAAAGGCTTTAAATACGGAAAGAATTCAATTTTAGGCGTATATGCCCTAGTTTTCACTAAAGGTTCACTTATCACCTTTTGATGGAGAACCGTCATTAAATATAGTTTTGTTCACTCTTAAACATTATTTTGGACCAAATAAAACTTTTATTAAGAATCGGGACATCAAAATTTACTTTGTGTAAATTTTTGGTATCTTTCCGATAAAGTTCATTTTTTTAATGAATAGTGTAAAATGTTGTATTTTAATTCAAAACCACTTTTTAATCTAATTTATTTATATTATTAGATTATATTTTGAATTTGTTTTAAAGTGAAATTAGAAAATATTTTTACCATTAAATCCAATAGTGGTCGTTGGAATCAATTTCACATTGAAATCGGACTTAAACTAGTGTCAATTTTTTGATACTTATTGTTTCATAAAACACGCTATTTGTCATGACAGCGGGAATTAATTATTAAATTAATTAATGTGACTTATATGTTTTGAATTTTTTAAAACGGACTTCATTTTTGAATTCAGAATATCAAATATAGCTTAGGGTGAATTTTTGGGATTTTTCTGAAAAACTTCAATTTTTGATGAATAGTGAAACCACTAAGTGGTACTTATAAAACTGATTTTCCATTTAAATGAAATTTTGCCATCATTGTGTTTTGATTTTCAAAAATCCGACATACATGGTTGTCATTAAGAAGTAAAATGTGGTTCAATGAGATTAAAATAATTTTTTGGTGAATAGTAACTTATTAAGTTTTTAATCGCGATTAGTGGTAATTAGTGTGGTTTAAGGTAAAAATAATGCTTTAATAAAATGAGATGAGCTTGACACATGTCTTACCCTCATTGGTTGTATCATGGCCGACCAAGACAAGCCATGGGTCAACTTGGGGACCCCATGGATCCACTTTGGTTGGGAAATGACATAAATAACATTTTATTTAATGTAAAAGTAAAATTGACACAAACATGATATGTTTTACTAAAACAATTTTTAAGTGGGGTTATACAAGTCATATTTTTGATTATAAATATTAATTGGAAAGCTAAAATTATTTCCTACGTCATAGTCTTTTGTTTATAATTTTTAGACATTAAATAAATTAAATTATTTATGACATAATAATGATGCAGTGATGACATCATTATTTGACGATTTAAATAAAATGGAAAGATAATGTAAAATCTATGAACTAAACATGTCCAAAACTTATTGGATGAGTGGATTTCGAAGCCTTATCACCTTATCCACGAATTATATCAATGTGGGACCTTTTGAAACCGAGACACATTTTCAAATAAAGTAATATTTCTTTACTTTCCAAAAGTGCCCCTCCTCTCCTCTTATAAAAGGCCCCCACCTCTACCTCATTTCACACACTCCTCAAGCCTTTGGCTTGGCCAACCCCTGCCCATTTACTCTCTCCACATCCCTCTCCTAATCCTAGAGGATTCCCTTTGGGCATAATCCTTTCAAAGGAAGCCTTTAGGCTCAAATCAAAAGGAGTTAACACTTTTAAAGGTAATTCATTCTCTCATGTTCATTTGTTTTATTTTGCTTTTCCAACCCCCTAAACTCTTTTTATTTACTTCTTTTGTAACAACACCAGTATCTTCAATATACTAGGATGTTTTTATAAGATTTATTCGAGCTACACTCTCACACAACTACATCAAATGGTTAAAGAACATACGGTTTCCGTGGATGGCGAAATTCTGCCTCCCGAAACGAGGATTGTTCAATACTCATTTAACACCTTCAAAGGTGGCCATTATGATGTCACTATTTTTATATATGATATATAATATGTTTATGTTTTCCTTAAGCTTCTGTTTTTTTCATTTTGGGCATACCTTTATGGTTTCCATTATGGGTAAACGTGATATCTTCATTTAAGGAAGTGTGGACTACCGCCCCCTCAAAGTGATTTGATTCGTTAAATACCATATGTGGGACGTATAAAGGATGGAACTATGATATTATATATGATATTATACTGTAATTATAATATACCTTTATATCATTATTATTCCATTCTATAAAATATGAAATAGAAATGAAAGTAGCGTTCATGCGTACGTACGGCTTACCGTCTCCATGAACGATGCATTTCATTTCTTACCTCTAAATGATTATGTAATGTTATAAATGCATTCATGTACTGGATATATATGACATATATGATATCCAAATCATGAATATGATTCTGGATATAATAAAAATTTGACCACACGAACAACATGTAATGGTAAGAAGTCCACTTTCGACTTAAGAACCAAATATCGACAAAACAAACATTATTAACTTAAATGTTTACATAATGTTTATAACATTGAAATAAGTGATATAATAGGAATAATGAACTAGAAAAAGGTTCTTAATAAATTGGAAATTAACTCAAGTTTATTATTCAGGACGTTAAAGAACGATCGAGTCAAGTCGGACCCGAGGTAAGGGATCATACTCCTCTCGTTCTTTTTAAGTACACACTTTTATGTCATTCCTTTTAAAGCTCATATTTCTTGTTATTGGGATGATATTTTATATTAAACTTACTGTAATTTTTATGTTCATGTGATGAGAGACCCTATTCTCTCTCATCAATCCATTTTGGAAGTTTTGAGTGGCGCCGTTAGGCTGCCGAACTTTCGTAAGAGATCTAATCTCTCTCTTTCTTTTTAAGTACTCTTCTTTATGTCACTTATTTTAAGCTCCTATTTGTAATGTTGGGGGATGTTATTTTATATTAATCTTGCTGTACATTTTATTTTAATGTGATGAGATACCCTATTTGATTTCATCATTCCATATTCGGACGTTTTATGTGGCGTCGTTAGGCTGCCGAGTTTTCGTAAGGGATTTTTCATCTCACTTTTATTCCCGTGAGATTTATGCTACATTTGCCACAAAATCCATTTAGTGGTGTATGTACTGTCCATTATTATACTCTTTGTGTAATATAATTTCGTTTATGAGTATTTACATCAATGACCTATTGTCTTTCTTTCATGGGGTGTATGTTTTGAAAGATACCCAAGTCGGTAAGGGAACCCTTCACCCTCCTCTTTTTTAAAAGACTTCTTTTATTGGGTCTTTTAATTTACATATTTTTATGTTGGGATATGTTCTCATACATCCTTATTGATGTAAATTTTATGTCCAAGTGATGAGATACACTTTTTATCTCTCATCAACTCATTCTGATGTGATGTCGTTAGGCTGTCAATGGAACTTTTTAACCCAATTTCGATTTCTTTGGGTTCAACTTGTAGTCATTGAATATGTCATCCATTGAATATGTGTGATTGACCTTTTATTGTTTTACACTTAATATCCACTTATATTGGGTGTATATATATTTGTCACACATATTTTTGAGATTTATTTGTCCTTAATTTAATGATACCTTTTTTATAAGGGATTTCATCACATTTGACATTTCTATTGGGGGTTCATTGTTGTTATGCACCAATTCACTCTTATATGGTGTATATACTGTCCTTTGGAGTATTATATCATGAATCCTTTTATTCTCATGATATTATAAAGTTCTGACTAAATGTTATTCCTCGATTATTGTATTCAAGTGTCTCTAATTTTGGTAAAACCCCTTTAACCAAAATATCATTTTAAATGTTTTAATTATTTGTTCTTATTAATATCCATGTTTTCAAAATGGTTTTAAGGATTTATTTATGTGGATATTAATGGTTTAAAATGTTAAAAGCTTCAAGGTGGTATGGGACACTTTGATTCAAAAATCTCTTTATTAAATGTTTTAAATGGTTTTGGAAATAGTTTCTTTTTGAATGGATTCATTAGTTCAATATCCTAAAATGTTATATTGTGATTGAAATGTGGAAATGTTATGTTTCCTTTATTCATGTTTATGTGATACGATTATATTATGGTTCTTGGGAATTTTTATGAAGAACGGGTGGTTCCGTGATAAACTAAGGGCGGGTGAGCCCGATATAGCTCTCCAATGCATTGGGTAACGCGAAGGAGTGAAACGTTAAGGTTTCTCCGAAGAGATTTAGGGAATATACTGTGATGGGTATTCCAAACGTAACCAAGAGGGTTACTCCCTACGTAAGAATGTTATGAATGCCTCAAGTTACCTTTATTTCTTATGTTTTCTATGATTTATTCATGATTTTATATGCCTATGTTTTATGGGTAAAGTATGATTTCATTCTTATGTATATATGAACTCATGTTTCCTTTCCATATTTTTATAACCCTTTCTGATCTTTTTATGCTCATCCCATGTTTTTGAAATGTTTTTCATAGGTCAAGGGAAAGGTACATGATCTGATGATAGTGTCAAGGATGTGTCAAGAAATAATCTGTGTTTTATTTTAAATAGGTTTCCGTTGATGGGAAGAATAAAAATTATCTTTTATGTAACCACTTTGTTAAAATGTGGAATGTAATGCAAGTTTCATGATCTAATTCTCTAAAACTCTAAACCTAAAAAGATCCTCAATGTTTAATCTTGTAATAACTCAAGATTAAGTAAGGTTTAAGGCTGGGGCCTTATAGTTGGTATCAAAGGTCAGTTTAGATAACTTTAGAGGTTAGGGTATTCTTTAAGCATAATTGACAATTACCATAATGGTTAGGATTTCAGAAAGAGTCTTAGTTTTAGATAAAGTGAATGAGTAAGTATATATTATTGTTTATCTTACTCATTAGTACATGATGGTTTTGTTGATATACTCACACTGACCTTTTTGGTTTTAGTAAATGGCTGGATCTAGCAGGCACCAAAGTAACAGTGGATGTGAAGGAAACTGTGACTGTTTTTTTGAGCAAGCAACTGAATGATATGGGAGCTGCAATGAGAACTCTTTTGATTATCCTCAACCAACTATCTGGAGTCATGATTGACCACCTAAACCTTGGATATTTCTCTAAGGCATCATATATGCAAGAAACAAATCCCTACGGAAGTACAGGTAATAATCATAAAGGTAAGTGTGTTCAAAAACCTATGTGTCAAAGATGTGGAAAGAAAAACCTAGGAAAATGTTTCAAAGGGACAGAAATATGCTATAGATGTGGAAATGAAGGTCATAAAGCAAGAACCTGCCATGGAAAAAGGAAGCATCCAGTTGACTCGAGGAAAGGGAAAGAAGTTCTTTCTGAGGGATCAATTGAATGTTTTAAATGTGGTGTGCATGGTCATTATGCAAACACATGTCCTATGAAGAAGTTTCGTGAATGGGGTCACCAAGTGCGTACCAATATTCGTTTACCAATACCTAATGTCATTCCAATTGAGGATGAAGAAACTGAAAATGACCAATCAAAGGTATGTACTATTTCATGACTATTGTTTTCTTATTTTGGAATCTTAGGATATGATTCATGATTTTGTTTGTAGGAAAGAGGTATTTCGGAATAAGTTGGAATGGAATGGATAATGGATCATGAAGAATGTTGAATGAGTAAGATGTCAACATATGAGGGCTTCAAGAGTTAGGGTGAAATTCTTAAGAGTATTAAGTCTCTTTTGATGATGGGGTTACATTAGAAGACTTTTTATATTATGTGTAACCCTGATGTTTAATATAGGCAAATTTTATTCAAGTAATAGTTATCTTTTCTTTTGTGGACATAGTTATAAAGAACCATTTGGGTTTATATGATCCTTACTTTTGAGGTAATTATGGGTTACCATATGTTATGATTGAAGTGAAAGGCATGAGATAAAATTGAGGTTAAATTATGTTATGGTTATTTTTGATGATTTTATCCCTTTTTGGGTAATGATTTGAGAATTATATAGTTTTGGAAAAAGGACAACACGCAGACTGTGTGACAACTCGTCGCGTCGGACAATGCTACGGGAATCGAACCCACAACCAAAGTGCGACTGGTATTTATCGCCTACCACTGGACTGCGTGAAGCCCCTGGTTAGTTTGACCGATTCTTTTTAGTTATATGATTTTATGAATTAAGAGTAAGTTGATTTTGGAGGATATGTGATTAGGATAATTACTTTTCAATGTGAGACTTTAGGAGCAACTGATGTTGTTTGGAGATAAATGTTACGATTTAACTTGGAAAACTATGTGACTAAATCCTTCAAATATTTGGGTTTCAATCTTATATTGGTTTACTTTGAAGAATTTTATGGACAAATTGTTTATCGGATGGTCCTCGTTGAACTTTGGGTTTTGTTGCACAAATTTTGGAGATTAAGAATAGATTTTCTTTTTATAAGGGGTTATCCTTTTCTAGATTATCTGATCTTGTACTAACCTTTTTGGTTTTGGTTTTGGTTAATGCCTAAAAACATGGGATGTATATAGTTCTCTTTTGGGGATTAGGTGATTCTCTAGAAGTTGATTATAGTACTTTTAATGCGAACAAGTCTCCCTAAATACTCATCTTTTTGAAAAAATATGAGTTTGACTAAGGAATCTAGTAAAAGTTGAAAGTCAGCATGATAAGTGATTATGCTTCCTTATGAATAAATTCCTCAATAAAAAGTAACTTAAAACAAAAATGTTTCCTATTAACTTTTCCTACTGGGGAATCGAATACCGTTTAACCCATCACAAGTTTGTGATTTTCTCATGGTTAACTTTCTCCTAAACATGTTTTCTATCACTATCCATCAGAACATGACCCTTTGTTTTTTCCTCCATGTCCATATTTTCATACTTGGAATCCTAGTATGGGTTAACTCGGGTGACCTTTGTACTTATCTTTCTTTATTTTAAAGTGATTGTTTTACCGACTCTTCTCCGATGTGGGACGTTCAAGGATGTTTCCAAGCGCAAATTTAAAATTGCGAGGACGCAATTTCCAAAAGGGGGGAAGGATGTAACACCCCAGGTAAATAAGGAATATGAAATTTTCATATTTATCCATATTTGTGAATAAAATATTAATATGACTTTAAAGGGGACGCTATGCTCAATGGCGTACCCAACACGCAACAACGAGTTTCTTGGGAATCTTACGTTGCACTCTAATAATAAAATAATATTATTCTAAATGGTAGTTAACATGTAGCCGTTGTAATGGTGGGAAATGGATATAAATAACTAAAATATGATTATATATGTTCTTAAATATTTTTACATTTATACAATAAAAGATAAAGGCTTAAAATACGGAAAGAATTCAATTTTAGGCGTATATGCCCTAGCTTTCACTAAAGGTTCACTTATCACCTTTTGATGGAGAACCATCATTAAATATAGCTTTGTTCACTCTTAAACATTCTTTTGGACCAAA
Organism: Viscum album; assembly: GCA_963277665.1. NCBI lineage: Eukaryota > Viridiplantae > Streptophyta > Magnoliopsida > Santalales > Viscaceae > Viscum > Viscum album. Next base: position 445,779,899 of record OY728121.1, read on the forward strand.
TAAAACTCTTATTAATAATCGGGACATCAAAATTTACTTTGTGTAAATTTTTGATATCATTCCGATAAAGTTCATTTTTTTAATGAATAGTGTCAAATGTTGTATTTTAATTCAAAACCACTTTTTAATCTAATTTATTTATATGATTAGATTATATTTTTAATTGGTTTTAAAGTGAAATTATAAAATATTTTTACCATTAAATCCAATAGTGGTCGTTGGAATCAATTTCACTTTGAAATCAGACTTAAACTAGTGTCAATTTTTTGATACTTATTGTTTCATAAAACACGCTATTTGTCATGACAGCGGGAATTAATTATTAAATTAATTAATGTGACTTATATGTTTTGAATTTTTTAAAACGGACTTCATTTTTGAATTCAGAATATCAAATATAGCTTAGGGTGAATTTTTGGGGTTTTTCTGAAAAACATCAATTTTTGATGAATAGTGAAACCACTAAGTGGTACTTATAAAACTGATTTTCCGTTTAAATGAAATTTTGCCATCATTGTGTTTGGATTTTCAAAAATCCGACATACATGGTTGTCATTAAGAAGTAAAATGTGGTTCAATGAGATTAAAATAATTTTTTGGTGAATAGTAACTTATTAAGTTTTTAATCGCGATTAGTGGTAATTAGTGTGGTTTAAGGTAAAAATAATGCTTTAATAAAATGAGATGAGCATGACACATGTCTTACCCTCATTGGTTGTATCATGGCCGACCAAGACAAGCCATGGGTCAACTTGGGGACCCCATGGATCCACTTTGGTTGGGAAATGACATAAATAACATTTTATTTAATGTAAAAGTAAAATTGAAACAAACATGATATGTTTTACTAAAACAATTTTTAAGTTGGGTAATACAAGTCATATTTTTTATTATAAATATTCATTGGAAAGCTAAAAATATTTCCTACATCATAGTATTTTTTTTATAATTTTTAGACATTAAATAAATTAAATTATTTATGACATAATAATGATGCAGCGATGACATCATTATTTGACGATTTAAATAAAATGGAAAGATAATGTAAAATCTATGAACTAAACATGTCCAAAACTTATTGGATGAGTGGATTTCGAAGCCTTATCACCTTATCCACGAATTATATCAATGTGGGACCTTTTGAAACCGAAACACATTTTCAAATAAAGTAATATTTCTTTAATTTCCAAAAGTTCCCCTCCTCTCCTCTTATAAAAGGTCCCCACCTCTACCTCATTTCACACACTCCTCAAGCCTTTGGCTCGGCCAAACCCTGCCCATTTACTCTCTCCACATCCCACTCCTCATCCTAGAGGATTAACTTTGGGCATAATCCTTTCAAAGGAAGCCTTTAGGCTCAAATCAAAAGGAGTTACACTTTTAAAGGTAATTCATTCTCTCATGTTCATTTGTTTTATTTTGCTTTTCCAACCCCCTAAACTCTTTTTATTTACTTATTTTGTAACAACACCAGTATCTTCAATATACTAGGATGTTGTTATAAGATTTATTCGAGCTACACTCTCACAAAACTACATCAAATGGTTAAAGAACATACAGTTTCCATGGATGGTGAAATTCTGCCTCCCGAAACGATGATTGTTCAATACTCATTTAACACCTTCAAAGGTGGTCATTATGATGTCACTATTTTTATATATGATATATAATATGTTTATGTTTTCCTTAAGCTTCTGTTTTTTTTTTCATTTTGGGCATACCTTTATGGTTTCCATTATGGGTAAACGTGATATCTTCATTTAAGGAAGTGCGGACTACCGCCCCCTCAAAGTGATTTGATTCGTTAAATACCATATGTGGGACGTATAAAGGATGGAACTATGATATTATATATGATATTATACTGTAATTATAATATACCTTTATATCATTATTATTCCATTCTATAAAATATGAAATAGAAATGAAAGTAGCGTTCATGCGTACGTACGGCTTACCGTCTCCATGAACGGTGCATTTCATTTCTTACATCTAAATGATTATTTAATGTTATAAATGCATGCATGTACTAGATATATATGAAATATATGATATCCAAATCATGAATATGATTTTGGATATAATAAACATTTGACCACACAAACAACATGTAATGGTAAGAAGTCCACTTTCGACTTAAGAACCAAATATCGACAAAACAAACATTATTAACTTAAATGTTTACATAATGTTTATAACTTGGAAATAAGTGATCTAATAGGAATAATGAACTAGAAAAAGGTTCTTAATAAAGTGGAAATTAAATCAAGTTTATTATTCAGGACGTTAAAGAACGATCGAGTCAAGTCGGACCCGAGGTAAGGGATCCTACTCCTCTCCTTCTTTTAAGTACACACTTTTATGTCATTCCTTTTAAAGCTCATATTTCTTGTTATTGGGATGATATTTTATATTAAACTTACTGTAATTTTTATGTTCATGTGATGAGAGACCCTATTCTCTCTCATCAATCCATTTTGGAAGTTTTGAGTGGCGCCGTTAGGCTGCCGAACTTTCGTAAGAGATCTAATCTCTCTCTTTCTTTTTAAGTACTCTCCTTTATGTCACTTCTTTTAAGCTCCTCTTTGTAATGTTGGGGGATATTATTTTATATTACTGTTGCTGTAAATTTTATTGTAATGTGATGAGATACCCTATTTGATCTCATCATTCCATATTCGGAAGTTTTATGTGGCGTCGTTAGGCTGCCGAGTTTTCGTAAGGGATTTTTCATCTCACTTTTATTCCCGTGAGATTTATGCTACATTTGCCACAAATTCCATTTAGTGGTGTATGTACTGTCCATTATTATACTCTTTGTGTAATATAATTTCGTTTATGAGTATTTACATCAATGACCTATTGTCTTTCTTTCATGGGGTGTATGTTTTGAAAGATACCCAAGTCGGTAACGGAACCTTTCACCCTCCTCTTTTTTAAAAGACTTCTTTTATTGGGTCTTTTAATTTAGATATTTTTATGTTGGCATATGTTCTCATACATCCTTATTGATGTAAATTTTATGTCCAAGTGATGAGATACACTTTTTATCTCTCATCAACTCATTCTGATGTGATGTCGTTAGGCTGTCAAGGGAACTTTTTAACCCAATTTCGATTTCTTTGGGTTCAACTTGTAGTCATTGAATATGTCATCCATTGAATATGTGTGATTGACCTTTTATTTTTTTACACTTAATATCCACTTATATTGGGTGTATATATATTTGTCACACATATTTTTGAGATATATTTGTCCTTAATTTAAGGATACCTTCTTTATAAGGAATTTCATCACATTTGACATTTCTATTGGGGGTTCATTGTTGTTATGAACCAATTCACTCGTATATGGTGTATATACAGTCCTTTGGAGTATTATATCATGAATCCTTTTATTCTCATGATATTATAAAGTTCTGACTAAATGTTATTCCTCGATTATTGTATTCAAGTGTCTCTAATTTTGGTAAAACCCCTTTAACCAAAATATCGTTTTAAATGTTTTAATTATTTGTTCTTATTAATATCCATGTTTTCAAAATGGTTTTAAGGATTTATTTATATGGATATTAATGGTTTAAAATGTTAAAAGCTTCAAGGTGGTATGGGACACTTTGATTCAAAAATCTCTTTATTAAATGTTTTAAATGGTTTTGGAAATGGTTTCTTTTTGAATGGATTCATTATTTCAATATCCTAAAATGTTATATTGTGATTGAAATGTGGAAATGTTATGTTTCCTTTATTCATGTTTATGTGATACGATTATGTTATGGTTCTTGGGCATTGTTATGAAGAACGGGTGGTTCCGTGATAAACTAAGGGCAGGTGAGCCCGATATAGCTCTCCAATGCATTGGGTAACGCGAAAGAGTGAAACGTTAAGGTTTCTCCGAAGAGATTTAGGGAATATACTGTGATGGGTATTCCAAACGTAACCAAGAGGGTTACTCCCTACGTAAGAATGTTATGAATGCCTCAAGTTACCTTTATGTCTTATGTTTTATATGATTTATTCATGATTTGATATGCCTATGTTTTAAGGGTAAAGTATGATTTCATTCTTATGTATATATGAACTCATGTTTCCTTTCCATATTTTTATAACTATTACTGAGCTTTTTATGCTCATCCCAAGTTTTTGAAATGTTTTTCACAGGTCAAGGGAAAGGTACATGATGTGATGATAGTGTCAAGGATGTGTCAAGAAAGAATCCGTGTTTTATTTTAAATAGGTTTCCGTTGATGAGAAGAATGAATATTGTCTTTTATGTAACCACTTTGTTTAAATGTGGAATGTAATGCAAGTTTCATGATCTAATTCTCTAAAACTCTAAACCTGAAAAGATCCTCAATGTGTAATCTTGTAATAACTCAAGATTAAGTAAGGTTTAAGGCTGGAGCCTTATAATTAAATGCTCTATTGACGATATGAAAACATATATAGAAAAATATGTTGATTTTTTACCTAATTTTTTAGTTGTGAGGAGGATTTATAGTGGTCGAAGAATGGGAAATGATCCATGAGTTGATCAACTAAAAATCCATCCAATTTGTTTAACTACACATACATTAATGTTTCAGATTAGCAGATTACATGTATGACCAAAATGGAAACACTGAAATAATCAATCCATAGATACATAGAAGATATGTGTAGAAACACAATGTTTTCACAATTTGGATACCCTTAAATAATGAATACATAAATATATATGTATAACTAATTGGGAAGAACTTACATATAACTAATATGGAATATGTTAAGAATCAACAACCTGTAATATATTCAGTAAACTTAAGTCCACATTGAATGCAGGTGCCCCAATATGATACTTCCAAGAACTTCATTGACATGTTGTCTAGAACAATATAGAGAAGTAAGTGGGGGATGTATACATATCAAATACATTAGGTTACACTGAATGGCATTCCATGAGAGATTAATTTTTTGGATAAGATTCATATTTCCCAGTATAGTAAAGTTGACAGCCCCACAATGCACAAAATATCCACCCATAATAAAAGTGGAATCAATTTCTGGACAGAATGATAGCTCACAGGCACCGAAAGTCAGGATGAAGTATAATAACATGAAAATATTAAAATAATTGAACATCATTTATCACCAAAAGCACGGAACCATAAATTATAATTCATAAAATTAGATGTATTGTCATAACACAAGAAAAAATTATAAGAAAAAGTCAATACAAAATATTTTAAAGTCAGAAAATTAATTCAGAAGGTATAAAGAATGAAAATTATGCATTGTAGAGTACATTTAGGGTACAAAGAGGTAATCAAGAACATGGATTATGGGTATTTCAGTTTTGTAAAATTAATAATGTGATTCATACAAATCTACTTAACCAGGGTACCTTGACTGCATAACATTGACTACATTTCCCTTGAATAATTTCATAACTGATTATATGATAAAAGAAAACAAGCAGCACTCTTCTTCTTCTTGCTGATGAAGAAAGCACCAATTCAAATAGATGACCATAAGGGAAACAATTTAGAAATATTTTAATGTAAAGATTCATCATTCAGTTGGGAATAAATGTTCATTATATTAGGGGCATACCATCTCACTTCTAAAACCAGATAAATCTGCCATTTGAAAAAGAAATGTTCATTATGTAGTGAACAAACATGTTACTTCCAAGAACCTCATTGAAATTATATGTAGAAAAATATAGATAAGTCAGTGAGGATGTAGACATATCCAATATAAAGACACGATGTAATATTAAACTGAAATACATATTCAACCGAAAATAATAATTCTTGGAGAGAAGGGAAAAAATTTCTAGAAATTGAGAAGATCACACATTTTGCTTACCTCTTGATCTATAGGGTCTCTGAAGACCCACAGTCGTATAAAAATTGTGGATAACCGAACTTCATGGATCTCTATTTTCTTATTTGTGAATGTAGACGTATCGTAGTGAGAATAAAGACATCCAACAAAACAGTAAAAATTAAAAGAACCTCATTTCGGCAATTGCGTTTATTGTTGACTTCATGAAATGTTCCTAAAAAATCAAGGCAATCACATAAGGACTTTTTGAATCAAATATTGAAAATGAATCTCAATCATTAGTCTCCATCATTCCAAATGTATAGAGAGGTTTTCACTTCAATGCACAATTGATAATATTTGATAGTTTCCAAGAAGAACAAGACACAAAAAAAGAGTCAGCATTGTATTAAGCATGCACCTAAAAATTGTGGATAACCGAACTTCATGGATCTCTATTTTCTTATTTGTGAATGTAGACGTATCGTAGTGAGAATAAAGACATCCAACAAAACAGTAAAAATTAAAAGAACCTCATTTCGGCAATTGCGTTTATTGTTGACTTCATGAAATGTTCCTAAAAAATCAAGGCAATCACATAAGGACTTTTTGAATCAAATATTGAAAATGAATCTCAATCATTAGTCTCCATCATTCCAAATGTATAGAGAGGTTTTCACTTCAATGCACAATTGATAATATTTGATAGTTTCCAAGAAGAACAAGACACAAAAAAAGAGTCAGCATTGTATTAAGCATGCACCTAATGGCTGAAAATGAAACTACAAGGACAAAGGACATATATCGGGCAATAATAATCAAAACCTAGGAAGGCCCAAGACATTAACATGGATTAGGGAAGTAATGGTAACAAAGGATTAAAGATCTTACCATGGATCATATTGGCTGGAAAAGGCATAGCTCTATGTTAAAAACAATAATTATTCCCACAAAATTAGGCTTTGTTAATCGTAATCCATTGATGCATACATGATTGAATTAAAAAAGGAGACAAGAGTAGCACTCAGATATTTAAAAAGGATATTAAAATAAGTCCAACGGGATTCCAAGAATATCAAGTCCTAACAAATTTATTAGCAAAAGATGCGACATAGACTAAAAAAATGAAATGAACATCGAGAGTAATATAGTTGAGAATAAGAAAAAGCAAAGGGATGGGGGAGATCTAGATACAAGAGACTTTCTATAGTCTCATCAAGATCTATGTTGCACTATTTGAGAACCCCATATACATCCTCTTCTCTGTGATTCCCAGTGATCTCTTTGATGTCCTGGATCGTCCTCCAATCACTCTTGGATCATACAGTCCACAACCCTAGATTCCATGTTCCTTGCAAGTAGACAGCATATATTTCATATTTATAAATTAATTAATGGAATTTTGTTTAAATTAAATGGTGTGATAGTCCAACATCACTAAAAGTAGAGATATGAAAAACCTGCTATAAATACAACCTTCACTTTCATAATCATCTTTCAATGATGTCTTCCCTACTTGCAGATACTGAAAAGAATACATTAAGAGGATAAATGTTCTGACCATGAATTCAAACAGCCAAGCAGATAGACATCTCACTTTCCCAAACATGAACAACATGATTAAATAAAGCACATAGAGAGATGAAAAGCTCAAAAAAATAATCTTTCTGGCAGTATGAATAAGCTGTCATGGAATTCTTGTTTAAATTAAATGGTATGATAGTCTAACATCACTAAAAGTAGAGATAAGACAGACCTACAATCAATACAACATTCAATTTCATAATCATTTTTCAATGATGTCTTGCCTACTTGGAGATACTGAAAAGAAGACATTAAGAGGATAAAAGTTCTGACCATGAATTCAAACACCCAAGAAGATAGCCATCTCACTTTCCCAAACATGAATGACATAATTAAATCAAGCACATAGAGAGAGATGAAAAGATCAATCAAATATTATTTCTGGAATTATGAATAAGTTGTCATGGAATTTGAGTTTGTATCAAATGGTGTGATAGTCCAACATCACTAAAAGTAGAGATAAGATAGACCAGCAATCAAAACAACCTTCACTTTCATAATCATCTTTCAATGCTATCTTGCCAACTTGCAGATACTGAAAAGAAGACATTAAGATGTTAAAAGTTCTGACCATGAATTTAAACAGCCAAGCAGATAGCCATCTCACTTTCCCAAACATGAACAGCATGATTAAATCAAGAACATAGCGAGATGAAAAGAACAAACAAATAATCTTTCTGGCAGTATGAATAAGCTGTCATAGAAAGTAGTCCACCTTTTCTTGGTACAAACTTCATGTGAAACATCACATTCCCATTCAAAAAATTGTTCTCATATGCAAACCTATCTCCTAAAATCAATAGAATCTATACATTGGAAACCAGAAAGGGGTAATATTCTTTGTAAGTCGATAGATTCTTATGTACTTAAAAGCAGAATCAAAGTTAATAGTGGTGGAGGTCAGTAATATCTTTTGAGAAAATATTGACAATGGATAAGGGTCGGTCTTTGTTGAAAGGGAAATCAATATATCGACCACTTTAGTATGAAAAATATAAAGGATGAAGAAAAACTGACCTGGAGCTCTGTGTATGATTTGATTTCATATAGAACCAGAGTTGTGAATCACCGATATTACCTTTTTTAGGGACGCTTTTTCAGCTAATAATCCACCCTAGGGATTTTGTCAGGAGCACATAGGAGGCCAAGGCGGAGCAAGCACAAGAAGAGACAGTGGATGTGGAGGAGACGGAGGTGGTAGAGGCAGAGTAGGTGGAGCTATAGGCGCGGGAGCCGAAGGTATGGGATACGATTAGCAAAGGGTTTGAAGGGATGCAAATGAAGAAGAACAATTCCCAGGAGGTTGTGGGATTACGAAATCAGAGTTTCTCAGAGAGAAGCATTGGAGGATTGGATGGAAATTAAGACAGGTATAATGATGTCGACGCTGGTATTCAGAAACCCTATCTCGAGCAGATCTGAATCGCGAGTGGGGAAGCGGAACCCTACTATGGAGTGATAACCCGATGACCCTCGTGGAGTAATGGGGTCGCCGGGGAGGGAACCCGATATTGGAGGGAATACATTATTTTTTTGGGTGACGTGGCAGAATAGGCAGGTGACACGTAAGCCGGAAAAATCCTAATTTAGTATAGATAATAGATACCACTACTTTTATTATCCATTATTCAAACAATTTTTCTAGAAAATGTGAATTTATGGTTGGATTACCCTTTCTATCACCAATCATTGAGTTCTGGAAGTAAAATCTATTTAGAAATCATCATTGTCCATCATCCATCATCACATGCCAATGAACACTAGGATCATGTATAACCAAATCTATTGGATCCCTAATCCCTTCGATCATCTTCATATCACCAAATCAATCTGATTGCAGAGGTGAAACCTTTAACCATTGGACAAATAGATGGGTGTAAAATGTTTTATTTCTAGTATTTATGATGAATTTCCTATCAAAATGGATACTCAAAATGAATGTACTAGAATGGTAGGAGAAATACAGGAAAACAAATTATTTGGAATGTACATTATTTTAATTCATTGGGAAATAATATATTTACATTATAACAATGAATGGATATCAATAAATATTGATAAACAATTCTCCCAACAAATCCCTACTAATACACTAGTACCATAATACAACTGATCCTTAAAATTTTCAATTGGTTAGTATATTTTAATTAATTTTATAAATAAATAATGGGTAAGTTGCCATTTTTCTCCTCTAACTTTATTAGGATTTGTCACTGATAATGAATAAATATTCAAATATTTTTTTTCATGATCAATGAATTATTTTGGAACATTGGTTTTGAATCATCAAACGTGTTTTCATTCCCCAGTGATAGTACCGTCAATAGATCCAATATATCTCAAGGGATTTGTGAATGAACCTAATAATTAACATAGTAATATATTTATGGAAAATATATTACGTTACTATATCATTTTAGAATAAATAAATAATTCTTTTTAATTTTTTTATCCCTGACTATGAACACTTTTCCACAAAAACCCCATACTGAAAATGTTTTTATCACACTTAGGGTCAAAGAATATTTCATTACTAAATAGCGGCATCATATTTCATATAAAATCATTCTTTTAGATTTTATTCGAATTTTAATGAAAATATTCATGAATTGATTTAATATAATTAATAAATTTCCAAAATTAAATTTAATCCCATGAGGTGTCAAAATCCTGCACCGTCTCACTGTCTGTTGTAAAAAATATTTCTAGATAAATTATATATATACATATAATGTATTGGAACATTAAATTATCTATGAAAATAAAAAAAAATATATAAATTGTTGTATTAAGATATTCCACACAAACATCATCATACAATTGGTAATTTTAAATTTTGGATTCACATTAATAAAATATCATGTTCCATTTTTATTAATAAATAAATTATTATAAATATTATGCCCCTCTCAGATATAAAAGGAAACCTTCCCCATATTATTTATGATAAATTTTTTAAACTTATCCTTTTAATCTATCATATATCATTCCAAAATAATACACATGCTTTTTTTATCCCATGGTGTCCATAAGATTTCCCAATTTATTCAAAACTATGATGACTTTAACGAGATTACAATATTTTTTATTTGTATGAAGTCACTTTTGATCCTTATATTTCACTAAACATAAATATATATCTCTTCTAAATTTATATTTATCATATTAATGATAATATATTTATAATATTAATTTTTTAATATAAATTATAGTATTATTATATAATAACAATTTCTGACTCATTAAGTCATTATAATGTGTCCTTGCTATATAGGGATTCATCCACTACATGAAAATATTTATAAATATAACCTCATTATTCTCTAAAAAACAAAAATATTTCAAATATTATGATAAAATTTTTAATTTATTATTTTTAAATAATTTTCAATCGAAATATGTAAATGTGATTTAAATAATTCATTCAATTATTTTGTTAATTTAACAATTAGTGATAATATATTTTTATCTGTTACAAGAATTGTTTTTACCATGTACCCTATGAAATGAATATGGGGCTCTCAATATATACAGAAAAATTTTCTCATGTATTATTTATTTTTTTAATGGTTATTAATCAATGAGGAAGGAGCAAGGACCAAGTATACCAAATTTATGAATTTTTTTAAAATAGAATATTTGACATCTAAATACTACTTTTAAGAATATAAAATTAATATATGGAAAATAATGAATTATAAACTAATGGTATTTCTTAATGTAGATCATAATACGGTTATTATACATATGAATAAAAATAATAAATTTATTATACTCATATTTCAGGTACTTTATATATAGTTTAATTATTTTGTAAGGGTTTTCTCATCTCAGAATCCATTCTTTTAGAAATATTCAATATTCACCACCATTATTATTTGTGTCATGTATTCTAATGCATGAATTTTGTGTGGTTTTGAAAAAGATAATTTATTATTTTTCTATTTTGGATAGAGTGGCTGAATAAGGTCATCTCCCATGAGGAGTATAAAAATTATTTAATTACTAATTATAAATCACATAACACTACATGATTTTTTTTGTTCTTAATAATTTCATAAATCTGTAAAATATAAATGTGTGAAATAAATGAAAAAATTTATCTACAATGACTGATGGAATGATAGTATGAAATTAATATATGGATATCATGGTTTGGTTTATGGGTTTCATCAATATTGTTGTTGTTGTTTCAATTTATTTAAATAATCCATTGTAAAATATTATTGATGAAAAACTATACTATAATTTTCTGGGTGAGAAATTAAAACATTTTAGATAATATTAATTCTACCAACTTTAATAATCAATGTTGAAGACACTCCTCAATTGAAAATTTGAATCCCTCAAGGACAAGACTCCATTATATGTTTTTTCATCCACTGAATGGTTCAAATCAATTATTTGAATAGAATGTGTCTAGTAGATGCAGTCAATAAAATAAATAAAATTATAGAATTGAGTTTTACTTCAATGTTGTGGTTGAAAATATCCACACCCATGAATTTCAACTATTTTTAAGTATAAAATAACAAATATATAAGTAAATCATGAATATTTCAAAAAAGTATTCTTACTTACCATATTAAATGCCTCAGGATATCCCCTTATTATCAAGGGTAAGAGGTCACTATTGATATGTATTGAAATAAGAGAATGAAAGTGAATAAAATTAAGAAGTGATATAGAGAGAAAGATAATTAGATATAGAGTGAAAAAATAATAATAAAATTAAGATTAATAGATGTTGAAGAAGAGTTGAAAAAAATATTTAGAAAACATAAAATAGGAAGAATAAAAATATGTGATGATATTTAGTTGGTAGATGAAAAATGACAAAACAATAATTCATGAATGAATTATAATAATTAAATTAAAAAATAAAGTGTAATAAATCCAAATTAAAAAACAATTATAGTATCATCCTCAATCTCCTCCTCTAGTGGTGTGGTTAAACTCCCTGGGTAGTTTTGAATGTCCCTCTATTAATGAAACAGATTACTCCACTTCATCATTCATAAAATATAAAATAATACATATCCATGAGATATTTTCCCCCATTAAAAATAAATAGATGATTCTAATTAGAGGTAACTAGTTAATCCACCAAAAAAATTGGGTTTTCTATATCCAATGTTTGAATGAGTACTCATGGTGATGGATTTTTCATACATACATAGATTTATATCTATTTATGTGATGTGGATTCCACCACGATGATCAACATACTAGGGGAAACCACTTCCATGAAACTCAGTCTTCAAAATAGTAAGAGGGATCTTATATCATCAATCATGTAGGTAGACATTCTCCAACGAGTATCATCAAGGTTATTTGAGGAACCAATAGTGATGCATGTTGGCATGGATTGGAAGAATTGGATGGTGGAATGAGCATTACCATCTTCAGTTATAATAAAAGAATCTCATCGAAATTGCAATGGTTGGTATGGTAATGTCCCAAATAACAATACAAACAAATGGAAAAGTAGTTATTTTTACAGGGAGGTTTCATGAGAAAATTTGGGTGGTTTCATTTTTGTTAGGTTTTACAGTTATCGTTAATTCATTGTCTATCATTGAATGTGCAGTTGGAGGACCCACATGTACAAATTGAACATGTCCTATCCCAAACTCAAAATCATGCCCCAAGGATGGGATCCAATAAATAGATAAACACAAAAGAATATTTTATTCCTCACACGTGTATCCTGTCAGGGCTTTGGACCACATATACTATCTGTGTGATACAGCTCATTGAGATCACATTACACATGACTGATCATCCATTAAACTACAAACCATTGCTTGCTCGAGCGACCTTCCTTACAATATAGATTGGCCAACTGACCCTTCACGGATGGCTGGGCTGTTTCATGGCCTACCATGGTTCATTGTTGTCTGGGTTTCCCAAAAATAGTACCTATTTAAATAATTGTTGTAACATTGAAACACATAAAAAATATAAATATACATATTCCTAAATAACATTAATATCTAAACATCAACATTTATTATTAATTTAAATAAATTATATTTATTTATTTCTAATTTATCAATTATAAATCAATCAATTAAATACAAGGTCAATATTACATAAATTCACTAAAAAATTAAAATTTTATTAAAAATGTTCCTAACATATGAGGTTCAAATACCCACTATGTTAAATTATTCTTTCCCCAAAGAATAAAATATCAAAATTTAATTTATGAGTTTACCAATTATGTCAATATTTAAATTTCAATGAGATAATATAAAAAATATTAATATTTGTAAATTAAAATTTTTGTTTCTTTATAGAAAATGAATTAAAATTAACAATTTTATAAGAAACATACCATTCATTTTAATTTCATTGTCTTTTTTAAAATGGTAGAACCTATCCTTTAATTTATTCAAGTTCATCAATATATTCCAATTAAACATTTATTGTCATTATCTATTTATCATTCTGATCTTATCTACCCACACTAATGTTAAAAATTACATAATATTCATTCTAATATAATGAGAGAAATCTAATTATCCAGAGGCCTATAATTTGAATACTTCACCACTTCAATGATAAAGAAGGTTTTGGGATCAATATTTTAATGATTCTAACAATTATGGATAGTATAAATATAAAAAATTTGTGCTAATGGAGGAGGAGTCTCTCAAAATTTTCATGTATTATATCAAAAATAAGAGTGTAATGAAATTATCCCCATCAATATAGGAACTTCCACATTCCAAAATATTAATGTAAACCTTATAATCAATGTAATAATGAACGATTTGTGCACCCTCTTGAATTTTTCACCTATTTTTTCAAATTCCTTTTGTTATAATTTTCAATGTTCATGCTCAAAATAATCCCCACATACATTACCTATCAATATATGAAAAAATCAACATTATTTAATTGTTGTTTTATGATTTTTCAATGTTATGCCAAATTTTATAATTATGTTGGGAAAAAATATAAGGTACAATTCATGACTCAATAATATTAATAAATCTCACAATACCCAAGATAAAACCCCACATCATTTCATTACAATTCATGTCATCCCTTCCACTGTGACTCCCTTTATCCCCACACTTCAACTATAAAGATACAAATAGGAGGGTCAAAATGTATAAAATGTCTATAATCATGTATAATACCTAACAATTAGATCCATTGTAGATAATTGATAAACAAGTATTTATGTAAAATGTGGTCTATCGGTTAATGGATCATCAATAAAAATTCCTCAATAATTTAAAATTTTGTTTTCAATATTCATATCATTATCAACTTTCAGTGAATGTTCCAGCTGGTTTGATGCCTTTTATCACCAAGGAAACATGGCCAAGATAAAAATGTAATTACATTTTATATAATACCTCTAGGTAATATAACATATAACATTGGAATATTAGTCATTGAATAAATAATAAAAAACAAATTAAAATATATTTCGTAAATTCAAAGCCTAAAAAATGATAGTGAACTTTTACTTACCTAAATCAACTAATTTCCTAACATAATGTCTCTGTATTTTAATATCGACGATTCACAATAATCATTCAAATATCCCTTTTAACCATTCAATATCATTATCATTAAAATATGAAAAAATTTGAATGACATGGTTCTAAAGAATCTAATGTCTCATAGATTAGTTAGGTAAAAAAATTATCAAGTACGGTCATATAATTTCATGTTTGATGCTCAAAATAGGGGTTTAGAAAAAATATATTGAGTTTGTAGGATAAATATTAAAAGTGAACTCTAATTTATCACGAATATTTATTCTTATTACTTCACCAATTGTTGGATACCATGTGCCTTTATATACCTAGAAATGATTATCATCCATTAAAACTCATGAACCTTGTCATTTATTTTATAAAATACAGTGGGTGTAGGATGCGTAAAATTCCTATGATTGAAATTGAATTCTACTTTCCTTGAAATAAAATATAATGGTAAAAAATAATTTATTCCATTACATGGGCCCTACATTTTTGATTGCCTACATAAGGGAATTAATATATGTTATACATAATCATTATATAGGTAGATCATCATCAATTTTAACATCCACATGTGTATTTTCGCATCTTTCACATATTTTTTGTTTTTTAAAGGCAATGTCTAGGTTAATGACTAGGACACAATTCATTAAAAGCATGAAAGGAAATTTCATGAGTCTGAATGATGAAATTTTATTATAATCTTTTTCATAGAGAGGGAGAAGGTAAACCAAAAAATAATAATTCCATGTATTGTCCTATTTGATACCTTTGTATTCATGACCATCTGCCACCTTATTAGCTTCAAGGTAAGAATTGGTAGCAATGTATCTGATATCCAGAAGTGAGTCAAGGCAGTTCTTCCAACTTGTAGTGAGAGGCCTAGCAAGATGAACCCCACCATTTCCAATTGCTTGATAATTGGAGGTGGGGTCAGTTTAAATCCAAATGTTGTTCCATCCTTCTTGATTAAAAAATTTAATGGCATTAATTAGCTCCAACATCTCAGCTTCAACGGAAGTGGTAACACTGTCGCTACCATTGAAACAACCATACCAATGACCTCAAAAGGCTCTTAAAATGGCTCTGCTACCCGCAGGTCCTGATCGTTCTTTAGGGGTACTATCCACATTTATCTTGATCCATCCCGGTAGAGGGGCATGCTAGAACATCTCAAAAGTGAGTTTCATCTGAGTGAAAATACGATCAATCGTAAGACATTGCATGATCACAAAGTCACCAATCATGTTGTCATAATCAGCTTTTGGGATCGTGGCGGATTCTGAAATGGCAATCAGAATTATTTTCCGACCTGCAATAAGGTTGGAAGTGTAATTATCATGAATAATTCTATTTCTATCTTACTAGATAACATGTAGGAGCTCTGAAAAAACATATAAGAACAAGTTCTTTATTTTTTGCAATGAATCAATCCCCACACACCATATTAGCTAAGATAAAACAGTGTCATATAATAAACATTTGAAATCAAACATGATAGTGATAAAATTCCAAAATGTAGAGGTCATAAATCATGACAAAAATGGAGGATTTATATAATCTCTTTTTTGATGAAATATATGACATTTATAACTGAGCTAGATACCAAACTATTGAAGACATGTTTATGTAAAACACGGTTATGAACAACACCCCAAATATGATTAAGGCTAGATGGATTTGTCCACGGTTTCTCGAATGAATTCAACTAGGAAAAATTAGACTTTGAATTCGAAAAACAATGAATATAAAAAAAATTGGAATCCAAAATACCATTTTGAGCATGTTCCCAAATAAGAAAAAAATCATCAATAAATAATGGGTAACCATCATCAACCTGCATGATAGAGTCAGGGAGCTCCAAATAACTATATTGTATAACCACATTTAAAGAGGAATTGATGTTGTCTGGAGAGGTATTAGGAGGTAGCATTGAAATGAGTGGAGTTCCCCTGTAGTTGTCAAGACAAATTCATATGGTGGAGTCCAAGTTAACCATCAATCTTGACTTATACAAGATGTGGAAAAAATGAGTTTCTAATGGAGGGCCAATGAGAGGAATTGACATATTTCAAATTTCCTTTTTTGAGTCTCTCAAGGAATTTAATTTTATGGAGGGCTATGGAGTCATATTTATTATTTGCACGTATTTTTTGATCATAAGTAATTATCCATTGATATATTACACTTAATATTTAACCTTAAAAATATTGTATAGCTTTCATGGTGGGGGTAGTATGATATATGAAACATCCTCATTTTTATTTTATACTTGTGTAACATCCTCTATATTTTCCTGTTCATTCTCCAATTATCCTGTATGAATTATAAATTTAGAAAGAAGTATATAATGTAATTTTTTGAAAAAATTTATACATGATTAATGAAAAAAATAATTATACTATTAATTATGATAATATTATCGAATGGATTCATTAGTCTCAACCCCTTATATGTTCTCATGGTCTTCCACTAATATATTTTAAAAAAACCAGGGACCTTCATGTTTTCATAAATGGGTTGAGGTGTTATTTCATTATCATCCTCTAATAATAAATATTGATTTCTTGAATCTGAAAACACATATGAGTGTGAGTTAATAATAAATTATGATTAAATAAAATCAAATTAAATATAGTTTATATATGGTTAAATCACTGATTTGTTTCAGGTTTAATCTTAATTTCTCTAGTTAGGGCATCTTGAAGTTGGATCTCAGAAGATAGAGGTATGTTGTTAGGTTGCTCCATATTTTCTTTGAATTAAAACAAATAGGTGGTGTATTATTCTCAGGATAGATAAATATTTAATGGTGATGTGTCTTCTAATTTTTAAATAATATTGAGATCACATTATACCTCATACTAATTCCATGGGTTATTATGACCATTTTCATCTCACACATGTAACATTCTAGATAATTATAACTTATCATGAATCTACTTAATATATTCTTGATATTTTGGTTCTTGACTCCTCCAATGTTGGGTTGGTTGATGGTCCTAGAGTATTCCATGGCATCATGAATTTATTTAGTGGAATTGGGTATAAATAGTGGCACTTACAATTAGGTCCCTTATGGTTTTTTCATGAGTTATGGTTTTTACATAAATTCATGAACAATTTAATATTATCTTTAAAAAAATATATTTAGTAGGTCTATGTAATATTAATTGTTTTTCTATAAGATATTTTTATAATAAGTTTATTTTTACAGTTTCTCATTTACCTAGATATTTTTTTACCATGAAAAATAATCTAAATGTGAATACATCATGGTAAAATAGTATAATATTTGTTAATGATTTTTAAATTCTAACTAAATGAATATAAAATTATAATGTAAATAATAATAATAAATTAAAACCCTAATTAACCCCAACAATATTTCTTATTTGGAATAATTCATATCATGCACTATAGAAAAAAATAATTTCTAATTTGGTTTTGCATCAAAATTGATGCCAATGGTCATCATACAAGAGGAGCTACATAATTATTAATTTAAAAATTAAAAATATCCTAAAACAATATTATTTTTTGGGTTTTTTTTGCATTCCTGCAAATCATTAATTTTATTTAATGAAAATATTATAAAAATAAACTATGATAGAATAAAAAAATTGGGAAAGAAAAAAAGAATCGTAGAATTTATAGATTGGTTTATGGGTTTCTTCATTCTTATTTATGTTGTTTAAATTCAGTTTGATAATCAATTTCCAAAATAGAACAAATTAATTTATATAGTCCAATTTATTTGGTGTGAATCAATTATTACCAATACAATTTTAATTCCATCTCCCTCATTAATAATGGTTGTTGGGAAAAAATAAATTTAAAGTGTGATACCTTCCAAGAACATGCTCCATCACATTTTGTTTCATACATTAACTGTATGCACTCCATTATACGGAGATCCAATGTCAAGTATAATAGTGGGAAATGATTTAAATTAGATAATAGAAGTAAGAATTAGTTCATTTTTATGGTCTAAAATGTCTATAATAGTGAACAACACAATGGAAATTGAGGTCCCTAGAAATTTAAATTTCTAATCATTTCCAAGTAAATCGCATTTACATATATGTTTTTCCTCCCATGATTGTGTTTATTGTTTTATACATATTCAAATTCACCTATGATTTTTTTTAATAATGAAATAATACATTCTTTTTTTCATTTTTTTTAAATAAATAAATAACATGAAATTCAATATTAACATGAAATTAAATATTAACATGAAATAAAAATATATTGAGATTAATAATAATTCACTTGGCCTTCATGTTTGGTTTTATTTTTCATTCTCTTTATTCTTTATTTATTTTAATTTAGGATTGATAGCTCAATGTTTAGATATAATTGATGAACTAATAATATTTTATTTATTCGATGGGAAATTGGAAATTAATATGAAATATAAATTGAACATCATACTATAATCAAGGATTATGACACTCCACAGTGGAGAGTGGAACAATTTCAAGGACATAACACTACCATATTCTATTTCATCCATTTAACAACATGAATCCAACTAGTGTTGATCTTATGTTTAATATAAGGGATGAATATTAATAAAAAATAATATAAGTTGAATTAAGTTTCATCACATGGTGGACAATATCAACACATATATGTTACACTAACAATTACCACGATAATAAAATAAAACATTATGTAGTTATTCTTATATTTCAAAAACGCCTAACCCCAAGGAAAATCCTTAGTTCATCCCCACATAATCATTCTAAATATGTTTAAATAGTTAGTATATTTGATGTAGAAAAAAATAATAGTTAAATTTATGAGAAATAGTGAATTTGAGAGTGAAAAAAATAATAAAATGATATAAAAATTCGAATTTGTAATTAAATAAAAAACAATTACATAATATAGAAAATAATAACAAATAATTGAAGAATAAGAACCATGGATGAAACAATGGATGGGCACTTGAAAATAGAATGATTGCATGATTTTTTTTTTATTTTAAAAGAAAATTAAAAATAAAAACTAAATACTAATAAAATAAGAAAACAAAAAATATAGCATATTTATTCCTACACCCTCATGTTTTAACTCCCTAGTTAATATATCAATCACACCTACTTATATAGAGGGGTTTTCCCCTTAGGTCTCCATAAAGAAATACTTATCTCCAATATCTTTTCCCACATTAAAAATAAAAATTTGAGAACTGATTGTGTAAATTTTTGAAATGCTTGAAAATATCTGGTTTCCAATACATTATGCATGAAGTGAGTAGTTGTGTCAATTGATATTACATGAAATCATGGTTTTATGGAATTTAGAATGATATCGAATAGAGAATAATTCTATGAAGTGGAAATGGAATCATCCTCTTTGACCTTCAGCCATCACATTGGATGAAGGGAGCTTATATCATCATGCAAGGAATTGATGATTCTTGAACAAGAATCACCGAGGATTTATGATTCATTAGAGGATATAAAAGGATGATTAGAGTGGTGTCTAGTTTTTGTGAATCAAACATGAGTTTCTCTGATTGTGGAAATAGATTTTCAATGTGAATGATGGTTGTGGTTCAGCGATGATGAGCATGGTTGTAGTGGAAAATAATGGATTAGGGTGTCTATTTTAGAGGGTTTGTAAGAGATGTGGTTTGGAATCTATTAGGTTATAATACATAGTAACAATTATTTCATCATCCCTCATTAAAAGTGTATAAGGAAGAAGAACATATATAAATTGAAACATATCTCATACCTATCTTAGAATCATACTCTAGGGATAGACTCATGATTATTCTTGAATTAATAATCATGGGCCAAGCCTCACATGTGTTCCTCATGTGGACTATAGACCATATATATTCCCCATATAATCTGGCGCACTGAAATATGGAACATGGGCCTAATCCCTCAATGCAGCATCCCAACCCTACTAGACTGAGAAACTGTATCGATGGGATATTTTTTCAAATTATACTTTATGAGATGCTTTATGGATGAATCCCATAATTTTTTTAGGTCTTCAAGGGTTGCACAAATAATTTTCCAATTTAATCCATTTTAATAATTTCAATACCATTAATAAAACAAAACACATTATTAAAATAAAATTAATATCCAAAATTCATCATTGATTTTTTATTTAAATTTATTGATGTAATTTATTTCTAAATTACCAATTATTATTAAATAATTTAAATAAATGTTCATAAGACATATAAATCAATCAAAAAATCATTAGTTATTTTTTTTATTTTCATGAAATATGTGTGTCTCATATATACAACAATTGGATATAATTTAATAAATTTTTTCAATTTAATTCAATTACAAAAATATTAATGGTTTTACCTGTAATGAATATATTGATTTGAAATAATCCCAAACATAAGATTTTTATTCCCAATAAGAAAATGAATTTGATTATATTTATTGTTAAATTATTATTTTTGTAAAAATGTATGTTCTTCATCCTAAAAAACAAATGAAAGTTCTTCTCCTAAAATTATATTAGTGGTTTACAAGTATTCTTATTATTTCACTTCCCATTTTGTAAAAATTTCAATCAAATGAATACATGTATATGGAAATAACACTATCATTCCTTTATAGTTGGTATTATTATTCCTCTTCATCCATATTCACCAAATATTTTTATAGATGTCCATATTTATACTAATATTATTTTATATAGATATTAGATATTAACACTATTATTCCCTACAATGGTTTGAAATGTATATTTGTAAACATTTTCTATTCAATTTATTTCAAGTGATTTGAGTTTTTTTCTAATAGTTTTAATTCAACTCTCTTTTTTAACGTTATACCCTGAATTATAATTCATATTTTGTAAATTAAAAATAATGATGAATAATCCTATTCATATTTTAGTTGTTTGTAATTTTAATTCTTATTATTTTGAAATGTTTTTCTAAAATACATTTTTATATTAAAAAGAAATTTGTTTTTCTTTTTTGTTGTCATTTTGTAATGTTATATAGAAAATTTTTTACTTATATTCAAACATATATTAATGAATCTTATGATACAATGACCCTTCAATATCCGGATGGCTTATAATGAAATCTCATTATTTTTTCAGTGAAGCCCATCTATCTCCAATTGGTTTTTATATGATTTCATTTTTATTATGTTCATATTCTTATGGAACATATATTTATGGTTTAGTATCATATGGTGGGTTGGAATGTTATATCCTTTATTTGTATTGGATAAATATTTATAGTTTATTTGATAAATTTTTGGTTACCTGAATTAGATTAGGGGTTTTTATGTTTAAATTATTGTTGTGGGACATAATTTTGGATTATTATGTTCAAAATAAAATAATGATCATGATTCAAAATATCTATATTCTCATGAATGTTCATAGACCTGATTTCATGTATCTATGTTCTTTTGTTTTGTTATAGATATAATCAATCATTCCTCTCATTATAGTTATAAATTTTTCTATGTTTTTTACTTATGATGCATTTAAAAAGATATCAAATGTTCTTATGTTATGAATTCCCGAATCATGATAATTTACATATATCTCTGCACACCTATTTAAAATGATTATTGTTTTTAATAAATAATTGTGATTGTATTTATTATTTACTAGAAAAATTATTATTATATTATTATGATAGGTACATGTATCAGGAATATGTTATCATGAAGACATTTATATCTTATAGTATTTAATGATACATAATTATTATCATATATGTTTTCCTTTAATATGAATTTTAGTCCATTTTATCTTATGATTCAACTCCCCATGTGATGAATAAGTTTATTATGTATTATTTCCATAACTATATCGTATGAATAGATTATTTATGGGAGATATTGATGTAATAATGTAGAAAACTACATATATGTTGATAATATATCATGAAAATAAGCCCTTAGTTTGTAATATTGTGTAAATAGTGATTCATAATTATAATATGGGGGAATATTTTTGTTAGTTTTACATCATAATCCTCATCAAGTATAAATAATTTTTTTTAAAATTTGTCTATTTTTTATCAGATCAAGGAGTCAGGGTTTGGGGAATATCATTATGGGAAAACTACACTTAGTCTATTTCTTATGGGAGGTAGATAAAATCAACCGCTATTTAATTTCATATGATAATGAATAAATTTCAATATAGATTAGGTTCATATGATGATAACCATTCAATGAATATTAAATCCATTTTTATTGTAATAAAAAATTATGTATTAAAAATATTTAACCGGATTTCCAAAATTGGAAGTACCTTGAGACACCATCCATACAAAATATAGTCGGAGGAATCTCAATTATATTAGACCATATATATGAAGATATCCCTTCTATTTAATCTCTATATTTGAGAGATTTTTTTTGAGTTTCCATAATATCATTATGAATAATGAATATTATACATTTTTGAATGACCATATTTTACCTCCATGTTGATTTATCAGTAAATATAATTTTAATAGAATTCCAGGATTATAGATTATATATCCACTTTCCCTTGAGCTATTTTAATACCTATATATGGTTTCGTGGGTAGGAATATTAGAAAACATGATCTCAAATAGAAATGAAATATGATCAAAATAAATATTAAATGCCAATGATGCATTTTATCATACAAGAATGAGTATTTTTTCACTCACATGGATGTTCATGTTATTTTGATACAGTCCCATAAGACATGATAGTGTTTATTTGTATATCACTTCATATCTCTATCCACCATATACTAAGGGATATTGATATAATTTTATTATATTCAGCAATCCTTCCATTTGTCACTTAATAATAATATATGCATTTTGGGATGATATATTTTACTCTAGATATATCTTCTTCAACTCAGAGGAAAAAAATTATACCTTTTCATTAGGAATGATATGAAGTGTTTTTAATCTATAAGTGTCATAAAGCTTCACAGATTTTGTGATATCCTCTATAGTAAATTACAAGATTGTACCAACTTAAATCTTGCATGTAAAGAAATTGATTATATTATGAATGATCATATATTTCCTATCTTTGTCTAGAGGTATATACCATTTTTATATATTCCCAACAATGAAAAGGTTTATAAATACATTACAATGTGGACAAATTTATGTTTGGATGAATGAAATATCCATGGAACATTATTTTATGTTACTTAATTATGAAACCAGTATAGTCTTGTATCATCAATGTGCATTAGAAAATTAAACATCTATCTTTATGGATGAGCATAGTTCTTGCATAATTAATTCCATTTGAGTAAACTTGTATTAATTTTAAACAATTGAGTTTTTCTGAGAATTAAATTCACTAATGAATGTCTCCATAAAATAATGAAATATATATATCCTTCTATAAATTCATGTTGGTATAGGAATAGAAATTAGATTACCATTGAACGATATGATCTATCCAGACTTGATTTTGTGGTAGAACCACATTTTGAAGAATCTATTTTATTATTGTTATCCAATTGGTGAAAAAATACTTTTAAATAGGGTGGGATGTCACTTTAATAATGGTTGGTTATAATTTCCCCAATTTCATCCATATAATAATTAATATTTATAGGGAAGATTATTTATTGGTGGATTTAAATTTTTATTTCATATTAATATGTGTCTACTAAGGATGCTGTAGTGTTTTCTAATGAATTTACTTAAAAATTATTTGAATAATATATATAGTATATTTTTGAATATTATTGGAAATCAATAATTATTTTTCATACATAATCAAGATATTTAATGTTTTATTAAACCTTGATTAAATAATTAACATTGATCTAAAAATCAATATCTCTAAATTACCCCTGATTATTATTTGTGATGATTTTTTTAAAGGTCCACATCAATGCATATGATGATGGCATGATCTCCATCCTCATAATTGGTATGTGTTTTGGAAAGAAAGATATTATATGTTATAAATTCTATTATTAGGGACTTGAACTCACTCCCTATGCTGATGTTTATGTGATTTAGTTTTCATATCCATCTTTTGGTTGTGGTCATTAAAGAACCATATAAGTACGTCCCTGATAGTTGGTATGTTTTGAAAATTAAAACACCACTTATTTAGGAAAAATCATTTAAAAACGTCATTTAAATAAATTTGGATGCACTATGATATATTATATATTTTATTAATATGTTTTCATTAAAATAAATATTTATTGTATTTTTAACTAATATTTATTCATTGAAATTCATAACATGTTTCCTTTTATAATAAATTGAATGAGGAGAATATTGATTTGGATGATTTATTAAACCAAACAAGGGACATGATGATAATGATAATATCTCCAATTCAATAATGGGATTGTCAATATAAGTCACCACTTTTTGATATCGATATAATGGTCTATCGATTACACCATTGTCTTTCTATGAGAATTTATTCTATTCTATTTAATTTTATATTTTATTCAAGTGACAATATAACAATTTTATTATTATTGTTTTTCATGGAATAAAATAAATGATTTAAATTCAATAATTGTAATTAAAACTAATTTGTTTATTTTTTTCTTTGTACGGCCATCAAATTCAATTTGGAAATCATAATTGTATTGGTTGGTTCAAATTTCTTCATAATAATTTTTAAAGAAAAATTTCTATGAAAGGTATCCTATGAATTACCTACTGTAATTGATAAATCCATAGAATCGCCACAAATAATTATGGATTTGATGAGTGTAGATGTTATGTATAAACATATTCTCTCCTAGTTGACGTTAATGATTGATGAAATTACAAGAAGATAAGGAATATTATTAGTGTTACCCAGGAAGATCATTTAATAAAATTATTTTTAGTTTATGATAAAATAACATGTTGAAAACTACTTCATGATCTATAAGGTAATCATATATATATTGACATTGGACCACCAGATCATCTATTTACAATTATATAGTTTTCCAAAATATTGACATGATTAAATGATTGATGGTACAATACACAATACTAAAAAAAATATTAAAGTTAAATGTTTTCGTGGAAAATAAATATTTTTGAAGTACAATATTTATTTCAAAAAATATTATTTGTGTTCAATAATATTTCATGTTAACCCAAATAGTAATCTATGTATGTTTGTTCCTCCAAAATAGTTATCACATTGATTATTCATTTTTTTTGTTATTACTATGAAGTGATCCTTGGAAAAATAATCATTCTAATCTATGATGTTATCATTAAAACATATAATAATTTTTTTATGATGGAAGAAAAGGAGGCATGTCATTTTTTACGAGACCCCTCAAATAGTGTTTTATATGATCAGTAAATAAAATATTTGTTCTAAAAAATTATAATTGGTCTAGTGAATTATCATTTACATGTTTTTTGATTGAGTACTTATCAGGAAGACACAACTGATTAGAGGACACAATGGGATATAACCCACAAATATTCATTCATATCGATTAATAAAATTCATAGGGTATCTTAATTGGATAGATTTTTTTCATGTGACATAGAGGAACTTATTAATGTGGGCTGCCAATATTATTTTCTTCTTGAATTATCCTATAAATTTTTATAAATTGTATTTGAGAAAGAAATCATAAATATCTCATCATTATTTCCAAGGAATTCAAAATATTGATTTTCTTCATCGCATATTTATGGGTAAAATGGATTCATCCCATGGGATTAAGGAGGTGATATACGGTTATTATTACTTACAGTAGAGTCATATGACAATGTAGAATTATTTTATTCATTCAAATTATAAAAAACATTAAAATTGATAAAATGGGTCCTAAACCACATGTACATATTCAAAAGTATGTTTATATATTAACCAATCTTGGATTATTTGTTGTACTGAATGAATATCAATCAAAACTGAATTTTAGTATATTTGATTAAGGGAAAGGATGGTATTTATTGATTGTATAAGAATAACTAATGTATATCTATTGTATGGTGTGGAAGAAGGAAAATTAATTATTACCTAGTATTGTATATTAATTAACAATGGTTGTCACCCAAAGAGGAGTGGAGATAGAAATTAGGTTTTAACTTTTGGTTGATTTTCTGAAAATTGATTTATAATAGGATTCAAAAATTAAATAGATAAAGAAATTTAAATTGAATGGTTTAAAATATATGATTAATGTTATGATTATTGCATGTTTTAATGGACCTTATGTATTGTTATTACAATTTAAAATTCATTCCCTATTTCACATTTACTAGACTACTAAGAGGGAGAGTCCCCTTTGATCCCTATCTCTCCATTAGTAGATGAGGATATTGATGGTATCCCAAATCATGTCCCAAAATGTTCACACTCAAATAAATGTTTATAGTATTTCTATAAGTTCTTTCGATAAATTAAATCAATCCTTAATTATGAATTTTTATCATCAAATAAAAAAGCGACACCATCAAAATTCATCACACATTTTAGTGATAACTAATGACTAATATTAGAACATTAATAGATTTCATTCAAAATACATATGAATCATATAGAGGGAGATTTTGGATCAATACCCAAGAAAAATAAAATTACTTACTCTAATTGAAACTATGTTTTATGGGATATTAGAAATTGAATCAGTAATTGATACATGAAATCAAATAAAATGTGGAATATAATTTAATTATGGTGAATAACTAAAACAATTATCAAGGGTCTAGTATACGTCTATCAAGATCAATCATAGGAACTATCCTCCTTATATGCGGAATCCAAGTTGATTCAAGTGATGCAAGAAATCATAGAACAAAAAAACTAAATGAAAAGAAAATAAGGATTTTAAATCTTCAGTAGACCCTCATCCCAGTCCTCATTCCCCAAAACATTCATCATAAATCTTCCCCTAGCTTGTTATTCATATGAATGGAAGAGGTTTTGAGGTTTTATAATGGTTCGTTAACATCTTTCCCCCCATGATGGTTTTTTATAGTGAGTTCTTATTAAAACACACAAACAACAAAATTTTGTACCTTTCATTATATAATTGTGATAATATTAGAGTTTTACATAAAATGTTCAGAATAAAAGTTGAGTTCTTGTTGAGTTTATAGGAGTTAAAATATTTTGGACTTGGTTATATTTATAGTATCAATATATATGTTTCTCGGATAATAGAATTTATTTTGGCCTCACATTCCTTATCCTATATAACCACCTCCCAAATTTTATATGGGGAACTTATTTTCATGTGTGGAATATTCTTCAAAAATTATTCCATCTGGTGAATGAATTATTATGATTATTAATTACATGAAAATTCCATATGGATTTGTGGTGAAAATATACTTGATTCAGAGGGAAATAAATATAGTAGGTTTTTAACTGGATTTATTCAATATAGAAGATTGTTCTTTGAATAATTCATCTGAGGAAACATGATAACATTTAATCATTGAATTTTGTTATGTGGATATATGTAATTACGTATTTAAAAGATAATTAATGTATCAGTTATCTGATTTAGACTTTCCATAATTATTTAGTGTTCGGTGTTGATTTATATTTTTTGTTTTCTATACAACAGGTACATGTGTCCCTGAATTTTTAATATATAATAATATTTATTTATCATTTAAATTACTAGATACATATTGGACATCCCATTTTTAGTTAAATATTTTCAAATAAATTTAATTTATTCAGAAGTTTTTCTTTCATACAACACCATGTATTAATGAAACACAGTTTTCTATAAATATTGTTATATAAAAATACTCATTATAAAATATCCATTAAATATAGTTGTAATAATTTGAATAATAAAATTTTAAAACTATTTAAACTTGTTTTATCTAATTAAAATTTATTTATATATATGTATATAATATTTAGTATGGCATTTATATAATTTTAAAATATTGTTTTTTCCATAAATATGTCTTAGTGGTTACTATGAGTAAATAATAAAAACAATTTTTTCACATTTATAAAAAGTAACGTAAAATAAATTTATTTTTAAATATATATATCTGATTTATTTATGAATTCATTTTTTATATTTTATGCAACCATTAATTTTTTATGAATCATAACAAATTATTTTTATTAGACACTTCCTTTTAATTTAATGAATTTAAAAATATCCTTTTTTATGATGGTTTTAAAAGAAACATTTGATAAAAAATATATTTAATATTAAAATTTAATACAGTGAACCAAATTGATATTTATTTATTATATTAAAGACATTTGTGGTTATGAAATTTTTCCCATTAGAAAACTGCATTTTCCTCATGCAATGTAGTTTAAATTTAATTAAAAAATTTCAATTATATGAATATAAATTTGAAAAATATATTACATTTTTGAAATTTTCATATACAATATTTAATAATATGTTAAACATAATTTTTTTTCAATATTAATAATAAAAATTGTAAATAATAAATTGCCAGGGATAATGTTATAATACGTTCCCTAGGGTGATAAACTAATATTAGAATGGTCTGTTTACTAATAAAACATGGCATAATGATAATGTGAATCCTTATATTAGTCATATATTGTCCCCTAAATTAATGCAAGTAAATTTAATGGAATTTTCCATGAGAATAAATATAATTTTGCATAATTTCTCTAAATATCATGTACTATCCTATTTGGTTCTCCCCCCACTTATATGAGGATATATTCCCTGATCTCATCTTTACCCATTCCTAAACTATGGGATTTTCCATGAAATTGAAAACTAAATTACTCAATTACATATTGATTTTATTGATTCATTATTTTTAACAATAAACCCTTCTAGGATGGTTTTAGCTATAGTCCTAAATATTGTTTCTAATTAGGATGTACATTATTAAATAAGTGTAAATTTCCTCCTCTAGAAAAAAGTCCAAAATTCATAATGATATTAGGAAATAAATATATGACATATATTGAGATATTATTTGGTTATTTTCTAGACATAAATCTATATCATAATTCATCACGTGGGAAATGAAAACATCAATCATGTTTTTTAGCGTACTACAACATCATAAACATATAAACTTTTTTATTTTTTATCACTACATCTCACGACTCGATATAATGACTGATATAACATATTAATATGATATTAATTAAATAGTCATACATTTGTAATTTTAATATCAAAAATAACTTATTTTATCATGTCATTGATAAATGATAATATTTCCCACGTGTACAATGACCTACCACCTAACTAAGTGATGTGAATTGTTTTTCAATTTGGATTTTCATGGAAGGTAATGAGTATAGGTTTAATAAAAATATGTGATATATAAGTTCTAAAAAGTACTACAGAAATGTATTATATCATTTATATTTACTATTTTAAATATATCTAAAAATGGAATCAATAATCAAGTGTATGTGAGGCTTACCATCTCCAAAAAATGGAATAATTAATGTTATGCATATAAATTTTCTAAATTAAATGAGACAAATATTTAATTAATAATATTATATATATATCATTGATAAAGTTCTTCATATTATGGAACCAGGATAAATGTAAATAATTTGAAAATACAAAATCAAAACATATATGTAATGAAAATATGTTATAACCCAAAAAATTCTTACCTTAATTTTTTAGTGAATGAGTAATAAATGAATTTAGGTAAATCATATATAGAATGAAACATATGATTAAGGATCTATAAAATATTTATAATAAACTTATATTTATTATAAATGATGTTTTTACCTGTATGAATGATGTTGATACTATATGTAATATATTTCTATCTCACATATATTTTTGAGGTACATAGGCTTTATACAATACTTATTTCATTTGAGTAGTGTATATTGTACCCATAATATTTTTTATGATCCTTTTCCTTATAATTATGGTTTATAAATATCCACATAATCTTAATTATTTCATGGGGAATACAATTCCAATGATACACTTGTGGTAAATGTGTAATGTTACAATATTATTATTTATTTTTATTTTTTAGGATATAATATGAATGATGAGATATCATGATAAAATTTTCAAGAAAATCATGAAACATCCCCTCATATGATAATTCCATTAAAATTAATTTTTACTCTTTATTTAATCTATTTACTTATTGAATATGTTTATATGTAATTTTTAAGAAAAATTTAACATTATTTCTCAATTCATCTAGAATTAATTTTTCTTTGATGTTTATGTTTTATAAAAATGTAATAATGAATAATTTTATTGTTCTCTAATTGGGATATAAATTATTTTTTACCATTGTTTTAGATTTTAAAATTTTATTGATAATGATTAAATTGTTGTTTTTCTAAATAAGTAATTTTATTATTTGAAAATAAAATGACAATGGATTCCTTGTTTTAATATTCACAACATAAGCTAAATTTTTAACCATTATGAATATTCAAATCCTTAGGGATTACATTATAATTTAAAGGGAATATTTATAATTAAATGTATTTTCATAATTTATTTTGAAATTTTAGTTATAAAAATATTATTTATAAAATTAAAAGTTGGGTTTTCTCAATTAATTTACAATGTGATTTTCAATGATCATTTTCTATTTCAGATGACATTTTTTGATGTTATATAATCATTAATAGTTATATTAACTAATTCTTCAATCCTAAATAATTATCATTGTTTTTTAATATTATTAAGACAACATTTTTATGATACTTGGTCATTTTTTCATGGGTTATACAATGATGAAATGTTGGTATCATTTTTAAACATGATTCCCTTATATGGTTTATAATATGATTAAATGTTTGTAAAACCCATTTATATCAATGGTTTATAATATAATGAATATAAATGATTTTGTGGAATACATATTTATGGTTTACCTAATGTGTTCATTATTAAATTATACACATAAATTCTAGTTACATTATAAATATAGATGGTGGCTATGTTATAGTAAAGGGAAATGGTTTTATTTTTAACTGGGATGGCTGATATGTAATATCCAAGGATAGTGGTCCTATTATAACAAATTATGGTTGACACCAATTTCTCGTAACATGGTGATGGATAATGGTGTATATATCATGATATAAATAGTATTGGAATGGGGAATGAACCCATATAAATATGGGAATTTGAATGAAATTATATTATTGAATTTGAACCGTGACTACAATCCGACAATTGAATTTTTTATTTTAAAGACACTATTTAAGAATTTGTGTGAAACCAAATAGATAAAGTTCAACCAAATATCATAATATCCATACACAACATTATATCAATCATAATATTATTTCTTGGCATTGGATGATTCCAACTCAGAGGCCAGGTTTGAATGCCATAAGTGGTTGTCATGATGCTTTCAAAGCTTTGGCTACTCCTACAAACATAATTCCAGACATGTCGGGATATCCACAAAATCATTCCAAATAGAAAAGACAACACCTATTCCCCTCTTAGAAGCAGACCTTGTTCTCACTCGTTTCGTAAGATTAGAGTAATATCTCATCGTCCATCTTCAAGCTATATCCGATATAACATATTCCCACTTAGCTATCCTAGATTTTATACCCTGAACAATATCACACAATTATTTTCTAGAAATACCACTCAAATTCTCTTTATCATCATCCCCCACATTCCCAATTTTAGGTCTAGCTTCATTACCCTTTCTTCCATCCTTTTAACAATCAACTTAAAATGCAAGTGAGAATCAATTATAGTAAGACAACATACCAATTTTTCATGGCTATCAATATATTCCTTTACCATTGCACCACCCTTAATCACAACAATATGATTATTGGGAGAATATTGTATGCTAACAAATCCATGGTCTTGAATTTTACTCGACCATGTTTCCATCAATTTTGGATGATTTATGTAGTCATTGTGTCTCCTCCTTTGCTACTTCTTAAGAATCATACCTTCCACATGAACCTTAGATATTCATGATACCTCTTTAGACCCCACACATTCTGAAGTGCTTCCAGCATGATCATAGGTAGGATCCTGAGGAAACACATCAATGTCCAGACACTCATTAGAGTTATTGGTTTTCACGCCCACATGAACCAAACTCGGTTCTTTAGCATGTAGGTTGACCAATAAATAAGAAGAGATCAAGGGGTCATTCACAACCTCAACCATCCAAAATACATCATCTGTTCCAGTTAAACTCCCACCTTCAGATTGAGGAAACATTGTGGAATGATCATCAACCAAAACTTCCACTATTTTACCCCTCTCCCGTCCCGTAAATTCTCTTTCATCAGATCAGAAGCCCCAAAAACATGAGGTTCAACACCCGATTATGCCATTGTAATTCCCTTCACCGTGTTTCTCGCCTAAGGATCCTAGTTTCCATCCCCTACCATTCTCGCAAACTCTGGCGCCTTCACCTTACATTCACCCCACCAGTATACATCAGTTGAATGACCCGACAGACGTAATAATGGAAATAAATCCACCCACTGCTCATAAATCACTAGTTTCGTACACTTGACCTCCTTTCTAGCTTTAATATAAATGAAATCAACTTGTTCATTTGAAGCATCCACCTCCACACACATGTTCATTTAAACAGATGTATAACAGCTGTATTATGAGAATTAAAAAATTGGAATTGGCCATCCAAATTCCCTAACAGATGTAGAATTGTAGTGTTCATGAATGGAAGAGGAGGCAGAGCGAGACTATCTCAAAAATGAACCGTAGAAGAATCACAATTCAGTTATAAATCATCGCTCCATAGAGACTAGTGAAATCCAAATCCACTGCACCTCCTGGGAGAAATGGTCTGAACATGGACAAGATCATTTGATAAAGAACAATGCACCATCATATGTCTTCTATTCAACATACCAACTACCAATCGATCATTCATCCCCCAAAAATATTATACGATCCTATCAAGGACGTCCACTGATGAGGAAAAATTATATAATCTTGCAACCAATTTGAGGTTTAAAAGGCTCTCCACTTCTGTAAACAGCAAAGATGATAATAGAATAATTTTTAAGATATGTGATATATTGAGTATAGTTTAAAATTTTTGT
Source organism: Viscum album (assembly GCA_963277665.1). NCBI lineage: Eukaryota > Viridiplantae > Streptophyta > Magnoliopsida > Santalales > Viscaceae > Viscum > Viscum album. The sequence continues at coordinate 445,813,781 of OY728121.1, forward strand.
TCTTAGGATATCATATCATTGTGAACATTTTATGTTCATATCTACATGTTTTTATCATAGTGAGCATTTTTGACCACCCTTTCATTCGTTTTGTTTACCAAGGTTATGAAGAAATGTTTTATATATGATATTTTTAAGAGGGGTGATTATTATGAAGAAAACAATGGGATATATTATATATCACTTATTTTCCATTTTTTTATGTGAAAATGTTTCCATATTTATTTTACATAAGTAATGTCTACCATAGATCATAATCTTAGGTAATTTGTTTCCGCTATTAAGGCGAATAATCTGTTTTAGTGTAATTTATGTCTCTATAACTGGTATCAATGATTGATATTGAGAACCTAGTATGTAAAAGTCATATTTTAGGAAAAGTTATTATATTTTTGGTAATGTAATGAGAAACTGAATTATTTTAAATTTAATACCTACCTGGATTATACATGATGATGTTTATATATAAAATTTATACCTAAGGGTAATAACATTGAAAATAGTACATTGGGATTTGACCAAATAAACACATTGTCCATGAAGATATCCCTTGTTGGGAACCTTGTTTGATACATAAATGTGATATTATTAGGAAATTGAGAAACTCTTTGTGAATCATCAGGATGTATTTGAGTAATGAACATGAATTACTAAGGATAAATGTAATGTTTCACGATTTAGAAATATACTGAATGATATATCATGATTAATCATTTTAATTAATTGTGATTCATTGTTATATAATCTATTTTTGTTTTAGTTGTTAGTTGATGATAAAATTTTGACTTTTAAATTTTAATATGAATCCTAAAATATTAATGTACACTATTTTTGATTTTCTATATGAATTGAAATATTTCTAGATAAGAATCAAGGAATTTTAATACATATCTTTAATGATTATATGATAATAGTAGTCAAAACATTTAATGGTATGATGATCACAAAACATTCATATGATTCTTATCCTCATGATTATTGTGACAATGTGCATCCATAAAACCACATTGCCTCCCCTTTGGTTGAATTTGTTGTTTTACTTGGAATATACTGGTTATCTTTGCATAAGCCCAACATCAGTTGATGAGGATGGAATTTCATATTTCATATTTCAAAATATCATATAATCATCTATTAGTGTGGAGATAAATATTAACTTTTCATCAAAATAACATCTACTTTATAGTCATCATTCCCATAGAAAAGGTATCTTTCACACATGGATGTAGAGAAACATTGTACAATATTATGCCAATATATGTGAGTTTTTTATGCTTTTCTAGATTCTTTTCCCAGTATTCAATTTAAATGCGATGATTTTATCACAATAACAACCATTATGGTGCAACAACTATTTCATTTACTCCATATAAAATTGAAACAATTGAGTTTCCCAAATTATAGAAGAGACTCTAGAATGAAATTGGAATGTGTTACAATACACCAAATGTGTAAACATGGGTTTCACTAATTATTTTGGATTAAAATATTAATTCATTGATGAACCACATTATGGATTATTAATAATTGTATTCAATCTGAATCATGAACATGTTTCCTCTACTCCATAAATATGATTTATTATACACACTTCATAGATATGAATAATTTTGCATGATTTCCCATGATTTTTTATAGTATCTTTTGTGGGTCAATAATGATCACATACCCAAGAAGTTTTTTGAATATGATATGGAAAAATTAAGATATAGTTATTCAATTTCATATAACTAATTTTACTTATATCATTCTAGATTCAATGAATAGTGTCATTATATTCATCCTTGTTTATTTCATTGTATTCTTGATAAATGATATTATTATAAATTCAAATTTATTTTAAAATAATTATGATCATTTCTGGATTGTGATGATGGACCTAAAAAAGGTGGCATTATATGAAAAATTTACCATGTGTAAATGTTGTATTATTTAGTTTTTTAAATATAATCACATTATTGGTTATGATGGTGGATCCATTATAGATGGATTCTATTTAATAGTTCCATAGAATAGAAATTGTGATAATGATATTTTATTTCATGGGCTGACTTGATATTGTTGATGGTGTGTAGAAAATTTTTCACATGTGTCTAATACAATAAAAATGTTCACAACGAAGGGTGCCTTGTTATAAAAGATTATTGAATGTTAGGAAGATTTAAAGGAGATATAGAGAATATTAAAAAGTATACCTATTCATATATTTCTATATAGTGGAGAACGGTATGTAATCTATAATTCCACATCGATGAAGTGTGTAGTATAGATTATTCTGAGAAAAATATTTTTGTATCTTATGTATTATAAAATTTGATGTTTCCTGAGAAAAACAACCCAACTCATGATTTGGAGTTTCCTATAGTATTTTATTCAAAATAAATATGGAGGCATTATATTTAAAGAGAATTTTTTATAAAATACACTTAAAAAAATTAATGTATATATTCAAAAATAAGTAGTTAAAAAATTACTAGAAATTTTTTTTGCAGAATAATAATGACTATGAATAATGAACACATTACTACCACAGAATAGTTAACAAGATGGTAAATTCATTGAACTAAATATATCATTCAAGCATATCCATGATGGGGATCCCAAAATATCTAGTCATTCTATTTTTGAAAATGATGGATCGTGAAATCCTCAAGGATGTGAAAATAATTTATTTTAAAAATAACTAATGAACTATCAATCCATATAGGAATAAAAGTATCATAGAAGGATGATATGGCGATGAAAAAGAAGATGATATATGTTTCTGATGTAAACCATGATTGTTAAAGAATAATAGGATATATCCACCAGGTATGTGTTCAAACAATACTATATTTAAAAAATGGGAATTTTGAGTTGACTCATAGTTCATTTTTTTATTGTCGACTTTGATGTATGATGATTCATAGAGAATAGATAGAGTGTTCTTAAAGGGATGAAATTACAAGGGATAGTAGAAAATATATATATTAGTCCTATTTTTTGAGTATGTTCTGGTTGGGAGAACAAATTATATTGATATGTTACAACTTGTTCCGATTCAATAATAGAAATAGGAAAACATCACTATATATTTTTTAATCAGACTCCCACAAAAATCTCAAAAGAATAATTCTCTATGGTTTAAATTCAATAACATTAAAATTTTATCACACTGTATCCCTATTCAAGAATATTTACATCTAGATCAAGAAAACATGTTATACATTAAGGATTTTATATGTTTTTATGGGTTTCCAAATAATGTTATATCAGAAAGGGATCCACGATTTTCCTTAACCATTTGGTGAATACCTTAGCAAGATAATATATATAATTAACATTAAGAACATCCTATCTTGAATAGATTTATGTTCAATGTTAATGAACAATTCAAACACTAAAGGATATGTTTGTAGATTTCCCTATGGATTTCATAGGTTGTTCGAATTGGAATTTTACACTTGCAATGACTTCTTATAATAATATCATTAATTTGAGTATTCATATTTCCCATTATGATTCCCTCTATGGAAGAAAGGGTAGAAACCCAACTTAATAAGATGTTGTTAGAGAAAATAAATATAATGGGTGATGAGATTGATGAGGAAATGGTAGAAAAATGTTAGAGTCATTCAAAAACACATCATGTGGGCTCATATTTGAAAAAAATTGTATGATGAAAATCATTGAACGATCTAGAATTTTAACTCTTGGAGTTTTTGATCCTCTGGATTATCCTATAGAATATGTTCATGAAATTTATATAAAAATGAAATCTATGACTGACAAATATCAAAAAGATAATTATAAATGATTTCCTATGGTAGTATCTAGTCTATTAGTGTCTTTAATACGTATCTCTCATGATTGTGATGTGTTCTACCAGTCTATCTAGAGAAAGTGCATACCCAAAACATTAAAATTACAAAATATAGATATCTTAACACTGGGGTATGATCATTTATATGAGTAACAACTAAAGGAGGATCTAGATCATAGATCGATGTTTCAATGAAACAAGGCCACCAACATGGTCAACGTTTTGTGTATAAAATATTAATTTAAATAATATCACTGTGAGCCAAATGCTATTGGGATGTACAAGAATCCTAATTTTTTTGAATAAAAGTGCAGAAATTGGATGTTGAAATACATTTCATGGTGGTATCATTTGAAAACGTATGTTTTTATTAAATGAAATATATTTTTTTGATAGTTTTCAACACAAACAACATCGAGTTTTAAACAATTGTGATATACTATTAATAATATTTTTCAATAAATTACAATTATTTTCTAGTAATTACAATTGTAAATATAAAGATTCATTCCTTAAATTTGGAATAATATATATATATATATGTATTTTATATAATAAATATATTTAAAAATAAGTAACCATTTTAGGTATTCATATATTTTGCATAAATGATTTTCTAAATAAATGATTTTATTTTATTTAAATAGGTAATTATATTAAAATTTTATACATTAGGAAAATATATTTCAAAATATAATATTGTTTATTTGAAATCTAAATATAAAAATTTTATTTGAGGGAATTAATGAATTTTTTTGGAAAGGAATAATTTTTCAATAAATATTATAAAAATCTTATTTTTATTAAAAACATATAATTTCATTTAAAATTTTTACAAAGCCTATTTTATATTAATATTTTTTATTATTATAATGAGTTGAATATTATATTTATTAATTAAATTTTTCCAATTTGATACAATTTCATATATATTTTTCATGTCAAAACATTCCATAAATATGAAAATGTTGTCATTAGTGGACCTTTGTTTTTTGTTATATCTGTGGGTTTTATTTTAAATTTAAATATTCATATTCATTAAATGGAACATGGAAAAATTTATTGCATATTGGTAATAAATTTTTTTATATTATATAAATATGTCATCTTAATTGTTGGTCAAAATAAGTATTCCAAATACTACTATATTAATTAATGTTTTAATGGATAAATTGGTTTAACATTGGTAAATATAAAAATATATGAGTAAAATTACCAAGAAAAATTAAATAAATACAATTTTATAACCAAATATAAACCTTTAAATATCCTAAATTCTATTTCATGTAAATTTAAATGATTTTTTCATTTGAAATTATTTATTATTTTTTCATTTCTAGGGAATATCCATTTAGTTTTCGAGGGGGTTCCACTCCCCATTTATAAGCAGAGATCTCATATACTCTCATTTTCATACTTCTAATCGAATTTCATTATAAAAAATCATAGTGGCGTTATTTTTATTAATAAAATATTCCATGAAGGCATTAATTTTAAACCAAATGGCTTTCTCTAAAAAATAGTTATATTCCTAAACTATACGATTTTATTTTATTTCATTATTTATTTTCATAAAATATTTTCCAACCATGATGATATGATCAGAAAAATGTATATTATTCATTAATAAGATTTTACATTAATTAAATGTCATACATCTATCTCTTCTTCCATTATGGGAGAAATGAATCTATTGATCATGTGTATGGAAAACTACCACCTTCCAAAACGATGTAATTATTTTCCCATCTCCTCCTCTCATGAATCTGTATAAGGATTTATTTAACATATGTATCTAAAATTAATTGAATTATTATACTTATATTTATAATATAAAATATTCATTAATAATTTCCATTTCATACTTACGAGATAACGTCGCTATTATGTACGATAGAATACATCCTCAATTTGGGATATGATTGTTTTCAAATATGATTCACATAAAAGGTAATAATGAAAAAATATATGTAATATATATATATAATTTTAAAATGGATCTATAAAGGTCAAATATTATTTAATATCCATTTGATTTATCTATTGAGAAAATTGGAAAAACATTCATGTGTACATGCGAAATAATGTCTCATTATACGATGCAATTCATCTTCCAAATATAAGTTTAATGGAATAAATTAATAACATTTGTTACGAATAAATATAATATTTATATCTGGGTTAATATCATTGAGATTATGGAACTGTGATTATAATCAAAAGTACCAAAAAAATTCCCAATTAGAGCATATATGTTAAACAATGTAGTTAGTAGACAAAATGATTTTCTAACATGAAATTGAAAATATATACATAATAAAATCTTTTATATAAATCATATATTGTGTTATTTATAATATTATGGTTATGTTAAAAATAAATAATAAACCAATTTTATTATAATGTAGGTTATAAGTATATGAAGGATGTCAAGACTTAGGGTGTGTTATTTTCATCTCATTTATATTTATTAGGGACACATGCCCTCTACCCCACTTATATATTTTTTTGGGGTGAATATACTACCCATAAATGTAATTTATGTTCCATATAATTATAATTATGGGATATATATCCATATAAATTTTTTCCTGTTATGGTTTATATGATTTAAATGATACTAATGTTGTAAACGTTAAATGTTAAAATGATCGGGTTTATAAGAATTATTTATTAAATAATTTCAATGATGAGATTTATTTATATAAACTTTTTAAAACTCATTAAATAAAAAATAAAAAAAATTATAAAATGAAAATTCTAGGGTTTATAATTATTTTACAATATTTACATAGAAACGTGTTCAATATATTTATTTTAATAAAAAATCATTTTTTTCTCTCTCATCAGTTGTGAATAATTTTTCTTTTATTTAAATAAATTTTAAAAAAAATTAAAAAATTGATATACATAACAAAAAATGAATATTTAATGAAATGTTAACCCATGTATGACTTCTTATGAAATTTTTAATGAAGAAAATTCTTTTAATTTTTTGAATTAGGATGTTCTGACTTTTTCAATTTTTTTTGAAATGATTATTTTTATTAATATGAATGGAATGAATGGTATATTCTACTATCAAAACATCTAAATTATGTAAATTCTAACTTATATATTCAATGGTTAAATTTCATGGTGAAATTATCTTATATATTTTGTGAATATTTAGTTTTTGAAATGTGATTTTCAAATAATTATATTTATTTTCCAAATCTAATTTCCCATGTGATATTTGAAAATAATTTTTAATATAAGTTGAAATATGTGGATTTCATATTATACTCTCAATTTTTATTATCCCGCGATAGAATATTCATTATTTCTCTGGGTGTTTCATATTTATGATCGAAATAGTGTTAATAAACCCATTCCATTATTCCTTGGGTTATGTTGTGATGAAATTATGAAATTTTTAAGAAATATGTTTCATTTCAATGTGGTATGCCATGATAAAAAATTTATGGAACCAAATTATATTCATGGGTTATGATATAATTTTTTTATGATATTTTTGCACACTTATGTATGGTTTTAATTATGTTATGTTCGTAATGTTTTATCTAATGATGGTGATTATGTTGTAGTCATGGAAAATGGTTATTTTATAACCAAGAAAATGGTTATGTTATCAACAACGATGGTGTGCATGTTATAACATTGGTTAATGGACACATTATAATCATGGATTAGAGTGACCAATAAATCCCTCCTATTCATTGGGTATATATTGAGATATCATGAGATAAATAGGGCTAGAATGGGGAGAGAACCTAGTTCAGTTAGGGACTATGTGCAGTATAATAGTATTGGGGATGAACCATGAATATTGTAATGGATTTGGGAGTGAACCAATTCTACTATGATTGTTTAAAAAATGATCCACGAATGATAAGTAAATGATTTTTTTGTGCATAATTGTTTTCCACAAATCCATGTATTATTCAAATATTGTGATTTCAAATATTAGGTCCTTTTATTACATTATGATTAATGAATTATAAACTACCATGATTTATGACATGACTCTTGTATATAATCTATGATATATTTGGTATGGTTACAAAAAGATATTATAATTTAATAATATTATACTGATCATGTTTTGTTGACATCTCCCTTATTTACCCTTATCAATAATTCAATATCACATTTTCTGATGTCTAATTTCCATGAGTTATTACGAAATTTATTTTTTATGATTTTCCTAAGAAGTATTCAGGTTATTATAATCATAGTTGGAGATGACATAACTACCTTCTGGACCAATTTATTATATGTCCACATTTCCAAATGAACTAGAAATAAACTATTTCTGGCTTGGATTGTTATTTTATTTAATAAATCATCATCTATTTTGTTGTGTATTCTGTATATGAGTGGGTTGGTCTCTAAACATATGTCACTTGAGCCAAAATTTCTAAAAACATCAAACTTATATTTTTGGTCATCTTTTTGATCAAATTAATAAATTTATAATTTTCCTGAATATTGTACCAAACCAATCAGTGATTGTGATAGTAATCCGGGTGATCATTTAACCCCACACAGATGGTTTTTTTATTTTCCCAATGGGAAAAAATGACATCTTATTGTCTAGTAATTAAAAACATTGAGATCTTCTCCTTTATGAAGAAATATTCTAGGTTATATATCTTTCAATATTTTAGTGATTATATTGATTCCAAACATCACTCGTATTATCATTAGTGTATTTCCATAATAATATACATTTATGAAAAATTAACTAATTATGGTTTTGGGATTAGTGGTTGGAGAGGGAACTACAACTACTCTTAATATAGTAGCCATAATGAATAATTTTCTTGACATTATCCCAAGTGTTAAGGACGATAGCTGAGTCTTGGAATTTGAGTTCTAAATTTAATCATTCATCCATTATAAGAAATTGAAAATGCAAAATAACAAGTCGGTCACTTAAAAATAATTTGAAATTTTTTATGTTCCTCACATTGATTCTCTTTGAATAATAATATATAATGTTATACTAGAAGCTTTAATTTCATTTATTATGTAAAATATATTTACCTATTGATAAAATATATTACCCTCTTACTCTAACATAGTTTAAATTTTGATAGATCAAAAATAATTATTATACTATAAAAATTATTTATATTGGGTATCTTCCAAATGAAACCATCATAATTTATGATAGATATACCTATTTTATTGTTTCACTATAATAATGTTTTTCATTATAGGATTTCTAACATTTACTGCAATTTTTATGCCATATAAAACTCCATTATTCTTATAATAGAGATGAATTAAGATGTGTAGTGTGTGGGATACTTTTCCTGATTCCCCAAGTTATTGAATTTTCAAAATCTTGTATTTCCAATCATTGGAAAAGGAGGAGTGATATAAAATCAATTATATTTCCAAATTATTCTTGAAACGATCTAATCGACCCATAATAGTAGTACATTGACTTATTTATAAACCAGATTCACCTAATGATGGATAGTGACATAAAATAATAGATTCCCAAACAAGGGATTTCAAATTGCAGACATTTGGAAATCTATTGCCTCCACACCTACAATTATGATTAATACTGATATATATTTTACTTAGTTGAATTTGGATCAGCATATAGGGATAGTTTGTGGGTTTTTGAAGTATATAAAATTTTTCCATCATCATTATTGAAATCTAACCAACTAGGTGTCATTTGGATAATAGATGGGTCTCTTAAACCAGTGTCTAACCTTGATTACATGTTTTAAAACTCTCCAAATAATTATTTGGGAAAACCTAATATTGAATAGATTTCACTATATTGTATTACTCTAAACCAACATGACATTCTATATTATCTATGTATTTAACATCAACAACAATCACTAATGTGAAATCAGATGAAAGGATATATTCATAATATTCATTTGAATAATAAGGATCCTTATAATTTTTTGAAAATCAATTATGTTTTAAATATTAATACACCTTTATAGATTCAATTTGGAGGAAATTTTTTTATTTGTTACCCTATTATGGTTTTATCCACACCATCATGACATCATCAATACCGCTTTTTTATATTAATTCTTTTGGAGTATAAAATGGAATTCACTTAATGGACCCCCATCTATAGGGGCAAATCATGAAATCTCAGGGGATCATTTTTTATATAAATTTTATAGAAATCTATTTTTAGTCCTTAATAAATTGATTTTATTTGTGTATAGTGTGGTGAAAATTTCCGCTTCCTTACTGAATATTATGAAACATTCTATGTTATAATCACAATAATACTCCAAATCTTGTAAGGATGATGCAAGGAATTATGATTATATAAAGAAACCAATAATGTTTTCTGGAAGATCAAGAATATGTTTCTCATTTAATGTCTTAGGAATTTTAGTTTTGGGAGTTACCATGGGCCAAAACTAAACGTATATTCTATAATTGTACTATTATTTTAATAATGTTGATCAAAAATATCTTATTCATCCATGAATTATTAATTAACAAGTTTTAATCATAAATTTTTGGTTATTAATATTTTATCATCGGGCAAGAGATTAATTTCAATTTCATGAATTACCATCTTGGGATTAATGTTTATTGGAGTTATTTATGTTGATAATTTAACATAATTTATTATTTATTATTGTAAATTAAAAATCACCAATGATAGTTTTTTTTGTGAATCATATATCATATGTTCATGTGACACACAATATGAGAGAATCCACCAAATAACACTGAAACAGTAAATAAATAATTCCCAATGGTTTGTTCTATAGTTAATAGGATATTTTCAAATAGTTCCATCGGTAGAACTTTAATGTAATTTAATTCATGGATCATTATCATGGAATTTACCTATATGGTTGAAAATGTGTTGATCTAGAGAAGTCCAATGCATCATTTTTCTACAGAAGGACTCTAAAATCATTAAATTTATTATTCATTGTAGTGAATCAACTATTAAGAATTATCTGTTAATGTTAAAGGGGATATAATCCTTCCCTAATAATATAAATTCATTTCGGATGACATCTAAAACTAGTTATATATGTAATAACATTATGAGAATATAATACAACATCCAAAGGATAACTTTCCAAACAAATCATCAATATTTTTTTTGGAGTTGATCTCCTCAAAAAAGGGAACAATTGAGTAAATTAATATATTAAATGTTTTTTTGATCATGAGGAAAACATTATTTTTTAATAATTTCTTATTTTCTTCTAGGATGAATATCGTCAATATTTATGCTACAAAATCACTAATAGTACCCCCATTGGTCATTCATTAGGTAAAAATATGAATACAATATTTGTTTTGTAATTATCTAGAACTCGTATAAATTATTTACTCAACTTTTCTTTAAAAGATAGTATTGGGATACACAAGTGTATATTAAACCATTATTTGATTATTTTTTACAAGGGTTACAAGGAATGATCCATGATATATGATTAAAGTATATTGATGAGTCTCTGAAATGTTAGTTTACATGTTGAAAATTATCTTCTCCACGATTCAGATTATATATTTATCATAGTTTTCAATTCATATAATAGATTTAAACTTGGTGACTAAGACCAAATCGTGTGTAATAATCTGGTTCATGCAATGTGGAAATAGATACTATTCAATAAAACCCTTATTAGGATATGTTTTTTTTACATAATTACATGTTGATGAGTATTATCAAAGTTGATGGTATCATCTGTTCCTTGTTCTTCATCATTAAATATCAAAATCCCCATGTCATCCCTTCTCATTTTTGTCTTTTCCTGAATAGATTGGATCATGATCCCTAGGGTTTCCACATGTATAAGTCCTTGAGGATTCAAGACTGTGTGAATTTGGATGTGTTGAATGTTTGAGGGAGTTCCCACATTAAACAACGGAGTAGTAATAATGATATGTAGTACATCTTCTTCTACCTACCTAGAGAAGGTGAGATGTGCACAAGTTATAAATTAAGGGAGACTCCCAATGTTATATGACATGGATATCAAGGACTCACCCTTTCCATATTACTATTTATTGTAAGATGACTAAAAATTTCATTACATAATGGATATCATCATCCACCTATTGTTATGGGATAAAACATATAATGGTTTACTCCAACATGAAATAATTTATCGCATAGAACATGTGGAATTCGTTATGTAATAGTATTCATAGAAAATATATACTTGTATCTGTCATTAGAGGTGTGGCATATGATTTAGGTGTACGATTTTGTCAATTATCATATATCAATGTTGATCCATCAATCAGGATAATATTTTGGTCACATTGAGTTCAATTGATTCATTAATCAAGGATTATATCTAAATTTTATATTGATAAAACAATGTAAAAACATTTAAATTGAACCCATTTACAAAAATCCCAAAAAAATGTGGATGGTCAATCAATATCGTTTATATGTAATGTATAACCATATTATTTTTCATTCATTTAAAATCAATATTTCATTCCCATGGATTTGTTTAGTTGTGGCCATAAATTACAATGTTACGATGTTTTTTAGGCTATCTAACAAAATTTCGTGTTTCCAATCACGATTATGTTAATATAAAGATGACTCTACCCATGAATGGTATCATTACTTAGTATATGAATCTATTATATATTCAATATGTAATCATGAAACAATTTCACTTACCAATATTGTTTACCCTTTTTATAGATGTTCTCAAATGATACCAACAATTGATGTGAACCTCTATATTGATCAAATGTCATCAATTTCCCCCTCATTTTTCAATTAAACTATGGTTAAATTCCATATATGTTTTATCTATGAGAGTTAAATATATTCAGCGAAGAGTTTGTTGATTTGGAATCAATATTGGGAAATGACAATGGATTCATTTATATTTCTATGAATTGAATCCAAACCAACATAATTCAGTCCTATAAAACTTGAATCAAAATAACTTTTAGGGTCATGTGAATAGAACTAACATGGTGCAATTTAATGTCTTTAAATTATTAGAAAATGAATAGTTTCTTAAGTTATCCATTATGGATAAGATTTTATCATTTTGAATTCAAAAAAAACTAGAACCAATTTTTGGTTATATTTTAGAACATGCACCATCCACCATAAAATATTTTCGATTGAGGTCATATGTTTAGTTATAATTCTGATCAATTTAATATTATGGAAAGTGGATAACAATATGGAGGGTCCCTTATGGGGGTTATGTGTGGATGTATGCATGAGTATAAATTTCTATTTTACCCTAACCATTTATAACCATGTTGGGGAGGTTATTATTGGGGATTATATATTATTCGATACCCATGATATTTATTACTAATTTCATAAAAAAATGTTGGATAATTAAACTCATTACTGGTCACATAATGGAAAAGATAACAATTCGGAAATGTTAACTCCAGATATTTGAGAGGATTTATCCATAGAAATGATGTTTGATACTATTAAAGAGAGAGAAATATATAGACAGACCTTTTATTGAATGTGAATATATGATTAAGTATATGTGAATTATCATTTCAATCAATATTGAAAACCCGGAGAAATATTTTATAATATGACCATTACATTTTTTCAAAGAAAAACATTATTGGTATAGTGAGATCATGGGTTTTATACCATGTTATATATCTCGAGAGGATTTTGAGGAGGCCTTCATGGACATAACCCAATATCATGTTGGTTCGGACTCAAGAGAGTGAAGAAAATATTTATGGAAATTAATTTCTCCCATGTTTACATGATAAACTACTGTGATCACAAAATTTTCATCTCACAAACTAGCCCAGGTCAATCACGAACTTCTCACATGAGCCAATCTGTGACATGGACTGAATGTATTTCAGGATCCCTATGGGCTGGAAACTAGTGTTGGGAATCCAAATATATTTGATGGTAATGATTTATCCATTAAGATATAGATAAATAATTTAAATTGAATAAAAAAAATTAGTATCAGAAATAAAAATTACATAGGAAGCTAAGCATACATCATGGGACCACATGGGTCACCAGGGGAAATATAACTACTCTCGCTCCACTAGTGACCCAATCTCGGAGAACCTGAAACTAGGAAATAAATTAGGAATTAGCACCGAGATACTCAGTAAGAATTCAGTGGACCGACATGGCCTTCTTTTGTTACCATTATAATGTAACCATCATTATGCAATTTTTTTAATTTAAACCACCTAATTTTTTTTACCATTCAAACAATATTAGTCAATCCATTTCCAAGAAATTTTTTTTCCCTTTTTATCTATTTAAAAAAAAATATTTATAAGAATTCATATTCATTATAATATAAATGGTTAATAGTTTAAAATTAATAATTTATTTTTAAAAATGCATAAAAATTATTGAAACTCCTAAAATTGAAATTATTTCACAAACACCATGTCATAAGAGAGAACCATGGTAAATCCAAATAGGTAACTAAAACAAATGGGACCCTAGAATCTTTATACCTCATTGAATTGTGGTATAGATACCAAGAATAATCGTATTACCAATCACACTCCACCAGTAGGGGACACCCCCAAAAACTAGTGGACCCCCATAATAATACTAATTCAGTTAGTCTTGTAAGTGTCAATCTAGCTAGACGAAATGGGAATGAACCACTTCCATAGAATCTAGTGAAGTAGTCCAAGTCCACCCACATAGAGAACCTAGCCTTCCAATGTGATCTATTTCAAGTTGTGGTGTGTTTTAATCAACATAAAATATATGAAAATGTCATTTTACTTACTAAAAAACACATTCACCATCTAACCACTTATCTCCCTCTTTGAGCCCATCCCATATTTTCTACCACAACAAAATTAAAAAGCCTCTATATATGAAACATATCAAAATTGACACATTCAACATACACATAATCATTCTAAACCAAGGAGTAATTCCTCAAGAAGGGTTTTAATTTTTTAAAAAATTTACTAAATTTTCCAAACGAATATCACTACATTTCAAGGTATATTTCTATTTTATAAACAAAAAATCACACAAAACTATCCAAAACCTATTATAATCCAAATTAGGAAACCGAGTAACTAAAAATTTAAAAACATTTTTTAATTAAATATTAAAACAATGAAAAACTTTTAAGATACGATAAAATAATATTTAATCTAAAATTCATACCAAAACTGGGGACAATTTCCAAACTAACCAATACATGAGAATTCCTCTTTTTCAAATCATAGGCTAACTAATATTCATTCAATTCAACTTCAAAAACTGATATACTCACATCAAACACCATGGGACATAAGAAAAACATGGCCAAAATCATTTATTAAAATTAGTTAAATCAATTTAAGGAACAATAATTCTATAGAATCTTTGGAATCATACTAAAATAAAGGCTATACATTTCAACACATAAATGAGATCCGAGAAAATTAAAGATAAGTACAACACCAAGCATCACCATCGCTTTGCATAACACATATATGAGATTTAATAACAAATTAATGTTTTAAAACTCTAATAAAAATATGGATGTAAAAATAAATGGTTAGTTATAGGGGACCTACATTAAACATTCTTCTATTTTTTGACGACGACTCAAACAAATACATCACACTTATGAGCTAATGAATTTATACCAACACACACATATATATTTATAAATATATTTGTAATTCTGTCACATATTTTACATGCCATGATGGTATATATACAACAAGGGAATATATATATATATACATATTCCTTACCCTATGCATGTATATGTAGGAACTATCAATTCTTGAATCCCAAACACAACGTAGTGATGTGCAATGCACTCCTAAAAAATTTACCAACAACTCAAAACACCTCTGTAAAGACCAAATCACCCAAAATAAATTAACTAAAACTCAAATACCACAGATTCCATAATTATTAACGATCAATAGAAATGGAATAAAAACCCTTACCTAAATACCATGGGGAATCCCAATACCTTTTTCTACTCAAGACCCAATACAACCTCAACTTTGGAGGAGGTTGCTGGAACATGATCCAACATCATCTGGGAGGCCATTCAAACAACACTAATTTATATGAAAAATGAAATTGGGGTTAACAATCATTATAGGGGTTCGAACGTACCATGTAATGTGATTTTTGGTACTACTCATGTATGGAAATGAAGTTGTTGAGGAGCATAATATATTACCATCGGGAAATGAAGGATAAATCACTAGGAAATATGGCCAAAATAGAAAGAGGCTGGTTAGAGGAATTGCATGTGCCTATATCATTATTCCATAGGAGTCATGTATCTAGATAGGGGGTCACACCAAGGATGGTCTAACCGAGTGAGGTAACCATGCAAGGAGGTAGAAAGATGGATGTATATGGAAGATGGTTGGGGGGAGCATGTATCATGGAGGAGGACCAGGAGGATTATTCGAACAAGCTAGGAAGGAAGGGGGGATACATGTGTAGAGGGGGTAATATATTAAAGTTTAATTTTTCATTAATTTAATTTACTTTATATTTTGAATTTAATAAGTTTTATTTTTTTGAAAAAATACTTCAACATAAATGAAATAACCCCTATGTGTCATGTTAGAGTGTGAAAATTATCCCCACCCATAATGCTTTCTACCACAGGAAATCCATTCTATTGTTTACCCACTTAGAAAAAATGGACACCTCTACAAAGCTTATGGATATTACCAATGAACTTCGAATAAGAATAATACTAGAACACTCTATAATTAAAAAGAAGATTTTAAATTAATCATAAGAGTCCATAATGGACAACATGTCATTTGTTACCCACCTAACATTCATTGGCCAACATTGGAACCCGAAATGTGCTTACATGATAACTTCCATCACCTACCAATGTTGATTGAAGTGGATATCCATCAAATATCAGAATCCCCCTGTGGGTATGAAGAAAATTAATATAGACCAAATGAAAAAACCCACATGATTCATTAATCTATTTTGGAATCACCATCCATAGATGATCCAAAATTAGAATAGAGATTGACCCATAATGCTAGACACAAAAGAACCATAAAAAATGGTTTACTTCTAAAAGTGTATAAGAATGGAGGTTCATGAAAAAAAAACAAAAACACTTCTTTTATAAATAAACTAGATCTTGCCCATCTATGTGGCATGCAACGAAGAAACAATATCACCATGTATCTTCTCACAATATGGGGCTACTCAAAATGAGATAGCTACCCATGTTGTTAAGAATTTCTGTATTTCAAATAAAAAAGACAGACAATCGAATAATGTTCATTACACCCCATGGGGGTTCCCATCTATGTGTATAATGACCCATACTTTACATAAATTTTCATTACATCAGAATTTAAGCACACTTATTACAACATATAACAAAACCAGGAAAGGACCGTATATGTATAGAGTATTCAGAAACTGGGAAACATAAAAAACTGGTTCATAAAGCATTTACTTTTCTTCCCATTTATTTCATAATATCTAGAGTCAATTTTTGGCATATCCTACTTAATAACCTTCTTCCGGACCTGGGGAAATAAAACATTCAAAAGGGTGAGCTCAAATGCTCAATAAGGGTAAAAAAAAGAAATATCAATCATATACATAAGAACATAACTTTTGGAAATCTTAACCTGCAAAAGAGATCATAATTTCATAACATGTGATAAATCATAGTAGTGAAATGTAATCCCAATAATCATAAATTAAAACATGAAACTTTGTGGAATACACACATAATCATAGAGAATCATTTCTTGTTAGTAAAGACTCATTTCCAAGACTATCTTAGTGGACAATGTCTATTTCTGAACTGAGTTCACTCCTCGTTTCAGTCCTGTTTCACTGAACCGGTTTAACCTGATGTTCCAGGAATGTCTATCTCATGAGATATAAAATATTTACCCAATTCACTGGAGGTATATATAGGTCACATCCATCTCATAATTATACCATTCTTATGTGTGCCACAAAATCATAAATCATACATCATTGCATAACCCATGTAATAAAAATGGGATTCTTAAACATCGTGACATCATAAAACAATTCATATAAGATAAAGTAATTCATAAAAATATAATTCCATCACAACATAATAAAATCAATGTAATAATAGGGATAGAAACAGAACCCTTTATTATCTTAGATGGAAAATAATTTTGATAAAATGCTTGAACTCCATTCGTGAGGAAAATATCTTTTCTGGTTCAAAAACACTTTTCGTTTCATAACATGTCATACAATTATAAACTAAAAGAAGTTTATTAAAGATAAACATGAAAACTTGTAAAGGATTCTTCTTGGAAAGGATTTTTTAAAAATCCATTCATGCCGTATAAGTTAAAAAAATATTCATCTCGTAATTTTGTCAGAAAAGTCAAAATGTACCTCGTATGAAAAACGTCAAAAGATTCCTTTCGTATCATTTACTAAAAATTCAACGAAAGGTAAAATTGGATTTAAAAAATTGTAGGAGGATATAAATAATATTAAATAATGAGAAAACATGGATGTGGATGATAAAATACACCCCAGTAAATTTCAAAGTATAAACAATCTCGGATAAAAATGTGATTGTGATATTTCCCTTACCTTAGATCCGATTTTCTTCGTAAGTGTCCGAACCTCCTTTATAATGATTTAAATAATGTTATTGACTTATTCCAGAATCATAATTATTGTTATGATTTCATATATGGTCATATTATTAGCTTCTTATTAGTAATATTTCATTACTACTTGTTATTCAGGTGTTTATTACTTTTTGTTCTTATGCGTGTTTTGTCGAATAAATTCTTATTATTCTCTTTAGGATATAGATACCTCATTTCCAGAATGTTATTAGTGTAATATATATCATATTCATTCATTCAATTCATTTATATAATCATTATGAAATTAAGATCATGTAGAACGAGTCGCATCACATCGTGGAGATGGTATTCCGTACGTACGCACGAGTGACGATATCGTTCCTATGATCATGGAATTGTATTGGAGTGTATGTATAATATTTCAGAATAAATATCACTTTATAATAGTCATATATAGTTATTATTTACATCATTATACCCATCCAAGTAAGGTAGTGGTGGAAAATAGATTACACCACGGCGTGGAGACGGTATTCCGTACGTACGCACGCACGATGATTTCTTTTTCCGTATGATGGATAGATGGTGAAATAGGGTTGTTTAATACTTGTAATAACATATCAGTATATGAGTGATACTAATGTTATTACCTCATAATGAAACAACTAAAGATGAAGAAGTGGAAGAAGAAATAAAGATGAAAGAATCAGTAACAGACATTACCTCTTCTTTGAAGTGCATCTTTGAGACCTCCTTTTAGGGCACTAAAATAGGTCTTTGAAGAAGAAAATAACCTATAGGATGTTTCTATGGTAGTGGAGAGGAGAAATTTGCAGGGTTTTTCCTAGATTGAAGGCTCAATGTGGTGTGAGGAAGAGGGGGAGGAGGTGCCCTTTTATAAGGGAGGAGAGGGGCACCATTGGAATAACTAAAACTATTATGTTATTATAATGTCAAATTCGGTTTTAAATAGCTCCCAATTGATTTATTTAGAAGCTAAGGTGTGTATGGTTCGAAATACTCTCATAAAATATAATTTAGACATGTTTAGGTTCCTATTTTAACCTTATCATTTAGATTTAACATTAAGTTAAATAATTTTACTTTTACCGTGTCTTCTTGTGTTCTTATAATATATGTTTAATAAACATACTATAAGCAGCCAAACGAACCCCAAGTTGTTTATTATTAATATATATAACCTTATATAAGTCATTTGAATGAATCTCAGATTTTTAGGAATACAATAACAATTACTAATATAATATTTGTTTTAAAAACTATTTTATGTCAATTTTGACACTCTTTAGTAATTGATTTTTGTGAAAATCATAACAGAATGATTAGTTCGAAAAAGTTAATTAAATCAATAATAACATGTCATATTATCCTAGGAAATCAGTGGAATTCATAAAAAGTCTCAAATTTCGTTTATTTGGGTATTTATAACATCAATTATTTCAATATTTCATTAAAAAGATAATTATCGCATCGTCGTTGTGTCATAAATAAATTAATTTATTTAATGTATAAAAATTATAAATAAATTACCATTATGTAGGAAATAATTTTAGTTTTATAATGAATATTTATAGTCGATTTTATCTTATGTATAACCCTATATTAAAAATGTTTTTCTTATTAAACATTGATTTTAACTATTTTAACCCTTCTTTAAATAAATTAATAATAAATGTCCTAATCTAATCCAAGTGGGCCTAAATGGTCATATTTTATTCCTAAGGTTGTTTTTGGTCGAATTAAACTTGTACAATATCATTAGGACATGTTTTAGGGTAATAATAATATCATTTTACCCTTAATTACCCTATTTACTTTTAACCGTGGTAAAAAAAGTAAAAAGTTATTATTCATAAAAAATTATTTTCATCTCATTGAACCACATTTTACATACTGACATCAACCGTGTCTCTCAGATTTTCGAAATTCCACTCACAGAAGCAGTAAAATTACGTTTTATGAAAAATTTAGTTTTTTAACTACCACTTAGTGGTTTCACTATTCATCAAAAATTGAAAGTTTTCAGAAAAATACCAAAATTTTACCCTAGGCTAATTTTGATATTAAGAATCCAAAAATGAAGTCCATTTTGAAAAATAAAATTTATAAAATTTCAAAAAGTGGTTATTACTAATCATAACGGCTAGTTTTAATAATAATTTAATAGCATATCATTGTTTAGTAAAACTCGGTATTGCGTACGATGCAAGCTATCGAGGAAGGCTGCGGTTGTGTGTAAAGCAAGCCATGCTAGTGTTGTGTGTAATGAAATATTCCTTTGATGATTTATATAACATAAAAACAAAATATTTCACATAAAAGTATCGGCTGTTACATTCTACCCCCCTTAAAATGAATTTGTCCCTCGAAATTCGTCACTTTGTAACAAACAGATGAGGATACCTCTCCCTCATCATATCCTCAAGCTCCCATTTAGATTCTTCTAATTGGTGGTTCCTCTATAAAACATTCTCCAATCAAGTGGTCTTTCTTCGTAAGAATTTTTCTCTACGATCCAGAATCTCTATCGGCTTTTCTTCATAAGAAAGATCTTGCTTCATCGGTACAACTTCCGGGCTAAGTACATGTGAAGGATCAGGTAGGTACATTCTTAGGAGAGATACATGGAACATATCGTGAACTTGAGAGAGATTCGGTGGAAGCGCCCGTCAGTAATCTTTCTTCCCAACACGATCCAGTATTTCGAAAGGACCGATATATCTAGGGCTCAACATCCCATTCTTTCCAAATCTCATGACTCTCTTCCAGGAAGATATTCGTAAGAACACTATATCACCCACTTCAAACACTAGGTCTTTTCTTCGATTGTCGGCATAAATTTTCTGTTGACTCTGAGCTGCTCTTATGTGTTTTTGAATAGATCTGACCTTTTTTTCCATTTCATCAACGAGATCAGGTCTTAATAGCTTTCTTTCCCCAACTTCATCCCAGCAAGTTGGATTCCTGCATTTCTTTCCATAGAGAGCTTAATAAGGAGCCATCTGAATACTGGGGGTGAAATCTATTATTATAAGAAAATTCCACCAAAGGTAGGTGTTGAACCCACCCACCTTTTAAATCCATAGAGCATGCTCTCAACATATCTTCTAGAGTTTGAATTTTTCTCTCAGATTGAACATCTGTCTGAGGATGATAAGCAGTGCTGAAACTCAACTCTGTATCCAGAGTACGCTGAAGACTTCTCCAGATCATTGAGGTAAAACTTAGATCCCGATCAGATATAATAGAAAGTGGTACTCCATGCAATCTTACCACTTCCTTCACATATATCCTGGCAAGCTGATCCAGAGTGAAATATTTTCTAATAGTAATGAAGTGTGCAGACTTGGTAAGACGATCAACTACGACCCAAATAGCATTATTGACTTTGGATGTTTTAGGAAGTCCTGTGACAAAGTCCATAGTGATGTTTTCCCATTTCCATTTGGGTATGGGTAATGGTTGTAACATTCCCTTAGACTTCTGTCTCTCAGCTTTAACTTGCTAACAAACC
Organism: Viscum album; assembly: GCA_963277665.1. NCBI lineage: Eukaryota > Viridiplantae > Streptophyta > Magnoliopsida > Santalales > Viscaceae > Viscum > Viscum album. Next base: position 445,835,695 of record OY728121.1, read on the forward strand.
AAGCATCGAGATACATATTCAGCAACATCTCTTTTCATGCCATCCCACCAGAAGCACTCTTTCAGGTCCATATACATCTTCGTGCTTCTAGGATGAATGGAGAATAAAGAACTATTAGCCTCATCCAGTAGTTCCTTCTTTAATTCCGGGATGGTAGGAACACAAACCAGATTCTTGAACATTATTATCCCATCACAATCTAGGTTGAATTCAGGAACATTTCTCAACTTATTTTGTAACTCGAAATCTTCTTTATGTGCCTCTTTAATCATCACATGTATTGATGGTTGAACATTAATTTGAGAAAGATAAGATTTCCCCCCTTCCATTATAATTCCATGATCCATCCTTTGTAAATCCATAAATATTGGATCTTTTTTGATCCTCATCATAGATAAACTGCCATGGTCTTGTCGACTTAATGCATCTTCCACCTTGTTTGCTTTCCCAGGGTGGTAATGGATTAAGCAGTCATAATCCGTAATCAGCTCCAACCATATTCTTTGACACATATTAATCTCCTTTTGTGTAAAAATATATTTTAAACATTTATGATCAATATAAATGTCACACCTTTCTCCGTAAAGATAATGCCTCCAAATCTTTAATGCAAAGATTATCGCAGCTAAATCCAAATCATGAGTTGGGTAATTTTGCTCATGTATTTTCAACTATCTTGAGGCATAAGCTATCACCATATCATTTTGCATTAGAACACACCCCAATCCCTTCTTTTATGCATCACTATAGATCACAAACCTTTCTCCACTACAAGGCAGTGTGAGCACAGGTGCACTGGATAATCTTGTTTTCAACTCCTTGAAATTCTCTTCACATTCCTCCATCCAGACAAACATAACTCCTTTTCGAGTCAACTTGGTCAGTGGATTAGATAATCATGAATAATCTTTCACAAAACATCGATAATATCCAGCCAAACCAAGAAAACTTCGGATCTCAGTTACTGTTGTTGGTCTCGACCATCTTTCGATAACCTCTGTTTTTGCTGGATCCACAGATATCCCATCTTTTGAGATTATGTGACCCAAAAATGAAGCTTTTTGAAGACAAAATTCACATTTGGTAAATTTAGAATAAAGCTTCTCCTTTCTCAGGGTCTTCAATATAATTCTCAAATGATATTCATGTTCTTCTTTGCTCTTTGAATATAATAGAATATCGTCTATAAAGACTACTACAAAATGATCAAGATAGTCTCTAAAGACTCTATTAATCAGATCCATGAAGATAGCAGGGGAATTAGTAAGACCAAACGACATCACTATAAATTCATAGATTCCATACCTTGTACGGAAGGCCATCTTTGGTATATCCTCTCTTTTGACCCTCAATTGATGATACCCTGAATGAAGATCAATCTTGGAAAAGTATTGTGCTCCTTGTAGTTGGTCAAATAAGTCATCAATGCGTGGGAGAGGATATTTTTTCTTGATATTGATCTTGTTAAGTTCTCGATAATCAATGCAGAGTCCCATTGATCCATATTTCTTCTTATCAAACAGAACATGTGCTCCCCAAGGTGACGCACTAGGGCATATGAATCCCTTATCAAGATTCTCTTGGAGTTGCTTCTTCAATTCCTGCAACTCAATTGGGGCCATTCTATAAGGTGTCATTGAAATAGGCAAAGCACCCGGTACCAGTTCTATTGAAAACTAAACTTCATGATTTGGTGGATGACCTGGTAATTCCTCCGGAAAGACATCATCAAACTCCCGTACAATGAGCATATTCTTAATCATGAGTTTCTCACCAACTATTTGAGATAAATAACCTTCATTTAGTGAAATCAAGAACCATAAGGTAGAAGGAATTTCCACTAGAAGGTTATGTTCAACCTTGCATTGATAGACGATCATAGATTGATCTGGAATATGAAATGTGACTTCCCTTCTTTGGAAATTGATATGATATCCAAATAAAGGAAGACAATCCATGCCAAGAATCACATCAAATTCCACTATAGGAAGGATCACAAGATTTTCAGCAAGCACTTTCCCACAAACATTGATCAGAGAAGAATTATAAACTTTTGATGCGACTATTGTGCCATTAAGTGATGTCACAACTAACTCAACATCTAATTGTTGAGGTAATACGGTGATACCCTTAAAAAATTATTCAGAAATAAAAGAGTGGGTGGATCCAGAATCAAATAAAACATTTTCTACATTAGAGTGGATGGTATGTGTACCTTTCACCACATCGTTATCGTACTCCACATCGCTAATAGAAATTGCATGTGACTGTCCTTTGTCTTTAGCCTTAAGAGTTTGTTGACGTCGACCATCATCATCAACCCTTGGATTAGGGCATTTATTGGCAAAATGTCCCATCTCCTTGCACTTGAAACATTGAAGTGTATTATGTTCATTCTGTGTATCCTTTCCTTTGTTTGCATCATTATACATCTTCTTCCCATCATCGCGACATTCAAATGCCCGATGACCTTCCTTTCCACATTTAAAACATTTACTTGTCCCTTTAAGACAACTCCATCCACGTTTCTTTCCACACTTTGAGCATAAGGGAAAGCTCATCTTCTTTACAGTGTGATCTTTAGATTTTCCTTTGAATTCCATTATCCTCTTCTTATCAAACCCATATGACTGATGGGTTACTCCAATATCCATCTCAACTTTGAGAGCACATCGAACGATTTCCTCGTAGCTATTGAAGTCTCTGATGGCTAAGGCCCTTCGAAGACTTCGTTTTAAGCCACTAAAGAATCGATCGATCTTACTCTTAGGTTGTATAATAATACCAGAAGCGTACCTTGCACGTCTTGTAAAACTTTCTTCATAGGTACCAATAGATTCATCATCCTTTTGCTTCAGTTCAAGAAACTCTTTCTCCATCTTTGTTCGGAGAATACCAGGGAAGTACTTATTGAAAAATAAGTTCTTTAACTCGTCCCATTCCATGGACTCAATTTCATCCCTTTGCCTCGTATTCTTAAAGAGATTCCACCATTGATCAGCATCACCTTCCAAATGATACAAAGCTAAGATGACTTTATCATGTTCAGAACATTGAAGAACTGAAAATATCTTTTTAGTTGTACTAATCCATTGTTCAGCAACTAATGGATCAGTAGACCTGCTGAATAAAGGTGGATGCTGTCTCATGAAGGATTCAACAGAATGTTGCTCCTTCATTTTCTCGTTTAAAAGTACTGCATGATTCATAGCTTGAGAAAGTTGTGTGAGCATGGCTACAAGATTTTTCATTTCATATCCCATAACGTTTGGTTGCTTAGGGGGACAATCATTTCATTGCCCGTCGCATTCCGCATTAACACGGTTCCTTTGGGTTCCAGCCATTGACTAAAACCAAGAAGAATAGTGTGAGAAACACTAATAATAATAGGAAAACCACATAATCAAGAATAAAATTTCACACATAAGTTCTTATCCTAGGTTATTCAGGGCCATTTCTAAAACACTAAGATTGTGTTCTATGCTTAGACTTATCCTTAGGGTTCTTACTAAGGCTTTCACATCCTAGTTTCCAATGGTTGACTATACCTTTCCTCTGATACCAACTATAACGACCCATACTTTACATACATTTTCATTACATTAGAATTTACGCACACTTATTTAAACATATAACAAAACCAGGAAAGGACTATATAGGTATAGAGTCTTTAGAAACTGGGAAACATAAACAAATGGTTCATAAAGCATCTACTTTTCCTCCCATTTATTTCATCATATCAAGAGTCACTTTTTGGTATATCCTACATAATAACCTTCTTCTTGACCTGGGGAAATAAAACATACAAAAGGGTGCACTCAAATTCCAAGTAAAGGTAAACAAAAGAAATATCAATCATATACATAAGAACATAACTTTTGGAAATCTTAACCTGCATAAGAGATCATAATTTCATAAAATGGGAAAAATCATAGTAGTGAAATGTAATCCCAATAATAATAACATAATACCTGAAACTTTGTGGAATACACACATAATCATAGAGAATCATTTTTGTTAGTCAATACTCATTTCCAAGACTATCTTAGTTGACAATGTCCATTTCTGTACCGAGTTCACTCCTCGTTTCAGTCCGGTTTCACTGAACCGGTTTAACCTGCCTTTCCAGCCATGTCTATCTCATGAGATATAAAATATTTTCCCAATGGCTTGGAGGGAGATACAGGTCCCACCCATCACATAATGATACCATTCTTATGTGTGCCACAAAATCATAAATCATACATCATTGCATAACCCATGTAATATAAATGGGATTCTTAAACATAGTGACATCAAAAAAAAATTCATATAAGATAAAGGAATTCATAAATATATAATTCCATCACAACATAATCAAATCAATGTAATAATAGGGATAGAAACAAAACCCTTTATTATCTTAGATGGAAAATAATTTTGATAAAATGCTTGAACTCTATTCTTGAGGAAAATATCTTTTCTGCTTCAAAAACACTTTTCCTTTCTTAACATGTCGTACAATTCTAAACTAAAATATGTTGATTAAAAATAAACATGAAAACTTGTAAAGGAAGATTCTTGGAAATAATGTTTTAAAAATCCATTCATGTCGTATAAGTTAAAAAAAAACATTCTTCTTGTACTTTTGTCAGAAAAGTCAAAAAAGTACCTCGTATGAAAAACGACAAAAGATTCCTTTCGTATCTTTTATTAAAAACTCACCGAAGGGTAAAATTGGATTTAAAAAATTGTAGGAGGATATAAATAATATCAGATATTGAGTAAACATGGATGCGGATGATAAAATATACCCCAGTAAATTTAAATGTATAAAAAATCTCGGATAAAAATGAGATTGTGATATTTCCCATACCTTAGGTCCGATTTTCTTCATTTGTGTCCAAAATGCCTGTATAATGATTTAAATAATGTTATTGACTTATTAAATAATCATTATTATTTTTATGATATCATATATGGTCATATTCTAAGCTTCTTATTAGTAATATTTCATTACTACTTGTTATTCAGGTGTGCATTACTTTTTGTTCTTATGCGTGTTTTGTCGAATAAATTCTTATTCTTCTATTTAGGTTATAGATACCTCATTTATAGAATGGTATTAGTGTAATATATATCATATTAATTCATTCAATTCATTTATATAATCATTATTAAATGAAGATCATGTAGAAGGAGTCGCATCACATCGTGGAGACGGTATTCCGTACGTACGCACGAGTGATGATATCGTTCCTATGATCGTGGAATTGTATTGGAGTGTATGTATACTATTTAAGAATCAATTTAACTCTATAATAGTCATATATAGTCATTATTTACACCATTATACCCATCCAAGTAAGGTGGTGGTGGAAAATAGATTACACCACAGTGTGGATACGGTATTCCGTACGTACGCACGCGTGGTGATTTCTTTTTCCGTAGGATGGATAGATGGTGAAATAGGGTTGTTTCATACATATAATAACATATCAGTATATGAGTGATACTGATGTTATTACTTCATAATGAAACAACTAAATAAGAATAAGTGTAAGAATAAATAAAGATGAAAGAATCGGTAACGGAAATTACCTATTCTTTGAAGTGCTTCTTTGAGACCTCCTTTTAGGGAACTAAAATAGGTCTTTGAAGAAGACCAGAATCTCTAGGATGTTTCTATGTAAGTGTAGAGGAGAAATTGGTAGGGATTGGCCGAGCTTTAAGGCTCAAAGTGGTGTGAGGAAGAGGGGGAGAATATGCCCTTTTATAAGGGAGGAGAGGGGCATCTTTGGAATAACTAAAACTATTATTTTATTATAAAGTAAAATTCGGATTTAAATAGCTCCAAATTGATTTATTTCGAAGCTAAGGTGGGGATGGTTAGAAATTATCTCATCCAATAGAATTTAGACAAGTTTAGGTTACTATTATAACCTTATCATTTAGATTTAACATTAAGTTAAATAATTTTACTTTTACCGTGTCTTCTTGTGTTCTTATACTATAAGGGTAATAAACTTACTATAAGTAGCCAAACAAACCCCAAGTTGTTTATTATTAATATATATAACCTTATATAATTAATTTGGCCGATCCTTAGATTTTTAGGAATAAAATAACAATTACTAATATAATATTTGTTTTAAAAACTATTTTATGTCAATTTTGACACCATTTTGTAATTGATTTTTTTGAAAATCATAACAGAATGATTAGTTAGAAAAAAGTTAATTAAATCAATACTAACATGTCATATTAACCTATTAAATCAGTGTAATTCATAGAAAGTTTTAAATTACATTTATTTGGGTATTTATAACATCAAATATGTCAATATTTCATTAAAACGATAATTACTGCATCATCGTTGTGTCATAAATAAATTAATTTATTTAATATCTAAATATTATAAATAAAATACCATTATGCAGGAAATATTTTTAGTTTTCTAATTAATATTTATAGACGATTTTATATTATGTATAACTCTATATTAAAAATTATTTTCTTATTAAACTTTGATTTTTACTATTTTAACCCTTCTTTAAATAAATTAATAATAAATGTCCTAATCTAATCCAAGTTGGCCTAAATGGACATATTTTATTTCTATGGTTGTTTTTAGTCGAATTACACTCATCCAAAAGAATTAGTACATGTGTTAGGTAATAATAATATCATTTTTACCCTTAATTACCCTATTTACTTTTAACCGTTGTAAAAAAAGCAAAAAGTTACTATTCACCAAAAAAAATTCATCTCATTGAACCAAATTTTACTTACTGACATCAACCGTGTCTCTTGGATTTTTTATATTCCACTCACAGAAGCGGTAAAATTATGTTTTATGAAAAAATCAATTTTTTAACTACCACTTAGTGGTTTCACTATTAATCAAAAATTGAAAGTTTTCAGAAAAATACCAAAATTTCACCCTAGGCTAATTTCGATATTCCGAATCCAAAAATGATGTCCGTTTTGAAAAATAAAATTTATAAAATTTCAAAAAGTGGTTATTACTATTCCTAACGGCTAGTTTTAATAATATTTTAATAGCATATCATTGTTTAGTGAAACTCGGTATTGCGTACGACGCATGCTATCGAGGAAGGTCGCGGTTGCGTGTAAATCAAGCCAAGCTAGTGTTGTGTGTAGTGAAAGATTCCTTTGATGATTTATATAACATAAAAAAAAATATTTCACATAAAATTCTCGGGTGTTACAATGTGCAAGCAGAACTATGCGGCCTATGTATATCACCAAGATGTTTGATGAATATTATTCATCTTAGTAAGGTATTGAAGACTCTAAAATATAACATCTCCTTTTGGTTCATCACAGAAGAACACTACAACCATACAACACCAAAAGAACATACACATCCCAAGAATCACTTGGTTCCAGCATGATACTTCCCCGCTTTGAGAAAATGTAGGATCATCCATTTCACCCTGAACAAGAAACAATTAATGAAGGTTCTCTTGAAAGTCACAAACATTTATAATGGATAAATTTATGAATTTCTAGAATATAAACATGCCTCTGTTAAAACAATATCATAAAAGGTTCCCCAACATCAACCATGGCATCTAAAAGATAAAATTTCCCTAGAAGACACCACCAAACATGACCCTAGAAACTGATACAATCATTACAAGGAGAGGTACCCTTTCTGAGTAAAAAGTAGTAAATGATTCCTCTATATAACTATACCACCCACTTACTACTGAATTTTCCTCACTAGTGTCCTAGTATGAATTCTTTCTTAAATGATTATCTGGTAATCAAATAATTAGCATTTAAAAAACCACCCACACATACTACCAAAACTGCTTTCCAATTTCCTCATTGGAATTCCCTTCATTGATTCAAGACAGGACCTATATGCATGGATATTTTGGACTTCACCTTCAATTATTCATGAAACCAAATAAAATATGATATATTTCATCCCCTTCAACATAAACTCTTCCCCTAAATGAGGATCTTCTTAATACATAAAATAAGAGAGATAAAATCTACATGAAACTCAAGATGAGAGTCTATACGTTGATCAATTGGAGGATCTTAAAATGGAAAATCACCCATGGATGAAAATAAAATATATAAATTTCTTATGGGTGATGAAATAACAAACAAGGGAAAGCTAATCACACAATCAAACTGGAACTTTTTTCAAATCATACCACAAAGAGTCATAAATCAAACAAAAGGGAGCCTACTCAAAGTAATCCCAAACATTTTTCTAGAAAAAAAACTTTACTCGTTATATCAAACTCACTCATAAAAAATTAAACTATAAAAAATCACACAAAAAAGATGAATATTCTAAGAAAAAATAAATTGAAATTAAAATTACCAATTTATAAAGAAATAAATCACACAACCATCTATTATTAAAACATTGAATCCTTTCTTTGGAGGAATACATAAATATAAAACAAGAAACATGGGGTCACATTTACCAATAGTGCCTCATGGGCCTCACACATGAATTCTATTTTTCTACACTGGGCACCCATAAACTATTCTTACATAACCCATGCATGTTATCATATATGAGAATACCATGGGTTAAAATAAAAATTTATATTTTACAAATAAAAAATTTACCCACACCTCTTCTAAAAAATTAAATCCAACAAATTGGACACATTTTTAATATAAAAAAATATTCCAGAGAACACTGATCATTGAAATGAACTTTAATTTTTAAATCATAAACATCATCTACAAAAAATTAACTCAACTTTTAATCACAAATTTTTTATCCTTAAAAAACCAAAGATATTTTATAAATCCTATCATTCCATTCATAATACTTTTCAATTGATTAGAATGTACTTGTAAAAGTAGTTCATCCAAAACCCATAGTAGAAAAGTTCATGCTTTCCATATAATTAATTTTAATAAACCATATGTTTGAATTATTAAAATACGATCCAAAACAACTAAATTTTCCAACCAACCACAAAATATGTTTATAAAAATAAAATATCCTTAGAATCATTCAAATTTATACATAAAAATAATTTTATTAAATATCACTTTTATAAACATCATTCCAAATAATTACAAAACCCCGTGTTATAATCCATTGATAATCAACCCTCATTAATTTAAAATCATGTTTATCAGAATTAAAAAATGAGGGTACTTGAAGAAATATTCACAAACCAGAAGAAAAAAATTAATTGTGGAAACTAATGGTGATGGGAAACTTCGACATATGGTTGGCGACCAAATTCCATGTGCACCACCATCACATAGAGTATTCTTGGCCAACTTCTCCATCTCCACATGGGTTTCCCGGCCAATGAAAGCTCACAAAGACAATTGGCCTAACAAACATTACATTTACAAAATAGAAAACCACAATAAGGATCAAGAAACTCAGATAGAACCCTACTTACATAGGTGACATGGTCCCCATCATGAGGTGTGCTATCTTGGTAATGCACTTGTTAATATCAAATCATGTACATATAATTCTAGCTCATGTCCACCTAGACTCACCCCCAAGGAACAAGACAAAACAGAGCATGACCTACATTGATACCATTCTGTCATGAACCTTCTTGTGTAGAGCCTAAACCAGCCACCTGAACGAATCTATGAGATGGAAAAAATGGTGTTCCTAACCCCCATGGGCTGGAAAAACATTTATCCATCCAAAAAAATCAGTTAGGAATGATATATAACAAAAATATCGATAAATAAAAGTAAATAAACTAAATGAACTTGAGGGGAATATAAAAATAACTTAATTGATGAAACTTATTTTATGTAACCTTGTGAGTCACTAAGGTACAAACATCAACACGTTCTCCAAGAGAGACACAATCTATATGAACCAAAATTTGGAAAATAAATCAATCGTGAGCACTGATATGCATAGTAGGAATTATAGGGATAAACCACACCCTATTATAGTACCATTAAAAACAACCCCTAATCATGCGAGTTTGACAATCCGACCATATAAAAATAATAATTATCATTCTGTAAAATTTTCCCATACCATTTCAACGAAAAACCATTCCTATTTTACTATATTTCCCCGATACATTACGGTAATTTATAGTTATTTTAAAATGAAATAATAATAGTTTAATATTAAAAATGTATTTTTGTAAAACATGTAACAATATAACTGCCACTATAATGGAAATCGTGTTATAAAAATAATATCATAAATGATAACCAAGGTCAGTTCCTATAGGTAAATAGCAATAATCTGTAAAGACCCGTAAATTTCAAGGAATTTTTTTTCTTAATTTTATTTGGAATTTTAAAAGAGCGCAGTTTCTGACGGCACCTGATTCTGAGGCCCGGTGTGCCCAGAATCATTTTCCGAAGTTTGGCTCGGGTACGCTCAGTGAACGGACGAGCGGGTTTTTCTAACTTTTGAACCGGTGCCCGAAATCGAATTCTGAGGGAACCGATGAAATCGAAACAACGGTATTTTATTAGAAACACCTCTTCCGGAGTTGTGTTTGCTCGGGTGTGGTTTTTAATTTTTGGGCTTAAAGTTTAGAAATAAAATAATTTGTTCGACAACTTTATTTTATTTCACTTAAGCCACGTGGAAGCCACATGAAGCCACTTAAAAGCGGCTTAAGGTGAGATGATCCAGATTGGATGCTATCCAGAAATATCCTACCATCTTGGTAGGATATTTGTGAGGTGGGGCCCGCACGAGCCCCACCGTTTCTTTCCGCTAAGTAACGCACCCGCGAAAACCCGTCATTATGAAAGTCAACTGACGCGTTTTCTTATTTTCTTAACGCACCATTTAATTGGGCGGTTTATTTCGTGAATTAATTGGGAGGTTTCTTTCGTTGAATTAATTCAATGAATTGATGGGTCATTACTTACCCTTTTTCGTTTGTTGGCATATTAATAAAATAAGACCAACAAGTCTTTTTGGAGGATTACAGGTTGAGAGGTTTTGTCAGAACTCTTGAGCCTTCATCCTCCTTCGTGAAGAACACGAAGAACGCGAAGAACGCGAAGAATGTGAAGAACTTCGGCCTCCGATAAAGAATGCCGAACCCGTAGAATTCGATGACGCGACACCGTATTCCGCGACACCGACGTTCCCTTCCTGCAATGTTCTTCTGCAACGTCTCTTCCTCCGCAACGAAATCCTCAATCAGCTGTTTGAGGTAAGAGACTTTGGGATTCTCTTAAATCTCCCTTGTGTTTTTTAAACAAAACACGGATTTAATTTTATATAATTAAATTAAATCTGTTGTTTCTTGGTCTATTGAGTTCGCCGACTCAACGCCGGATTCCGCGACGACGCGACGCCTTCTGCGACGACGCGACGATTCCCTCCTTCCGCGACAAACAAATCCGCAAAGAACGTGCGTACGACGACGACTACGAGGTAGGGGTTGTTGTAAATAATTCCTTTCTCCCATGATCGTTTCTTTTAAAAGTGAAGAACAGGATAATATGAACAATTTTAATTTATTAAAATTGTTGTTTCCTGTGTGGAATAAAAATTCTCCCGTTTTTTATATCTAACACGGAGGGTGCGGGCCAAACGAACACGGCCCGACAACCCTCCGCCGTTCTTCGTGATTATGAGGATTTGACGGGCGATGAAGGAACGTGACGCAAGGGCAGTTTGATGATCCTGTAGTGAAGAATGGAACCAGGGAGGAACAACGGCGCAGACGGGAAGGAAAACGAACCACCGGAGCAACTCCGATCAAATAACTGTTCTAACATTTCTCATAAAGAATGTATAGTGAAATATATTTATGATATAATCATTAGCCTCATCCACATTAATTTCATTCTATGGAATAATATTCACCATACAATACCTCATTCAACATTAAATGAAATTATTAAAATTTTAATCAACTATCATTTAAATATATGTTATAATAAAATTATTCTAATCAATCAAATGTTAATAAAATGATTACAATAATAAATTAAAATAACAGAAAACATCTACGCAGACATCAAAATTTTTATATACAATTTAAGACATTAATAATTGTAATATTCCATGTCTAATTCTTAAACTAAATATAATTATTATAAAACAAGTAATATTATAATATTATTTAAGGGTTATCTTCTATTGATCCTTATATGAAATTGGCACATGAATGTTACATGAATATCTATAAAAAATAACAATGGGTCTTTCTTAATAATATTAATATCATTATGGAAAGAAATTGAATGGGAAAATGATCTTTCCTAGTGAGCTAGTAAAATTTTATATAATATATACACACTCTCCATCTATTATGAATTCTAGTAGACATAAATTCATTTATTATATTTTTCATTATGATTAGATTCTTTTGAGAGGAATCATCAGTATGGGATAAAACTTTTGAGTGAAAAATAGTGATAGATAATTCATGATTCAATAAATTCATATTTCTCTTTCTTGACTAACAATTTCATGGTTGGGTTCTATCTTAATTTTGAGTGGCTAAACACTTCAATGTTTCCAAGAAGTATAATTTATAGCATGTAGAATTTTGGGTTTATTCCTAGAATATCATCTTGGTGAAATCCTATTGTTTTTTAATTTTCCCATGAATGATTTATCATCCTTTGATATTGTTCCTAGGATAGTTCTCTATCAATGATCACTAATAATTATTCATTAAATGTTGTAATCATACTCCATCTAAGTTGGTAATGGTCTCACATTAGGTATGCAGGTCATTTTAAATATTAGTGGAGTTATATATTCCACACATACATTATGAAATAAAAAATATTATTGTTGATCAAAAATATAAATTTCATAAATGAATTAAGATTGTACCTACTCTATTTGTGTTGTAAAATGTATTTTCAAATTTTTTCTAATCATTTATAGAGGAAAATAATTTCATAATTATATTCCAAAAGTTATGTTTACTGAAACATACCTAATAATTCACTACGATAAGCCTCCAATACTTTTTATAGTGTATGATGTGTATGATACAGCTGAGGTTAATTTATTGAATCAAATAAATTGAACTATAAAATATTCTTTCAAAAACCCATATTTCTAGTTTTTTCTTATAAATTGATGATGGTATAAGTAATTATTTTGTTGGGACTACCATTGATTATGTTTGATTATTATGGCTTATTTCCATCATCTATTGTCAATTAATAAAATTAATCTGGAAATAATTGTTTTTCTACATTGATAATAACAGAATCTTTGAGTCATGATTTTAATGTAGTTGATGATTTTTCATATCAGACTACAATTATATATAGAATTATATCTCCCATATAAATATTATTAAAACATAATAATACATTATATTTATACTAGAATAATGATAACATAAATAATATATTAAAGGCATATTACTAATGGAGAATGGTATTCATAATTTTTATGGATCATGAATCATGATAGGTATATATGGTGGAATCATGGATGAAACCATTCTCCCTATATTTTATTGTTATTTATATTGAAGTCTCTCCTTTTGGATTATAACACTGTAAGGATAAAAGAAAACATTAAGTATTTTTTGATATACACAATTAATGGGATGTGAATTTCAACATTTTAGATGGTTTCAATAATATCACATTCAATTTCAACCTATTATGTAATTTTTGAATGTATCATTTTTTTCAATAATTTAAGTTGAATATCCCTATTTTCCCTCTATATTTTTCTGAGAGATACTCCATATTCTTTTTAGTTTTCTATGATTTTCTAATTTATTAATCCTCTTCTTCATCCTCAGACACCTCTATTGGTTAATATCAAAATGGATATTATTTTTTCCCTTAGTAGTGGAATTATTTTACATGGAATATTTTTCTCAAAGGGGTGTTTTTATTTACAACTTCTATTCGTCACCAGGACCACATTCTATTTAGTGTTTATAAATGGCTGGGAACAAAATTTTCTTATGATTATAAAATATATTTATACACAAATCATAATATAAATCATCTATTACATTACATAATTCAATAAATCCTCATACTATGATCCTTATAATTGATATATTAGATAGTATATATTATTTTCTGCACATTTAGTTGATATATTTTATATAAATGGGGATGTTTTTATGTTGGTTTTGTGAATGGATATTTTTATAGATGTTGAAATGTAAAAGGCCTACAATAATAGTTTGTTTTGGTTTTTGAGATAGATTTTTTGTATTTCAAAATCTAAATTTGAATTTATATTTCACTTTTATTCAATTATTTGGATATTGAATCAAATTTTTTTCATAGTACCCTACACTTCAGCACATTAGTGATTACATTTTTTAATAAAAGAATTAAAACCACATTTCTTTACATGTACTTATTGATCAAATGAATTCAATGATTCAAATTGACTTTCCATGGATGTTTCTCCATACGGATTTGAATCTGTCAAGTAAGAAGATTCGGAAAAACATACCTCATATAGAATGCCAATAATTGTATCTATTAAACCAAATAGTTACAAATTCAATGTTGTCTTTTATAAATATCCTCATACCTATACTGTTTCTTTTCAATTAGATTTACCAATTATATTAAATCCATATTATTTATATACCAATCCAGTGTTACATGATAGAAAAAACTGTGAAGTGATGATCTTCGATTGATTGAAGTAGGAAACTAGCCCAATGATTCAGGAACCTATTTGAAAAATCATATAGAGGGACTCATGAATCTTATATAATGGTATATATTTTCATTATTATCACTACATTTCACGATGTGTGAGAAATATATTTTGATATATCCCCAATATATTATCCTAATAATGGAATTCACTTTATTATAGACTATATATCAACTAATATACTCCGCATTTTAATGAAAATGGGAAATAACTCAATATAACATTCTATTATGTCATTTATCTAAGACGGTGTACTGTGAAGAAAAAATATAACCCGTTACTTTTTTTTAGGATCCTATATTACATTACAATTTAATTTGGTAAACAATTAGAGTATACCATTTATCTGTTTAGTGTTTTTTGGGGGGTATGTATGTTTTTTAATTTTAATTCCATATATTAGGTTCATAGAAATTTATTAATGACTAGTTAGGATTTCCACACATAGTATTTGGGTCACAATAAATACGTTGAATTTCACAAGATTCTAGCAAGGAAATATTATAACTTTTTTTAAAAAAAATTATATTATATTTTTCTCATTATTATAATCTGAATATTGGGATTAAAAGAGAATGGTTTGTCAATACTCAGTATGGTAACATATAAAAAATAGAAATTTCAAAACTACCACTTTTAAAATAGACACAATTTTTTTACAGACTAACCATTAGGAATTAAAAAAAGAAATTGAAACCATATATTATATATATAATTATGTGGATAATAATTTTTATAGTGGAAAATATTGTTATTTTGTTAGAATGGTGTGGGGTGGATGAAGAGTATAGTTTTTAAAATAATTGAATAAATTTAAAAAAAATAAGTTATATTCATGTTGGAGAATTTTTATGTGTTCGTGGATTAATATATTAGTATGATGATTTAAAAATACTAATTTTTTTTGCATATTATTAAAATTTGATAAATGATATAAAACAATATATATTAATCAATCACCCTATATTGAAGTTTATGATGATTAATATTATACCGATAATAATTTAATAATTTGTCTTCCTTCCCGTGAGAGTGAAATATATTAAATGGTAAAAAACATTTTTATTCTAATCAATTAATGAGGAATGATGCTATAAATCTTTGTTATTCCTAAGAAAAATTTCATTATTTCATTTCCCTCATATAGATTCTAATAATTAAAAGATACTTCACTACTCGTACTATTTTATTCCGTCATATTTAGAATAAATTAAGTGATGTTATATCAGTGATCATTGAACAGAAAAGTGATCAAAAAAAATTAAATAAAGAATAAACATCATCTCAATTAAATTAATAAGAATATAATATACACTGAAATGAATTAGAATATTCATTAATAGTATTAAAAAATGATAAAATTCAAATAATAATTTGATATCATTCCCTTCCACTACCATCAATGAATATTTCCTATTAAAAAGATGTATTTGTATTGAATAATCGGAATATTAATTCATTAAAAAAAGATAATGTGTCTAAGAATGATTTAAATAAAATAAATGATTGATTTGAGAGAGAAATAAATATTGTTCTATTTTATCATCCATTATCGTATATTATTATATTACTCCTTCTTTGGAAGAGAAAATCATTTGATTTTCTTGACTACTAGAATTATTAACACTATCATTTTTCTTAACTTCCATTATTTACAGTTTTTATTTAATATTCCATGAAATCTATAACATCCATATTTCAAAGTATTTTTAGACTTATCAATTATATTCTATGACTGGTAATATACATAATGTTACATTTTGGTTTTATGTATGATTTCTACAATAATATAATCCTTAAATTATTATTGATATTATTCAATTTTATCCATTTTGTCTACTATGAATGTATATTATTCATCTTGATGTGGTTTATCTATTAATCTAGTGTAAATAAAGATGAAAAATAAAAAATATTCTATATAAATCCTATCAATAAAAATTTTAATATTGTTTTGGACATTACGAACCTCTCCATCAACCTATCTATTTGGAGAAACCAACAACATGATCTTTTCAAAAAATTCATGAAGGGACCCTTAAGAACAAAATCATCCATAAAATATGTCCCATTATAACATATGAAACCCCCTAATAAATATTACTAATTCAGTTATGGAACATTAATATGATCTACCAAACATATGAGTATTTCAACACAATATTATTGAAAACACTACTATACCTTACAATGAACATATTATTCTATTTGATGTTTGGTTAAACGTTTTAAGATGTATATTGAACCTTATAAATAATATATTTAATCTTATTAAATTCAAAAATGGTCAATAATTTATGATTTATTATTCTAAATACCTTCCATATCCGTAGAATGATTCATCCCCAAAAAAACTTTTAAAAAATGAAATTTAGTATCTATTGATCACATTATACCTAATTTCAAATAAATAAATAAAATTTTCAATATTACGATTTCAATTTTTTTATCAATGTCCAATGAATTGATTCTTCAATTAAATGACCTTATTAAAATCAATAAATTAATAAATACAAGGGATTAAAATGAACTGAATATTAATACAATATGAAGGGTTTATTTCCTGCATCATGCACATGTGGCATTAATGTGGTGTTATTATTAGAAACATTTAAAAACACATATTAGTGATTATAGGGTAAGGGTAAGATATTAATCGGTTTTATATGATGATTTGATTCCTCATTAGATGAACTATGAATAAATATACAACTTAAAACATGGGTATTGAGTTTAGAAGGTCATAAAGATCGATGAAACTCAAAATTTGGAACTTGGGTCAATTGGAACTCATTTAGATAACATAGTGTCACTGGGCATGAGTCATAGAATGAAAAAAAAGATTTCAAAACTTTTGAAGAAAAATGTATCTATGATATATGTTACTAATCCCAAGGGAGTGCCTTTTTATAAGGATAATTCCCCATGTACATAATTATCACAAAGAAAAAATGGTCTATTATATTCACTACGATTACTAAATGACATAAATAAAAATAATTTTCCTCATTTTACCTTTAGTTTTGAACTATATAAAAATATAATGGAAGATATTAGATATATTAGGTATGGATCTCTTATACAGAGTTGTTACTAGGTCTTTAACTACTTTGGATAAGTGTTTAGGAATTATTATGCAATAATGGTATAATATAAACCATAAAAATAGAAAATAATATCATTGGGAGCCTTATAACAGTAATGAAGTCATTTAATGGTGGATTACAGATAGGGAATATAACACCACATTATAATGGGGTGTGTGATCATGTTAGTGTTAGGTCAAATTGACCATAACAGGATGGTTACCCAAAGGTCTAGTCTAATAGGGAATGAGGTGATAGTGAGTGGATTATCTATATATCATTGAAAATTATATAATATATTGATTAAATAAATCAAATTTTTAATTAATATAATTTTAATCCCAATATTCATTTCAAGGGGAAATTAGTTTTTCATATAAAACAATAATTAATATAATTGATATTAATATTTCCATCGATTAACTAGTTACTATTGATAGTCTTTTAAAATAATTCCATTTTGCAAACCCTTTATCATGGATATCAAGTAATGGGTTGAAATTAAAATGGTCTCAAGATTATTAAGATGGTTTATATTAATTGAATTATATATTTTCCAATTCCCTATGTTTAAGATAACCATCATATAAGTATAAATTGTGGATATATACAAATTAATTTATTATAAAATTTAGCTGTATCATAATAAAAAATTTAATGGCTGATTGCTTATGTATCGTGGAAAATAAATAGTATGAAACAAAACAATACAATGAAATATTATGTGTTGGATTCTATAATAGTTTTTTTATGATATTGAAAGTGAATATTAGAGAAATATGTGATATATTTAAGGATATCATGAGTTTATTGTACACGTATGTAATTAAATAGATCAACACTGGGTAAGGTAGTTTCGTTGAAAAACGCATTGACTATAACTGCATAATACACTAGAACACAGACACATTGGGTAATTTTTACCCACGATGTTAATTAGGATGGATTTCATATTCATGAATTTAGTTCAAAATGTTTTGGTAATAATTTACAAAGGGGAATAATAATTATTTTTTCATGTAACTACCTAATCATATTTATGATATATGGTTATGATATCCCCAAATGATGATATGTGTTAATAGATGATTAAATAAATTACTCATATAAAATTTTCAAACACAATCAATTTCGTGTTTTTATTAAGTTTTTCAATTAGACTATGTGTGGCATTAGTTATTTGTCTGATAGTGGTGATAGAAAAAGATAATCGGTGGGGGTTAATTTTCATTATTTAAAATAATAATCAGATTGTTAACATTTATATTTTGAATTGAATGGACCATAAGTTAAAATATTCAATTAAATTAATATTAGAACAAATATATAATGGAACATGCATGAATGTAAAAATTGAACACAAGTGTATTATAATTTTTTTATCTAACTTGTTTATCCCCTTATTCTTTTTTTCAGAAATTAATATAAAAATTAATGAAAATATATATCGAGATTTGGGTCTCCCTCAAAGATGAATTATTGTATAATAATTCTGATGGAAAAATATCCATGCATGGGGAGAATATCACATACAAATAAATTTAGGTCTATATATAGATATTAATGATAATGTTGTGGAAAATTAAAAATGAAACTATATATTTTTATAGATTTTATTGATATAAATGATCCCAGCCATATCATCACTCTTATAATTAAATGTGAGATATTTCACTAATTATAACCACGAAAATGGAATCCTACTATGAATTTTCCAAACATACATTCAAAACCCTATTAAAAATCCTTCCTCCCTATGGAGGATTAAACACAAACCATTCATACATTTTTCAACTACAAGGCACTACCCCAAAAGTATTATTCTTCCCTAATATAAAAAACCATCAATGTAAACCTTGTACCCTGATAATGGATGTGGAACACACATGTCCCAAACGTTGTTCTCGATCACCTTGGGCCGACGACTAGCACATCACATTATACAAGATAAAACGAGTAATTTTTTTCCCAAAAAACAGTTTATGAAACACAAACAAGTAAGTATTATTAAATAGATCACTCAATGTAGAAAATACCATAAGTGGAATAGGAATAAAAAACTATGTATTAAAAATTTAATGTACTACAATGATATTATAAAAACTCAAAGTCGAATTGCACACAACACTCCATGAACCAAATATAACCACTGTTTTCCTTATTACACATTAAAAGATAATTTAATTATATAAAATTACATATAAAATATATTAAAAATATTTAAACTAAATAAAACCCGAATAATCAAGAATTATATCATGTTTGGGAATTAATTACATTCCATTACAACATTAAACATTAATTACAACACCATTATTGTAATATTCATTAACATGCTTCAGTCAAAAATTTCGTTGTATAACCTAGGAAAAAATATATAAAAATGGTGATCCAAAAATCATAGTAAGGGAATATACATGGAATATCAAGAATACAAAAATAAATTCTAGATGAGGAATATCAAAAAGGAATTAATGAACATAAATAATATGACATGATATTTCCTTATAATCATAAAATGGGAAGTGTGGAAGCAACATAAAACAATGCATCATATACATAGGTCAATGATAAAACAATAAGAATTAATGTTGGAAAAGAACCATAAATAAATCAGGTGCACCTCTATCGCAACATGACATATTAGGATTCTAAAAATTTCTCAATTCAATGGAGTGTCGTATAATTTCAGGCCCACCTATCACTTGAATTTCATTCTCATTCTTATGTGTGCTATATTGACCGTAAATCATGGATTCGGTTATCAGAATAACGAATTCCATGATAAAATAGTATGTAATAAATAAATTTATGTCACCAATGAAAAGTAACATTTGTTTTAAATTGAACACCCTTAATTGGAAATGGGTATGACATTTACTATACAAATTGTATGTCTTATAAAATCGTGGTAAAAATTTGAGAGCATAACATTGCCATATAAAATTCATAAAATGGGTTGATGTGATATAAATTTTTCTCTCATTATTTTTAAATGACATTTAATGTAATTAGGAAATATAATTACATGAAAACACATTAATAATTATAATAATAAGTTAACTATGAAAAAATAATCTTTAATAAAAATGGAAGATAAAGGATGTTAAGGAAATTTCATCATTGTAATTGTTTTACATGAGAGGGAATAATGTGAGAGAATGAGGCCACTCACAAAATTCAAATAATATGAGAATTATGGATGAGGTGAAACTACATATACAATCATTAATAATTTAAAATAAATCTACAAAACAAGATAATGAATCGTAGAAACAAATTTGAAATGAAAAACCCCTTACTTGAATGTGTGCATCCAAAATCATGAAAATGGGAATTTGAGCGATTTGAGTGAAATTGAAGGATTATATATTTAGTAGGTAAGAGTAATGATGTTATCCAAGTATTTATAGTGAAGATAAATGGGATTAAAGGGGTATTAATATTGGAAAATATAGTGATTTCATTAATATGTAGGTTTTGGACTGTACAAAATAAAATATTCCACACCAAAAATCAGCCCATTATTTTATCACATGGATTTTGAAATTGTGGAATATTTTTAATTATTATATTGTAAAATGGTCGGAACATAATTAAATATCCCCCTTCCTTTTCTGGTGGTGAGGCAAAAATGTAAATAAATGATCTCAAAACTGAAAAATATAATAATGGTTTCAGAGGATTCATAAAGACTAAATAAATAATAAAATAAACATAAAATCAAATTATTCTATGATAAAAACAAATATTTGTCTTAGGATAAGTGTTACTATTTTTGTTACATCTTTCTAGTGTCATTACTAGGTCATAAGACATACTGTATATTTATACGGTATTTAATTTTTATCGGAAAATTTGACACACATGGAAAAATTTGAATGATTTTCCATTTGATAATTCTGACATTTTGATTCCAAATATAATATTAATTTTATCTAAATAATTTACTAAATATATTTCTTTATTTTTATAATAATATTGAACATTTATGAAAAAATTGTGGGTTTTTGACAATAACAGTTTTTGAGCACATAAAAAAAGTACATTTCACTTAAAAAAAAATTATATAACCATTTGTAATTAATAAAAATTATTTAAAATTTTATTATAATATAATATAATTAAAAATATACAATTATTATTCTAAATAGAAACCTTAATTGAATTTTAATATAACCCAATAACATATTTTTGGATTAATTGAATCAAAATCAACATTATTTATAAAGTAAAAAAGTAAATAAATTCATTATAAAATTTTCATATTGATATTTTTAATGTAATAATACATATACCTTTATTACTCCTAATTTACCTTTTGGAGTAAGGTGGGAAATAGTGAGACCTTCATGGGGTCGTTCAACAAAAATGGTTTGGACTATGATTTCAATGAGCATGAACTTATCCTATTAACGGTTTCTCCTGTGCGTAAGTTATTAGATATCAAATTGGGACTAGTCAAGGGAAAATTGTAAGTATGTTATCTCCCTCAGATGCTTTGAGAAATGGACTTCATAGAGAACGATTCTATAGGTTGATGTCATCTCTTCCTTTGTCTGACTCAATTGGATTTGATAAAATCAATATATTTATACTAGTCATTTGATAATTGTTCGATGAATATATAAAAATCTGTAATATTTTTAATTTTATTTTAAATCAAATTATATTATAAGGGAATTGAAACAGTTTTTGATAACAATATTACATAATAATGAATTTTATTAAATCACAATGGGAAAATTCATTTATGATATTTTAGGTTATTACACAAAAAGATCATATACAACTACCATATCCATGAGGCTCCTTCCCATCAATGATCCTGGGAGAAAGAAATTTATAAACTCTCAAAGGAAGTGCGAGTGTGTGATTGAAAATCCTAGTTTTGTATCAATAATTGATAAATAATATGATTCAATAAAGAATAATAATAATAATTCATTTAATTTTTTAATATATAGGACTGGATTTATAATTTCATATTTAAATCCATATATTATTTTCAATTACAAATATGGAACCATTTTCTGAAGTGTCTTATATACTAATATAATAGGAAATAGTTTATATAAAAATATATACATGAGTAAAATTATATTACAAACAATGATATATGTGTCAAAGTAAAAAAACAAAAAACATGGTTATCAACAAAAAGGAATGATACTACTGAGTTGTGAGATCCTAATATATTTCATATCGATGATCATAATAATATACATACACATATACCTCAAAGATTGTTTATATTGGGCTCATCAACATTTCATTTGGGATAAGATCTCATGAACAAAATTTTATATATAGTTGTAAAGTATCAATATGTTTTTATTGAATTAACATCATATCATTTTTACAAAATAAAACACCAACTAACTAGGCTCACATTTTCTCAAATAATCAAAAAAACGGAAAAAAATATTCTATATGTGTTTGAAAATAATTTTTTTCAATTTTCTAGATTCAATATGCCAACGTCCATTTAAAACGAATAACATTGGTTATTAATTCATTAATGATTTTTTCAATGAAAAACTAATCATAGGTTGTTATCAAATATAATTTACATCATTTAACCAAATCAATTTCTACAAATTCCTTCAAATTTTTTCCACACACCAAAATTAAAATTACCTGGGAATTAGGGTGTCTCACAAATATCCATTCCAAATCCACAAAAATACTAATATATAGTGAATTGTTTTTCACAATTAAATTTAAATACATTTAATTTCATTCAAAAAATTAAATGGTTTATAACAATTAAATTCTCAATATAACCAACTACCTTTTATATGAATATCACATTTCAGAAGATAAGAACAAGTCATACAAAAGAAAACATCCAAAATAGAGACCAAGAAATAAAACTATGAATCAAGAAAAAAAATGATTTTAGATTGATCTACAAAAATATTATGTAACAAAAACTTTCATGGAAAGAAGAATATTATCAGGGATAATGAATAGTAGATGATCTCTAATCGAAGAGGAAATGAACAACGTTCACCAAGAATTGATCTACCTCAGAATATGATTTTTGGAACAAAAATGGTTTCTTTGGATATGCAAATACATATTAAATATACATATGAGGATATGGGGTCCATAATATTTAAAAATTATGTACAATAATTTTTAATATGTTTTTATGAATTAAAAAACAATGTATATATGGTTTGTTGGGTAGGGCCACATGGTTTTTCAAAATATGAACCCAAACTCTGCACCCCTGTTATTGGGTACATGGTTTCTACTAGGGAGTGCATGTTCTATGATATAATTTTTTATCCATGAAAACCCCCACTGTTGGGATTTTTCAGGGCATACCCTTGGTGGAAAACGGTTTGGGAACACCGTGCACCACCATGAACAACACATAATGTTCCATGATGTCAAAATTTCTTCTTTAAACAACACAAGACAGACCCCAAATAAATAATTAACATAAATAGGGATACAATATAACATTTATATTTTAAAAATAATCTATAAAAAACCCCACCAATGAGACATTTGTTCCCTAAAATCTTATAAAGAAGTCGTCATGCAAAAAAAGATGAGGCCATTACTCTCACATTATTGTCTATATCTCCCATGTGTCATGATTATCATAACTATGATTCCATATTACTCAAAAAAATGGAATTATCCTCCCCTAGAGTACCATGGTTTCATTATCAATTATCCATACTATATTCGTAGTATTAGATATATAATTATTAATGTAAATATCACACTATCTTGGAACATGAGATAGATCAGAAAGATTCACCCATAATTGAGATACATGGAAGATATTATATATCGACATATACTACGGAAGATGTGATAAATGTAATCCAACATTCAGCACATAATTAACAACATAATGTGACCCAAATAAATACGGATAAATTATCCCATTCCTCCCAAGACATTTATGACACAAACATGGTGAAACACTCAAGAACACATGGTCACTGAATAAAAATTAGAATGGTCTATGATGATTATCAACATAGGATTTATACTAGCTCTATGTTTTCAGATTCCTCTAATGAATCAATTGAATATTCTATATCCTATCTTAAAGTATGATCCATACAACCAGGTATTTTACACTAGTCTATGAAGAACATAATGAAGAATTACTAGGTAACAAATACAAGGCCTCAAAAGGATCTTTTATGATCATAGATTAAAAACTATTATTATAAGAAAACTAAAAAAAATCCAAAATGATCCTTCAAAGATTCACCAAAGTATATTACTAAGGTATAGAGGATATCATCATGAATAAATATATCCCTCATTGTCTAGCAATCAGTATATTTATGGAATTCCATAATAAAATGAACTAGATATCCCAATGCCTCCTCCTGGAATATCCAAAAGAGAGAAATAAACCATGGATTAGTATGTGATAATATAAAAGGAAAAAATTATGAAAATGAATATTCTCTTTCATATAGATATCATCTAACACATGCAATTTGGTTGTATATATAATTGGTATAATGTGATCCAATTTAGATTATCTTTCAATCACAACCCAAATTAAATTAATCATTCTTGGATATGTGGAAAACAAACCAAGAAAATCCATAGTAATGTTATCCCAATTCTATATTAGTGGTAAAAGTGTATGAAATAAACATGATGGTATTTAGTGGTTGTATTTGGCCTATAAGGACATATAATAGTGGGAGATATATTTAGAAATTCCAAAAATCATGCACGAATAATAGAATCATCAAATCATATAAGAAAACATATTCATCACTCTTGAGTTCACTACCAACTATGAATTATTGAAATATCCCATTACCCTTTACATAAATTATAAGGAATAATATAACATATCCATAAACATATAATACATTCCATGGATAAAAATGACTCTATAAATTTCACTACCCAAAAGAGAGAGTTTTTAATGCTTCAGAATTGAATATCAACCTACTATTCAAGAAATAACATATCAAAAAGAGAATAGGTCAACTGAACACTATATAAGACAACTTCATCCTCTATATATCAAAATAAAACATGAAACAATGAAAAAAATACCTCATTTTACACTCATAGGATGATTCTTTTATGACCGAAGTGTTATGATTCCTTCTCAATGAATCTAAATTTTCATTTCCTTTCCTAGTGGAATAGGAAACGTCAAAGTAAAATGATTACTGGTTCTCCAACAAAACTATGGACGAGATTCAAATATCATTGAGATAAGATATAACTCAACATCATGATTTCATAAATCATGATGAACAATAATTTCAAAAGTAAATTCTGTAATCTCTTCTTAAATTAAG
This sequence comes from Viscum album, assembly GCA_963277665.1. Lineage (NCBI taxonomy): Eukaryota > Viridiplantae > Streptophyta > Magnoliopsida > Santalales > Viscaceae > Viscum > Viscum album. The sequence continues at coordinate 445,861,707 of OY728121.1, forward strand.
TCATAACTACATGTTCATGATCATTGGGTGAATAATTATGCCCATGTGGCCAAATATGTTGACAACCATATGTAATGATTTGACAAACCTACATAAGAAAATTGCCAGAAACTGAACATGATGCATCATAGAAGACCATTTTTCCCATCATAGATTATAAAATGGTCAAAAAAATTATATATTTAAAAATAATATTCTTCTCAAACAATTGACAATTATATTTCTAATCCCAAAAAAACATCACACCCTTATGGGATAAAGATTTCATCAAAGAAACCATCATTGAGAAATCCATTACAAATCGATGAGAACATGAATATCAAAACCATAATTTATGAATAATTAAAATATTTAAGAACTTCTCCATATTCATAATAGATTTCACATTTCAGGATCAAATGTGATACCAAATTATAAGACCATGTGTCCCAATAAATTCACTTCAAAAATCCATAAATCACTTTTTAAGAACTTGTCAAAATGTTTGTGATTTTTAAATATTTTTATTACTATCCTAAGATGAATGAAATTCTCCTCCTAGAACATAGAATAAATTAGGATCTCATGCAAATAATTCAACCATTAATGTACCACATTACCCATGGTTGATAATTTTCCTCCAATCCATAATTACAGTAGGATCATTTTTTATACCAAATTCCATGACAAGGTAATTATAATTTCCATAACTACTCTTGATGGTGGGTTTATAAATGTTTGATACATTTATTCATAAAGGTGATTAAAATATTGAATATAAATATTTTAAAATGACATATCCTCTTTCAAATAGTATAAAAATATTCATTTTATAACAAAATTCACTTTATCATTACCATGACTCAATTGAGTTACTCGTAATCTATACAATTTTGAAGTGTTACATTAGCTTTATTAGCATATAGAATATGACCCACCTATTTTGAGAATATTGGTAAAATGAATCCATTCCATAAAAGATCATCTAACAGAGTCTTATAATTTTTCATTTCATCTTGTTCCATGGAGTAATAGGTGAAAGATACTTGTTAGGTATTAGAATATAAATCGATAAAAAACTCTATCTTCCATACTATTGTTAAAAATAAAAATTAAAAAGGTAATAAATTATAAATCTATATGAAAAATATACAAAGAACATCAATCATTGAATATCACTATAGAATGAAAGTGAAAAATTATATTACTTTTCAGAACTATTTATAAGAAAGCCTTTCTCTAGACAACCACAAGTCCCATTACCTAGAAATATAGGGAACACCCTATCATGTGGATTAAAATAGACTCATTGAAGATGACAATCATGTTAGTATTTATTAGAAATGAGAAATTCTATAATGATGATGACACTTAGAGGTTTCAAATCGAGAACCATAACATCGAATGTTAGCATCATATCATAAAAAGATAAAACACAAGCAGTAAACTGAAGACCCTTATATCTCATTATTATGAGGGTTATAGTAATATCCATTATATTTGAGAAATGCTCAATAGAATGATTTCAGATAATTATAATATTTGTCTAAATTAATAAATTAGATTCAATATTCTCTAATAAGCTAGTCCGTAAACAAAAAGATATAGTGATGGTACCTCTCACAGTCACTCGAACCAAATCCCGATCTTCTAAACACTCTTCCACTACACAAAGATGCTTTATTAAAGATGTTTTTTTCAAAAAGCCCTCATCTCATGAAGCATATAATTTCACCATATTAATTTTTGGTGAAGTTGACTTGAATACACTTAATGTATTTGAGTAGGATTTAAATATCATCGTCAAGTGTCCCCAGCATCCATAAGATCGATATATAATTCATGCCTTTGAGAATAATAGTTTAGAGTTTCTAGGAGTTCCACAATGGTAGCTAATTAAAGGTTATATTCATATCACTAAAACATAACTATATATTCCAAAATATTGTGATCCCCCATGAAAATATTCAAACATCCGATTTCAATTTATGAAACTCAACAAACTTCCACTGCGAGAAAACATATCTCTCGGCATCATCGACATACCAGCCAGGTCTAGCACAACTGTCAACACACTATCCACAAAATCATCATAAGGAGAGATATTCATAATGAAAATAGGGGAGTTAATATATGATCAAAGATACATATAAAACCATAATGTTATAATGTTATCATTCAATACAGCCTCATGTAAAAATTAAAAAAAATAATAAATGTGATTTGTATATTCAATCACAGACCTATCGTCCTACTTGAGATTGAAAAAAACTATATCCTTTACCAACACCATAGATTTTGAACATAAATTCTTGGTGAAAAAATAACGTTCTTCCACTCTAATAACTCATGATTTTCCACCTTCAACATCATATCCCACCATACCCAGTTTGGACCTTCCATATTGAACGTTTCACATTTCACGAACTTAAACAAATGATAAATTATCCTCAACCAATCCTCATCCTATTGAGGAACTTATGAGACTTGGAATTCTGGTGGATTATATAGAATAAACATCTTATATTGATTTTGAGACTGATACTTATGAGTTTCCACAACTAGAACACAAGCGTGAATATGTGCATGTTTTGTCCCAAATCTAAGAAAAAATGCACAACAGCGTCACCCAAAATCTAATCGCACATAGGCTTTTCTCGTTGTGGATCATCGTTACATTTCTCCAGAATAACATTATACTGTATTATAGAAGGAATGGTTTTAAGAAACATAATTATCCATCATTAGTGCTGTTGAAACATTACATACTTTAATACTAAAATAAGTGAAATAGGGGAAACTATTCCAATAAGATATGAAACGAATATTTGGATTCCTACTACACAAATAAATAGTGCAAAAATTACTAGTAATAATCCAAAGGAAAATTTCTCAAACCACCCATTATAAAATTAAACTCATTATGAAGAGAGAAGGATATGAACTAACATGTAACCACGTCTTATGTGCCATGAGGATTACAAAACTTCATAATGAAATCAAGGAAATATGTCAATCTTTCACATTTCATTCAAATTTTTCAATAATAGAAACAAAAAAATTTGGTACCCTAAACCATGATCCATCATTTAAATGGGTCTAAGGGAATTCCAAATCCCCATGGGTTGGATAATATTACCATGAATAATAAATAATAAAATTAGGAATGGGTTTTCAATATTGATAGTAGATGAATTGTATTCAATTCAGTATACTCAACCAAAACTACCAAAGTATATAGTACCAAATGTCAAACATGTTTACAAAAAAATTGTAGAAAATCATAAAATTACCTGGTATACTTGATTAATATCCTCTATCCTAATGGACACAACACTAAAATCCCCAAATGATCAACAAATACAACCACCTCCACATGGATCCTTCCCCTTTCTCAAACCTAGATGAACTAAATCAATACATTCACAAATTAAAAGTTATTAAATTACCTAAATTAAAAATAGTATCTATCGATTTTATACATAATAATATTCCATAAATTGTAAACCAAATAATTATTTTAATATTTATCAAGATATAGAAAGAAGTTTAATTTTGTAATTAGATGAAAACATTCATTTCATATTAAAAGGTGAATATATTTTTGTTAATGGATCAAGTAATCATATTATTTAAATTTATTATATAAATAAATATTAAATAGTAAAAAAGTTTCACAATAAATTTCATATTTATCATTGTAATGAAAACATGAAACACATTCAGCATCCAATAGGTAGAATATTTCCATGTTATGGGATCCTTCAAGATTTCATATTGTTGTTCACAGTAATATATGTACAAATGTCCATCAGACACTCATCAAAGTGGACTCATCAACATCATTGCAAGGATATAATCCAATGTAAATTGTTTTTTATTGGTTTTTAATGAATCAATCCATTGATAATAAATTTAAATCCGAGTGTGTTTTCCCTAAATAACCAACTAACTACTCATGAATTCTTAGTATCAAATATTTAAAAAAGTAATTTTTTTTGAACTATTTAAAAATAAAATAGCTCCATATTCATGTTCAAATATGAAAATTCATTAAAAACCAAAAACAAGGATTTTAATTCTTATTATGAATTTTTCCAGTATCAAACCAACCATAGGATATTATCAAATAAATTGAAGCCATTTTTTAATATCATTTTAGAAATAATATTCACAAATTCTACTAAGTTAAAATCACACCCCAAAATTGTTTTTCTTTTGTAATTTGGGGTTTTCCAAATATTCATAAACAATAAATTCAAATCCCTAACTGAAATGAATCATTTTTTTATAAATAAATTGAACCCAATATAATTTAAATGATGCAATTTAATGGTTTATAACATGAATAATATTAATGGAACCATGTACCATTAACATAGTTATCATGTAACATACTTTGTATAATAGGAATTTGCAGGGATGATTGTCAGAAGTAGAGATCATGAAATCAATCCACGATTCATGATCCAGAAAAAAAGAGTTAAGATCCATAAATAATTGGAAGATCTAAACAACTAAATGGGGGATAACAAAAGAGAGTGGAAGTTAATGAATAAGATAATATATCTCAACATATAGAAATCAAATGACATTTTCCATGATTATATCCACTTCATAATAGGTCTGTAAGAGTAAAAATGGGTTCTTTGGAACTCCCAAGGCATATAAATTGTACTTTTATAGTATTGGTGTCATGTAGAAGTAAAAATGGGATGTTAAATAATATTTATTAAATTTTATGGAAACAATAAAATCATCATCATTGTTAGTTGTGTAAGGTGTGCCCCTCTGATAGAGTGCTTGAATTCGACTAGGGGGGACACATTTTTTAAAATCATGCACTAGCTGAAAAAGTCAACACCCTTTGGATTTTAAAGGTTTATCTTGGGTTGGTTCATGGTTTTAGAAATTTCATTACCTACTGTGAAAACCATGAATGGTCTAAAATTTTCAAATTTCCTCCCAAATACATCCATGAATGACCCCAACAAATGCATGATTGAAAAGATATTTAAAGGATTTCTTCAAAATAGTAATAGTATATCACCCCTCCCATAGGGAAAAACAAATTCATGTATTTGGACTTTGATTTTAAACAAGATTTCCAAATATTTAGTCATTAGTCTAACATATTACAATTCTGGACACAAAAATTTTATATCAAGAAGAAATTCCATAGAACCATATGATTTATTCATAGTATTGTAGATGACAAACCATGATACATTCATGTTTCAAGGGATAAAATTAATTTAATATCTCCATGATTAATATATGAATGGAAAAAATTATTCACATGTTCAGTTCAATAAAATTTTGAACATATTTTCTATATCTAAGAACTGGTTCTATGAATACTACATATAATGTCCCTTTTTATATGATTTTCGAAATTATAAATCAATTTCATCTATTTTTTCAAATTATCTACATTAATATTATCCATGTTCATTTCTTATTTAATGATATAGGATCAAATATTTTACAAATGGAAAAATAAAATTCATATAATTCTTCCACGATATGATATAAAAAATTCAAACCACACATTGGAACTCATTAAACTAATTAATGTTGTTGTGAATAATAATAATTAATGTTCATTGAATACTCAACCATAATATTAATTAATTAAGCTTCACATTTTAGTTTATTTGAAATATTATATTTTAGATTCCAGAATTTCATTATAAATATCAATATCTGATATCCCAAACATATAACATCTCATACATCATGAAATAAAAAAAATCAATTTTAATTATAATTATTTAAATAGTGATTTTATAATATATAAAACACTAAAAACAGTCATATTAAAATTTCATAAAATTGAAATGTTAAATATTATGTATAAAATTGAATATTTCAGTGCCATTAGAAGAATCTAGAGATTTAAACTAATCCATATAGGTATGTAAAATATAAAATTTCACATGGGGAATTGATATAGTGGATTCACCTAATGTAATGTGATAAGGGAATCAAATATGTGAATACCCATGAAAAATATTTCATCAAAAATTAAAATTTCTATGTAACTAAATTTAGGAATCCAATTCGTGAAAATTGTATTCATCATAACATCATAAATTTTATACATAATTAATACTATAAAAATTTCATAAAAATTGTTTGACATATTTTACATATATTTATAAATTTTCATCATATTTATATAAAATTGTGAATCACATTACATGGATAACACTGTGTAATACTATATTCATAATATAGTGTAACCATAGTTCTTGAAAGCTGTTGTTGGAAAAAAACCCTCAAGGTAACATTACATCATATTTGGGATGGTTGTGTTTGTTGGAAATGTTGGTTTCATGGTGAATTGTCAAGTTCCAAATATGTTGATAATAATTTATGTTGAAAATGAACCATTACAATGGAATGGATTATCTGGATGCAGTAAAAAAGTACAGAAACAAGGTGGTGTCATTTTCCAGTGTTTACCAATAATTTGCAGTCCAAAATTTGGGATTTGGAAAGAATGAAAAATTATGGATTTTATTTAATATCACTTAATTATATTGAAAATTCATGAGTTTCATGATGATGGGATTCATGAAGTGGAATTCATTGAGATTGGATGAAGGTTGCTGGTGAGATCTTCTATTATGAAGAGCTTAACGAACAATAGAAGTGAAGAAATTATCAAGGGAACATTTTGAATGTGGAAAAAAGGATTTGAAAGAACTATATATGATTACAACATGCATTACGGTCCAAAAAATATCTTTTTTCTTTGTGAAATATAGGTAATTTCTAAAGAAATTTCAGAGCATTTCAATTTGAGCTGATGTGGTGCTAACATTGTGATAAATTCTCTCGAGTTGGTGGAATCACCTATTAATAGCCTTATAACCCCTTGAAATGATTAAAGAGTCTATATGAAATAAAATTAAGCTATTTAATCTCAAAAAAGGTTCTTGAAAGTAGTGTTCTTCATAAAATATAGGAGCATTGTCACGAACCAACCCGGGTCGACCCTGAACCGGTCACCCGAGGTGGTCCGCCACAGGACCCGAGAGGCATTCTCGATCCTCCTGGGCTGGCGACAAGTGCCAGGGCATCAACAGAGGCTGTGGGAATGATTTTTCCCAATATAAATAAATAAGAATGCAATGATAATACAGAGCAGTGCCGAAAAGATAAACCAAACAAAGTGACTAAACATGAATAGGAGAAAAAAATAAAACTAACCAAACACGATGTCCAAACAAACTCCGTGCGACCTCACGGGTCTCTCTCCAACTCAACGATCATGCGTCACCCTAAGCGAGCGCACTCAAGCTATATCCTGCACAAACACTAAAAACAAAAAATAACTATAGGCATGTGTATTAAAACTCAGTAAGCTAGCCCGATATCTATTCCCAATGCACTACCTTTAAAATAACGAAACATCATTTCATGTTTGAACTAAAATTTATAAAAGTATGTTTTTCTAAATATTATACATTAAAACAAAGTATGAACCATTTCACTTAACCATTTCCAAATTTGGTTTCAATTCATTAGTGTCAATGACATTTTAGGAAAAGGGAAAGCTATGTTTAAATTTTCAAATTTGTACAAAGAGGATTAAACACTTTCATTTGATAACCATTTATAGAAACCTAATCAAAAGAAATTTACCACTTTCCAAGGAAAACAATACACCAGAATGCACCAAGTAAAACACACATCAAGGGTAATTTAGGTATACATGTGAGCATCATAATCACTACTGCAAGCAACAAAAGCTGAATAGACATGGGTGAACCTAGGAGATCGAGAATTAACCAGAAGACACCGATACATGAGAAATCATCCTTATCGACATGTCACGATGAAATCAAAACGCACAATACGCTCAACCATCCTCTCTCAGGCAGGTCGAGGGAAAATACCATAGTAATAAACCCAATATATCCACCTACTATGGGCCACTGGTCAAGAACCATAACCAGCCAGTGCAACATTCATTCAAATAATATTCTCTCAATATGCCAGTTTCCCATGTCTCATGTGTTTAAAAAAAAGGGGTGAGCCAACCGATGCAAACCGAGCATCCAATCAGACACATATATATATATATATATAAAGCACAACACGCATCACCCCGAGCTACATCATGGGACAACCTCTTTCCTTTAACTACTCGAGTACATGGGAGCCTCTAAGCGCAGCCTCCCAAACAATCAATTGCAACCAAGGAATGAGAGTTTTCCTAAGAGATTTTTTATCAAAACATTATCATCGGTTTCTATAAAGTGGAAAACGGGCATTAAATACATTTCACAATCGCTACACAAAAAAAGTACAACTTCTTTATAAGAAAAAACCCAGTTTAAAACCTTTTAAAGAACCCCCAAAACACCACTTCACAGGGTGCCAACATTTTTTTCACAAAACCAAACCAAACCATTTTATTTTTTCAAATAAACTTTAAGTGCCAACCGAGCAATTTCACAAACGACCCAAGGTACTTGTTCACGCTTCAAAATAAATCTTTCATCATTAAACAAGAACTCTATTTTATATTCTGTGAATTATTTTTAAAAGCCAAACATGCATTCTTTCATTATTGGGTGTCCGCTCATCAAGATGATATTTCATGTGTTGTGTATAAAATAAACATCACTTTCGTACACTGAGTAATTATAAAAAGAAATTCTCTAATACTATTTCACGTTTAATAAGATTAATAAAATACTTAATTTGAACAGATAGTGTTGGCAAACAGCAGGAAATAATGTAACTTAAATTTTAAAAGCAGTGCAAAGGTGACCTACCTTGAATACACGATGCGATGAAATGACGCACGTTTGAAAAATCACGGTAAAGTTTAGTTTCCTACATAATAAATATAAAGGACTCAAACACATACAAAAAATCACTAGAGCAGGCGAAACCAAGCATTAGGGAGAAATGCTCACCTCGAAACTGAAGCGCGACGACGACGCAAACTAGGAATCACTCCACGCGGGTTCTAAACCAATAATCATACCAAAAACAAACATAAGTTGATAACCCCCTAAAAAAGCAAAGGCCAAAGCAATAATAATAATAATAATAATAATAATAATAATAATAATAATTACAAGTTTAATAATAATAATAATAATAACAATAAAAATAATAAAAATATTAATAATAATAATAACAATAATAATAACAATAATAATAAGAATAATAATTAGAATAATAGTAATAATAATAACAATAATAATAATAATGAAAATAATAATAATAATAGAATAATAATAATAATAAGAATATTAATAATAGTAATAAAAATAATAAAAGTAAAAATAAAAATAAAAGAAATATTTCGGGTCGCTGCGCACCTAGAAGGAGAGGGGGAGAGTGATTCGGAAGGGTTGTTGGGCGAGGTCGAAGAAGAGCAGGATGCCGGGTTGAGTTGGGGGGGGGGGAACTAGGGCGCTGGGTGTGGAAGATCCAAAGGGAAGGATGGGGGTCGCGGGTCCTGCGCTGGTGCAGGCCGGAGGCAGGAGAGGGGGTGACGCCGAAAGTCGCCTATAGGGTGAGTGAGCTGGTCGGGTTCTGAGCGGGCAGGGCAGGTCGGGTCATTGGGAAAAACAGGAGTATCTCGGGTTTTGGCCATTGTTGGGCGTGCCGGAAGTGAGAGGAGAGAAGGAATTAGGTGGTGTGGTGCTGCACTGGGTAGCAGGGTCGTGACAGCATGATTATGCGCAGCAAGGGAGAGCATCAGGTCGCCAGAAGGAAGGACTGATGAGGAGGGAAAAAAATCTGTGTAGAGAAGGAAGGGCTGACGAGGAGGAAGAAAAACAGGAGGCGTCTGGGTCTTTGGCTAGCCATCGGCTGGAGGCTAGGTTTGCACAGGGGGAGCGCGCCGGGAGCTGCGTGGTAGTGGCCAGGGCAGGCGAGGTGGACAGGATGCAGGGCTGGTGGAAGGGAGGAGGTAGCAGGGTGGGCGTCCCGCGGTTGGATGCTGCAAGGGTGGAGCGACCGATGCTACGTGAAGAAGGGAGAATAAAAAAAACCAGAGGATCCGATGGAGGCAAGGCGTCGGCAGCAGTGGCGGACAGATGGGAGGGTGAGGCACCGGGCTGTGCGCACTGGACAGGGGTGCAGGGATAAGAAGAGAGAATTGAGAGAGAGATAGGGGTGGCAGCACTGCATGTGCCGGATGAGAAAAAAAACAATAAAAGAGTGGGGTAAGAGGCTGCCTTAGGGTTAGGGTAGGAAAAAAACAAACAAATAAATGAAAAATAAATTAACATTAACCCAAAATAAAATTAATACACCTAAAAATATTTAAAAATGATAATAATAATAATAATAATATCCTTAATAATAAAATAAAAGTTAAAAATAAATAAATGTAAAAAATAAAAATAACAACAAATATTAGACACAAACAAATAAATAAAATAAAAAGAAGCATAAATTTTAATTGTATAATTTATAATAACACTAAAATAATAAAAGTATTTACTTCATTTTAAAAATAATAAAAATAACAAATTCAGTTTTCATAAAAATTTTAAAATTCCTAATAACCATAAAAATTTTAGCTGACATACTAAAATGATATCTATTTATTTTTAATTCTTCAAAGCCGAAAAAAAACACGCAGTTGCATGGGCGGAGCCGCACGGCGTCGCGCTCCGCCCGCGCTTCCAACGTTTTCGATCCCAAATGTGCGCTTTTTATCAAAGACTCAAAAAATTAGCCCGGGACTTCCCTCGAACCCCAAGAAAAAAATAATTTAAAGTCCAAGAAATCATAAAATAAAATAAACAAACATGTTGGGAGTGACAATTATCCCCACCATAACGCTTTCTGCCCCCGGAAAGCCATCACACTATCTAGCCGATCGATCAACACCTAAGGGTTCCACACAACATCATCCAACCTCTTATCTGAAGGACATCACAATGACTACCAGCGGGACTGAACCACATTGCGTGAAATAAATCACCAATAGAGGGGAGGACTGAACATGCTCCCCACCATAAGAAATCGACTAGAATTTGATAACAATTTAAGAGAAAACCCAATGAGACTCGTGGTGGGTCTCCCCAACATAAAAGGACTGACCTCTTAGCGACCAACCAGAAATCCAACTTAGGCCAGATCGGGGCATTAACCAAGATATAAATAAAAAACACAGCAAAACATTTAAACCACCCACTCTCGTCCGAAAGGGAAAGATGTTAATCCAAAAATTATGTGCAAAATGAAACCCTTACGCCATGGGAGGGGAGGGTGGGCCCAAGGATTGGATCACTGAAACTACGACTGACGACTACTCATGACCCATCACTTCGTGATAAACACAACCCAAAGTTGCAACTGATTCACATGGGTTGTCCACACATAACCACCAATTGGCACCTTGCATCCAAACAAAAAGACACAATTATCGACATTGTGTGAGGGTTAAGTTCATCACGCCCTTTGTGACAAGAGAAAAACTACAATGATAGAGAAACCAGAGCAGAAACCCCAAAACTATCTCACCATGACGATAGAGGAACGACTTTAACCAGACTCCATAAATTCCCAGGGGGTTCCTGAATACGAGCTGGCTTCACTCCGAGGCCTTTTGGCTGGAGCTCTGATGGATGAAGCATCTCAAGCCTCACAGTCAGGTTCTGATAATCCCAACAGGAAACATACATATTTTGATCTGACAGATTGAAGGACAAGATTTTTAAGAAAAAACATAATGGCTTTGAAAACTGGAGTTCTTCTAAAAACCCACAACATCCCTATACATTTCAAATCCCAAAACACCATGAGTACCACTACAACGATAAAATATCCCTTAAACTGAAAGGAAACATACAAATGAAACTTTGAGAAAAGACCCAATAATACATTACTTTTGAGAACATCCTCTGCGACGCTTTCTTGCAACGCCCCGACAAAATCGTTGCAAGTGACCCAGGCATCCACATGCCTGGCAGGGCTTTGAAGCGCTTGGGCATGATGAATACTTGTGACCCCGCTTTCCACACTGATAACACAAAATAATCTCGCGCTCTGAAGAGGTTGATGAAAGATCCCAAGGCCTCTTGATTCCATGACCTGCTCCATCCACTTCCATTTGCTTACTCATTTCCTTTCTAGGATCTTCACCACTGCTCAGAGGGATCGATGGAGGGAGAACTACTTTGAGCACTCCTATCATCGTGACTTCGACATGAAAATCATTTCTCTCTACATCGACAAAAAAAGTTAAGTTGCACTTTGACACCTTCGACTGTAAATCAGGGTGGAGACCCTCCTCGAAATGTCGAGCCTTCATGGGTTCGTTCGTGGCATACCCTGAATCATAAGGTACTATCTCCACAAAGCGCTGGAAATATTCCATCACGGGTTTGTCTCCCTACTACAGACAACACATTTCCATCCACTTTCTCACCCTTTCATCATCAGATAAATACTGACGAATGAAAAAAGCCTTGGAAAACTCCCAGTTAATCTCTTGACGGGGCTTGTTCCAAGTCACCGACTTCCACCACATACACGGTGAACCTTCAAGCATGAAGGTCACAAACTTGACCTTCAACGACTCAGGAAACTCAATGAGGTTAAAGTCCCTTTAAATCTTCCACATCCACTCCTTTTCCAGGGAACTGTCTGCTTGACCATAGAAGAGAGGTGGATCTAGCTTCCGAAACTCAAGCATAAAATCCTTTGGTTGATCAACTATACTACGATCACCCATTGAAGCTTCCAAGTGATAATCGCTGGACAAGGAAAAGTAGAAAACCCAATCAAGGCCAACTCAATAAATAAAAATCCTCAACAAACAACACCGCATATATGAAAGGCTCTAAAAACAAGAAAAAGAGCCATCATATAATCAAAAAATTTCTTTTGAAAACATCTTTAATTTAAAAAGAGATTGTTGGGTTAAACCCTCGACATTGTTTTCATTAGAGTCTCTCTCACATGCATGTATCCATGCCACCCTGGGCATCCATCCACCATACCAAAAATCCATACACATTTCCAACATACCACTATGCATTTGAGCACTCATAGGAACACCAAGGCCAAACAAAGATACTTTATTTTTCCCAAAAGCAAATCATTCATTCCACTTCTTTAAAAACAATCTATATATTAACCATGTCATTTCAAACAACCATTTTATTTTCAAAACCATATTTTCATATTCACGCCTCTTTTATAAATCAATTGATACCCAAAACAACTCAAACAGGGGACTAGTGTCAGTGGGTAACATGACCATATGGTTGGAGGCCATATGCCAAAAACGTCACTCACACATAGAGCTTTCTTAGACCATGCCCCTTGCTCTGCATGGCTTGCCAGGCCATGCGGGTTAGAAGGACTAGTGGCCCAAACTCCCTTGGTCGTATCCCAATCACAAAACCATTCCATAAAAACCCAAAGAAACAAATTAAACCGGACTTCCCATGGAAACCTGAGGATCAGTACGGGAAAGAGTTCGCGTCGCTCTTCCCGCACCTACCCCTCGAGTCCCGAAAATCCTACTCCATCTACCTTGACATCCCAAATAACAAAGGGCGCTCTGAAATGTGAGGTCTACTAAGAGATGACCTGCTCTGATACCATTTTGTCATGAACCAACCCAGGTCGACTCGGAACTGGTCACCCGAGGTGGTCTGTGACATGACCCAAGAGGTGTTCCCAATCCTCCCGGGCTGGCGAGAAGTGCTAGGGCATCAACAAAGGCTATGGGAACGATTTCACCCAATATAAATAAATAAGACTACAAAGATAATACACATGAGTGCTGAAAAGATAAACCAAACAAAGTGACTAAACAACAATAGGAGAAAAAAATAAAACTGACCAAACACGACGTCTAAACAAACTATATGTGCAACCTCGTGGGTCGCTCTCTGACTCAACGATCAAGTGTCTCCCTAGGCGAGCGCACTCAAGCTATAGCCTTCACAAACACTAAAAATAGAAAAGAACTATAGGTGTGAGTATTAAAACTCAGTAGGCTAGCCTGATATCTATTCCCAATGCAATACCTTTAAAATAATGGAATCATCATTTCAAGTTTGAACTACAATTTATAAAAGTATGTTTTTCTAATTATTATACATAAAAACAATGTACGATCCATTTCCCTTAACCATTTTCAAATTTGGGTTCAATTCATTAGTGTCAATGACATTTTAAGAAATGGGAAAGTGATGTTTAAATTTTCAATTTTGTACAAAGAGGATTAAACACTTTCATTTGAAAACCATTTTTAGAAACCTAATCAAATGAAATTTACCACTTTACAAGGAAAATAATACACTATAATGCACAAATTAAAACACACAGCAAGGGAAATGTAGGTATACATGTGAGCATCAAAATCATTACTGCAGGAAAAAAAGCTGAATAGACATGGGTGAACCTAGGAGATCGAGAATAAAACAGAAGAAGCCAATACATGTGAAATCATCCTTATTGACATGTCACGATGAAATCAAAACGCACAATATGCTCAACCATCCTCTCCCAGGAAGGTTTAGGGAAAATCCCATAGTAATAAACCCAATATATCCACCTACTATGGGCCACTGGTCAGAACCATAACCTACCAGTGCAGTAATCATTCTTAGAATATTCTCTTAATATGCCAGATTCCCATCTCTCAAGTGTTTAAAAAAAGGGGTGAGCCAACCTATGCCAACCGAGCATCCAATCATATATTTATATATATATAAATCACAACATGCATCATCCTGAGCCACTCCATGGGACAACCTCTTGACATTAACTACTCAAGTACGCAGGAGCCTCTATGCACGGCCTCTCAAACAATCAATTGCAACCAAGGCATGAGAGTTGTCCTAAGAGGGTTTTTTATCAAAACATTTTCATCACTTTCCATAACGATCCAAACAAGAATTAAATACATTTCACAATCACTACTCAAAAAAAGTACAACTTCTTTATAAGAAAAAACCCAGTTTAAAACCTTTTAAAGAACCCCCAACACACCACTTCGCATGCTGCCAACATATTTTTTACAAAACCAAACCCAACCATTTATTTTTCTAAATAAACATTAAGAGTCAACTGGGCAATTTTTCAAATGAGCCAAGGTACTTGTTCACGCCACAAAAAAATCTTTTATCATTAAACCAGAACTCTATTTTATATTCTGTGAATTATGTTTAAAAGCCAAACATGCATTATTTCATTATTGGGTGTCCGCTAATCAAGAGGATATTTCATGTGTCGTGTATAAAGTAAACAACACTTTCTTACACTGGGTAATTATAAAAAAAATTCTCTAGTACTATTTCACGTTTACTAAGATTAATAAAATACTTAATTTAAACAGATAGTGTGCACAAACAACAGAAAATAATGTAACTTAAATTTTAAAAGCAGTGCAAAGGGGACCTACCTTGAATACACGACGCGATGAAATGATGCACGTTCGAAAAATCACAGTAAAGTACAGTTCCCTACATAATAAATATCAAGGACTCAAAAACATACAAAAAATCACTAGAGCATGTAAAACCAAGCATCGGGGAGAAACCCTCAACTTGAAAATAAAGCGCGATGACAACGCAAACTCGGAATCGCTCCGCACGGGTTCTAAACCAATAATCCGACCAAAAACAAACATAATTTGATAACCCCCTAACAAAAAAAGGCCTACAGAAAGAATAATAATAATAATAATAATAACAACAATAATAACAATAATAATAATAATGATAATAATAACACCAATAAAAATAAAAATAATAATAAAAATAATAATAATAACAATAACAATAACAATAACAATAAGAATAATACTATGAATAATAGTAATAATAATAATAATAATAATAACAATAATAATGATTATAATAATAATAATACAATAATAATAAGAATAATAATAATAATAATCGTAATATCAATAATAAAAGTAAAAATAAAAATGAAAGAAACATTTTGGGTTGCTGTGAACCTAGCAGGAGAGGGGAAGAGGGCTTCGGAAGGGTTTCTGGGTGAGGTCGAAGCAGAACAGGAAGCTGGGTTGAGTTGGGAGGGAACAGGGGTGCCGAGTGCGGAAGATCCAAACCGCAGGAGGGGGGTCGTAGGTCCTACGCTGGTGTAGGCCGGAGGCAGGAGAGGGGCGACGCCGAAAGTCACCTATGGGGTGAGTGAGCTGGTCAGGTGCTGAGCGGGCATGGCAGGTCGGGTCGCTTGGAAAAATAGGAGCGGCCCGGGTTTTGGTTGATGTTGGGCGTGCCAGAAGTGATAGGAGAGAAGTAATTAGGTGGGGTGGTGCTGCACCGGGTAGCAGGGCCACGAAGGCCTGCTTATTTGCAGCAAGGGAGAGCGTCAGGTCGCCGGAGGGAATGACCGAAGAGGAGGGATAAAAAGCTGCATGGATAAGGAAGGGCCAACGAGGAGGAATAAATACCAGAGGTGGTTGGGTCTTCGGCTGGGAATAGGCTGGAGGCTAGGATTGCACAGGGGGATCACGCTGGGAGCTACGTCGCTACGGACAGGGGAGGCGAGGTGGACAGGATGCAGGGCTGGTGGAAGGGAGGAGGTTGCGGGGGGGGGGGGGGGGGCATCCCGCGGCTGGACACTGCAAGGGTGGAGCGGCTGATGCTGCGTGAAGAGGGGAGAAGAAAAAAACAACAGGATCCGTTGGAGGCAAGGCGTCAGCAGCATTGGCAGACAGATCGTAGGGTGAGGCGTCAGGCTGTGCGCGCTGGATAGGGGTGCGGGGAGAAGAAGAGAGAAATGGGAGAGAGATTGGGGGTGGCGGCGCTGCATGTTCCGGATGAGAAAAAAAAACAATAAAAGAGTGGGGTAAGCGGCTGCCTTAGGGTTAGGGTAGAAAAAAACAAACAAAAAAATGAAAAATAAATTAACATTTACCAAAAATGAAATTAATACTCATAAAAATAATAAAAATGATAATAATAATAATAAACTTAATAATAAAATAAAATTAATAAATAATTAAAAGTAAAATATAAAAATATCAACAAATGTTAGAGAAAAACAAATAAATAAAATAAAAAGAAGCATAAATTTTACTTGCAGTATTTATAATAAAACTAAAATAATAAAAGTATTTACTTCATTTTAATAATAATAAAAATATCAAATTAACTTTTCATAAAAATATTAAAATTCCTAAAAACCATACAAATTTTACATGACATACTAAAATGATATCTATTTATTTTTAATTCTTTAAAGCTGAAAAAGGCCACGCAGTTGCATGGGTGGAGCCACGCGGCGTTGCGCTCCGCCCGCGCTTCCAACATTGTCGACCCCAAATGTGTGCTTTTTATCAAAGACTCAGAAAATTTGTCCGGGAATTTCCTCAAACCCGAGAAAAAAATAATATAAAGTCCATGAAATCATAAAATAAAATAAACAAAAAGGTCAGGTGTGACAAGCATCGTGTTGGCTAGTTCGGCTCCGTGAAAGAGGTTTGTTCCATGTTGGCTCAGTGATCATTATGAAGCAATTCGCTTTACGATGAAATGAGATACCCGATGATTAGGATTTGAGAATCTTGTTATTTTCGATGAAGCATGGACTTTGCGATGTATTTTTTGATCATTGAAAAATATGGAGGTTTGGGAAGTGGTGATCATTACAATATTAATTCAAAAGGTATTTCCCAGTGGTCAATTGCAATAGGGTATTAATCAATGGACATAAATCTGATTTCAAGATATCATCTACATATAGTGGATGATGAATTCATTAGATATAATTCACTAACCATAAATTTCATAAACTATGAGTTGATCGCTTCATATATTAGTGAGAGAAATAAAAAGAAGAAGATTATCCTACCCACAAGCAGTGAGCCGTTGGAAAAGACATAGGGAGAGACCCTTGGGTATGCAGTGAGAAGACCATGAACATTTTACAATTAGTGATCCTAGTTATAGAAGTGATATAACTTTAACATTGTTATTTAGAAGGGAGATTTAGTGGATTTGGTATATCAGCACATCGCCAGTGTATGCTTCTTTGACGGAGCACAATGTGGGTGAACAAAGTAAAAATACGTGGGTCAGTCTTCTTGCATTCTATCACTACTTTCAGATCATCAAAATCATGTAAATAAGATAATAATAAGATAAAAAATAACACAAAAGTTAAAAAAAATGATCCTTATAATAAAGAGGTAAAGATCCAGTGGGGTAAGAATTTTTTATGGAATATAATATCCATACAAGGATTCACCCACCTCTCCGGGTATCTAGGCCCCTTTTGGTCCTAAAAATGAAAAAATCTAATTTAAATCATGGAAAATATTATAAAATAATATAAAAAATTATAGGCTTTGACTATAAATTTTATTTCTTTTAAGGAAATGACGACACATTTTATATATTTCTAACATAGTAGAAATGACTACATTTTGATATCAATATCCCATTATCTGACAATAATAAAAAAATGTAACTAAAATATTAATAAAGGCTATATGGATTTGATATAGGATACATGAATTTATAATTGGATAAATGGTTATAATTAAATTTCGTATAGGAGAATGATAATATTAATATAAATATACAATTATAATGTCTCAATTGACATACTTAGCCTAGGAAAACATCACCAAAAATGTATTAAATGTTATGAAAAATATTAACCTGAAATCTAATAATATTTTTAGAAAAAAATATTATTATTTGTCCAAAATTAAGTATAATATGATCAATAAAAAATTAATGTATTAATATATTTAATTAATAATTAAAAATATTTTTAATTATTACTACATGAACTGTTTCAAGGTTCCACACAAAAACCAACACATGATAAAATGATGTTCTTAATAAATTAAACTCTTAACAAAAATTTCTATACACATCTTGGAAGCCCCAAACTATATTCATATTTACGGTAAGAATTATTTTGGAATTTCATTAATTGTAAAATTCAAAACATTGTGTTGTGTTTATTAGTGTGTCGACATGTATTGTCTTAGAGGAAACTTTTTATGGGTGTTACAGAATATATCATTATAGAAATATGAAACAAGAATAACATTACAATATTTTGTATAACTTGGATTCTAAATATATTTTAAATTAATAATATATTATATGTTATTATTGGTATACATCCAAATTAAGAATATTTCCTTGAAATAAGTAAGGGTCTACCCATATATTATTTAGAATGAATATATATTAATAATATTTAAAGGATTCATAAATCACCTCTAATTTAATCTAGTTATGACCACAATTTTTTTAAAATAATTAGAGAAGTAATCATGAAGATCAAAATTTTGTTATATATTTTATAAACCTATCATCATCAAATTTTATGGATGTCAAATAAGACTATTCATGCATTACAATAATCATTGTAGTCATTCAGACATGATTACCAATAAATGAGGTAATTTTTTATAACAGTGGTTAAATTTCCATGATATAATATGTTCCATTATAAAAGACATTTGAGTCACTTGATCCTTCATATGGTAAAATATTTCAAACCCCTACATGGTGGGATGATATTAACGAAGTACAACTAGTGTTTTATAATTCATAAGAAGAAAATAATATTTCATCACATCAAAATCATATGAAGATGTATTATAATATGGAAAAATTAAGTGATAATAATTGGTGGTGGGATATGGTATTTAATGTAGGGGTAATGAATTATTGAAGTGATCCCAATATATGATAGTTATAAGGTTTTTTTATGATGGATATGTATGTCCCAATTTATATCAGGATTATTTATATTTTAGAAAGAATTATAAACATGAGTTATAATTTAATTATTCAACTAAACCTCTATAATGTTAATGATGTCTTTGAGGTCATGTAATTAATAATTAATATTTCATACCAAACAAACAAGCATACCATTAAAGAAATAAATTTGAATCTTGATTTTTCTTATAATTATTACCATGTTCAGATTCTATGCACTAAGTAAAATATTTATATAATTGTGATTTTTATAGTGAATATACATTGGTGGAATCATAGTATAGAAGAAAAAAATATTTAATGTGGAGGTAAAACTGATGAAAAGTAGTCACATTTTCATATATGATTATCATATATTATAAATATTAATAGAGAAGTTATTTAATGGAAGAATAATGTGAGGGTTATGATTCTACTATAGAATATAAATATATTAAAAATTTAAAAATTCATGTGATAATATTTCATCAAAACAGATAAATTGATAACATGAAGATTATATTAATTATAATCATTACAACTACTACCACCAAACACATAATTATTTACGAAAACACCAAAATCATGAACTATAGATCATCATACTATAAAATAGATGAATATTTATGAATTAAATTATTATTTTTTAATAAAAAAATAGGATAAATTAATATTTAAAAACTAATGGAATGAGGATAATAATTTAAGACGTATTAGTGTTGTTTATTTATACGAAAGGAAATTTCTCCCATGGAATATCATCATTGGGAAAATATTACGTAATTAAAAATATAACCACTAAAATACATATCCTATTATTTTTAACACAGGTCTAAAATATATATAATATAGTAATTAATAATTATAAATGAGGTATATTCAAGATAAACAGTGTATCTATATGAATGTTACATAGAAAAATATATTTTTAAATGGATTCATTATCTTTTTTAAATTCATGATTCTAAATAATACATGTATTTTTATTTAAGATTTAAATTCCCAATATATATATATATATATTTATAATAACAAATTACTTCATATTAAGAATTAGAATATTGAAAATATTAAATCACCAATATTAAATATTATTTTCATTTAATTAATTTTTTAATTTAATAATAGAAAAATGTAATTGTATAGAGATATAATTATTATAGTTTTATAAATTAAAATTTGTGAAATAAATAATATAAATGATTTATAAAATAAAATTATTTTTTAATTAAAATAATATAAATTATGTGAGATAAAATAAATTTTAAATCCTATAATGGGGTTTGGAGTGTCTAAATATGATTTTCGTATTTTTAAGGCAATTTTTTATTATTACTTATGAGATTCAAGTCAGAAATCATATTTTTTTTATGACTAAGTTCATAAGCCTTTATAAGAAAAAACCGCCTTTGGTGATAAATACCCTAGATAAAAACTATAAGAATTATATTGGTTACCCATTTTACATATCCTAAATTCCATGTTCAATGATTGTTATATAATAAAATATTCTAAATCATTTTCTATAACCACACACCCAAATGTTCAGAATGGTGATTATCATTAGTTATTTGATCATCTTTGTGTGTATAAACCATATTCATGGGTTAAGGATGTCCTCATAGTCTTCGAACTGAGTCCCAAATATATCCCAAGGCTGAGGGGTAAAATTTTCAACTTATAGAATGTTGGAGGTGTTTAACCATGGAATTAGTTTTATTTCAGTTTCTATAAGTTTCATGAGAATTTTTATGTTTTTTTTAATTTTTAAATAGTTTAGGTGGCTCCATAATTTTTCTAATTTTTTTTAAAACTATCACAAAAAGGTTTATTAATATAAAATGGTCATCCATTATGCTGTATAAAATATATCTCTCTATTTGTAAATATCCCAGTGAATTTGTGTAAAATATTTAATAGTTTCAAAATTACCATTAATTCTAAATATCATCCATTTGATATGTAAAAGAAACGTTAGAGACACCTTTCATGGTTAAGGGTAATCCATTTTCATTGATATATTTTAAAAATATAACCGTAGGATTTTATTAGGGTAAATCTGATATATAATTGTGTAATCATAATATAGAATGTTTCTATATGTGGTTTTTTATGTGATGAGTAAGTGTTATGATATTCATAAATTTTACAAATTGGTAATGTTTTGGATTCACCCCATGGTATTTATATGTTTATTTCAAGATTTGTAAGGGTAAAATGTAGTTTTCACTCAAATACATAATAGAAATTCTTTGACATAGGTGATATATCACTTTAATTCTTTGGATAAATAATTTTCTATGTATAGTTTAATATAGATAATTTTTTGAAATTTCATGATAAAAAGGGTTAATAATTAATTCATAATGGTCATTTAAATAGATATAAAAAATAGACTAATAAATGAAAAGTATAGTTTTTATTTCAAATGTAAGGGTTATTTATATGTATTTTTTTGGGCCCCAATATTTTACAAAAAAGGAGAATCATTAATTCATTCATGTGATTTTCTAAAATATTTATTACTTTATTGTTTATGTATAAAAAATTTATAAATAATGCTACAATTTTAATGATTTCAACTGATAATATCTATTATTTCACTCTTACATCATTCCTTATTCTATTTTGATATTTCATCCATGAGATTGATATGATCTTCCTATTATATATCACAATGAGTAGTTGTGGATTGGGCAAGGTACCCTAGAGTAGTTTATATAAGTATCTTTCATTATTTGACTATTTTCTTTCGATAGGGACATAGATAGGGATTTTGTATGGTTTCCTAATTTTTTTCTATCATATTATATATTTTCTCGATATTATTGACAATATTATTATTTCCAAGAAAATTAATGTTTTTACTAACTATTTACTACATTATAAAAGTGGTTATACAACAGCTTTTAGTAGATAATGGTTTGGTTGTGTGTGTCCTTTTATAGATCCAGTGGTCGTTTCCATTAATTTTACAGTATATAGTGAGGTAGTCTCATGGTAAAAATTATTGATTTTGGATTAGTTTGGAATAAATTTGTTGGTTTAATTTTCATTTATTAATTTTTATGATGATGTAAGGTGTTGATTTATCTCATAGGGAAGTGGCGACTAATGTCTTTCGTTCAGAATATAAGGTGTGTAAAAATAGTGGATATGTGTATTATTGATCAAAAATATTAGTGAACTAATTTACCAAGTGTAGGGTATATATTGATTAATATTTCTTGGAGTGATGATTGGGGATCACATTTTTTTTAAATTATCTGCTGATTTTCAATAACTAAGGTTGTTCAAGCCATTAGGGTCGAGTGCACACATGAGAGGACTAATGAGGTTGTTTCATCAACTTATTATTTATGTAACGTATATACATTAATAAATGTATATATGATTCATTTTAAAATTAATATATATAGATTGAATAAATTACAGTTATTCATGGTTGCTGGTGATTAATACAACTAAGGGGGATAATGTTGTTTTCTGTGTTTTTATCTTGTTGTTAATGTATTATTTGATAATTCCAATTTATTAGGAAGTGGTATCATTTTCAATTGGATAGAATGTAATGAAATGTTATATGAACATTGGTATAAATTCTATATTCTCTTATTCATGACACACTATAGATATATCATTTCCCTCTCATTCCAAATAAATCATTGAAATGATAACCCATTGATAGTCAGGAAAAAATAGACAAAATGATGTGGTCTGATTGGATTTTTTTTCAATTTAATTCATCAAACACTAATATAAATATGTATATTAGATAGGGAATCTAATGATCATGGCATATTGAGATTATACGGGTACCCTATAATGGACCATTAGTACACGTGAATAATTTAGTATTCTTGTTATTGGAAAAGGAAAAGGCACTACATTTGGAGTCTAGTGTGAATGATGGTTTATATGATGAAATAATTGGAAAGTTTATTTTGTAGATGGGAATGGTCAATCCATAGGACTTCTCTGGAATAATATTTTGAAATATTTTTCTATTTGACTATATGTGAAAGTACTATGTATGATCTTTCAATTTATGACTAGTTAGATCATGTAGACATTATTTTCATTCATATTTATTAAAATTGGTAATAAATTTCCATATTATTAATCATTTTACGTATAAAATATTTATGGATATTATTATTTATATATGTTTGGTATAATCTCCCATATATCAACATATACATTCTAAATAATAATTCTATCAATTTAGTGTAAAGGAAGGTGCACTGAAGATCGAAAAGGCCATGTAATGGGTTTTATAAATTGATATGGGTTGTGATGAGACCAAGTGTTGTTAGAACATCTTGATATAAAATATATTTGGAGTTGTTTTTTGTTTTTATTTAATTGTAGACAGGGGATTAATATTGAAGGAATGTAGATATAAATCTATGAATGGGCATAGTTGGCCATTATATATAGAGAAACCTTATTTACTTGATGGAGGGTGATGTTTTGGTTTTCACATTTTTGTCATGTTTATTTAGGATAAATGGATATTTAAATTTATTGATTAATATTTTTGAGTATCCTAATTTAGAGTAAATAGGTGTAATTTGTTCATAATTTTAGGCCTGAATGGATCTCATGAAATATATATACATTCTTATTATTGAAATTATGGTTCATGTAGAGTTTTTTATTTTTAATTAATGCTGACATCATAAAACATTATTCACGTTATTAGTTGATATTATGTGGAAAAAGGTACATCCACATGATTATTTTAGTAAAATAAATGACACATAAAATAAAATAAAATGTAGGATAACTAGATTCATAGAAATAGTGAAAAACAGAAAGAATATATGAGCATAGATACTAGACTAACCACAATGGTGCACAGTGAACTCTCATTCCTCCTTTCTATTAACTAAAGGAGGATGATATTAAAAAATCCTCATTCATGCTTTCATAAAACAAACACTAAGGAGGAGAATACCATATTCTTGGAAAACCATATCACAAAGCATCATGACAGTCTATTTTCACTATCTGTTTCGAAAAAAAGGACTCAATCCCCTCATCAGCTACATCTGAAGAGTCAAAAGCTTTGTTTCATAACAGACAGATCCTTCTAAACACTATACCTTTATTTCCATTCCTATTTTTTCAAGTCTAAAAAATTTTGAGTATTGAGTGCATCTATCTATTAAACACAAACAATCTCATGAACATAACAAAATGATACATTATATCCCCACAGAAACATCTTATTTCACCTGTTGTATCCCACATATGACTTTGGAAGAGGTCCTTTGTGACATTCCTGGTTTCGTTAAAATGTAAAACTATGGTATAGGTATTGTGAGTTGTATATTTTATATTTTGTTGTGTATAAACCAATCCAGGGTGGGGGACAACGATTTATATATATATATATATATATATTTATTGGAGGCAGTTGATCCCCCTATGGAGAGGATAAAGTCTCGACTTGAGACTAAACCTATTATTATAATCCACTGTGTTTCCAAATTTAGTTTAATCTGTTTTAACTCATATAGTTGAAAAAATATGGTTCACTTTGATAGTTGATCTTGGATTTTATTTATAACTAATTTGGCTTTGTAAATGGGTTTAAAAAAATTCAATCTTTCATTTTTATAGAAATTATAATTAACCAATATCTTGAGAAAGTTATTAAAAATGAAAACTATTATATATTTTATACTTTGATTAACTGTACTGTTTTTTTAATTGGGGTATTTTCAAATTATTTTTTAAAAAAAATACTAGAACACAATATAGCCCCCCTATTGAGTATTCTACTACGAACAACACTTGGTATTAGAGGCATTTTTTAAAATTAAATTTTCAAATATTATAAACTGTAATTTTAGTTGTATATTAATGATATCAAAATGTCTTTTATTTGTAGTTTCTTATCTATTTAAAATCAAGTATTTATTAATAATTTTGAATAATAAACTATATGTTGATCCGACCAACTGACCTCCCTAATTTAGTGGTACAAATTATAACCAATTGGACATAAAGTCAAAAATGGACATAAAAAGTATGGGGTTTGATATGTGTACTGTAATAGATGATTAATATAACATACCAAACACTCTTCGAATGAAATTGAGTGATTCCACAATAAATTATAACCATAATTATTATAATTATATGAATTCCAAAATTTTTTTGATTTAGGGGATGAGAAATTCAATTGTATTTCTACATGTAATAAACTCTATGAAATTTAGGATACCATAGCTGTTTCCCATGAAGGAACCACTAATTATAAAGTAATGAGACATAATTAATATATTATTTAATATGTTAACATTAACATGAATCCAAATTAACCCAATTTTAATATGTATCTCATGTTCAATGAGATAGTCAATACAACGAGATCTCTTGGGAATTTAGTTGGATCCAAAGAATTGATCATACAACTACATAGATGTCTACCTGAAGGATGTAGAGGAACATCAGTATCAATTATGGAATCATGTGATATCATTTTGATTCTTTTTATGGAACTAATAATGATGATTATGATGTACAATGAAGAATTAATGGTCAATATTGAGGATGAGGATAAACCGAAGGGAAAGTGAGTGTCTTTGAAAACCACTACTTCTAAGATTCATGAAAAAAGATGTTGAGCATATTTATTATGTTTATTATGAGGATAGGACGTCTGATAGGGATCAAGGGTCTCCTACTGCTGATAGAAGTTACCCTAACACCACTAATGATAAAAAAGGTATATTATATACACATCTTACTCAACCTATGTCTGTAAATTTTGACGCACCAACTATTGGTGAATATTTTAATGAGGAAACTGATGTTTTAGGAAGTGTAAAGTACAAAATTATGTCATGTGGTTCTGAATAGGAGTCAGATGATGATGAATATGGAGACAATGAAAAAGAAGAAGAAGTAAGAAACATTTTTTCAGTAAGTGAATAAGATGAAAAAGTAGGTGGATAAGGAATTTAAGAAGAGGAGGATTATGTAAAAAATAGAAATAATGGATATGATGAAAGAGGTGATAGATGTGGATGTGAAAATAGATCTAATTATCCTTGTGATTAACAATATTAAAACATAGAACTCAATGTTTATATAAACCATGTAATGAGTGAGGACCCTTCTGGTTGGGTAGAAATTGCTATTATAGATGAATATTAAACAATTAAAGTTTCTTATATAGTGGATGCTCAGTTAATCTCTACACCACAGTTAGTGAATGCTAGAATAAGACCTCATGTTTAGGGGAGCCTCATAAAAGGGGAGATCATGATGAAAGAGAGCATCAATAAGTAAGAGTGACACTTGGCACTCTAACCCTATTAGATGATGATGTTATGTATGAATGGTCAGGGAATCATGGAAATACAGCTCTTGGATTGGACAATAATGATTTTGATGGTGAGGATTTTGTGCATATTCTACTGATTCAGTAGCATAGATCCCTCCATCTGACAGTTTCACTAAGGCAAATTTTGGTATTTCTTAAGAAGTAGTATTGTCGACTTTTAGATAATCTATTTACGCTCTTTTTATTTCCATTCCTAAACCATGTGAAGAGGTATACTCTTAAATGGTTTTTATTGAATAGATTACATTGTCTATGAATGATATTATTTCTCTAGTTTATGAAGTTGTTGTATGTGTGACCGAGGCAGCCAAAGTTTCAGAGAAGGAAATAAATGAGATTCAACCAAGCATAATATCAAAAACTAAAAAGGATAGTTTATAAAAATACCATGATTTGGAATGAGATGAGACAAAATTGTTTGTTTCATTAATATGTTAACCTATGAGTATAATAGATGATGGAGACATTTCATATGGTTATTAATGAACAATCCTTGGTTCCTGATGATCTATGTACCTCTGCACATCCTTCCCTATCTTTGGATAGTAAAAGAGTCATATTTTTATTTCGATAAGAGGTTATATCAATTATTGGTCGTTTATGGTCTGAAAATCCTTGAGAAATTTGAAAATAATATTGATCATGTTAATGATATTGTTATATTTTAAACCAAAGATGAATATACTTCTCAGGAAGAACTCACAAAGAGGATTATTTCCCATTTCATTATCATTTACAACAATAATCTGCTGACCAACCACATTAAATATTTTATAGATAATTTGACGGTTCTTCTAGTTACTCTATATTTTAAGGATAATGTTCCAAAATTGATGGAGTTCACACATCTTCATTACATTTTCATTGAGAAGAAGGACTATTTTGAAAATGGAATGAAATATAGTGGGGAGATAATAACATGTTTCATCAATATATTGAGGCCATATCTGCATGTCTAGTGTGATGCAATGGGTTTTTGTATCAAGAACCCTCAGGCCACTTCTAATCTCTTTATCCCCTCCTAGTACCTTTGTTCCATCTCTTTCTTTGTCTATGATTGTTTCTCATTCATTGGGCCATATCTGGCCTATCATTACATAGTAGGGAATGCCTCATGCATTATCCAAACCTACCATTGAATCCTCTGTTCTTGAAGTTGTTATACTTCCTTTCTTGAGAATTCATTTAGGCCCTCCATTATCTCATCCTACATCCACTAATCCTTCCTTCGATCCACTGACAATGGAAATTATCCACATGATCATAGAGAGTTTTGTGGATCACATTTTTATAGGGATAATTGACTACAATATTGTTGTATTCAATTATATTGTAATTTATATTGATTATGAAATTAACTGATCTGGGAATTCTCTCTATGTCTTATGCCATTATCAATCATGTATTCTATTCATTCATCTCATTATGAATTCTAATAAACAATGATGTGGGAAAGAAACCCAGGAATTCATATTATTCATTATTAAATACCATTAAGATAAATGGGGATAAATGATGATGGGGGAGAGAATAAGGAATTAATTATTTTTCTACTAAACGTTCTCTATTTTTTTTGAATTTTTTTAAGAAAATCAGTAATGGGGAATAGTGAACGGAATGATTTTATTAATCATAAATACTTGTACTTTATAATATCATGATTTTTAATCATCAAAAAGGGGGATATTATTGGCCCATAACAGATTGTTATCCCATCTATGGTTTTAATAATCACATGTCATATCAAATCTAGTCCAATCATTTAATCCAGTTTTTTTCTATTTAATTATGATTATCTATGTTCCATTGTTTTCTTAACAAATACTATTATCATTCATGTTGTAATATAGTTAAAACCCTAAAATTGGGTATGTATGAGTCATAAACACGGAAAAAATGACTCACTGATAGTAAAGCCTGACTCATTGATCCACGACTCACCGATAGTGAAAAGGTTATAAAATAAAAAAAATGTATCGCTGATAGAACAAATGGGTTACTAAAAATAAAAACTGACTCACTGATATATGACCCACCGACATTACAAATGAGACCCTGACAGAAGGAATGACTCACTGAAATATCAAAATGATTCAATGACACATTGAGTCACATATGCGTGGAGATACTGACAGAATAGATCACCAAGAGAATGAGTAATTGATACTAATAGAATGCCTCACTAATAGAAGGAATCACTGGATGACTGACTCACCGATAGAGGAGTCAATAATAGAATATTTAAATTTTATTATATTTAATGATATTTGTAATGGTCATATTGTAAAATTTTAATGATACAGATTTAATTAATGATATTATATACAAAATTAATGACTATGTAAGTGGATAATATTATCTATAAGGTAAATCCACATGCTTCTTGTTAACCAACACAAAACACCCCAAATATAATGAATTCATAGCTCCCATGATTCAAAGAGTGATAGAACACCAGAAAAGAATATCTGAGTAGATATACTAGACCAAGCTGAAGAACACACAACAAACACTCATTACTAATAAGTATGAACTACAAGAGTCATAGTTAAACAATACCTTAATCATCATTGCTCCAAATAGACACTATGGAGGATAATCCCATCTACCTGGAAAACGAGAACACAAATCTTCACGACACTCTATTTTTCAATGTATGTATACAAAATCGATCCCAATCTGTACATATTCAACATCCAATGAATCCATATCTATATTTTACTACACAAAAATACCTGTAAACTCTATCTCTTTATTTATTTCTCTATTTTGTGCATTTTTACTACATTTTTATCATTGTTTTCATATGACTCTTAAACACAAACTATCTCCTACACTAATTTAAAGAATATAATATATCCTCACACAAACATATTTTTGCACTTGTTTTTTCCCACATAGAACTATGGTAGAGTTTCGTTGTGACATGTCTATTTTAGTTTTCATATATAATTGTGTTAGAGGTAATGTGACCTAGAATGATTGTATAATGTTGTGTAAACCCTGATCCATGGTGTGGATAAATGCATTATACATATATATATATATCTTGGTGGCAGGTGACCGCCATGTGGAGAGAACTAAATAACTGCTTTATGTAAAACTCTTGGATTAACCTATTGTATTTTAAAATTTAATATACTCAGTTTTAACTCCTATTTCTGAAAACTATTATTCACAATTATACTTGATCATGTATTGTATTTATAACTATTTTGGATTAGTAAATTGGATTAAAAGGTTATTTCAATATTTTTCTTTGATATAATTGAGATGTAATCAATCTTTTGAGAAATTAATGTAATATTCAAACAATTATAAATTTTCTAAATTGATTATCTAGCATGTTTTGTTTTTAAATTTTGGTATTTCTAAATAATTTCTTTAACATAACTTTTTATAGGAACTCAATTTACCCCCTTCTTGAGTTTCCTACTCCGGCCAACATTTTCTATATGGGATTAAACATTTTTAGAATCTAGGATAATATTGTATATAGATATGGTGTCATTATGGAATTAATTTGGAGATTCCCATGGATGATAAGGTGTGCATGATCCATCTATTGAGGTACATAGAAATTTCACTTCCAAATCTTATCTGGGGAGGAGATTGGATGAGTATGTGAAGAAATATTTGTGCATTTTATTTATAGCATAGATTAACAATCAAATGGATATGATACATCCATTTCATATTTTACACTATAGTTAAATCAATAGAAAAATATTCCTTTTTAAGGGCAAGGTTTACATAAGTTAATATAGTACAAGATCAATCCACTGTTGAAAATATCTAATGAGACCAAGACAATTATAGGTCACAAGGTGAAGGTCAATATATTATGGTTATAAGACTATTGAAAAACTAGTGGAATGTGTTTATACAAAAAAGTAGGTAAGAAGATATTCCATGGAAGTGAATTGGGGTTATATTTATAATGTTTTTATTCACTTATGTTTTTCTCCGAAATGGATTCCCATGAGTTCATAATCCAAGTGTACAGAGATGATTTAGTTATATATTGTTCCACGAGGATAATAGATATATTTTAGTTTATATAAATCATCATAGGAAATGGTACTTCCTATGTGAGGTGATTTATGGTTGGTTTAGTAGATAATATTTTGGTGTAAGTAAACATCATTAGGTTGAAGTGATTTATAGAGTTTCTGAACCGTGTACTGATATTAGAGATGAACATTGGGGATGTTAATATAAAAAGTACAACAATGATGTTGGGAAGGATGTGTAGTTGATATATAGGTATCTGAATTTTGTAATATTATGAGACACATTTGGATAGTAAGAAAATAGGACACACAATTCCACATAGTACTGGGACCTTATCAGATTTTCTTTATTACAGATAGTTAGATAATGTACAATCCCAATGATATTAACTAATGGTAGTCTAATGATAATGTTAATAGATGGGTAATATATTGTTATACCCTTAGGTAACCTCACATTAATTTTTGGGTCAGATATTGGGTTAGAATCTATAATATCATGTATAACAGTGTGTCGTACCGAAATCCACCATCCATAATTCATATACAAATGGAATTTGTGGAAGAAGATGATATAATAAAATGTCGATATATTAGTCATACTAGGAAGGAATTCATAAGAGGGAAAGTTATTTGGATATCACGAATCATGGTATATTCAATTTGATTATCTATAATATTCAGAGTTATTCTGTATGTTCTTGGTAGTTAAAGGAATGTCATGATAATTTTTATTATTCCTTTAAGGTGGTGTACAAGTTCATGATGTGTATAAATTATAATTATGACTATGATTTTTTATAGTATAATCTGTCCTTTGAGATTAATGCTGAATAATTAAATATTGTTTCATGAAAATGAGTGCAATGAGCCTACATGTGGAAACAAATACATCATCATATTAGGTAGTTTGGTTGTATTCTAATTTATTGAGTTGTTCATATAGTGGGAAGTTCCCACTAAATGAATTGGTATTTGTGATGTTATTAATAATGTAATTGATGATTTTTTAATCTATACAACATTACATGGATTTTTCAAGGATGTAAATAGTGTGGTGTGTAGGTTTTACTAATTATATGAGATTTTGTGGCCTTTATAACAATAGTATGATATATTTTATTATAAATATTTTATAATTGAATATTTATATTGTATTTTTGATTTTTTATAATATTTGACCAGCCATTTGAGTTTTGGTTTTTGGGAGGTGCATAATTAGAGAATGTTACTATAATTGTATATTAATAGAAATTAGAGATTTCTATAATGGGTAAGTGTATATTCATAAACATACTAGATTCAATATTTATAGGAGTGTTATACATAATAATGTGTTAGAAGCATCTAGGAAATTTTAATAGTGAATGTTTCTCAAATAAGAGTTCTTCCAAATGACAAAAAGGAGAATTATCATTTTCCATTTAAATATCAAAAACTTGTGTGAGTAACTGTAATGAATGCGTGAGTGAAATATTAGCATTGGACTTGAAAATTTGTAAAATTAATAAGAACAAAATTATTTTTTTTCACTTATGAGGGTGTTATTAATTGAAAAATAATCAACAGAAATATATCACCACACATTTCTAAAGGTCACTGTTGTTTTGAAATGTTAATATAAAAAATATCAAAAATAATATCTGATTATGCAATGGTAATTTTCTACTATAAAAATCAGAAATGTGAATATGTTTGGGGAAACATAGTTGTGTGTAAGAGTATATTTATATAAGTCCCCTGCCTTAAACCATACTTAATCATGAGTTATTGCAATATTAAACATTTAGGATCTTTTTAGGTTTAGAGTTTTAGAGAATTAGATCATAAAACTTTCATTAGATTCCACATTTAAACAAAGTGGTTACATAAAAGATAGTATTCATTTTTCCCATAAACAGAAACATATTTGAAATAAAACATGGATTCTTTCTTGACACTTCCTTGACACTATCATCACATCATGTACCATTCCTTTGACCTGTGAAAAACATTTCAAAAACTTGGGATGAGCATAAAAAGCTCAGTAAGGGTTATAAAAAGTACGGAATGGAAACATGAGTAAATATATACATAATAATGAAATCATACTTTATCCATAAAACATAATCACTTTAACATACATCATAAAATCATGAATAAATCATAGAAGTCATAAGACATAAAGGTAACTTGAAGAATTTATAACATTCTTACGTAGGGAGTAACCCTCTTGGTTACGTTTGGAATACCCATCATAGTATATTCCCTAAATCTCTTAGGGGAAACCATAACGTTTAACTTCTTTTGTGTTACCCAATGCATTGGAGAGATATATCGGGCTCACCCGCCCTTAGTTTATCAAGGAACCACTCGTCTTCATAATAATGCCCAAGAACCACAACATAATCATATCACATAAAACATACATAAAGGAAGCATGACATTTCCACCTTTTAATCAAAATATATCAATACAACACATTGATATAAAAACATTATGAAATCCATTTTAAATACATAAATAAAACAAAAGTAAAACATGGTATTTATTTTGCTTTTAAAAAGATGATATGGATTGTAGAGGAAGCCGAAACTCAAATAATGGTCACAGCGGCGGAGAAGTCGTTGTCTCCACATACGTACGACAAAAAAACATTCCCTTTTGTCATTTAGTAAACGCTTCATATAAAAAACATTCCTTTTTAATAAACGTAAAAGTCAAAGGGGTTTACAAAACATATAAAAGAAAGTTGTGTATATAACATAATATGCCTCAATGAAAGGATATTGAGACATAGTCCCATAAAAAGATCATTATTTTTAAATAAAATAGACCAATTATGTGTATTCACTATAAGTACACAAAAATTAAGTACAAATACAAGATAGAACATAAAAATATCATGACATAATTTGAAAGTAGGAGATTAACCCAAAGAACATAAATTGGGTTAGGAAGTTCCCTTATAATGATCAATTTGTTTTAAAATAAAATAGATCTATTATGTGTATTAAATATAAGTACACATAATGAAAGTACAAATACAAGATAGGACATAATAATATCATGACATAATTTGAAAGTAGGAGATTAACCCAAAGATTAGAAATTGGGTTAAGAAGTTCCCTTACCTCGTATCCGACTTGAATTGATCATTCTTTAATATCCTGAATAATAAACTAGAGTTAATTTCTACTTTCATAAGAAACTTTTTAAAGTTAATTATTCCTTTTATATCAATTATTACAATGTCATGAACTGTATGTTATTATTTATGTTTATAACGGTCGTTTTAACGATCATCGGTACCTGAGTCAAAAATGAACTTCATATATTTTCAAGTTGTAAACGTAGTAAAATATCCATTATATCATAAATTATATTCATGATGTTGATGCCATATATATCATATATATCCAGTATATACATGAATTTATAATATTACCTAATTATTTAGTGGTATGAAATGAAATGCACCGTTCATGGAGATGGTAAGCCCTATGTACGCATGAACGCAACATTCATTTCTATATCATATTAATGGAATTAAAACTAAATTAGAGATATGTATATTTTAAATCAAGAATTATATTCATAATTTAGATGTAACATAAATCATATATATCAATTATATATATGTACTTATAATAGTACATTACATTTGGGGATAAGAAATGAAATGCACCGTTAATGGAGATGGTAAGCCGTACGTACACATGAACGCTACTTTCATTTATATCTCATACTTTAATGGAATTAAAACATAATGATACAAAATATTATTATAATTAAAGTATCTTATCATATATAATATCATTAAATATATCCTTTATACGTACCACATATGGTATTAACGAATCAAATCACTTTGAGGGGGCGGTAGTCTGCACTTCCTAAAATGAAGATATCGCGTATACCCATAATGGAAGACATAAAGGTATTCCATAAATGAAAAATAAATAAGCTTAAGGATAAAATAAATATATTATATATAATATATAAATATAGATACATCTTAATGGACACCTTTGAAGGTGTTATAGGAATATTGAACA
Source organism: Viscum album (assembly GCA_963277665.1). Taxonomy (NCBI): domain Eukaryota; kingdom Viridiplantae; phylum Streptophyta; class Magnoliopsida; order Santalales; family Viscaceae; genus Viscum; species Viscum album. The sequence continues at coordinate 445,896,799 of OY728121.1, forward strand.
ATCATCGTTTCGTGAGGCAGAAATTCGCCATCCATGGAAACAATATGTTCTTTAACCATTAGATGTAGGCTTGTGTAAGTTTAGCTTGAATCCTTCTTATAAAAAAATTCTATTATATGTAAGATAATGTTTTTGTTACAAAAAAATGAATAAAAATATTTTAGGGGGTTGGAGAAGCAAAATAAAACATAAGAACACAAGAGAAGACACTACCTTTGAAACGGGTAACTCTTTTTGATTTGAGCTCAAAGGCTTCCTTGGGAAGACTTCATCCCAAAGTGAGGCTTCTAAGAGTTATAGAAAGATTTAGAGAGACAAAATGGGATGGTTTCAACCAAGCCGAAGGCTTTGGATGTGTGGGTAAGGAGGTAGAGGTGGGGGCCTTTTATAAGAGAGGAGGAGGGGCACTATTGGAAAGTAACAAAATGTTACTTTATTTTCAAATGGGTTTCGGATTTTAATTGTCCCAAATTGATGTATTTTGAGGATAAGGTGATAAGTATTCGAAATATACTCATCCAATAGGACTTTTACAAGTGTAATTTATATTTTTAACATTATCTTTTCATTTTATTTAAATCCTTTATTAATGAGGTAATCGCCGCATCATCATGATGTCACAAATAATTTAATTTATTTAATGTATAAAAATTATGAAAAAAATACTATGATGTATGAAATATTATTATCTTTACAATTAATTTTTATGGTACAAAATATCATTTATTTTGAAAATATTAAAAATGTTTCACTCAGGTGATACATTCTTTGTTATATTTAACTTTCTTTAATAATAAAAAGATAAAAAGTCACTTTCACATAAATGTGATTCCATGGGGTCCCCATGTTTGCCACAAGGCATCAAATGGTCGGACATGAGACAAACAGTAGCATTAGGACACATGTTGGTGTCATTTTTTATTATTATGATATTATTTTATTATCCTTAACTACCCGATTACTCATTAATCAAGATAATTAAAGATAATTACCGTTGTTACTATTCATAATGTCAAAAAACAAAAGAGTCTTGATTCCATAATTTGGACCTTATGATTCCAAATATGTAATCCATTTTACCAAATTCTAAATACATAAATTTCTATAATTAATTTAAAAATAATTCCCGTTGTCAAAACAAATAGCTTGTTTTTTTGAAACAATATCTATGAAAAGTTTGGCATTAGTTTTTGCCCAATTCCAAATTGAAATTAATCCTAATGACCACCATTGGATTAAATGGTAAAAATATATTTAAATTACACATTAAGACAAATTAAAAAGATAATCTAACAATATAATTAAATTAGATGAAAAAGCATTTTTGATGTAAAATGTAGTATTTTTCACTATTCATTAAAAAAATGAACATTGTCAGAAAAATAACAAAAATTTATCCAATGTAAATTTCAATGTCCCAATAATAAAGAATATGTTTATTTTGACAAATAGAGATTATGAAATTGTCAAAATTTTGATTTAATAGTGATTTTCCATCAAATGGCAGTAAAACAATCTTTTAAAAATATTACTGTATTCCATGATTAGGATTGGATTTATTCTCATTTTAAGCCTCTTAAACACTATATAATACATAAATAGACAAAGAAAAAAATATCTATTATTCATTACATACTTGGGATGTTACATCCTTACCCCCATTAGAAAATTGCATCCCCACAATTTATTTACTTATCGAATAAGTGAGGGTATTTATCCCTAATTGCATTTTCAGATTCCCAGGTTGCCTCTTCAATCATGTGGTTTTTCCATAAAACCTTTACCTGATGAATGACCTTATTCCGTAACACTTTCTCCCTATGGTCAAGAATCTGAACCGGTTGTTCCTCATAAGATAGATTTTTTTCCAACTGAACTACCTCTGGACTCAAAACATGAGATGGATCTGGCATATATTTTCCCAACATCCAAACATGAAAAACATTGTGTAACTGAGATAAACTCGGAGGTAATTCCACTTAGAATGCAATTGATCCAACTCTCTATATAATTTCATATGGTCCAATGAACCTTGTACTCAACTTTCCTTTCTTACCAAATCGCATCACACTTTTCCATGGTGATACTTTTAGAAAAACATGATCACCTACCTCGAAAGATAGATCCTTCCTCCTATTGTCTGCATAACTCTTCTGCCTACTTTGAGATGTTCTCATGTGTTTCTGTATCAGCTGAACTTTTTCTGCCAACTCTTCTACCAATTCTGATCCCATTAGTTTCCTTTCACGCACTTAATCACATGAATCTGGAATTCGACACCGGTTCCCATATAATTCCTCAAATGGTTCCATCTGTATACTAGAATGAAACCTATCATTATATGAAAATTCATCCAAAGAAAGACGTTGGTCCCAACTTCCCTGATAATCCATCGAACAAGCACGTATCATATCTTCCAAATTCTTAATTGTTCATTCTGACATCCCATCTGATTGAGGATGAAAAGCTGTACTAAAATTTAATTCAGTACCAAACAACATCTGAAGACCTTTCCAAAAGTTAGAAGTGAAACTGGGATCACGGTCAGATATAATGGAGAGAGGAACTCCATGTAACCTTACTATCTCTTTAAGATACAAATGGTAAAGTTGATATTGGGAAAAAGTATCTTGTATAGAAAGAAAATGAGCATATTTAGTGAAGCGATCAACAATAACCTAGGTTTCATTATTACCTCGAGATGTCTTCGGTAATCCCACAACAAAGTCCATGGATATATTCTCCCATTTCCACTCTGGCACTGGTAAAGGATGAAGCATCCCTTTCGGTAACTGTCTCACTGCTTTAACTTGTTGACATGTAAAACACTTCACAGTAAAATCAGCAATATCTCTTTTCATTCCATCCCACCAGTAATACTCTCGCAGATCTCTATACATCTTAGTACTGCCAGGATGAACTGAAAACGGAGAACTATGAGCTTTACATAACAACTCTCTCTTCAACTATAAATCACAAGGCACACACAATCTCATCAAAAATCTCAAAACACAATCATTATCAATGTTGAATTCAGGAAACTTACCCTTATGAACCAGATCTATCTTTTCTGCAACTCATTGTCTTGCTTCTATGCTTGCTTGATTCTGTCTGATAGAGAAGCTTTCACTAATACCTGAAATAAAACAGAAGAACATCATGCACCAAAAACTTCTATTCCAAAGTTCATCAAATCCTTAACCAAAGGATCACGTTCCAAACATAACATTGTTAATGAAGCATTACTTTTTTGACTCAAAGCATCACCCACTTTATTTGCTTTTCCCGGATGGTAATGAATTCTACAATCATAATCCTTGATTAATTACAGCCATCTCCTCTGTCTCATGTTCAATTATTTATAAGTGAATATATATATTAAACATTTTTGATCGGTATATATTTCACACTTTACTCCATACAAATGATGTCTCCAAATTTTTAAGGCAAAAACAAAATCAGAAAATTCCATGTCATGTGTAGAGTAATATACCTCATGAGGTTTCAACTGATGTGAAGCAAGTGAAATTACCTGATCATTCTGCATAAGGACAGAACCAAGTCCCTTCAACAAATCATCACTGTATATAACAAAATCACCATTCCTCGAAGGTAGTGCCAAAACTAGAGCATTCACCAATATTTTTTTCAATTCCTGAAAACAATCATCACATTCTTTTGTCCAGATAAACTTGACACCCTTCCGAGTTAGTTTAGTCATTGGACTAGATAATCATGAAAAATTTCTAACAATCCTTCGGTAATAGCCCGCAAAACCAAGGAAGCTATGAATCTCAGTTACATTTGTGGGTCTCAGCCATTCTTCAACAACATTTGTTTTTTCCAGATCCACAGTTATCCCATATTTAGAAATAATATGACCAAGGAAAGAACTTTTTTGCATCCAAAACTCACACTTTCTGAATTTCCCATACAGTTTTTTTCTTTTAAGGCTTGCAAAATAACCCTCAAATGTCTTTCATTCTCCTCTTTACTTTTAGAAGACACCAAAATATCATCAATGAAAAAAACCATGATTTATCACCTGAGTAAACTGAGCCATCACTACAGTAAACTACTCAATTCTGATTCTGATCATCTCAGTATGCTAATTTGGAATTCCATTTCCCTCAGCATGCCTTCCCAATAAAACGTCTCTGTTTCTTCTATGAAAAACCATTCTTAACACTGAAATACATTAGGTGAAGCAACATGGTAATATGTAAATGTTATATCATTTCAATCATACAATAAATTAACTTATAATTTAACAATTTTCTAACTCCTAAATTTGCCTAAACCGACATTTGATACCAACTATAAGGCCCAAAACTTAAACCATACTTAATCTTGAGTTATTACAAGATTACACATTTAGGATCCTTTCAGGTTTAGAGTTTTAGAGAATTAGATCATAAAACTTGCATTATATTCCACATATAAACAAAGTGGTTACATAAAAGATAGTATTCATTTTTCTGATTAACAGAAACATATATAAAATAAAACATGGATTCTTTCTTGAAACTTCCTTGACACTATCATCACATCATGTACCATTCCCTTGACCTGTGAAAAACATTTCAAAAACTTGGGATGAGCATAAAAAGCTCAGTAAGTGTTATTAAAAGTATGGAATGGAAACATGAGTACATATATACATAATAATGAAATCATACTTCATCCATAAAACATAATCATATTAATATACATTATAAAATCATGAATAAATCATAAAAATCATAAGACATAAAGGTAACTTGAGGAATTCATAACATTCTTACGTAGGGAGTAACCCTCTTTGTTACGTTTGGAATACTCATCACAGTATATTCCCTAAATCTCTTTGGAGAAACCTTAATTTTTTTCTCCTTCGCATTACCCAATGCATTGGAGAGCTATATCGGGGTCACCTACCCTTAGTTTTTCACAGAACCACCCATCTTCATAATAATTCCCAAGAACAACAACATAATCGTATCACATAAAACATGCATAAAGGATAAATAACATTTCCACATTTCAATCATAGGATATAAATACAACACATTTTTATAAAAACATTATGAAAACCATTTTCAATACCAAAATAAAAGAAAAGTAAAACATGGTATTTATTTTTCTTTTAAAAATAAGGTAAGGCTTGTAGAGGAATCCGAAACTAAATTAATGGTCGCAGTGGCGTAGAAGTCGTTGTCGCCACATATGTAAGACAAAAAAACATTCCCTTTTGTCATTTAGTAAACGCTTCATATAAAAAAGATTCCTTTTGAATAAATATAAAAGTCAAAGGGGTTTATACACCGTGTAAATAAAGTTGTGTATATAACATAATATGCCTCAATAAAATGAGATTGAGATGAAGTCCCATACAAAGATCATTTTTTTAAATAAAATAGACCAATTATGGGTATTCACTATAAGTACACAAAAAGGAATTACAAATACAAGATAGAATAGAATAATATCATGACATAATTTGAAAGTAGGAGATTAACTCAAAGAATGGAAATTGGGTTAGGAAGTTCCCTTACAAAGATCATTTTTTTAAAATAAAATAGATATATTATGTGTATTCACTATAAGTACACATAAAGAAATTACAAATACATGATATGACATAATAATATCATGACATAATTTTAATGTAGGAGATTAACCCAAAGAATAGAAATTGGGTTAAGAAGTTCCCTTACCTCGTATCTGACTTGACATGATCGTTCTTTAATCTCCTGAATAATAAACATGAGTTAATTTCTACTTGATTAATAACAATTTTCAAGTTAATTATTCCATTTATATCATTTATTACCATGTCATGAACACTATGTTATTTTTTAAGTTTTTAACGGTCGTTGTAACGATCATTGGTACTTGAGTCAAAAATGAACTTCTTATATTTTCAAGTTGTTCATGTAGTCAAATATCCATTATCTCAAGAATGATATTCAGGATGTAGATGACATATATATCATATATATCAATTACATAAATGAATTTATAATATTACATAATCATTTAGATGCACGAAGTTAAATGCACCGTTCATGGAGACGGTAAGCCGTACGTACGCATGAACGCTACTTTCATTTCTATATCATATTAATGGAATTAAAACTAAATGAGAGATATGTATATTTTAATTACACAAGTATATTCATCATTTAGATGTAACATAAATCATATATATCCATTATATATATGTACTTATAATATTACATTACATTTGGGGATAAGAAATGAAATGCATCGTTCATGGAGACGGTAAGCTGTGCGTACGCATGAACGCTACTTTCATTTCTATCTCATACTTTAATTGAATTCAAACATAATGATACATAATAGTATTATAATTAAATTATGATATGATATATAATATCATTAAATATAACCTTTATACGTACCATATATGGTATTAACGAATCAAATCACTTTGAGGGGGCGGTAGTCCACACTTCTTAAAATGAAGATATCGCGTATACCCATAATTGAAGCCATAAAGGTATGTCATAAATGAAAAATACCGAATCTTAAGGAAATAATAAACATATTATATATCATATATAAGAATAGTGACATCTTAATGGCCACCGTTGAAGGTGTTAGAAGAATATTGAACAATCATCGATTCGTGAGGCAGAAATTTTCCATCCACGAAAACAGTATGTTCTTTAACAATTTGATGGAGGTGTGTGTAAGTGTAGATCGAATCCTTCTTATAACAACATCCTAGTATATGGAAGATACTGTTTTTCTTAAAAAATAAATTAATAAAATCAGTTTAGGTTTTATGAGAAGCAAAATAAAACATAAGAACACAAGAGAAGACACTACCTTTAAAATGGGTAACTCTTTTTGATTTGAGCTCAATGGATTCCTTGGGAAGACTTCTACGCAATGTGAGGATTATCAGAGTTAGAGAGGGATGCGGAGAGAAAGAATGGGTAGGGGTTGGCCGAGCCAATGGCTTTGGAAGTGTGGGTAAGGAGGTAGAGGTGGGGGCCTTTTATAAGAGGAGAGGAGGGGCACTTTTGGAAAGTAACAAAATGTTACTTTATTTTCAAATGGTTTTCAGATTTTAAAGGTCCCAAATTGATGTATTTTTAGTATAAGGTGATAAGGTTTCGAAATATACTCATACAATAGGTCGTTGACAAGTGTATGTAATAGGTTTAACATTATCTTTTAATTTTATTTAAATCCTTTATTAATGAGGTAATCGCTGCATCATCATGATGCTATAAATAATTTAATTTATTTAATGTGTAAAAATTATGAAAAAAATACTATGATTTAGGATATATTTTTATCAATCCAATGAATATTTATGGTCCAAAATATCATTTATTTAGACAAAGTGAAATTTTTTTACTCAGGTGATACATTCTTTGTTATATTTAACTTTCTTTAACAATAAAAAGATCAAAAGTCACTTTCACAGAAAATTGATTCCATGGGGTCCCGAAGTTTGGCACAATGCATCCAATGTTTGGAAATGAGACAACCAGTAGCATTAGGACACATTTTGGTATCAGTTTTTATTATTATGATATTATTTGATTATCCTTAACTACCCGATTACTCATTAATCAAGATAATTAAAGATAATTACCGTCGTTACTATTCATAATGTCCAAAAACAAAAGAGTCATGATTATATAATTTGGATCTTCTGATTACAAATATATAACCCATTTTACCAAATTCCAAACACATATGTTTCAATAATTAATTTAAAAATAATTCCCATTGTCAAAAGAAATAGCGAGTTTTTTAAACAATATCTACGAAACGTTTGGAATTAGTTTTTTCCCAATTACAAAGTGAAATTAATCCTAATGACCACCATTGTATTAAATGGTAAAAATATATTCAAATTACACTTTATTACCAATTAAAAATATAATCTATCCATATAATTAAATAAGATGAAAAAGAAGTTTTGATGTAAAATGCAGTATTTTTCCCTATTCATTAAAAAAATGAACATTGTCAGAAAAATATCAAAAATTTATCCAATGTGAATTTCAATGTCCCAATCATAAATATAATGTTTATTTTGAAAAATAGAGAATATAAAATTGTCAAAACGTTGATTTAATAATAGTTTTCCATCAAAAGGAAGTAAAAAAATCTTTTAAAAATATTAGTGTATTCCATGCTTACGATTGGATTTATTCTCACTTTAAGCCTCTAAAACACTATCTAATTCAAAAATAGAAATAGATAAAAATATCTATTATTACTTACTTACTTTGGATGTTACAATTTATCTCCTGAAAAATTAATTTAATAAAATGTATTGTTAGATAAATTTTTAGAAGATAATGAGAGATAAACTATGAAAAAACATTTGTATGTAAATCAATAAATGAAATATTTTTTTTTATGATGTAAATGAAAAAATTATTCAATATGAGTTCCATTAAAATCAATAGTATTATGAAAATCCAATGATGAAATCTTCAGGGAGATAACTATTCAAGATAGTTATTTAACCAGCCCATATTAGGACATTGGACTTCATATAATAGTAGTTGAGAGAGGATGTTATGTAGAAGATAATATTTAGAGATCATGATGATTAATTACAGTTGGATTTTTTTAGGATTTATTTTTGTGAGATGTGTCAATATTGATAACATTTATATATATAATGTATTGTAATATATTAAAGTGCATTTTGTGAATTCATTATAGGATATAATGAAATATAATTTTTAACATTGAATAGATAATGACCCAATACAACGTCCATGAATATTAATTATTCATAATAAATTTTTTAGAATAATTTAATTTCCATTAGTGGTAGAAGATCCACTTTGTTGATGTATTATAGAAGAAGAATAAGAAAAATGATTAATAAGTAAGAACTATGTCATATCCAATGATATATTTATCTTAGGGGAATATTATTATATAAGTATAATAATATCTATGATACGGAACATTTAAATGATAGTATATATCTAATATTAAACTATTAGTTAATAAGAAAAACATTATGGAAGAAAATTTTATGGGGAATAATAATATATGTAGGTTATTATGACTCTATATTTTGATATGTTAGTAAATGGCATAAATTAATAGAATTTTCACATTAGATATTTCAATAGTTATTTTATTTTGATAAGGATGTAGAGTTTATCATTTTCGGTAGATATACCTCAATGTGGGTTAATTATCTTATTTATGGTTGTTTGAGATGATAATGAAAAAAAATCTTGGGCAACAACAAAAAATTATCTGGAGATTGAAATATGATATTTCGATTATTGAATTTTTGTAAAAGATAATACATTCTCAATCCATATGACATTGGTGATTCAATTAAGTGAAAAATATCACATAATTTAACTAAATATAGAAATGAAACATCCACACCCACCTAGGAAAATACATTTAATAATACCATACAATAAATATTACTTCAAATATATATTTATATGTTGTATTTATTTTAATGTAAAATATAAGTGGGTATTCATATATCCTAAAATGAAAAATTATTTTTAATAATGAGATTTTAATTTTAATATGGTAAAATTTAGATTAAAACATTAAATAAAATAGGGAACTGGGATTTTCCCCTTCTTGGTGACTACACAAATCCCTTAGAACATCATTTGGTTTCATTGTTATCATTGTTTCCCCTAGTTGGATCTATTTCATTAAAATCCTATTTTTATTATTATCCTATAAGGAAATTATATTTGAATATAATAAAATCCTTCCATATATGTAGAATGTAGTTCCCATTTATATATATAAAAATTTATATATTTCAGTCAACAAAATAATAAAAATAACGAAATAGAGGTTATGTAGATAAGAATAAATTATAAATGTAAAAATAGAACACTATTTAATGAAGTTAATCAATGTGTTTTCTAATTATTTAAATTTATTTATTGTAGTCATTGACAGGAATCCAATTCGAACTGTGATGATATTGATAAATATTAAATTATTAGATATACAGAAGAAATCTTTTTTTAGGATAGTTATTGTATAAAGAAAATTAATTTTGATGTAATTGTAAATATTTAGATGTTCACCAATTAATTATATGATGATAAATCATATATTATAAAATATATATAATCTCAGTAAAAATAAAAATCATAATAGTTTAATTAATGAAACACCCTTTATAAAAAATGTTTAATATAAAGAAGAAATTATGTTGTTCATTATGAAAAATGATTATATGATATTTTTTTAAAAAATATTTATGGTAAATAAGAGGAATAAAATATTAGTTAATAGGGATTCTATGCATATGAAAGAAATCAAAATCCATCCATTGATGTAGAGAACACTCGATTAAAACATATAACCAAAAGGGTGAAGAATCATATATATATCATGTAATAAAATAATAAGATCCATGAAAATCATCTAGATATGATAATAAATGAAATAAAATATTGGATATTTTTATATTAATATTAGTAGATAATTCTAATTCTAAAACTTGTTTATCTAGGTTATCATTTAGAAATCATATAAATAATCAAAAATTAATGCGTCATTTATATTTAAACACATTGCAGTTTTCAAGGAAAATTTATTATAATATTAATTACTAAAAAATTAGTATATTAGTTGAAATATCATCATTATTAAATTTACGATCCCATATATTATAGGGACACTCAAATATGAAACAAATATATTAATAAATAAGTATTCTACTAATGATGTTTAATCTATCAGTACAGGTTTATAAATAATTCTTTAATGAATTGGTAAATCACATTCTATGAAACACGACAAAAAAATGAGGGTTTATGTAATCATATAAATTAAGTGGATGTCCATTTTCAGAACACAAATTTTTTCTTATTCAATAAAAAATTGCATGAAATAAATTATATTTTTATTATGACTGAGGGTATTAGAAGATGAATTATTTTAAACTGTTACTTCAAATGAATAAATATATTGAATTCATTTGAATAATGGAATAAGATTTCAATTTTATGAGATGTTGTAATATAATAATTATTGGGTATTAGATATGAAATTTTAGGAACACAATTTATACAATATCATTATTCATTGAATAAGATAAAATTTAATATATCCAACTTATATGATATCATTGTAAATATATTTGTGAATTTAAATAGACATGGTAGTAAAAGTGGTTAGTTCTTGAATAATTCAACAATTTTTTTTTAAAAAACATGATAAATGAAAAATCAACAATAAATGTCTATAAAATTAAAATTATATATTATATTTCCATATGGTATAAAAATTAATATAATAGTTAGATAATTACAACCAATTTGAATGTTGAAAACCATGTCTCATAAAAAGATTGATATTAAAAAATTGTGGAAGAAAAGGGAACATAATGGAAAATAGTACGTTGTCCCAAAACATCATGGATAATGTTAAAAATATAAAATAATGGAAATAATAATTATTGTATAGGAATAAGTTGATCTATTTTGTGGTATAATTTCATGATTAAGAATTTTAATTTTATACATGGTTGTGAAAAATTGATATCCCAAATAATACTAAAATATATATGGATTATTAAAACTAAATGTAATTTTTTACAATGGAATGACATGGATTCCATGATAAAATTATTCTTTGTAATAAATTAATAAAATACCATTTTTAATTCCTATTCTAAAATAATACTTCAAAAAGTATGCCAAACACAAAAAGAATCATAATCATGTGCATGTGCAAAGATTTAAATTTTTTTCATGGATATTAAGAATTTTTATTTGAAGACAAAACTCAAAAAACAAAGTGTATTTTATTTTCAAAATAAATAAAAAATGCCTATTTTTACATGGTTAATTTTTAGAATGATGAAGATGTTCTTACCGCTTAAGGAAGTTCTAGTCTTTGACATGAAGTGAGGAGAATTAATAAAGTTATATACTATATATTATATTGAATGAAAAAGTGTTTTTAAGATGAGACTAATTAATTTTCACATAATAAATCATTAAATTTGTTGTGTAGTTCAACCTATTTCCAATATTTGTTATTAATACCAATGTGATGAAAATTAAAGGAGGTATATGATAGTAATGAATTGGTGAATTTTGTTAGTGAAATAGAATAAGATACTTCACAAACAATAGATTACATAAATCCACCTTTTCGAAATTCCTTCGGAATTCAGTGATTATAAAATATCCTTTGGAAAAAAAATGATGAAGATTAATAGAGTTTTTCCCTTTATGGGAGAGTGAAAAAATTAAATTTTTTCAAAGTACAGTTATATTATAAAAAATATTGAGTTCATGATAAACATTAAAAAATGAATATGATTTATGAGAATAAAATTCCATATATGATTTTAATTTTATCAAATTTGATACATTATAGGGTAGTGAATGTTTTACATTAGTGGTTTTATTAGAATTTATGATGTCTCAGTGTATCACACTTTTCTCATCGACCGAAAATTTCTCAATTAGTTATATTGTTGGTTAATATATTATAAATTTCTAATATAAATTTGATTATATCGGTTTCTAATGTGAACCAAAATTGATCTCTTTTGAAAGGTAGAAAAAGGGAAGATGTTGACAATTATAATCCTCATGTAAAACCATAATCAATGAAATATTTTGCATTTTTTCTAAACATTTTATTTTATAATCAATAAGGGGGAGAATATTATTTTATTTATCATTGATGTGGGTATATAGAATAAATCCAAATGGGAAAGATCTAGACACAAATTTAATATTTAAAAATAAATTAGAACTTTTTTTGTTCTATTTATGGTCATCACATTATTTGGAGTTAAATTAATTATATGGTAAAGTATTGTTATGATACAAGATCCTTGTTGTGATGAATACTCTTCTATTATGAATTTGGAATTATTAAATATTATTACAATGGATTCTGAGATAATTTTGATAATATTTATAATTTTTTTTATATATTGTACTTCATGGAATGTATAATTTAATATGTAATATATAAAATATCAAATACATGTGGTCACTGAATAGTATGTTTTTGATATTCCAAATGATATTTCATTTCAATGATGATTAAAAAATCTATTACATTTCCAATTGGGGATTGATGATATTTTCTACTAAACATGATGATGTCTACATAACATTGGGAATCTGGAAATAATATGTTGATCCTATAATGGTTATTGAAATAATCAATGTTGAGTATTAAAATATTATAATACATTGTAATTGAATATGAATTGGTTTGTAATTATTTTTATGATTTCAATGGTTATTTTATAATGATATATGGTGTTTTTGGAATTATTGAAGAGTACCTAAGGAGTTTAGAAATAAATCTATTTTAATAATGTTATGATTTAAAAATTATGGATTAGTGGATGTTATATTATCTCTAATGTTTATTTTTTATTTCATAAATATGTAGGAAAAGTTTCAGTTCTATCCTAACATAATTGATATAATAAATGGATATTCTTGTGAAATTTTAGAGTGGACTTTTAGATTATCAGAGTCATTCTGAAAGCATAATGTGATAATTATTAATGTCCTATGAGTAACCTTAATGTCTATTTAAGATTCATTTCAGTAATATTATTTAAAATTATTAATGGGTGGAAAATCATAGGGGTCATTTACTATTATAAAATTTCAACCTATTGAAATACATTTACAATTGGAATTGATGAAATTATATTCATTTGAGACTCTACAACATAGACCAGTGAAATATAAACAATTTATAAAAATCACATGATTAGATAACAGACATTTAGTACTGTAGAAACAAGAAATGTATAATTTTGTTGATACACGTTGTGGTGTTTAAGTGTAACATGCTATTATTAAAAAGCAATCAAATGAAATTTAATAGTGTATCAATTTTAAGAATATGATATGATTAAATAGATAAGGAAAATATTATTGGATGGAATCTAGCTGATTATAATTTTTATCATCAGTAAACTAAGAATCATGATTATTAAAATATATTGGTAATCAATTATTAATGATAATTTTCCTGAAATGAATATGGATAACATGTTATGATGAATCCTAATTTGTGAAATAAATAGATGGTGATTTAATATTATGAGAGATGCCTACACCTTGGAGAGATTATATTTTTTAAAATAATATTGTTGATTATTTTAATAATTTGTTTTCCATATATTAAAAAAATATTTTTTAATTATTTGATGTATGAGAATCCAAAGACCATTAAAATAATATCATAAATATATATTTTTATTGTATTAATTAATAATATAATCTAGATATATTCTAAATAATTTTTTTTAAAAACAATTGATAATAAGAGTATAATTCTAGATATTCTTTAAGAGTCATGTAGTAATTATTAAAACATTATGTAGAGCTCATTGAATGTATTTATTGATAGGTTTTTTGATATGTTAATGGTGAGACACAGAGATAAGATTAATGGAATATATATATTTAAACAAAATTATAATATTTCTGTGTTTCATAGTTAATATATTATAGAATATTAATATAAAAAAGTTGTATCATTGAATAAATAAGAATTAGGAATAACATTTAAATACTCGGCTCTATTTGGATTGAATAGGATTAAGAAAAAGATAACACTCTGTTATGATAAAAACTAAAAACATTCATTAAAAAATAGTAGAAGAATATGAAATTAAATGAAGTCGGAATTTGGTCCTATCTTAATATATACCTAACAATAATCCGTTTATTATAAATGTAATAAACTATTTTACAGAGATCTAGTAGTACATTTTTTTTCATTTTATTAAGACTATTAATGAAAATATAGAGTAATTATGTAGAAAATATCTCATTTAATGAAATCTATATGTGTTAAACAATTAAAATACTGAGTTATGATTACAATAATTAAATTCCTATAACAATAGTTTTAGATATTTGGGTAGTCCAATTCTTATGTTCGGGAAGAATATTTTTTAATTTTATAAATAGAAATTAAGAGTAACATTAAGATATTTTTGAGTAGTGTTTCTAAAGTAAATATTGAAATCTCTATGGAACAATTTTTTAGGAAAAAAATCTAGATAAAATAATAGGGTTTCTAAGATATATAGTTTTTCATTAAGATGGTACATTCTAAATAAACATGTAATTGGGGATTTATACTAGTTTAAAAAAATTAATCACACATGGACCCAAAATGATAAAGAAATAATTAAATATATATGGGAATCATTTGAGGTTTCCAGGATTTCTCATTAATTTACATTCATCGTTATTTTTTGGTATTAATGTTTCGTAAAATAGAATAAAGTCAATTTATATCCTAAATGGTATAAGTGGTTTGAATAATGAATCTAGAAATCGAGAATGTAAAATTTCAAGAATAAACGAATTAGTTTCAATAGGTGACAATTATTCACACTTCCCACAAATGTGACTAAATATACATGTAGACCTATTAATATAAATGCTTATGAAAATTTTCAGTAGTGGTTATAGGGGTTCACCCCTATTATTCATATAAGGGTATGGTGATTTTCTTCTACCATGTGGGATAATGTTGTTGGGGTCATGTGCACATAAAAAAGGTCTTATAAGGAGGTTTACCATCCTTCATTTTTGTGTAACCAATATTTATTGCCTAATGAATGAATGTTAGTGTTTACAAAGTGTATAGAATGAGGGATTCACCATAAATGGACATATCGGGTGTTGATTGAGACAACATGGTGGGGTAATGTATTTCAATTTGGTAATAGGAGGTTGTGGAAGTGATGATGTAATCTAATTGTTTATTTTGATGTAGTGTCATTTGATATTGGGTGTAATATAATGAAATGTGATGTCAAATGAATTTCAAGGAAAAGGGAACCACAATTATGAATGAATATGGATGTAACATTCTACTATAGAACTAGTTTATCTTGGTAATATAGAACATGATGATGTTTCAGAATGAGATTATATGAGTATGGGGTGTGATTTAGTTTCCATTTGTTATATTTTTTATAAACTACTATACATATAAATATCTAATTAGGACAACAATGGTGGGGGCCTACTGTGCTCAATGTTATTCCTTTTATGTTCCCTTAGAGATGTATATAGACATTATTGTTCTTAGTCATCGTAAAGGTAGTGGTTTGAAATCAATAAACTAATGAGAAAAGACGTATTGATTGTTTAGATGATAAAAATGTGATTTTATAGATATATTAGATACATCCTTTGTACTGAACCTACATACTATTATGTTATTATTTTTTACGTTACTATTTTTCTTCTGTCCTAAGGGTGATATGTCTACATAAATATGGATTTTATGTTTCTGTTGAAATTATTTTCATACCTATGGATGGATATTTCTAAGAGATCATCTTTTTCTTAAAATTATTCATAATATTAATGTTATTCATTTTTTAGTTATAGAGCGTCTAGTCTCTCTAATATCACCACATAAACCCTTAAGGTTGTTTGTATGTTCCTAGATATAAGGAGGAATTTCTATAATATAGTCACCCAGTTATTTTTTTATTTAAGAGTAATTTGAGATAGGATTCTATAAGTTATTTTGTGAATCATTTTCCCATGATTTATTATTTCATGATATAAGGACACACTTAATTGGGTTTCATATCTTTTTAATATTTTCAAATATATGGTTATAATATCAACCATTTTTTATTTCATCAGTTTAAATGTATTTAGTATTATCCATGAAATTTTTTATTCCATATATTAAACATTAAAAGGGATGAAATGTGTATTTTAAGTGACACCTAGAATGTTGTAAATCTATTAAAAAGTAAAGCATAAATATTCCCACAGATGATATTAAGTGAATGTATGGATTTCAGGAAGTAATTAAAGAATAATTACTTTTAGATATGTCAAATTTGTTGGAATGAAAATATGGAGGTCATCATTATATTAATGTTTTTTAATAAGAAAGAATTTTTTTTGCAACTTTTCATCTTTGTGATGATTTCTTACATGTTCACATTTCCATCATTATCAGAGTCATGTGAACTAGAAAATTAACTCTTCTTATTTCCACCCAATTGTTTTATTAAATAGGTTATTTGGGATTAGTTCCACTGGAACATTTCTCACACCTTCATGGATTTTTTATATATATTAAATTATTCCATAGATATATTTTGTTCATTTTATATTTTATGTCACATTGGTGTATTATTTATTATTCCAATATTATATATACATTTTTGTATCATGTTACATTCTATTCTATTCTATCCAATATTGAACATCTGATCTCACATCTATTCATTTTTTACAAATAAATCAAATTTTGATTTATTAATGATCATATGATATTATTAGAGGAATTATAAACTAGGATTATTCATAAAAGGGTTATTTTATGTTTTAAAATTTAAATTATGGACATATATGAATATGTAAAACTAAAATATCTAATACATTGGATCATGTGAAACATGATCTATTATACCCTCTACCTTTGCAATAAATTACTGACCAACTCTGATTCACTTGATTTGAGTTGACATAATTTATATATAACTCAGGTCTCAAAATATTAAATACACTATATTTTTTTTCTCCCAATTATTAATGAAATATATTATGATTAACAGATATTCATGAAGTGTATTTTATAGTATAATTATAATTGAATAAGGTGTTAAATTCTTATATATATATATATATATATATTAAATAACAATAAAAAAATATTTTTACAGAATTTTTATTGGTTTCATTTAATTTTATAAAATATATAACAATAAAAAATTATTCTAATAGAATAAATTTTTTATCTATAAAAATTAATTGTATGAAATAATTGTCTGTAATGTTTATGATTTGAGGGGACCTAAGCATTGCATAAATAAATATTGCATAAATTTATAAGATCATTTAATATATATTACAATTATACACATTGAATAACCATAAAAGATTACATTTTTAGGAGAAGAGATATATAATTAACATATTTGATGGAATATTTTTATCATTTTCCAAAATTTTATTTTATCATATTACCATTCATGGATATATCCGAAATAAAATAATTAATCATAATTGAAGGAAAATGAAATGATAAAAATGGTTGATTTCATATTCTCACTTAGGGTAGACATGGGAGATATCAATTGATGTTCATATAAAATCATAATATAAATATAATTTTATTTTTTAATGACCATAATTTACAATTTTAATACAAATTTTTTCATAGAATGTAAATGTTGAGTCATTGTGTAATGTTTTATCATTTCAAAAAATATTATTACAATGTCTGAGGAATCTACATTAATTACATATGATCCAATTGTTATTATAATAATAAAAAACTTATCATTAGTATTTTGGAATAGTCATAACCATTGAAAATAATTTCATTATTAAGGAATCACTGCAAACACCATCATCATGTTCAGAAAAATTTTCCATAATAGAATGTGTTCGCTCCCTGAAAGCCTTTCATTCATAGACTATGTTCACTCCCAATAATCTTTCTTATTGCCTTTTTAAATATAATTATATATAAATGCATCAGATTGATTTAATAGTCATATCCATCAAATAATTAAAACAATATATATTTTTTCAATAAGAACCTAATCCATGTATCATATCATTATAGAATTTTATTTGGAAGGAAAATTAGTTTCATAAATATTTCAACATCATATTACTATATAAGAATTAATCATAACATATTTATTCCCTCGAAATAAAATGTGTTTTAGTGAAACCTAATTTAAAATTCCTAATAATATATCTAGAAAAAAAGTTTCAATATTATTTCTAAATCATATCTCTAATGAAGAATAAAAATCATAAAAGTATGTTGAAATATTGGAAAATTTCAAATTAACAAATATCTGAACATTTCATTGAAAAAATTTAAAAAAATAATTATTATTTAATAATTATTTATTGAAAAAAAAGAAAGTATTGATAATTATTATCCTTGATAATTACCATTGAAAATCCTAATGTATGATTCAATGAATAATAATGATCATGATGACAGAAAAATATTTTTGTATGGTAAAGGTTAAATCAAATATTCATTTCAAAATGTTTGTATAAAATACTAAATAATCTATTCTGAAAATATTATAAAACATGTTTTTAATCCTTTTAAAAAATAAATATTAAAAATCTTTATAAATTAATTAAATAATCATTCAATCTTATAAAATTACATTATTGATAATATTTTATTGAATATTGACGTGGTAGTAAAATTTTATCATCCAATGAAAAAATAAATTCATCTTTTCACAAAAGAAATTCTCAGTCATTATAAATAAAAATCATAGTAGAAATAAAAATATTATAACCCCAAAAATAGAAATAGGAGAATAATATTTATATATATTTTTAAGAGATTAAAATTATATAATTTCAAGAATGGATATTCATGCATAATCGATATGGAAGGAAAATGAGATCGCAATATAATCCATTACCTCATGTCCGACCATTATTCATAAGCTATCAAATGATCAAATATAATAAATATAGATTTATTAATCATATATTCCAAAAATTATTAATTCTTATCATATAATATAACATTCCCTTATAGTTACAAATTACCGATTTATTTAAAATGCTCCATCAAAATAAATATTCGATTGAAAACATTTCTATATAAAATAAATATTTCTAATAAATGATTCTAATCCTTCCAAAATGGTAATGGATTAATTCTATATATAATATTAATATGTTTATAATTATATTATATATTCATTATTTACTATTTTATAATAAATCATAAATTGAGATGTTGATAAATTAATAACATCACTTTATGGAGATTATAGTCGGTTTGTACGCATTTCTAATTTTTTTTCAAACAAATAGAAAGAGGGTATGGAAAAATGAAAATATATTATACTATCATATTTATCAAATATATTCCTTATATACATTCTTAATATTGATAATTTATTTAGGAAATGAAAAATAAATCCAGACACTTTGTGGAGGTGATAGTCCACACGTATTCACAAACAATGCTATTATTTATCACAGTAAGAAAATTAAGATTAAAGTAGTGTTATAAGTAATATTTGAAAAAGGTAATTATTTAATGATAATTTCATCATCATGATAATATGTTTGTGGAATCATTATGGGTTATAAATGACGAGTGAAACTAAAAATAGGTAAGAAAAGATAATTACTTCTTCATTGTGAAACCACCATTGGTATACAATTAATGGTTTCAAATATTTAGGTTTTGGGGAAAATAATATTAGAGATAATTATATGGATGTTATAAATTAAATTTTTTAGGTATTGAATGAGATATATGGAGTAAAATATTTTTTGGGGTGATAGGGAGTAGAACTCCATTTATATATGAGGGGATTGACAATACTGAAAATACCTAGAAACATAAATTATTACAATTTAATATTTAAGTCCATGTTACCGAAATATAATTAAAATTAATATTTAAGATAAAAAAATTCATTATAGATTTATCCGATAGAATTTAAAATAATTTCTGAGGAAATTTAATCAATATACACATTCTTTAATCCCATAATCACCCCTCTTAACGTTTATATTTATAATGAATTTTTACCATAAGTACTATTAATTATAACAAAAATAAAAAATAATCTATTTATATAATTTGTTATTTATAATTCCAATCAAGGAATTTTTATCATCTTAACATCCTATAATTGTAATAAATTCATTTAAAAATTTTCCATTAGCCAAAAATATGAATGTTTTTAGTGAAAAGAATATTTGATCATATAACAAATTTATTATCATTAAATTTGAATTTAAAAAATATTATGAATGTTAAAATATTTAAATTATTGTATTATCTAAATATTTAATTGTAATATTTCAATAAAAATTATTAATTGAATTTATCATCATAAAAATTTAGTAGTCAAATAAAATTAGTTTTTTAAAATATATATTTATTTTACATTCAAATAATTTTATTACAAATTATACACAATTGTTAACTAGTGAATTCATTTCAACTTATGTAAATATATTTTTTATTCATTTTAATAATCCTAATTCATTTTTTAAATAATAAATTATTAAAATAAAAATTATTATTAAAAATAAATTTCAAATAAATTATTTAGGTATAATAGTGTTTTCTAATTGAAATGTACATTTTATAACAATTATATTTATTTTAAATAACATATAATTTTACTAATTTTATAATTTATTTGAATTATACACTTGAGATTATGTTTTCCCAATAAAATTTGTCAGGTAGAAAATTAATATTCTACAGTCTGAGGTTGTTACACCCTACCAAAAATCTAAAAGTTCCCCCCTGCAAATTCAATCACAATGATACAAAAAATTGAGGATACTTATTACCACATTACACCATTGATATCCTACAATTTTTATTCATATTTCTGGTTCCTCTAGAGAACAATGACCATGTGAATAGTCTTGTTCAATAGTATTTTATCTCTACGTTTTTGGAATTTCTACAATTTCCCTACCAAAAAATGATTAAGATCCAGTAGTATGGTAACTAAGTTAATTTCATGTAAAGGATAAATTATGTACATCACGAAACAATATAAATGGATCATGTTATGAACATGGGATAGGATTGGGGGAAACACCTAGTTGTAACCATCCATCATAATATAATAAAAAATCAAATAGTAATTGATATATCGAGAGTTACACATTCCATTCATTTCATGTCCCATATATTCATCCAAATATAAATTCAGCAGAATACATTATCAACAAATTTAAACTCTAGATCTCAATGATGATTTTCATCATAACATTTTTGGTAATTCTAAGCTACAATTATTTTTTATGAATGAATCACAACTTCTACACCATTTTCTCACCTATCTTATTCCACAATCTGCTTTACTCCACATCATCACCGACGAATTTTGCAGTCTTGCACTTCTCCCCATTGTTTTTAGGAAGATGTACATCATAATTATTTTTAGAAAGTAATTTTTATATTATAATTCACTAAATTATGTTGTTGATCGGAAAAATTTTTTAAATACATATTATAAGTATATTAATGTATATTAAATTCTTATAATAGTCCTCTTAGATTGACAATTTTTCTGAGTTTGATATAAATTACTAAAGGATAATTATATATTTAATAATTACTGATGAATTGACTATTATTTTTTAATAATACATGGAAATTGATGAAAATTTATTACGATTAAAAATATATAAAATTAATCCACTTCCTTAAAATATAATATCTAATGTTAATGAGTTTAGATATGGTCTCTCATTAGAATGAAATGTGTTGATTTCAAAAGGAGATCAACTATAACCCAAAATGAATTATTATTTGTAGATATTTTTAAGTTTCCCCTTATGAAATCCATGATGACGTTTTCCTATTTCAACTCATGTATGGGTAATGGTTTTATCATCCATGTAGTATTATGGCTCTCTTCTTTAACACTATATAATATCAAACACTATGATACACAATCCAAAATATCTCTATTCATGCTATTCCACCTAAAATGATAAATAAGATCTATATATGTCTTTACAATTCAAGTAATAATAGAGAATGATGAATGTCATGAATATTTTAATATATCCTTCATCAAATATAGTTTTGTAGGATACAAAATCTATTCTAAACCATTAAATTACATCAATATCATGGTAAAGCTCATAAAAATTCCATTTCATCTTTTTAAAATAAACATCTTCCTCACATTTCTATTTAATTATCACATGAATAGGTAGATGAAAAATGATGTTGGATATATAGGGTCTTATTAATTTTCACATGTTTTCATGATCCTTCCATAGTAAATAAATAATTAGTTGAACTCGTTTAATAATCATGATGAAAAAATTGGCATAATAATTTTAAATTCAAGAATTAACTACCTTGTTTTCATTAATTGTGAGGCAAAGAATTGAGAAATGTAATATATCATTAGATCATACAATATCATCTAATGAATATTAAACTATTTATATGTGAATATATACATCATTATTTTATTATTTGTATATATTTCACATGTTTCAGCATAAATATAATTCATCCACATCATCAATGAGTAAATTACCACTATAAGTTCCAAATCATGAGTATGATAAATATATCTTAGAGACCATTAATTTGTGAGAGGAAAAATATTATATTATTCCATTTTCATGAGAAAACAAATAACTTTACTCATTGATGTAAACAGTATTAAAGTAACCAAAGACCAATATAGGGTACTTTGATAATAGGTTTGTTGTCCAACCTCCTACTTAGTCACTTGATGTATTTGTTATATTCATATATCCAATAGAATATAGAATCATTCCACAATAAGATGGATTTTATAATTGAAAATTGTGATTAATTTGTCCATATGTGTTGTTAGTAGAAATATATCCAACTAAAACTATAAATTTCAATCTATGTAATGGTGCTAGTAAATTATTCAATAACTTATTTCATTGGTTAATAAACTGATAAATCCTCACATGTAATTACATGACCAATGAATGATATTTTTTTTAATCATGCTTATTTACTATGGTTTTTTAATTATATTTATCATGTTTTCAAATGAAATCATCATAAGTCATTCATACTGTACCATTTTATTTTAATATATAAGAATAAAATTTATAAAGGCTTGAACAAATGATCATGGAAATATCAATAGTATCTATTAAATAGATCCTTGAAGGTAGCTTGGGAAATAGAATATCCATAATTTATCACTGAGTATTCATAATTACCATACCATTTCATAGAGGATATCATTGATAGGAACTCCTTATTGTTCCTGAATTGATGCAATATAGATAAAAAATATATTATATCAAAATATTTAGGTCTATGAAATTAAGGGAAGAAATCAGAAATATGGGATAGATGATATAAGTTACTAATAGTAATCTAATTATATTACAAAATATCTATGAAAATAGATGATATACCATAATAATATTAAAATAAAATTAACAAGTGAACCCCATTGTGACACACTTATCTGAATGAGTCCCTTTTTTAAATTATACTCGAGTAAATTATTCAAAAAATGTATCTAAATCATAATTAATCAAATTAAAGATAAAGAAATAGGATTTCCAATATATTTGTGTGATGTTGAATACTAAACATTATTATTATAGGGAATTTTAGGCTACTCATCAATAAATACATTGAAATATTTCTATATAATAGAAATATTACCATTGTTGATATTCTCATAAACCATTAGAGATATATACACATTATTATTAGTTAATGACACCCAAACAATTTATTTAAATTTTCATAGATTTTATTTTTCATAAATTCACTACAAGAAAGTAATTTTATCATTGAAAATATGAGATTTTTCTTAACATCATTGGAAATTCGTATAAAAGAAAAATACATAATGATAATACATTTCCATAGTCACATCCAATATATTAATATGGAGAATAAAATGAGTTTCAAGAATATCAGTCCCATATATCTGAGATAATAATGATATACATACATGAGATGATTTCAAAATAACATTAAGAGTTTTCAATGATAATTATATATAAAATTATTAAGTTGGGGATGTGATCCACTGAATAGATTCATTATATATAATGTAATATGTAAACCAGAATCGAATGAGACATTTTATGTTCTAGACATAATGATATATGTACCTTTAAGCACTTCATCCTTATTACTCTCTTGTTCTATTCTACTCACATTAGAAATCATTTTATCAATTTTTCTAATTGGTAAGTGACATAAATTATTATTTTTAAACAATATTTTAATAGAATAGTATTAATAATTTATATATTCTGTGATGTTTTACTATTATTGTGAGGGTGGTGCAATCATTTTGAATATGTCCACATTCACTTAAATAGATTAAATTTTTACATATTTTTGGTATTCACATTCTATATTGTTTTATTTTCTACACAAAAAAATATTGACTAGTTTCCTTATGTTCATTTCCAAAATACTGATTTTTTGACTTATAGAATAATGAAAGACTTGCCTTCACTCTTCTATTATTTTAATTTTATATATTCTATGATTATAGATCATTTTTATATTATCAGAACCATGATAATGATATGAATATCCACTCAACATTTACACCCTAAGATAAAATAAAACATATTATTTATTGTTACTAAAGTCCTCTAGGACTAGAACTGTTGTCATATTTTTTAAGGAAAATAAAGAACCATGATCATCTTCTTTTTTAGTAGATGGTTAAACCATAAGTTTACCTCAAAAGTAATTTTAAATATTCTTACTATGTAACACTATGTTATTCAAAATTATACATAATATTTACAAATTCATTTTTCGTTTCATGTGAAAAGTTCCATTAAACTAGTTACAGAGAAACACCCTCTTAATATCATTTTACTCGATATAATCAATTTATTACTGTTCAAATTTATTCTTAATATGATTTAAACATTATTATATATCACATTAAATATAAAACACCACCATGTGTAGATTTTCATGATCCAAGTCTTGGGGAATGGAAAACATCATTTTAGTGGACTGATCAATTGCTCTAATACTAGTTGATTATAGTTACATCTTAATCATGCTGGATGTTGCCTCATTAATGAATCAAATGTTTTTTGGTACCTCTTTTTCATATTCGGATGCTCAACATTATTGATAAATTGAGTTTTTTGTTTGTAAATAAAAATAATATTTAGTATTCCAACTCTAATTTCATTTTGTTTTCTGATTGGATAATCATTCCACAATCAATCATGTTTATTATTATCATTATTGCACCATTATAAATCCATTTAATATAACCCAAAAATCGTGTAGGAATAAAGTTAAAATAACCATGTTGAGTAATAAAATATTCATGAATATCATTAATATGATGTACTAAATTCTGAAAAATTCTTATCAAACAATAAAACAATTAAATTCACATTATGACATAGTAAATTCCATATGGGTCATCAAAATTTAAGTTGTAATATTGAATATAACATTATCTCCAATAATAATTTCGGACTACCGTAATACTATTGGAGGTGAAAAATGAATTAAAAACCATGATATTGTGTAATTTTATAAAACTATTCAACACATATCACCAAAAAAATTCCCAATAACAATAAAGGTTTATTTTCATTAGACCCTATACACATAATCACGTTATTTAATTAAATAACATCAAAATATACCGCAATTTTATCACATAGTTGTTTTCTTGATTTTGATTACCCAACCATAGATATTACATTTTATAGTTATTATAAAATTGAAAATCACATTCTCTTCAGGAATATATTTTAGGTTTAGTGTTTCATATAATTAGTAAAAATTCTTTCTTATTAATCTCATATATTATATTTGGAATCATATTACAGACATCCAATTTTTCATAAAACAAAAATCATAAAAATAAAATATTATTTCTTATTATAATATGACTTCAAAATTTTCCCTTGATCTCAAAATTATTCTAAATATTTTTTAAACCTTATAATTGTTTTTAAATACAACTACGATGAGAAAAAATGCGCATTAAGGTACATAAATAATGAAAGTTGTATTTCCAGTGAGAACATGAAAGCCCATTATATCCCTTTCACTAAAAAATCATTAGCATGTATAGATAAATTATTAATGTTCATTGAAAAATAATAACCATATCAATTTTACATTTACCCTACAAATGGAATAACATAAATTTTTACAGCTATATCTAGATTACCAAATGAATTGGAGTTCAATAACGAGGCTCACCCATTATATCATGGGATATAATGGGGATCACTCCATCATATCATGAGCTATAATGGATCTCAACTCAAAAAAAAATTACTTATATTAGGCTCACCCCATAATAAAAAATTTACAAGGAACAAATCATGAGTAAACCACTGGAAAAATCATTTAAACACAAAGGAAAACTAATTTTTGATATCAATATATCATTTTCATGTAAAACTAAATTTAAAATATAAATTTCCCAACCATAATAATGAAACCATATTCATCAATGATGAACTGTTAATTTTTTTTTTTAAAAAATTAAGTAATATATCATCATAAAAGTGGGAGGATAAATTCATGATGTATATGTTAAAAATAATTTCCTTTTATTTTTGCAGAAAAATATGATAAAGAATCATTAAAAATGGGATTTTAAATAAAAGTACCATAAATAAAATAATTAAAAGATTCCATTTTGGAAAATTTTGAGTTAATTTAAATAAATAATTAACTAAAATTCTAATATATATATAAATACATTCATAAATTCATTAACATGAAATTGAAATGTTTAAAATAATAATTTATAATACAATTCAAAATAATGTTTTTTGTGAAAAAAGTCCATTAACCATATTTTGAACCATTACCTAAAATATTTATCATCCCAAATTATAAACATTAATAAATTATTTGTTTATTTGGATCATTTAACATTTATTATTTATTTTACAATAATTATTATGTTTTTATAAAAATAACATGATTTTTTATTTTCATGTCAGACATTTTGTAGGTTTTTTACATGAGTATAAAATGAATTTTCATGATGTCAATAGTCAAAGTGGTCAAAATTACATAATATATATAATAAAATTCATTAAATATTAATCAATTCTATACATCAATTAAATTTTTAAATGTATCCATTAAATATGTATATCAAAAATAAATTAAATTTCAATAATATTAATGGTAATCCGTACATATGCGTGACTAATATTTATATATTTCAATATTCATAATGTAAAAATGCTAAGTATTATTTAATAATTACATAATTATCAAAAAATTATTAACAATATATTCATAATTTAAATATTCTTATATATATCATTCATGAGATATGGTTATGATAAAATTATTCGCATCGCTTCATTGAGGTGATAGTTGACATGTACTCACTAACGACATTATCATTTTCATGTTCGGGGATAAGTATGAAAATAAATGAAATATTATCATTTAATAATATTTATTTTTCAATAATTATCATATATAAACATTAGTTCATTAATAATAACCTATTTTTATATATGGTGATAGATTATGAATTATATCGGTTTGCGAGGAGGTAGTTCATCGTAAGCATGGAAGATTAATTTGATTCCCATGTGATGGAAGTAGATAATGATTTAGGTGGTGATATTAACATAATAAAATATTATGTATGTTTTTTATAGTGGAGTTATTGTTCCATCATATTAGATGATGCTTTTATTCAATTGGAATAATAAATTAAAAAATATGATTGAAATAAAACAACTTCTTCGGATGATCACAATTTAATAACACCATATGACCACTAAGGGTGGTATTATGACTATATAATGAGAGAAATTATGTGGTTATGGATTATTGGAATGTATTTTGGAATATATTTTATAAGCCAAAGTGTTCTTTTTATGGGACTCGTAGATTAGAATTAGTTCCCTTTTATTAGAGAATTGAGGGGAACTCTTGGAATTGATCAAAATATTAAATTAATATATATTAATTTTTTAATTTACAATGTATCTAAAATTAAATATATATAATATATGATGATTATGGGTCACGATAATTTCATCCGATGAAAATTATAGGGGATTATAATATTTTATTAATCCTTACTATATTGTTTTTACCCAAAATTTCCAATTTTACTCTTACTATGATATTATGTAATTTACATTTATAGTGATAATAGTTTCACCACTCATCCTATTGGGGCCCATGATATGACTCCCCATGCATGCATCCAATTATCTCGGGGTTGGTGACTAGCCAAATGTAGGTATGTTAATAACATGGGATGCATTGCCTATGTACCTACACACACACACACATATCTCAAAGCTCAAAAATGCTGAAATGTACAAACTATTGAGGAAGAAAATTTAACAACATTACTAAATCAAACCAATAAAGTACAATGTAATTTGAAATTTGGAAATGTAACCTCGGCTAAAACACAAGGCCATTAATAGAATGAGCCTCCCAAATACAAAGTCCATCATATAAAAAACATAATAGGAAATGGGATTACTACTTGAAGCCATTGGAACACATACGCCATTCTGAATATCACAATGCCCTATCTGGTCATTGTCTGATCTGTAATATCTAAAATGATCTCTCGAATACACATGACATGACATGTGCTAGGAAGGACCAGGCATGGTTTAGTACAACAATACTAAGTTGGACACATCGAAAACCACTAATCAATACAAGGTAATGGTACAGTTATCTCGGTAGAGTATATGTCTATTGTGAATATAGTATGAAAATATCAAGATATAAATAAAACCCATAACCTTATTCTAGAGGTTAGTCACTTTGACAGAATACCAATGATGGTGATTTAGTCTGAATACTCTATGAAGGAATCTTATGGAATGACTCACTCTATAGTATGATTGCCCTGATGAAATCTGTCCTAGATGTACTGTTTTTGGGAACTGCCATGAGAGTGATATAAGATGATAAATAATTATATGGAAAATTATACACTTACTCTAGGGGAACCAACTACCTGAGGGTGAGAGATCAAGGTACATATATGATTATCACTATGTGGTACATTGCATATACCATGACTCATTTGGATTCATGAGCTATGTAGAGGACCAATGTCTAGAAGGATTTTTCACATTGATAACCTACTTCACCTAGGGACCCATAATGGGTTGAGTATCCTACTGGAGGCCTCTCAGATGGGACACTTGACTCTCTCAAGAATTTCCTACTAAAGAGGCGGCATACTCTTATGTATAGGAAATTATATAAAATGGACTTTAGGAGAACGAGAAAGGGGAAACTGACCCAAATGACACTTTTCCATGATATGATGGTCCGAGAGATCTAGAAATGTAGAATAGATTATACAACATGTAGAAATGTCACACGCCATGTCTCATTACCTCATGTACTACCGGTGTACAATTTCCCATGTCCGAAGAACTTGTTGTGTAAGATAAATTATACATGGCCTATTAAAAATTAATATATTCCATGTAGTACTATCCGAGGCACACTCCATGTACATTGGCCATGTTCTAGTACATAAATACAACCCAAGTAATCTTATAGGGTACTATACACTGGGTAGTCCGTGTATTTGGTCAGGGTCTGGTCCGATTGTGGAGTAAATTCCATGTACTCCACCCCATGTATGTGTGTCATCTAAGATACATTTAGACCTCCATGTAAGGCATCACACATCGTGAGATACCTAAAACATGTTTTTTTCCACCTCTATTTATCCTAAAACCCTAGTCGATGTAGGACTGGCCCCACACACAGTCTATTATGAGATACACATTATGTTCATCTAGATTTTCCTGAATTGTTGTTACTCCTCCAACGCTATGTTTTATCTTATGGTGTTCAATCCGAGAATATGATCACCTAAAAATTTTTGATCAAGGGTTGTCTCATCCTTGAAACACCAATTTGATAATTTTTGTCCCATTGATCTATTAAAAACATGATTATGTTCTTCCATAAAAAGAGTTCTCAAATAATTATATATATCATAATATGTTAATCCATTAATCTTCATCGTCGTCTCACCACCACTAGGTCATCATGATTTCAAATATAAAATTTCCTATATTTTCTATGTTAAATGGATGTGAAATGATCCTTCATTCATAACCCCATGATGAATGAAGTACACCTCAAAATAAAGCTTGAAGAAATCAACAAGAAAATGAAACTGGAAACAAACATCATCTATTGTTTTTACTGACTTGAGCCTCTCCCATTAGAGGGATCATGAAACTAATTTTAAATAGAAAAAATTCCTAGATCAAACCTATAATCACTAATATTGTATGTTTTATTAAGTTATGGGTCAACCATTTTATTGGTTGATATGTATTCATCACTGAATCCAAGAACATGAGTGAATTATTTTATATCCCATGACTTATTTCATGATTAGATCATTTATTGACATTGAAATATTTGACTTCTATCATCGAAGAGATCATACCACTACACTAGTGTAGTGATTCAAAAAATATAAATTCATTATTGTTCATTGTCAGGAAGATTATCCAAGGGGATCCTCTACAAATCTCTAGAGAATTCCATTTTTGTGTGGAAAAACCTGGAATATCTTCTTAGCATCTTATTTAAAATCATAGGTAATTTTGTTAGAACAATGTAAAAATAAAATATATATTAAATTTATTTTATATCAACAAAAATACAAAAAAAAACATTCATAGCCATCCTTGACCAGCCGATGTTAGGCCTCGCCTATGTTAAGCCACTACTCTAAATGTAATGGTTCCCTAAAATTTGTAATATGTAAAAAAATTTAATTGATATTACACGTTTTTTAAGAAAACCACTTGTGTGTGCTATTTAATTTCTAATTTATTTCAAACATGTATTTTGGTCACCCTAGGTCTCAAAATATAACTTCGTCTAAAATCTATGTCTTTAATTAATTCCATATATTATTTCAAAATAATACATGGAAAATATTGTACATTAAATTCTCCCCACAATGGTGCTTTAGAACTCTGAAAATAAAAATTAAAAGGGTACTAAGAAATATGTGGGTATTGAGAACAAATCTGAGCCTCCCACTCCCATTTTACCTCCTGGAGATTCTTTTGCATCAACCAGACATGAACCAAATGAATAAATCACTCATAGAGGATAAAATCATTCTAATCCACAATCTCGAGTGGGTTCTCTGAAAATGTTTATCCATCATCAATGTGGAACTAACCCCATTTGATATCATGTGATGGGTCATGCACATACCTTAATAGCTAAAATGGATGGATTAAATAATGTACCCTATGAAACATTGGTATTAGAGATAATTGGAAGGCCCCCTCCCAAAATCTACGTATTATCTGAAAATGGATAATGAAAATCATAGAAAACATGCCTTCTCAGCCAAATCATTGCAATCATCATCTAGGTGAGACACGAAAAAAATACATGGTCTCCTTACTAGAACTCAAAATATCAGCGTCATATGTCATCATATGACTAATTATGGATTAATTAAGTCTTAATCATCTCTTGGATGACTTTTATCTTCTCATTAGTATCTCACACCATTTCTGGCCCATAGAGTGATGACTCTTATGGGTCAGTCTATGAAAGTGGTGACCAATAGCGTCGCCCATACAATGCATCGAACAATGGTATAACAATGGTGGATTGGGTTCTATTATTTTATGAGAACTCCAAATATGGTAGGTGTTTCTCCCATCTATGACCAACGTCCAAAATGAAGGCCCACAAAATTTCCTCAAGAACAGGATTGGTCCTCTCCATTTGGTCATCCTTCTAGAGTTGAAACGTAGTGATCAAGTATAATTGAGTCTAAAATGCCTAATGTAATCCCTTCAACAAACGTGGTGTGAAATGAGCATCATGATCGATAAAAATCATCGATGGAACATAATGAATCGTCACTATCTTCTATATGTAGAGGCGTCACATGCTCCCTATAAAACTCTTCACTTAGATATCTTGGATGTGGGCTGACATAGTGAGTCTGTCAATGATAACCCATATTCCATCATGTCACCTAAATGTACATTGTTAACCCATCACAATATCCATAGATATTCCATCCCACTTATGTTATATATCCTCTTGGGGTGAGTTAGTCCTGCTTGAACTTGGTGATAAAACTTCACTTTCCGGCACATAAGGCATCGATAAATGAACTTTATCATTTCATTCATCATCCATATCCACCAAAACTAACATCAGAGGTCCTGGTAAATAATCACCACACTAGTTTTTACCACTAATTGAGATGTATGAAACTTCATCAGAACATCCTCCCACAATGCTGCTGGTAAAATTATGTGTCCCCAAAAAAGAATGACATGCTTCCAACCTTGTGAATATCCATCAAGAGAATAAACTGTTGACATAAGAAAATATTAGGGATCATAGTAAAGATCCCCTATCATTTCCTCCCTAACTCACTATAAGATTACATGGGTGATGACCATCAACCATAGGTAGTATGAATCATCACCATCAATGATGGATGAATGTAATGAGGAAAAATACTATGACACCACTCTTAGCAGCTGAAAACTAGATCTCTTGTTGTGACAATACACCCTCACATTCCCATTCATAGTCATATAGAAAACTGTGAATTCATAATACTGGTGTAAATCTATCCATTTACAATGTATCAGGTCCATATCCCACCACAGGAATATATAATTACGAATCTTGTCATCATGGTTGATGATAGAATGCTCTCTCATTAGATAGTTCCACCACATCATCATGAAATGACTACTGACGGTAACATAAGATCATTGGTTTTATAGTTCTAATCATGTGGCCTCAACTGGTATGAGAATATTCAATAAAATCATTCCCCTGCATTACCTCACACCTAAGGCTACCCCCAGATGAATCGAATAACACTACATACTTGACTCCCTCTTTAGGAAATATCATGATTGGAGTACTCGTCAAACACTTCCTAAACTACTGAAATGCCTACTCGAACATATCCATCCACAAAATAGGTTTCCCATTTCTATTAAATTCTTTCATCAGTTCAGATATTAAAAAGAAATAAGGTATTAATCTTTTGTAATTGCTTTCCATCTGAATGAACTTTTTCACTTCCGTATCTCCCCCTTGGTGGCTCCAATGCTACAACTACTTACAAATTGGTTGAGTCCACAACTACTATATCTTCTTCGAAAAAATTTCCTAGAAGATGTATCACTAGAATTAATAACTTCCACTTTGAAAGAATTCAATAAATCTTCTACTCTCAGTGTACTACCATGACCATCTGTAGGTGTCTCCAATGCACCTCCTTATATGTTGATTACAGAAGGATTTCGACGATGAAAACCACTAAAAATCAGTCTATGCATGGATGTATGATTCAATTTATGAGTCCCACAAACACTAATAGGATGTTATTCATTCAAAATAGAATAACCATGTAATCATAGTGACTATTGAAGCTTCTGAAATTTTTCTTCTAAATATCCTAATCCCATAATTATAGATTGTGATATCCTGGTCGACGGTCTACCTCAAAGAACCATTTGGCCCCTCTCAACAGATTAGATATATCATTGATCCTTAGAAGTGTATAATTTTACTTAAACTTCACATTGTTAAATCATCGGTAATCAATGCACATCCTCAAGCTCTCATCTGACTTTTTGTAAAACAAAACTAGGGATGCCCAGGTTGAAATATTGGGTCCCACGAAGCCCTTCCTATGGAAACCCCCCAACATCACCATCGTCTCATGATGTTATGAGTGAGACATCTAATATTCTTTTTGGGATATATGTGATATCCCTGGGTTGAAATACAGGTATAATTAAATATCTAATTTGGAAGGAAATCTTAGAATATCTCAATGGAAGATTTCCACATACTCTAGCACTTTTTCTAGGAACTGAAAAATCACAACATATGTAGCTCCTAGGGTAAATCTAGAGAAATCATGAGTGATCGGATCCACCCTCATGTGAATGAGCCCATCCCATGCTGCATGTGTTTCATTTTTACCAACAGATGAAAACGTCATCACATCACTTCCAACACAACACACCTTTCACCTAAAACAGTCAATCTAGATTGGAACCATGGATAACCAACATATACAATGAATTATTTTTTATGTCCTATATGATGTCACCAATAGGATTTAACACAAACTGTTTCCTTTAATGTAATTATCACACTATACAGAAAGGTTTTTGATTTTCGAGTCTCCTCCCATAGTTTTCTCTAAGAATAATGGTTGAGTCATCTCTTCAACTATAATCTTAAAGACTCGAAAAATATATTTGGGGAGGAAATAATAATTGGAACCTTTGTCTATAAGTTTCGAAGATAATGTAAAACAAATAAATATCGTACATTAGATGATCATTGAAGTCCCTAGGTATTACAAATTGACAACATATAGCTTCCAGATCCCATGTCCTCCAGCTCCCTCAGCCAGGCATAGACCTCCTGTGGGTGGTGGTGGTGGGATGTCAAAATAGCTTCAACCTCTTTCAACTCTCCCTACTCCTCTCCTTCATCCCCAACCATGAAGATCTATAGGATCCAATAAGTTTACTCTTCCTTGGTGGTTTATCCATTACTTCTGTGTCAGCAGCTTGACGGGTTGGATGATCTCTTGGGAGAGGTCTCATAAAATTTCAAGAGTAGTATAACCTATCCCTACATTGACTAGATCTGGTCTGAGGGCCGTGGAATGAAGATCCCCTGTTTCTAGGACCTACTGTGATATCTCCCACAACTAGACCCCTGTGTATGACATTTTCTCCCCACTTTTGAGGTCTCTACACTTGTCTTCAAATCTTTGACTATCAATGGATATCTCTTCTCATCCATGAATATCTCAACTATAGATGCTCATTCAAGCACTTCATAATATGTAGAAATTCATAGAGTCTAGATTCTCACATGGATGCACTAATGTGCACCTCACTCAATTGTCTTAGTCTTCTTGTAGTGATCCCTGACCATATCCATCGACTACTTAGAGAGGTTGGTGAACTAGGATGAATCTTCAGGCACCATGATACTACACTATTAGAGTATAAGAATATAAAATATACACACTACTCTCAGAGTAACTATAGATGAATATTCCCTATATATATTCTCAAACTCTATCCACAAAAGAGTCTCCTCATCATAAGTCTATGTGGTGAAACAACATCACTACCCTACCGAATACTATAGAACGCTCATCCCAAAGATCGCCATCATGTCTAATAGATGTCGCACTAGATAGAGAACTTTTCATTGTTCCACTAGACAGTATTCATCCACTATATGGGCGAGCTCCCCTTGGAACATAGGTGTATATGTATCTGAAACCCATGGATAACACTCATCCTATGCTTCTTTTCTAAGAGTACTACTGGTTCCATTTTTTGCTCCACTAATGGTGGTATAACTAGTGAACAACTTGAGGTTACACATGGTGAACTAGACCTTGTATCGAAGCCTCATCACTGAGGGAGTCATCCTACTGATTGAGATGCTTATCTTAGATGGTATGTGTCACATATTCATCCACTTGAGAAACAACATTTAACATGGTGAAGGATTCTATATAGAGTGTTGAATCAATATGGACATGGAAGTCAAAACACAATTTGATATGATTCATGCATCGTTTTCCCACAACTATTGTTCTCATGTAACGAGTTGAAATATGGTTATCAAAGTCCTAGTGTATGGATACACATTCCACCTGCACCAACACTAGAGTCCCTTTCCAAAAAGTTGAACCCAAAACTCTTAACACCATTTCCCCAAACAAGTATCATAGAATCCATGTCCAATAGTAGAAATGACATCCATTGATTCCACTATGTCATGACCCATCTCAATGTGGCATGTTTCAGGACTCCCCAAACCCACCCCCCACATACCAGAGACTGACGGCTAACACCGAGTAGGAATGTCACTATCATGGGTGGTAGTTCCTGTGTACATGTACACACATACACACATCTCCAAGCCCACAAATGATGAAATGTACAATATACCAAGGAACAAGAGGAATAAAAACTTCTAAACCAACCTAGTAGAGTAAAATGGAATGTAATATGTGGAAATGTAAACTCTACTAGTATACAAGCCCAAAAAATGAATGAGATTTCATACTAAAAAGTCCAATATGTATGAAAAGAAGATTGGTATTGGGACTCCTGCTCATAGTCGTAGGAACACCTCAACCTATCTGAAACACACAAAGCTATCTTTGATCCTAGTCCACCCTGGACCACGCCAAAAGGTTCCTCGTCTTCATAAGAAATGATAGGTGCAAACAGAGCTTGTGTAGGTGTGAGTATAAAAATACACAGTAGGACACCACCAAAACCATAAAGAAATAAAAGATAATGGTTCATTATACTCTAACTAGAATATGTTGAGAGTACATATAAAAATAAAATAACCAGATATTATAAAAACCATGACCCATATTCTATATGATAGTCATGATGACAACATACACAATCTAGGGATTTAGTCTGAATAGTCCACGAAGCACTCATTTGAGAGTACTCAATCATGAGTCTGATAACCCTAATGACATCCATCTAATATGTACCTCTATAATTTTTTTTATGTTATAAATTATGATCACATTAAGGGTATGTAAGAACCAACAAGCATCTTAGAGAAGGCAATGCAAGGAACCCAGTCCTGCACCAGACCCACCAAAAAACAATAACAATTAACCATGAACACCCCGGTCAAAGAACCCTATCCAAGATCGATCGACCCAAAAAAACACATCTTATATTTATTGTTCATTGAGATCCACTGTGATATAGAGATATTCTAATATATTTTAAGAGAAAAAACTATAAACACGTTCAGGGAGAACCAACTCCACAAATATGGATGGTCATGATAAACGAAAAAAGATTACTACCCGTGCCATTTCCTATATCACGACTCATCCATTATCACTTGATAATAAGTGGACTAATGTCCAGTAGGATTTGTTGCACTAATAACTAGACTCTAACTATGGAACACCAATGGAAAAATGATCATACTCTATCCCTCTCGGAAGGGACTCTTGAATCAACCCACAAGGACCTGCTAATGGGGGGTCATACTCCTATGGATATGAAATGATACCAACTGACCCTGAGGGAAATGAACATGTGGGAACCAACCGAAATAATACTTTTACATGATATGGTGGTGAAGTATATTCATCCGTGTAGAAAACATTACACGATGTGTAGAATTTTCACACACTGATTCCCTTTACCTTAGGTAATGTCCATGTACAAGGCCTAAGTTTGAAGGACATGTCATCTTGGAAAAATTATAAATGGTGTTTAAAAATGATTACAAACCATGTTTGACTATCTATGGTCCACTGCTTGTATGTTAGACATATTAAAGTACTTGGATTCAACCTGTGATTACCTACCCATGAATCAGGTTGGGGTATAGCCATTTGGTGGAGTACATGCCGTGTACTCCAGCTTCTATCACAATCCATGTGAATGATGTCCAAGGATGTGTTCTGTCTTTATGTCTCTTGAAACCCCAGCCACCACTGGACTAGTCCCATGCATTGGGTATTCTGAGATATGTGTCGTGTTCATTATATTTTTCTAGAATCTTTGTCCTTCTTGTTATGCTTTGGTTGAGTTGATGTTGCTATATCCAACGATATTTTTTCCTCGAAATTTATGATTCAGGGTTCTTTCTTCCTTGGAATAGTGATTTGGTTTGTTTTGAGCCTTACATCAGCTCCAAAAACCAATATTGATCATCATCTCGAAGAATTATTGATGATTGATATCTCATGGAAATCAATGATTGATCCATATACATTGTCATCGATCTTCCACAAGGATATCATGATATCAGATTTATGATTATATAACGTTGCGCCATGAAGTAGATGAGAAATAATTCTTCATTCATAACATTTTGAAGAGAAAAGAACCCTAAAGAATAATGGGAGAATAAATCATGGATATACTACCTAAAGAACGAACCTTGACATTTATTTGTTATTTCATTAATCCAATCCCATTTGAGGGGTCATGAAATAGGAAAAAAACACAATCAATTCCATGAATCAATACCACAATCGCACATCCCAAAATAATGATCGAATGATTGGTCTTCCTGTTTGTGGGTTGATCATTGTTCGCCATTGAATCCCAAAACAGGAATGAATAAATTGAAATCAGACACACAACATCGAGTTTGGATCGATCATTGATAACGAACTGTCGTTCTTCCATAAACGACATGATCCTCCAACTCCATTGGTGCATCGATTCATGATCGCTTGATTCAATGACATTTATTGTCTCGATGATTCTCTAACGGACCCTCCCCCACATTCTAGGGGTTTCCAAGGTTATTAAGATAACACTATAAATTTTTCTTAAAACATTATTTAAAATCATAGGTTTTGTGTTAGAACAATGTAAAAATAAAATTAATATTAAATTTATTTTATGTTCTTAAATGTCTAAAGGAATACATTCACAGTCGGCCTTCGTCGGCTTGCGCTAGTACTCTCCTATGGTAAATTTGTCCTTCTGAATTCAAAAGTGATTTCAAATTTATGATCCTAGAACCCATTTAAATGATATTCCACTTTTTCCGGAAAACTACTCTTGCATGATTTTTATAGTTTAATTTATCTCAGAAATTTTTTATGGGCACCCCGAGCCACATAATCGAACACCCTCTTAATTTCGAGTCTCAAATTTATTTCTAATAATATTTGAAAATAATAAATGAAAAATATGCGGCATTAAAATGATAATTAAAAAAAATCTATAATACCAATAAATGATTCATTTGTTTAATTAAATTTATTATACCAATAATATTTCAAATATTATATATTTTGAAATTTGTTTTTCATTTAATAAAACAATTTCTATTTTAAAATATCGTTAAGGAAAATTTTGACTCTATTTGTTAATTGAAATTTTAAAAATATCAAAAAAAGATATATTAAAAAAATAAACTATTTTAACACAAATATTCATTGGAATATTAATCCTTTAAATTCATTTTGGACATTATTTATCTCCAATTATAAAGATTTTAATATTTTTAATATCATCAATTTTATATTTCATTTAATTAATAACATACTAAATCATAATTATGATAGATTTTAATGTAGTTATTTCTATCCTAACATTTAAAAATAAATTATCATGAGGAAGATTATCATTTTACATTTCAAAAGACAATTTATAGTAAAAAATATCCACTGTATAAACCCATATTAAAACTATTTAACTTGTTGAAAAAAAGTATAACATAATTGTTTTTCATTTGAATAACATAAAATAAATGGATTAATGTCATAAAATTTGCACCAAGTGCTCCAAAAAATGTATAATGAATTATATTGGTCCACTATAACTCTAGAAATAAAATTAAGACTATTGTTATGATAATTTTCTAATATTTATTATATTATTATTCTCCTTAATTAACCAATTTTCACATAACTCTGGTAACAATAACATCCAGTGTAACTATTAATGTTTTCCCAAAAATTGAAGGGACATGTTTAATAATTTTTTACATTATAATTCCAAATATAAATCAAATTTTTCAAAATTGTAAACGCATTAATGTATAAAATTATTTTAAAATTATTCATAATTACAGATCGAGGAAACTATTTTTTAATAGAAAAACGTTCAAAATAATGAAATGTTTTACTATTCAATTTAAATATTAAATTGATTTCAATGATGTATATTAGATAAATTGATAATATTTAACATAACAAATATTTTTTTTCAAACAAATATACACTTTATCATTATAATTTATTTATATGATACGAATATTTTCAATTTAATATTAGTATTTTTATTAATCCTTAAAACATGATACTTATCACAAAAATACCAAAAATTGAAACATAAAAAAAATTATATTCATCAATAAAATAAGATGTGTATTTTTTTCAAATATAATATATTGTTGTTTTAAAAACAAGATTTAAAACAATTTCACTATCAAAATCCGTCAAATATAGCTTTTTAGAGAAATACTATTTTATCTGCAAAATCAAATTTGTTATTATATCATATATAGAAAATAAATTATATGAATTTTAATAGTATATTAAATATATTTTATATATAATTCATTAATATAATCCATATAGAGTGATTTTGTTATTTATTGGTGTAAAATAGAGTGGTGAAGATTTAAATAGAGATTCAAAAAAATATTTATTTTTATTTTAAAAAGGGTTTTACATTAATTTATAATTAATTTGTAATAAATTATTTATATAGTTATAACTATGTGAACCATATTTTCATAATTAATTTAACCACGTTCTCCCCACCTGTATTAGCAACTAATTTTTAACAGTGACATTTGAATAATATTATTTATTTTTTCATTTAAGCTCGATGTGTCATATCATGTACTCTATCGAAAATATTATATTATTTTAAAAACTATATATTACAAATTTTCCCCCATTTGATTGATCTTATTCGTTATTTTGAATTCATTCATGGTAACAATGGTTTGATATTTTATAATTCCATTATTGAAATCCCATATTAGAAAAATGATTTATTAAACATCCACTTTCAACGAACGAAAGGAACGTACAATGGTCACCTCTGATAATAAATACTATCTTATAATGTAAGAACATATGGAAAGGGGAAATAAATATAAATATTAAGCTATTATGGAGAGTGATAAAGATTTCGATCATGGGAATCTTGCAATCACAAAGCCAGAAATATTTGATCTGTTAAAAGGTAACTAATTTCATTGTAAGAAAAGTAAAATAATAACGTTTTTATGAGAATTTTAATATGGTTGGGGAATTATTTTACTACAAGGATATTGAACATAATGAAATAAACTTACTTTATATATAGACTTTCAGTGTTTAATCAATTTCATCCAAAAACATATCTTCTTCACTGAATTATGATTATAAAGATTATTTTTTTCACACTTGATGAACTTGAATCAATTTCAATAGAATCACATAATCCACAAAATATTGCATCACTATTTATATTATATTTATATATTTAAAAAGTAAGAAAATGGTTATCATATAGTATGATAATTCCCCAAATAGAATAAACCTTATATGATGGAAATTTTCTTCACTCTCCAAAATCCAATTGTAATACCCAAATATCATTATAGGTCATTAAAAAAATATATGTCCTAAAAAATCTAAAAATAAACCAAACTATTATTGAAATAAAATCTTTATAAGTATTTGATTAGAATGACTTCCATGGTACGTTTTGATAGTTATCACAAAATAACACCAATCACTCATAATATCCCATACAAATAATTTAATTTCTTAAATCACATAATCTCTAATTATGGCAGTCGTTTCCACACAAACCTTAATAATGATAAAATAAAATTTTCCATTAAATGATTGTTATAATATTATTACTCAAAAATATTCCCATAATATTATATTTACCTTAATCATATAAGGTAACCAAAATATCAAACTTCTTCCGATATAAAATTTATCACATAATCACCAACTCATTTTCCTATGCCAATGTTAACTATTCAATTTTTTTTCTTCCAAAAATCAATTTATTCAAAATCAAAAAAATAATTTTTCTAAAAATAATATATTTTACACATAGATATTTCATGTAGTGATATGGTAGGATATGTATCCCTGACACGCTTGGTATTTCTGTTTAATTCACATAGACTTGTTCGATGTGATAATAAATCACACATCATATAGGTAATCAATTTTTTCATCCAAAAAATTAATAACCCCTTATTATATCAAAAATAAATGTACATAAAAATGAAGTTAATCACTGAAAAATTTCATAACATAAATCCTGAAAATGGTTTCTAAGAACCTATATATATGATCAACCATAAAATGATAAACCAATAATGATAGACATAACTCTTAATAAACAATCTTAATCACTAGTGGTGTGTAAACCCTGATCTATTACAAACTATAAGGAACCCTCAATAAAGATTTTATATTCTAGATATATTAAATATATAAATAAAATTCTTTTCTTAATGAAATTTTAGTTTAATTATTTTATAAAATTCATAGAAACTCTTTATAAACCCCATCATTACAAGTGGAAACATACACTCAATATTTTTATTTTTAAAATAAAAAAATATTAAAAAAACATCATTTCTTATGAAGATATATCATAAAAATATTTCCATGATATTATAATTATAAGAAATCATCCTTAAACAGTGTGAATTTTTATAAACAGGGATGAGCACAAAAGCTGTGTTAGGGACATAGAGAATGAAAATATTTTGTCTATTAAAGAAAAGAAAACAAATTAAAACCATTATCTTAAAAATTAATTAGAGTTTGTATAAATTTATAATGGTTTCATGGGACACAATTACCATATAACTCCTACATTGACCCTAAAAATGGAGAAGGTGTGCATTTGGCATACATATTTGGATTACCATGTTCATTAATGATCTATAACGGGGTTCACCCATCTTATCTTGAGCTATAATGGTTTTCAACTCGAGATATGTTAGGATATAATGGTGATAAAGAATTTTTATGTTGAGATATAATTGGATAAAACCACACTAGAAATTCTATATTAAAATTATCATAAATAAGAAAATATAAAACAATTTTAAACAAATTAGAAAACACTTTCAGATATAAAAATCTAATTTTATTCTCAAGATAACATTTAAAATAAAAAATATGTGCAAATTAAAATTGAATAATATTCATTAAAAATGAACAATGAAAACTCATAGAGTTAAAATTAAATTAATAAATCTTCAATAATTAATGATAAAAAACGTATTACATATATTTTAAAATACCATAACAATTGAATTTTTTCAAAAAATAATAATTATCATTAAAATACGGTTTTAATGGAAAATACCGTGTATAAAATCATTGAAGGATTCATTTTGAAATACTTTTTAGATAATTTAGAAAAATTAAATTTTAAAAAATCCTGTCCATATAAATATAATCACAGAAATAATTTTTAAATAATACACATGAAAGAAAAATATTTCAAATATAAAATCGTTAAAACAATTAAAATATGTTTTATTTAAAGAGTCACTTACCCTGAGAAAGAATTATCAATTGAAATTTTTATCTTCATTAATAAAAATCATATGTAAATTATTTAAATTTTTGGGAACCTTC
The DNA here is from genome assembly GCA_963277665.1 of Viscum album. Lineage (NCBI taxonomy): Eukaryota > Viridiplantae > Streptophyta > Magnoliopsida > Santalales > Viscaceae > Viscum > Viscum album. The sequence continues at coordinate 445,940,495 of OY728121.1, forward strand.
TTAAAATTATTGTAATCATTATATCACTTCTTATAATGTTAAAACAATTAATTTATTAATTAAGTTCACGTTAGAAGTTTAGTATATATTAGGAACTTGAGCCCAAAATTATTTTGGTATTATGTCAATAGTGAAAGTGTTTATAATTCCACCATCAATATTATAATATTCATGAAATAATAATTACTTTTAAAAATCAATTATACTTTCAAATAAATAAATTACATATGAATATGAAAAATGAAACAAGTTAAAATAATTTAGATAGTATGTCATAAGTATTCTGGAGTTATGTTTCCATTTTTCAAGGATCATTATAGAAACAAGGTAATTATTATTTAAAAATTAAATATTTATCATAATAAAAAATATATAATTTTAATTATTTTTATATTCTTATATATATCATCCATGTGATTTAGTGGTGAATAATGTAACACATCGCTTTGTAGAGGTAATAGTTCACATATACGCATGAAGGACACTATTATTTTATTGAGAATGGAATAATATAATCTTAATTGATATATTATTAGATAATAATGATAATTGTGTAATTAATATAATATATAAACCTTATTTCAATTATTATAACTTATTTTGAGATATTGTGATAGAAAAAAAATTATATCGATTCATGAAGTGGTAGTCTGTTGTATGCATGAATGAATAAATATTTTCCCATTTTATATAATTTGGGAAGGATTTAGATGATCATAATAACATATTTGTATATTTACGATTAAAAAGATGTTATTTAATAATTTGTATAGAATATTTTAATTATGTGGAAGAATATATAATACAAAAAACATGATATAAACAATACATTATATTTTGATAATATCCGTTTCATAACACCTTAAGAAACTAAGAGTGGTGTTATCAATAAAATAAAATCATTATAATGAGGGTAGATATTCTAGTAAGTTATTTGTTCTGAAAATTTATTAACAAAAACGTTTTTGAATTGGGAGGAATATATAATAAGATGTTCCCTTTTATATTTGAATGGATGGAACTCTTAGAATCCTTCCAAATAAATAACTAACATGAATTAACATTACATTTCAAATGTATAAAAACTAAAATCATTAGAAGTTATTTTTATGATGGGTAGAAATGAATTCATCTAATAAATATGATATATATTTTGATTATTTTTTAATCCTTCTCATTTTTAACAATTTTTTTACCCTTTTAACTTTTGAGATGTTTTTATTTAATTTACACTTTGAGGGTTAATATAATTTCTAATAAATAAACAAATCAACTATGAATGTATAATTAATGAAATTTTATTCCTTATCCAAGTAATATTGCCAAATTATTGATTTTGGTAAATTTTAAATACTTTTGAAAAAATTTTATATTTATTAAAATATCATAATTTCAATTTTGAATCAATTCATTACATGAATTTAATAAAATATCAAAACACAATGATATATTTGAAAAAAATATTTTAAAAAAGTAATAACAAGTCAAAATTTGGTAAAATATTTATTATTACATTATGTATCCCAATTTAAATTTATTTAAAAAATTTTGATATCATTTATTTGTTATTTCCAATAATTAAACAATTGATACATCATCGTCCAATATGAATTTGAGGTAATTATTTATCTACTAAAAATAAAAAATAAAATCCCATGATAGATATATATATTTTTAAATTTAAAATACTATCTTATATAAAAACTATTACCTTATATAACTCCATTTAAAAAATATACCTCTTTGTAAAAAGAAAAGTTTGAAAAAATTTCCATTTCTTGAAAATAATAATATAAATGGCTTGGTTTCATCCATGTTGATACATAATCTCAAAAAGTTGTCCCAATTTTGATTTTCTTCATAATTAACTCATCCAAAAAAATTAGGGCTAGTTTTAGGGTAATTTTAAACTATTTACAATATTTTTTTATACTAAATTACATTATATACCATTAACCAAGATAATAAAAATTTCCAATGTTTCTATTTATTCTGTCCAAATATTAAAAATGAACTATTTAATAAATTTAGATCTCGTGATTCCAAATATGGATCCCATTTCTCAATATTCAAAAAACATAATTGTTTAAAATTAATATAAAATAATTCTAATTGAAAAAATTTAGAAAACATGGTTTTAATATAAAAACGTTCAAAAGACTGAAATTTTGTTACATCCTTGTAAAATGTGAAAATTATTCAAATGAAAAAATATAATAAATGATAACAATTTTTCTAATATATCATTAAATATAATAAAACATATAGTTTAACATAATTGATTATTTAGACTAAAAACCCATTTTAAATTAAATTTAATTATTTTTCACTATTGATCAATACAAAAAAATTATTATAAAAAAATCCAAAAATCAAAAAAAGTAAATTGAGATATTATTATATAATATAATTAAATTATTTTTTCAAATATAATTTATAATTGGGAAAAATGAATATTTAAAACAAGTGCACCGTCAAAAGGTGGAAAATCTACCTTTTTACAAAAATAAATCGTTTATCAATAAAAAGGATTTGATAATATATCATGTATAGAAAATACATAATATGAATTTGAAGAGTATTTTATATAGTATTAAATGTATAATTCATAAATATAATACAAAAGAGTGATTTATTTACATATTGGTATAGAAAGCATGTGCAATTTTAAATAGTTATTTCATAAAAACTTTTCCATTTATTTTAGAAAGTTTTATTTACATTTACCTATAATTAATGGGTCACCAGTGAATTAATTTTATATGCTTGTGTAAACCATAATATCATTATTCAATTAATAATATTCATACACTCTATTCTAAAGGCGAGGATATAACGTTAGTATTTAAAGGAAAATATTTAGTTATAAAATTATCCTCTATGTAGCATATCATATATTATATTAAACATAGTATTTATTTTTTATAAAAAAATGGATGTTGCATTTTTAGAAAAATCATACCTAAAACCATTCACATTAACCTTTGAGATAATAAAAACACATAAAATGGTGATATTATAAGCTAGGTGATTGTAAACATCGAAGATATCAATTGGTGATAAATATAAATAATAAGACTATAATCAGGGAATGAGAGTTTGTTAATAACAAATAATGTTTAAAAAATAGTTCATAAAAAATAAATCATGGGTCATGGAATAATTTGATAGTATTTCACCAGACATGAGTCATAAGAGAGAGGTGTGACCATTAATCAACCATGATCTGTGACTACATATCAAAATCATAAGAACCTATTATGGGAATTATTATAAAGTATTATTCCTAGAAACTAATTTCATTAGTCATGGAACATTTGCAATACCATCATCATATATTCTAAAATGTCCTAATATGAATTTTTCACTCTCTGACGACATATCATTATTGATTTTAGTTCTCCCGCCTCATCATTAATATTATTTCTTCTGATATCATTTATTAACTAATGCATTAATGTTATATATTTTTCCCATTCATTACATAATTAAAACCATACATATATCATCCAAAAGATCAAAATCTATTTATCATATCATTATTGAATAAACAATAGTAAGTAAATCTGTTTCATCAACATGATACAATCATATAATCATATGATAATTTATCATAGCTAAATTAACCCATGGTGAGAAAATAGATTTAATTAAAATTTCCTAAAAATTTTCTATCATAATAAATATATATCATTAGTAAAGATTGTATCATTAAAACATATCCTTAATTAATTAAACAATTCATAAAATTATTATTAAATATATAATATATTAATTAATTATATCTCTCAAATAAATCTATTATAAAATTATAAACATATCTTTATTTTTATAATATTAGTTTAAAAATTCAATTAATGTTAAAAAATATATTTTCATGAAAAAATAATCATTTAAATTTTTAAATGATGATCCAATTAAACTATTGGACATGAGGACAAGAAAATTAATTCATGTTTAAAATGATAAACAAAGAGACATTTCACACTTGTTGAAAAAATTAATAAATAAATCATTAAGAAAACATATTAAATATATAAATTAAATACCTTAAAAAATACATAATGGTGTTAAAATGTAATTAAATAATAATTTTATCAAATAGATGAACATTAATGAAAAAATTTAATAATACATAGACATCGAATGAAATTTTAGAAAGCTAAAGATGATATATTGTATGATTTTATTATTAAAAAGTAACTCAAATATTTTATGTACTAAATGTAGTTGAATTAAAAATACCATAAAAACATAAAAAATAATCAAATTATAATAAAAGAGATGATTATTTATTAGAAAATTTTATAAAAAATCACTAAATAGAGATTCAAACATAAACTATCCTTGAAAAAAATGGGATTGTTATATAATACTGTGTATCTGGTCATAACATTATACACACATGTGCTTATTTTCATGTATAATGTATTTGTATTTTATTTTCAAATATATATATATATATAAAGATAATTTTTTAACCAAATTTATAATATAACATTCAATTATAATTTCTCATTAACATTTTATGAACAATTCATTATTCAAATCAAAAGTTTGGAAAAAAATGACTCTTTTCATGAATGTGTTGGTTCAAATGACATTTTCAATAAACCTTGGACATGTTTTTTTACAACCCCACCAAAACAGATGGGTTTTAATTAGTGTGTCACATAACCTCATTTTCCCTATAAGAAATTGGAATATGACTATCAATGAGGGTATACATGAATAACATAATAGATTATAGAAGATATAATAATCATTGTAGAATCTACAATATAAATAAACATATGTGATGTGTCATGGAAAAATTTCACATATATAATATAATTTCCTCTAAGTGAGGAAATAAATACAAATATATCACAAAACATTGTAATGTAAATAAAATAAGAAATAGTTATAGGAGGCTGTCCTATCATCACATTAATTTTTCCCTTTCACATCAACTCTTCATCATTTGTCCCTTTCCCATTACTACATCCTTTATCATTATCTAGGCACATGGAAAATGATTCTCATGTAGGGTTTGAGTTTTAATCCGAGTAGGAAACCCCTATTTCCTGTTTAATATAAGTTCATATAATATAAAATAGTGTATATTATGACAAATGTAAATTCTCAAATAAATATAAATACACACATGTTTCGAGTCATAATGGGAGAACTAATCCATTCCAGACCTAGTTCCACCAAATTTAGTATGATTATACAAATGATATCATGACTTCCAAGAATGTACCTCCATTAATGAAACACAACATAACCTGCCCCAATAATGGTCATTATTCTTAGGTGATGGATTCCCCCCGCCATAATCGTGTTTCACATATCTAGATAACACATCACCCCATCATGAAATTATCTTACTTTATCATGTAGTAGATCGACTCATGTCCCATTCATCATCCAATCCCATGTCAAAATTTGTGTCAGGATATGACCCATGACATCAAACATGTCATCACTTGTATCCATATCCATGTCATCATGAACCCTCTCCATCAGTCCATCTAATTCTAATTGAGAAACCATATCATATTGATACCTAATGGAATGTTCAAAAGTATATGACACACCACATGAAATATTTACCATAGCATGGAACAATATGAAATATCGAGAAGAATACCCCAAGGCTACACATAATATTATTGTCATTAAAATGAAAAATTATTATTTCCACAGAAAAATCGACATGAATACACATAACATCAACGGGTCATAAAAAATAAATATTTGTTTGCTAAAACTGACATTCACAATACTCTAAATGATATAGAACATCACACAATATGATTTTTGATATGTTACATTGTAGTATGGTAAATATAAATGAACGAGCCACATATTCCACTAAATAAAATAAAATCACTCATCAATGGAGCCTAACCCAACATAAATTTAAATAATAAAACATTGGAATGATGTATCAATAAAAATAAATGAAAATATAATAACATAACCAAATAATTATATCAATATAGTTAATTTTGAGGCGCATTAATGGAAATAATTCTAATTCATTGAATGATTTAATGAATGATGAATAGATTTTGAATTAATTTTTGATTCTTGGAGTGGTACACAAGTATATCCAATAGTCATTGATTACAAATGAAAACATAAAGGAAAATATATTAAATATAAGAATCCATAAGAAGAAGATTATAGGATGATCATTCTAAATAATAATACATGAAAATGTCAGTGTACTTGATGAGTTTATCATTGATCAAAGCGAACTCATTTTGGGAATTATGACCCCTCCACCACTCTACTATGTATTCAATAATTGATTATGGATCCATTATGAAACCACACTAATGAAATTTAATTGGAATATTAATATTATTAAATTTCTAAAATAATGACAATTATTGATGGTAGTTCATTATTTGATCAAGAACTATTTCCAACATACATGATCCATAACCAATCTACAATGAATAAAATAAAAATTCAATGGAAGTTCATGTAAAACATAAATATTACATTTATTTATGTACATAAATCAATAAGGAAGAATGATTTATCATATATATAGTGAAAATAATAAATTTTATTATATCCAAGATCAGTCAATGGTTATCAAGACATGTAATGAATTTTTGTAGCGTGAAATGAAAAAGGGAGTGGAATCCAATCTAAAATAGGTCCATTGGTGTCATATTTTAAAATTAAAAACCTAAAACATTAAAATTTCCTTTATCCATGTACATAAATCAAGAAGTGATAATTAAATTACATATATATAGAGAATTAAATCATTGTTATTTCATCCTAGATCGGTCAATGGTTTTCAAGACATGTTAAGAAGTGATGTAGAGTCAAATGAAAAAGGGAGTGCTATAAAATAAAAATTAGGTCAATGGGTGAAATATTTTTATATTAAAAAATTATTATTTTCAAGTGTAATTATTTTTCATAGGGTTCAATTAATTTACCCAATTAATGGGTTAACCAAAAACATGGAAGGCCGCATTGGTGAGGTGATGGAACCATCGTTAGACCGATGTCTGAATAGTGAGTTCCACCTTCTAGTTCATGACTATTGTCAGCCACCTCACGGATATTCATGAAAATAAATCTCTACCCTTTTCATTAAATATAGATGATATTAAGAACCAACCTCTATTACTTCTATATCAGACATAAAACATCAATTTATGTAGAATGTTGTTTACTTTAATATATCTTACAAAAAACATATCCATGGATATAAAATATAACACCTATAAAGAAAAATTAGTCTTTGTGTGTATATTATATGGGTTTTCTCTAGGAAATCATTATTTTTTTAGAACCCACTAACTCTAACGTATCGTCTTTTATATATCCTTGAAGTCCATGAATTTGGATAATTTTCACAAAATTCCATTGATGTAAATTTTCTCCCCAATATATAGACTACACGAGGTGGTCAAGGAATGATGCTTTATAATCAATTTTAATACCCTCTACATTGATTAAATAAATAGGATTAGGCATGTACATTCACATATGTGACACATGAAAAAAAATCATTGCATTTCAATGTTGTGAGAAAGAATATCCAGAAGATGAACCACTATTCCAACCCATTCAGTGATCTTGAAGGTTCCAAAGATGTTAAAAACTAGTTCCCCTACCATCCTTAATCATTTTTAGTCCATTCAAGGAGAAAAAATCGTAAATAATAAATCACCTAAAAACTAATATGGCCTCCTCATACCATTTAAATGTGACTTCTTCAAAATATTATATATGATCAACCACTTTTGGAAAATTTCCACTCTATTAGAGTCCTATTGTACTACACCAGTACCCAAAAAGACTACCCTTTTGGGTCCATGATTATAGATGTCATGGCTATGGGTGGTTAATATTGTATTTTAAATTATTCAATTGAATATGATTATTAGAGTGACTGAATAGTGTTACGTGTGATGTGGAAATAAAAAATAACACATGATGTTTTATAGTTAATCAGATCATTGAGATTCTAGTCTATTATTCAATCTCATCCTTACAGTGTGGAGAATTTTAATTACTAAATCTTTAATTTCATTAGTGACCAGTAACATGATTACATTAAATAGTGTCATTTCTCACCTGGTAGTGTAAGCCCTGAATTCTAAAGTTTTTATAGCCTAACATTATGTTTTGAGTGTGAATAAAGTTAAAATAATTTTAAATTATATGAATAACCAAGTACGACTGTTGTTGGAATGAAAATATATAGACCAAATCTTGATAATAAACATAGGGTATGAAGAAAAAATACTGTGAAATAAGTAAACTTGTTTGAACAACGATCAAAAGTCTTTTATTATAATTCAATATAGCTGAAGATAATAAATCATTTTTGTAGCTCATGATGAAAATTTTGGAATTCCATCATGATATGGGACATAGAAAATTATTCATAGACAACATGAATTACTTTACAACTATCATTTCATGATTTTATTTTATAATATATATGAATATCCGAATTATTATTGTCAATGATGGTGAAATAATATTTTATGAGATTATTTTAATCATTATTAATTGTTATTGTTTTTAATAAGATAAATTTTTCATTAAATCCAACGATTTATGAGAATATAATTGGATAATCACATGAGGTAATTTTATTAAAAATATAATCATGTTAAATATTATTGTTACAAAAATTTGAATTAATCCACTTATACTAAGAGATTCTTTTCCTTGCCATTCCTATATGAAAAAAATCATAAAGAATAAAAAATAATTTTTATATTAAAAATATATAATATATAATAATAAAATAGATACAATTTTACGATTAAACCTTCATTATATTAGTATGTAAAAATTCACAAATGGTATATTATCTTAAAAAATTATTCCATTCTTAGATTGGTTAAATATTTTGATAAAATAATTACTTATTTAAAATGTTATTATATATTTTCATAATATAATAATTAAAATGTAATTAAATAATTATCTCCCAATTCAAGTAATTAAGATAAGAATTCAATTATAATTTCAAAAATATTTATATATAATCCTTTCTATGAAATACATAAAAGTAGTAATTATTTTATACCATCACATTCCACCATTGTGATTCTCTGTCATTACTTATGAACTACCTTTGATAATGATATTATATTTCTTATGATGTAACATTCAGGTCTCTATTATGAAGGGGACACTTCTACCATGAATGTTTGGGCTACAACAACTATGATGATTAGGCAATACTATTGAATCGTGAGATGTACCATAACGATGGGATGTGGTGCTACCATTATGATATGAATAATTCTAACATGGTGGTTAGTGAATTGTACTACCATTTGAACATGCTAAAATAACTGAATATTATATACCTATAATACCTTTAAATATCATAATACCTTAAAGATGATCAGGGAGTACAACCACTGATGATTGATGTTCACAATGTGAGGGATGTAGTACATTGAAAGAACAAGTCTCCCATGATAAGTTGAAAGATATACCAATGACATTATTAGGTGGTACCACTGTTGAATCTTGAATTTATCACTAGATCATCTTGGATAATATTAAAAAGGAACAATCACATGTTATGTTGGTGAAGCAATAGTCCGATGGAGATATTTTTCGATGACATTTTATGGTTTATCCATTTAAACGAGAGGGAACTAACAATATATCATGGAATATATTCCCATGGAATTTCTACCAATGTTCATGTAGGATCTGTATATGTAATATGAGATGTGTATTACTAAATATTGTCATGATCGAATTCATCCATGGTTATAAGATAACTGAACACCCTCACACAATAGTGTTTTCCTTCAACCAGACCATAATCCTTTAATTAATCAAATAAACAAAAAATGATCATTCATTGAAGTTATTTTCTCATTCAATACTACAAGTACATGATCTTGGATATACTATAGTGACCCTAGTTTGATCTATGATGGAGTGGTAGTTATCTCAAGTGTACATCAACACTTCCACGAATCTAGAGGTGGATGATAATATCCAATTATGGTTATATGTATGTTGTTATGTGTATCAGATAGATTTGATTATATTCTTAATATTTTAACTATTGAAATAGTGATCTGCACTTCTTGAGACCCACATTAGTTTAACATGAGGTATGGATTATGATTTATCAATTAACTTCTCTCAACACTTCTTCATGCTCAATATGAGTTATTACCACTATATATACAAAAATTTATGCCACTAAAGATTACGCCACACCTTTGATGGACCACTGAAACTCTTGTGTGCCTACACATGGACTATACTTGTCGGTGTTCAATTAATTCAACATATTGGGGCCTATAAAAGTATAACCATATCCTCAACTTTTATGAAATCCAAAATTTTGTCTCCAGCCCCTCCCCAACTTCGGTAGCTTTTGGAAAATTATCAAAAAATTATGATAAAGATTAAATTTATAAATAATATATAGAGAAAACAATAAACGAGATGAATCCCCCTATAATAATGTCTCTCTAGACCTATATACATAAAAACAATAAATGAAAGTTTAATATGATCTCACAAGTAAAACATACATCATAATATTTTGCTATTTTAAAATATCAAATCTAACTAAACATATTAAATAAAAAAATTACCCATTAGTTGGATTTCTATACAAATTTATTCTATAATTATATCCCCATTATTAGAATGATCTCTTATGAAATGAAATTTGTCATCTATATTCGATATCCTAGAATATTGTACATGGAATTTAGAAATAGAAAATGTTGAATTATTCTCCAATAATTTAAAAATATATAAATTTAAAAAAAAATCACAGAGTTTTTTTTATAGATGAATTGATAACAACAATTAACAGTAGTAGTGTACTCGTTATCATCTATGTAAAATAAAACAGACATATATTTTTTGTAACTCCATGGAATTTATAATTTAACTCATAGGTGAAAAAATGATTTAATCTTCTTATCAATTCTACATCCATCATCAATAAAATTTTAATTTGTAAAAAAATAAAAAATCTTATTGTAATGAAATATACAAGTGTTTACTGTTCCTCAAACATATCGAATAACACATTTATCCTCATTAAAAGGGTTCATTTTTGGAATATATTGATATCTAGAACCCATGTAGATAAAAAAACATGATATCATTCCTTTATGTTTTTAGATAAATTAAGACTCTAACCACCAACTATATAGTTTTTCACTACTTTATTTTCAAGATTCATCTACACAATGTTTAGAATTAGTTGACTTTTTGGTTCTCATTTTTACACGATTCATGATTTCATATTTTTAACCAAATCATTTGTATACATTATTTATATAAGAAATTACCATATCATATTTGTATAATCTGAAGAATATGGATGAATTTGAATTACCATTTAGGATTATATAAAATTTATTATTTATTAATTTGGTAAACTCATTTCTAATGATATTATTTTTAGATCCCAATAAAATATAATCAATATATATTTTTATAATAAAAATATCAGAAGAATAATTATTTATAAATATATTTGGATATTAATTTCATTTATTAGAATAAATTTGAAGTTAAAATAATATTAGCATATCCTACAAATGTCATAGATCTTTCATTTGACTCTATAATAATTCTGTCAATTTAATAAAATGATTTTTTAATTTATTATTCTCAAAACTAAGACCCTAGTATAAATATAACACTTAATAAATTAATTATTTTATAAAATCTCTTTTTTATGTCTATTTGAAATAGTTTAAAATTTTACAAACATGAAAATACTAAAAATATGAATGGATTGTAAAAATGAAACTGGGGAAAAATAATCCTCAAATTCAATTCCATCTTATAGATAATAACCTAGGTGAACTAATGTAAAATTATTTAAAAATATATTACCAGAATCATATATTTAATTTTAAATGTAACATTTGGTTAAATTAGAATGGTGTCATTAAGACGCTCAACTAAAATATAAACATTATTACAATAATACTAGTCATGTTCATCATGAATATCATATATATATGTTGTTTTCTCTACTCTTATAAAATATCTTATAGAAAAAAAATCCACCACAATGTAAAAATTATCATTATAATGTAAAATATATTTTTATTCTTTTACAATATTCATCATTTACAATTAATTTCTTAATAGGGTTATCGTTAAGTGTTTTCTATTATTTTGGTTTAGTTTTAGAAGTGATATTATTCCCATAAACTGAATAATTTTCATTTTCAAATTTATATTTTTAAATGATTATTTCTTTACATTCTAAAAAAATTAAAAATACAATATGAAATATATGTTTTATTATTTTCAACAAATTTGACATGTGCAGACTCCAAAGTATACATAGTTCACATGTTATATACCCTATATACTATATTATTATTTGAATATTCAAAAACTTTCCACATAACATTTGGATTAGAATATTTATAGAATATCATTAGTATTTAAAATACAAAGTCTAAATCCAAACACATTAATGTAAAAATTCATTATTATATTTTCATTACATAATTCATAATAGGTTTTCCATAACAATTGAATAATGCAGATTCCATTCATTAAATACCAATAAATGAAAATAATGTCAACATAAAATATATTTGTAGGTTGAATTAATTAATCATTATACATTCAATTTCATGAAGAGTTTTTTATTTTCACTATGAGAAAAAATTTAATTATGGTGTTTTATGATCCTAACAATAATGGAAATTTTTGTTATCTTGATTTTTTTCAATTTATATGTCAAAAAATTATCATCTTTCATGAATTGAAATATTATGTAACAAATTAATATTTTTATTTTGAAAATATTTATATAATGTAATAAACATATTCAGTATTTAACTTTAATGGGATAAAAAGATATTCTTGTAAATGTACTGAAATAATCTGGAATTAAGAGAACATATCTCTCACTAACTAAACAAGAAATTATCATGGTTCTAAATAAAATACAATTAATAAATTATCTTTATCCTATATTGTTAACTAGATTAGTTAAACTTTTTTTACATACCATATAGAAGTGAATAACATAAAATAAACATAATGGATTTAATTTCTGGTGGATAAGTATTGTGTCAATATTTTTATAACATGTGTTATTCTCAATGGTTAACATGTCAAAAAATTATGAAAATTATAATCTATTATTTTTATATTTTATTTAATCAAATTAATATTTTTTTTAGTTTTAAAAATTAAATTGATTATAAATATCTTTAATTGGCATAAAAACAGTATATTTTTTCATAGATGGTTTTTAACCTTAAACATTACAGTCATAAAAATATATCAACGGTGTTATATACTAGATTATTTTTTTCAATCCTTATATATATATATATTAAATTATAAATTAAACTATATTTTAATATACATAAATCACCAAAAACAATATACATGCATTTATAGTTTTCACAATAACTGATAGTACAACTATTATAATAATTAAATATGGACAGTTAGATTTTACACCAGTCATGTTATTAGAGCACTAATTATTTATAAACTGTGTATCATTATATCTCTATAGTATGGTTTACTATAAAATATATTAGGTATATATTTCATTCAATATATAGTATATTTTTTGTTAAATTAGATTAGTTATCAAACTCTTACGAACCAATAGAGATTTAATAAATTTAATTCTTGAAAATCAAGAAGTTATATTATCATATATAAATGTCATGGTATTCCCCCATAATTTTTTATATCTTAAACAACGTTTATTTTCATAATAAAAAATTTGATTACATTTATAGAAAATAACTATTGAAACATTTTTTACAATTTTTTTAAAATACAGTTTTGTAAATATTTGGAATTTTTATATTATTTAAAAACCTAGTAATTTTTTTTATTTTTATGAAAAATCTATTCAAATTTCTTTTTTCCATAAAAAGACATAGAATTTATTGTAATTTAACTATTTTTATTTTAATAACTTCATTTTGTTTTTCCAAAATATCAAAGATATCACATATTTTAAGTGTTGACAAAGGTCTAATTTTTTGAATATCATATTTTCATATATGATACTTTACATTAGTTGGAAAATTTTTTAAATAAGCACAAAATAATTTAAAATACCAGGTATTTGTCTTCTGCAAATTTTGATATTAAATCTTTTATTATTACATATTCATATGATAGCATTAATAGATTGGAATCTATATATTTTTTATTTTTTAAAGAATTCTTATTTTCCCTTAACAGTTCTATATACCATTAAACCATTCTAAATATTTCATTTTCAAAATTTTAATTTTGTATTGTTAATTTTTTAAAATCATTTTCATTATCAAACTCATTATCGTAATTGTAGTCATGATCTATTTTTACATTTGAATCTGTACCTATTTTCTCCCTCCATCATGATATGCTCACTTTACTTTATGTATTTCTTATCCTTTCCATATAGTTTTCAATTTAAGATTTATGTTTTTATATAAATATTTTTCCTCCAATAATAACATATTAATTTATAAAAATCATATATACTACATTTAACATTCAAACATCCATTTCATCTATCCTTTTAGAAATCTCTTCTGATAATCTTGATGAATCATCTCTTTCCATCCATGTAATAGATGACTGATTTACTAAAATTTAAATATTCATCATTAATAATTTATTACTACTAAAAATCAGAGGAGTTAAAAATAACATTTATAAGAGATTTATATTCAATATATTTCAATCAATAATTATTATCAGTAAGGAAATTATAAATTTCCACCTTGTACAAGAGATTTCAACCAATCATACCATCCCTTGAATTTTTAGTTCAATACCTACTCTAATTAATCTAAAAATTATATGAGTGCCATATTTTGGGTATAAATCATTGTGATATTTTGATAAGTTATTTATTCACCACAATTTCCCCTTGTTTGACCACGTTATTAATAATTTTTTTATTCTTTTATGCATCTCTTTTATTCTATCCTGATTAGTTATTATGAAATTCAAATATTCAACTATATAAATGACTATCATGGTTCTTGGTAAATAATCATATCCTTTTTTGTGAATTTTAATATCCTTTCAATTCCATAAACTTTTTTATATGAATAAAATTTAATTTAATTAATTATAATTAACATAGTGTCTAATTAATTTCAAACATTACTATTGAAAACACATTGTATAGAATCATATCAGACATGTGTTTCTAAATATAAATAAATTAATTTATATATTTTTAATACATTATAAAAAAATTCAAGACCTATATTTTTAGTAAATTCCTCCACATGATCCATCGAGTAATAATAGAAAATTCCATTATAGTGTGGTGTTCTAATGGGATTTATCAACATGATTTTTTGACATTTCAAATAAAGAAATGGATCATTTCCATAGACCATTGTGTCTTTTATAATGGTTAGTTGAAAATTTATAATGAAAAAGATAATACCAATTTATTATAAATATACATGGTCATATAATAATTTTTAGGTCATAGTGTATGTGTCATGAAACGAATCTGGTCGCCATCGAAATCGGCACCCAACCCGACCCGCGATAAGGCCCAAAGGGCGTTCCCAATCCCCATGGGTTGGCACATGTTCCCAGGTATTATAAAATTATATTTTGGAACGATTTACCCGAGTTTATAAACATTAAAAAACAAACTCAATAAAATGAATCTGGATTTTTCAACTAAAACCATCTTTTACAAAATTCAGAACTGAATTAAATGTTTTAAAACAACTCAAATAGACTATAAAAAAATAAAATATCCAAATGAAACATCCGAAGAACCCTAATGGCATGGGGAATCTCCCTCAAGCCATCTCAACAGGACTTCACCACCAAGGTCCTTCTAGAAACCTGAACCACTGGAACTAGAAACTATATCCAAACCAACAGCAAAAAAAAAACCAAGTCTACTTACACCCAAGGGTGTAAGTAGGGTGTGAGACAATGCCAAGTAGGATACCACCACTAAGAGATTTCATGTGATTAATATTCAATGAAATAAAGTATGCATGTTTTCATAAACGGAAAATGCTAGTTATAATTTCTAAGAGATGAAACTAAAAAAAATTAAAATAGTTTTCCAGTGGGATATCATTAAGAATAAACAATTTTAAAAATAATGTCAACACTACTGAATTTTACAACCAAGCATACCATTTTTCTGAGGTATGCACAATGTAACTAATAAAAAAAATCAATAGAAAAAAACTGCTAGGAAATGGCTCGTTGTGGGTCCCAGGTACCTCAAATCTCAGTGAGAGTAACCATCACTATATATGTTCTCATGCATGATCCACTAGTTGGGAACATACTCATAAACTAGTGGTCCCCAATCATCATCATCATAGTTTAGTTAGTGTTTTAAGCCTCAATATTGCTAAGGGGAACTGAGGGCAAACCCCACAGATTCACTAGCATTCTAGTACACTTCCAACCACCTAGATACCACGGTTTTTCCCTCATGCTCAGACAAGTTCGACAAGTCAATTAATATAATTTGCACATGAAAATATCATTTTCACATCACAAGTTCACCAAACAGCCCACATGTATTCCACACATGTCTAAAAATTCCACTTTTTCATTAAATGAAATTTGAAATCATACTCACACCAAAAATAGCCCACAACACATTTTTCACATCTTTCACAATTCAAAAAATCCGTTAAAATTTTTTTAAAAAATATTTCCTAATATGATAAACATCACATAATAGCCCACTCACATCTTAAATAATATAATTTTCATAAACAAAGTCTATTTTTCACATCACACTCACGCAAAACATCCTGAAGACACGTTTCACACCCACATTCCAATTTCATAAATCACCTCGAAAAATTACAAAACATTACCAAAATGTTTTACCACATAACTGACCACTTTGTTTTTCAAAAACTCATTTAAGAAACATAAGATCACAAAAACAGTACATAAGTAACCATTTCACACTTTCTGTAACCCATTAAATCATTTAAAATATTCATAAAACCAACCCAAGAGGTGCAACCATGGTTTTCATAAAAACCCCATTTCAAAAACATAATAAAAGACCAAAATAGTACCAATAACATTCCCAATTTGAATTGGAAGCCCTAAAAACATTTATTAAACCACCCCCATGTTTTATACAAATACCTCAAATAATACCACAAAACGTACACATGTTTTCACAAATAAATTTCAAGAAGTAAAACATGGGTTCAAACATTAAAACCATTCAAAACCCCCATTACAAGTCCCACATGACATTAAGGAATTAAAAAACCAGAATTTTCAGCCCCTTTCAACATTAATAAATCACTTTCGTAAGTTATAAAATACACCCAAACATTCCCCCAAGACCCACACATGAAAAGAACCCAATTCCAAGAAAAAATGCAACTACAAAATAAAACACATATCCAAATACATAAAAAAATAATTTTCACACCCCAATGATAAGATTTTATGCATACTAAATTACTAAACAAATCCAGATAACTCATCATAAAATGGTTATATAAGGAATCACCTGCCTTTTATGTCGAAACACTCAAAACATGGTGCAAAACATAAACCGCACCACCACCACACCTCAAGGATGGAAATCCAACCTAAAACCATAATATTTCACCCAAAATACAATAAATCAAACCCTAGGTTCAAACCCTATCTTCTATACATTAGTAACCTTATGTATAAGGTAAGAAACCCTAATCACATTGAACGTAACCCTAAGCAAATTGAAAGAAGAATGAAGATGACCAACTTAATTGAGGGATCTTGGAGAAATCCCCACACATAAACCAATATATGAATTTGAAAACTGCCAAAAATATAAGGGAGGTTCGATTAAGGAGAAAGAGACCATGTAGGAATTTGAATGTGGGAAAATAATTAGAATTTAAGGAGTTATGAAGGAAACAAATTACCCTTATAATCTGCCCGAATTGAGAATTCTTAAAAAGATTCAACATAGTTTGGGAAGAAAACGAGCTCCAAAGAGGGGGATAAGAAATTGGGGGAACTTCAAGATTCAGTGGGATTGGGTTAGAGGTGGAATCACCGAAAAATAGTTAATATAGAATATTTTATTAAATAAACAAAACTTTTTTTAAAACTAGAAATGGGATTTCGCGGTGGCCCAACACCTTAAATAAAAAACCAAATCCACTATGATTATGGATTTCTAAAGGCTCTAAATTTAAATTCTCATGTTAATAGGTCAAGGGAGCTCAATTAAGAATTGGAATAGTTGAAATTTTTTTAATATGAATGAGTTAAAAAAAATAATTTATTTTCAAATCTTGAATTGAGCTCACGGTTTGCCCCAATTCATAAAAACTCACCCATTCATCCATAAAAGTTTGGGAAACCCCCAAAACAAATCATGAATATAAAATAAATTAAAAATAACTTTAAAATAAGTTATTTATGTGGCAATTCTCCCACCATGATAACTTTATACCCCTAACAGTCACAGCAAGGTCAAATCATCAACAAAACCCAACTGAGAAACCAAGAGGTACTCCCTTTCCAGGTTTCACCCCCAAAGGCCAAAAAACCTCCAGTGATCAATGAAGGATGGATTACTCTCACAACTTAAAATTACACTACATTATTAAAATGATCAATCACATTCATATTTTATCCCGAAATAAAACTCTTCAAACACTATACGAACAAAACTTGAGTAATTCACCAAAATGATCAATAACTTCGAACAAGGTTACACTTACATTACATTAACTAAACCATTGGGCACTCTCCAATCCCAAAGTTTACTCAAAGAAGATGTTGGAAGCTAGATTGTTCCGAATGATACTACATACTTACAAGCCTTGACCATAGAAAAATCTGAGTTTTTGGTACAGGGGGACACAAATACGCTCCCCACCATTAGAGACAACCTATATTTTTCAGAGACAGAATGATGACACTACCATGGGAGGATTGAAGGGTCTCCATAGTGTAATGGGTACACAACCATTTATAATATATGAAGGAACATACATGAGAATCATAGTGGGTCTCCCCACCAATAGAACCAACCATCTTAACCAATCATCATGGTTCGACACATAAAGACACAAAACAATTTAATGATTTGGTAAGGGTTCACAGTTATTCCGCACAGTTTGGGAAATCGTTCACTAACTGTGTATATCATTATTTCTTCATGTCTTCATGGATCATAGTCACTACTATTCATTTAGAAACTACGTGCTCAACCTCTCTAGCTAAAACTTCCAACCATTCTCCAATGACTCAATGGAAACCATAGGGGGATGGAAAGACATTTGGCGATGAAATGGTTACAAGGCCCTCAACTAATTTACACCAAACGAGAAAAACAGAAGAAATATGATGAATCCATAGGTTTAAACTCATAATATCATTAATAATGAGGGTAGAACATTATACAAGGGTTTAAACAACCCTGGGATTTACCCTGACTATGATCCAGCTTCTCTCTAAGACCTATGGCTAGATCTCAAATGATTGAAGCATCTACGGCCTCGCAGTTAGGCTTTGGAAACCCCCTGAATGAGAATTCTTCTTTCGGTGCCACCAACAACTACACTGCAATCCTCGATAATATTTCCAAGGCATAAAAAATTCCAAACTCACTTTACCCTAACCCGATATTTCATTAAAACAATGGATTAGATGATGTACACACATCACACCTTGTTTCATTAGGTGAGAATAAATTGATGTAAAGAACACCTATACTCACATTCCTCTAAAATGGATGATTTTAATGTTTTTTAAGGGGGGAATTCTCCCACCATAATAGAGACTCTCAAAGGATTGAATGACTTTTACCATTATGGTCAATCAAGAACCTCCCATCTCAAGGCATCACCGAACATGACCATTGCGACTAATATAAACAATGCATGGAGATGGACCTTATACAACATCCCCAAACAACACACAATTCTAGAAAGTGGCCACAATATCCTCTCATGATCAGATTTTCCACACTGGTAGTTTAACAAGAACTCCTTCTTCGAAGAGACTACGAAGGACAAAGAGGACCTCTTAGACACCATCCACATACTCATCCACACTAACAAACCCACACCACTTCCAACTTCGACGAATCATGTATCTTAAGAAACTTAGGCCACGTTCAACCTTCCATAAGCAATATTCTACTATAAAAGGATTATAAAAACAAATAAAGGCAATGGTTTATACTCAATCTACATAGCTCAATAAAAAATATACCTTATATTGATCAACTAGAATATTTTTCAATGGAGAAACAATCTGGGTTGCACTTCAGTTATGCATTAACCCTTAATGGGGGCCTACCTTATCCAACAAGAGAACCCAAGGACCAAACCAAGATGGTCCATTGGTCAAAAAGTTCCAAAACATAGGTCCAAACACATGATGGGAACCACCATAATGGTGTCCCAAAACATATCTCCTAGGAGACTACTAACCAGTCCTTCTCCCCAGCTTACCGACCAAACACAAACCCAAAACACAGTTCGAATAGGAGGGGTTCTTGGACTAAATACATCCCAAAACATCATAATTTTCCAAACAAACACATATAATAAACCATCCCAAACAATTCATCTAGACATCATTTTTTTCTTTAAAAACATTACTTTGAAAACAAACGGTTCAGTGGTCAGCGTATCCACCAATGGTACCCCATGGGCCTTACACATGCATGTTTCTGTGCCACACCGAACACCCTCCACATATCCATCCTAACACTCATCCAGTTGTGACATGAACCATCCATCATCCAATATAACCCCATTCATATGGTTTCTCATGAAAATACCAATGGTTAAAAAAATATTTCCACTTTTCAAAACCAAAACGGTCAACAAATACGTCATTTTTTTCAAAACCGCTAACCACGAGATGAAAATCCCCACTAAAATATTACAAAACATTTCAGAAAGACAAAAACATTTATAAAATAACTCACTTTAATGGTATTCAAATCAATCTCAAGACATCTCATCCCATTATAAAACCCTTTTATTGTTTAGAAAACCCTATTGGATTCAATTTTCAAAACCAACTTCAATATTGTTCTTACTTACAAAAGAGGTGTAAGCACACCATTTTCCATTTCAAAACAATTCTAAAAATTCAATTACACCATTTCATAATCCAAATAATTCCCTCTTTATTTTAAAATCATTTCACAAAAACTTTACACTTCATAAAACCAAGTCACTTTAAAACCAAAGTGCAATGATTTCAAAACTATAGCACAAAACAATACGAGAGGAAACTAGTTTTAGTGGGTGACTTGGACATATGATTGGCGGAAATATTCTAATCACTTAACCATTATAGAGAGTGTTATAGGGAATATCCTCATTCACACATGGCTTGCCAGGCCCTACAAGCTCACTAAGATAATTAGCCAAACACTCTTTTTATTTCCACTAATGATCATCAACCAAGAAAACCAATGGACATAGATCAATCCCGACTTATCTTAGAATCCTGAATCCTATAATGTGGTTTAGTGATCAGGAACACAACACATAACTAGAATACCACATCCCAAAAATCATAACTCCATAATTTCTTGACTCTTCCCCAAATAACATGACCCAAAGTGTTAAGTTGAAACTCCTATGATAACATTTTGTTACAAACAGAATCTGGTCACCATCAAAACTATTACCCGACCCTGCCCGCGACAAGGTTCAAAGGGTGTTCCCAATCTCCATGGGTTGGCACAAGTGATCGGGTATCATAAAATTATGTTTGGGAATGATTTAACCGAGTTTATAAACATTAATCAACAAATAAAATCAATAAAATGAATCTTTATTTTTCCACTAAAAACATCTTTTACAAAGTTCAGAACTGAATTACATGTTTTAAAACAACTAAAAAAGTCTATAAAAAATAAAAAATAAAAATGAAACAGAACATGTGCCCTATTGGCATGGGGCACTACTCTCATGAAATCTCCACAAGACTTACCCACTAAGGACCTACTAGAAACCCGAACCACTGGAACTAAAAACTATATCCAAACCTGAAACACCAAAATAACCAAGTCTACTTACATCCAAGGGTGTATGTAGGGTGTGATCCAATGCCCAGTAGGATACCACCTCTAAGATATTCCATGTGATTAACATTCAAAGAAAAAAAGCGTGCAAGTTTTCATAAATAGAAAATCCTAGTTATAATTTCTAAGAGATGGAAATAAATTAAAATAGTTTTCAAGTGGGATATCATTAAGAATCAACACTTTTGAAAATAATTTCAACACTACTGAATTTTCATTCCAATAATACCGTATGTCGACGGTAAGCACAATGTAAGAAATGATCACAAGAAATAAGAAATAAACGCTAGGCACTAGCTCGTTGTTGGTCCCAGGTACCTCATATCTCAGTGAGAGTAACCATCACAATATCTGTTCTCGTGCATGAGCCACTAGTAGGGAACATACCAATAACCAAGGTGTCCCCAATCATCATCATCATATTTTAGTTAGAGTTTTAAGCATCAAGCATTCTAATTTAAACTGATTCCAAACCCCAAGAATTCACTAGCGTACTAGTACACTTCCACCCACCTAGATACCTGGGTTTTTCCCTTATGCTAAGATGAAGTTCATCACATCAATAAACATAATTTGCACAGGAAAATATCATTTTCACATAAAAATTTCTCCAAACATCCCACATGTATTCCACACAAGTCTAAAGAATCCACCTTTTCATTCTAATGAAATTTGAAATCATACTCACACCAAAAATATCCCACAATACGTTTTTCACATCTTTCAAAATTCTACAAATCCATTAAAAATATTAAATAAATCATTCCTAATATTATAAACATCACATAACAGCCCACTCACATGTTAAATAATATAATTTTCATAAAAAAGTCCATTTTTCACATCACACTCATGCAAAACAGCCCGAAAACACGTTTCACACCCACTTCCCAATTTCATAAATCACCTCAACAAATTTAAAAACCTTAACACAATATTTTACAACATAAATGACCACTTAATTATTCAAAAACTCATTTTAGAAACATACTATCACCAAAATAGTACATAATAAACCATTTCCCACTTGGTGTAACACATTAAATCATTTAAAATTTTCATAAAACCAACCCAAGAGGTGAAACCATGGTTTGCATACAAAACCCATTTCAAAAACCTAATTCAAGACCAAAACAGTACCACTAACAATCCTATGTAGAATTTCCAGCCCTCAAAATATCTATTAAACCACCCAACTGTTTTATACAAATACCTCAAACAATACCACAAAACGTACATAAGAAAAACACATGTTTTCACAAATCACGTTCAAGAAGTACAACTTGGTTTCACACATTAAAAGCATCCAAAAACCCCATTACAAGGCCCACATGACATTAAGGCATTAACAAACCAGAATTTTCAGCCCCTTTGAACACTAATAAATAACTTTCATATGTTATAAAATACACCCAAACATTTCCCCAAGAGCCACGCATGAAAAGCACCCAATTCGAAGCAAAAATGCAATTATAAAATTAAACACTTAACCAAATCCATAAGAAAAATTTTCACCACAAAAAATATATTGGAATCATACTAAATTAATATACCAACCAAGATAACTAATCATAAAATGGTTATAAATGGAATCTCCTACCTTTTATGTCGAAACACTCAAAACATGGTGCGAAACATAAACTGCACCACCGCCGCACCTCAAGGAATTGAAATCCAATCTAAAACTAGAATATTTTACCCAATATACAAGAAATCAAACCTTAGGTTCGAACCATATCATCTGGGAAGTAGTAAAATTATGGATAAGGTATGAAATCCTAATCACATTGAATGTAACCGTATGAAAATTAAAAGAAGAATGAAGAAGAACAGCTTACTTGGGGGATCTTTTAGAAATCACCTCACTTAAACCAGTAAATGAATTTTACAACAGAAAAAAAATTATGGGAGGTTAGAATATGAATATAGAGACCATGTATGAATTTGAATGGGGAAAAAGAGTGAGAAATGAAGGATTTATCTATCAATCAAATTACCCTTATAAATCTGCATGAATTGAGAAATCTTAAGAATATTCGACATGTTTTGTGAATTATCACGACCCCCTCCCACCAAAGATGCCCCTCCTGAGCTGGAAATGGTAAAAGGGAGATAATGACCCCTGAGTCCCGCCTCCAGTATGCCTCGCGGTGGCGAATAGAACCAAGTGTATGAGTTTTAAAAAATATGGGAGGCATTACCGGTTTTATTATTTAGGATCAGGAAATAGAACAAGTCAACCACCAAAAAGGAAAATAACAAGTGTATATAAATAAACCCATACCAAGCCCACATGCATGTTTAAATAATTTTATAACAAGCTACAAGTACGAGAAAGCTCAAAGTACAATACAAAAAGAAAACAAGAAAACATCAACTGCAACAACTCCAACTGTCCGACTAGTAGGGTCCCACACGGCCCTGGTAGTCCTCCTGGAAACCTGAAAGTAAACATAGGGTTAGAATACAAGTATACTCCGTAGGGAAACCTAAATCTCTCGTTCAAAAGTGGGAGACATCCTAATGTCCAGTGAGAACCACAGAAAAAACCTAGAGAGTAATTCTATCCACCCAACCTCACTAGCCACACTCACCAAAAAACAAGCACAACAGGTAGTAGTATATAAGAAAAAAGAGTATTGGGTACCCCGCACCATTTCCCTTTAGTTAGCTGCTCTTCCTAACGGTGAACGTCCTGACGCTGCCACACTCTCCCCGCCCGCACACACCTGGGCCTCACAACCACATATCCCGCCCGCACACAACTGGGCCTCACAACCACATATCCCACTCACACACACCTGGGACTCACAACCATGTATCCCACCCACACACACCCGCGCCTCATCCCGAAGATTGTTGGGAAATAGTAGAACCTGCCTGAATATTCATGGTCTAAAGCCAACCAAATCGAAACCTACCTGAAGAGTCTTAGGTGTAAGGTCTCCTCAAGCCACCACAGCCTAGGGAGAAGGAGCAAAAAAGAGCTAGTAAATAAGCGAAAACACCCTCTCCCTTGAAATGGGAGTGTTCGACACTATGTTCTCAACATGCGTGGGGTGCGATAAAACACAAAAGATACAGATATATATATATATATATATATATATATATATATATATATATATATATATATATAAACACAGCCCAACCTATGGCTTCAAAACAGAGCAACTGAGCACGTGCCTCGGCACTACTACTACGATGCATGCATACAAAAAACAACCCAAACCCCATTTAGGTTTTTACGTTTCAGAAGAATTAGTTTATTTAGTTCCATAACTACCGAGAAACTATCCACAACCAACAACATAAATCGTTCGTAAAACATATCCATGCCATCCACAAATCAAGTTAGGAAAACACAAGCAACACAACCAAGTCCCTTATTATCATCCAACCAACCAGTTGATTATCAATATTGTTCCATTACCATGACCCACCATTCATTAACTCTTACACTTTTATTTATTATTCACAACCCACTGTTCGTTCACAACAATTCCATACCTACATCCCCGCTGCCAAAAACCATAACCACAACACACCAAAACTCATACATCAATATCCCATTAATACAATTTCTCACAGCCCCAGTTCCTATTACCAACACAACTTTCACACCAACCCACAACTGAGCCAACTACGGCCCACTGCTCACCCGATTCACAAAAACCCACAAAACACCCCCCATCACATGTCACGTATCCAAGACAACACCCACATGTTCATTATTCCATTTTGTTCAGCCGGGGTGATCACACAAGGGTTCCATATTTTAAGCAGTCAACTTTACGTGATTAACCAATTCCCACAATCCACAAAGTTTCATCCACAAAACGGTCTAAAAGATAGGGAAACATTTAATTGAACATGAAAAGGCCCCCAAAGACCATCATCTTCAGTAGGCATAATCCTATTCAATTCACGACATAATATCATAGGATATAAAGTAACAGCTGTCACAAACATACAACCCCATTCTTTAACCAATCATTATCTTTATTTAATGGTTCAACTATTTATTATGAAAACAAGAGGATACCCACCCCGCATGATGCAAAAATTAGAGAGACGAAGATAATATCCCTACATCAATAGGTTCTGATCGCAACGATTCCCCAAATCAGCCATAGAAGACATCTGTCGGTGTCCGTCACGGACCCAGGCTCAGAGGATCCGCCTCGTCGTTACGATCCTGTGGCCTCCGACAGATCGTAATCCGGGGCACGGATGAAGATGTTATGGAAGAAAAAGAGCCTTCGAGTCTCTTGGGAGAGCTCTGCTTAGAGGAAAGGGGAGTAGAAGAGTGAATTGAAATGAAGGAGGGGAACCCTCCTTTTATAGGTGAGAAAACTAAAATTACACGGCGTGTACTTTATGCTACACGGCATGTACTCGGTTATTTTACACGGTCTCCACGTGGCTTCCAACATTTCTCCGCTGCCGTTGACTGGTCAACACATGGTTTGAGGGTAACACATATGCGGTGAAGGACTACATGGCGTGTATCCATTTATTGAAAACACCAAGGACACGGCTCCAACACGAAGCACGACCATTGACAGGTAACGCGTACTAAGGAAACAACTACACGGCATGTAGTATCAGACACACGGCATGCACCCATTACTCCACACAGCAAGGACAGAGCCTTCAACATGGGGTATACCCGGAATGGGGGTACATGGCGTGTACTTAAACTACACGGTGTGTAGTTTCAAAATTCTGGCAGGTGTGGGAAAATTCCATTTTACCCTCTATAACACTTCTTCACCTTCAGTTTGACAATGGAATGTGACGGAGAGGTCCGGGCCATTACATTAGATACCTATTAAAACATTCTTGTCCCCAAGAATTCAAAAACCAACACAGAGGGACCCAACAAGATACCTCTTAGGGTTCTTGTTATAACAGGAACCGAACCAACATCCCTAATCATATGTGTTAGGAAATACTTCTCCTATGTCAAGTTATTATCCGCATTAGGTGGCACTGAATCCCCTGCATGGTTTTAATCGCATCCTCATTAATGCATCTCGATTAATAATTGGGTCTTGCCACTTTCATACATTATGATTTTTTAACTTGTACTACCCCCAACACCACACAACCAACACACTACTCGAACATGTGGTTTTGGGATATTCCTTCTCCTATGTCGAGATATTATCGGCTTTAGGCGGCACTGACTCACCCGCATGGGTTCAATCGCATCCATATTATTGCATCTCGATTAAGGGTCAGGGTTTTCCCTTTCTCACACATCCGGACATGTTACACATTTCCAGGGAACAAGGAAATAATAGGTCTCCCAACAAAAAAGCTAAAAATTCCATATATTAATGGTACATAGTACAACATCAACAAAAAGCTCAAAAGTACAAGGGAAAACACAAGTCATAACAACTCCGGGTACTGAGCGTGCATCTGGGTCTCCCACTCCCAAGTTCTCTCCTCGAGGCCGCCATGCCTCCACAACACACGAACCAACATAATTGTTCTTCCACGGAGCACCTTCTCTTTACGATCCTCGATCCTGACTGGTCGTTCCTCGAAGGTCGCGTCATCTCCCATATCTAACTCTCCCAAGTCGATAATGTGGGAGTCATCTTGTAAGTACCGACGAAGCTGGGAGATGTGGAAGACGTCACGAACCTTCTTCATCATAGGTGGTAGGGCCAGCTGATATGCCACCTCGCCAACTCGCCTCAACACCTCAAAACTTCCGATGAACATAGGTGATAGGTTTCTCCCTTTCCCAAACCTCTGTTGCCACCGTCGAGGGGAAACCTTCAAGAACACATGATCTCCCACCTCGAACTCCAAGGGCCTCCTCCGAAGATCAGCATACGACTTCTGTCGATCCTGATCTGCTTTCATCCTCTCACGTAAAAGATTTACTTTCTCTGTGGTGCTCTGCACTACCTCTAGCCGAAGCGCACCTTTCTCACCAATCTCTGCCAACAAATTGGTGAACGACATGGACTTCTATACAAAGCCTCATATGGTTCCATGCCAATAGTAGAGTGGAAGCTGTTGTTGTGGGAAAACTCTCTTAAAGGCAAGTGGTGTACCCATGATCCTCCAAAATCTAGAAGGCATGCTCGCAGCATGTCTTCCAATGTCTGGATAGTCTGCTCTATCTGCCCATTGTTCTGGGGGTGGAAAGCTGTGCTAAGGCGTAGCTGGGTGCCAAAAGCATGATGTAACCCCCTCCAGACTCGTGAGGTAAACCGAGTATCCCGATCTGAGACGACAGTATTTTGGAACTCCATGCAAACGCACCACCTCGTCTACGTACCTCAATGCCAAGGTACTCCCTGGGCCTGACTCCTTAATTGCAAAGAAGTGAGCCGATTTCGGCCGTCGATACACCACTACCCAGATAGCATCATAACCACCCTGAGCTCCGGGTAGTCTTGTGACGAAGTCCATTGAGATTTCATCCCACTTCCACTCGGGGAAATCTAAAGGATGCAACAATCCACTGGGAACAAGGGGTCTAACATTCACTTGCTGACACACTTGGAATTTAGCCACAGACTCTGCCACTACCCATTTCTGCCCGGGCCACCAAAACTGTTCCCTCAGGCCTCAGTACATATTTGAAACTCTTGGATATACCACCAAGGATGAGCTATGGAACTCACAGAGAACTCCCTCACGCATTGTCTCTGAGACAAACAACCTTCCATGGAAAGAATCTGATGTCAGATGTCCTCTGACCATCCCTCTGGAGTGTTCCCCTGATCGACACGATCCCCCATCACTTCCGCCTCGGAGTCCCCCCACTGAGACTCTTGCACCTGCTTCAACAAGGAGGACTGCACCGTCATCTGAAACAAACAGCCTCTAACCCCTTCTACCCTGGCATCCAAGTGCAAGGCAACCAACTCTCCCATCGCTTTCCAAGAATTAGTGGGTTCCCAAACTACTTCCTAATGCGACTTCCTGCTCAGGGAATCATCCACATCATTTCCCTTACCTTCAGTGTAAGAGATCTCAAAGTCATAGTCTTGGAGAAACCCGACCCATCTCCGCTGCTGTAAGTTCAGGTCATACTGGGAGAAGATATAACGCAGGCTCTTGTGACCTAAGAAGACCACAAAGCACTCCCCAAAGAGGTAATGTCGCCACAACATCAGTGCGAACACTACTACTACATGCTCTAGGTCATGGGTGGCATAGTTACACTCGTGAGGGAGTAACTTCCTAGACTCATAACAGATCACTACCTTCTTCTGCATCAGCACTCACCCCAGACCAAGGCCAGAAGCATCAAAAAACACCTCATACAACAACCCTTCCTCTGGCAACCTGAGTGCGGGAGAACTGACCAACTTCCCCTTCAGGATGTCGAAAGCTTTCTGGCACTACTCGCTCCATAGGAAAACCGGGTTTTTCCTAGTCAAAGCTATCAATGGAGAAGCAACTCGAGAGAAGTCTGAAACGAACCTCCGATAGTAACTAGCTAACCCCAGGAAACTACAAACTTCTGCCACGCTATTGGGTGCTGCCCAAGAAAAAACTGGCTCCACCTTCGACGGTTCCACTGACACTCTATGTTGAGACACTACGTGCCCAAGGAAGTGTACTTCTTGCGTCAAGAACATACACTTCGACAATTTCCCGTAAATATGGTGGCGTCGAAGGACTTCCAAGACTTCCCTGAAATGCTCAACGTTCTCCTCCTATGATCTTGAGAAGATCAGGATGTCATTGATAAACACAATGACGAACCGGTCCAGAAACTCCTGGAAGACAAAGTTCATAAGTCCCATGAACACATCCGGTGCATTCGTAACTTCAAACGGCATCACCAAAAACTCTATGTGCCCATACCTGCACCTGAAAACCTTCTTCGAGATGTCACTATCCTTTATCCTCAGCTGATGATATCCAGACCGTAGATCAGTCGTGGAAAACCAACCTGCTCCCCTCAGTTGGTCGAAGAGATCATCTATCCTTGGGATGGGGTAGCGGTTCTTGACTGTTACAGGGTTCAACCTTCAGTAGTCTATGCATGGCCAGAGAAAACCATCTGCCTTCTTCATGAACAAAACTGGAGGACCCCATGGCGATATGCTAGGTTGAACAAAACCTTTCTCCATAAGATCATCAATCTGAATCCGCAACTCTGATGGTGCCATCCGATAAGGGGCCATCAAAATTGGATGGGCACCAGGCTGTAAGTCTATCCCGAAATCAATGTCATGTGGGGGGGGGGGGTAGAGTCACAACGTCCTCAGGAAAAACATTGAGGAACTCCCAAAAAACCTCCAGGACATCCATCATCTCTGTATCAGCTGGAACCACTAATAGCCCACCTAACAAGGAAAGGAGAGGCTCCACACGCCAGCTTCCCACCTGATGGCTCCTCTCGCCAAAAAAAGCTACACACTACCCATCCACATCGGAGAACACGACTCTTTTCTGGAAGCAGTCAATAACGAAACTAACAGAAAAAAACCAGTTTTTGCCTAGGATAACGTCATATGGTTGCATCTGTAACAGAAGAAGTTCCCCACTACATCGATGTGGTCCCAACATCAGCCCACATCCCCAGAAAACACAAGATACGCTGGTATGGACTCCAACTGGTGTACTCAGTACCAGTGGTAAGAAAATTCCCTCTATTTCTAGTCCCAAGGCATGGGATATACCAGGTGAAACAAAGGATTGCAATGCTCCCGAATCCAAAAAAGAAGAAACAAGAGTGCTGAACAAAAAAATCGTACTTCGCTCTACCTCTGGTCCTGCTAGAGCTGTCAACTCTACTACGTACAACTGTCCATGCCCAGCTCCCCTGCCTCTCTAATGTCGTCCTCCTCCCCGAACACGCCCTGGTCGAGGTCCCTGAGGAGCACCCTGAGGTCGGCCTCCTCCTGCAATGTCTGCCCTCATAGGAGAATGGTCCTACTGCTGCTGGAAGGGCCTCACCGGGAACTGGTGCTGCTGAGGTGGGCGCTGATCCTTCCCACCTCCACCGTACTGACCTCGGGTCGGGCACCGACTCTGAACGTGCCCAAAACCTCCACAAGAAAAACACCTCGATCCTGGGCTCGTGAAAAATGGACGATGACCCGAAGATATGAACATGAACTAATAGGGCCTGCTCCCCACTGGCCTGAGCCTGGAAGGTCCCATCGCAGGAGCCCTGCTGCTGACTGTCTTCCCCTTCGACGAGCCTGGCTGGATCCCCTCTTGGGGTGCACCTCCCAGCGAGTGCATCCTCTCAACAACCTCTGCCGTCTTCTATACCGCCAAGTACGTCGGAAGGGTGAAGGGCGTGACATCATATTGGAGCGAAGGACAAAGAGCCTCCTCCAAACATCTCGCCCGAGACTCCTCATCTAGAAGGAGATCCGGAGCAAAGCGCAGGAGATCCTTGAACTTGATCCCCAACTCTCGTACTGACATACTCCCCTGCAGAAGGGAGAGTAACTCCTGCCGCTTCTCCGACTTGATCATGGAAGAAAGGAATTCCTCTTGTAATTCCTTCTCAAATTCATCCCATGGAACCTCTGCCTCTATCCTCTCTCCATGGTTGAGTGTCTACAATTGTCGTGCCGCACCTCTCAGCTGACTGACTTCTAGGGGAACCCAGTGCTCCCTCGGAGCACGGATCAAGGTAAAATCGATCCATAGCGCTTCAATCCACCCCTTCGTCTCTATATCCGAAGTAATTCCATCGTACTTCTTGAGGGTGTGCCACTAGAAAGAACGTAGTGTCTTCTAACACTGGCTATCTTCCTCCTCTTGGTCAATCCTCAACTGATTGACTGCCGGAATATACAAGGCCTCTGTCGTCTGAGCCACCCAGGGATGACATCCAGGTGCCACAGCTATACGATAAACAAGGATCACCTAATCCCAAGTATTAATGAAAACTCAAGGTTTTATTTTATCATTTTATTTTAATATCTTTCCCAGAACACCCAAATCAAGTAAAACAAAATCAATATGATGCATGTACCTTTCCTAGGGTCTCTACACTGCAATCAATATAGTCTCACTTGGTCATTCAGTAGGCTCAGAATCCTTGCATCGAATCACGGGGGCCCCAAAAATCATGTGTCATAGCCGGTCTTCCCTGGCCTATGTCACACACCAAGATTGACTAACATTGTTACCCTACCATCCCATGCAATCCTTACTGTGCCTAACTCCAGACTCCATCCTATCTCTCATCCATCACCTCTGATACCATTCTGTCACGACCCCCTCTGACCAATGATTCCCCTCCCGAAATGGCAATAGTAAAAGGGAGATAATGACCCCCGAGTCCCACCTCCAGTAGGCCCCAGGGTTGAGACTAGCACCAAGGGTATGCTTTTTCACAAATATGGGAGGCATTACCATTTTTATTATTTAGGATCAGGAAATAGGACCAGTAAACCGGCAAAAAGGAAAGTAGTAATTATATATAAATAAACCAAAACCAAGACCACATGCATGATTAAATAATTTTATAACAAGGTACAAGTACAATAAAGCTCAATGTACAATACCAAAAGAAAACAAGAGAAAAAAAACTGCAACAACTCCAACTGTTCGACTAGTAGGGTCCCACACGGCCCTAGTAGTCCTCCTGGAAACCTAAAAGTAAATATAGGGGGAGCATACATGTATACTCAGTAGGGAAACCTAAATTTCTCATGCACAAGTGTGGAGACATGCTAATGTCCCGTGAGAACAACAAAAGAAACCTAGAAAGGAATTCTATCCACCCAACCTTACCAGCCACACTCACCATAACACAAGAACAAAATGTAGTAGTATATAAGAAAGAAGAGTATTGGGTACCCCTCACCATTTCCCTTTAGATAGCTTCTCTTCCTAATGGAGAACATCCTGACGCTGCAACACTCTCCCCGCCCGCACACACCTAGGCCTCACAACCACGTATCCCGCCCGCACACACCACGACATCACAACCACGTATCCCGCCCACACACACATGGGTCTCATCCTAAAGAATCATGGGAAACAGTAGAACAGTACCAAAGAGTCTTGGGCTAAATCCACCCAAATAGAAACCTACCCAAAGAGTCTTAGGTTTAAGGTCGCCTCAAGACATCACAGCATTGGGGAGAAGGAGCAGGAAAGAGTTTGTAACTAAGGGAAAACACAGCCTCCCATGAAATGAGATGGTTTGGCACTAAGTGCTCAACATGGGTGGGGTGCAATAAAACACAAAATATATATATATATATATATATATATATATATATATATATATATATATACCAAAACAAAGCCCAACCTATGGCTTCTAAACAGAGAAACTGAGCACGTGCCTTGGAACTGCTACTACAAAGCATGCATACAACAAACAACTCCAACCCTATTTAGGTTTTCACGTTTCAGCAGAATTAGTTTATTTAGTTCCTTAACTACTGGGTAACTATCCACAACCAGCCACATCGATCGTTCGTAAAACATATTCCTGCCATCCAAAAATCAAGTTAGGAAAACACAAGAAACAACCAAGTCCCTTCTTATTAGCCAACCAACCCATTTATTATTAATCCTGTTCTATTACCATGACCCACCATTCATTAAATCTTCCACTTTTATTTATTATTCACAACCCACTATTCATTCAGAAGAAGTCCATCCCTGCAGCCCCGCTGCCAAACACCATAACCACAACACACCGAAACTCGTACATCAATATCCCTTTAATACCATTTCTCATAGCCCCGCTGCCTATTACCAATACAACATTCACACCAACCCACAACCGAGCCAACTGCAGCCCACTGCTCACCCGATTCACAACAACCCACAAAACACCCCCAATCACATGTCACATATCCAATCCAAACCCACATGTTCATTATTCCATTTTGTTCAGCTGGGGTGATCACCCAAGGGTTCCAGATTTTAAACAGCCAACTTTACGTGATTAACCAATTTCCACATTCCACAAAGTTCCATCAACAAAACGGTCTAAAAGATAGGTCAACATTTAATTGCGCAAGAAAAGTCCCCCAACGACCGTGATTTTCAGTAAGAATAAGCCTATTCAATTCACAACATAATATCACAGGATATAAAGTAACAGCAATCACAAACTTCCCAAACCCGTTCATCAACCAGTTGTTATCATTATTTAATGGTTCAACTATTTTTTATGGAAACAAGTGGATGCCCACCCCGCATGATGTACAAATTAGAGAGACGAAGATAAGATCCCTACATCAACAGGTTCTGATCGCAACGCTCCCCCGGATCAACCTTAGAAGACGTCCATCATTTTCCATTATGGACCCTGGCTCGGATGTTCTGCCTCGTCGTGACGATCCCGTGCCCGCTGATGGATCGTAAATCGGAGCTCAGACGAAGAAGGTATGGAATAAAAGGAGCCTTCGTGTATCTTGGGAGAGCTCTGCTCAGAGGAAAGGGGAGGAGAGGAGTGAATTGAAAAGGAGGATGGGACCCCTCCTTTTTTAGGTGAGAAAAGTAAAAGAAAACGGCGTGTTATTTATGGTACACGGCGTGTACTTGGTTATTTTACATGGTCTCCACACGGCATCCAACACGGCTCTACTGCCGTTGATTGGCCAACACACGGTTTGAGGGTAACGCATATGCGGGGAAGGACTACACGGCGTGTAGTTTGGACACACGGTGTGTAGTTTGGACAAACGGCATGTATACATTTATTGCACATGGCAAAGACACGACTCCAACACGGCACACGACCGTTGACAGGTAACGCGTACGCGGGGAAGGAATACACGACGTGTAGTATCGGACACACAACGTGCACCAATTTCTCCACACATCAAGGACACAACCTTCAACACGGGGTATACCCAGAAAGGGGGCACACAGCATGTACTCAAACTACATGGCGTGTAGTTTCAAAATTCTGGAAGGTGTGGGAAAATTCCATTTCACCCTCCAGAACATTTCTTGACCTTATTTTTGACAATGGAATGGGCCAGAGAGGTCTGGGCCATTACATGAATAAAAAGAGCTCTAAATAGGGGGAGAAGAGATTGGGGGTGCGCTTATGTTCCTTGGATTCAGGATAGAGGTATAATCACCTACAAATAGTTAAAATAGAATAAGTTATTAAATAATCAAAATGTTTTTTTAAAACTGGAAATGGGCTTTCCGGGTGGTCCAACTCCTTAAATAAAAAATCCAACTCCACCATAATTATGGATTTCTAAAGGATTCAGATATAAAATGTGGTGTTAATATGTCAGGGGAGCCTATCTATGAATTGGAATGGATGAAAAATGTTCAAAAATTAATGAGTTATAAAGGAAACAAAATTTATATTTAAATCTAGAATTAGGCTCACAGTTTGGCCCAATTCATAAAAACTCTCCCATTCATCCATAATAGTTTGGGAAACCCCCAAAACAAAGAATTAATTGTAAATAAATTTAAAATACCTTTAAAATTAGTTATGTATGTGACAGTATGAATATATTAAATAGAGGTGTCGGTGTTTTGTCTTTTTAAAAATATTATACTGAATGAATTTATTTTAATTATTAATCATTTTTAAATGTGTATCTGAAATAAATAAAGATACCACATGATATTTTTATAGTTTTTCAAATCACCAATATCATATTCCACACTTCAATAACCTCTATTCTCTAAGGGGCTTGTATTTTTGTGATACTCTATTTTTAATGGACTGATACCCTGATTACATAAAAAATAACGTGTTTAACAGGGTAGTACCACCCATGATATTTGATGAAGTCTAGCTATCCAGACATTTTCCTTGAATGAATAACTCGATTTTTTTATATGGAATGAATAACCCATCATATTTTATTTTTCATGAGAGATTCATAACCTAATATCTAGAGTACAAATAGTGTGTATGATGATATTCCACATCGAATAATAATATAAAATTAGAATATTGGCGAGGTAGAAGGTGTAGAAATTGGTTTCACCTTATGATCACTGGTTACATGAGTAGGGGATAATAATAATAATAGTTTTTTTTCATGAACTAGTAAATGAGATAGTATTCTTGGTTTAGATTCTCTACATTTTATTGATTATATGGATGATTTTTTGTCTTTGTGAATGTATCAATTGTCCTTTTTAATTTTGTAGTATCATATGTTGTAGAGATGATTTTATCACAATTGTTTGATTCACATTCTAAATGGATAAAATATTCATGAACTCCACATATATTATATTGTATCATCATCTTATTATAGAATAACATGTCAGAAAAATTATAAACATGTATAATATATCATTTACCAAGATTTCAGTAAATGCACCTACACATAGAGAGTCCATAATCATTACTTTAATCAATAAATATCTTTATAAAGAATCCAGATTAAATTTATGATAAAGAAATAAAATTATATCATTATAAATTTTTTAAAATAAATGTCATAAATTGGATATATATCATAATAAGAAATGTAAACTAAAAATAGTGTATCATAAAACAAACTACAAGTATTATATGATTTACAATTTTTATCTATGTATAATTGAAACAACATGTAATTGTATTTTATCATAATATATTAATTAAAATAATCTATTTTAATTCCAGAAAATAAACTATTTTTGAAATTATAATTTAAAAATTTACAGCATTGGATAGACATAAAATACATGGAACTAGAAAGATGTTTCAACCATTTTGTTTCACTATTGATATGATCTACCATTGGTTAAGTTATCCCATTTGGTATAATCTACTATTCTGTGCGATATAATATTTAGTGAAATACCAAAATTATGTACACTAATATTATGAAGGTCAGTGCTGCCACTAATATGATAAAATAATGATACCATTGGATCCTTAGATGCTATAATGAGGATAGAAAAATGTTCTACTATGAAAACACAGAGCTAGCTACCATGGTTTTTGTTGAATTGTACTACAATTTTAGATTTCTAGTCATGGAAAATAGTACCAACCAGTGCAAAAATGAATTATAGTAATACATATGGGATGATCAATTAATATAGTGGTTGAATTTTTTAGTTCCCATTAAGATAGATGGGATACTATGAATGAAAAATTGCAGAAATATATGATTGTGGAACATCCATCCTGATGATATATTGTACTAATAGCGGTGATGGTACTTCCATAGCCATGATATTTAGTTTCTATCAACTTAAGGAACATTTTCCCATTGTAATTCTATATATTTTCATGGAGGGACTATAAATGGGTTATGAGTTGTTTGATTCTCGTTATTTTCATGCTTGAATTCATCCATGGTTTTCAGATGACTGCATTTCTTCTTAAAATGAAATTTTAATTTGGTAAGAGCGTGATCCTCAAAATAATATCATACATGAAAAATAAAGTTTCATACAAGATATGATAGCCTTCATTACATCAAAAATCCAATATTAGATCTTGAATTGATACCTCAGTTTTATTAGTTTAGTAACAATAGTTATCTCAGACATAAATGAACATCATTAATCATATGTAGGTTGAAAATAGAGTCAAATAATTATTGGATTGTAATGGTTTCTTAAATTATATGGCTATGTGTATACGAGTATAATTATAAGAAGATTAATAGTTCACCAAACTCCATATGTGACACAATGGTTTTGTGAATGTGTCAGCCATCAGTTTATTAATGAAATCATATCCCTACCACTTCAATCGAGTTATGGGAAATCATTACCCATTACACAACATGGAAAGGAACCATAGGTCCTACCCCAGATATACAATACAAAAATCATCATGATGTCCTTCCACATCCGCATGGAACAAGAATTTTTTGGTAAAATCCACCTTTTTTGGTTTCATTACTTTTATTATGTAGAAGGAATTTCATTGGGAAACATAACGAGTGATACCCCCCTTTGTTGTTGTCCCCTAGAAATATAACTTGATGTCTTGGTACATCTACTTCTCCCAATAATAAGCCACCATATTAGAATTATAAATTTTTCTCATCGTATATTCCCTACAATATGTAGGGACTACAATAGTTCCATTCAATAGGATAACAAATTCATTGTGAAATAACTATATAATAATTACTTCACTGCCTATTGGACGTCACCACATCACTATAAAACATTGTGGTCATCACCTGTAATTCCATTACCACATCTACCAAGTTATATGTGACCACCAAAAGAGTACACATCATAAATCACTGATCCTTTGAGAAACACACCCATAATTTTACAAATAAGGTCCTTAGAGTCCATGGTTTCACTGAATACTTCTAACTAATACACTAAGCTACATGTGTCATATGGCTAAGTTCATTTATTATAATGTTACCCAACCCTTAGGAAAAATCAATCTATGTGATCAATGGATAAATATACTCCACATAGAACCTCTTCCAGTAGTTCAGATACATATAAACAAATATATATTAATGTCTCTTGTGGTAAGTGTGGACGAAATAAATTTCCACTAACAAGATAGTATCTATATTACCTCAAATCATTTTCCATAGCTACCAGCACCAACTCGTTATTAGGATATTTCTAGGCATAGGGTAACCAATATTGTTTCCTACAACATTCTACCTTCTCCCTCATCATCATTACCTCTCCCTGGACAATTCAAGATACATTAACTTATACATCATAATAGAACATTATCTCAAGAAGAGTGAATATTGATGTTATAGTCAACCACTATTTGAACATAAGAAACCACTTTTCACATTGGTTTACAAACAATAATTACACTCCCATCATAGACAATAATTTATAAGATTCATATAAGTTGGATACGTTGTAGACCATAAAATGTCACAAATGTCATGAAACCCCCAAAATCTACTAATCAAGAACATGTTTCGGGAATATATATAGGAAAATAACTACCTCAACATCAATCGAGTCCAATAGTATACATGTCTCAAACATCACATTCCCCAATAATCGCCCATCTAGAATATGAAATTTATAAACCAATATCTCAGAATATTAATGATTTTCTTGAATTATAGGCCAGAATATCTCAATAGTTCTGTCATACTACTGTGGATATATGTGAGTAGATGGGGATGTTGTCAGGGAACACAACCGTGAATGAGTTGGGATTTTGGTGGAAGAACCTAATCATGATATACCTAAAAAACTTATTGGCCCTTTGGTAATACAAATATGTTAAAAACACTCTAATACAAACTATTAATTCACAAAAAACCCATTATTTTGTTATCCTAAACTCTAACAAGAAACTATTTATTGCCCAATCAAAGATCATTCATAGACAAAAAATGGTATCCCAATAACTAATCAATGTGCGCACCTATATAAAAAAATTGAATCAATTATTAACCAAAATTATTTTATTCTTCTAGAAATTAATGTAGATTCAATGTATTCCATATTACTTGTTGGATAATAAGATGGGTGCACCTATGAGTGAATTACTGAACCAAATAAAGTCTTTTTACTCTATGTCCATGGGATGAATGTTTATCTATATCATCTCAACTGGTGCAACATGAAAATGGAGTATCAATACTTCATAAAAACCCAACATGAGATCTATATAAAATTATACTATTATATAAGGACAGTCATGTAAATTTATTAGAAAAGATACCAAAATAGAGACATAAAACATTAATTTTTTTAAATTTTCTATAATTAATCATACTACAACATCAATGCCTACAATATTTACAATGATCATCCTATGAAAATTAATGTCTATTCCAACATTAAAATTATGTTGATAATTTCCACCATCCAACAATATCCTAAGGGGCACCAGTACTTATAAATTCTTGATAATGATGATGTTTTAATTCCATATCATCAGCAATTATTATTTTTCGGATGTTTCCAAAGTAAACGATCACAATCCAAATCATTCACAACTAAAAATCTACTATAACAATAATCATAGATTATATTATTAGAAATGGTAAGGTACATTCTATTACATAACTATTGGTGGAACATTTCAATCATAAACTACCTCAGTTGGTGGTTCCATCAAACATATTTGTGGTGGTATTTATAAAACGTGGTGGATAATTGAAGAAAAAGTATTTTCATTTGGAAAAATCATAACATTCTACAATATCCCATAAACAATTCCCTAGGACTTGACCCCTAACCCACGAAATATCCCCCATACACTAACCAAAGTACCCAAACCTATTGATGTGATATATTGAAATATATAACAAACCAAATAATATTCTCTTGTACTACTATATTATTCAATTATAGATATATCACAATATTTTTGGAAAATATATATACCCAACATAATAATATGAATCTATACTAAATAGATAGATTTTAATTTTTTCCAAATGATCATTAGAAAAATAAAAAAGGACGGAATACCTGAATAAAGGTATTATTTTTCTAGTAAATGGAATAAATGATGAATATGGAAAAGACAAGTGGATTGTGTGATCCCTCAATGGACTCAAGATTGCATGACCATCATATCATCACACATGGACTCCACATGTATCATAGAACTTTTAGCATACCCTGAAGAACACCTTTCAATATGACTTCCTAATATTGAGAACTCTCATCCAAGCAATGTGTTATGTCATTTGCTGATGCTTGAAAATCTATCCAAAAACATTTGAAAAATATAAAAGGAATATATCTAAATGGATTTGGACTCCAATAGTTACCAAGATCATGTGACTCGTCCCCAATGGGAAGGATTATTTTCCTTGAAAACATCTATGAAAAACCGGGAGCTCATGGAAACTTATTATGATAAAATAAAGGAGATAAAATTAGAGGAGTTGAGAGATACTCAGAGTAACTGTATTTCATATGAGGCACCCCTGGTGATCAATAATTGATCATGAGACCCTAATGATGTGTCCACCTCATCTCATAAAATCCTTTTTTTCTGTTCATCCTCACCACTTTAAAGGCCTTAGGTATTTCCAAGAAACCATGAGTTATCCCTTTCTCTCCCTATGGATAAAATGATGGACTGTTCCACAAAATTCTAGTGAATCTCCATAAAACTATTATGGTTACACAATTCATCATAAAAAAAGAAATATTACCTTTGATATTACTCATTAATTTATCATGACCCTTTACAATTGTAAAATAAAACTACAGTAACAAAATAGGGAGGATGTGGATGTCTCTCATGATATTAAAACGATTGAAAAGGACTAAGGAAGCCTGTGAAATAGTCACATGATTCTAAAATATAATCCATGCTGATCCCATGGTGACACTAAAACAAGCCACTCAGGCCTCGCAAAATGTCCCAGTAAAGGCATCGATCATCCCACGAAGGCAACTCAACATGATATTTGATCTAAAAAAATCATTTATAATTTTCGACATAACAATTTTGATGTACATCATCATAATTTCATGATCAATCATGTCCTTGTTAATTAGAGGCATTGATCAGAATGAATTTTGGTAGCTAGAAAGTAGGTGATGACCTTAGAGTGATATGCGGAAATAGATCACAATGACGTGTCATTCCTGAAACCTTTTCCAATTCCATTTGGGATATGTTCCAGATAAACCATGAAAATCAGTGAAAAGAAGTTATGATAATTCTTATAAAATACCCATCTCCTACTTGAATAATTCACTCGACTGCTGTATATTTTGACCAAGAGGAAGAACTCTAGGAATTTCTCATAATAACAAGAGGTGAGTTCTCATAGAAGTTGATATCATAAACAGAAATTATTTCATCATGTAATATACCAATGAATAGATGGATTTATCATGCTCCATGAATAAAGTGATTCACATGATCCTTTAGAGATCATGTTAAGGGCTCTAAGTAGGACATATGATGAACCTCTTATATTTTTTCTAGACCACTTGAAACATAAAAAAACTAAAACTGAATGAATCTATTGACCTCACCATAGAAATTTTGGAACACTTATTTATGTAGGAATACATAAGAGTAAAATAGGTTCATCGACCCTTATGTGATTCGCTTGAATCATCCATGTCATAAGACCGCTCCAGGACATGTCCCCTGAATCTCAAAATGTACCTTCATAATGCTATTTGGTTAGTAAAAAATCTTCCAAATATGTCAGATCTAGTCACACTGTCACACTCGGCATAACTATTTGTTATTGTGAATCCAACTATGTTCCTTGTAGATGCCTTCTGAAATCCATAAAAATTGTTAACTAACTCCTATAACAGTTCTATCTGAGGTCATCCATTTGACATGGTTGCATCTGGGAATGTCCTCTAAATCACTTGGGATACCCACTGGGAATGTCATCCAATACATAATACACCATCTGAGACATTTTGTATTTACTCTCGCAACATCCTCCATGCGTGTCATGTACAATATAGAATGTGAGATCCAAGAAATTCTTCTTTTCAATGTGATACACTATAGTCAAGATAATTAGGTCATGAAATGGTTTCCAGGACAAAACACCCATATCTTGCAATGTCCTCTAAACAATTCAACACTGTTCACATGACAACATTTGAATATGCCACCCATATTTGATGAATTCATTTTTAAATACCTATAGGATAATATATTTTCCTTTTGATATTCAATCATGATACTCTCCAATATGTCAGTACAAGAGATAAATAAAATCAAGTAAGGAAGGAAAATAGTTCACATGGGAAACCTCATTGTGTATGCCTCTATCAATGACATTACAAGATATGTACCAAAATACAACAGAAATCCCAGAGTTTAATCCCCATAACAAGGAACTATTATTACTCTAATTCCAACCATATTCAAAATGTATGGGCCAACATTTCAATTTTTGATCTCTATTGGTTTTTCCAAAATATGTATGTCCATCACTCTCCGGGTGCTGATATTGACAGGTTTTTCATTCAATTTTTCCCACACCAAGCATTTATCACATGAGTCTAAAGATTTTCAAAAATAATACCATTAAAATAATTAATCTCTTATAGAGAAAAACATATATGTAAATCTGGAATAAGATGCATGACACATTAGCCTCAATACAAGGGAATCTATCGTGGGGCATGTCCTGAGGTCATCATTTAAATAAATGAAATATGATTCATGTAATAATAAAGATAAGTAGGATTACATACTATAGATCATGCTCAAATAAACATCCATTTCTATTTATGCCTTATGTTAATTTCATTTTTACCATAGAGACTGAATCATTCTTCTGGAATGATTACTCTACCTCATCCATTTGAAGATAGAGAAACTAAACTATGATGACTCTGATTCCATCCTTAATTAAGATACATATAACTTCTCATTGAGGATCAAGCTATACAATAATTATTTTTACTGAAATCCTATAATATAATTCACATACCATGAGAAATGAAAATGGGATCATTTTCTGTCCACTGTTTCCCACATCGAGCATAGATCACATGGGATTAGAGAAATGAAATGATCATG
This sequence comes from Viscum album, assembly GCA_963277665.1. Classification (NCBI taxonomy): domain Eukaryota; kingdom Viridiplantae; phylum Streptophyta; class Magnoliopsida; order Santalales; family Viscaceae; genus Viscum; species Viscum album. The sequence goes on from OY728121.1 coordinate 445,983,916, forward strand.
TAACCTAATTTGTAATTCACTACAATTATAAGGGAAATCCAAATGTGAATGTCTCGAAAAAATGATAGATGAATGCATTGATTCTGTCTACAATCATGTTAAATATGATGTACCTTAAGGAATCGTGCATTAACATGCATTGTCCAAGAGAAACATTATAAGTCCTCTCTACCTGGCATTAAACTACACGTGTTCAATGATTTATGTGGGTATTGTTTCATGAAATAACCAAAAAATTTATGATTCCTCCTAATTTTCGAATCACATCATATAAATATTAACCAACTTTTTAATAGGTAGTAAATGATGAAGATCTTAGTTAGACTGTTTCAGCACATAAGAAACCACCCATTCTCAATGTATGAGGCATATCCTCATATATATATAGATGGATTTATAAAAGAGGAACTAGTCTTTTATATAAGTATGAGAATGGACATTTTATTATTTTTAGGGTATCTGGTGTCGTATCGATATTAAGAATCGATTTCCAATAATATCATAAATATTTAAGACAGTATCGAAAAAGGGAATAATTCCCACGCCTGAAAGGGTAAAATGAGCTCAACCTCCCATCCTCTTGAGCAATGTCAGTCACTAAGATTAATCTACGCGGAAAGCCCATGTTAGTGCCTACAATGGGAATATAGGCATGTACCTAGTTGTAGTTGAAGGGACCAATGTGAGTTTCTATCAAGAGAGAAAATGGTAATATATGATGTACATGATTGTGTGAAAAAACCCAAACAATGAAACCATGTGTTAGGTTTCATTCAATCCTCGATTCATGATGACACAAAAATGGTGAACCCACCATGTATTTATCTAATGAAAAAAATATTTTTTATAAACCATTGCGACATTTTTCCCATGCCATACAGAAATAGAAACTGACATCATTGTTGTTAATCACTCAAATAATTGGATAATAGAATGACCCTATTGTATGAAAAAAACATTCATACCCTATACCAAAATGTTCTAAAACCTATAATATGATAGACAAAATATTCTATAACTGATTCTCCTATAAGTCCATCATCACAATGAAATGTACATATTAGTTGAATGGACCGATAAAGAAAACATGAATGTTTAGTTAACCATCCATATATGATTGAGAAGGTCATGCCTATGATATTTAACTATTAGTAACCTTGATCCTTTTAATCTGTTAGATTTTATATCTTGATTTCAAAAGTAGTATCCTAAAATGAGACAATTTCATCATCATCTAGTGTTCTCTCCCTTAAATCATCTTCATCATTAACCCCCACGCTATGAATAGGAATTTTACCTACAGGGAAACTCCAAAAACATTGCGAAAAAATGATGTTCCCAGACTAAAAAATGTGGTATGATCTAGTAAAATGATGTTTCCCATGAGGTTCTCCATGTAGATAAACCAGGATGTCCACATCACCTATGGAAAGCTGATTCTATGCCAGTATCCCTTGATTCTACAACCAACAAAATTTTGAGCTTATTCCCAAAGTGAAAAAACATCCACCTTTAGTATTTAATGAATGTAGATCATGATTCCAAATATGGATCCATTTAGGTATAGGTGCCACTGAGGATAGGACCTATCCACCACCTTCAACAATATTATACCACCAGTAACCACTAGTATCTTACTAAGGGTACTAAAAAACATGAAGCATCAATTGAATCCTATGCATGGGTAGAAAGTAAAGCTCATCGGGGGTGGATGGAACAAGATAACCAGGATCTGGATCATACCACCAGTCATGATGATGATGTCTGCCAATATATTTTAGTAGGAACCACCATTAAAGCTCATGTCAATACTGTCTCGAAACAAGTCAATGAGAATATTCATGGAGCAAGAAGGGGGGATGCAAATATCCCCACCATTTTGCTTGAATGCAATCATCATATTACGATGGCATAAAGATTGAAAAAATGGAACATATACCTACTAATTTTTAATACATCGGGTAGTGTGTAATGGAGATGTAAAATGTGTAGGCCTATATCCCAAAACATACTTTTCTAGAAAGAAAATATATTATAGAATTTTCGGGAGAACTCCATCGGCATATACATGAACTATTCTAGATAAAGGGGAAGGTTCATACTCTAATTCATACTGATAGGGATACTCAATACACTAATCATGGGGATCATGTGGTTTTACATGAGCAGAAACACATTCTTGGTCATGTATAAGAGGATTATTAACATATTCTGCTAAAGGAAGAGATTTCATATCAGGGTCATACTCTCGTACCAACATGGGATAACCAGGTTAGAGAGACACATGCATCGAGATAGGGGGAAAAGACATTATTAATGGTAGGATGGAATATTCCAGAATCCTATGATTTTGATCATATCATAAATTATATCGGACTCCCCCCCCCAAGTGAGTGGGGAACATGTATTGGGATATTATGAAATTCATGTGGAACAAGACCAACAACAAATTCCAAACTCCCAGTATTGGGCATATATCCCCATTTTATTTGGCGTAGACCATGTGAGAGTAGGAAAAGACTAAAGACATATTCATATTCTTATCATTAAATATTCTGTTCCTGTTCCATCAGATCATGGAACTAAGGAATATATTCTTACATCTACTTAGGAATTAATGAACTTGTATCATTATAAGGAAATAGATGAAGAGGTTCATATTTATTTTCACATTCCAGAGTTCCATTTTCACATTCTAATGGGAAATTCATACTCAAATATGAATCTTATTCTTGATCTGACCTGGACTCACTAGGTGAGAGAATCATTCACCTGTGGTAGGCTCACACTCATAACATTAAAGACCAGAGTCATATCTCAAAGATGCATGATGGGTCCCATACTCCAATCATAAATGTGGCCAAAAAAGTGATTAAGGAACAATATATATGAAATTCTCATGTTCTATTTGATAATGAGGAAACAGATCAACATATTCTAATATCTTCTCAATAGTGGGTTCATATTCTCACAACACCAGACTATTACATGAAACCTTTGGAAACCATCATCCAACAAATACTTATGCCCGCACATTCCCAAAAGGATGGTCATTATATTATGAATACAAACAAGAACACAACCTATTTTCCAAATCAACTCAATTCTATTGTCCCTAAGGTTTTTGAGACACATTTTCACCACCATGATGGTCTGTTGACACTTCTTTCAATGTAGACATTGAATAACATCATTACCAAAATATTCCCCCTATAGTTAATGTGGAGATGTATCTTTGGTATTCTACTCTTAACATCCACCATGGAAAACCTATCCACCTTTCATATCTCCCACATATAGTGAAATACACCCCTTTTCGAGACACCTCTATATAGAGATCTTTTCAAAAACCTAAAATTGTTGTATTGTGAGACTCAAATAATCGATGTCAATAATATGTGGTCCCCATAAACATAATGCAGAACACCACACCATTATTAAGAGACCATATGGAAGTTGTATATTGTCTAACTGTATAGAATAATGTATGTCTGTTGAAGAGGTGGTTGACATTGAAATGTGGAGAGAGTTAACAAAATACAACATCCCCATCATGTATTGTACCCTCTATACATCTGAATATAAAATCCCAGATGAGAAAGAAATGATTTCATGTCATGACCTGCCCCCCGGGGCACGTGCCATGACTTCCCCAAGCCCTCCTTCCATAGTCCACGGGCTGACGACTAGCACTAAAAGGATTATTCCCAATAATTGGGAAGACATTGCCATTATATCAAATAAAAACACTCAACCATGAACACAACAAGATACAAACACAAGTAAACAATATAGCAATAAGAGTGTTGAATGTAAAAGGGGCTGGAATACAAGCCCAACATTAAAGGTACCAGTAAAACTGAATATAAAATACATCTAAAGAAATAGAAATACAGCTACCAGGCCATCCTTCGGGGTTCCAACCTGATGGGTAGGTACAAATCGCCACCTCAGCACTCCACTTCTTCCCATCTCCTCCGTGTACTGACACACTGTATGGTCCTCCTCTTGGCACTGTTCTCTCCTGGTAACCTCAACCTCGATCAGTGAAGTCCATCATCTTCACCAAAAACAAAAAGGTGCGGGCATAGCCTTTGTAGGGTTGAGTATAACGGTACTCAATAGTGACCCCGAGACACTCAAGGTCTCACAAAATCCACAAAAGGATAAATCAAAAATCATGTAAATGAGTGAAAAACCTACTTATGTATATCCCCATACATATACCTTTGCTTTCAAATATTACCCATCTCATTCATGAGCAGGCACAAGGCCTAACTCCTTATCCAATGTACAACTCTTCCATAGAGGAAATATTACCATGAAGGTAAGTACCACATTGGTACACAACACAGAAGAATACCACAAAGGTATCACCACGAAGGTACGTAACATACATGTAAGCCACACAGAAGAATACCACGCAGGTAAAGGCTCAGCTCACACCAGGTATAACTATGGTATAGATGTAAATATGATTAGTTGTAACCACTGAATCATATTACTCTTTTAGGCGGCAGACCCACGTTGGATCCTAATTCATCAAACCCACAAAGGATCTTAGTACATAATCAGACCCAAACAGGATCCTAGTAAACCAGACCCACACAAGATATGAGTACATCATCAGAACCACATAGGATCTTAGTACAGCAGGCCCACACATGATCATAGTACATCATTAGTACGTCGTCAGACCCACACATGATCCTTGTACATCGTCATTACGTTGTCATACCCAAATAGGATCATAGTTCATCATTAGTAGATTTTCAAACCAACACATGATCCTAGTACATTGTCATTACGTCATCATACCTACACAAGATCCTAGTATATCGTCACAACCAGCTACATGTTTCCCACACTAAGCTCTCTTGTCTCCGAGAGGTTTCACTACTAAAGCCATTGTTTGATACTCCAACTATCACAAAGTCCAACGAAGAATTATCCCAAAGTACTGCCAGGTAAAATGAGTCTCAAAGCAATAGACATTGTGTCAATTAGACGCCTGGTCTAAAATTTATTTGTGTTTTAGTGCTAAGGGCCCTGTTGGATTTGAGTATGATCCATCCTAGTCATACTCCAACATTCTCCGAAAGACATGTGTAGAATCTCAACACGACCGACTCGTCTCAAGGATTTCAGTGTCATAGACGGTTCATCATTTTGACACGATGTGAGGGAGAGAAGTTGAATACAATATCCCATAATAATAATAATATTATTATTATAGGGTGTTTCATGGACCTGATTCATGATCCAAAATTTAATATTAAACATTAAACATAAATCAACAATCTTATTGTCCGAATCACGTCGACACTTATGGTACGTCAATCGGACGTCGCACATAGGAGTTATATAGGGTCGAATATTTAATAATAATAATAATATATTATTATTTTATCATTTTGGGTATCCGATCGAAGAACCTGAAAAAGACATACACTATTGGAATCATAATTTTTGTCATGAAGTTAGGGTTGTAATGCTGCTAACGGTTCGTAAAACCGAGGTCGCACAGATATGTTACAGTCTAATAAATGTTTTATCATCAAAACTAATAATAATAATATTTTTTGTTGTTGTTAATTACTTATTTCCTTAACTCCAAATTCAATCACTCATGTGGAATTCATTTGGTGAGCATGACATCCACATGGTGCCTTCTCCACTCTTCCATGATTTTTTATTTTTATTATTATTTCATTTCATTATTTTTCTCTCCCTAATAAACCAATTCTTATTCCATAGTTTTCTCAAACTCTAATTAACTCCTTTACCAAATGGTTGGGATCCTCCACATGTTCAGAATAGATGCCACCACCTCTGGCTTGCTACACCACCTAGACATTGCCTTCCGACTATCCTTCTCTGTCGCACATCGCACCCTCTACCTCTCTCGAAGTCGTGCCCTGAACACATGCCATAAATCGCATTGCCATGTCACCCCTTACATGGGACACCACATCTTCTTTGTATGCCTGAAAATTATTCCAACCTCCTTTTCGTGATCCTTAGGTCGAGGGGTCCATGTCTATATTTTGCGATCAATACAATATTAGGTTTCCAGCGTACTTCCTTATATGGAATTGATGAACGCATGAATAACGTGCAGAGAAAAAAATAAAAAGGGGAAATTTATATGCAAGGTATGATGACCATGACATTTTGGGCATCATCATTTAAAATCCAGAATATGAATAATAAATAAATTTAATCATATTTCAAATTAGAACCCCTACCTCGATTGATCGTTGGTTTTGTCGTGAGGAAAAAGATGATGTTGATGATGTATTCATTTGTCGCTTCTGCACCACACTCCCAAAGTTTATTCAATGTTCTTAAATTCAAGAGAATGTTTTTACATTGGAGAGGTTCATCGTTTGGAGGATGTTCTTCCCAGTTCTCCAAGGCTCTCCCAAATCTCATTTGACGATGATCTACACCAAATAGATGGGGAGCCAGTTTTAATTGAGTTAAGTATATTAACTCAATTAATTGTTGGAACAATAATTAAATAAAAGTTGGCACATTTAATTTGGGGGAGAAACCAAGAGTTAACTCTCATTAAAGAGGGAGTTCAATGGGGTTGAGTGGTCCCCACCACTTCATATACAAATTTTGAGGTTTTAATAAAATGTTGTTCTTTATTTTATTTTTATTCTTTTAACACTCCCATGAAATTCATGAAAAATATCTTTCAACCTCATCCTAATACGGTCAAGTTGAAGGTCTCCTTATTCGAATACCGGTGCAGCGAGTTCAATGATGACCTTAGATTTCAATTCCAAGCACCGGTTCAAATGTTATAAAAATCCAATTGTGCGTTTACTGAATGTACTAGAAAACAAGTTCGGAAAATTATTTACAGTCACCCTCGACCAGCACTGGTCGAGGATGGGCTCTGCATTAGGGAAACATGAAACAAAGAACCCAATTATACTATTTTATTTCCATCCGTAGTTACCATTTAAAAATAATGGATTTTTCAATAAAATAATTTTCACTTATTTATTTTATTGATGGCCAAAAACTAACAATCACTAGTGGACTGTGCCGACCAATGTTAGTATCTATCTAAAGAGGGATTGCACTCACAATTCATCAAGGGTCTCTAATTTTAAAACTACGCTACCATTTGTGAGTTATAATCATTTGAAAAATAAAATAATTTATTTATTAGTTTTAATTATGAATACGACATTTTTGTTTATTCTCACAAGAGGCCCACGCCGACTAAACATAAGTCACAAATAGGGTAAACCCACCATTCATAACTCAATGGTGCCCTCTGATTTCCATTCCATGTTACCATTTGAGATTTATTTTACTTTTTCAGGAAAACTACTTACGCACGGAAATTTAAACTCAACCAGACTTCGACAGATCATTCATGGAACTCCAGGCCTCGTGATCGTGCACCGTCAGATTTCGTGGTTTTGAAATAATTTTATATAATTAAAAAAAATTATTCTGAATTTACGGGACATTAAATGCTACCCAAATTAGGGATATACTTCCTTGAAAGCCACCATAATGGAAAAAAACCAAAAGAGGGTACATTGCACAAATCTGAGCCTCCTGCTCCCATGTGCTCTGCTGGAGGTTCCCATGCTAACAACATTGACACAAAAAAGGTATCAATAACCCATGAAAAACACTCTCCTATCGATTTTCAATCTCAACTTGAACCTCTAAAAACGTCGCCCCATCCTCGATGTCCAGCTCTTCGTGGTCGATGATGTGAGATGGTTCATGCACCTATCTCCTCTGTGGAGATACGTAGAAAACGTCATGCACCTTCTTCAACTATGGTGGATAGGCTAGGTGATATGCCACCCTACCAACTCTACTAAGGACCTGAAAGGGTTTGATGATCCTCAAAGAGAACTTGCCACACCAACCAAATCTTTGCAAACTTTGTCATGGTGACACCCATAGAAAGACGTGGTCCCCATCCTCAAACTCCAATGGCCTATCTGTCTTGTCGGCATAAGACTTTAGCCATCTCTGTGGAGTCTTAACTTGCTGAAAAATGATACATCTTGATAAAAACTTTTCCACTGCTTCCTTCATCCTAGGCCATTTGTACTAACATTATATATCCTAATACATCTTCACCACATCTGGAAGTACCGTCAGAGGGGATGTATGGGAGTCCATTAACACCTCCTCCTATAGTGATACTCATACCATGGTACATTCTTTGAAGAGGATGACGTGCTCCACACTTTTAGAAAATCCATCAAGTGTCTATCCTTAGTATATATGAACACATTAGGACTTGTAGTCAGTATCCCCATGATGCGCCTCCTTGACTCAATGATGAAATGGGTGAGTGACTATCAGAGAGTAAAAATAAGCTGCTCCATTTAGATCCACGTAAGATATTCATAATGTGGCTAGATGCTCTGTCACCTGACTCAACAGTTTTAAGACGAACATCTTACATAGTGCATCTACTTCCATGTTCCCCATCCCAGGAGTATAGAATATCTCAAATTCATAGTACTAGAGGAACTCTAGACACTCCCTTTGGGATCTTGGAAACTCAAAAATGATACTACAATGATGGTATGGTTGGCCAACTCAAGTGTGATCAGATGCACCCTCCTATGCACGAGTTTAACCTATGCTTCCTGGGATTCCTTTTTCGCTGACTAAGGAAAACTCATCCCATCATTGTAGATAAACCACAAACTTTTTCCTAATATAGTAAATCTGCGTATGAATTATGGATGTCCAGTCATACAAAAACTAACATCGTAAGGCCTCGATGCTACCACCAAGAGATTCGACCGAAACTCTCACCTCAAGGGTTAGATCACACCATCACCGTATGTGGGATTATCAAGTCTCCTCCCAAAGGCATCATCTGATGTGACGGTCAAGTCAATGGTTTAACTGGAAACAATAGTTTATGGAGACGATTTGTGGAAAGAAGGAATGATTGATAACTATGTGTATTGATGCGGCAGCTAGCATTAGACACAGACCGTACCTCAAATCATTCCAAGAGCCCTTGGATCACACTCCTTGACTTCATGCAGTTACATTTGTCCCCTATCCTCCAGCACACTGATAATGGTGGGGACCATAATGGGGGTGGCAGTATCATGTCGAAATGTACACCACCTCATGCTGCTCCCCAAGTTCTTCTTCCACATCTGCAGCCCTGCAGATTCATCTATCCCTAACAATTCTTCTTCCTGAAACATTTTTACAAGACCATGTCTCTAAGACTGGAACACGTTTCTTGTTTTCCCACTACTAACATTCACTGGTTCTATTCTCTCAGAAAAAGAACATTTAACCACAATTGTACTCTCTATCACCCCCAACAAAAATATGAATACTAAGAGGAATATATCTAGCTCAGACGTCCTTAAACACACTACACTCCAAAGTCTGTTCCCCGAAGTAGTGATCATATCATTTTCATCGTGTACCAGGAATGATCGGTATGCCACAATGAATAATCATCTACTGACATGTCGTCCTGCCAAGAAGTATAAACTCTAGAGAACTCTGAACCACCTCCTCAAGCTAGTCCTCAGCCACCTGTGAGTCAGGATCGCCACAAAAAGTGAGGGGTATCTGATGATGAATCATCCATAAGGAAATAATCCTATATGTTACCTCTACCGGTACCTCTGCTTGTAACTGATGACCAATGGGCAGTGATATAGTATAAACACAACATGAAGGTATCTTACCAGGCAATGGTCCAAGTACTGAAGCCTCATCACCATGCAGACCATCCTGATGTTCACTCACTAGAGAATACTAGTATCTAAGATCATCATCTGCTCTACTGGTGTCTCAACTAGGTGGAAAAATCTTGCAACCGTCTTCGACCAACCCTCAACTATGTGGGAATATCTCTCTCCTAGAAACCATGGAGTCCTCTACAGCTGAAAATCCTGCAACACGCTTAGTCAGCATGCACTGTCCACCAGTGCTGCTGGTGATATCTGCTACCCATTGGGAGGTAGTTCTGCTACCACCTGAAGGTGCCAATATAGTAAGAGGGCCCTACACCGAATACTCATCGCTTGGTGGGTTGTTATTGTGTACGCCCTCCGAAATCCTAGTGGGCTATATACACATTGGCATCCTTCTATGGAACAGGTTCTCCACAGTAATTTAGCATTACATGGTGAGCTTACTCAATAATACACAAGAAATTTTTTCAAAATACAGACACAATCAGTGTTATCATGTTCTGACTCAGAAAGCATAAGTCAGGGTCCTGGTGTATGGATACGTCAACCGCCACACCAACACTGAATTCCCTAAAATGATAACCAAACTAACTACAATTAACACTATAACCATTAAAAATATTATAGTTCAATGTTCTACTATAGAACTGACTCCTCTGATAGCAATTTCTCACGACCTGTCCCCCGGGGCCCGTGTCGTGACTACCCCATGACCACCTTCCATAGGACAGTGGTGGGCGACTCGCACCGAAACACATATTCCCTAAAACCAGGAAGTCACTGCCTTTATATCCTGTAGACACACTCAACCTAACACACAACATGATACGAACACAAGTAAATAGAATAGAAAAAAGAGTGTTGAAAGTAAGAGGGGTTGTAGTATAAGACCAATATTAATGATATAATTACAACTGAAAATAAAATACAAAAGTAGAAAGATAAATAAAGCTACTAGGTCTTCCTCGGGGGTCCCAACCTGATGGGTAGGTACAGATAGCCTCCTCAACACTCCACATCCACCCATCTCCTTTGTGTACAGACATGTCGTATGGTCCACCTCCAGGCATCGTCCAGTCCTGGTACCCTTAGCCTAAATCAGCATTGTCCGTAGTCAGCACCAAACACAACAAGGTGCGGGAAAATCCCACGCACGGGTGAGTATTACGATACATAGTAGGGACCCTGAGACCCTCAAGTTCACACAAAATCAACAACGGATAAACCAAAAACCATGTAAACTAGTGAAAAACATAATTAGGTATATTCCCATAAATATACCTATGTTATCAAATATTACCCATCTCATTTCGGAGGAATCACAAGCCCCAACTCCTTCTCCATAGTACAATTATTCCACATAGAAAATATTACCATGAAGGTATTTCCCACACTGTTATGCCACACAAAAGAATACCACAGAGGTATCTCCACGATGGTATGTACCACATAGTTACAACACACTGAAGAATACCACCAATGTATCGCCATGAAGGTAAGTACCACACATGTATGCCACAATGAAGAATGCAAAAAAGGTAAATAATCAGTTCACACCAGGTATAACTAAGGTACAGTAGTAAAGATGATTAGATTTAACTACTGAACCATCTTAATATGTTAAGAGGCAAACCCACGTAATATCTTAAATCATCAAACCCACACATGATCCTAGTACATCCTTAGTAAATTGTCACACCCACACAGTATCCTAGTACATCGTCAGTACTTCATCAGACCAACATAAGATCCTAGTACATCATCAGTACGTCGTAAAACCCTCATAGGATCCTAGTACATTGTCAATACGTCGTCCGACCCACACATGATCCAAGTTACTCATCACATCTAGCTACAGGGTTCCAACACTAAGCTCGCATGTCTCCAAGAGGGTCTTCTACTCATGCCATTGGTTGATACTCAAACATTCACGAATTACAACGAAGATGTATTCCAAAGGACCACCATGAAAAATGGGTCTCATCATAGCAGACGGTGCATCAATCGGACCCCCGGTCTGAGAGTTATAAGTGTTTTAGTGCCAAGGGCCCGGTTTGATTCAAGTACGATCCAACCTAGAAAATCTCCATATTTCACTAAATGTCACTTGGAGTATATCAAACGGACAGCCTCGTCTCAATGATTTTAGTGTCATAGATTGTTCTTAATTTTCACACTGCAAGTTGGAGATAATTCGAATACAATATCCCACAATAATAATAATAATAATAATAATGGTTGTTTCGTGGACTCGATCCACGAACCAGAATTTAATATTCAACAGTACACATAAATCGACCGTCTTAATGTTAAGATCACATCGCCACTTATGTTACGTCAATAGGATGTCTCCAGTAGGAGTTATACATGGTTGATGATTTAATAATAATAATAATATATTATTATTTGATCATTTCGGGTACCCAATCCAAAATCAAGAATAAGACATCGAATATTGGACTCATAATTTCCACCTCAATGTCTGGGTCGTACTACCACCGACAGTTCAAAAAACCAAGGTCGCATAGATATGTTAATGTCAAAAATGTTTTTTATCAACAAAAGTAATAATAATAATTTTTTATTATTATTGTTAATTACCTATTCCATTAACTCCAAATTTAATCACGCATTGGGTTTTCATTTAGTGAACATGGATTCCACTTGGATCCTCCTCCACTCTTTGATGATTTATTATCATTATTATTATTATTCATCTCCTTAATTTTATCTCTCCAATCAATCCATTATTATTCCACAGTTTTCTCACGCTCCAGTTAACTCAATTCGTTCCTCCACACGTCCATAACTGATGCCACCACCTCCTGATAGCCTCACCGCCTAGATGTTGCCTTCTGGCTGTCCTTCGCCACCGCACGTTGCACCCCCTACCTCACCTGGAGTTGCGCCCTAAACACACGACGGATTTCACACTACCATGTCGCCCGAAACATTGGTCACCACATCTTCATTCTATGCCTGAAAAATATATTGGCTGCATATTCGTGATCGTTGGGTGGAGGGATCTGCATCCATATGTTTCGCTCGACACAATTTTGTGTTTCAAGAGAACATAATTATTTGGCATAGATGAACACATGAAGAACCCATGAATGAAAAAAGAAAAAGGGGAAATGTATATGCACGGAACTATGACCATGTTTGTTTGGCCATCATCATTGTGAGTCTAGAATATGAAGAATAAATAAATTCAATCATATTTCAAATTAGAACCCCTAGCTCGATTTCTCAATGGTGTCGGCATAAGGAAGGAGATCATGTCGATAACATCGGTGTTCATCATTCACACACTACGCTCTCAAAGTCTATTCCACGATACTCGATTTGGAATCTGATTTTTCATTGGAGAGGTTCTTGGTTTGGATGATGTTCTTCCCAGTTCTCCAAGGCTCAGCCAAATCTCATTTTCCAATGATATCCAACAAAAGGATGAGGATCCAATTTTAATTGAGTTAAGAATATTAACTCAATTAATTGTTGGACATTAAATAAACTAATGTTGGAACATATAATTTGTGGGAGAAACCAAGAGTTTAATCATATAAAAGATTGAGTTCAAGGGGTTAGGTGGTCCCCACTAATGCACATACAAATTGGGGGCTTTTAAAAAAATAAAATAAAAGTTATTCTTTATTTTATTTTTATTCTTTTAACTCTCCCACGAAATTCATGAAAACTATCATTAACCCTTGACATATTTCGTTCAAGGTGAAGGTATCCTTAAGAGAATATCGGCACTGTGAGATCAACAGTTCCCTCATATTTCAATTTCGAGCACCGTTTCGAATTTTATAAAATGCCACATGAACATTTACTGAATGTACCCAAAAAAAGATCGAAAATTTAATTACAGTCAGCCTCAAACCACGCCGATCGAGGTGAGGCTTTGCCAATGTCCAAAACACCCCAAGAAACCCATCATTATTCTTGGATTTCCAATCCGAGTTACCATTTAAATATTATGGATTTTACAATAAAATAATTGTCAATTAATTATTTTATTTACGGCCAAAAACTAACATTCATTGGTGCCCTGCACCAACCAATGTTAGTATCCTTATAAAGAGAGAATACCCTCACTATTTCAGCAGTGGTCTCCGATTTTTAATCTGTGTTACCATTTGTGACATATATGCATTTCAAAATTAAAATAATTTATATAAATATTTTATTTAGTATTATTCCATTTTTGGGTTTTCTTACAGGAGGCCCACACTGACTAAACATAAGTCACACCTAGGGTAAACCTTCCATCCTGAATGCAACAGTGCCATCAGAATTATGATCTGAGTTATTTTTTATGTTTTAATCCAAATTTTCAATAAAAATGCTTACGCACAATAATTTAAACACAACCAAACTTCGACGAATCATTTCAGGCACTCTGGGCCTCGGAATCCAGCGCCATCAGATCTTGATGCCTCGAAATAATTCCATATAATTAAAAAATATACAGAATTTACAGGACATTATATTCTCCCCACCTTATGTAATTATGTCCCTTAAATCCACACCAAGGGAAAAACATCCAATAGATTGTACTGAGCATGAATCTAAACCTCCTGCTCCGATGTGCTCTCCTGGAGGATCAAGTGCTGCCAACATACATACACCAAAGGTATCAATCTCCCATAAAGCACTCTCTCATATAGAACCACAATCTCCAGTGGATCCTACAAAAACATCACCCCATCCTCGATTTCCAGCTCTCCATTGTCGATGACGTGAGATGGATCTTGCACATATTTCCTCAGTTGAGATACTTGGAAGACGTCATGAATATAGCATCCCATATTTTTATAACATAACTTTCATTTCATTACACGGAACTGAGGATAATTTAAGTTTTAGTTTCTTGGAAATAAGAAACATAATACATGAAAAGAACATAAAGCATTCTTCTAAAACACTTGAAAGGCTTCTCCTTAAGTTCATCCAAGGTTCATTACTGCATCTCATGACCTGGAGACATACATCAAATGAAAGGGTGAGCAGAAGGCCCAGTAAGGGAAACAAGAGAAAAATTTTACATGTGAACTTGAGATATTTCAATATTTCCATGAAAAGAACTTTAAGGCATGAGAATGAAATCATGAGGCATATCATAATAAAAATAACATTTTTCATAACTTGAAGATGTGGCTGCAAAATTTAATATTGACAATCATTTCGTTTCACCAAGGTCCATCCCCAAGGTGTCATTAAAAATTACCAAGGTATTCCCCAAGGTATCAGTATAAAAAGTCATCTCTAGAGATTAAGTCTTTACCCAATGCATTAGAGCACTATCTGGGCGCACCCAAAAACTGTAATCTCTTGTGGTTACATCATTATCCAATGCAATGGGGCGCTATCTGGGCGCACCCTTGACATGTATTTATTATCAATTGAACAACATATATCATCATCAATCATTTCATAAAAAACCCATATAGCATAAAATAAATGGGTCTCATTTCATAATCATAGCATTTTAAAAAAACTTCTTTAAAGACATTATCTTTATGTCACTTGAAACCCACGGAAAGGGGAAGTGGGTTTCATGTATGTAAATCCCAGAATTTAAAATAGAAGATTTTGATATAAATGTGAATAACATTGTATAAAATAAGAGCTTTGAGTATTCACTTTATAACATAAAATAATTTTGAGAAAAGAGAGAGGCATTTTGAGACGAAAATTCTGCAGCATAACGGCTATGTTACAAGGTTTTAGAAAACATTGAAAAGAGAGGGAACATGGGTCACCCACTCATAAATGATCCATAAAATAGTAAGGGGACAGAATATAAGGGATTTAATAACATGGTAATGAAATTAGAAAGATATACCATATGAAATGAAAAACAAGGATGTGAGACAAAAATAAGATTTCTATTATGAAAATTCTGCAGCCTAACGACGTCACATAATAAATAAAAAAAAGATTAGACAAGATCAAATTGGGTCTCTCATCATATGATCATAAGAGATCAGAATTATAGATATAGATATCATACCCCAAAATAAAAAAAGGAACTTGAAAGGCTTGACATGAAAATAGAACTTAAAAAAAGGAGAAGGGTGAAAGAATCCCTAAAACATTCGGCAGCCTAACGACGTCACTTAAACATTCATAAAACGAAATGATGAGAGTAATAGGGGATCTATCATCATAAAAACATGAAAAGGGAAGTAAGAAGAATATAAAAGAACATCCTCTCACATAATAACATGGAGCATAAAAGGAATGACATAAAAGATATTACATGAAAAGAAAGAGAGAGGTCAGATCCCTTACCCTAAAACGTGACTCTTGAAACTCAAAGGTTTGGACCTTGAGGGATTGGGGGCACCTTGGGAGGACTCCATGGGAGGTAAGGAGACCATAACTTCGTTGAGAGTGGTTTTCGAGTCGAAAGGATGAGAGGAGGGCTTGGTATTTATATGGAAAGTGAGGGGACAAGGTATTAATGGCCAAGGGACACCTCACAAGTGCTTTTCTCAATCCCATGTGCTCTCCCTTGGCATTTACCATGGAGTTAGGCCACATGGGGACCCCAAAACAATAATTCATCACCCTTGGCCAGACAACCCTTAAATTATCTCATGACATCATCATGACACATTTATGATGTCATTAAACATACCGAAACCCAAAAAATGTATTTTTACTATTCACTGAAAATTCATCTTTCTCAGAAAAATCCCAAAATTTCACCTTAACCGAATATTGATGCTCTAAGTACATTTATGAACTCCATTTTGTAAAAATACTTTTCTAAAATATTTAAAATTTAATTTTTGAATAAAAGCACTATTCATCGAGAATTCATTTTTTCAAAAAAATCCTCAAAAATAACCATAACATAATATCGATGCTCTGAGTTCAAAAATAAAGTCAATTTTATAAAAATAATTTTCTAATTATTTTTAATTAAATTTTTAATTAAAAAACATTATTCACCCGAAAAAACTAATACTTGACTAATAATTTATGAAACCGTTATTTACACATTTTATTGAATCTCATTACATTATCAAGGTGTCTAAATTATATTAAGACTTTCTTTAAGTGAAATTACTAATCCATAGGGTCACATTACTAATCCTAAGTGTAAAATCACTATTCATAATTTACTATTCATCAAAAATTACGTTGATCTTATTAGACTCCAAATTCCTTACTAAACACTTTTGTAGAAGACCTTTTTTTGAAAATCATCACACATCAGTAATTATTTAAGGTTTACATAAATGTTTTAAAATATCCATTTTTCAAAAATTCATCAATAAAATATATCCTAAAATTATCCGGACAAAATAAATTCCACAAACATCACTAAAGGAAGAAATCTCAATTCATTCATTCCAAAGGATTACACAAAGAATCTAGGGTCTCGTCACATAGCCCCTTATAACACCGGCATATGACCTAAGTGTAAGGTGTTCTATGGTGAGAGAATCTGAGGGAGGCTCAGATAACATTGCCCTAGTAGTAATCTCTACTAACTTGAACTTCTCCCGTAGGCGTTTCCATTCACGCTTGACACGCTGGAGTTCATCTTGGGCTTGGTCCAAAGCGAAGCCCACAGATGCTACTTCCTTCCCAATCTTTGACAAGTGGGCTTCATAAGGTTCAAGTCTACTAGATGAAGCCATCGACTGCTCTTTATGCATTAACCATTAACATCTCTATTAAATCGTTAAGAGTAAGTTAATATACTATTTAAAAATTTTGGGTCGTTACATTCTTCCCCCCTTAAGAAATTTCGTCCCTGAAATTTATACTTGAGGCCCAGTCGAAAAGGTGAGGGTACTTTTGCTTCATTGTTTCCTCAGGCTCTCAAGTCGCTTCATCATACCTATGATTCCTCCACAACACTTTCACAAGGTGTGTAGTCTTGTTTCATAGAACCTTGTCTCTACGGTCCAAGATCTCCACTGGCTGCTCCTCATAAAAGAGGTCATGTTCCAGTTGTACCACCTCTGGGTTCAGTACATGCGAAGGGTCGGGTATGTACTTCCTCAAGAGAGATACATGGAAGACATTGTGAACTTGAGCTAGGTTCGGTGGAAGTTCTAGACGATAGGTCACTACTCCTATGCGATCAAGGATTTCATAGGGGCCAATGTACTTTGGGCTGAGCTTCCCTTTCATCCCAAACTGCATGACTCTCTTCCATGGAGGAATTCGAAGGAAGACTTTGTCACCAACACCATACTCCAAGTCCCTTCGACTATTGTCAACATAGCTCTTCTGCCGACTCTGAGTATCCTTTAAGTGTTGTTGGATGGAATGAACTTGTTCTGTCATCTCTTGCACAAGATCAGGACCAAGAAGCTTTCTCTCACCAGTTTCATCCCAACAAGTAGGTGTTCTACATCTCTTTCCATACAGAGCTTCATAGGGTGCCATCTGAATACTCGAATGGAAGCTGTTGTTATAGGAGAACTCAACTAATGGGAGGTGTTGATCCCATCCACCTTTAAATTCCATTGAGCATAATCTCAGCATGTATTCGAGTGTCTGAATAGTCCTTTCGGATTGGCCATCAGTTTGAGGATGATAGGCCGTACTAAAATTCAATTCAGTATTCAGAGCATGTTGAAGACTTCTCCAGAATTTTGATGTGAATCTTGGATCACGATCAGACACGATGGATAGTGGTACCCCATACAGCCTTACCACTTCCTTCACGTATATCCTGGCAAGCTGATCCAGAGAGAAATATTCCCAAATAGAGATAAAATGGGATGTCTTGGTGAGACGGTCCACAATAACCCATATCGCATTGTTTCCTTTGGATGTTTTCGGGAGACCAGTTACAATGTCCATAGTGATATAATCCCACTTCCATACTGGTATGGGTAGTGGTTGTAATACCCCCTTAGGAAGTTGTCGTTTTGCCATTACTTGCTGACACACCAGGCACCTTATAGTGTAATCAGCAATCTCCCTCTTCATGTTATCCCACCAATAATGATCACGAAGGTCTCTATACATCTTAGTGCTTCCCAGATGTATAGAGAATGTAGAGATATGAGATTTATCCATCAGTTCATTCTTTATCTCTGGAATAGATGGAACACATAGTCTTGTACGAAATTTCAATACACCTTCTTGATCAATATTGAAATCAAGGAACTTCCCATCCTTTACTGCCTCAAACTTCTCCTACAGTAAAGGATCTTCTTTTTGAGCCTTCTTGATCTTATCTAGTAATGAAGGTTGAGAAATCATTTGGGATAGGGTTGATGATGTCCCTTTCCTTATAATTCCCATGTCTAGTTTTACTAGATCTTTAATCAAGGGATCTCCTAAGATCATCATTGTTGCCAGAACAACAGGGTCTTTCCTGCTTAACGCATCTGTGAATTTATTTTCTCTTCCAGGGTGATAATGAATTGAACAATCATAGTCTTTAATAAGCTCCAACCATCTCCTTTGTCTCATGTTCAATTCTTTCTGTGTGAAAATATACTTTAGACTTTGGTGGTCAGTGTATATATCACATTTCTCCACATATAGATAGTGCCTCCATATCTTTAGAGCAAAAACAACTGCCGCCAGCTCTAGATCATGCGTAGGATAATTCTTCTCATGAATCATCAACTGTCGAGATGCATAAGCAATTACCTTGTCATTTTTCATGAGGACGCACCCAAGCCCTTTCAGAGATGCATCGCTAAAAATAACAAATCCTTCTCCGATAGAGGGTAGTGTTAACACAGGTGCAGTAACCAATCTCTTCTTCAGCTCTTGGAAACTTTCCTCGCATTCATTTGTCCAGATGAACTTAACCCCTTTTCGAGTCAACTTGGTTAGTGGATTAGAAAGTCGTGAAAAGTTTTTAACAAACCTCCTATAATATCCCGCTAAACCAAGGAAACTATGAATCTCAGTTACTGTTGTGGGTTGAGGACACTCCTCCACAACCATTGTCTTTGTAGGGTCAACTGAGATTCCTTCATTGGTTACGATGTGACCCATGAAAGCCCCTTGTTGTAACCAAAACTCACACTTGTTGAACTTCCCAAAGAGCCACTCCTTCCGTAGAGTTTTCAAAATAACCCTCAGATGATCTTCATGCTCCTCAAAACTTTTTGAATATATCAAAATATCATCAACAAAAAATACCACAATGTTATCAAGGTAGTCCTTAAAGACTCTATTCATCAAATCCATGAAAATAGCAGGAGCATTAGTCAAGCCGAAAGGCATAACAGTAATCTCATAATGCCCATATCTTGATCAGAAGGCAGTCTTTGGAATATCTTCCTTCTTCACCCTCAGTTGATGATAACCAGATTGAAGGTCAATCTTAGAGAAGAATTGAGCCCCACAAAGTTGGTCATATAAATCATCAATTCATGGAAGAGGGTATCTGTTCTTCACTGTGATCCCGTTCAGTTCTCTATAATCAATGCATAGCCGGATTGATCCATCCTTCTTATTCACAAAGAGAACTGGTGCTCCCCAAGGAGACACACTCAGTCGGATAAACCCCTTCTCCAACAAGTCTTGGAGTTGTTTATTTAACTCTTCTAGCTCCACATTTTCCATTCTATACGGAGTGTTTGATATCGGTTGAGACCCGGGTACGAGTTCAATGGAGAACTCTACCTCTCTTTATGGGGGAGGTCTAGGTAAATCCTCAGGAAATATATCCATGTATTCCTGAACAATCGGAACATCTTCTATTTGTATGCTCCCTTTTCCTTCTTCATCATCACCGATTAACTCCATAAAGAAATCTATAGGAGGTGCTTCTAGATAGGTATCAGTTCGGGATATCTCTCCTCGGAAGATAACTGTAGGACGTTCATTCATGACTACTGAGATTTCCTTACTTCTGCATTTGATCTTAGCATTATACTTTGAGACCCAGCCCATCCCTAGTATAAAGTCAAATTCCAACATGGGAATGACTAATATATTTGCAATAATATTGTGCTCACTAAAGTAAACACTAGAGTCTCTAAACACTGTTGATGCATGGATAATCCCACTTGGAGTCTTGAATGACAACTCTACCTCAAGAAATTCGGGGATTGATTCTATATTCTTTGCAAACTTGGAAGAAATAAAGGAATGTGTAGAACCAGAATCATATAAAGTACATGTTAGTTTTGAGAGGACAACAAGATTACCTGCTACCACATCGTTTGTAACTTCAACTTCAGTTGTTGTGATAGCGAAAGCACGAACTTGCTCCCTTGGACTCTGCTGAGGTTGATGGTGATTCCCCTCCACCGCCCTCGGATTTGGACATTGATTAGCAAAGTGACCAAGCTGTCCACACTTGAAGCATGTGACTTTGGGTAGGTCCAGAACCATCTTTCCTCTGTCGTTATTGTTGGGAAGATGAGGCTTCACCTCACTATGACAATTTCGAGCAATATGGCCTCCTCTTCCACACTTGTAGCACTTTCCACTTCCGTTGAAGCAGTTCCCCGGATGCTTCTTCCCACATTTATTGCAAGTTGTATGTTTCATTTGCTTTCCACCTCTTCCCTGATCAAAATTATTCCCTAATCTGGGCTCCAACGATCTCTTCTTTTCATTTGATTTATGAGACCACTGTGTCTCACCAAACTCTAGCTCGACTTTCATATCACTTCGAACTATTTCTTCATAGCTATCATAGTCCCTGTTGGCTAGATTCTTCCACAGATGAGGTCGTAGTCCCCCAAAGAATCTATCAACCTTCCCATTAGGGTCCATGAAAAATCTTGAGGTATAACGGGAAAGCCTTGTGAAGTTCATCTCATAGCTTCCAATGATTCAATCTCCTTCTTCTTCATCTCAAGAAACACTTTCTCCATTCTCGTTCTCATGGAACGAGGGAAATACTTGTTAAAGAATATTCCCCGGAATTCTTCCCACTCCATAGCTTCCATCTCTCCTCGTGGCTTCGTGTTTTTGATCAGTGACCACCACTGATCAGCTTCTCCCTCTAGGCGGTAAACAGAAAGGGTGCCTTTTTCTTGTTCCGAACAATGATGTACCAAAAAGATCTTTTCAATGGAGCTTATCCATTTTTCCGCAACCAATGGGTCAGTAGATCCACTGAATGTTGGTGGTCGTTGACGCATAAAGGACTCAATAGAAAGTTGCTCCCCTCGTGGTGAGATCGGCCACTCATCTTGATTCAAGTTATTACTCATTACTTTAGTCAGTTGGTTCATCATTCACATGAATGTTTCCATTCCGGCTTCCATCAGAGGGTCGTCAACACATGGTGCATTGCGGTCACCATATGAACGGTTCCTCCTATTGCCCATCATTTTCTAAAAGAATAAAACCTTAGTGAGAAACTTATTTCATTTATGAATCTTTTAACTAAGACTTCATGCTTAGAAAATTACACTTCTCTATAATTCCATTATAATGATTCATAAAAAGCATGTGATTAACCAAACATATCCCCCGAGAGTGTCGTAACCAAGAGTACAGCAAGGCCCGTTATCGTGCACCAGTTCCCGTTCAAGTCTAGCTCAAAGCGGTGTTTTCGGGTTTTTCCCCTATGTACATCTGTGCCAGAGCCGCCTCTACCTGCTCGTATCCAGACAGGGACGTATTTGTTTGATAAACCACTTACTCAATACTTACCAATATATCACGAAGTTTTCCTATATTTAAACTTTTCTATAGGGCTCTTCCTAAAGTTTTTTATATCCTAATTTCCACAAATAACTAAACCATCCTTTGATACCAACTATAGCATCCCATCTTTTTATAACATAACTTTCATTTCATTACACGGAACTAAGGATCTTTTAAGGTTTAGTGTCTTGGAAACAAGGAACATAATACATGAAAAGAACATAAAACATTTTTCCTAAACACTTGAAAGGCTTCTCCTTAAGTTCATCCTAGGTTCATTACTGCATCTCATGACCTGGGGACATACATCAAAAGAAAGGGTGAGCAGAAGGCCCAGTAAGGGAAACAAGATAAAAATTTTACATGTGAACTTGAGATATTTCAATAACTCCATGAAAAGGACATTAAGGCATGAGAATGAAATCATGAGGCATATCATAATAAAAATAACATTTTTCATAACTTGAAGATGTGGCTGCAACATTTAATATTGAAAATCATTTCGTTTAACCATGGTCCATCCCCAAGGTGTCATTAAAAATTACCAAGGTTATTCACCAAGGTATCAGTCTAAAAATTCATCTCTAGAGATTAAGTCTTTACCCAATGCATTAGAGTGCTATCTGGGCGCACCCTCAAACTGTAATCTCTTGTGGTTACATCATTATCCATTGCAATGGGGCGCTATCTGGGCGCACCCTTGACATGTCTTTATTATCATGTGAGCCACATATGTCATCATCAATCATTTCATAAACAACCCATATAGCATAAAAGAAATGGGTTTCATTTCATAATCATAACGTTTAAAAACAACTGCTTTAAAGACATGATCTTTATGTCACTTTAAACCCACGGAAAGGGGAAGCGGGTTTTATGTTTGTAAATCCCAGAATTTAAAATAGAAAATTTTGATATATATGTGAATAACCTTGAAGAAATAATAGCTTTGAGTATTCCCTTTATAAGATAAAATAATTTTGAGAAAAGAGAGAGGCATTTTGAGATGAAAATTCTGCAACATAACGACTATGTTACAAGGTTTTAGAAAACATTGAAAAGAGAGGGAACATGGGTCACCCACTCATAAATGATACATAAAACAGTAGGGAGATAGAATATAAGGGATTTAATAACATGATAATTAAATTTGAAAGATATTATATATGAAATGAAAAACAAGGAAGTGAGACAAAAATAAGATTTCTTTTATGAAAATTCGGCAGCCTAACGACGTCACATAATAAATAAAAAAAAGATTAGACATGACCAAATAGGGTCTATCATCATATGATCATAAGAGATCAGTATTATAGATATAGAGATCATACCCCAACATAATAAAAAGGAACGTGAAAGACATGACATGAAAATAGAACATTAAAAAAGGAGTAGGGTGAAAGAATCCCTTAAAAATTCGGCAGCCTAACGGCGTCACTTAAACATTCATAAAACGAAATGATGAGAGTAAGAGGGGACCTATCATCATAAAAACATGAAAAGGGCAGTAAGAGGAATATAAAAGAACATCCTCTCACATAAGAACATGGAGCATAAATGGAATGACATAAAAGAGATTACATTAAAAGAAAGAGAGAAGTTGGATCCCTTACCTTAAAACGTGACTCTTGAAACTCAATGGTTTAGACCTTGAGGGCTTGGGGGAACCTTGGGAGGGCTCCTTGGGAGGTAAGGAGGCCATAAATTCATTGAGAATGGTTTTTTAGTCGATAGGATGAAAGGAGGTCTTGGTATTTATAGGGAAAGTGAGGGGACAAGGCATTAATGGCCAAGGGACACCTCACAAGTGCTTTTCTCAAACCCATGTGCTCTCCCTTGGAATTTACCATGGAGTTAGGCCACATGGGGCCCCCAAAAAAATAATTCATCACCCTTGTCCGGAAAACCCTTAAAATATATCATGACATCATCATGACATAGTTATGATGTCCTTAAACATACCGAAACCCAAAAACTGTAATTTTACTATTCAATGAAAATTCAACTTTCTCAGAAAAATCCCAAAAATTCACCTTAACCAAATATTGATTCTCTAAGTACATTTATGAAATCCATTTTATAAAAATATTTTTCTAAAATATTTTTAATTTAATTTTTAAATAAAAGCACTATTCATCGAGAATTCATTTTTTCAGAAAAATCCCCAAAAATTACCAAAACATAATATCGATGCTCTGAGTTAAAAAATAAAGTCCATTTTATAAAAATAATTTTCTAATTATTTTTAATTAAATTTTTAATTAAAAAAAACTATTTACCTGAAAAAACTAATACTTGACTAATAATTTATGAAACCGTTATTTACCCATTTTATTGAATCTCATTACTTTATCAAGGTGTCTAAAATATATTAAAACTTTATTTATGTGAAATTACTAATCCATAAGGTCACATTACTAATCCTAAGCATTAAATCACTATTCATAATTTACTATTCATCAAAAATTATGTTGATCTTATTAGACTCTAAATTCCTTACTGAA
This sequence comes from Viscum album, assembly GCA_963277665.1. Taxonomy (NCBI): domain Eukaryota; kingdom Viridiplantae; phylum Streptophyta; class Magnoliopsida; order Santalales; family Viscaceae; genus Viscum; species Viscum album. Next base: position 446,008,760 of record OY728121.1, read on the forward strand.
CACTTTTGTAGAAGAACTTTTTTTGAAAATGATCACACATCATTAATTATTTAAGGTTTACATAAATGTTTTAAAATATCCCTTTTCCAAAAATTCATCAATAAAATATATCCTAAAATTATCCGGACAATAGAAATTTCACAAACATCACTAAAGGAATAAATCTCAATTCATTCATCCCAAAGGATTACACAAAGAAGCTAGGGTCTTGTCACATAGCCCCTTATAACACCGTCATATGACCTAAGTTTAAGGTGTGCTATGGTGAGAGAATCTGAGGGAGGCTCAGATAACATTGCCCTAGTAGTAATCTCTACTAACTTGAACTTCTCCTGTAGGTGTTTCCATTCAAGCTTGACACACTGGAGTTCGGCTTGGGCTTGGTCCAAAGCGAAGCCCACAGATGCTACCTCCTTCCCAAGATCTGATAAGTGGGATTCATAAGATTTGAGTCTACTGGATGAAGCCATCGTCTCCTCTTTCTGCATTAACCATTAACATCTCTATTAAATCGTTAAGAGTAAGTTAATATACTATTTAAAAAGTTTGGGTCGTTACAATGCACATTCTCCAACTATGGTGGAAGGGATAGCTGATATGAAACCTCTGCTAAGGACCTGAAAGGGTCCGCTAATCCTCGGAGATAACATGCCATACCGGCCAAATCACCACTAACCTGGTCGTGGTGAGACCAGTAGAAAGAGGTGGTCACCATCTTCGAACTCTAGTGGTCTCCATATCTTGTCGGCATAAGTCTTCTGCCAACATTGTGCATTCATCACAAGATGATCATTGAAACATCGTGTTAAAATTATGCCACTGCTTCCATCATTCGAGGACATCAGTACTTATTTCAGAGATCCTAATATATCATCACCACACCAGTATGTACCATCAGAGAGGACGTATGGGGCTACCCCAACAACACCTCATGTAGCGGTAATGGTACCATGGTAGCTCCTCTAAAGAGGATGACAGGCTCCCCACCTTCAAAAAATCCATTAGGTGGGTGCCATGATGATATCTAAACCCACCGAGCCTCACATTTAGTGTCCCCATACTGCACCTCCCAGACTCGCTGATGAAGTGGAGGAGTGACTGTAAGATACTGAAGATAAGATGATCCATCTCTATCTATGTAGGATATCCGTAAAGTTGGTAGCTTCTCCGTCGCCTCACTCAGCAGCTACAAGGAAAACCTCCTGCTGAGTGCATCTTCTACCTTGTTCCCCTTCCTATGAGTATAGACTATATCAAATTCATAGTTTTGGAGGAACTCTAGCCACTGATCTTGGGAACTTGAAAACTCAAAACTCTTACTTCCACAAGGGTAAGGCTGGACGACTCAAGATTGATCGGCTACGCCCTCCTATGCATGATTATAACCTGTGCAACCTGGGTTTCATTTTCCGTAGACTAAGGAAAACCCCTTCCCAACACTATAGATAATCAACAACATTTTACCTAATACAGTCAATCTGAGTATGAATTGTGGATGTCCAGTCATACAAATATTAATGTAGTAAGGCCTCGACGTTGCCACCAAAAAGTTCCAAACACAACTCTCACCTCAAGGGTACGATCACACCATCGACGTATGTGTGATTATCGAGTCTCATAACAAAGTTATTTATAAACGTGAGGGTTAGGTCAATGGTTTATGTAGAAACTCTATGTGTTGGGCAAGATTTGTGGAAGGAAGGAATGATTTATACCTCTATCTATTGATACATAAACTAGTAGTAGACACATACTATTCCTTGAATCATTCCAAAAACCATTAGGTCATACTCCTTTACCTCATGCAGCTACATTCTTCCCCTATCCTCTTGCTCCATGAACCTAGAGGGTACCACAATGGGGAGATGTTGTATCATGTAAAAATGTACACCACATCATGCTGCTCCTAGAGCTTTGCTTCCACATATACAGCAATGAAAATTCATCTATCCCTAACACTTCTTCTTCCCAAAACACTTTTACATGCCAAAGTCTCTATGTATGGTGCCATTTTCTTGTTTCCCCACTACTAGTATTCACTAGATGTATCCACTCTTCCTAAGAACATTCAACCACAATGGTACTCTCTGGCACCCTAACATAAGTTGGAATGAAAATTGGAATAGTGCTGGCTCAGACGTCCTCAAACACACTACGCTCGAATTTTCGAGCCCTGAACCACTGATTGTATCGTATTCATCGAGTACCAGGAATGATCGGTACACCTCGATAAATTCTCAGCTACTGACATGTCGTCCTGCAGAGCTGTAGAAGCTTTTGAGAACTCTTAGCCACCTCTTAAAGCCAACCCTCAATAGCCTGTGATTTAGGCTCACCTCGTTACTAGAGGAAAATCTGATGCTGAATCACGTGTAAGGCACTAAGCCTATATGTGTCCTCTACCGGAACTGTCAGTTGTAACTACTGTCCAACGAGAAATGATATATCCGACACTACTACCTGAAGGTACCATCTAAAGAAATTATCCAGATACCAAAGCCTCATCACCATGATGACCATCCTCATGGTCCCTCACTAGAAAATTCTAGTATCTTTGATCACCATCTACTCTACTCGTGTCTCAACTAGGAGGAAAACTCTAGAAACAGGCTCCAACTAGCCATCAGGTACGTGGGAATGTATCTCTACATGAAACCTTAGAGGCCACTAATGCTAAACTCAGGAAATGAGCTCAGTCGGCATGAATAGTCCACCATTGTGTCTGGTGATATCTGCTGCCCAACGGGTGGTGGTGGTGTTCGTAACCCACCAGAAAGTTCCAACATTGTAAAGGTGCCTAGCACTAGAGCCTCATCGCTCGATTGGTCATCATCATGTACTCTCTCAGGAATTTTAGAAGGATGTCTACACAGGGACATCCTGACATGTTACAGGTGCTCCATGGCCATTTAGTTATACCCGGTGAGCTGACTCGAGAAAACACATGAAAACTTTTCAAAACACACATGCAATCACTGTTTTCGTGAACTGAGTTAGAAACTAGAAGTGAGGGTCCTGGTGTATGGATATGTTGACCACCTCACCAACACTATATTCCCAAAATTTATGACCACACTCACTATAAATAACAATATTACTGTTAAAAAGATCAGATCCCTATGTTCTACGTTAGAAACAATGCCCATGATACCAATTTGTCACGACCCGTCCCCTAAGGCCCAAGATGTGACAACCCCAAGCCCACCTTCCATATGTCGGGTGCTGGAGACTAGCACAGAATGTCTTATTCCATAAAACTGGGAAGGCATTGCCTTTATATCCTATAAACACACTCATCCAATCACACAAAGAGATACGAACATAAGTAAACTATATAGAAAAGTATTGTTGAAAGTAAGAGGGGCCAGAATACAAGCCCAATAGTAAAGGAACCAGTACAAATAAAAATAAAATACAAATGAAGAAAGAGAATTTCAGCTACATTGTTATCCTCCAGGGATCCTACCTAAAGGGTAGTTAAATATGGCCTCCTCAGCACTCCATTTTCGCCCGTCTCCTCTGCGTACCGACACACCATATGATCCACCTCCGAGAACTGTCAAGTCCTCGTAACCTTAGCCTCAATCAGAATTTTCCGTCATCAGACCCAAATAAAAAAAGTTGTGGGAAAAGACCGTATAGGGGTGTGTATAATGATACACTGTAGGGACCTGGATACCCTCAACATCTCACAAAATCCACAAAGGATAAACCAAAAAGCATGTCAACCAGTGAAAACCCTACAAAGGTATACTCCCATAAATATAATTATGTCATTAAATATTACCCATCTCAATAATGAGGAAACAGAATGCCCAAATCCATAGCCAATGTAAAATAGTTCAACTAAGGAAAGATTACCATGAAGGTAAGTACCACACAAGTACACCACAAAGAAAAATACTATAAAGGTATCACCACAAAGGTATGTACCACATTGGAACACAAAATATAATAATACCAAAATGGTATGGAAATGATGGTAAGTACCACAAAGGTACGCCGAATAGAAGAATTCCACAAAGTTAAAGACTCATCTCACACCAGGTATAAATAAGGTACAATAGTAAAGATGATTATACGTAAATACTGAATCATTTTACTTTATTTTGAGGAATACCCTCGTTGGATCCTAAATAACCAAACCCACACACGATCCTTGTACATCATCAGACCCACCTAGGATCCTTGAACAACATACCCTCACTAGATTCTTGTACATCATTAGACCTACATAGGATTCTAGAATAGCATTCCCACACTGGATCCTAGTACATCATCAGTACATCGTCAGACCCACAAAGGATCCTAGTACATCGTCAGTACAATGTTAGACCTACACAGGATCCTAGTACTTCTTCAGTATATCGTCATACCCACATAAGATCCTAGTACATTATCAATACATCGTCAGACCGAAACATGATCCTACTACATCGTCCAAGCCCGCTACAGGGATCCTGCACTAAGCTCTCTTGTCTCCAAGAGAGTCTTCTCTTCAAACCACTGGACAATAATCCATCATTCATGAATTCCCAAGAATAATTATCCCAAAGGACTTCCATTTAAAAGGGGTCTCAATGAAATAGATGTTTCATCAATCGGATGCCCGGTCTGAGAGTTATAAGTGTTTTAGTGCCGAGTGACCCATTGGATTCGATTACAATCAAACCCGGACAAACTCCTAATTTCTCTGAATGTCTTGTGGATTTTATCAAACGGACTACCTCATCTCATGGATTTCAGTGCTGCAAACGGTTCATCATTTCGACACCATTTGAGGGAGATAAGTAGAATACAATACATGGAAGTAATAATAATTATATTAATATTGGGTGTTTCATGGACCAGTTCCACGAACCTGAATTTAATATTCAAAATTAGACTAAAATCAACCTTTTTATTGTCAGGATCATGTCTCCATGTATGGAATGTCAATTGGGTATCTCTCATAGGAGTTATAGAGGGTCGAAGATTTAATAATAATAATATATTGTAATTATTTTATTGTTTTGGGTACCCAATCCAAAAACCTTGAAAATACATCCATTTGTTGGACTCATAATTACCAACTCGATGACAGGGTCATACTGCCGCTGACGATTCGTAAAACTAAGGTCACACATTTATGTGACAGTTAAAAAAGTGTTTAATCTATAGAAGTAACAATAATAATATTTTATTATTATTGTTAATTACTTATTTCCTTAAACTCCAAATTCATTCTTGCATGTGGAATTTATTTGGTGAATGGGGTTTTACAATGTATCCTCCTCCATTCTTCCATGATTAGTGATTTTTATTATTATTTCATCTCCTTAATTTTATCTCTCTAATAAACCCATTATTATTCCATGGGTTTATCAGGCTCCAATTAAATTCTTTCCCAAATGTTTGGGTTCCTCTTTATGTCCATAACTGATTCCCCCAACTCCGGTTAGCCGCACCGCCTAGACGCTACCTTCTAGTTGTCCTTCGCTGCATGCAGAACACACGCAAAAAATTACACCGCCATGTTGCCCCTTCTATGGGCCGCTGTATCTTCACTCTAAGATGAAAAAATATACCGACCGCATATTCGTGATCCTCAGTTAAATGTCTTTGTGTCCATATGTTGTGCTCAATAAAATATTGTGTTTCTAGCATGCTTAATTAATTGGTGTTGATGAGCACATGGCAAACGCATGAAGAACAAAAGAAAAAGGGGCAAGGTATATGAATGTGACGATGACCACGTTAGATTGGCCATCGTCATTAAGAATCTAGAATATGATGAATAAATAAATTAAATCATATTTCAAATAAGAACACTTACATAAATTGATCATTGGTGTCGGCGTGAGGATGGATATGATGTGGATGATGTCTGTGTCAGTCACTCCCACACCACACTCCTGTAGATGGTTCCACATTCCTTGATTTGGATAATGCTTCGTCATTGGAGAGGTTCTTCATTTGGAAGATGTTCTTCCTAGTTCTCCAAGGATCTCCCAAATCTCCTTTTCCAATGATCTCCACCAAATGGATGAGGAGCCAATTTTAATTGAGTTAAGTCTATTAAATCAATTAATTGTTGGTACATTAATTAAAAAAAATTTGGCACATTAAATTTGGGGGATATACCCTGCGTAAACTCATATTAAAGAGGGAGTTCCAAGGGGGCTGGTGGTCCCCACCACTACACATAAAAATTGGTATGTTTTAGAAAAATAAAATAAAAGTAGTTATTTTATTTTTTTTTATTTTTTTAACTCTCCCAAAAAATTCACAAAAAATAAATTTCACTCTCAACCTATTATGGTAAAGGTAAAGGTATCCACAAGTGAATATCAGTGTTGCATGTTCAACGGTGAACTCAGATATCAATTTCGAGCACTAGTTCAAAAGTTATAAAACGCCGCTTTCGCATTTACTCAACGTACCTAATAAAAAGTTTTTAAACATATTTATAGTCACCCTTGACCAGCACCAGTCGAGGTTAGGCTCTTCTTAAGTGAAACACGATCCTAGGAACCCGTCGGTACTCTCATATTTCGAATCCGAGTTACAGTTTAAATGTTATGGATTTTTAAATAAAAAATTGTCACTTAATTTTTTTTACGGAAAAAAACTAACGTTCTTAGGTGGCCCGCACCAACCAATGTTAGTATCTACATAACGATAGAATACCCTCATAAGATTAGAAGTGGTCTCAGATTTTCAATTCGAGTTACCATTTCTATGTTATATGAATTTGATAAAAAAAATTATTTATTTAATTATACTATTTACGATTATTCCATTTTTGGGTTTTCTCACATGAGGCCCACACTGAATAAATGTAAATTTCACCTAAGGTAAACCCACCATCCTGATCGCAACAATGCCCTCATATTTTTGATCTATGTTACCTTTTAATATTTATTCCAATTTTTCTAGAAAACTTCTTACCCACGCTAATTAAAACACAACCAAAGATTGAAGGATCATTCCGAGCACTCTGATCCTCAGAATCGCATGTCGTAAGATTTTGTTGTATCAAAATAATTGAATATAATTTAAAAAAATTATACATAATTTTCGGGACATTAAATTTCATTCCTTATCTATTAAAAAATATGTAGAGAAATCATTATCAATTAAAGGCTTTAAATATCCCATATCCATGATACAACTTTCACCTTATTTAAATCATTATAATATATTTTCATCTCGACTTGGATGTAATATTAATGTCCCATGATCCAAAATAGTAACTGAATGACACGTATCTGCAAAATTCATGCCACCACTACATCAAGAAACATTGGAAGTTGATCTCTTTGGCTAAATAATAAATTTAAATTCAAGGATGGGTAATGTATATAGTATTACACGTTCTTTCACCCATAGAACAATATACCCCCTCATATTATTTGTCATGAAATGTTATAGCCTCTATATACATCAGGGTATTCAGTATTTCCTGATCTAGTTTGTCAAAATAATGGAATTACCCTTCATAAATGATTCCCATACTTCACAAATATAGGGAGAGGATATCCAACATTACACCAATTTGGGACCTTCAAATCAATGTGACTGAATATCAGACATGAAGACTAATGTTGCAATCATCCAAAAAAGTTCACCTGAAGAATGTTTTTCATCAATGGCCATCATTGATCCCATCTCACATGTGATAAATGATTCACCACATAAAATGGGCCACAAAAATAGTTGTCCTAGAGAGTAACCACACCTAAAGCCTGGAGATTATCAACCACAACCTCCACCCCCCATATTGAAAATTCATGAGAGGATTCATGATATATCCCTAGAATCTTATAGAAGACCCTTACTCACTGGGTTGTAGGGGATTTATATCTCAATCACCATCTCTATGATAACCATATATAGAGTTGTTCCCAGAGGAATCAATGGTGATTACAAATCAACACCATGCCACAGGTATATGAAAATTTAAATCTTCATTTCCATTATGAAAATCATAAAATCCCCAAATAGAGTCATTGGATCCTCAACAATATAAACAATCAAATAAAATCATATCCCTTAATGATCGCCACACCATAGGGGTCATTGAGTATTAATCATCTCAACCACCACAGAGTGAATCCATATTCTATAGGATGAGAGGAAAATAGTTACTGGCCCACCTATCCCTCCAACCACAAGGAAAAAACTACTAGTAGGGGCACATACAACCACGTCAAATAAAGATCCCTCAATATAATAAATCATAGGCCAAGATAATAGGAACATTCTATAAGGTCGATCACACACAACTAAGGTGAAAAGAAAAAAAATTAAAAACATGTAAAAAGGTTAAAATAGTGTACGTACTAAATGTTGTGTAGAATAATCATGTCATGTTAAATCTAATACCACAAAAACCATTTCTATATACTCCTCTTTGAATGATGTCAATGTCAACATGGAAAACATTTATCAAGACCCAAGTGTAGAAGACTTCAACATGGATAATATACTATAATATGAGGATGATTTGGATGAACTAAATGATGATTCATGCAACTGGAATGAGATAAGACTCCATAATTTGGAATAATTGAAAAACTAGTTCCCACCTATGTGCCGGATTTTTACCATGGGGATGTGTACATCTACATCCCAATAACATCACTTATAAATTGATGTTCATTCCATAGCGGACCAATTTTCACAATATGAGAGTCAAATAAAAACTATAAGGAAACATAACATGGATATAATTAGGGTAAGTATTCCCAATGGTTATAATATTCCTGTAGATACAAATATTCTCCATTCCATATCCAAAACACCGAAAATAATGGTATCTAAGAATCTTATTGTCCATGGATATATGCAACCAATTTACATATATGGGGAAGTCTAAAATGATCACGAATTCCATCCATTTTGGAGAATGTCACTCCCTCTTTAGGGGAATCATTAATCCATGGGATAAATACGGATCTTCATGAGATGAAGGTGGGAATACCTCATCAGCACCCGACCAATATTTATGGATAGGAGACAGCTCTAATTGTTGTGCCCCTAGGGTTACTTTTTTTCATCGAACCCTAGATACTCAAATGGAATCCATGGAAGGGTTACTAACATCAATGTATCCTGAGTGGAATCTATATAATTAATGTATGGATGATACTACACCTACATCCAACCTCAGAAATTATACAATCTCAAACATTGATGTTACAGGAGACCCTAAAAAACATCTTGAAAACTTCACATCAAGATGTTATCTGATGAAGAGGACTCAAGGTCAATAAGAGGTAACAAATAAGGGGAATTTTATACTAACTCATACATGGCCAAACATTTTTTGGAATAGTACACTGGAATCAGTATTTGTTGATGATTGAGATGTACATAATTATCTTTTCCATTATTAGTTCATCTCAACATGGAAAAAAATGATGTTTTCAAACTGAAGAACTAATAAAAACACTAGAATTAAAGTGTGTATGACATTATTGTGAGAAGTAAAGGATTAAATTATTTATTAAACATCCATCTATCAACAAAAATAACTAATGGATTACTATGAAAACAATCTGTTCAATGATTTCAAGAAGCATCAGATCATACTGAATAATCTAGGAGGGTTCCAAGCATCCCCTAAAATAATGAAATTCAAATAGGATGATATTCAACGAACCTGTTTCAAAACACAACCCAAGCACATAGAATAGTGGAAAGTATAGTACTATATGACGATGTAGTTTTCACACTAAATCCCACATTAGTTCCCATATAGGTACTTAGGTAGGCTCTGAACCTCCCATCACATCCTGTCCAGTGTGACAAACACATAATCTCCATTATCCAGAAGAACATATATATCAAGTCCCCATTGATATTTGAGTTATAGATTAAAATAGAATAATTATTAAAAAAATTAAAAGTACCTTATTATTTATTGGATTCCATACACAATATCCTACCCAAGAATCCACTGGTGAGAATGACTGGTGTGGTTAACCACACTGACCATCCTGACAATCAACCTAACCATAGGAGTTAGTGTAGCGGTATGTAGGACTTATTTATCTTAAATGAAATCATTTAAGTACTATATCAATTTATATTGGATACATTAGAATCCATCATAGAGAATGTTTCATTCATAAGCACCATCTTGTTAGAAGAATAAGAAGATGGATTGAAACAATTTCCATTAATGAAAGAATAAATTTTGATAACTAGATGATTCGAAAAGATATTTATCGAGCTTCTTCAACCATTAAATTAATGTTTTGTAGACCTGAAATTGTTCCACCACATAAGAGGGTAAAACCACAACTACCAACCAATTGTGTGTGTGAAAATTGTAAGTATGAAGAAATAGATTTGTATGTATTGTATTCTTCTCTATTTCAGTCCCTAACTCTTGATGTTTTCCTCCCTAAAACATCCACTTCATGGGAATTAGACCCCAAATTGAATCTCCATATTACGGAGAACTCATATATGGTCCATTAAATGTGATACACATGGTATACCACTGTTTTGATGATTATTATTCCCCTAAATACAAATTTACCAAACATTACCAGTTAATGGGAGGCTGCATTCACCAAAACTATGGGTAGAGAGGAAAAATGAATGTGGTCACCCACAATAATCTGATCATATCCCCATAGATGACATATATTCTGCTAATCCACCTCATATTCTTCATTTACAGAACATTATTCCCATGATAAACCATTATTAGGAATTAATGACATTTGAAAAAAAATTACTACATTATGAAATAGTTGGTATTGTTTCCAGCGAAGATCTTAATTCTTGATGTACTCCATAAAGAAAATAAAATTATGAAGTCACTTAATGAAATGATTAATATCCCACAAGAATAATAGGTAGATGTCAATGAGGATGGGGCCTATCAGTTAGAGGCTATATACTGGGAATTTCATTTTTTTTTCATATTCACATATTAGGACCGAAAAGAGGTCCTTCAAAGACCAATAAAGCCCCTAAATGTTTTAGGAATACTAAATACATCAAATTTTCCAAATGTCCTGATTGATAATGTATTTTGAATCAATATAATCCCTATTTGAACCCCCAAAAATTTGGTATTTTATGAAGGGGGCATATCTCCTAGAAATCTGACCATTATAGGGTATGCTAGGTGTGAAAAATTCCTCTCAGGAAGATCAAATTAGATTCCTAGTTTGGGGATCTCATGTCATACACTGAGTTCATGGTTATTCTGTAGTACACCACATATAATGTCATCTTACGGAGGCTATAGATCCATTTCCACTCATTGATACCTTCAGTATTCAACGAGTATTCATTGTATCACATCAATGTAAAAGATTGACCACATTATGGTGAAAACACCCTTTGAGACATGTGGAGTAAAATATGATGAAGAATATTTCTACATGATTGTGGGAAAGTAACCAATGAAAGATGATGAAATATATGTTTTTTCTCTAGATTAATTTGCGGTCACCTCTGTGAATCCCTAGATTATTGTAGTCAATGATTATGTACTCAATAAATATGTTCATGGTAGTAAATCAAATAATATAGGTCCCAGAACATTGAATCATTAGTGATTTTGGAAAATGAAATCAGCTCTGGAATCTCCAGAAAATGAATCAGATAGAATGTGGTGGTAATGACTCTTATAATTACATCACACACTAAGATAAGGATGGAAATGTACCCATATGATGAGCTGCATCAAAGAATTCATCCACTGAATCATAATTGGAGGATGGGGAGGAGGACCTTAGGAATTCCCCTCCATTATTTTTGGAATGTGTCTCCACCACCATATATGAGCATAGATTGATAAATTATGGAAATAAATACGACCCTTGAACTACTCTGATGAGTGAATCCATTCCCGTCGATGATAATGTGATAAACATTTCAATTATAATGAATAAAAGATATGTGATCTCTTGGAAATAAAAAAATTACTTGAATAAATATAGTTGTGGAAACGCATAATATCTGAATATTCAATGAGTATTAGGGTTTCATGATGGATTATAGGAGGATTCACCCCCCTCATGCCATCAGTGTAGTGATGAAAGTTGAATATTTGATCAAAGAAATACTTTTCCAACAATTAAAATAGCCAATATTGCTTCTAACAACTTTCTCATCATGATTTATACTGGAATGATTGGGAATACAATGATTTCAGATATGTTAATTGGAATTATCCAAATGATGGTTTCTCATTACTAATAAAAACACCATTGGGCGATGCAACTACTGGCTTCCAAACCCTTTACATCATGTATAGATTCATGGGGTACAATCTAATATACATGGAAAACGAAGACGAAGAAGCCACTTTCATCAGAGTAACTCAGGGAATCCCGTGTAATCAAGATCTTTCTTTGGATAAAATAAATATGAAGTAATATATGTATTTTCCTTGCATCACTTTTTTATACCATTTGTGGGAAGGATAAATGAGTTATATGTCAATGACCAGGTTTTTAAATCCCCACTGTTATTTGATCACATCATATATCTCTAAAAAATATTCGACAATACGGGAAAAATATTTATGATGAATCCACTAAAATGTGATTTTTGGGTAACATACTGAATGTTCCATGGTTTTGTGATATTCCACAATGAAATTATGATTGAACCAAAGAAGAATTGTATTATTTTTTCAATTCCATCCCTATAATTCTCAAATAACAAAGGGGACTCCTCGGAAACCTTTCATACATTTATATATTCATAAATATCATGAACTATAAAGATATACCCTTCATAATGGTAATGACGAAGGTAATCGACGATCAATGTGATATTGAATGTAAAAAGTCCTTTGAATGTATCAAGTAGTACTTACTGATCCCACCAGTTTTGATTCCTCCGATGGAAGGGAGGCCACACATCTTATATGTTTCTGTCATATGTAAATATTAGGGTATTTTACTCACATAGGAAAATGATGTTGGAGGTGAGAATACTCTCTACTACCTAAAATGGACAATTCAAGGTACTAAGACTAGTTATTATTATGATGAGAAGAACTATATAACACTCATCTTTTCTATGGAACGATTGATTCATTACTTACAACATTTTGAATTCCACATGGTATATTGTATTGATCATATAAATTAATTCCTTATCCTCCCAATATTTACTACGAGGTTCACATAATGGGAAGTCATTATGAAAAATATCTTATTTAGTTTACATCACTGATGACAATGATTAGAAAATATCTAGTTGACATCATTACAACAAATCATTCCTGAGAAGAAAAACAAAACTACAATAATCTCCAAGATGAAGATGTATTATTTTCCCATGACACTCCATAGACCTAGGAGATTTAAAATGATGGTGCCTCATAGTGTCATGATGATTCATGGATGAGAAAATCAAAGCTCAAAAAATTATGTATTGGAATTTTATTTTTCCCTCTAAACTGTGTACTTTTTTCATAATCATTCTCAATATTCAATGGCTATAAAAATAATGAGGTTGAATATCAAGACCTCATCACTATGTTGAATCTATCCTGAAAACCTCATATATCCAAACTAAATATCAATGGTGACACAAAAAATGATGATAATAAATATCAATGGAAAATATTCCATTAAAATGGAGTAAATGTCGCCTCACTTACTACATCTGGTGATTGATGGAAGTATTCTGTATTGATACCAAAATCCATTATTTTCACAAATCACTGAATTATCATTCTAAAGCACTATATAATGTAGTCACTATCCTCTCTATTCCTATTTAGGTTGATGAAATATTCAGTATCACAATACAGTGAATGGTCTCATCTATAATCACATATTATATGGTAAAAATCAATCTTGTCAGCATCACCCGAGAGTGTAATGATCCAATGAACACACCTGGATAGATAGGTCCCATAATTTTCTATCAACAAAATATGAATCTCCCAATAGATCATGCTTGAAGGGAACAAATTTCGATTTTATTAAAAATATTAACTCTATATGATTGTTCATATGAGAAAAATGCATCATCATATGGTGCTTTAAGGTAATCCTCTTCATGTACTTATAAGAAGAAGATATTTCTTCAATCATGGAAGAATTCCATGCCAGATCATATGGAAGCCACCAATTGTGGACTAGTCTCTCCCTCCAAATTAGATAGTAGGTATATTTTAAGAAAATCATTATACAAGACTATGTGGAAGACATCATGAAATTTCAGGTGTTCCAAATTCATTATAAATTCATCCATCAACCTTAGAAATTTCTACATTAATCTAAATATTTCTTTTCATGTTTCATTTGGGGGATGGATGTGGTGGGACCGCATCCCCCAGCCAAAACTAATTATTTCATGTACATCCTTACTGGTACTAGTATATTTTAAAAATTGGGTGAGGTAATACCCCTTAATGAATTTGGGATGAATAATAGAATAAAAATCATATAATCACACATCATCACCATGATCAGGGTCGCTCGAACTATATTGATGGAAAATGTCACGAACATCTATTTTATATAATTTAAGAGTGTATACCATGGGTATAATATTTATTCCTATTAATCATCTAAATATTATATAGTATAAAATGGATTGATAGATTCATTCAATAAAACACTCTCTAATATAATCAAGAATATGGTGTATGTTGGGAAAAAATACCTCAAGGTATCATTGAATAATTTTTTTAGGTTATTGTGTTTGTTGAAAAAGTAGACATATGTGTTGTTATTGTTGAGAAAGAAAACCATGACATAAATTTTTTTTGTCAAAGGGGATTTCATGGTTGCATGTCGAGTTCAAGGTCTATGGTTAACAATCCATGTTTGATTCAAGAATGTCAACAATGGAATGGATGATCTGGAGGTGGTACAAAAAGAGAAGATAAGGGTCGTGCAAGTTTTTGGAAAAGGGACATGTGCACCGCGTATTTGAAGGAGAGGAAACTTGCGTGCCTAATATTTTTCAAGATGAGAACATCAAAATCTGGAAAAGGGATAAGGGTCGCACAAGTTTTGGGTTAGGTCTTGCAAGTGACTAGCGTGGTAGAAACAATGGGCAAAGACTTGCTCGTTGAGACTTGAGCACCATCGGGAAGGGTGTACAAATTCCTATAAATAGAGGTTCACCCCTCCACATTCATTGAATAGTTCAACACATAGAAAAATCATTGCTCTCGTCGTGCAGGTGTGGTGGTCACCCAAGTGTGGTGTTGTCGTGCAAGTGGAAGTTGTGCGCCAAGTGATAGTTGCATGCAGAGGTTGTTTTGGAGAGAAAGGTAGTGAGTCGCGCAAATTTGGAGTAGCAGAAGATTATGTTGCACAATTGGTTGAGGTGGACTTGCGCACCAGTTTTGACTTGGCCTTCGAGACTTGCGTTCCTGCTTAGAGAAGGGCATCATGTAAGGGTGATTCACGACAGTGATTCAGGGCTACGTGAAATATGGAAGATTGTCTGATACCTTTGTTGAAAAGTGAGATTCATCTACAGGTGACAGTTGGACTTCAACATAGCATCTACATACAATAAAATATTCATAAATTATTGATAATGAAGAGACCTACATGTCTATAAACTGTTAGTGGATCCTTTCTAGAGTAGTGAGCAATGGAAGAGGAAGAAGGTGATCCTCTCCACCGGCAGCGAGCCAGAGAGAGAGAGAAACATGGAGTGACCCTGGGGAAATCATTGAGTTGACCCTAAAATTTTAAAGGCAGTGAGCTTGGGAATAGAAGTGATCTATCCAAAACCTTGTAAATAGCAGTGTGCTTATAGTGGATTTGGTACATCGACACATTTCTGTTGTATGCTCCTTGGACATAGCTCAATAATGGTGAAGTAAGTAAACATTATTGTGTCATGTGCATGCTTTACATTCTATTTATATTTTTCAATGGGAAAGAGAGAGAACAATTTTTTTATTAACAACGAAACAAGATCAAAATGGGCATTAACATTAAATTAGTCATACCATGATTAACCCCCCCTTCTCAGTGTATTCAGCCTTGTGGACCTAACAGTGTACAAGGATAAGATGTATTGGCTGGAAAAACACCTATATGATTTATGCGACTGTAGAACCACAACATGTACATCAAAATATAAAATGCCATACTTATTTGTGAATAAAACCTAGGTTGGGTTACCCAATGAGGCACATCTTCCTTCCTCTGAATATCTATTTTCTAAAATCACAAGAATTACAAAAAATCATAAATGTGGATGTATGAATTAGAATGGCTAGATGGGAATAAATTGAGCACACTACATATACTTGAGGATCATAAGTTTTGGATAGAATAATCCTGTAATAATTTATTTCTTTTATTAATTTATCCAAGGCGATCTGGTGTTGGCTCTCAGAAACCCAACGATACCAGGAATGAAGCCCATGAAACTGGAACCCACGTGAGAACAACCTTATGTCTTATATATGGTTTATCATAATTGATCCTACCTAATTGCCTCTATGTATGGAGACCATGTCACACAACCCACCAATGTGAGAATTATCAGGAAATACCATACATCAATATCATGATTTGGAAATATTCATCACAATAATCCATGTCATTTTTCATCAGTACATGAAGTTAAATAATACAAATAATTCATGAGTATATGAGGTTATGAAATATAAGTTTATCCAAAAAAGATGAAATAAAACATTACATTTTCCTAATAACTATGTGTTTCATGATTCCTATAATAAATGGATACATGGTGAAACCTAAACCACCATTCATGGGCTTAGCCAGATGATTACATTCATTTCATGTCATGTAATCAAATTTCCTTACTGCATGACATTATACTGAATGGAAAAGGTCCTTACCCCAAGATAGTTAACTATGAATAAAAATATTCCTTTGACCTATTGTAAAATTGCATGGATTGAGAAATACCATTTTCTTCCATGACCGTTGATCTATGCCCATACCACCAGATTTAAAATTACATGGATCCCTAATATCTATAATCATTCACATCTATTAACCCACCATTTTACTGCATGACATTAAACTATATGTGTTTCGATGAATTATGTATTTCATGATTCACATTTACAATGAGATATGTAGGGATTCATATATCTTATATATTGTTCTATCCCCCACATGATACTAAATTCCCTTTTCCTAGTTTTAAATATGTATGCATCATGATAGGTACACTTGTGGTTCCTGTTTTCTCAAAGATAGCATAACTCATGTGGTTTAATAATTTCCTTCAACAATACTTAAATTATTGAATTTCAAAATATGAAATATTATTCATTTACATTGTTTAATATTTTCCTTCAACAATCCTGCTTTTTAAAAGAATAATATTTGATGCGTTAATAATTTCACTCAATAAGATAATTATAGGTTTTCAAAATAATATTAATTTATGTGATTTTAACTTCTTCAATAAAATATAAAAATAATTATTTTTGATAGAACTAATAAATTTTTAGATAATATCATATATCTATTATAATTGATTTTATAGTCTATAAATATGAAAATATTGAAATTATTACATTATTTGTTATTAGATTCAAAAAATTAAATATAGTTATCAAAACAATAATAAATTCAATCAAGTAAATGATATTAGAATAAAATTTAGATCTATTACATTGATTTAGATCCTTTATTGGGTTTTTTTTAAAGGGAATGATATGAATAAAAATATTCATGTGATCAGAAATAAGTGATGAAAATTTCCAAAACCTAGAAATAAATATATTATTATGAATAGTTCGATTTCACTCTAAAAACATAGAACATTGATAATAATGGTTGGGATTTATTTGTGGATAAATATTAATCCGAAAATAGGTTGGATACATCTTGTAATGGTTGAAAAAATATTATCCATGGCATTGGGATAATTATATTTATCATCATGTCAGCATATGTTCTAAGCAATTTTGATGGAAAATGATCAGTTTTAGTCAAAATATAATCTGATAATTAATTTAAAATTTGAAGGATTGAGGGATGTTGCAGTGGGGATTTTATTAAGGATTGGAGTGATAAACAATAATATAGAGGCTAAGGTGTAGAATTTTGGTGGTTCTTCCAAATTTAAATTGGGCTTGGTGCAGTTATTTACAGGGATGTATTATGTGGTTCTTCTATTTTTGGAATACTCACAACATGGACTATCACTATAGTGTGGAATTTTTATTGGTGGATGTGTTCAAATATATAGTGATCCTGGTTTCTTCATAGTCCATTCTCACATAATTTGAATACATGGCATGACCAATGATATTTTTCTTAGACAATGATTTGTCTAGGCCTACTATATTTTAGTGTGTCTCCAAGAACAATGCTGATGTACTTTTTTAGATATTCTACATCAAGTTGTGGTATGTTTTTTCATAGTATTATGTTCGTCAGAGTAACTATAGAATATATAACCCCCACAAAACCCATAATTCTTTTGGATTCCATTTAGTTATTTGGAAACCCAATTTCATCCCAATGTGACATTTCATCCCCATTTTTGTCTGACACCACCATCCTAGGTAGATAAATTCTTGGTGATTTTATGTGAGTTCCACTAATTTCAGGTCCTTGTCTTTCCCATGTTTATTTTAACCAGAGAAGGCTGTTATAATGTGAACAATTGGGTTTTCTGTTGTTTTTGAATAAAAATGATAATGGATGTTGTATCCTTAGTTTATCATGGTGTTCTTTTCTATTTTGGTTCTTGGAGATCAGATTCCTCTTTTTTAAAATTTCTAAATGGTTAAGAAATATTGGTTTGAGGATTGTGATCATTCAACATTACATTTGTAGTAGATGTTTTGATATTAAGAGAATATTTTATTCATTTGGGTAGATGGTATGTACCACCTCAATAAAGATAATAAATTAATAAATTGATATTAAAGGGTTAGGGAGTGGAATCCCTGGTTTAAGGAATTTTTATATTTTTATAGAGTTTATACTGGAGTTTTTTGTTACTAAAATACATAGCCATTACTTGGTTGATTGTGTTTTATTCAATATGATTTTGAATCCCTTATTTAGTTATTATTTGATATTACACACAAAAAATTGAAAAGGATCATATATCCATATAATAATATAGTCTCCTATGATATCATTGTTTGTGTGATAATTTGATAGAAAATGAAAGAAGTAAATTTCATGCAATCCAATTTTGTTATTTTAAATTTAAATAAGTTATTTTCTAGTGTTTAATGGTTTTGATATTTGTAGGTTGTGATAAGGACCTTTTTGTGACTTTTCAACGTGTAAATGATGGTCTTGATGATATGAGGATGGGGAATTTATTATTTTTTGGTTGTGTTGTGTGATTATCGCAATATTACATGAATTAAACGTTTATAGGTAATTTTAATTGGAACATGTTTGAATGGATAAATAAATCTTGAGTAGAAATGTGATGTGTGGTTAAGTTGATATTGATTATTTTGAAATGATTTGTCATGAGAATTTGATAATTTTTCCTAACTAGTAAATCATAAAATAGAATATGTTGAAAATAATAGGTGAAATTTAGAATTTTCCTTGTGGATTTTTCAAGGGGTTTTATCTTTTTAGCAGTGGTAGAAAAATTGTAAGTAGTTGAGAGGTTTTTTGTGAATTAATGAGTTCAGATGGTACATTATATGTGACCATTGGACTGGACCAGTGCGTGTGACTAATATTTATGGTAATTTAATTATTGTTTTTATATTCACCCCACAAATATCAATCACAGTGTGATGAAAACCAAATGATTGGGTGGGGGTGTTTTCCCAATATTCAAGATAGTGTGGATGGATGGCTGGTTACTTCCAATATCATAATATCCCACCCATATATTTTTCTAATGAACTAGTTGTGAGGGTAAAAACTCAACATCCAACTCATGGTGATCATAGAAAATATTTATGAGGTGGTTGATTTAGATTTATGCATGGTTGGTGTGGGGAATGATGATGATGCAATTAGGTTACCATAATGTTTTGTATATATGGATGTTTTTGATATTCAATTTGATCGACCTTTTGTATTTTAGAAAGATGTGATGTGATGTCCTATGAATCTATAGGTGGTATGAAGTGGCTATTTTCACATAGTTGTCAAGTAAATAAGGTAGTTTACCATGATTCATCCATATTAATTACAATTCTAGAGATATGGATGTTACCTAACATAATATGTTGGGGGTTGATATTATTAAATCAATGAGAAATGGGTGCGGGTTTCCTATTTATTAATATTAATCTTATTCTCTACTATACATGGATTAGTTATTTTGTGAGTTTGTCGTAATGAGGTTGTGATTGGATAGCTAACTGACTAATGTTCTATTGGTTCTACAATATTGTCACTAGAACATCAGAACAATATTTCCACATGCACATGTGGTACCGCAGATATGATCCCTTTGAGTATACCACTATTTATCACCCCTTGAAATTCAGAAATTTTTTCCTTATTTCCATCATTACTTCATGGATTTTCTAGGACATTACTATCTTTTACATTGGAGATATTGTTTTATATCTAGGATAAAACGTTATTTTGGTTTCATTTAGATCCTAATTATATTTTAGTACAATATAAAATAATTTTGAGGTGATTCTATGTTAAATATCATAAAATGATGTGGATTTTCATTGGGGAAAAATTATCATAACTTCCCTTACAATAATATATAGTGGTTAGTGGCTCTATTAGAGAGTTTTTAAACCCTAAAATCTAGTCCCCACCCAGGGGACTATTAGATGATTGATTATAAGGTCACTTAGTGTCATCTATTATTCCCAACTCATCAGAGGAAGATTTGTTGGGAGGAGTTCATGACAGAGTTGTGTTATAGGGAGCTTGAAAGGTTGGATGGAAATTTGTATTCAGAATAATTTGGATTTCATGCGTTTGTTTGGAAGGAGATTATAATTATATTTGTTCATTATGTTTTCCCAGGAAGACTTGTTAAGATGTGGGATTTTCAGGCCCCCTGAGATCCAATATGAGGAATCTGATATTATAAAGAGTCCATGTGAGGTAGCAATACTAGAATCGTAATTACCTAAATGATGTACATGAATTATGATTGTTTATATTATTATATTAATTTAGTGATATTTTGAAGATTAAATGAATTAAATGATTTTAAATAAAATATCATTCTTCCATGTTTATATAATTTTGATTTTCTATTTTATTTATTGATCATTTAAATTTTAAATATGTATTTTAGGATCCTTATATTTTATAGGATGACCGTGGAACTAATAAATAGCCAATGGATCTTCCCGATGAAGGTAGTTGAATAGTGGTTGGGGATATAGTTTTCTTTTCAGTAGAAATATTTGATGATGTAAAAGAATAGTGTCTCTGATATAGAGTTTTTGAACTATTTGTACAAGCTCATGATCACCTTAAATATGATATAGGTCTGGGGATAATACATCATCCTATTAGCAGTCAGTCAGATGAGTGGTGCAACATGTTTTTTATGGGCCTTAAATCCTGGTGGGTCAATAGAGTTAGATGGTGTGTGGGATGTGTTTCAAAAAGATTTATTCATAGTGTTATAATAACAATCCATGATGGATGTTAAAGAGGAAGGGGATACACACTTTTTAGAAAGGGATAATGTCTATATTCGATCATTGGAACAACAACATGGATTTTTTGTTTCCCTCACTGTTTTTTCAAATGAAAATTCCTCTTTGCAGCATCAAGATGAGGAACACTTCTAGTTAATCGAGAATAATGTGATTAATTCAATGTCTCTAATTTACAAAGATATTAAGAATTAGGAGGTCCGATCATACTTATAGACTCTCGAGGAGGGTTATTGTGATTAGGTAACAAGAAGGGTTCCTTGTGGAGTTTTTAAATGGAATATCATGGGTGATAAGAACATCATTTATATTGAAAAAGGGTAGTTGAACTCATTATAATCCTTTTGAAACTATCTAGTCCAATGGTTTATATGATTTTCTTTGGGGATTCTAGAATGTGTGATTTATCAATGGTTGTTGTGCCAATTTTATTGAATTAGTTCCCAATTGTTGTTTGTATTTAGTAGAGTTGCATTCTTTTGTTTTTTTCTCAGTCATAGAAGCATCCACTAATATGATCATTTTAGTAATATGGGAAGTAATAATTTAATGTACTGAGAGGAGATATTTAATATATTGGTTAACCATAGTTTTTCTCTATCGTTTTTATCCTAACCATATATTGGAAATTTTCGTGGAAATTAATAGTGATCTTGGGTTGTTCAGTGCGTAAAATTTTATGTCATATAGGTACCATCACAAGGGGTTCCAAATAGTATTTTAGGTATGATTAACATATCATACTACCATATTTCTTTTTTTGTTTTAGGATCTTTTAAATACTTTCACAACATCATTAGTCTCTCTATTGGGGCTATATGTTGAGATTATTCTCATCCCACTACCACTGTATTTCCTAATTGGAGGTTATACCATGATGTTTGACCTATGGAAGGGGTAAAGGATGATGTTGGGGAATCATCATTCACATAGATATATATTCATTCATTAGATATTACCAGACGATGTCATCGTCATATTTAGTTTTATGTGTTTGATTCATGAAATTATATACCACTAATGGTGAAGGGAATTATTCTTAGTTATGGATGTTTGACATTTATGATAACTTTTGTGAGTGGGGTTTTTATTTTTGCATGTATACACTTTTATGCCATTAAATCCTTGATGGAGGAGTCATTGATAATATTATTAGAAGATCAGCTGGAGGAAGACCCTATGGATATTAGGAAATTTTTAAATATATTTTTTATGAGGTTAAAATGCAACCAGTACTTCGTCATATCAGGTTCAAGATTTGTTTAATGATAAAATTTTATATAATTATAATGCATATTTTTTATATGGGACCATATATGTTGTGTGATTAGGGTATTTAAATAAACAAAATGATAAGAAGGTGTTTATACAAAATAATTTCCATCATGTGGGGATGTATTGTTAAACTATATGTAGATGAATGATATTCAGAGGAAAGGTATAGACTACCGTAGTTTGAATAAGGTGAAAATCATGAATCATTACACTCTTTTTAAGATAAAGGATATTTTTAAATGTTTTGAGATGTTATATTGTTTACTAATATCAATTAGTTTTTTTATATCAATAGTTTAGGGATAACGTTGACGATCTCCCATTAAATACACTAAAATGAATGTATAAGTTCATTGAGCTAGTCTTCATGGTGTATGTTGGAAAAAATAGTCGATATGAATTCATAGGGATCATGTAATCCATGTTTCATTAGTTATTATATAGTTTTTATTCATGTCCGAATAAAATATCATTATCTTCATGATATATGTTGAAGAGAATACTAATGGTATTTTAGATAACTTGAATGTCATTTGATTTGAACAACTATATGGAAATTTATCAAAAAGATAATGTATTTGGAAATACTAAGTGAAATTTTAATTGATTTTCGTTTCCGAGTGGTGTGTTGTTGAATTTCCAAAAATGATTGAATAATTTTTTCATTGTGAATCCCAAAAAATGGGGTAGCGGTTCATGGAATCCTATAATTAATGATTTTTTAAAAATGGGTTTTCTTTTATTTTTTATGGAATGAGGACCCATAAAATATCTCTAATTAGAAATGTCTACAAATTTATCTAGGAAAATCAGTATTAAGAGTAATTCAAATACCTAAATGGGAGGTTGATATATTATTTCATCATTCTATTTAAAAAGAATTTGAAATGTTTTATCTATTCTATGATGATTACCTTTTTATAATATGATGAATACTGATGAAAAATTATTGTTCCTATATAGGTATAGGTAGTTCAATACCCACGAGAATGATTATTCAAATCGCGATCTCGATCTAGAAGGAATTCTTTTAATGATGATTTCGAGAAAATAACATATTGGATAACATATTTTAGTATATATATATCATTATTTGATGAGGTATTTCTACTAGTATGATGATTTGAATCCATAAAAATGGAGTGTGATGATGTTTTTTATGGAAAATATATTCAAAATATCAAACACCCCATGAAATGGTAATATTTTGACTAATGCACTGAGCATGAATTCATGAATCGATGTTGTTCAATAATTCAAAATAATAGGTGGGTGATTGTATTGTTGGATGAATTATTCTTATATTATTGAGTGGTAGGTGAGGGAGGTTTCTTATTTTATATTATTATTCAATATTCTTTAATTTATCAAGTGGAGGAGTCTCTACTATTGGACACAAAGGAATAGGTGACACATGATAGTGTAGGCTATATAGATTTTCCTTAGGGACTAATAGATGAGGGTGAAATTTTTATTCTGTTTCAGGTGTTGTTGTTTGTGCATCAGGTTATTCCTGAGGGCATTTCAGGGTAGGGTCTTCATGTTTGCTAGAGTCCTCTGAGTATGGGGATCAAGCTTAACATGGATGAGTTGGTTATCCAAGGAAAGATGTGCGGTGGGGGTGTCTTCTATGACCAGTCAGAGTCTATTATTGTTGCATTCATTGGGTGGATCGGGAGAGGAGACACAATACAGGCAGAAGCCTTGGCTTTCGCTACTAGTTTGCATATGTGCATGCTCAGGTAGTTTCACTTGGGTCGGGCAGAGATAGACTCCATGTTACTGTACAATGCACTACAGGGAAAGGGAAGGATTCCATGGGCTATTACATACACTGTTAGGCGGTGTAATCTGTTAATAGGGGCTCACACAGAGGTCTCTCACACCTGGTGGGAGGGTAATATGGTGGCTTACTTTTTGGCATCTTTGGAAACTCCAGATCTATGTAAGTTTTCTTTCTCTGAATTTGGTTCCATTCCTAGCGAGGGGTTGAGATTTGTTGTCAATGATGCGTTGGTCTTGCAGTACTTTAGACAACCATAATGTTGTTTGATGTTTGTGGTTTTTTTTCATATCAATAAAAATGGAAATTTTCAGTCAGGTAAGATGATAGGGATTTGTGGATACATGGGTGTCTAGGGTCTATTCTCTCAGCATAATTAAACTATTAGTGTAGTTAATATATGAAAACCCATAAAATAGTTTTACTTTTTAATAATAATAATTCAGTATTTAAATAAATCTTCTCCAAATGTTATAATAAACATTTCATAAAAAATCTATGAAAACACATATAAATAATAGAATCCACATGAAGGAATCTAAATAAAATCAAATTTGAACACAAGTTGTGATATTTCAAGGAAACCATTAATTAAAAGTAATCTAAAATGTTATTACCAAAAAAATTTATAAATCTATATCAATGCCCGATACATTTGAGGGTGATATATGAAACACCAACCAACATATTAAAATTTACAATAACCATTAAAAATACAAAAAAAATAGGATTCAAAAAATTCATAGTCATTCTAATTGAAAACATTTTCATTCCTTCGTAGATTCAATTACTCATTTAAAAGATATGAGTTTTATGAAAACTACTCTAAAAACATAAAAAATGTTTCGAATAAATGTTGATAGAATCCTTAGAATATATCCCCCAATGTTGAATAAAAATAATTTAATGGTTTTTTAGATAAATTAAACACTGTTTTTTAAAATCATTATAAACATTCATTAAATCACCATTGAAAATATAATTTTTTTAGATTACTAGAAGAACCCCACAATAAAATGGGATATTATATTATTAAAAATTAATTTTAAACTATTAAATAAATATTTATAATCAGAAATGGAAATAACTATATGAAAATAATTTCATGTTGAATACATTAAAAATAAATTTTTTCAATATTTAAAAATTATATTAAACATTTAATAAAAATAAAAATGTTTTCAATGATTAATTTCAAGCATTTTCAATGATAGTATAGGGTATTATGAATTAATTTTATAAATCATTTATCTATAGATTAAAAATTCCACAAAACAATTTTGATGAATTTTTTGGGATGAGAAAAATTGTAAATCATTTAAAATAATGTTTAAATGAGTCATCCACTATTCCTTTTAAAATGGGAATCATTTTGAATGAGTGAACATGAAAAGAAAAAAACCACGCATATATATATATATACATATATATATATATATATATATTTCTGATATAATTTTTCAAATATGTATTATATAAAATATATAAATTAATATAGTATTATAAACCAAAAGGTTCCTAAATAATTGAAAGATGAGATGAGAAACCCTTATAATATTAGTAATTCATGAATAAATAATATGTTTAATGAAGGAAATTAATTTAATTATTTTGATGAATAATTTAACTGAAATAATTTATCAAAATTAAATCATATGGAATTAATTTTACCATATCAATAAATAATTTTTCACATTATGAATATTTTCTTTAGGAATTTGGAATTGAGACCAAGAACTATTATGAAGATCAAGATAATTTAATTAGTAATAAATAAAAATAAATTATTGTGTGAATCAAATTTAAATCTACATAAGAAATTTTAAATGGCATATAAAAATCTTATTTCATAACATAGAATATTTTTTATAAGAATGTCAATGATGAAGATATATAACTTAGTGAGAAGAAATTGAGTAATAAATTCTATTATATTGAGTAATGTATTGTTTTGTTCTTTCTCTAACTAATAAATAGTAATATTATATTAATTACATACATGATTTTAATTAATTTTAATTTTAGTTTCCTTATTATTATTCCTTTTTTCATATATAATGGTTTTCTTTTTTTTAAATTAGTTATGTTTATGTGAGATATTTGGAGGTGGTTTAGCCCAAAACAACATTAGTGTGTTGATTATGAATAAATGGTTCATGAATCCATAATTCCCTAAATCATAATAATAAAATATTTTTTAATTTTATTAAATTTATATACATTTATGATAATCCATGTATGTATAATATAATAATGAGATACATCATGCACAGTGGTTGTAATCTGCACATACATATGAATGAAATTTTCATATTCCCAACAAATTAAAAAGTACAAATGATGATAAAGGATTGAAATTTAAAAATAAAAATATTATTATATGTAACATTATTTCTTGTTAAATTAATAAATTTTCCAATCCATATGAGGTGGTGGTAATAAACTAAACACATTGCTTGGTTGGTTTGTTTTCTGCAGATATTGATGAACAACATTTTCACTTTCCATCTAATTAGATTTAATAAGGTATAATATATGTCTTTATTATCCAATAATAATTACGTCATAATGAAAATTTATATCCCATATATAAATATCTAAAAATAGTCATGTGATGTGGTGATGGAAAATGAAATACACTACTTTATGGATGTGGTATTCCATACGTACAAATGAGTGATGTTTTAATATAAACTAAAATTAAAATGTGGGACAAAAGAGTTCATCAAATTTAACAATAATAAAAAAAGTATTTATATAAGGATAATTATAATATATATATTGGATTTATATGAATAAATAAAAATGAAATAATTATTTTAATATATTAACCTCTTCCATGGAAATCCTCAATTGGATTGAACATAAGGCTTTTGAATGGTTAGATTATGGTCATAATAGGGTCATGCAATTTTTTTCTGTATTTTGGGGAATTTTGGAGTATTATGTTCAAATAAAAAAGAATTAATTTTTTCATATTTAATTGTTTTATTATATCATATTTTATAAGAAAAAGATAAAGAAAGTTTCTGCAAATAAAAAGTCAGTAAGGTTAATGAATGTAATATTAAAAATATAATTTCACTCAAAAATGTAGAAATCATGGCATTATATACCATTAACAATCATAATTTTCCACTTATAATAATTTTTGGATTTTTAAATCCACCAATTAGATATTTTTTCCATTTCAATTCATTAATTATATTTTTTGGACAAATTACATGTTTTTAATTTTCTAAAATAATAATATATATGGGTTTCAAAAATAAATATATAAATCATCAAATATAATTTATAAATATAAATTAAATTTATATAAAATAAATATTAATTAAAAAAATTAAATTTATTATATTAGAAATGATTTACCGAAATTTTGTAAAACATAAACTATCTTTGTCTCGACAATGTGTACGAATTTTAGGTTAATATATATTAATTAATTTTTAAAAAATTAAATCCACAAAATATTAATTTACTGAAAATCCAAATTATGGGTTCAAATCATCAATATGTTTTTTTATAATTTTCTATATCATCAAAATTTATTAATCAGCGAGTTTATCATTTTTTAATTTTTATTTTATAATAAGAAAGTTATCTCATAATCAAAGCATGTGGGAAAAAACCATTTCTATTGAATTTAGGATAATTTAAAGATTAAATAAAATGATATAATTATATAAAGAAAATAATTATTTATATTTTTTTCCTTAACACTATGTTTCACAACTTGTAAAAATTGTTATCCCTATCCAGATGATTAAGATTTTATAAGGTGAAAAATATTTATAAAAAAACTGGATCTTGTTAAATAATATAAATATGATGATTCAAAATTATAAAAACATATAATAGTACACAAATTATAGCCTTTTTGAAATTTACATTTGAATATATTTATCTAAAACTATTTGGAAAACAAATTTTTAAAAAACACACCTTTTTAGAAAAAATAAATAAATTTAGAATAAAATACTGTATAATATGGGTTGACATTGAATTAATTTTATTAATTTTAATGAAATGAATATTATTTTTCATTCAATCCAAACAAAAAACTATAGGGAAATATTTAATACATGTATCTTAGATAAGAGAAAAAAATAAATATTATTTAAATGAAAACCCTAAATTCCTTTAAAAAATATCCAAATTAAATTTCTACTATCAAAATTATAATTATATATTTAATTTAGAACATATAATAAATTATATATTTTTAAAAAAAAATATACAAAAACTATTAGGTCATTTTTATACATGAAAATTTCATGACCATGTTAGTATTATTAAATTAAGTATTTTTCCAATCCAACCAAAAATAACGCAATTTAGAAAAATCCAGGAAATTTATCTTATGCCTATTTTGACATTCTGATGTCATAAATATATATTATTAAATACAATTAAAATTATGATATTCTAAAATTCAACATCTATATGAAATTATAAAATATTCTTGAGACCCTCAATTAATGATGAATAACAACTTTACTTTTTTTGTATTATTGAACTCATTTAATTTCAATTAACATTGACTAATAGATTATTTATAATTTTTTTATAATACTATATTCTTTTACCATAAATTTTAATAATTCTTTTTTTCACATTAATTATCAATGTGGTATATCCCATGTTATTTAACATCATAATTCTTTAATGAAATACATTTTAAATTATTAATTTTTTATATTCCCCATAATGAAATTGAATCCTCAAAATATTTATTAGTAATCACAATGGAAGGAGTTAAAATAACTTTCAAACTCTAATTCATAGAAGGTTATATGGATTTTAAAAAATATTAATTAAATGGGTCTCTAATAATGGAACATTAAAAAAATATATGGTCATGAATTGTTGAGTGGATGTGAAATATTTATATGTTTTAGAAAATACTGTGTAGTATTTCAAAATAGTTTTAATGAACCCATTTGTATAAAATTTAATTTTAAAAATATTATTAATGTATTTTTTCGGGAAAAAAAACCTAACATTTCCTCAATATTTATTGTACGATGGATTTACCATTGCGAGGCTTATACTTATGAATGTGTTTTAGAAAAAGTATATTGATATCTGAGAGATATTTTTCATATAATACTTGATAGATTTATCTTATACCTAATAGTGTATAATGAATATTTTATAAACCTTATTGATAATATTACAAAATATGTAAACATGATTTATTTACATTAGATAAGAATAATTTCAGAATATGGATGTGTTTTGAGATATTTTAAATTTCTACTTCATATTATATTTTAATTAATATATACCCTTGATAAATGTTAAATAAATAATGCACTAAATATTTCATTTAATGGATCATAATATTCATAACATGGATGACAATTTATTACACTTATATATAAACATTTAATATGACCAATTGTCATTATCATATGTATCTGCAATATCTAAATGAAAATTGAATAAAATATTAAATTTTGAAATAACTCATTAATTTCCAATTCATTTATATGAAATCCAAATATATGTTACATATCATTCCATAAATAATTATCCTTAAAAATATTTTAAAAAATTTAACTAAATTTGAATCCTGACAAATTGAAATATATTCTTACATGGTTAATATAAACATTATCACAAATTAATATTAATCACTCATATAAATTCAAATACCAAATACTGGTTATGTGTAATATAATCATAGAAATATATTAATATTTAACCAATATAACAGGAATCACTATGACATAAAACCAGTAATAAATCCCACAGACTAATAAAATTTGTAATGGCATGTGTAATTTATGTTCATTAATTTTATTTTCAGAGAATTATAGTTTTTTTTGGAGGATTCATGAGGATGGTTTTATTAGGGTTAGATATGAAACATTAAATTCATGATGTGAATTATTAATTCAATTTTGAGATGGTGTTTCATGACATATACATTTTATATTTTATCTTTGTAATCCTCAAATGTAATATGTACTTTTCTTGATAATTATAATTTTTTGTTTTGTATGTTGATTAAAATTATTATAATATTATATATTTAAATATATATATATATATCATTCCATGTTTTCTTTTTATTTATTTATAATTTTTATATTTGGGTTGTAATATTTAAAAATAAATAGTGTTGTTATTTTGGGATAATTCGATTAGCACTTGGTATATTTTTTCTACTTTGAAATTCCATTACTATTATTTTATCCTTGATTATTCTATAATAGTTTCCATCATTTAATGAATATAAAATTCATTTGAGACAATCCATTTGTCTTATGGGGTATCATTTTATTATAGTCCATGTCTATTTAGTGATAAAGGATATCAATTCATGTTTTTCATTTTATCTAACTTTGTATATTACGGTTGATAATGTATATGATCATTAGAACATGTGTGAAAGGCTACGATTTACTGTATATGATATACACGTTATAATAAGATTTATGTTTTTATTGGATATCATGGAATATATTTTTCATATTTTATTTACTTATCATATACATTTTTGTGGAGTTTTATTTTTTGTAATTCTCTATTATATTTATTTTATAGGGAACACATTTAGAGATCAAGGGTTTCAAACTACATGAAATCCATGAAACCTGTTTCACAAGTGACCCAATGTTATATAAGGTGGTGCATGGTTTTTTAAAATGCGTGACCCAATATTGACAATAAATTTAACTACACTGTGATTGTGGACAAATTAGTGATTGGTTTGTTAAATGATGTTGACAAACTAAGAAATTTTTTTAATATTTCTTATGGTTTGTATTTTATATTATTTCATATATATTTTATATATATTTATTAGAAACTCATGATTTGTTTAATTTCGTTCCTCTGATTTAAATTGTCTTTCATAGTGATTGACAATTTTATTCGATATACTTTACTTGATATTAATATAGTTCTCTGCCCTAATTAAAATGTCCAGTATGATTATTTTTTGGGAGATATATATCTCATTCCATATGGTAACCCAATAAATAATCAAAATATTATTGATACTATTGTCTGAATGGATAGACAAATGGATGGAGGGGTGTTTATTGGAAAATACCAATCTGAGGATATTTGATCTAGATTATTTAACGGTATGTATCTATATCTGTAATTTTTTCTATAATCATTAATCATTTCAAGTAATACTCAATAATCAAGAGGATGAGAAAAAGTTTGAAAATATATAATATTTTATCATATTTCATGAGACCCATGATTATTTTATAATAAAATGTGTAATTTTTATGCTCAAGGAACCCAACCAAATATGATAGGAGTTCCTTTTCTAGGATAGGTTATAAGAATATAGTATTGACGGACTAAAAATTTATTCATTCAGTAGTTCTATATATTATTTAAAATGTAAAATCATGATATGTCATTTTCTATCATCAAGGAACCCATGTATAAATAGAATTATTTTTTTGATGATTTTTTTCAGTTCAGGGCCAATATGATCTTGAATTATAATGTAAAATAATATTAACATGAAATGTTACATTCAATTGTGATTAGATATTAGTTCATTCAACTGAAATAATTCACCTATGTATATGTGGTGCATCGATTGCTTGTGGTACAGGTAAATCATGATGAGATTCCATGAATTATCGACACTTAATGAATACGAATAGGGAGTGGAGGAATTGTTAGAAAAATTAAAATTAATTAATATGTGATTAAAATGGGAAGAAGTGTTACTCTAGAAATTCTGTCCAATGGTTCTAGTACATTTTGATGGGTCACAGTTTCTTCCAATTCAATACATAGTGTTATTATAGGATTTGAGCCTACTGAATAGGACATCGGTAGCCAATTTTCTGTTTTAAAGTCCTTCAGTTTCACCTTCAACATGTTCATCTAAAATTCCTATGCTTTGTATGCACTTTTGATGGTTGTAATTCTCAATAATTAGATATTTATGATCATATTTACTTCTTTGGAGGATATATTAAGTTCTTGTAACAATTCTCTATACTATTTCACCTATATCCATTTCATTCTTATTCATTGATCATATGAATTCCATATGAATCTAGATGGTCCTACTATAGCTCTAAGGGTATGTTTCCATAAAAATATACTTCCCTTACAAAACACGACTATCATTAACATGCTTTGAAATCTAGTTGGACAGTTCCATTACTCAGACAAAATTAAAAAAATGTTTAACATACAATTAATCCTCAAAAACTTGTTGATGTTGTTGCCCTCGAGCCACCAGTGCAGTGGATATGGATCAAAGTTGGGAATGGTTTTCATTCAAAATATCAGGTGGTGTTTGATGCTTGTGATAAATAATGTATTCTGTTACAATGCATGTGTCATCTCTTTCATAACTTCCATCAAGGTGGTAAGGGGGGACATGGAGAACATTCTTATATAGCTCAGGATCAATTAGACAATGAAAATATTTTGAATCTACTACTGAAAGAGATGTAATTCATAATCATATTAATTGCAACACCTTTTTCATTGACTCATGTCCCAGTCTTGTTGATTTGACGGTGGATGAAATATTCAAATATATAATGGATGACTTGCCTATCTCCATAATATTTGGGGAAGCCCATTTTGGGATAGTTAGATCAAAGGAGTTGAACACTGAATATGTTCTAGAACCCAACACTAATACTATGAATTTCATCTCTTATATAGGTTATGTGATGTGTAGCACCCAATTTTATACAAAATTAGTGGATCAGTCATCAATATAATGATATTTTATGATTTGGTTGGGTCAAGAGAACATAATTCAAGGTACTGATGGATTTATATTGGTTATGGGAATCCAGATAGGGGTTCATTTGAACTGTTTAAATATTAGAAATCAATATGAAGGTTTAATGAATTTATTTTTGGATGAAGGTGACTTTGTTCATGTTTTTAATCCCATTGACATGAATGTTCCACTTGAATATGAGTATAGAGAAGACATGTATGACATATATTTGGGTTACGATGAAAAATGAAACAATGATAGTGGGATTCATAGCCTTAGGAGGAGGAAGGGGGAAGGGAAATAGGGACATTGGGAGCCACATTTTAGTCAAGGAGAAAAAATAAAAATGGCATAAATATTATTCTCATCATCCAAATATTATGGAGATGTAGTCTTCTAAGAAGTCGAGGTAAATGGAGAGGAACTACGTTTCCTCAAAATATTAGGAACCTGATTGTAGATATTTTAAGGACATGTAGCATGAATGTTGTGTGTTGGGAGTTCCTAATAGTAGGGAGGGAGATTGAGTGGCTATGGATCATGGGAAAAATTTTGTTTTTTCTAGTCAGATACTTGGGAAAAAAGTGGTTGGTTTTAAGGGGAAAATGTGGGTGCTTATGAATCAACTGGGAAAAAATTTCATCATGATGCCTTTGAGATTAAGTCCCCAAATATTTTTCCTGGCTAAATATTCATGATATTTATTCATGTGGAGAAAAATAAATAAAATAGAAATTGTATCAATAGGTAGTATCTTTTCCTTATAATACAATTCAATGAGATGATGATAAATCTAGAGGAGTACATTTAAACATGGCACAAGCTATCCCATTAGTTCAATGATATACTCAATGAAACCTCTAATACAATTATTAGTATTCAAAAAGGTACATTAATTATAAATAATTCATTAAATAATCTCTATCTTTATTTTAATGGTTAATATATGACATACATTAAATGAAAATTTTTTGGTGGACTCTTTGATTTCTCACATTGTTCCATAAAATTGTTCTGAATTAATAGAATGTTAATTTCACATCAGGATCATCTGACTAATGGGGGTTAACGATACATTCATAAAATTTTATGGTTGAAAATCAACATGTTCATGATCCAAGAGTTATATATGGACAATATTATGCAATAGTTTGTAGTGGGACAATCCTCAGAATTATACAGATATATCATCCCACTCCATGGTGAGGATACTACATGCAATAGTGCATGTTTCTGTTGAATTAGATATGAGGCTAGTGAGAGTGTAAGGTATACTTATTACTATAAGTTTATATTTATGTATTTTTAATACATGCTAATTTCAATCATTTATCTCTAGACATGATATAATTATTTAATATACAATTTTATTAGATATCATACATTATGAAAGAATATACGCCTCATGGGAAGATGATAGAACTAGTTATCTAATTTCCATTATATATTTAACCAATATCATGGTGAATATATAATTATACTTCTTATACTCAGGATAAAAACTATCAATATCATCATGTTTTTGGAATTGATATCATTATTGAATTCCTATATTGATTTTATTCAATAGATTGTATAAAATGATTCTTATATTGGAAGCTCTCATCTAATTCCTGGAGAACATTCCCTATGGTCCAATAATGTGATTCCATATCTTATTAGAGTTTTAAAAGTTGTATTATATATATATTATCATTAAATGGAGGCCAATTGATTGATATTATTGTTTTAGTTATATTATTTCAATATGTGTTTATAGAAAACATATAATGGATTCTTACCAGGTATGTAGTTGAGTTCACTATTCATTTGATTCAAGGTGTAATGTAATTTTCATTGACTTAATTTTTGATGTTTTTAACATAAATAATGTAGTTAAGTGTTAGTTTTACTTGTTCGAATGATAGTTATTTTTCAACACAGTGTCTCACCATATGATAGACATTCACATATTGTTATGAAGGTGGAATTAACTCTTCATTGTTGAATTTAATATTGGTTGTTAATCCATGTGAAAATTATGATGAAAAAGATATCTCCATGGATAGGAAATATAATCACTTGAGGATTCTCTTGGGAATTCTATATGATAGTTATAATTATCAAACATTACCCAATTTATTATCCTATATATAATAGGTAATGATTGTTAGGAATGCAGCATATAAATAATTATGTTTAGTTACACATAAGATGGGGATTACCATTATTTCTCCTACCGAAACATTTAATTTATTTGATATATTTAGATTACTAGAACTAGTTTATAACTACCTATGATTCATTAATTTCAAATTCATGATTGAATCACCAGTGATCATTATTACTCTGAACATGATTAAATTTCACTACTTGATATAATTTCGAAAATCATTAGATGAATTGATGCATCCAATGGCCTTAATATTATTTTTTATTTTAACTGAGGATGGATTTTATTTTAATTTTATGGAATTCTGAATGAGATTTTGTTTTATTCTAATTTATAGTGATTATATGTTAGTATATTTTTCATGAAAATGGTGACCTCAAAAAAATAATTACATAAATTGATATTTAGTTGGATTTAGCCACATGTTTCCCCATGTGTTTGTTACAGAATTATTTTTGTGATGAATTCATGGTTTACAATTACAAAAATGAATTAATATGATTTCCTAAATGAATGTGTTGACACTAAGGTATTGTAAGTGGACAAAATAAATGGAATAAGAATTATATAAACATTGAATTCATATTTGAAATGGTAAATATCATCACCAATGAGGTTAGGCATAATATAAAATAAAAAAAATTTAAAAACATCTATAGATGAGTGGATCTTGATTAGTATATTTAATATAATGTTCTTAGAGGAAAAGTAATTAAACAAAAATATGTTTCTTTAAAATATTATGTTTAAATATTACTTTTAGAACATATTCATTATGTGAAATCATTGGATGAAAAATTTTATCATATTAGGATATCTATATATAGTTGGGGAAAAGCATTGATTTGTATCTATCTCCCAAATGAATCTTTAAATAAATAAGGTATATATTTTTCCTCAAAACTTGATTATGTATTGTTGAATAATTCTCCTTAGTATTTGTGGGTAGTCTATCAATGTTCAGCAATGATGTATTATTTCATGAGATTTGAATCCCAGTGGCGTTGAATCATGCATGTAATTTAATATATCATGTCATGATTTTGTATTTTCATATATAATAATGAGGAGTATTTAAAACCCTTATGTTTTATATTTCCATTTTTCTTCCTCAATAGGATTATATATTAATGTATGTTATCCTAGTATATTCACATTTTCTATGGGAAAATAATACTATCTTTTTTTATCATTAGATTACATTACTAATTATTAGAATCCTAACATACGATAGAACTGTGGTAGATGAGTTTTGAAATATGTCAATTTATGATATCATAAAGACGAATGAATATCCATAAGAAATTGTTTCTAAGGGTTATCATTTTTTCACAACTAGATTCCATATCATCCTCTAAGAGGCTTTGTTATCCTAAACATTAATTTTATTTTAATACCACCTAAATATAAATTTTCAAAAAATTGAATGTAATTTTATTTCATAGATGAAATTATTTGTGATTTTTTAATAAACATAAAAGAGTAATGTTATAAAAATATATATTTAGAGGAAGTTTTATATAATAAAAATTACTAATAATTTATCATGATGGAATCCTTTGAATCATTATTTTTTCGACTATGCATGTATGCACTCTATCAATCTATGTTGGATGAAAACATTAATAATTATACTATGAATTATTTTAACTGAAACAATATCCATATTATTTTAATCTGGAAACAGATGGATCATCTACACCATAAATTCTATGTATATCATCATCACTGACCTCAAATGTTTTTGTTAGATGGTCTAGTTTTTCTAAAATTACAACCACTTTTAAATATCTAAAGGATTATTAAGAAGTTGAGGATAACACTATGTAATTTTATGATATTAAATTTAATGGAAATGATTAGGATTGTTCCTTACATATGGGTAGTTCCTAATAAACTATATCCAATAAATGTTCATACAACTATCCAAATTAATGAATAATCATTGTTATCCCACCTATTTTATATGCTATGAATAATTGGAAAGGGATCCAGATGTTTTATTGAGTAGAAAAACAATATGTATTATTGAGTATATTAGTACGGTGTTGTTGGGGAAAAACATTCCATTGGATTGGATGTTATGTAAGTATAGGTATGACTATCAGGAATCAAATGATTTATAATATCTAATAAATTACCTATGGTATTCCTTTTTTATAATAACAATGATTCATATTGACATCGTGGTGATAAAATATGATATATGTGGGGAGAAATGTGACAAAAAGGGTTTTATGTTTTAGGTATTATTATTGATATTTTATTATTATCATATCTATTATTTATTAACATGGCTAATATCATAAAATTTCTAAAAAAATTCACATATGTAGTGTCACATAGTTATTGCATGGTTAGTATTAACCATACGACCCGACCATGATGTATATTTCATAGAATCTAATAGAGTATACATGGATGGTGAATAGTTCTTAATATACTGTAGTCAATCAATGTGGCCTCTCCATTGTCACTAGAACAATTCTCTTTATTAGATAACAATTTATCAAACCATTCATCCATATAGTGTGTATTGTCCAATATATACAAAATTTGAATCTACAATCTTGCACCTACTAAAATTAATTTATATTAAATAACATATCCCTAAATGTTGGGAATTTCAATATCTAACAAAATGTTTTCCATGCCGTAACCTCTCTTTTTATTGGATTTCATAAACATATATTTATCAAATTATGTTTGTTTATCATGTTGATATACATTTTATACTATAATAATTTGTTATTCTATTTTCTAATGTCTTCCTTTTTCTCCTATGGACATGTTAGAATATTCCTCATGATAAAAATATTTCATATGATTTTTTTCTATATTATATGATTTTATACATGTATTATTTGATATTTCACTTATTTCCTAGTGAAATAATATAATACACCTTAAAAATCAATGTAAAATGGTAGGTTACTCAATGTGATTTCTCATAATTTAGATCATTTATATTCTTGTTGTTTTTCAAAAAAAATATTCACGTTAATGACTATTTTTTTCTATAGGCAACATTAAAAATTATCATTTTTTTCATATCATATTACTCAATTTGAATCAAAAATACTGTTCTAAAATTAAAATAATTTATATGCTTTAATAATTTTTCCAATATGAGGTAAATGAAATCAATTTATGAATATTATATGGGATAATTAAATAAAATTTATTGAGAATTTATTATTTTTATTATGATGAATTAGAATAAAATTATATGGAAATCCAAATGTTTCAAAAAGAGGATGACATATAATAATTTAATTATTATTTTTTAATTATAATCAATAAAAATGAAATATGTTTTATGGAATTTATATGAAAATATGAAAAAATTATTGAATCGAATATACCATCATCGATATTCATATGTACATTTGTGGTTTAATTGTTATTCCAAACATGATATAATATTTCGATGTTCCCTTCATATTTAGAATCTTTAGTACTAAAAAATATATGTTACAACTAGCACATTATATGTCATGGGTATTTCATATTTATATCCATACTATTAGTTATTCGTTACAAATCACATAACAAGGAATGATTCTCTATTACCTAGTGTATTTTTCACAGTTATGGATGTCCACATACGTGTCTATATATAAAAAGATATTTAATCACATATAAAATTGGTTTATTTTTATTCTTTAGACATTTGGGGTTACTTTATGAAACATTTTTTATCAATAATTTTATACACATTTTATAATATCATTATTCTTAATTAATATATTATTATAACTATTGCGATTATTTTTTAGAAATTTAAAATCAAAATAAAATTCTTTGGATTGTTCATTATTGGTTCCACATAGTGATCATTTTAGGATATATTTGTTCTTCTGATGTTCAATCGCACAATAAATTCTTTTAATATTTATTATCCTGATTTTGATTGACATTTCTAGGGTGATCTCTTATTGAGGGTATTTTTCTAATTAAGAAGTCTTAGATTATGTGAGATATGGTGAAATGGTGGGAGATAATAATTATCACACTCTAAGATATATTGTTTTAGATTTCATCATCCAAACATAGAATACTCTTGTATGTATTTCTTTATCTGCCTCTAATATATATTTCATTTTGGGTTTCATATTTAGTATTATCTCATTGAATATTTTTTACTTTAGGGATTATGTTTAATAGTTTGTCATAGTGATTTAGATTCTTTTAAATTTTATTTATTTATTATGAGTTCACATGTTTATTATTAAATGATTGGTTATTTTTTATTTATAATAATTCCTTTAATGATGAATAACTAGACAAAAATAGTGACATAATATTGGGTTCTAGTAGTGAACCCTAATATTTTACCTTTTTTTATTAAAAGTCACCATATTATAGTGAATTCATTATTCCATTTTATATGTTTCTAGCCAAAGGGGATCAGTAAAACCCTTTATGATTTATCATGGTCTTAATTGATTTACCAATAAAGGGTTTCCTTATTTAGTTTTCACGAAAATATATTTCTCAAATAGATTGTTCAATTTTAAAATAAACCCATTATCACCCAATCATCGGGTATGTCCTCCCTGGGGAATGAAAGAATTTTTTTAAAGCATCTACATTCTACTCAAAATGTCTCTAATTTTTTTGAAAATCAATTAAGTGTTTCTTGTTTGAAATTTTTTGTATGATATCATATGTTTGAAGTCTTATTAATATCGTATTCTCCACAGAAAAATGATTTCTCCTTTTCTATATTTGACTTTTAAGGATATATCATATACTTATGACATTTGGATTAGAAATAAAATTAAACTATATTTATTAAATATAATTCAATAGAATGTGGTAATGCTATTATAATTAGAGGTCTTGAAAAATTATGAATATTCTAATTTTGAAAATCCACTTTTCAAAAAAAAATTAATATTACATATTAGAATAAATCACTTTTTTTAATAGTTAATGAAAATTTTAAATCACTGAATTGTAAATTTTAATCAGTATTTTATTTTTGTGAGATGAGTTTTATATATTGAACCTATTTTTTTCAATTTCTTGCCTTAGTACCAATTGAACTTGGAGGGTTTATTTTTTAGTTCATTACAGTTGTTTGTTTTAGAATTTTAATACTTCTTGCACGTACATAACCTAGTAGTTAATTCCAACATGACCTCATTTTTATCTTCCTAAGTAAATTTGGTGTCATTTTATTAGATAATTTAGACTTAGGCATGTTCTTATATAGTTATTCTATATTTTTTTGTATTTATGTTTTTCATGTGATATTATCTATTTTATGGAAAAACCCATATTTTATTAAAAAAATGATATTTATCCACAAAATTATATATTTTATCTTCTGTATAATTTTTATTAGAAATTTATGTATTCAATTATAATTTTTGATATGAATTAAAGTGAAATATATTTTAAAAATTGATGTAAAAAATAAGATGTTAAAAACAGTTTCACTAAATTTATACATTTCACTTTTAAATATTAATAAATTTTCATAAATTTTAATATGGTAGAAATGGTATATAAATGATTTTATGTTTAAAATAACAACAATTACTATATATAATTAAAAATCAATGATAGTCTAACCGTCTAACTAGGTTTTCCTAATTAATGGTAAGCATATAGAATAACATACTTTCTATATAATTTATATAATGAAACAACTTTTTCTTAACCAATAAAAATTATATGTAATTTTAGTGAAATTTTATTCTAAATAAATTCAAAACAATGTAAAATATAAAGATATTATTTCATGTATTAATAATTAATTATATTAACTAAATAATATCATATAATTGGATTAAAAATATTATTAAAATAAAAAATATAATTTTATTGAAGGAAAATAATATTCAATTATTAAATATAATTGACGGATTATGAGGCATAAATAATGGTGAAGAAAATGGAAACCCATTTCATTGGAATCAAAATTGTATATAACTTAAAAGAATAAGTGAAAGTTATAAAAAAAATATTGGAGATTTATTGGGATGATTTTTATAGGACATAATAAATGTATAATGTAATTATACCATTTGGTATGTATCCACTATTGATGGTATTTTAGAAGTTTATTATTTGACTTTTGATAAGTTAAATTAATCAGTTTGATGGAATTATTTATTGGATTATGTTTCAATTATTATCAAATTTAGTATATGTTGTGTAAATAGATGACTACACTTACTTGAGAATTGTACAAAAAAATAATGTGTCTATTATTGGAAATATCAACAATATTGTTATTAAAATGATAATATGTTATTCATGGATTACTATTGGAATTAGTACATATGGAATGTATTAATAAGTTTTATCACATTTTAAAATTAAAAATGAAGAAATAATTTATGCCATTATGTAAAAAACATATCACATATGAGGAACATTGTTATAATACTATGATGAAGAAAACATCAATAGGGGTTTCGATAAATACCCAAAGATAAAAATGAGAAAGCTCAATTAGAATGTAATCACCAACTTATTAAGTCAATTTTCTAAAGAACAATATGAGATCCTTGCATGGTGAATAACAACTTATAAATAAAAACCATTTATATTCTCATAGTTGGGGAGTATTTTTCAACCTCAACTGGTCTTAAATGATATTTTCAGTTATTATTTATACTTAATTTTTACATGGATAATTGTTTAATGATGTATTCATACAATATATACTATTAATTTTTTTTTAAATTTTAAATTTGATCTAAAAGTTAAATATTTTCAAAATACTAATTTAAAATTGTAATTTATTAATGTGGAATATATTTATAAATAATTAATTATCAACAAATATGTAACAATTAAAACAAGAGTAGATTATTTTATTAATAAATAGTGATTGTTTTTAAAAAATTATTTTTAAATAATAATTTGTTTTATTTGTTAATTATTTAACCCATATATAGATTTTTTATATTTAATAAAATGTATTGTACATTTAGAATATGGATGTTAAAATTAGGTAATTGTGAAAAAATATATATATATTTTAAAAACCTCTTATTTAAATATTGAAACACATATGTGAAATTTATATATGATAAAACATGTCATATAGTAAAAATGATAAATAAATTAATATAAATTTATATATATTATTTAACAACAAATAATAAAAAATTAGATTTTTTAATTTTTTCCTCCACATCCATAGAAAATTACATTCCTATAACATTATATAATATCTTTTTTCACAAAAATATGGCACATGTAACTTATATTATTTCAGCATTTCTATACATTGAAAAACATTTTAAAAAATGATCATTTATGTTAAAATCCTCAATCATAGAATGTCCAAATTCACTCAACCAAAAATTTTATCTCATTGTTACAAAAAGAAGTAACATAGTTTTCTACAATGAATACCTTGAAGATTTTACTATGTGGTTATAACATTGCCTTAATTTATTTCCATTATATTGATAATTGAATAAAATTATTAATAATATAATTATAATATAATCATAATTTTTTTAAATTTTTTTAAATAATAATAAAATATTTTTTTTGATTCAATATCTTTTGTGGGTTTAAATTTCGGTTGGTTAATGTTCATATAAAGGTGATGCTCCTCTATAATTATCATACCCATTGTTGATATAGAATAATTCTCAATTGTTGATTAATGATATGAATATTTATAAAATGAGGCTATATTTATTGTACTTATATGGTAAGAATAAAATGATAATTTTCGTTTTAAAATATTAATAATAAAAAAAATTAATTAAAAAAATCTATAGATTAGTAATTTTGAGAATAGAGAGGATGTATAACTTGGGATTTCTGTTGAGAAAAAACACAGTGTTAATAATTTGATCTCTAAGGGAACAATTAGATAAATAGAGTTTTCAGATATTCATAATCCTAAATAGAGGTATGGAATTAGAGATTAGGATGGCATCCACAAGGTCGAGGTAATCAAGGGAGGCTTTCAAAATATTATCCATTTTTCAAGATATATAGATATTAACTGTAACAGCCCGAGATTTTATGAAAAATATTCTTTTTAATTTTATTAATGTCTTGTGTTGTAAGCTACACCAAAAGGATCTTGCACAACACACATCTTTGACTTGCCTTGCATTACACGCAATCGCAACCTTTCTCGATAGCGTGTGTAGTACGCAATACTGAGTTTCACGAAACAACGATATGCTATTAAAATATTATTAAAACTAGCCGTTATGAATAGTAATAACCAATTTTTAAATTTTAGAAATTTTAGCTCTCAAAATGGACTTCATTTTTGGATTCGGAGTATTGAATTTAGCCTAAGGTGAAATTTTGGTACTTTTCAGATAACTTTCATATTCTGATGAATAGTGAAAATTACTAAATTATAATTAAAAACAACTTTTTTAATAGAAATAATTAATAGTGATAAATTATTAATTTGAGTGGTTTTAAAGTATATTTAGAATATATTTTTACAATTTAATACAATGTTGGTCATTTAATGTAATTTCACATTTAAACCAGACATAATCATGTGTCAATCTTTTGATAGATATTGTTTCTTAAAAAAACGCTATTTGTTTTATCAGTGGGATTTAATTATAAAATTAATTAATGCAACTTCTATGTTATGAATTTGGTAAAATAGATTTCATTTTTGAATTCGGAATATGAAATATAGCTTAGGATGAAATTTTGGCATTGTTCTGAAAAACATAAATTTTTGATGAATATTGAAACTACTAAGTGGTAGTTAAAAAACTGAATTTTTCATAAAACTTAATTTTACCGCTTCTGTGAATGGAATTTAAAAAATCCGAGAGACACGGTTGATTTCAGTAAGTAAAATGTGGTTCAATGAGATGAAAATAATTTTTGGTGAATAGTAACTTTTTACTTTTATTTACCACGGTTAAAAGTAAATAGTGTAATTAAGGGAACGAATGATATTAATATTACCCTAACACATGTCCTAATTCTATTGGACAAGTGTATCTCGACCAAAAACAACCTTAAGTGTAAAATATTATCATTTAGGCCCACTTGGATTAGATTAGGACATTTATTATTATTTAATTCAAAGAAGAGTTAAAAGAGTTAAAATCAAAGTATATTTACTATTACATTTTTAATATAGGGTTGTACATAAGATAAATTCGATTGTAAATATTCATTAGAAATATAATAAGATTTCATACATGATGGTATTTTATTTTTAATTTTTAGATATCAAATAATTTAATTTATATATGACACAAAGATGATGCAGTAATTATCATATTAATGAAATATTGACATAATTGATATTATAAATACCAAAATAAATGTAATTTAAGTCTTTTTATGAATTCCACAAATTTTCTAGGTTACTATGATATATTAGTGTTGATTTAATCAACTTGGTTTGAACATATAATTCTGTTATGACTTTCACAAAAATCATATATCAAATAGT
The DNA here is from genome assembly GCA_963277665.1 of Viscum album. Lineage (NCBI taxonomy): Eukaryota > Viridiplantae > Streptophyta > Magnoliopsida > Santalales > Viscaceae > Viscum > Viscum album. The sequence goes on from OY728121.1 coordinate 446,053,687, forward strand.
GTCAAAATTGACACCAAATAGTTTTTAAATAAGATATTATATTATTAATTGTTATTTTATTCCTAAAAATCTAAGAATCGGAAAAATGACTTAGATAAAGATATATGTATTATAATATACAATTTGGGGTTCGTTTGGCATGTTATAGTAAGTGTATTAACCATATAGTGAAAGAAAACAAAAAGACACGGTAAAAGTTAAATTATTTAACTTAGAGTTAAATCTAATTTATAAGGTTACAATAATACCCTAAACTTGTCTAAATCCTATTGGATGATAGGATTTAGACCCATCCCCACTTTAGCTTCGAAATAAGACCCTTTGGAACCATTATAAACTGATTTTGACTTTAATATAAAATAATATTTTGAGATATTCCTAAGGTGCCCCTCTCCTCCCTTATAAAAGGGAACCTCCTCCCCCTCCTCCTCACACCAATTTGAGCCCTCAAGCACGGACAACCCCTGCCATTTTCTCCTATACACTTCCCTAAAATAATCCTATAGGTCCTGGTCTTCTTCAATGACCAATCATAGTTCCCTAAGTGGAGGATTCAAAGAGGCGTTCCAAAGAAGAGGTAATATCCATTACTGATATTTTCAATTTCTTTCTTCTTCAACTTCTTCTTATTTAGTTGTTTCATTATAAAGTAATAACATCAGTATTACTTACATACTGATATGTTATTATAAATATTAAAATAACCCTAATTCACCTTCTATCCATCCTACGGAAAAATGAAATCACTGCGCGTGCGTACGTACAGAATACTGTCTCCACGCCGTGGTGTAATCTATTTTCCACCATCACCTTACAAGGATGGGTATAATGGTGTAATGAGTAACTATTTATGATTATTATAATGTAATATTGATACTGAAATAATATATATATACTCAAATACAATTCCACGATCATAGGAACGATATCATCACTCGTGCGTACGTACGGGATACCGTCTCCATGATGTGATGCGACTCGTTCTACATGATCATCATTACATAGTAATTATATAAATGAATTGAATGAATAAATATGATATATGTTACACTAATACCATTCTGGATATAAGGTATCTATAACCTTAAAAGAAGAATAAGAATTTATTCGGCAAATCACGCATAAGAACAAAAGGCAATAAAGACCCAAGTAACAAGTAACAATGAAATATTACTAACAAGAAGCTAAGAATATGACCATATATGATATCATATCAATATGTATGATTCTGGAATAAGTCAAGAACATTATTTAAACCATTATACAGGAGCTTCGGACACGTATAAAGCAAATCGGACCTAAGGTAAAGGAAATATCACAATCTCGTTTTTATCCGAGATTGTTTATTCGTAAGTATTTACTGGGGTGTATTTTATCATCCACATCCATGTTTCATCAATATGTAATATTATTTCCATCCACCTATAATTGTTTAAATCCATTTTTACCCATCAGTGATTTTTTAGTAATATGTATGAAATGAATCTTTTGTCGTTTTTCGTACGAGGTACTTTTTGAATTTTCCGACAAAAGTACGAAGAATGTTTTTTTAACTTATATGGCATGAATGGATTCTTAAAACATTATTTCAAAGAAGCTTCCTTTACAAGTATTCAAGTTTATTTTTAATCAACTTCTTTTAGTTTAAAATTGTATGACATGTTAAGAAAGGAAAAGTGTTTTTGAAGTAGAAAGGATATTTTCCCCAAGAATGGAGTTCAAGTATTTTATCAAAATTATTTTCCATCTAAGATAATAAAAGGGTTCTGTTTTTATCCCTATTATTACATTGGTTTGATTATGTTGTGATGGAAATATTTTTATGAATTCCATTATCTTATATGAATTGTTTTATGATGTCATGTTGTTTAAGAATCCCATTTTTATTACATGGGTTACGCTATGATGTATGGTTTATGATTTTGTGGCACACATAAGAAAGGATTCATTATAAGATGGGTGGGACCTATATCTCCCTCCAATGCATTGGGTAAAGATTTTATATCTCATTAGATAGACATGGCTGGAACGGTAGGTTATACCGGTTCAGTGAAACAGGACTGGAACGAGGGTGACTCGGTTTAGAAAGGGACTTTGTCCACTAAGATAGTCTTGGCAATGAGTCATGACTAACAAGAAATGATTTTCCATTATTATGTGTGCATGCTACAATGTTTCAAGTTTCATGTTATGATTATGGGGATCTCATTTTCACTTCTATGATTTATTCCATGTTAAGATATTATGATCTCTTTTGCAGGTTATGATTTTCAAAAAGATATGATATGATTTTTATTTCCTTTGTTTACCCTTACTGAGCATTTGAGCTCACCCTTTTATGTTTTCTCTTCCCCAGGATATAAAGAAAGGTTTTAGGTAAAAAAAGGGAAGATCATTATGGAAAATATTGAAGATCTTTCACCACGATTAGAAGATTACGTTCAGAGTTTCCAAAGACACTAAACTATTATGATCCTTGTGTTTGTGTTTTTCTTATGTACTAAGTATTACGAAAAAGTAATGTAATGTCCATGTACATCAAGCTTCGGGTCTCTACAGTTGGTATCAGAGGAATGGTTTAGTCAACCTTTGGAAACTAGGATGCGAAAACGCTAGTGAGATCCCTAGAGATATTTCTACGGTATTTCTAGGGATGTCCCTAAGGTTAAGTATACGTATAGGTTATAGTACTAGAACTACGCTAACGATCATAGAATTAAACCTAAGATGTTAGATATTGAAGGTACTCCCCCTTTATTATGTTGTTTTCCCTAGCATGATTTTTACCTCTCACACTATTCTTTTTGGGTTTTAGACGATGGCTAGAACCCGAAGGAACAGTGTTGGTCAATGCAATGGACAATGCAATGATTGCCCTCCTGAACAAACAAATGTTATGGGAGATGGAGTGAAAATCTTATTTCTATACTTACACAAGCTATGAATCATTCTGGACTTCCAAATGAGCAGATAAGGGAACAATATTCTATTGAGTCCTTCATGAGGCAACGTCCACCTTCTTTCAGTGGGTCTTCTAATCCACTTGTTGCTGAACAATAGATCAGTACCACTGAAAAGATATTTTCAGTTCTTCAATGTTCTGAGCATGATAAATTCATCATAGCAGTATATCGTTTGGAAGGTGAAGCTGATCAATGGTGGAATCATATCAAGAATACGAGGCAAAGAGATGAAATTGAGTCCATGGAATGGGACGAGTTCAATAACTTGTTTTTCAGTAAGTACTTCCCTCATATTCTTAGAACAAAGATGGAAAAGGAGTTTCTTGAGCTGAAGCAGAAGGATGATGAATCTGTTGGTATATACGAAGCAAATTTTACAAGACTTGCAAGGTATGCATCTGGCATTATCATCCAACCTGAAAGTAAAGTTGATCGATTTTTCAGTTGCTTAAAACCAAGTCTTCGAAGGGCATTAGCTATAAGAGACTTTAGTAGCTATGAAGAAATTGTGCGTCGTGCTATCAAGGTAGAAATGGAAGTTGGTGTTACATATCCATCTCATGGTTTTGACAAGAAACGAAAGATGGAGTTCAAGGAGAAATCTCAGAATAATGGTGAAAAGAAGATGAATGTTTCCTTAAGCACAAAGTGTGGATAGAAGCATGGTGGAGATTGTTTTAAAGGGACTAGAAAATGTTTTAAGTGTGGAAAAGAAGGTCATCGAGCAGCTGAGTGTCAAAGTAATGGAAAAAGGGATTCTAATGATGTGAATAAAGCAAACACTACAGAGAACGCACCACCAACACTTCAATGCTTCAAGTGCAAGGAAATGGGGCATTATGCTAATAAATGCCCTAATCCAAGGGTTAGTGATGATCGGCATGAGCAACCGCTTAAGGCAAAGGACAAAGGGAAGTCACATGCGATCACCATTGGCGATGTTGATTATGATAACGATGTGGTGGAATGATTAAGTGTTTATGTAATGGGATTCCAAAATAATGTTGTATCATAAAGTATTGGAATATTTATGTATTGGTCTAATGTGGTATTCAAAGTGATTGAGATATTTTTGGAAATAAGATGATATGAGCATAATGAAGGGAAAATGAGAAAACGAAATGTTTAACAGTATTCATGAGCTCATGATTGATATAAGGACTAAGTGATATCATTGTTTGAGTATATAGAATTTTGAGGATTTTGGTATGCGGAAAGTGTTAAATTTTAACTGCATTCATGTTTTCACTAAGGTATTCAATAGAATACATGATTAAGGACTTTGAATGTTTGGAATGTGACCAACAAAACATATCTTATGATATATATGGATCGACGATGGTGTTAAATCTCTGGTAATTGTTTTCACTATGTTATGAGAGTGGACTACAGTATTATCGATAAGCCTAAAGATTGGAATGGATTATGTTGGAAATAAGTTAGTATTGATTAAGGATAGAAGTTTTCTCGATATTATTGATGGGATGTTATAGTAATATAGTTTTAGAAAAAGGACAACCTGCAGGACGGGCGACAACCCATCGCGTCAGACAAGGCTGTGGGAATCGAACGCACAACCGAAGTGCGACTGGCCTTTATCACCTACCACTGGCCCACAGGAAGTCCCTGTTTAGTAGAAACTAGTTTTATTATATTAAGTAGTATGATATATGAAGTATAAGTCCATTTTAGGAACCATACATGATTAATCTCACTATTGATCGACTTATGTATATAATTTTTTGCTAACCTTTTGTTTGAGACAGATGGAATGACCCGTCATTCTATCACATGATCTTCTAACACTTCACGAATAATTAATTCAACTTAATTTATTTAAGAGATGAAGTGGAAATTGTTAAAGGCATGAACAACAGTGAGATTGTACCAAAATAAAGTAAGTATTTATTCTAATTCAAATTCTTTAACTTTAGGGAAATGATCTTGAAAACCAAAAATGTTGTCGTAGTGATCTTATATCTGATGAATCAGATGGTACCTTAGATCGTCACAAATTTATGGCTTTGTGATTTCTGGCTTTTCTATAGCCATGTTCTCTACCACTCTCCATCAGAACATGATGGTTAGATTTCTCTTCCATATCAATATTTTCACCTATATGGAAACCCAGTGATTAGTTTATTTGGGTAACCGTTACATTTCATACTTTTGTTTTTAATGATTGGTTTTGATATTCCTTTTTACGATGTGGGTTTCTATTAAAGAAACTTTCTAATAGTAAACCATTTATAACCCCGACGAATTTCGAGGGCGAAATTCATTTTAAGGGGGGTAGAATGTAACAGCCCGAGATTTTATGAAAAATATTCTTTTTAATTTTATTAATGTCTTGTGTTGTACGCTACACCAAAAGGAGCTTGCACAAAACGCATATTTTACTTGCCTTTCATTACACGCAATCGCAACCTTCCTCAATAGCGTGTGTAGTACGCAATACTGAGTTTCACGAAACAACGATATGCTATTAAAATATTATTAAAAACTAGCCGTTATGAATAGTAATAACCACTTTTTAAATTTTAGAAATTTTATCTCTCAAAATGGACTTAATTTTTGGATTCGGAGTATCGAATTTAGCCTAAGGTGAAATTTTGGTACTTTTCGTATAAATTTCATATTCTGATGAATAGTGAAAATTACAAAATTATAATTAAAAACAACTTTTTTAATCGAAATTATTAATAGTGATAAATTATTAATTTGAGTGGTTTTAAAGTATATTTAGAATATATTTTTACAATTTAATACAATGTTGGTCATTGAATGTAATTTCACATTTAAACCAGACATAATCAAGTGTCAATCTTTTGATAGATATTGTTTCTTAAAAACACGCTATTTGTTTTAACAGCGGGATTTAATTATAAAATTAATTAATGCAACTTCTATGTTATGAATTTGGTAAAATAGATTTCATTTTTGAATTCGGAATATGAAATATAGCTTAGGATGAAATTTTGGCATTGATCTGAAAAACATCAATTTTTGATGAATAGTGAAACTACTAAGTGGTAGTTAAAAAACTGAATTTTTCATAAAACTTAATTTTACCGCTTCTGTGAATGGAATTTCAAAAATCCGAGAGACACGGTTCATGTCAGTAAGTAAAATGTGGTTCAATGAGATGAAAATAATTTTTGGCGAATAGTAACTTTTTACTTTTATTTACCACGGTTAAAAGTAAATAGAGTAATTAAGGGTAAGAATGATATTAATATTACCCTAACACAAGTCCTAATTCTATTGGAAAAGTGTATCTCGACCAAAAACAACCTTAAGTGTAAAATATTATCATTTAGGCCCACTTGGATTAGATTAGGACATTTATTATTATTTAATTCAAAGAAGAGTTAAAAGAGTTAAAATCAAAGTATATTTACTAAAACATTTTTAATATAGGGTTTTACATAAGATAAATTCGATTGTAAATATTAATTAGAATTATAAAAAGATTTCATAAAAGATGGTATTTTATTTTTAATTTTTAGATATAAAATAATTTAATTTATTTATGACACAAAGATAATGCAGTAATTATCTTATTAATGAAATATTGACATAATTGATATTATAAATACCAAAATAAATGTAATTTAAGACTTTTTATGAATTCCACTAATTTTATAGGTTACTATGATATATTAGTGTTGATTTAATCAACTTGGTTCGAACATATAATTCTGTTATGACTTTCCCAAAAATCATATATCAAATAGTGTCAAAATTGACACCAAATAGTTTTTAAATAAGATATTATATTATTAATTGTTATTTTATTCCTAAAAATCTAAGGTTCGGCCAAATGACTTTGATAAGGATATATGTATTATAATATACAATTTGGGGTTCGTTTGGAATGTTATAGTAAGTGTATTAACCATATAGTGAAAGAAAACAAAAAGACACGGTAAAAGTTAAATTATTTAACTTAGAGTTAAATCTAATTGATAAGGTTAAAATAATACCCTAAACTTATCTAAATCCTATTGTATGATAGTATTTAGACCCATCCCCACTTTAGCTTTGAAATAAGACCCTTTGGAACCATTATAAACCGATTTTGACTTTAATATAAAATAATATTTTGAGATATTCCTAAGGTGCCCCTCTCCTCCCTTATAAAAGGGAACCTCCTCCCCCTCCTCCTCACACCAATTTGGGCACTCAAGCTCGGCCAACCCCTGCCATTTTCTCCTCTCCGCTTCCCTAGAATAATCCTAGAGGTCCTGGTCTTCTTCAAAGACAAATCTTAGTTCCCTAAGTGGAGGATTCAAAGAGGCGTTCCAAAGAAGAGGTAATATCCATTACCGATCTTTTAAATTTCTTTCTTCTTCAACTTCTTCTTCTTTAGTTGTTTCATTATAAAGTAATAAAATCAGTATTACTTACATACTGATATGTTATTATAAATATTAAACAACCCTAATTCACCTTCTATCCATCCTACGGAAAAATGAAATCACCGCGCGTGTGTACGTACGGAATACCGTCTCCACGCCGTGGTGTAATCTATTTTCCACCATCACCTTACAAGGATGGGTATAATGGTGTAATGAGTAACTATTTATGATTATTATAATGTAATATTTATACTGAAATAATATATATATACTCAAATACAATTCCACGATCATAGGAATGATATCATCACTCGTGCGTACGTACGGAATACCGTATCCACGATGTGATGCGACTCGTTCTACATGATCATCATTACATAGTAATTATATAATTGAATTGAATGAATAAATACGATATATGTTACACTAATACAATTCTGGATATATGGTATCTATAACCTTAAAAGAAGAATAAGAATTTATTCGGCAAAACACGCATAAGAACAAAAGGCAGTAAAGACCCAAGTAACAAGTAACAATGAAATATTACTAACAAGAAGCTAAGAATATGACCATATATGATATCATATCAATATGTATGATTCTGGAATAAGTCAATAACATTATTTAAACCATTATACAGGAGCTTCGGACACGTACAAAGAAAATCGGACCTAAGGTAAGGGAAATATCACAATCTCATTTTTATCCGAGATTTTTTATTCGTAAGTATTTACAGGGGTGTATTTTATCATCCACATCCATGTTTCATCAATATGTAATATTATTTCCATCCACCTACAATTGTTTAAATCCATTTTTACCCTTCGGTGATTTTTTAGTAATATGTATGAAAGGAATATTTTGTCGTTTTTCGTACGAGGTACTTTTTGAATTTTCCGACAAAAGTACGAAGAATGTTTTTTTTAATTTATACGGAATGAATGGATTCTTAAAACATTATTTACAAGAAGCTTATTTTACAATTATTCATGTTTATTTTTAATCAAATTCTTTTAGTTTAAAATTGTATGACATGTTAAGAAAGAAAAAGTGTTTTTAAAGTAGAAAGGATATTTTCCCCAAGAATGGAGTTCAAGTATTTTATCAAAATTATTTTCCATCTAAGATAATAAAAGGGTTCTGTTTTTATCCCTATTATTACATTGATTTGATTATGTTGTGATGGAAATATTTTTATGAATTCCTTTATCTTATATGAATTGTTTTATGATGTCATGTTGTTTAAGAATCCCATTTTTATTACATGGGTTACGCTATGATGTATGGTTTATGATTATGTGGCACACATAAGAAAGGATTCATTATAAGATGGGTGGGACCTATATCTCCCTCCAATGCATTGGGTAATGATTTTATATCTCATGAGATAGACATGGCTGGAACGGTAGGTTATACCGGTTCAGTGAAACAGGACTGGAACGAGGGTGACTCAGTTCAGAAAGGGACTTTGTCCACTAAGATAGTCTTGGCAATGAGTCATGACTAACAAGAAATGATTTTCCATTATTATGTGTGCATGCCACAAAGTTTCAAGTTTCATGTTATGATTATGGGGATCTCATTTTCACTTCTATGATTTCTTCCATGTTAAGATATTATGATCTCTTTTGCAGGTTATGATTTTCAAAAAGATATGATATGATTTTTATTTCCTTTGTTTACCCTTACTGATCATTTGAGCTCACCCTTTTATGTTTTCTTTTCCCCAGGATATAATGAAAGGTTTTAGGTAAAAAAAAGGGAAGATCTTTATGGGAAATATTGAAGATCTTTCACCACGATTAGAAGATTACGTTCCGAGTTTCCAAAGACACTAAACTATTACGATCCTTGTGTGTGTGTTTTTCTTATGTACTAAGTATTCCGAAAAAGTAATTTAATGTCCATGTACGTCAAGCTTCGGGTCTCTACATTAACGTTCAATTCCTATGTGTTAGTGTCTAAGAATATGTGACTATATTTCTTTTAATTATGTGGGTATTTTTAATCATGGCTAGACCCATCTCCATCTTCAAAAAATGTGTACCTTATTTTTAAAAATGTGAAATGGACTTTGTGGTGTATATATACCAGTTTTTTTCACTAACCATTGTTGATGAAAATAATTTTTTAATTAGAATATTAATAAACAATGATTTTTTATATTAATAGATAAAATATAATTTCGTTGATTACTAACTTGATGTTAATGTAATTTTATCTGATATGCTCAATATTATTTACATTTATATCATCTTATTGAGTATCATTTTACTTCATATATAAGACAACCTTTGGATATTTATTAATACAATTATTACATCTTTAATTTTAAAAAATATACTCATTCCCAATATTTTTTCTAGTTGAAAATAGTTTTATAAGATCAAATTTCTCATTTATGATTGTTTATATTTCTTTCTGAAAAACAATCTTATAATATTAGGTAAAGAAAATGTTTTTTAAAATAAAAAAGTAAATGTAAATAGTAAACGAAAGATCCAATGAAATAATATGAAATTTCAAGAAAAAATAGAAGATTCCATAAAATCGTAACTATCATTATACACATGGAAGTATAACAAAACCACATATTCTTTTTAAGATATTCCATTTTTAATAACGTTATCAAACCATTTGAATTAATCGTATTTGAGTAGATCACAATATCTAAAATGTATAATGCAATTTTTATTAAACTTTTACATGTGGGTAATATATATTCTATTTGAAACCTGACTAGAGTAATTTTATGGAACAACATAAACACTTTAATTAATAGGAAAAATATTCTCTTTGTAAGATTTTGTGACATCATTTTGGAAACTTACTCTTAGAGATAATGTATGAAGTTTTATGTTAATGGAAAAAGTGCATTATAATTGAGGGATTAGGAGTAATAAAAGAATCAAAATATTTATATTGTTAACTTTATAGTTACTAAATTAAATTATAGTGGATTATAGGGGACATAAATATAGAAAATTTTTATATTGTTTTCTTCTAATATCCTAATAAATTATAGGAATCATATATATTTATTTTGAAAATTATAAGCATCAAATAATTATCATCTAGATTAAAAAAATTAAAAATTCACTCTTAGTTTATAATATGTAATATTTTTAAAATTGTTTTGATTTATTATCCAATTTTAGTATTATTTATAACATTATATAGATTCCCCATATAAATTTTTAATCTATATATTTTGATGATAATGAATATTACAATCAATATAAAAATTAGATTAAAATATTTCTTTCAATTCAGACAATATATTAATAACATCATTAATATAATTCCAAATTTTTAATTTTTATTATATTTATTTTTATTTATAATATTAAATAACCATTGATTTAATTTTAATTAATTGAAAAACATTTCATATTCATTAAAATTGTTAATATATGCATTGAAATGCTAATAATTAGACATATCCCTCTTAATTGTTTTCAATCATTATAAATCATCATGAATCTATTTAAATTCATTGAAATGATTAATAATGTCATTGTCAATATAATATATTTGAATGTATTTATAAATTATCATAAATTTATAAATTTAATTCTTTTATTCTATCATTATTTGAATTTACATCTCATTTATAAAAATTAAATGACTATTTATTATTAATTTTCTAATAAATTATTCAATTCAATTGTTTGTTTCTAAATTTTTTATATAATAATTTTCTCTATATTTATATAAATCATTCAATTGATTTATAAAATATTTCATTGATAATATTTATTTACAAGTTTTTATCAAAATATCTCATTTGTGGAGTCTATTGTGATATTCCAGAAAATGATAATGAAATTAACATTTTATAATGGTTATTAATGATTTAACATATGATTGATGTTTGAGTCCCATTATTAATTTAATTATATAACAAACTAAAATATATATTAATGTAATTTTTTATTTGTATTTCTTTGTAATACCCAATGATTTTAAATGAAAAACTTCATGTTGGATAGAATATTCATCATGCAATAATAAGTTTAAACCCCCCACGCTATATTAGCTCTTTATAACATTGTCATTAAATTAGTGTATTTAATAGGATTAATTTTTTCAATTAAAAAATTATTTATCAATATAAATTTATTTATAAATTCAGTGTATATAATATCTAAATTTTTACTTATGAAAATTTATTCATGAAAAATTTAGTTTTTTCCTAGAAAAAATATTTTAATTTGTTTTTAGGAAAAGAATTTATATTTAATATATAGAAAAATCAAAAACATCATTTTATAAAAGGAATTTAGTATATTAATTTATAAATTTAAAATTAAATTATATTTACATTTTTTTATTTTTCCTGAAAATTTTAAATTTTTTGAATAGTTAAAAAACTTGTTTTTTCTAAAAATTTCATTTCATTTCCTCAAATTAATGAATTAAATATCCACATGAAATGTTTAATATTTTTTTATGAAACTTATATTTCATTAATTTATATTTAATTCAGTTAATTAATTTTTTATTTTCATTATATTATATTTTAGTATAATATTATTTCTAGGATTAAAACATGGGTATTTTCTAAAAGTTATCTTATTGTCCTTAATTTTTTTAATTTTTAATTTATTAAAAAAATCCATAAGGGGGAATTTTTTAAATGAATTTTATATATTATATATATTTAAATATTTATTTAAATTATAATAAATATATTTTATTGTCATGGTTTTATTAAAATCATTCTTTAAAAAAACACATTTCGGAAAACTAATTTTCTATCATTTGTGTGTGTTTAGTTTTATGTTATATTATCAAAAATATTTAAAATTTATATTATGAATTAAATTAAATTATTTTTATAAAAGTAATTTATATTATATTATACGTTAAATTTAGTTTTTTTTACAAAAAATATTGAAAACATGCAAAAACAATTTCCACAGATAATGTGAAAACCTATTTATTGTGGTTTAATCTAAATTGATAAGGGTTAAAAGTGAAAAAAATAATTTATAAAATTACTTTTATGACCTTATATCGTCTATATATTATCTACAACTTAATAATGGTCAATTATTGATCCTTTTGAAACTAAAAAAATGTGGGTTTAACAGTTTATTTTTACAAATTCCATGTATGTCATCTACCCACATATAGAACGTCACCCACCCTCATATACTCATAACAAATTAAAACAATCATGGTTCCATAAATAATATAATGATTACATTATTAAATTATCTCCCCATTAAGTACATACACATGTTTGTCCAAAAGTAATCTCATTAATACTTGTGGTTCTAACCAAATGTGCTTTTCTGAAGAATAGGCATCATGCTTAATCATCTATTTTTATTTTATTTCATCATTCACCACCATAAAAATTAATTATATAATTCTAATGAAATAAAAATTGTATATCTATTATAATTTTATTTCATTATATTAATTTAATTTCATAAATCATTCTTCACTTCCATCAAAATGTGAAACGAATACATCCATTATGTGTATGATTGACTATGACATTATGGAAAAACAAAATTTTATTTTTATTATCCCCACTAACGACATGATATTAAGATGGATTTTAAGTATAAATGTTATATAATTAAAATAATTATAATTTTTCACTTATAAATCCACATATAACTTTTTTACTTTATATACATTATGCAATATGATAATATCACTCATCTGTATGACAGACTACCTCTTCGTGAAGCGATGTGATTAATTTTTCCCTAAGGAATCTAATGTAATATAATATAGACAATGTTAATGATTATATGTTTTATATTTGACCTAATTATGATATTAATGACATATTTATCATCATAAAAATAAAATATATCATTTTATTCAATACATTTCCATACTCTAATAAATTATAACATCGTTCGTGCGTAAGTGTGGACTACCACTTCCACGAATCCATGTAAGCCTTTTTCAAAACAATAGTTCATGGAAATTATAAATGTATATATGTATATTTAATAACATGATATTTTATTAAAGAAATTTTGATAATTTTTTAATTATTAAATATTATTGAACTTCTTTCCATAATGACCATTAAAAAATTGGAATGTTACTTATCAGTACATACAATCAATTTTCTCAATAATTATAACATAGTTCTTCTTTAGTAATCAACATTATTATTCGTCTAAAATTATAATTTATATATTATCCAAACATCATCAAAATATATAACATAAAAGTAATATAATGATTTATTTTATGAAAAATACTACTATGTAAAATTAATTAATAAAAAACATGAAAATTATTCATAAGAAACTCAATTATTAACATAAGGATATAATTCAAAAAGAGAATGAAAATTCATGAAATATAATAATTTATTAAAGTTATATTTTAACATAAAATATCATTCAATATATTTTTTATTATGTACATCCATAAACATTTCCCATCAATTTCAATGTTTTTAAAATGATTTGATCATTGTAAATATATAAAAATTTTAGTTCTTAATGGTCATTTTTTCTTTATTGAATTTGTTTCCAAAAGTTATATTTTTAGTTATTTTTACCATTCATTAAAAATCAAAAATTTTAATGCTCAATTTTATAATATACAGAAAAAATGATCATTTGTATTTCCTAAATCAATATTTTATCTCTTCATTAGTTTACTAGATTACATGTTTTATCAACAGAAAAACAGTATGTACCATTTTGAAGGTATTTTAGTATTTTAGACATGAATTTATATGTTATTGTTATTTCCAAATATGAAATTATATCCTTTTACATTCATTTTTTTCGTGTAATGTAGAAAATTACATGAATTTATGTGTTATAAAATGTTTATGGTTCTTGGAAATTATTTCGTTATGAAGGGTGCTTCAATTTTAAATTAATTACAAGAACTTTAATTATTAAAAATTAAATTGTTGAAATATTATTAACCATTAAAGAGTGGTTTTTTATAAACAAATGATTGGTGGTTAACTTAAAATACACGTAGAGAATGTCCCATAATATCCCTCCAATGAATTGGTTATGGAATTCGACAACATTGTTACAAATTTTTTACAGTGTTATCAAATATTATTTCCCATGATACTTATAAAATTTATCCATTTTTTTGTTTTATGGTAATCCTATTATTTCTAAATGTCAATAAATGGTCTTATTTTGTAAAATTAAATTCATTACCTCTTCTAATGGATGAATATGTATTCATTTGTGAATTTTTTTTAGGATTTTATTATTTTTTTCAAATAATCCATTAACATTTTTATCATTCCATTCTATATTATAGTGAAATTTTTTATGAAAATATTTAGGATGATAAAGTATTGTCCTTGGAGAGAAATTGTTTTTTATCTATAAGATTACATTGAAAAGGGAAATTTTTATATGAATTAACGGAATAATGTGTTTCAGTGATTTATTTAATTTTTATTTATATAATTTATGTACAAATCATATTTTGTATAGATTTTTTTTCAATATGTTTTAAGTATGTGAATGTGAAATTATGAATTCCTATTTAATATAATGAATATTTCACATAAAAATAATTCATGCCTTATTTTAAAAGAGTTATAATATGTGATAAATTCATACTGATCATAATTGTCCACATTGTAAATATTTGGTTTTGATATGTATCATATATGAACTAATTTAGAGAAAATATAATCCTAAAATGTATTTTGATAAATAAATTAAGTTATAGTATAATGAAAATTGATTATATATGCTTTTTATATGTTCATATAGTTTGTATCTAAATAAAATATTATATAAAATTAGGGTATTGGATGTTATTAGAGATTAACTTAAAAATACTTTATAAAAACCATGGTAAATATATTAATGATAGTTAAAGTTATATTGTATAAATTTTTAAAGTTTAATAGAGAATGGAAATGTGGATTATATTCTTATGGGTATCATCCATGTATGATGATTTATTATTTTTTATTATATTTTCTATGCCTGTATTTTTTTATGAAAATGTATGGATCCCGTATGAAGATAAATCAAAATGGATCTGTTAAAAATTAAAAGGTTGTATATATGATAAACAAAATGGAATTGAAGCAATAACGAAAAATCATGCTGAAATTATTAATCATATATAATATATTTTTATTGATATCATAGACCAAAGTGAGCCTCTTAAATCCCAATGGATAAAAAAATGGACTTCCATTGAATATCATGTGATAATTATCACAAAGCGAAAAAACATTCAATTACCTATGTGTCATTATTGTGGGAAGAAGCACCTAGGAAAATATAATTTGAGTAATGGAAGTTGTTTTTTATGTTGTAAATAGGGAATAATTATATAATATTAGAAGGAAAAATATTGGCATACAATTAACACCATTAAGGAGAACCCAATACTTCCCAATGTATTAATTTAAATTTCATAAAGGATGGGAGTTTATGAATTATACAAATCAATGAAATAGTTTAAAATCGGAAGAATGGGTTTATAATGAATGTACTGAAAAATTAATAGAAAATAATAATTTTATTACTATTTATGATAATGAAATAACATAGTATTTGATAAAGAAATTATAGAGAACATTTGAAAGGTATATATTATATCCTTGATTTATTTTAAAAAAAAATTAATATCAGGACATGATTGATTTTTTATGGAATGATGTATTAATGGATAAGATATAAATATATGTTTATTTGATTATGAATAACACTATGTTATTAATGTGTTTACATAAAGGTATTTATGTGTTAGGATTTGGTGGTTGATTAAAAAACAATCATAAGAATAATTGTTTTAATACACCTATTTTTTAAGAGTAATTATGCAGATATTTATTATGATTTTATAGAGTTTTAAGGTATATATAACCCTATTTATAGTATTTGATAATTTTATTTGAGGGAGAATAAAATTTCAATTTTATGGAAATATTTATTAAGGTACTGAATTATTCATGTTATCTATGATCACTTAAGATTAATAATTTTTTGAGGATTTTAACTATATTTATTAGTATTTTAGAATATTGATGTTGGTATAGTCTTAAAAAAAGGGAAAACAACCTTATATTTAATGTTTATAGGGATTAATCCAAAAAATAATAATATAAGATATATGTGCATTTATAATTACTAGTGTGTGTGATTTAGATGTTAATATTCATAATTTTTTATATCAAACATTTTGAGGGATAATGATTAGGTTTATTATTGGAGGATATGATTTAATTGTTTAGAAAATCATAGTATATAAAAAAATTGTGATTATTTTATTAGTTATATATATACGGTGTTCATGATATTGGAATCCTTATATTATTAAGGTAATCATATATTTATGGGATTTTATTTGAGGAATAACGGTTAAATTACCATTATTTATTGAGGAAATATGGTTATTAAATATATATTATTATGTTATAATTATATATTAGGGATTAAATGATTAATTAAAATAAATTTTATAGATGAGTCATGAAAATTGAATTGTTCTATAGGGATATAAATTTAAAATAAATCATTGAAGAATAAGTGATCACACACATCAAATTTGTGGGTTTTAATCGTAGTTATAAATATATTGACGAATTATAAACAAATTTATTTATTTAAATATCTAGGGTAATCATTGTAAATTCTTTAGGCATTGGATAATATTGATTCATTTCATCACATAAAGGTTTATTCATTTTAGGAACAATTTAACCTTGTGATAACTATAATTGTTTTTCTTAATGCCTTATGAAGGGAGAAATATCATATTATTATTTTTTGGATTATGTGATCCATTTGAAGATTATTTTATTTATTTTGGAATGATAAAATCACCTTATATAATCCTTATTTTTTAAAAAATATGTTATTTTGTTGGAAACTGAATAAAGATTGAAATTATACATTTCATATTTGTATATTACCCTGGTCAATATTGTAATATAATTCCTAACCATTATGAAAAGTATCTTTAAATAATTATTATATTAATTTTATATAAATTCATGGTCTCCCCACCATCTAACATAATTTATAAATTTGACCTCTAAATAAAGCTTTATTAGAATTTTTTTTACTTCCCACTAAGAGTCCTTAATACTTCACTTTATATTTTATCAAGAGGATTGGTTAATAACCCTTTTTAAAATGAAAGACTTCAATAATGTATGTTCAAAATGAGAAACCATTGATTACTAAGATAATGTATAAATTTATCGGATGAAAATTTTTAAATGGTGAAAATGTAACAAAATATTATTATTTTTAAAGTATATATTTTTCTATCAAATACAACATCCAATAGTATTCATAAAAAACATACAAATTATTAAACAATCATAACAGTTCCCTTAAAATGGATGTATGAATAAGATTAAATATATTTTGAAATATATAATTCATACTAAATATAAAATTATACAATTTTTTTTGGTAAACCATCACCCAATTTTTATTGATTATATTTTATTAAATAAATACATTTTTGTAAAATTTTTTTTTTGAGAACATATTTTCAATAATTTAATAATAATTTTAGAATATTTTTTTATAAATGTAAATTAATTTGTCAAATAACCGTATTAAAACTACCTTTTTTGTAAATTATATAATTGTTTTTGAAAACATTGATTTATCAGTGAATATTGGAAATACTGAATTTTATAAAAATATCATATCATTTCCTCAACCTAATAAATATAATATTAATTTTATTTAATTTTACCTAATGTGATATATTTTTTCGTTATTATATTCCTTCTACTTAATTATATTTTTGAAATATTTATATTGGATTCTAGTATAAATTTATTTCATGGTTTTAAAAAAGGGGTTTTTTCAAAAACTATTTGTAAGTTGATAATGTTATATTATTTTTATTCATTAAAATAATAAATAAGGAGTTATTGTATATGTTAAATTTATATACTATATATCAAAAAAATTAAAAAATTCATAAAATGGTTACTACGAGTAATATAGTTAATATAATATCATCTTTTGGTCAAAAAACAATCTTCCATAAAAACAAAATTATCATTGCGTTCGTTTGATTAATTTTAAATTTCATTATTCTATTTATATTCCATATATTTGGTATAAATTTTTCCAAATTTTTAAAAATAAGGAAATTAATATAATATAATTTAAAAAGAAATTATTTTCCTAATGAATAGTAAAATCAATAAAAACCTATGATCACAGTTAAGGTGAAAACTGGTTAAGCATGGGTTTAAATATAATGATAATGATTAAAAAATACTAAAAAAATATGTATGATATATTTTGTGAAAATATTATCACATTATAAAATATAATTTTATATAATAGTCCTTTTTGAATACTTGTAAATTTAAAATTCATGGGTATCACCATTTCATATAAGAAATTTGATGTTTGTCCTCTCCCCCAATAAAAAATGGACACTCCTCTACTCTTCTATTCACACTAAAACCCCATTTAAATCAACTAATACCTTCCAAAAATGAATTAACTAATTTCATCACCACTAAATAGGTACAATTATTTAAGTAAAAAAATTCCCAATAAGAATTTTTTTGATAATCTATTGAAGACTTCCCAAAAATGTTATCACTCTTTATTGAAGTTTTTTATTCTATTTATTAGCCCACATCCATAAAATATAATTAAATTATTATAATATAAAATTAAATGAATCTTACATATATTGACATGTTTTATTATTTTTTTTACAGCATAATATCATCTCATCTTCCATAAAATGGTAAAAAAACTGATTATTCTTGTCTACGAAGATTAAAAGCCTCACCAATAGATGTAATTTGATTTTCATCACCACCACCGTGAATTTATATATTTATTGATTTAAATTATATATATTACATATATTTTAAAAAAAATATTTATATAATAAAAAATCACTTATATCATCGTAAATTAGATTCCATGTGGGATATGATAATATCAATCTTGTTTATGGAAGACAACTACATTCCTGAACAATGGAACATTTTTTTCCTAATACCATACATGGAAGCTAATACGGATAAATTAATTTAATTTATGTGATATATATTAAATTATTATTATATTCATTATATTATTATAAATTAAAAAATATAATAATTAATTTTCTATATAATAATTTCAATCATTTAAAATCTATAGCATTGTTCCTGTGTAAATATTAACTACCTGCCCTACATAACTTTGAGATTTATTTGTTATCACCATAAAATATGTCAAATATAATTATATTTAAGAGATAATATGGTATTTATGATATTTTTATAAATATATAAATATATATAATAATTCTTATCTTCTTTCCGAAATGATAATAGAAAACTGGAAATATTAGTCATGAATACTTACGATCTACCATTTCCAGGATTTTCTCATAGTTTATCATTCATATACCACATTCATGATTTTTTAGTTATATAATTTATATATAAATATTATATTTATCTAATTTTTTTATTGTGTATATTTATAAATAATGACCTGTTATACCATATCCAAACTACCAAAGTCATTCAGGATATATAATCCAAATATCAAAAAAACATTAAATGCAAACATCATTAACTAATTAATTTTATATGATAACGTAATAATGGATATAAAATTAATAAAAACATTATATTGATTTTTTTGAAAGTAAATAATCAAAAACAAATATTATTGAGGATGATATGTAATATAATGTTGCAATTGTACTGTTAGTATGGAACACATTAACATTATTCCTCATTTTAATAGATATAATAAAATATTTTAAAAACCATTCAATTACATTTCCTTGACTGTAAAATTATTTTATTTTTGTAAATATATATATAAGAATGTTTTTTAGTGGACAATTTTTTTTTATTCCTGGGTTTTCAAAAAAAATTAAATTTTTTTATCATTCTATAATGACGAAAATATTTAATGTTATACTTTTACTCACATGACAGTAAATAGCTTTTATACAACCATATTAATTATTTTAATTTGCAAATAAATTAAAAATATTCATATTCTCTTTAATAAAAATTAATCTATCTATTTCCTTTGATGGTTTCTTTTTTAAAATGATTTTTTAATGGGATATATATTTTAGAATCCAAATATGTTGTCTGAGGGGACCAAATAATATTTTATGAGTTAAATAATTAAACCCTTATTATTTTACATGATAATATATTACAGTTGTTTTGGGAAATTAATAATAATACATGGTTCCTATTTAATAAACTAATTATGGGTTCTATGTTAATAATGAATGATGGGTGGTATCTCAATTAAATAAGTATATGTGGTTACATTATAAACAAAGGATGAGTGGGCATGTTTATAAACCAAGGATGGATGGATCCATGACATCATCCAAAATCATTTGGTCTTAATGTTGTCAATTTGGTTATTCCATTTTAAAAAATATATGGAATGTGATGTCCTAGGATTATTATTTTGTTTTACAATTCATTCTATAGTTTTTTTTGCAATCGTATTATTTAGAAAAAAATTTATTAAGTGATATTAATTTTGAAAATATTTATATACAACATATTAATCTATATAATAATATCATTTTTAAATTTCTCTCATGACATTATATGGTTTTAAATTAATCCATCATGTTTTTTATTTGGTATTTATTTTATATAATGTAATTTAATATTAAATTTTTTTGTAGAGAAGTTTATTAATTGGGGATGGAAATTTTATTTTTGATCTCAAATTCTACATTGAAAATTTCTTTTTATATATGTATTTAAAGAACCACATGTTTCTTTCTTTTATATTGTTTACCTTATAGATCTATTTTCAATCATCCAAAATTTTAAATTGTTTTTAATAGTGTATAATTTTGTTATGTTAAATGATAAATTCAAGTTAAAACACAATGATTATTTGTTATGAAAATAAATCATTTGTTATTTTAATGTTTTAAATTATTGTAAAATGGATACTATGAAGAAATTTCCAATTTTTAAATATATTTTTTTAATGTATGAGTTATTTAGATATATTAAAAAACACTAAACCAAATAGTTCATTCTGAGAGTATCATGAATTTAATTATGAGGATATAGAAAAATATTATCTTTATTTTTATGTCTTTATAGATCATAATTAATATATATATTGTATCAGGGTATTCTTGTTATTAATTTTGGAATACATTATGCTAAAAATTTGTATTGTGAAAATAATAGGGTGTTTGAGGAGTGGAAAAAGGATAAGAATTTTGTTTCATAAATTTATCATAGTTTTTTTATCATTTATTTTTGTATATAAAATAAATTCATAAAAATTTACTTTTATCTCCTTCCATGTAATGCGTTAGTGATTGATGAATCATATTGATTCGTGAGGTTGTAGTTTTTCATATATACGAGCATCATTATCGTATCCCTTATAGAGTAGAATCTAAATGATTTTATATAATATAATATATATATATTGGTATAATAATTCATTATTTATCATATATATTAATTAGATTCATCATCAAACCCTACTGTCAGTGGTTGTAACGAAAAAAAGTAGTGGCATCTTTTTAGAAGGTGATAGTCCATAGTACACAAGAATGTTGATTTCCAAACAAATTTCATTGATGATGGGATAGTTGTGGGAACATTAATTAACATAATGAAATATAAGAATATGTAATATACTTATTTTATTTTATTATCATTGATTAATAATATTTTATTTATTACGGGGAACAATGAAATGAAAATAATAATTTAAGAACGTTACCTCTACTTTGGGTTACCTCCTTAGGTTTGCACTGAAACCCATTATAGGGTTGATTAATGTAAAATATATGTAGTATAATATATGGGTATTTTTATTTTATTTTATTTTTATAGTTATTGTATGAATAAAAAGTTTTATAATGTTTTAATTTGAACGAATATGGGTGAAAATTATCAAGTGACTTTAGTAGGACAATTGTATTTATTTAAAATAAAATGGTTTTCCAATGGTTTTCAAGTGAAAATAGGTAAAATATTTACTATTACATATAATTATACAATATATTGTCTACCTACAGTAATAATTTTGTGTCTATGAATTTTTTATTACATTTTTACTCTTATATTTCATATAACTCTAGTCAAATTGTTTTTTACCTTAACCACTATAGATAATTTTTAAAAAAAACAATTTAGTATTAATTATTATCCAAATTTTATATTTAGTTATAAATTAATATAAATTTCACTTATATAAAATTTTAATACATTATATATAATTTCATTCATGAATTGGAGAGATTTAATTTAAAATTAATAACGTAGACGTGATTTGAATGCATTTTTCAATGACAAAATGTTATAATGATTATTATTTTTTATATAAAATGTAAATATTAAAATGATTTAAATTAACTAAAATTTATTAATACATATATAATTTTAATAATTTTATTTTTTTTAAAAATTAAAATATATGTTATCATTATAAATAAACTAAATAAAGAGGTATTTTTTCATTAAAATTTGTCATTTTTCTCGATTCATCAAAAAATGAAATTTTTTAGAAAAATCTCAAATATTGAACCAAAGAAAATTTAGAAATATATATATATATATATATATAATTTTGTTTAATAAAAAATATATGTTTCTATATTTGGTGAAAATTAATTATAAAAAACATTACAAAGAGAGACTGAACAATTTGTTTTATAAAATTATATTATTTAGAAAACAATTATTTTTCGTGTAAATTGATCATGTTTTATCTCTAAAGAGTAGATAGAAATATTATTTATTTTTATAAATTTTTAAACCATTATATTGTTTTAATATATTTAGTATTATTCATGATAATAAATTTACTAGTTTTGTAATAATGATAATTATTAAATAATAATATTTTTATTACATTATAGTTTTTCATTCTAAATCAATTTTGTGTGAATTAACGTTAATTAATGAGATTTAATTTCATTAAAATAAATATATTTTATATCCATGGGATGTTATTTTCTATTATATACCTTATTTTCTATGTTATAAAATCTATCAAAAATGATGTTCATATTTTAAAATCTAGATTTTTTACATTATACACTATTAAATAAATTATACCCTTTCAATTTAATCATGAACTCAAAAATCAAGGTATTTTCATTTGAAAATACAATTCCTGAAATATGAATCTTGATAATGAATAATAAAAATACCCGCCTTCTAATAGAATTGTTAAATAAAAAGGTCATATTTAATAATACACAAATATGATTATAAGTAGGAGAAAATAGAGTAAAGTGATGAAATGGATTTATAATAAAATAATAAATAACTATAGAGAGTGATATAGGTCATTAATATTAAGAAAATAAATTTAAAATTGATAATTAAGGACCTCAAACCATTATTCTATGATGATTAAAATTACCATATTTTCAAATTTAATTGATTTATTAATTTGTAATTTTATAGACAAATTTTTCATATAGTTGATTAATTATGTTACAATAAGGACAAAGATTATATGAAAATACAGTTAGATGATATATATATTTCATAGGAATAATTTAAAATTTATTTATTATTAGAACATTTTTTACATCATTTATATCAATATGATATGAATATCCATTGAGAATTTTTATCCTGAAGCCTTAAAACTAACTTTTAATGGATCATAAGGTCCAAATAACAGTAACAAGCCTTTCAATCTATTTTTAAATATTTTCAAAAAACAATATCTTTATCACAAATTTCCAAATATAATACATTAATCACTATACCTATATTATATCCCCACTTGTACAACATCTTTTACCATCAAGTCATTTAACTAAAAATAATGACATGTTAATTAGGTCATCTCAAAGGTCATTGGTATGTACTAAACCATTATATTTCATCAGTTGTGATTAATAGAAATAGATTCTTTTCGAATGAGATGTTTTTCTACTAGTATACTACTATTCCTTTTTCTTAAACAATATTATTATAATTCTTATAATTTTTCCAAATATTAATTGTCTATAAAAACCTCAACATAAAAGAATAGAAAAAATATCATAGAAACCAATACATTTATAAAAACTATATTATCATTATTATCTATAGATCGGGTCCAAATTTAGTTATTTCATCCCTTAATAATTAATTTTCCCAGAGGATCAAATTATAACAAAATCACTTTTCTTCATCATTACTTCTATTTTAAAATATAATACAAAATCAATTAAAAAATAGTACTCTATTACAGTCCTTTTATATTTAATGATTTATAAAAGGTTAATTTTTTTAATAAAATAATTTTACAACATATTTCTTCGATAAAAAAACATAAGAACATTAATCATTTCACTTTATCTGTATCGTTAAACTATTCTATTCCCTGATCCACTAAATTCATGTAAGTTATATTTCCCAGATTTATGATGCATTCATATTCATAGTTCCCTATATTGTTATATATGAATCATTGTACATTGTGAAATTTATTTTTCCTTGTAATCATGGAACTAGTAGAATTTTTCTCCAAAAATAATGAAAAATAATTTCCCTTTTATGAATATACCATGTTTTTTCTATCCACAAATATCACAATATTGGAAAATCCTTATTTCCCTTATTACCCCAATCCATTTTCTATTCTATATCCCTCATTTTCTATTTATTCCCATAGAATCCCTTGGAAATGTATAATACATTATTTTTCTTGGTAGTACATTATATTATATCGTCTTACGATTCCTGTGATTGGATTACAAGTTAATTTTAAAATATTTTCTTAATCGCATTAAGGAAACAATAAGTATTCCTTTTTTGATTATCTACACTGATAATGATACCATTCCATCCACTAAAAAAATTTATATTCAATATAACTAAATAGATTATACTATAACATTATGAATCTTATTATATAATCCCAAAGTATGTGAAATAATTAATGAAATTTTCAAAACATATTCGTGGATAATCTCATAATCATAAACATGTTTTTTGGGATTTATTTATTTTCAAATCCATATTATTGGTTATAATGAAAATTTTGAATTATCCTTTGAATTACACCAATCAAAATATATTTATGTCTGTGAATTAAGACCCATTCATATTCACTATGAAATGATTGGTAAATTCAAATGTAATCATTTTAGAGTTGTTGCATCTGGGTACAACTGTTCAAGAACCACCACAACATGTAATATACAAACATGGATGTATTTTAATGAAAAAAATACACAATCACTTCCTTAACTAAAATTTATATCGTTCTTATATAATATTCTCAATTAACTATCATTGTTTTTGGATCTATAATTTTTTTTTATTAAATTTAGTTCCCATGTTTCTATTAAAATTTGATGATGCCAACTATTGTTGCATGACACCAATAGCCGAGAGTGGATAACAACATTGTTAAATTGGAAAAATAACGTGGTATCAAATCTAGAAGGATTGTGTTACTTTTAGTCTTGGAAAAAATTATATATACCTGACATTCAAGCTACATTTTAAAGGAAAAATTAAAAAAATAATTTCATTGATAATTCCATTATTACCCTTGGTGAATCCATACATATCAATAATAAAACACTTCCTCATATCATGGGGAAAATAAAACATAATAAAGGGCTGATCATAGATTCTCAAATAGGGTAAGAAAGCAACAAAAGATATAAATAAATAAAATATATTGAATATGTAATGTTAAATAACTAAAACACATTAAATTTAATCAATAACATGATATTAAAATGTAAATAATAAATTTTGATCAAATACTTCCATATAAATAATCACATTTCTATTAATCGTAACCATTAATATTATAACTAATTCAATAATATCATGGAATATTAATAAATAAATTCTTAATTAATTAAGGAATAATAGTGGAACTCTAAAAAATACCATTGTGTCCCTATGTCATGTTATATAATACCATCAAGGCCTCATGACAAAACAAATATATATATTTATGTGTTAATAGCCAGGGACAAATCCAAATATTGTATGACTCAAGAGACCTTTGAATTCAACAAGGGATATTGTGGGATCTAACCATTACATACTATGTCGAACGATTTACTCATATAAATGTGGTGAAACGCAATCAATATAAACATTAATATTGAAAATCTAAATAAAATAATATTTGGACATTCCATAATCAATAAACATAATCATAAATTCTCCAGAGAAATAATAAATGATTATATCATTTGATTGTACTCCAATTAAATAATACATAAAATCATATAATGTGTTAATATAAAGAAAAATATTATGAAATATGACCTGTATAATTTCATTACAAAAACATACTTTCATTGAATATAGCACTTTTTTATTTTTAATGTAGAAGAATCATAAAATATTACAAACTATATTTATTTAAAAATACCATTAAAAAGTTAAACATCCAAGAATATTATAAATTCTATAAAATTCATACTTCCAATGTTTCAATGGATGAATTAAATAAATTATGGTCATTAACATGGGCAATTTTTTGTATGACATATAAATTATATAGATAATTCAATTTTCACAATAAAAAGGTTTGATATGTATCTTGTTAAAAACCAAAAATTAAATTACACTTACACTTTTGTTTAATTTTTTTTTAAAAATTGGTATATATTAATTTAATTAATCATTTGGATAAGGATAAAACATTTTTTAATTTTTTTAAAATAAAGTTTTTGATGAAATAAGATGTTAACCCAATTTAATAATTAAATTCAAATATTCGTCAAAACTTTTTAAGAATCATTTTTGGTACCATAGAGAGGAAATATATTAAAATTACTTGAGAAATTTCATTTATAACCAAAGAATAAGAAAAAATATTTATTTAATATATATATATATATATAATAATTATCCCTAGTGAGACCTAAATGATAACAATCTTGAATATTGATGAAATTAAAAAATAAACCAATATATGCAAATTAATTACTTTTTTAATATCAATTAAATCCTATATTATTCCTTTTATTTCACTTATTACAAATTTATATATCATTACACCTTTATTTTTTATTACATCATATGCTTTGAAAATATTTTTTCTATGTGACCAAAATGAATATGGTAAGTTGACACTATATAATGTGGCCATTGATTAAAAATATCTAGTAAAATAATAATATGGAAAAAATATCAAATTTATAAATAATATATTATTTTAAAACCAATAACCAAGTATTTGTATGAAGAATTATGTACATTATGATCATGGAGAATGTAGGTCATATGCAAGAATATACAATATTTCAAATATTCAACGACCATTATGGAAAAGAGGTAAGTAAATATTTATAATTATAAAATGAAAATAATATCATTAATTAAATATTTATTAGTAAAATATTATAATATATATCATCATTTTGTTGATGAAAATATAGTAGCATCACTTTGTGAAGGCAGTAGTCCACACATACATGAATGAAATTATCATCGTTCAGTGAGTGAAAATGTAAAAAATTAAATACGTTAAATTATCAATTAAAAATGATAAAAAGGTAAATAATATATTAATTATTTAATTTATATCACATATATTAATTAAAAATATCCATATCAACTTCCATTTAAATTGTCAATGAAGGAAGAATTACATTACTTTAGAAGGCAATAGTCCACTATACATGCGATCGATATTATTGTATCCCCTACAAAATGGAATTTAAAAAGGAATATATATATGATATAATGAATAAATATGATTAATTAAGATTTAAATATTATATATATATACTTTATATCAATCATCATACCCAACTGTGGGAGGTGGTAGTGGAAAAATTAATGACATCGGTTTGTGGGTAAATAGTATTTCATAACAAAAATAATGACTGTATAACCCATTTGATATAAGTTGGGATGGATTCATGAAATTGCCTTAAAAGAATTATCTAGTTATTTGGGTTATTACGAGGTTATTATATCATAATGGATTTAAACCTTTTTATGGGTGATGAGGAATAAATAAAATAAAATGTTTTTCGAAAAATGTTTCCTCTTTTTCTGGTAACCTACATCACATCCCACCAAAGGCCTTCCTAGGGGATATTTATGCCCATGAAAAGTAACATGGATTATTTTATGGAATTTTTGAAGTTATTTGGATAGTTTTTTTCTGAAAAATAGGATTAAATGTGTGCATAATATAGTAGATGTTGTGGCCTTTAATATGTTTGGAGAGTGGCACAAATTTAATTTTTTTTAAAAAAATATGTACACATGTTGTCACATTCAAATAGATCATAAATAAACAATTTTAAATAATAATACATTATATGGTCTAAATTTGTCCATAAAATGACATTTATACAATTTTATAATAAATTTAACCCATATCATTCAATTAAAACTTGAAATAAATTAATTTTCACCCTAACCATGATAAATAATTTTTCATGTTATTGATATTCATTATAGAAAAACTTAAAACTAATTTATTTTAAAATATAAATTATTATGATTCCAAAAAATTAATCCTTTATTTTAATTCCATATACATAACTAAAAAATAGTAATTTAAAATCAATCCCACATATATGACCAATACACAAATTCTAAATGAAAAAATAACCAAAATTTAAAAAAATTATATCAAAATAAAAAATAAACATAAAAAATGAATAAAATTTGATTAATAGATATATAATTTAACAAATTTCAATCTAAAACTAATAAAAAATATAATTTAAATTTGTATAAACTTTATCCAAAAAAACATTCAATAAAAAAATATTATTTTTAACAATATATAATATATGATTCATTTCAAAAAAATCCAAAAATTATGCCCTAATATAACATTGACCTACATATGTAAAAAATAAATTAATATTTTTAAACAATATTTTATAAAACCGGTTAAATTTATTTATAGGTCATGTTCACAATGGGTTAATCTACCACCTTTTAGAAATAAACAATTCTGAATGAATTTTTTTCTCGTTAAAATGGTTCTAATTTTATATTTAATCAATGGATATAAATATTATTTATTTCAATAAATTTTAAACTATATAATCATCATAGTGTTTTAATCAATATTCATACTTTCCAATTTAATAGAAATGTTATAATGTTATTGTTCAAATAATAATATTTTAACAGAGTATCGTGTTTCGTTAAAACTCTATGTTTCAGGAATTAGAAATTATCAAACAGATTAAATTAATTTAAAAATACATTTAACATAAAGTCTCTAGATGTTATAACAGATTTTTCACTTGTTTTTTTTGTGAAAAAAATAATATCTCATATATTCTTATTTTTAAATCTTGAGGAGTTATATCATCAAAAATAGTTCCTTGATTGAAACATTATATTTCAAAAAAAAAACAATTATTTAATAATATAATATTTTATTTTTTTATGAAAAATATTAATAAATAATTATTAATAAATAAAATATATTTAATCGACATTTCATTAATTTTTTTAATTATTCATACTATTAGGGTCTAGATACATAACGCTTTATTATACTTGTGAATTCCTTATCAATAAGGTGCAATATGGTTAGATTATGCTATGGTGGCTTGATGAACATTGTTTTGGTGATGATATTGATGATCTTAAACATATCCCACATATATTTTATCTCACTATAGTGTTATTTAACTAGAAGATGGTCTTATTCAAGGTTAATGACCTGTGATTCCGTCACCCATGGATGATCTGATAAATGAGCTTCAAATGGTAAAATCCCACTTTTTATGCCATAAATTACTTATTGTGTGTGTAATGGATTTATCATAAACCAATATTAAAATGATATATATATATATATATCACATTATAAGTTTATAAATGTTATATTTTCATTTTTTATTATAATGTATCATGTATTTTATCTAGGTTACAATACAATTATTTCTATATTTTTTCATGTAATGCTCGAGTCAGTTGTAAAACCATGGATCTGGACAATGTTTCATGAGTTGGGTTGATTTTGATCATCGATATCAGGCCTGAGTAAACCCTCTAGGAGTTTTTGGTGTATCAATGGGTTTTGGAAGCACCAAACCCGAATATTAAATTTAAAAAAGGCAAGGTAGAGGTGTTCACATGGGTTCCATACAATCTGTCCAATCAGGTCGGCCAATAATGAGGGATACTCTAGGTATCCGGTAGCGGGTTCAAGTTCCATACAAAGTATTTTTGACAATTTGATTTAAACTATGCAACTTACCCAGTTTTGGGTTTTAGGATAAATTAATTAAATTAAAATCATTGTTAAATTGAATTTAATTAAATTAGTTCTTTGCGGTTTAATTTAATCAAATTAAATTTCTGATGATTTATTTAAATCATGTTGAAATATAGAAGTTTTTTATTAATTTTATATGAAAATAATTAAATTTATTTTATATGATGACGAGTTATAGTCAATAATTAATTAAATTGAGAAAAGTGGAAATTAATTAAATGACATGTAATAAAATAGTTGGGGATTAATTTAATTAAATTCATGGTAATGAAAAATTTCTTTAATTAATGTGAAATGGATGTTTTATTTAATTATATTCATGATTAAAAAGATTTTATATAGACATTGAAAAATAGGGGTTATTAGTTAATTGAATTTAGGTTAAGACAATGTCATTAAATATTATTTATGTGTTAGAGTTTTTAATTTAATAAAATTTTGTTCATATAAATTAATTAAATAAATGAATTGGAGAAATTATTTAATTTCATTTAGTTGGAACGAATTTAAATAAATGGTGATTAATGAGGAGTCTAGGTTCATCAAATATGTGATTTATAGTAATTGATAATAATAATCATAGAATTTATATTATTATTTATATTATTATTATATTGATCAATATATTTAATTATGTTTTTTTAATTTAGCTTGTGAGAGAGAGCACAATATGGAAATGCATAGAATAGGGTATGTATTAATATCCTCCCCTTATTCTTCCATGGTTAGGTGCACCACCCCTTCACATGAGTCCCTCTCCTCATGAAAGATCATGTTGGTTCTTTCACAAATGCTTTCAGTCACGTTGAGGTAATCCCTTGTCCATGTGTTTTGTTATTTTCATTGAATTTTTTCGATCTCCGTCGCCTAGTCTATGTAAGTCTAAAACACAATTTTCAGTTTCATTCATTTACATAATTTATTCTAATTATGAGTGGTAAAAAATATATATCTGGACACTTTGGACAATATTCTGATGACCTCTTCCGAAGGCAAGGTGGTTTCGCTCTATTTTGGCTCACCAATGTCAATTTTGGGAATGTCTAAATACATTTTAATTGGTTTCATGACCATTGATTTAGGTGCTGATTGTTTATCTGAGTTTTGGTTAATTAATTTGATGTGTGTTGGTCCTCACTATAAGGACCCGACCTTAAACATTAAATAATATTGAATTCAATGAATAATTCACATTGAGTATCTTTTCAGGTTTAGAGTTTTAAAAAATTAGGACATAACTATTACATATCTACTAGATAATTACATGTAGACACTACTACTCAGTGTCAATTTTTAAAAAAATACAAACTCTTAAAAAACATGTCTAGTTCCATGTTTTAGACAACATGATTTTTCATTGATCCCAACCTTGAACCTATTCATCTTTAAGTCCTTTGGAATATATTTTAAAAACTTGGGCTGAATATAAAAATCATAGTAAGGGTTATAAAATAAGGAAAGGAAACATTAACCCATCAATACATACAAATCATCGGACCCAAAAAATTTCAATCATAACATTCCTCATGAAATCAAAAGAATTATGAATAACATATATAAATCATAAAGCGTAAAGGTAACTTATGGTATTCATGACATAAATACATTGTAGCAATCACACATACATAGGGAGTCACATTTGGAATACCCATCACAGTATATTCCCTAAATCTCTTTTTAGATACATTAACGTTTACCTCTGTCACGTTACCCAATGCATTGGAGAGCTATCTTGGGCTCATCCGCCCAAGGTATATCATGGAACCACCTGTATAAATAAAACAATTCCCAATAACCTTAAGATATTAATAACACATAACACAAGAATAAATGAATGATAACATTTCCACATTGTAATCACAATATATCAAAATCAAGATATTGAAATAGACAATGCATTATCAAACCATTTTCAAAACCATCTAAAACATTTAATACGTAGATTTTTCAATCTAAGTGTCCCATACCACTTTGAAACTTTTAAATGAATTTTCATTTTAAAAAATTAATTTCCATATAAAATAATCCTATAAACCGTTTTGAAAACATTAACATTAAATAGAAATGTTTAAAAGAATAAATCTTTAAAACATTTAAAATGATATTTTAGTTAAAGAGTTTTTAAAAAAATTACAGTTACTTAAATAAAAACAATTGAGGAATAAGATTTAATCAAGAACATTATAACATCATGATAATAAAAGGATTCCTAATATAATATTCCAAAGGACAGTATATAAACCATGAAAGAGTGAATTGGATCATAATAATAGTAAAGTCTCAATGAAATGTAAATTGAGATGAAATCCCTTAAAAAGACGATTTCCTTAGAGTAAGGATAAATAAATTACATAATAATGTGTGAAAAATATAAATAAACTAAATATGATTGTATATTCTATGTAAATCAATCAGAGGACCTTCACACATGTTCTTTTTATTAAAAAAACAATGACTTGGATGTTTAACATAATGAATGGAAATTGAGTTAAAATTACACTTATCAAGTTCATATCGATGTATTGAGAATTTATATATTAAGTGACTATGTGTATAAAAAGTATTTACACAAATAAGGAGTGAAAATTTATACATAAATAAACGAACAGTGATTCCAGACATAATCATAACCTGACATAATTATGAATTAGAAGATTAACCCATGGAATGAAAATTTTGTTGAAATGTTCCCTTACCTATTCGGTAACATACGAAACATACACCACATGAAAGAAGGATCATTCAATGATGATGTAAATAACCATAAAATAAAGTATATTAAAAAAATATTTCAAATAATTGTCACTACATACACCACACAAAATGAAATAGTGGAAAATATAGCATGATTCTGACTGGAATAAAAGGGTGATGTAAACACCTTACCTCGTTGTAATCAATCGAGTTGTATGACCAAAATATAATAACCACCAAATGATTCCCAGAATAACATGAATATAAGTACAAATAATGATAATATATACCAATTTGCAGTACACAATACACCACATGCAATAAATATGTGGCAAACAATGGATATCTCACAGAATTGAAAGTGAGATAAGAAATCCAATACCTCATATCCGACTTGACCCGTTTATTATTTTATATCTTGAATAACAAACTAATGTTAATTTATACATTTGTATGATAATTTTAAAATGTTATTATTCCTTTTATATCACTTATTACCATGTTATAAGAATTATGCAACCATTTAAGTAAATAATGGTCATTTGGTCGATATTTGGTACTTGAGTCATAAATGGACATCTTATATTTACAAGGTGTTCATGTGGTCAAAAGATATTATATCCAGAATGATATTCATTATTTATATATCATATATATAATTTATATCCAGTATTTACATGTATTTATAATAGGACCAAACATTTAGAGGTATGAAATGAAATGCACCGTTCATGGAGATGGTAAGCCGTACGTACGCATGAACACTACTTTCATTTCAATTTCTTATTTTAATGGATTTAAAACAAAATAAAAAATAGATATATTATAATTCTAGTATAATATAATATATTATATCAATAAATACATCCTTTATATATCCCACATATGGAAATAATGAGTCATATCAATTTGAGGTGGCGGTCGTCCGCACTTCCTCAAATGAAATTATCGCATTTACCGAGAATGGAAACCGTAATGGTATACTATAAATGATAAATATGGAAGCATAAAGAAATCATAAAAATAATATATATCATATATAAATCTATTTCCATCTTAATGGCCACCATGATATGTGGTTAGAGATAATTGAACAGTCATCATTTCAGGAGGCCTTAGTTTTCCATTCACAGAAACCGTATGTTCTTCAATGATTAGATGGAGGTGATTGTATTTTTAGATAAAATCCTTCTCAAAAAAACATCCTATTATGTTGGGGATACTATTTGTGTTATAAAATAAAGTAAAAAAAAAATAGTTTATCAGTTTTTAAAGTAAAATATAAGAAAATAAGTTAAGAGAAATTGTTACCTTTAATTAGGGTATCTCCCTTTAGTTCGAACCAAAAGGACTACTTGAAGTTCCATCAGCCTAGTGTAAGGATTCTAGGAGGAGTATAAGGATATTTATATCTTATTTGTTAATTCTTTGGATGATCCATGGGGCTTGAGATGTGTGAGGAATGAGTTATAAGTAGTGTCCTTTTATAAGTGGGGGGTGGGCTCTTTAGGAAACAGTGACAATATAATTTTATTATATAACAATATTCAGTTTCTAAAGGTCAAAAACTAATTGAAGTCAAAGATATGATCACACATGGTAGAAATAAATTAATCCATTAATAATTGGACAAGTTTTGGATTTTATTTTAATATTTATAATCTTATTTATTTAATCATTTTTTAAAGAGGTAAATACTACATCATTATTGTTTCAAAAATAATTTAATTTACTTGATGTGTAAAAACAATAAAAAAATACCATGATGTAGGAAATAGTTTTAGATTTTTTATTAGTATATTTAGTTGAAAATATAACTTACATAACCCCTTATAAAAATAAATTTACTAAAATATATTTGTTTATGTCATTTTTTCCTTTACTTTTAGTTAATTAAAAAATTCTGTCATTATCAATCCCATGTGGCTCAATGGGGGCCCAAAATCCCCCCAAATATTCCCATGGTTGAAAAGGACTCAACCAATAAGTTTAAATCATGTGTTAAAGTAATTTTTTATTATAATATTATTTATATCTTGAATTTCCCAATTTACCTTTATCCTCAGTAAAAAAAATTAAAAGTTACTATTAACCAAAAAAAATTTCATCTTATTGAACCAAATAATAGTTACTAATAACACCCATGATTGTATGATCTTCAAAATCAAATTCACAGAAGTTTTAATATTTTATTTAAATGAAAATGTAAGTTATTTACCTATTACGTTGTGGTTTCACTATTCATCAAAAAATGATGTTTATCTGAAAAATACCGAAAATTCAGCCTAAACAATATTTGATAATACCAATTCAAAAATTATTTCTATTTTAAAAAATTCAAAACATATAATTTACATTATTTATTTTAAAATTACTTCTTGTTGTCAAAACAAATAGCATGTTCTTAAGAAACAATATTTGTCAAAAGATAGACACTTGTTTATGCCGAATTTCAAAGAGAAATTTCATCCAGTGACTTGAATTGTATTAAATGGTAAAAATATATTCTAATTACACATTAAACCATTTAAAAAATATAATCTAAAAATATATAAAATAGATAAAAAAGTATTTTTGAATTAAAATAAAATATTTTTCACTATTCACCAAAAAAATGATTTTTATCAGAACAATTTCAAAATATTTACCCAAAGAAAATTTTTATGTCCAGATTATAAAGAATAAATTTTTTTGGATAATGGAACATATAAAAGATACCAAAAATATATTTAAAGAGGGTTCTCCATTAAAATACTGTAAATCAACCTTTTGAAGTAAATTATGCTTTCAATTAGATTCATTCACATTTTAAGCCCCAAACATTTATTGGATAAATGTAAAAACATTTAAAAAACATGTATAATCATTTTTACTTAGTTCTATTCTTTCCAGCCATTACAACGTCTAGGACTTAACTAGAATTTAAAATAATAATATTATATTATTAGCGTGCAATGTATGATTTCAATGAAACCCACTATAGTGTATCAGGTACGCCATTGAACATAGTGTCCCCATTAAATTAGAATTAATATTTAGTTAATATATATGAATAAATATGAAACATTTCAGGTTGTTTATTTACCTGGTATGTTACATCCTCCCCCCTTTATGGGAATTTCATCCTCGCAATTTTTAAACTGGGCTTGGAAACATCATTGAAAGTCCCAATCAGAAAAAAGATAGTAAAACTATTACTTTAAAAGAAAGAATGAGAAGTACAATGGTCACCCGAGATAAACCATAATATGATTCCATGTAGTAAAACATGGATATGGAAGAGAGAACAAATATTCAAGTTCTGATGGAGAGTGATAGAAAACAATATTAGAAGAATGTCAACCACCATAAAATCACCAACTTATGATGTGTTAAATGTTATTTGAATAATAAGAAGTAAATATAAACCAACAATTTTTTTTACGTTCCTTTTCATAATTTTGAGAAATTCATTTACTACATAGAATAATAACATAAGTAAATATACTTACCTTCAAGAATAGTTTCATCATTTATTATGTTTATTTGAAAAACTAATCTTTTATCCAATCAGTGAGCATTCCGAAAGACATGGTCACATAAAAATCACAAAAATCATCTTCTAAAGGATCACATAATCCAGAAATTAAGATCTATATATTTCCCTTGTCTTTAGAAATAATGTAAAACCAAAATGGTCAGTGTGAGATCTGATAATACTCAAAGAGTATGATCATAAAAAAAGAAAAACTACTCTTAATCTCCAAAATTTTTCAAAAAAACCCACTGTTCAACAAAGACCATTCCATAAATAATTATCGATAAAATTCATCAAATGAAATCCAAACTAATATTGAAACACAAATCTTATAAGGATTGAATTACATAGTCTTCCATGATAAATATTAACATTTATCTCTAAATAGCATCAGTTACTCATAAAGTCTCATATTAAAAAGTAATTAACCTAATCATATATTCTCCATGATAGGTTAATCATTTTCAAAAATAAACAAAATCGTTATATATCCAAAATAAAAACATAGATTCTTTCAATCTAAAATTTCAATCATTATTCCACAATTGAATTCCCATAGTATTCTATCTTCCTTAGGAATATAATGTTTCCTCAAAAGAGAAAATGTATTCCACAAGAACCTTTATCACTTAATAAAAAAATCGTTTTCCTTTAATATGTATATTCTTTTGATAAAAAATATGTTCCCAAAATCAACATACTATTATTCTATAAAATCATTTTACTAAAATAATAAGTCATACTAACCAGGGTGTTCAAGTAGTCCAGTGGTAGGAGATGCGACCTTTTCACCCTTTGGTTGTGTGTTCGATTCCTACAGCCTTGCTGAATGCAATAGTTTGTCACCCATCCTACGTGTTGTCCTTTTTATAAAACTCCAAAATAACCCTAAAATATTTTAACCTCAATGTTTTCCTTAGACCTCTCATTTTCATCTTAATTCATTATGATCTCAACATCTAAAATTTTTATGTCTTATATATATTTTCATTTTTTTTATTTCACCACTATATGATAAAAAAACGATCCCCAAAATAGAGAACATCATAACTTGATCATGTTGTCCATTTGGTTTCATTAACATCTTGTTCACCTAGTTAGAAGGTCCATGTATAGAAACAATGATTTAAAGATACTTCAAAATCATTTTCTTCCTTTATCCAAATACATCGTGTACAACATTGGTCATGTGGGTGTTCACAGAAATACATATTTGGTAAATAGTCATGAATGAAAAAAAAATTCAAAACATCTGATAAAACATGATTTCTATAAAACAGTCAAGACTGAATTTGAGTTGTAACGTTTAATTAATGTTCCTTTTATAATACTATAGATATGTGGAGAGATACTATATGGTAAAAGAAAATATAAATAGGTTTCTCAAGGGTATCCTTCATCTGTACCTTTTTTAATGTCATAATATTCTTCTAAATAATTTGACAAGGTGAAATATTTGAAAATGCCTTGATAATATTTACCATTTTTGAAAATATGAGAAAATTGAGAAAATGTGAATTTTTAAATACAACCCCTTATCCATGATGATAACGAGGTATAATTGTCCTCTATAAAATGATTCACAATAATCTAAATGAGACATTGCAATAATTATTGCAGGAAAATCATTAAGAAGAGATTAGAATGTTGTTTGATATCATCCTCTTTCTATTTGTAACTGACATTCCATGATCTAAAAAAGTTATAAAAGAAGGATTTTACTGAGATAATAGACATAGGGACTGACCATGTGTCTATTAAAAAATCTTAATCCCTAAATTTCTCTAAACCGACCATTGATACAAACTATAAGGACCCGACTATAAGCGTTACATAATTTGGGATTAAATGAATAATTCACATTGAAGATCTTTTCATGTTTTCTGTTTTAGAGAATTAGGCCATAAATTTTACATATCAACATGAAAATTACATGTAGAAACTACTACTCAGTATCCTATTTTTAAAATATAAACTCTCAAAAAAACATGTCTACTTCCATGTTTTAGACAACACGACTTTTCCTTGATCCCATCCATGACTATATTCATCTTTATGTCCTTTGGAAAACTTTTCATAAAATTTTGGTTAGCATTAAGTGTTCATTAAAGGTTATAAAAAAGGAAAAGAAACATTAAACAATCAATAAATACAAATTAACAAAACCCATAATTTTCAATAATAACATACCTCATGAAGTCACAAGATTTATGAATAACATATAGAAATCATAAATCCTAAAGGTAACTTATGGAATTCATAACATACATACATTTTTAATATCACAAATACATAGGGAGTCACATTTGGAATACCCATTATAGTATATTCCCTAAATCTCTTTGGAGAAACAGTAACATTTACCTCTTTCTTGTTACCCAATGAATTATAGAGCTATCTCGGGCTCACCCGCTCAAGGATTATCATGGAATCACCCATATACATAAACAATTACCAATAACCATAACATATTGATAACACATAACACAATCATATATGAATGATAACATTTCCACATTCTAATCTCTATAATTCAGAATCAGGATATTGAAATATTCAATGCTTTATCAATCCATTT
This sequence comes from Viscum album, assembly GCA_963277665.1. Lineage (NCBI taxonomy): Eukaryota > Viridiplantae > Streptophyta > Magnoliopsida > Santalales > Viscaceae > Viscum > Viscum album. Next base: position 446,092,971 of record OY728121.1, read on the forward strand.
TCAAAACCATTAGAATCATTTAATACAGAGATTTTTCAATCAATGTGTCCCATACCACATTGAATCTTTTAAATGAATTAATATTTCAAAAAATTACTCTACATATAAAAAAATCCTAAATCCATTTTGAAAACATGGACATTAATCTGAAATATTTAGAAGAATATATATTTAAAACATTTAAAATGATATTTTAGTTAAAGAGTTTTTAACAAAATGAGAGACACTTGAATACAATTAATTGAGGAATAAAATTTTATCATAAATTTATAGCATAATTAGAATAAAGGAATTCATGATATAATATTCCAAAGGACATTATATACAACATGTAAGAGTGAATTGTTTCATAACAACAATGAAGTCTCAATGAAATGTTAGTTGAGACAAAATACCATATAAAGGCGGTATCCCTAGAGTAACAATAAATAAATTACATAATAATTTCATAAAAATATAAATACACTCAATATGATTGGACATTCAGGGTAAATAAATAATATGAAATTCACACATGTTAATTTTAAGACTAAACCAAATACTTGGTTGTTTAACTCAATAAATATAAATTGAGTTGAAATTACTCTTATCAATATCATATCGATTTATTTAGAATTTATCAGTGGAGTGATTATGATAATAAAAATTATATCCACACAAAGCGGACTGCATATTACAACATAAATAAAAAAACAGTGATTCCACACATAATCATTTCATTACATAATTATGAATTAGAACATTAACCCTAGGAATAAAAACTTGGTTAAAAAGTTCCCTTTCTGATTTGGTAACTTGTGAAACATACAACATATGAAAGAAGGATCATTAAATTAATATTAAAATACCCAAAAAATAAATTATATTATACAAATATTACAAATCATGGGTAGGACATACACTATATAAAAGTAAATAGTGGAAAATATAGCATGAATTTAATGGGAATAAATGTTAGATGTAAACACCTTACCTCATTTTAATCAATCGAGTCGTATGAACAAAAGATAATAACCACCAAATGAATCACATAATACCATGAATATAAATACAATCATGATAATATAATTCAATTGGTAGTATAAAATACACCACAAGAAATAAATAAGTGGCGAACAATAGAAATATCACAGAATTGAAAGTGAGATAAGAAATCCCTTACCTTGTGTCTGACTTGAACGGTTCATTATTTAATATCCTGAATAATAAACTATATTTAATTTCTAATTTCTTAAGAAACATTTTTCAAGTTTATTATTCCTTTTATTTCACTTATTACCATGTTATAATCATTTTTCAATCATTTATGTTAGTAATGGTCATCCAGTCGATATTTTGTAATTGAGTCAAAAATAAAATTCTTATATTTACAAGCTATTCACATAGTAAAAAGATATTATATCCAAACTAATATTCATGATTTAGATATAATATATATCATATATATATCTAGTATACACATGTACTTATAATAGTACATAACATTTAGAGGTAAGAAATGAAATGCACCGTTTATGGAGACAGTAAGTCGTACATATGAATGAATGTTACTTTCATTTCTATTTTGTAATTTAATGGAATTAAAATATATTGATAAATAGGTATATAATAATTCCAGTATAATATCATATATAATATAATTAACACCATCATTTATACGTCCCACATATGGCATTAACGAGTGATTTCAGTTTGAGGAGGCGGTTGTCCCCACTTCATCAAATGAAATTATCACATTTACCCATAATGGAAAACATAATGGTATGCTATAAATGAGAAAAATGCATAATCCTAAAGAAAACATAAACATAATATATATGATATATAAATATAGTTTCATCTTAATGTTTACCATATGATATAATCGAACAATCGTCATTTCGTGAGGCCTTAATTTTCCATTCACAGAAACAATATGTTCTTTACCCTTTAGATGTTGGTTTGTGTAAGTGTAGTTCAAATACATACAATAAACACATCCTAGATTATTGAGAAAACTATTTTTGTTATAAAATAATGTAATAAAAAAGTGTTTAGGGGCTATATAAGTAAAATAAATGAAAAGAAGTTAAGAAAATGGTTACCTTTAATTTCAATAGCTCCCTTTGGTATGAACCAAAAGGACACTTCGACATGCCTTATGCCTAAGATCAGTCTTCTTGGAGGATGAGAGGGATCTTGAGATATTATTTGGGCAGGGATTGGATGATCTAATGGGGCATGAGAGGTGTGAGGAATGAGTTAGAAGTGGTGCCCTTCTATAAGGGGGAGGAGGGTCTCTTTAAGAAATTGGGAAAATATTATTTTATTATATAATGATATTCTATTTATAAAGGTCCAAAAATAATTAAAGTATAAGATAAGATGGCTCAGGGTCGATATAAATTCATCCAATAATAATTGGATATGTTTTGGATGTTATTTTAATATTTATAATCATATTTAATTAAATCATTTATTAATGAGTTAAATACTGTATCATTATTGTGTCATAAATCATTTAATTTATTTAATGTATTAAAATTATTAAAAAAATACCATAATGTAGAAAATATTTATATATCTCCAATAAATATTTATATTCTAAAGGATAACTTACATAATCCATTGTAAAAATTAATTTTCAAAAATATATTAGTTTATGTCATTTTTTCCATTACATTATGTTAATTAAAATAAAGTGTCATTATCACTCACATGTGGCTGCATGGGGTCCACAAATCCACATAATGATTACCATGGTCGAAAATGGCTCAACCAATATTGTTAGTAAAAGTGTTAAGGTAATTTTTTATAATTATAATATTCGTTTTACCTTGAATTACCCAATTTACATTAAACTACGGTATAAAAAATTCAAAAGTTACAAATCACCAAATATTATTTTCATCTTATTGAACCACATTTTACTTACTAATAACAACCATGAATTTCTGATTTTCAAAATTCAATTCACCAAAATGGTAAAATTTTACTTAATTGAAAATGTCAATTTTTAAACTACTACTTAGTGTATTCAATATTCATAAAAAATGATGTTTTTTAGAAAAATACCAAAAATTAAGTCTAGACTATATTTGATATTCTGAATTCCAAAATTATTTCTATTTTAGAAAATTAAAAACAAATATGTTTCATTAATTATTTTATAAATAATTCCCGTTTTCAAAACAAATAGTGTGTTTTTAAAAAACAATATTTTTCCAAAGAATTACACTTGTTTATGCACAAATTCAAAGAGAAATATCTTCCAATTACCATCATTTGATTAAATGGTAAAAATATAATCTAATTACACTTTAAAATAATTTAAAAATATAATCTAACCATATAAATATTATATATAAATATGCACTTTTGTACTAAAATACTGTATTTTTCACTATTAATCAAAAATAATAATTTTATCAGAAAAACAACCAATATATTACGCAAAGTAAATATTGATGTCCCGATTCTAAAGAATAATTTTATTTAGTCATATGGAAGATATAAAAGTGACCAAAACTATATTTAAAGAGGGTTCCCCATTAAAAGGTGGTAAATCATCCTTTTAAAAAAATTGTGCATAAAATTAGATTCATTCACATTTTATGCATTTAACATTTATTGGATAAATGTAAAAACATTTAACAAACATGTATAATCATTTTTTAGTTAGTTTTTTTCATTCCCACCATTCCATCGACAAAGTATTAACTACTATTTAACTTAATAATATTATATTGTTAGTATACAATATATGATTTCAAAGAAACCCATTATAGTATACCAGGTATGCCATTGAACATAAAGTCCCTTATAAAGTATAATTAATATTTATTTCATAAATATTAATAAAAATTAAAAAATTCATGTTCATTATTTTCCTATGATGTAACACTAGCCGCACAAATATTTGGTGATTTTTTATTATCTGTGGTGATATATTCAATGTGTGCGTACACTTTTGTTAAGGTTTAAGTACGCGTGTTGTTTATGGTACAAGTTAGATAGTGTTGGTCTATCCAATTTTTTGTAGAATAGTACTAAACAATTCATATTTAATAAAACATGATTGTTTTTTTAATAAATATGTTCAATAAATTTGGATGCAAATTATGAATGGATAGATAATCAGTGTAAAATTCATTGAAAGATTACAAAATTAAATTTTTGTTATATAACCCCTCAAATTGAGAATCAATCCTTTCAGGATAAAAACATGAAAATTAGATTGATAGGTTCATTTATCTTACTGATACATGGTTTTGTATTACCCCCCATATATGTAGATACACTTGGGATAATTGGTAATTATGTGTTTTTGGTAAGACAAGTTGATATAATTAATTATGAATTATTGTGTGAAAAAAATTGAGACATTTAATGGTTAAATCATCAATATAAATTAAATTGTAATATAGATAATTAATCTGTGAATTGATAATGTTTTATTAATATTTTTACCATGATATAAAGAATTTTTTTAGTTATTTATTTGTTATAGAAATTGTTTTTTGCAGATAATTTATTTGTGAGTTAATTATTTGATATTGAAACTATTGAATTACAGATAAATAATTCAAGAAATAATTATGTGATATTGAAATTGTTGCATTAGAGAAAATTAATTTGTAAAATAATTATGTAATATTGAAAGAGTTTCCATGAGATAATTAATAATGAAATAATTATATTCTTTGAGATGATAAATAGTCAATAGATTAATTATAAGTTATTAAATTTGTTATGTTGAGATAAATAATGATGAATTGTTTTATTGCTTCCAGATTTCTAATTGAGAAAATTAATAGAGATTAATCATGAGATATAAAATTGGTAATGTTGAGATAAATATTTTTTAATTATTTATGAGTATTGAGATTTATAATTGTGAAAACTAATTAAGGGATCAACTGGTATATATTAAATTGGATATATTGAGATAATTAATTATTAATTAATTATGTTCTTTGAGAATTTAATTTTAGATAAGTAATCGATGGATTATATAGGTGATATTTAATTTTATATGTTGATATAATTAATTGTGAATTAATTTTTTGTTTTATATTTTTAGTTGAGATAATTAATCAGGGGATTAGTGATGAGATATAAAATGTGGATTATTTGATATAATTAATTATAAATAAATATGTTTCACTGAAATTATGATCCAGATATATATTTTTTTAGTTTAATATGCATGATTGAGATTTATAATTAGTTAATTAAATATGGAATATTAATTATGATATAAGAATTGTGTTGTTGATTAATTAATTGAAGAATTAAGTAATTTGAATTGCATAGCTCGTTAATTGTTGAGTTAACTAATTGATTTTAGTATGGCCAATGAGATAAATGAGAGGCCCTTGCCTCATTTTTTTGAGTTGAATGTGAATCCCATGTTAATTTTTTATATAAAAATACCTATTATGTTTTTCCATATGTATAATGTGAATATTCATTATTTTTTTGTAATTTAAATGAGCTACTGAAATGCATGTGTGGTTGAATGATTCATGTATTATATGATGTTAATGTTTATTCCTTATATAAAAAGGGAGTCGGGGACTGTGAGACCCCTAGAGAGAGAAAATTTGTTAGTTATTGTGATGATATAGAAGAGACCACAAGAACTGATGGAGTTGAGCTATGGGAAATACCATGTGCACCAGATTAGGTGATGGATGTTTTTTTATTATGTAATGATCCATCCAACATTGTTTTCCAAAGGACATTGAGAGTCTAGGGTAAAAAGATCGTGTGAGCTTCCATATTCTTTTCCATGAGACCATGAGAGATCATTGTGTTTTGACAAGGGGAAAGAACGTGAGTTCTTCCCCTGGTATTGAATTTTTGTGCATTGCATCATGGTCCAAACCGAAATAGTATACAAGGTATATGACTATTTGGAATTGGTATGTTCTTTGTTAATACATGAGGATGATAAGCACACATATATATATATATATATATTATAAATATATATATACATAATTGATATGATCAGACAAACCATCCATGAGATGATGAAGTTTTTCCAATCAGGTGTCCCTTAAGAACCTGGATGGGTTATAGATTATATATTCAATTATGTTATTTCGATGATATACATGCATGCTATTTAATATTATTGCATTATATAGATCGATCTGGACACTTATGTTCCTAGAATACTATGATTTATATATCACACCATATTCTGGCCACCATTGCACCGGGTTACCTAACTAGACACTAATTTTTTGTAGGACCTTGGATCTTGCATGTTTCTATTTTATTGTACATGTGATTTCTGAGAAAAGGTCCGAGTTGGAACTCAGAATTATCATGGTGATCACCCATGGGATTTCATTCATTTCTTTATTTTTGTACAAATATTTAAATCATGTTGTTTTTTACTGCATTTAGATATGTATCACTATAAAAATCATTCATCGTATATTCTTTCAATGATCATTTTCTTTATTGAGATTATATTACAATGACATAAGCTACATTTTTTATTTATTCCTACTTTTTCTACTATTGTCATCTATTGATAAATTGTTATTCTACTGTTGAAACTCTGATATTATGGTATAGCTCCCCAATTGACTATCCTTACATGCTCAATGCTATTTAGAATCCACTAGTGTATGAGGAGGCATGCATGAGGTTCTATAACATCCCAAACTGGAATAATAGTGTTTAAATGTGGTAAAAAGGTTCTATTTTAGATTAATTTCCCTTATACTCTCATTTTTTGGATGGTGGAAAAGAGAATAAGAATGTTATGGTGCTTTATTTATATCTAATTTTTGGGCTGATCACCCCCATTTAGCTAAAATGACCTTCTTTCCAGGGGTGGGAATTTATTTTGATACTTTTTTCATATAAAATTGTTATGATTTCACGAAGGGTGATTGGTATACTTTACACTAATAAATTATTTTGATAACTTTGGATGTTTTCATTCACTTGATGAAGAAAGGAAGTTGAGTTACATTCATCATCTTATGCACATAGATATTCACATTACATTCATATAACATGAATGGTAGATTCATTAATAGGATGTATACTAATTAGTATTGGGTTCATGTGGTGGAATGTATTGTTTTGATCTTCCTTAGCATGTATCTTTAGATATCTTGTATTGATGATAGGTTTAACATCCATGTGTGATTATATGCCATTCTACCATCGGTATTACTAGGTTTTTATATTATCCCATGCTTTTATGTTATAGAATGATTTTTTTACTACTTGTGATTACATGTTAGAGATATTATGATGTGTAAGTAGATACTAATGGTAAAATGATAAATGGATGTTTAATTCATTAAATGGGAGAACAATTCCACCAATATAGCTTTTGGGAGCTTCATGGATTTTTATATGGCCCCTCATATCACTTTTTGGGTTTCTTTCTAAAGAATATGGATAGAATAAGTTGGACCCTCAGAGGAAATCTTATGATTATATGTAATTGAGATGATAAATGGCATGATTGAAATGAAATGAAACTGAATGTTAGATGTTTATATTTTAATTTTATTATAATTTTTTTTCCTGATGGGCTATAGATTGAAAACCATGCACATTATTGTGAAATAGTACTAGTGTGTTTAAAATATATTCCAATGATTAATAGTATGAAATCAACTAATGAAATTGGTAATGTATATGGAATCTTTTTATACCTAGTGAATAATTTTATTCCCGAACAAGATATAGGGTTAATGACTATACATCGTATGTGACTAGTTCGTGGTAAGTATCACCCTTGTGCAGTGAATTATTTTTTCCACAGTGAGATTTTGGATGTTGGTATAATTTGAGTTCCCATGTTCTTAGTAAGAATTTTTTCTTTAATAGAAATACAACCTTTTTTGGATGGGTGGCCATTGTATCATGATGAATGATATAGTATTAAGCATTGGGGAATGCATGGTGGAGATGGTTAGACATTCCACAGGAATGGGAAGTAATTAAAGACGCCGTTGTATTAACTCTAGAGTAGAGTGTTTATGATATTAAGTTATTTTCATCCCACTGATGAGGATTACTTTTCTGGGAAAGCCACATGTGCATTTAATATGATTATATACTAGTGTGATAGTAAGAAAATATTATTTATTTTCAAGGACATGGAAACTTCTAAGGTGGTTATTGTCACATCAGTTATGAGTTACATGTCTGTGCTTTCTCGAAAGCATGACATTGAAAAGGTTGGAGGAGGTGTGTGGAAACCATTGGAAAATCTATTAGTTTTATTAGTAATGTTATAGTGGTGATCTTTGAATGACCACATATGATTGAGTAGATTAGGAATTGGGTTTAGGATTGTGACATGTAAGAATGTGATGTTGAACATCTTGTAAGGAGAGGATCAGTGAAATTTTGACTCATCTATTGGTTTCTTGGGTTTCCTCATAGTTTCATTTTCTGAATAAGACAAGATTTTATCCAATCGTTACCTTATACAGGAGGAACTAAGATAGTGCATTTCTTACATCATGGAGTTTTGTTTAAACATGTGGCCTTTTTATTTGGTTATTATCTGGATTGTACGCGGTATGCGTCGTTCTGTGGGTTATACTATTAATCTTGTTACGTCATGAATATTTTGAAATCTCCATGAAATGGTTCGTATTGGGAGGTCACCGAAACATTGGTAGAGAATTTGTTATATGTGAGGTTGGTGATGTAAATGTTTTAAAGGCCCATCGCTGGTTTATGGTAGATTGTGAGATTATGGGTTGGAATTTTTTTTCAAGGAAAGTGCCATGAAATGAGGTTCTGAAATGGTTAATGGTGCGTTTGGAATTTATGAACACAACATGATTATTCATATGAGGATTTATGAAATTTATGGGTTTACTATTGTTGTATAATCACATGATGGATTCTATGGGATGAGAAGTTTTTATGGTTGGAAGATTCTAAAGTCATGTGTTTCTTAACAAGGTAAAAATATGATTTTTTGAACGTTTTCATTAAATGATCTGGTCTGTTTTAAAACCATTATTCTGGATAAAGTTTTTTGAGTTTGGTTTGTGTTTATGTTTGGAAATCAGGGATTCCTTAGAGATCTATGAGTTTCAGGGGTGGCTCATGGGTTTCAGAATCCCCAAACCTAGAAGAATTATTATAAAAAGGAAAGGAATATATATTATCAAGGGCTACACACCGTTCTTCAAACCACTTGATTCTTCCATGCATGATACTCTAGGAATTAATTAGTGTGTTCTTGGTCTGTTCACAGACTGTTATATTGTGTGAGTAAAAACATCCATCTTACCCAGTCCTGAGTCACTGGTTAAATTAAATTAATTTACATCAGGCATGAAAGGAATTTAATTAAATTCATTTTGTGGGTTTACATTCATTAAATTAAAGTTGAAAGGATTTAATTTAATTATGTTGATATAGAGAAGTTATATAATTAATTTGAGACCAATGAAATTAAATTTATTTTAAATGATGATGATTTAGAGTCCTTATTTATTTAAATTTAGATTAGTATATTTTAGTTAAATGACTTGTAAATGAGGATTTTGGTGTCATCAGAGTTGGTTAATTATAAATAGAAATATTATATGACATGTAAATGAGGAGTTTTAGTTTCGTTTCATTTAATTAAATTAAATGTCAATAGGAATATATTTAATTATTGATATATTTAGGTATTATTTAATTAAAATCATTATTAAGAAGAATTTAATTAGTCATTTCAAAATTGGGGTTATTAAATATTTAAATTGAAGTTCAATGAATTTCAATAAATAATTTTGATGATTTTGAGATTTTAATTTAATTAAATTCTATATATATAATTTATTTAAATAACATGAATTAGGAAAATAATTTTATTAAATTCAGTTGGAATAAATTTAATTAAATGATGATTAATGTGGAGTTCATGTTTATCATAGAGGTATTTTAAATTAATAGATAATAATTGTAATAGAAATGTGATTATTATTATTATATGAATCCATATATTTAATTGGGTATTATTTTTATATTACTCTGAGAGATATTGATGGAATAATTGGGAGGTTCATAGAACAAGGTGTAGAGTGACCCCCCTCATTCATCCACAGTGAGGCGCACCACCACCTTCCACAAGCTCCCTCTCTACACTGCTAATAATAATGTTTACTTCATGAATGTTTTCCTCGTCAGTGAGGTAACTCCTTCTCCACACATTTTGTTGTTCGCATCGGTTGTTTTGTCTCTCCATCACTTGATATCAATTAGGTCAAAACTCGTGATTCAGGTTTAATTCAGTGTCTTCATTTCATCTAATTATAGGTGGTTTGGATGTTGTCCCCGGACCATTAGGTCCACATACGGATGACCACCCCCAAATGAGAGGAGGTTCAGCTCTATTTTGGTTCACCACCACTAATTTTGGGTATCTCTAAATAACAATTAATTGGGTTTTCACCCATTAAATTAGGTACATATAATTTATTTGAGTTTTGGAAAATTAATTTGGTGTTCATTGGTCCTTGATGCACTAATATTGGGTTCCTTTTGTTTTTGTAGTGTGTGGCCATAAATTCCATGTCTGTGTGTGCTTTTGTTGAGGTGTGTGTATGTGAGTCGGATGTAGTATGAGTCCGAATGAAATTTCTTATCCAATTATTTGTGGTTCGGTCCTCATCATAAATCAATTATTAAATCATAATAGTTTTTTAATTACTATTGTTAATAAATTTTCCTGCACATTCTAATTGGATTTTTATTCAGATAAAATGATTTTTTACATTAAAAATATCATTGTTGTAATAAATCCAATCCAATAGAGGTGTACTACTTACAAGATAAAAACATAATAATTATACTGATATGTTCATTTACCTTACTAATCCTTTTTTTATTACAACCACTAAATGTTGACATACATGGGTTAAATGGTAATTATGGGTTTTGGGAAAGATAAGTTGTAATAATTAATTATGAAATAATGGGTGGAATATATTGAGAAAATTAATGTTGAATTATTCATGAGATTTGAAATTGTAATTAGATAAATAATCAATGAATTAATTTACAGATATTGAAATGGTTTCATTCAGATAATTAATTTGTGAATTAATTATGTGATATTGAAACAGTTACGATTGAGATAATTTATTTGCCAATTAATTATATTATATTGAAATATTATAGTAGAGATATTTAATTATGAATTAATTATGTTTTTTGAGATGACAATTAATAAGGCGATTAATTATGAGAGATTAGATTGGCTAAGTTGATATAATTATTTGTGAATTAATTTTTTGTTTTGAAATTTGAAATTCAGATAATTAATTAGGGGATTTATTATGATATATAAAATTGGTTAATATGAGGTAAATTTTTTTTAATTAATTATGTTCAATTAGTATTGTAATTGATATAATTAATCAGGTGAATATTTAAATGATATTAAATTGAATAAGCTGAGATAATTAATTGTGAATTAAATATGTTTTTTGGGAATTTTAATTGAGATAATTAATTGGGGGATTAATAATGAGATATTGAATTTTCTATACTTAGATAATTAATTGTGAATTATTTTTGGGTTTTTTATTTTAAAATATGATAATTAATCGGGTATTAATTGTGAGATATAAATTTGGGTATGTCAAGATAATTACTTCAGTATTAATTATGTTCTTTGGGAATTATAATTTGAGGTAATTAATTGTGGGATTAATTATGAAATATTAAAATGGATCTATTGAGATAATTAATTGTAAATTAATTATGGGATTTGAGAATGATAAATGAGATGATTATTTGGGGTATTAATTATGAGATACAAAATTTGGGTATGTTGAGATAATTAATTGTGAGTTAAGAATGTTCCTTTGATATTATCGTCTAGGAAATTAATTGTAGAATTGTATATAGAGAGTTGTGATTTATAATGATATAATTAATTTTTTAAAAATAAATATTATATATGATTTTTTTGATGATTTATTTGATGATGATAAAATTAATGGGATTTATATACCAAGTTTATTGGTGAGTTAACTAATGGATTTGAGTATGGACATTGAGATGAATCTGTTGTACTTGCCTCATTTTTTTGAATTGAATGTGAAGAAATGTTAATGTATTAAATGTATATACATAAGATTTTTTTTCTTAAGGATAATGTTAATATATTTCTTTTATATAATTGAAATGGGCTAATGAAATTCATGTGAGGTTAAATTAGCAATGAATTAAACGGTGTGAATGGATATGCCTTGTATAGGTAGAGGATCCATGGGACCTTGAGAGCCAATAGGGAGAAATAATTTTATAGTTTTGGTGATGATCATAAAAATATTGTGACAACATGTAGAGTTGAGGTAAGGTATAGACTGTCATTGCTACTCTTGGTGAAGGATGTCTATGTGTTACTTCCTGATCCATCCCACATCGTTTTTCAAATGATAATGAGAGCTTCGGGATGGAAGATTGTGTGGGCTTCCATGTTGTTTTTCATGAGACCCTGAGAACTCTTGGAGTTTTTACTAGGGGTGAGACCATTAGAACTTCCATAGAAAATAATGAATATGCATGATGTCATTGACCTTCAAAAAATATTATCCACGGTATATGTCCATTTACACATTGAAATATTATTGGTACATATATGTGGATTCTATGCATATCAATTAGTTTATATATATATACAAACATATTACAATTTATATATATACATAATTGAAGTGATCATATATAACAGTTATGCGATGATGTTGTTATCACCGTCATGTATCCCTTCGGAACCTAGATGAGTTGTTACTTATTTTATAAATTAAATTATTGCTTCCATATACATACACACTTTTTAATTTTATTGCATTGTCTAGATTGAACAATACAATAGTTATCCTAGCCTACTATGTTTTATATCTCACACCACTACTCAGGTGGCCATTACATTTGGGTACCTAGGTAGACTAGTTGTTTTGTAGAACATTGAGCTTTCTTATTGTTGGTTTCATGTACTTGGGAGTTATGGAAAATGACTGAGTGGTAGCTCAAGATGCTCAGGGAGATCTCCCAAAGGGCATTGATACTTTTCCTAAATTCTGAAAAAATATGTAAAGCATGCAGTTTTGTTTATTGAATTTAGAGATGTATCACCATGACATGCGTTCAATTTATAAACTGGTGTTTGCAAATTTCATTATTGAGTTTATACAATAATTAACATCCACTTCATTAGTTATTTAATTATACTATCTATGTTGTTTTAATATCATTATATATAATCATAATAATATTAAAAATATTATATGAGGGATTAATCTTCCCACTGACTATCCTTACATCATCACTTCTAGTATACAGCCTCTCGAAAATGGGGAGATAAACTTTTGGTCATGTAGTGACCGGTTTAGCTACTGGTTAAATGGTAAGCTGGGTCAGGACACTATAGTTATGTTGTTTAATGTTCTTTTAAATTTGATATAAATTACATATAATGCTACTGGTTTAATGGTAAGCTGGGTCAGGACACTATAGTTATGTTGTTTAATTGTCTTTTAAATCTGATATAAATTACCTATAATGCTCCAAAATAACCAAATAATTTCATGTATTTTCAATAATTTCAATACCTGATTAGAAATTTAATCATTTAAAAATAGGAACATCATTAATAAAATCTTATTTCATTAAAGTATCCCCATTCATATATTTGACCCTCAAATTTTCATTTATTCACTAATATGTATACGAATACACCAATTTCATCACCTCTTATATTTCGCACGATGCTTCAACAAATTTTTGGTTATTCTCCAACCCTTTTACTATGTGATTTTTATTCTTTTACAGAACATTGTCTCTATTATATATGATCTTCACAAGTAGATGATCTTATAAAATATCATTCCCAAAGGGTATGAAAAATATATTCTATTAATGTTATGGATCTTTTATCTACATTACCCTAATATACACATATAACACATCATTTACTTGAGATATGTTAGGAGAAAGTACTAGTAAATAGGCCACCGCTCTAATATGATAAAGGATATCCAAGGGACTGTTGCATCATGGACCAATATTATTCATCATTAAACAAAACTATTGAATCTTTTACATACAAATATAAAATGGAACACATTATCTTTGAACCCTTACTGTAGGAGTCATCGATGATTGTCTATATATATATTTTTTGTCGACTTTGAGTGGTTTTTATATAATATTGAATGGTTTGAAAATTCCCTATAATCTAATAAACAAGGCCATGTCACATAATTTTATTATATACAATGCAATACCATCAAGTTGGTGTTAAAACCCCATTACCATATAGAACCTCATGAATTTCAATTTTAATTCAATAATTGAAACTATTTTAATATTATAATTCTACTAGGGGAAGGTTCTATAACTATCCTAACTCTATAATCCTATAGTTTATGTATAATTTAAAATAGTGGATTAAATAAAATGGGTAAAATTTAAAACGGATGGTCAATTTATTAGTTTTGGTGATCCATAAAAATACATGATTCCTATTATACATCGGTATAATAAAAAATCATAGTAATAAAAAAATTGGCATCCCCAAAATAATTAAAAAGATTCATATTCATATATATGGTTAAATTACAAATGATGGGTGAGATCAAATTCATTTTATGGGATACATAAAATGGATTAATTCCTGAATTAATATAAAATAATCAATTTAAAAATGTAAATAAATTAATTGACATTCCATTTAATCTATAATATCAATATTATGATTAGATATGGAAAAATTCAATAGGATAAGTTAAATAATCGGTGACACATTCCATTTAATCTATAAAAAGAGAAATAAATTCATTAAGATATAATATCGATGAAAAAATATAATAAATATTTATAAAATATTAATTACATATGACTTAAACTCATTATTATTACATTCCAAGATATCATACATCATTATATACATAATTTAAAGATGATTAAAAAAAAGGTTTAAAACATTGTATTAAATCCTATTTAATTTGTAAAAATTATTTGTCTCATTATATCTATTGATGAATGTTGGGAATATATATTTCTGGACAAATCCAATCATTTTACTTATAATTCAATCCCCACTTATTGAATTATTTATTTAAATTGAAAATAATAAGCCTTATCAGAAATATTCCTATTGAGTAAAGGTATCATATTTATCAATATTTCATCAGTTAGGTAAATAAATTAAAATAATTACCATTTGATAAATAGTTTACATTACCTTAAATATTGATATCAACGATATAAATAAATTTTATATTTATTTAAAAGTGAATTTCTACTGAAAAAAATCATTAGAAATTTAATGAATCATCATTAATTTTACAATAAAAAAGCAATCGATAGATGAGACGTGACCTATTTTCATTAAGAATATAGAAGTTTGAAATAAAACATTGTATATTTGAGATAATAAATTTAATTAAATAAGAATATTAATAAAATCACTCATTAAATATATTTCAATATAAAAACATTGAAAATGTGTTGAATAAGGTACATTTTGTAAAACAGTTATTGTTGTAGGGAATTCCATTAACATAGTATATGTTTAATAACCTTCCTTTTCTTTAAAATATTCCTTTTGAAAAATTGTGGAATTAATATTTTTTTACCATTTTAAAATACAGGGATATATTAAAATTAACATACTAAATCATTTATGGGAATTAAATTTACTTTTATTTTATTTTTAAAACATTGATATAGAAGATAAATATATCTGATCTAAATGGAAATAAAAAAACGTTCTCGTTTAAAAATGTATTTTAATAATCTAGTTAAAAATTGGGGAATAATTTGATTAAAATAAACAATATCCATAAATAAGTCTATGATAATAAAAATATTATGTATTTTTATGAATAAGTTATAGGATTCATTCGATAAGAGTAATTTGGATATCAAATGAAAGTGGGATTGAAAAATAAATTCATACAACATTGGTAACATTAAAATTGTAACCCCATGGAAGAATAAAATTGTATTGATAAATTTTTAATCAATAATAAAAATGTATTATTCTTATATTCATCAAATTAAAAGTACATAAACCACATAATATTGAAGATGTTCATATTAAAAAAATATTTCACATTGAAATGGGCATTGATATGAAATCCATAAACTAATTCATCATGTTAGTTGATAACTAATTTAAATTTAATATAATGTTGTAAATCTTTTTAATAAATTATACATCTACCATATTAATATATATAATTTCACATGATATCCTTGTATAACATCAAATCACCTATTTACAAATAATATTTAAATACCATTATTGTTCCTTGTATTAATAGAATTATTTTGTCATGAATTATTTTTCATTAATGAATTGAAGATTTTTTTTAAGGATATAGAACCATAATATATATAATTATATTAATATAATAAATATTCTTGTTCACTATATAACCCTTTAGTACCATTCTAAAAATTAGAAATAGTAGAGGAATTTCATCGATTTAAGCAGACGGTTAGCCATATGTAAACAAGAGTGAAGTTATTATTTGTTAATGGGTGAAATGGTAATATAGTGGGGGAAATTGTAATATTACAGAATAGATATCATTCAATATAAATATTATATATATTACATAAATATAACATTATTAACTTCCATGTCATGACCATTTTTCAGATTAATCACATCACTTCACTGGGGAGTATATCTCTGTACATTTGAGTAACATTATCGCGTCTTAAATGAAACTGAAATTAAAAATATAAATGTGATATTAAATCACCATAAGTGATATTATAAGTTATATTTTATATATACACATAAAATCCATTATTATATCCAACTAGGTGTTTTTTATGGTAAACTAGTTATATTAGTTTTCCATGATGTAGTCTGACATACACCAAATCAATGATTATTTCCAATTTTATAGAAAAGGTTTGGTATATATGTTATTGCAATAAAAATATAATATAACTATATGGGAGATAATAGTTTAATTATATTATCATTATTTAATAATAATTTATAGCGGTTGAAGAAGATATAAAATAAAAAATCAATTCAAACCGTTACCCCTTCTTAGAACGACCTCATTAGGATTGCATTAGAAGAACTACTATGATATATTTTTGATAAAAAAAGGACTTTATGATATTTGGAGGGAATTAAGAAAGTTATTTGGGATGGTATTTTCTGGAACAAATTTTTTTCAATTGTTATAAGTGGAGGATATGGGATGTCCTTTTATAAATGTCGTTGTGGTCCTACAGGGAATTATTGAATAAAATGAATTACACCAACACTTCTCACAAGTATCATGGATTTTAAATGGAATATTACTGATCATTTTATAGATATGTTCTATATATGGAAATAAAATATAAATTGGATATGTTTTTGTTAATTATTAACTCATATCTTCTTAGTTGAAACCTGAGTAAAACTATTTTCACCTAAACCAAGAAACAATTGATACTATTTTCACTATTAATTATGTATGAAAAATAAATTTTTGACATTAGTAATTATTAATTAATTACATTCAATATATCGAATCATTATAAAAAAAACTCATATAACTCAAAAACATTATTATAAAATTATCATGTAGATGTTAGGAGAATATTTTATTCCAAATGAATGGATTTTAATAGTAAAAAAAATATTTATAAAAAATTTCTTCCTTTAATTGTTTTCAATGAACTAAATTGGTTAAATTATTATATAAATGATACTTTTATTATTTTTTATAACAAATATGATATTCAATATTAATCAACAGAAAATGAACATTTTAATAATAATTACAAATCTTCAGTATTCTTTAATAATTGAAACTATTCTACGAAAAATATAATAATTAACTCTAATATAATTTTGATATGATAATATAATTTTTTATTATTTTTTCAAATATAAATTATAAAATTGAAAAACACTTTTTCATAATTTTTAATGACATTATGAATTTTTTTCCATGAAATATTTCTATTAATTTCAAATGGCCTCTATTTTTATTGTGGATGAGTAGATACCAACGGGACATATGTTGTCCATAAATATTTGAAAATTTATTTATTAAATTTAATAACATATAAGTAAATAGATTAGTTCTAATGTTCATTTTTAAATAAAAATTTATTAATAAATAATTTTTTTCATTTAAAGTCTATATTACGTATTTAATAACCTATTGAAGATATTAAATATATATTTAAAATAAAATATATTATAATTTATTTAGGGGTTACATTCACCCCCCAATAAAAATATAATCCTAGAAATTTTTATTATAATTACCTTATAGAAAAATGAAAGTTGTTATTGTCCATAACATCATAGGGTCCTATATTACTTCCTCCATTTTATGATTTCTACAATGATCCTTATCCAATGGATTATAATAACAGCTTAATAATTAATATCCATTATGAAAATTTTTTGTGGGTTCTTCATAGTATGATTGATCATGTTTCATTTCTATCTCTTCATATGTGATCCAATGTGTTAGGTCAGCCATTAACTCTATAATAATGATTCATAGAAGAGATTTTGTACATTAGAAAGGCTTGGTGAAAATTACTACTTGTAGGAAACAACTCCAATCCTTTCCATAATTTAAAAGTGTATGATATAAATTTTTATCAATATTCTTTTCAATCCAAAAAATATGAAACCTGTCCATGGATAATATTTTAGGAAATAATGATCACAAACATGTTATTTCATATCCTTCCTCTATTTTTTGGTATATATACATTTCATACATTGAGATATTTTTATATAATCCTAAATAGTATATACCTTTTTCTGTATCTTAAATATTCTCCGAGCATACATTTTTCCATATACTAACATCATCAGAAAAAAGTTGGAGTATTACATGAAATTCAATATAATGCTTCAAATAATAAAATTTTGATTCATGAATAAAAAATAATAGTATTGTATGATTATACATATGGAAATAATGATCGCACATACCATGAAATTCATGTGTGACTGACCACAACATGTATTCCACTGTTTGAACTTCCCTTTTATATTTTCCATCAGTATGAGGATAATAGACGGTGCTCCAATAATGATCAGTATCAAGATCCAACAGAAGAAACTTTATGAAAATTGATATAAAATTTATATCACATTCAGATACAATTGAAAAGGTACACCATTATATCTTATAACATCATTAATATACAAGATTTAGAGGTGATTAATAGGTAAATATTATATTATAGAGAGGAAGAATGCATATCTATTTAGGAGAACACAGAAAATAAATATTTCCTCATTATAATGGGGATTCATTGATATTCTTATTATAATTTCCATAGTAATGTCATCCTATTTCATCATAGGAATATGAAGGGGTTTCATGACTCTTATTGGAAGAGGTTTATCATATATCATGGTTTTGAAAAACCAAACAAATATATTCATAATCATAAATTTTAAACTTCATGTTATCCAAAAAAAAATCCCTAAAGTCACTAAAAATATTTATGCTACCTTGTTGTATATAGAACTTTCAACTATAATAATCATCAAAAAATTCCCCCTTTATCTCTAGTATATATTTAACAAAAAATATCTTTCAAAATAAGAAAATTACATATTAAAAATCAATTTATTCTTTCCTCCAATTATTAATAGCATAGGTTTTCTTTTAAATATTATTAATAACATATTAGGGTACTTGTATATTTGTCAATAAATATGGTTTCAAAATGACTTGAAAAATGATTGATGTATCCCCCTACATGATAATTCAAGTATACATATTTACATGGTCTATGAACATAAGAACCCTCTTAATCTGTATTTTGATTAGAGACCCATGATCCATCCTACAAAATGATTCCGCTAGCTAATTTTCCTTCCCCCAATGGTAGTATATTTAAGAGTCAAAATCCTTGAGTTTCTCAATCCATATCCTTTGATTCATTTTGATATATTTTGGTGAAAAGATATATTTTATGCTCTTATGATCTATTTATATTTCACATATTTTATTATAATGATATTGTATCCATTTCATGAATGAAAATATTTCAAAATCCAACTCAAGATCATCAGTTTTATAGTTTTATTCACATGTATATAGCATCATCGATTCATATTAAAAAACATTATAAATTTTTCATATGTTAACATCCATGACCCATCATCTATGAATCACTTAATATAACAAAATCATAAACCCTTGATAGTAGATTCAAAATGATTTAATTTTATAATATAATATTAAAATTATAAAAAAATTTACTTTCATTTTGAAAATAAAACATACACTTTTTATGTGTATGCTTTGTTAACGAGTAATCCCATCAGGAAACATTATGAATGAATCAAAAATAGTGAAATACCAATCTAATGCATCTATGATAGTGGTTAATTTTCATTTGTGTAAGATATTCTATTATTTCCATTTTATTCATTGGAATAATTGATATTCCATCCTTGAAGACGTTAATCACAAAAAATGAAGCATCGTGAATAAATAAATCTCACTTTATAAATTTTATATAAAACTATTTATTATAATAGAATCAATAATAACCTATAAGTGATTATCATGGTATTAATATCATTTATAATACCTTAAGATATCATTAATGAGTACCACAAAAAATTATCAAGATATTCCTTTAATACGTTGTACATTTTTTTGATTAATATATAAGGTTCATTAGTTAATCCAAATGGATTTAATATAAACTCATAATGTACATACATCATTTAGAATTATGTATTTGAAATGAATTTCATTTTTAATTGAAATTTATGTAACCTAGAAAATAGTTAAATCACTGATGAATATTTATCTCCATGAATTTGATTATAAAAGGCATCAATTTTAGGAGGAGGGTAATTTTCATTATCATATTATATTTTTTTCTATAAAAAATGTAGAACTTCATACAACCATATTTATTCATAAAAAATAGAATAAGGGAACCCCATTGTGAAACTCATGATAAAATACATACATTATCACTAATACACTGCAATGTTATTCTAGCTCCACTAATTCAATCATGATAATATTTAATGTATTCACTGATATGGTTATTGAATTAGAGATTAAGAAAATGTAAAAATAAACTTTAGGAACTTGTGGATATCTAGATAATTCCTTGTAAGATAAAATAATTTATTTTTATATGATTGGTATATCAACATTTTGAACTATAAAATTTCTAACAATAGATTTTTTTTCTTCTTGCTGAAGAATATTTTTAGAGGATCTACTATGGTTGAATCATGACATGAATCAGATGAAAATGTTTATACTTTTAGGATATGGTTTTATAAATATTCATCATGAATCATAAATTAATTTTTCATCCAATAATTTTTTTTCATCACATTATGAAATCCAGTCCATTTCAAGGATTATATTGAAAGGAAATAATGGTATGACAATATTGTCCTCAAATAGTGAAAATTTAAATGCCATAAGGGGGAATTATAGACACATCCTAATAGTGATACATCCACTATTACATTTCAATGAAAATTATATTATTATGGTTCTATTGAAATGTATAATTTTCTATTAAAAATGGTATATATAAAAGAATGATAATGTAACATTCCTTAATCCTGAACTCTCCAACATGGACAATAAAGGGTGGTTAAGAGACCTCAAAAATTCCTCCTTGAATGCCAGAGGGTGCCTACTAGTTTTAGGTTTGTAAAATTTATAATGGTTTGATGATATCCCTTTGTATGAGGTGTCATAAAATTATTTATAAACCATATAAAAAAATTAAATCAATATGAAAACCTAGTGTAATTCAATAATAATTAGAAACCAAGAATTCAATAAATAAAATTATAATAATGTAATGATGTGTTTTAATGTAAATAAAAATATTTCTAGAAACAACCCAAGTAAAATAAAATCATACATAAATAAATAAATAAAATCCCATGTCCCAAACCCCTTGACAATCCCGACTGAAACTCATCCCATCCCTCAAGAAAACAATCCAAATCATGGTTCTTTTCTGTTATCAAAACAATATCTCCAAAATCTTTATAGGAGTCAAATGTATACACTATGTAGGGATTATGTATATCATTTTAGGTAGACACTACCATTCCAAAACTAACCATATTAATAAGATGTGTGACAAATTTATCAATAAATAGTTGTATCACATAATAAAAAAATTAATTATATAAAACAAAAATATGTTTTTTTGTCTTTCTAGAATATCTCTCAGAATGTTTTACATCCATTAAAATGACAAACATATAACAATGGTAAAATATTCATTTTTTTATCATAAAATAATATCTTATAACATGCCTTATGACTATGAAAACCACAACCATATAACCATGGAATATTCACAAAATTATGTGTCAAATCCCTATAAGCATTAAAACATTTGGGTTAGATCCATATAATAATTATTCATTAGACTGGAAATAGATCACCCATTGTAAAAATTAAATCATAAAACTTGTAGAACTTATCCAAATATCATCATTACAACATTAATGTGTACATGGTTTAGTTATTAGACTGATATATAATAATATCAGCAAAGAACACAAGTCTTGTCTTACAACATGGATATCACAATATCACAATAGTAATATCAATGGTTTTTTTAATTTACAATTATATTACATATAAAACATTCAAGTTAATAAAAATTGATTAATAGTTATTTAAATAATAAAAAAATAATATCATATTTTCTACCTCTAGAAATCAACTATAGTCTAATGACATGCTAAACAAACTTTAAATCATTATAAAATTCTACTGTATTCAGGGTCTACTCACCAAAAATGTATCCATAATCATAGATAGACGATAATTGAATCAAATGGACTCCAATGAGTAATATCATTGATTACATTATTTATTTGGACACAAACTATGGTTCAACAGTCACCATATTTCATTATATATGTATTTATCAAACCAAAGGGTTATGATTTTGAACCCACCTATAGTTGATGATCCAAAAATGATTATAATGGAAGGAAACACGAAGAAGAAGGTGTTGAAGATCACCCAGATAATCCAATATCAAAAGTGACTGAGTTAAAAAAGAAAAAGTCCCAGAGTCAAGGATTTCACCACAACGGTTGGAGAACAAATGATTAGAAAGGAGGAACCAAACCAAAGGCACATATTATGAAATAATAAGATAAACAAGATGGAATGAAGTGATTTTGTAACTTCAAAATTTTCTAGATCTTTCCCATGGTTGATAGGAGAGGATAAGTTGTGAGATTAATGAATCATTAGTTTCACCTCATTCATTAAAAAATAACAAGTCATGTAATGTAGTTACAAGTTGTGTTAATATTTTTAATAGTATACATTAAAAAACATTCACCATGGATTATTTTATTGAAAATAGATGAAAATTTAAATGACATATAATCCATTTACGTGACATGTAAATATTCTACATATGGTTTTCAGTCCATTTTTTTAACAATTGAATATTCATATACAAAATCTCAACAAATAAGGAATTCATGAAACACTAAAACAATTTAGGCATGGTATCTATTAATTCTCATAAATATACATCCCAAAATTTTAGGTCCTTTTCCTAATAAAATTATCTTTATAAGGATCCTCTCTGATTCTCCCTTGCTTTGATATATGATAATTAAAAACAATCCCAGAAAAAAGTTATCAAAAATCATAGAGAGAGACTTAACTGTGAAAATAAAAAAATTTAAAACCTTCCCACGTTATAAAAACACATCCTTGTTCTACTATAACTGTCATTGCGATGTCTCATATTACATGTATAGTTACAATGATCACATATCAAACTCCATCTCCAAGGTCTCCTACAGATCTCTCCCATGTTGCAACTAAACTCGATCCATCCCTATAATCATTCCCTAAAGAAATTTCTCAACATGACCTGTAACATGTATCAAATGCTCCTATAAATTCGTATAAAAAATATCAACATCTGGTATGTAAAAAAAATTGTAAGGGTTTGGATGATATCCATATACCTAAATCATGTGGAACAAATTGTGCATAAAACATTGTCACTATTGAATGGCTAAATGGTACGCCACTATAACATAACATGCCACTATTACATGTGTAGCAACACACCTAGGTGAAAGCATTACTTATTTACTAATATGTTATTTCCTCATCCTAAGTGATACATAATTGAATACATGATGACAAAACTCAAATTATAGAGGTCACTTCTGATGGTTGTCATATGATTTATGCATTATTTATGTGGTCGAAAATCCCTATCTGATCAACTGAATGTGCTTAGATTTTTCCGACATAAGACTAAGCAATATAATTTCTGACTGACCTACCTTCATCCAACAAAGAAGAAAAAGAAACATATATCCATACATATATTCAAAAGGTGGAATGTGAATTTATACATGGTTTATATTATTATATAATTACTCATGGAGTTCTATATGTTTCCTTCATGAACCACTAAAATCCAAAACCCATGTTCTTAACATATCCCCCATTAGACAAACAGTCATCTCTGATTAACCATTAGTATTTGGATGATAAAATCTTCTCCAAAGAAACCTTATTAATAGAGAATTCTTAAAGCCCATCCATAACAATGAGGTGAAATGGGTATCACTATCTAAAATCATACACCTCCGAAAATCATGCATCCAAAAAACCTCGTGTATGTATATACTTCCTAGATCATAAACTGTAAAGGATTCCCTGATAGTTAGGAAGTGGGATACCATAGTCAGTAGATCTACAAAAAACAATAAAATATCATTCACATGAGCTGTCCTAGTAAATCCTTTCTCTAAGTCAAATGTGACATCATCCGATATCCAATATGAAATTGGAAAAGTTTACAATGTCCCAACCGACCTTTGATTATCACATTTCACCTGTTGTCCAATAAAACCCATATCCATGAATTCTAAAAACTCCTTCTTCCAACATAACCAATAATTCCATCTACAAATATCACAATACATAATTTTTAAAATTTTATCTACCACCCATATAGAATCATGAAACCCCCTCATCCAGTTATTATGTAATCCCTTTGAAACCCATAATCAACCACCAAAAAGATGGTAATTTCCACTATTGAGATACCATCCAAATGTTTTATCCCAAACATATAATATTCTTATCATAAATGATACCTCTATAATAGAAATGTTCTTAGTCTTAATCTGGATCAAATGGATGGGTATAACTGATGTCAATGTCAATGTTATCCATCACTAAACCATTGATCCTCTAGTTTCTTGTTTAAAAAATGGGTCCAATATCCACCAGTCATCACATGAATCATGAACTTCCTATGTATGTTTCTTTTGTATAAATTAATTAGAAAAAATGCTTATCCCGAAATATGTATAAGAAAATTAATTGTCGATTTACTGGAGATACTCAACTAACCACATGTTTTGAATGATCAGGTCTCACTACGTAATGATATAACAAATGTATCTTGTCACCCATGTTACCAAAAACCTCTAACCCATGAAATTGTGTCTCCAAAATCACAGGGCATGTACCACTACATAAACTCAATGACATGAATATTGTATTTTATCTAATGAGATCTCAGCTACCTATATCCCTAATGATCCACTCAATTATCTCTTATCTGAATTATTCTGAGCACAACTCTGTATTTCAAATAGTAAATGTTATATTTTTTACCCATCATAGGTAAAGTGAGGAGTGTTTTTTAATTTTTCCTTCCTTTCATCATCTTATAATATCTACCACATGAATTAGAAAAAATAAACAACAAAAATTTGTTGTCTCCCCCGAGAGTGGTGCATCAAATCGAGGGAAATGTTGGATAATGATATCACAATAAATTTATAATCCTAGAAAACAATGAATCTAAAATATGTTCCGGGTTTTCCCCCAATATAACATGAGTAGGAATTTATTTGGTTCAACTGACACTCTTTCCTCTAAGATTATATTTCCCAATAAGTGATATTTATTAATCCGAAAACTATGTTTGGTTAGCATAGATTAATTTTCATTCTCTATTGATATACTCAACTCGAATTCAAGAATATTTGAATGATATTATTCTAACTGACAAGAAAATAAAATATCATCTAAATATTTCAACAAACTAATCCAGAATGTGGAGGAATGATCGCCTTCCTTAAGGTCATTAATATCACAAGTATTTTATTCAACTCAAATAGCATCACTTCGATCATATACAAGATAATCCCATTCATAAAAGTTGTCTATGGATTGTACTATGGTCTCACCCTTATCTAGTTGTACCGTAATGAAAAATCAA
Source organism: Viscum album (assembly GCA_963277665.1). Classification (NCBI taxonomy): domain Eukaryota; kingdom Viridiplantae; phylum Streptophyta; class Magnoliopsida; order Santalales; family Viscaceae; genus Viscum; species Viscum album. The sequence continues at coordinate 446,119,248 of OY728121.1, forward strand.
TCTTTTATAGTATCTTACATCCTCTAAAATAATAAAACTGATAATCAAATCATGGATGAGAATAACAGTTCTTAATTTTCATTTTGTTCACCATCCAAACATCCACACATAAGCTCAATGAGACTTCTACATTCTTAGATAAGAGAACATTAGAATACCCTAGATATTAAATAATACAAATGAATCATTTAAATTCTATATCATAGAACCTAACATTAAACTCTTGATTCTCTATTTAGTGCCACAATATCTGGAAGGATAAAAATGGATCATCACCCAATGCCAACATGATCATGAACTCAATATCCTGCTCATGTGGTAAACAATAAAACTCATTAGTATATACACATTGAATGAAATATACGAGTGGAGGAATGTAATCATACTTCTTTCCACCATAATCATTGTTATGGTCACCTATTGGATTAATGGGACAATCTATTTTCACTAAATTAGTTATGTACATCATCTCTAAAGAACCCAATCACCATGGTTAGAATATCTTTCTTTTTATAGAGAAATAAATGTAACTCTTCCCCTATTACAATCAATAGGATAATCATATATAACTAAGAAATCCATACCAAGATACAGCTGTATTCATTTAATTTCAATCACTAATTGTTCCAAAAACAAATGATACCCATCATTCTCTAAAGAAAACACCGTGAAATGTTTCATATTCATTTACCTCATCATTATAGTGTGTCGAGGGTTAAATATTATCAAATATTTCCACATCAAAGGCCAAATAATTTTAATAAATTTGAAGATAGAAAATTATCTGATTCTCAAGTATTGAGCAAAACAAAATATGATGCAGATGAGATAATTATAGTACCTCTTACCATATATGGTCATGTATCCATGATATCTTGAGTAGTCTATATAACATGCAGCTGACTTGTGCCTCTTCCATGGGCTCCACTCCGACCGACCTGATCTATTTCCATTTACTAACACTGATACACATGAACTATGTTATAATGTACCATGCCTCTGCCTAAATAGACAATGGACCACTAGCTGCCAGCCTAATAGGGGTATTTGAGGGCCGTCCTAGCTCAGGTGCATACTATAGTACCCTTACACTAGCCTACTATGGAATGTTTTCACATATCCTATGATTATGACCCAATATTCCTCATATATTACATTGAACTATGTGATGTATACATTGTTGGAACTAATTGTCATTCTTTCCAAACTAAAAACACTGTAATGGAAAATGATCATTATATTGATATACACTTCCTTCAATACTCTTATAATTACATCTTTTATTGAAATAATCATAGAACTGATTCTTTATACTCACTGAAGAGCTCCTTGAACACCTTACAAAAATATTTGGGATGCTACTTGGGGACTTTACTTTATTAAATTCCATGATGACTTCCTGGTTGATCATGTTCATAAATCTGATCAAGCATATATAGTTTACATATGACAACCCATCATTTTATTAAACAATTAAACATAATTTATTACTTAAACATCTTGTGATACAACATCAAAGATAGATCGGTCTAGTGTTATTGGGGATTAGTGTCATTACATAACAACTTAAAAAACGAAGTACAACATCTTTATTGAAAAAAGCTTTTACATGACCACTACATCATCTCGTAGTTAGCATTGCATGGGATGACCTGTGGACATGCATTAGAATAGGGAGATCTATAATACCCATTAATGGAATAATCATGGAATAACATGATGAATACAATACATATTAGATAATAGAAATATCAATAGATCACAAGAGAAGCATAAACATAAAAGCATGATAAAGCATGATAATCATAACATGAAATGTGTCAACAACACTTAACATGGAATTAGCATGAGCCGAGGCTCATTGCCAACAGAGTGTGAGTAAACCCTCATTGCACATGAAGATTTAGTAAACCCTTTTTGCACTTGAATTATCATGATTAAACACCCATTGGACATGATGTATTATTATACTATACTTTACTCGAAGCATTGGAGCGCTTTCTGGGAGCACCCTTCTTAAGCATTTTGATTCATGCATAAGTGTGCACATGGATCAAAAAACATTGAATCATTCAACACAATATTTTATTACAAGAGAAATGAATGTAGAATACATAAATTAAACTATAAAACTGTATTAAAATTTTAATAAATTTGAATACCCTTGATAGATAAATGGGCATGGTATTCAATATTTAATGACATTGGCATAGAAAAGCGCGGTGCAATTTCGGCAGCATAATGGTGTAAAATAAGAACTCATAAAAATGGTTGATGAGAGATAAATGTGTGTCTCATCATATTAACATGACATGAAAGCATGGGGTCATATATATACATGTCCCAAAAAATTTAATGGAATTTAGATTCATGATACAAAATACTTTCTTGAATGTAAATGAAGAGAGAGAGATTCCTTTTGGAATATCGGCATAGAAACGAGTGTACATTAGATGCATTTAATGAGAGAAAAAGGTGTCTCCATTCATTCAAAAAAAAGGGAATAATGGGGGAGGTGAAAAACCACACCCCAACAATTATTATTTAAATTAAATGGGTATAACAATTTAAAAATATTGTTCAAATTTTAGAAAAGAGGAAAAACCCTTACTTGGAAATGTGCTTCCAAAGGCTTGAGAGAGGCTTGAGAGAGGCTTATAGGGAGCTTGGGGAAACTTGTGAGTATTCTAGAGATAATATTTCAGAGGTTTAACGAACTAAAAAGGTTTTCAGTGTGGAGGAAGTGGGAGCTTTGGTGGGATTATATAATAATGGTGATAGAATTCAGTATTATTTAGGTTTGGGATAGATCACATTAGACTAATCCAAACCACAAATCAGCCAATGGTTTTTGGAAAAGTTAAGTGGAAAACAATATTTAATAAGGCCAAAGTCCGAACTTCGTAAAATAATGTTGTTGATTATGTGGATATGAGTCAAACTCCCAAGGAAAATAATATAAAAAGGCAAAATGTTTAATAAGTCTTGAATGGTCCACTAAAGCTTTGTAAAATAAATCAAAGAAACCCAAAATCACATTATTTTAATTTTGTAACACATATTGGATGAACATATCATTTATAATATTTTATTACATCAATATTTTTCATTATGATGTCATAAAACACATCATATATTTAAACTGTATTTATTTTTTACCCAAAAATTCAACAGTCTCAGAACAATATGAATAATTCACTAATGGATAATTTTGATGTCTTGATTACAAAAATAATATTAATTGTATATAAATAATTTTTTAAATATGTGAATTTTTACTTTTAAAATTAAAAATCGACATTAATAAAAAATTCACGGGTTTTGGTAAAAATAGCTTTCAAACCTTAATAAAAATTAAAATTACTTTCATAAAATTATTAAATAATTTTTATTTAATAAAAATTTATTTAGTAATAATAAAATTTTATTAAAATATTTTTTAAAACAAAAATCAATTAATACATCAAAATAAATTTCTTAGTTGAATATTAACTAAAAATATTATTTGTGCTTTAAAAACAATTTACAAAGTAACAATAATAAATTGAATACTCATTATTTATACAAAAATAATGTATAAATTCATAGTTCTAGGGTCTTATTACATGACCCCTAATAAAACCCATATAAGAGCAAAGAGTATGGTGTTCATTGGTGACAGACTCTTAGGCTAGCTCGGATAACATTGCCCGGGTGGTAATCTCTATCAACATCCACTTCTCTCATAGGTGGTCCTACTCGAGCTAAACAAATTCAAGATCGGCTTGGGCTTGGTCAAGAGAGAAGATAAAGGATGCATCGTCCTTTATGAGCTCTGACAAATCAGTTTCGTATGGGGATCGTCTACAAGATGATGGCATCGCTTCCTTTATTTGAGTAAATTGTATATGTATGTTCCCTATATTTATAATAATCATGTGATCACTGTTCAATGGAGATATTAGAAATGGTCACAATTCATATCATTATTTTAAAATCAAAAAACATAAAACAATAGAAGTTGAAATTTTATATAAACATTTTACATAATGTGACATTTAATTATATCAAGAGATATTTCATTTAATGAATGTTTGGGTCGTTACAATATTCCCCCCTTAAAAAAATTCCCCTCGAAAATTTCTTTTTTCGCACACTAATACAGATGTGGGTAACTCTACATCATCATTTCCTCTGATGCCCTTATTGCCTATTCAAACCTGTGGTTTCTCCACAATACCTTGACGAGGGGAATTGTCTTATTTCATAGAACATTTTATCTATGATCTGAGATCTTAACTGGTTGCTACTCATAAGAAAGATCATTCGCTAATTGTACCACCTCAGAAGTGAGTACATGTGAAAGGTACAATATGTACATTTTTAAGAGGGATATTTGAAAGAAATCATGTACATTGGCCAAGGTAGGTGCTTGTGCAAGTTGATAGGCCACAACCATGACCTGATCATGAATTTTTATGGGGCTGATGTACCTTGGAAATAACCTCCCATTCTTTTCAAACTTCATGAAATTTTTCGATGGATATATTCATTGAAATGACATGTCTCCAACATTAATCTCAAGGTCTCATCGACAGTTAATTTCATAACTCTTTTGTCGACTCTAGGCAGCCTTGAAATGTTGTTGAATGGTTTTCACCATCTCCACCATTTCATCAACCATTTTTGGTCCTAGCAGCTTATGCTCACCAACCTCATCCCAGCATGATAGTGTTCTGTACAATTTCCTATAAAGGGATTCATATAGTGCCATATAGATGATTGATTAGAAACAATTATTATGAGAAAAATCCACCAGAGGAATATAATGATCACATTCTCCTATAATGTCCATTGAGCATGCTCTCAAAATGTCCTCATGTGTTTGGATACTTTGCTCGGATTGGCCCACAGTTTCAAGATGATTGGCCATACTGATATTTTAATTCAGTGTTTAGATCATGTTGAAGACTCTTCCAGAAAATAGAGGTGAATCTTGGATCTCTATTGGACATAATATACAGTGGTACACCATGATTCCTTATCACATCCCTGATATATATCTGTGCCAGTTGATCCAATGAGGAATCATCCTGAATAGCAATGAAGTTTTCAACCTTTGTAAGATTATCCATAACAACCCAGATTGCATTTTTTCCGTTGGATATCTTCAGAATTCTAGTGACAAAGTCCATACTGATTTTCTCTAATTTCTATTCTCTTTTAGGATATGGTTGTGTCATCCCCATAGACTTCTGCCTCTCTTCCATCACTTGCTGACAGACCAGGCACTTGGATGTATATTCTGTGATCTCCTTCTTTATATTATCCCACTGATAATTTTCTCGGAGATCACGATACATATTTTTTTTCCTAGGTAAATAGATAAATTGGAACTATGTGCATCATCAAAAATATCCTTATTCTACTCTGGACTTGATGGAACATATATTCATTCCCCAAATTGCAAAATTCCTTCTTCATTAACATTAAACTCTAAGGATTTCCCTTTTCTGATAGCTTCCACTTTTTTTGAATTCCCACATCATCCTTTTGATCATCCTTTAACAATTCCAAAAGTGACAGTTGAGGAATCATTTTTGAATGGATTAATGATTTTCCCTTATTTATGATTCCCATGTCCATGTTCATCAAATCTAAGAAGATTGGATCCTTTTTAGTTATCATCAATGATAATGTCACTGGTTCCTTTCTAAATAAGTAATCCACCACCATGTTCTCTATACTAGGGTGGTACTGAATTGAGTAGTCATAGTCTGTGATTAGCTCTAACCATAATCTTTGTCACATTTTCAACTCTTTCTGTGTGAATATATACCTGAGGCTTTTGTGGTCTGTATATATTTCACACATCTCCTCAAATAGATAATTCCAACAAATTTTAAAAATAAAGATCAATGCATCCATCTCTAGGTCATGTGTTAGATATTTATATTCCTGAACGTTCAATTGACTTGAAGCATAGGCAAGGACATTGTCATTTTGTATCAAAACACATCCCAGGCCCTTCTTTGAAGCATCATTGAATTCCAAAAAAAATTTCTCCACTTTTGGGAAAAGCGAGCACATGTACAGTGATAATCCTTCATTTCAGCTCCATGAATCTTTCTTCACATTCATCACTCCATGAAAATATCTCTCCCTTCCATTTCATCTTGATAAGAGTTTTGTAAAATTGTTATAAATTTCCTACAAATCTTTGATAAAATCCAGCTAATCCAAAAAATCTATAGATATTCATTACCAATGTTGGCCTTGGTCATCCCTCTATTAGAGCTTCCTTGGAGGGATCCAAAGATATCCCATTACATGTGATGATATGGCGTAATAATGAGACCTCCTTCAATGATAACTCACACTTGATGTACTTTGCATAGAGCTTATCCTTATGGAATGTCTCTAGAATAGTTCTTCAATGCTCCTCATGATCCACCACGGTTTTGGATTATATTATAATAAAATCTATAATTACTACCACAAATTTATCGAGGTAATCTCTAATGACTCTATTAATCATATCCATGATGATTTCCAGAGATATAGTGAGTCTGAAAGGCATTACTATGAATTCATAGTTCCTGTATCTTGTACGAAAAACAGCCTTGGTGATTTCTTCCTTCTCCACCCTTACTTGATAATATCCTGACCACAAATCCACCTTGGAGAATTATTGTACTCCACGCACCTGATCAAACAAGTCATCAATTTCTGGGATTGATACTTGTTCTTCATCATGAATTTTTTTAGATAAAGATAATCTATTAAAACACCCATTGATCCATCATTCTTCCTGACGTAGAGGACTTGCGCACCCCATACTGAATCACTTGGCTGTATAAACCCTTTATCCAGATTCTCCCATAGTGGTTTCTTAATATCTGCATGCCCCACAATAACCTTTCTATATAGTGTATTAGATATGAGAAACATTCCAGGTATATGATCAATTGAAAATTTAACATCACTTCTAGGAGGAAAATAAGGAAATTCCTATAGAAACACAGCAGCGAATTCCATTGCAATATGAATGTCTTCACGGATGGTTGCTTCCATACACTCAATCAAGTGTGCTAGATATATTTTTTCATAGTGTAGTAATATCCATTCATGATACGATGGAGATAAATAAGGTTCCTCTTCCTTATATCACTTGTAATGAATCAGGGGTCGATTCTCCCCATGGAGATTGATTTCCCTCTCATGGAAAATTATGTTTGCCCTATATAAGGAAAGTCAATCCATGCCAAGAGTTGCATCAAAATACACAATAGGGAGTATGATGAGGTTCTCCTGTAAGTTTAATCCACAAATTATAATAGGGGGAGTTATACTCATGGGATGTAATGATTTCCCCATTTGTCGTACTCATAGACATCTTCATATCAATTATTTTGGTGCTGTTGGGATTGTTAAACTAAAATTTAAAGATATATAAGCATGCGTAGAACATGAATCAAAAAGTACGTCCACTATTCTTGAATTACTAACTACTGTACCTATCACAACATCATTCTCGGGATTCACTTCAGCAGTAGTGTGGGAAAAAGCTCGCGCTTACTTCCTTGGAGGTTGTTGGTTGCCTCTAAAAACCCATGGATTACAGCACGGATTTCCATGATGACCTGGTTCTTTGCACTTATATAAATAAACCACATTTTGAGGTTCGAACGGAGAGTTCATATCCTCTGTCGTAGTCGCGGGTATTTCGTACAAACAGTTCATAGAAAGGTTCCCTTCTCTTTCACACCTAAATCATTTCCACATCCCCTTCAAGCAATTTCCTTGGTTCTTCTTTCTGCACCTTTGGCAAGTGGCATGCAGGATCTTCTTAGCACCGTTTGATTTATCCATCAGACCACCATCATTGAAGTCCACCTTATGTTTCTTATCCCCTAGACACTCCGTAAATTCATAGATCTCCATTTCAACCTTGAGCGAACATAAGACAATTTCCTCAAAGATTTCAAAGTCACCTATCACCAGTGCTTTCCTTAGGATAGGTTTCAACCCACCAAAGAAGATGTCAACCAATCATTTGGGGGTAAAGACAATGTCGGAGGCCTATCGTGAAATCCTTGTGAAGTTTTCCTCGTATGATCCATTATATTCATCGACTATTTTTCATTAGGGTAAGGAATTCCTTTTTAATCTTATGTCAGAGGGTGCACATAAATTATTTATTGAATAACATCTTCCTGAAATCCTTCCTTTCCATTTCCTCGATCTCCTCCTCATACTTCATATTTTTTTATCAACATCCACCTTTGATCAGCTTCACACTCTATATGATAAGCATCCATGAGAAACATCTCGTTTTCAAAACATTTAATTATGGTGAAGATCATTTCAGTGGAGTTGATGCATTTTTTAGAGATTGAAGGATCAAATGATCCATTAAAAGTAGGAGGCCTTTGTATCAAGAAGTTCTTGATGGAGACTTGTCATTTAATGGGGGGGTTGAACGTTTAAATTGACCCATATTTTTATTCAATTATTGAGTTAAATGAAATATATGCATGATAATTTTCGTGATTCCCTTCCCCATAAGATTAGGAATTTCATTAGAACAGTCATCACATTGATCTTCACTTCAGTTGTTATCCCATGTCTTCATATTACCGGTCATTATCTGGAAGAAAAAGAATGTTAGGGGTAACACATAAACGGCAATCCAATGTCACGACCCCTCTCCACAAAGTGTACCCCTCCTGGGCCGGTGATGTGAGAAGAAAGATAATGAACCTCGAGTCCCTCCTCTAGTCAGCCCTGGGATGGCGACTAGCACCGAGGGTTTAGTAAACACACAAATGGTAGGCATTACCCTCTAAGAGAACACATTCATTCCATTCAATCATCCCTAGTGTCATCCCTGACACGCACATGCATAAACTGATGCATCTCGCCACTCTGGGCATCATCTACTACCACAACCAAAAGTCTCCATGCCTTCACATATCACAACAACCATCCAGGCTCACATTATAGCACAAGCAGTAGGAAAAAAAACATCACATCAATGGGATCTTGTCCCTTTAACAATCTAGAGGGTAACTCAGAAACCCCTTTTTAAAAATTCTCACATAATATGTTCTATAATCCATATTGAATTATCAGATTTGTTATTTTTAGGTTCAAATTATAGGATACCTAATCAGTATGCTATCACAATTAAACAACCATGCTTACTTCCCAAACTTGATTAACATCAAAATAGAAAAACTACAACAACAACAACAACCAGATTCATTTACATGCCACTTTATCTTTATCCAATTAATTAACAATTAATTATGGATTTTATGTCCATTATAAATTTCCATCATGAATGAACAACTAATCACAGAAATCATATATATCACTGTATCTAGCAAAACCTGAGGCAAACTGTTATCACGGTACAAAGCAACAACATACGATCAACAATTTCATTTAATCCAGTTCATGTATTTAATTTGGTCAATTTCATTGTGATACAAAGGGCTAAATCATACTAATTTTACGATTGCACATATACTATTAGAGAAGCCACGAATCCCCTAACTCAACAATTCTTGACTATCTTGATTCACACAATGGGTCACAATCCTCCTCTCGCGACAATTGCATCCACCCAAGGATGCCACGGTACGACAACACCAACCAAACCCCCAGAAAAACCCACTATACGCATGGAGATTACATGTTATAATATGGAAAGGAGCACAAAAGAAGATTAACCCCAAAAGAATGATGATACAACATACCTTATATCGAAGATTGATCGATACAGCTCGGTTGCATCAAAACAGAGTAGAACCAATCCAAGGAGTAAAGTTTGATTGTGCAACTCCCATGTGAAGGATTTAAAGGTTCTAGCATCTCATAGCTGATAACAAAGAGTAAGAACAAGGAAGAATTATATCTCATCCATTTTTTATTATTAAATGGGGGGACAGTTTAAGATACGTTTAATTCTCCATTAAAAGAGGATCGCATTAACTCAAGTAGTTTGACCATGTAAAACATCCTGATCAATAGGAATAATTAATATATGATTTATGGCATTTGAATCATCCTTAAGAGTACTTAAAATAAGGATTTAAATGTATTTTACGTCAAAGGAAACTTCAATGGGGTGAAACTGTAGGAAGCTGGAAACATTGTTCAAGTCTACTGTTAGAAGGTCACTATTATAAGGTTATTGTTCAGGAAAAACTGTTCAAGTCTACCGTTAGAAGGTCACTCTTAGAAGGTTACCGTTCTGGAAACACTGTTCAATTCTACCATTATAAGGTCACCATTAGAAGGTTACCGTTCGTGAAACATTGTTCATGTCTACCGTTAGAAGGTCACTGTTAGAAGGTTACCATTCTGGAAACTCTATTCAAGTCTACCGTTACAAGGTCACTGTTAGAATGTTACCATTCTGGAAACACGGTTCATGTCTACAGTTATAAGGTCACCGTAAGAAGGTTACCGTTCTAGAAACACTCTTCATTTCTACTGTTAGAAGGCCACTGTTTGAAGGTTACCATTCCGGAAACACTGTTCACAGAACTAGAAATTTGGTAAAGTGTTGGGGATAAGTCACCTTGACCTTCAGGAACACCTCAAACACCACAATTCAACAATGTAATGGACCAGAGAGGTCCGGGCCGTTACATTAGATACCTCTCAAAACATTCTCATCCTCGAGAATTAAAAACCAAACCAGGAGAAAAGAGGGGTCCGAACAACCACCCCATATGATACCTCTCAGGGGAAAACCCCCATGAGTTATTCGAAAGCTAGAACAAAACCACGAAATCCGAGAGTAAGGGAAAAAACAATGCATATCCATAAAATTCAATCATAACATCACATCAATGGTACATAAAAGAAATGATCAAATAAAACTCAGCACAATAACTTAAAACAACTCTGGGTACTAGACACGGATCTGTGACTCACGTTCCCAGGTACTCTCCTCCATGCCACCATGTTGCCACAAGACATGAACCAAGGGAATAGAACACCCCCACAACAACATCTCCTTGCAGTCTTTGATCTCCATAGGTCGCTCCTTGAAGATTGTGTCATCATCAATATTGATCTCTCCCCAATTGATAACATGAGATTCATCATGAAGATAACAACAGAGCTGTGATACGTGGAAAACATCATGTATCCGACTCATCTGAGGGGGAAGTGCTACTCGATACGCCACAACTCCAATACGAGCTAACACCTCAAAAGGCCCAAAACATCGGGTAGAAAGCTTACTTCCATGACCAAACATTCACTGCCCATGACGGGGTGTCACCTTCAGAAACACATGATCCCGAACATTAATCTCTAAGGGTCTCCTTCTTTGATCAGCATATGATTTCTGACGATCGTGAGATGTCTTCATCCTCCCATGAAACACCTGAATCATCTCTGTTGTATTCTGCACTAGTTCCGGTCTGAGGATTGCGGACTCTCCGACCCCAGCCCAGCACAACGGAGAATAGCAATGCCGACCATAAAAGGATTCAAACGACACCATACCAATGGTAGAGTGAAAAATATTATTGTAAGAAAACTCCACCAGGGGTATGTTCCTCATCCATGAACCTCCAATGTCAAGAACACAAGAGCACAACATGTCTTCAAGAGTCTGGATGGATCGCTCTGTTTGACCATCCGTATGAGGATGAAAAGTAGTTCTAAGGCATAGTTGAGAACCAAAAGCATGTTGGAGACCCCTCCACACCCTAGAGAAAAAATTTGGATCTCGATCAGAAATGATCATCCTAGGGACTCCATGAAGTCTCACCACCTCCTCTAGATACTGCCTCGACAAAACATCCACTGAGCTCGACACCTTGATCGCTATGAAGTGGGCTAATTTTGTTAAACGATACACTACCACCCATATAGAATCATGTCCCCCCCAGAGCTCGAGGTAAACCTGTAAAAATGTCCATTGATATGTCCTCCCACTTCCACTGAGGAATATCTAATTCCTAGAGAAGACCACCAGGAACACGGTGTTTGGCCTTCACCTTCTGGCAGACTAAACATCGAGACAGAAACTCTACAACCACAGGATTTAGCCCAGGCCACCAAAACTGATTCCTCAAGGATCGGTACATCTTTGTCACACCAGGATACAATGCCAAGGGTGATCTATGGAACTCCCGGAGAACCATCTCGTGCATCGCCAAGGGAACAAAAATCCTGCAAAGATAAAACACTCGGCGTTGTTCATCCTCCAACCAACCATCAGGGGCCTCACCACAAACAACTCTATCTCTCCAAACATACACATCTGGATCACCCAATTTGGACTCTTCCACCTTCTGCAGCAGGGAAAACTTCATCACCATCTGGAAAAGACAACCTCTACCTCCAACCTCTACCATATCAAGATGCAAAGCTCACAGTTCCTCCATTACTCTACAGGAATCACCAGATTCACACACAACGACATTACGTGAATTTCGGATCAGTGCATCATCTAAAATATTCCCTTTTCCATGTGTATATGATATTTCAACGTTGTATTCCTGCAAGAACTGCATCCACCAACACAGCTGCAAGTTCATGTCACGTTGGGAGAAAACATACCTCAAACTCTTATGACCAGTGAAGACCACAAAGTGCTCACCAATGAGTTAAAGTCTCTACAACATCAGAGAAAACACCACGGATGCAAACTCAAGAACATGGGTGGCATAGTTGCATTCATGGGGATGTAACTACTGAGACCCATAAGAAACAACTGACCTCTTCTTCATGAGAACACAGCCTAGCCCCAGATGTGAAGAATCATAGAAAACATCAAACTGGACTCTCTCCGCTGGAAGACAAATTACTGGAGAACTTACCAACTTCTCTTTTAGATAATCGAAAGCTGACTGACACTGATCAGTCCATATGAACGCTTGATCCTTCCTGGTCAAAGCTGTCAGAGGAGTTGCAACTCAGGAGAAATTGGATACAAACCTCTTATAATAGCCTGCAAGGCCAAGGAAACTTTGAACCTCTGACATGGTCATGGGGGCTGCCCAAGACACATCTTCTTATATCTTTGATAGATCCACAGATACTCCCTATTGGGACACAACATACCCCATGAAACGAACTTCTCGAGCACAAAACTCACACTTAGACAACATCCCAAACTACTGATTTTGGCGAAGAACTCCCAAAAAGGTTCGTAGATGCTCTTCATGCCCCTCTTCCGATGTGGAGTACACATGGATGTCGTCGATGAAAACCAAAAAAAACATGTCCAGGAATTCATCGAACACAAAATTCATCAACCCCATGAAAACAGTTGGATCATTCGTCACACAGAATGGCATTACAAAAAACTCAAAATTCCAATGATGACAACAGAAAGTAGTCTTCAGGATATCCTCATTCATTACATGCATCTGATGATATCCTAACCGCAATTCGATATTTGAGAACCAACTTGCACCCTTCAGTTGATCGAATAAGTCATCAATCTGTGGGAGAGGATAGTGGTTTTTTATTGTCTTTTTTTTATCGATGATAATCGACGCACAACCACAAACTGTCGTCAGCCTTTTTCACAAACAAAACTGCTGCACCCCACAGTGACACACTTGGCCAAACAAAACCGCACTGCAACAGACCATCAAGCTGAATACATAGCTCTCGTAACTCATAAGGGGTCATCCTATACAGAGACATAGAGATAGGAGACGCTCCTGGCTGTAGATCAATCCCAAACATCATCACTCATCGAGGGGGTAAGGCTACAACATCTTCTTGGAAAGACATCAGGGTAATACTCTACAAACCTAGGAAATGCCAAATGCTGAACCTATGAAGAACTCAACATCATCTCAACCATCATGGATGATATGGATGGAAATCATCTATGACTCATCTGAGGATCTTTCTCACCAACAAACACAACTTTCTCTCCATCTGCATCAAAGAAAATGACCTTCTCCCTATAGAAATCCATAATAGCCTACACCAAATACAAACAATCCATGATGAGGATGACATCATAAGGTTGTATTCATAAACATAGGAAATCTCCCCAAGAGTGGTGTTGCCCCAACACTAGCTCACAGTCTCTACATATTTCAAACATGTCGTCTTGACCACCAACTGGTGTAGTCAACGCCACGGGCACTGCAAGACTCTCTACCTAATGTCCCAAATCATGGACAAGGGTAGGTGATATGAAGGATTGTGTTTCTCATAAATCAAACAAGGCATTCACCATTGTAGAAAACAAGCAAAGGGTACCTTGAATGACATCTGGCTCGCCTGGGGCTAGAAATGCTAGAGCATGAAGCTGACCCCGATCTCCTCCACGACCTCTCTGACCCTGATGACGACCACTACCATGGTTGCGCTCTTCTGTCTGAGGATGGGGAGCGTCATGCGGCTGTCCTATGCCTGCTACATCTGCCCTCTGGTGATATAATGTTGGTGAAACCTGCTACTGCTGCCTTGGCTGGAACTGCCTCAATGGAGGAACCTATAGTGGAGCTCCCGGTGCACGATGACTGCTGTGAAAAGTCGGGCACTCCCACTGTTGATGACCATGACCACCATAAGAAATAAATCACCTTATCCTTTGGTATAGGCCCGATAGTTTCTGCCTCTGAAAAAATGAGATGGGAAGGGTTGGGACCTACCCCCAGGTAAACAGAAACTCTTTTGCCCTGAAAACCGGGATCCCCGAACAACAGCTTTGCATCGTGAGGAATCATGATGATTACCCTCTCGTGATGATCCGGTCCTAGACAAAGTCCTCTCAACAACTTCTACCCTCCCCAGCACCTCATGATATGTCTTTAAAATAAATGGGGTGACCTGGCGCGGGATCATTAGATGCAAATCCTCCTCAAAATGCCTCGCCCTGGCATCCTCATCTGGTAACAGGTCTGAAGCATATTGTAGAAGGATCCTGAAATGGATTCCAGGATCTCGAACACAGGAGCTCCCATGTCGAAGGGTAAAAACCTCCTGGCGACTAGACTCATTCATAGTCGAAGAGAGAAACTCAACTATAAACCTGTCTCAAACTTCCTCCCATGAGATCGCAGACTCCTCACAATCCTCGAGGAACAAGAACCACCACTTCCTCGCTGCTCCACGTAGCATCGTCACAACCCAGGACACCCAGTGTTCCTTTAGAGCATGAATTGAACTGAATCCTATCTCGACCTCCTCAAACCAGTCTTCTGTGACTGTATATGAAATGGATCCCTCGTACTTCTGTAGACTCTGTTGCTAAAACTCTCAGAACTTCTTCCTCCAAGTTTCATCGTCGTCAACCTCTACCCGGTGGCGATCTGCTGGAATAGCCTGCTGGACATCTTATGCACAAACCTGATGAGGACGTCGACCTGGAGCCATACCTGTAAAATAACAACTGTTAGAGCTCCTAATCCTGGAATATAGAAGACTCAACATTAATTAATTAATTGTTTTCTTTTATTAATTTTAGGTCGACCTATCTAAAGGTTTACCCATTCGAACACAGGTACAAGGAAGAATGATGCATGATCCTTTCCTAGGTCTCTACCCAGCAACTACTATCACTTTATTTAGTAGCCATTGTAAACATAAAGGTCCGTACAACAGATAATATGGGCCTCTAAATGCCTATGTCTCAGCCGGTCTCCAGTGTTTACCTCACTTTCTAAACATGAATGACACTGTTGCGCTACCAACCCATGAAACCACATGTGTGCATAACTCCAAAATCCATCCTATCCCTCAACCAGACCTCTGATACCACTCTCTCACAACCCCCACCCCACAATGTGTACCCCTCCTGGGCCATCAATGTGAGAAGGAAGATAATGACCACTGAGTCCCGCCTCCATTAGGCCCCGGGTTGGAGACTAGCACCGAGGGTATAGTAAACACACAAATGGAAGGAATTACACACTAAGAGAACACATTCATTCCATTAAATCATCCCTAGTGTCCTCTCGGACACCCACATGCATAAACTAATGAATCTCACCACTCTGGGCGTCATCTGCTACCACAAACATAAGTCTCCATGCCTCTACATATCACAACAGCCATCCATGCTCACATTAAAGGACAAGCAGCAGGAAAACAAACATCACATCAATGGGCTCTTGGCCCTTTAACAATCAAGAGGGTAACTCAGAAATCCCTTTTTAGAAATTCTCACACAATATGTTCTTTAATACATATTGAATTAGCAGATTTGTTATTAGTAGGATCCTATTACAGGGGACCTAATCAGTAAGCTATCATAATTAAACAATCATGCTTACTTCCTTATCATTATTAACAACAAATTAGAACAACTACAACAATGGAAACAACCAGATTCATTTACATGCCTCTTTATCTTTCACCAATTAATTAACAGTTAATTTATACTTTTATGTTCATTATCAATTTCCATCAAGAAAAAACAACTAATCAAAGAAAATAATAAATTTAACTCTATCTAGAAAAACCTGAGGCAAACCGTTTTCACAGTACAAAGCAACAACATACGATCAACCAATTAATTTAATCTGGTTTATGTATTTAATTGGGTCAATTTAATTATGATCCAAAGGGCTAAATCAGGCTAATTCTAAGATTTCACATATAAAATTAGAGAAGCCAGGAATCCCCTACCTTAACAATTATTGACGTTCTTTATCCACACAACGGGTCACAATCCTCCTCTCACGATAACTGCATCCACCCAAGGATGTCGCGGTATGACAACACCAACCAAACCCCAAGAAAAACCCATTATAAGCATGGAGATTACATGCTATAATATGGAAATGAGAACAGGAGAATATTAACCCTAGACTAATGATAATATAACATACCTTATATCGAAGATTTATTGATACATCTCAGTTGCATCAAAAGAGATCAAAACCAATCCTAGGAGTAATGTTTGATTGTGCAACTCCCACATGAATGATTTAAAGGTTCCTGTAACAGCCCGAGATTTTATGAAAAATATTCTTTTTAATTTTATTAATGTCTTGTGTTGTACGCTACACCAAAAGGAGCTCGCACAACACACATCCTTGACTTTCCTTGCATTACACGCAATCACGACCTTCCTCGATAGCTTGTGTAGTACGCAATACCGAGTTTCACTAAACAACGATATGCTATTAAAATATTATTATAACTAGCCATTATTAATAGTAATAACCACCTTTTAAAATTTTATAAATTTTAGCTCTCAAAATGGACTTCATTTTTGGATTCGGAGTATCGAATTTAGCCTAAGGTGAAATTTTGGTACTTTTCGGATAACTTACATATTGTGATGAATAGTGAAAATTACTAAATTATAATTAAAAACAACTTTTTTAATCAAAATAATTAATAGTGATAAATTATTAATTTGAGTGGTTTTAAATTATATTTAGAATATATTTTTACAATTTAATACAATGATGGTTATTGGATGTAATTTCACATTTAAACCAGACATAAACAAGTGTCAATCTTTTGATAGATATTGTTTCTTAAAAACACGCTATTTGTTTTAACAGCGGGATTTAATTATAAAATTAATTAATGAAACTACTATGTTATGAATTTGGTAAAATAGACTTGATTTTTGAATTCGGAATATGAAATATAGCTTAGGATGATATTTTGGCATTGTTCTGAAAAACATCAATTTTTGTTGAATAGTGAAACTACTAAGTGGTAGTTAAAAAACTGAATTTTTCATAAAACTTAATTTTACCGCTTCTGTGAATGGAATTTCAAAAATCCGAGAGACACGGTTGATGTCAGTAAGTAAAATGTGGTTCAATGAGATGAAAATAATTGTTGGTGAATAGTAACTTTTTTACTTTTATTTACCACGGTTAAAAGTAAATTGGGTAATTAAGGGTAAAAATGATATTAATATTACCCTAACACATGTCCTAATCCTATTGGATAAGTTTATCTCGACCAAAAACAACCTTAAGTGTAAAATATAATCATTTAGGCCCACTTGGATTAGATTAGGAAATTTATTATTATTTAATTCAAATAATAGTTAAAAGAGTTAAAATCAATGTTTATTTACAAAAACATTTTTAATATAGGGTTATACATAAGATAAATTATATTTTAAATATTTATTAGAAAGCTAAAAAGATTTAATACTTAATGGTATTTTATTTTTAATTTTTAGACCTCAAATAAGTTAATTTATTTATGACACAAAGATGATGCAATAATTATCTTATTAATGAAATATTGAAATAATTGATATTATAAATACCAAAATAAATGTAATTTAAGACTTTTTATGAATTACACTAATTTTATAGGTTACTATGATATATTATTGTTTATTTAATATACTTGTTTCGAACATATAATTCTGTTATGACTTTCACAAAAATCATATATCAAATAGTGTCAAAATTGACACAAAATAGTTTTTAAATCAAATATTATATTATTAATTGTTATTTTATTCCTAAAAATATATGGTTCGGCCAAATGACTTAGATAAGGATATATGTATTAATAATATACAATTTGGGGTTCGTTTGGCATATTATAGTATGTGTATTAACCATATAGTGAAAGAAAACAAAAAGACACGGTAAAAGTTAAATTATTTAACTTAGAGTTAAATCTAATTGATAAGGTTTAAATAATACCATAAACTTGTCTAAATCCTATTGGATGATAGGATTTAGACCCATCCCCACTTTATCTTCGAAATAAGACCCTTTGGAACCATTATAAACCGATTTTGACTTTAATATAAAATAATATTTTGAGATATTCCTAAGGTGCCCCTCTCCTCCCTTATAAAAGGGAACCTCCTCCCCCTCCTCCTCACACCAATTTGAGCACTCAAGCTCAGCCAACCCCTGCCATTTTCTCCTCTCCTCTTCCCTATAATAATCCTAGAGGTCCTGGTTTTCTTCAAAGACCAATCTTAGTTCCCTAAGTGGAGGATTCAAAGTGGCGTTCCAAAGAAGAGGTAATATCCATTACCTATCTTTTCAATTTCTTTCTTCTTCAACTTCTTCTTCTTTAGTTTTTTCATGATAAAGTAATAACATAAGTATTACTTACATACTGATATGTTATTATAAATATGAAAGAACCCTAATTCACCTTCTATCCATCCTACGGAAAAATGAAATCACCGCGCGTGCGTACGTACGGAATACCGTCTCCACGCCGTGGTGTAATCTATTTTCCACCACCACCTTAATAGGATGGTTATAATGGTGTAATGAGTAACTATATATGATTATTATAAAGTGATATTGATACTGAAATAGTCTACATATACTTCAACACAATTCCAGGACCATGGGAACGATATCATCGCTCGTGTGTACGTACGGACTACCGTCTCCACGACGCGATGAGATTCATTCTCAATGATTAACCATTCATGAATGATTATAAAGTATATATAATAATTAATAATGAAATATATGACATAATAATCATACTGGATTTATGTAAATTTATATGTATGTCATCTACTTAATTCAATTCACTTCAATGAGGAAACGAAAACAGCGTTCATGTGTACGTACGGACTACCGTCTCCATGAACGGTGTATTTCATTTAATTTATTGATATTATATATATATATATATATATATATATTCTGAATATATATTATATATAAATCATTTTTTATGTAATCATGATCCAAGTAATCATATTAATAATTACAAGTTAAAAACACGAACGACAAATGAGACGAATTTACCCAAAACGCTACTTTAACATGAATTTACAAAAGAACGGGTAATATAAAGTCATAATTGGACCATATATGATCTAATAACAATGAATATGATTCTGGAATAAATCAATAACATGATTTAAATCATTATACAGGAGGTTCGGACACTTACAAAGCAAGTCGGACCTAAGGTAAGGGAAATATCACAATCTCATTTTTATCCGAGATTGTTTATACTTTAGTATTTATTGGGGTGTATTTTATCATCCAAATCCATGTTTCCTAAATATTTAATATTATTTCCATTCTCCTAAAATTGTTTAAATCCTATTTTACCCTTCGGTGAGTTTTTAGTAAAATATTTTAAAGGAATCTTTTGTTGTTTTTCATACGAGGTACTTTTTGACTTTTCCGACAAAAGTACAAAGAATGTTTTTTTTAACTTATACGACATGAATGGATTTTTAAAACATTATTCCAAGAAGGTTCCTTTACATGTTTTCATGTTTATTTTTAATCAACTTCTTTTAGTTTAGAATTTTTTGACATGTTAAAAAAGGAAAAGTATTTTTGAAGTAGAAAGGATATTTTCCTCAAGAATGGAGGTCAAGTGTTTTATCAAAATTATTTTCCATCTAAGATAATAAAGGGTTATGTTTTTATCCCTATTATTACATTGATTTTATTATGTTGTGATGGAATTATTTTTATGAATTCCTTTATCATATATGAATTTTTTTATGATGTCATGATGTTTAAGATTCCCATTTTTATTACATGGGTTATGCAATGATGTATGGTTTATGATTTTGTGGCACACAAAAGAATGGTATCATTATGAGATGGGTGGGACCTATATCTCCCTCCAATGCATTGGGTAAAGATTTTATATCTCATGAGATAGACAGGGCTGGAACGGTAGGTTATACTGGTTTAGTGAAACAGGACTGGAACGAGGGTGACTCGGTTCAGAAAGGGACATTGTCCACTAAGATAGTCTTGGCAATGAGTGTTGACTAACAAGAAAATATTCTCTATGATTATTTGTGTATGCCACAATGTTTAATTTTTTACGTTATGATTATTGTGATTACATTTCATTGCCATGATTTATCCCATGTTATGAAATTATGATCTCTTTTGCAGGTTAAGATTTCCAAAAGTTATGTGCTTATGTATATGATGTGATTGATATTTCTTTTGTTTACCCTTACCTAGCATTTGAGCTCACCCTTTTATGTTTTCTTTTCCCTAGTATATAAAGAAAGGTTTTAGGTAAAAAAAGGGAAGATCTTTATGGGAGATATTGGAGATCTATCACCACAATTAGAAGATTACGTTCCGAGTTTCCAAAGACACTAAACTATTAGGATCCTTGTGTGGGTATTTTTTTGGTTATGTACTAAGTATTCTGCAAATGTAATGTAATGTAAATTTACGTCAAGATATGGGTCTCTACAGTTGGAATCAGAGGAAAAGGAGGTAGGAATGTATCCAATACTTGGGAACTCTCACATGTGAGCGTTGGACGAAGCATGGCTCTCCACCCAAGGGCTTCATGAGGAAATGGCTGCCACTGGGGATGGTGGTGTGTCCCGCCCAGGGGGTGTAGCCGCCGATGGAGTGCCCTGATAGGTATCAATTATAGTCCATTGGAAGTAATTCCAGACCGCTACAGTTGGTATCAGAGGAAAGGTTTAGTCATCCTTTGGAAACTAGGATGCGAAAACGTTAGTGAGATCCTAGAGATATTTATACGGTATGTATAGGGATGTCCCTAAGGATAAGTATACGTATAGGTTATAGTACTAGAACAACGCTAAAGATCATAGAATTAAACCTAAGATGTTATATATTGAAGGTACTCCCCCTTTATTATGTTGTTTTCCCTAGCATGATTTTTGCCTCTCACACTATTCTTTTTGGGTTTTAGACGATGGATGGAACCCGGAGGAACCGTGTTGATCAATGAAATGGACAATGCAATGATTGTCCTCTTGAACAAAAAAATGTTATGGGAGATGGAGTGAAAAATCTTATTGCTATCCTTACACAAGCTATGAATCATTCTAGACTTCCAAATGAGCAGAGAAAGGAACAGTATTCTATTGAGTCCTTCATGAGGCAACATCCACCTTCTTTCAGTGGGACTTCTGATCCACTTGTTGCTGAACAATGGATCAGTACCACTGAAATGATATTTTCAGTTCTTCAATGTTCTAAACATGATAAAGTCATCTTAGCAGTATATCGTTTGGAAGGTGAAGCTGATCAATGGTGGAATCTTATCAAGAATACGAGGCCAAGAGATGAAATTGAGTCCATGGAATGGGACGAGTTCAAGAACTTGTTTTTCAGTAAGTACTTCCCTCGTATTCTTCGAACAAAGATGGAGAAGGAGTTTCTTGATCTAAAGCAAAAGGATGATGAATCTGTTGGTATATAGAAAACGAATTTTACAATACATGCAAGGTATGCATCTGGCATTATCATCCAACCTGAAAGTAAAGTTGATCGATTTTTCAGTGGCTTAAAACCAAGTCTTCGAAGGGCATTAGCTATAAGAGACTTCAGTAGCTATGAAGAAACTGTGCGTTGTGCTATCAAGGTAGAAATGGAAGTTGGTTTTACATATCCATCTCATGGTTTTGACAAGAAATGAAATATGGAGTTCAAGGAGAAATCTCATAATAATGGTGAAAAGAAGATGAATGTTTCCTTATGCAAAAAGTGTGGAAAGAAGAATGGTGGAGATTGTCTTAAAGGGACTATAAAATGTTTTTTAAGTGTGGAAAAGAAGGTCATCGTGCAGCTGAGTGTCGAAGTAATGGAAAAACGGTTTCTAATAATGTGAATAAAGCAAACACTGCAGAGAACACACCACCAACACTTCAATGCTTCAAGTGCAAGGAAATGGGGCATTATTCTAATAAATTCCCTAATCCAAGGGTTAGTGATGATCAACATGAGCAACCACTGAAGGAAAAGGACAAAGGGAAGTCCCATGCGATCACTATTGGCGATGTTGAATATGACAACGATGTGGTGGAATGATTAAGTGTTTATGTAATGGGATTCGAAAATAATATTGTATCATAGAGTATTGGAATATTTATGGAAATAAGATGATATTCCCATAATGAAGGGAAAACGAGAAAACGAAATGTTTAACAGTATTCATGAGCTCATGATTGATATAAGGACTAAGTGATATCATGGTTTGAGTATATAGAATTTTGAGGATTTTGGTATGTGGAAAGTGTTAACTTTTAACTGCATTCATGTTTTCACTAAGGTATTCAAGAGAATACACGATTAAGGAATTTGAATGTTTGGAATGTGACCAACAAAACATATCTTATGATATATGGGGATCGAAAATGATGTTAAATCTCTGGTAATTGTTTTCACTATGTTATGAGAGTGGACTGCAGTATTATGGATAAGCCTAAAGATTGGAATGGATTATGTTGGACATAAGTTAGTATTATTTAAGGATAAAAGTTCTTTCGATATTATTGATGGGATGTTATATTAATATAGTTTTAGAAAAAGGAAAACCTGCAGAACGGGCGACAACCCATCGCGTCGGACAAGGCTGTGGGAATCAAACCCACAACCGAAGTGCGACTGGCCTTTATCACCTACCACTGGCCTACAGGAAGTCCCTATTTATTAGAAACTAGTTTTATTATATTAACCAGTATGATATATGAAGTATAAGTCTATTTTAGGAACCATATATGATTAATCTCACTATAGATCGACTTATGTATATAATTTTTGCTAACCTTTTGTTTGAGACAGATGGAATGACCCGTCATTCTATCACATGATCTGCTAACACTTCACGAATAACAAATTCAACTTCATTTATTTAAGAGATGAAGTGGAAATTGTTCAAGGCACGAACAACAGTGAGATTGTACCAACATAAAGTAACTATTTATTCTAATGCAAATTTTCAACTTTAGGGAAATGATCTTGAAAACCAAAAAAGGTGTCCTAGTGATCTTATCCCGGATGAATCAGATGGTACTTTATATCATCACAAATCTATGGATTTGTGATTACTGGCTTTTCCATAGCCATGTTCTCTACCACTCTCCATCAGAACATGATGGTTAGATTTCTCTTCCATATCCATATTTTCACCTATGTGGAAACCCAGTGATTAGTTTATTTGGGTAATCGTTACATTTCATACTTTTGTTTTTAAAGCCATGTTTTGGTATTATTTTTTACGATGTGGGTTTCTATTAAAGAAACTTTCTAATAGTAAACCATTTATAACCCCGATGAATTTCGAGGGCGAAATTCATTTTAAGGGGGGTAGAATGTAACAACCCGAGATTTTATGAAAAATATTCTTTTTAATTTTATTAATGTCTTGTGTTGTACGCTACACCAAAAGGAGCTTGCACAACACACATCCTTGACTTTCCTTGCATTACACAAAATCACGACCTTCCTCGATAGCTTGTGTAGTACGCAATACCGAGTTTCACTAAACAACGATATTCTATTAAAATATTATTATAACTAGCCGTTATGAATAGTAATAACCACCTTTTAAAATTTTATAAATCTTATCTCTCAAAATGGACTTCATTTTTGGATTCGGAGTATCGAATTTAGCCTAAGGTGAAATTTTGGTACTTTTCGGATAACTTTCATATTGTGATGAATAGTGAAAATTACTAAATTATAATTAAAAACAACTTTTTTAATCAAAATAATTAATAGTGATAAATTATTAATTTGAGTGGTTTTAAAGTATATTTAGAATATATTTTTACAATTTAATACAATATTGGTCATTGGATGTAATTTCACATTTAAACCAGACATAAACAAGTGTCAATATTTTGATAGATATTGTTTCTTAAAAAAACGCTATTTGTTTTAACAGTGGGATTTAATTATAAAATTAATTAATGAAACTTATATGTTATTAATTTGGTAAAACAGACTCCATTTTTGAATTCGGAATATGAAATATAGCTTAGGATGAAATTTTGGCATTGTTATGAAAAACATCAATTTTTGATGAATAGTGAAACTACTAAGTGGTAGTTAAAAAACTGAATTTTTCATAAAACTTAATTTTACCGCTTATGTGAATGGAATTTCAAAAATCCGAGAGACACAGTTGATGTCAGTATGTAAAATGTGGTTCAATGAGATGAAAATAATTTTTGGTGAATAGTAACTTTTTTCTTTTATTTACCACGGTTAAAAGTAAATAGGGAAATTAAGGGTAAAAATGATATTAATATTACCCTACCACATGTCCTCATCCTATTGGACAAGTGTCTCTCGACCAAAAACATCTTTAAGTGTATAATATTATCATTTAGGCCCACTTGGATTAGATTAGGACATTTATTATTATTTAATTCAAAGAAGAGTTAAAAGAGCTAAAATCAAAGTTTATTTACTAAAACATTTTTAATATAAGGTTATACATAAGATAAATTCTATTGTAAATATTCATTAGAAAGCTAAAACGATTTCCTACATAATGGTATTTTATTTGTAATTTTTAGACATAATATATGTTAATTTATTTATGACACAAAGATGATGCAGTAATTATCTTATTAATGAAATATTGACATAATTGATATTATAAATACCAAAAAAAATGCAATTTAAGACTTTTTATGAATTCCAATGATTTTATAGGTTACTATGATATATTACTGTTGATATAATCAACTTGGTTCGAACATATAATTCTTTTATGACTTTCACAAAAATCATATATCAAATAGTGTCAAAATTGACACAAAATAGTTTTTAAATAAAATATTATATTATTAATTATTATTTTATTCCTAAAAATCTAAGGTTCGGCCAAATGACTTAGATAAGGATATATGTATTAATAATATACAATTTGGGTTTCTTTTTTCATGTTATAGTAAGTGTATTAAACATATAGTAAAAGAAAACAAAAAGACACGGTAAAAGTTAAATTATTTAACATAGAGTTAAATCTAATTGATAAGGTTAAAATAATACCCTA
This sequence comes from Viscum album, assembly GCA_963277665.1. Classification (NCBI taxonomy): domain Eukaryota; kingdom Viridiplantae; phylum Streptophyta; class Magnoliopsida; order Santalales; family Viscaceae; genus Viscum; species Viscum album. The sequence goes on from OY728121.1 coordinate 446,144,946, forward strand.
AACTTGCCTAAATCCAATTGAATGATAGGATTTCAACCCATACCCACTTTATATTCGAAATAAGACCCTTTGGAACCATTATAAACTGATTTTGACTTAAATATAAAATAATATTTTGAGATATTCCTAAGGTGCCCCTCTCCTCCCTTATAAAAGGGAACCTCCTCCCCCTCCTCCTCACACCAATTTGAGCACTCAAGCTCAGCCAACCCCTGAAATTTTCTCCTCTCCACTTCCCTAGAATAATCCTAGAGGTCCTTCTCTTCTTTGAAGACCAATCTTAGTTCCCTAAGTGGAGGATTCAAAGAGGCGTTCCAAAGAAGAGGTAATATCCATTACCGATCTTTTCAATTTCTTTCTTCTTCAACTTCTTTTTATTTAGTTGTTTCATGATAAAGTAATAACATCAGTATTACGTACATACTGATATGTTATTATAAATATGAAACAACCCTAATTCACCTTCTTTCCATCCTACGGAAAAATGAAATCATCGCGCGTGCGTACGTACGAAATACCGTCTCCACGCCGTGGTGTAATCTATTTTCCACCACCAACATAATAGGATGGGTATAATGGTGTAATGAGTAAATATATATGATTATTATAAAGTGATATTGATACTGAAATAGTCTACATACACTTCAACACAATTCCACGACCATGGGAACGATATCATCGCTCGTGTGTACGTACGGACTACCGTCTCCACGACGCGATGAGATTCATTCTCAATGATTAACCATTCATGAATGATTATAAAGTATATATAAAAAGTACTAATGAAATATATGACATAATAATCATACTTAATTTATGTAAATTTATATGTATGTCATCTACTTAATTCAATTCACTTCAATGAGGAAACGAAAACAGCGTTCATGCGTACGTACAGACTACCGTCTCCATGAACGATGTATTTCATTCCATTTATCGATATTATATATATATATATATATATATTCTGAATATATATTATATATAAATCATGTTTTAAGTAATCATGATCCAAGTAATCATATTAATAATTACAAGTTAAAAACACGAACGACAAATGAGACGATTTTACCCAAAACGCTACTTTAACATGAATTTACAAAAGAACGGGTAATATAAAGTCATAAGTGGACCATATATGATATAATAACAATGAATATGATTCTGTAATAAGTAAATAAAATGATTTAAATCATTATACAGGAGGTTCGGACACTTACAAAGCAAGTCGGACCTAAGGTAAGGGAAATATCACAATCTCATTTTTATCCAATATTGTTTATACTTTAGTATTTACTGGGGTGTATTTTATCATCCAAATCCATGTTTCCTAAATATTTAATATTATTTCCATTATCCTACAATTTTTTAAATCCTATTTTAACCTTCGGTGAGTTTTTAGTAAAATATTTTAAAGGAATCTTTTGTCGTTTTTCGTACGAGGTACTTTTTGACTTTTCCAACAAAAGTACAAAGAATGTTTTTTAACTTATACGGCATGAATGGATTTTTAAAACATTATTTCCAAGAATCTTCCTTTACATGTTTTAAAGTTTATTTTTAATCAACTTCTTTTATCTTAGAATTTTTTGACATGTTAAAAATGGAAAATTATTTTTGAAGTAGAAAGGATATTTTCCTCAAGAATGGAGTTCAAGTGTTTTATCAAAATTATTTTCCATCTAAGATAATAAAGGGTTCTGTTTTTATCCCTATTATTACATTGATTTTATTATGTTTTGATGGAATTATTTTTATGAATTCCTTTATCGTATATGAATTTTTTTATGATGACGTGATGTTTAAGATTCCCATTTTTATTACATGGGTTATGCAATGATGTATGGTTTATGATTTTGTAGCACACATAAGAATGGTATCATTATGAGATGGGTGGGACCTATATCTCCCTCCAATGCATTGGGTAAAGATTTTATATCTCATGAGATAGACAGGGCTGGAACGGTAGGTTATACCGGTTCAGTGAAACAGGACTGGAACGAGGGTGACTCAGTTCAGAAAGGGACTTTGTCCACTAAGATAGTATTGTCAATGAGTCTTGAATAACAAGAAAAGATTCCCTATGATTACGTGTGTATGCCACAATGTTTAATGTTTAATTTTATGATTATTGTAATTACATTTCATTTCCATGATTTATCCCATGTTATGAAATTATGATCTCTTTTGCAGGTTAAGATTTCCAAAAGTTATGTGCTTATGTATATGATGTTATTGATATTTCTTTTGTTTACCCTTACTGAGCATTTGAGCTCACCCTTTTATGTTTTCTTTTCCCCAGGATATAAAGAAAGGTTTTAGGTAAAAAAAGGAAAGATCTTTATGGGAGATATTGGAGATCTTTCACCACGATTAGAAGATTACGTTCCGAGTTTCCAAAGACACCAA